>OX422207.1:241959385-244539385 GCA_949130495.1 Sambucus nigra | reverse complement strand
GGTTGAATGAATGCTTTGACAGTGGTGAGGGGGATCAAAATAGCTCATTATGGGACTAGTATGATCCAGGTTTGCTTAAGCTTGACAGTCCCCCATTAAAGTATATGTCAATTGGATTTCAGTCCATCGTATTACTCAATGCTTAATTTCAAAATACTTGGGATATTATGAGATTCATGATGAATTAGAAATCGTCTGACCTCCTCACCTGCTTGATCGTCCTAGTAGCACCAGAATGCTTCAGGATTTTAACTTCATTAATTCTCCTTATACTTTAGATGATCCTCCTGCTATAATGGATTATGTTTCCAAAGTTGAAGGGAAACATCCAGCAGAATGAAGCTTTCTATTTTGTTTTGTTAACACAGTCATGTAATTAATATAATTGAATGAAATGGAAGTTTTATCAACTTTTCTTATGTTTAATGTTAATCCTTTCTTTATCATTAATTATATTGATACACTTTGATTAAGTTGAGTATCAATGATCAATGAGTGCAGATGTTATACTAGCATACTTAGATTAAAATCTAAATTTAGAGCTAGTTAGATGAATACATAGGTTCTACTAGCATACTTATATTAAAATCTAAATTTATAGCTAGTTACCCATGTGTCTCCAAAGGTTTTACCAATGCACCCAAGTATTGAATTTTTGCATTAAATACCAGTGGTGTAACCAGGCGTTTGTGGAATATGTACTTACATTATTCTTGAGGAATCTTTGCAACGTTCTTCCTTTACTTTGCCCAGTAGGATAAAGATCTTGTTTTATCCTTATGTTTGTGGACCAAGTTTTTTTAGGATTTAACATCTTGTTGACTTGCACTTTATGTATCAACGATCAAGTTTGTGGCTGCTCCAAGCAACTTATTGCTTATGTCGAGTAACGTTCAGGCCAATATTTACTGAGCCGAGCAATAATTTTCTGATTCGAGCAACAATTTGTAACTTTTTTTCAATTATCTAGAGTAGTGTATAACACTAGTACTCCCAAAAAATTAAAAACAAAAATGGAAAGAACTGGAGATTTTATTAATACTGCAAGTTGATTCCAAACTGATTACAACATCATTGATAATATTTTCTGAGATGCTCTGCATGCCATAGGTTTTTAAATTCTTTTCCTTCCAGTTTTTCAATTCGGTAGGTTTCAGGTTGGATCACTGCTGAAATAAAATATGGCCCATGCCAATTGGCCTCAAGCTTATTATTTTTCTGCAGCACTTTCCTTCCCTCAAGTTGGTCAGTTTCATCATTTTATTGTAAAAATGAGTTGTTCTCTATTGGTAGGCTGCATTTCCTAGGGCAGCGTCCTTTCTTACTTCTTCCAGCATATCTAGATCCAACCTTCTCATTAAGTCACTTACAGGATAGTAAAAATTTAAAACTCTATGGGATGGAAAGCCTAGCTCGGAAGGAATGACAGCTTCAGTCCCAAATGCTAACATATATGGGGATTCTCCAGTTGTTGTTCGCGGTGTTGTTCGGTATGCCCACAAGACAGAATGTTACTCGTTTATCCAATTTACCTTGGCATTATCAACCCTTTTCTTTAACCCATTAAGCAAAGTTTTATACGTAGTTTAGTTTGTCCATTACTTTGAGGACGTCTTGGAGCAGAATTCAATTTTTTAATATTGGACTGAGCACGGTAATTTGTGAATTCATCATTATCAAACTGTGTTCCGTGGTCGGTAATGAAAGCATAGGGTAGTCCATACCTACAAATGATGCTTTTCCATATGAACTGGTAGACCTTTTCATAAGGCATGTCTATTAGAGGCTCTGCCTCAACCCATTTTGTAAAATAATCCACGGCGATAACCATGTATTTAAATCTTCCTCGGGTGGTTAGCAGTGGTCCGAGCGTCTATACCCGATATGGCCAATGGCCATTGTCAAGTGATTGGGGTGAGAGCAGCCTATGGAGTTTTAAAAATTATGGAGAATCTCTGGCATTTATCACACTTCTTGGCAAAAATTGCACAGTCTGCTCGCATTGTTGGTCAGTAATACCATTGCATACTAATTCTTTACAGAAGTGTTCTCCCTTCTATGTGAGCTCCACATGATCCTGCATGCACCTTCTGAATCAGATCTTGGACCTCTGATGGATGCACACAGTGTTGCAAATTGAATGTTAGCCCTCTCCTGTACAAAACACCTTTATCTAATACATACCGAGCTGCTTTGTATTTCAACTTCTTTATTTCCACCATATATATTGGTAAAGCTCCTTCTTAAATATATTCTCTAATGGGGTCCATCCATGATGGCTCCATGTCTATGGTAATAAAATTGATCATCAAATCTTCATCTATGCTCCTATTGGAAAAAATCTCAATGGGGATAGTTCGTTGGAGTTCAATTCTGGTAGCAGCGGCTATCCGAGCAAGGGCATCAACTCAGGCATTTTCCAACCTTAGGATTATGTTCATCTAAATAGCTGGCAATTTTCCAATGACTTCCATCACCTTGGATAAATACTGGTTGTCAATTCTCCTTTACCTTCATATAAACCCCCTGTTTGGTTTACTACCAGATGAGAGTCACTGTGTTCCACAACTTGCTCGGTATTCAATGATTGGGCTAAACTTAGGCCCACGATAAGAGCTTCGTACTCTTATTTATTATTTGAAGCCTGGAATTGAAAATGTAGTGCATACTCAATATCAATACCATCAGGAGTATTAAGTATTATACATGCTCCACTGTCGGTTGAACAAGATGATCCATCAACATATAAGTTTCATATTGGGACATCGTTGTCAAATGTTTAGTTTGTCAAACTCCCATAGTGAAATATTTTTTGCTTTGCTTCTTCATACTTCTTGGTCACCTCCTATGTTTGGGAAGAGAAATCTGGCAGGTCTGCAATTGCTTCTTATGAAAAACGTTCTTCGGGAGCTTTTTTGTTAACATCGCTTTCTCCTAATTCTTATTCGGCCTGCTTAATTTGTTGCTCGGGGACCTGAGAGTAAGTGAACTCCGCTATGAAATCTTCCACTGCTTGGCCTTCTAAAGAATACCTTGGCTCATATATGATATCATACTCCCCTAATTCCATATCCTAATATATTAATCAACCAGATTTCTCCGGTTTATGCAAATCCTGCCTTAGAGGCATATCATTGTAAACTACAATTGTATAGGTTTGGAAATAAGGATTCATACGTCTGGATGCTTTAATTAATGATAAAAATAATTTATCCAAATGAGGGTACCTGATTTCATCTCCTCGTAAAGCCTTACTGGTATAGTAGACGGGTTTTTAAACTCCATTCTCTTCTCGGATCAATGTAGAACTTAATGTCGATTCAGAAACAGCTACGTACAGGTACAATTTTTCACCTGTGATTGGTCGGGAGAGTAATGGAGGTGACCCCAAATACTTTTTTAATTCCACAAAAGCTTTTTCACATTCTTCGTTCCATTCAAAATTCTTTCTGAGCACCTTGAAGAACATCAAGCACTTATCTATAGCTTGGGATATGAATTTTTTCAATGCTACTACTCGTCCAATCAATCTTTGCACGACCTTCTTGCAAGTTGGGGATTTCATTTCAGTTAATTCTTTAATCTTATCTGGATTTATTTCAATTCCCCTTTGATTTACTATGTATCCGAGGAAGATTCCCTCTTGCACTCCAAAAATGCATTTGGTCGGATTCAGCATCATAAGGTGCTTCTCAAGTTGATCAAAAGTCTGGTTGAGGTCAGCAATGTGATCAGATGCCTTTTTTCTTTTTATTATCTTATTATCAACGTAGACTTCCATATTCTTGCTTGTTTGATCCTCGAACACCTTATTGACCAGCCTTTGATATGTAGCACCTGCATTTTTCAAACCAAAAGGCATAATATTATAATAGTATGTTCCTCGGGGAGTGATGAAAGAAGTGTTTTTCCTGTCCTCGAGTTTCATTTTTATCTAGTTATATAACTAGAATAAGCATCTATAAATCTGAGTAACTCATATCCTGATGTTGTATCCACGAGTTGATCTATTCAGGTAAAGGAAAGTGATCCTTTGGGCATGCTTTATTTAAATCTGTGAAGTCTACACACATTATCCACTTTTTTTTCTTTTTGACCATAACTACATTGGCCAACCAGTATGGGTATTTCACTTCATTAATAAAAGCTTCTTTTTGACTTCTTCCTGTATGGCTTGGTTCTTTTCGGGGCTGAACACTCTTCATCTTTATTTTACTGGATTAACTTCTTTTTTACGTTGAGCTCGTGGCAGATGAAGTTGGGATCTATCCAAGTCATATCTTCATAACTCCAGGCAAACACATGCTTTCTCTGTTTAAGGAAAGTCACCAGTTCCTGTTTAAGAATAGGATCCAATGTTGTCCTTATTTGAGTGATGCACTCCGATTTGTCATCATCTAACATAATGCTTTCAGTTGCTTTCGCAATCTGTCCCTTTACCAACTTTTTTTCCTCTCTTGGGTCTAAGGTCTCAACCTCATATTCTTCATCAAGATCAAGAGTATCTACTTGGTAGGTAGTGGTTTTCTTCTTTGTTTCTTCCAAGTCTTCTTACTCGGAAGAAGAGTAGTAACATTCCCGAGCTTCACATAAAAATTAGTAGGTAATTTTATACTGCTTTGATCTTCTTTAGCCCTACTCTTCCCATGATTACATTATAAGTTGAATGGACATTTTTATCCATTACAAAGAAACGGATCTTGTCTATTCAGCTAGTCATCCAGATACCTATCATCATTTCCATTTTAATGGTTCCCAAAGGAAAGACTTTCTCACCTGCGAAGCCTACTAGTGGTCGATGATAGGGCTCTAATTGGCTAAGTTTAAAATCCAAGTTGTTGAAATAAGGATAGAGCATGATATATGTCGAGCTGCCATTATCTACTTATACTCTAGAGACAATGATTTCTTCCTTTCTGACTTTGATTACTAATGGGTCATCGTGAGGATACAGTACTCTTAAAAGATCATTTTTAGAGAAACCAATTACTAGCTTGTCTTTGTTAACCTTCTTTGGTAGATCTTCCTCAGCAAGGCTGATCCTCTGTATGTACGAGCAAGCTTGTGCTTTATGGAGGTAAGGTTTTCGCTCAGCTGTATAATCTCCTCCTCCTGCATCTCCACCTATAATAATTTGGCAATTGAAAGAACCAAAATTGATATAAAATACCTCATCTTCTAGTTGTCGAGATTTTTTAGGGAGATCGGGCTCATCATCTTGATCATCTTCATGAGTTCTTTTCTTCTCCTTTCTAGGCTTGTAAGGAGATTTTTATCTACGCTGAATTTCTTCGCTATTCTATCGATCAGCATACTGATTCAGCTTTCCTCTTCGGATGAGAGTATCAATCTCATTTTGAAGAGTTATGCAACGTTCCGTTGTGTGACTGATTCGCAGTACTTAGTTTTGTCTCTCTTGGTCGGGTAACTTCTCAACTTATCACGCCAATGCACATTTTTATTATGCTTGATTTCTTCCAAAACATGGTGAATTCCCATGGTTAACGGAGTATAATCATTGTACTTATTTAGTTGCTCCAAAACTCCTTTCTGTTTTATTCCCTGTGTTCTTTGGGGTCTTTATGATATTTCTTATCATTTTTGCCATCAATTTTTTTGTCTGAAATACGCTTGGCTGCCATTGCTTGCTCGGCATTCACGATCTTTACTGCTTTATCCATCAATTCTGCTGTTGTCTTCGGGGGATCCTTGGAAAGAGTGTAATACAATTTTTTAGGGAGTAATCAACTCATGAGGGCAGTTATTGAAGTCTTCTCCTCATAATCTATGACTTCTGATTTCTCGTTATTAAAATGAGTGATGTAATCTCTTGTGCTCTCTCCTTCTTTTTGTCTCACACTAAGTAAGTGTTCCGCCCTTTTCATAGGCTTTGCTCCAAAGAAAAAATTATTAATTAATAGCTCGACCAGTTGGTTGAAGCTAAAAATTTGTCCCCCGGGAAGATCATTGTACCAGATTTGGGAAGATCCAATACTAGTTCTAGAAAATGATCTACATCTCATTTCATCGGGATCGGCATAAATATCAGCAACTTCTTGGTATTATTTTATATGGAGGACTGGATCAATTTTTCCATCATATTTGGGTGTTACTACTAGAGCCTTGAACTTTGCTGGAGTAGGGAAATCCACAATTGCCTGCACAAACGGAGACCCTTTTACAAAGCTTCTTTGTATTGGGTTTTTTGTCTTCACTATTTCTCCTAACCAGTCTTCCAATCTATATATGGAGCCTTTCCATGCATCATTTGCAGCACTGGATTTATGCCTTGCAATTTTTTTAGTTGCTGATCTTTCTTCCTGATGACGTTGCTCGGTCCGAGTAGCAGTTCATCGGTCATTTGATCTAGATTGAGTTGTGCTTTCCCTTTGATCAGATGGTCATCTGTGTTACCTGATCTTGCCCTAGGAATATTTATGTTTCCCCTGGGTCCCAAATGATCGAAGGAAGAAGAATGACTTAATCTCTCTAGGGAACTTGGCCTTTCTAGAGAATAGGACTGCGTGTGAAAAGATTCTGATATCACGAGTAATGAGTTTGTCCTTGGGTGGTTGGAGACATATCTTGTTGTCATTGAGTGGCTGCGCTGACCACCTCTTGGTAGAGGTGGTGGCATATTTCCTTGAGCATATAGAGCAGGTACCCGAATTGAAGAGTTTATGCAAGTTTCCTGATAGTATCTTGCATAGCCTCTTAGCCTATTACAAGACTGGTGAGAATCCCAGTTAAATCATTTGCAGATGGATGGCCGAAAGGGGTAGGCAGAATACCTTCATTCCTGATACTTAATTCAGAAATATCAGCCATTTAGATATTTAATCGAATAAGATCGATTAAAAAATCATTCCCACGGAAGGTGCCAATATGTTGATGCAAAAAACTAGAGATAAATAGAAATAAAAGAGATAAGAGAATTTTAAAGTGGTTTGACTTAAGGGAATACCCTACATCCACTGTTGTGTATTTCTTTAGAATTATTCAATTGGCTCTCTTTTTGTGTCCCTTGGATGTAGGGTTTACAATATATTTATATCCCCGAGGGGGTTTACAAGAGCCAGAATATCAAAGGATGAAATATCTTTATATCATAGACATTTACATATGTACAATCATTAATGTATACAACTGTTGGTGTTTTCATGTCATCATTGGTCGTCATCCCTGGTGTTGGTCGGTATTTCATCCTTGATGACTAGGATTAATCTTCCACTATACAACACGTGTCACTATTTGAATGATCCATGTAGATGGACAAGTTTTGGTATCAACACTTGTCTAATAGAGAGGGGACCGTGAGGATGATGTAGAGAGGGGATTTTTAAAACATAGAAAGGGTTTGAGTGAGAAAGAAATCATAGAGGGAGAATGTGTGCATGAGAAAGATGGAGATAATAAGGGAGGCGGATAAGTGATGGGGATATGAGGGAGACGGGTAGGGTTTGTGTTTGGGGCTTTTTTTCAAAATTAATATGAGCCCTTTATTTTTTGCCTTGTTGACTAATTATGGACCCCTAATTATTTTATGATTTATGGAATAGCAAACAAAATTCTACTCCTTATATATATATATATATATATATAATGAATTTGTCATTATGTTTTATTGGATTAATTATACTTAGACCCTCTGAACTTTGACCCCTTATACTTTATTACCTGAACTTTCAAATTCCTCATTTACCCCCCTATACTTCCATTTCTAGTTCAAGTTGCTCAAATTAGATGATGCCATGAGTTTTTAGGGAGAAAATACCCACATGTATCCTATATGACCTTTAAGTGTGAGCATGTTGGTCTTTTAAGGGAATTGGAATGTTTTCTTATTTTATTAGGCCAATCCTCCCATTTATGACCTTTCATGAAAAAACCATTAAGAGGAAAGAAGAAAGATGAAAGAGAGAAAAAGAAAGAAAGAAAGAAAGAAATATTAAAGAAGAGTAAAGAAATAAAAATATCATGGAAGGAATCTGCTACTATGAAAATTTTATTCAAGATCGTACCTCGTGGACTGAAACAAACCCTGGGAGGAGATTTTATTCTTATTTAGAATGTGGGTACTTTGTGTGAAAAGATCTTCCAATGTGTTTAAGATCAAAGAACATTATTCATGGTCTTCTTCATCGTATTATGGTAGTTGAAGATGATGTGGGTAGAAATAAGGGAAGGGATAGATTATTGTGGATGTGTTGGAATTTGGTCTTTCGTTTATTTTTTGTTTTTGTTTTATGTAATGTGAAGTAGTGAAAGAACTTGAATACCAAAACACAATAGAACTTATTTAATTTGAAACATCATGTAAAGTATGTACTAATGCAGTTTATGTGGTAATATAAAGGCAGAAACATTCAATTTATTACTAATAGAAAGGCATTAATTTTCATTTTATGTACTAATGCAGTTGATGAAACCTCCATATAGTATTGATAACATTAACTTAACTACGTAAATTAGGCCTAACAATAAACATTTCCAGTATACATTGCTGACACAAAAGATCCCACTCAAAAAGTGGCCCAACTGCCAAAAACGTGAAGCAGCCCAACAAAAAGGGGACCAAACTGCAAATAAAAGTGATTAGATTTCACAAAATAACAAATCAGGGCTAAAAATGAACATTCTACTAATTTTGTGTAGTTGGAGGTGGCTGTGAGGGACCTGGTGTTATCACGTCACCTACAACACTCTTTTTCCCGCCTTTCACCTATATGAACAACAATATTCAATTGTTATCCACCATATTCAATTGTAAACTAAATTAGTCGATTGTAAACTAATATATTCTATTGAAAATCAAATGCAAAGTAATAAATACTTACTCTAGCCCCTTGATTACCTCCCCTACTTCTATCAGCCTCGTCTATGTTCTTCTTCTTTTTTGGGCAACCTCTCTTATTATGCCCCTTGTTCTCATATACCTTACATGTCATTGTCACCCCCTTTCCTTCATAGTTTTAATTTATTTGCACCAGGTGATTCACCTTCCTCCCTCCTCCTTGAACTTTTAGGCTTTACAGGTTGGGTTGTGTGAGATGGTGAGAGGTTGGTGTTTAATTCAATTTTTTACTATAGGTACCTTCCATTGATGGGGTTGAGCATTTTTGAGTATTTGTTTATGTATGTCTCTACATAATAAGTCTTGTTTACAAAATTTTTTGGCTCTTCTCCTAAATAATAGAGGCAACAACCATATGACAACAAGGTATACTAGTTAAATCCCATCTCATACAATTACATATTTTTTAAGGCAAATCTAATGAAAATCGCTCTCCATAAGGCCCAACTATCTCAAACTTATCATAACCATTCCACCCTGGTATCCATGCAGAAAATTCATCTTTAATTTTCTCTATACTTTTTTGAACTGTTGGAAAAATAATACCCCTTGGTACATCTTCATTTTGTCTATTTTCTTTTACATTCTTTGCATCAAATTAAACCTAATTTTATCTAATATACCAATGATTGTCTTGTCCCTTGAATCATTGATATTTGTATTGAAACTCTCACATACGTTGTTTAGAATCATGTCATTCTTGCAAAAACTACTGATATGTGACTTACTCCAATGCCTAGCAGGCCTATCTTGGAGCAACTTATATGCCTTCTCATCTATCTCTTTGATCTCCTTTTTTGTGTTATTGAACTGAGGAATCGTCATTGCTCTTGTTGCTTTCAACACTAGAGTTTTCAAAGATAATCCCTTAAATTATTATAGAGTTGCCTCGCATGGTGCCAATGCTTATAATTAGGGAATCTCTCCTCCAAAGTAGGTATTAATCCCTACACAAAAGAAAAGAAACATAAGCAAAGGTGTATGATTTAAAGTGAGCAAAGCAAGTATATTTATAGTTGGACACATTACCTTATGTTTGCCTGATATAAAGGTGTATACATTAGAGTTAGGAAAGATGAAGTTATCCTCAAATTGTTATAATAACCAGCTCCAAGATTTTTTACTTTTCCTCTCCACAATAGCATATGCAAGGGGGTAAATTGGGTTATTTGCATCTACCCCTAAAGCTGCCAACGGAATACCCAAATGACAACCATCAAACCCTATTAGAGGCCTACAATTTTCAAGAAATCCCTTCTTTAGGGTAACCCAACACATATACATTCTTTAAAAACTAACTCAGCGTCCTCTTTTAAAGACAATTTAAGCCTAATTGTTGTTCTTGGATTTTTTCTCTTGCACTCTGTAATGTAATGCCATAGGATGTTGAGCTGATCCTTGATTGTCCCTTCGATTATTGCAAAAGCCTTCTTCTTTTCCCTATAAATTTGAGAATTATTGACTTTCACATTGTAATCCTTTTAAGCAGTCTCTTTGAATGATTGCGTGGGCCAAGTAGGATTTGATCTAAGTTATTCTACTTATTTTCAAGTCATTTGGAGTTTGCATATTCAACTTTAAAAGGACCTTTTATAAGTGCATCTATGCACAAATGCCCATACTTGCATAGTCAGCTCACACCTAATTTCAGATGCATAAATGACCCTTAAGCATCCTGCTTTACATTGGACACTCACCTTATCTTTATCACTTGTGTTAAATGTGAATTATTTACCTTTTTATGGCATATTCTCTAACTAAATCCTAAAAACATTCACATTTGTAAAAACCATCCCTAATCTAAATTGTGGGAAATTCAGGTCCACCTTGTTTCATTAAAATCTAACCCAATATTTCTTAGATTTAACCTCCGTACATGGTCCTCCTCTTCTGATGATGACAAACTCTTATGTTCATCTAAGGGGCATATTTACTATCAGAGTCTGATGTTTCGTTCAATGACACTTTACCAAACTCACATTCATTATCCACATTACCTTTATACCCTTTGACTACTTATGCCTTCTCCCTTGATTTGTAACCCCTCATCTTCATCACTGTCACTCTCAGAGCTGACAATATCAACTATGTATTTACCTAGATCATAATAACTCACACTATAAAATAATGTATCAATGTCTTCCAAATTAAATGTTGCTCCGAGTGGTTCATCTTCCTTAACTTCAAAGCCATCGTCCACTTCAAAGTCATAATCCACGTCAGCATCTTGATCCACTTCAAATCAATTCACGTGTCCATCATCCATGTGTTCAATATAAACTTGCACAATGTCTTTTTTGTTAACATACTTCTTCTTGTTCATGGCTTCTACATCATTAATTATAAGCTTAACGTCTCTTAACATATTATCACTAGTCAACAAGTAATGAAAAATGCAGTTTGAAGCATAACCTAACTCCTTCAACATTAGAATTATCTCAATGCATGACATCTCATCTCCATGACAAAAGTATTCATATAAAACAGCCACCCTCTTATATTTTATCACCAACCAATTTCGGCTTGCCACCATGGTGAATCTTAATTGTGAAGTACTCAAATGTTTTTTTTACAGAAAAAAAATAAAAAAGGATTAATTCATTTGAGTAAGTACAAAACTTTTCAGTATAAGAAATAATAAAATGGATGCTTTTTACATAATAAAATAGGTGATATGCAAGACTTTTTATTTAGTTAAAGAAATCATAAAATGGACATACGTAATTCAAAAGTGATAGTTAATTCAAAATCAATAATACATCATGCTTTTAACATAATAAAATAGGTGCTTTTAACACAACCAACCTGAAATGCAAGACTTTAGCAGTTTACATTGTTAAAAATATAAGACATTAGTAGTATACATTGTCAAAAATGCCTTTACACATGATTCTATCAACATGCTAATGAAACAACTAAAAAAATCAGTTTTGAACTTCTTGACAACATAAGATGTGATTTAAAGTAAAAAAAGATTCTTATAATGGGATTTGATCAACATGCAACATAAATAACACAAAAAAATGACATTGAAACAATATAAGTAAATAAAATGTTAAAATATTACCATATATTGGAGCTTCTAACTTATGTTTGACATCAATTAACCCTTTTTGTATTTCCCAAACCATTTAATTCAAATCTCCAACACAATCAACCTGAAATTAAAAGTATCTAGCTTCGATCAGTTGGTGTGAAGTAATTAAAGAGAGATAAAGTTTTCCCCCTAATCTTGATTTACAATAAGAAAACATTCCAAATCCCTTAAAAGACTACATACCCTCACTTAAAGGTCACATGAGGCACATGTGGATCTTTTTTCGCCAAACAACTCATGATGTCAGCTAATTTGGGCATCTTGCATTGTCAGTGAAAGAATGGAGGGTTAAGTGAGGAATTTGGAAGTTCAGGTTGTGAAGTGTAGGGGGATCAAAGTTTAGGAGGCCTATGTGTAAATAACCCAATTTTATTTATATAATATATTTATCATTATGTTTGCCACATCATAAACAATATACAACCACCCCTCTCTCTCCCACCTCTCTTTATATGTATCTATCTACCTATATATCTATGTATCTATCTATCTATGTGTATGTGTGTCTATATATGTAGGATTTTTTCTTGCAAAACTATTATGTATTGGGCTCTAAATTGTTGATTAGGAGTTGTTACACTCACTCCTGTTGATTTTTATGATACGACATTGAAATAGGTTATGATTTTCTTGAAATTCACATTTTATTCATTTATAGATATAATTTATATGACATTGACTGAGTTTTATAGTAATGTATCTAACTATTGACTTTCAGCTACTGTATAAATATCATCAATGCAGTTTAATATGTCCTTTGTGTTTGAGAGGATCACTACAGTGTCCCTCATTACATCGTGGTTCCAATGATCGAAGGGGTAAGAAATGTGGAGAGTAAGTAATAGTGGAAATTTTAAAAAAAAAATAATAATAATAGTGCAAATAATAAATAACGTAAAATAGAAAAAAAAATCACGTAACATAATGAAAGTGCTCTCATTTATTTATTAAAGTAAAATGAGGAAACACAGATAATTTGTTTAAAGTACTTGTGATATACTATATGGTACCCAAAAAATTGGTATACACATTTCCCCAAAGTTTATCCTTTTGTGTTTACTTTGTGCAAACGCAATGTAGACGCTTTTTTTTCGAATGTGGTGATTTGTGCATATATTTTGACAAGCTATGCAGACTAGCATCCATTTTCAAAAATACAAAATTTCAGCATAAAACCAAGAGATTTGGGACAAAACAGTAAAATCCTCATTCATATTTGGGGATTGGTCAAGTAAAAAGATTGATTTTATTCAACGTATAATTAAAAGGTCATGTCGTTGTGGTATTTGTGTGTGTATTGGGGTTGGGGTGACTTTAACTCACTTAGTCCCTTGCAAAAATATTAATATACTTTCAATAAACTTCCTAATCTCGCGCCATGTTTACTTTCTCAAAAATACATTTTCCCCATTGTTGGTGGAAAATGCTACTTTTATGAAATCAGCAAAATTAAGCATGACGACATTAATAATCACAATCACACAACGACATAGTATGTACTGGTTCAGCAATGTACCTACGTCCATAGGATGTTCATCTTTATTTATTGATCAATTTTAGATAATAATAAATATTACAATTCCCCTTTCCAAGGGGTATGGATTACATTTATAGAGAATAAAAAGAGACTGAGTCGTATGGGACTCCATGATTTCTCATTGCTATCGTGACTTGATCGAATGAATTCATTTGTGATATTTTCTCTAACAGATCTCAATTTGTTCTTATCTCTTTGAGACATGGTTGTTAAAAACCCTTTCGAACACGCATCAGTTATTCCTGACTAGTCGAATATTTCCCCCAAAGCTTTGCATCGTAATTGGGGTGCAAAGGATTACTCGCCTATTGAATGTAACTATGATCATGGTTGGTAGTGCAACTTGATATCCTATATAAGCTATGGATGGAGGGTGCCAACATTTGGATGTTTCTCAAGCTAAAAATTGCCTTTATTTTACTCATTAAACCCAATGGACACGCTTGTAATTGACCAGATTTTTGTCCAGATTTTGCTTTATTTTTTACCAAAGTTGTAGTTCTTTGTTTTGTATAGAAAAATCCAAGAAGAAAGAACCCAGCTAAACAGATGTTAACTTTGATAAGCTAATCATGTTTTGGAAACTTATGTACCATGGAAGGTAACGAACATCCAAGGTCGATTTCTTTATTGATGAACTACAATTCTTCCACCACCTCCTTTATTTCCCATCTAGTAGACAAAAACCCTGAAATACTTGTTCTGCATGTCGAGGATGAGTCTTCAACTACAAGCAATTTAGGATTGCTTGAGTTTGTGAACATCACATCTATTCCTGCCACAGTCCCTTCTTTTTTCGAGGATGAAATGACTTTGAGGAATAGGATTCAAATTTTTTTGAAGGGGGCCTTTTCCCCAAGTTCTCCAAATGCCCAGCCTTCCAAAAGGAATGAGGTCGAGGGTCCATCCGACCCTGTTAACTTGGGGGATTCCATTAACAAGTATCAAACCTAACTTGTAAATAAGAGAAATACTAGAACAAGTCTTGCAGTTTCTCTGCCCACCGTAAAGGTGAATGCCTTCCTTAAGTAAAAGGGCCCTACAAATATGTTAATGGCCAAGAATGACGATATGGCCCCTACACTAGTGAGGGGATTTGTTTTCGAGTCAGTTAGGAAGTGTTCGGTAGATTGTTAACCAATGACCTGGTTTTCCATATTGCCTAGTCACTCTCTTTGGTAAGTGTTATTGTAATTTATGTTATGATTATTCATTCAAAAAAAATCTCTTCTTTTTCTCGACTTTTATTTTGCAGTTTGTGGTGGAGTTTATCGACATTCTAGATTGGAGGGTCGACCAGGACAAGTACAACGTTGATCTATTCCATGCCCTGAACAAGTCCTAGAAGGCCTTGAAGGCTGCTGAAAAGGCCAATAAGTTTGAGTAGATTGAAAAATACTCAGATCTTTTTAAACAAAAGTTCAAGATTGAGAAATTAGAGAAACCTTTCGAGGAGTCTGCACAACCTCTGTCCACTGCCTTAGAGGCCAAGGACAAAGCTTACAAATAGGGCTAGGATGATTCTTTCGATCATGACAAGAAATAACTACACTTCGTTCAAAAGTTTTTCATTAAAAAAAGCTAGGATATGTCCCCTCTAAGTCTCTTTGTGAGCATAATCCAGGTTCTCCCCTAACTTAGAGGAAGAAGATGCAAAAGGTGGCGACCAAGGGAAAAGAAATTGAAATGGAAAAAGAGGCCATGGACTAAGATAAGACTGTGGTCGATCAAGATCAGGTGATAAGAGAAAAAGAAGTCCCAACTAATTATATTAGTCTAGGACATTATTGTGAATTGTATTTCCTACATGCTTTATGCTTTCTTTGTAAGGTCTTTCCAAATTTCTTGTTTGATGAAATGACTCATTATTTTAAACTTTTATCTATTTTATCTTGTACAATAACTTTGGGCTTCTTGTTTATGGTTTCTTGATCTGTTTCTAAATTCTCAATGTTCTTTCCTTTTAATTTATGTAGTCTTAGAACAATTTGGCCTTGGAGCCATTAGTTTTAGAGAATTAAGACTTGGACTTCATTCTTGGTCGGGATAAGTCTGGACATGATCGAGAAGTCGTTTCCTATGTTCGGCAAGCTCTCTAAAAGATGAAAAATACTTATGGATAGTAGAGTCTCGTCATTTCTTCTCTTTAGGATGAGATCAAAGATGTCGAAAACATTATTGGTTTCCTAAGAATGAAAATAATTATCCAAGGGAGCATCTCAATAAGGATGAACAATATTTTATGAAGAATTAGGCGATCAGATAGGGCTTACATCACCAAATCATACCGCTGAAATAATATTTCAGGAAGGGTCCTCCCATAATTTGCAACGTTGGCTATGATGAAGGCTGGATGGATGTCCTCTGCACTTAGATGAAGAAAAATAGGTGGCTTAGAAGCATGGATCGATCAATTCCCTGATTATTCTAAAGATCACCAAAGACTTCCAGCTTTGGTATTGGCACCAGATGGATTACCCCCTATTAGGGTGCCACTCCTCACAAGCGATGAGTGTTGGATACCCACTGGCACAATTCCTCTTCAGCTAGTGAATAATTATCTCCTGGTCCATGACGATGACGATGAGTTTTAGCCTGAATATGATGATGGTCATCGATCTTCTATATTCAAATTCGTGACCCACCGAAGATGATGTTAGTTTTCATTATTTCACGTCTTTACGTGTATTCATTTTGTAATTTTTTAACCTAACCCCTTGTAACATGAATGCTTTGTGAATGAAATTTTCAGTTAATTTCATATTTTTCACTTTCCCATTTTCTATATCGAGCACGTTTTGTATCATTTGTTACCTTTTAGGGCGGTCTCATCACACCCCCTTAGGCCTATAAAAAATGATGGAAAAAAATTCCTAGTCGTAGGGCCATCCACTTGTTTAGGATTTTAACTGACCAAAGTTAGAAAACTGAGTGCCTGCCGGGGAAATTCTTGATGTTTTCTTGTTTGGTAGTGATGAAAACATGTAACCTTAAGATATGATTAAGTGTAATCCTACTAAGATAATTAAAAGAAGTGAGTAGAGGTTGATCGAAAAAATTTGAACAAATTTGAAATGACGATGGCCTTATCGAAATGACAATGAGAGTGCATTATCGCAATTTTAATGGATTATTTATATAATTAAATATCGAACATACATAGTATACAAATTTTATCTTTTTATTCTGAGACATGCATCCAGGTGATAAAATAGATAAATTAAAGCATGCAAATAGACATGGCATTTTGAGAAGAAAAAAAACTTGCGAGTAAAACCTTTATTTTCAGCACTTTTGAGAGTTTACAAGACTATCGACATACAGAAAACTTGATAACTACCACAAGTATAATGCATAGTGCCTTCACAAATCTTTACAGAATACTACTCGATGAGGAGCAGTCCACACATAGACTTCCATGCTCGATATCCACCGATCAGCCATTGTCTTCAGCAATGATCCCCTCGAGAATCACAATGGTCTTCCATGAAGAAACTCTCTCCACAATATTTGTGTGTGCAAGGATACAAACTATAGGGTTTAAACAGATTTACACAAATATATTTTGGGGATGTGACTTGTGAATCAAAAAGGTTTTCTAAACTAAAAAGATTGAAAACTTTTGCAAAATATGTGTAGAAATAATTTTTGCAAAGTCTTAAAAGAAACTGAACACGAAACAGTTATTTATACGACGAACATGAATTTCGAGGCGAGGGATCGTTTGAACAAAAATGAGTCTTATTCAAAGGAGAATAGAAGCTCGTTAGAACGAAATATGATCTCGTTCGAACAAAATAGTTATCTCGTTTAAACCAGCTTCAAAAGACATTCAAACGACCTGAAACAGTACTCCCTCATTCGATATATGTTCGATGTAAACTTCAAACGAGACTTCAAGCAAAATTAAGATCTCATTCAAATGAGAATCCCATCTCATTTGAACGATATGCGTGAACTTCAAAAGTTATTAAATAAGAAAAAATGTCTCGATTTTTAAATTAAAAAATCCTATTTCAATTATAATAAAAATAAACATCCCGGAATAATTTAAACCTTTAATAGCATTATACCTTCATAATGTGGAAATCAATGAAAGTTAAAGATGTTGGATATTCATTCTTCATGATAGCTCAAGTCAAATGGTAACGGGATATGTCAAAATATATGTAAGTCTAACCTATTTGAGCAAGGATAGAATATATGCTCTTACAAATCTCCCACTTTTGGTTATTCCGGTACAAACTTAAAATCAAAATCCAAATTACATGAAAAACACCTAAGACAAAAACAATATACTAATACCCTCCCAAACCCTAAAATGGATAGGTATAAGAATAATGATGTGTTCTCAAATGATGTCTTCAAATCTATACTTCTTCTTGGTCTTCTCTTAGACACTTTGTCTTCATTGAGTGTAATGAGAATATGATCTTCCAAAAGTACCTACACATATGAAACAAAGAAAAGAATCATGAATAAGACTAAGATAACATAAAAAAAATATGAATGAATAACATGCAATGATAATTTCAAAGTCTCCACAAACTATTTTTGAAAATTTTCAATTTTTTCAAGTATAAAAATTTACAAATACATCAAAACCTGGAAAAACACAAAAATACTCGAATCATGGAAACTGAATGTAGGGGTGTAAACATATTTTATAGGTTAATCAACATAGACAAACATAACACGTGTGCATGAAGGAATGGAATACTACTAACGAAAGATCTCAAGGTCTACCTTAGGTGTAAATATGGTGAACTCAAGTGAAATTTACTTAACCTAATCAATTAATTAAGATCGTAAGTGATTTTCACACCAATAATGCCCAAAACTATGTGATGTTTTATGAGATTCTTATAGGACGTGCAAACCCATTGATCTTCGACTTAAATCCCTCAAAATCTCACATATTGAAGTTTTTCTCTTAATTCTTTTTGAAGAAATTGATGCTCATATGTAGAGAAGCATCAATGTTCTTATAAATTGTCCTGGAACTTCTATTTTTATGCGTCTTTAATCTTTTAGGCTCTTTTCTTTGCAAATGGTGTCTATTCACGCAAAGTCGACAGGTCTTTTGCAGCTCGATTCCATTGTGTAAAATATGCCAAATATACCAGATAAATGATTTTCTATTTTTTCAATCCGAGAAATGGTTCTTACATGCACTACATTTATTATCTCTTTTTTCACATTTGGTTCATTTTAAAAGCGATTGAGATGAAAACATTACAATTGACAAGTGATAGTTGACTGCAATACTTTAATAAGTGTGTGCTCGTGTGCATTAAAGGTGACAATGAGTCAAACTTGTTAGAAAATTGTCAACATATCACATCTTATTGACTCCACACATTATAAAGCACATAAATGAAATGATGTCACATCTCAAAACACTACAAAATAGACACATGCATACGGAATGAATGGATGACTCAGATATCTTTAATATTCATCCATATATAGTGAAAAAAAATACAAAACTCTTTTTGGATTTTTCAAAAATTTTATCAAAATAAAGTCTTTTTGACTTTTTTCACCTTTTTCAAAAAGAAACCAAAAATCTTTTCGTATTTTTCAAAAAATTTCAATAAAAAGAAAACTATTTTTGGATTTTTTGAAAAATATGTCAAAATGATAAATACAAGTACAATGATAGTACATACTAGCAATAGGCATGTAAAAGATGAACATGAGAACCGTCCAGTGCTAGAAACAAGTCTCAACCTCAATCATTAGGCCCAAAGGAGTTCTCAAAAGGAGATAACATCCTAAGAAATTCCTCCATCAAATTTTTTGAAGTTGACTTAATACTCAACTTGCTCTCGAAAACCCTCAAAATCTCTTATGTTATGTGCAGGATCATGCGGAGTAACATGTGTGGGAGTACGTGAGAGAAATCGTATAGTAGCATATCGTGACAAATACATATGAGACACTCTACTCAACTTCAAACAAAACTCTCTAAGGTGACATCTTTGTTTACAATGGGAACAAATATACATGGGATTGGGTCCACCTCTCTCAAAACGTCAAGGACGAGCTCTCTTAGGTGGTTTAGGTCTAGGGCCATATGGATCTAACACAAACTCGAGAACCGTCTCAGGTGCCACATGAAAAGTGGATGCAGCGTCATAACCTATTCCTAGCCTCTCAACGTTACCTAAAGTGGGACCGAGGAATATTTTTCCTATATTCTTAGATGTGTCCTCTAAATTAACCTTGACCTCCCGAGAACATTCGAGATCTCTCTTGATTTAGGACGCATGGGCTTCAAGTTTCTCACGAGTCTTCAATAAAGATTGAAGGTCTCCTGTAAGACTAGCCACGGTGTTGGTCAAATCACTATTTTTCCTGCCTAAATCGATCAATTTCTCATACAAACAAACCTTTACCTTCTCGAGTTGACTCGTCGATGCCTTACACACCCTTAAAACTTTCACCTCTCTCCAAATCTAACACCCTAAGAGACAAATCTTTATTTAGATTTTTAGTTTTCAATGTCTCGATGTACAAATCACTAAAAGGCTTTTGAGATCACACTTTCCCCCGCTCAGAATACGATCCTTAGACTCTCTATCTCCCTAATGAATCGAAACATCATCGAGGCTTTCACATTTAGATATGTCCTCATCAACGTGGGGCAATTTAGTAGAGTTCACGTGACTAGCCATGAACACAATGCACGTGTCATTTGGTGATTCTCCCCCTGAACCAACTGACTCGATGTCATTATCACTAAGAGCTTCTTTATTTGTTTTCTCTTTTACCTTTCTCTTTAGCCTAGTGGGACACTCATGTGCCTTGTGACCTTTACCCAAGCACTAATAATACCTTATATCTCCCTTTTTCTCACCGTTACTCTTGACCTCATTCTTATTTATGTTTTTCTCAAAATCCTTTTATTGGAAGAATTTTTTTGGAAAAATTGAGAAACTTTTTTAAAAAAATTGCGAACAAGGCCAAGTCATCAAAATCACACTCACCCTCAGATTCAGACTCACAAACTTTCTATTTTTCTTCCTCTTAGTTTGAGTCTTTAAAGCTACCCCTATATTCTTGGGTTTAGTTATTTTAGGGAACATATCTACCTCATAAGTCTGAAGGTATCCTATGAGTCCTTCTAACCTAAGAGTGTCTAAAATCCCTAATGAGTTAATCATGTTAACCTTAGGAATAAAGAGGGCATAGAGTGACCTCAAAATCTTTTTCAAAACCCTCGTTTCCAAAATTTTCTCACCCAAATTATAACTCGAATTAACAATGTCTGATAAATGAGAATAAAACTCATCGAATGACTCAGACTCTAACATAGTGATGGTCTCAAATTTAGTGGTAAAATTTGGAAACTTTAACGCTTTTGCAGTGTTGGTTCCCTTGTGAGTGAGCTAGAGGGTATCCCATGCTTCTTTAGATGTAGTGCACATCATAATGTGATAGAACTCGTCATGAGTGACGGCTCCAGAAATAACACTAAGTCCACAAGATTTAAAATTACTCCATTTACATTCCTCATCAGTCCAAGAAGAAATAGGTTTAGGTCCAACGACATTATCAACAGTGATAGTGGGAGGAATCCACCCTCTTTCATAAACTAACCATACTTTCTCATCTATAGCTCTTTAGACATACCCCATTCTAGCCTTCCAGTATGCATAATTTCTATCATCAAAGATGGGCACTCGATTATACAAATACTCCATTAAAATCCAATTTTTCGAAGATCAATAATTTTTCAAAAAAAAATTGATATTAAAGAGAAAAATAATTTTGCGGAAAAGATCTCAAGGTAATTTTGTGCAACATGCTTTGATACCAATTTGAGAGTGCGCTATCGCGATCATAATGGATTATTTATATAATTAAATGTCCAACACACATAATATCCAAATTCTATCTTTTTATCATAAGACATCCATCTTGGTGATAAAATAGATAAATTAAAGCATGTAAATAGAAAAGGAAATTTGAGAAAAAAAAAACTTGCAGGTAAAATATTTTTTTTAACACTTCAAAGAGTTTGCAAGACAATAGACTTCCAGACTACTAGATAAATGCCACAATTATAATGTGCAGTGCCTTCCCAAATCTCTAAAGAATACTACTCGATGAGGAGAAGTTCACACACGGCCTTCCTCGCTCGGTATCCATCAACCAGCCTTTATCTTCAGTAATGATCCCCTCGAGAATCACAATGGTATGCCGTGAAGAAACTCTCTCTACAAGAGTTGTGTATGCAAGGATACAAATTATAGGGTTTAGACAAATTCACACAAATATACTCTGGGAATGTGATTAGTGAATCAAAAATGTTTTCTAAAGTCAAAAGGTTGAAATTTTTTGCAAAATATATGTAGAAACAGTTCTGGTAAAAGTCAAACAATCTGAACATGAAATTGGTATTTCTAAGATGAATATGAATTTTGAGGCAACGGCTCATTAGAATGAAAATGAGGTTCGTTCGAACGATAATAGTACCTCATTAGAATGAATTAGGATCGCATTCGAACGAAACAACTATCTTGTTTGAACCATCTTCAAACGACATTCAAATTACCTAAAACAGTACGCCCTCGTTCGATACACGTTCAATGTAAACTTAAAATGAGACTTTGAGCAAAACTGAGATCTCGTTCGAACGAGAATCCCATCTCGTTTGAACGAGATGCGAGAACTTTGAAAAAATTTAAATAAGAAAAAGCCTCAACTTTTAAATAAAAAATTTTGTTTCAGATTTAATAAAAATCAAAATCCCAAAATAAATTCAAGGAATAAATTTCAACTTTTAATAGCCTTATACCTTCATAATGAGGAGATCCTTGAAAGTTGGAGATGTTGGATATTCGATCTTTATGATGACTCAAGTCGAATGGTAACGAGATGTGTCCTAAGATATTTGAGCAATGATAGAAATTATGCTCTTACAGATAATTTATAATTAAATATGTTGGTCTTCCATTTGGAACAATACGGGAAACATTCATTAACTGAATCTTTGAAATATCAAGAAATTGGAGTGACAAAGCAATTAAAACTTGCAAAGATGATTTAAAAATAAAATTTCCTGAGGTTGTCTACATTCCAAGCCCTAAGTATCACCATGACCCCCATTATTTCACAATGGTAGGATCCTTAGAGGGCGTCCTTGATGATTTTGAATGGTCCCTCACAGTTAGGTCCCATCTTGCCATCTAATGGCTTCCCCGCGTTATTGATAACCATTCTCAGCACATAGTCTCTTACTTAAAATTTCTCAATTTGGCGCCTTTGTTATACTGCTTAGCCAACTATTATTAGTAGGGAACTAGTTTGATCAAGGGTTTCTCTTTCCTCGTTCAAGTCGAGCTCAATCCTTATGAAGATTTGATCGACAACAATCGTCTTCATGGTCCGTAAGCCAGCTTCTTGTGTAATTAATGTTTTTTTAGGCCAAGGCGAAGGGCATTTCCCTGATCGACCTTGTGGGAATTATTTGATATGCCAAGAGGAAATAGGGAAGCTAGCCCACCTCAGCGCATTTTACTTTCTCTAAACTTTTCTTCATTACTTTGAGAACCATCTTGTTAGAGGCCTAAGCTTGTCCATTGCTTTGGGAGTAGGCCATCGAACTGTGGTAGTGCTTGATTTTGTAACTATTTTAGAAGTCTTGGAATGGTCTGCTTTCAAATTGAGTTCCATTATTAGTAATGATCATCCTTGATACACCAAAACAGTTCATGATATTCCTCTAGATAGATCTAATCATATAAATGTCCTTTATGTTCATGAAAGGCTCAGTCTCTATCAATTTGGTGAATTAATTTGTGCCGACTAAGAAATACTTTTAATTTCTCAATGTTGTAGGTAGGTGACCCATAATCTCTAATCCCCGTTGTGAAAAAAGCCACCGAATAAAAAAAGATTTGAGGTCGGTGACTGAACAATGAAGCGCGGGTGAGAATACTTGACATTTACTGCATTTCTTCACATAGGAGATTGCGTCTTTATACATGTAAGTCCACCAATAACCCTCATTTATAAATCTGAATGACAAAGATCTACCCTCAGTATGACTCCTACATATCCCGTCATGAATATCATAAAGGACTTAGTCAACATAATTAGGATGCATGCATTGAATGTAAGGCCTGATAAAATATCGTCTACTTATCTTTCCATTATAAAATAGGTAAAATTAAGCAGCCTTGACTCCAACCTAATGAGCATGTTTCTTTTCATCGGATAATTCTTCTTCTCGCAAGTACAACATGATCGGATCGATCTGGCTTGGAGCTTTTTAGGCATTGAGGACTTATTCGATAACCTTGGGATTCATAATGTTTGGTTGGGAAAGGTATTCCACCTCAATCATTTTCTTAAGGTTCAGGTCAACAACTGAGGCGATAGTAGTCAAGGTATCTGCATGGATATTATTTCCTTCAAGAAAGTACAAGATTTAAACTTTCTAGAATTTGGTGATCAGGTCCTGGGAAACCTGTAAATACACCGATATGCATTTATCCATAGCATTATAGTTTCCTAATATTTGGTTGGATACCATCCTTAAATTAAAAAATACTTCAAGGTGACTTGCGATAAAGGATATATCCTTCTTCAATCTGGCAACGAGGGCTTCGTTGTTGTCTGGATAAAATCAAGCCCAATTCTTTGATTTAACATATTTGGATTTACCAGGACAATTACTACTATTGTCCCTTTTTAGTTGGATTTCTTATCCACTTAGAATGACCACTTGTTGAGTTGGTCAAGTTCTTTGGTGGTAACTTGGTTAATGAGTTCTTTTTCATCGGGCTCCTGCCCTCTAGTGAACTCAATGATGGAATATGCTAAAATGTGTCCTTTTATTGCAGTTCTGGGTTAATAGTGGATATCAAAGCTTCCTATTTCCACCAATAACTTGGACATTCGTCTAGATAGGTCGACCTTTTTGAGAACTGCCTTGAGTGGAGAGAAGGCAATAAATATGACCCAGTTAGCTTCAACATAGTTCTTTAATTTCATGAAGCGGTCACGAAAGAGTAAGATAGTTTCTCCAGAGGAATGTAACATCATTTTGCATCCATCATCGTCTTATTAACATAATATATTGAGGTTTAATGACCTTATTTTTCACACATTAAGTCCAATATAACCGTGTGGTCTGACATTGTGAGGTACAGGTAAACTAGATCACCCAGGTTTGGGATCGTGAGCAGAGGTGGTCGAATTAAGTAAAATTTAATATTTTCAAGTGCCTTTGAGCATTAATCGTTCCTTTCATGGCCCTTATCCTTCTTCAAGAATTGAAAGAATGGTTGACATTTCTCAAAGGACATAGAGATGAATCAATTGAGTGCTACTAATATTACAGTCAACTTTTTTACATCCCTAACTATTTTAGGCGGTTGAATGTTATTGATTTTATCAATCTAGATGGGATTTTATTTAATCCCCCTTTGGATGACTAGGTAGCCTAGTAACTTCCCTTACTTTACTCCAAAATAGCATTTCAAAGTGTTAAGTTTAATCTTATAGTACCTGAGTACCACGAACGTATTTTCCAGGTCTTATGGATTGCCTCTTTGCACTTGATTTTTACGAGCATATCATCAATGTAGACTTTCATAGTGTCACCTAGTTGATGTTTGAACATCTTTGTGACTAACCGTTGGTAGGTTTCTCCTTCATTCTTAAGCCCAAATGGCATGGCTGTGTAACATTATAAGTCAAGGGTAGTGATGAACAAAGTCTTCTCCTAGTCAAGTTTAAACAAAGGGAATTAATGATACCATGAATAAGCATCCAAGAAGATCATTCGCTCATGTATGTTGTGAAGTCGGCAGACTAGTCAATCTTTGGCAAAGGAAATCTATCTTTGCAACAGACTTTATTCAAGTTGGCAAAATCTATCTAGACTCTCAACTTATTATTACTCTTCTTAACGACAATTGGGTTAGAAATCCATTTGGGTAATTGAACTTGCCTTCATATGTTTCCCCAATTCTTCTTCAACTGCTTTTGCATTATCGAGAGTTGTTCGGTGCGTCCTTTGTGTGATTGGTGAGAACACTAAATTCACATGAAGTCGATGGCAAATGACTTTAGAATCAATCGCATACATGTCATATTTTTGCTAATAAAATCCATCTTGATTCTCTTTGAAAACAGAGAAAATTTCTTCTTTTCCCCGTGATCGATAAATGAACTGTTGACTTGAAATTTCTTTTCTAGGTGTGAGTATTCAAATATGACTTCTCGTAATGGTTCCGTGACTATTTCCATAAGGGCCAACCTTTTTTCTTCAGTCGGGGTCTCCCATACTTTAATTCTCACATGTACAAAGTAGCCCTATCTTTGATTGTTTCATTTTAACCAATTTCCCTTTCATCTTTTATTTCTTAGGTCTGATGGAAGCGATAAAGAATTTTCAAGAAGCAACATAATTTCCATGTATCTATATTATCACCTATCGGTGATGCATTTGAGATTTTGATGATAAGTTGAGGGGATAACCTTTTAGCGTGAATCCATTCTTGTCCTAGGATTGTATTGTAGGGGGACTAAATGTCCACAACTAAAAACTTGATAAACTTAAAGATATTTCTTGTTCGTACTAGGAGTACCACCTTCCTAAGGGCATTGTCATTTTTCCAGCGAAGCCTACCGAAAGGATGGTTCCCTCCTTTAGATACGCCACTTTAATATTGAACTTGTTGAATAATTTGAGATACCGGACTTTCAATTAGCTACCCTGGTCGGCTATTAGCTTGTCCACAACCCAGTTTACAATCTTGAGAGTGATTACTAACGCGTCATGAAGCAAAATTCAGACTTCGACTAGGTCTTATTTAGTGAAAACTATGCGTTATTATAGTCTACATCTTCTGGTCGACGATGATTACATATTGAGGTTTTAACATGGTGAATCTGGAAGTCGTCCTTAACTGTAGTAACCTTATTTAATCCCACCCGAACAATATTACTTTGAATCTAGTTAGAATATAAGGCACCATGGTTGACTGAAAACTTATATCCTATCTCATCATCATGTAGGAAATTGTTAGGGTCTTCGTCGTTCTCCACGATGGATATTGCTCTTTTCTTTTCTACATAGCCTTCCAGGTGGCTTTCCTGGGCTAACTCTTCTAGGTGGGATTTGATCACTTTATAATTCTTTATCTTATGACTGTGATCCTTGTGTTAGGAATACCACAGGGCAATGTTTCTTTTCAAATGATCTCCTATTACCTTCCTTATATACTAAAAATATTGTCGGTCTTTAATATTATTCAATATTTTTTAGATCGTCTCTTTGAAAATTGTATTGATCGCTTGGTTTAACTGGGAGGGATCCACCTTGTTATTGTTTTTAAGTCCTCCATTTTTCTTTATGCCCCCTTTCTTGGGGGCGTTCTCTTTGTCTCCATCCTTGGTCGCCTTTGGCTGACCAATATCGTGTTATGTGTTACCACATTATCGTCTACTTTAGCATACTTCTCAATTCTTTATATGAGTTCATCAATTTTACCACCCTCCTTCTTCATGAGAGACTGATGCAACATAGAAATACTCAATAAACCGATCTTGAAGTGAGCTATAGCTACCTGGTCGGAGAAATCCTATACTTCATTGTAGATTTTTCAATACATCCGAGCGTATTCCCATAAAGTTTTAATGGGGTTTCTTAATCATAGTGAGGAGTGATTCCCTCCTATTTGGATGGGAACTACTGGTGATAAACCATGTGGTAAATTCTTATGCGAGCTACCTAAAGTTGGTGACCTATCTTTGTGGTATCCTTTCACACAAAAATTTATGTGATATTCCCCAGATTGAAAGGGAATATGCGACACATGAGAGCCTAATTATTTATCTGGAGGTTTATAGCTTGAAGGTACTAGCGAACGCAATCAATGAGATAGGTCTTTCCATTATATATATGTAATCTTACAGTGGAAAACTTCTTAGGAGTTTCTGGTTCTTATACTAAAATTAATAAAGGAGACTTATCTGACTGATAAAGGCACTCCTTGCTAGTTTCTTTTTTGGATTAAGTCCCATTATGAGTAGGGTCCTCGTCCATCTCTTATATGGATATCTCTTCTGATGAGCTCTTTCCTAGTTTTTTATGTCTAGAGACTGCCTTTTCTTGGAATTCTCCTGATCACATCATGAACTCCTTCCTCGGCAATGATTTTTACTCACCTGAGGGATATGTTTTCGATCATGTCATTTGAATTTGTCCCGATGGATCTTTGGCTCCATTCTTTCCAGGCAACGCTGGAGTCAGCCATGTCTTTATTTGGTGATGCGTGGTGTCCTCTTATTAATGGAGTCACCATTCATAGGTGTCAAGGACCTTAGAAATTTGTTTGAATCTTGGAGGTTCATTTATTTCTACATTATATTACTCCTGGGGATGAAAGCGTGAGCTAGGAGTGTTACAATTCCAGTAGGGGTAAACGTCAGACCCGAATCTAGGTGCTAGAGGCCCATTCTGATAGCTGCTACTAGATGGATGGCATGGGTTGTACGAGTGAGACATGATTTCTCGTTGGCTTTTCCTGGTTGAGAAAATAAAATCGCTTCCCACACACAGTGACAATTTTAGTGGAAAAATCCTACTTTTAGGAAATCAATTAATTTAAGAAAAATAAGAATCATAATCACAATCACACAATGACACAATATATATATGGTTCTGTAATGTGCCTACATCCATGGGGTATTTCTCGATTACATATAATAAAGGTTACATTTCCCTTTTTCTAGGGATATGTGTTACATTTATAGAGATCAAAAAGTGACTGAGTCATATGTGGCTCCATGACCTTGAATCACTACTGTGACTTGATCAAATGGATCCAATTCTAAGGTTTCCACTTATCAGCCTCAAATTATTCTCAACTCTTTTAGTCGTGGTTGTTTCCAACTCTGCCAAACACGTGTTATCTTTACTTAATTAGTTGAATAATTCCCCCATACCCATTCATTATTTTAAAGAAAACGACATCGTGTGAAGATAACATCCATGGATGGCCCCTAGTATATGGGCCTCACTTTGAACTTTTAAAATGAGGTACATATATTAAATTAAACTTGAAAATTAATAATATAATATAAAATAAAACTTTATAGTTCCTTTTAGATAAAATGACTTAATACACAATCTTAAAAATCATATATCCAAACACGTGTTCTTCACCATTATCACTTACACAATACCTCCAATATTAACGAACTCTTCCAATAAATTTAAAAAATATTAAACTCACAAAGAATATGGATAGTAAAGCATTAATTACCCAGTCTTTAGTTTGATAAATAGTGATACATATTATGAGGTATGAGTTATGAACTAAATCTCATTTAATTTCTTCAAACTTAATTTTACATTTTTTTTACAATATTTAGCTCATTTTTAAATAAAATTACATTTAAAATAAATGGAAGCCCATTAACACCAAGTTTGCAAACATATTATGTTGCTTCTGTTAATTATAAAATAAGTTCCTATGTGCCCTTGTTGTGTGTAATTAACCAATATTATGGACACATTATTCATATCATATGATTTAATGAAATATTTTCATCTAGACACTCATGAAAACTCAACGTCTAATAATTAAATTTAGCTAATATAAGGAATTCCAAACCATTTTTCATTTCATATGATGTTTTTATGATACTTAATGTAGATTATTATATTCGTTTTCACCCAAACAAGTGCATTTAAGCTCACCCCTCATTAAAATAATTGCGAATTCGAAGTGACTTTGGTACAAAAAACAAAGGTATTATATTTGTTATTGTGTTAATTTCAGACTGAAACAATACAATTATGGGAATTTAAAACATTTTTTATCATATCACTCCTATCAATATATAAACTATTAAATAAGCCCTATTAGCCTGAATAAAAAAATACACATGATAAAAATACTGCTAACATTTAAAAAAAAAGACTAAACCCTAGATTATCTATCTATGTTGCCACCTCCATCACCACCACCATAACCTGCCGCCACCATCATCTCACGCTTCCATCTCCACCGTCACCACCTACCCCTACCACCACTTGATCCACCACATATCGCCCACACAAACACCTGATGTCATCGCCACTACTGCAACATGCCTCACTCCTCCCCACCATTGTGGTAAAATAACCATCGTTGTCAGTACAACCACCATAGCCTTCCTACCTCCAATCCCACTATATCCACCATACTTAATATTTACTAAAAGTTTAAAAGAGTAAGAATAAGAAGATTTATTGTAAATATTTACTTCAAGTGAAAATATTTTTTATCATAAACGAAAAAGGAATAAAAACATAAAGAAAATGTGATATAAAACTTGCACTAATATATACAAAAGTTAAATATTTGCACATAAGACAAATTATATAATAAGAAGAATAAGGAGAAGGATAACAATCAAATCACGATAATATTTATTGTTAAAATAATTGTTTATTATCGCAACATAATCTATTCATAGTGAATATTTATTGTAAGTGTAAATATATACTATCACAACAAAAATCCACTTACAATAAATATTTACTTGAGTGTAAATATTGGGTATCACAAACTATTATCATTTACATACCTATTAATTTGGATATTTTTCTCATTCTTGTAGTTCTTTTCTCCATTTTCTTTTCCTTTTTAGTAAATATATGCTTTATAGTGGACTAAATATTTACACTCTAAAGTAAATATTTACTCATAATGCCTTTATATGCGTAACACAACACCCAACCAAACATAACACACACATTCACCAGTGTGTGTCTCTCACTAGAAGACACAAACATATATACACTAAACAAACATAGATACACTGAACATGCAAAATACATATTTACTGTGAGTATACATATTTACTAACATAAGAAAAATCAACGGAAAGTAAATATTTACGTCCAATGTAAATATTTACTATTATAACAAACTAACACTAACTACATTATTCTCCACTTTGTTGTTTATCTTCTTCTCTTCTTTGTAAATATCTACTTGGAGAGTAAATATTCACTCTTTGAGTTCAAAGGTAAATATTTTCACTCTAAGTAAATATTTACTTAGGGTGCATTACAGAACACAAAAAAATCATCATTAGTAAGAAAAAAATATAAGTAACACTCTCTGTTTATTTCCTTTCTATTAAAACACACACACACGCACACACACACACACACACACACACACACATATATATATATATATATATATATCACACACACCCAAACACACTCGTACACATATATTAACATATACACACATACGCATACAAATATACATATTCACTCACTCGCACATAATTATATACACATACACTCAATCACATATACATACATAGTCACACAACCACATAAAAATATACATAAATCGTACATATATATATATATATACATGTACACGCACTCACACAAGCACATACACAACAAGTTTGATGTCAATATTGTGATCAGAGAGAAAGAAAAGAGAGAAAACTGATCCCAAAGATGGAAAAATGGAAAGTGATAATGGGTGTTTTCAATTGGGTTCTATATGGAAGTTAGGATTTATAATGGGTACTTTAGACATTTTAGTTTAAGATATTTTAAAAATATGACTAATATAGTTTTAAAAAAAGTCAATAGGACTTAAATGAGGGTAGACTAAACAAATATGACTAAAACAAAATTAACCTTATGATTTAAGGTCATTGAGCTTAAAAATGATTGTTATATTTGTCATGGTATCGTGTCAACAATGATAGCAGTTACATTATGTTTTCTATAACATTACCTTTTCATTATAATAATCTAATTTAAGTGAAATTATGAAACATAAATTTTAGTGTCAATTTTACTTATAAGCTCACTTTATTGATAAATTAACTAATAAGTTGATACTGATGGATATAGTGATTGACAAAAGTCACATGTAATTATTGAATTTAACTAAAAAGTCACTAATTAATGATAGAACAATTGATTATTTTTTTTAACTTAAACCTGTAAATTACATTTTAGAGCGACTGATATAACCATTTTTGGAAAACTCTATCAAATTTATTTACCTTGATGAATTCACATTCTCAATAATAAAGTGATTGATAAAATCATTCATGCATGTGTGTGTGTGTGTGTGTGTGTGAGAGAGAGAGAGAGAGAGAGAGAGACAGACAGACAGACAGACAGAGAGACAGAGAGAGACAGAGAAAGAGAGAGACAGACAGAGACAGAGACTACAATAAAGTCATTTTTTCACTAAACTCTATACAATTCATGTAATCTGGGGTAAATTATTCTCAACAATAAATTAAGTTGTAAAGTCACTAATAAGAAATATAGTTACTGACAACATTACTTTTTTATACTGAACTCTATTAAACCATTTTTTCTTGGCTAAATTTAGTTCCCACTAATAAAAGAGTGATAAACTCACAAGCCACTACTAGATCCACTCATAAAGTCAGACTAGATTACAACCCATGCGATGCACGATCGCACATATCTCCTTCACCATAATTCATATCATGAGCATATATACTTTGAATATATATTTTAAAAACAATGGTTTGTTCATAAGCAAAAAAATTCTTGATAAATGAATGAAACTATTAACGGAAATAAATAGAATAAATGGTGAAATATCAATGTAAAGTTGGGAATGGTCAAATAATGAGTTTCATTAAGCATATGCCTATCAAAACGGGGGATTCTCGGAACAAATGATGACTTTGATTATAAACAAATATTATAGTTCTAGAATGAAACTTTTGTAACCGCTAACACAGTACTTTTTAATGATTAAAATTGCATCAAAGTAAACTAATATAGTGTGGAGAAAAGACCTTGGATTTAAACATTAAAAATAACATCTAAAACTAAATCACAATTCAGAAGGCCCGAAAAAATTCATCAAGCATTTAAAATATACTTTTAGCCATGCCTCAATTACAATTTAAGCATGCAACATAATATGGACTCGCATTCCTATTAATTGTAATTGTGGAAGAACGGTTCAAATGGAAAGAAACAAAATCAATGTTAATGTTGTGGTTTTACATATTAAAAATGGCATTCAAAAGAATGCTATGTGAGTTTCTCATAGAAATGGAAACAAATAAAGATGTGAGAATTTTTTTTCACTAAATTGGAAAACATATCCCCTCTATTTTTCATACTAATAGTTTAGAAAGAATATTAAGAATGTAGTAAAAGTTTTCAAATAAAATGAAAATAATGTACTGAAAAAATCACAATTAGAGTGTTAAAGACATTGCAAAAATGAATCCTTCCATCATGCCCGTATGTGTATATATATATATATATATATATATAGACACTCACATACATCGTGCTTTCTACATCATCCATACATCACACATTGTTTTAGGCCCTAAAAAACTTTTTTTTTCAATTTTTTATTTTACCCATGGATTTAACCCTCCAACCAACACATGTTCAAAAGGTTGGGTAAAAATACAATCTCTAGCTATTTTTTAAAAATCCAAGAAAAATTGCAGAAAATAACTTTTTTATAAGGGTCTGCGCCATCAGAATTTTGTGAATTTTTTAAAAATAGCTAGAAAATGTATTTTTACATAGTTTTGAAACATGTGTTGATTGAAAGGTTAATTTCAATAGGAAAATATTTTTTTTGGAAAAAAATATTTTAGGCCTAGAACTAGGTGTGATGTAGGTGATCATTCCTCTCTCTCTCTCTCTCTCTATATATATATATATATATATATATATATATGTCTCTATCTCTCTTTATACACACATACACGTGTTTGTTATACTTGAAAAAAGTAACCCATTACACCCAATGTTCTCTACCGATTTTATGTTTGTTTTTTCTTGTCTCTCCATAACCTTTGATTGTTTTTCTATGAATAACAAAAGTTCCCCGCTCCATATTATTACTTCTCTAAATTGGCAATAGTAATATTTAGACATATATAGATGATAATAAAGGGAATAGTTGTATACTTACATTGGTCTTTGTAATACCCCGTATTTTTACGCATTTCTATTTTTACGAAATTATGGAAAATGGGGATTAATTAAATTGAAGGGAGAAAATTTAAATTGTCATTAATTCGATTTTATGATAATAATTACTAGCGTGATGAGAATTAGTAGTTATTGAAATAATATTATAGTCGGGGATGAGATACACGACAGTTATGTTATAAATATTTGGGACGCGTATGAGTCGCGTCACTAGTACGTATTTGGGGGTTTAAAAGGTAAATTATTTTTATAACTTGGATGACTATTTTGAGTGCACCAGAGTGTCCGAAAGGGTCTAAATAGTGAGAAAACACTACTCGGGTATTTAAATTGGAGTCCGGGATATTTTAGCCCAAAATGACACCCTAAAGGGGTATTTTGGTCTTTTGGAATTTTTGCGTAATTAAATGGACGAAAATTGGGTTTAATTAAAAGCTTTTAGGGTTAGTGGTCAGTTAGTTTCAACTTATGTGAGAAAGAGAGGCAAAGAGAGATAGAACCAAGGAAGAAGAAGAAGAAGACTCCATTAGAGCCCTAAGCTAAGAACTCAAGCATTCACACCAAAAAGTACACCAACGTGTAGATCGTGTCAAGAGGATCGTTCCCATACAAATTTCAACCCGCAAATCAGAAGTTCCTAGTAAGGCAAGTGATTATCTTGCTCTTTCTCTTAGCATTTATTATTCTTGTTAATATATGTTGAGGTTTTAGAACTATTAATACCAAAATTGGTTTACCTATGTTGAGATTGTGTAGGAATCTTAGAAATTTGATGGGGGTTGGCATGTAGAGGATTTTTCCCCTTATTAGGATTGTGAAATTTGGTGAATTAGATATTAATCACGAAATAAAAATGGCATTTTTATAGATTTATAATTATGGGTTTATGTTACTATGACTCATGGGAAAATTTAAGAATTTGTTGAAATTACTTGATGATTTGAAGGATTTGACCCCTAAACTATGCTAAGAAGTGTTCTAGGGTGACTTAAAGTAGTTTGGAAACCTTGTGCTTGTGTTGGAATGGGTTTAGGTTGATATTGAAGAGGAGAAAATCTGAAAAAATGAACTTTGAAGATGAATTGAGCAACTTCAGAAATTTCGTTAGAAGTCCAGCCCAGATCATTCGAACGACCTCGTTCGAACGAGACTTCTAACGAGTTTCCAGTGACACTTCTAACGAGTTTGGTAGTTCGTTCGAAGTTAGTGGGACTTCATTCGAACGACCCTCGTTCAATCAAGAATTCCTGAGTCTTCTAACGAGATTCTAAAATGACTCTTAATTCCCGATTTTTATTTCAAAATTCCCGTAGGCTTATTTAAATGAGTGTTAGACCTGTATGAATGTTGAGTGACTTAAAATTTATAATTATTAGTGCGCGGAGAATATGTCGACCCTCGGAAGGTATGAAAATTTATAAAATTAGAGAGATGCGATAATAAAAAGGGGAATACTTATGAATAAAGTACGGGGTATAATAGGGGGTATATTACGTACTGCGAATACTAGGCTACGGGAAAGCCAATGAAATTATATAAGTTGTGTGTATGCTTATTGCTAAAAATATTGTGTGTTTGACATACCTTGCTACTGGCTATCGAACGGAGGTTAACGCGTTGTGGACTACCAGATGTTGTGTGCCTTTGGGGGATTTAGAGTCGTACCACTAGAGCATGGAACATAGGTACGGGTTATCCATGAGAATGATAGTGATGACGGTGCGTAGGTATGTGCGTAGGTATATGCGTAACCCATCGGCTAAGGACTGTGTTCGCCTCCAATAGGTGTTTGTGTTTTTTTTGGTTCTCGAGAGATTGAACCTGTTGTCCTCTATGCGTGAGCGTTGCAATGGAACTAGATAGCCTAGTATGCTTAGCACTAAGAGTTTCTCAACCAGGGGTGCAATATTGCTATATTTGTATATAAATTGATATGTATACATAAAGAGAACAATGTGTATACCGAAATCATGTTTGGTATCTTACGTTGATGACTCTATTTTTAAATGTGTACTTATCGTATTATCAGTTGGGCAATTTGAAGAATATGTGAATAAACTAAAGTAATTCTAAACCTAAATTGAAATCGTAAGTACGTCGGCTTTGAGTTATTTAGGGAGTCTTTCCAGCGTAATAGTGTGTACTTAGTACCCAGTCAGGTATCATGACTAGTATGGGTAGTTAGGCCTGTTAGGAGTGCACACTAGATCGAGGGGTGAGTATCTCAAGTGAGTACGCTAAGGTAACTTGAATAATAATTGTGCTAATTGAATCAATTTAAGCACTTCCTATTTTTAACTCGGGATCTGACCCTTTTTTCTGTATATCCTTCTATTGTTCCATTATTTTTAGGCGCCCAGCCACAGGGACACCAGCCCTTAGAGACTCTATTCAGTTGTCGTGTTGTAGCTGCTATTGAAGCTGCAGGATAATTGCTAGTAGACGACTCACCCTATCCTTCCTTTTTTAGTTATCTATTATGTTGGACATGTTGTCCTTTCTCCTGTTTACATTCAGAGATTTAGTTGTTTTACATTCTCTCTTAGATTTGATTTTCTTTTATTGGATTTATTGTATGGGATTGTATCTGGATGTGTTTTACTCCAGTCATTTATTTTACTTCAGTTAGACTCTATTTATATTACTATGATGCATAGAATTTGTTGGTATTATTTTTTATATTAGTTAGTAAAAAGATAAAATTTGGACATCACCCTTTTTAAATATTCGGTGGTTAGTTTTTGTTAAATTAATATTTGAGTTTTCGACATGGATGCATTATCTAGACCAACTTGATATTCTGAAATTAATTAATTAAGGATTGATCACCCGGTAATTAATTAGGTGGGTCATAGGTGGTATCAGAGCATCAGGTTCTAGTGTCCTTAGGACATGTACGGCTTATTATGTTTTCGCGTAGCGTCCTTTGATATAGAGCCCTATATTTTAGGATTGTTTTACTCTTCATACGTTTTACGTTCTTCTGCTATTTTGAGAATATAACTATAGACTTATGAAACTTTTCTCTCTTTTCAGATGTCCTAAACGTGCACAAAGAGTTCCCAGGGATGCCCAGCCAGAGCCTCAGCCTGCACCTGGATAGGGTATGATGAACGCCGTTTAATTGACCGCCATTATAGCTCAGGCGGTAAACGTTCCTTTGGCTGTAGTGCAACAGGCACCACCTCAGGCACCAGTGGTGGCTCCAGTTCAGGCCCAGGTTTTTCCAGGTTTTCTCGTCTGCTTGGGAGAGTGTTAGGGATGCCTTCCAGAAGGCTCATCCTCTGGAGTTTTTAGGGAGCTCCGATGTAGTCATAGCGAGCCAATGGAAAAGTACATCCAAAGGCAATTGAGGATGTACGAGTGCACAGAAGTACAGAGTTAGATTTTGGCCACGTTCAAGCTGGTGGGGGAAGCACTGTAGTGGTGGGAGTCCATCACCACCGCTGAGGAGAGAGACACACTCCGTATCTGATACTTTTAGGTGTGGTTTGATCGCATGTACTTACCTTCGGCTGTCCCAAAAAAGATGAATCGAAAGTTAGCAAATCTGAAGCAGGAAGGAAGGACTGTGGCAGAATACGAGGCAGAGTTTCCTAATCTTCTCAACATTGTACCGAGTGAGATCCTGACCGAAGATAAAAAGATTCAGCGCTTTATGGATGGGTTGACATGGAGGATCCGCCAGCATTTAATAGGCAATCTCTCCTTGGCCACCTATTCAGATGTGTTCAATGCAGCACTACTCCACTACCAGCAGGGTAGGGCAGGTTAAGAAAGTGGAAGAGTCTAGCCATCAGGGTAGGGTAGGAGGGAATGGTGCCGGTGGGGCACAGGCAGTTCAGGGTTAGCATCGTCATAGTGATCAGGGTTCCTAATAAGGGGATCTTAAGAGGTTCAGGTTAGGAGGTTTTAGACATGGGCAGGGAGGCTTTCGACATGGCCATTAGGGCCAACACATCCATCAGGGCCAGAATGGCCAAGGGAGGGGTCGTAACGGACATCAGGGCCGGGGACAATAGGGCAACAGAGGAGGACCTTTCTTAGGGAGATGTTTCACGTGTGGAAATACTGGCCACAAACGCCATAACTTCCTTCAGAAGGGTAGAGGTCAGTAGCAGCAGTAGGGTGCTCGTCAGGAGCCCCATAGACCGTTATTTCCCACAGCTCTCCCAGCACCTCCACAGATGGCAACACTGCCACCCATTCAAGCCGCCCCAATTCAACAAGGGCAGCTTCAGTATGGATGAGTCTATAATCTTCACCAGGCCATAGTACCGTAGGACCCGCCAGCGATTGAGGGTATGTTTTCCATCTAGGGGACTTTAGGGCACATTTTATTTGACACAATAGCCACACGTTGTTTTATTACCACGGGGTTTGCACGTACTATGGGATTATTTGATACAGCAGAGAGTACGATTACTTCTATGGATTCGCCTTTGAGTAGGGGTTCCATTATTTCTTTTATTTTTCGGGGAGTGGGGATAAAGATTGGGAGGTTTATCTTACCCGCTGATATGCTCGTATTAGACATGTCTGAGTATGACGCGATTGTGGGTATGGATTGGCTTATCAAGTATAGGGCCATGATTGATTGTGATAGTAAGAGTATAGGTTTTGCTATACCCGAGAAGGAGATGTTTCCGGTGGTGATGCCTCGCTCTGAGTGAGGATCGTCCACTCATTTCTGCTTTATAGAGGAGGAGACCTCTACGGAGGTTGTGGTACCGCTTGATTCGATTCTAGTAGTTTGAGAGTTTTTCGATGTATTTCAGGAGATTTCGGGGTTACCACCGAGCATAGAGATAGACTTTGTCATTGATTTAGCGCCAGATACTCGACCGATAGCTTTCTCACATTATCGTATGGCTCCAACAGAGATGAGGGAGCTACGTGACTAGATTGAGCAATTTTTGGGGAAGGGGTTTATCCATAGGAGTAATTCCCCATGGGGTGCTCCCGTATTATTTGTTAAGAAGATGTATGGATCGTTGAGGTTATGTGTTGACTATCGGGAGTTGAATAAGGTCATGATATGGAACAAATATTTGTTACCTCGAATTGATGACTTCTTCGACCAGTTGAGAGGAGCGACTTTCTTCTCGAAGATTAATTTGAGATCAGGATACCATCAGCTACGTATCATGGAACAGGACGTGTCGAAGACTTCCTTACTGAAGAGATATGGTTCTTATGAATTAAGGGTTATGCCTTTCGGTCTAACCAACGCCCTAGCCGTGTTCATGGACTTGATGAACAGGGTGTTCAGAGAGTTCCTGGACCAGTTCGTCATCGTATTCATAAATGACATTCTGGTTTACTCGCAGACCAAGGAGGATCATGCAGAGTACTTGAGGCAATTTTTGCAGACACTGCGCCAGCATGAGTTGTACACAAAATATGAGAAATGTGGGTTTTGGCTGAATGACGTTCAGTTTTTGGGGCATATCATCTCCGATAGAGGGATATACGTGGATCCGGGGAACGTGTCAGAGGTGAGGGAATGGGGACAGCCCATGACACCAACTGAGATACGCAGTTTCTTGGGTTTAGCGGGGTATTACAAAAGGTTCATTCGAGGGTTTTCAAAGATAACGGGTCCGTTGACACATTTGACTTGCAAAGGGGTATCGTTTAATTGCAGTGATGCTTGTCAGTTATCCGTTGATGAACTGAAAGATAAGTTAACCTCAGCACCAGTGTTAGTGTTACCCAAGCTGGGAGTGGAGTATCTAGTCTACAATGATGCGTCCTTATTAGGACTTGGAGGTGTACTACAACAGGAGGGTCAGGTTATAGCTTATGCTTCCCGTAAGCTTAAGCCTCATGAGAGGAACTACCCCACCCATGATTTAGAGTTAGCAGCGGTGGTTTTTGCACTTCGGATTTGGAGACATTACCTTCTAGGGGAGAAATTTCATTTATTCATGGACCACAAGTCATTACAATAGCTCTTCATGCAGAAGGAGTTAAATATGCGTCAACCTCGGTGGCTTGAGTTTGTGAAGGATTATTAATTTGATATTCAATACCACCTGGGTAAGGCTAACGTGGTAGCAGATGCGTTGAACCGTAGGTCAGTCGATGAAGTGTCTGAGGTATGGAAAGTGAAATGGAAGGAGTTAGGGAACCATGATACGGTCGCTCGATTGTTTATGTCTGTGATGATGGTTACACCCCAGATTATTATGGGAGTAGTACAGGCTTAGGCAGATGATCCATTCTGCCAAATTCAGATAGTAAATGTTCTAGTCGAGGGGGATGAGTCTTACACCATAGGTTCAGATGGGGGTCTACGTTTCAATAGGAGATTGGTTGTTCCCGAGGGTAAAGATTTGCGACATAAGGTGATGACAGAGTCGCACGGTTCCCGATTTATGATATATCCCGATGGGGATAAGATGTACCAGGATATGCGTCGATAGGACTGGTGGAGCGGGATGAAGAAGGATATTACCGAGTTCGTCTCAAAATGTACCACTTATCAGTTGGTAAAGGTCTACCATCAGAGACCGATGGGACTTCTACAGCCATTAGAGATTCCTATGTGGAAATGGGAGAGCATCTCCATATATTTCATCACTAGATTACCCACATCGTAGAGGGGTCACGATACAGTAAGGGTGATAGTGGATCGGCTGACCAAGGTGGCCCACTTTCTGCCAGCCAGGATAGACTACACCACGGGACAGTACGCTCGGATATTCATAGCAGAAATAGTGAAACTCCACAAAGTACCTCGTGTCTAACAGAGATAAGGTGTTTATATCTCGATTTTGGGAGAGTTTTCAGGAGGCATTGGGTACAGAGTTATGACTAAGAATGGCCTATCACCCGCGGATGGATGGTCAGACTGAGCAGACGAATCCGATATTGGAGGACATGTTACGTATGTGCATCATTGATTTTGGCGGAGGCCTACCAGTTTACTATCAGTATGGCTCCATTCGAGGCACTATACAGCAGACCTTGTCGTTCCCCAACTTGTTGGCTAGAGGTGGGGTACAACAATTTACTTGGACCGAAAGTGATTCAGGATACTTCGACGAGGATAGAGTTGATACGGAGCCGTATTCGAGTCCCTCAAGATTGGTATAAGAGCTATGCTGACGCCAAACGGTATTTTCGCGAGTTCAACATTAGAGATCAGGTGTTACTTTAGGTGTCTCCTATGAAGGGAGTTATGCATTTTGGGAAGAAGGGAAAGTTGGCACCTAGGTATGTAGGTCTATTCCCCATTATCGATAGGATTCGAAAGTTGCTTATAGACTTGGGTTACCGGAGCACTTGCATAGAGTCCATGACGTGTTCCATATCTCTTCGCTGAGGAGATTTCTTAGAGATGATTTTCCCCACACCCACGTTGCATTGGAGGAGATATACTTACAGCCTGATAGCTCCTATGAGGAGGGGCCTGTTGCTATTCTAAACCGTAATGAGAGAAAGTTGAGATAGAAAATAGTACCACTAGTACGTGTTCAGTGGCGGCACCATAATGTTGAGGAATCAACCTGGGAGCGCGAGGATGAAATGTGTGAACGTTATCCAGAGTTATTCTTGCCAGGTATACATATATTCTTTTTCGAATTTCAGGACGAAATTCTTTTATTAGGGAGGACGTATGTAATACCCCGAATTTTATGAAATTATGGAAAATGGGGATTAATTAAATTGAAGGGAGAAAATTTAAATTGTCATTAATCCGATTTTATGATAATAATTACTAGCGTGATGAGAACTAGTAGTTATTAAAATAATATTATGGTCGGGGATGAGATACACGGTAGTTATGATATAAATATTTGGGACACGTATGAGTCGCGTCACTAGTATGTATTTGGGGGTTTAAAAGGTAAATTATTTTATAACTTGGATGACTATTTTGAGTGCGCCAGAGTGTCCGGAAGGGTCAAAATAGTCAGAAAACACTACTCGGGTATTTAAATTGGAGTCGGGGACATTTTAGCCCAAAATGACACCCCAAAGGGGTATTTTGGTCTTTTGGAATTTTTGCGTAATTAAATGGACGAAAATTGGGTTTAATTTAAAGCTTTTAGGGTTAGTGGCCAGTTAGTTTCAACCTACGTGAGAAAGAGAGGCAAAGAGAGAGAACCAAGGAAGAAGAAGAAGAAGAAGAAGAAGAAGAAGAAGAAGAAGACTCCATTAGAGCCCTATGCCAAGAACTCAAGCTTTCACACCAACGCGTAGATCGTGTCAAGAGGATCGTTCCCATATAAATTTCAACCCGCAAATAAGAAGTTCATATTAAGGCAAGTGATTATCTTGCTCTTTCTCTTAGCATTTATTATTCTTGTTAATATATGTTGAGGTTTTAGAACTATTAATACCAAAATTGGTTTACCTATGTTGAGATTGTGTAGGAATCTTAGAAATTTGATGGGGGTTGGCATGTAGAGGATTTTCCCCCTTATTAGGATTGTGAAATTTGGTGAATTAGATGTTAATCATGAAATAAAAATGGCATTTTTATAGATTTATAATTATGGGTTTATGTTACTATGACTCATGGGAAAATTTAAGAATTTGTTGAAATTACTTGATGATTTGAAGGATTTAACCCCTAAACTATGCTAAGAAGTGTTCTAGGGTGACTTAAAGTAGTTTGGAAACCTTATGCTTGGGTTGGAATGGGTTTAGGTTGATATTGAAGAGGAGAAAATCTGAAAAAATGAACTTTGAAGATGAATTGAGCAACTTAAGAAATTTCGTTAGAAGTCCAGCCCAGATCATTCGAACGACCTCGTTTGAACGAGACTTCTAACGAGTTTTCAGTGACCCTTCTAACGAGTTTGGTAGTTCGTTCAAAGTTGGGGGGGACTTTGTTCGAACGACCCTCGTTCAAATGAAAATTCCTGAGTCTTCTAATGAGATTCCAGAATGACTCTTAAGGCCCGATTTTTGTTTCAAACTTCCCGTATGATTATTTAAATGAGTGTTAGACCTGTATGAATGTCGAGTGACTTAAAATTTATAATTATTAGTGAGCGGAGAATATGTCGATCGTTGAAAGGTATGAAAATTTAAAAAATTAGAGAGATGCGATAATGAAAAGGGGAATACTTATGAATAAAGTACGGGGTAGAATAGGGGATATATTACGTACTGCGAATACTAGGATAGGAGAAAGCCAATGAAATTGTATAAGTTGTGTGTATGCTTATTGCTCAAAATATTGTGTGTGACATACCTAGGTACTGGCTATCGAACGTAGGTTAACGCGTTGTGGACGACCGGATCTTATGTGCCTTAGGGGTATTTAGAGTCATACCACTAGAGCATGGAACCTAGGTACGGTCTATCCATGAAAATGATAGGGATGACGGTCGTATGGGTGCGTAGGTATGTGTGTATCCCATCGGCTTGGGACTATGTTCGCCTTCAATAGGTGTTTGTGTTTTTATTGGTTCTCGAGAGATTGAACTTGTTGTCCTCTATGCGTGAGCATTGCAATGGGACTAGATAGTCGAGTATGCGTAGAACTAAGGGTTCCTCAACCTGGGGTGCAATATTGCTATATTTGTATATAAATTGATATGTGTACATAAAGAGAACAATGTGTATACCGAAATCCTGTTTGGTGTCTTATGTTGATGACTCTATTTTTAAATGTGTAATTATGTTATTATCAGTTGGGCAATTAGAAGAATATGTGAATAAACTAAAGTAATTCTAAACCTAAATCGAAATCGTAAGTATGTCGGCTTTGAGTTATTTAGGGAGTCTTTGCAGCATAATAATGTGTACTTAGTAACCAGTCAGGGTATCATGACTAGCATGGGTAGTTAGGCTCGTTAGGAGTTCACACTAGATTGAGGAGGGAGTATCTCAAGTGAGTACACTAAGGTAACTTGAATAATAATTGTGATAATTGAATCAATTTAAGCACTTGCTATTTTCAACTGTTTTCAAATCGGGCTATGACCCGTGTTTTTGTATATCCTTCTATTGTTTCATTATTTTTAAGTGCCCAGACACAGGGACCCCAGCCCTAGGAGACTCTATTCAGTTGTCGTGCTGTAGCTGCTGTGGAAGCTACAGGATAATTGCTAGTAGACGACTCATCCTATCCTTTCTTTTTCAGTTATCTATTCAATTGGACATGTCGTCCTTTATCCTGTTTACATTCAGAGATTTAGTTGTTTTACATTCTCTCTTAGATTTGATTTCATTTTATTAGATTTATTGTATGGGATTGTATCTGGATGTGTTTTACTCTAGCCATTTATTTTACTTCAGTTAGACTCTATTTATATTACTGTGATGCATGGCATTTGTTGGAATTCTTTTTTATATTGGTTAGTAAAAAGATAAAAGTTGGACATCACCCTTTTTAAATATTAGATGGTTAGTTTTTTTTAAATTAAAATTTAGGTTTTCGACAGTGATGCATTATCTGGACCAACTTGATATTGTGAAATTAATTAATTAAGGACTGATCACCCGGTAATTAAATAGGTGGGGTGTCACAATCTTTATAAAATCATATAATTATATTTCATCTTCCTATAACAAGATAGACATGTTCTAAAGAACTTCACAGGGGAAATTGTTATAAGGAACATGTAAAGACTCAAATGGGAAGAAAGGAGTGGAATTGAGTTGCCTTTTATGAATGTTGAGAGGCATTGTGTTGAATAGAAGAAGGTGTAAAGTTTATTACTAGAGTATTTAAGGAGATAGATTAAAAACACAATGTGACTCCCCACGTTAAGTATACAATACTCACTTGGTGAAATTAATTTACTACTAATCAATTTGTACCTGGATTGGAATCCCCTAAAACATGATTAGACATATTAGTTGGATGATTACGTATAAGTTATAATTTATAAGGTTGATGATGGGTATTAAATATTTTAATTATCATGTTTAGGGTGTGCATAGTCACGTGAAATATCAAGTTGGTTACAAACAACAAAATTTTAAGGTTCTGGTAGAAATTTTCATATTAGTGGCTAGTTTCGGCCCATAGTATGTGGCAATTTGGTCAAGGTAAAACTACATAATTGTAGATATCCGAGTTAGGTTTGTAACACAATAAACTTTATGTCAAACAAATTTCTGAATAAGAAGTTATATCGAATTTACGAATCGGGGCCAAGGTTGTCCAACCTTTTAAGTTGCATTTTTGTCCTTTAGTACACTAAATTTTTTAATTTGATTGGTTGAAAATGACATCAGCTTTGGAGAACTTAAACCCCAATATATATATATATATATGTGTGTGTGTGTGTGTGTGTGTGTGTGTGTGTGTGTGTGTGTGTGTGTGTGTGTGTGTGAAAGACTTTATGTGAACATACCTACTCTAATATGCTATCGTTGGAGGTTGCTCTTAGTGGACGGTCCACCCTAGTAATGACAAGCATGTGTTGGATTGTTTCCCTGGGTCATAATATTGTTCCATGACCACTATTTGTATGTGAGGATAGGTGTTGGTTTCGAGTCCATCTACGACCCATGGATGTATGTTTATGACTTCCTCCATTATGTGTTTACATTTTGGGATTGGTGGTTGGACTTTGAACCGAAGGCCCGGGAGGGGTACGTGTTGTACCTGGTTTCTGAAAGAATACTAGGGATGAATCCGAGAGGTCCAACTCGGGGATGCTATGTATATACGTATAAAGAATGATATATGTATATGTGTTTAAATGATTGTTTGAACATCTAAGTGTAGCTAGTGTATAGTTACGTAACCTATGTAGTGAGATAAATATAATTGAGAAATCTTAAGTTATAACGTATAAATTAAGTATGTAGTACGTAATATGGGGGATCGTATGGGCGGTACAGATGGATTATATGTTTAGCAAATCAAAGGAGGTTAAGGATGGGATATTAGTTTACAAAATTATAATATGTTAAGGATGGCTAGACTAGTTAAGCGGGATAGCATAACTAGGAGGATAAAATACATGCGTTAAGTGCGCACTGTAGATAAGGGATGAGAATAATTTCATGTGAATGTGACACGAGGTGAAAATAAATATTTCTTGTTGCATTATTATTGCATTTAAATACTTGCAACTATTTTTCAAATGTTTTGGGCGTTGACCTATATAAAAAAATATTTTCAAAACCTTTTAGGTGATCAGACACGGGTACGTCAGGGAAAGCCATTCTGTTCCGGTAAGACGATGTTACAGTAGATGTGGATGCCTGCAAGACTTGATTAGACGCTTTTTTTATTTTTATCTAGATATGTTTCTAGTTCAGTATTTTTCTTTTGGCATATTGCCCGCAGTAGGATAGTTTATTATTGACATTGTTTTAGTTGAGTATTTGGATGATTGTATTCTATATACAGAGAGTTTATTCGGTTTATTTATTTATATTGTTGAATGGTTTCATATATGCCTATTGAAAAGATTTAAAAATTGACACCGGAATAAATAGTTTAATTAGTTGGTTTTCGACACTGATGCTAAGAATGAAATCATATATGATTCCTGTTTAAATTAATAAAAGCTTGATGAAATGGTATTAGAATAAGAAAGGTGTCACAGATGGTGTCAGAGCATAAGGTTCTACTGTCCTTAGCATCTATACGGACTTGCTACGATCTCATCGTTACATTCTCTTTGATGTAGACTCTTATGCTTAGGATTGTTGATTCCTATTATGATTTTACATTCCTCTGGTATTGTACATAGCTGAAGTGAATCCCATACAATTTAGCTTTGATTTTAGATGACAAAAAGTAGGAAAGGGAGGTCAGCTCGTGCAGTAAGGAGGGCACAAAAGGGTAGGCTCAACTGGATCCACGGGTCGTTCAGTAGACTATGACCACTATGGAGATCGCAACCATAGTAGCACAGGCAGTTAATATCGGTATGTCCATCGTATTGCTTCACTACCAGAATCATCACTTCCACCAAAGGAGAGTGAAGAGGATAGGAGAGTCGAGCCAACCGAGCAAGATTCGGGTCAATGGTGCCAGAGAGGCACTATAGTAACAGGGTAAGCAGAATGAGAAAGATTCCTAGGATGGGGAGTTAGCTAAGGAATTTAGGTCGGGTAATGATTGTTATAGGCAGGTCCGGGAGAACTGGACGGTAGGACATCATGGCCAGTAGGGCCACAAATAGGGGCAACCTCCCCAGAGCTAACGAGGCTAGAGGCTGGCAGGCTTCATAGGAAAATCATACATATGTGGGGAGCAGGGTCACATTCAACACATATTCCTTAATAGGACTAGGGATCAGCAACATGGTGCCCAATAAGGGCCATAGGTTCTATTACTGCTAGCACCACCAGCAGTTCTACAATTTTCACCTCCGTAAGGGTAGGGACCCTTTGGGCATGTATATCATGTTCATGGACCATTTGGATAAACGCCATTAGTAATTGAGGTTATTTTTTTATCCATGGGCACATGGGGTGAGTTTTGTGTGATATGGGTGAGTCACATTCTGTTTTTAGCAATATATTCGTGCGAGAGACCGATTTTAGTGAAGTAGCATTAGTTATTATTATGAGTATATATTTATTGCTGGGTAGTAGGGCTTTCTTTCGTTCCATCTATATGGGAGCGAGTGTGGATATTGGGAGGTTCTGTTTTAGTGGATCTTCTGATTTTAGAGAGATATGAGTGTGATGTTATCATGGGTATGGACTCATCAGCGACGTGTAGAGCAATGGTGGATTATTACAGTAAGGTTATTATGTTAGTTATTCCAGGGAAAAATGTGTTTCTTTTGTGATGCCTCATCCTAAGTGAGGATCGGGCCAACATTTATGTTATAGTGGAGAGGAGACTTCATATAGTATAGCTGTCTCATTATATTAGATCCCTCTGTTTAGGGACATTACTGATGTGATTCATGGGATATCAGGGTTACGATCGAGTTGAGAGATCAAGTTGTGATTGACTTAGCATTTGAAACTTAGTGATGGAGCGAGTTTCGTATTGTATGACTTCTTTATATATGTGGGAGTTGAGAACTAAATTTATTGACTTTGGGGGGTAGAATTTTTTAGTGTCCCGATAATGTGTCTTACACCTAACGGATCTTGATAACTAACAAAGTTACGTAATAGAGTATAAGGAGGATTCCTTATTTGGATTTATCATGTGAGACGCACCACACATGAACCTTAGTAACCATTGGGAGTTAAGAGATGTTTAGGCTCTAGGGCAGTGGTTTAGTACATTAGTTACTACATGTATGAATATATAACGCTTCGAGCAGAAAGATAGTATATGATTTAAGGCTAGGGAGTCAGGTAGTGTTGTGTAGAAAGCATTGGAAAATGTTTGTACCACTAGTTGATCAGTGGGAAAATCTGAGAAGAATTAAGTCGCGATTAGTAGTGTAACATAATCTAACTTTACTGTATAGTTATGCAGCACTTGTGTGGTCGATTTTGACGTATTTAGGTTACATCTTTAGTATTCGTGCGTATACGGACATAGTATAGAGTGTATGGGCTCCCTGGTCAATTGAATGTTCAGTATCATCTAGGAAAGACTAATATGAAGGTAAATGTATTACACTGTATGCCTGTAGGGTAGATGGTAGCAGTGTGAAAGTTGAAATGGGATGAATTCCTTCAAGAGGAGGATATAGTAAGGGCCTATATAATAGCGATGACCGTAACACCCGATATCATTCTAAAGGTTATGAAGCCATAAGTAAAGGATCCGTCTTGACAAGAGAGGGTTAAATAGTTATTAGCAGATAGAGCAAAGTCTTACTCAGTTAGTGTTGAGGATGGATTTTACTTCAATGGGAAGGTAATTGTGCGAGATAACAAGGATCTATAGTGCATAGTTATGGAAGAGATGCATGGGTCACAAGTTTTTGGTGTGTCCCGAAGAGGGATAAGATGTATTGGGTGACGATGGAATCAATATGTGTGGGTCAGTTTGGAGTGAGACATAGCAAAGTTGTCTCCAGGTGCACCACTCCTGAATCGAGAAGGTTGATCCTAGAAGACCAACGGGAGTTTTACAACCATTGGAGATTCCAGTGAGTAAGTGAGGGTATATACCAATGGATTTCGTTTTAGATTTACCAAAGTTGAGGAGGGGTCCAGATTCTTGTAGACACCCCATTCTGTTACCCCTAAACTCTCTTTAGGTCCCTAGCACCTCCCTTTATCACTACAAACCCAAGTTATACCCCGAGTACTGACCTAGAAGCCATCGGGCACTCTCAGGCTCGGTTTGAACTAAAAGTCAAAGTCTTCAACTTGATTGAGACAGAATGAATCTTTGAAGGTAACTGAAACCCCTTTCCAAAGGTCCGTCTCGTGCGCGATTCTGACTTACCATGCGGACGAATGACCTGTTTTCCCCCAAAACTCAATCAGGAGGCCACCAGGCGCTCTCGAGCTCTGTTTGACCTAAGTCAACTCTTCATCTCGACCAAGACTAAATGAATCTTCAAAGGTCACTGAAACCCCTTTCCAATGGTCCATCCCGTGCGTGATTCTGACTTACCATGCGGACGAACGATCCATTTTACTCCGAAAGGTCACTAAAGGCTTCCAAGGACCAGTTGACCAAAGTCAACTCCTTGAATTACATTAAACTCTTTGGAATGTCGAACTACATCTCCTAACCTTTCCAACTGTCTGCCCCATGCACGATTCGGAGTTACCATGCGGACGAACAATCAGTTTGCGTCTGACGATTCCCCGTCCAATAGATCGACAAATAATTTTGAGCCATATTTGACCCAAAGTCAACTCCCGAACCTGGGAGCGGTCCAAAGGACTTTCGAAGGTATCTGAATTACCTTTCCAATGGTTCCCCCAGTGCACAATTTGGATCAACGATTTGCACTCTGCAGTCAATTTTCCAAAAAGGCCTGAAAGACACTACCAAACGGCAGGTCCCAGACCCTGCCTATCGGCAGTGTGCCTGAACGCACATCTCGATTGGAAGGAACTGGGCTATGCCAATTGGCAATTCCCTGGTCCTATAAAAAGGAGGCCTGACCTCACTTGCAAGGAGAGCCCAGATCTGATAGATATCACTCTCAGCAAATCCAGAAAACCTCTCTCGAAGTCAGCGTGATTTCCACACCCAAATTCCTTTCCAACCTTCACTTTTACTCATCCTTTTCATCAAACTTAGTGAATTCACAACCCTCCATCATCATCCAAGTCTAAGGGCTGCTCTCCAACATTCAAGATTAAGCTCAAGATCTTCAAGAAGGTCCAATTTTCTCAACTCTCTCCTTATATTCTCATAAATTCGCAATAACTTGTTTTATTACTTATTACTTTCATTATCTCATCTTACACATCCTAATATACTCTTTATTTAGTATTATTGTGCATCTCTTATTTTCATATAAATAAAAACCCAAAAAATAAGAAAAAGAGGGTTTGCTCATAAATTCCAAACGGGAATTCTCATACTTTTCTTACACTTTTCTCACAAATAAAACACTTTTCTACACACACAAATAAGAGAATCCCCCAGTTGGATTTATGGGATAAACCCCACCCCTCATTTTTCATGCGAACTACGTGGACTTTGATGCCTCTATAGGCTACGTAGGCGTCTCCGGGTAAAACTCGAGACTCGGGTCCTATTTTTACTTTTCTCTCATTTTCTATTTTCTCTAAACTCCACTCTTTTATATTTTATATATATATATATATATATATATATATATATATATATATATATATTTGTTCTTAGTGGCGTATTATTCCAGATGCGTTATCATTCCATCATAACGGTCAACGTAAGGATAATCATGTAAATCCTATTTTCTAATATTTGTATACCTTCCTACGGATGACTCGCTTTACCTCTTCTATGGTACAAGTCGATGATTTCTATCTCCACTATATATACACATGCACACATATCACGGCGAAAATAACGAAAATAACAAAAACCCATGGGAGACCGAAAGGGCAGAATGGGTGCCTAACACCTTCCCATTTCGAAACTTAGCCTCCGAACCCTTTTCGAATCATTTTGGTTTCGTATGCATCAGTATGTCTTTGAATGTTGTCCTTCGGGATGGCTCCCCTTATTTTGTCTATTTTGAGTAAAATAGACTGGCAACTCTATCTCTCTACATTTTTCACCTCACCCAAATGACACCGTTCGAAGCGCTCTCGAGAGGGACGCGCGAGGCCTAGGATCCCCCCTCACACGGCCGCCTACCGCGAGGATTGGGGGATGGACACAATGGCGACTCTGCTGGGGACTTTCTTTTGAGGGTTAGACTCTATTTACATGGATGTTGTGTTCGTTTATATTTTCCCCATTTTTGCATGTTCCTCTTTTCCATGTATCTCCCATACTTATGCTTCTATTCACACACTTGTAGAAAATTCTCCATGTACACTTCACACCACATGCACCTAGGGTCACATATATCCACATGTTGTACGCATCATCCATCCATACTTTGTGAACCATTGGTACTTGCATGTTGCTCCCTGTTTGGCATAATCGGAAAAGTCATTCTCAGAAGATACTAATAAGAGAATCATGCGTGATTCACACGACATCACCAAAGAGCATTGTTATTGACCAAATTTTTACCCAGTAACTGAAGGGTCACTTCATGATGGGCGCTGGTCCAGCAGAGCGTAATTAGCCTATGCGATATGACTCTCACCTTCCATTGGACAAGTACCTTCGACGTCTATCGAACGGTTCCCCCCGCATCGTACCTCTTGACCGAAGTCATGACGGGAGGTATATCATAGGGAATTCATTCACGTACGACGAGTATATCAAATTCGCTCTCACACGTACCATCCCCATGAGGCATATGGTGAGGAAATTCACGTACACTCAGGTATATCAAATGGCTTGTCCACACGTACCGATTACCCGCAAGAGCAAGACGTATATCGTGGAAGTCACTCCAAAGGGGGGAACCCTTTTGGATTCACCAAACCAACTGCATACCCACATATAGGTGTCGAGCCTAGGACACACGTGTTAGATTGCCGATTTCTACCTGAAACTCTACTAAAATTCTAGGTCGGCCTACTGCCCATATTTTTGCGCATTTTTAAAAATGAGACCCTGTCCATGAGCCTAGTCACAAGTCCATCCATAGCTTTGCATATATTACAAGTCCAATTTTTCCAGACTCGGGTTCCGTCCGACATTTCATTTTGCATTTAGGAGAATTAATACAAGTGAAAACATAATAATTGTAATAATCATGCTTAGACCGTCACTCCTTCCTTTATCAAAAAATTCCTCTCTTTATCAAAAAGCTAAAAATATTTTGTCTTCCAATCTCAAAAAGAAAAAAAAAATATCAAAAATATTTTCATGCCTTTTTTCTCGAAATAAATCCCATTTTTGCGCCTTCTCATGTCGATCGCAAGACCTTGGCCTGGCTCCTTATTGGCTTCGGTCTTCAGTCAAGTCACCCCGAAGTTCCGTCCGTTCCTCTATTACTCCTTCCGAGTCCAGAATCCATTCGCTTTCCATGGAGAACACAGATCAAGTACCCATTGTGCAGCCGGATCTGACGGCAGTCCTAGCTCAGCTTGTGTCCAAGATTAACAACCTCCAAACTGAGGTCCGAGAGATGCAATGAAACCAGGTTCCCATTCCTCAAGAACCCGAGGCCCTATTCCCTCGTTCTATGGATCCACACGAACCCATATGGGTTCCCTAAGAGTATCAGTACGCTCCACGTGCCCCTCCTGTTAATGGGCAGCCACTTGCCCAGCTTCCTATGTCGAACCTTGCCTAGCCTGGGGCTAACTTGCCTATGATCATTGATCCGAAGGAAGAAGAGCTGACCAAAGTCAAAGAGGACCTCAAGATGTTCACCAAGAAGTTTGACCAAGTCAGAATCTGGGGGAATTACATGGACTACACCCACATGTCTCCTTATCCTAAAGCGAGGTTACCCGAGAAGTTCAAGATACCAAATATCAAGAAATTCGGAGGAAGTGGACCCCTGATTATTCATCTTCGAAGTTATCACCATTCTATGACTCTATTAGGGGCTTCTGAAGAAGTGATGGCCCAATTGTTTCAGCAAACTTTGAAGGATAGCGCCCTTCGATGGTTTTTATCTCTCGAAGAGTCCAGAATTCATAGCTGGGAGGATGTAGTCGGGGAATTCATGTCGCAGTACAAATACAATGAAGATCTTGAGGTCACCCGTCGTGATTTAGAGATGCTCAAATAGAAACCTAGAGAATCAGTCAGTAAATTCATACCCCGATGGAGGGAAAAAGAATCAACCATGACCAATCGGCCTTTTGAGGAAGAACAAGTCAGCATAGTGAAGAAGAACTTCTTGCCCCATGTCTAAGAAATGATGGAAGGATAATATTATCCCCACTTCATAGATCTCGGAGAAGCATGAGTAGAAATCGAGGAAGGTCTTGCTAAAACAAATGTTGAACCGAAGAAGGTTTCCGAATAGTTCACCCCTATAAAATATAATAAGCTTGCCAGTGCTGCAGTCTCAACCCTCAATAACATCTCTCAACCAACCACCTCATGGGCACCAAAAATCCGCCTTGTCCTAGTTCGAAAGGAATACACCGAGCTCCATGCTCCCCTCTCCAAAGTTTATCAAGTCTTATTAAGTTGAAACCATATCAAACCTTCGGATCCCCATCCATTGCCAAATCCACTCCCTAGAAACTTCAAGGCAGATGCCCATTGTGCCTTTCACCAAACTGCTAGCCATACCACTGACCAATGCTTTCACCTTCGAAACATAATCCAAGGTCTAATTGACCGGGGTACCATCGCTCCACCAGCCAATCCTTAGCCAAACACTACTCACAACCCATTTCCATATCATGCCAATGCCATCTTTCTAGAAGAGAACCCAGAATTCAATCCCTCGAATCAAATCACATACATATACTCTCCTAAACCTCTCCAAATTTGCCCATATTTCCTCCTACACCCTACTAGACTCGCTGATCATGCACTATCACTCCTTACCAGAGCATGCATCGTTGTCCATACCCGTTCTGAAAATGGAAGCATGGAATTATCAGAAGTGTTAAACTAACTCCTAGAGTTTGGGCTAAAATTTCCTCCCTCACAGATGATCATTGATTGCCAAAGGTTCAATATGTTGTTCTTGGAAGCACGAAAATGGGCCCGAGAGTCAAATAGTTGGGTAGTACTGACCGATGAAGTCAGTCTGGATGATGTTGTCCAGATCATGGCAGAATTATTCAGGCAAACCAACAACATTTGCAGTATGACTGAGTTACTTAATGCTCTGAAGCTACAGGGGCGCCTGGTCCCTTAACCCTTACACATCCCCACAGAATGGGATGACCTTTATGAAGAAGTCGTGGAAGTTGTGGAATGCATCGACTTTACATAGAAAGATATAATTCTTTCCACCGGATAGGGGGAATAATTCAGAGATTCGAATGAAGAACAAGCTTTCGAGAAAACTAGCCCGATAGTCGACATGTGTGGAATAATATACTTTGAAGAACTCCTCAGAGAAATAAACAAGGTGGCAAAGCAACCCTAGATCGATGAGAAAATAGGATTCATATTTTTCCCTTCTTCAGTAAATCACATAACCAGATCAGGGAGGCATTACAAGATCCCAAACTCACTACCAGCCAATGACGAAGGGAAGTGCATTAAAAACCTTCCTATGGCATAAATGACCCTCGAAGAGAGCAAGATCCTCGATCAACTAAAGAAAACTCAAGATAACATCACTCTATGGGGGCTTTTCATGTCTTCTCAGATGCACAGAAATGCTTTGATCAAGTTGCTCACTGGACCCACAGTTCCTCCCTCTACCACACCAGAAGAAGCTGTAAATTTGGTCGGATCCTTGACCTCTACCTGAATGCTATCCTTTTCCGAAGAAGAAATCCCCAAGATTGGGCCAAACCACAATCATGCACTCAATATATCCGTCGAAGTTATGGGGAAGGTTATACATCTCTCTCTTGTTGATAATGGATCCGCTTTGAATGTCTGCCCACTGAGAATATTCAAATGTTTAGGCCTGAAAGAAAGCGACCTCGCTCCAACCTTCGCTGATGTGCGTGCCTATGATAATACCCGTCGAGAGGTGATGGGATCCATAAAGATTACAATAGGGGCTGGCCCTATAAACCCTGTTGTCGAATTCCAAGTTATTGACATCCCATCTTATTTCAATCTATTGCTAGGATGACCTTGGCTCCACAGTATCAAGGGTGTGTCTTCCTCACTTCATCAGAAATTAAAGTTCTTCGCCGACGGACGGGTCAATACCATCTTGGGTGATGACGACAATACCGAAGGTGTAAGTACTATCAATCCAATCCTTGAGATACAGCACTGGTCAAATGATATGCTCCTATTAGGATTCCGAGTTGAACCACTTCTACTCCCGACAGGGGATAACTTCAAAGAAAGGGTTTGTCTAGAATACGACCCTCATGGATTCGTCAATGTGATTCAGATGTTCAAAAACATGCACTTCATGCCCGGACTGGGGTTAGGATAAAGACAGTAAGGGATACTTGAGCCCATTGAACTAAAGAAAGCTTTCCCTCCTTGTAGTTTGGGGTATCAACCGTCAGAACAAGATCTCAAAATGATCCGCCAGTATCGACCAAAGAGAAGACTAGACCACATCCAGACTATCCCAGGTGACTCCTTGAACGAACGATTCATCAAAGAGGGCGAAGACTTCCCCTTTTGTGGCTTTTTGGAACCGTGGTATGACCATACAGACAAGAAGATGAAACCTGAAATGGAGATATTTTTCCAAGATAGCTACCCATGGGCCAAAAAATCCTAACACCTAGTATCGCTCATTAAAGATACCGAAGACACTGAGGAAAGTGACTCTGAAGATTCCTTCAACTTATAGACACTGGGGCTAACACTCTGCATGGTTTCTCAGGAACTACATCATCGAATCCATCCCAACTGATTAAAGCTACTGATACACCTCTCCTCAACTGGCATGTTGTGCCAGTTCTACCTGTTGAAATCTATCATAATCCTAATGTTTACCCCTTTTCTTACTCTGTTGTCTATCCTTGTTCAAATATAATTGAGTCCTCCTTTGATGAGGTTCTTAATGCTATTTTTCCTATCAATAAAATAAACGAAGATCTTGAGTATCTTGTTGTGCCTTACGTTAACTATTTGGATTCTAATCAAACTTTTGATGATGATGATTTTGCAAATGAAAAATTCTTAACTGATCTAAATAAGGTTAATAATAAACAACATAACCGTGTTCAAGTTAATGAACAAGAGACTATTGTTAATAACCTTGGTTCTAGTAGCCAACTGCGCGAGATTAGGATAGGGCCTACCCTCGACGAGCATGAGCATGCACAACTCGAAGAATTGCTAAAAGAATTTGTGGATGTCTTCACATGGTCCTACGACGATATACCTGGCATTGATCCTGAAATAGCTCAGCACGAGATCCCACTCTCTAAGATTACAAGCCAGTCAAATAAAAGTTGAGAAAGCTCTGCACCGAATGGTCGCTTAAGGTCAAAGAAGAGGTGGTCAAATAGTTGAACGTAGGCTTCATTCTTGTGATCGAATATCCCACGTGGCTAGCCAACATAGTGCCCGTGCCGAAATCAAGAGGAAAAGTTTGGATGTGTATAGACTATCGGGATTTGAACAAAGCCTCTCCAAATGATGATTATTCGCTACCCAATATCGACATAATCATGGACAATACAGCCAGTCATGCTCTCAAGTCATTCATCGACGAATTTGCAGCATACAATCAAATCAAAATGCACCCAGACCACCAAGAAAAAGCTGCATTCACCACCCCATGGGGAACCTTTTGCTACACTGTCATGTCATTTGGTTTCAAGAACACTGGGGCTACCTACCAGAGGGCTTCCACAACCATCCTGTGAGATCTGATTCATAAAGAAGTTGAGGTCTATGTGGATGATATGATTATCAAGTCCAAAACTAGAGAAAGTCATGTTCCTACTCTCTGAAAGTTCTTCGAACGACTGCGACAGTATCAGATGAGACTCAATCCACAGAAATGCATCTTCAGCATTACAAAGGGAAAACTCTTAGGATTCATAGTCAGTGACAAGGGGATAGAAGAAGATCCCGCCAAGCTGAAAGCCATACTTGAGATGCCACCTCCCCGAACAGAGAAAGAAGTTCGAGATTTCCTCAAAAAATTACAATACATCAGCCGGTTCATCAGCCAGTTAACCTCCATCTGCGATCCTATCTTCAAACTCCTCCAAAAGGATTCAACTAAAGTTTGGAACGAGGCATGCCAAGAAGCTTTTGACCGAATCAAATAATATTTAATCCAACCCCCAGTACTCATGCCACCACAACCCGGTCTTCCCTTGCTCCTATACCTAACCATAACCGACACTTCAGCTGGGACTTTGCTAGCCTAATACCTTGAAGATTCTTGCAAAGAAAGAGCCATATATTATGCCAATCCCAAATTAGTCAGGTACGAGGTTAACTACGCTGCTTTGGAAAATGCATGTATCGCACTTGTCTGGGTCACCTAAAAGTTGCGGCATTACATGCTCGCCTTCCCTATCAAACTTACATCCAGAATGGACCCCATAAAATTCGTGCTTGAGAAACCCGCCTTGTCTAGTCGAATGGCCCAATAATTGATGCTCCTAGCCGAGTTCGATATCGTGTATGTCACACAGAAAGCCATGAAAGGAAGAGCCATCTCTGACTACTTTGTTGATTACCCCATGGATGAAACCGATGTTTGGATCTCTGAATTCCCAGATGAAAACATCCTTTGCACTGCTCAAGACAACCTTCGATGGCAAATGTTATTTGATGGCACTGCCAACAAGAAGGGATATGGCATTGGGATACTCCTCATCTCCCCAGATGACTCACAAACTCCTATCGCCATCAAGGTTGATTTCTCTTGCACCAATAACATGACTGAATACGAGGCATGCATGGTAGGCCTCAAAATTGCTCTCGAGAAAGGTATTAAATGCCTAGACGTCTATGGGGATTCTTCCCTCATCATCGGTTAAGTGCTCAAAAAGTGGAGAGTCAAGGACGAGAAACTCCAACCCTTATATGCCCACTTAGAAGAACTAGCCTCCCAATTCTAAGATATCACCTTCCATTACCTACCTCGAGCAAAGAATAACCTAGCCGATGCTCTCGCTACCTTGGCCTTCATGGTCGACATGCCCGAAGGAATCACAATGACCCCCTTCCAGATTCAAAAATAAGACAAACCAACCCACTGCTACCACATTGATCTCGTCACTACAAAAGATCCCGAGCTAGCAAATTGTTGGTACTATGATATCTGGCATCTCCTCAAGCATGGTAGGTATCCCGAGGGTTCCAACAAGAAAGATCGAGCAACCCTTTGAAGACTCATCGCCCATTACATCATCTGTCACAAAGCACTGCTCAAAAGGAACTTTGATGGAACCCATCTACACTGCATCGCAGGGGCTAACATCGAAAAGATAATGTAGCAGATCTACAGCGAGGAATGCAGACCCCATATGAATGGTCACATGCTTGCCAAGAAGATCATCCGACAAGGTTACTACTGGACCACCATGACCCGGGATTGCACCGCCTATGTACGGAGATGCCTCAAATGCCAACAATTATCCAACCTTCAGCATTTGCCTCCACCTGAATTATACAACATGACCTCTCTCTGGCCGTTCTCCACCTGGGGCATCGACATCATAGAGAAGGTTACACCGAAGGCTTCCAATGGGCATAAGTTCATCCTAGGTTCCATTGATTACTTTACCAAATGGGTCAAAGCGGAGTCATACGCAATGCTAAACGCTAAGAAAGTGGCCAAATTCATTAAGAAAAACATCATATATTGGTATGGGGTCCCGTACGAGCTAGTATCAGATAACGGATTACATTTCGAAGAAGAAGTCACAGAAGTAGTCAACGAGTATGGGATTTAGAGACACAAATCTTCTCCCTACCAACCTCAGACCAATGGTGCAGTTGAAGCAGCAAATAAGAACCTCAAAGCCATCATCAGCAAGATGATCGAAAGCTATCGAAATTGGGCCGACCGGATCCCGTATGCCCTCTGGGGCTACCGAACCTCAATCCGAACCTCTACTGGGGATACCCCATACTCTCTAGTCTACGAAATGGAAGCAGTCCTACCCGTGGAGTTGGAAATACCCTCGCTACGCGTCATGCTTGAAAGCAAGGTCAGCGAAGAAGACTGGTTCCGAAGCCGTCTTAACGAGCTAACCCTCCTAGATTAAAGGAGATTAAAAGCACTATACCATATACAAGGGTACCATCATCGAATAGTGCGTTCATTCAATAAGAGAGTCAAGGAACGCGGTGGTTGAGAAGGGGGCCTAGCCCTCAAAGAAATCATAAAACCCATCTAGGACCCAGAGGGAAATTCAAGCCCAATTAGAGTGGCCCCTACATTTTCAAGAAGATATTATCCGGAGGTGCCGCCATGAATACCAACTTATATGGGGATAAGATGGCTCGTCCAGTCAACCTGGATCGTCTCAAAAAATTCTACCCCTAGTCCGAAATCTCGGCGCGCTATGACTCTTCTCGCCTCCCTTATATTCTATAAAAAAAATCTCTTCATTTCCCCTTGTCCAGAACTACGTGGGCCTGATCCTCTGCAAATAACCATTTTCAAACAAAGTATAAAATTTCAAAACCCCAGAGGTACGTAGGCAGCTCATACACCTTACATGAGCACGGACCTTTCTTTTTCACAAAATACTATTATTTTCTTACCTCCGAGAACGACAGTTCATTCCAACATATATTTCAACAAAAGGATTATGTATGCCTTAGCGATCGGTATAGATAATTCAAACAATACAAAATTCATCGAAAGGCACAGCTGGATGATCATAAACTTATTTATTTCACTAATAAGAAATTACGGTACAAATTACATAATAAAAGGAACGTATAACTCCCTTACCCCTACCCTCCTAAAAAAGCCAAATAAAATCCCCACATTTATCCCCTATTACACAATAAACTCTCCAGGAGTCCTATCCACAGCTACCAGAGGAGTCTACTCCGTCATCATCATCTATATCCTGGGGTCCCCAAGTTTCCCATGCATGAATAGAGTGTCACAGACACTCCATGGACCGATAAGCTCGAACCAACTTCAAAAAAAACACCACACCTCCTTCCATGGTGTTAAAAGAGACAAGCCACTTTTGTCCTATCTCCACTCCCAACATCTTGCTAACTACTTGCCTCCACAACAACTTCATATAATCCCTAGGGATATGCCAAACTCTCCCAACAGACTGAGAGGGACGGGTCAACGGACGCCGACTCTCCCACAAAGAGCCAAGCCACAGGCGTAGACGCTCGGTCAAATCCTCTATCGAAAAGAAATTTAGTGTCCGAGGTGGCATGACTTGTGCCCGGCCAAATTGGCGAAGAATCCTCCAAGGGAAATAAAAAGAGGTCTGGCTGAGACTAACCAGGTATTCTCCTAGCTCCAAAACAGGCAGTAACTGTCCCCATCAAGGCACTGACCAGTACAAATTCTGAGCCCCATGCTCCACAAGCCAATTCTCCCAACTCTCAATATCTAGGCCAACGCTGAAGAAGTGACGCGAAAAGAAGTTGGGTACATCCGACAAAGGATATTCTGGAAGAGTCACCAGACAGAGCCTTTCAGACAACCACATGAACAGCATCACGGGACTACCCCGTAGAAAGTCAGAACGACCTTCTCGCCAGGCATCCAGACAGTTCAGGGTCTCCGCCAGTATCACCACCGCAGGATTGCGAATGTATGATATCCATGAAGTAATGGTTGCAAGTTGCGGATCCACCAGAAGTTCCCCAGTCACCAGCAATAATTTTGAAACTAGGCCCAGAGCAACGGCTCCAGCATAGCCAGCATCACCTACTTCCCACAAATGTACGGACTACAACACCGCCGAGAGGGAGATCATTCCTCCAGCAACCAGTGATCTAGTCACCGGAGGTGAAATGCGAAGAAGCCCGACCAGCAAATCCCTAGGAGAACGAAAAAATTTGGGTAAAGCCGCAACAACACTGGGATTTATCCCCAACAAGGTAGAAATTCCTCATAGGTAGGACAATCTTCATCCAACCCAAAGCGGAATACATGGTCTTCGGGCTACCAAAATTGTACCGCCGCCATCAGCATGTTCCACTCAATGGGCCAGTTGCGCCACAAAGAGACTCGACGCATGTTGAAATCATCATATTCGACATTATAAGAGCACATCGCTTCCAAGGCTTCAAAGTAGTTGGCAAACTCAATGCTACTAGGGAGAGCCATCTTGCAAAACTAAGAAACGGTAGATAAGTAAAGGTGTGGTGAAAACACTCCACCCTTAACCCCTTTTTATACTTGAAAACCCTCACAAAAGACATAAACCCTTGCAGAAATCGGAGGGAATCCTACCCCACAAAGTACAAGAGGCTGAAGAGGGCACTAATCAAAGCTTTTAATTGATGGGAATGGACTTAATTGTCGATAGGCAGGACAAGGGGCTTGCCGATCAGCAACCCCCCATTTTTGAAAATTTTCCCTTTTCCTTTTTTTATCAAAATCAGAGAAGCTCCATAAAAATAAAATTGATATTCTCAACAGAATTTCAAAAAAAATCCTCTTCCACCCCTATATAATTTCCCATTTTTAAAAAACTTTCCTTCAAAAAATCTTTAAAATGTCTCTTTTTACGATCTCAGAAGCAAAGTAAAAAGCGTATGTGCATGCATTCACTCACCATTAACAAAATATAATAAAAAAAATACCATTGCATTGCATATATATATTCTTCTGTGTTACATCAAATTTTGTAGAAAATAAAAGAAAAGCAAAAAACAAACGAGACTCAGCCCGAACCCATATTTTCTCTCTCTCTCACCTACCCTTCACCCCTTTTCTCCAAGAGCTTCCACCCCTATGATGCGCTCTCTTTCCCCAACGGTGAGATGACGCACCACCGCTACATGAGCCAGATTCCTCCTCAAACGAAGCAGACGGCACTAAGCAAGAAGGAACCGGGACCACATCCCGAATATGGGCAGTCATCGAAGATATCCAGTCTCTGATGTTCCTCAGCCAAGTGGTAGACACACGGACTTACTGCAAGTAAAAGGGAAAATCAATATCAAAGAGGGATCAAAACAGAAAAGGAACCAAAAAGAGGAAGAAGGTACACCGCAGGATGAAGAACCTCCTCTGTCAAACCCAACTCCTCCGAATCCATCGCATGAGGACGGTGCAATATAGGCACCATCCCTCCATCAGCCCGTCGGATGTTGTACGAAGGGGTATGCAATCGAACAAAGGGAACCTCTAAAGTCGCCACCGCTGCAGACGCCAACGGACCACCGCCGTTATGGGAAGACCCCATCGCCCGACTCGAACCCGCAGGAGGGAAAGGCAAGGCATCATATATGTTGGGCGCCATTAACTAGCTCATCACAAAGTCCATATAGTCATACGGCGCAGCCGTATCAGTGTATAATAAGTAGGACTCACCGATCACAGCTGCGATCCTCGCATCCTCCGGCAGCAGCCGCCGCTCCCGCCTCATAGACGTAGGAGGCTGCGCAGGTGGAACCACCACCTCCTCCTCCATAATCTGTCGAACCACCCGCTCCCCCAGATACCAGGAATGGCCAAACTCATGCGCCAGCAAATGCCTCATCTGCGCATTCACCCCGGTCGCCCCGGTATCCTGAATGGTTGTACCCAAAGGGTAAAAAGTCACCTGAAAATCCCCAGAAGACATAAGTCAATACAAAATCAGAACATGCCAAAAACCAAGGCTAAAAAGGAAAGAGTCTTACCCTACCACTGGTCAGGCCATTCAAGACCTGACGCACCATCTCCAAGAGAGAGATCCCTTCGACTGCCAATTGGCCTTGCGCCATCGATATAATCGACAGAAGTCCCTAATAGTCTCATCCTTCAAGACAATCAGCTGGGTATTGCACCCAATCACCTCATAGAACCACGTCTGCCAAAGATAGGAATTCACAATCAAAAAGAGACGCATAAGGAAAATGTGAATGCATGAAAAGAAAATGCGAAAATTAAATAATACCTCGAGGAGATACGCGGCTCCATTAAAATTTTACCGGCAGCACCGGCTGAATGTGTCCAAAGAAAAATAAAGGGTCGTCAAAGTCAGACTCTCCCAATCATAGAGAGGGATATTCGAAAACACCCTCAAATACGGTAAGAACCACAAATGGACGACGTCACCACTCGACGCCACCATGAAACCTCCCAGTACCAGCAAAATGAACAACCGAGACATCTGCATCACCTGCAGACCATCCTCCACATCAACCAGCCTACTCAGTAAGACATCCTTCAGCAAGGACAGCCGAATGGAATCCCCAGAGACTATCCTCCCTACGTCACCAAGCACCGCACGCACCGCCTTCGGCCTCACCCTCAGGGAGCGATCCACCTCTATCTGCTCCCCATCACAATCCATCCCCAGCAGCTGCTGCACGTCTATGGGAGTCACAGTCATCTCCCCAAAACTGAAATAGAAGGTGTGGGTAGTATCCCACCACCTCTCCCCCAAATCACACAAGACCTCCATCGAACGAGGCGTCTCATCCAGCGTAGACGCTAACCTCCCAAAACCCACTAAGGATACCACCCAACGCACCACATGTGAAAGATGCTCCCAGACATCCTTAAGCTCAGTCGTCCCATGGGCACACATGTTCTTTAAAGGAATATCAAACTGTCAAAAGAAAAAACCTTGTCAAAAATTCTAGAAAGAAGGAAAAATCACCAAGAAAAAAGAGAAGAATGCCAAAAGGTGACGCTTCAGATCTCATTCTAACGTGGGAACCTCATTTCAATGATCGTCTACAACTCATACGAACGACATATCGTTCTCGTTCTAATGAGTTAAAAAGTTTTTCAAAAATTCTTTAGAAATCATTTTAAAGATATTTTGAAAAATTTTAAATGCAAACTCTTTAAAAAAAAACCTGAAACTTTTAAGTCTTTACCAAACCACCTCATAACTCTTCTCGGGTAAAGATGTGATGAGTGATATTAAAATTTACAAATGTCACCAACGCTTCTTCTCTTTGAAACTTTGAAAACAGTCATGAAGGTGCGGTGAGGTATAATGGGATAAGATAAATAAAAATAAAATGAGAAATTATAAATTTTTCCCTTACAACATGTGATAACTAAATTGATAAATAACTCTAAATAAATAATATCTCAAAATCATCCCAAAATAAAAAGTATGAACAACTCCACTGAAAACCAACTGACTGAATGAATAATTGGAACTCAAGGAACCATAAAAATCTCTGAAATAAAACTAATCTAAAAGAAAATAAAGTAGCAACCTATACTAGAATCAAACAATTAGAAGTTGTAAACAAATGGAGTCGCAAGTCTGAATCTCCTCAACTCTGTTGATCATGTATAAGAATGTTGGAAAAATAGTTTTATATAATTTGGGTCAGAGCCCAAAATTTACAAAAAATATCTTCAATATCAACAATGTAAATCATGGGACTCATTTACAAAGAACATGTTACCCTATTGTCTCCCACATGCAATAAGTACCTCAGCCCTCAATTAACTGCAATACTATGAGCATGTCCTAACCCATGGCATAGCCACGCTAACAAGAATTTATTTCTATGAGCATGTGTCAACCCATGGCATAACTACGCTAACAAGTATTTATTTCTAGAACAATGAGTAAATGCTAATAATCAAATGCAATAGGGATGTAACTAATTACACGCATGAGAATACAACCCAAACATCAACCCCTGTAATGTCACCCTCAGAAGAGTACAAACATATCACAACAAGGTATTTAACGTGACACTAGGTTTATTAATAAATTGTCTATTACTAAACTAAAGCATATCTTTCATATATTCACGATATAATCACACAAAGGCAACAACCTTTGGGGACACTCATGTGCCTCTATCTATAAATCCATAGGAGTCCCTCATCTGTCAAATTTAAAATACATCAATACACACACATGAGAATGGGGGATCAATACGCAATCACACCATTGCGTAGTCCTATACCAAAATGAAATGTATGGATTGAATTATCAACCTCTCTCATCATAAAGTCTAGGCCGACTAAACGTATGATCAAAACATAAGACCTCCACGACGGCCTACGTCAACAGCCAAGTGTACAGTACACGGTTACAATCTCTAAAATAACCCCGACCGATATATTCACTGTGAGTAAAAGTATGCTCATGTAAACAAATAATACATACATACATACATATATATATATATATATGTATATGTATACATCCATAGGATATCGCTTCGCTCATTCATCTACCCAAAACTACCCCAATTCCCTAACTCCGTATTGTGTTAACTACAATGAGATTCATACCGTTCAGAACCAACATTAAAATTCTACTAAACCTTCTTTAGTTTAATTATTATCTTAAACTTCAAATAAGTATAAAGTAACCCATAAATAAAATTATTACCCAAAAATATATAACTTATAGGCCAAGTAGTTGTTGCCCTGTAGATTCGCTTAAACATCGTGTAATGTCGTTCGAATGAAAACCCCAATCTTGTTTGAATAAGATAGCAACCACTTTCGAACGAAACCACCAATCTCGTTCCAATGAGACAACGATCTCGTTTGAACGAGGATGACACAGAGCATCTTTTTCTTCCAAAAAACGTAATTTTGAACTTCAACTACCATTAGCAAGTTTTAAGCTTCAATCCAGCAACCCAAACATCACCAAAATGAAAACTAGGTATGGGTTATGATCCTAAATGATACCCAATAATTATTTAAGATCTAAAACATAAATTAAGGGTTAATTCCTAAGAGTTCATATATTTAAACCTAGTTTATCATTAGCATAAATGGATCCTAATTACTTCTATAATTTCATATCAAGTACTCAAATTAACATGGATATTTAGCGTATAAACAACATTACATCCTTAAACAGGATTTATAATGAGAGATTCATACACAAAAACTATTTAATTTCATACTTTTCTCTAAAAGTATGAGTCTTTAATAGAGATTCAATTAAAAATAATCACAATTAACCCAACTAAACCAACATAATTAAGATATTGAAACGGAGTGCGCGTGCATTCAAATAGAGATATTATTTAATTGAACACAGTTTTTATCAACTAAGTCCTAAACATGCATCTAGATGTGATTGAATCAAATGATGAAACATGCAAGAATATTCAAACACACACATGTGAGGAAAAATCCCCCAAAGGGGCAAAACCATTTATTTTCATTATAATATTGTAACATATGATTTCTCGGATTACAATGAAAATATGGTGACACAGAATTACCTGCAGGCGTCGGATTTGTAGTCGACGGCTGGAACTATCCCTTTCTAGGAGGGCATCAATGAAGAAGAAGGACGGTTTTATCCACAAGAGTATGAACAAACACAAGGTTGTGTTCTTAGGTTGCAAACTGATTCACAAAGGGTTGGCAAAGTTGTGTGAATAAAAACATGAATTTAGGAACTCAAAAAGGTGAAGACTTGACTAATTAGAACTCTTAAATTCGTCTCTGAAAGTCTTGCAAAACAGCTCCCCCGAAGTTGGTATTTATATGGAAACAAATGAAGAGTTCCACGTTTTTAAAACTCTGAAATTCTATCCAGCGTACAGGTACCCCGAACCGGTTCGGGTCTCCTGCGAACCGGTTCGCCCCCCGAATCGGTTCAGCCCTCGGTTCGAAAAAAATCACTGGTCAAGGGGCTTAAAACACTTAGCATTTTTCCCAAGTCTTTTTCTTGGAAATCTCTCTATTTTCAAACGGTTATAACTTGTTGACCGTAGCTCGGATTGAGGTGCCATTTCTTCCAGTATCTTCGTTGCGGCAAGCTCTTCAACTTTCCAGTTGATCGGTCCTCTGGACGGTGGCTGTAAAATTACCAAATTTCCCTTGAACTTCCCTATTGTGCCTTGTTTCACTGTTTTGACTTCTCTTACGTACCACTTGCATTACGTGTCTAAAATCATGGAACGTGAAGTCGTTGAGGCAGATGAGGGACACATTAATGGAGATAATGCATGCTTGATTCTCGGAATTCAGATTGAGGCCGTCGTATGAGATCGTGTAGAGACGTGCCAAATGTAACGACGTACAACATATACAAATGTAAGATAAGGGACATGAGAAATATGTCCTTACAAATCTCCCCCTATGTCTATGTCGGTACATACATAAAAAATCCGAATTATCAAATAATAAATTTGCCTATACAAATCTACCCTTCCATGAACCCAAAACTGGAAAGATAGAAATGAATAAGTCTTCATCGTTTGATCATCTTCAAAACTTTTAAAGCTTTTCTCATCAAGGTGTGCGATTCAGTGAACATCAATGTAGTACCTACACACATGAGATAAATCAAATACCAAGTGACATATCGAGCTTGAATTAAGATAAACATAGATACCAATTTACAATGAAATCATAGGACAAATCTCAAATCTCAAAAACTCCCCCATAATATGATAATTCTCTCTCCCCCATAATATGATAATTCTCCCCCCCCCCCCCTTTTTATGATGTCCCCCAAATAGACAGATATGAGAAGCAGAAATAGAGGCATATGGTGATAGTCACAAGGTAATAAATCGCTGTTTTTGAATTTTTCAAAATTTTTCACACAAAATATATAAACAAAGAAACACACCATGAAAGAACACAAAAACAACCAAGTCGATGATAGCGTAAATGTATGGGTGTGATCAAATTCGATAGGAAAATCAATGCATACAAACATGACATATGTGCACGATGAATATCGGATACTCCTAACGAATGAACTAAAAATCTTCCTTTGGTGTAAAGAGATGGAAATACGAGACATTGACTCAATCAAATCAACAAGTCAAAGCTAAAAATTATTTCCACACCAATAACGTCCAAAACGATTTAATGTTATTTCAGGACTTTCAAGGAAGTGCAAACCCGTTTATATTCTTCAACCAAGATCCCTCAGATTTATATTTATATCCTCTACCACTTTCTAAACCCCGAGAGCACAATCAATCTCGCCAAACTTTTCTACGCGGATATCATCAATGTCGCCTACGACGAGTGGGGCAAAGTCACACTCCCTTACGCCCGTCTCATTACAGAACTCTTGATGGATGCCGGGGTGGATGACCCGGGGCAGCAAATTCGACTCCCCCGCCCCATTGGAGGCACCTCCACCACTCGAAGCGAACGACAAATGTGCGTGGCTCACCCCAACCATCCCATTCTCGAAGAGGGTGCGGGGGAAGAAGCACATGATGCCCCGATAATGGACGTGGAAGAGGAAGAAGAGGAGTATGAGGAAGAAGAAGAGGATTCTGATTTCGAGCCCCCGGGGGTAAATTTTGAGTAGCGACTTTCGGTGGTTGAATCCCTCCTTGACGGGTTCATCACCCAATACAATCAAGACCAAGCGGCTTACCGAAGGGACACAAGTATGATGTACCAACTCCAAGTCAACGTTCACCAACTCAACTTCGACGGACCCCCACCCTCCTTCTTTTATGACCCTACGATACCAATGCACCCGGGCCCTCACATCCGCCCCCACAATGAACCCATGACTGTTTTGATGTATTTGATTGGTTGTTTGTTTTTGCAAGTGGTTTAAAATTTCTAGTAGTTTGCTCTCCCATCTCTTATGTAACACATGCTTCCCCATTGTTATTATCAAATCTTGCATTTTAAATATTTGTTTGTTTTATTTTTCCACACTTTTAATTTGCTTTGAGTTAGATTTTAGTCCTTTTTGCTTGAGGACAATGCAAAAGCCTAAGTTAGGGGGGGTCACAAGTGCGTATTTCTAAAACTTCACAAATTTTCAAAAATGCCCAAAAATCATAAAACTTTGAAAAATCCAAAAATATTTTTGTTCAAAATAAATAAAAATTGGAATTCAAATTTTTCAAAAATATCATTAAAAGTCGGTTTAAAGTCTCGAGTTGTAAAATTCAACATACACAAAGCCGAAATAGACTAAAGATGGAAATTGAGCGGAAATTGACAACTTAACGAATAAGTGTGGAGATTAACAAACCCGGTGAGATTCGAGCCTATCACTTTTTGTGAGTTTTTAAATCAATCTGAGTTAATTGTTAACTCAAAGTTCTTTTCAGCGCCTAAAAAGTCATCGAGGATCTCAACCCTTTCATTTTGATCGGTTATGAAAAACGCGTGTGATATTGCTTTGAAAAACGTGCCAAAATTGATCTCTAAACTTAAATTCATCTCGAAACGCATATGGTAACGCAATAAGTAATTCGAAAAATGAAGTAGGCCCTCGTTTGTTAGCAATTTGAAAAATATGATACAAAAGTCACACCATGGAATTAAACAAAAACAACCAAGTCATGAAAGTGGAATGTATGGTTGTGAACACATTCAATAGGTAAATAAACTCAATTAATCATATGTGCACGATGCATAGTGTACTCCTAATGAATGAACATCAAAATAATCCTTAGGTGTAAAAAATTGTTGAATTTAAATGATATCGTCTTATGCGAATCAATAAATCAAAGTCAAAGTGATTTCCACACCAATAACATCCAAAACTATATAGCGCATTTTCAAGAATTTCAAGGACGTGCAAACCCGTTTAAAATCTCCAACCAAACACCCTCATATATATTTTCTTTTAGAGGTGATAAACTAAATTCTCAAACTTTGGAGAATTGGTGCAAAAACCTAAATGGCCTATAATTTGGCATGAATTTCTTTTTATTGCCTTTAAATTTTTTTCGGGCTCTTTTAACCTCTTTGGACCCCGAATAATAAAATTTCTTAATTTTTTAGGTCCTTTTTAACGGTGGCTTAGAATCGCAAAGACTAAATGAACCTTTTGCAGACCTTCCCTGTTTTCAATTAAAACACACAAACTCACAAACGATTTTTATATGCACAATTTCCTTATCAAAATTTATCTCGCTTGGTTCGTTTTAAGGACAGGATTGAAGTGAAAACACCCAACCAACATGTGATAAGACAAGCACAATAATCAAACAAATTCGTGCATGTGTGCAATAAAGGAAATCATGAGTCAAACATGTAGGAAGTAACACTTAATTACATCTTAATGACTCCAAACATTATAAAGTACATGGATGAATTGACCTATTATCTCAAAACACTATCAATTAGTCACATGAAGAATGGAATGATGTTGTGACTTGGTCATCCAAAGTGTTTATCCATAAACGGTGCCAACAAAAAAATAAAAATCTTTTTATATTTTTCAAAAATTTTATCAAAAACAAAAATTAATACAAAAAGTACATGTCACAACGCTAGCAAAAATATATCAAAAAAACATAACTAGCGTATGACAAACATACAAACACAATCATCTATATGATATGGCGAGAGAAGAATCATGTGCAAGCAAACGAGAATCAACTTGTCTAAAATCTAGCGTATCCAAAAGTGATTTTTTAATCCAAATAGAAGTGAAACGTCGTGTAGGGGATTTGGGAACTATGGGAACACTAGACATAAACTTCCATGGGAACACTAGACATAAACTTTTGGGAGCGCTAAACTCATGCTTATAGCTATTAGATACACAATACTCAGAAATTCCAGAGTCCTTAAACTCTCTACCTCTATCACTCCTAATACGACATACTTGGGTATCCTTCTCATTCTCAATTTTCAGGAGGATTCTTAAGAATTCATTGAAGGTTTATGATTTATGCTTCATAAAAGCTACCCATGTATATCTCGTATAGTCGTCTACTATGACTAGGATGTATGAGTTTCCACATAAACTAATATTTCTAGAGGGACCCATGAGGTCTATGTGGATAAGTTCTAGGGGTTTAGTGCTGAGGACATCTTTAACTTTCTTATGTGGGAATTTACTTATTTTTCCTTCTTGACAAGGTTCATATACAGGATTAAAAGAATTTTTAATTTTTGGTAAGCCTTTAACTATCTCTTAGGAACTCAATCTTATAAGGTTATCATAATTTGTGTGTCCCAATATATTGTGCCAAAGATCAGAATCCTCTAATCTGGCAATTTTGCAAGACTCATAATTAGGAATTATTGTGTAATAGTTTTTTGGGGTTCTGTTTCCTGTCAAAATACAATTGCCTTTTTCATCTATAATTTTGTAATCATTTTTAGAAAAGGTAACTGAGTGATTGGAGTCACAAAATTGTGATATACTTAAGAGATTGGCTTTAAGGCCTTTAACTAATAAAACATCATTTAGTTCAGGAAGCCCTTGCTCACTCAATGTTCCCTTACCTATGATCTGAGAAGAAACACCGTCTCCAAACATGACACTACCTCCAAGGACGTCTATCTTGTTTTTCAATTTTGTTTCATCCCCGGTCATATGTTTAGAACATCCAGAGTATAAATACCATCCAGTTGAAGTTCTTTGTGCCTTTAAAGCATAAATGACAATGTTGCACTTGAGTTAGGTTAGTAGTAAATCATCTTTTCTAATTCAAATAGGCTTAGTTTTTAAATTTTTGTTGCCTTTTGACTTTGAAAATATTTTAGGGATCTTTCTAAATGATTTCTTCTTAGTCTTGGACCCTCCCGTTTTCTTTTTAGGGTTAGAGTTGTTTGTGGCCTGTCTAGGAAGTATATAAGTATTTTTAGATTTCCTAGAATAGTTAATGTTCTGGTAGGTAGGAGTGTATGTCCTTTTTTGGAAACATTCATCTAGAGTATGTCCAAAGAAATCGCAATAGGAATAGTACTATTGGGTATAGGACTTCACTTTCTTATTAAAGTCTTTGAAAATAGGCTTGGATCTATGGGGTACAGTAGTCCAGTCATCACTAGAATTAGGTTTCTGTCTTTGGTCTCTGGCAAAAGGACAAACATATTTAGTTTGGTGGTTTGGTTTCAACTGTTGACTGTACTAACTATGTGTTGTTTGAGAGACATTGAGACTAGGTTCACCTTTTTGAATATTTCGAGAAGTTTGGCCTTGTTTTACAAAAGCAACATTTTCAGGAGAAACTTTGGTCTTACTTGTGTGCGTTATTTCTCCAAAACCTAGGCCAGACTTGTCTTCAAAGTCAAAATTACTTTTAGTAACAATTTTTTCATAAGTCTTGGTTTGAGTTTCAAAATGTTGACACTTTTTAAAAACATTTGAAACCTTTTGCTTTGACTTTGTTCAATGAAGGGTTGCCTTGTATTTTTGTTCAAATTCATGATTCTTTTGAATCAAAGAGTTTATTTTCAAGTTGTAATTCTCAATCTTAGTCTCATGAGCAACACTTTGGGCAGTATAATCTTCAGTGTTCTTCCTAATGGTTTGGTTAAGCAATTTGATACGCTCACTTAAGGTTTTTATCATTTTCTCTAGGCGAGCACTCTTCTTAACTGTTTTAGTATACAATTCATATAGATCAGTAAGGTCATCATCAGACTCACTTGTGCATCATGTGAATTGTCCCCTATCATTTGGATAGGTTCTTTACTCACGCACACGTTGAATTCGTCATCAACATTCTCACTTTGACTCACACACAATCTTTCAGCTGTAAGAGGAACAGAATTATCATCAATATCATTAACAACATCAACAAGCATAGTAGGTTCATGAACAGACAAGCATTCATCATCATTATATATTATCTTAGCAAATAAAGACATGCAGTTCTCATTCATCTGGGTTGACTCAGTTTCATCGTCATCAGAATCACTAGAGTCGTCCCATGTCTTACACATATTGGCCTTGTTGTTGCTATTAAAACTAGTTGGACATTTATTAGCATAGTGGCCAAGTTTACCACAACGATGACATTTAACATCTTTTATGTCAGGTTTAGGTCTATTGGGGTCATAATTCCTCCTATTGTCATAAGTGTGTTTGGTATTGTCTCTGTCATGAGGTTTGTGAGATTGATTACCTTGGTAATATGATTTGCCTTGTTTAGAGGCTACAGCATTTCTGAATTTCAAAATATTTTTGAAATGCTTACTCATAAGAGCTATTTCATTGTCAAGGTTTTCTAAATCATAGTTTTCAAGACAATCAGTGTCAAAATCTATAGGGTTCAATTTAGTCACTGGTAATTTGGATGAAAACACAACATTAGAACTAGAAGCTCTAATGGTCTGTCTGGTCAATTGTTTTTTAAAGTCCAATTCCAATTCAACAATCCTAAGTTTACGTCTAAGTAATTCAAGAGATATTAGGGTCATTCATTTCCTCAATAGCATATCTCTTGTTGTCAAATTTAGATGGCAATGACCTAAGAATCTTTGACACGATTTCCTTTCTACTGTAGGTTATACCATTTGCATGAAGTTTTGTAAAAATATCAGTTAACCTTATGTAGAAATCGTCAAAGGATTCATTGTCATTCATAATCAGGGTGTTATATTGTTGAATAAGCATTTAGGTTTTTCCATCTTTGACACGTTCATCACCCTCGTGAGCAATGACTAAGGTGTCTCGTGCCTCTTTAGAAGTAGAACAAATGGATATTCTTTTGAATTCATGTTCATTTATGGACATAAAGATGGCATTCTTTCCTTTGTTATTATCAAGGGACAATTTTTTCTCTTCCTTAGTAAATTCACTAAGAAGTTTCTTAATGCTTGTTGGATCAGTAGTAGAGGTAGGTTTAATAGGATGTCCATACCCTGTTTCAATCATTTCCCAGACTTCATCACCCAGGGTTCCTTAAATGAAAGCAGTCATTCGCACTTTTCAATACGAAAAATTGTTTCCATCAAAGAGTGGTGGTATGGATAGGTTACCTAACTTCTCAAATTTTTCTTCCATACTCAGAGATTTTCATAAATAAATTTTGAAAACAATTTCTCAAGTTTCAGGTTCACAAAAGGTGTTCCTGCTCTGATACCAGTTGAAAAACAGCCTTAATACTAAAAGCCTTTTGCTTACTAGATTAATACAAATAGTTATAACTTGAGTAAACTCCAAACAAACTTATTGGGCAAAACTCTTTTCGAAAAAACACAAGATGTGTTGTCAAATCTTTTTCTGACTGTATGGATTAAATTCGATAGTTGATTACCTTAAGTTTATTTTTTAATAAACATCTGCTATATTTACCATGCAGTCCCAATCAAAATAAAAATTAAGAACATTCACAGAAATAGACACGGGAATTTTTAACGTGGTAAAACCCTTAAACAAGGGAAACATCCATGGCCCCCTCTACGGAGCAAAATAAAAAATCCACTAGAATAAAAATAAAGTTACAACACTTAATCAAACCACAAAGATCCTAACCTAAGTTCATAATGTACCTACATGAGATTTTCCACTCCAAAGGTATTCTGACTTGGAACTTGATCCTTTCTTGCTGCTTCTGTGTCTTTTCCTTGATTTCCTTCTCTTTGGATTAAGATTCCAACAACTCTTTCAAGTACAATATTCTCAAACAGAACCACAGTGTCTAAGTGTTCGTGTGAGATAGTGTTTGTGATGTGTTACTACATGCAAACATGTGCAACTCACCCTCTCAAGATTTATACAAACTTTCCTAACAAATTACAACAGTTCTAATATGAAAGTTATTTCGGAATCTTGATTTCTCAAGCAAAGACTTCTTAATCTTTAATATAACCACAGATCTCAAGGATACCTTGCTCAGAAGACGGTTCAAGGTCTTATACAATTTCTGGATTTTGAAAATATTTTTGAAATTGTAAACCTCCAATTGCAGATCCAACTAGACTAGAAGTCTACTTTATCAAATCAGATTCAGACTTAACATGCAAGTAATGGTTCAACAAGTTTTGATCTAAAATGTTATTTTTCATATCTTGAACGCTTTAAAACTTTAGCATGAGTTTGGTTGTGTTCCTGTTATTTTTGTACAACAGTATTTCATAAAATATGAAATAAAAACTTGGAAACATACACAACTCACTAGATCTGGAAATTATTTTTGAAACTAAAGATTTTATTTCAAAACTAGTTGAAACAGGTTAGATCTAAGAAATCATATCTAAAAAGAAAATAGAAAATCTACGTGAGATGTTCTCTTTTAGAAAAACTAAATTTCAATAATGAAACTTAAATCTTCCTTAGATATGAGTTCTACGAGAATCAATGTATTTTGAAGAGGTCTTCACACAAAGAACACAAAACCAACAAACCCTATAAAGATCTAACTCTCAAAAGATGGGTTTTTTTATGTATAGAACTTTTAGGTTTTGGTGTTTGGTTAGGGAGAAATCTCACAGAGGTTTGGATCTACGAAGAAACTAGGGTTTCCTCTCTCTCTCTTTTCTTCTCTCTTCTCCCTTCTCTCTCTTCTCTCTACTCTCTCTTTTCTCTCAGGATTTACGAAATGGCAAAAGTCTCAAAATGCTGAGGCTTGGTCTCCTTTTATACTAAGCGAAGAAGGATCGAGAACATCAGCCTCAATCCAATGGCTGAGATCAAGTCTAACTGGTTTGACTTTTATCCAACGGTTTAACTCAGGCAGTTGGTTATAAGATCACTGATTGGGTAATCCAGGGACTGATTGGGTAATCCTGGGATCACAAGGATTGAAAACGATCGCATGTAGTACGTTGATTAAAATAATCCAAGGGCTGAGATTGAATATACAAAATGTGAGTATAAGAAAACACAAATCCAGCCGCTTCGAAATCAACACGTGTATGCATAGTATTAAGCTGAGACGCGCGTATGAAACTAATTACAAAGCACACCCCAAAGTTTCTAGCTCTTTCGAATTCTACCCAGCCAAACAATCAGCAAAGAATACAAGTTTCTGAAATTCCATTTTAACCCACAGAACTTTTAAACCCAATTTTTAATTAACCTACATTAGAAATATTTGATACCTTTGTGGATCTTGTAGGTGATCCGAATAAGGAGAAATATTTTATGTAGAAGATAGAGAGATTGATTTTCTTCCTCCTCTAAATCTCTGATAGAATGGCCTGAATGCCTTGAATCTTCTAGTATATTATCACCCAAAGTAAACCTTGTGTGTGTGAACTTCTAAAAATGAAAGTTTAATGATTTGTGAGAGAAATCACTTTATCTCTCCTCACCCCTTCACAAAAAACGTGAATAAGTTTTTTTTTATTCCTCTCCCTTAATATGTATTATGTTGCTTGAAACCCCAGCTTACACCAATATATATATATATATATATAGCAGGGTTGGGCTAAGTTGGGTTTTCAAATAGTCTGGGTCTGCTACTTGAGTAAATGGACTTGACCACTCAATCATTATTTTCATTGAATACTTGTCTACACTTCGATTAAAGTGTAGACAACTGAAGTGTAAACTAAAATAAAACAATACAAATAGTCTCCAAACCAAAATCGAATCCACCATCTATAATACCAGCTTTGGCATCGGTTGATGGCAAGTGTCAGCATCATCCTTAATAGCATGCAATGGATATTGCAAAGGTTTCATAGCACCCTGATATTCCTATTGCCCTTGGTTTTCTATTTTATTTTAATTTTCAATTATTTTATGTGTTAATTTGATAGGGTAGGTAACTACTTAATTTTGTCTTTAATGAGACATCTGCCTTATAGCACTGAGATGTAAGAGAGACAAAATGTCACTATAGACATGGGTAGAAGTTCTCCCAAAACACGTAAAATATAGTGTGATTGTTTATTTTATTGTGTCGCTATGGCCCCAATAAATCGTTGAGGATCTGTTTGATTGTCATGGAATTATTTTATATGGAAAATAGTATATTTAATTCATTTTTCACTTTTGTGATGCTTGAGGTCAAACACATTTTATAAAAACAATGGTTATAAATAAGAAAAGCATTCCATAATTTTATCATTTTTCATGGAAAACATTTCTCACCTAAATCCAAAGAACTACTTTCCTAGAAAACTACAAAAATAACACCATATCACTCTTATCTTTTTTCACTCATTTTACAATATCTTATGAAAATAAACTAATTTTTAATTATTTTCCAACTTTGTTACCAAACACACCCTTAATTTATTTAACAATAATATTCCTTCCGTCCCAAATTAAGAGTCCAATATTGATTTATTGGTTGTCCCAAATTAAGGATTCATTTTTTATTTTGTATAAATTAAATATACACTCAATCGACACTTAAGATTAACTCTTATTCATCAACATGAAACTTGGTTTGATGATGAACCAAGTTTCATGTTGATGATCAAGAGTTAATCTTAATTTATACAAAATAATTAATCTATACAAAATAAAAATATTATTCTTAATTTGGGATGGATGTAGTAATGGCAAGGATTCCGTTGTTTTCAATAGGTGTGGAACTTTGTAGTAATTAACAAATTAATTCGCATAAGTGAAATTGACAAATTTTATATTTTTAGGAGACTGAAATTTTCAGGAAACGTGAATAATATTTTTTTTAAAGAAGTAGATCTATCAGAATTTCATTGTAGTAAATCTCCACGTGAGGGGGGAAAAGGTTATCAAACATTTTCCAAAAGAAAAGTGATGGGACTAAAGGAACTCGGCATCTGATTAGTCCATTATCACAATAAAACCGAACAAATTAAGCAGTGTTAGCGTTAGACATTTGTGGCCCACAACAAAATTTACTGTTTTTTTGCCATTATTCGTTAAATGAAGGAAAAAAGGGGATTCCTGCAACGTCATGGATAATAGTGGCAACAATTTTGCATCATTCATTGGTGAGGAGACAAAGCTCTTCTTCACCACTGAGTTTTTCACTCGTAGTGTGTCTTGTGTATAAATAGTACACTCTCATTATTCTCTCTCTGCCCCCGAAAAAGCTGAAGTTTGATGTAGTTTTATGGGTTGTGAACCTCAGCATCCTCAAATTTCATTACACAACCCAAATTATAATTTCGAAAACGACGCACCAATTATTACTAGAGACAAAAATCTTTATGGGTCTCTTCTCCACTACAATTCTGAGCCTTGTGCTTCTCATTTGTGAAGGTAATATATCACAATTCTATCACATCCAATTCTTCCCACTCTTACACTAACATACTAAATGTGTATCTTAATGGGTGTGTTAATGTTATAGGTGTTTCAGGTGCTACATTTACATTTGTGAACAAGTGTGACTACACGGTGTGGCCAGGAACTCTAGGAACTCCTAGTCTCGACAGCACCGGATTCGAGCTCACCAAGGGAAATTCCCGTTCCTTCCAAGCTCCGGTGGGCTGGTCGGGCCGGTTTTGGGGCCGAACAGGATGCAACTTTGACGGGTCGGGGCAAGGGTCATGTGCCACGGCGGATTGCGGGTCGGGTCAGGTAGAGTGCAATGGCGCCGGAGCTACACCCCCGGCAACACTCGCCGAGTTTACCCTTGGCACGGGTAGTCAGGATTTTTATGATGTTAGCCTCGTTGACGGTTACAACGTTCAAATGGTCGTTGATGTGAGTGGCGGGTTGGGTACTTGTGGGTCAACCGGTTGCGTTGAGGACTTGAACCGGCGGTGCCCCAAGGAGCTACGTGTAGACGGTGGAGGTGCGTGTAGGAGCGCATGTGAGGCTTTTGGGACACCCGAGTACTGTTGCAAAGGCGCATATAATTCACCCGCCTTGTGTACTCCCTCCGTTTACTCGCAGATGTTCAAATCTGCGTGCCCCAGATCTTACAGCTACGCATACGATGATGCCACGAGCACATTTACGTGCACGGGTGCAGACTATACAATTACATTTTGTCCATCCCTCCCTAGGTAACTCTCTCCAACAATTTAAAGAAAATACTCCCTTGTTTTAAATTAATAATTCCTTTTCCTTTTTGAAACATTTCAAAATAATAATTCCCTTTGTGTTTTAAACATTGTCATAGTGATAAGGTCTTAAATTTGATCATTAATTTTCGGAGGGAGTTAAGTGTTACTTTTTTTATATCATTTGTTAAATTAAAATTAGAGCTAATTCGAGATGAGTTTGATTTACAGTGGGAAAACTTCAAAATCAACAGATACAGATACAGGATCCGAGTCCGGGTCTGGGTCTGGGTCTGGGTCGGCTGAAGAGTCATTATTGGGCAATGGGTCATGGTTAGCAAATATGGCCACTGGGGACTCTGGTAGAACACACCCTTTAACCCTTATAGAGCTGTTCAATTTGTTGCTGCTATGTATCTGTTACTCACTTTAATTCAATTGTAATCTTTAATTATTTTCTCATCTTCTAATCACCTCATGAGGCATCCTATAGAGAGAAAAGGAGAGAGAGAGAGAGAGAGAGAGAGAGAACAAAGTTAGCAACAGTGAGCCGTGTGTTCAGTGGAAGAATAACAGGTTATAAAACACCCCACTACCCAATTCAGCATAATTGATGTCAAATACGTGATAACTATGTGAACATATGTACAAATGTGAAAACCCTTTTCGATCTAGCTTTAGAATCAATTTGCATTGCTGTAATGATCATTTTGTAAAAGTGTAATTGATTTGTCAATTGAAACCAAAATATTAAAAAGAGAGTCGTGATCTACTTTTTTACTATTGCGCTCCACTTTAAGAGCAGTATATGATTCATCCAAACTCTTAAAATGAAACGTGCTTTGTGAAAAGTGGAGGACATTTATGAATTCTCATTCAAGAAAAGAAAACTAAGGGTCCGTTTGACAATCCAATTCTAAGTCATGAAAATAGAATTCGAAGATTAATTTTAATTTCACGGAATTGAAATTAGTCTTCGAATTCCAATTTCAAGTCTTGAAATTGGAGATTATGAACAGGATCTTAAGTATCTAGTCCTATTTTTAAAGATTTATTTGTCACCACTTCTAATCATTTTATTTTTTTAGTTGTTAGTCCTATATAGGACAAGTGTCATTATCTACAAAAAAAATGATGGTGGTTACAAGGATATAGGTTGTTTTAGGTGGTTATGAAATTTTTTACAATTTTAAAAACAAATAGGAGTGAAGCGTAAATACATCTTTGTAGATGGGACTAGAGCAAAAAAAAACTATAATATTTACTATCTTTCTCTCTCTTATCTTAAATATTATGTTCTTTGAAATCAAATAAATCAAAAATTTCTTTGAAACCAAAAAAATAAATAAATTAAAAGTCTCTTGAACACTAAAAACATGATCCATTCTAGACTCCATCAATTAATTTCTCGATCCAACACAATCTAAATTCAATTAATCTCTTTTCATCATTCTCCACTCAAATCACATTACACAATGCTACTAATACTACTCCAACTATATAACGTTTTTATTTATAGAAAAAAAGTTTTAAAAAAAAGTTTTCAAGATTTCAAAACTATTTTTATATAAATGAAAAAAATGGGTTGTAAAAACATTTTTAAGGTTGTATTTATAGAACAAACTTTAAGTTTTTATTTATAAATGACATAAATTTTTTTAAAAGTTTAAAAAAATTCAAATTTTCAAAATTGTTTTTAATATAAATAAAAACAATTAATTATAAAATCATTTTTAACATTTTATTTATAGAAAAAACTTTAAGTTTTGTATCTATAAATGACTTAAAGTTTTTTAAACTAAAACCAAATAAAAATATGTATAATTTTTTTATATAAAATACGTAAAGTTGTTTTGGAGTTTTTATATAATAAAAACATTTAAAAATAATAGACAAATTTTATTTATGAAAAAATCAACCTTTTATAATGACTTTTAGATAAGATATTGAATTTATGATATATGCTAATTTTTATAAATATCATTATATTTGCTTATTGTGCATCGCTCATGTATCGCACGGGTTATATGCTAATGTAATGTTATAATAGGAGAGTAACTAATTTTAAACCTATCACATTAATCCAATGGCTACTCATAAATCGGATACCATATCTCAATAATCTTGGGATCTTAATATCTCATTATATTAGAATGTGCATATGGGCCAGCATAATATATGATTGATTATAAAATAACTCAAAATTCGAAATTATTGATTACAAATTATCAATATTTTCAAAAGAATGGTATGTGGATGTAATGAAAAAAGCAAATAATAGAATAAGTACAAAGAGTTTTTAAGTGAAATGAAAATGTTATTTATTTTCACCATAATATAAGAATAATTAATCAAATGTAATTCAATTTGTGAAAAAATATACTTTTCTCCAAGGTTCTAAAAAATGCGAGGGCATGATCGAAGCGTGGAGGCCAAGCCTTAAACCTTAGAAGCCTAGTGTGGCACCCCGACTAATTAAATACCGGGTGGCTACTCCTTTATCAAATTAATTCAAAATGCCAAGTTGGCTCAGTTAATAGCATCACTGTCGAAAACCTTTTTTTTTTTAAATTACTAACCACCTAGTATTTAAAAAGTAAGTAAAATTACTAACCACCTAGTATTTACCGTATTTAAAATTACTAACCAACAAGTGTAATGAAGAAATAAATAACACCATTTCACCATACTGAAGTAAAACGAATAACCATCACAATAGAGTAAATAAAGTCTGGAGGAAAAACTCCTCACTACAATCCCATAACTGAAATAAATAACCGAATACTGAAATAATACATGCTAAAGTCTGAGAACTGAAATGTAAAAGATGTCTCTAAATAGAAATGGGCAACATGTCCTACAACTGATAGATAGTGACTCTGGAGTCCAAACGATAGAAGCGTCTACATGCAAATCCCTGTAGCATCCACAAACAGCTACAGCTCGTCACCTGAATGAGTATCCTATGCTTGGTGTCCTTGTGGCTGGGCACCTAAAATGGTTTTACAAGAAAAAGATTTGAAAAGCAAACGGGTCAGAGCCCGAATGTGGAGTTATATTTTAAAAACCTGCAAGTGCTTTAAAAACATTTAAAACATTAAATGCAAAGTACATGTTAGGACGTACACTCACATGATATTCTCACCTCTCGTCTAACTGTGCACTCCTAACGTAAGTACCCATCTACAACGATATAAACCACTAGCAAAGTGACATCATAACTAGCTAGACTGTAATAGTTTCTACCCTTATTACCCGGTACTATTAACATATAACGCTCGTAATTAGATAGGGATTTAATGTAAACTCAGATGCTCAAAATGCAATATATTTCTCTATCAGCTAACTCATTTTATTTATCGAAACAATACCGTAATTATATTCACATCATTAACATGAAGGTTCTCATTAATTAAGTGTATATTATTCACATCATAAATATACAATACGAGCACCCCGAGAACTAAGCTGCGGTGCACACATACTCTGCTATCCATCCCGGTACATCACGTACATAAGGATCACATATTCCGAATCTCTCAGGAATAGTTCAGATAACACAAATCACAAATAGTGGAGGCGAACACAGTCACATCACATAGGTCACGCACATACCTACGCTCCCACGATCAGCGGACTTATTAACATCCCAATAAGTCTTTCAATGACCTATGTTCATCGAGGTACCAGTCTATATCCCCCCCCCCCCCCCCCCCCGTAGGCACACAAGGATTAGAGGGTCCTAAGCGAACGCAACCTCCCGTGATAGCAAGTATGGTAGGTATGTCATACACACAATTCATATACCAAGTAATACCGTATTTTAATCGTAGTACATATCGCATTCTCGTACTAACTATAATTATCACAATTTATACTACTCCGGTTTATAATCATACGCGCCATAATTTTCTCACGTCGTAATAGACACTCACGTCTCAACCCAAACGGTTCATTCTAATTTAACTCACTTGTATATAATTTCCTTCTCATAAATACCCAAATGTCCCAAACCTATCACTACATCATCATTGGAAGGTTAACTATGTCCTCGAACAAGTTTACGGGACTCCAAAATTCAAAACAGTTCAAAATAGCCCTAACTGTCAGCTCGTTAGAAGTCTCGTTCGAACGAGTGTTCGAACGAGTTTGGGCTGTCAGCTCGTTAGAAGTCTCGTTCGAACGAGACTGTTCGAACGAGATTCCAGTTCGTTCGAACGAACTGCACCTTCTAACGATATCTCGTTCGAACGAGATATCGAACGAAACTACCCTTCGTTAGAAGAGACTGGTCAACTCGTTAGAAGCTCGTTCGAACGAGCTCGTTCGAACGACCTGGGGACTGCTTCTAACGACTGGCCAGTTTCGGCCCAGATTTTTTCAAATACGTTTTTCACCATTTTTACTCCTCAAATCACCCCTAAAATTTATCCCAACGATTGTTTTAAAGTCTCTAAACAATCCTAAACATAATATAACCACATCCTATCACGTTTTTATGGATTAATTCACCCTAATCATCAATCAATTTACAAGTACTTAAACTTTTCCCCAATTCATTCATGAACATGAACCCTAGAATTTGGAACCCTCAATTCATCAAATTTAATCCGTTTTTCTTTCACCCAATCATGTATTAACATCAGATTAATCGTCTCCAAACTATTCTACATGCAATTTATCCTCAATATTCAGAACCTAAGTCCAATTAATCATGGGTTTTCATTCATCTTCCAATAACAATTATAAATCTTCAATTTTCTAACATGGAAAGAACATTTGCTGAAGTTAAACATAATTAAACCACTTGCCTTGTTTGTTTCCGGATTTGGTGTTGATTTGGTGAAGAATCTCTGCAGAATTTTCTCTCTTTCTCTCCTTCTCCAAGCTCCTTCTCCAATGGTGGCTTAAGGTGGCTAGGGTTTGTTTTGGGGAAAGTTGTAAACCTAAAGATAACCTCCGTAGCTTAATGGTTTAATATGGGATGGTTAGTGGGCTTTGTGGGTTTAATCCACGTCAGATTTAATTAACCAATTTTCGTCACTTTTAATTCCTCAAAATGTAAAATTACCAAAATACCCTTTAAGTTGCCGGTATGGCCTAAAAATAATCCGGGACCCAAACTATACCCCCGGCTAGTGTTTTCTAACTATCTCGACCCTTCCGGACGCGTTGGCGCACTCAAAACGACCATACGGATTATAGATTTTAAATTCACTTTTATTATCAAAATATTACACCGTGACGCGGCGGTCCCACGCGTCTCAACAAAATTTCTAAAATGCCGTCTATCAATCTCACGACAAATTTTATAATACCAAGTTCATATATAATCATATATGCACATAATCAAATACCAACTCACATCTCGTAAGTATTTATAACCCGAATTAATTTCCAATTAATACGCATTTAATTAATTAATCCCAAAAATAAATATAGTCAAAAGTACGTGGTATTACATACTCCCCCCCTAATAATTGAATTTCGTCCCGAAATTCGAAACTAGAAAGTACCTGCTAAAAATAGCTCTGGATAACGTTCGCGCATCTCATCCTCGCGCTCCCATGTGGACTCCTCGACATTGTGATGTCGCCACTGAACACGCACTAACGGGACTATCTTTGACCGCAGTTTCCTCTCGCTTCGGTCCAAAATAGCAATCAGCCCCTCCTCGTAGGAACTATCCGGCTGGATATCGATGTCCTCCACAGCAATGTGAGAATGGGCCAAATTATCTCTAAGGTATTTCCTCAGCGAGGAAATATGGAACACGTCGTGAATCCGATGCAAATGCTCTGGTAGTCCGAGTCTATACGCAACCGGTCTGATCCGCTCAATGATAGGAAACGGCCCCACATACCTCGGTGCCAACTTCCCCTTCTTCCCGAATCTCATAATCCCCTTCATCGGAGATACCCTGAGAAAAATCTGGTCCCCCCCTTGGAACTCCCTGAAAAACCTCTTCGCATCAGCATAACTCTTCTGCCTGTCTTGAGCTACCCGAATGCGACTCCGAATCAACTCAATCCTTGCTGAAGTATCCTGAATCACTTCCGGCCCAAGTAGTTTGTTGTCCCCCACCTCCAACCAACATGCTGGGGAACGACAAGGCCTACCGTACAATGCCTCAAACGGAGCCATACCAATCGTGAACTGATAGGAGTTGTTGTAAGCAAACTCCACCAGTGGAAGGTACTGCTCCCATCCACCCCCGAAGTCAATAATGCACATGCGTAGCATGTCCTCCAACATCTGGTTGGTGCGCTCTGTCTGCCCATCGGTCTGCGGATGATAAGTCGTACTCAACCGCAATTCCGTGCCCATTGCCTCCTGAAAACTCTCCTAAAACCTCGAAACAAATATCTTGTCTCTGTCAGACACGATATTTAGGGGCACACCGTGAAGTCTCACAATCTCTGAAATGAAGAGCTGGGCATATTGTCCCGTGGTGTAGTCAGTCCTTACGGGTAAGAAGTGAGCGACCTTGGACAACCTGTCCACAATCACCCAAACGGAGTCGTGACCCCTCTGCGACGTAGGCAACCCCGTGATAAAGTCCATGGATATGCTCTCCCACATCCACACCGGGACTTCCAATGGCTGTAGCAATCCTTCCGGTCTCTGATGATCCACTTTTACAAGCTGACAAGTGGCGCATTTCGAAACAAACTCAGCGATATCTCTCTTCATACCGCTCCACCAATACTGCCGTCTCATGTCTTGGTACATTTTGTCCCCTCCGGGATGTACCGCGAACCGTGAGCCGTGCGACTCTGCCATCACATCGTGCCACAATTCTTCCCCTTCCGGAACCACCAATCTCCCATTGAAGCGTAATCCCCCGTCTGAGCTAACGGTATAGGACTCGGCTCCCTCTGCTAGTAATCGAACTATCTGCTCCTGACAGAACGAGTCATTAGCCTGTGCCCGTACTATCTTCGTGACAATCTGCGGTGTAACGGTCATCACAGACATGAAAGATCGGGCCACTGCATCCTGGTGTCCCAATTCCTTCCACTTTGCCTTCCACACCTCTGCCACCTCATCTACTGGCCTACGGCTCAACGCGTCTGCTACCACGTTAGCCTTACCCGGGTGGTATTGGATGTCGAACTGGTAGTCTTTCACAAACTCAAGCCACCTACGTTGCCGCATATTCAACTCTTTCTGCGTGAACAGGTACTGTAGGGACTTGTGGTCCGTGAACAGTTGGAACCTCTCCCCCAAAAGATAGTGCCTCCAAATCCGTAGGGCAAATACCACTGCTGTCAACTCCAAATCATGCGTGGGGTAATTCTTCTCATGAGGCTTAAGCTTACAGGAAGCATAAGCTATGGCCTGTCTCTCCTGCTGCAATACACCTCCCAGTCCTTGCAAAGACGTATCGGTGTAAACCAAATACTCAACTCCCGGTCTCGGCAATGCTAACACAGGTGCTGAGGTCAATTTGTCCTTCAATTCATCGAATGCCAACTGGCAGGCATCACTCCAGACGTAGGGCACACTCTTACGAGTCAGATGTGTCAAAGGACCTGCTATCTCCGAGAAACCCCGAATAAACCTCCTGTAGTATCCTGCTAGACCCAAGAAACTACGAATCTCCGTTGGTGTCGTGGGCTGTCCCCACTCCCTCACCGCTGACACCTTCCCCGAATCAACAGATATTCCCCGGTCAGAAATAATGTGACCCAAGAACTGGACTTCCTTCAGCCAAAACCCGCACTTCTCATATTTTGCATACAACTCGTTCTGACGAAGTGTCTGCAAAACCTGCCTCAAATGCTCGGCGTGTTCTTCCTCTGTCTGGGAGTAAACCAGAATGTCATCAATGAAGACAATGACAAACTGATCTAGGAAATCCCTAAACACTTTGTTCATCAAGTCCATAAACACAGCTGGAGCGTTGGTCAGACCAAAAGGCATAACCCGAAATTCTTAAGAACCATATCTCGATAAGAACGCAGTCTTCGAGACATCCTCCTCCCTGATACGCAACTGATGGTAACCCGGTCTCAAGTCAATCTTCGATAAGAAAGAAGCTCCTCTCAACTGGTCGAATAAGTCATCGATTCGAGGCAACGGATACTTATTCCGTATCGTGACCTTATTCAGCTCTCGGTAGTCCACACACAATCTTAGTGAACCATCCCTCTTCTTCACAATCAGAACTGGAGCGCCCCAAGGTGAGGTACTCCTGCGAATACAGCCCTGACCTAACAGCTGCTCTATCTGATCCCGTAACTCCCTCATCTCAGCTGGAGCCATACGGTACGGTGCGCGTGCTATAGGTCTCGTACCCGGTAGCAAATCTATGACGAAGTCTATCTCTCGACTGGGTGGTAAGCTTGGTATCTCCTGAAACACATCTGAATACTCCCTGACAACCGGAATCGAATCTAAAGGAATCACAACCTCCTTAGAGGTATCCTCCTCTATGTAATACAGATGAGCGGTCGATCCTCCCTCTGGGCGAGGCAACGCCACTATAAACATCTCTTGCCCCGGAATGGCAAAAACAATGCTCCCGCTGAAGCAATCAATCATGGCCCTATATGCTACGAGCCAATCCATACCGATGATCACATCGTGAACATGCATGTCTAACACTAACATGTCTGCAGGCAATACCAAACCACCAATCTCTACCCCCACTCCCCGGCATATAAATAAAATAAGTGACCCACTCCCCAATGGTGAGTCGACACACGTCACTGTGCTCTCTGCGGTAGCTAACAATCCTAAAGCTTTCGCGAAGTGTGTAGCTATAAAACAGTGTGTAGCATCCGTATCAAATAACACCCGACCATAGTGCCATGGATAGGAAACGTACCCTAGATCGCGGGCGGTGCCTGTGGAACTGCAGCCTGGTGGACGTTGTAGACACGTCCATACTGTAGTTGCCCCTGCTGAGTTGGGACTGCTGGAATGGGTGGCAATGCTGCCATCTGTGGCGGTGCGGGAAGAGCGGCGGGAAACATAGGCATCTGTGGCTCCTGGCGAGCACCCTGCTGCTGCTGCTGTGGGGCCCTGCCCCTATCAGGACAATCCTGCTTCTTATGGCCAGTCTTGCCACAAACAAAGCACTTCCTTGGGAAGTTCCCTCCCCTCTACCCCTGCTGTCCCCGGCCCTAGTGGCCGTTACCGTTCCTCCCTTGGCCCGGCTGGCCCTGATGAAACTGCTGCCCATTCTGCCCCTGTTGGCCCTGATGGTCGTTTGGACCCTGATGGCCCTGACGGAAACCTCCCTGTCCCTGCCTGTAGTTCCCTGGCCGGAACCTCTTATTATCCCCCTGCTGGGAGCCCTGCTCATTCTGTCTCTGCCCCTGACCCGATTGTGCCCCGCTGGCACCATATCCTCCGGTCCTGCCCTGATGGCTAGACTCTCCTGACCTTTTGCCCTCGGCCATATGAAAACGGTGGTCCTGACAGTGTAACAATGCAGCTTTAACCACATCAGAATACGTGGCCAACGATAGGTTCCCTAGCAGATGCTGACGGATCCTCCAATTCAACCCATCGGTGAACTTCTCAATCTTCTTCTTCTCTGTTGGAATCTCGTCTGGAACGATATTCAACAGGTTAGTGAACTCGGCCTCATACTCGGCCACTGTCTTGCCTTCCTGCTTCAGACTCATCAGCTTCCTCCTCATCTCCGTATGAACAGCCGACGGAAAGTACTTGCGGTCAAACCGCACCCAGAACTCCTGAATCGTGAGAGTATCCCTCTCCTCCGCGGTGGTAATAGACTCCCACCACTGCAGTGCAGATCCAACTAGCTTGAAAGTAGCTAGCACCTGCTTCTGAACATCAGTGCACTCATGCATCCTCAAATGTCTCTGTATATCCTTCCTCCATTGGCTCGAGACTACCACATCTGAGCTACCTGCAAACTCTGACGGATGCGCTTTCTGAAAAGCGTCACGTACACGCTCCCAAGCAGACGGGAATGCATTAACCTGTACTGGCGCGGCAACCGGCGCCTGGGGTGGTGCCTGCTGAACAACGGCAATGGCGGCATTTACCGCTTGAGCTACTATAGCTGCAACCTCAGCGGCGTTCATCATGCCCTGAACTGGAGCGGGCTGGGGTTCGGGCGTTGCATCCCTGGGAACTCGTCGTGCACGTCGTGGAGGCATCTGAAATAAGAACAAAGTTTATAAGTTCACGGTTATAAACTTAATATAGCTGAAGAACGAAGCATACAAAAAGGAGTACAACAGTCCTAAAATATAGGGCTCTATATCAAAGAAACTTAGCGGAAACATAATAGCCGTACAGATCCTAAAGGACACTAGAACCTGATGCTCTGATACCACCTGTGGCACCCCGACTAATTAAATACCGGGTAGCTACTCCTTTATCAAGTTAATTCAAAATGCCAAGTTGGCTCAGTTAATAGCATCACTGTCGAAAACCTTTTTTTTTTAAAATTACTAACCAGCTAGTATTTAAAAAGTAAGTTGCCAAATTTTAATTTAAGTCTGATTAACATGCAACAAGTGTAATGAAGAAATAAATAACACCATTTCACCATACTGAAGTAAAACGAATAACCATCACAATAGAGTAAATAAAGTCTGGAGGAAAAACTCCTCACTACAATCCCATAACTGAAATAAATAACCGAATACTGAAATAATACATGCTAAAGTCTGAGAACTGAAATGTAAAAGATGTCTCTAAATAGAAATGGGCAACATGCCCTACAACTGATAGATAGTGACTCTGGAGTCCAAAAGATAGAAGCGTCTACATGCAAATCCCTGTAGCATCCACAAACAGCTACAGCTCGTCACCTGAATGAGTATCCTATGCTTGGTGTCCTTGTGGCTGGGCACCTAAAATGGTTTTACAAGAAAAAGATTTGAAAAGCAAACGGGTCAGAGCCCGAATGTGGAGTTATATTTTAAAAACCTGCAAGTGCTTTAAAAACATTTAAAACATTAAATGCAAAGTACATGTTAGGACGTACACTCACATGATATTCTCACCTCTCGTCTAACTGTGCACTCCTAACGTAAGTACCCATCTACAACGATATAAACCACTAGCTAAGTGACATCATAACTAGCTAGACTGTAATAGTTTCTACCCTTATTACCCGGTTCTATTAACATATAACGCTCGTAATTAGATAGGGATTTAATGTAAACTCAGATGCTCAAAATGCAATATATTTCTCTATCAGCTAACTCATTTTATTTATCGAAACAATACCGTAATTATATTCACATCATTAACATGAAGGTTCTCATTAATTAAGTGTATATTATTCACATCATAAATATACAATACGAGCACCCCGAGAACTAAGCTGCGGTGCATACATACTCTGCTATCCATCCCGGTACATCACGTACATAAGGATCACATATTCCGAATCTCTCAGGAATAGTTCAGATAACACAAATCACAAATAGTGGAGGCGAACACAGTCACATCACATGGGTCACGCACATACCTACGCTCCCACGATCAGCGGACTTATTAACATCCCAATAAGTCTTTCAATGACCTATGTTCATCGAGGTACCAGTCTATATCCCCCCCGTAGGCACACAAGGATTAGAAGGTCCTAAGCGAACGCAACCTCCCGTGATAACAAGTATGGTAGGTATGTCATACACACAATTCATATACCAAGTAATACCGTATTTTAATCGTAGTACATATCGCATTCTCATACTAACTATAATTATCACAATTTATACTACTCCGGTTTATAATCATACGCGCCATAATTTTCTCACGTCGTAATAGACACTCACGTCTCAACCCAAACGGTTCATTCTAATTTAACTCACTTGTATATAATTTCCTTCTCATAAATACCCAAATGTCCCAAACCTATCACTACATCATCATTGGAAGGTTAACTATGTCCTCGAACAAGTTTACGGGACTCCAAAATTCAAAACAGTTCAAAATAGCCCTAACTGTCAGCTCGTTAGAAGTCTCGTTCGAACGAGTGTTCGAACGAGTTTGGGCTGTCAGCTCGTTAGAAGTCTCGTTCGAACGAGACTGTTCGAACGAGATTCCAGTTCGTTCGAACGAACTGCACCTTCTAACGATATCTCGTTCGAACGAGATATCGAACGAAACTACCCTTCGTTAGAAGAGACTGGTCAACTCGTTAGAAGCTCGTTCGAACGAGCTCGTTCGAACGACCTGGGGACTGCTTCTAACGACTGGCCAGTTTCGGCCCAGATTTTTTCAAATACGTTTTTCACCATTTTTACTCCTCAAATCACCTCTAAAATTTATCCCTACGATTGTTTTAAAGTCTCTAAACAATCCTAAACATAATATAACCACATCCTATCACGTTTTTATGGATTAATTCACCCTAATCATCAATCAATTTACAAATACTTAAACTTTTCCCCAATTCATTCATGAACATGAACCCTAGAATTTGGAACCCTCAATTCATCAAATTTAATCCATTTTTCTTTCACCCAATCATGTATTAACATCAGATTAATCGTCTCCAAACTATTCTACATGCAATTTATCCTCAATATTCAGAACCTAAGTCCAATTAATCATGGGTTTTCATTCATCTTCCAATTACAATTATAAATCTTCAATTTTCTAACATGGAAAGAACATTTGCTGAAGTTAAACATAATTAAACCACTTGCCTTGTTTGTTTCCGGATTTGGTGTTGATTTGGTGAAGAATCTCTGCAGAATTTTCTCTCTTTCTCTCCTTCTCCAAGCTCCTTCTCCAATGGTGGCTTAAGGTGGCTAGGGTTTGTTTTGGGGAAAGTTGTAAACCTAAAGATAACCTCCGTAGCTTAATGGTTTAATATGGGATGGTTAGTGGGCTTTGTGGGTTTAATCCACATCAGATTTAATTAACCAATTTTCGTCACTTTTAATTCCTCAAAATGTAAAATAACCAAAATACCCTTTAAGTTGCCGGTATGGCCTAAAAATAACCCGGGACCCAAACTATACCCCCGGCTAGTGTTTTCTAACTATCACGACCCTTCCGAACGCGTTGGCGCACTCAAAACGACCATACGGATTATAGATTTTAAATTCACTTTTATTATCAAAATATTACACCGTGACGCGGCGGTCCCACGCGTCTCAACAAAATTTCTAAAATGTCGTCTATCAATCTCACGACAAATTTTATAATACCAAGTTCATATATAATCATATATGCACATAATCAAATACCAACTCACATCTCGTAAGTATTTATAACCCGGATTAATTTCCAATTAATACGCATTAAATTAATTAATCCCAAAAATAAATATAATCAAAAGTACGGGGTATTACACCTAGGCGAGCTCTAGGCGTAAAAAGGCATGAAAAGGTGTTTAGGCATTTTTAATATATTTTAATATTTTTCAACCATAACAAGGGTATTAAAATACTAAAACTGTACATATAATAAAAATATGTCTGAATATTTGCAAATTAAAATACTATTTGATTATTTTGGACAAGATAATGGTCCGATTTGTAAAAAAATTCTTTAAAATGCGATATCGTTTCACTAAAGCATTGTTGTTTTTAGAAAAAAAGTGGGCCTTAAGAGTTTTACTAAGAGTAAGGCGTAAAAATCTTAAGGCGGGGCGTTTCTCTCAAGCCTCAAGCCTAGGTGTGCCTAGGCGGAGCCTAACCGAATTTTTTAGAACACTGTTTTACTCTTAGAGTACCAAATAAGGGTGCTTCAGATCCAGTCAACCAATAATAATGAATAATGGTCATAGGATATAATTCATGTTGGACGATCCCAACACAAAAGGTTAAAATTAATTCACTTTTACAAATATCATACCAAATATAAGTGTGGCCCCCTCTCAAACAATCTCACCTTACCCTCTCTTTCATCTTAATCTTCTCCCCCCATAGTAGGGCCGGCAAAATGGACCCAAAGAGTATGATTCGCCCATTTTTACCCGCAATGGTTGATGATGGACACGATCATATTTATTTCAGGTGGGTAGCATATGGATCACTAAAAACTCATCGATTATTTGCGAGTTTAGGCGGATTGGGAAATAACGTTCTATCCTTCCTACTCATATAAACTAGAGATCTGTAATTAAAAAATTAGAATGAGAAAATAGGTCAGCGGTCTGCAACAATCACCAACCAGCTATTAATCCGGCCATATCTGACCCTAACCCTTTAACGACCCAACCAAATTTGCCCACACCCGTCTATTTGCCTGCGCTAACCCATGTGCTCAGTGGTAGGGGTGCTAATTTTTTACACGTCAACTGAACTCCACATGAACCTGAAAAGGTAACAATCCACTAACACCCATGGTAGACAGTCCTGCTTAGTGCCGCGCTACCGCTTGCACATAATTTGACAAATGACCAATAAAAAGTTCATTTAATTGATATTGTATGAAGAAAGTGTCAAATATTCTCATTTGCTATTGTAGAATTATATAACGTTCTACATATTTGTTTGGGGCATTGGGAGTTGGCAATTTTTTAGATTATGGAGCGTACAAGTAATTTGCTTACCTCAATATAAGATGATACAAGTTTTATATTTAATTTACAAATTATAGATGTTAATCGGATAGTATTTATATATAATTGTGATTAGTCTCAAATCATACAACACTGACACAAATGAATTGGCCGTCATGGGTTAATCATCCTTCTCCATTCTGTTTAATTCCAAAGGACACATTCAAATCAAATAATTCTATCAATTGCTAGTACTGAATAAATTATGATAATATTGGCAATGATGTATGAAAACATTTGTAGAGAAACTATTATTGAGCAATCAGATTTATGGACTAACCCCGAGGTTTAGCGCAGCTGGGTGAATTGTTGGGCATGTTCTCAGTAGTCGGTGTTTTGAATTTTGGGTCTGAGCATGGATATGACTCCACGAGTTGTTGACTTATTGTTATAAATGTTGTAGAGCCGGTGCGTATTGCCCCTCTGGTATCAATTCATTTTCCTAAGGCCAGTGAAGAATGAACCGTGGGAGTTAAATCTTTTCCTTAGTTATGAACGGTTCATACGAAAACAAGAAGATTGTTATTGAGGAATCATTATGACAAGTTTTTACTCACCAACTTCAGGAATTAATCCTTATTTCCCAATAAATTACATATGAGCCGATGTGAAAGGAAAGCAAAGAAAAGATAAATGTTTTTGTGTTATAGTTGAGCCATTATTAGCTTTTTCACTGGAGGAGAGGAAGATATTTTAACAACTTGTGAGATAATTGGTTGAAGGCAGTTGTTGGTAACTGTATATAGATATTTTCAGAAAGGGATCATCTATCCCCCACACCTTTAATGCTTCCCCACACCCTCTAAATTTTTCTTTCATAAACAAACTTTGAAAACTATCTCACTAATAACTTTGAAAATAAATAAATAAATAAATAAATAAAAAATTACCACTAACGTTGTTAAAAAAAAATACAACCAACTAATTACATCTAGTTTTGATTAACAAAACATCTAACTTTGATTTTTTTTAAAAGGTAAGTTTAATTTTGATTAAAAAAACTGCAATTAACTTTAATAAAAAAAAAAAGCTACAACCAACTAAATATAGCTAATTTTAATTTTAAAAAAGTCTAGAGTTAAATTTGATAACATAAAAGAAAAATCTCAACTAACTTTGAAAAAAAAAAACTGCAATTAACTTTGATAAAAAAAAATGGTACAGCTAAATTTAATAATAAAAAAATTACAACCAACTATTTACAACAAGCTTTGATAAATAAATAAAAAAAAAAGATAACAACTTTGATAAAAAAAAAATTACAAATAATTTTGATAAAAAAAAACTTCAAGTAACTTTGAAAAAAATCAATTACAGCAAACTAAAATAAAAAAAATCATCACGTGTTTAAATAAAATGACAACTAAAAGATTGAAAATAGCAAACTTTGAGGAATGGAATTCATATATTCATATATTCATATATATATATATATATATATATATATATATATATATATATATATATATATATAGTTGATTAAAAAAAAGTCTAGAGTTAAATTTGATAAAATAAAAGAAAAAGCTCAACTAACTTTGGAAAAAAAAACTGCAATTAACTTTGAAAATTAAAAAAAAAATGCTACAGCTAAATTTAATAAAAAAAAATTACAACCAACTAATTACAACAAGCTTTGATAAATAAAAAAAAAAGATAACAACTAACTTTGATTTAAAAAAAAAAAAAAGCTACAACTAACTTTGATTAAAAAAAAATTACAATTAACTTTGATAAAAAAAAAACTACGATAACTTTGAAAAAAATCAATTACAACTAACTAATTTTTTTTTGTCACGTGTTTAAATAAAATGACAACTAAAAGATTAAAAATAGCAAACCTTGAGGAATGGAATTCATTCTAATTACTAATATACATATTTATTTTGTTTAATGGAATTCATACTAAAATGTTAGGTAGTTATAATTTTTTTAAACACGTGATAATTTTTTTTCAAAGTTAACTATAGTTTTTTTTTAATCAAAGTTAGCTATAATTTTTTTTAACAAAATCATTAGCTTTTTTTTTTTAATTTCATCAAAGTTAGCTTTAATTATTTTTTATTTACAAAAGTAAACTGTAATTAGTTGGTTGTAATTTTTTTTTTTCAAAGTTGGATGTGGCCTTTTTTTATAGCGAACTACAATTAACTTTGATTAAAAATAAATTACAGCTAACTTGGATTAAGAAAAACTACAGTTAACTTTGAAAAACACGTGTAGCTATAAAAGTTAACTGTAGTTTTTTTAATCAAAGTTAGGTGTAATTTTTTTTTAATCAAAGTTAACTGTAGCTAACTAATATAAAAAAATTATAGCTAACTAATATAGAAACAATTATCACGTGTTTAAAAAAAATTTAGCTAGCTAACATTTTAGTACAGATTCCATTAAACAAAATAAATATGTATATTAGTATTTAGTAAGAATTCCATACCTCAAAATTTGTTATTTTTAATCTTTTAGTTGTCATTTTATTTACACCCGTGATAATTTTTTTGTTATTTTAGTTAGATGTAATTGATTTTTTTCAAAGTTAGCTATAGTTTTTTTTTTATCAAAGTTAGTTGTTATCTGTTTTCATTTATTTATAAAAGCTTGTTGTAAATAGCTGGTTGTAATTTTTTTTTATTAAATTTAGCTGTAGTTTTTTTTATCAAAGTTAATTGCAATTTTTTTTTCATAGTTAATTCAGATTTTTCTTTTATTTTATCAAATTTAACTCTAGGCTTTTTTTTTAATCAAACTTAGCTATATTTAGTTGGTTGCAGCCTTTCTTTTATTAAAGTTAATTGCAGTATGTAATTAGTTGGTTGTATTTTTTTTTATCAAAGTTTGTGGTAATTATTTATTTATTTATTTATTTTCAAAGTTATTAGTGAGATAGTTTTCAAAGTTTGTTTAGGAAAGAAAAGTTTAGAGGGTAATAATGTCTTTAAACATTTAGAAGGTGTGGGGGAAGTATTAAGGGTGTGGGGATAGATGATCCCTTTGAGAAATTGCCAGATTTTTTTTTGTGAAGGATATTCGTTGATATTTCTTTATTTATGATCATTACACATTGAATAGCACGTGCAATGTAACATATCTTTCTGATATTTATTATTAAAAAAAATACAAAGATAGAACCTCCAGATTGTTAATCAAGCAATGCTTTATCGTCTTCATCCTAATGTTCTCAAATGTAAAGGAAGATGGAGTTTGCGATAAATTAGCCTGTATTAATCTCTTATATTTAACCCCGTGTTTGGGATAGGAAAAAAATATACACGCAAAAGAAAAGAAAATACACAAGTGAAAGAAAAAAATTGTCAAATTTATCTTATATTTGTCCCCTACTCCCATTATCCTCCAAATTTCCCATGATACAAACGTAGCACAAGAGTCCATGGTAATTTAGAAGTTTTATTAACCAACTTGAAAACCAAAAATAATTAACCAACTTCTCTCTGATCCATCCGTCCAAAATAATAAGAAAAATGGTATAAACCCATTTAGAAAAGAAAAAATATCGTGCAGTCATGGATACGATGTCTGCAGGTGACTAGTCACTTCCATAACAAACAAGAACCATAGTTTTCGTACTCTTTATGAACACATATCAATGATTACCACCACTACTCTAGAGGCTACAATCAGTATCATCTGGTAGTACAAAGAGATCATGGATTTTGCACCACACTTCATGTATGAAAATATCACTGTTCTAAAAAAAAATCCTAGACTCCGCCTAAGCACGCCTAGACTTGAAACTTGGGAGAAACGCTCCACCTTACGATTTTGACGCCTTATGCTTGGTAAAATCCTTAAGGCGTACTTTTTCTCTAAAAACAACAATGCTTTAGTGAAACGATATTGCCTTTTAAAGATTTTTTTGCAAATCGGACCATTATCTCATCCAAAATAATCAAATAGTATTTTTATTTGCAAATATTCAGACATATTTTTATTATATGTACAATTTTAGTATTTTAATAGCCTTGTTATGGTTAAAAAATATTAAAATATATTAAAAAGACCTAAACGTCTTTTCACGCCTTTTTACGCCAAGGCCCGCCTAAGCTTCTAAGGCTTAAGGCTTGGCCTCCACCCCTCGATCATGCCCCGCGTTTTTTAGAACCTTGAAAAATATATGTAGTGGTCCGACAATTCTGCTGGCCCTAATGCGCTTAAATTGCATAGAAATTTATTACACATCGCTATTATTTGTTGTAGCAGCAGTCAATAAACAATTAAATGCAGAATTGAAATCAGGAACGAAATTACCCAATTTTTGGAGCAAATAAATCTGGGGCAGAAAAACATAAGAAATCCGAAACTGGACAGTCAAGAACACGGCTGAGTCGCAGACAATGTCGCTCTCTTTAAGGTGTTTCGCGGCTCTGCCTCTAATTTGTGCCGACAGTGTACAGCCCCGTCACCCCCAGGATAAAACAGCCTCGAAAATAATACGAATCAGCAGAACGAATCTGATTCGCTCAACGAACACCCATTCTATAATACATATACTGCTCGATCAAGATAAATATAAATAATCTGGGAAAGATTATATATTTCTGTGTCGTATAATTATTCAGGGAATGAATAATTATTTCTGTAAAAAATTCGGAAGTTGAAAAATGAGAACTGTTTGCAGAAAATTTTTGGGAGATAACTCTGTGTTAAAAACGGAGGCTACAACCTCTTTTATGGGGCAAAAAGAAAAGAGACGTTGGTAAACAACGTGGAGAAAAATCTGAAAATAGTGGGCAACTCGATTGAAGAAATCAACATGGAATAAAACACGTTTTAATTTTTCGGAATTAATTACCGTTAAAAATTAATTTTTAAAGCCCAAAAAACAGTTATGTATTTGTCCAAAAAATTAATTCTTAATGAGCCCAAGACCCGGACCCGGGCACGAGCCGGACAGACGGCGGCGGCGACGTGCGCGCGCGTGTGACTTAGCCCATTGGGTCTGCCCCACATCCCACAAAACATTGAATGTCCAAAGGGCTGAACCTTCGTTCCCAAAAAATTATAAATATACACAACACAATTGAACTCTCCCACCAATGTGGGACACGGAGAGAACCAATTCTATGTTTTGCAACTTAAAATAACAGCCGTCTTCGACAGCTGTTTCCAACATTATTAGACAGGGAAATAAAGCGGAAGATGCCAAAAACGAATGAAAGACATTAGTATAGCTCCATAGACTTGCAAGATGAAGTAATAGTGAGGCCGGATTGTGATTTGATTCTTAACCCAACTTGTGTGGGAGGAGCCGGCCAAGGAATATAAAGAAAGGAAAATGGCCTACTTTTTCCTGAAGATAAGGAGGACTTTAACCATTTTAAACGGTTCCTAGGCATTTCAACTTTACAAGACACATTACAGAGCCTTGTACAAGGACGGTGTTGGATGAAAATAATTGCAAATATTGAGTAGACCATTTATGCATTTTGCCTTTTCAAATTGTATGAAAACATAATATGTATTATAACAATGTTGGTCCAAGCGATAAGTCAGATGTCCATGTCTTGCGCCACTTCATGTCTCATACCATTGGTAAACCAATAGGCTTGCACTTTACCAAAGGCATATTGTTATACATTTTGCATAAATATGAGAATTATGCAATTTTGACAAAGTGCGCAATAGTATGGAGTGCAAATTTTGTCAATTTAGTTATGGAAAATGCATTTTTGATATGCAATTTGCATAATTATTTGCAAACCGTCTAATCACCTAGCCAGCTACACGATATGATGAGAATCTTACATGTGTATCCATCAAACAGTTTTTTTCTTATTTCTATCAAGAAAATACTAGTTGAATCCTCAAATTTTCTGCTATAATACAGAGGTCTCTTGCAATGAAATCAGCAACATGGTCATTTTCACGGAGGAGGACGACTACTGAATCAATCAAACCTGCACCCACCTCTCGCAAATGGCCAGAGTGTTTTAACTCCGAATTGCCTAAAAGTCATTTCCCAGTGGCTTGAGTGTTTTAACTCCCGAATTGCCTCAAAGTCATTTCCCAACTACTTGAAGTATCGAAAAGTCATCCCATCTTGCAAAATGGTTTAAAAGTTATTTTGCCCAATGGATTTGAAATGATCTTGTACTTAGTCGTTAGAGAATTATTTCCCTTCTTTTAAACCACTCCAAGGCCGGGTGCATTTTATAAAAATGCTACTTTTGCTCCCCCAATTTGTGATTTTGGCTTTGGCTCTTCATAGCAAGGGGCAAACTAATATTTTTGATTTGAAGGGTGGGGGGCAAAAATAGTTGCAAAACGTTCACCACTATTTTGCTTATTGTTTTTTACCAAATCACCTTTTGGGGGGATCAAACAGGCAAAATATCATTTTGGGGAAACAAATTCGGAACTAGAGGATAAAATTAAGAGAAAATTGGCTTTAGATAGTTTGGGCACAGCATGCGTAGACCAATGGATGCCAGCGATTCAGTTAGTATTAATTGTAAAGCAAGGGGTAGAGGCAGGCCTAAATTGGCTTAATGGGATATTGTAAAAAAGGACATGATATCATGTGGTTTAACCGATGATATTGCGCTGAACAAACCGAATGAAAAAATAGGATTCATGTAACCGACCCCAAATAATTGGAAAATGTCTTTGTTGCGTTGATTAAATTTGGAACTATGACAGTCTTAGACAATTTTCCGAAGGGTGCCTTTAACATGGAGTTGGAAAAAGATTGAAAAATGCTCATTTTTATAAGTTAAGAGAGTGGGGGTGCTCTCTTTACTTATTAGTTTTTCATTGAATTAAGAATTGTTTTCTTAATAGGAAATGAGGAAACGATATAACATGTATCACTACTTAGAGACTTAATCTCATAGATTTGAGATCAAACACCAAAAATAGTTTTTAAGAAAATGACTAAAAATAATTATTTTCCAAGGAAAAAAATGTTAATCTAACACACCTTAAATTCTACTTTGTGGAGTCTTTCATGGGGAATCTTATCTTGAAAGTTTTATAATGTCATTCTGTAAATGAAGATGAGGATTCTCTTTTTGGAACCTTTGTTTACTGGTGGGGCATCAGTGCACTCACCTATATTAAGTTATAAAAGAAACCACTACTATATAATATCGGGAAAAACTAAAAAAGAGTAATGAAGTCTGAAACCATTGCTTTCCAATTGGCAAAACACTAAATTAGCAAAGAACCTATTGCATGTAAAAGGTGAACATGCCGTTTTTAATGGGACCCACCAGCTCATTAGAAAGACAAAAAACAAATGCAAATTCATGTGGCCTAGGAAGAACTACAATATGACCAATGTCAATCATATGCGTCGACCAATGATTACAGGGAAAAACAGTTTACTGTAGGCGTGAAAATCCGAACTACCTGCCTAAAGCGTCTACATATAAGGGTAAAATGGCACTCTGCGGCTTGAAGAATGATGCCTAAGAGCATCCACAACGGTTGATGCCGTGAATGGTAAGTTTGAAGAATGATAAAGTGATTTTTGCCTTTCATTGACAGTAGACTCCACAATGGTGAAGGGTGAAGAATTTGCAGAATGGTTTCCTACGAACTAATGTTCGTAGGAAATTAAAAAAAAAATATTTCCTACGAACAAATTGTTCGTAGGAATTCTTACGAATATAATTTAATCGTACTAATTAAAATAACGTTCCTACGAACTATATTAATTCATATGAATTCCTACGAATTAATGTAGTTCGTAGGAACGTTTACAAAATTTGTAGGCGTTCTTTAAATTTGGAGAACGGTTACAAATTCAAGTATGGTTTCTCTTGCACTTTTCTCACCATTGCAGACAACACAATTTGTAAAACTACAAAACCTTGTCTTTTACTATCACCATTGGTGATGCTCTAAGAGTAAAATTGTGTTCACTATTTTGTCCAAAATTGTATAATTATAAGGTGTATACATATTTTTAGAATTTTTATACGAACAAATTTAACTTCCAAAAGTGATTTTACCAAGGTGAAAATATTAAATCCTCTAACGAAATGGAGCCTGAAAGTTCAAAGCGTAATTCTAACCAATAAAGGGTAGCAGTGATCCTTGTCATAGTTGGGCCATGAGTCATCATCACCGTTGATGAAACCCTGGTGACGCCTCCAAACTTGTGTGTCATAGATCTCATCTATGCTGAAGTGCAAGCCGCACTCTTCTACTTCCACTAGAAACCTTTCCAATGAGTCGCCTCTTTTGGGGCTGAAAAACATCGCTTCAGAAGGTCCCTCCTTTTTTAACAATAATTTGACAGAATGAGCAAGGCCTTTGTGGAATTCCTTAAAGAATGTGCTGTAAATTACAAATCAAAGTCAAATTCTTTTCAAAAAAGAGGATACTACAAAGTAAAAAAGAAGAATAGCTCGCTAATGAGTAGTAGTGAGTGCTTGCATGGGCCTTAGTTAAGTACTGTGCACAAGTGATTTTTTGTCAACTAGCAAAAACTTAGCAATCTAAAGATCCCCAGCTCATCAAAGTCCGCATTATGTGTCATGTACAAGTGGGTTTTTGTCAATTAGCAAGAACTTAATCATCTCCAGCTCATCCAAGAACTAAACTTAATCATCTCCACTAAACTTAATCATCTCCAGCCATTCGAAGATCAAAATATTATAAACTTAGGAGAAGTTAAGGTAGGTCATTGACCGATTAACATGTAAAGTTTCTATTTAACTTTTAGAAGGAAAGAAGAGGGAGGCCATGATGAATACTCAGTTGCAACTATGACATCAAAGGGGTTGGAAATAAAAATTGTACACAAAGTGAATTACCAGTCACTTGCAACAATGAGATCAAAGGAATTGGAAATATCAGAGATGTCTTCCTGATTCCAATGCAGCATCAAGGGCTTCACCTTTGTACCACCAAATGAACCAGAGTTGGCATTTATGTTACGCTGAATGTCTAGATGCTAAGAATATTTGGTTTACACAAAAAAGCCATATTGAACATCAAGTTGTTTCCGTAGACTTTTTATCAAATTCCTATAAATTATCTATGGATGAAATGCTAAATTATACATTTTATTCTTCCATGCGCTTTTAAAGATATGTAGGTTTTTATTATTTTCATAAAAAATGCCGAATTGAAGCATATGCCACATGTCAACACCTCGTTTTGAGGTTAATTGTTGCAGAACTACACCATGCATACAGCGCCCCGCACAGTCAGTCACCCGGTATATAAAAGATATATATTTGAGCCTTTTAGAGTTAACCCCCTATCAATAATACAACACTGTACTCACCCACTATATATTCATAAGGATTTTTTTTACTTTAATAACATTGATAATTTTCAATTTCAGACTTTAATACAAACTAATCAATTTATTAAACTTTTCTTACACTTGCAATACACCCAAGGGCCTAAAAACAATGAAAACCCCTAATAGGAAGTTCTTGAAATGTTCCCACACGCCACGCACTGCATGGCAGTGGTTTAATGAGGCATTGAAACCACATAACGATGAGTGCTCAACAAATGAAAGAACTTGTTACAAATGTGGGGAGGAAGGCCACTTCAAAGCACAATGTCCATGGATTAATTTCAAGTATTTACACCAAACTTGCATTGGAGCTATGGATTTGAAGACATCTAATGCACCCAAATTGACCCTCACACTTGGACTAATCACCCTTTTCTTTGCACACATTTTCTTTCTATTTTGGCTAAACTCCTAGTCTTTGGTGTTCCTTTGTTTGTTTGAGTTGTATGTGTTGACATTTGTTGGGGTGATGTTGTCTGTTGAGGTGTTGGGGGATCTTGGCTAAAAGGGATCACAACATTGAAAACAACAAACAAATGAAGAGGTTTCCTAGCATTTGGACATAGGTGTTCTTCATTAGGTTACTGTCTTCATAGTGTTCAAAGCCATCAACAAATGACATTAAAAGGTCTTCATCCTTCTCTATTTCCATTCTAACTCCTTCAATTATGTAAATGGGGGAATCATCTCGGGTTACATTTTGGCCACTGAAACATGGAGGTAAAGCAATAAGTATCATCTTCTCTCAAAGGAACATGCAAAGCCTATCCCCATCAACATTCTCCTGCAAAAATTCTTCTCCACCCTTATATTCAAGCCCCTTCCAGTTACCATCATAGTGAATCACAATGTCCCGAACAGGATATGTAAGTGGGATCCATTCAGCACTAACAACACAAACATAAACGCAACAAAGAAACAAAGGAAAACGGAAAAAATATCAAAATCGCTAAAGAACAAGCTGAAACCCTAAATATTGACCAAGAACTTGTACAAATAGAACAAACAACAATAAAAGGGGGAAATACTCACAATGCTTCTCTGAACAAGCTAGAACGAGGCCCTATTCCTTCATATGATTGTTCATACTCACTTGAGCTCTCAGAATTAGAATCATATGAGCCCGGCATGCTGTCAACTCCAAGCACAAAACCCTAATGATTGAAAACGAGAAGAAAACACAACTTCAAATGAAGGAATGAGAAGGGTCAGGTGAAGGTTTTTCCCACTAGAGCTATGGAGTGAGAGAGTGGAGTGAGAGAGTGAAGTGGGAGTTGCGTGTTGTCATGACTTAATGTTCATGGTATTTTGGTCAAAAAAAACCTTTGGGGGTAAAGTCCAATTTTGAAATAGCAAGTTTCAGACGGAGGTAGAAGAGATTATGAAACTGGAGGTTATGTCAAATATGGTTTAATAAACTGGGGGGTTAAGTAAAAAAAAACAAAATTTTACCTTTGCCCCTTGCTTAGATGATTCCCCACCTCCCATTTTAGCAGTCACGATCCTAGGGTTTTCAAGACGAGCAATTTTGAGAAATTACTCTTAGAAAATGTTCCCACTTTCTCTTGCGCTATGATTTGTGATGTTTCATTTCAGTTTGTGTGGGATCTTGAACCCGGTTGTGTGGAGTAACCCTAGGAGCGTTGTGTACATTATAATGGAGAAAAAGATGCCCATATAATGGCTTTTAACGGCTACTTAACCTAAGCCGTTAGATCATTTCAGTTTGTATGGGTTGGGAGATGATGACACGTGTCCATTTCAATTGGTTAAGTTAGTTCTAGAGGTTTTAATTGCTGAGGGAATTTTTGTCAGAAAAAACCGTTGGGAGTAAAGTCTAATTTTGAAATAGCGAGTTTCAGACGCGGATGGAGGTCTGTTAGTTAGTTAGTTTTCTGGGGGTTATGTCCAAGAGATTATGACACGGGGGGGTTAAGTCAAATATGGTATTATAAAATAGGGGTTAAGTCAAAAAAACTCAATATTTTATCAGTTTGTAGTTTTATAAACCCTATCATTTATATTATGGTTAGATGACCACTATTAGATAATATTGTATTGAATTTGATGGATTTGATCGAATGTATAGGATTAGATTTGATTGAAAGCCAATTTGATTATGATTTAATAAGGAATAAATTAGAGGAATTAGAACCTATTACAAAAACCGATCCAATCCAATTAATTGGATTGGATCGGATTTGATTATGGCTTCAGTTCGGATTGGATTGGATTCTGAAATTGAAAAACTGACTTCAATCAATTGGACACGGTTCTCTTCAGATAGGTCGGTTTCGAACGGATGTACACCCCTAATATCCATGAACCACAATCAAAAAATATAAAACCAACTTGTTTGTGATTGCCTCCCGGACAGTAATGGTAGTTCCCAGGGTTATAGCACGATAGGATTTTCAACACCGCCTATTTTCCTGTTCAATTTTCTTTCTTCGACTTAAATGAACTCATTTCCATTCCTTCACACAGGAAAAAAAAAAGAATTAATTTCTAATCCTAAAACATATCATCACTAACCACAACCCCACCGCAACAACATTGCGGCATAACCACCACTCGTGTCATTGAAACACAACTGCAACACCACGGAAGCACACCCATCTCCCATTCAAGCACCACCCAACCATCTCCCAGTCAAACACAACTGGCAGATTTTCAACACCGCCTATTTTCCTGTTCAATTTTCTTTCTTTGACTTAAATGAACTCGTTTCCATCCTTTCACACAGGAAAAAAAAAAGAATTAATTTCTAATCCTAAAACATATCATCGCTAACCACAACCCCACCGCAACAACATTGCGGCATAACCACCACTCGCCCATTCAAGCACCACCCAACCATCTCCCAGCCAAACACAACTAGCAGATGCACCTCCTCTGCCAATCTCAAACCTCTCTATACCAACTCAAACAATTGCACAATAAATCAATGTATATATGCAAATTGATGCAACATCAATGCCTCCCAATAATGTTGCCGACGAACCACCTCCCAATGAATGCAAATTCGTAGAGAGAGAAACCGAGCTGGAGAGAGGAAACAAGGCAAAGGAATACGGTATCAACAGCTAGTGGTGGGCTGTTGTAACCGACAGTCCACCCCTTGATAGTCCATTGAGGTGGCATTTAAGATCAAAAAGGTAGCAGTCCAAGGTGGTGGGATCAACATCGAAGAGGGAGAATACAAGAGTAAAGACTTACAATATATATGTATGAATATATATATATATATATATATATATATATATATATATATATATATATATATATAGAGAGAGAGAGAGAGAGAGAGAGAGAGAGAGAAATTGTTGAGAGAGAGAGACCCATCGATCCCGAGACTGTTGGATCCCAGAGAGGACGATATGGAGAAGGGAGAGAGATTGCCACAACCGTAGTGGCGTCATTCTGCTACAGGAAGGAAATCCAACTGGCCTGTTTGGTTGCGAGATGTATTTTTTTAGTTTATATTTTGGATGAGTTAAAAATAAGGAAGGTTGATTAAGTAATTATTATTTAGTGAAGAATTAACGTCGATAAAAAAAATAAAGGGCTACTCTAATTTTGGTAAAAATAGAATGATGAAGTAAGTCTAATACAGTATTAATGGTAAAGCCCATACTAGTATGGGCGCCACACTAGAAACACTAAAACACCACGTAAGTTTTTTTATCTTCTGTGTCCCACAACATTTCAAACATTAAGGGTGATGCAGAGGGCCCCACTTATTGGCACTCGCAATAGCTTTTACCAAAACTCTACTTACCTAATCGCTCAAACCCTCCATTCACCCACACAACTACTACAACACCGTCCCCTCTCGTCCAACACCAGCCCTCAATGTTTATGTATATTTTAATATCGTATATCCAAATTTATAACCCAGTGTACACAAAAATGAACTTAAAATCGAGCAGTTGCGGCATTCGGCCACAGAGCCGAATGTTCAACATTCGACCCCATCACCGAGTATGGAATTAAATAAGTGCTGAGGGAAGACGTCACTAAACTTATACCAACTCCCTTATTGTCAAGTGTCTTGAACTCGACCGCAAAGTTAATTCGGTCACTAATTACCAATATTTTGCACCATAATTGGTGATGGGGTGGCCGAGTGCCTGGAACAAAGATTTCTGATGTTTTCCTCAGTTTTGAGTTTATTTTTCTATATATTTCAGCTTAAATTATTTCTTTTATAAAACACTCTCTATCCCACCCCCCCTCATCGTGTCGAGTGTGCGCAGGATTGCGGGTGAGGGAGAGGGGGAGGGGAAGAAGAGTGGTGGTGGTGGTTCGGTTTTGATTAAGAGTGTCAAACTAGGTTTGTGGTGATGGGTAGAAACTAATAGATGTTGTTTTGTTATTTAGGCCTTGCTGCACTTAATAGTATTTTAAATTTGGGGTATATTATGTCCAAGCTAGAAACTGGAGGTGCCTTAGGGGCACCCATTTTCCTACACAAACTTTTAACATGAGCAATCAAAAGGATACAATCAACTACTTGAGGATTTCCATCTGATATCACAACTTCCAATGCGTCACTGACCATGGCAATAATTAAGCCAGCTAAACCATAGCCTGATCCAAGTTCAATGACTTTTCTAGACCTGAAAAGATATGGAAAAAAGTGCAGATAAATCACAAAAGTAGAATGCATATTGATAATACTCCATTGTAGGAAGGGGAAAAAGACGAGCACAAACATGATTCAAGCTGCAAAAACTTATGAGTAGAATACGATATAATGTCATGAACCTGAACATGTCCGCGTGTAACAAGCAATAATGAGCGAGAACTTCCTCTGATGGCCAATGACCTATTTAACAAAAATATGAAGAAAGAGTAACACAAACTATGAAAATAACAGTAACGATGACAAAGCAAGTATTGTAATGAAAAAATATTTCAGATGAGAAGTAATACAACTCCAAAATCCCATTAAGCAAAGTTGAGTTCTTATTTTTAATATTTTATTAGGGGGGATAATGTAATACTCCTAGCCTTCTCTCATTATATAAATATATGTTTGGGGAGTGTGTATCGCAAGACACACAAAGCCCTTTTCTTCTTTATCTCTTTCTTTTCTTCTTTTTCTTGAAACCTTAATTACACTATAATATAACATAATTTTGCTTTCTCACATGCTATCAAAGCAATAATCTGATCCAAACTCTCTTGAACACAATAAAAGAAATTAAAGATTTTGCACAGTTTCTGAACAGGCTCATCGTAAGCATGACATCATTTCCCTTTGAATTTCCAGGTCTAGGTTTTGTTTGCCCAAGCTTTGTGAATCTATTGGAGATTTTTTCCAGAATTTTTTGAAGTGGTTTCAATGAGTTTTCTGATTTTAATGATTTTTAGGGAAAGTAGGTTCATTTTATGGAACTGTTTATATCACGACTTCTCTGTGTATTTTAAGCATGGGTGAACTTTGAGGGTGCAATCAGGCCATGTTGTATGATTTCTTGAAGATCGATTGGTTGGTTATGATGTTTTTCTTTTTGGTGCTCAGTTGTAGTTGTTTGGTACCTTCCTGAGATTTATTTGTAATGTGATCCCGTTTATTCTCAATGGCTTCCACCTATGATACAAAACTTCATGTTGTTGATGAATCCGCACGAGTTACTTCTGTTAAGCTAAATAGGCAGAACTATCATGCATGGTCCCATGCGGTCAGAGAAAGCGAAACACCTTACCGAGGATCCTCCGTTAGCTGATGACAAAACTTATGAAGACTGGTGGAGAGAAAATTCCTTAGTAATGACTTGGTTGTGGCTTGGTTTGGAACCATACATTGCTTCCAATGTTCAGCTTCTTGATGCAACAAAAAAATTTGTAACTCACTTGCAGAGTTAAATTCATATTTGAGATTTTTTACCGGATGTTAGGTGACAAGTCTCTCATGGAATAGTATGGGACTTTGAAAGGACTATGAGAAGAGCTTATGATTTATCAGCCTTGGAGCACTGATTTGGAGGTTCAACGTCGCCGGAGTGGAGTTTCAAGTTTCCCTATTTCTGTCGACCCTCAATTCATAATATAGTGTTTTTAGGTTAAGCAAATATTATCTAGATAGAAGCTTCCCACTAATGCTAATGCTTACTATCGACTACAATGAGCTTCTCTTACTAATGGGAAATCTCCCTCAGTCAAAGATTCCTCTACTGCATCACGGTTTCTCCTCTTCACTGGCATTATCGGTTCAATCATCCATTGTTGGAGAAGCTACGTCAAGCTGTCCCTAAGTTTAAGTCCTAGTTCTGCTTTAGAGTGTGAAATACATCAGTCCTTTCGGCATTGTTCATTCTGACCTCCGGGGGCCATCAAGAATAATAAGTCCTCTAGTTTTCAAAATTTTATAATATTTGTGGATGATTATTCTCGAATCACATGGTTATTTCTTATGAAACATTCAGAGTTGCCCACAATTATTGTTAACTTTTAAAATGAAATTTTGAGTCAATTTATCTTAAGTACACACAATCCTTTATTAACGAGTTCTTCACTACTCGTGGCATTAGCATCATTCATCAAAACTACATGCACTCATACATCTCAAGCATAATGGCATTGTTTTACTAGATGTTTCCCGAACTCTAATGTTTAACATGAATGTAACCAAGTCATATTGTCTCCTTTTCTCACTTCTTTTTACTGGTGTTCCTCCCTTTCGTTGAACTCCTCGTGCCTCCTCGTTCAGTTAAGTGTGTTTTCTTAAAGTATGCTCGTACTCAAAAACTCTATCGACGTTGTGATATAGTGTCTCATCGATGAAGATGTCACCTTTTTTGAGTTATCTCCTTTTATTTTTGCTTTAGTTATGTGGAATTGATCTCCTCACAACAGGGGGAGCTCCCCTTACCTATTAATTCCGAGTCTGTGTCGGCTTCCCTGGTGGCTGATCCTCCTTTAAGGGATTACCATCGATCAAAAGATCTACAGGTTGATCTATGGGCTTCTGCTTTCCAACCAACACATAAGTCTACTAAGCTCACACATCCATCATCTGATATTCCATCTCCATTCAACCTGTCTATTGTTGTGTGAAAAGGTATTCGTAGTTGTAGTCAACATCCCGTATCTAATTTTTTCTCTCATCGTCCTTCCTCCTCTTTTCATTTCCTCGTTGTCATCAGTTGGTGAGCTCTTTTTCACAGGCCCTTTCGTCTCCTAGATGGAAACTGGCTATGGATGAGGAGATAGCTACCCTTCACTACAATGCCCTTCACTAGAATCAGACATGGGAGCTTACAAGTCGTCCCCCTGGGAAACAACATCAACATCTGGTCAGTTGCATCTGGGTTTACACTAATATATCATTCTGGTAGTCTGGAGCATTTAAAGACTCGCCTTAACTATATTCGAGTTTTTATTTCTGTTGCGGTCAGTTAAGGCTAGCATATAAAGAATGATTTTTTCATAGTGATTTATAGGAAGAGGTGCATATGACCTTTGGTGTGTCGCTTACGTAAAGTCATGTATGAATTGGAACAATCTCCTAGATCATAATTTGACAAATTCAGTGCAGTTATTCTTCAATATGGGTTTAGACGTTCTTCTTCATATCATCAATCTGCCTAGGAGATTATTATTTTGATAATTTATGCGGATGATATTATTAATAGTGACAGTGACCCAGCCAATGTTGTCAATTTAAAGCTCCGTGTGTGTAAACAGTTTCATTCAAAGGATTAGTGTCTTTTCCAGTATTTTCTTCTCATTGATTTATCACGATCTACAAAAGGGGTCAGTTTGTGTCAAGGGAAGCATCTCCTCGATTTGCTATCTAAGACAAATACCCTAAAGGCTCGTCCTGCCTCTACTGGAATGGATTCTTCGTGAAATTAGACGTTGATAGTGGAGATCCTTTTGAAGACATAGGCCGATATAGAAGATTGCTTGGCATGCTGATCCATCTCACACTTCTGGTCATCACGTATGTTGTTGGGGCAGTTAGATTCTGCATTTCCCATCACTGAGAGGATTTTTCGTATTCTTAAACATCTTAAAGCCCCAAGTAGAGGCTTATTGTATAAGCCATCATCTTTGTTATCTGTTTGGGGGTTTTCCTACACTGATTGGGTAGGTGATCGTATTGATTGGTGGTCTACTTCAAGTTATTGTACATTTGTTGGTGGCAATTTAGTTACCTGGCAGAATAAGAAATGAAATGTGGTTGCGAGATCTAATGTTGAGGCGAAGTATACGCATGTGAGATGTTGTGAGTTCGCTCTTTGCTTAGTGATATGGATATGTGTCCATTCCCCTATATGACTACGCAATGTGATAATCAAGATGCTATATTTATGGCTAGTAATCCGGTGTTTTATGAACAGACCAAGCACATTGAGTGCGAAAGGAGATTGTAACTCGCTAGCTAAGTTAGTCTTTAGTAGTTTATGCTCCAAACTGAGGGGAGTGCAAGAGTTTAATTTTATTGTTTTATTAGGGGCTATCTTGTAATAGTCTTAATTTTCTTTCATTAAATACAAATATGTTTGGGGTGTGTCTCGTAGAACACACAAAACCATTTTCCTCTTTATCTCTTTCTTTTCTTCTTTTTCTTGAAATCCTAATTGCACTATCATATATTATATTGCTTTCTCACTGTTGAAAGGCAGGCTTCACCTGAGCTATGGCAAGGCGCGAGCCACAAGGGCTTAGGCGCAGAGCCCCTCCTTAGTGAAGCTAGTAAATAATTTCTCAAAACTGAATTTCATTCTTGGGAACGATGGACCTTTAAACTTTGTTGACTTTCTTAACCTGTATTTGCGCTACACTAGATCACTGATCATCATACGTAATTGTCTTATTCAAAGCCCTAAGTTTACAATTGACCATATCGAACAAACAACACATCATTCGAACAACGAGACGTCAACTTCTCACCAGTGGTTGCAGTAATAGCCCGTATTATTTTAATATTTAATTTTAACATTTTAATTACATGCGTGCTCGTAATTATATTGCTCATTTAATAAATATTAATTAATGAGAATAAAATTAATATTTATGATGAAATAAAATTTACTAAGTGTGATTAAGTAAATTAATTTGGTAAATCGATAGTACGTCGTAGTGAGTAATAACGACGGGAACTGACGGTATCTCAACCGGTACATACGAGTAGGTTATTCTTAGGTTGGGATGGAATATTGATGTTTGGTTTCTCGGATGGTGATTTCGAGTGCACGGTTGATCCGAAAAGGGTCAAAAGAGTCGAAATCAAATACCCTGGGGTAGAGATTGGTTACCAGAAGCTTTTTAGACTAGTCGGAACCCATTCAGGGGAATTTAAGTCACTTTCTCTTAAGATATTAGCCTAATTACGGGATTAAGAGGTTTAAATGGGAGGTTAGAGTTAGGAGGCAACCATATTACACATTCTAAACCTCTGGGACTCTTTTGGGGAGAAAAGGAGGAAGAACACAAGGAAGGGTGGAAGAAGGCTACCTTTGGCAAGATTCAACAACGAGGAGACTAAGATTCAACCCCCATTCAAGGCAAGTGTATAACTTGCTTATTGATTTTGTATTTGTTTAGATTCATATCAAAATTGGTAGAGTAATAACTAATTTTGGGATGGGAATTCAACATGTAAAATGGGGTTTTGGAAAAGAATTACATACAATTTATGTGATGATTCAAATCTTAATTTTTGTAAGAGTAAATCTTGATTTCGATGAAATTAATCTTGCTTGTTGTGAAATATAATACTTATGATTGTTTAAGTTGCGTGAAAAATGATTTGGGAAAGAATCTAATTTAAGAAATAATTGAAATAGGAAGAAATCTGGAATTTGGGACAAAATTCTTGAATATGTTGAATTGATGCAATCGGGATGATGAGTATTAAATTTATGAGTATTAAGATGGATTTGGATTAAGTTTTATGTACAAGAACCCTTGGAAGACTAAAAATATTGTGGGAGTTGTTAAAGGTTGGGGATTGAATGGTTGGAGATTGAAAAACCCGTCATTTTAATTCAAGAACTGGGCTTCTGCCCAGAATCTAATCGATTCGGCCTCATAAACGAACCGATTAGACAGACGAACCGATTCGGCTAAGAGCACGAATAGCTTCGGACCTTCTGTGAGGGGCAGTAGACCCTTTAATGAAATTAGAGGGCCTTTTGAGAAATCGAAAATTGTGAAAAAGGTCCTTAGGGTATTGCAGGAATTTGGGGAATATTATAAATAATTATTTGACCTCGGGTAGGGGAGAGTGGACTCAAAGTCTGGTTACGAGTGTTTAGGACGGGTAACACTCGGAATATAAATTACAAAATTGGGGTAAAAGAATTCGAAAAATATTATTATTATTTACGGGTTGGTTGGGTAAGTCCGGGTATTTCAGGAAAGGTTATGTGACGACGCTTAATTTTATTAGGGAATAATTAAATGTTTAAGAGTCGTGGTTAGACTCGTGACTTATAGGCTAGTGCCTCGGCTGTTAGGCACAGATTATCCGGAATTGGGATATATATATATGGATAGTATATATATGAGTATTAATATCTGTGTGCATGATATTTATATGAAACATACCCATCCTAGCGGATATGCTAGCGGTGGAGGTTGCGCGTCGTGGGAGGTCACTCTGGCGAATCTCAACAGAAATAGTATTGTTTCCCTGGGTCATGGGTCTGTGCATGCCCACGCTGTGTGGGGTTGGAGTCCCGTAGAATAACGTGGTATGGTTATGACTGCGGACTTAAGGCCATGACACCCTCCGATTTTTGTTACGCTTTTGGATTCAGTGCTGAGATCCTGACCCGGTTGCCCTGGTTGTGGTGGATTCCCTGGAGCTTGATAGCATGCTAGTGATTTCGCATCCAGCGAGGCAAAGCTCAGAGGGATAGCAGTCATATACATATATTGGGCGAGATATGTGTTTCTATGCATTTAATGTGTTTTAAATATACGTATATAAAGAGGTATATACGAACGTAAGCAATTAATCGTGAATATTATTAATAATCGGAGTAAGGTTATGAGGATGAGTTAAGTATAAAAATTGTGATTTACAAAACTCGAGATAGGGTAATGCGTTACAAATTGGGATGAAGCTAGTTAGGCGGGGTAGCATAAATAGGTGGGTTATGAACATACGTTAGGTGTGCACATTAGATGAGGAGTGAGGATTTTCTCATGTGAGTGCGCTACCATTTTAAATATGAAGATGGCTTTACATTTTCAATAATTGCATCTTATACAATTGCTAAATATTTTTCAAAGGTTTTGGACTCTGACCCGTATCAAATATTTTCAAAAACTTTTAGCTGTTCTGCCACGGGGACGCCAAGGATGATTCTTTCCAGGGACACGTAGCTGCAGCTGATGTGGAGGCCTGTAGGATTTGGAGTAGTCGCTTCATTTATTGCTATCTAGACTGGTTCTTTATCTCAGTTGTCAGTTGGGCATGTTGTCCGTTTATTTCAGACTTATGTATTTTCGTTTATTTTAGACAGTTTGTTTGGATGCACTAGTTTTTACCCAATGGTTTATTCGCGGACTCATTGATTTATATCAGCTTTATACATTATATGGTGATCTCCTTTATTATAATTTTTGTTCATGGCATTATGATGAATTTGGTTAATCTGGATGTACGTTAATGAAATATAAAATTGGCACTAACTGTTAAATTAATTAGGTGGTTAGTAATTAAACATGTTTCGACAGTGATGCTAAGAATGAGCCATATGAGATTGCTGTTTTATTTTGGTAGAGGGTTAGTCACCCATTATTTTAATAACAAAGTCTCGGTATCGGACACCCTATTTTCAACTCGATCGCGGTATCGGTCGTGGTATCGAGCGACACGCAATGATACACTATTTAGAGAGCACAAAACATTCCGAAAAAATATAGAAAATTTTAAAAAACATAATATTAACAATGTGGAGCAATCAGATATATTCAAAACCATTCTTTAAAATGGGCCGCATTGTACAATTGCTTATAGTGAAGCGCGACGGACTTGTCAGGTTCAATATTCCATAATAAAGAAACATTAATATTGAAAAACAATCTAATAACACATGGTGATTTCCTCCAGTAGGGTAAGGGTAATTTTCTCCAATAGAAATGATTAATTCCAAACAATTTTTTTTTAAAAATGTTCTTTTTTTGTTGAAAAGCATGTAAAATATTTTTTGTAAAAAATTTTACAACGTACGATGTTTTTTATACAATGTACAATGTTTTCTGTAAAAAAAAAATTTACAAAAATGTACAATATTTTTAGAATTTTTACGAAAATTTACAATATTAAAAAAAAAACAAGCGTGGAACAAAAAAATGTGTGAGAGTGGGAACAAAAAAAAAAAAGGGGTGTTACTAATTTATTAAATATGAAAAAAAACAAGTGTACAAAACATAAAAGGATGTTCCATGTTTTGTGTAAAACACGTGTAAAAACATAAAAAAAATGTACAATGTTTTTTGTAGAATATTTTTTTCCAAAAATGTACAATATTTTTTACAAAAATACGTACAAATAAATGTCTTTTTACAAAAATGTACAACATTTAAAAAAAGACAAGCGTGGAACAAAAAAATGTGTGAGAGTTGGAACAAAAAAAAAGGTTGCCAATTTAACACCTATTCTCGGTTTATCTTCAAAAAAAAAAAAAACATAAAAAAGGTTGCCTATTACAAACAAAACAAGTGTGGGCCTCAACACAAAGCAAGCTTTGCCCGAACAAAAAGTAAAAAGTTTCTCCACTTTTACCAAAAAAAAAATCACCGGACGACACAACTGGGAGAAAGAGAAGGGGATTTCGATAGAACAAACAGGAGAAGGAGAAGGGGATTCCGACTAAAACTTTTATAGCTTAAGAGGAGAGGTTTGTGGTTTGAAAAGTAAGCAGATTCAACAACTTTTATGGCTTTTTTCAACCCTAAATCTAGTCTGTGACACATAGTTCAAATCAGCTGATAAAGGTGAGATTTTTTCAATTATTTCTACATTTTTTCTCTTTTTTGGGTAAAATATCATTATCTCGAAAAAGATATCGGTGAATCGGCCGAGATATCGCGGAGACATATCGGGATCGGCGAGACATCAGCGTTATTTACCATTTTGATACGATATTTATTTATTTTTATTCGTGACTCGTTATCAGTTCGGTGGCCTACAATTCCGAGTCAACTCGGCCGATACCGAGTTGACTCGGTTGTTGCTTTGAACCATGGTCACAGATGGTATCAGAGCATGAGGCTCTAGAATCTTTTAAGAACTGTGCAGCTTACTACGATTTCAGCGTAGCATTCTTTGATATAAAGCCCTATTTATTGTTGCATTTATCTTTACGTACGTGCATTTACGTTCTTCTACTGATTATTTTGTATTAGACTGTGGACTTATACAAACTTCAATCTTGTTTCAGATGCTGCCAAAGAGAACCCGTCAGACGAGAGCAAGTGCTAGAGAGGAAGCCCCACATGGAAACATTTCAACCGCAGAGGTGGCAGATATAGTGGCGCAGGCGGTAAATGCGACAATGACCGCAATGGCACAGCACTTTCCCCATGCCCAGCCTCGGGTGGCACCAGTCATTCAGCTTTTGGAGCGAGCGAGGGAGGCCGGATGGCCCGAGTTTCACGACAGCTCAAATGTAGTGGCAACCGCCCAGTGGAAGGACATTACACGCCATCTTCGCCTTGTGGAGTGCAGTGAGACTTAGAGACAGATACCGGCTAGTTTTAAGCTAGTAGGCGTAGCATTGCAGTGGGGGGAGTACGGCAGAGGAGTGGGATGTTATGACTACTGCAGAGTTCTGGGTGCGGTTTGACCGCAAGTATTTTCCGTCCGCCATTCAGACAGAGATGCGACAGAAATTTCTTAATGTTACTGAGGGAGACAGGTCAGTGGCTTAGTACGAGGAGGAGTTTACCCGTCTGGCCAACTTTGTACCCGATGAGGTGAACACAGAAGAGACGATGTTGAAGTTCATGGATGGACTCACGTGGAGGATTAGGCAACACTTGCTTGGTAACTCGTCATATAAAGGGAAGCAAGAGAGCAGGAGATACTAGTCAGGCCGGTAGAGCAGAATGATGCCGACGGGGCACCGCAACAGCATGGGGGCAGATAGCAGGAGCAGGATTCTTGACAGGGGGATCTAGCTAGAAGGTTTCAGTCGGGAGTTTTTCGACCAGAGGGTAGTAAGTACACACAAGGTCAGCAGGGCCCTTAACATCAGCACCAGCATGTTCCCCAGGGCCAAGGGAACAATGGGGGAGGCTAGCAGGGTTGAGGCCATCAGGGCCAACGACCAAGACAGCCTCGATAGGCCCACCAGGGCCAGAGACAGGGGTTTTCTTGTGGTGAGATGGGTCACAGGAAGAGAGACTGCCCGCATTCAGGCAGAGGGCCTGCCTCAGCAAGGTGTTGGGCTGCCAGCAGGGGCAACAGGCGCAATTCCCACCAGCCCCACAGCCTCAGGAGCAATTACAATACGGACGTGTCTATAACGTTCTGGATGCAGTCATGCCTCAGGCGTCGCCCGCAGTTGAGGGTAAATTTCCTATTCACGCGCATTTGGGTAGGGTGTTATTTGACAAGGGGGCATCACACTCTTTTATAGCCACTAGTTCTGCACGCACAGCCAGTCTACTAAAGACAGCCGGCAATAGTGTTATGTGTGTAGACCCACCGCTGGGCAATGGAGCCCTTATACACTTCATTCGTTGGGGGAGTAAATATAAACATCGGGAAGTCATGTATGAGGGTGTCCCAATGAAAGAGTCTTCTATACTTATTCTGATTTGTGGGGAGATTAAGATGGCGTTTAGGAATTTTCCTATTCTAGGCATAAAATCTAGATATTGTATGGATATTATAGAGGCTTTGTCGCTTATAGGAGCTCACATTGATCCATTTTTTATGTAAGCCACTGGTGGGGGGCTTTTCCCTACCCTTATCTCTAATAAATCAATTATCTTTCTCCAAAAAAAAAAAAAAAAAAAAAAAAAATTGACATAGTAGGGTACGATGTCATTTTGGGTATGGATTGGTTGGCAGGTTACCGGACAATGGTGGATTGCTACGGTAAGACCATTGTATTTTCTATCCCATGACCGGAGATGTTCCTCGTGGCAAATGCCTCTTGCTGAGGGAGGGTCGACCACGCATCTTTATTATATTGAGGAGACCTCACACGAGTTAGTTATTTCCTTGGATTCGATCCCGGTAGTGAGGGAGTTCGCAGATGTGTTCCAGAAGATATCCGGGTTACCACCCAGTCGGGAGATAGAGTTTGTTATTGAGTTGGCGTCTGGGACTAGACCGATTACACGAGCACCGTATCGCATTGCCAAGTTAGAGATGCGGGAGTTGAGGGATCAGATTCAGCAGCTCTTGGGACAGGGCTTTATCAGGCGGAGTGGGGTGAACCAGTATTGTTTGTGACAAAGAGAGATAGGTCGCTTCGTTTGTGCATGGACTACAGGGTGCTGAACAAAGGGACAATATGGAATAAGTATCTGTTACCGTAAATCAATGACTTGTTCGATCAGTTGAGAGGAGCAGCGTACTTCTCTAAGACAGACCTGAGATCGGGCTATCATCAGTTGCGCATCAGGGAGGAGGACGTTCCTAAGACAGCACTCCTGACGCGATATGGATCGTATAAGTTCAGAGCGATGCCATTTGGACTGAATAATGCGCCAGCAAGGTTCATGGATCTCATGAACAGGGATTTTCTCAACCAATTTGTGATCGTATTCATAGACGATATTCTGGTGTGTTCTCGGGCGGAGGGCGAGCACGCAGAGCATCTGCGTATGGTTTTACAAATATTACGGGACCATCAGCTTTACACCAAGTTCGAGAAGTGCGGATTCTGATTGAGGTACAGTTTCTGAGCCATGCCGTATCGCACAAAGGGATTTTTGTGAATCCGAGTAAGTTATCAGCGGTGAGGGAGTGGTGACAGCCCACGACACAGACGGAGGTTTGGAGCTTTTTGGGTTTGTCTGGGTATTATCGCCACTTCATAAAGGGCTTCTTGAAGATTGCGGGTCCGTTGACTAATCTGACTCGCAAGGGGGTACCGTTCGTTTGGGATGATTATTGTCAGTTAGTTTTCGACGAGCTAAAGGACAAATTGACTTCAGCGCCCGTTCTCGCACTGCCTAGGGGAGGAGTGGAGTACATTATTTTCACAGATGCGTCGTCCCTACAGAGACTTGGGGGTATATTGCAGCAGTAGGATAGGGCTATAGCTTATCCATCTCGCAAGCATAAGCCCCATGAGAGGAATTACCCCACACATGACTTGGAGTTAACTGCAGTTGTGTTTGCCTTGAGGATTTGGAGGCACTATCTTTTGGTTGAGCGGTTCAGCCTATTCACAGGCCATAAGTTGCTTCAGTATTTGTTCACAAAGAAGGATCTTAATATGTGAGAGCAGAGATGGTTGGAGTTCGTGAAGGGTTACTAGTTTGATATTCAGTATCATCCTGGGAATGCTAACAAGGTGGTAGACGCGTTGAGCTGACAGCCTACGGGGGAGGTAGCGGAGGTTTGGAAGGTAAAGTGGGAAGAACTTCGGCATGATGACGAGTTCACCAGAGCATGTATGGCAATATTGGCTATCACTCCCGAGATCATTATGTGGGTGGTGAAAGCACAGACCGGGGATCAGTTCCATCAGGATAGGGTGCGACAGTTGTTGTCAGATGGGGCTGAGTCCTACTCAATCAGTTCTGAGGGAGGCTTACGCTTCAACGAGAGAGTTGTTCCGGAAGATGAGGAGTTAAGACACGCAGTGATGACCGAGTCTCATGGGTCGAGATTTGTGGTATCCTGATAGGGGTAATGTACCAAGATATACGTAGTACTGGTGGTCAGGGATGAAACAGAACATAGCAGAGTTTGTCTCGAAGTGCACTATATGCCAATTAGTGAAGGTAGACCACTAGAGACCGACAGGGATGTTACAGCCGTTGGAGGTTCCAGTCTGGAAATGGAAGAGCATCTTTATGGATTTCATCACTGGTTTACAGACGTCACAGAGGGGTCATGATTCCATCTGGGTTATCGTGGAACGCCTGACCAAAGTGGCCCACTTCCTGCCAGTTCGCACGGATTTTGAGACGAGGCAGTACGCCCAGCTATTTATTGTCGAGATTGTGAGATTACATGGGGTGTCGGTTAATATCGTGACCGTGAGGGACAAGATTTTTGTGTCCCATTTTTGGCAAAGCTTTCAGGAAGCGATGGGCACAGATTTACGGTTGAGTACGGCGTATCATCCACAGACAGATGGACAGACGAAGCGGGTTAATCAGATGTTAGAGGACATACTCAGGATGTGTATGCTCGATTTTGGGGGAGGTTGGGAGCAGTACCTTCCACTGGTGGAGTTCGCTTATAATAACTCCTACCAGTTCACCATCGGCATAGCACCATTTGAGGCACTTTATGGATGGCATTGTCGTTCACCCACTTGTTGGTTAGAGGTGGGGGGCAACAAGCTGTTGGGACCGGAGATGATTCAGGACACCACTGCCAAGATTAAGCTCATTCGGGGACGTATACGGATAGCTGAGGATAGGCAGAAGAGTTACGTTGATGCCAACAGGAGACACATAGAGTTGGAGATTGGGGACCATGTCTTGGTACGCGTATCTCCCATGAAGGGAGTCATGAGAATCGAGAAGAAAGGGAAGCCAGCGCCGAGGTATGTAGGGTCTTTCTCGATCATTGAGAGAGTTGGGCCAGTTGCTTATAGGTTGGGTTTGCCGGGGATTTTACAAAGGATTCATGATGTATTCCACGTATCGTCGCTGAAGAGATATCAGAGGAGTGAGCGGGGTTTTTGGCACAACCCACTTGAGGAGATTGATTTGCAGTCAGACATCTCGTACAAGGAGACCGATTGATATTCTTGATCGTAGTCAGCGTAAGCTGGTGGTGCCCTATGAAGCACCGACACTCTCCCGAAGGCGACGAATCTTATTTGACACGTGTCGGACACGCGACATGCTCCCGACATGCTAGGACACTCGAGTCCTAGAGTGTCCTCTTTTTTTTAGTTAAACTATTTCCTCTTCATTCTTTACTGTTTTTCTTTCCCTTTTCTTTGCTTTTTTCTTTGATGTTTCTCCCTCTTTATTTTATGCAACTACAACAAAAAAATTAAGATTAGAAACAACAAAAAAAGAAACAAATAAAAGAAACCAGCAAAAAAAAGTGTGTTTGAATGTTAAATGCAACTAATGTGATGGTGAGTATGTTTTATTTATGATTTTTAATGTTAAAGTGTGTTTGAATATTGTTTTGTATGGTCCATTTTCTTAATTTTATTATGTTAAATGCTCTAATAATGTATGTTATGGAAAAAAAAATATTTGTTTTATTTCTTTTATATATATTTAAATATATATTATATATTATACGTATCCTAGCGTGTCGTATCCTAGTTTTTAGAAAAATCACGTGTTGCGTGTCCTGTCGAAACATGTATTGCGTGTCGAGTCCGTGCTTCATAAGTGGTGCCCCTCGTTCAAGTGCAGTGGGGGCACCATAATGTAGATGGGTCGACGTGGGAGCGAGAGGATGATATGCGAGAGCAGTATCCAGAGCTTTTTACCACACTTACGTTCGAATTTTGAGGACGAAATTCCTTTGCAAGGGGTTAAGTATGTAATACCCCGTATTTTTTTAATATTTAATTTTAACATTTTAATTACACGTGTGCTCTTAATAATATTGCTCATTTAATAAATATTAATTAGTGAGAATAAAATAAATATTTATGAGGAAATAAAATTTACTAAGTGTGATTAAGTAAATTAATTTGGTAAATCGATAGTACGTCGTAGTGAGTAATAACGACGGGAACTGACGGCATCTCAACCGGGACATACGGGTAAGTTATTTTTAGGTTGAGATGGAATATTGATGTTTGGTGACTCGGATGGAAATTTCAAGTGCACGGTTGATCCGGAATGGGTCAAAATAGTCATAATCAAGTACCCGGGCGTATAGCTTGGTTATCGGAAGCTTTTTAGACTAGTCGGGACCCATTAGGAGGCATTTAAGTCACTTCTCTGATAAGATTAACCTAATTACGAGATTAAGAGGTTTAAATGGGAGGTTAGGGTTAGGAGGCAGCCATATTATACATTCGAAACCTCTGGGACTCTTTTGGGGAGAAAAGGAGGAAGAACACAAGGAAGGGTGGAAAAAGACTATCTTTGGCAAGATTCAACAAGGAGGAGACTAAGATTCAACCACCATTCAAGGCAAGTGTATAACTTGCTTATTGATTTTGTGTTTGTTTAGATTCATATCAAAATTGGTAGAGTAATAACTAATTTTGGGATGGGAATTCAACATGTAAAACAGGGTTTTGGAAAAGAATTACATACGATTTATGTGATGATTCAAATCTTGATTTTTGTAAGAGTAAATCTTGATTTCGGTGAAATTAATCTTACTTGCTGTGAAATATAATACTTATGATTGTTTAAGTTGTGTGAAAAAAGATTTGGGAACGAATCTAATTAGAAAAGTAATTGAAAGAGGAAGAAATCTAGAATTTGGGACAACATTTTTGAATATGTTGAATTAATGCAATCGGGATGATGATTATTAAATTTATGAGTACTAAGATGGATTTAGATTAAGTTTTATGTATAAGAACCTTGGAAGACTAAAATATTGTGGGAGTTGTTAAAGGTTGGGGATTGAATGGTTGGAGATTGGAGAACCCGTCACTTTAATTCAAGAACTGGACTTCTGTCCAGAATCGAATCGAAGCGAAACGATTCGGCAGGCGAATCGATTCGGCTAGGAGCCTGAATCGATTCGGACCTGTTATGAGGGACGGTCAGACCCTTTAAAGAAATTAGAGGGGCTTTTGAGGAATCGAAAATTGTGAAAAGGTCCTTAGGGTATTGTAGGATTTTGGGGAATATTATAAATAATTATTCAACCTCGAGTAGGGGAGAGCGGACTCGAAGTCTAATTACGAGTGTTTAGGAGGGGTAACACTAGGAATATAAATTATGAAATTGGGGTAAAAGAATACGGGAAATATTATTATTATTTACGGGGGGGGTGGAAAAGTTCAGGTATTTCAGAAAGGTTATGTGACGATGCTTAATTTAATTAGGGAATAATTAAATATTTAAGAGTCGGGATTATACTCGTGAGTTATAGGCTAGTGCTTCGGGTATTAGGCACGGATTAGCCGTACTTGGGATATATATATATATATATATATATAGGGATAGTATATATACGAGTATTAATATCTGTGTGCATGATATTTATATGAAACATACCCATCCTAGCGGATATTTTATCGGTGGAGGTTGCGCGCTGTGGGAGGTCACTCTAGCGAATCTCAGCAGAGGTAGGACTGTCCCCCTCGGTCATATGTCTATGAATGCCCACGCTGTGTAGGGTTGGAGTCCTGTAGAATAATGTGGTATGGTTATGACTGCGGACTTAAGGCCATGACCGCCTCCTATTTTTGTTACGCTTTTGAATTTAGTGGTGAGATCCCGACCCGGTTGCCCAAATTGTGGTGGACTCCCTGACGCTTGATAGCATGCTAGTGATTTCGCATCTAGCGAGGTGGAGCTCGGAGGGATAGCAGTCATATACATATAGTGAGTGAGATATGTGTTTCTATGCATTTGATGTGTTTCAAATATACATATATAAAGAGGTAGACAATTATATACGAACTTAAGCAATTAATCGTGAATATTATTATTAACCGAAGTAAGGTTATGAGGATGAATAGTGATGACATAATGAATTAAGTAAAGAAATAAGTTAAGTATCAAATCAGTGATACACAAAACTCGAGCTAGGGTAATGCGTTACAAATTGGGATGAAGCTAGTTAAGCGGGGTAGCTGTGTTAAGAGCATATGTTAGGTGCGCACATTAGATGAGGGGTGAGGATTTTCTCATGTGAGTGCGCTACCACTTTAAATATCAAGATTGCTTTACATTTTCAATAACTGCATCTTATACACTTGCTAAATATTTTTCAAAGGTTTTGGGCTTTGACCCGTATCAAATATTTTCAAAAACTTTTAGGGGGCCAGCCACGGGGACGCCAAGGATGATGATTCTTTCCAAGGACACATAGCTGCAGCTGATGTGGAGGCTTGCAGGATTCGGAGTAGTCACTTCATTTATTGCTATGTAGACTAAGTTCTTTATTTCAATTGTCAGTTGGGTGTTGCTCGTTTATTTCAGACTTACGTATTTCAGTTTATTTTAGACAGTTGGTTTGGATTATGTATTTCAGTTTATTTTAGACAGTTGGTTTGGATGCACTGGTTTTGACTCGATGGCTTTTACGGGGACCCTTTTTATTTATCTCAGGTTTAGACATTATTTGGTGATCCCCTTTATTATAATTTTTGTTCATGGCATTATGATGAATTTGGTTAATCTGGATGTATGTTAATGAAATATAAAATTGGCACTAACTGTTAAATTAATTAGGTGGTTAGTAATTAAATATGTTTCGACAGTGACGCTAAGAATGAGCCATATGAGACTATCGTTTTATTTTGGTAGAGGGTTGGCCACCCATTATTTTAATAAGTGGGGTGTCATAGATGCAACCTAGGAGAATGACTTTCCTGGAGCCTATACGGCGACTCGACAGTGAGACCCTCTGCTTCACCACGCAGCTCAAATTCCTCAGTGCTCGACGACAACAGAAATTTGCCTAAGTTTGTCTTGTTCTCTTCTTAGTTCTCAATCTTCTTTCTTATCTCTTAATCTCAAATCCCCTGCTTCAAGAACTCTATGGTTTTTATTTCTGTATTTATTTTTTTAGTATCTGGTTTTTCTTCTACTAGTTTTGGGAAACATTTTTGGCATGCTGCTGTAAACGTATAAAAATTAAATAAAATCTAAATGAATATAAAATGTTGTATTTAATTATTAGTCTGTCATTTTACTTATTTGGTTGAAGGTTTTCAGAAGTTGTAACCCCAAAAAAGACAGCCTATTTTAATCGAATTCCGTTTTATAATAGTTGTTTTATTTTATTCTAGTGTAACCTATTAACTTTGTGTGTATTGGTAACAATAGTTATGCTCGTCTTCATACTGTATATGTAACAAACTAACAATAGTTCTTTTTGCCTTCATGTTGTATTTAAAACAGCAACTCTGTTGGTCTTCATATTATAGGTTCTCCATTGTTTTCTCTGTACAATTTGTGTGTGAAATTTCTTAAAATGTTCGTGGCTTTTACTGTGGATGTGTTACTTATATCTAAATTACTGTGGGATGTCAAAAACACATGCAGTGGAATTAATTCTGCAACTACGCACAAATGATCCAGAAAGAAAGTCTCTCTATTAATCTTTCATCCTCCAAATGAGGAATTTTTTGTGTGTGTGTGGTAGGTGTCCGGGCCAGTTTTAAGCGCACCTCGACTAATCCACGCTCGCGGTTCGTGACTTCCGCTAGCCAAGCATTATTTTGACAGTGCCGGGAATCGAACTGGGGACAAAACCCAATTCACCCCAAGACTGTCCCAGTGACAGCCTTATACCACGGGGCCAAGAGGCTTGGTTTCCAAATGAGGAACTATTACACCAATATATATAGGTAAAGTTTAATAAGCCCTAAAGGGGCAGATGGACCAAAATTGACAAAAAAAAAGCAGTACTGTCGGATACTTGTTCGTGACAAACATGCAAATAAAGCATATCTCCCTTATTTACATCACTCTCTCCACCTTAGAAGAGCCCAACCAAACGCTCAAAGGGCCACCTATCACCGGAGCACATCCTGCTGGGTCGCCTCAGTCACAAGCTCCTTCTCGATCCCATCGATCATCAACGCAACTCTCTGACAAACTGACCACACAAAGCATTTTTTTGTCGGAGACAAAAGTGATTACATTAATGAGAATAGAGTATAACAGTTGGAGGACCAGCAGTCCTCATAAAATATATACAATACAAGGAGAAAATGTATAAAATCAAGAAACGTAATAATATCTCCCAATTCCACTCCTTTTCTTCTTTTCGTAAAAAATTCTAGAGTTGCATCCATTCCAAATGTTCCATAAAGTTGCTACTGCCACACATATCCATACGCATAATACCTTTGCTTCTTCCCCCAAACCTTTTAACTCCCAAAGAAGTAAAATTACAAAGCATTGAGGGGTAAAGCCCCACAATATTGAACACATCAAAGACCTTCAACCACAAAAGATTAGAGGGCAGAAACTAGAGGAGAATATGATTCAAACTGTCCCTACTTTTTTTACAAAGTCAACATCAATCTGTTGAAGAATCATGAAGGATCTTCTCCTGTGAAGCATGTCACAAATAAGCCTTCTCATGCGCTACAAGCCAAGCAAACACCTGTATTTTTTAGAGGATTCCATCTGCCCATATTACTTTTGAAGGTGAGAAGAAAGTGACGGAAGGATCGTACTTAAGTATTGAAAATACGACTTACTCGGAAAAATAAATTATACAACCTCCACTTCCTTTTGTCCCCACCCCTGATTGAAGGTAAACGCCATCAATGAGACCCGGCAAAGATAAATTCTACGATTTCAACCTCACTCAAATTTCTGCGAAAAGATAAATTCCAAGATACAAGAGAACTAGAATCCAAAGATGCTATAGAACCAATATGTTTACTTTTATTAAAACAGACACTATATAACCGAGTGAAGAGGGCTTCAAAAGAGGATTCCCCTTCCACTCGTCCTCCCAAAGCCGAATGAGCTTTCCGTCTCCCACTTCCAAAGAAACACGCCTAAGAAAATGGTCATTGTATGACGAGATAAACCTCCAAGGCTTCTCAAGGTACCATGTTCAACTTTTTTGGAATGCCAACTATTTGTATTCATCCCATGTTTTTGTATAATATACACCAAAGGAAATCCTTCCCACGAGGGATCTCCGTAACCATTTTGCTAATAAATCTATATTTCAAAGAAATAAATTCCCAATTCCTAAACCCTCTTTATTTTTAGGTCAATTTATGACTTTCCAATCAATTAAATGTTTGTTTTTGTCTTCACCCAACCCTTTTCAGCAAAAAGTTTCTCATTCTTTTTTCAATTAATTTAGCAATTTTCACTGGAAGTTTTAAAATGGACAAAAAGTACGTTGAAACACCAAAGATATTAATGTTAATCTCCCCCCTCGCGACAAACACCCCTTCCTTCACCTGTCCAATCTCTTACTAATTTTATCAAACATCGAACTCCAAAAACTATGGCCATTGGGGTTCTCACCCCCCACCCCAATTGTAAGCCCAAATAAGATACGACCAATTCTCAACCACACAACCAATCTTGCTAGCCAACACAAGCAAGTCTGGTTCTTCCATATTAATCCAGGCTACCTTACTTTTCAAAAGATTCACTCTCTGGCCTGAAACCTGGCAAACTAAAAGCACGGAAGACAGGAGGCTATCAATTTTATTGTTATCCCATGTCAAAAAATCGTGTCATCCGCAAATTGCAAGTGTGACACCCCGACACCTCTAACCATCGGCTTACCCATAATACAGCTCAAAACATTAGCCACCAACACAAAAACAAAATGTTACAAAGGTCCCCTTGCGTAAGACCCTCATCACCTCTAATCTTACCTCTTGCTCTACCATTGTTAATAACCAAAAAGTTAACCGAACTCAAGTTGGCCATATTTCACCTTTTAACATTTCCCAAAAAACCTTTTTTTCCATCACATAACCCAAAAAATTCCAGCTCACGTGGTCATAGGCTTTCTTTTCCCTATAATCAATTTTAAACACCAACCCCTTCTTTTTCTTTTCTCTATAATCCTCCACAATTTCATTTTCTATTAGTACTAGATCAAGAATTTACCTCCCCTTCACACAAGCAACTTGTGATGATAACACCTCCCTCAATCTAACTGATAAAACTTTTGTCAATATTTATAAAGACTCGAGGTCCAGCTAATTGGTCTAAAGTCCTTAACCTTGACTGGATTTTCCTTTTTAGGAATAAGGCAAATATGCTTCTCATTGACACAAGCACTACGGCCCCAGTTCATGGAATTTCATGCAAAAATCCCAACACTCCTTATACATCGCCAAAGTGAACCCACTATGTCAAGAAGATTTATCCTCACAACAATCCCAAATCGCCCTCCTAATCTCTTCTTCAATAGATGTCTCTCTAACCCTTCGGCTCTGCAACGGACTTCACTCTATAAGCCCTCAATCCCCAAATCCCTCCTATCCTCCTTGGTGAATTACTTCTAAAAAATGCCCACCACTTCATCCTCGATTTCCTTCTCATCTTCCATTACAACCCCATTCTCCTTTTCGAATTTGTTTATCACACTGTTATTTTATTTCTCATAACAGACACAATCCTATAAAAGAGATTTGAATTATTATCCTACTCTTATATTCATTTGACTTTAGCTTTTTGATGCCAACATCTTTCTTCCTCTAAAATAAGTTTTTCATATTTATTTTTCATCTGACTTCTTTCTCTCCTTAAGGACTCATTAATAAGTTCATCTTCCTCCTCCTTTTCAATGTCTTTCAATCTTATGAAAATTGCATTTTTTGAAGCCTAACATCCCCGAAAAACTCTTTCTTCCATTTTATTTATTTTTCATTTCCCCCAATTTTTTAACCAATTTAAAACTCTCCCATCCTCAAATTCCCCACCACTGGCCAATCAAAATGTAATTCGATATCAATTTATGCCCGATCTCTTGCCTCACCCCCAGAGACATAATATCCCACTCCAAAGAGAAGAAAAATATGTCAAGCCCCGAACACACCACCACCTCTTTCATGTTGGACCAAGACAATCTCCCATTGCTCAATCCACAATCCCTCAACTTTGTCTCACAAATAAAAGAATCAAAATCCCGCATGCTACGAGTAACTCTACCCCCATTTGACTTTTCCAACAATGATTTAACTACGTCAAAATCCCCACCCACATGCCAATTTGGCCTACAACCCTGCCATATCTTCCCAAAACTCTTTGATCCCTAGCCTTAGAAGGGCCATAAACTCCCAATAACCACCAATTTCCCCTACAGGGGGGTTGATTTTAATGGACACCGAGAACTCTCCCAACACCTAGTACTAACATATTGTCCTTGCATCCCAAACATAAGTATCCCTCATGATTTACCTAAAGAATGCGAAAAGACCCACCCCTTAAACCTCCCACCCCACCCCCTCACCCAACAATCAATTTTTTGACAATAATTTCTTTTTAAGTTACTTGGAACACAACAATGCCGAGATTTTCTTTTAATAAAAATTGTTTGATTAGTTTTCTTTGTTTCCTAGTCCCCACCTCCCTTACATTCCAAGAGATCATCTTCCTTGATTAACAAAAGAGCCCTCCTTAGAATTCTTCCTAGCACTGTCATAGTTTATTCCTAACATCAATTTTTTTTATTCCCTTTTCCCTTCGTGTTTCTTTATCTCATACATTCTTTTTTTCATTACAATTTCATTTTATTAAGGAGCAATCCTCAAATTAAGAATGTTTTTTAAACCAATCCACTCACCCACAGGTTGAAGCGCTTTCCCTATGCGCAAGTTCCCATTGATTTACTAAACTAGACTCCCACGGGGCATGGCTTCACTCTGGATAGGTTCCCAAAAAGGATCCCAATGTGGTTTCCCTCAAAATCCTTTCCATGCTAATCCCATGAAAATGAAAAGCCCTATTCGAAGATGTACACTCACTAAACTCGGAACTCCCCTATTCACCACGTCCTGATAACCCTTCCTCAATACCCCCCAACAGAATAATATTCATAGATTTTTTAAGGTCGGATTTATTGGTGGATGTCCCCGACGTGATAGGTGCAGTCTCGGTGGTCCTAGTTGGCCTGTACGTTTAGTGGTAGAGTTGGGTGTAGTGGTAGAGCTTCCCTGACCTATTTTCCATCAGCCAGAATAATGCTCAACCTTGAGGATGTAATCAATCGCCTCCCCAGTGTAGGAATATCATGCAGACGCAACTCTGCCTATGGGCTGCTCGGTGCTTTCTCAGCTCCGCCCTTGTATAGCGGAAACTACCATGGGTACACGTACTGACATAGTGCCATGGTGGAAATGAATGTCAGGCGCATATATTCATGTATGTCAGTCCAACAATGAATAAGCCTTTCACCCTTCAACTCCCTCTCTCTAACCACCTCCTTCCACCAAACCTTTGCATAAGCTTATAGTTTTGTGGTTACCAGCTATGCCTCTGTGATATTCTTATAATAAATTATCCTCTCGAAGAGTCAGAGACAATCAACAAAATGTCGGGGTTCATATGTTTATCAAAGACGCGATCATCCATACATGTCTCCGTGTAAGTCTTGTCCAGAATCCTCAACATACAGCCCATGTTTCCATGGCTTGCTCCGGACCCATCATGTAGCACATCCTCCACAACACTGTCAATAGTGAAGGCATCAACTAGGTCCAACAAGGACTACAAGTCCTATATTCACCGACACGTGGTCTTCCCACGGGCTATCGGAGGGCGTTTAAGGGATTCTCTTACTTAGAGCCCAGAATGGGCATCGTCCATCAGGTGTCCTCGGTTCTTGCATAAAAAATAAGTACGATTTCTAACTAGAAGTAAAAGGGATCAATTGTAGACCTCATAGTGAGGAAAGCCCTCATGACAGCACTCCTGGACGGGTCGCCAAATGTTGTCATATACTTCTGTGAAATCAGTCCTCCCGTGAGGTTAGGAGAAAAGGAGTTCATGTACTCGTCACCCCCGACCCCTACAAATCATTGACTACCAATGGATGTGAAGCGATTTGTTTACCCAATCCCAAACCCTTGCTCCCCGTTATCGGTTCATGTTACGGTTGTCTAGGACTGAAGTTCAGAGTGATCAACTTGGGCCTGCTTGTAAACCTTTTGGGGGGCCAAACCCTCAATAAGAGGAACTTCAGGGGCTATTTTATAATTTTGGGAGTTGTCCTGAAAATTTAGGGGGTTGGAAGTGTAATTTTGAAAACTGGGCAGAAGTTCAAGGGGGCAGGAGTTAAACAATTTGGAATCTAGCTGAAAGTTTTAAAAGGTGAGGGGTGGAATCTGTTAAATGCTGAAAGTTTAAAAGGTTGAGCCGTAATTAGATTTTTTACTGAAGCAGGGGAGTTGATTTCGAAGACAATTTATGGGTTGTTTGGTAGGATAAGGAATTAGAGGTTGTTGGGTGAGGTTTCGTGGGTCATGTGTGTAAAGTTTGGGTGAGTGGGTATAGGGTCAAATGGTTTGGGTTTTTGGATCAGTTGGGTTTCAGGCAAAGCTGAGCGCTAAAGATTATACACTCTCCCTTCAACGTATGATACACCTCCTTAGCCTTGCTGACAAAAATCGTCCAATACAGCTTCGAAGGTCGAAGCCTCCAATGCACCCTTTATTCCGTCTCTTCCCCCCGGGAAGACTCACAGCAGTGGGTTGGTCTCCACCAAACACCTCCCCATCCAAAATCTCTCTTGATTGTCCTTAGCTATTTCCAGCCAAACCAGCGGTAGGATTGAAACGATCAGTGGTTGTCTTTGACGGGCAAGGGTCATGGGGGTGATATCGGCGACCAAACTGGAGGTGTCACCTTTTACATTCAACCCCTTGCTTTGACCCTAAAATCAATATCAGTCCATTGGCGAACCTTGGGGGATGGTTTTGCGATATTTTTGCCAAGCCCGGCAAACAGACTTGAATCAAGACACCATCAATCTCATCTCTGCTAACTCCTCACGCAGCGCCCCAATCTCGTTCCTACATTGCTTCAATCTTATGTGTTAATCTCTCGAAACAATCATTCAATTCAGTTTATTTATGAGACTTCGTCATAATTCCACGTGCGAGTGGATGCACACAAAATCCCCACAACCCAAAAACAAACACACATTGAGAACAAATGCGGCTCGGATACCAACATTAAACACACACAAATTGGAACTAATTGTGCAAATACTCATAAGAACTCATTTAAAAGGTCCCTTTTATAATTTATCATCCTCCAAATGAGGAACTATTGCGTGAACATATACATGTTACAAAGGACAAAAACCAATACTATGAGATACAATTACAAATAAGAACAAGAATGCAAACAAAAATATAAACATTAAACTAATTTTATTCACCAAACAAATAATAATATACCTGTGATGTGCACAAAATCAAATGGGGTAATACCCAACTCCACGAAAGAGAGATGAAACGTGTGTTATCTCAGATCAACGCTAGTCATTTGGTTGTCGGAATTCGAGAATTTTTCTGAAAACAAATGACTAAATCCAAAATTGTCGATTGTCTGTCATAATTCGAATATGACGAAAAATTTACTATAAACTTCGGTTGCCACGTTCTTGCTACCTCTCATGGTGAATTGAACATCGTTGGGATGTGTCGCTGGATTTATTATATCGTCTCGGGCATGAGGTGTATCATCGTACAATCTCCACAAATTCTAATACACAATGTTACGTGGAGTGGCCAGAGGAGGTCATTTTAGGTTGGGCACTTCTTGATCCGATCATGGTATATCAAGGAAATAATAGAGTTGAAATACAAAATATATTATACAGAAATATATTTGTGCAACAATGTAGGAAGGTGTTTGAAAAATGAAGTGAGAGAAGTTGAATGCTGAAGGTTGGGGAAGATAGTGGGTGATTATGCTATTTATAGAAACTTAGGTATTTCAAACGAAATGATTCTAATGGTCACTGGGCAAGATTTGGGCCAACTGTGTGAAAGGAGAGCAGCATTAAGGGATACCTCCCCCACACTAAAATGTTTAGCGCCTCAGGTGTAGGGCCCGCGTAAGATGGTTTAGTGAGGGAGGAGGATTTAGGTTTTCCCACTTTGTGTTCCACAAAGGGTGTTGGCATCCAAATGTCTAAATTCCCACTTTTCTCCATCATCCCATTGTGGTTGTCCCAAGACATTCCTATGATATAAAATGCCCATTTTGCCACCCACTATGAGGTGAGAGAATGGAGAAATGCCGACATTTAGTTTGCCCATTGTGGCTGGCCTTAGTAGAGGTCATGCCCCCATACCAAGAGCATAAAACAAAGAGTAGTAGACATTAATTTCTCCCAACTAAAACCAGCATTTCTGGTTCACAACAGTAAATCCACTAGATGTATGACTATTAGACACGCAATCTTTAATCTTCTTTTTGTTGTGGCCCAACCCAGCTAAGAGGAATCTCAACAAGTGGTACCGTATAATAATTTCATCATTTCAACTTCAGAACTAGCAAAATAACAAGGGGCATGAAAGACAATTAGAGCAAAGATAACTTACAAACAAGGCCCGTGTTGTCAATATTAAATTTATTACAGATGTCGAAATCAGCAAGGTCAGCGTGATCGCCCAGTCTCTGACTGTAGTAAGTTCCACTTCCACAAGTTAAAAGCAGTTAAGAAATAGGCATTAAGATGAAATAATGAAAACTTACAATAGATGAAGTTGGGGTTGGGGAGACGTGTGAATTGGTAATGTATAGCAGACGCAAGTTTCTTTAGAGATTTGTTGGAGGTGGTTGCACGGTATCAAATTAAAGCCGTTAGTGGCCTTCCTAGAAATATGGTTAATTCCAATCTCAGATTGGTTATCCGGCCGGAGAAGGGCGCGACGAAGGATTCCCCACCTCAGCGACGAGGCCTTTGACTTCGCAGTCGTCTCCATCGTCGCCCGATTTAGGAATTAAGTTTGACGGGGAATCTATACAGCTACAACCTCAAAACTCGAGAGCTCTTGTTTCGGAGTTTCATTTTGGAGAAAAAAGAAAGAAAATGAAAGAAAAATATGTTTTTTTTTTTGTCGATTGGGAGTTTACATAGAAAAGAAAGTGTTGTTTTGTCATTTTTTATCATTTGGAGTTTAAAAGGAGAGAAAAGAAAAGAAAATTTTTAAAAGAATTTATCTTCCTTTCTTTTCAAAACTTTCCGTTCAAAACGAAAAGAAATGGAGAGAAATGAAAGTTTTCTAAAGAATGTACCTTATTTTCCTTCCAACTCTCAAACACTAGAAAAGAAAATTATTTTATCTTCCTTCCTAAATCCTTTCTCTTCTCTTCCTTTCTTTTCTTTCCTCTAAATTTTCTTTTCTTTTCTTTTCTCTCCTAATAAAACTTTCATTTCCTTTCCTTCCTCTAAAAAAACTCCCAAACATCCTGTTAGGAATTTATGCAGATGCATTAACAAGTGTGGGAGACATGCGATGAAATAGGAATTATTTCTTTTAACTTTAATATATTATCGATCTTAGACTTTGATATAATTTTATTAGTTTATTAAATTTTAATACATTTTTTATCGCTAATGTATTAAAGTCTAATAAACGGATAAAGTTGTATTAAAATCTAAAATCGAAGATTAGTATTGTATTAAAGTAAAAAAAAATCTTTATTTTTAAACATTTTCATTATATGTATAGGGCACACAACTATTTTATTATAAAAATAGTTCCTAAAATTATTCAATATCAAAAGTGTCATTTTACTATCTGTAGGTGGTTAAATCTTATTGTAATTGATTCAACACAATTGAACTGAGCAAAAAGTAGAAATCACATAACACATTATATAAGTGGTTCAGCAATGTGCTTACATCCGCGCGGTGTTTCTTTCTTTATTTATTGATCGATTCTTGGTGACAAATATTACATGCCCTTTTTCCAGGGGTATGGGTTACATTTATAGATAACAGAAAAGACTCGTTCATGCAGGACTCCATGACCATAGATTGTTGTTGTGATTTGATCGGTGAAACCAATTATGAGATTTTCGTTAATCAGTCATCCTTAGTTCTTATCTCCAAGTTGTGATCGCTCGTCAAGATTGTCAGACACGTGTCCACTTCTCCTCTCAGGTAGGGTAATTCCCCCACAATTGCATCCAAAGTTTTGCAGTTTGAATAGAGTGAAGAGGTTTGGCCGTACGTCAAGGGTGGTGCTCATCGGCAATGAGATTTGATCACTCATAGAAGCTACGGTCGGTGGATATCAACACTTGGTGTTTTTTAGGGTGAAAATCAACTTTATTTTGTCTGTTAAGCTTAAAGAGCACGCTTTCAATTTGCCCGGTGTTCCAGGGGTACATTAGCAACTTTATGTTGTTTAATGAAAGGGCGGTAGCGTATGTACCGTTACTTGGGGGGGGGGGGGGTGTCTTACTAATGGTGACTTTGTTTTGGGAGTTGAGCCTTACCAGTTAATGACTTCCCTACCGTCGGTTTAAAACGTTTTCTATTCTTCAGTCTTTCAAAACAAAATCAGAGTTCTTCGCATTCTTCATTCATTATAAGTCTTCTTCTCTCGTGTTCCTCATTTATCTGCAACTTTTCTCTCCATTTTTCCTGTCTTTTTTTTCTTTTTTAAGTTACGCAAACGATTTGCCCAATCAGTGAGAATTCCATAAAGGAGTTCAGGAAACGTTTCTCTAGTACTGGGTGAGTTTGGGAAAACTCGAGAATTACTAAAATGTTGAGGGGGGATATTGGATGTTCTCTCAATTTATTGCTGAAGTCGACATAACCTTTCCTTCGATCCAATTCTTCTTAGAATTTTGTGAATATTTTAATATAGTCCATACCCAATATACCCCAAACACTTGGAGGATAGTTAATGGGGTTAATAGGATAAATGAGTTGTATCAAACTAAATTAGGGATCCTATAGATCCGATAATGTCACGTGCAAATACAAATAAATGATAATACCTTATATTTGAAGGCGAGGAAGGCAGAGAGGGTATTAGTTGTGAATTTTTCTGAATCCAATAAAGATTATTGGTCTCACGAGTTTGTTGTGAAGCAATGGGAACACAAACCCATTCCTGAGGGTGCTAAACCTAATAAGGGCTACAAGTTCCCCATTTGGGGGGCATGAAATAGGTTGATTATTGTTTTCAATTTTCCTATATTTTTGGTCGACCATGTCTTATACAATTCTTTATTAATTTTTTCATTATTTATTTTGTGCAAAATCTTTTAAGATGAAAGAGATAAACCAAGCACACGTTAATTTTGACAAATTGAGCAAGGTCTAAAAACTCAGGAGACCTCTATCTGTTGGTGCTGAGCATCCATGGTCGAATTTGCTCTTACTGAATTACACATGCACCACAACTTCATTTATTGCAAGGACGGTAGATAAAGAATCTAAGATCCCTGTTCTTTCTGGCAGCAAGGAGTCTTTATATGTGACGACTTCAGGCTTCTTTGAGTTTATAGATATCTATCACCCCAATCCTTGTTGTGGTTCCTTTTACTTAAAAAGAAGAGATGTTGTCGACAAAAAGGATCTCTAACCTGCTGAAGGAATCTAATAATCCCTCTTCTCTAAAAGCTCAACCCTCCAAAAGGGATGAGGTAAGGGGTTCATCCGACGTCGTCAATTGGGGGGATTCTCTAGACAAATTGCAAGCCCATCTTATGAATAACACCAGGATTAAAACCAGTCATGTTGTTGTTGCTTTGTCCACCAAGAAAGTGGATACCCCGATAAGGGGAAGAGCCCTATAATCATATCGGTAAATAAAAATCCTAATTTGGCCCTCTTACTTTAGAAGGGGGATACTTCCAGGTCGATAAAGAGGTGGTCAATAAATTGTTAACCGATGAGCTGGTCTCTCATGCCTCCGAAACATTGTCTTTGGTTAGTCTCTACATTTTGTTCGAATTTTACTTCTTCCAACTTTTTTACTTATACTAACTCTCTTGATTGACTTTTGTCTTGTAGTTCATGGTGGACTTTGTCGATATTTTAGTTATAAGGGTCGACTAGGACGAAGCCAATGTCAATCTGGACCACGTTATGAGCGAGTCCCAAAAATCTTTTAAGGCCACCAAGAAGTCCTACGAGGTTAAGAGAAAGGTCAAGAATTTGGAGCTCACCGAGCTAAAATCTAAAATCTAAAAATGAGTAGTTGGAGAAGGATGTTGAAGAGTCTGCTTAGACCTTGTTTGAGGCCTTAGAGGTTAATAATAAGGCTTATGACCATAGGTGGGGTGATGCACTATCCCATGTTAAGAAGTAGTTGGATTATATTTGTAAGTCCTTCTTCAAGAATGGCTGGGACGGAGTCTTGGTAAAGACAGAAGTCCCCCCTGAGTCCAAGCTCTTCAGCAAGTAAAATCCAGGTTCTCCTCCAAGCCTGGAAGAAGAAGGGGATGAAGCTTTCGGTGTTATCTAGGAGAAAATATGTGTCGAATAGACAAAAGTGTCCACAAAAATAATGGTCATAACCGCCATCTTCTCGATGGTGGAAATAACTCCCACACCAGTAATGCATCCCCTGTCAGCTTAAATTAGCAAACATCTAACATTGTACCTTATAACACCCTACCATCCTCCAATCTCACTCGATATCCTATTTACACTGGTAAGAAAAAGTCAAATAGTTCGACTATATGATCTCATGTTAGTTTCCTTTAACTAAAGACACTACGAGCTTTATCCCCATACTAAATCTTTGATGGTGCTAGTGCAGATATCTAAGGAGGCAAGGTATTGATTATGCAATACTACATCCTTGGTCATCGAAACAATCTGAGTAACGATGACAACCAAGTTGGGATGAGGAGGAATATATCCTGTGGTCGGTCCTACCTCGGCTTAACAAAAGCAACCTGCCTAAGTCAGTATGCTCCCTACTAGCATTTTCCATCTCAAAAAGAAATTTAATAAGCATCATTATCGTATAAGACGTCGAGTAGAAATCTTACGAAATATAACTTAATAAATAACAAATAACGATATGCAAAAATGATAAAAGAATCCCAAAGATCTTAAGACACTATAAACTAAAATTCTCCAACACCAATTATTAAACCTGCTATTTTTCACACAAAAGGTGGTAGGTCTCATGTAAAAATTAAGAGTGTTTGCATAATGCATGGCATTGAGGAAAAGCAGAAAAAAGCAAAAGCTAAGAGAAACAACCCGAAGTAAAATTATTACCAAAGTTGAGGTAATATTTTCCTTTTATTCAAATTCGAGCGAAGTTTAATCATAATGGCTAAGTAAAAAAACGTGATTTAAAAAGATTATTCTTTCATTAACATATGTTTATAAATCATATAAAGTAACAATAAGCGAAAAAATAATTCCTACACTTGAGATGAGGTTTATACGAGAGAAAATATGGACTAAACCGACAACTTCTACCATATAGTTAAATATTTATACAAAGGGGGGAATGAATTACAAACTTGAACATGCCTCTACACTCAATAATGCATAACCTCAATAATCAAATCCCCCCATTATCGTAGGAATAGTAAGTACGAATCGCTCTCTAATAATTTTTCATGTCACATGTGTCTTCCGTGTTGATAATGTCACATTTTAACCACTTCACAAATTTTCTTTAAAGTTTGGAGAAAACTTTATGATCCGCTATAATAAGTGATAAGACACTAATATAGTTCTAAATTCCTAGGATGTGAGATTCCTAAAGGTTGGTGGAAGTGTTAAAAGTGTTTGGCTTACTCAAAATATACTCACAAGTATTTTTGAGATTTCAAGACTTTAAAGTCTTTCAAGAACGAAGTTGGAAATTATTTATTAAAGTCTTAAGAAGAAATAATCAAACTTTAAATATCTTGAAATAAAAGTTGAAAGTACAAATATCTAAAAAATACAAAGAAGGATTTGCTTGGTAGAAAATATAATTTCTTTTAGCTTGATAAAACTAATTTCAAAACTTTAACTTGTTTGTGCAGAGATGAAACACTTAAATATATTTTTAAGCTTGATGATACAAGCTCTCAAATCCTTAAGCAATCATTTTACATAGTAATAATTTTTCTTGTTAATATATCCAAAAGATATAGTAGCAAAAGAAACTATTGCCAAAAATATCTGATAAAGATTTTTTAAGTGGGCATTTTGCATCAATTTAGCGACCAAAGTCGCTCATCTGTCCAGCAAAAATTGCACTAGAAAATAATATGACAACGATCAATAAAAAAGGAATTTCATTAAAGCAAATGTATGCTTCGTTGAAGCGAACTAGGTCGCGTCTAATACCAAAGCTCGCCCAGTTTTATAGAATTTCACAAAACTCATAATTTGCTTCTCCAACCTATAACCAAGTAAATTCTAAATACAAAGTATTCATATCAAACATAAGTTTTATATAGGAAATAATATTGCATCATGTATTTAGCAGCCTCAAAAACCTAAAAGTTAAATTAAAACATTTTTCCATTTATGAAAATATTTAACTAATGGGGTAAAATCTATGTCCTCTAAGTCACTTTTACCTTTACCCTAAAATTCCCAAAATTTATCTTTGCTTTGGAAAATTTCCATGATAAATATTAAATAAAGTCCAATCTTGAAATCGTAAACGCGAAGCTTTTTGAAGACCTCTTGGACGAAGACTCATAGTGGGTTTTGGTAATAAAATAAGATAACTACACTTTACACTACACCACAAATCGAGAATGGTCACGACAGAAGGGTCACAGTCCAGGATTGGGACCAGGTGGTCACAGCCGAGGACCAGGATCACAATCAGACCTTACATAACATAGTCCGTGACCAAGATAAAGGGTGACATACAATGGATAGGATCACGGCCTTAGACCGTGTGATGATCGTGTATGAAATTATACCTCATTTCCCTATAATTTGCATGCCTATCGGCCATGGACTTGATGTAATGGATGGATGTCTATTTTGAACTATTATTGTTCCCTTTGTGCAGTTTAAATGGGATTTAATGTCTTAAAATTTTATATAGGGACAAGTTTTAGGTCGTTTGAACGAAGTGCTTGGTCATTCGAACGAGAAAGCCTGGGTTGTTCGAATATATCTTCTAATGACCTTCGAACGAAAATCACATGTCCATATTCCAGTTGGGTTAGATTCTCATTAAAACCCCATTCAAACGAGATGTTATGTCGTACGAACGAGGTCTAGTCTCGTTCGAACGTGACTATAAAAAAGTTAAAATTTCGTAGATTTTTGTGTTGTCACGATGAGGACCCTTGAATGTGTTGATCAGCCAAGTTCCTAATGAAGCATATCAAATGTGGGTCAAGGTTTTGATAGACCAAAGTTTAAATGATTTAAGGCTTTTGGGTATAAATAGAGGTGGGGGGGGTAGAGAGAACACTTTTATCTCCATTTCCATCAGATTTTTACACACTTTCTCTCTACACTTCCAAGTCATCTTCTCCATTCCCAACCCTAGTTTATCCATTCCAAAGATCCATACTTCCATTCTAAGCATTATTTTAGCCACTTCAAGCGTGCAAGAGCCATTTCAAGCCTTGTCCAAGGAAGAAGTTGGATCAAAGGATTGTTCTTGGAACTTTCAAGAGGAGTTGGTGCATTTCTTGGAGCTTTTAGAGTTTTGGGAGCTTTCAAGTCATCATTTCTTAGTTTCTTATCTTTAAACTCAAGGTAGGGTTTTCCTTGCTATGTTTTTAAAATTAAAACATAAGTTACATGTTAGGATGCAGGCTAGAATGTAAATAATATTACAAAGTTATTTTCTAGTATGTTATTTAAAATTTCTTATGAAAAATGCAAGTTTTGAAGAAAACTAAACTTAAATAGGTTTTTAAGTAACAAGCATCATTTTAATCTTGAAATATGATTAATATGCACATAAAATATGATTTCATGTTAAAATCATGTTTAGACTCATATTTATGGATTTTTAGGTTGAAACATATCATCACATGTGTAGAATCTTGCAGTATGTTAGTGAAGGACTTATAAATATGATAAATGGAGATTAAAATGAGTTTTAAGATGAAATATGACAACTGGAAAATTCATCCCCTTAATATGTTATAAAATGTTGATAAAATGAGGAATGGTGATGTTTCAGGCAATGTATGAATATGAGGTTAAATGGAGATTTTAGTAAAAATGGTCTTCAAAATATTAAATGTATTTGTTATTAAAAAAATATAAAGAAACTGGATTTCCTTGAATTAAAAAAAAAGTATGGTTTGGGAACATAAAATGAGGATTTTGATGTCATAACGATGAAAATATGTTTTTCACAACGTGTTAGCAAAATGAATGGTAAAATGATAATTTTGATAAAATATAGGGTCTAGTGGTTGGACTTCCTCATTTCACCTTATGTGTCGGTTTTATGGAAAATGAATGAAATGAATAAAGTGGAATGAAAACGGTGTGAAACGTAAATATGAACCGTAAGAATGATAAGGGCGATGGAATAATGTGGACATTTGATAAAATATTAAAACACATTAACATGGAATCAAATGCAATCGGGAAAGAATTAAGAAGGGCCCAGAGCCCGGGGAGTGAAAGACTCAAAAATCACTGGTCAGAGTATATGGTAGCATAGCCGGTGGTGTGGAGCCTGTTAAAGTACGCGATTATTTGGTAAATTACGAGAAAAGGATAGTGTTGATAATGGAATGATGGGAATGAAAATAAATAAGTTTGTTCTTGGGAAATGTAAGAAAGATAACCTAATGAAAATAGTTAAACAAAGACAAGTGGATGAAGACAATTAAATAGTCTCTAGTTATATGAAAAGTTGGTCTAAAATGGACAAATATGAGTATGAATATATAGCTCGGGTTGCATTGCATTATAGCTGCACTTATACCCATTAAATGATAACATTTTCGAAATTTCTAAAATAGATATTATAAGTATAGTATTTTCTATAAAAATGTACTGCTTAGTACTCCCCACCCTGTTGAGCGCCTTGCCCACCCCTAGTTTTTATGTTAAAACCCCCACCCCAAGGTACTCCTGGTAGGAACACTGACAAGGGCATTGGTAAGACCCCAGAAGGCATGAATCGTCGTTAGAGCTCTACATTGGCATTATCAAAAATTGTGTTTTTGGACATTTGAATTTATGGCACTTATACAATATTTTATTTGGGCCTTGGGATATTTATTGTAACAATATAGGAGTTTTATGGTTTCTTTCCCTTATTATTAGCATTGTTGGATTTGGCGGAATTTTCCTAAATCAATCTTGCTAATTAACTTAATTACTTAGAGCGGTAACCTATTTTTAAAATTAAAATTTGTTTAATTATATTTCGTTCCTTATAAAATGGCGCAAATTAAAGAATTTTCTTAAATAATAAAATTGAACTTTCCCTCTCCCCCTTAACACCTTGACTCGGATGCGGGTTGACCCAACGGTAGCCCAAATTCAGGCCGAGGCATTACAGACCATGACCGTGGGCGTCACGACCATGGTCCATGACTAAATGGGTGCCAAACGTGCACCAATGCTCTCGCCAAAGTGGATCACTATCCAGGTGCGCGGTAAAGTTAATGTTTTCGGTTAAGTGTGGTCACGACCTCGGACCATGACCATTTTGAAATAGTCGCGGTGGTGGTTACGGCCTTAGTTCGTGAATCGTGACCATGTGTGTTGTCGTGTAAAAAATAAATGGTCATAAACTAGGGTCGTGACCACATCCTGTAGATATAAATAGCTCAAGTTTGTAATTCATTTCATGCCATTACACCAAAAAAGGCTAAATTGGCACCCTTTAGCCGGCCAACCTTGACACGGTCATTAACCGTGACAAAAAAATACGCGTTTTTTTGTCACGATCATTGACCGTGACAAGTCCGTGACAACGACTTGTCACGGTCATTGACCATGACAATAGTATTAACTTGTCACGGTCAATGACCGTGACATGCCCGTGACAATTTATTCAGTAAAAAAAAAACCTACGCTTTCTTTTTTTCCCACCCTTTTGATTTTCCCTCTCTAAGCGATTTCGAGCTTTTTCTCTCTCTCTAAGGTATGTTTTTTTCCTCTCTTTCTCTTTCATTTCTATATGTGTGTGTACGTGGGGGTGGTGGGGGTGGGGTGGGGCGTGTGTACGTGTGTGCGTGGTGGGGTGGGGGGGAGGGACAGGGGGCTGGGTGGGGGGCAGGGGAGGGGGTAGGGGGGTGGTGGGGTGTATGTGTGTGTGTGTGTGTGTGTGTGCAGGTGTGTGCGCGTGTGTGTGGAGGGGGGAGGGGGGAAGGGGTGGAGTGTGTGGGGTGTGTGTGGTGGTGGTGGGTGGGGGTGGGAGTGGGGTGGGGTGTGTGTGTGGTGGGGCAATCTCAACAATTGAAACAGACAAATTGATTAATAAAATATGTATTGCCCCTTTCATATGTAAGTAGGATTGCCCCTCATTAACAGATAATTATTGAGATTCGAAATAACTTTAATTGTATAGCTTTAATAAAATAAATTGTATAGCTTTAATTGTAACTTTAATTGTATAGTTTTATGTGAAAGTAAATTAATAATTAGTGCCCATTTCATATGAAAGTAGGATTGCCCCTCATTGTTAGTTTAATTGATGAAAATAATTAATTGAGTAGATGAATTAAAAGGAGTACGGGATACACATTTGTTGTTGACATTGCTATTGGATTATAGTGGATCGATGTTGGGTTGGTTAGTTTTAAAAGTGGCATGACCACTGTATTATTGTCCATATGGGGGTGGAAATTTTTAACTTTTTTGTGCGTGTGTGTATATGTGTGTGTAGTGTGCGTGTATGTGCGTGTTTGTGCGTAATGTCCCTTGTAAACAAATTGATTGGTTATTAATTTTTTTAGTAAATTAATATATGATTGCCCCTCATTGTAAATTAGTAAATTAATAATTGTATACTTTAATTGTTAGTTTAATTGATGAAAATAATTAATTGAGTAGATGAATTAGAAGGAGTACGGGATACACATTTGTTGTTGACATTGGTGTTGGATTATAGTGGATCGATGTTGGGTTGGTTAGTTTTAAAACTGGCATGACCACTGGATTATTGTCCATATGTGGGTGAGATTTTTCAACTTTTTTTAAAATTACTTTGTATATCGAACAATATATATATATATATATATATATATATATATATATATATATATATATATATATACTATGATAATTAAATAAAACATACTTGAAATTACATATGTGCGCGCGTGTGTGTGTGGGGTGGGGGGTGGGGGGGGGGGGAGGTGGGGAGGGGGTGGGGGGGGGCAGGGTGGGAGTGGGGAAGGGAGAGGGATGGGTGGGGGTTTAGGGGTGGGGGGGTTGCGTCTGTGTGTGTGAATGTGCGCGGGTGTGTGTGTGTGTGGTGTTTGGCAGTAACAATTCATTTTTATTTGTAGTAATTGTACATATTTGCATGTCTTCTTTTAATTCATTTTGATATGTACTAATAACATTTTTTTACAGCAAATGTCTCCTTCAGATATTAAGGCGAGGATGATGATGCTTGTTATGATGATGTCGTCTGGGCTCGGTGGTAGCGGAGGCAACGAGGGCTCCTCGGCCCCTAGGCTCCCCAAATATGGCAAATTGGGGATGGCCATCGAGAACAAGTCGGGTCTATTAGCGAGATACCTCGAGCTGGTAATGACGATCATCGTCCGGGGTTCATTAGTTGGAAAGAGGTGTCATATGAGCTCAAGTTAGCTGTTTGGGTGGCACTACAGGTAATGTATTTATATTTATATTTATATTTATATTTATATTTATATTCATATGAATATTTCAATTTTGATTTCAATTTCATTTTATATTTATTTGCAACTAACATTGTATTTGTTGGACATAAACAATTCAGCCTAGATCCAAAGCTACGCGATTCCGCCTTGGAGCAGTTGAGAGAGCAACACAAGACGTGGAAGAAAAATATGCGGACCCGGTACTTTGGGAAGACACAAGAGTTTATTATCCAAATGCGTGAATTCGTCCCGCCGAAGTAGCCGATCTCATTGGCACAATGGCAAAATTTCATTGACAATGAGACCGGGGAGCGACAATTGGCATCTTGCCAATCATGGAGGGAAAACCGGGAAAAAAAAATGGACGTGCACTACTCCGACCGGACGTCTTACGCCGAGGTGGAGTATAGGATGATGGTAAGATTTAATTTTTCTATAACTACAGAAATATATTATTCTACATTATTTTACTTTGCGGTGGCTGATACTAATTTTACTTTATTTTATTTTAGGGGATAGGGAGTGGCCCTGGGGGTAGGCCACATAGGCTCGATACCTATGTGGCTCTTCGGACGAAGAAGGGGAAGGATAAGGAGGTGTCCCCGAGCATCGCGACCATGATTGTAAGTAATCTGACAATTTACTTTTTGTTAATTACGTTATAATTTTTTAATTTGCTTATTTTACTAATCATATGCTTTTTGTCATTTCAGGCAAAGGTTAAGGAAGTGCATGAGTCGCAGTCTGATGCCGACAAGGCATCTTTGTCCACAGACGCACTCAGGCAAGTGCTTGGCTCTGATCGCAAGGGGAGTACAAGGGGGTGAGCTGGCGGGTGGCCAAATATAGGATCATCGAATTGGAGACAAGCGACACTGGGCTGGCTCGAACGGTGGACTCACATGACACGAAGTTGTCCTGTTTGGAGGCGACGGTCCAAGATATGTTCTCATTCATGAAGCGTTCGTTGGGCGGCAGAAAACGCAAGGGTAAAGGGAAGGAGAAGGTGGTGGAGGACGAGGTGCAGGATGATGAGGATGTGGACCTCGTTGCTTCATCGCCGACACGTGCAGACTTTGATGATCCACTCCCTATTTGGCTCCCTTCGACCAACCGATGTCGACGCTTGGTTGGCCGAGCGTGTTTATATTGGACATATTTGATGGCCAGCAGATAGAGCGGTAAGGGACCCGAATATCATCCAGGGTGGACTAGTTCATGGACGTGAGCTTCAAGACATCGAGTCCAAGGTGCTCGTCACACATGTGATACCCGGGAAGGAGAACTCCCCGTTGTGGTTGCGCGAATAATGCGGCACGATGTATAGCAGTGGGTGTGTCAATTCGTATATCGTGTGTCCTACTCACCTCCTCGGATTTAACCTTACCCAAGACATGTAGTGACATTATTTGAATTGTATTGTACTGTTTTTAAGTTGGTACATTTGAATTATTTTTAAGTTGGTACATTTGAATTGTTTTTAAGTTGGTACATTTGAATTATATTTGGATTATATCATGATGCATATTGTCTTTATTTTGAATGTATATTTGTACTATCTCTATTTTATTTGGATATATAATGTTTGAACAGGTATAACGTTGCTATAACAGATACAAACTAGTTGTAAACACGTGCGATGCACGGGTGGTTCACAATTCATATATCATAAGTAGTTAACAACTTAAATTTTGAAAATTTAACTTGTAAAATGTAAATTAACAAATAAAAAATAATAATTGGAAAATATATATATCTCTTTGTAAAATTTAGAAATAATTCAAACCGAAAGTGCATTCATTAAAATGGAAAACATAACTATTGATTGCTTAAGTTTGTGAGATAACTTTATTCATTTTGAAAATTATTTTCCATGATAAAAAAAAGTCCCTAATTAGTATTGGTTCAGAGTTCTAACCCATAATGAACATAAGGTATAATATAACTAATAATTATGAACTACTTATCTAGAATTTAATTTTATCATATTAAACACTCACCAGATTAAAAAGAAATGAAATAACTAAGTGAGTCTCGTTAAACATTTTATATGTGTAAATTCATTAACATTGTTTCACAAAGTGGTATAGACAAAAATATTAACTAATTAATATTTCAAAGTATTTACATACAGGTGACGTCTTCTTTGTGTCATTTAATCACATGCTTAATGTCCAGCTTGCAAAATCAATGGAATTGAGAAAACATATGTCATCTGCAAATTCCTTGAGCAACTATATTATCCCTTACCAGATTTCATGATCATTTAAAAATAAATAAATAAATTCAAATTTCACAATTATGACGGGAAAGAATACAAGAGTAACATAAATCAAGACACTATATTAAACCTCAAATCTAGCCAATATATATGTAACATAAATACACACTCACCTTTGAGTCATAGCACAATTTCAATATTTCCTACAAATGGTAAAATCGATTGTCGCTTCCTTATTATATAGACAACATAAAGGATTAAAAGCCATTGTGATAATAAAAACTATATGATGAACCCATACAATCATGTTGCGAATACAATAATGCATCCAAATATGGTCTTTTGATCGAAAAATTAGTCTACCCAAATTTTCTCCGGTGAACCAATATTCCGATGCTGATGAAAGTCATTGGATTAGTAAAAAAACGTGTTGATATAATTAATATTCATCGACACAAAGACCCATCAATTGAACCGCTACTTGAGAAGACACATCAATCGCCAGCAAAGATGGACACAACAGATGTATTTCAACACGCCACTTGATGAACCGTGATATATATATAGCCACTTGATGAACCGTGATATATATATATATATATATATATATATATATATATATATATATTGTTCCACTAACTTTTTTTTGTGTCACTAAAGTATCTCCAACAGTCTAATTAAAATAGTTAAGTTAAAAAATGACCCATAAACATTTAATTAGTCATATTCACGGTTATTAATTTTAGCAATTTTAACCTTCTCAGTGGTTATTTTACCACATAATCAAAATTTAAAAACTTCTAACAAAACTACACCGTTTAATATATTCCAGCAATTGCACAAAATCGTTTTTAACTGCATCTTGAGAAATAAACCCTATTTCTCATGGTTTCATGCTCTTTATGCTTTTCATTTACTAATTGCATCTCCCGCATGATAATTGAACTATATTATTCTTTCTCATAAATTGATATTATTTTAATAAAAAAAACATTTGTTTTTAGACACATAATTAATTAATTTGACTCAAATCCCTAGGCACATAGTTTCCAACAATAATTTTTCTTGTACATATGTTATTGGTTTGTAAGTTCATGCGTGCACGTTGGTCATTAAACCATATACTTTTATTATTCTTCCGTAGAATTTTTAGAATGTACCAAGTTCCCCATGAGTCCGTTATGTTGTTGGTTATTGTGAGGAGTGGACAAATAGTTTTAGGGATATGATGTAGGGTTTAGGTTTGGGGGGTGTAGGGTTTAAGTTAGTAACACTACAAGAAAAAAGTATTTTATGGCAGTTAAAAACAGTCATTAAACGCCTTTTATAGCTACTTTTTAGATAATAATCAGTCATAAGTTTTTGTGTCATGATGGATACATGTAAAAATTGTCATATTCTATGGGTATTATATATGTCTGTTTTTTTAAACATTATTAAACCCACAAAAATCTGTTATATATAATATAAAAATCATTTTATACGTTAAAAACTATTATGTATTATCTAAAAAACTGTCATGTATGTATAAAAACTATTTATATATATTAAAAACTATATGAAGGTTTAATATAAACTGTCATAAAAGGGATTTTTTTTACTTTAATACGTTGTTAATTGACGACTTTAGACTTAAATACAAATTTGTTTGAAAATTAGACTTTAAAACAAAATGTTAAAAAAATCTTTTGACTTAATTGAAACCTTGCATTTTGAACTAAAATAATTCATAAATCCAAAAAAAAAAATTACAAAATGAAAAATGAAAAAAATGCATACGAATTTAAATAATTGAAAATGCCCACCTCCCCACTCTCTTATCGCCCACAACCGGGCGCACCCAACACCCCTGAACCAACCCCCTCCTCTCTCTCTCTCATCCCCCACACTGCCCCCAACATGACACCCAAACCACCATCTCCACCCACTGTCCCCCACTGCCTCTGCTTCCCCTCCACCCATCACCGCACCACCTATCAGCAAAACCCAAAAATCAAAATCAACATCAAAGTGCGATTTGGGGTTTTGAGATCTACACCATTTTAAAAGATACCAAACCAAACTAAACAAAATCATTTCAGCCCAAATTATTTCACAAACCCAATACGTTTTTAGGTTTTAAGATCTACAAAATGCGATTAGGGGTTTCAGATTTGGAGGTGGGTAGGCATGACCGGGGGATGGGGGTGGCAGAGAGAGAGAAGGGAAATCTCAACAAAAGATGATACACATATATATCAATACATAGTAAAAAACCACAACCCATTACAACATGTTCCAAACTCATCAAAAGTGAAACAAAAAACTTTAAAGTGTAATACACCAATACAACCGAAAGATAAGGAATTGCATGTCGTTCGCGGTTGTTTTCTTCACCCAAACACAGTTTTGGGTCTCAGGGTTCAAACCTAGAGTGTGTCCACCTGAAATTTTGGGGGAGAAATTTTTCAAGACAATAAAATCCACAATCTTCTACTCATACTGCAATGAAACATTGAATATGGGATCCGTATAGCCATATTTAAAGTCACCATCAAATTTATGAGAAGGCTTAAATCTCTCTCTGAACCGAGCCCAAGTGCACCTTCTCATAGCTGAAAAACTTATACTGCTCTTTGGAAAGAGGAGCACATGGCTTGTTAGGCTTGGAGTGACGATCACTTAGGATCACACGTTTGATTACCTTGTCCAGGCCTTTCTAAGTCTTCAACTTCATTACCAATCACCACATATCGCCTCTCTCTCTCTCTCTGGCTAAAGAATATTGGGTTCCTAAACATGTAGGTCGGGATAAAAGTCCTTTGGTTTTACACAGACTGTCTTAGTGAATGTCAGCTTTATATTTATGGGGAAAAATAGTTTATACCAAAAGTGATAGAGGGATAGGTAGTAAAACATGACAGGTGAAGAGACTTGACTGTTTATTTCTTTGGTATTGTTAACGGTTGGGAACTTGGGATACTAAACGAATGAAAGGTAATTGAATTAATGAGATGAGAGAGAGATGACCGTTTAAGAGATGAGTATGCAAGTCACCTAATAGAGTGACACGTGGATAGCTTGATGAAGAGAAGTCTTAAATGATTTGTATAACATTTTATAGTATTATATAGATATAGATATACTGCTGGGCAGTGGCAGTGGCCATATTTCCCAGCAGATTTTTTTTTCAATTCTGCCTAAAATTGTCACAGTCAATGACCGTGCCAATTTTTTTAACATTGTCATGGGTTTGTCACGGTCAAGGACCGTAACATGACTGTGACAATTCTAACGAGCTTGTCACGTGACATGACTGTGACAAAAAAAGTTATCTCGCTCAGAATTATCATGGTCATTGACCTTAACAAGTTGAACTTGTCAAGCTCAATGACCGTGACAATTCGACAGATTTGGTGTAGTGTGTGATCTCTTATCTCTCTCTACACTTTCCTCTCTTTCTCTCTCTCTGGCGACCCTCAATCTCTCTCTACGCTCCTCCCTTTTCTCTCTATTGAATTAAATGGACAGGAAAATTGGTTATGTTCACATTCATATGCACAGTTCCATTTACATCCGTTTGCATAGGAATCGTATATAAAAATACTGAAATGTTGTAATTGGATTTTAGACCCTAAGGTTTAAAACTTAACATTTTTAAACCCCGCGGTTGAAAAACTTAAATTGGATTTTAAACCCTAAGGTTAAAATAAGATAAACTTAAATTGGATCTATTAAAAATGATAAGTAGTTAATAATTAATCAGAGCCATTACTTGTAGGACTTATATTCACACCCTCATATATTTTTCTTAAGAAAAATGAAGCACGATGAAAATAACTGGAAATAAGAGTACAAGAGATTTCAATTAGATCTCACTTATACTTCTTTTATTAGCGCGCTCCATTTAGAGGGTACTCATATTCACAAGTATAGGGATAAGAAGATTGAACAGAGTAACTACCTTGCAAATTGTGGAGTTCATCTCCAGCAAGAGTACATATTCAATCGTATTTTATTTTCCTTACCAAAAATTCATGATGAGGCTATAGATAATATATTTCGCGTACATAATCCCGACGTGGCCTTGACTTTGTGTACTCTAATAGAGAAGGCAGAAAAAAAATATTCACACATTGTAGATACAACTACGGACAAAGAGCATTGACCAAGACTGTGATATCTTGCAACATATGCACATTAAATTGAACCTTTCCAATAAGTTGAAAAAGAAAGGATTCTGAGTTCATGTCACGGACATTTATACATCAATTTTAGATACGCTCTCTGTTAGTTACCCACGTGCAAAAATCCATACATTTTTAAAAAGTAATACGAAATGGATGGAGATTAGGCGCATTGAAGATATTTTAAAGTCGTGTTATGAGAAGGTATATACATATATATAGTCGTAAACATGTTAGTATAATGATTTCGTCGCTTATTTTTTTATTGTAAATAATGTCAAAGGGAATGAAATGAACATACCAAGTGATGGCATTATGCCCCCAACAAGGATTCTAATCTCCTGCACCTCAACAAGGATTCTCATCGGTGAACAATTCTCAACTCCGCCATTGGTTCAATTTACTACTATGTTTATAAGTAGGAAACAAATGTCTGTTGCTCCAATGCCCCCACCCCCCACACCTGACACCTCCCGAGCAAATGAGAAGAAGACCATTGGGTTCTCCCATTCTCGGGAATAAATCCTACTGGCAATAAAAATGACCTCCAGAGCTTTAAATCCTAGTGTTTCTCGCATGGGAAAATGAATGTGGGAGTCTGGACAACATATAACTGGAACTTAGTTGATCAAACCATCAAGAATGACGTTTATGGCCAACTTTGTAAGCGTTCTTCATTCCCCAACCATTCAAAGCAAAAGGTTATTTCCCGAGTTACTGAACAACTAAGAATATATTAGATAAACCTTCAATCGAGCTTCGATATTTTGGCTTTGAGAGACAAAGTCCCTCCGAATGTTAAAATTCCAGGCGATCAATGGAATAATTTTTGGAAAATGACGCGATGGACAAAAGTCTAGTACAAAGGGAGAAAAATAAAACAAAACAGTGTGAACAAAGTTTATTTCTAAGACAACGGCCATGTTTTTATTTTTTTATTTTTTAAATTTGATGTCACGGATTTGGTCCATGCCCCTTTTTCAATAGCGTCGCACACATGGTCATGACCAATGTCTGTGACCAACTTTGAACATCAGTCCCCCCACGGTCACGACCCAAGTTCGTGACCAAAAAGCCATATAATTTCCTACGGAGGAGGTTGTGACCCTCATTTTGTGTCACGAATAAAGTTCATGACCTTATTTTTTAGTCACGATGAAAATGGTCACGGGCCTCAACCATGACCCAAGTGCCTGGTCACGACCATGGTTAATTACCATTCTTGATTTGTGGTGTAGTGATATGATTTAGAAATTATCCATCTATTCAAGATCAAATGTAAAATGAGAAAACCCCCTTCAGTAAAAGAAATTAGATGGTATCCTCCTCTTCCTAACTGGACCAAATTGAACACTGATGGACTTTATTTAATAGACTCAAATGTTTCTGCTATTGGAGGTGTATTTAGGAACAATCGAGGATTTGTGAGAGGGTAATTTTGCAAAGCAGTTGATCTTTATTCTGCATTCTACTATGAGTTGTTTGCAATTATTACTCGAGTGAAGATTTCTTAGAGTTATAAATGGTTGGATCTATGGATTAAAGTTGATTCCCTTGTTATCCTGCATTATTTGAAGAATACAAAATATGTTCCTCCTTGGTCTTTGAGGTTGAGATGGGAGAATTGTAGGTTTTACATGGAGCATATGAATGTTACTTATTCTCATATTTATAGAGAGAGGAATCAGGTGGTAGATAAACTTTGAAATATAGGCCTCAATCACTCCATTCTAGCTTAGCGGTAGTCTACTTCTTCAAATTTTCTTCATTTGGTGGTTAAATATTAGGCACTTGTTTCCATTTTAGATTTAAATAGTTTTTTTATGGTTATTTTGAGCCGTTATATCTATTTATAAAAATACCAGGGACATTTTCATTTGTGCTTTTTAAGCCATTTAAGGTAAGGTTGCCATGTCCCCCTTTTCTAGTTTGTAAGCCATGTGAGGGGCTATTCTTCACACTTTACTTTTCAATAAAACTTATAGGGGTACTGCCCCTACTCCTCCCTAAAAATAAGATAACTAAACAAGTCGATGACACATAAGCATAGATATGCTCTTACAATATCCCCATTTGTCTAATCTGTGACAAAAAACATAAATTCAAGTATTAAAAATAAATGAATCAAAACTATCACCAATAACATAACATAGCCTGACCAAAGGCATATATGATAGAAAAACACATTCTAATAAATCACATGAGATTCCTTAACCAATTGGAACTCTTGAAACATATTTCATGTTAAACACTAGCAAATACATCAAGATACCAATGTGTATAAAATGGGAGTCGACATAAGTATGAATATGAATACAAGATATAATAATGTAAATATGGTTGATCTAATCACTATAGAACATATACCATATTTAACTAACATCTCTAAATATATGACATATAAAGTTCACTTCCTTATTCTATTCTTTCACCATTTCCATATAAACTATTTTATAATATGTCATAATGATATTTTCTCTTAATTATATACTTTCCCCATTTGTAAGAAGAAATCTCTCTTCTCTATAGAGAAAAAATATACATCCCCCATTTTGTCATGGAATCAATAAAGGAAAAGACGATAAAATTAATATATTCCAACATTTGAAATATTATGAAAGATATCCCTTTTGTCACAAGGTAATTCTCCACATTAATCAAATCTTCTTTCCTATTTAGAAACTTCTTTACCTCTTAGGAAAGATGAAAATATTGAGAAAATGAACTAAGAAGGACATAAGAAAAGCAATTACAAGAATAGTTAGAGAGAACAAGATAAAGTATAAAACATGTTGTGGATCACGTTAATCACAATGAGATTATGGTAACATGAGATATGAATCATAATACATAAAGGCATACGATATTCATAATGATAGCCAATTCTTTTATATATATATATATATATATATATATATATATATATATATATATATAGTTCTAGGCCTTGAAAAATATTTTTTTCATTTTTAATTTTTTTTATTGAAATTAACCTTTCAATCAACACATGTTCAAAACATATGGTCAAAATACATTTTGTAGTTATGTTTAAAAATTCACAAAACTCTACTGGCGCAGACCCTTATAAATATGGTATTTTCAGTAGTTTTTTGTTGAATTTTTAAAAAATAGATAGAAATTGTACTTTAACCTTATTTTGAACATGTGTTGATTGGAAGGTTAACTCCATGGGTAAAATAAAGAAATTCAAAAAAAAATAGAGCCTAGAATTAGGTGAAATGTATGGGTGATATATAAAGTGTGATGTATAGGAGCCTTACTCTCTCTCTCTCTCTCTCTCTCTCTCTCTCTCTCTCTCTCTTAATATATATATATATATATATATATATATATATATATATCAGTGTTCTAAAAAATACGCCTAGGCGGCGCCTAAGCCCGAGGCTTTTTAGATACGCTAAGTTTTGGCCCTAGGCGTGGTCAACGATGGTCAATATTTTTTGGGTTAAGGCGTAAAAAACGCATGTTTTTTTGGGTAAGGCGTGAAAAAACGCTAGTTTTTTAGAAGTAAGGCGTGAAAAAATGCGAGTTTTTTTGTTTTTTTTAGTTTTTTAAAAAAATAGTATTTTAACTTACAAATATTTAGACATATTTTTAAGGTATGTACCATTTCAGTATTTATAATAGCCTTGTCATTGTACAAAAATATTAAATATATTAAAAAAGGCCTAAACGTCTTTTTACGCCTAAGGCCCACATAGGCTTCTAAGGTTTAAGACTTGGCCTCTATGCCTCGGTCATGCCTTGCGTTTTTTAGAACCTTGATATATATATATATATATATATATATGAATATATGAACCATCATCAGGATTTTAAACATAAAACCAAAATGTAATACTTAAAACCAAAATAAGTATAACAAATAGATTAGGATTATAATGGAGACCAATTGATATTGTTCTTTCAAGTACTAACCCCAAAAGGATAAACCTAAATTTCTCACGATAAATCCTAACAAGGCAAGTATCTATGAAATATGTCTAAGAAATATATGATCAAGTAAAATGTCATAAATCATCCAAATGTGAAGCATGATATAATTGAATATCAACCACTAAGGATTGTAATACATAAAAAATAAGATATACGCCAATTTATCATGGCATCCTAAAAACAAACATCATTAAATACCAAGATAATTGAACATAACATTACGAAATTTTTTGCACATATTCAATAAAACTAAACATTAATCATGGACAAAAAGTATAATATCCCGAATGTAAATGTAATGAAATTATCATATATTGGATTTTAATATCAAATATAAATATTTAAAATAATACCAGTGTTGATGTAAAAAACTAGATTGCTCTAATTATTCAATCACAGATAAATAAATAAGACAAAGATTTTTAAAGTGGTTCGGCTAGGAATAAAGCCTACGTCCACTGTTATGTTATTACTGAGTGTTTGCAGAATTCTTGATTACAAGTTCTCTCAAGAAATTCCGGTCTTAGATGCCCCCCATATGGCAATGGGATAGGTTTATTTTTCATTTTATTTTATTTATGAAATTATGCTTTCATCATGTTTGACAAAATGTATGATTGATATCTCGTTATGTATTTATTTGCAGTTGATAGCAAAAGAAGAACTCCAAAAGAATCAGAGGTTAATATCAAGCATCTGAAACTTATCTGGGGTTTATACAAGAACATTGCAGACGAACACATCAGGTCTGCCTCATATCTGCTACAGTATAAGAGTTACATAACCTCTTATACTGCTCGCCCTGTTGAACCAGCTTCAACTCCAGAAGGTTCATCTTCAGATTCTCATCTTCCTTTAAGTCAAAGGATGCGTAAGAAAAGAGCTCCTCCTGCTCTCTTTGATGATGTTACTTCTGTTGCTGGGGCCAAGAAAAGCAAAACTGATGCCCCAGAGGGGACTAAAAAAGTGGATGCTGGGTCTTCTAAAGCTATCGAGAAGCCCCCAATGGTTCCGAGCAAGAAAAATGCTCCTGTAGATGTAATTACAATCTCTCCGACCAAGACCTCTTTGGTTGAAGGTTCTGACCGCCCGTTGAAGAGATTGAGGAAATCATCCTTAGTTACTCCGGCTGAAACTGCCTCCTCCCTACCTGCTGGTGGTACTGATGTTCCAAACATCATTCTTCCAAGTTCTGCAATGAGCTCGGTCGTACCCGAGGTCTATGGTATTGATGAAAGAATTCCTAGGGATATGCTGACATCCTTAGCTGCTCGTCACCTTGCTTCAGTAAATTTCTTATACTTCTGGTTTTTCTTTCTTTCTCTGAAAGCTTGCATTTTGTATTGACTTTGCTATTTTTCTCATCTTTCAGTTGGTGAACTGTTTTAATAATATTGTGAAGAATGATGAAGCTATTAAAGCTTCAAGCTCCTCGTCAGGTGTAGAGGATGCTCTGTTGGGTTTGACCCAGTCTTTAAAGGAATCTCGTCAACAGTATGTTGACGAAAAAGCTGTTTGGGAGAAGAAATTAGCTGTGGCTGAAGCTGAGAAGGTGAAAATGGCCGAAACCTCCAAGAATTTGGAGGAGAAAGTAAAAGGTTTAGAGGTTAAACATCAGGAATATGATGGCCAGCTGAAAAAGGCAGAGGAAGAGTTATCTACACTGCGAGATATCAAGGTCAAAAAAGAGGAATTGGATGTGAAGCTCTCCTCGAAGAAGTTGAGGAGAAAGGTCGCAATCAAGAAACATTTCAGTGCTGGTTGGGAGAAAGGATGGGATAAAGGGATTGCTGCAATGACATTCCAAGTCCAATATGGGAAGTTGAAATACTTCCACGATGGCTGGGTAGCTGCTTTGCAAGAGTTGAAGGTCCAAGACGATTCTGAGCTATTCCAACAACACCTCCCTGGTCCTCCTCCACCAATTATGGAAGAAGAAGAAGATGATCCTGTCTCAGATGAGTCTTCTATGGCTTTGGGTGACCCAGTCTCTGCTTCTCAACCCTCTGTCGTCGAGGACGTTTCTTCTACGCCTCCTCCTGCCGAGAAGATTCCTGCTGATCAACCCGTTGTTACCACCGAGCAACCGAGCTCCTCGTCCCAGCCTCCCGAGAAAGTCTTGGGGGACAAGGAAAATGTGTGAAGTTGTTCGGTATCATTTCTATATTTCAATTCTTATAATCGAACAATGTAACCTTTTGATGATCTAATAAAATACATCTTCGTTCCTCTTCTTTATTGATACTCTGTCTGCTTTTATTTATTAACTCCTGTTTCCTCTTCTTTATTAGTTTTTGGCCAGAATGGAATTGATATCTGCTCCTGATACTGAGTTGATGCGACAATGCAATGGATATTATAAAGCTGGTCATACAGACCTAAGTGTATCAGAGATTGTCGACATCCTTGGTCACGATGCCTCAGAACAAGCAGTTGAGGCTTACCGGTATCTGAAAGATTTACTTGATAGATCTGTGGCCAATAATGTGGCGTATTACGAACTGATCGAGGAACTTCATGGTTCCATAGATGATCTTCAAAATCAACACAATGCAACAATGGCTTCATTGCACAAGGATTATGAAAATAGATACCAACAGCTCTCTTCTGAAACAGGCCATAAGAAGATCATTGTTGGATATGATATTAGGGAAAGGACCCTGAAAGGTGAAGTTGAAGCTTGCAGGTAGATTGCCGAGATCCTGGAACAAGAAAATAATAATTTACAGAAAAAGTTGGCTCAATATGAATCTGCAGCGTCATCTTCCACTGCTCTAGTGCCCGTTACTGATGAAGGTTTCTCTTTCTTAGAGGTCGAAAATGCCAAATTAAGGCAAGAACTGGATGATTTAAGAAGATCTGCTGTTTCTGGGACTGCTCGTGGACGAGGAAGAGGTTCTCGGGGACGAGGAATAATTGGCGAGGAGCAAAGTTCTCCAGTTGCTTCTCGGAGCCGATCAAGAGTTCTTAGCCGCAACGTTGAAGAGGCTCGCACACAATCTACTTTGGAAACTCAAGCGTTCCAACTGAAGGCTAAGGATCGTGCTCTGTCTGAATTGTCCAAGAAAAACTTATCTTTAGAAGATCAACTGGCTGCGACAAAGTCTGCTCTTCATACTAAGGATCTTTTTGCCAAAAACCTTCTCGAGCAATTGGATAGATTAACCTTTCAATTTCATAAACAACCCAGGGAATTCTGGATGGCAGGATATAATGAAGCTCTTGTTCATCTGGATGCTCGTATTGAACATGCCAACAATGAAGGTTACAAGCAGGGATGGTTGAACGCACTGGGTGTGTTAAAATTGGAGCAAGGGCATTTCTTATGGGATTATCATGCTCCTGGGCTACTTGACTTGCCTGTGCCACCTTTCAAATTGGACATGGCCTGGATCCCAGCTCGTTCCATTCCTCGCAGCTTAATTTCAAAATACCTCGGTGATTATAGCCTTCATTCCCAAGTTGAATTATCTCGTCCTGAGCATCTTTTGGATACACCTTCTGTGATGAACGTCAGAATGCTCAGAGATGTTAATTTCATTAATTCTCCTCTTTGCCTAGAGGATCCTCCTGCTGGCGAGGAGCCTGTTTCAAAGAATAAAGGAAAGAAACCAATAGAATATGTTTTCAATGTAACAGTTAGTACATTCATGTAACTTGTAATTTATTCTGGATTTTTAATAAAAAAAAAACTTTCATTTTCTGTTTGCCAATTTTGCTATTGTCTTGTGTTTATCAAACACCTTTATATTTGTGCATATGTATCTATGTATCTGTTAAAAAGATAACAATATTGTGCTGTCCATCAACTTAATAATAAAAATTTACAAGTATCAAGGTTGTTCAATCACTTAATAATAAAGTAATGAGTATAAATTGTTCAAACTGTTTCCAACCAACCAAGGTGGATAAATAATGTTTGTCGACCAACTACAGTTGATGGATTATCGTCCCCGACCAGCCATACTTGGTTCAATTTCAAATATAAAAATGTGTCCGACCAACTAAGGTCAATAATTTGTCCTAGTCGACCAACTACAGTTAGTGGGTCTTTATCCCCGACCAACTATACTTGGTGTATTTTGGAATATTTTGTTTTTCCTAACCAAAGGAGTATTTTTTGGCTCCTTAGAGCTTTTGGCTCCTTAGAGCGCCTCCTAACCAAAGGAGTATTTTTTGGCTCCTTAGAGCTTTTGGCTCCTTAGAGCACTTTTTGGCTCCTTAGAGCACTTTTTTTGCTCCTTAGAGCACTTTTTGGCTCCTTAGAGCATTTTTTGGCTCCTTAGAGCACTTTTTGGCTCCTTTTTTGGCTCCTTAGAGCACTTTTTTTGTGTGCATAGTGTATTACACTAGTATTCCACGAAAAACTTTCAACCAGAAAGAAAATGGCGAAACATCCTCGCTTTATTCATAATGAAGGGAATGCTTTACATTTTACATTACTGATAATACTTGCGTAGGTGTTCAGCATTCCACGCATTCTTAAATTCTTCTCCTTCTAGAGTTGCTATTCTGTAAGTTCCTAGACGAACAACCTCTGTAACTCGGTAAGGTCCATGCCAGTTTGCTTCCAACTTATTTTGCTTCTGAATGACTTTCTTTAGCACATAATCCCCTTCTTTTAAGTCACATTTCTTCACCCTTTTGTTGTAAAACAGAGCTGTACGTTGTTGGTAAGCAGCATTCCTAATGGCTGCCTCTTCTCTAACCTCCTCGAGCATATCCAAATCCAATCTTCTCATCAAATCGCTGACCGGGGAATTAAAATTCAGTACTCTATGCATTGGGAGACCCAACTCGGCAGGTATCACAGCCTCACTTCCAAATGCTAGCATATATGGTGATTCTCCAGTTGCTACTCGGGGAGTTGTTCGATAAGCCCATAGTACTGATTGGATCTCATTGATCCAATTTGCTTTAGCTTCACTTAACCTCTTCTTCAGACCATTTAGTAATGTTCTGTTTGTCACCTCAGTCTGTCCATTGCTTTGGGGATGGCCTGGTGCTGAATGATACTTCAAAATGTTCGATTGATGACAATAGGCAGCAAATTCTTCATTATCGAATTGTGTTCCATGGTCTGTGATGAATGCATGGGGGAGACCATATCGATAAATGATGTTCTTCCAAATGAATTGATATACCTTCTCGTACGTCATATCAATTAGTGGTTCAGCTTCCACCCACTTAGTAAAGTAATCCACTGCCACGACGAGGTATTTGAACCTTCCTCGGGTCGTCGGCAATGGTCCAACCAAATCAACACCCCACATGGCAAATGGCCAAGGTGAGGTTATGGGTGTCAACAATGCTTGTGGAGTTCTTCGGATGGAGGAAAAACGTTGGCACTTGTCACACTTCTTGGCATAGGCTATACAATCAGCCTTTATCGTCGGCCAGTAATATCCCTGTGTCATTACCCTTTGCAAAAGTGTTCGACCTGCTACATGAGCTCCACAAGATCCTTCATGGACTTCTTCAACCAATTCTTTGACTTCTGATGGATGCACACATCTCTGCAAACCTGCCATAATTCCTCGTCTATACAAAACACCATTAGTTAGCACATACCGAGCAACTTTATACTTCAATTTCTTTGCAGTTAGCTTGTCCTCTGGTAATTCTCCTTCTTCAATGTATGCTCTGATAGGATCCATCCAAGATGGTCCTAAGTCAAGGGTTATTATATTCACCATCAGATCTTCTTCTATGCTCCGACTTTCTAATACTTCAATTGGTATCGTTCTTCGCAGCTCGGTGCGCGTAGCTGACGCTAATCGGGCCAGTGCATCTGCTCTGGCATTCTCCATCCTCGGTATTCTCACCAATTGAATAGCATCAAATTCTGTTAATAACTCCATCACCTTTGCATGGTACTTCACTATTGATTCTCCCTTAACTGCATATATTCCCATCATTTGATTCACAATTAATTGAGAATCACTGAAAACAATTATTTGCCGTGCTTCCATAACTTTCGCCAAATGAAAACCTGCTATCATGGCCTCATACTCAGCTTCATTATTGGAAGCCTTGAATTGGAATCGCAAGGCATACTCCATGTCAACATCATCAGGGGTGTTTAAAACAGTCCCTGCTCCACAACCAGCTGTGCAAGATGATCCATCTACATATAATCTCCATGTAGGTAACTCGTCTTCAAATTTCTTATCTGTTAGAGTTCCTCGGTAAAATGTTATCTATTTTCTTTCATCATCCCCGGGTATCCTTAGTTCCTCGTCGGTCATCTGTTCGCGCCCTTTTACCAACCGGAGTTGGTCTGGGTTTAAATATGATGATTTTTCTACATCCACAAGTCCTTTTATCAACCTTGGTTGGTTTGGATCTGTGTCTGTTGATCCTGTATCGTCCACAGGTAGGTCAGCAAGTACCTTTTGTTCCCCGGGGGTATTAGGGTATGTGAATTCTGCTATAAAATCTGCTACAGCTTGCCCCTTTAATGATGATCTGGGTTCGTACACAATATCATATTCACCGAGTTCTATTTCCCAATACATCAATCTTCCTGATTTTTCTGGCTTGTGAAGGGCTTGTCTTAATGGCATGTCAGTATATACAATGATTGTATGGGCCTGGAAGTATGGCCTCATTCTTCTACTTGCTTCAATTAATGCCAGTGCCAATTTTTCTAGCTTTGGGTACCTGATTTCTGCACCTCGGAAAGCTTTACTTGTGCAATAGATAGGTTTCTGGACTCCATTCTCCAATCTGATCAATGCTGAACTAACTGCATTCTCTGATACTGCCAAATACAAGTACAGCTTCTCTCCAGTTATTGGCCTAGACAACAATGGAGGGGCTCCCAAATACTTCTTCAAATCTTGAAAGGCCCTCTCACATTCATTAGTCCACTCAAAACTTTTTCGCAGTGTTTTGAAGAATGGAAGGCATTTATCAGTTGCTCGGGATACAAATCTGTTGAGCGCTGCAACTCGTCCGGTAAGACTCTGTACTTCTTTCCTCGTCGTTGGAGATCGCAGCCCTAAAAGAGCTTTAATCTTTTCTGGATTTGCCTCAATACCTCGTTGATTAACGATGTATCCGAGGAACATTCCTTCTCGTACTCCAAAGGTACACTTCGTCGGGTTGAGCTTCATTTGGTATTTATCCAGTTGATCAAAGGTCTGGCCTAAGTCAACTAGATGATCAGTAGCTCTCTTGCTTTTGGTGAGCATGTCGTCGACATAGACTTCCATATTGCAACTGATTTGTTCGGCAAAAACCTTGTTCATCAGCCGCTGATATGTTGCACCTGCATTTTTTAAACCAAAAGGCATAACATTATAACAATAAGTTCCCCTTGGGGTAATAAAAGAAGTACTTTCCCTGTCTTCAGGTTTCATTTTGATCTGATTGTAGCCAGAATATGCATCCATGAAGCTGAGTAGCTCATGTCCCGAGGTAGCATCCACTAGCTGATCAATTCTGGGCAATGGAAAATGATCTTTTGGGCATGCCTTGTTAAGATCGGTAAAATCAACACACATTCTCCATTTGTTGTTCTTCTTCTTTACCATCACCACATTTGCCAACCAATCTGGGTATTTCACATCTTCAATGAATTGGGCTTTCTGGAGTTTTTCGACCTCCTCTTGTATGGCCTGGTTCTTCTCGGGACTAAACACTCTTCTTCTTTGCTTCACAGGCTTGATCTCCTTATTCACATTGAGCTCGTGACATAAAAAGTTTGGATCTATACCTGGCATGTCTTCATGACTCCAAGCAAAAGTATTCTTCCTGTTTCTCAAAAAAGTTATCAACTCCTGTTTTATTGAAACATCCAGCGACGATCCTATCTGGGTTACTCGTTCAGGATGCTCGTCGTCCAGAATAACAGTTTCTGTAGACTCCACCACCTGTCCTTTTACAAGTTGAGATTCATCCCTAGGGTCAAGAGTTTCAATTTCTGTACCCTCCTCCACTTGATAAGTAGTAGTCTTTTTCCTTGATTCTTCAAGTTCTTCTTGCTCGGCAGACGAATAATAGCATTCCCGAGCTACTTTTTGATCACCTTTCATAATTACGACTCCAAAATTCGTTGGGAATTTCAAACACTGATGTACTGTAGATGGAACTGCTTCGAACTTCTTCAATCCCACTCTTCCCATGATGATGTTGTAGGCTGACTGCACATTCTTATCCATCACAAAGAATCGTATTCTTTCTGTTCGACAAGCAGGCCAAGTTCCAATGAGTATATCCAACTTGATCGTCCCAAGTGGAAAAACTTTCTCGCCAGCAAAACCCAGAAGGGGTCTGTGATAAGGTTCCAATTGAGATAATTTTAAATTCAAGCTATCAAAGCATGAATAGTACATGATGTCTGCTGAACTACCATTGTCTACTAACACCCTTGAAATGACCACATCCTTCATCCTTATTTTGATCACCAAAGGATCATCATGAGGGTAAAGAACACCTGCCAGGTCGTTTTTTGAAAAACCAATCACTAGCTTCTCTTTGTTTACCTTCCTCGGACGATCATCCTCGGCCAGATTTATTCGCTGAATATAAGAACAAGCTTGAGCCTCTCCGAGGTAAGCTTTTCTTTCTGCAGTAAGGTCTCCTCCTCCTGCATCTCCTCCTGTAATAACATTACAATCAAATGACCCAAAACGAATGGAAAATACCTCTCGTTCAGGCTGCCTTGGCTTCTTGGGAAGATCAGGGTCATCATCTGGATCATCTTCATGATCCCTCTTCTTTTTCTCCTCTGCACGACGAGGAGATCTAGATCTCTCTCTAGTTCTGTCATCATTCTTCCTTTCACCTCTACGATCTACATACTTTGATAACTTTCCTCTTCGGATGAGTGTTTCAATCTCGTTCTGAAGGGCTATGATTTTTTTTGGTCATATGGCCATGATCTTTGTGAAACTCGCAATATTTGGCCTTATTCCTCAGATCGGGATTTGTCTTCAGTTTCTCTGGCCACTTGATTTCCTCGCTATTCTTGATTTCTTCCAAAACATGATTAATACCCATTTTCAATGGGGTATAATTATCGTACTTCTTTAGGACTTCCAACGTTGTCCTATTATTCCTGTAATGCTTGTCACCACCATTACCTTTCTGATATTTCTTCTTAGACTTGTCGACCTCCACTTTTACTTCTTTATCCATATTCTTCTTCGCAGCCATAGCCTCCTCGGCATTCATAATTTTGGCTGCTTTTGCCATCAACTCGGACATAGTTTTAGGTGGATCTTTGGCCAAGGTGTAGTACAGCTTATTAGGCAGCAAACCACTCATCAAAGCAGTGATTGCTGTCTTTTCTTCGTAATCTACGACTTCCAACTTCTCGTTATTAAAACGAGTTATGTAGTCTCTAGTACTTTCACCTGATTTTTGTCTAACACTTAACAAATGTGCTACTCGCTTTATCGGCTTTGCCCCAAAACAAAAATTGCCAATGAACAACTCGGCTAATTGAATAAAAGTTGAAATCTTACCCCGAGGAAGATTATTATACCATATCTGTGCAGATCCGGTAAGAGTTCCCGAGAATGCTCTACACCTCATCTCGTCGGGGACGGCATAAATATCGACAGCAGCTTGGTATTGTTCTATATGAAGTACAGGATCTGTCTTTCCATCGTACTTGGGGGTTACCACAGGTGCTTTGAATTTTGATGGTGTAGGAAAATCCACAATGGCTTGCACAAAAGGTGTCCCTTGAACGAAAGTTCTCTGTAGGGGGTTTCTTGCCTTAGCCATTTCGCCCAGTCTATCCTCCAACCGCTGAATGGAACCTTTCCATGCTTCATTTCCTTCCTCAGGTCGCTTAGTCCGAGCAATTGATTGTTCTGACGTAGCTTCCTGAGATTTATCTCGACGAGTAGCTGGTCGTGATTGTGCTGATCCTTCTCTCAAACCTGATGGTGGCCGAAAACTTCTTGATGGAGCTCTAGGTGGACTCATATTCCTCCTTGGTCCTAATCGACTGAAAGGAGACACCCTGCTTAACCTTTCTAAAGCGCTAGTTCTCTCCGGAGAGAGAGTGATACGTTGATCTATATCCGTAGCCTGTATTGATGAAGTTCGCCCAGGTTGATAAGAAAAATCATTAGACTCCCCATTGCGATATGACGCAGTACGTCTGGATCGTGATTGCCCACGATCACTCCGTTGTCCTGAATAAGTAGGTGCACCGCCTTGAAAAGTTTGAATGAGTTGCCTCATAGATTCTTGCATGGCGGTTTGTCCTTGAGCCAGATTTGTCATAATTCCAGTCAGATCTGGGGGTGCAGATGGATTTGGAAGATTTCCAGTATTTCCAGCATTTCGATTACTGGATTCTGGATTATCTGCCATTGATAATAACTGATTTTTGTGAAAAACGATAGTAACAGTCGTTTCCCACAGACGACGCCAATCTGTTGATGTAAAAAACTAGATTGCTCTAATTATTCAATCACAGATAAATAAATAAGACAAAGATTTTTAAAGTGGTTCGGCTAGGAATAAAGCCTACGTCCACTGTTATGTTATTGCTGAGTGTTTGCAGAATTCTTGATTACAAGTTCTCTCAAGAAATTTCGGTCCCCTTGAATGGGTTTGATACAAGGTATTTATAGCCTTGAGGCTGTACATGAAAGGTTCGATACATTAAATGATATACATGTGAAAGGGTAATACATTTAATGCAGCGTGCGCGTCAAGAGTATAAGCATTCAATGAATATCTGAACTGTTGATTATCTGGCAATTAATGATACGACCGAGGTGCAGCTCGGACCGCCATAGCTGCTCGCTGATCAGGAGTTCCTCGGAGAACTATAGTACCTCGGTGCGCTAGAGTTCCTCGATGCGCTAGAGTTCCTCGGTGTATCCTCGTTGCCCGGAAAGAAGCATGGTTGGTCGGGAAATGAACTTCCTCGCTGCTATCGTGCCACGTAGATTGACACGTGTCTTCGTATTATTCGTCCACATCAGCATATTAATTTTGGTATCAACAGACATACCCTAGAGACATGAATAAAAACTTCAAGCTTGAAGTCAATTAAGATTGAAATATTATAATGATACACCCCAAAAAAATATTTCTCATAAAGACTTATTTTCAATCATGCAAAACATTCTCACTCAGATATGAAACTCTAAGTATATGATACACCAAGGTGAAGAAAGATAATAAAATCATACGAAACGTGTTGGATGTGAAAATTGAGAATTAAGATGCAAATCAAACGATACCAACTATATTTCTATCAACTTATCTCTATTAAGGGTTTTACAAACAAGTAAAAACATATTTTCACAATAACTAGACAAATCCTAGACCCATTTTGATAAGAAAAAATATAGGCAATACTATCACACTTACCGAATTTGAGTTTATATCCAATATTCATAATGAAGAAAAGATTATCTATAAAAGGAAAATAACATGATGAGACCATTAACAAGTAACATAAAGTCATATCTCATTTTTGTACAAAGAAAAAATAAATTAACACCATTGAGATAAAGATCGAAGCTCGAATGTAATTAAGAATTGTAAATCACGGCACAAAGACTTAAATCTTTAACTCAAGTGAAATCTATAACACTCTTTTAAAAGTATTTTTATTTAACAATTTTCCCCCTCAATGAGAGATTTTTGGATAAAATCTTCTATCTCATATCCTTCATACTACTTAAATTTGGATAGATAGAAATCTTTGAGACATCATTTTTGTTCATTTTTCATTTGCATGTGGCGACTTTCACTCCAAATAAAATATGGGAAGCTATTTTCATAAGATGTAGCTCTCACATTCAATAGTTTTATTCCTAACTATATCACATCTCATGTTTTTTTTATATATAACATATGTTTTTTCGACTTCTTTAAAGCATGAACCAAAATCTCACATATACACAACAAGGAATTAGACACTATTTCACAAGTCTTTTGAAGTTTTGAACGTTTTGTTGATGATCATAAATTATTGCTGTTCCTCAAAAAGTGGTATAATAACAATGTGTAGTACAGTGTAAAGTGAAACAAGATATAACTATGCATTCATAATATATTTATCTTATAGTTTACAAAACTTAAATTAAAACATAATCCGTATCATGTAGCACATGTCTTATTTCCCCCAAAATGAAAAATGATCAAATATGACATTTTGATATATGAAAATATGTCATGGAGTATATAATCTAAAAGGAATAAAGATGATCGTGTCAAAAATATTTTTGAATTTTTCAGTAAAAGATATGTACAACCTTAAAATATCACGCCGTAATATTACAGAATATACATTAATCATATAATATTAAGCATATTAATACAAGATCAATCAATCACGAAAAATAATCGATGAAGTCATAAGATAGTCAAATCTAGAGATATCATCAAGGTTTAGAATAAAAAAGCATGCAAAGCCTAACTACAAAATATGAAAATATAAGGATAATAAGTATATATATATATATATATACACACACACACACATATGAAACGATAATTAGAATATTGATCCAATGTAAAAATAAAGATGCTATCATATGAAAAGGATATATAACAAGCATGGATAAATAAAAATATAAACTACCTACTACAATCTTAAAAGCATATTGTTGGAAATAACCAAAATAAAAGAACATTTTCTCAAACAAAATCAGTGGTATCAAAATATATCACAATAGAGGTTTTAGAGCATCCACAATGGGGACGGTAAAGTCCAAGAAAAATGGTAAGTTTACAAATTTGTAGGGCTGCAATGGTGGGTGAAATGGTACGAATTCCGTAGACGAATTTGTAAGGTTTCTTCAAATTTGCGGAACCACTGCAGAATTTGTAAAGGCTTCCTACGGACTTCATTTGTTCGTAGGAATTCCTACGAACAAATGAAGTTCGTAACAAATATAAATAATTTTTTTTATCATATACATGGGTTCCTACGAACAACATTAGTTCATAACAATTCCAACGAACAAATGTTGTTCGTAAGAAGTATTCTTTTATTTCCTACGAACTATTATTGTTCGTTGGAACTATTTCTACAATTTGAACTTATTCCACCATTGTGAGAAGTGACTGCTGATGAAAGGTAAAATCCCTTTTTAATTTGTAAATATACCTTTCGTGGCTATCCACCACTGCTGTTTCTCTTACGAGGAACAATCACAATCAATAAGGAAAACAGAAAATCACGCACACAACACAACTATGTACGTGGGTCAACAACTTGCCTACGTCCACGGAGAGATCTACTATTTTATTAAGTATCTCTCAATATGCTTGGTTGCCTGCCCCTATGCCCTAGGCCAGGGATTATAATTTATAGATGTAGAATCCTCATTCTTTAAGTAACTCCACGATGCCCATGATAATCCATAAATCCCTTGAATATCTCCACGATATTATAGGGGATTGACCTGGTTTTGAGGCAATGTGGTCTACACACGCATGTAGCTCCTTTTTACGATGTGAGGTTGGGCTATTTTCTAACTCTGTTGGGCCAAGTCGACTGTTGTTGTGGGCTGAGAATAAAATTCGGTCCCCGTAATTGCCCCTAAAATCCTTGGGCCATTGCTTGGGCTAATAGATTTTACATGTGGCTAAGGGTGCAACTTCGTCAGTGGCATACTCATAATTTATTGAAGCATGAGAGGTGCGCTTGTCTTTCTGTGAGATATTAAAGCGCCAAATCTTCCTCGAGAAGTGTAAGACGTCACTTGCGTGTTTAAAACTTAGTTTGTCAAGAACCTAATCGTGAGTTCATTGTTTATGTTCGTTTTTGTGCAGACTGTGTACTTAGGCTACATTACTTACTCTCACTCTTCAAAATCAAGACTTTCTCATCTTTCCAAGTCTCCTCTTGTCTAGTAAGTTTCAGCCTTCTTTTTTTTATAGTTTCTTTTGTTCTGTGCATCGATCTTCTACTGTAGCTAGGGTTTTTGTATTTTCTCTTACGGTGATGCTTGATAATAAGTCTTTGTCTGAGTTTCAAAAGTGTTACAATATACTTGATTTGGTAGAGATAGAGTGTACGTCAGTCCTCAGAAATGTTCGCCACCTAGAAGATGGTCACTGGATCCATGTTCCATTAGTTTCATAAGGGGGGTTAACGTTCCCCCCTAACCATATGTTTTTACATTTTTTCAAATACTTCAACATAGTCCCTGTTAAATGTTCTCCAAATGTATGGAAGATTATTAATGGAGTTAATAGGATAAACCAACTTTATGGTACCAACTTAGGATTAGTTGAGATTTTCTATTGCTATTCCTTCTCTCGCACCAGTGGGGGTCGTATGTACTTGAAGGTAAGAATTCTTGATAGGGTGTTGGTAGTAAATCTAACTGATTCCCATAAAGACCATTAGTCTAAAGGTTTTATTGCCAAGAATTGACAATTTCCTCCCCAATCAGGGGGCATAAGGTAGTTGGGACCTCGAATCCCTACCTTTGGGGAGGAATACATAGGTTAATATCTCTATCTCTGTTTTATTACTTATTTTCCTTCCTCTGTGTTCATTCGTTATAATTCTTCCTTCTTTTTCGTTTATAGTGAAAGCCAAGAATCAAAAGCCAACTCTTCGTGAGATCCGAGCCGTTAAACTTCTAAAAGCTTGGAGGATAAGAGATACCGTTGCTGAAGGGGAACATCCTCGTTCTGTTGCATTCTTGGTGGGATATAAGAATACTACTTCCAGCTTTATTGCTCGTTCAGTAGACACAATCCCTCATCTAGAGGTTATAGTAAAAGAAGTTGGTGGTACCTCTGAACCCATTGAGGGAGGAAGAGGAAGATAGTAGCTTGGGGGAGGATCAGGTAGAAAGCAATGAGGAAGGAAGTGGAGAAGGTGAGAGCAACAAGGAAGAGTCTAATGAAGGAGAGTCCAACAAAGAAGAGATGGCCCCTCCAAAGATAAGAATCTTAATCCAGGATGACGACGATGACAATCTATTATCCAACAGGATGAAGTTCCTCAAGCAGAAAGCTAGAGACTCTATTGGTAGATCCAAGGTGGTGGCTCAAGAGAAGGAGGTGGAGAAAATGACGAAAGAAAAAGAGGAGAAGCGATAGAGATAGAGAGAAGGAGAGAGAGAAAGGGAGAGAAAGAAAGAGAGAAGAAGAGAAAAAGAGAGAAGGAGAAAAAAGAAGGGCACATGCCTCAAAGGCCTCGATAATGCTTATGTTGCTATTGTTGAGGGAGCCTCGGTGGCTGTTGCTCCTCAACTTGCCCCCTACAGCTAGAGAAAGCAGTGCTCATGACTGACCGTTAGCGTTCATCGAGCATGGGGGAGACCAGTTAGCCCTCAAGTCTTACCATGAGCTTACTTTGGTAAGTACTCATTTCTCTATACTTCTTCCTTCTATGTTTTCCTCTAACATCTTATGCTTATTCTGTGTTTTTTTTATTTGCAATTTGTCTTTCACTACACTGTGCTACTCTATGGTCGAGCTGAGCTATCAAGAAGAAACTCAGAGTTGGATGAAGATCTAAAGTCTTTCGAGAAGGCCCTTTCTAATATGAAGGCTACATTTGATAAACAGAGGGAAAAGTCTGCTAAAGAGTTTTTCAACCTCCGTGAAGCTTATGATGTCGTGATTACGGACAAGCTGGCAGTGGCAAATAAGGGGTTGGTCGCGAAAGTGGAGAAGTTGAAAGAGTAAGCAACGACCGTTCGAGAAAGTTTATATAATGAAGGTTGGGATGCAACGTATGACGACACCGAACGCTAGATTGCTTATCTTCGGCGAGCATGTTTCAAGAAAGGCTGGGATCCAGTCTTGACTGTTGCTGGAGTTGCTGTTGATTCTGCCCTCTTCTCTCAACATTATCCTGGTCGCAATCCTGTTGAAGAGTGTCCCTCTGCCCAACCAGATGCTCAAGATAGCATGGGGCCCATTACTCCTGTTGTTGGGGTTGCACTAGTCAATCCATAGGGGGGCACTATCCTAACTGAAGGAGCTATTGGTGAAAGGGAGATTCCTGTCGACCAAGCTGCTGATAAAGGGAAAGGGCCCTCCACATCTGACCAGGTTGAGGCTTCCTAGGAATTTTAGGCATTACTCTTGTTCACTTTTTATATTTTTGCTTCTTCCATTCGTTGTACTGGCATGTGCCCTTTGATTTAATGAAAAAGCAAACTTTTTATTTTATTACTGATTGTTGCTACTTATGTTGCTTATTTAGTTGGTTATAGCTCATTGATTTATATATATATATATATATCCCTGCTAACTCCTGTCTAAGCTAGATTCTTGGTCCGAACATAAGCGCTCAAGCGCGCTGAGCTTTTATATGGATTTGTAAATCCCTGAGGGAGAGAAACTAGGATTATAAAGATTAGTATGAGGTGGTCGCCAAGATAAAGGATAGGCTCGAAGAGATGGAGGGAATAGGTGCCTCTGTATAGGAGGAGATGAACGCCTTGAAAGCAAAGCTTATGGATGCGTCTGAAATCAACCAGGTGGGGGAATTTATGCAAAGAGGGAATGAAGCTTTGAGGAGAGAAATTACTCGCCTCGAAGAAAACACTCCATATGGTCCTCATTTGGTGCTGCGAAGCTCCTCCTCATCGTCTGCTATGGTTGCTCATACTGTCAGGAGGGAGCTTATCGATCTGAAAGAAGATGTTCGTCGAGCATATGTGATTATTGCTGGTTTTCAAAGGGATGACACATGATTGAGAGAGTTATTCTGAAAGGGTCCTCGGTAGGTTTGGGCTGATGGGTATGACCAAGGTTTGACAGATGCCCCAAGGAGACTGAAAGAGATCGAAGAACTTACTTTTGCTAGGGGATGGTTAAATGTTCTTAAGGAATTGAAATTGTTTAAAGAATCCACCTTGAGGTATAAATATCGGACTGTTTGCCCTTCTGTTCTGCATAATCCCTTTTCGAGGGATGATCGATGGATCCCAATAGATGCTATTTCGGTGTATCTTCTAAAGCCACGCCTAGAGAGCTTTGAAGAAGACTTGGTTCCTTATCCGGATGATGGTTGGAGATCTCGAGTAACGGACTGCCTTGCTCGTTGCGCTGGGCCATCGTAGGTCTTTAAGTATTTTTTTAGTCTTTTGATATAAATGTAACCGTATGATTCTTAATGATAGATAAGCTGATTATTTATGTTTTTAGCATTTGCCGACTAAACATGTGTTAACCTTACTTGTTAGTTGCTTTGTATCAGTGTTTGACCAAAATAATATACTTGATAAATATGATCATAGTATAAATGAGGTAGTACAAAACTTATAATCATTTTGGGCTTCTCTACTGAGTAAATGACATTGAGTTTTGTTATCTCGTGCTTAAACATTCTCCCACTCCAATATGCCTTTGCCATATCATTCCATCCCACTTTACCTCTTAGGTTGTATCTTCACACTTCCTTTGGCCTAAGTCGGGTGATGGCGAGAATGTACCTGGTTAAGGGGACATCCATCCGAACAGGATTTTTCAACCAACCTAAGTTGGCGACCAACCTAGAGTTGGCTTTATTACCTAAGGATCCCCTATAGGTCTTTCATTGTTGTCGGAGCAACTAAGGAGGCTAATTGTGTTTTCAATATAGATCTGAGGAAGATTAATCGTAAACCTTGCTTTATATATATTTTAGTTTTGCATACAATAAGTATGGCACACTGTTGCGACCATAAGAGCTTTGTTTCTTGACTGGAGTAAGTTGACCAACTTACTGTTTATGTTATCTTTTGAGGGGGTGCATATTGCTTAGAAAGGATGCATATTGAAGTTTTATCAAGAGATATTAAACAACCAAGATATTTAGAATGCACGGGATAATCGATATTTATTGACGAAAAAGGATAAATAAAAGGCAGCATCAGTTTGTAAATGAAGATTTGCCTAAACTAATGATGCTGAAAAATAAAAGATATAAAAGTCTAAAAGTAGAATTTCTTAAGGTTGGTTGCATTCTCAGACCTTGGTATCTCCCCGCCCTACAACGTTTCTAAGTGATAGGCCCCATGTAAGTCGTCTCTTATTATCTTAAAAGGTCCCTCCCAATTTGGTCCCAGTTTGCCGTCTGATGGTCTCATAGCACTGTCAAGGACTTTCCTTAGGACGTAATCCCCTACTAAAAATTTCCTCAGATTGACTTTTTTATTATATTTTTTGGCCAGTTACTGTTGGTAGGATGCCAACTTAACTAGTGCCAGTTCACGTCGCTCATCAACTAAGTCAAGCTCAGTGAGTAATGCTTTATTATTGAGGCCTTGGTCGACCAAGGTAGTCCTCATAGTAGTTAATCCTGCTTATAGTGGGATGACTGTCTCCATTCTATAGGCGAGTGCGAAGGGGGTTTCTCTTGCTTCTCTCTTAGGATTTATGTGATAAGCCTACAAAACGTGAGGTAGCTCATCTACTCAGGTACCTTTGGCTCTTTTCAGTTATTTTTTTAGTTCGTCGATCATTATCTTATTGGAAGATTCAGCTTGCCCGTTGCTCTGGGGATATGCTATAAAACTAAAGTGGTGCTTGATGTCATGCTCGTCACAAATGCCTTAAAAGAAGCAATTTTCTAATTAAGTGCCATTGTTAGTGATGATCGTCCTTGGCATCCAAAAGAGGCTGATGATGTTCTTCTATATAAACCTCATCATGTCAAAGTCTCGGATGTTTATGAGTCCTCTACCCATTTGGTGAAGTGGTCAGTGCCGACCAATAGATACTTACGATTTCCAGATACGGTAGGCAGATGCCTTATAATATCCAAGTCCCACTGGGCGAACGACCATGCAGTGGTTAATGACTTGAGGTTGCTATCCGGTTGGTGGACCATAGGGGAGTGCTTCTGGCACTTCTCACGCTTTCGAACATAAATTCTAGCATCCTTCTGTATGTACGACCACCAGTGCCCGTCCTTGATCGCTTATAAAGCCAAAGATCTTCCTCCTGTATAACTCCCATAAATGCCTTCATGAAGTTCACTAAGAACCTGCTCGACATCTCGGTGAACGCACTGGAGGTAGTGGCCAGTGAAAGACTTTCTGAGAGTTTTTCTTCAAGAGAGAAGTGAAAGCTAACAGCCTTAACTCTTATTTGATGCACTGATCTCTTGTTGCCTGGCAGTGTGTCGGTCCGTAGGTAAGTTGTGATGAGATCCATCCAACTGGGTGCCTTTTCTATATGGAGGACTTGCTCTGCAACTGTATGGTTGATGATTGGTTGCATGAGGAATTCCATCTGAATGGTTTTCCTTAAGTCGGAGTCAATGCTGGAGCTTGGCGCTGCTAAGGCATCGGCATGACTGTTCTGCCCCTGTGGAACTGCTAAACATCAACTTTATCAAACTTTGTCATAAGTCCCCTTACAAATGCGAGGTAAAATGCCATCCCCTCATCCTTGGCACTAAAGTCTCCACTTATCTGCTTGGACACTATCTTTGAATCGCTAAATACCCAAAGGCATTTTGGCCCCTAGTAATTATGCTTTATGTAGGTCGGCAATCAACGCTTCATATTCTGCTTCATTGTTGGAGGCTTCAAATCCTAGCCTGATCCCTTGTTCGAGCACAGTCTTCTTTAGGGTAACCAATATAATGCTTACTCCTCCCCCTGGAGTTGGAGGCTCCATCAACCTAAAGGGTCCAGTTAAAGGTTTTTACTTGCTCTTCTGCTAGTTGCTTAATTTTTAACTGGGTAGTAGGCTGATTTCCCGTGAACTCAGCGATAAAATCTACTAGAATTTGTCCCTTAATTATTATTCTTGGTTGGAAGTGGATATCGAATCTTCCAAGCTCCACCAACCACTTTGACAATCGATCGGAGAGGTCAGCTTTCCTTAGAACAACTTTGAAGGGGTGCGAGGTGATCACGATGATGGAATGAGCCTCAAAGTAACGTTTCAGCTTCCTCAAGGCTATTACTAAGGCATAGTCGAGATTCTCTGGGGAAAATAACTTTGCTCGACATCCAAAAGTGTCTTACTTACATAATAGACTGGGTGTTGGCCTTCTTCCTTCTCGCATACCAAGGCGGAACTCACATTATGGTGTGACATAGCAAGATAAAGTTATAAGGGCTTGCCTTCACTTGGGATCACCAGTAAGGGTGGCTTGCTGAGGTAAAACTTGAGCTCTTCTAGGGATTTGGAGCAGTCTTCGTTCCATACTAATCCCTTATCTTTCTTCAACAGTTGGAAGAACGATCGACAACGCTCTAAAGACTTATAAATGAAGCGGTTAAGTGAGGCGAGCATGCCGATAAGATTTTGGACATCTCTAATTGTTTGAGGAGCTGGACTTTTTTTATGGCATCGATCTGATCAGGGTTTGCTTCAATCCCACCTTTTCTCACTAGGTATTCTTTAAACTTTCCTGACTGGACACCGAACAAACACTTGCTAGCAGTAAATTTCACCTGATATTTCCTGAATATCTCAAAGGCTCCTGCTAGGTCTGAGAGATGGTCGCCTTTGAGTTTACTTTTGACCAGCATGTTATCGATGTATACCTCCATTATTTCTCCCATTTATTTATTGAACATCCTAGTGACCGGTCTCTCCTGCATTTTTAGGCCAAATGACATGACTTTATAACAATATAACCCAATAGGCGTTATGAAGGAGGTCTTATCTTGGTCTGGATCATAAAGTGGGATTTGGTGGTATCCGGAGTAAGCATCCAGAAAGCTCATTCTTTTATGCATTACAGTGGCATCGACCAATTGGTCTATCTTTAGGAGAGGAAAACTGTCTTTTGAATAGGCCTTGTTGAGGTTGGTAAAGTCAATACAAACTCTTCAGCTTCCGACACTTTTAGGTACTATGGTTGGATTGGATAGCCATTTGGGGAATTAAACTTATCGAATGGACTTGCATCCAGTAACTTTTCTACCTCTTTTTCTATTGCCTTCGCCTTTTCTGGGGCTATTTGGCGAGCCTTCTAAGTGACTCGTTTGAAAGTTGGGTTGATGTGTAGTCGATGGCATGCAATTGAGGGGTCTATCCCAGACAGCTCGTATGGTTCCTAAACAAAAATATCCAGATTGCTCCAGAGGAACATGGTGAGTTCCTTTTTTTCTTGGTCGGTGAGGGAGGCTCCGATCAGAAATCTCATTTCAGGTAAGTTGACTCCAGGTCTAACCTCTTCCAGGTCTTCGACGACCCTATTTGCGGGGTGGACCCTGGTTTCGTCTACCCCTAGTCGATCGTACCGTAATTGCTATTTTGAAGGTAACACGCCTTCTTGGGCTTCCTCTTGGACTTTGTTCTCATCTTTTTTCTTCTCGTGCTTAGGGTGGATAGCAGCGATGAAGCCTTTTTGGCTAAATCTTGGTCGTTATGGATCTCGGCCACCCCCGATTGTAATACTCCTTATTTATGAGTAATTATTTTTGTATTAAATTACTAAGTGGGTTAGTTATATAAAATAAAGAAAATTGAAGCAAATATTAATTTAAGAGTTAATATTTCTAGAGTATTGCATATTTATCATTAAGCGAATGTAAATAGTGTAATATTACATTTTGTTGCGTTGTTATTCTTTAAGCGACGGTTATGATTTATATTCTAATCGGGTTATTATGAAAAAGTTAATATAACGCTGTAACAATAAATAATGAACGATATCCCAGATGTTAGTTTAGAGGGCACGGTTAGTCCGGGAATGGTTGAGATAGTCAAAATAAGTGTCGGGTATGTTTTTAGGTTTTGGGGTACTTTTGGCTTGTTATAACTTAAATATGATGTTACAAGTCATTTTAAGTATGTAGTAGCATTTAATGTTGGACTTAATATATTTGGGCATTTACTCTTGCAAGAGCATTTATTAGTCAATTGTGTTTTAAACCTAGAAAGTTAGAGAGAGAAAGAAGAGAAAAGAGAGAGCTTTGGTGATTCGAGCTTGGAATCATTGCAATGAGAAGATAATACGAGGCTACAATATTGAGGCAAGTTTCTAACTTGCATAAATGTATGATTGGGTGTGAATAATTTGTATATATAGTTAGTGTTCTTGAGATTAAACCATTTATGGATTTTGATGATTTGGTTGTTTAAATCTAAAGGTTTAGGATCTAGACTTGATTGAATGGATGTAGTAGTTAAATGTCTTGTGGAAGGGTTTGTAGATGATGTTGGTTGATGATGTTGGGTTTAGATGGAAGAAAATAATTTTTAGAAATTTAGGGTTAACATCAACCCGTAGCCACAACTGGGCATCTCGACGAGGGCGAATCGATTCGCCCTCCTTAGCGAATCGATTCGCTAAAATGGAGGCTACAGGTTTGAGGAACCGAATCGATTCGGGTTAAGGCCGAATCGATTCGGGCTTAGACAGAAGGTTGGTTTTCTCAGTCGAATCGATTCTCTTTTTGTGCAAAGCGATTCGAAAATCCTGCTGTTTCATGAAATTTTTCCAACTTGGTTTCAACTCCTTTTCTTTTAGGTTTGAGGCTTAGGAACCTTCTCATATAATGTATTAAAAAGTATTAGGGTCTCACATAAGGGGGATTAATACCCGAGGTTAGTAAGGGGCTATCCGGGCTTTTTTCGGGGACTATTTAGTATAATTTAATGTCTCATTTCATCTAGTCAACGAGTCTAGGACCAGGGTAGAGTCGGGTAGTATCGTTTTAGACTTACGGGGGCTAGTATGGGGGTAATTACACTTTGTAGCTGAAATTGTTACGTACATACGGTTTCTGAAATAAGAAGTGTATGTTTAATTGGTATATCTTGTGATTATGTCACGCACAGACATACCTCTTTAAATGCTATCATAAGGAAAGTTACACGAATGAGGTAAATCCCTTGAATAATGATGCATGGAGAAAATAGTCCTCGGGACATGGTACCAATTGTTACATTGTATGATTGTTTTGTTCGAAATGAGGTAATTTCGAGTATGGTTATGACTCATTATCGAAGGTCTATGGCCGCTTCCCATGCGTTACGATTTAGGATACCCAAGTGGTCATGAACATAGGCCTTGGAAGATGATAGCAATTAGGGGGGCATCTAGTGGGGTAACTCCCGAAAGGATGGTCTTATAACCGTTATATTATGATTGTAATTGTTCTCACGGAAATGGTATTTCATACGAATGATTTGATGAAACTACGAATCAACTTTAATTGCATATGATCCTTAATAATTAATTGACATGTGAGGGTATATTTTACGAATTGCTGAATTAAGCATATTGAGTAGAGTTAGGTTACTCCTCTTATTTAGATGGGTAGTTTAACTTATAATAAAATGTATACGCTAGGATGTACACTTAGAAGAAAGGTGAGGATGATCCTTTGAGCGAAGATCGAGCTTAACCTGATTATGATGTTTTTCATTCACAACTGTTATGCATTTTATTCACATGTATACCATATCAAACCGGGCCCTAACCCATTTATATTTTTCCCGCTTTTGTGGTACTTATTTATGTTTAGGTTCTCCGCCACATGGGCGCCCGCTTTGATCTTCCTTTCCAGTGTTATGGAGCTACGGTATTTTATGGATGTTGTAGGATTTTTGTATTAGACGCATCAACCTCTTTTGGATATTATAGTTTTGATCCGTCTGTATATTCGGGCGTGTTGCCCAAGTTCATTATTTATGTTTACTTTAATACTCGGTGTAACCTTTTTGTATTAGTCTGTTAACCGATAGCTTATTCGGTTATGTTTTGTAGAATTGTGATTAAACTGTTATATGTATTTATATATCCATCTTTTGTTATAAATTGGATGATCAAAACTGTTTTTATCAGATATGCAAAATTGTATTTGGCTTCTGTTTTAAAAAATATTTGGTGGTTGTCTCGTACTATTGTTATGCGACAGTGATGTTAAGAATGGACCATTTAAGATTCCTGATTACAGGAAGTGCAATTTATGGGGCATATTGTAACGGCTGAGGGTATTTTCGTAGACCTAAACAAGGTTGTAGAGGTGAGAGAGTGGGATCAGCCTACAATGCCAACTAAGATCCGTACCTTTCTAGGTTTGGCGGGTTGTTATCGCCATTTCATTAAGGGTTTTTCCAAAATTGCAGGCCTTTTAACGAACTTGACCTGAAAATGAGTACGATTTATTTGGGATGACTCTTATCAGCTAGTTTTTGATGAACTGAAAGAAAAGTTGAATTATGCTCCTGTACTCACATTGCCAAAATCGGGAGTAGCCTATTTGGTCTTTACGGATGCATCCCTGTAAGGATTGGGGGGGAGTGTTACAACAGGAGCATCGGGCCATTGCATATGCGTCTCGCAAGTTAAAGCCCCATGAAAAGAATTATCCCACGCATGATTTGGAGCTTGCCACGGTAGTATTTGCCTTAAAGATATGGAGGCATTACCTCCTGGGTGAGAAATTTAGTCTTTTTACTGACCACAAGTCATTACAATATTTATTCTCGCAGAAAGATCTAAATATGCGGCAACGTCGGTGGTTAGAATTCGTAAAGGACTACCAATTCGATATTCACTACCACCCAGGCAAGAAAAATATGGTAGCGGACGCGGTGAGTCGAAGACCCGTGGGGAAACTAGCGAAAGTTCGGAAAGCCAAATGGAAAGAACTTGGACAGGATGCTGCTGTAGCAAGAGCATGCATATCGGTGTTGACCGTTAGGCCTGCCATTATGATGCGAGTAGTAAAAGCGCAAGGAGGGGATAAAGATGGCCAATACCAGGTACGTCAATTATTAACCGAGGGAGTGGAGTCCCGCTCTATTAGTTCTGAGGGTGGGTTACGTTTCCACGGAAGACTTATAGTCTCAGACGAAGGAGACTTGAGACGTTCTGTCATGACGGAATCCTATGGTTCAAGATTTTCAGTACACCACGGTGGGGACAAAATGTACCAAGATATGCGCCGTTAGTATTGGTGGGGCGGGAATGAAAAGGGACATTTATGAACTTGTCTCCTTATGCGCCACTTGTCAATTGGTGAAGGTGGACCATCAGCGGCCGACTGGATTGTTGCAGCCGTTAGAAATACCGATATGGAAATGGGAGAGTATCTCAATGGATTTTATCACTAGATTACCGACGTCGCAAAATGGTCATGATTATATTTGGGTAATTATCGACTGTTTGACCAAATCGGCACACTTCCTATCGGTACGGACGGATTACAATACGACACGTTATGCCTAGCTCTTTATTGCAGAAATTATGAAACTTCATGGGGTGCCTATCAATATAGTCTCAGACCGAGACAAAATCTTTGTATCCCATTTTTGGCGAAGTTTCCAATAGGCGATGGGGACTGAATTGAGGTTGAGTATATTATACCATCCGCAAATCAATGGGCAAACGGAGAGGGTCAACCAAATATTGGAGGATATGCTTCGTATGTGCTTACTTGATTTTAAAAGAGGATGGGAATAATACCTTCCGTTGGTCAAATTTGCATACAATAATTCATACCAATTCACGATAGGTATGGCACCGTATGAGGCGTTGTATGGACGACTGTGTCGATCACCTGCTTGTTGGTTGGAAGTAGGAGATAATAAGCTCTTTGGACCTGAAATGATCTTAGATACCTCCTAGAAAATTGAGCTTATTCGAAATCTCATACGAATTGCACAAGATCACCAGAAGAGCTATGACGATGCAAATCGGAGGCATGTGGAATTGGAAGTGGGGGATCAAGTTTTAGTGCGGGTATCCATGATAAAAGGTGTAATGCGATTCGGGAAGAAAGGCAAACTAGCGCCATGCTATGTAGGCCCTTTTTCCCATTACTGCAAAGGTAGGCCCCGTAGCATATCAACTTGCTTTATTGGAACGCCTATAACAAATTCATGATGTGTTTCATGTTTCATCTTTAAAGAAGTATAAAAGATGTGAAGGAGATCATTGGCATGTTCCGTTAAATGATATTGAGTTACAACCCGATATTTTGTATGAGGAACAACCGATTGCCATTTTAGACCAAGGAGAACGTAGAATAAGGTCGAAAGTAGTGCCCCTGTTTCTAGTCCAATGGGGGCACCACAATGCCGAGGAATCAACTTGGTAACGAGAGGATGATATCCGAGAAAAGTACCCACACCTCTTCTTACGAGGTATGTTTAAATTTTGAGGAGAAAATTCTCTTGTAAGGGGGGGGGGGGGGGGGGTATGTAATACCCCTTATTTATGAGTAATTATTTTTATATTAAATTGACATGTGGGTTAGTTATATAAAATAAAGGAAATTGAAGTAAATATTAATTTAAGTAATTTAAGAGTTAATATTTACTGAGTATTGCATATTTACCGTTAAGCGAATGCAAATAGTGTAATATTATATTTTGTTGCGTCGTTGTGCTTTAAGCGACGGTTATGATTTATATTCCAATCGGGTTATTATTCAAAAGTTAATATAACGTTGGAATAAGAAATAATGAACCATATCCCCGATGTAAGTTTAGAGGGCACGGTTAGTCCGGGAATGGTTGAGATAGTCAAAATAAATGGTGGGTATGTTTTTGGGTTCCGGTGTACTTTTGGCTAGTTATAATTTAAATATGATGTTACAAGTCATTTTAAGTATGTAGTAGCATTTAGAGTCGGACTTAATATATTTGGGCATTTACTCTTGCAAGAGCATTTATTACTCAATTGTGTTTTAAACCTAAAAAGTTAGAGAGAGAAATAAGAGAAAAGAGAGAGCTTTGGTGATTCGAGCTTGGAATCGTTGCAACGAGAAGATAATCCGAGGCTACAATATTGAGGCAAGTTTCTAACTTGCATAAATGTATGATTGGGTGTGAATAATTTGTATTTATAGTTAGTGTTCTTGAGATTAAACCATTTATGGATTTTGATGATCTGGTTGTTTAAATCTAAAGGTTTAGGATCTAGACTTGATTGCATGGATTGTAGTAGTTAAATGTCTTGTGGAAGGGTTTGTAGATGATGTTGGGTTTAGATGGAAGAAAATAGGTTTTGGGAATTTAGGGTTAACATCAACCCGTAGCCATAACTGGTCATCTCAATGAGGGCGAATCGATTCGCCCTCCTTAGCAAATCGATTCGCTAAAATGGAGGCTACATGTCTGAGGAACCGAATCGATTCGAGTTAAGGCCGAATCGATTCGGGCTTGGACAGAAGGTTTTTTTCCTCAGCCGAATCGATTCTCTTTTTGTGTTAATCAATTTGCTTTCAAGGGGCGAATCGATTCGTCCATAGGCGAATCGATTCGAATATCCTACTGTTTCATGAAATTTTTCCAACTTGGTTTCTAATCCTTTTCTTTTAGGTTTGAGGCTTAGGAACCTTCTCATATGATGTATTAAAAAGTATTAGGGTCTCACATAAGGGGGATTAATACCCTAGGTTAGTAAGGGGGTATCCGGGCTTATTTCAGAGACTATTTAGTAGAATTTAATGTCTCATTTCATCTAGTCAACGAGTCTAGGACCAGGGTAGAGTCGGTGATTAGGCATAAATTCTTCCTAATTTATCCCTTGATTTAGTTACTTTTAGCACCTCGAACAACGTAATTGAGTTGGACTTATCTCATAACTGTGCTACTGACTGATCCTAATGAGTACACCGAGTTTCTGGTATTTTGTAGTGATTTTGCAGGTATTTGATGTCAAGAAACGAAAGAAGGAAATCGGTAAAATCAAGAAAGAAAGAAAGAAAAGTCTCAAGGTCAAAAGTGTAATTTCTACACGGAATTCGGATGAGGCACCTAAAGAGAAGTTGAAGACATCTCATTCACGAGCATAAAGGAAGAAACGGCACCCCAATTGAAATCCCGGAACAAAAGTTATGAGCAGTCAAAGATGAGCCAGAAAGTCAAATAGCCGGACCGGTCCACCTTGCCAAACTCCAGAAGACCCCAGATCGCATGCAAACCGAAGGAGGCCAAAATAAATAGAACCGGTCCGCACCCGGACCGGTCCGGCCCAAAATAAAAAGAACCGATCCGCCTTGGGGGCAGACCGGTCCGCCTAAGACCCGGACCGGTCCGGTCCTCGAGATATGGAAATCTTTTCTCTTCCTAAAAAGGCTCCTAGTGCAGTTGACTTTCGACATTATTGTAGGGTATTTAAGACCCGATTTATTGTTGTTATTGGTACGAGGAATTAGTAGGTTTTCCTGCTTCTTTTCCAAAAACCATTGTTTAGCTAAGAATTGCAGTTTTAATTCAAGGATTGAAGATTCATCCAGTAATTGTTGTGAATATCAGTTTCATTCATTGTTGCACTTATTGATTGAGTAATTTTAGTGAGTAATTTTTATTTCTAATTCGTTTCTAAATCTAATTATCATTCTTCTTAGATTAATCATGAATTCCTACACTTTAATTAATGTTTTCATTGAATTCAACATGTTAGGCTAGATTTACCAAGGTCGGGGTACATGAACCCAACCTGAGGTGTTAGTGGATGTGTATAAAATTAATCCGATGAATTTATTGATTGACTATGATCGTATTGCATAATGACACAATAATTGTAGATCTGTATATCACGTTTACCTCTGGGTACTCGTGATGATTTAGAGTGCAATTTGAGTGTCACTATCGCGATACTGATTTACTCATCCTCAGATTAGGTATGACGCGGGCTTGAACCTCGTATACATAATGCTTGGGAGTACTAAATTCCGGGTCAGAGCAATCAGATAAATTTATGATTAATATTACCACTGCACTACACTAGGGTTGGGGGATTGTATTCCCACCCTCGTTTTTCCTATCACTTTGTCAAAAGTTTCAAAATCAAGTTTTTTTCATATTTTAGGTAACTTATTGTAGCTGCATTTTTCATAATTTCATCTTTGCACTTAGCTGTAATCATTCCCAAAATCAAATCATTTTCTCTTTATTTTTAGAGTCAAGGTTAGGATTCCTCCGTCTTTTCCGTCGTCACAACTTCGTTGTCCTTTTTCCTTGAGGATCGATACCCGACTTGTCGGATTATTACTTGAGCGACAGGCTTACACTTGAGCCTAGAGTGAATGCATTTATGAGACACATTTTCAGTCGCGTCAAGTTTTTGGCGCCGTTGCCGGGGAAATAGGTAGACTTAGGATTAGATTGAGTCAATCCAAAGCTTTGACAAAAAATTCCAAAAATCCAAAAACATAAAAAAAAAAAAGAATTCACCATCATCTCTCCTAAGCTTTAATGCAAAATTCTGAAACCACTCCCACACCCCATAATACTCCAATCAACATTCACGAAAATCCAATTGTTGAGTATAATCCTGATAGTCCCCACACTCCAAACGCCCCACAGTTCTGGATCCCACCTCCCACACCGTCGCACTCAATCTCCAATAACACTCCCTTCCCTTTCTTAGGACACACTTCGAGCATGCCCAGTGAGAACACCGAGTCAATAAGTGAAGGAGAGATGTCACAACACGGCAGTGCACCCACCGGTGAGGAAGAGCCCCCATACCGTCCGATTAGATAATTCTTATATCCCGAGCGTACTGTCACTCCGGGATGCATTATACTCCCGTATAATGCCGGGCAATTCCGTTTCAAAAATGGGATGATCCAGATGCTACCGCATTACCACGGTATGGATTCTGAAAAGCCATACCTCCATATTAGGGAATTTGAGGACATGTGTGATACTCTAAATGATCAAACCTGCACACAAGAGGTAATCCACCTCAAACTCTTCCCTTTCTCGCTCAAAGATAAAGATAAGGCCTGGCTATGGTCTTTACCTCCAAGCTCGATTCCATCCTGGAATGAGCTACAGTCGAAATTTCTCAAGAAATTCTTTCCACCACATCGAACAATCTCCATAAAGGCTCAAATTCAATCATTCAGACAAGCTGAAAATGAGTCATTTCATCGATGTTATGAACGTTTCAATGTGTTAGTTGCTTCATGCCCCCATCATGGATTTGATTCAGCGCAAGTCATCTCTTTTATCTATAATGGGTTGAATCTTAACTCTAAACAACTTGTTGAAACAATGGGAAGTGGTCCGTTTATCTATTTAGATGCCCCGGATGCTGAGCTTCACTTGAGGTATGTCGCCGAGACTCCCCAATCCTGGGACACTTCTGATCCCAACACTCAAAATCGAAATAGACAAGCGACCACTACTCCGTCAGCATCCGGCCTATTCCATGTAGATAAGAATTCTATGACGGATAACCGATTGGAGACTCTTGAGATAGGATTTTGAGATCTGTGTGAGATATATGGAAAAGGACCAGCTGGACCCATTCCAAACCCAGTCGTAAAGGTGTGTGCTATTTGCGAGGCGGGACATTCAACTGAGGAATGCCCGACGATACCCACCTACAAAGCAATGCTGCAAGAGCAAGTTAGTGGTATAGGAGGTTTTAAGGGCAATTTCGGTGCCCCGCACGGGAATTCGTATAACCCTTCTTGGAAAAATCATCCCAGTTTTAGCTATGGACAACAACATGCTGCAATGAACCCTCCTTCGCATGTTGCCCCTCCTCCACCACAACACTTTCAACAAGCTCCACACATGCAAGGACATGTGCAAGCACCGCCACCTCATGGAAATTATATTCCACCACAGCGGAGAACTCTCGAGGATACCATGCATCAATTCATTGCAAACCAGACCGCAACCAATGCTAAATATGATCGTCTGATCGGCAACATAAATGCAAATCTGTCTAAAATACAATCCTCATTGAGTGTTCAAGAGAAGGGCAAATTTCCTGCCGAAGGCCAACAACCTCCCCAAGGTCAAACTAGCGTTAGCTCCACCTCCATTGAACATCAGGAGCAATGTCAAGCTCTAACCACTCTTCGTAGTGGGAGAGTTGTTGATTTATCACCTCCCCCACCTGACACAACGAAAGCCAAGGAGATTTCGCCTGGCACGAAAGAGGCCGAAGATGTCCCCTTGAATGAGAGTGACCAAGAAGCTGCTAGTGAGCCAGAGGTAGTAGTGAAACCGCCTTCCGCAGCACCGTTTCCTCAAAGGTTGATTCTCTCCCACAGAGGAAACCCACGTGATGACGTGTTAGAAGTGTTAAATAAAGGCATGCTTAATTTACCTTTCCTTGAGGCCATTAAACAAATTCCAGCATATGTCAAAGTCATCAAAGACCTGCTGACGGTTAAAAGAAAGATGAAAGTGAAGAAGAACGTCTTTCTAGCACAAAATGTGATCTCCATCCTACTAAATGTACTCCCGCCTAAGTTCAAAGATCCCGGTGCACCCACCATTTCCTGCATCATTGGAGAGAACAAAATCGAAAAAGCCTTACTTGGCTTGGGAGCAAGCGTAAATATACTCCCTTACTCCATTTATAGGCAACTTGACTTGGGCGACCTCAAGCCCACGAAAGTCACTCTCCAATTAGCGGATCGAACAGTAAAGATCCCATGAGGTATAGTCGAGGACGTGATCATTCAAGTTGACACTTTCTACTTTCCATTGGATTTTGTCATTTGGGACACGGAGCCCTCCTTCCACTCGAGTAATCATGTTCCCATCATCCTTGGGCGCCCTTTCCTAGCTACGGCTAACGCAATCATCAATACTAGGAATGGGCGAATGCAACTCACATTTGGGAACATGACCTTGGATACCAACATCTTCCACATAGCCCAAAATGCAGGGGAGGAAGACGATCTTCACGCGGTGAGCCTCATAGATGAGATAGTAGAGGAGTACTTTGAGGAGAATTACTGTGGCGATGCTTTAGAATCCTGTTTAGCGGTGAGACACGAGAGTGAGGGGACGTACACCGCCTTCGAGAGGGAGGTTGAAGAATTGAGAGAGCTACTCGATGAGAGTAGGTCAGACGAGGATGTGAGAGAGATTAATTGGGTTTCGAGATTCGAGGAATTACCTCCGAGGGATACGCACATGGTTCCCTCCAGTGAAAAATTTCCAACCCTCGAGTTAAAGAAACTTCCCTCCCATATTAAATATGCATATCTAGGAGAGGATGAGACATTTCCTGTTGTTATCTCCTCTAGCCTAAATGAAGGGCAGGAGGGTCAATTATTAAAAATTTTGAGGAAGCACCAAAGTGCTTTTGGTTGGTGTATAGCTGATTTGAAGGGGATAAGTCCTTTAATTTGCACTCATAAGATCCATCTCGAAGAGGATGTCAAACCTTCTAGAGAAATGCAAAGAAGACTGAATCCCAACATGAAAGAAGTTGTGAGAACCGAAATAATCAAATTGTTGGATGCCGGGATCATCTACCCAATCTCGGATAGCAAGTGGGTAAGCCCTATTCAAGTCGTCCCGAAGAAGTCGGGTATGACTGTGATCGAGAATGCCAAGGGAGAGTTAGTTCCCCAACGTACCACCACCGGGTGGCGCGTTTGCATTGATTACCGAAAACTCAATGCGGGAACCAGAAAAGACCATTTCCCCTTGCCATTTATTGATCAAATGATTGAAAGAGTAGCGGGCCACCCTTACTATTGCTTCCTTGATGGTTACTCCGGGTATAACCAAATTGAGGTAGATGTACTTGACCAGGAGAAGACGACCTTCACTTGCCCTTTTGGTACGTTTGCCTACAAACGTATGCCATTTGGCTTGTGTAATGCACCCGCGACCTTTCAGAGGTGCGTGTTGAGCTTATTTAGCGACATGGTCGAGAGAGGACTCGAAGTGTTCATGGACGATTTCAGCGTTTTTGGCACCTCTTTCGATCATTATCTAGAAAAACTGGAAAAAGTACTTACCCGATGCGTGGAAAAGAACTTGGTGCTGAATTGGGAGAAGTGCCATTTCATGGTCACCGAGGGAATAGTTCTTGGCCACATTGTATCATCCAACATAATAGAAGTTGATAGGGCAAAGATAGATGTCATAGCTGACCTTCCCCCATCGAAATCGCTGAAAGACGTGCGCTCCTTTTTGGGTCACGCGGGGTTTTATCGAAGGTTCATTAAGGACTTTAGCGCCATCGCTAGGCCCTTAAGCAACTTACTCATGAAGGACTCCCCATTTGAGTGGACTGAAGCATGCCAAAGCTCTTTCGACAAATTGAAGAACATGTTTGTGTCCGCCCCCATCATGCAAGTTCCGGATTGGTCCTTACCATTCGAACTTATGTGTGATGCCAGTGATTACGCGATCGGGGCTGTTTTAGGACAACGTCAAGATAAGCAAGCTCATGTCATCTACTACGCCAGTCGGACTCTTACCGGACCTCAACTCAACTACTCTACCACGGAAAAGGAGTTGCTAGCGGTAGTCTTTGCCCTCGATAAGTTCCGGTCCCATCTCATTGGTTCTCCTATTACTGTTTTCACCGACCACGCGGCTTTAAAGTATCTACTTGCGAAGAAAGACGCCAAGCCGCGCCTCATAAGGTGGATCCTACTCCTACAAGAGTTCAATCTCTCCATCAAAGATAAGAAAGGAGTAGAAAATGTCGTTGCCGACCATTTATCTCGGCTTTCGTCCGACGTACCTAGTGATCCCGTACCCATAGATAAATATTTTTCGGATGAGCAGCTTTTCGCTACCTCTTCATATCCCTGGTTTGCGAACATAGTGAACTATCTTGTCACAGGAGCCGTCCCTCCCGATTGGACACCACAAGATAAGAAGAGGTTTCTTACTTGGTCGCGCATGTTCTTCTACGATGATCCATTCCTTTTTAAATAATGTGCAGACCAAATCATCCGACGATGTGTACCGGATGACGAAATCCCAAAAGTCATCCAGTTTTGTCATTCGAAAGCTTGTGGAGGTCATTTTTCGACGAGAAAGATGGCCGCTAAAATTCTGCAATGCGGCCTCTATTGGCCCACAATCTTCCAAGATGTGAACGATGCTTGCAAATCATGTAATAGATGTCAACAAATGGGAGCCATCACTCGACGAGATATGATGCCTCTTACCCCTATACTCATCATTGAGATATTCGACTGTTGGGGTATTGACTTCATGGGTCCTTTTCCTAGATCCTTTGGTTTCCTATACATCCTCGTCGCGGTAGACTACGTTTCTAAATGGGTGGAAGCTATAGCTACCAAGACTAATGACAACAAGGTGGTGATAAAGTTCTTGCAGGAACACATACTTTTCCGTTTCGGTGCACCGAAAGTAATAATTAGCGATAATGGTACGCACTTTTGCAATAGGCCATTTGAGAAGCTTATGAGAAAGTATGGTATCGTTCACAAGGTTGGAACGATATATCATCCACAAACGAATGGACAGGCCGAGCTAGCAAATCGAGAAATCAAGAACATTCTTGAAAAGATCGTCAATCCTACCCGGAAAGATTGGTCCCTTAGATTGACCGATTCGCTATGGGCCTACCGTACCGCATATAAGAATCTACTCGGCATGTCCCCTTTCCGCTTTGTGTATGGAAAACCTTGCCATCTTCCTGTTGAGCTCGAACACAAGGCGTATTGGGCGATTAAGCAATTGAATTATGCCTTGAACAAGGCCGGTGAAGCCCGCAAGCTTCAATTGAATGAGTTAGAAGAACTACGCAATGATGCGTATGAGAATGCCAAAATTTCGAAAGAGAGGATGAAACTCGCTCATGATAGCATCATTCGACGAAAAGAGTTTCTCCCCAGGCAAAAAGTTCTCCTCTACAACTCTCGGCTTCACCTCTTTCCGGACAAGTTGCGGTCACGTTGGTCTGGCCCATTCGTCGTGAAGAATGTTTTCCCCCACGGAGCTGTTGAACTAGATGATTTAAAAGGGGGAAATACATTCAAAGTGAATGGACAACGCCTAAAGCCATATCTAGAGGCGTGTACAGAAGAAGTCGACACCGTCTGGTTGTCGGACCCCGTTTACGGGGTTGAGTGAGCTGTTGAAGTGAGGTCGTTGCACCCCCGATGCGTATGGGGTGAGAGTCGTGTGTGTTTTGAGAGTCGTTAGGACTAGGTTTCGTTCGGGAGAAGCATTCATGTGTTTTGGGGAATTCTGAGTCAAAGGGTGTTGACCAGTGAAATCGAGAGGGTCCTAGTTCAATTGGATAGAGAGGATATCGGGAACGTGAAATTTTTTGAAGAAGAGAGCTCGAAACCGAAGTAAAAGAAGTTCAGCTCAAAAACCCTGGGCGGATCGGTCCGCCACTACCCCGGACCGGTTTCTTTTATTTTTAAAGGAACCGATCCGCCTGTCGAGGGTTTGAAAAGTCCAAAGGCCGGACCGGTCCGCCCCTACCCCGGACCGGTCCGCCTTCTGCAGACTTGCCTCTTCCTCTTCCCTAGATTCACCCCCCTTTCCCCCCAATCCCATTCATTCCCTCCAACCCATTTTTCCTTTTCCCAACCCCAACCTTTCCCTCCCAAATTCATCCCCTTTTCCCTCCAAACCCTTTCCCTCCAAAACCAACCTTTCCCCTCCCCTTTCCACTATAAATACACCTCCAATCCTCCCTTTCTCCTCACACCTTCAACCCAAATACTTTCTTCTTCCTCTCTAGTTTTTCCAGCACTACTTCCCTCCTATTTCCATGGTCCCCCGTGCTGCCCCCACCAAATAGGACTCCATCGTGATCCACCCCTACGGTCACGGCGAATACCGCTCCCGCCAAGAGGAGCGATGGTGCGCTCAATACTTCGATATGGGCCGCAAACTCCATATGGAGCGCGTGGTCCAATGGGAAGCTCTGCCCAACTCCATCACCACCCTTTTCATGGCCCGGGGATGGTGCCGTTTCCTCAACCAACCCCACGAAGCGGTTTGGGCAACCGAAGTCCGCTCATTCTATGGTACAATCGTACGGACGGGCCAATTCGAGGTCGAAGCTTTCGTAGATGGGACTCCCATACCCTTTTCCTTGGCCCGTCTCACATCCAAGTTGGCCACAAGTGCGTATTTCTAAAACTTCACAAATTTTCCAAAATGCCCAAAAATTTCCAAAAAAAAAAAAATCATAAAATTTTGAAAAAACCAAAAAATATTTTTGTTCAAAATAAATAAAATTTGAAATTCAAATTTTTCAAAAATATCATTAAAAGTCGAATTGAAGTCTCAAGTTGTAAAATTCAGCGTACACAAAGCCAAAATTGTCCAAAGATGGAAATTGAGCGAAAATTGACGACTTAACGAATAAGTGTGGAGATTAACAAACCCGGTGAGATTCGAGCCTATCACTTTTTGCGAGTTTTTAAATCAATTCGAGTTAATTGTTAACTTAAAGTTCTTTTCAGCGCCTAAAAAGTTGTCAAGGATCTCAATCCTTTCATTTTGATCGGTTTTGAAAAATGTGTGCAATATTGCTTTGAAAAACGTGCCAAATTGATCTCTAAACGTAAAATTCATCTCGAAACGCATACGGTAACGCAATTGGCATTTGGGCAATGAAGTAGGCCATCGTTTGTTACCCAAAAAAAATGGCCAGAAAAAGTAGCAAAAAATTACCCCTTTTGTAACCCAATTTGAGCCAAACAAATTGTCCCTTTCGTTTGATAACCCGAAAAACCCAAATAACCGGTGATAGTACAAATATAGCACCCTGCCGCGGATGTATTCTCTCATATTTGGGCGCGGCCTAACCTCACTCAAGGCGCGGCCATAACTCATTTAGGGTGCGACCCTCTCCATCATAGGCCGCGGCATCCCACCTTAGGGTGGACGGCCCTCCAGTTTGTAACACTGCTTGCCTTGCAGGCCGCACCCCCCTTTATCCACAACTGCCGCAAACTCAGTATACGCCACGTGCTTAGGGCATCTGACTCAACACATTTTCTCATAAATAGAGGACCCTCACCTAAAAGAGAGGGATCGGTTCCACACACACCGGAGGCACTACAACACAGATCCTCTCTACATCACGCCAACATAGGCATTGGAGGCCAAGGATCTGCATCACAGCCACCTCACGGGCTCACCGGAATCTCCAATACTGTCATGTACTCTCCTTTATCTCATACTTGTACGCCTCTATAGGCATGATTATATTGTACAATGCAATGCACATAATGAGAACGGAGCAACACAGTGGACGTAGGCCTATTTTAGAGGCTGAACCACTCTATATCTTGTCTTCTCTCTGTTTGCTTGCTTTACGTGTTTAACACCCACATCACCCTTGACCTGCTGGTACGAGAAGGTCTTATGGCCGATTTCTCGTATCATCAGTTTGGCGCCGTCTGTGGGAAAACAGGTATTTCAATCTTGTTTCTCTACACATATGAGTTCTTAAACACCTTATTCGACCTCTGAGGGTCCTATGGATCATCTTCTCACGGGTCGGTTACTGGTTATTGGGCTCCACTTTACATTCGCCCGCTTCAACGGGTATTTCATATTTCTGGATCTGTCTTTGGATCTTCATTTGATGACTTTGGATCTATTTTACATACCCCTCTGATATCACTCCATCTAGATAATGCTAAAAGGCATGGTGGGCTTTAGTCCCGAAAAGGGGGATGATTAGGGAACGACTATATTTACTACCATTTTTGTTGCCATCTACCTATGATCTAGGGGTTATCATTGAAGCTGTGTCGTATTGCGCACCGCAAGGGAATTCTCTCATCAATGGACCCTAGTAGGTTTCCCTCTCATAATTGAGGGAGAAAATGTCAGTTCCTGTCTTGGACATCAGTTTGGATTTTTCCCCTGCCTAGACAGGGGTGCGACCTGTAAGTTCAACAATATCTCAGGATGCGACCCCCACTGGTGCGGATCTATTACGACAGTTCAAAATCACCGTGGGAAGGACTTAAGTTGCCTTCCGCTCGACCTTGGTGAATAACATTAAAGGGTTGCGACAGTACACTTGTGTGCCATACTTGCCGCGGCCTCCTCAGCATATCATGGAGCAGTTCAAGTTCCCCTTCTCAATATTCCTGTGATCACTCACTTCTGTTAGTTTCGTCTCAGATTCTATATACTTTATAAAGGCTAACAAGAGCAGAAATAGAAGGAGGATCCAGCCAGAGTTCAGAAGTCAAGGATGAGATTGTGTAACTGTACAATCACCTTAATCACCTCTATAACAGCCATGCCTCACTTCAGACCCAGGTCAATTACCTAACATAGAGGGTGCTAATGTTAGAGGCCGCGACAGTTAAAGAAGCCGCGGAATCAACCAGTAGGAGTCAGAAAAGGAGGTCAGAGAAATCAGAAAAGAAGTCGGGTATCTATACTCCGTTGATTTTCCCGATTGAAGAGATCTTTGAGTTCATAAAAGAGGATAAGCTTTTGAGGTGGCCCGAAAAGTTGAGAGCTCCAACCCACAAGAGGAACAAAGCTACCTGGTGCAAATTCCATCAGGACCATGGCCATGACACAGAGCAATGCTATGCTCTGAAAGATGAAGTTGAAAGGCTAATTGGGCAAGGGATACTGCAGCGATTCCTAAAGAATGCATAAAGGACCCACCCGGACCTGACAGAGGCTGCATGCCGCACCTCATCCTTAGTCTTTCCAATTTCAACTATTTCTGTTTATGTTTTATGAAGCTCAATTGTAGCCTTAATACTTAAGACCTTATGTTTTATTAACAAAGTCATTAGCTTAAGCAGACATATATAAACATATGAATTAGCAAATTTTTCCATATTTGATATTTCTCTTGGTTTCATAACCTGCTATCTCACAAAAAGACTTTGTATCTTAAACAGATTCCAGAGGAAGGATAACAAATTATCTCGTAAGATTATTATTATTTCAGTATGCGCATATGGAGGGATTACGACCTTTATATATGTGCAACTACATCTTATCATACGATGATAATATTCACGAAAGCATCTGAAGACTAAAGGAGCTTTCATTAGTCACGGGGCCTTACAATGCCCGTGCTCAGATTTGGGATGCGTCATCGGGCCGGGAGGCTTATACTATCTAGCCAAGGATAACTCTCTATACATCAGCAGCTGTGGGTGGCTTAATAACATAACCCAGCCTGGAGAGGCTTGATAGTGTCTCGCATATTAGCTGTGGGTGGCTTAATAACATAACCCAGCCTGGAGAGGATTGATAGTGTATCGCATATTTGCTGTGGGTGGCTTAATAACATAACCCAGGCTGGAGAGGCTTGATAGTGTCTCGCATATTAGCTGTGGGTGGCTTAATAACATAACCCAGCCTGGAGAGGCTTGATAGTGTCTCGCATATTAGCTGTGGGTGGCTTAATAACATAACCCAGCTTGGAGAGGCTTGATAGTGTCTCGCATATTAGCTGTGGGTGGCTTAATAACATAACCCAGCCTGGAGAGGCTTGATAGTGTCTCGCATATTAGCTGTGGGTGGCTTAATAACATAACCCAGCCTGGAGAGGCTTGATAGTGTCTCGCATGTTAGGGCTTGGTGACATGACCCAGCCCAAGAAGACTTGGAAACTCCAACATATGTCTACAGAGGCGCATTGTTTAGATAAACCATAAATGTGTCGCATCCCAACGGTACGGTTACAGAGCCCTAGGAGCCACTCATTCATGAAAATGGTAAGGCACTAACATCTTGAAGCATGAGAAAGCTACAATGTCGAATGCGACGGTAGAAGAGAATCAGTTGTACCAAGTCTAAGGAAAGAGTTATCCGCATATTCCATGTTGATTATTATGGGATAACAAAAGATAAACGGTTCAGACAACCGGGTGCAATAAAAGCAGCTCGAGATCCATGCAATCAGCAAGTCCCAGCCTTGAAATCCTGTCCGCGGAAATCAGGCAAAGATGTTTACATGACGCGATATAATAACGAGCCGCGGCTTGTACGCAGCTTACGTGACGCAGCAGTCAATGCCAGGGATTTAACACCATTTGTATGGACGCAGACATTGACAAAAAATCAAACTACGAAATCGACCTCTGACCGCGGACTTTAAATGTTACGTCTGTCGGGACGCGGATGCATTTTCAGAGATGAGGCAATAACGTACAATAATTCATTATAGCAAGCAATGTAAGTCATGTAATATAAAAGAGCAAGGAATACATTAACCAGTCTATTGTAATGGTAAAAATATGGCCGCAGCGTTGGTATTAATAAGCCATAGATTACATAATGAAGGCCGCAGCCACAAAAGAAGTTCAAAGATTACAAAAGGGAGGGACGCAACCCTATATTAATGATGCAATAGAAATTAGGAGTTCAAGAGGCTGCGTCATCATCATCATCACCGTCTTCACCGCCCGCGGCAGTCTCGGTCTCTCCTTCCGAGGCTTCTGCCTCTGCCTCGGCCCTGAGCCTTGCCCTCTCTTCTGTCGCGGCCTTTAGTTCAGCGATGCACTCTTGATGTTCAGCATCGCTTAACTTCCAGGCAAGGACATCCTCCTTGGCCTCAGGGAACCTCCTGATAAATCTCTGCCGCAGCTCCTGGTAGCCTCGGAGGTATGCCCTGTTATTGATAAGGAAGAAATCCTTGGAGCCTTTGAATGACTCCACGGCATGATCTATGGCTAGCTGGAGGGCGTCACCATGATCTTCTTCCAACCTTTTCACTGCCGCGGCATGATCTTCATATTTCCAGGCGGACTTGGCCTCTAGCTCCTCATATTTTTGCTGGAGAAGGGCAACCTTGGCATTTGAAATTTCCGCAACACGGGCGGCCTCCGCAGTCTGGGCCTGCGAAGATTTCAGGGATTCCGCAGCCTGTTTAAAATTATCCTCCACTTCCTCCCTCGCCTTGACGACTTTCTCAAGGTCTACATGGGCTGCTTGAAGGGCCGCGACATAAGACGTTTTCCCCGCCTCAAAAGCAGAAGTCCGTGCAGCTTGCAAGTCCGCGGTATGTGCACTCTTCTCAGCCTCTTTCAACCTATATAAGGCCTCGTACTTCCTCTTCTGGACCACAATAACATCCGCGGCCTGAAAGAAAAGGCGTTAGAAAATATAGAAAAATATGAGATGCAAAGTCAAATGACGACTGGTACGTACCCTCAGAAGGCTATGGAGGCCACAGTCCTCCAAATCTTCATGATCTTCTCCAACTATCATTTCAAGGTCCGCGGCATCCAAGGCTCGCTTTATCCTCCGCGCAGCCTTTGCGGTAGTGTCCCAGGAAGAATTTGGGTCAGGCTGCCTTAATTGAGGCCTTGGTCTACCATCTGGCCCAGACTCTTCGCGGAATTGAGGAGGTGGAAAGTTAGCATTAATCGCAACTACAGTTGGCGGTGGAGGAGAGGATAATTGAAGGGGCACTTCAGTTGACATCAGGCCAGCCGCAGCCAAGTTTTCCCCTATGTCATCATCAAAATGGTCCGGTGCAGGGTTTTCATCATTGACCACCTGATCCGCGGCAGGATCAGTAGCCTTATCGGTAGCGACCACGGCTGGGGATGCATTATGTTCTCCGGAGGGGGCCGCGGCAGGTCCCTTGGCTTTGGACCTCTTCCTCTTCCTGCTACGCGCAGTATTATTTAGGACGATTGCATCCTCATCCATCTCCGCTAGCTGCACCGCTAGCAAATCCCTGTCAACTTCTTCGCCTGAAAAGGAATGGCATGAGTTCGAGTTCAAGAGAATAAACGACCGCGGAGTAAAAATTATGGTGCAGTTAGTTACCTTCCGCACCCATTTGTTGAGGAATGGATTTGTTTGGGAAAATCCTGCTTCAAAAATGGTTACTGACGTTACGAGTGTGCTGAACTTCTTGTGCTCAGCAGAAACTTCCGCGGCCTCAACAACCCTTTGTTCCTGCCGCTTGTTCAAATGCAGATTGTCAAGGGCTGCAGAAAGAAAAGACGATTCAGGTTAGTGGAAGTTACATGTGAAATAAAAAGGAAGCGGCTATAATCTTATACCTAATTTTGATGGTAACCCCCGCTGCCGCGGCATTTTATATGTTCTCTCTCTTTCATTCTCCTCGGGATGCATCTCCTAGCCTTCACCAGAGATGTAGAAATATTTCCCCTTCCAATTCTTCACATTGGCCGGTCTCTCAGTGTAAAGGGCCTCGTCCCTGCCACGGCTAGAGAGGTAATAATACCCCGCGAATTTCACTATGTTCTCCTTTGGACGGTAGAAGTGAAAGAACTCCGCAGGAGTGATGTCCTTTTTGAACAATTTATCCCAAAGGACAATTGCAGCAAGAACGACTCTCCAGCCATTAGGGTCAAGCTGTGCTGGGGCCAGGTTCATTGCCTGAAAAAGGCGACGGATAGGAACTGGGACTGGTAGCCGCAGCCCATAAATGAAGGCGTGCAGCGGGAAGAAAATTCCATCATCGGATAGAACTGTGCACGGTCTTTGGTTCGCGGCAGGGGCCTAGCACGTCAAATTTTCTAGAAATTCGAAGGCCTCAGCAACCTGATCGACCCAATCTTGGGTCATCGAGCCGCGGATATCAAGCGCGGCAAGGGGTCTCTCAGCCCTCCCAGATGTTCCTCCTGGGTTATTTCTAATAGTCGCGACATTGTCTCCTACACCCATTGGATGTGTACTTGAGTTGGCTTCCTCTTCCATCAGCGGAGATTGGGAATCCTTCCCAGATGCAGAGTCCGCGGAGTCTGAGTTGATTATCACGCAGTTCGGGCAATCTTTTAGTTTGCAGGGCCCAACTGATTTTAGAGGGGGCACATAAGTAAGCTCGGGGGGAGAGGTCCCAAAATGCTTTGCCCAAAAGCCTCTCAGGAACTCATCTGGGTCAAAGCTCATATGGCTGCAGCAGTACCTGAAAAGCAGAGTTCGCAGTTAGGCGCCGCAGCCAGTATGATTTATAAGACTTCAAGAATCCGCAGAAGGGTATTTTGAATCAAAAAATGTCTAATGGGATCGTACTGTCCCAACAAGCCGCGGCCACATCCATATCAGAGGAACATAGAATGCCGCGGTAATAAGATAGAATTGCTTTTAGGGCGTTCCTGGCCACGACCATTCCTAAATTTTCAGTCCACTCTTTATGCTCTAGTAGCAGCTATAGTTATTTAACATGAATGTCTTGGGTTCATGAAAGTTTTAAGGCTATTCCCAGACTACTAAGGGTGGTGATTTGATGCCGCGGATGATAGTTCGAGGGACCGCGGCCATTTGGCACGGTATGACGCAGAAGTATTGTACCAGTTCACGGAAAAGATTATTGAAATCCTACCATGCCGCGGCCTCTATCCTAAACAAGTTGATTACCTAAATCTAATCACTTTTATAATCAAACCCACAGAATACGGAGTGTTCGATCATGAACATCAAGAACAGTTCTACGTATTTCATATGCAGCATATGTGGAAAAAGCAAAACGAATAAATAAAACCCTAGATTTCTAGCAAATGAACCAGACAAAGTGTCATAAGGGAAGAAAACTGTAAATAGTGGTTGAAAAATCACCTGGAAATGAAGAAAGTCGCAAAGATCAGCTACAGACCACTTTGAACCGCCACACGCCGCCTCGAAAAGTCGCCGGAACGATCAAGGAAGAAAGTGCAGAGTTTCACTCTCGATGTGCTGTCAAAAGTTTTGGAAACGTAATGAAGTCCACGGCCAGAAACAATTTATATAAGGGAGCGCGGAAGACGAATCGTCGCTTTGGTAGCGCCGCGGCACCTAGACTACTTAGCCGCAGTCCCAATTGATCTCCCTTGGCACTACGTCTGGGGGGCTTATTGATAGTACAAATATAGCACCCTGCCGCAGATGTATTCTCTCATACAGGCCGCGGCCTAACCTCACTCAGGGCGCGGCTAGAACTCATTTAGGGTGCGACCCTCTCCATCATAGGCCGCGGCATCCCACCTTAGGGTGCGAGGCCCTCCAGTTTGCAACACTGCTTGCCTTGCAGGCCGCACCCCCCTTTATCCACAACTGCCGCAAACTCGGTATACGCCACGTGCTCAGGGCATCCGACTCAACACATTTCCTCATAAATAGAGGACCCTCACCTAGAAAAGAGGGATCGGTTCAACACAGACCGAAGGCACTACAACACAGATCCTCTCTACATCACCCCAACATAGGCATTGGAGGCCAAGGATCTGCATCACAGCCACCTCACGGGCTCACCGGAATCTCCAATACTGTCATGTACTCTCCTTTATTCTCATACTTGTACGCCTCTATAGGCATGATTATATTGTACAATGCAACGCACATAATGAGAACGGAGTAACATAGTGGACGTAGGCCTATTTTAGAGGCTGAACCACTCTATATCTTGTCTTCTCTCTGTTTGCTTGCTTTACGTGTTTAACACACACATCACTCTTGACCTGCTGGTACGAGAAGGTCTTATGGACGATTTCTCGTATCATCAACCGGAATTGTGAAAAATGAGAAAATTCAGAATTTAAGTCCAGAAAGTACATAAAAAGGGGCAAGAAAAAAAAATATGCTCAACAAAAATAGCATGAAAAGAAAAGAAATGAAAAAAAAAATTAGAAAAAAAAAAAATGAGCAATAGCCCGGAAAAAGCACAAATGGACATCATTAATGACTTTTCCAATTCCAACCTTCCCGACAATCGTCATTGTACCCCATATACCTTAAAACCCGAAAAAGTCCTAACCGAGTCTAAAATGCGAAATTGGTTACCGCGTGGAGAGCTAATACACCAAAAGATAATAAAGGAGATTAAGTGCGCGAAATAAAAGCAATATTCCCATTTTTAAAACCGTAATCCTTTGATGAGGTCCTTTCACCAAAAAATGTCCGTCTTTCTAATCGTATGCGTGATTTTGCCTCCATTACATTTACTATTTATATCACGCATACCAAGAGAATAGCCATAATCCGAGAGATTCGTATGTGAGAGCATTCTGTGAGAAATTGAAATCAAAATGAATTTTCGGATAAGTAACGTAATGATCAATCGGTGGAAATTAACGGTTATATTTCTGTCTACGCACACACACACCACGGTTTGAGACTTGTAAATATGACTTGATGATGACTATTTTCTGGAAGAGTTTGAATTGCACAATTTTTGCATATTTTGAATTCTCTTTGAGTCGAATTTTGTGGGTATATTCTCTGCAAACCCTCACGAGACAACACTCGTCCTACTAGGGTAACCTAGGGTTTTAACGGCTTGTTCCATACGCTAAATGCAATCGCTTGCCCGCGAAAAAGGTATTTTATCCCAATAAAATGATTTTTTAAAAAGAGTTGAGCCACGCTAGGATTCTTTTACATTGCTCGGGACGCGCAAAGTTCTAAGTTAGGGGGGTTTGATTAGGCATAAATTCTTCCTAATTTATCCCTTGATTTAGTTACTTTTAGCACCTCGAACAACGTAATTGAGTTGGACTTATCTCATAACTGTGCTACTGACTGATCCTAATGAGTACACCGAGTTTCTGGTATTTTGTAGTGATTTTGCAGGTATTTGATGTTAAGAAACGAAAGAAGGAAATCGGTAGAATCAAGAAAGAAAGAAAGAAAAGTCTCAAGGTCAAAAGTGTAATTTCTACACGGAATTCGGATGAGGTACCTAAAGAGAAGTTGAAGACATCTCATTCACGAGCACAAAGGAAGAAACGACACCCCAATTGAAATCCCGAAACAAAAGTTATGAGCAGTCAAAGATGAGCCAGAAAGTCAAATAGCCGGACCGATCCGCCCCTGCCTCGGACCGGTCCATCTTGCCAAACTCCAGAAGACCCCAGAATGCATGAAAACCGAAGGAGGCCAAAATAAAAAGAACCGGTCCGCACCCGGACCGGCCCGACCCAAAATGAAAAGAATCGATCCGCCTTGGGGGCAGACCGGTCCGCCTAAGACCCGGACCAGTCCGGTCCTCGAGATATGGAAATCTTTTCTCTTCCTAAAAAGGATCCTAGTGCAGTTGACTTTCGAGATTATTGTAGGGTATTTAAGACCCGATTTATTGTTGTTATTGGTACGAGGAATTAGTAGGTTTTCCTGCTTCTTTTCCAAAAACCCTAGTTTAGCTAAGAATTGCAGTTTTAATTCTAGGATTGAAGATTCATCCAGTAATTGTTGTGAGTATCAGTTTCATTCATTGTTGCACTTATTGATTGAGTAATTTTTATTTCTAATTCATTTCTACATCTAATTATCATTCTTCTTAGATTAATCATGAATTCCTACACTTTAATTAATGTTTTCATTGAATTCAACATGTTAGGCTAGATTTACCAGGGTCGGGGTACATGAACCCAACCTGAGGTGTTAGTGGATGTGTATAAAATTAATCCGATGAATTTATTGATTGACTATGATCTTATTGCATAATGACACAATAATTGTAGATCTTTATATCAGGTTTGCCTCTGGGTACTCGTGATGATTTAGAGTGCAATTTGAGTGTCACTATCGCGATACTGATTTACTCATCCTCAGATTAGGTATGACACGGGCTTGAACCTCGTATACATAATGCTTGGGAGTACTAAATTTCGGGTCAGAGCAATCAGATAAATTTATGATTAATATTACCACTGCACTACACTAGGGTTGGGGGGATTGTATTCCCGCCCTCGTTTTTCCCATCACTTTGTCAAAAGTTTCAAAATCAAGTTTTATTCATATTTTAGGTTACTTATTGTAGCTGCATTTTTCATAATTTCATCTTTGCACTTAGCTGTAATCATTCCCAAAATCAAATCATTTTCCCTTTATTTTTAGAGTCAAGGTTAGGATTCCTCCGTCTTTTCCGTCGTCACAGCTTCGTTGTCCTTTTTCCCTGAGGATCGATACCCGACTTGTCGGATTATTACTTGAGCGACAGGCTTACACTTGAGCCTAGAGTGAACGCATTTCTGAGACACATTTTCAGTCGCGTCAGTCGGGTAGTATCGTTTTGGACTTACGGGGGCTAGTATGAGGCTAATTATACTTTGTACCCTAAATTGTTACGTACATATGGTTTCTAAAATAAGAAGTGTATGTTTAATTGGTATATTTTGTGATTATGTCAAGCACACATACCTCTCTAAATGCTATCATAAGGGAAGTTACGCGAATGAGGTAAATCCCATGGCTAATGATGCTGGGAGAAAATAGTCCTCGGGCCATGGTACTGGTTGTTACATTGTATGATTGTTTTGTTCGAAGTGAGGTAATTACGGGTATGGTTATGACTCACTATCGAAGGTATATGGCCGCTTCCCATGCGTTGCGATTTAGGATACCCGGGTGGTCATGGACATAGGTCCTGGAAGATGATAGTAATTAGGGTTGTATCCAGTGGGGTGAATTCTGAAAGGATGGTCTTAGAACCGTTATATTATAATTGTAATAGTTCTCATGAAAATGGTATTTCATATGAACGATTTGATGAAACTGCGAATCAACTTTAATTGCATACGATCCTTAATGATTAATTGACTTGTGAGGGTATATTTTACGAATTGGTGAATTAAGCATATTGAGTAGAGTTAGGTTACTCCTCTTATTTAGATGGGTAGTTTAACTTATAATAAAATGTATGCGCTAGGATGTGCACTTAGAAGAGAGGTGAGGATGATCCCTTGGGCGAAGAACGAGCTTAACCTATTTATGATGTTTTGCATTCACAACTATTATGCATTTTATTCACATGTATACCATATCAAACCGGGCCCTGACCTGTTTATATTTTCCCTTCTTGTGTGGTACTTATTTATGTTCAGGTGCTCCGTCGCATGGGGGCTCGCTTTGATCTTCCTTTCCAGTGTTATGGGGCTACGACATTTTGCGAATGCTGTAGGATTTTTGTATTTGACGCATCAACCTCTTTTGGATATTTTAGTTTTGATCCGTCTGTATATTCGGGCGTGTTTCCGAAGTTCATTATTTATGTTTATTTTAATACTCGGTGTAACCTTTTTGTATTAGTCTATTAATCGACAACTCATTCGGTTATATTTCGTAGAATTGTGATTAAACTGTTATATGTATTTATATATCCACCTTTTGTTATAAATTGAATGATTGAAATTATTTTTATCTGATATGCAAAATTTTATTTGGCATCCATTTTAAAATATATTTGGTGGTTGTCTCGTACTATTATGCGATAGTGATGCTAAGAATGGACCATTTAAGATTCCTATTTTTATTGGAGTAGCGGGTTGGCCATCTCTTATTTTAGTAAGCGGGGTGTCACACCGATCTGTTATGTAAATGAGTTTCTGATGATATGAGGGTGTAATGGCTTTCAAGTTGTGGAGCTAGCCTCTCGCCAGAATGGCGTGATAGGGGGATTCGATATCTACCACCAAAACCTCGATCATCTTCGAAATACTTCCTGCCCTGATTGGCAGGACTTCCCAGTGGCATGGTTATCTTTCTTGCAAAGACGACCAACGAAATGGTGGCCTCTTTGAGGTTGGCAATATTCAGCTTCAATTTGTTGAATATGTCTAGGTACGTCATTTCGGAAGAGCTACCTTTGTCGACGAGAAACCCGTCGATGTCCCAATTAGCTATCATGAGTGTGATGACTAATGAATCATAGTGAGGGGTCCTTACCCCAACTAAGTCATCTTCGGTAAACACGATGTGTTTGCAGTAGTCGACATCTTTTGGTTGACGATGCTTCTCAGCCTGAGTCTTGGCGGGGTCTATTTGAAAGGCTTGTATAACGACAATAAGCTTCTTAACTTCCATACTAATAATGTTTCCTTATACTTGCTTGAGGTCTGATGCCCCATGTATTACTGTGAACTCGTGGCCTATCTCGTCCTCGAGGACGTTATCTGGATTTTGGTCTCCATTGACTGCGACTTTGTCTGCCTTCTTGTCTATGAACACAGATATATATGTATTTGTATCATATTTTATATACTGTAATCACATCGTATATATATATGTCTTTCTCCTCCTTAAATGTATATATGGCTATAATTGCCAACTTTATAATAATATTTAAGTATTCTCATCCTTAACATACTAATCCCATTTAAATAACCCTAGCCGAAATTGTCAAAAACACTGAAAGGTCGATCGATCGACCCTTGGCCATCGATCGATCGATCGATCAGGACAGCTTCTTTTTCGAGAATTTATTTCGGCCATTGAAGCTTCCCCCAAGATTTTAACTCCTATTCTAACATCATGCAACCTCAATCAACGACATATACACACTTAAAAAGGGTTCTAAACATCCTAGAACCCATAACAAACAATCGATTTCAATAAATTCCTAAGTATCCCCAAATTGGATATTATCCGGGGTTATCTGTTAAACTTTCGAAAACCCGTTTTGATTCATGAAAACCCAACCCAAAATTATCTAATTTGTTATTACCAAATTATAATATGAGATTTATGCTAAAAAAGAAATAAATCAAGTAAACACTTGCCTCGTGGATAAAATTCGACGACCTCGAGTCGAATCCCGCGGAGTTTGGCCGAAAATCCCCTTTTTCCTCTCCATTTCTTCCTCTCTCTCTTCTCCTCTTTCTTTTCTTTCCCTCTCTCGTGCTTTATATAGAGATAAATAAGGGTTTATCCCTTAGAAATCCAAAAATGACTTGTTTACTCAATTGCGAGTCCTTATTAGTCCCAAAATCCCCAGAACCTAAACACTACTCCCAGATACTTTATTCTGACTATCTCGGCCATTCCAGAACCAACCGCACACTCGAAATCTCCATCCGAGTCACTTAACTACAATTTACTAATTACACCCAACACATCTTAATACGGGTTTTCTAATTAAAATATTGTTCTTTATCGCTTTACCCAGGAGCGACATGTAATTAAAATAATCCGACTTATTTACTTAATCCCAAAAGTAAATGTAACACACACCGGTAATAATCAAATGTTCATAAATCCTAAGATTATTATTCAAAGAATTTCCCCTAATCTCAAAATTACGCCCACTTATGGAATTTAATTATCCCTAAAAGTGCGGGGTGTTACATACCTCCTCCTTCACAACGAAATTTCATCCTCGAATTTCTCATATAACCTGCACCACCAACCTAGGATCGCTAATTACACTATGTCCTAGTACACCAAAGTCGAAAGGTACTAACTCAATGGTCCCCTTCCATATTCCAACCATCTCAAGGTGTTTGCTCTAACGCACTAGCTTAACCACAAGCTTATCTAAATCTCCATATGCTACAACGTTACCTCGATCGTAAGGTTGACTCTAACGTCACATCACACCTAGTGCTTCTATAGCCGCATGTAAAGAAAACGAGCCTATAACCGCCGCTCTAACTTATCAATCCCATCGGAGATTCGCTATTCTAAGCGTCCACTCATCTACATCGGGACATCTAATTTCTCTTAAAAAGGAGACTACACTAGCGCTTGACTATTCGCGTCAGTCTTCTCGCTTATCTTAGGTGTGCTAACTCTTATTGTACAAATATACTCGATCATAACAGACCTCCTACGACGTTCCGTCCAACCCATTCCAGTTCCACTTATACTGCCTCACGGCATAATCTTTAACTTTATATAATACGCCTCTTCTGTTTCGGATGATAGATAAAATCAACTTACCAAGGTGCCTATACACCTTTTGACCAGTGCCTAACTGCACAACCATTGTAAACGTCCGACACATAATACTGTCTCTAAAAGTGGACCTCGCTTTCTCGGCCTGGTACTAACACATGGGTTTTCCTAACCCGAGAAAAATTTAAAACTCAATTCTTCCTATACATGGAAATCCAATATTTCTTAAGGTTAGCCCACAAATCTTCTCGTGGTTAACTCACCACAATCTCCTTATACCGGCACCATTAATCCTACTGGTCTTACTTCCTAATAACCCTACGCTCGATGTGTTTTCCTACCCACGTGAAACGAGTACTATCCTAACTATATCCCTAGTGCTCAGGGGCTCTCTTAACTTTTGACATTTGCTCTGTTTCATGTGTGGGACGTCTCGCAAAGCAAAATCCAGACAAGGAACCCTCCCGTTACACTACTTCCTCGCATCATCGGTCATCGAGATATAACGACCTAAATCACACCAGCGGGACGTCTTAAATCCTACCTGGCTAACGTACTAACGTACTTCTACCACTACGTCCTTCCATCTTGTCGAAATGGGAAGTCTAACTAATCGGGGTGCCCACTCCCTGCGAAAGCGTTACGAACATCATACCCAAAACATATTACCACTGAATTTGCCTTCCCCTCAGGGCCTAGCTATAAGACTTAAATCAATTCCTTAACCTTACCTCACTTGCTTACTTGCGGTGAGAGAACCATTTCAGTGCTCTTTCCATAGCACTTGTATTTGCATAAGCATGCAATCATTACACGACTCTCAGTCTATAGTGTCTTCTCTACACTAGGTAACTTATCATAAAAAATAACATCCTTGCATTCCTTAACATCTCTTCACTCTCGACGTCGTTAAGGTTCATGCGTGGAGCGTCTCGCAAGCGAAATCCAAACAAGGAACCCCTCTAATACACTACTACTTAACTTTGTCAATCGTGGAGGTCTGTTAGCTTCAAATATGCAATCGGGATAATCCAATACCATCTACCAACAAAAAATGGTCTAAACTCCTACTTCTTTCCAGGAGTTATACCACCAAATGCTTGTACTAACACTAAGTCCTTAGCGCAAACAACAATGAGCGTAAACTCACAGCTTAGTACTAAATCCTGCATACCTTAAATCACACTTATAAGGTCGCCACACACTAAAACCGAGAAAATGAAACATCTACTCATCCGGGTTCTATCTAGCTATATATTAAAAGCGAGCTCAACCTGTATCCAGGTGAGATATCGCAACAACAACTTGTTCCACCCTGGAATCGCGGATACGATAGTCCTGCAATCATTAGCCTGCTATCGCTCCGTTAATCCATAAGTACATTACTCTTACAATAGTACTATACTCGTATATCACATACCAAACGAGCAGTACAAACCAGATATATACTCAAAATATCAACACCCGCTTTTACAACGAATGAAGGAAAATAGAACCCCGCTACTACGGAAAAACACATAGACATACACTATATAATGTTATCGATATCGCCACTAAACTTGAATCACACGCACGAATCTAGGGTTAGCGAAATATCGCGACTCTATCTAGTCACACCAAATGTGCTTTCTCCATCTGAATTGGAATTCATAACAACAACTTCTCCAATCTTCCTAGCTACTCCAAATGGTTCCCGAACATGGTACAGTTGTCCTAACAGAACTCCAAAACTACTTTAATCAGTGCCCCATCTAGGCACCCTATTCTTATCCTTTAATTCCTCCCGGGCAAGATCAAAGAGTGTGGTTGTACGCTCCACATTGCAACAATTCCCCATCTCTGGCCACTCTGACCATGTTAAGGTTATCAGTGTATCGGACTCTATAGCCTCGATCCTGACAATCACCTTCATAATTTCCCTTACTTCTTTATCCAAAGGAAATTCCAATACTGGCCTCTACAACCATGTTTCAAAGAATTCCCCGGATGGACACCCACCAACGGGGTTCTATGAACACACATTCTCCATAAGTGTTAGCAACACTTTTCCAGCGAGCCTATCTTTCCTTTGAAGTACTTTCTCTTCGTTGTACCTACCTTAATTCGGTACAAAGCTCACTTATCTATAACTCTCTTTATTCACTATCGGCCTCTGACCGATCCTTATGCGAATAATCCGAAAACTGCATTCTCTTCGTTCCTGATAAACCTAAGGAACTCACGATTAAAACCATTCATAAGATCCCTTTATGAGAAAAACATCCTGCTCCCACCGAATATGGTGACCACCGTTCCCGCCATTTCAATATTGCTCCCACGAGTGAAATTTTTTCCTCAAATTTTCACATCTGGGTATTTCTATACCCTGCTCTAAACCAAAGCTTCTGAGCCTTCTACTTCCACTGAGAAATGCTACACTTATTCCGCATAACTTATCTTCAACGAATGGTCCTTATCAAGGGCCCTTTCGAACCTTTTCCCACTTTAGCTTCACCGGGTAATTCAAATTTAGTACCACTCTCTACTATAGCGGTATTTGGATACTTATAACTACTATACTTTTGTAGTCGTTGCAACAACTCTTAGCAAATGCCACAAAAGGAGTGACCTCAACTGTTGTCCTCATCCTCAACTTCAATTTACAGCTCCAACTAAGCCATGCCTCATTCTACCCTCATCATGGCCTTCCTTAGTCGCCCTTCATTGATTAGCACACGATTCTCGAACGAACACGTAAAATATTTACTATAGTCTTACATAACAGTAGGAGGACGAAATCTCACTGGAGGAATCAACAGTCATAATCCTAAGGCTCTATATCAAATCGAGAACAATGCTGAAAGCGTAGTACGTCCACACAGATTCCTAAGGACACTAAAACCTGATGCTCTGATACCATCGGTGACACCCCGCCTAATAAAATACCGAGCGATCAATCCTGTACCAAATTCAAACAGGTGTCTCAAATGGTTCATTCTTAGCATCACTATCGAAAACCAATTTAATTACTAATAACCTATCAGGTTGGCGTTAAAATTTTAATTAACTAATCTTTTTAATCAAATCAACGAAGTAAAACAATCATTCAGTTTATATGCACAAAACGAAAATGAAATAAAATAACCGAACACTCGGTTAACATAATACATCCAAGTCAAATGCCGCACTAAAAGGCGGTAAAGAATAAATGAATACAAATTGGGCTATCGTCCTAAGTAGTTCTACAGTACCTCCTATCTAGATTATAAGGATATAAGCATTTACAGTAAACCTGCATGCATCCACAACTATTGCAGCGAACGTCTGACTCGAAAGAATCTGCATCGAGGCGTTCCTGTGTCTAGACACCTATATATATATACATATATATATATATATATATAGAAAGAGAGGAAAATAGAGAAAAACGGGTTAGAGCCCGAGTTGTGAAAATATTTTGCAAGTGCATAAGATTTATCCCATTTAAATTGGTATCATACTCCCTTGAGATTCCCCTCACCCCTTTTCTAATAGTGCACTCCTATTGCATACCAATTAAACAACCTAGTTAAGCTACCCTGCCTAACTAATCCTTTTCACCCAATATCTGAAAATCCCTATAAACCCGAGTACCGAGGGCTGAACTTCTCCCCATTCTCAACACTGCCCTACGTTCGTGCGTGGGGTGTCTCGCGAAGTGAAATCCAAACAAGTAACCCCCTCGATACACTACTACCTGACAATGTTGATTATCGGGATCCATTAGGCCCTCACCACATATCGCGTATGTATATATATAACTCGTATAACTATATATATATACCTTACTAGAACCTATAATTCATATTTAATTAAATCCGGACACAAATCTATCGGAAAGGGAATCATTCTTATTCAATCTTCTCATATGTTTACCTTATGTGATATCTTATGTTCATATACAAGCAATATACTATACGCAACAAGTATATAATTATACCTATCATAATCATAAGTATAATAACCATCCCACCGAGCTATAACTCGAGGATGCGGTCTCATAGTGCCTATCCAAAGTTCGGATTTACTCACTATACCACGGTACCAAGCCAGACTCTTTTATGGTCATAGTAAAAATACACAACGGTGGAGGCGGTCATGTTCCCTCTACAAGTGGAGTACACACATCATACTCGAACGCGGGACGATAAAACCTGGGGATATACTCTCCCTACTCGTCAAGCCAGGGGATTCACCCACATCGCGCAACCTCCCTGGATTGCACTAGAGAAATATATAATCTGGCTGTTCTAACCCTACGCCAAAGGAAATCCCGTGAAAACAGCCTCCAAAATACAAATATACCAATCACACACAGATATATATGTATTTTCATCATATTTTATATATTGTAATCACATCCTATATATGTCTTTCTCCTCCTTAAATGTATATATGGATATAATTGCCAACTTCATAATAATATTTAAGTATTCTCATCCTTAACATACTAATCCCATTTAAAAAACCCTAGCCGAAATTGTCAAAAACACTGAAGGGTCGATCGATCGACCCTTGGCCATCGATCAATCGATCGACCCGGACAACTTTTTTTTCGAGAAGCTGTTTCGGCCATTGAAGCTTCCCCCAAGATTTTAACTCCTATTTGAACATAATCCAACCTCAATCAACGACATATACACACTTAAAAAGGGTTCTAAACATCCTAGAACCCATAATCAACAATCGATTTCAATAAATTCCTAAGTATCCCCAAATTGAATATTATCCGGGGTTATCCGTTAAACTTTCGAAAACCCATTTTGATTCACGAAAACCCAACCCAAAATTATCTAATTTGTTATTACCAAATTATAATATGAGATTTATGCTAAAAAAGAAATAAATCAAGTAAACACTTGCCTCGTGGATAAAATCCGACGACCTCGAGTCGAAACCCGCGGAGTTTGGCGGGAAATCCCATTTTTCCTCTCCTTTTCTTCCTCCCACTCTTATCCTCTTTCTTTTCTTTCCTTCTATCATGCTTTATATAGAGATAAATAAGGGTTTATCCATTATAAACCCAAAAATGACTTGTTTACTCAATTGCGAGTCCCTATTAGTCCAAAAATCCCCGAAACCTAAACACTACTCCCGGATACTCTATTCTGACTATCTCGGCCATTTCGGAACCAACCGCACACTCTAAATATCCATCCGAGTCACTTAAATACAATTTATTAATTAAACCCAACACATCTTGATACCAATTTTCCAATTAAAATATTATCCTTTGTCGCTTTACCCAGCTGCGATATGTAATTAAAATAATCCAACTTATTTACTTAATCCCAAAAGTAAATGTAACACACAACGGTAATAATCAAATGTTCATAAATCCCAAGATTTTTATTCAAAGAATTTCCCCTAATCTCCAAATTACGCCCACTTATGGAATTTAATTATCCCTAAAAGTGAGGGGTGTTACAGGAAGTTCTTGGCAGACAGATCTTGGTGGACGCTATGGCAACCTGCTTCGAGCATTCCTCAATCTCATTGAAAATCTCACAACACCTCTTGGCATACTCTCTGAGGTTCTCCTGTGGATTTTTCTTCATTGTGAGCAGTGCATTCATTCGCTTGGTGTTGGATCTGCTGGTTATGAAGCGAGTTGTGAATAATTCATCCAGAGCCTTAAAAAGCTTGATAGATCTATATGGTAGCCTCTCGAACCATTTTTGGGCCACCTCGTGCAGGTTGAAAGGGAAGACACGACACATCAATGCATCATTGTGGCTACACAGGGTCATGGCCTACATATACTGCCAAACATGATCGATAGGGTCAGTTTTCCCATCATAGATCTTAAATCTACGGATTGCAAACTTCTTGGGGGGCTCTTATTTTATCGCCTTGAAAAAGAGGACTTTATCTTGGTGTTAAGAGATCTTCTCGCTATCTCTCGTGTGAACCTCACCCCTCAATGGGCTGGGTGCTGATCGATCTCCCTACGGACCAAGCTCCCGATTTCATCATTCTATCGACCAAGACTCCCACGGTGATAATTGTGGTATCAAAAAATATCACAATCGAGTTTTTATGAGGAACAATCACAATCAATAAGGAAAGCAGAAAATCACACACATAACACAACTATGTACGTGGTTCGACAACTTTCCTATGTTCACGGAGAGATCTACTATTTTATTAATCATCTCTCAATATGCTTGGTTACATGCCCCTATCCCCCGGGCCCGGGGTTACAATTTATAGATGTAGAATCCTCATTCTTCAAGTAACTCCACGGTGCCCATGATAATCTATGAATCCCTTGAATATATCCACGAGATTATAGGGGATTGACTTACTTTTGGGACAGTGTGGATTGTACACGCATGTAGCTCCTTTTTACGATGTGTGGATGGGATGTTTTCCAAATCTGTTGGGCCAGGTCAGTCGTTGTTGTGGGCTAAGAACAAAATCTGGTCCCCATAAAATTTATTAGAATTATTCAATAAATAAAGCAAGAAAAAATCGATAAGGTAAATAATTCACATATGAGATATCAAAGATGATAAATATTATATTAAACTCATATAAGAATTAAAATCACATAGTCTAGAACATGATATATAAAATAGGAAAGCTACCAAAGGATAATGTATAAATAACCCAACTTTAACGTTCAGAGGTGGAGGGGACTAAATTTGGATTCTTTTATTTTTAATTTTAAATTAATCCAAATTGCCTTATCTTACCGATTCTTTACTCGCATGAGGATATTTAGGTGTTGTTCCACATTTTCATTAATTTTTCTTCTCTTCCCTAAATGTATTTTCTAAAAAATTCTTTGATTTTTTGACCTAAAATTTGTGTTCAACAGGACTAGGTCAAACTCTTACAATAATTTTTTTTTGAGTTTTATTGTTCCTCACTAAATTATTACCACTTTTACCATGATGCAAAGTCAAGGTAGTTTTGAGTTAAAATAAAAACTCTTTTAAATGACCAAATTCATGATAATTATCGCATTAAAAGGTTTTAGTCCATAGTCATTTGGTTTTTGTGTTTAAGAATAACTTTTTCATAATGTTTTGTTCAAATTGTAAAAAAACTTTCTAAGGTGACCTTGCGTGTCCTAATAAGAACAAACAAAGTCATTTTTAGGTCTATTATGATTAAGCACGTGATTTTTATTATCAAACTATAAATGCACAATTCTTCTTTTAAATATTATTTACAATATTTTCCCATTCTCTTTCAATTACTAATGAATATTTTTATTTATTGTTGTCGTATTTTATGAAGAAGCTTTCACTAAAATGATTTCACTCTTGGAAGTTGAGATATCAAACTTGTTAATACACAATCATCTTCTATCATCTCCTTTTCGGATTGGCATTAAAATAATATTTCCAAGTTTATATGATCTCACCTCTAAATCTATTTTCACATTTTTTGTCGAGATCATATCATATTAAAGAATTTAAACTTTATTTTTTAGAACTATATGTGATCCTTCTGACAAATGAAATCCATTTTTACCTTTTTAAGAGACAAAATATAACTTTGTATATCCTCTTGAAAATTAACAAAAGTTTCACTCACTACTTTAAGACAATGCTCTTATATTTTATGTTGAAGATTCAAAAAAGATACATCAACAAATTTAATCTTATCGAAAAGAATAGATCCTTGAGCTTTCAAGGCACATAAAAACTCATTTTCATCTTCCAAAAATGTAAGCTCATTTAAAAATTCATATTTTTTGTTTTTTCAATAATTCAAAACTCTTCAAAAGACTTTCATTTTTGTTTTTTAAAATGTTTGTTGAGTCATAAATCAACTTTTGAAAAATATTTCTTTAATAACTTAATCGTCTCACACATGTGATCACGATTAACTTGAAGTTGATCAACAAGAGAAGCCTTAAGTTTTAAATCATTATTATCCTTTTTTAATTTTAAAGAAATTAAAATATTTTTCTTAAATAAGTTTTAAAGATTCTTCATAAGGCTCGTCATATTTAGTTTCAAGAATCAACGAGTATGTTTTATTATATTATTCCATTTGAGATTCATATTCATTTTTGGGAGAAGAACATCACACAAATTGGAAGAGAAGACAAATCGTGTCAAATCATGTTTATTTTTTTGAAAAGATTTTTTTTATAAATATATCACTTTTATTTTTGAAAGACAAATGACTAATAAAATCGAACATAGTAACTAATCGATAAAATCACAATAAAAATTACTAATAGGTGTATCTTCATAAATTTCACAACTAAATCTCATTTCTACACAGTCAACTAGATCTTCCTCTAGGTGGTTAAACCTGTTGAAGTGAAGAGAGGCTCTTTCAATGATTGATAGTGTGCGGGTAGCGTATAAGAATGAGAAAATCCGAATAAAATTAACGGATAAGAGAAACTACCCAAATTAAGATTATTATCAAAGTTAAGGTAATATTTTTCTTTAATACAAATCTAAGAAAAGGTTAATTATAATGTTTAAGTGACAAAATGTGATATATAAAAATAATTTTGTAGTTAACATATGTTCATTAAGCATATAAAGAAATTAAAACTCGGAAATATAAATCATACACTTAAGACGAGGATTTATATGGGGAGATCGTTTTGAGAGAAAACCTCAGGCCAGACAAACACCTTCCACTATATAGTAAAATATTTACACAGGTGGAAAAATGACTTAAAAACGTGAACTTTTCTCTAAACTCAATAATGCATAACCTTCATAATCGAATCTATCCACCTTTTCGTAGGAAGGAAAAATATAGATCTTTCTCCAACCACTCTCCACACTGCATGTGTCAACCTTATTGATACGGCTGCATTTGAACCATTTCACATATGTGAATTTAAAGTTTGATGATATTTTTTTATTCCAGTGGAACAATTGATAAGCCACAAATGTATTTATAACAAACTAGGATGTAATATTCCTAAAGGTTGGTGGAAGTGTTTAAAGTATTTAGCTTAATCTAAATAAACTCATTTGTATCTTTGAGATATCAAGAATTTAAAGTCTCTAAAGAATAAAGTTAGAATATATTTCTTAAAGTCTTGAGAATAAGTAATCAAACCTTCAATAACTTTACATCAAAGTTTAAAATATAAATACCTCAAAAATACAAAGATGGTTTTTTCTGTCTCGAAAATATCATTTACTTTAGCTTGATAAAACAATTTTAAAACCTTAACTTTTTGTTGGAGAGAAGAAGAACTTAAATATCATTGTAAGTGTGCGTTCGGAAAATCTCAAATACATAAGTAATTATCGTCCACACAACTAAGCGTGCCTACCAATCTGTCTGAAAGATATGATAACAAAAGAAAATCTCACCAAAAAGGATTCATAAATATTTTCTGACTTGGAGTTTCGTAGCACCTTTGCTAAAGCGAAGCTTAAGCGACTAAGTTCACGCACGTGTCCAAGAAAAAATTCACTAGAAATCATATGGTTGCGACCAATGAAACAAACAGTTCACTAAAAGGAACTAGGTAGCGTTCGAGACTAAAGTTCATCTCGTTTTGCATATTTTCACAAAATTCAATTTTTTTTTGTCCGACCTCGGAACAAAGTAAATTATAAATGCAAAAGATGCATATAAAAATTCATTTTTATATTAAAAAATATGTTGCATTATATATTTGGAAACCTTATAGTTAAAATTAAAATATTTTCAACTTAACAAACTATTTAATGAGTAGGGTAACATTTAAGTCCTCTCAGTCAATTTCACTTCTACTCTAAAAGTCTAAGATGTTGGCTTAATTTGGAAAACTCTCGTGATAAATCTCTCGTGAAGTACTATATTAGAAGCTTGAATGAGAATCTTTCTTTATTGGTTTTATTATTAAACCATGTATCATGACATTTCTTATTTATTAATTAAGGATTGTCTTAGCTCATTTTAAATATGAATCATGTTTGTTGAAATGACTTATATTTGTTTATATATTTATTATATACGTCAGTAATTATTCGTAGTAGGAGTTCTGGTGAGTTGGGTACCACTTGATCATGGAAGATAATAATTCCTTTCTAGTATGACTGATGGATTTATAGCCTAGATATGGACTTTACATCCTATCGGTAAAACTTTGTGTACATTCTTAGTCGTTTATCTTGACTACAAGAACCTATTTGATGATTCGAGACCTTGTATGAGTGTTCAAGGAAGATTGTACAGATACATCAAGAATGTATTGAACTAAACCAAAAGGTGAGATGAAAGTCTAGCTTTTGACTCGATTACACTTGATCAATTTTATGGTTTACAAAGGGTGCATAGATTCTTAATCCCTATGAATAATAGGATTAAAATAATCACATGATTATTGCTTTTATTTGTTAATGGGTGCTATTCAATTTGTTAGGTCAATAAGCCTTGCAAGTTGGGCAGACATTATGTGAATATGTCCAAGACCATGTTGCGGAAGAATCTGTGTTGATGCTAGATATTATAGAGTGTGCTACCACTTGATAAAATTATAAATTTTAATTCTACCATCAAACCACGTGTATGGATTAATATCAAATATATTTTTAAATAAGTTAAATTTGATATCAAGGAATAATAATACTGGTGAAAATTGATTCGCGAAAAATTAAATTTCACCAAGCGGGATCAATAAGGAGAATCATTGTACGTGCTATCAATTTTTACAAATAGGGATTCCTTATTCGAGTGATTTTGATATAATTTATTTGTGATGTAATGTAGTAGAATTAATTAAAAATAAATAAAAAATAAATAAATTACATAGATTAATTTGAGATTTTCATATTTCTTTTTGGAATTAAATTTAATTATTTGCATTAGATCCCTGATATAGTCCATATTCTAACTAGCAAGCCCAAAACTCTATGAAAACCCTACTTGGCCAAAGCACTTCGTGTGTGTGTGTGTATCCACACACACACACACACACACACACACACACATATATATATATATATAAGCAAGGGGTTTAAGAGATATAAGACACTTCCAAGGGTTTGAGAGGGTGAGAAAAAAACTATTCATATTTTTGGGAGGGGATACGGATAGATAATATTTTTTTTTCTATTTTTACCAAGTTTTCCTCTCGAGGAGTGTCCACACACATGGATTGCTTTGGGTGAATCATATACTAGAAGATCAAAGGTCTTTTGATCATCTACGAAAGGATTTACGATGATTTTACATCATCTTCATCAACTCTTATCATGTTTGTTAGATTACTAACAAGGGCAGATAATGTATGGTAATCAAACCCTAGATTTAAAATCTAGTTTTTTTTTTAAACATAATGAATCAAATATCACTGGAAATAAATATTTTAAAGCCAATCCCAGCAGACTGCATATGAGCATACATATGCTCTTACACAACCAATAAAAACTTTGATATGATTATATACCATTAGAAGCATGCGAGATAAATAAATAACAAAATAATATAAATACTAACTAAGTCGAAAACCATCACTAGAACAATATTATAAAATCTCCATCATAAAACCAACTCCATCATTCAACATGAAATAAAAAAAATCAACACAATACATAAATCTCATAGCGGTGGAACCCAATAGGGGCACTTAAATAAAATTTATCATAAGTGAAGACAAAAAGATAAATATGGAGGATACATCCCTCGACACCTACCTGAGATGATAAGAAGAAGTAGAAAGATTGAAAGGAATGGGGTTGAATACTTTTATAGTATCATGCAATGCAATTACAAATAAGAGATATAAAACTACTAAAATACAAATACTAGAGAAAATAGTAGAGAGATGAGAGAGAGAGGGAATAAAAAATGGATTTATGCGGTTCGACCCAAATTGGTGCCTACGTCCGTAGGTGCAGTGATGAATTATATTGATTAACGGAGAAAAGGCCATAGACAAGTACAATAGTAAATCTCTCAAGTTCTATCTTGAATTGGGCAGCATAACAGTAAGTAAAATCTCAGATTTTCAAAAGTGTGGGTGGTATGTATTATTTATAGACTGTTGGAGAAGAAAGAAAAGAGAGTGCCACGTAGCTTACCTTTATACGCTAAGTGAGAACACGATTTACGTACCTCGTGAGATAATAATCACGAGTTAGTTAAGGTCACATGGGGAGAATATCTGTATATTTTCTTCATGAGAATGTGTTTTAAATGTTGTTGATGTCATCCAGTAACGCTATACATGCTTTCGATAACGGAATTAACTAACAGTGTTAACTGACAGAGTTGACTTATGGGGTTAACTATTCTATTCTGTCGACACTAGTCGAGTTGTCCTCTATCTGGGGCTAACCAGTGTATTGGCTGACTCGACTTCCTTTCGGTTGGCATGTGTGCCCAAGTGTCCTTTTTTAATTGGTCCATGATCCACCCCATATTTATGGTATAATAATAGCTTCAAGACTTTGCACATGTCTAATGCTTATAGCAAATTCTTTGAGGTGTCATGTCTTTTGGTAGGTGTTAGGCAAATTGAGCGAGTGAAATTTTAGTTGCGAGATCGTGTTCTCGTCAACTCAGGAGGTTTCTCAGCTCGACCTTGGTCGATCATATTTACTTGTGAATTTTATAGAATATTATTAGTTCTTGAGTCTTCCATGTGTCAAGCACTAGCAATTGTGGCATGCACATTTAGTGCACCTGTGTATGTGGCAGTGCACGCAGAGTTTGAAGTGCAAATTTGTCTTTTTAAGGTGTGATGTCATGTTTTTTTTTCAAAAAGGCAATGATCGCCTCAAGAGTATAAAAGGGATATCCCAAGTTACATTAACTTTCACACCCCTTATCATTCACACGCCATCTTAGCGAAAGAAAACCCTTTCATATTCTACAAACTTTTCATTTTCTCGGCCCTCCTCTAATTGATTTTCGTTGTTTCCAATCGTTTTCTTGCTTGAAAATTTTTCTGCCACTGAGGGTCCTCCTTTTGGCAATTCGTTGTTTATTTTTAGCAATTTTTTGAGTCGTTCTCCTTTATTTGGCGTTCCAGGTATGCCATTTCCCCATTTCTTTAGTTCTTTAGGGTTTCTCTGCAATGTCTTCATTTAGTTGCGAATTGTTGAATATTATTGGAATTGTTGTTAATTTATTGTTCATTGGTGAATCTTGCGATTTAGGTGGACGTTCATTTGCCTAGGATTCCACAAATTTTAGGGTTTTTCTAGTTTTGATGGGGTTTTCCTACCAAAATTCCTTGTTTCCAAGAATAATCATCCCCCATGTATATTTCATTTCTTAAAACCTACCCCTTATGAGTGAAACATCGTGTGTGACGAGGGTATTGAAGAAAATTGGTGAGTTGAACGAGGATTATACTAGCTTTTTAGAGTCTAGGAGGTCAGTCCCTTTGCGAATCATTTGCCCCCGAAGATAATATAAATCACGAATTTTTTTTACCTTGTGCTCCATCTTCCGTTGGTTGGGATCTTCATCCTCTAAATGTTCAATATAACAAGTTTAAGTTTTTAGGAGTTATCAATTTTGACGATGCTAATCATCAATCTGGTAGGAGGAATTATTCTAACACAGCCTATGAGATATCTCTATTTAATATTGCCACTTCGATTGAAGAGGTTATGTCATTTGGGTCTCCTTTTAGGCCTTCTATCTCAGAGGTCTTCGTCGTAATAGATGAGAGCACTTCTGGAACTGAGATTTCATTTGATGTTGATTCCATAGAGGCTTAGTATTATGCTTGTAATATCTCATAGGATGATCTATTAGAGTTGGAGGACTTTTACAACATTCCCTTTGGGATAATGGCTACCCAATCTTCAGGATAGAGTTTATGATTGGCCTTCAATCGACAAAATTTGTTTTACAGTATGGGCCATGCTATTTGGTGTTTGTATCCCTTTTTATCCTATTATTAGATCAATTCTGAGGAGTAATAGGGTAGATTCGACCCAACTTCCCTGAGACATTTATAGGATGATTCAAGAGGTAATGGTTTATTGGAGTCCGCATTCAGGGTATGGTATAACTGTAGAGGTTTTAAGATTTATTTATGGAATAAAGGACAATGTAAAATCCTGAGGATACTATTATTTCTCCCCTATATAATCTTACCTGAAACTGGTGAAGGTATTGCAAAAGAGAAACCACAACTAAAAACACATGTTTTTATTCCTGGAGGGTAATTGGGAGTTCGACCCTAATGAAATAGATCAAGATGTTAGTGTTCCTCATGAATGGTATGGGCCTAACAGTATTGGTATATACCTACACTAATTTTATTTTCCTTTTTTTAGTTTATTTGAATAATAATTTCTGCTTGTTCATTTATAGGGAAGGCTGCTCCCAGACTTTCCCCTGCCTTAAAGAGCTTGGTGAACTGAGTATGCGTTGCTGATCCTTCTATATTTAAGGACGTTGTCACTTTATAAAATTCATAGACTTTAGCTACTATAGATCACTAGGGTCAACTTAGGTTCAAAAGGTATTTCAAATGCGAGTTGTAGTTGAAGCCGACATATTAGTAGATCAGTAGGTTGAAGAAGGTAAGGCAAATTTCACAAGTTTCTGTTAATCCTTCCATTGTGGTTCTCCTAACTGTTGCATTTTTCTTCATAAAACTTCTACCTCGTCATCTTTTTCTTTTTGCATGGAACCTTCTACCAGGATATCCCCTAAACAAACTAATCTTTAAAACCTTGAGCATATTTTCCAATAGAAAGTTGAGAATCCGAGAAAGAAAATTAAAGATGAGGCCCAAAATAAAGTTGGGGTCGAAGCCAACCAGAAGGCTAAAATTGAGTCTAAAAAGAGAGCCTAAGATGAGGCTCGAGAGAAAGGAAAAGCTCAAGCTAATCTTAATCTAAGTTTGGGTAGTCTAAAATAAAATACTACCATTGGCAACAAAAGGCCAATAGATGCCTCCAACCCTAACATGAACCAAAGCATCGAAGGCTGGAAGAGCCGATGCCAATGAGGCCTTAGCTAATTCCCGTGATAATCGACAGACAATCAACCCGATGGTTAGTAGGGAACATGAAATCAACTAATAATATTCTGTAGTGTAAGAATACAAGTTTAATGCCACAAACCTTATTAACATCAGAGCACTAAAGAGGGCCCAAAGTCATTTATTCGTCACGTAGGTAATGCTTTAGATGTGCTCGACTATCACATGGTCCACCCTAATTTTGAGTACCTCAGGAGTTTGGGCCGTGATGATTTCCCATCACAAAGCATTCGTAGTAGGTTTCAAATCTTTATTCTCTTTGTAAGGTTTTCACAACGAGTTGATATCATTCACATTAATATTTTTCAGAGTGGCATGGATTTGTCCATCTGGGATTAATGGGTTCGCCCTGAAAAAGATTTCATGCCTTTTAAGGTTTTTGCTATAAGTTGATATCATTCACTCCAATATTTTTCAGAGTGGCATGGATGTGTCCATCCGAGATTAATGGGTTCGCCCTAAAAAAGATTGTGTGCGGGGATCAAAGAATAAAATCCTCTTTTCACCGCTCGCGCGATATTTATGGGTCCCACATACATAAATTGGTTGTCGCCAAAGGGTAAAATATAAATAATGGATTCGTTAACCTATTTTTCTCAAAACAGGAAAATGATGTAGTCATACCCGAATAAACTACATCAAAGACAAACTTACGCATACAAAACCAAATAAATCATGAGTGGGACACCCATTTTGCCCTTTCGGGTCAGACAATGAACCCAAAACTCAACTTTCGACCGAATAGATAATGGGTCTAATAATGAACCCAAACTCGAATTTCCTTATTTTGATTTGTTGAATAATATGCATTAGTGAGGAGAGCGTAGTAAAATTAGAAGGAAAGTTCTAATTTAGGCTTTGCGGATCAAATCCTCTTTTTTTTATTTTTTTAGTTTATGAAAATAAATTTAGTGAATATATAATTATTAAAAAGGTGATTGAGGTGAGGAAATGACAACAAAGCATGAACAATATATTGGGAAGTAAAAAAAGAGTGAATACTAGCACTAGACCAGCAAGTTTGAATAAATAGGATTTAGATTTTTTATGAAGCTCAAATTCTGACTTTGGTGGTATGTGGAGTGGTTTTGGTGGTAGTGTAATGATGGTAAAATTAGTAAGGAAGGTGAGGTGTGTGGATGATGTGATGCAATTGATAAGTCACAAATATTGTATATTAATGCCCTTCATTCTTATGCATTTTAGAACAATTATATTCGTTATTTCCTAATTTTATGCTCATTTATTGGTTAACACTGGTATTCGATATATATATATATATAACATTTTGAAGGTTTACTCGAGTTTTTATAGGTATTGGAATGATTTACGGAGCAATTGGTTGCGTTTCGAGAAAGTTACGTTGCAAGACATAACTCCAAGGGTATTTTCATAATTTTAAACTTAGAATTTCTGCATTTGGAATACATGGTTTTGTATCTCATCAAATTAGATTCATGTGACTGCTGATCGTGCATCATTCCGAGTTCGAAAGAAGTTATGCCGATTCCCATCGGTTGCTTTCGAAGATGAATTTTACAAAGGGAATCGATTATCACTTTTTGAGAATCGATTCTGACTCTATTGCAGCTATAGGTCTTGAAAAGAGTTTATGAAGGGAATCGATTATCACTTTTTGAGAATCGATTATCACTCTTTTCACAGCTCTCTGTTTTTTGCTGAATTTTACAAAGGGAATCAATTTTCACTTTTAGGGAATCGATTCTCACTTTTTGTAAATCGATTCTCAATACCAGAAATCAGATATTTCAAGATTTTTGATTTATTTGTCTTTATTCAATCATAGTAAGTGGAGTTTATTTCAGATTGGATTTTTATTTTAGGTTAGATTAGGGTTTTGTTTAGTTTGGGAACTCGACCTTATCTCCTATGTTTTATCCCATTTTGTGTATGTAAGTAAACTATTTATCTTCTTCCCCATTAATATAAGTTTTTTTTAATTGTATTCAAGCTTTGTTAATTAGATGTCTTCAATCATTTCTTTATTTATTTATGTACTTGCTTTAATTACATGCTTTAATATGCTTTCTGACTGAGTTAGTTTAGGTTGAGATTTATTGAGCTCACCTTGTATTAAATGATTGCCTTGCTTTGGTGATGGATTAGACTAGTTCAAATGGGTTAGGTTGTTCTTGATTTTGTGCCTAGGAGATTTAAAGGTGTTTATCATATATGCTCCATACTTACAACCTTGCATGTGTAATCTGAGGAATATTTATTAACGCCAAAATCAATTAACATTTTATTACAAATTAGGGGTGTCAACTCTAGATTTTATTAATTATGAAAATGATATTTAATCTTGATAAGTTTTTCTTTCCATGTAACCATTTATAATAATTAACCCGAGGTGAGGGTCTCAACCCATAATTTTTCATCTTTTTATTAATAATAGTTTCAATACATGCTTGGGTATTAATATTTTTTAAAACAATCACCTTTTACACTTTAATTGAGAAGTAATAAATCAATTAATGTCTAGCATTCATTATCTCTGGATTCAATACCCAGACTAGCCGCTATACTCCCGTAAAGATTGTAGTTAAGGTTTCATTTTTTGCATTTGCGGTGGAAGCGAAAATAATGATCAAGCGCAACTTTCACGAATGCTTCAATTCAAATCCCACATGAATTAAATGGCACCGTTGTGGGTGAGTGTGTTGTTTTAGATTGTAATTGATTTAGTATTTCATAATATTTTTTCTTTCTATTTGTATTCTTTGTTAACCAATTTTGCAGGACTTCTACATTTGAGCGCCAAAACGCTTAAATTTATGGGTCGAACTTCACTTTGTGTATTTTGTCATCTTGAGCTTATTGGGGGTAAGCATGTCTTATTCTACTGTTTTTGGTAATCATAACGACAATTCTCAAAATCTCCCTAATCCTATGACTTTTGGTCAATACTCTTAAAGTCAAAAGCTTGATACATCTAAAATGTCATTGGGTGAGTATTATAAAAATCAAGTTATAGATTATGGAAATTTTAAGAATAATCTTTTCAATAAAGGGCCACAAAATCCTTATAATAAGAATGTTGAAAGTAATCGCAATAACTTTCAAAATTCTTAAAATAATGATTTTGATAGTAGTTCCAAGGTTAGTTTTCAAACTTCTTATTTTCAAGAATGCGCACCTTCACCTATAACGTTGCGAGATGAAATTCGTATTATTGAGAATTGAAAATCTTGAAAACCATTATCGAAAAGAAAATCATTGTTAGGAAAAAGAATTGGATGGATTATTTGAATCTGACAATGATTTTTCTTCGGAAACTTTTGAAATTGAGGAATTTGTTGAACCAAATGAGGAATCGATGACTACTTTGGAACAAACCATTCTTCTCTTGGCCTATGGCATAATAGAGAATGAAAGTGAGGATGAAATGGATGTATTATCCACTTAAAATGAAATGTTTTCTTCTTTTGTAATCAAAGAAGAAAGTTTCATTGAAAATGATCCCATCTCATTCGAAATTCCATCTTAGAGTGATAATGAGTAGTCTTTCGAGATGAAATTTATTTCCTCACCATTTTCATTCACCATTATCGAACTGTTACAAGTATTCCATGATTTGGTTCAAAACTTTAAAACTTTTAACCGTTTCGCCGATGAGGATTACTTGATTGAGTTGCTTTCTATGAAGGAAATTTTACCCCCATATATGCTACCTCCCATTCTAATTGCAAAATATTTAGGAGGAAATTCTATTTTTGTTAGATACCATGTGTACTCACCACACGTTCAATCTAAACCCCCTATCATCCGCCAAAAACTTTTAATTGGTGATGGTTCGTTTCTTTTGCCTTTCATATACCTTCTGTTGTTCAAACGGAATTCCTATTTTCGAAAGGTATGCACTCAAATTAGTGAACACAAATTATCCCTAAAAGTTAAATCGTATTTTGGGTGGACCCTTAGAAATTTTAACTTCTAGTGTATCATTAGTTAGAACTTCAACTTGTAGGTTTTACATATTAGGTCGATTTTGCTTTTTACTTATTATCTAATGTAATTAGTTAAGTTTTATTATTCTTTTTTGTTATGCTTAGTGCTGATATGTTTTATAGAATCTTTGGACTTTTCTATCTGGAGATCGCTCCATTTTAGGTAATATCTCTATCTTCCTCTCTTTAACTTGGTTCTTGATTTACATTGAGGACAATGCAGGGTTTAAGTTAGAGGGCGTGGGATATTCTTCCCATTCATTGGTAGTTTCTTTGATCTAATCACATGTTCTTTAGAAGTATGCTTTTGTTGTGAAAATTTGAATATTTTCAAAGGATTTTCTTTATTTTTTCGGGCCTTTTGCCCTTATTTTCGATGATAAATTTTAATAAATTCCCAATCCAATAGATAATTCGATGATGGATGTTTTCAATTTTAAAAGTTATTAGACTTTAGTCGTTGAATCATCGATATTATGATAAACTTCATAAATTAAACTTCAAACCCATGATCACATGCACTTTTCTTGCTTAAGTGATTTGATTTAAGATTTTTATACCTAGGTAATCTTTTGTTGCATTGTATATACTTAGACCAAGTGAGGTTTATGCTTTTCTGTGTTTGTACGTGTTATACATTACTCTTTCCTCATTGAAAATTTTAAATTCTTTGGTAATCTCACTATTCTTTTAATTGATCGATTGAATTCATATTTTGAAATGCGTTACTTGAGCATGGTTTTTTAATTTGTTTCGACTCGAGAATTGCATAAACTTTAGGAAAAGATCATATGCCCTCTTTGTTATGACACCCATATTGACCTTGACTTCGCCTTTTATGTTTTCCCTCGTCAACCCCTTTGAGCCTAAATATATCCTTTCGTTTCAAAACTCAAAATCCCATAACCAACTCCGAATTGGAGTTTTAAACCATATATATCGCCTTTTATACCTTTGTTTGGAATGCTGCTTGTGATTTTATGATGTTATTCTTATGTGGTTGCAATTAAACATGTGAAAGTGAAAAGAAAAGGGAAGAAAAAGAAAAGAAAAAGTGAAAAACAAAAGAAGAAAGCAAAAGAATAACAAAAGAAAAAGATGAAAAAAAGTAAAGAAAAGAAAAAGAAGGATTTCTTTATTGTACACAGTGTTGAATAATCATTGTCACTCTCTTTGATGTTATGCCCATACTTTGTAGGGAAAGCATATTCTAATTTTAAAATTGCCTATACTTTTCCATTATCCCAAGTGTTCCATCCCCGAACACCTTTGAATCCATACATATTTCCTTCATTTCATAACCTTAACCCCAAACCTATATTATAACCCATACAAGTCCTATGTGATACTAGGGTAAATGAGATTCAAATGTCATAATAATTGAGATAATTTGTGAAAATACATTTTGTCTCCCTTAATGACTGCCATCTTTCATTGAGATTGCATATTTTTCATGTTATATATACGTTCTTCATTGATGACATATGTGCGACCTAGTTTTTATTTACAATTACTCTTTATGACCACTTGTTCTGTGTGTGTTACACCTAATTCATAATGATTCATTTATTGATTGTAAGCACCGGCGAGGATTGAGTATCATGATACGCTTTAATGCTTATTCGATTTATAACAAAATTGCAAAATCAAAATATTTTCATGTGCTCACTTCCCCTCCCACTCTTAAGGTTTCAATTCCACGAAGTTATTCTATAATGTTAATGATAAAAACTCGTTTGAAATCTTTTTCGTTGTTTTTGAGATTGTTTCATTGGTTGTTTGGTCATACTTTTTAATAAACTTGATGTTTGTGGGTTTTAACCCTGGAAATCCTCACGAGACAACACTTTTCTACCAGGGTAACCTAGGGGTTTAACGACTTATTGCATATACTAAATGTAATCGTTCACTCATGAAAGTGTCATTTCTATTTTTATGCTTATCTATTATTATTGTCTCGCTATTTGGATGGTTCTAGTTTTGTTTCATCACAAGAAACTAAAAATTTCTAAGTTAGGGCGTAACGCCAATATTCTTATGCATTCTAGAACAATTGTGTCCGTTATTTCCTACTTTATGATCATTTATTAGTTAATCTTGGTTTTCGATAATATATATATATATATATATATATATATATATATATATATATATATATATATATATATATATGTGTGTGTGTGTGTGTGTGTGTGTGTTTTCAATGTTTACTTAAACTTTTGCAGGTATTGGAATGCTTAGCGGATCAATTGGTTGCATTTCAGGAAAATCACGTCACAAGATGCAACTTCAAGGGAATTTTATAATTTCAAATTTTAGAATTTGGTAATTTGGAATATATGGTTTTTTATATCATAAAATTAGATTCGAGTGACCATCAACTGTGCTTCATTCCAAGTTCGGAAGAAAAAGTTATATCGATTCCCGTTGGATTCTCCCGAAGATGAATTTTACAATGGGAATTGATTCTCACTATTTGAGAATCGATTCTCACCGTGTTCTAGCTACAGGTCTTGAAAAGAGTTTGTGAATGAAATCGATTCTCACTTTTGAGAATCGATTCTCACTCTTTTCACAACTCTCTGTTTTTTGTTAAATTTTACAAAGTGAACTGATTCTCACTTTTTGAGAATCGATTCTCACCATCATAAATGAGATATTTTGAGATTTTTGATTTTTTTTCTTTGTTTAATCCCTTACAATAAATTGTAAGTGGAGTTTATTTGATATTGTATCTTCATTTTAGGTTAAATTAGGATTTTGTTTGGTTTGGGAAATCTACCTTCTCACCTAGCATTTATCCCATTTCGTGTATGTAAGAATAGTATTCGTCTTCTTCCCCATTAATATAAATTTCCATTATTGTTTTCAATATTTGTTAATTAGTTTTATTCAATTATTTCATTATTTATTGACTTACTTGCCTTAATTACACGCTTTAATACGCTTTGTAGCTGAGTTAGTTTAGGTTGCGATTGATTGAACTCACCTTGGATTAAATGGTTGCCTTGATTTGGTGATGGATTAGACTAGTTTAAATGGGTTAGGTTATTCCTGATTTTGTACCTAGGAGATTTAATGGTGTATATTATGTATGCATTGATTTAAGACCTTGCTTGTGTAATCTTAGGAATATTTGTTTATGCCCAAATCCATTAATCTCTTATGATAAATTAGGTAGTGACAGCTCTTGATTTTATTAACTGTGAAAATGAAATTTAATCTTGATAATTGTTTCTTCCCATGTGACCATTTATACTATAATTAGGCCGAGGTGAGGGATATTATTCTCAATCTATAGTTTTTATACCTTTTTGTTAATCGTAATTCATTACATTCCTTTTTCTTAATATTTGTGAAACAATCACCATTTACCTTTTTATTGAGAAGTAATAAATCAATTAATATCTAACATTCATTTCTGTGGATTTAATACTCGAACTAGTCGTTATACTCCTGTAAAGAGTGTAGTTAAAGTTTAGATTTTTCTTTTACAGTAGAAGCTGTAAACAATGACCAAGCATAACTTACACGGCTGCTTCGGTCCAAATATCGCATGAATCAGTAATACAGGAGGAATGTTTTGAAAGGGATATGTAAAAGGTTGCGCACGAATTTTGAGACAAAAGCCTTGAAATCTAGAAAAGAAGGTCCTTGACAATGAGGCCACAATGACCTTAAATAGGAAATTTTAAGGACGGAAATTCATGTAACTATAGTGCACGTTCATAATTTTGATTAATAAAAGAAGGAAAACCAAGAACTTCGAGAGTTGTGCAACACTTGGAGCCATAAAGTGATCATTGTGTAAGAGGAAGATAATAAGACTCAAGACGAGCTGAAAAAACCCTGTGATGAGCTGTAACAGAAATATAACCAGTTGGTTGGGAAGACCCTGGACCTTAGTTTCATAGAAGAGGAGGTTAATAAACTCAAGAGAAGGTCGGGACTAATTCAACCAAAATCCAGGGCTTGGAAGAGGCACTTTTTAAGGATAATGAGCCACACGGTAAAGCCGAGAGTTTCTTCATTTATGTCTATGATGAGTTGAAAAGGTGAGTGATGATACATTACCCATACATGTTGATAGTGTCAACAAATGGGAAGGATATGATGAGGAAGCCACTACCTTAACCAATGATGAAGATGCCATGGAGGTGGACGGGCAAGTGCCTTAAGATCAAACTATTGCACAAAATGAGAAGGCGGCTTCTAGTGAGCCGATCCTTCCCCACTTCTTATGAGGTGGCTCTAAAGAGTCTCAATGAGAATCTCGAGGACACCCCATGGTTGAGGTTTCTTTGTCTTTATAATGACTTATGTATTTTGCTCATAATTTTTTTAACAATCATGACTTGTAATTACTGATCAATCACCTTTGTTATTGACAACATATATATATTTTTTTTATTGAATTTATGTTTTTTAGTTCGATAAAAATGGCTCCTATTCTTTTCTGCAAGTTTTATGCATGTAATGTTTATCTTGCTTGATTTTCTGCCAAGTTATTTTTCTCGGCCAAGTTTTTAACCCCTCACCTATAATCAAGTGTTACTGGTGTATAACTTAACATGCAAAATATTTAGAACAAAGTTAACTTTAGCGATTGTTTTTAGAACAATAGTTTTTAAATTAGAATAGGCATGCCAGTATTTTTAGTTTTATGGTCTTGTGGTTTTTTATTGGACAACATAACCTGATTTACTCCCCACCGTTACACAAATCTGAGCTGTCATGATAAGGTTGTCATAAATTAAGACTTAAGGTTCCCCTATAAAATTTGTGAGTACAATCTTTGGCCACGGACAGTGACGTGCTCGTCTGTGCTGGGATTCACCAAAAATTTAGCCAACTTGCTGGTCAATTAGGTTAGTTTTAGGTCGTTCTGACCTTATTACATCATTAGTTTCTCAGGTCAACGAACTTCTTGATCATGACCTATTTAATGGACGAGTCCCCTCATGAAGTGTGGTCCGGTTATATCAGATTTGATTTATTCAACTTGGATATGTCTTCGATTTGAGCTTCTTACACTTCTCTTGTTCTGATGAGCTTTACAATAAATCATAAAATAACTCGGAATAATAACACAATGTGGAGGAAATTGATTTTCATTAATAACTTGTGAAACTGTGTACAAAGATAACTTCATTACATAAAAAATTATTCTCCTTTGATTCTGATCGTCTTAATTATAGTACTTTCTAATATGTTCAATACTTCAGGGATTCTTAAATAGTTCACCCTCTAGTATCTCAGTTATGTAGGTCCCCGATTACACCACTGCTGAGACTCTTTAGGGGCCATGCCAGTCAGGATCGAGCTTGTTTCCTTTATATATTACCTTCTCTAGGGCCAAGTATCCCTCCTTTAATGTGCTCCACTTGATTCACTTGTTGTATAATCTCATTATTCTCTACTGCTATGCCACCATTCTAAGGGTCACCTAGTTTTTAACCTCTTCCGTCTGATCTAAATCAAGTCGGTGAATAAAATCACTGATTAACGAAATGAAGTTGAGAACCCTATGGCTTGACATGAATATCTTTAGCGGTACAACTGCTTCAGTGCCAAACGTTAACATAAAGGGAGTTTCACCCATAGCTATCCTCTGATTTGTCCAGTAAGCGCACATGACACTCTACAATTCACTATTCTAGTTAAACTTAGAATAATCCAATCTATTTTTATTCCATCAAATAGAGTCGTGTTCGTGATTTTTATTTGTCCATTGAAACGGGAATAACCTGGTACCGTATGTAGTTTCCTTATCGATGACCTGATGCAATAATATTCAAACTAATCAATTTCAAAATGCATGCCATGACCCGTAATAAACACGGACAACATCCCATATCGATAAATAATGTTCTTTCATATGAAGTAGATGACCTTTGCATATCTCATCTCGACCAATGGCTCAGATTAGACCCACTTCATAAAGTAGTCCATAAAGATAACCAAGTACCTGAATATTCCTACGATCTCTCAAGGCCCGAACAAATCGATTACCCGCATGGCGAAAGGACAAGAGGATGTGATTGGTGCCGAAGTTGTTCTGACTCTTTTATGAATGAATGCGTATTTGTAGAACTTATCGGACTTCCTAGATAATCTGATCAATCCACATTCATAGTTGGCTAATAGTACCCCTGGGTGGCAACCCTCTTCACCATCAACTTCGCTGTCAAATGTTCCCCACACGATCCTTCATGAACCTCTTTAATCAGGTTGGGGACCTCCACCAGATGAGCACATCGCAATAAGGATAGAATGGAACCTCTCTTGAACACAATTTCGTCGATAAAACATACCTTGTTGCCTTATAATGGAGTCTTAATTCCTCTTTAGGATATTTCACTGCGTTGGTCATCAAATATAATCTGATGGGATCCATCTAGGATGTACACAGGTTAAACTCCATTACCTATATAGTGTCTTCCTCAATGCTATGCTACAGATTTTTTTTACTAGGACTGTCATCCTTAGTTCAGCCCTGGTGACCAATGCCAGATGAGCTAGCATCGGATCAGGTGGTATCAGTCCTTGGGATCATGACCATATGAACAATAGTAAATTTTAGGATTAAGATCTTAACCTTGGACAGGTATTTGGATATGGTCCCCTAGCACCGGGTTTACGACCAGTTGGGAGTCATCTTGCGTCGATAACTATTGTGCTCCCAGTAACGAGGCAAGCCCAAAACCTGTAAATAATGCCTCATATTATGCCTCTTTATAGGAGGCTTAGAAGTTGAATATGAGGCCATACTCAACGTCAGTTCCCCCGACATGGTAGCGATTAGCCCTGCTCCATTGTCATTTGCACATGATGAGCCGTCAATAAATAATTGCCAAATGAGTGGTTTCTTCTCAACTCTTTCTTCAATAAGGGAGATACTCTTGAAAATATTATTCAATTGCTTTAATTCCTAATGTCTTTCCTCTTATCTTGCAAAATATTCTAGCTTAACGTTGTTTGCGATTAGAGTGGCCTCGACCTCAGTAGACTTCTCCATAATCTCTTTGGCTTGCTTCTCCTCGTCGTGTGTGAACTATTATATGAAGTCAAAAATAACCTGCCCCTCGATTATTGTTCTCGGCTTATAAACGATGTCATATTCTCCTAACTCTACTACCTAACCCATTAACTAACTAGCTAGATTTATGAGGTTTATGAATGTTTTTTTAGAGAGGCAGATCCGTGTATACAATGATAGTATGAGATTGGAAGTATGAATACCCTTGTGGAGGCGTTAATTAATGCCAACGCTAATTATTCCAATCCTGGGTACCAAATTTCTGCTTCACGGTATGCCTTGCTTTTGTAATACACTTGTTTTTACAAACCATCTTCGAATCGCACAAGCGCTGAGCTTACAGAAGACACAAACATTGTGAGGTACAAGTACAACTTCTCATCCAGGATCGTCCTTGACAATAATGGTGCTGATCCAAGGTACTTATTCAATTCCATAAAAGGTTTTCTCGTATTATTCGTTCCATTCAAAAGTATTTCTGATCATCTTGAAGAATGAAAGGCATCTATATGTTTCCCTTAACACAAATTTGTTCAGATCAGCTACTCAGCCGGTTAGACTTTGAATCTCCTTTTTGCTTTTCAAAGGCTACATATTGATCAATGCTTAGATCTTCTCCGGTTAGCAATTATACCCCTTCGAGTGAAAATAAAATCGAAATATTTCCTGCTCTTAATCTAAAGACACACTACGTAGGATTTAATTTCATCTAGTACATTTCCAGTTCGTCAAAAGTTTGACCGAGGTTACGAATGTGATCGACTTCCTTCCTGATTTTGGTCATCATGTCATCTATATAAACCTCCATTATCTTCCCAATTTGATTTTCGAAAAATTATTGACCAGCCTTTGGTACATAGCTCTAGCATTTTAAGCCCAAAGGGCATAAGGCTATAGTAAAATATGCCCTTTCTGATGATGAACAATGTTTTTTCTCGATCGTATGGCTTCATTTTTATCGAATTGTAACTCGAATAAGCATCCATAAAGCTAAGCAACTGGTGCCCAGATGTGGCGTCGACCACTTGGTCAATTCAAAGTGACGGATAGTGATATTTTGATAAGCTCTATTCAGATCTGTAAAATCAACATCATTCTTCTTCGAAACCATCACGTCATTTGAGATATTGTTAGGAGATTTTACATCTTCGATGAAGTTTTCTTTCTTTAATTTTTCCACTTCTTACTGAATCTCCATATTCTTTTTCTCCGAGAACACCCCAAGGTTTTATTTGATAGGCTTGACCTCTTTCACAATACTTAGTTCATGGAAGAGAACATGAAGATTTATTCCAGGCATATACTCGTGGCTCCATACGAACATGTTCTTCCTTTGCCTTAGAAAATATGCTAATCCTTTCTTCAAAGCTGGACCTAGAGACTAGTTGATCTGAACTATCCTTTTGGACGCTTATCATCTAATATAATTGTCTCAATCTGCTCGGCAGCTTCGCTTGTGGCACTAACTTATCTTCATCTTGAGGATCTAATGTCTCAATATATTAAGTTTACATTAGATTCTTCTATAATTCCTGCTTATTCGATGTGTAGTAGTATTCTTATTCTTCTACTTGGTTTACTTTCACCACCCCAACTTCAAAATACATTCGAAACTTTAAATATTGGGGGACAATGGAAGATACCGCTTTAAACTTCTTCAAACTAACCTTTCCCAAGATAATATTATAAGCTGAGACTACTTTCTTATCTAAGACGAAGAAACACATCATCTCTGCTCTGCATGTCAGCCAAGTTCCACTAATGAATTCTAGCTTGATTATTCCTAGAGGTAACACCTTTTCCACGGAGAAACCAATAAGTGGGCGGTGGTATGCCTACAGCTTTCTATTTACCAACTTCATTCTCTTGAAACAGTCACATAACAACACGTCCATAGAGCTACTATTGTCTACCAAGATCCTTGTAAGTTACCTCTCATGAACCATCATAGTGATAACTAGAGGGTCCTTATGCAGATATAATAATCCAAAAAAATCACTATTAGAAAAACTAACTATTAACTGATATTTATTTACCCTACGAGGGTGTGTCTTCACCTCTTCGGCCATGCACACTTCACTGACATGTGTACAAACTTTTTCTCCCTTTAAGTATGCCTTTTTGTCTACTGGTTCATATCAGCCACCAACATCTCCCCCAGAAATGAAATTAAATCCAAGGGAAATTATCTCAACATTATCTACTGGATCCTTGGGCTTCTTGGGAAGATCAGGATAAGTTTCATCATCAGAGTCCTCGTCTCGGCATCCCTTCTTGTCATCGTTACCCTTACTGGAAGACTTTCATCATCTCCTCAGCTTCTGATCATCTTTGGGTTTGACTACTCAACCATACTAATACACATATTTTATCATCTTGACTCTTCGAATCAAGGTTTCAATCTCATTCATCAAAGCCAAGTATTTATTAGTGGTGTGTCCATGATCCTTGTGGAACTCATAAAACTTGCCTTTATCCTTCTTGCCTGGAGGCATTTTTAACTTTTTTGTACACCTGAGATGTTCACTTCCTCGAATCTCATCGTTGATGTGATGAAAGTATACGATGAGTGGTGCATATTCATCAAACTTCTTTGGATTTGGATTTTTTAGATCCTTGGACTTATTTTTTTTGCTTGAAATCCCACGAGAGTGGGATTTATGTGACTTTACTCGTTCGCCGTCGTTGCTTCTTCGATATTCATTGTATTTCCTTACTTGGCCAAGAGCTCGACCATTGTGTTCGATGGTTCTTTCACCAATGCCCAATGGAGCTTTCCAGGTATCCAACCACTCATAATGATAGTAATTTAAATATTCTTATCATAGTCTATCACTTCCAACTTTTTTGTGTTGAATCGGGTAATGTACTGCCTTATTGCTTTATCCTCCATTTGGTGGACGCGTTACAGGTGATCCATTATTTTTTAGAGTTTTGTAACGAAGCAAAAGTTATATATAAATAGGTTGGCTATCTGTTTGAAGTTATATATAGCTCCCTAGCCCATTGTACCAAATCTGGGCCAATCCAGTTAGAGTACTGGAAAAATCCCTACATCTCGTCTCGTCTGTAATGGACTAAATGTCTAAAGCAGTCTGATACTGCTCCTTATAAAGAATTTGATCAGATTTTCTCTCATAGCTAGGCACTATGATATGAGGTTTGAACTTTTTAGGCATTGGATGACCCACTACAGACTATATGAACACTGATTCGTGAACGCAACCCCTTTACAAAGGGTTCCTTTATCTTTACCAGATCTCTTAGCCGATGTTCCAAACATTGAATTGACCCCTTCCAAAGATAATCCTTCTCCTAATCGGCCTTTTCAGACTTCTTAGCTTGTTCGTGTCTTTCAACCGAGATTTTTTCTTTCCTTGAAGTGTCCTTGAACCTCGCCGAGCCTCTCATTCTATACATAGACCTGGCCGACCATGTGATTCGCCTAACATCATATCTCTAAGACCCTTCTTTATACTCTCCAGGCTCTCTGCACGGATGTGCTCATGTATCCCTTGGTCCTAATCGATCAAAAGCAAAGGCTTTGATCAGCCTCCAGAACATACTGGGATGCTCTACTAAATAAGTATGATCATCACTATAACCAGTTGATTGGAAGATGGACATTACCCCTGGGTTATAGGAACGTCCACTTCAATTGACTTCTGACCTTATAGAATTGCTCCATTCGCCCTGTGAACCAAAATCCAACCTCCTAGGGTTTTCTATTGCTCGCTCGTTATTCGCCAACCTCTCATCCCTGTATGTGGAAGGAGGTTGAATTTTATGCTTTCGGTATGAGTTTTCCCCAACTGCTTGATGGGTTTTGGTTCTAGCTTGTTTTGCCCAGTTGGTGCGCATTGTGTCAATTGCTTCATGTTTTCCTGCATAGACTTTTGACTCTTATTTCGGCTCTGCAAGATTCCCTATAAATCCCCCAAACCGACTGGTGTAGAGGGTGGAATTACCTCCCTAGATCTACTACTTTTTGGATTTCACATATTCTCAATAAAACTTTTACGAAAATAATAAGCAAAATTGAATTGTAGGAAACATAAATAAAAAACAGAAATATGCAGATTTGAACGAGAATTTAAGGGATCACTATGAATGAAAGTTAAAAGTGCTTATAATAGAGCTCTAACCCTATGGAACGCAACTAAATTAGCTCATAATTCACTAGTATAACACCCCACGCATTTTGGTGTCGACCCCCAACAAGACTACGCTGGGTGTTACTAAATTAAATATCCTTCTCAGCATGTGACAGATGTGATACATATAAAAAAAATTATTACGCAAGATAATAATCAGACAAATCCAATAAATACAATCACCCATGCAATATTAAAATCCATCACGATGCTAATCTCCAAAATAATACAACTCCAAGTAAATGTAAGTTCAATTAAATAATCCAACTCCAAATCTCTGATATAAACCATAAACACCCGTGGAACCGATTGACCCACCAAATCCATAAATAAAATCTCGTAATAAATGCGACCGAAAGGAAAAGTAAATCCTAACTAATAAAGCATCAAGAAAAGAAACTCCAGGGGCATCTCCAAAAATACCTCCAATCACTCTTATGCTGCTACTCCAGCAATATACCTGAAATGTTAGTCAACGAAATGGGTCAGAGCCCACCCCATGAATACTAGCTACTCTCCCCAGTTAGAGTCCGTGAACCCATACAGTAGCATTATACATGATAAACACCACAATAGAATATTTTAATTCAAACGAGATAAATATTAAGATGCGAGTGAAATTAACTACTATCATCTAATCACGTAATTATGCCACCTTAAAAGTTTAAATCCAACTTATGCTATCACAATCCGATAATTATGCTAAAGCTACCATCTTTATTTAAAGTGATTAATTACATTATTTATTTTTATAGCGACACTTTCATAGCCAACCGACCCTGTTGTATGTCCTGCACTTATTCAGACCCGCCAAAAATTTTCCACCACACATATTCTCCTCGCTATAGCCAGCCGGTCCAATTCGTTAACCCTGCACTTATTGAGGAGGTTCCACGCACGACACGTCATAATAGCCAACCAACCCGTATTTTGTCAGTCTTGCACTTATTAATGACGCCAACACCCACCCATGCCGTAGTACCATATAACCTATATTCTATCACTTCTTCACTTATTAATGAAGCCTATCCATTTTAATACCCGTTTATTATCTTAGACATTAATTGTAAATTTCTCAATTTCTCTTTTTTATATATTAACCCCACACTATTATAGGGCATAAATTCTCAAATCTACCCTTAGTCCCATACCTAGAGGTCTCCAAAACACAAGTACGTCTTACACTATCATATAGAATAAATCTCTACCATTAATTTTCTTCTAGTCTCGCGCCTAGACCCTCGAATCAACAGAATGACACGAAAATCATCCCCACCTCGAAATATTCCATCCGTAAAAATCTACACTAATTAGTCCCATACCTAGAAAGTATTAACCATAACTAAGGCATACCCACTAGTCCCATGCCTAACAAGTATTCCTAACATTAAGGTGAGAGCGTACTACCCAAAATCCTGTTATCCCTGCAATGATGAATATAATCAAATCAATATTTCACATAATGCATTTTTATTCACGATTCTATTAATTTCTCTTATGGTTAAAATTTAACTTAATTTTAATTCGTCCTATCAATCACTATAATAAAAATAATTTATTTTATGCAACTAATATAAATTCCACATCATGCAAGTTTGTGGTGCACACAATAAATTTACCTTTTTTCATATCAACATAGTTTTTATGTGATTTCACAAGTCTCTTTTTAAATTAATAAAGTCACTATAATTTTCTACATGCAAATCAACATCCATATTAACCAAAAATCCCATCTCTACCCTAAGCACACAAGGGTCATAAGTCTTAATTCATATTAATATTTTTCATAAAAACAGTCCCAATATAAATTTAACTTTCCCTAATTAAGGTTGCTAATTTATTTTAAGAAAAACATATAACTTAGTTTTTAGGCGATATTTAAAATGCATAATACTAAAGAGAGAGAATATAAGTATTTATGCATGAATAAAAGTTGGTTGAAAATTCTGAATGGATGGCTGCGTTCCTCTCGGAAAATTGATAAAGACTAGTTCTTGAACAATCTTGAGAAAACCCGGTTTGAACCTTTAAAACTTGGGCTAAATCTTGATTTAATTTGGGGCTAGGGTTTTGTTGATGGAAGAAGATATAAAATAGGAGTCTACTGCTCTTAGGTTATGTGTAACTCTATTTTTAAAAGTCTAACCCCCAAATAAATTTCTATAATTAAGTTGAAGAGTTTTAATCCAACACATATTCGTCTAAAAGAAACTTGCTGCTGTTAAAGGGACAAGGCGAACCGGTCTGCCCTACCCCCCGAACCGATTCGGGTGCCCTGACATCCAAAAGTCCCCCATTTTTATTTTAAAAGTTGTAATACTTAAAATTGAACTCCGATTTCAATTCCGATTAAAAATCTACTTTTCATACATAAAATGCACAATTTTAAATTGCTAAAAATAATTGAATCCATTTTTTTTCTTTAGAATTCTGAATTAAATTAAATTATTACCGGTTTAGAATTACGGGGTGTTACAACTAGTCCACTAAAATTGGGTATCCTTGAGCCGTAGCAAATTAAAATGGTGGAAAACGATAACTGCAAGATGAGTTCCCACAGACAATGCGAATTTGTTATCGCTGAAAATTGGTATACTGATGGTCTTTATTAGAATATACTAATTATCATCAAATAACAGATAAGCTATCTAAAACTACTGAAATATATATATTAGAGAAAAGAGTAGAGGGACGAGAGAAAGATAATAAGAACGATATTTACGTGGTTTGACCCAAATTGGTACCGACGTCCACATGTGCAATGCTGGATTGTATTAAAATATTGGGAAAATTCTATGGAAAAGTATAATAGTAAAACTCTCAAGTCTTGTCTTGAATTGGGTAACATAACAACAAGTAAAATATTAGATCCCCAAAAGTGTGGGTGGTGTGTGCTGTGTGATATGTGGTGTTTATAGGCTATTAGATGAGAGAGAAAATAGAATGCCATGTGACTCACCTTTATAGGATTGGTGAGTACACACTTTAGATACATGGTGAGGGAATAATCATGAGTTAGTTAGGGGCACATGAGGGAGAATATTTGCATATCTTCTCTATGAGCATGTGTCGTAAATGTTGTTGATGCCATCCAGTCACACATTGCATGCTTTTTATAGCGGATTTAACTAAGAGTTTTAGCTGACAAAGTTAACTAACAGGGTTAACTGTACTGTCAACAGTATTCAAATCGACCTCTATCTGGGGCAGTTTATTATCTGGTTTGACCTCATTTTTGTTGGCATTTGTGCCCAAGTGTCCTTTTCTAATTGGTCCACTAATCAACCCATATATATGGTATAACAACTAACTAAGTCTAAAACCAACCCTAGAACAATCTTATAAATCTCCATCATAAAACCAACTCTATATAAAATGAAAAATCCTCAACATACATACATACATCTCATAATAGTGGAACCTAATACGAGTCCTTAAATAAAATCTATTATAAGTTGAGACATAAAGATAAATATGGAGGATACACCCCTTGACACCTACATGAGATGATAAGAAGAACTAGAAATATTGAAAAAAAGGATTTGAATACTCTTACAATATCAACCATGATAATGCAAATGCCTAGGACCTGATATGTTTTCAACTCAAGGGGGTCAGGCCCACATTAAGAAATTTTACATGATCACAATCGGAGAAAACATATAACATTAATATATTTATGTCGTCGTAACAATGAAGTAAACATTTTAATATCCCATGTCATAATATATCCACTTTCTACCTAACTAACCCTCTGTAACATTCCATAAATATAATATATCGAAGTCTATCTTTAGTCTTACCGAATGAGGAAAAATATACCACTAACACTTGTAACTATATAATAATAACCAATAATATAACATAAATACACATGAGTTTATCCATAAATAAATACACTATAGTACTCTCAACCCATGGTGAAAAATAATTTGATGTTCTCACATACCACATATAAAATATCTCACAAAGGTTTACACTTTAGGGATCTCTCGTGACTCTAATAGTATCAACTAAAGAGGGTACTGACTAAGTTCTCAAAATACACAACAAGGTAAGTCACTACGCCATCACACCAACCGTGTAACCACATACCAAAGACAAAATGGAAGGATCCACAATATGTAGGATCATAATAATATAGACTTATAAACTTCTGATATCATCATCTTGGGGGTGTATTACACATCCTTAATGTACGTATCTAATAAAACCTCCGACTATTAGATTCACCATAACCTTACATATCAATTTGTGGTGTTTTCATGCACATAAAAATCATACAAATATGTACACACAATCTAAACTTTATAAACTATCAACTGTGCACATTAGTTCCTAATCGTTGATTGATTTTCCAGACTAGCCTAACTTACTCCAAGACTATAGGTATTTTATACCCTTATGAACCCACCTAATGATCAAAAATTTTAATTTTATAGGTTAACTACGCAAATGTGAGATGGATTTTACCTGATTTTTAATTTTGATCACATAATTTTTTTTGGTGTTTGTAACAGCGTACTTTAATTTTGTTACGAGAAAGTTAACACCTTTAATAAATACTAACGAAGTGAGATGTGGCTTCCAAGTGTACTAATGACTAAACATTCAAGTGTAAAAAAAATCTTAAAAAAGTGACGTGGCAACAACCCAAAACTATAACCCATATTTAATAATCTAAAACCATATCCCATATCCATCCGTAATTCTGATCGTCCACCATCTCCGTCCAATTATGACCATCAACCCAACTCTGACCATCCACCAACCTAACTGCCTCTCTCTATTGCCAACATAACCCCATCGCAATCGCCTGAACCAACCACGTGTCTTCCTGAACCACCAACTCAACCCACTGTTACCCCTACCTTCAAATCAATAAACCATTTTGAAATCACACTATCAAAATCGAATCCATCGCAAAAAAATGTGAAAAACTAAATCAAAATAAACCCACAAAATATAAATAAAAACCTACACAATGTAAGGGCAACTTTTCTATCATAGCCCCTAGTATCTAGGCTATATCGAGTATGGCATATCCCGTTACTGTCATCATGGTACTACATGTTCTCAAAATTAAGAAGACAGGTCCGATTATCAAGCATCACGTAGTTCATCTTCAACATGCTCCAAGATGTCACGTCAATATTAGTATAGTTATCGCTTTATATTTCGTGGACTTTTTACACTGTATTGGGAGATTTTTTTATTAAAATGTTTTACAAAACAAGGAAGTTTTTCAAAATTAAAGATATTTTATTTATTGCCTGTTTCGTTCAAACGAGATGGAAATTTCGGTAGAACGACTTTTAGTCTCGTTCAAAGCTCGTTAAAAGCCTAAATCAAACGAGGGATTACTATTTTTATTTTTAAGGGTCGTTAAAAAAGAGACTGATCTTATTCGAACGAGATAATAATGTTGTTAGAACGATAGTACATTTTCGCTTGAATGATGCCATCACCTCAAAATTTGTGAACATTTTATAAATACCTATTTCTTGTTCAATATTTCTAAGACTTTTGCTAGATTCATTTCTACATATGTTTTGCGAAAGTTCTTCACTTTTGGTGTTATAAAAATGCTTTTTAATTCACAACATACATACTGAAAATAGTTATTGTGAATCGGTTTAAACTTTAGAAAGTTTTGTATCCTTATATACATCTTCTGGAGAGGTATTCCATGGATGAATTGTGATACCTGAGGGGACTCACTACTGAAGACAAAGGCTGAGGCTGAAGGAGGACCACGATCTCGTGATTCTTGCGATGATCATAGTTATGGACGAAGGTCACGTTTGGGAGATTCTTCTACTGTAAATTCCTTCATAAAGTTTTTAAGTTACGATTTGTAAATTTTATAAAATGTATAAAAGGTTTGCCCTAAGGGGATTTTTCCTCAAACTTTACCTTTGTTAAATACTTGATTTGATTTTTATTTTGAATCAAATAATTTCATGATTTAGGGTTAAAGAATTAAATTTTGGTGTGGAATGTCATATGAATTGAATAAGTTAACATCGTTAGATAATTGCGCACTCTCAAATTGAAATCTTTGTTGAGCATATTTATTTTTGCATTCATAAGTAGTATTAGAGATTTCCACTTTTACAAGTGGTGCCAGAGCATACTTACGACTTTCTCAAATTGGAATCAGAGCAAGTTATATAAAACTATTGTGTGATCGTTTTTTGAGAATTTTTTTTATATGATATCAATTGTTTTGAAAAATCGCAGATTTTTCGATAGAGAGCTTATAATAAGATGTTGATTTTCGATGGATCGAACTATGCCTATTGAAAAGCCTATATGAGATCCATTTTGAAAGCCATATATGAAAGAGTTTGGTTAATATGTGAAAGAGGGTGGACTCCTCCCACGATCACTGTTGATAATGTCACGAATCCTAAACTCATCTCTTTCTGGACTGATGATGATTTTAAGTGGAGTACCTTAAACTCCTGCGGCCTTAGTGCTATTTGTGAAGCTGTTACCCCTGTCGAGTTCTGACGTATCATGACATGCATTATGTCTATATAAGCATGGGATATCCTCCAGCTTACACATGAGGTACCAATGTTGTCATGGCGTCTAAGCTTCAAAGTTTGACTACCCAATTTAAGACCATCACTATGTTAGAGTTCGAGAGTTTTGATGAATTTTATGTTAGGTTTTTGGACATTGTAAACACTAGTTTTAATTTGGGTGTGAAAATTTCGGAGACGAGGTTTGTTAAAAAGATTTTGAGGTCACTCCCTTCCCGATTTATTCTTAAGGTCACCGTGCTTAACTCGCTAGGGATTTTAGACACTGTTAGATTAAAAGAACTTGTAGACGATCTTCAGATTTACGAGTGAGATATGTTCCCTTAAACCATCAACCCTAAGGAAGTAGGGATATCTTTAAAGATTCAAACTAAGAAGAAGAAGAAAGATAGAGTTTATGAGTCTGATTCCAAGGGCAAGGTTGATTTTGATGACTTGGCCTTATTTGGGAAAATAATTAAAAACTATCTCAAATTTTCCAAAAATAATTCTTCCAATAGAGAGAAGTAAAACCAAGAATGTGGTCATGGATAACGATGAGGAAGAGGAATATATAAGGTGTTTTGAGTGTGAAGGTAAAGGGAATAAGTCATTTGAGTGTCCCACTATGATAAAGAGAAAGGCCAAGAAAATTTCTAATAAGGCCACTCTTAGAGATAGTGACATCTAATTGGTTGATTCAGGGGAGAATCACCACAAGAAAAGTGCATTTCTTTCATAGCTAGTCACGTGAGTACTTCTAGTTTGTTCCACGATGATGATGACACAAGTAAACGTGAGAGCCTAAATGATGTTTCGAGCCATTCTAGCGAGTTTGAGGATGAGATTACAAGTGAAGGAAAAGGAGATCTCCAAAAAACGTTTAGTGATTTATACACTAAGACGTTGAAGAAGAAAAAGATAAATAAGGAGTTGTCTTTTAGGGTGTTATATTTAGAGAGAGAGGTGAAAGTTTTGAGGGTGTGTGAGGCATCGACGAGTCAACTCGAGAAAGTGAAGACTTTTTTGTGTGAGCAGTTGATTGTCTTAGGCCGGAAAAAGAGTTATTTGACCAACACCGTGGCTAGTCTTATGGGAGATCTTCAATCCTCATTGGAGACTCGTGAGAAACTTAAAGCTCGCGTATCCCAACTTGAGAGAGATATCGAACGTGCTCAGGAGGTCAAGTTTACTTTAAAGGACACATCTAAGAAGGTTGGAAAGATGCTCCTCGGTCTCGTTTTGGGTAATGTTGAGAGGCTAGGAATAGGTTATGACAGTGTGTCCACTTCCCATGTTGCACCCGAACCGGTTCCCCAGTTTATTTTAAGTCCATATGTCCCTCCACCAAACCCAACCCACCTAGGCATCTGATTCCATATAGGAGAGCGCATCCTAGACATTTTAAGAGAGGTGGTTTTAAGCCCGTGTATGTTTTTTCCCATCGGAAGCAAAGAGGACACCTTAGGGAGTTTTTTTTAAGTTGGGTAGTGTGTCTCTTAGGTATCTTTCATGATATTCTACTACACGTGTTCCCTCACGCACTCACACACATGTTACTCTGCATTCTCCCGCACATCACATGACATATTTTGAGCATTTTCAAGGGCAAGTTGAGTATTTGGTCAAAACTTCACATGATTTGATGGATTTTTTCATAGGATGTCATTTCCTTTGGAGAACTCATTTGGACCTAATGATTGAGGTTTAAATTTGGTTTCTAGCATAGGGTGCTTTAATTGTTTATATCATTCATGCCTGTTGCTAGATTTTACTGTTATTGTTCTTAGATTTTTATTTCGATATATTTTTAAAAAATTCAAAAAGATATTTATTTTTCTTGAAATTTTTTGAAAAATACAAAAAGATTTTCGTTTTTTAATAGCCAAAAAGATTTTACTTTTGATAATTTTTTTTTGAAAAATCCAAAAAGAGTTTTGTATTTTTTACACCATATGTGGATGAACATTAAAGATGTCCGAGTCACCCATTTATTCTATATCCACATGGCCATTTTGTAAATTTTTGAGGTGACGTCATTTAATTTTGTGCTTTATAATGTGTGGGGCCATAATATGTGATACGATGATGACTTATTACATGTTTGACTCGTTGTCACCTTTAATGCACACGAGCATGAACTTATTTGAGTATTGTACTTACCTTTCCTGTGTCGATTGTAGTGTTTTCATTTCAATCTTGCTTTTAAAACGAGATAATGAAAGTACTGCTTGTAATAACCATTGTCCGTATTGGAAAAATTGAAAATCATATCTTTGGTAAATGTGTTATATTTAAAGCAATGGAATTGGGATGCGAAAGACAGGTTGTCTTTGCCTGAATAGCCACCATTTGTAAAAGGACAAGAGCCTAAAAGATTAAAGGTGCATAAAAGAAAAAAAAGAAAGTTCCAGGCCCATTTCAAAGATTATTGATGCTTTGCTACATATGAGCATTGATTTCTTCAAAATAAAAAAAAATTGAGAGAAAAAAATTCAATATGTGAGTTTTGAAGGAGTTTAGTCAAAAGTCAATGGGTTTACACATCTCGAAAAATTCTCGTAAAAGCATTACATAGTTTTGGGCGTTATTAGTATGAAAATCATTCACAATCTTGATTAGTTGAATAGGTTAAGTCGATTTCACTTGAGTTCACCATTTTAACACCAAAGGTAGACTTTGAGATCTTTCATTAGTGGTGTCTCATTCCTTCGTGCACATATTTTATGCTTTTCTATATTGATTAACCTATAGAATGTGTTCACACCCCTAGATTCTGTTTCCATGATTAAGTTATTTTTGTGTTTCTACATGGTGGTTGTTTTTTTAAATTTTTTCTTGAAAAATTTGAAAAATCAAAATTAGTCAGTTTTACTTAGTTTATTATTACTTGATTCTCTTTTCCTTAAATTTGTAATGATATTCTATGATTGTTGTGACACACTCTGATTTATTATTTTTGTTTCTTTTCCTTGTCTGTTTCGGACAAATAAAAAAAGGGAGAATGCATTTTGCGGGAGTGAGAGTTTGATTTATGGGGGAGAATTTATTTATGAATTTTATCTTATCTAAAACTCTATATGTCACGAGGTATATTTCTTTATCTGTTGTGTGCAGGTACCCTTTGATGAGCATATGCAAAGTACACATAAGATAAAGCTCCAAAAAAGAAGATCATGAGAAAGAAAATTGAAGATTTGGAAAGTTAAAGATTTTCAAGACTTGTACATCTTTAGTATCTTTCCATTTGTGGGTTTCTCGGAGGGTATTATATTTGTATAGGATTTTTGTATAGTTGGATAATTCAGATTTTTTTATTTTGTAGAGGAATAGACATAGGGGGACATTTGTAAGGGAAACTTTTCTATCATTGCCCCTAGTATCTGGGTTACACCGAGTTTGGCATATCCTATTACTTTCATCATGGTACTTCATGTTCTCAAGATCAAGACGACGTATTCGATTATCAAGCATCACGTAGTTCATCTTCAACATGCTCCACAACGTCATGTAAATATTGGTATAGTTGTCCCTATAGATTTCGTGTACTTTTTACACTATATTGAGAGATTTTTTATTAAAATGTTTGTACAAATCAGGGCAGTTTTTCGCACATAAAGATATTTTATTTTTCGCCTATTTTGTTCAAACGAGATGGAAATCTCTTTAGAATGACTTTTAGTCTCGTTCAAAGGTCGGTTGAAGCCTAGATCAAATAAAGTTCAAATGAAGGCTTACTATTTTTATTTTTTAATGGTCGTTAGAAGCAAGACTGATCTCGTTCGAATGAGATGATAATATTGTTATAACGATAGTGCATTTTCGTTCGAACGACGCCACCGCCTCAAAATTTGTGAACGTCCAATAAATACCTATTTCGTGTTCAGTTTTTCTAAGACTTTTGACAGATTCATTTCTACATATCTTTGCAAAAACACTTTTTGATTCACAACATGCATCATGAAAATAGTTCTTGTGAATCGATTGAAACCCTAGAAAGTTTTGTATCCTTATATACATCTTGTGCAGAGGTACTCCGTGGCTAACTTGTGATACCTAAGGGGACTCACTGCTGAAGATAAAGGCTGAGGCTGAAGGAGGACTGTTGTCTTGTGATTCTTTTGAGGATCAAAGTTTTGGACGAAGGTCACCTACGGGATATTCATATACTATAGATTCCTCAATAAAGTTTGTAAGTTGCGATTTGTAAATTTTATAGAGTGTATAAAAAGTTTTGCCCTGAGAGGATTTTTCCTGAAACTTTACCTTTGTTGAATGACTGATTTGATTTTTGTTTTGAATCACATAATTGCATGATCTAGGGTTAAAGTATTAAAATTTGGTGTGAATTGTCATCTGAATTGAATAAGTTAATATCGTTGGATAATTTTGCACTATAAAATTTGAATCTTTGTTGAGCATATTTATTTTCGCATTCATAAGTGGTATTAAAGCCTTCCACTTTTACTAGTGGTGTCAGAGCATTCTTACAACTTTCTCACATAATGATTTTAAAACTCAGTCGATGATTTCAAAACCCCCAAAATATGAATTGGAACCCACTAATGATTGAAACCCACAAAAACAAAATCCGAACATTCGACTCAAAACCCAGTCGGTGATTTCGCCTCAGATTCTTTATTGAAGACGTAGTTCTCAACAAAAGTACACATTTAAAAAACATTTTTGGACATTCATTGACGTCTACATGGTCATATTAGCAGGCACAAATTTAAAATGATAAACCATAAAACAAGGTGTGTGGTCGGATAAAGTGGCGGTGAAAGGGGTTATGTTGGCAGTAAAGGGAGGTGGTTGGTTGTTGGATGGTCACAGTTGTCTGTAGATGGTGGATAGTCATATTTGAGGGTGGAGATGGGTTATAGTTTTGGGTTGTTAGAGATGGGTAGTAGTTTTGGGTTGTTGACACATCACTTTTTTTTAAAAGTTTTTTTTTACATTCGGATGTATAACCATTAGTACACTTGGTCGACACATCACACTCTGTTAGAATTTATTAACAATGTTAAATTTTTAACAATAAAATGAAAGTAAAATGTTATATACGTCCAAAAAAATTTTGGTGACCAAAATGGAAAATCAGGTAAAGTTTGTTGCATATCTTCATAATTAACCCTAATTAAATTTGTCCAAATAATCATCCAAAACAACTCCAAAATATGGAAACCAACCCAGACCACCAGACCTTGCCAAAACCTAGGGGGAGGATCATTTAACACCCCTATTTTTCATGTAAAAGTTTGCTTGTCCCATACACCGAAGGTAGGAGATATCAAATAATTTATATTATTCTAAGAATAAATAATAAAAAATGAAAGATAAACTACCCACAACATTAAAAAAAAAGATGCCAATAGAACGAGATAACATATACGCATCTCAAATAATTGGATCAATAAACTGAGTAAGTCTCCATAATAATATATATCTCCAAACCAAATGAGCTAAACGACTTTGGCTCCCACTACTAGACCATAAATAAAATCTATAAATATAATAAATGGAGAGTTTAACTAAAATAAAATACTAAAATTAAATTTCATCGTACATCTATGGATATATAGTTGAATGATCAGAACAATGCAAATCTGCCTATTCAGCCCTTGCTCTTAGGCTTTAACTACCTGTAAAGATTTTTAGAAAAATATCGTGGGTCAGACCCTACATTTTCTAAGAAATATATAACTTTACATAACCAATATTAAATGCGACTCATGTACATCTCACGTCGTTCTCCTCGACGCCCGCATCAAGAATATCTCACCTCGCCCATAACTAAAGTATATACTAGTTAAATGTTAATATAGACATAGCTACGATGTGTAAACCCAATACTTAAGTCTGATAAGTAAGCTGCATGAATTAAATTTAAAACTAGAACATATTATCACAACCTTTAACTATGTATCAATAGTTACACACATGCGTAGTATCCATATACTATATCATAATCCATAAAGTAACCACATCAGAGTAAGAGTTGTAGCACCGTCCAAATCCTCATAAAAATATGTACGTCGTTAAACTAAATACATATATAAGTACAGTCACAAAGGCTCTAACCCTAAGGGACCTCTTATGCCTCTATCGAGTCAATCCTTATGATGTCCCACGCATAGAAGGTAAAATCACACATAAAAGAAGGGGAAATCACTACGAATTTACACTACCATGTAATCATGTACCAAGATTATATGACAAATCAAGCCTCATTTGTCTCCCTCTTGTGAGATGGTTAACTAATTGCATGTAAGATTAGGATATAAACCTATACACAACCTACATAATTAATTAGGGCATAGTATCCAATTTTGTGAACAATCTCATTAAATCCCCACTGATAGATTCCCCATGAATACTCACACACCTATGGTATGTCCAAAAGTATCACATAAAGCATATAATTTACCAATACATATAAAGGAATACGATATAACATCATAATCATGCATATTGAGCTACTTCCCATGAATTAATCCTCATTTACATACACCTAAACTTTATGTAAATAAATTTGATCACAAGCCTAATCTCCCAACCAAAACCTTATGAAAATTTCAAAGGTCAAACCCTAAGTCTCGATCAAATTCCCAACAAAATGGAAAAAATACACCTTGCTATCAATTCCGATCAATGCGACTGGTAGGCTCGATTGATCGACCCTAGCCAATAAACCCCCAAACAACATAGTATCATGAATTTTTGAAAGTGCCTAATCAATGCCGGATATGAAAGAATTGTGAAATTTGATATTATCTCAGTGTGTCCATACCGGGGCTTCCACCTTTTTTTTTTGGGTTCCCTGTGATGCGCGCACGGGATTGGGTCCTTTCTCCGGGCGCTCGATCGTCGTCAATGTGGGATAATGTGTATAGATAGAGTCACTAGCTTATTTTGCACAAAATAGGCAAAAGAAATGTCACCGCTTAGAGAGAGCGACATCAAAGACAATACTGATGCTTGCAAAACCTAGTAGTTCAAAGGTCCGGGGACTAAGTTACGGAATGAAAAGGTGGTAGGCAACCATCCCACCCTTTCGGTCTCTCATGGGCATGTTTAATATTCTCATGTTAGACTCCGTGAAGTGTGTGCTTATGTGCATAATATAGATGAAGAATGTAATCATTCAACTCGCGTCATAGAAATGGACGAAGTGAACGCATCCTTAGGAGTGTTATCGAAAATAATAATTCAAAATATAGTAGGAGTGTTTGCCGAATCACAAGTCGTTATGGAAGAATGAATGCATATATCGGACGAAACACAAGCATGCAAGAATATGATATTCATTAAGAGAATATATATATATATATATATATATATATATATATATATATATATATATATATATATATATATATATATATATATATATATATATATATATAATATGAAAATAATATTATAAATGCGCATAAGGGAGGACTCGAGTCTCAGGATTTACCAAATACGCCAATGTAGCCCACGGGGCATCAAAGCCTATGTAGTTCGAATATAACATGGGGTGGGGCTTAATACATAAATCTAAACAGGGTATTTCTCTTATGTGTGTATATAATAAATATATGTTTTAAAAGAGAGAATGTGAGATGAGAATCCCTTTTTTAGAATTTATAGATAAACCCATTTTTTCTTGTTTTTAAAAAAAAATTAAAATAGAGTACGTGCATATACTACTAATAAAGGTTTGAAATTAATGTATGTGATGTAATGAAATAAGGTGTTAAAGTAGAAATAAATCAACTAATACTAAAATAAGATAATTAGATAAAAGGGTAAAGAATTGGACCTCTTTATAAATGCTTGATGTTGATCTTGAGTGTATATATGTTGATCTTGCAATGGGAAGAAAGTGGTATAAAGAAATGGGGGGAATTTACTAAACGATGTAAGAAAGTGAGGGAATGGAATGTGGGAAATGGGCTTTTTAAGAAGGGAACAACTTTGAATTCGAGAAAATCTTTTCGGAATTGCTGACACGGATGTTCAGTGGTGATTTTCAAAGTGAGGTCATGACCTTTATTTATAGGGCCAAGGGGGTACCGATCGGTATGGGTTCTGGACCTGCCTATCGTCGTAGCAACTCAGGTACACTACCGATAGGTAGGGTCCTGAGGGTGCCATTCAGTAATCTGGGGTGGGTTTTCTTGAAAAACGGACATAAAACGCAAACCATAAGTCAAAATTGCACATAGGGTTGGCCGTGGGAAAGGGTATTCAGATCCTTCAAGAATCTATTGAGCCACTCCCAATTTAGGGATTTAACTAAGGTCAAACATGGCCCGAAAACGCCCGTTGGTCTCTTGACAAGATATTTTTGAAAGAAAATGCATTGTTCATCCAAACCGTAAGGCCGATTCATGAATGGAACGGACTATTGGAAAGGGTATTTCAGAGCCCTTTGAGATTTCATTCAGCTTCATTCGGTTCGAAGAGTTGATTGAGGTCAAACGGGGTCCAGAAGCGCTCGGTGATCCTTCAGAGTAAAATGGGTCATTCGTCCGTACCATAAGGATGATTTGTGCATGAGAAGGATCGTTGGAAAGGGGATCCCTTTGAATATTCATTGAGCTTTTCCCATGATGGAGAGTTGATAGGAGTCAAATAGAGCAAGAGAGCGCCTGACGACCTCTAGATCAATTTTTGGGGTAAAATGGATTGTTCATCCGAGCTATAAGGTCGATTTACACACGTGGCAGACCATTAAAAAGAGGATTCTGAGCCCTTCAAATATGCATTGATCTTATGCTTAGGCGAGAAAGTTGATCAGTGTTAAATAGGGTCCGAGAACTCTCGATGGCCACCAGAGAAGCTTTTGATAGTGAAATGGACCATTAGTCCGATTCATGCATGGGACGGATCATTGGAAAGGGGATTTAGGCCCTTAAAGGATTCATTTTGATTCAGATGACCGGAGTCAAACGGGGTCCGGGAGCGCCCGATGGCCTCTAAATCAGTTTTTTATAGTGAAATGGACCGTTCATCCGAACCGTAGGGCCGATTCACACACGGGACTGAACGTTGGAAGGGGTTTCAGAGCCATTCGAAGATTCATTGAGCTTCACTCAAGTTAGAGAGTGACTGGATTCAAACGGGGCCCGGGAGCATTCGATGGTCTCCAAATTGATACTGAGAGTATGACATAGGGTTTGAAGTGAACGAGTGTGATAGGGACCTAAGGACGTGCTTAGTCCTCGATTGGAAAGTTTGGAACAAGTGCAGGCTATCGAATGATAGACACCACATCAACGTAGGGGAAGAGGATTTTAGGTCAATTCTGTGGACGTAGAGGATGAGGGTGACCGATTTTAAGGGTCGAGGTCAGTTTCGAGGGCTTAAGGAAACGAGGATGACCGATTTAATGAGTTGAGGTCAATTATGAGAACCTAAGGAGATAAGTATGATGAATTTAGCTGGTCGATGTCAATTTTAAGGACCTAAGGGGACAAAGATGACTGATTCAATGGGTCGAGGATGTGTTAATGCTAATTCAAAGGGGCTAGGGTGACCAATTCAGCGGGTCGAGGTCAATCTTTAAGACGACCAATTATGTGGGTCGAGGTCAATTATGAGGACCTAAGGTTATACTGGGGATGATCGATTCTGTGGGTCGAGGTTGTAACAACCAATTTTGAGGGTTGAGGTGAATTATGAGGACTTTGATTTGTGATGACCAATTTTGTGGGCCCAGGTTGTAACGACCAATTTTGAGGGTCGAGGTCAATTCTGAGAACCTTGAGTTGGGACGACCAATTTTGTGGGTCGAGGCCAATTCTGAGGACCTAAAATTTTGCTGGGGATTACTAAGTCTGAGGGCCGAGGCTAATTCTAAAGGACCTAAAGTTGTGATGACCAATTTCGAGGGCCGATGTCAATTTTGAGGACCTAAAGTTAGGATGACCAATTCTGAGCGCCGAGGTCAATTCAGAGGACCTATGGTTGGGACGATCGATTTTACGGGCCGAGGTTAATTTTGAAGACCTAAAGTTGTGATGACCAATTCTGAGGGCCAATATCAATTCCGAGGATCAAAAGTTAGGACGACCAATTTTGTGGGTCGAGGTCAATTCTGAGGACCTATAGTTGGGACGACTAATTCTGAGGGTCGAGGTCAATTCTAAGGACCTAGAGTTGAGGTGATCAATTCTGAGGGCCGAGGTTAATTATGAGGACATAAATTTGGGACAACCAATTTTGCAATTCGAGGTCAATTATGAGGACCTTAAGTATTGACAACCAATTCAGAGGACCTAAAGTTAGGGAGACCAATTTTGAGGACCTAAAGTAGGGGGTACCTATTATGCGGATCGAGGTAAATTCAGAGGACATGAAGTTATTATTGATGCCGATAAGATGGCTTGACCTAAGCCATCTTATCGGCATCAACAATTATGATGCAGGGAATAGCTCTCCTGAGGAAATTTAAATTATCTTAAGGGTGCAGGTGCACTTGCGATTCCACTAGGGATTATGTTGTCTTGAAACTCCGCTGTATGTTTTAGATTCCGGCTGTGGAATTGTAGTGCGCTGGGAATAAGAATGTTAGATTAATATAGCTGGGGATTTTGAGAGTTTTTAAGGGCTTCAAAAAATGATTTTCTTGAGAGAAAATAGTGTTATGGAATTTTTACAAAATTTTCGGATGATTTTTAGATTTTTCGGGAATTTTCTAGTATTTTCTTATACAAAATCTTAGGGACTGCTGATAGGCAGACTTGATGGGGTGCCAATCGGCACTGGAACAAAATCATGGGATTCTTTAGGAAGAGGAAAAGACGGTTGCCGATCGATATGGATCTCCCTTTCATAGATTTCTGTGTGACGTACACAATATTGAATTTGACCAATAACATTAACCAACGGGCCATTCGACTGGACATAGCGAGTTTTTTTCGTAGGTACGTGATAGGATCCATTTGGGATACTAGTCGGATTGTAAAGGCAAGCATGTAGTGTCGTAACTTCTGTGTGACCCAAATCAGGGTGAGGTATGCTTTCTCCAAAGTAGTGTAGTAGACTTCGTATCCGGCTAGTTTTCAACTGGTGTTGTAGATGGCTCTTTCTATATGGTATTCTTTAATGTATTGGGCTAGTAAAACCCCCACTGCAGTATCTATTACGGTTAAGTACAAACGGAGAGGGAGACCTGGTTGTGGAGGCATGAGCACCGGAGGCCGGGTGAGGTATCACTTGATTTGGTCAAAGGCTTCTTGGCAGACCTCATTCTAGACTTTAGTTGAGTCCTTTTTAAGAAGTTTGAAAATGGGTTCACACATAGAAGTTAGTTGGCTGATGAACCAACTGTTGTACTATAGTTTACCCAAGAATCCTCGGACTTCCTTCTCCGTCTGTGGTGGTGGCATCTCAAGGATGTCTTTCAACTTGACAAGGTCTACTCTGATTCCCTTCTCACTGACCATGAATCCTAACAATGTTTCTTTCGTGACGCCAAAAACACATTTATGTGGATTTAACCGAATCTGGTATTAGCACAGTCCCTCGAAGAACTTTAGGAGGGACGAAATATGATCTTACTGAGTCTTAGACTTAATGATCATATCTTCCTCATAAATTTCAACCTCCTTATGAATAAGGTCATGCAAGATGGTTATGGCAACCCTTTGATAGGTAGCTCGGATGTTTTTGAGTCCGAATGGCATGATAATATAACAAAAGGTTCCCCATGATGTGATGAAGGCCTGATGGTTACGGTGCATCTTGATCTAGTTATATCAGACGAATCCATCAATAAATGATTTAAGGGAGTGGCTATCAGTGTTATCCACGATCATGTCGATGTTGGATAACGGCTAATCGTCCTTTGGGTGTGCTTTGTTCAAATCCTGGCAGTCAACGCACATGTGGACTTTTCCTCCTAACTTTGTCATATGGACGATGTTTGTGAGCCGTGGTGGGTATTCGACCATGTGCACGTAACCCACGTTCAACTATTTCACCACCTCCTCTGTGACCTTGAGAGACCATTCGATACGAAGTTTTCTTATCTACTGTTTGATTGCCTTGCATTCTGGGAATTTCGGGATCTCATGTTGAGCTGTTTTCCGGTCAATGTCGGCCATGTCATTGTAGGAGACCATGCGAAAACATCCATAAATTCTTTCAGCAGTTCTTCAAATTATGTACACTTATACTCGTTAAGGATGGACCCTGTCCTAATCTCACCCTAGTGGTTACTATAATCGAGATTAATAATGAGAGTCTCATCATCATTGGGTTTAACGCGGTTATGTTATTTGTTATTCTCCTTATTAAGATCAATTAAGAATTATTCATTTGTAAAATTATCATCATCAAAGGTTTGATTAGAATCAAGACAATTAATATAAGTCATAATAAGATACTCAAAATCCTCGTTTATTTTACTTTCAGGAAAAACAATGTTGAGAACCCGTCAAAAGAGGTCTCAGTTACATCGATATCTGGAAAAGGAAAAACAACAACAGGGTTGGGTTAAATTTCAGCAGGTTGGTCTGGTATGACATTCTAATTGAGGAGAGGCATGTCAGTAGCTTTGATTTGAGCAGGCGGGTCTGACGATACACCGTCCTAGAAAATTACGCAGAGATGTAGCCTAAGTGTCTGCAAGTTGAATGACTCTTCGAAGTCACTTTCCTTAAAGTATTTGGTAATCGTCATGGTTTTCTTAGTGAGAGGTTGCACTTCATGTTTGCAGTTTTTGGCCAAAGATTTATTGTCTTAAAAGAAGATTTCCATCCCCAGTGGTTGTACCATAATTTAGGGAATCCACAGAAGGGGAAGTCTTCACCCTCCTTAACAAATCTTCCATTTAAAAGTCTCCTGAAATAGTATTTTCATCTTCCAAGCTTCTTTTCAGTCTTAAACGATGAAGTGCTTTGAGTTCAATTGGTGAAGGTTGGTAACCCAGGCTATATAAGGTAAATACCTCTTTCAGGACTATAAGCTCAAGGATCCCTTATTGGCTTTGCCCTAGCCCCATTCCAGGCATGAAGTGCATGTTCTTGAACATCTGAATTATATTGACAATTATTTGAGGGTTATTTTCTGGATAGACTCTATCTTTTAAGTTGTCCCATGCTGGTAGGGAAACAGATCAATTTTAGAGAGGAACATGTCATTGGTCCCATACTGAATTTATAATATTAGGTTACTACTGCTGGAATTATCTGTATTATCGTCGTCCCTTAAAATAGTGACAACCCGACCTTTGGCGAAGAACATCAGTTTTTGATGAAGGGAGGAAAATACTTCACGAATGTTGTGGAGCCATGAACATCCAATGAGATGATTGAAACATACAAGTATGTCGATGACTTGGAAATTAGTGAAAGGATTGATAGGGCTAACCCCTAGTTTGAGTTTTAAGGAAACTATTGCTTCTGGGCGAGTATTATCATAATCACGCACCGTAGCAAAGGTGGGAGTGATATCACTGACTTTTAGTCCCAAATAGTTGAAGGTTCTGAGCGGACAGACATACTTAGAGAATAATTATAACTGGGCCGAACTTCGGTATCTCTTCTTCAAAAAAAGAGAAAAGTCTAAAAGAGGTCAAGGACCTAACCACATTTATGACTTCTTCGAGATTAGTAAAATGAGGGACTGTGGGTCTCGTAAGGAGTTTTATTAAGGCATTTTAGTGCAATTGAGAGGACATGAAAATCCTACATAGGGTGATATTTTCTTGTGTCTTCTTGAGCTAATTAAGGACTTTTCTCTTTTCGATGGTCATTTCTCGCATTGGAAGTTCTTCGGGCACCTCCTTTCCTTTATCTATTTTGATTGCATGAGGAATCGAATCTTTGCAGTACTGCCTTGATCGAGTCACGTGGTTCACTAGGGCATCAAATAATAAGAACCCCATGGCTTTATCTATCTCGGGCTGAACGGATACTTTATTGATTTTCCTCAACAAATCCTTAAAGGAGATCATTCCACACAGGCTGGCTACAGGACAGATTTCTTCCTGACTTGGTTCATCATTCGAGCTATCAAAATCATCCCCTATCCGGTGGTGACTATGTCCTCTTGCTAAGAATAATCAATATGTTCAACCACCTCAACGACTTCATCGTATAAATATTCCTATTACACAGAGAAATGCAGGAGTGAAGGGACCAACCGTCCTCGAAGCTTCAAAGTGGTGAGCAACTCAGAGATGCTACAGATTTCACTTTTTTGTCGAAATATATCATCCATGGTCTATACCACATCATCCAAACTGACTTCTTTAATAGATACTATCCATTCGTCTAATTCTCGAGCCAACTTTCTGGATTCCATGAACAAGTTGCTAAACTTCTGACAATCAACGGACATTTCGGTGGGTAATTTTAACCCGAACTCTAAGAGTTGGTCTAACATAACAGGTAACTCCATGCCTCCCCCTCAGATCGGGTGAGAACGGCGAGCAGGCCCTTATAAAGAGTGATAAATCTTGATCGACGAAGCGGGTAGGGTGTAGGATAAAGGATGGGTAAACCTTGAGCGGTTTGGGTGAGACTGTAGGGATGATGGGTGTTTTACTAGGCACGATTTGAGTAGATGGGTCAAATTTTGGGTTATTTTCTAAAAAGATGGCATTTGTATGTACTAGAAGTGGGTTATGAGTGATATTGGGTTTATGATTAGGTGGTGCGGCGATGATACCCCGATCAATTAGGCCTTGGACCGTATTTCTAAGGTGGAATCATTGGTCGATGGTATGACATGCGGATTGGTGAAAATCACAGAGGGCATCAGGTTTGAAGTTTTTAGTTAGTGGATTTGGTAATGGACGATTGTCCAAGGGTTTGATGAGATTTTATTTTAACAGAGCCTGGAAAACTTTGGATAGGGGAGCATAGAGCTCGGTGTACTCTTTCTTCGCAGGGTTAGGGTGAATATCTAGTGCCCAAGAGGTTGTAAGTTATGAATTATTATTAATGGTTGAGACTGTAGCATTGGCAGACTTCTCATACTCTCGGGGAGTGAACTGTCCGGTCATTTTCTTTGGTTCAGACTCCACTTTGGCCCTAGCCTCTCGAAGGGCTAAAAAGTGTGGGTAATATTGTCCTCTTATATATGCTCGGATATGAGCCAAGAAGTTCTTCTTCATAATACTGACTTGTTCCTCCTCGGAAGGCCTCTTAGTCTTGGTGGCAACTATCTCTCTTCACCTTCCTATGAAGCTACTGACGGTTTCCCCATTCTTTTGCTTAAGAATCTCATGATCCTAGTGCGTGACCTTTAACTCCTCATTATACATGTACTGAGATATGAATTCCAGGGAGATATCCTCCCAACTATGGATCCTGGATTCTTCAAGGGACAAAAACCACTTGAGGACACTTTCTTTTAAGGTCTGCTGAAACATCTGGACCATTATCTCTTCGGAGGCACCAAAGAGGTTCATGGCTCAGTGATAGTTTCGAATGTGAACAATTGGGGATCCGTTTCGCTCGAACTTCTCGATGTTTGGCATTTTAAACTTCTTTGGTAGTCTAGCATTGGGATAATTAGACATATGAGTATAGTCCATGTAGTTCTCGAATATTTTGACTTGGTCAAACTTCTTCAACAATAGTTTAAGGTCTTCCTTAACCTTTTTCAGTTGCTTCTCCTTGGGATACACGGGTATTGGCAGATTAGCCCCTGGTTAGGCAAGGTTCAAAATCGAGAAGTGAGCTGGTGGCGGCTTATTGGTAGGTGGGGCATGCGAAACATGTTGGTACTCTTCTAGGACCTAGACGGGCTCAGGAACGGGTGGATCCATGGCATAGGGAAACAGGACCTTGGGTTATTATATAATCTTGTATCGGTGTCATTGTATTTTGTGGACCTTGGTTTGAAGGTTGTCAATCTTGGCGCTAAGTTGGGCTAGGACAACCATCAAATTAGGCTGCACATTCCATGATTTGTCGGCGTTCTCCATGTAGATTTTGTGGAGGTAAATCCCAAATTCAAACGAAGTAGCAGAATAGGCGGCGGAACTTCAGGGTGATTCGACGAAAGACTGAAGCCAATAGGGAGCCAGGCCAAAATTGGATAGGCGATCGACCTGAGAGGAAAAATGGGTCAAATTTATTTTTGAAAGAAGAAAGGAGGGAGAATTTTTTTTTTGGAATTTAGTAAGAAGGGGAAAAATGTTTTTTTGGCCTTTTTGGTTTTTAAAGGAGGGAAAAAGGAGAGGAATCTCAACATTATTACAATTATTATTAGTATTATTAGGTTTTCACTTGTATTAGGTTTGCTTAAATGCAGAAAAGATGTCGCACAGGACCCCATCCTAGGAAAATAGGGTTTGGAAATATAGAAGATACGGTTTAAACTGTTTCCAGGCTCATGAACGGGGACTTGTTTTAAAAAAAGGTGAAATAGCGCAAAAATTCGGGTGGTACGTCGACCCAAAATTTCGGCAGAGTTTCGCATGGTAATCAACAAACTAAGTATGAGTGTCCTAGGTTAAATGCCTATATAAAAAATCGACCATTTTTATTACTTTATTTGCTAATTGTTATCGTATATATAATGTTTGTGGAGAAGTGGAGTAGGTGGTAAAATCAAACTCGTTATGATTCAACACAAAACAACAAAACAAAGTAAAGAAATCAAGCACACACACATAAGAACATGTACGTGGTTCGACAACGTGTGTAACGTTTCGACCCGAGTTTGGGTCAATGCCGGGTCAACCCGCATCGAGTAAGAAGTTAAAAGGGCAGGGGGGAAGTTTAATTAATTTGTTTAGGAAAAGTCCATTAATTTGCCTGATTTATTTAGTATTTGAAGTTCCTATTTTAGCTTAGGAAATGGGTGACCACTTTTTATAATTAATCAATTTGGAAGATTTATTTAAAAAGTTCTGAGTTAATCCACGATACTAATTAAATAGAAATTAAATCACAACCATATTGTTTTATTATAAATTATGGCCGAAAGCTCGAATAAAAGTTCAAACACTAAATGTGCAAACACCAATTGTCCATTGTTTGAAAACAAGTACAAAGCAGTATAATGACGCTGATCGCCTCTGGGGCCTTACTCGAATCATGCCCAACGTTCCTAGTCGATGTTCCTGGGGTGGGGTGGGGATTTTAACATAAAAAGTAGAGGGTGAGTGAATGCTCAGCGGGGTGGTAATACTAAGCTATACGTTTTCTACACAAACACTATTCATATAACATGTATTTTTTACTAATTAAGAAAACGTTAACAACTTAGATAGTATTAATGCAACTACATACAATGAAACCGAGCGATGAGCCCATAGTCACACTTTATAAATTTTAACACCCTTTACCGGGCTTAGAGACTAATTATTCTCATTTTATTCGTTAGTCTCATTTGTCACATTTCCATTAGACTGCTTTCCTAAATTACAAATACAACCAATTTAATTCATTTTTCATTATCTTTCACGGATTTTTTCAAATACTACATACTTTAACTGGCTCCCCACAGTCGGTGGCGGCACCATATGCTCTGACAGTGATTTTGGGTCTTTCAATAATTTTCCTGATGTGTCATTGGAGTGCGATTTTAATATTTTTTAATATTTTATCCAATGTCCACATTATTTTATCCCTTTCTATCATTTTTCCTTATGCTACGGTTTAAACCAATTTTCTGCATTATCACGTGCTAAAATTTACCTTATCCATTTTTCACCCAAAATAGACCGATGGGGTCTCGAGAGGGAACCTAACCCTTAGGATCCTCAAGTATGTCGACATCCCTTTTTTACCTTTTTTTCATAATTTTGTGAAAAATATTTATTTTGCTTTGATTTGGCATAAGAAATAAATCACTTTTTTTCAGCACTATATTCATCAATTTATGTTCAAAACCATACTTGTTTATTTTTATTTTACCACATAAAATATTTTTCAACATCTAAGACTATTTAACTAAAATCCGTAGTCTTGTCTTATGATCACATGTAAACCCCAACATTAATTTTCTTCATCGTCATAATAATATTTAGAATATTTTGGGGTTGTTTTTCCACACATATTCATTTTATCACAAAATCCATTTTAACATGTTTATTCAAGTCTACAATACCACCATTTAACATACTACATGTTCCTACATGTTCAAGAGAGGATTTCAACCTAGAAATACCTCAAATATGCATTTAAATTAACTAATCACGGGTTTATGTAAATTCACAAGCTTTGTTCCAATATTAAGGTAAAATGACATTTTATTAAAAAAAAAAGACCCATTTAAAATCCCATTTTTGCAAGACCAATTTATTTTATAAATGTAACTACATTTTTAGGCATTAAAATCCATCTAGCAACATCCTACATAAATTCCATAGCTAGAAGAACCTTGCAAAACATGGAAGGAAAACCCTACCTTAGGTTTAGATTAGGAGAAACCACAAATGGATGACGGGAAAACTCCTAAAACTTCTAAGCTCCAAGACTTCTAGCTCTAAAACTCCTAGTTTCTTCAAAGCTCCACAAAACCTCTCTATAATGTTGCTCCACCACTTTCTTCTTGGAAGAGAGCTTGAAAATGGTAGAATGCGTGTATAATGGAGTTATTTATAATGTAGGAGTGGTTGGCAACACTCAATAATGGAAGAAAAATGGCTTTGGGGATGGGATATGTGTGTAGACTCTTGAGAGAGAGCGAAGAAGTCTGAAAATTATGAGGGGAATGTTCTCCATCTTCCCCCTCTTATAGCCCATTAATCCCCATACAAAATATATAAAAACCCACCAAACAACCATCAGATTGTCAAGCCCCACGAGCTCGACACGTCACAAAAATCTAGGGCTAAAACAGTGACAGTGCATAAGTCAGATCGGATTCCCGAAAATTTTGTTCGAACGAGACCGATTCTCATTAAAACGAGAATTGTGTTTCATTCAAACATCCCTTCGCATGACCTTTTAAAGAGGGTGGTCTGTAATGCAAATGGGGTTCGTTCGATACTCGTTAGAAGCTTATTTCTACCGAGATGGATTTTTTGTTCGAACCACTGGTCTCATTCGAACAAGATAAAAATATCGTTTGAACTACCACATGTTTGTTTGAACCACCCTGATTCCAAATTCTTCCAATTTCCACCCAACAACCTCAATCAAATAACATAAAGACCCCTAAGGAATTGGATGAAGGAATAAAGCCCATGAGATAAATATTCTATTCCATTAACTCTACAAAATTACAAATTGTATGGAAAACGATAAAATATTGGGAGCTGATATTACATTCCCCCCTAGTTAGGATATTTCGTCCCCAAAATCAGAATAATCGGTTAACGGAAGAGTTCTGGGTGCTTCTCCCGCATTTTCGACTCGTGCTCCCAAGTAGCACCTTTGATAACTTAAAATTCCCAAAGGACATTTGCTAACGGAGTAACCTTGTGGCGTAGGACTCTCTTCGCGGTCTAGAATGAATATGGGCCGCGTAGGGAACATGACATCTTCCTCCAACTCAATAATGTTCCACTCGATGGCATGTTGGGGGTTGTGGAGATACTTCTTCATCATGGAGATATGGAATACATTATGCACCTTGGACAACTGTGGAGGCATCGCCAAGAGGCATGACACGTTCCCGACCCGTTTCAAGATTTCAAAGGGTCGATGTATTGTAGGGACAACTTCCTTTTCTACCCAAATCGTTGACTACCAATCCTTGCTCTAACCTTCAGCATCACCCGGTCACTTACCTAAAACTCCAGGGGCACCCGTCGGTTATTGACGTAATTATTTTACCGGCTCTGTGCCATCATGATTCTCTGTCTAATTATCCTTATCGGTCATTTCCGGGATCAATTCTGAATTAGTGAGGTGTTTCTCCCCCACTTCATTCCAATAAACTGGCGAACGACATGGTCTCCCATAAACGGCCTCAAAGGGGGCTATCTCAATACTTTCTTGATAGCTGTTGTTGTAGGCGAACTCTTCCAGATGCAAGTTCTCTGCCCAATTGCCCTGGAAGTCAATCACGCAAGCCCTTATCATATCCTCCGGTATTTGGATAGTTCGCTCCGACTGCCCGTCGGTCTCAGGATGATATGAAGTGCTCATATTCAACTCGGTTCTCAATTCCTACTAAAAGTTCTTCCAGAATTGTGAAACAAATCGAGGATCCCTATCTGATACGATGAAGACAAGAACACCATGGAGTCTGAATATCTCCCGAACATATAACCTCACCAATTTAGCCACGCTGTCAGTGACCTTAATCGATAAGAAATGTGCCGACTTGATGAGCCGATCCATTATCACCCACACTACATCGTGACCACACTCATATTGTGGTAAATCCATGATAAAGTCCATCGTTATGTGCTCCCACTTCCACTCAAGCATGGGTAATGGTTGCAACAGCATTGCCGATTTCTTATGATTGGCCTTCACCCATTGATATGTATAATACTTGGCCACATATGTTTGCACATTTTTCTTCATGTCGGACCACCATAAGTCCCTGCATAGGTCCTTATAGATCTTGGTGGCATCGGGATGTATACTGAAACTCGAATGATGGGCTTGTGCCACTACCTCGTCTAGAAGCACCTTAATAATCTAAACGATCAATCGACCCTTATGCTACACCTCGTCGTCCTTGTCCACGGTAAGAGTGTCGAACACTTCCCCATTCCAAATACGTTCACAATACTGGATGAACTCGGGGTCACATGATCGAGAATTCAGAACTTTTTATTGGATGAGGGGACAAGCTACCACATCCCAAAGGTATGCCCTGTCGTAACGTCGTTGCACATGCAGATCAAACTTCAACAACTTTTTGAACATCTTTACCCGGTGACATTTCATTATCGTAAGTGTGAGAGTAGATTTCCTGCTGAGAGCATCGGCCACCACAATGGCCTTTTTGGGATGGTACTTTAGCAAGAAATCATAGCCTTCCATTAACTCCATCCACCTCCTCTACCTGAGATTACGGTCTCGCTGTGTGAATATGTACTGGAGGCTCTTGTAATCGAAAAACACCTCAAATCTTTCCCCATACAAATAGTACCTCCAGGTCTTTAGTGAAAAAACTACGGGAGCTAAATACAAATCATGATTGGGGTAGTTCCTTTCATGTATCTTTAACCGGAGAGATTCATAGTCTCCCACCTGACTGTCCTGTATCAATACCGCTTCGTGTCCGGAACTTGAAACGTCACAACACACTGTGTAATCCTTGCCTCATTTCGAAAGGATAATAACGGGCGCAGAGGTAAACCTGGACTTCAATTCCTGAAAGGCTAGCTCGCAGTCCTCAGACCACTCGAGAAAAACATACCTCCTAATCAATATGGTAAGGGGCATTGCCACCCTTGAGAAGTCCTATACAAATCTACAATAGTACTCGTCTAGACCCAAGAAACTGTGCACCTCAGTGACTGTCCTCGGCTGACTGCAACTCAATATTGCTTTCACCTTAGACTGATCGATGAAGATACCCTCATCGAAAACCACATGTCTAGGTAACTTTACTTCCTCTATCTAAAATTCACATTTACTGAACTTGGCATGGAGCACCTGCAATGTCGCTCGGAGATGCTCCTCGTGATCTATATCTGACGCCGAGTACACTAAGATGTTATCCATAAAAATCATAATGAACTGATCTAGATAAGGATGATATATGCGGTTCATCAGGTCTATCAATGTTATCGGGGCATTCGTCAATCGAAAGGGCATTACTATAGACTCATAGTGCCCGTACCGTGTCTGGAATGCAGTCTTTGGAATGTTCTCCCCTCTAACATGCAACTGATGACACCTGGACCAATGGTTGCTTTTTAAAAACCTTCAGGCCCCACGTAACTAGTCGAACAGATCATCAATAAGGGGGCATAGGGTACTTATTCTTCCCGATCACCCTATTCAACTGCCAATAATTGATGTAAAACCTTAGAGAGTTATCTTTTTTCTTTGTGAATGGATTGGGGGTGGATGAAGCCCTTACTGGTTAATTCTTCCAGCTGAACCCATAGTTCCTATAATTCTGTCGGGACCATCCTGTCGGGTGGGATAAAGATGGGTGAGACACCCTAATGCACCTCTATAATGAAGTCCACCTCTCGTCGTGGTGACAACCCGGGGAGGTCATCCGGAGACACATCGGGGAACTCCCGCACCACGAGAAAGTCAAAAATCATACCCTATGGTTCATTTTGAGCCACCAAGCTGCTCAATCAACCGAAATACTTCTTCTGCTCACGGACTGTGGAGAATTTGTAAGGGGAATCGATAACCTTCTCACTACTGAAACGATGGCGGGACCTATCCGAAATCGACACTAGGACTCTGTGTCGATGGAATTTGATGGTGGCCCTAAAACACGACAACCAGTTCATACTAATATAACCTCTAACCCATCCATGTCCATAAGGATCAAGTCATACTCTAGGATAAACATCTTTAGCCATGATCACACATTTATGACAAACCTTGTCGAAGACTATGCCGCCACCTACTGGAAGCCTAATGAAGATAGAAGGGTGAAACCGGTCTACCACTAGACCCAAACTAATGGATAAGGGACAAGATATGAAGGAATACGATGCGTTAGAGTCAAATAATGCATTTACTAAAGTATTGTATAGGATAATCATACTTTTTATCCCTGAGGGGACACTGAAAGGTGCAGTCTACTGGGAATTGGCATAAGCTCTCTTGGGATTTAACCTACTAGTCTGATTGATGGGTACCTGACCCTTCCCACGGCTGCCCTATCACTAGCTTGGACTTAAATTGTCCCCGTTGCGCCTTGTCGGCTACTGGTAGACTAAAGAAATCTATTGCTGCTACTGGGTGGAAGCTATGTAATTGAAATTTTGGCCGGGACGAAGTTAACGGTTTGCTGGATACCCTGAGACCTCTGGGGGAACTCCATCTTCATGTGACTTGGGAGTCCACAACTCTAACAGGTCCTCTCTATGGGGGAAATGGGGATTTGGTCGCTAGTGCACTGTATCAAAAAGGAGCCAACCCCTATGGATGCCTTAAGCTTCGCGAAGAAGCCTCGAGCCCCACTTTGAGACTTTTTGTGCCCACCTGACTGGGTTCCACTTGGCTCCCTCTTCTTATCCTGAATTGCCTTGCTATCTTTCGTATCAAGCTCCAATCGTATGGCCTAGTTCATTGCAGTTTTGAAATTGGGAAGATCCCAACTTGCTAAGATCCACCGGATACCCAAATTAAGGCCATTGACAAATAGCCTCATGTTTTTTGCTCGAACCTCTACACGACATCAACATACTTGCACAAACTCTCAAACTTTTCTAGATACTCATTTAGCGAAGTTCGTTCCTAAACAAACACGACAAACTCATCCTTTTTGGCATCCTTAAATGCCTGCGGAAAGTATCTATCGAGGAAGGTCACCCTGAAGCTGCTCCAGTCAATCGTCACAGTGGTGTTGGCAGAATAGGCACTCCACCAGTGCTGCACTTATTCCGTCAGCTGGAACGTAGAAATCTTGAACTTTTGCTCTGTCAGCACATCTAATATCTCCATCATCTTGGTAACTTCGTCAAGCCACACCTCAGCTGCTTCGGGTCCAGCTGCCCCGTTAAAGGTATGCGGATGCAACCTCCTGAACTCATTGAGAATAGAGGCGGAGGTGGTTCTTTCGATAGTCCTACTGAGGTTTATCCGCTTCTACTGTGTGAGGGAGTTGGCGAGCAGACGCCTAAGCTCATTGGTACCAGATTCGCTCATAGTGTCATGACTTGGAGGCATCTATATAAGAATGAAGAGTTTAATACACAATGATATGAACTAAAGGCGATAGCAGATGCGATTTAAACATTAACTAAGGCATTAAATATGCATAAACGTAAGGGGAAGGCATACAAATAAAGCATAGAGACTCCATCACACTTGAAGACTCTATTTCTCTAATACCATTTGTAACGTCCCGACCCGAGTTTGGGTCACCGTTAGGTCAATCCGCACCGAGTCAAGGAGTTTAAGGGGGAGGCGGAAGTTTAATTAATTTATTTAGGAAAAATCCTTTAATTTGCCTCATTTATTTAGCATTTGAAGCTCCTATTTTAGCTTAAGAAAGGGGTGACAACTTTATGTAATTAAACAATTTGCAAGATTTATTTATGAAAATCCGAGTTAATCCACGATACTAATTAAACAGAAATTAAATCACAACCAACCTGTTTTATTACAAATTATGGCCGAAGGCCCGAATAAAAGTTCAAATACTAAATGTAGGGCCTTACTCTGATCTCCCCTGGGGCCTTACTTGAATCCTGCCCAACGTTCCTAGTTGATGTTCCTGGGGTGGGATGGGGTGGAGATTTTAACATAAAAAGTAGGGGGTGAGTGAACACTCAGCAATACTAAGCTATACGTTTTTTTTATTAAAAAACACTATTCATATAACGTGTATTTTTTTATTAATTAAGAAAATGTTAACAACTTAGATAGTATTAATGCAACTACATGCAATGCACCCGAGCAATGAGCTCATACTCACACTTCACAAATTTTAACACCATTTACCGGGCCTAGAGACTTATTATTCTCATTTTATTCGTTAGTCTCATTTATCACATTTCTATTAAGTTGCTTCCTTAAATTACAAGTACAACCAATTTAATTCCTTTTTCATTATCTTTCTCGGAATCTTTCAAATTTCGCGTACTTTAATGGGTTCCACACCGCCAGCGAAACCATCATAAGTTTTGGCTAGTGGTTTTGAGTCTTTCACCCCAGGACTCCGGGCCCTCCTTAATTTTTTCGGTGTCATCCGAGTGCTATTTTAATGTGTTTTAACATTTTATCCAATGTCCACAATATTTCTTCCCTTTTACCGCTTTTCCTCATGCTACGGTTTAAACCATTTTTTCGCCTTATCACGTGTCAAAATTTACCTTATCCATTTCCCCCAAAATAGACCGATGGGGTCTTGAGAGGGAACCTAACCCTTAGGATCCTCAGTTTGTCAACACCCCACTTTTTAATAGCTTTGTTAAAAACATTTATTTTTCTTTCATTTGGCACAAGAAATAAACCACTTTTCTTTCAACACCTACATTCATCATTTTATGTTCAAAACCTTACTTGTCCATTTTATGTTTTACCACATACAATATTATTTAACATCTAAGACCATTTAACTAAAATCGATAGTCTCGTCTTATGATCACATGTAAACCCCAACATTAATTTTCTTCATCATGATAATAGTATTTAGCATATTTTGGGGTTGTTTTTCCACACATATTCATTTTACCACAAAACCCATTTTAACATGTTTATTCAAGTCTATAATACCACCATTTAACATGCTACATGTTCCTATATGTTCAAGAGAGGATTTCAACCTGAAAATACCTCAAATATGCATTTAAATCATGACTAATCATGGGTTTATGTAAATTCACATGCTTTCGTCCAAATATCAAGGTAAAATGGCATTTTTATTAAAAAAAAAAAGACCCACTTAAGGTTTGTCTTGAAGAAAGTTTCATTTTTGCAAGACCAATTATTTTATCAATGTAACTACATTTCTAGGAATTAAAAAATATCTAGCAACATTCTATATAAATTCCATAGCTAGAAGAACCTTGGAAAACATGGAAGGAAAACCCTACCTTAGGTGTAGAAGAAACCACAAAGGGATGACTTGAAAGCTCCTAAAACTTCTAAGCTCTAAGACTTCTAGCTCCAAAACTCCTAGCTTCTTCAAATCTCCACAAAAACCTCTTTACAATGTTGCTCTACCACTTTCTTCTTGTAGGAGAGCTTGTAAATAGTATAATGGGTGTAAAAATGGAGTATTTTATGGTGTAGGAGTGGTTGGCAGCACTCAATAATGGAAGAACAATGACTTTGGGGATATTATATGTGTATAAACTCTTGAGAGAGAGAGGAGAAGTCTGAAAATTGTGAGGGAAATGCTCTCCCTCTTCCCCCTCTTATAGCCCATTAATCCCCACATGAAAGAGCAAAATTTATGATATCGCTCATAGCATATGTCTTGCCTAGTTTTAGGCTACTTTGGTGTATCCCGTTATAAATAGTCACTTACCGTCATGAAAAAATAGACATCAACACTCGAGATTGCCTGTCATCCTATAAAGGTATACATAAATTTAGAGTTTAAATTACTTCACACTTTATTTTTTGGATGTTTATTTTTATAAAAAATGAATAGGAGTTTTTTAATTTTAGAAAGATTTTTTTTTGCCTTTAAGCTCGTTCAAACGAGAATAAGTTATCATTAGAAGGGTTGTTTGAAGTTTTTATCTAACGTGTATCGATCGAGGCGTACTGTTTTCACTCCTCAGAATGTAGTTTAAAGTTGGTTCAAACGAGATAGCTATTTCGTTCGAACGAGATCGATTTCGTTAGAACAAACTGTTGTTCTCATTCGAACGAGCCTCAAAATTCGTTCGAACAAACCATCGCCTCGAAATTTGTGAACTCCCTATAAATACCTATTTTGTGTTCATATTGTTTGAAACTTTTGCCTGATCATTTGTTGTTCTTTGTTTAGTGTTCTAAAACACTTTTTAATTTACAAAGTACATATTAAAAATTATTCTTGTGAATTCGTTTAAACCCTAGAACGTTTTAGTATATTGCATACACCTTTGTGGAGTAGGCATCTCCATGGTTGGCTTGTGATTCTGGAACTCACTATTGAAGAGAAATGCTGATTGGTGGATACTGAGCGTTGAAGTCCGCTTGTAGAATGCTCTGGACTGAGTAATATTCTTTAGAGATTTACGAATATTAATGTGTTATTCTTGTGGTGGTTATCAACTAGTCTGTAAGTCGATTGTCTTGTAATATTTCTAAAGTGCTGAATAAAAGGTTTTGACAGAAAGGGATTTTTTCGAAACTTTGCGTTTGTTTGAATTGTTTTATCACATAAATGTATGTTTAGGATAAAAAGATAAAATTTATTAAGATAAACAATTGAAATACTTCACCATTCTTGTCGAGATCATGTATTTCTGCATTCATCAAGTGGTATTAGAGCATTCCATTCTTAGAAGTGGTGTCAGAGCATATTTACGCACTTTCTCAAATTGGTATCATAGCGGGTTGCACTAAGTTTTTGTGTTAGATCCTTGTTTAGTATTATTTACGGTGGTTGTTTATTCATCTCTCTCGCGTTGTTTTTTTTTTCTCGATGGATTCCCATAGTTTTGATGACTTAAAACACTTGAATTTGAAGTTTACTAAAATAATTAAAATTCTTGAAAAAGAAAATTCTCATTCTAAATCCGCTATGGAACTTTTGCAAACTATTCAAATTTAAAGGGATATCTTTCGTGAGAAACATGGGCTGAGATTTTTAAAAAATTAGAATTGTTCAAGAAAGAGAGTGATGATAAAGTCGGATTTTTAGAGAAAGAATTAGAAGACTTTAAAAATTCTAAGGTTAATGTATGTGCCATTGTGGATAGTGTTGTGATTAATGATTTTAAGGCACATGAGAAGAATCTTAGGGATCAGTTTACTTTCATTGAGGGGGAGCGAGATAATCTTTTAGGAATGATTGAACATATGAAGAAGGAGTCCCTAAAATTGGAAGAGTCAAATTCTTTGCTCGAGTCTAAAATTTTAAAGTTAAAAGATGATTTAAAAGACTTGAGTAGTTTTAGTACTAATGGTATTGGCTTACATGTTACTATTGCTTCCAGTGTCAAAGCCAATACTATTGTTTATTTTAGAGGGTCAACCACATCCAAGGACATTAGGGAAAGGTCAACGCAAAGGTAATATTCCTCGAATTTACACATGTTCACATTATGGTAGGAAAGATAACCCTAGGGCGTTGTGTTATGATCTTGGAAGAGGTCCTAGAAAGTTGAAGTCTAATGTTCCCTTGGTTCTCGAAACTCGATGCGTTTAGTATACAACTATTTTGGTTAGGAAATAGGTGGTGATTGGTTTGTTGGGACCTCAATCACTACGGGATGGGTAGAGATGGCCTCAGTTACATGAAGATGTGTACTGTCACAAATAGTGTTATAATAGTGACGTTATCATTAAAAACAGGCGATAGTAGACTTTACTGGGATGGATAGATCTTTAGAGGCTTAGAATTAATTAAGCGCTCTACTAGATTTGAGGATGGACAGAGGGTGTCCTATCATATGTGTGAAAAGGAACATTATGTTCTTGGCATTATTGGAATAATTAATTTAATAGGGTTTAGTGTAACTCTTGAAAGTGATGAGCCGTTTGTTGAAAATTATATGGTTAGCGTATTGTTTCGTGTTTAGTCTTAGACCAATGAATCTCAATAACCGACTAAGCTATGTAGTAATGTATTGAGAGGTTACCTTGTTTGGATTTTGCTTACGAGACGTCCCACGCATGAAATTTAGCAAGTGTCAGGAGTTGAGGAGCGTTTGGGTTCTTAAATGTTTTATTAGTACGTTTTACATATGTGGAGATATAACGCATAGGGCGACGTTATATTATATGAGTTAAAGCCAACGGGTCCAAGGAGAGAAATGATGAGAGCACTTAGTAATGTTTATACCACTAGTAGAATAAGTGGGATAATCTCAAGAAGAAATGAGTCACGGTCAACAGGATATTCGAGTATATTTTTGCCTTATAGATATGCATGGTATGTATGGTTCCTTTTGGATGCATATGTATCATCCATATGTGATGTTTTTGGGTGTGGGTACATGTGATATGTGGCGTATGGATGTCCCAGTCACACTATGGTTGGCGTAGATGAGGCTCTTTATTTTATCTCGTGAAATACGAGTTCAGACCAGTTGAGTATAAACCTATGATATTTGTGCGGGCTAAGTTTGATCTTATGCCTCAGCGAATTTCGAGGATGGAATTCCATTATTAGGAGGAGGATGTAATGCTCCATGTTTTCGTAATAAATTATTTTTGGTAGAATTTAAATAAATAAATTTGGGAATAAATTAAATTAGTAGAATTTAAATTAAATTGGTATAATTTAATTTGATAATAAATTACTTGTTGGTAATTGCATGATTATTTGATTAAATTGTACATAATGTGTTCACTCGTAGAATATAAATGGTATATTAATTAACTTATTTTCATGTGGTGATTAAGCATAATAGGAGTGTGTAATTTGGATACTTATAGTTTGGGTGCGTTCCAGAATAATTTGGAGACTCGTTTAGGTGTTTTAGACATCTAGAATTAGGCCCAAGGCATAGGTATTGGGCCAATCCGGGTATGGTTTCGGGCTTATTTGGGGGGCCAAAGTGGGATTTTAAGTGTAATATGGGATTAAGGGTTATAAGATGATGATTAACAAATTAAGAGGCTATTCCCATCCACCACTACAAAACCCAATCAACCCCACACCTATAGGAGAGATTACCAAGGCTAGAGAAGGAAGGGAGAACAAGGATTTAAGAGAGGAAGACTCCAATCCACAATTTAAGGCAAGAATTCTCTTGCTAACTCAATTAAAATATATTTCTTAATTCATCTATGCATTTTCTCATAATGATTCCTGGTTAATTGAATAAATTAATGAATTTGATTAATTAGAATAAATTATGTGACTCTTAGAATAAATCTGGAAATAATAGTTCTAAGGATTAAGTGATTCAGTGACAAACCTAGAATTGGTGTCGTGTTAACTGGGAATCGAACATTAGAATCCATGTTATAGGATTTATATTTTGATGATTTCAATTGATGTATTGATCCCTTAAATCTGAGATTGATTAGATAAGTAAGTATAATCAAATTGGGTTTAGATGGACTCTATTATTAGATGTAATTTCTAGGATTTTGGGGTGTAATCTTGTGTTAATTAGACTAGATAGTTATCTAAAAAGTGTATTTGATTGATGAAGAATCTATATTCATTGGTAAAGAAGGGGGTAAAGCTTTGGGATAAAGATTGGATTAAGGAATAGGAATCCCGTAAATGAAATTGTAGCAATTTTGGACTACTACCTGTTTGCGAATCGATTCGGCCTCCAAGGCGAATCGAATTGGTCTAGGAGCAAACCGGGGAATGGTTCGGGTGATTCTTACGAACTTAGGCGAGTATGTGGTAGGTCATCCAAGTGAGTGGATAAATTATTAAAAAGGGATTTATGTCACTATTTTAGTAATTGGGGAATTTGACAATTAACTAGTTGGTTAATTTTTAAACTCAGAATATTGATTAGAGATTAATGAGACTTCTTTGGGGGTAATTATAGGGTTTATCACCTATATATATTATGAGATAAAAATATGTATTTATTTATTTGTGTGAACATACCTATATTCGTGGACGGCCTATCGGTTGGGGTTGCGTACGTCTCGGGACTGTAGCACGCTTCGGCACAGGTGGGCTAGGCATTGTGTAGGTCATTATTTTATGTCCTACATGACAGCGCCACTTACGAGAAGGCAGTTGTAAAGGCTAGGATCCATTGTCACCGTCGGGGGTATGAACCGTGTAACGGTGTACTGCGTAGGGACCGCCTCGCTTGTGTGTGTGATGTTTGTCTGGATGAGGGACTCCTTCAGACTTGCCGATAGAGATCAAACAAGACATTAGAGGTAGATGCCTTTTTGTGTCGTATATATGTAAGGACATATAATTATATAAATTAATTAATATTAAATCCCTGTAGTCTAATGATGTAGACGAACCTAATACTACGAAAAATGCATAATGAATGGTATGTTATTTCTTATGGATAGTATTATAGGGGTACTCTTGGAATTATAATTATATGTATAAATGATTAGCTTCAGCGTATGAATTGTGTTAGGCACATTAAATATTGTCTTATTGGTGTAGTTATCAAACTTCGTAATTGGGACTTGGGTTGATACGCGTATAGTATTGCACTTAGATAAGGGGTGAGATACTTACGTCATGCGAGTGCCGATGGGTGGTGTATAATGCGAATTAACCGCCATATTATACATTGTTTTAGTAAGTTAAATTGCACAACTCTAAGGCACTGAATCAAATTAGAAAATATTTTTCCCCTAGGTTTACATAGATCGGGACAGCAGGGCTGACATGAGATTAGACCTATAGTTATATTTGCACATCCATTACTTCAGTTTGTTTGACTCAATCATAGGTTGCCATTTCGATTCTAGTTAGTTCATTATTTCAGATTTTGTAGGGGCATAAGCCCAATTTTATTATTCAGTCTTCTAGGTTAATTATTATATTTGAATGGTTGTTTTATACTAGTTGCGTGTTGGATTTATTTCTTTGCCATTTGTGACTTAAATTGTTTATTTGAATTAAAATTAAAATGTCATATTATGGTTTTTGATGCCGAGAATGATATAGAGTGAGATAAACCCCATCTTTGGCATATTGTGCCTCTTTACATGTAAAATGGGGGTTGCTACAGTTGGTATCGGAGCATCCAGGTTCTAGCGTCCTTAGGATCTATGTTGCGTTCATTACGTTTTGCATTGCGTTCCTTTGATGTGTAGAGCCCTATGTTTAGGAATCGTTTTGTTCCTTATGATCTGTTACTAAGACGAATCTTTTTTGCTTTTAGGTTGTAAACAATAGACACGGTATACCACGACGTGTCACCACAGATCTTATAAATAAGAGAGATTAGAAGGAGTTGCATCCAAACTCACAGCCACCACCATCCCCACCCTTAGTTACTCTAGCAGACATTGCCACGATAGTGATGCAGACAGTCTCAACGACAATGGCCACTATGTTATAACAATTTCATCCACCGCAGCAACAACAACCCTTCGCAACAAGTGGTGCTACTTGTTCAGGAACAGGGCTCGATTTGGGAGAGAGATAAGTAGGCCTTCATTAAGGGCCACCCACTAAAGTGTGCTGGGAGTCCAGACATATTGGTGGCCAGTCAGTGAAAGAAGGACATTCAGTAACACTTGAGGATATTTAAGTGCACGCCAGTGCACAAGAAGATGTTAGCCTTGTTTCGATTGGTAGGGGCAGTGTTACAGTGGTGGGAGTCTGTCACCATACTGGAGGAGCGGGACCGATTGTCTATTGATAAGTTATGGGTCAAGTTTGAGGGAAAGCATTTCCCATTAGCTATGAAATCAAAGATGAGGAGAAAGTTCATGGACCTTAAGTAGGAAGGTCACACTGTAGCGGCTTCACTCTTTCGAGATAGCCAGTCCGGGTGAGGTGCGGGCTCTAGAAGAGAGATGAAAGGAAAGGGAAAAAGAGAGTGGAGCCGTAGTTCCGGGATTGGCACATCGGGAAATGTTTTATTGGGGAATCTATCTTTTACCACCTGCACTCAGATGGTGAATGCCACTTTGCTGCGTTGTCAGTACCACAAATTGTTTTAGAAAAGTGAGGGGAAGAAGATATCTAGTTCAAAGGCGTTGATCCAACATAGTAAGACGAATGGGAATGACAACCAGGGGGCCAACAATTCAGTATAAGAGGCACAAGGGTTCCGATGATCAGAACGAGAAGGGCCAAACGAACTAGACCAGGGACAGTGAAAGTAGGGCCAATAACAAGATATGCATCATTTTAAGGAAATTGTTACATTTAGGGAGAGAAAAGGACACTTAGTGAGGAAGTGCCCTCAGGGCAATCGGGCGACATAGGAGCTAGGGAGACAGTGAGGGTACCAGGCACCCCAGGGGAAGCATCAGCCATTGCTGACCCAACTAGTGGAAGCAGTGAAAGCAGTGCCAGCATTACCAGCGCTACCCGCCCCACCTTAGTGAAAACAACCACAATTACAATATGGGCATGTATATCACGTTGCTCTTGGAGAGGAACCAACACTAACATAGGCAGTGGAGGGAATGTTCCTTATTCTTCGACTTGTAAGGCATATTTAGTTTGATATTAGTGAATAATACGCAATTGTTAGTAAAACTTTGTTAGTGCATCGAGAATGGAAGACTTAGCATTTGACATAATGATTTATGTTGATTCACCCATGAGTAGAGAGCACCTATATGTTTCATGTGTAGAGGTATAGGGATTGACCCAAGGAGACCTAGATTTTGGCAGACCTATTTGCATTAGATATGTTGGAGTATGGCGTTACCTTAGGGATGGATCGACAAGCTACTTACAGGGCTTGTCTCGACATTTATGGGACCATTAAAAGTTAATGGTCAAGTGTACAACGAATGGTTGGACAATGATGTTCATCATAGCTATGAAAAATGTTATGAGAATTATCATGTTTAGGGTCTAGTTAGGGTAAAATGGATTGTGATGTAAACTTGGGTTAGTACGAGGACCTTGTGAAATTAGTGCACTTAAAAGAGAGTAGCATATTGATACGACTTAGAAATTAAGAGGATTTTGAGGAAATATTTGGGTGAGATTAAATTTCGATTAAATAAGGTCAAATTGGTGTTGCGCTCAAATTGGGCAAGATTCATTACGTTGTTAAACCGTTCGTGATTTTGGTGCGACTAATGTGCAAGAGTTTAGACCTGAGAGTAGGGTCACTGTGTGATTTCGGAATATCAAGGGCGACGACTCAATTAGAAAATTTGTATAAGGATGATGTGACTTATACATCATAGACATGTGTTTTATTGATGTGCCAATGATGGATAAGGATTATAGACAAGCAGGTATCCAAATATGAATTCTGGAGCTAGTAGCATAGGAGCACTGATGGTTCAATGGAGTTTTATAAACCCTATATAGTCAGAGTTTATACGGACATTTGGATTATAACCACAGGTTTTGCATGAATTTAAAAATGTTGCCTTATCGAGAGTAGGCACAGCAATGTGAATATTGCAGGATTAGTTATTGACCTATTTCTTAAATTAGGGATTTAATGAATTTCCAACTCGGGGTACGAACATAGACTAGATGTTAATTATGGCATACTTTAAAGGATGAATAAATGTGATGGTTATCCTAGGATAGATTTTATTTTGGTAGATAAGGATATGCATAATGAGAAGCATTTGTATTGAAATTTTTTGGGGTTACTTTCAGAGCTTTATGGCTAGAGATGGCCTCGATTACATGAAGATGTGTATTGTCACAAATAGTAATATAATAGTGACGTTGCCATTAAAAACGGGCAGTAGTAGACTTTATTAGGATGGGTAGATCTTTAAAATCTTAGAAGTGATTAAGCGCTCTACTAGATTTAAGGATGTACAGGGGTTGTCCTATCGTATATGTGAAAAGAAACATGATGTTCTTGGCATTATTGGAACGATTAATTTAACAGGGTTTAGTGTAACTTTTGGAAGTATTGAGCCTTTTGTTAAAAATTATATGGTTAGCGTACCGTTTCGTGTTTAGTCTTGGACCAACGAATCTCAATAACCGACTAAGCTATATAGTAGTGTATTGAAAGGGTTCCTTGATTGGATTTCGGTTGCGAGACGTCCCACGCATGAAATTTATCAAGTGCCGGGAGTTAAGGAACGTTTGGGTTTTAGGATGTTTTGTTAATACATTTTATATATGTGGAGATATAACGCATCGGACGATGTTATATTATATGGGTTAAGGCTAGCGGGGCCAAGGAGTGTAGTGATAGGAACACTTAGTAATGTTTTTACGACTAGTAGAATAAGTGGGACAATCTCAAGAAGAATTGAGTCATGGTCAATGGGATATTCGAGTATATTTTTTCCTTATAGATGTGCTTGGTATGTATGGTTCATTTTGGATGTATATTTGATCCATATGTGATGTTTATGTGTGGGTACATGTGATATGTGGCGTATGGGCGTCCCGATCACATTATGATAGGCGTAGATGAGCCTTTTTCTTTTATCTTGTGGGACGCGAGTACAAACTAGTTGAGTATAAACCTATGATATTTGTGCAGGTTAAGTTTAATGTTTTGCTTTAGCAAATTCTGAGGACGAAATTCCATTATTAGGGGAGAATGTAATACCCCGTGTATACGTAATAATATTTTTTTAATAGAATATAATTAAATAAATTCGAGATTGAGAAAAAATTGCTTGTTGGTAATTGCATGCTTATTTGATTAAATTCTATATAATGTGTTCAGTCGTAGAAAATAAATGGCATGTTAATTAATTGATTGTTATGTAATAATTAAACATAATTAAAGTGTGTAATTTGGATACTTATAGTTTGATCCCATTTCGAGATGATTTGGTGACTCGTTTATGTGTTTTATAGCTCTAGATTTAGGCTCGGGGAATAGGTATACCATTAAGGGTGTTATTGGGCCAATCCGAGTACGATTTCAGGCTAGTTTGGGCCCCAAAGTGGGGTTTAAGTGTAATACGGGATTATAGATTATAATACGATGATTAACAACCTTAAAGGCTATTCACATCCATCACGACATAGCCCTAGCATCCCCATTCCCATAGGAGAGGTTACCAAGGCTAGAAAGGGAAGGGAGAATAAGGATTCAAGAGAGGAAGACTCCAATACACAATTTAAGGCAATAATTCTCTTGATAACTCAATTACAATATGTTTCTTACTTCATCAACGCATTTTCTCATAACGATTACGGGTTAATTGAATAATTTGATGATTTTGATTAGTTGGAATAAATTTTATGACTCTTAGAATATTCTGAAAATAATGGTTTTGAGAATTAAACGATTCGGTAACAACCCGGAATTGGTGTCGTGTTAATTGGGAATTGAATATTAGAATTCATGTTAAAGGATTTATATTTTGATGATTTCAATTAATGTATTGATACCTTAATTATGAGATTGATTAGATAAGTAAGTAGGATCAAATTGGGTTTAGATGGACTATACTGTTAGATATAATTTCTAGGACTTTGGGGGTATACTCTAGTGTTAATTGGATTAGATAGTCATCCAAAAACTGTAGTTGATTCATGAAGAATCTATATTCATTAGTAAATAAGGAGGTAAATCTTTGGGATGAAGATTGGATTTAGCAATAAGAATCCCGTATAGGAAATTGTAACGGTTTTGGGCTACTGCATGTTTGCGAATCGATTCGGCCTCCAAGATGAATCAATTCGATCTGGGGGTGAACCGATTCGGTCCTAGAGGCGAATCGATTCAGCCTCTGGGCCTGGGTTAGGGTAGGAACGAGGAATGGTTTGGGTGATTTTACGAACTTAGGCAAGTATGTGGGAGGTCATCTAATTGAGTGAATATATTATTAAAAATGTATTTGTGTCATTATTTTATTAATAGGGGAATTTAATAATTAACTAGATGGTTAATTTTTAAAGTAAGAATATTAATTGGAGATTTATGAGACTTCTTTAGGGTAATTATAGGGTTAATTACCTATATATATTATGTGATCAAAATATGTATTTATTTATTTGTTTGAACATACCCATGTTCGTGGACGGCTTATCGGTTGGGGTTGCGTACGTCTCGGGACCGTTGCACGCTTTGGAAAAGGTGGGCAAGGCATTATGTAGGTATTTATTTTAGGTCCTACGTGGCAGTGCCACTTACGAAGAGGTGGGTGTAGAGGCTGGAATCCATTGTCAACGTCGAGGGTATGGACCATGCAACGATATACTGCGTAGGGAGTGCCCCACTTGTGTGTGTTTTGTGAAATCTATTTAGATGAGAGATTCCTCCGGACTTATCGATAAAGTATGAACAAGACACTGGAGGTAGATGCCTTTATGTGTCATATATATGTAAGGACATACATAATTATAGAAATTAGTTGAGATTAAATCCATGTAGTGTAATGATGTAGACAATTGATAACGAACTTAATACTACGAAAAATGCATAATTGATGATATGTTATTTTTTGTGGGTAGTATTGTAGGGGTACTCTTGAAATTAGACGCATGTGTGTAGATAATTAGCTTGAGTGTATAAATTGTGTTAGACACATCGAATATTATCTTATTAGTGTAGTTATCAGACTTTATAATTGGGACTTAGGTTGATAGGCATACGGTATTTCACTTAGATGCAGGGTGAGATACTTACTGCATGCGAGTGCCGATGGGCGATGTATAATGTAAATTAACTGCATTATTGTACATTGTTTTAGTAAGTTAATTCTTGCAACTCTAGGGCGCTAACCCAAATTATAATATATTTTTCCCCCATGTTTACATAAACTGGAACATTATGGCTCACATTAGATTAGGTTTGTTGTCATATTTGCACATCCATTACTTCAGTTCGTTTGACTCTAGCATATGTTGCTTTTTCCATTCGAGTCAGTTTATTATTTCAGATATTGTATAAACATAAGCCCGAGTTTATTATTCAGTCTTTTGGGTTAATTGTTATATTTGAACGGTTGTTTTATACTAGTTGCGAGTTGGATATATTTCTTTGCATGTTGTGACTTAAATTATTTGTTTGAATTAAAATCATCAATGTCATATTATGGCTTTGATGCTGATAATGATATATAGATTGTGAGACAAACCCCATCTTCGGCGTATTGTACCTGGCCAACCTTTACGTGGAAAATGAGAGTTATTACAATATCAACCCCAAATGCCGTAGTGAGGGTATGACATAGGTTTACCCCTTGGGTTCAAGTCACTTTCTCATGCCTTCTAATATTTATGTCTTTGGCATTATTATGAAATTTATTATTTTGTTATGCGGTTCCTTAGAACAAGAAAGACCCCAACCCAGAAAAAGTTAGTTATCCATTTTGAAAAATATTTGGTCAACCCTGGAAAGAAAAGAAAGTTGGACAATGACGCCATCCACCCACCGACTTCCAAGTCGATGAATGTTTTCCTTGTCAAGGGGAAGGCCCTTGGTGAGGGTTCAATCGCCAAGTAGCCAGATCTGTCTCTTGGATTTATGAGGGGAGCCTCTCAGGTTCCATCTCTTGTAAGTGATAAATTGTCTTGTTTGTAATAAATTTCATTTATTGACTAATGTTGACTTTATTATCATTTTTGTTTGCTTGGAAAATCACCATTGACTTTGACAACCTTCTCAACAGGAAGTGTCAATCAGAAGAAAGAGGTTTATGACCTGGGGGTTGGTTTGAAGGAGGCCCAAAATTCTTTTGATGCTGTCAAGGTCAAAGTGACCGAGGGGGAGGTCCTACTAAAAGTAAAAAAAAAAAGAGATCCTTTAATTGAAGGACAAGGTAGAAAACCTGGAGAAGGAGAACCAAGAGTCCACCAACAATCTTAAGGTAACATTGGAAGCAAACAACGTTTCCTTTGACAAAAGTCGAGAAAAATCTTTTGACATTGCTCAAAAGAAATTAAGCTTTGTCCAGAAGGTCTTTTTTTAAAAAGGTTTGGGACGAGGCCTTGGTGAAGGTTGGAGTAGTTGGGAAATCTGAGCTATTTAGTGAGCATAATACTAACACCCTTCCTAACATGAAAGAAACAGAATAAGAGAGAGAGAAAAACAATAGACTAGACAAAGGACACAGATGATCCTAAGGAGAAGGCTCCATCAATTTAGTATTTCTTAGGTTCTTATATACTTTTTAAATTTTCTTTCCCGACTCATAATTTTTATACGAAAATGAATTCTTGTCTCATGCCTTCTTTGTTAGGATTTCTCATTATTTTAAATAATAAACTGACTTTATTCATTTTTGCAGTCTGGTGATTGCTTAGCCATCATGCCCTTTGTCTAAGATAATGATGGTTTGGACTTTATTCTTGGAAGTGATGCCTCTGAGTGAGCCGAAATGGAGTTCTTAGATGTTTGCCAAGAACTTCATAAGATGATGGCTCTTTATAGAGCCCATACGGGAAAGTTTTCAAGTCTCTAGACTGAGCTCAATGAGATAAGGAACATTACCGACCTGCTTCAAAATAAAAATATTGGCCCAAGGTAGAGGTTGAATAAGCGTTCTGACAAAATGAAGTGATCAGAAGAGGGATGTACTAAAAGATCATGACACTGATATGTCAATTCAGGAAACAACCTCGTGTTAATTAGATTGGTGGATATGATGAGGGCCCACTGAATTCCACAATTCATTTAAATGAAGCCAAATATTTGGCATACAAGCATGGTTGGTTGAACGTTCTGGTTATCCTCAAAGTTCCTCATGACTCTGAGTTGTGATATTGGTATGGTATAGACTCTCTTTATTATAATATTCCTCCATTTGGGAGAGAGGATTCGTTGGTGCTGGTTGATGAAGGTCCTCTATCGCTTATTGATGATTATCTCGCCGACCAAAATAGTGATGCGATGACGATATGCCCCACCGTAGTCCAAAGCTAGTCCATTTAGTGATCCTCAAAGATGATGTAGTTATTTGTACATGTAAATAACTTGTGATTAATGGATGTTTGAATAAAAACTATTTTCTATGTTTTCAATTTTTATTAGCATTCTCCATTTCCCTTCGCTTAATATGTTTAATTAGTATTACCTTTTAGGAAGTGTCGTGACAGTCTACCTTAGGCCTAATACCAAATTTTGGTGAGAATGCACCTGTTCTTTAGGCTATCAGGATTTGGTTTGACCAAACTGGTCGGACTACTAAATTCCCAAGGATCCCATGTGGGTCTTTTTCTTTCCATGGCCAATACTTTCTGATTTTGTGTTATGTTGACGAAACATATAACCTTAGAGTAGTGACCACTGAGTGTAATTTATTCAATAAGACATTATAAAAATTGAAGAGTCTTGTCAGATGCATGTAATGAAATAACTTGGTTTTAATATTAGCATGTCACTTGGAACAATTAAAGCTAATTGAATTAATGAACATAAGAAAGCATAACTACTATTGGAATGTGTATGATATTTATGTAATTAACCATAAGGGTAATTTGTTCTCCCAATGTATTTTCACCTTAGTATAATTATAAGTCCCTAGACTAGTTGGGGCTATAATTGAATTCTAATATTCTAGTTGGTATCAGATCTGAAAAAAATATGATGCCCTCCCATTCTTTTTCTTCTAACAAAACCCTAAACCCTATCCACCCACCTCCTGCCACCTCTGACCACCCCCACTAGCAGCGCAACCCTAGACCAAACCATAGGGTGCGTAGCCCTCCCCTGTGCGCCTCCAAACCCTAGTTTTGGGTTACAACTTCAAGTTGCCTATAGTTTGGATTTTTTGATTGGATTTTTGATTTTTTTAAGCTAATTTCTCTTATCTAAATAGACTCTTATTATCGACCTATGACATGGTAGACTATTGGTACGATTTTTCATCATTTGGATCAACATACTTTTATGGGCATCTGAAGTTATTTTTTCATTGATTGTATACAATTGAAGGTATACTTCACTCATTTTTCATCTCTTGTGATCTAGAGATTTCTTTGTTAATGCTCTATTATTTTTTTGCTGGCCACGTGCCTGTTTTTGTGGGCTTTTTTATGAATTTCTTTGATTAATTGTTATTACTTGTTCGTTCATAATTGTTAGTGTTATTGAGGATATGGTGCACAATGTTTGATGGGAGAATTATCGAAGTTAAGAGCCCATCATTTGATTACAAAATTAATTGACTTTTTGGGAAGATTCCAGCGTTAAAGGAATCTATTCCAACCTTTATTCAATGTTTTGTTACCAATTGCACTATTTTGGGATGGCTGTTTAACTCTATAGAGCCGAGTGCTTATGAGATTTTTCAATTTTATGAGTTTGTTTCGCTCCTATAGAAGGGTATGATTGCTATATACTCTCTCGGGTATTTAAACCGTGTAAGGAGATATTACATGCCCGCAAGGCAATGATTCGATTTTGACATTTTATAGCTATCTCAATCAGAGATGGGAGAATTATGCCTCGTATCGTCCTTTAGCTGACATAGTGGGTCTTACCGCGCAGGCTGCAGAATCACTTATAGGTCGTGAAGAGAGGCAAAAGGTTTACCAATTTTTTATGGGTCTTAGGGCTACTTCCAAGCTTCCTCGGACCCAAATTTTGAACTCCTCACCCCTTTCTCCACTAGGTGAAGTGTATGCACTGTATGAGAAGCATGAGCGGTGTCTCAAGCTTACATCCTCATCTGTGGTGGTATTCGAATCTCCTTCTACAGCTGATCAGATGGATTTTGTAGCTAATAAATGAAATCGGTATTTGGGTTCTACTTTTGCTCTATCTTAGGGTACACGTCCTGAAAAGAAGAAAATGGTTTGTGGGCATTGTGGTAGAGAGGGGCATGTAAAGCTCACTTGCTTCAAATTGTACCCTGAGTTGAGAATAAAAAGAGTAGAAATCGTATAACTGCCTTTGCTAATTCCACTGATTCTAAATTCTCCACTCTTGATGATGTGAATGCTAGGATTAAGCAATCCGTTAGTTCCAAGATGGATCGAATTCTTCATTTGTTGGATAATTGTCAAACTCATGCTAGTAGGCCTACTGCAATGATTGCATCCTCCTCAGGTACTCCTCGTGCATGTCGTGCTCACATAACTAACACTCCTTCAACTTGGGTTATGGACTTTGTTACTAATGATCATATGACGGGTGATAAGGATCCTTTTACTTCATCTACCCAACCCTCTTATAAACAAGTTCATCTTGTTGATGGGACTCCTACTCCCATTCTCAGTAAAGGCGATATATGTTTTTCTATGGACATTACTTTACACTCAGTTTTACATGTACCTAATCTTGCTATAAACTTGTTATCTGTTAATCGTTTAGTAAGAAATTTTAACTGCGATGATGTTTTCTTGTTTGATTGGTGTTATCTTCAGCACCTGTGTACGAGGAGGATTTAAGACAGGGAATATGAGCGCGACGAACTCTACCACTTTGGGGATCCTCCATAAATTCCATCAGTTCCACCGTCCGCTTCCATTTTCATGCTAGTGTGTTTCCTGATTTAGGCCGTTATAGTTTTTCTTTTCAAACATTACAGTTGTGTCATGATCGTTTAGGGCACGTCAATTTTCAATATATTCGTATATTATTTCTCGACTTAATTAAAGCTTGCAATTCTTTAAAATTTCAATGTGTTTTCCGCTCTTTATCTAAGCACACTCGAACTAATTACATCCCTCCTATGCATCGAACCCCTTGTGTTTTTTTATCTAATACATTCTAATGTTTGGGACCCTTACCTATTACAGCTTTTTCTGATCATCGATATTATGTCATTTTATTGATGATTACTAGAGGTGTACTTGGGTTTATTTGCTTCATAAAAAATTTGATGTGCTATCCCTTTTTACACAATTCTTACAACTTGTCAAAACTCAATTTAATATTGTTGTTAAAGGTATTAAGTCTGATAATGCTAAAGAGTACATCTTCAATGAGTTTGCCTCTCATCTTAACAAACAGAGTATTCTTCAGCAAATCACTTGCCCATATACTCCTGAATAAAATAGGGTTACTAAAAGAAAAAACAAAAGTCTCATGGGGGTGGTCTGTTGTTTATTATGGGGATAGAGGTTCCTCAATATTATTGCCACATAGTTGTCTTAACAGGCGCTTATCTTTTCAATCGTACTCCATGCCGAGTCATTCAGAATAATTCCCCATTACATCTTATTTATCCCGATAAGATTCATTTTTCTATAATTTCGTGCATGTTTGGCTGCTTTTTCTTTGTTCATAATAAATATTTTACTCACACTAAGCTTGATGATAAAGCTTTTTGTTGCCATTTTGTAGGATATTTTAATATGACCAAAGGGTATCATTGTTACGATCCTATCACACGTCGTATGCATCATACTTTAGATGTCACATTTCAAGAAAATACGTCATTCTTTGGTAACTCTACTTTTGTGCATTCTTCCACTCCACCTCTAGAGGACTCACATATTATTTACCCTATACTTGTGTTTGATTTTACTAATCATGTCTCTCCATTTAATTAACCTTTTCAATGTATTCCCATTGATCGCACTCATATATCTCTCCTGTCATAATCCCCTCCTCACCAGGTAACACTTCTCATTCAATTGAACATCTTGTTGAGCCTGTTGTTAAGACTACTAATGAGCTTGCAAATGATGACCTTGTTGCTCCAGACCCTGAGCCTCGGTACCCTCTCAGGAGCGTAGAGGCCCCATCCAATACGGTCGTGCTTGTATTACAAAATATCTTATCTCAATGTTTATTTCTTATGAGGGTTTGTCAGGTCCTTACCGCGCTTTTATTATATCTACTTCCTTCACTCGGATCCCAATGACTATTTCTGAAGCTTTTCAGGCTTCATCTTGTGTTAAAGTTATGAAGTGTGAGATAGATTCTTTACAACGTAATCATACCTGAGATATGGTTCGTTTATCAAAAGGGGCCTAGACAGTTGACGGTAGCCATGTCTATACCCTCAAGTTCTTAGTTGATGGGACAGTGGATAGGTATAAGGCCTGCCTTATTACGAAGGGCTTTACTCAAATTTCGGGAAAAAAATTGGTGCTTCTTTTGCTCCAGTTGTGAAACTTAACACTGCTCGCTTATTGATCTCCTTAGCTGCTTAGTCCTCTTGGCCGCTTCACCAACTTGACATCACAAATGTTTTTCTTCATGGCGACCTTAATAAGGTCATCCACATGGATCCTCCACCTGGTTTTCGTAGTGGGGTGGGGTGGGGGGTAACCCCCTCTATGTTCTCCCTCTTCTCCTTTTTCTTCTCATGTTTAGGCCTTATGGTTGGAATAAAGCATTTCCAAACAGAAGCCTGATTTCCACGTATCTCCATCACCCCCAGGTCGGTAATGCATTTGAGCTTTTGATGGTAGGTAGATGGAACTGCCATCATCGCATGAAGCCATCCTTTACGAAGGATTTAATTGTACAATGATTCGATATCTACGACCGAAAATTCAATCAACTTTGATATGCTTCTCGTTCGCACTGGAAGCACAATCTTTTCCAGGGGCATTGTCATTCTTCTTGTGAATTCAATCGAAAGGATGGTCACCTATTTTAGGTCTTCCGTTCGTAAGTTAAATTGGTTAAATAACTTGAGGTACATGACCTCTGAGGATCTCCCTTAGTCCACTAGAAGTTTGTCTATATCTTGGTTGGAATTTATGAATGTGATTACTATTGTGTCATGATATGAAGTCCTGACTCTGACCAGGTCATTTAGGTGAAGATGACATGCTTGGCATAGTCTATCTCCTCTAGTCGGTGATGTTTTTCGATAGTGGGATTAGTCGGATCAATATAGAAAGCCTCCACTACCGCAATGATGTTTGTCATCTCCATCTTCACAACATTCCCCTTGATTTTATTATGGTTTGAGGTTTCGTGGATCATTAAAAACTCATATCCCAATTCGTGGCTTTTGATCGCATTCTCCTGGAATTCTGCCAATCTTTTTTCTTGACAAAGTCATCCATGTGGCCTGCTCAGTCCATCTTTTCCAAGTGTGATTTCAATGCCTTGAAATTCTTTATCTTGTGCTCGTACTTCTTATGGTAGGAACATCTCGGCGTGGTGCCTCTTTCCATTTTTCTTGACAACTTGAAATATTATTGGTACTTAATCTTAGCCAATATCTTCTGCATTAGCTCCTTAAAGACGGTGTTGATGGCACGATGACATTTTTTAGGATATGACTTATTGTTTCCCTTTGGGTCATCATTCTGCTTCTTGCCCCCCTTTTGGAGAGATATCCTTGTCCTCGTTCTTATTCGCCTTTGTCGACCATTGTCCTAGTTTGTGCATGTGACTACATCTTCGACTTAAGCATATTTTTAAATCTTGGACATCAGATCGTTGATAGCGGTTTTTTTCTTCTTGGTGAGGGAGTGGTACAACATGGAGTTGTTCGACAGGTTGATCTTGAATGAGGCTCTTTCAACTTGTTCGGTGTAGTCTTCCACCTTATTGTACACCTCCCAATATCGTCTGGCATACTCATGTAGGGTTTCCTGGGGATTTTACTTTATCATGCAGAGTGAATCCATCCTCTTCGGGTGCATGATGCTTATAATAAATCATATGGTAAAGGCTTATGCAAATTGTTTAAAGATTGAGATCGACTTTTGCGATAGATTTTCAAACCACTTTTGCACTACATCACCCAATATTAAGGGAAATATCTGACACATAAGTGGTTCGTTATTGTTCCACAGCACCATAGCTTGGCGATACTGGTAAACATGATCAGTGGGATACGCCTTCCCATCGTATATTTTGAATCTAGGTGCGGTGAACATCTTCGGTGTAGCTCAGAAACTTCCTAAGTAACTTGGGCGATGTTCCTTCAAGTGTAATTTACTTTTACACTTTTTAGTGTTTATAGCGGTACGATTGCAAGTTTGAGCTAGATAACCCATAACCCATAAAAGGGTGGAGCACATTGAGCGTAGTTTTCACCTCGTTCGAGAGATCGAATAAGGACGTGGCACGTTTATAAGACCATACATGTATAATAATTCGAGAACTTGTTTATAAGATCAAAATAGGATAGTGACCAGTACATTATTACATAAGACCACCTGTAAAATTCAAGTCCGAAAATTGTCTAGATTAGACGTGGGCAATCTCACACCCTTTGCAAAGGGTGCATAGATTCAAAATCTCGAGGTTTATGAAGATTGGAATGCTTGCACAATTTTTGCTTTGATTACTGTGGGTGCGATTCAATTATATATTGGATTAATAGATCCTCGCAAGTTGGGCAATCATTACGTGAGTAGGTCTGAGATCACAATTCGGAGGAATCCGCGTCCAAGAAAGATATTAGATTGTGATACCCCATAATAGATTTATATGTTTTTTCTACCAGTTAAACCCAACCGATGGATTATTTTATAATCCGGAAAAGTAGTAGATAAGTTAAGTCTAAGAATCAATGAATTAATTAAATATTATTTAAAATGAATTAGAGAAAAATGGATTTGACCAAGTGGGTATCGAGCCCTTAACGGGGGAAATAATATTATATACCAACTCAACTTTGCAAATAAGATATCTTTATTTCGAGTGATTTAGAGATAATTAAATTGGAGTGAAGTCCTGATTATTTTGTGAAATTAATTGCAATTAGATAAAGAAAGGAAATAAATTACGGGGATGTAATTTGGGATTTCTGAGTATTTATTTAGAAGTCAATTTAATTATTTATCTTCGATCCCTAGTATAGTCCATTGTCCAAGTAGTAGACCAAAAACTCTCTGGAAGTCAATTTAGCCTAAAACCGTGACTTACACGTATTTATATTGATGAAAGCTAGGGTTTTAGGAAAAGGTCCATTATGGAGGGTTGGAGAGGGAGAAAAAAAATAATTCATGTTTTTTGTGAGCGGGTGACGAGACAAAAAGTAATGTCTCACATATTTAATCAAGTTTTCAACTTCAAGAGTGCCCACACATAAGGCTTACTTTGGGTGGACCATATACTAGAAGACCTAAGGCGTTCGTTAGATTCTAGTAAAGTTTTTGGAGACCTTGGGACGGAAGCAAGATCATTATCTTCATCAACATATTTCTTCTTATACGGATCACCAACAAGATCCACTATGGTAGTGTAACTCAAAACCAAAGGATTATGCTTTAAACCTAGTTCTTGATTTTACTTTAAAATGCATGATAGATTGAACTTCTTCAGGATGAAACTTTTTCGCGCTTATATCAATCCCATTTCCCAACAATTGGTATTAGAGCCCCAATTAAGATTGATCATGTTTTGGAAAGATCCATGTTGTCTATCATGAAACCCTAGTTTTGCATGTTGTAATATATATATATATATATATATATATATATATATATATATATATATATATATATATATATATATATATATATATATATATATAATGCTTTTGTGCGGACTAGTCCGTATTTTTAGAATGTGAACTTGACATGTGTCACCTAACGGTGCGCTTAGAAATTATCGCATAAATTATAGGCACACTCTCTCTCTTTTCTGGGCTCACCGCCAGGTGACACATGTCCAGTCCGCATTCTTAAAATGCGGACTAGTCCGCACAAGAGCAGGTCTGTATATATATATATATATATATATATGTGTGTGTGTGTGTGTGTGTAATTATATAGTATCATGCTAACAAGAATCCCTCTTGAAGTACACTTCCTTTCAAACAAGAATCCTCTTCGATACCATAGGAAGGTGATGTGTCTTAATAATCCCGTCTCCTAATTTCTTTGTGTTTTCGAACTATAACTTTTGATACGGAAGTCCGAGTTGCGCATAATCGGGACTATTGTAAAGAGGATTCAAGGCACTATGTTTTTTTAAGGGACCGACTCTAGCGTTCAAGAGTTGACCAAAGTCAAACGACCCCGAAAAGAGCATTGTTCTTAGATTAGGGTTTGAAGGGGGATCAAAGATCCGATGTTTGAAAAGACTTTGTTTGGACCCTACGAAAATGTAAGGTGTCGAGAAATGGTATCTACAATACCACATATAAAACCATCATTAAGATCATCTTTAATTAATCACGAAATCATTAATTGACTAAACTCTAAGCATGCAATTTATTTTTAATTATATGATGTTCAATCTTCAGGTTTTCATATATAATGCTAAATTAATATAACAACAAGACATACATTGGCCCATATCTTTAATTTCAATTTGTTGTTGAAATCTCTTTTGAATCTTCTTAATATTGCTCCAGCAAAACCGTATTGACTTTGACATGAAAGTAATAATTGGAATTTTTTAATTTCTCCCACTTGCTTCATATTTTTTATGTTATTTTTAGAGTAGATTATGGATGTAATTCGTCTATTATATATATAGGGAGAGAAAGGATCTAACGTTCCCAATTACACATGAATTTTGATATCCATAACAGTAAAGTTTGATTAAAAAATCGACCCACCAACATTATCTTTAATTTCTAATGGTTATCCAAAAGGGTCCTTATCAAATCAAAATTCTTATGCGAACCTCATCGAGTAGGATTCTAATATTATTCAAATAATTAATCTTTGAAATTACAATAATTTCGAAATTAAATTAAGAATAAAAAATATTTCCAATGACATCGAGCACAAAACAATGATGAACATGGGAGTACACTAGTTTACATTTACAAAACTACAACTTACAATTTAATTAATTCAAGGCTCTTTGCTAAACTTATAAATATTCAATGCAAGTAACTCTTCTCTCTCTTCTGGCCCACTACATGAATCTTATTTACTCATCTCCTTCTATTTAGGAGATGATAGAAGCTATAATATATGATCAGATTTGAAATAAAAATTTATAAGGGAATTTGACAAATAAGTCCTATTTACATAAGACATTTCCTAGTTGGTTCTATCAAAATATTTTTTTTCTCAATAGGTCATATTTATACATGTAGTGAATACGCTCTACTTGTTTACAAATAGAACTTATTGGAGCAAAAATCTTTTTTTGATGGAAACTGCTGAAGCAAAAAAAATCGTAGAACCTATTTGATTACATAGTAAACGAGACTAATTGATAAAAAATTCAATTTATAAACTACTCTAGATATATGTAAATTTACACCCTAGAAATAAACATTCATCACAAAACAAATAACATAATCAAGGAGTAACCATTTTTCGGTGCATTCAAGTTATTCACATCAAATAATAATTTTTCACTTCCTTGTAAAGCTGACACGCTTTTGACAATCACGTGTTTATGCATTGTACATCATACGCCAAACAGATGTCAAACCACTAGTTGTTAATTGAGTGGTTGATCACTCATTACTAAGGGGCTTGCATCCCCAAGGTCATGAGTTCCATTCCCCCGGTTAATATAAATTTGGAGCCACGGACCGCAGTCGGAATGGATAACCTTCCATATATATATATATATATATAAGAAAAATATTAAATAAAATAAAAACAAACGCAAATTAAATACAACAATTATACATATAATTACAAAATCAATACTGTAAAGAATCATAGAGAACGAACCTTGTACTTTGTACAATAAAATCATCAGGTGACTCAAACTACTGGGCACCCTTTAACTACAATCCCTTCAGCAGTTGGGCAACTAGCCAAGGGGCATCCATCTGCGTTATTTCCCCACCAGTCCAGGCTAACATGCTCCATATCCAAACACAGATATAACAGTACCCCCATGAAGGCCAATCCAGCATCCAGTGCCCCAGATAGTACATAGTTGTGGCGGCTCCACCAGTCACGATAGTATCTATATGCAACAAATCCCGATAAAAATCCAATGATAATCCAGCTAGTGTAGTTGACAGCAGTAGCGGGTGGCATATTGATTACTGCACCTAATAATACGGGCATTGTGATAAGTCTAATCCATTGCTGGGTCGGGAAGGCCTTGTGTGCCAGCCAAACTAAGAGAGGGGCTATAGCCCCGGCTAAGAAAAACCAGTTGATGGCAGAGTAGTAGCCGAGATCGCCGAAAATTCTCCGAGGCCCAATCAGTCCCCAGATGACTGAGGCATCGTAGAACACGTGGTCACCCGGGCAGGTCCACGGGCTTCCCGGGGGAAGAACGGTCCTGTCGCATATGTTTGGAACTGTATCCATAAGCCACCATGCCGTTCCTAAATGCACCAATGCTGATACTAGAGAACCAACTACCTGTAAACGAGATCATTGTGGAAGGATCAAGCATTGAAGAAATTATTAAATGGGGGAAATGCAGCCCCCTTCTCCCCACAAAAAAAAAAACTGAATTATGTATGTTCTGCAAGAAAACCTCTTGAACAAATTTTAATGCCATAACTTTCACTGAATTTATAACAAGAAACCATTTTGTGATAAAAAATTACAAATTTTAGCGACACACGTGGGCGTTTAGGGAACAAAATCAACAGTTCGGGAGAGCTTTTTGCATAAAAAATAGTTCAGGGAGGTTTCTTGCAAAAGATGAATAGCTCATAGAAACCCAGATCTCGCCTAAACTTTTAGGGTACTTTAGCGTCCCAGATCTCCAAATCTTTCATCCCATTTTTGGCTTAAAGTGTAGGAAAGTATAACAAGAGAGGAAACACATATATTGCAAAGTTTACATTTACTCAATCCCGAGCAGATCCACAAAAACCTAGGTACGTCTGTATGAAATGGCTAATACAAAAACATATATGAATAAACAAATTAGCACGTGTTTTTAGAATACATATAAACTTTTTATGGTAGGGAAAATGGTCCACATAATAGTTCCAAGCAAATCGCCGACCGAAACAGCGTCCCAACTAAGCCTACACCAAAGGACCATGTACCGGGCATACTAGCGTATCACATACCTGTACCAAGCACTGAAACATTTTGTGTACCAAGCACTGAAACATTTTGTGTTCCAGGTAACATTGGTTCAGACTTCAGAGTTTTTTTGCACTTTATCCTTGTTATAAGTTCATGAAGGATTTACATTTTCCTGTTTATGGATACTAACTAACCTGAGCCATGAACATTGCTCGAGGGGGAATCTTCATGTAATGTCCAAGTTTGAAGTCTTGCAGAAAGAGGATTCCTTGTTTCATACTGATATACCCATACACCTTGAAGACCATGTTAGCAACCGGAAATCCTGGATACAAGTACCCGATGATGTATTCTGTGATCACATTTAAGCCTGGTGTCTGTTCACCATGGCAAGATTAGCTTTGTTAGAACACTTGCACAACCTCATATAGAGCTGAGAAAGAAATAGCACAAATACTAAATTAATTTCGATACTGTCTAATATCTCAATTCTACATATAGTTACATACATTGAGAGTATGCACAATATGCTCTGTCCTAAAGCAGTTGAAACCAGACAATGATTCGTAACACCATAACATCAGGGCAACAATATAAATATGCCAGGCTTAAATGACAAAAAACACCTAAGGTATCTATCCTATTGCAAAAAACTCCTAGTGATGTAAATAACCTCCAAAACCGTGAAAAAGTCGAAAATATTTGTCTGCTATAAGCGTCACATATACCCTTTCTTAAGAAGAAAATTGCAAAAGATGAGAATAGTTCAAGAAGCAATTTACTTCCAATTCTTAAGTAGAATCTAAGCTCGGTTTAAGTTTGGCAAGCTGCTTCAAAAGTTAAAGGTATAGCACAGAGAGGTACCTGGTTTGTTGTGGCAGTGATGATTCCAATGGGAAGGGTGAAAAAGAAGGCAAGGCCACATGCTAGCAAGACGCCCCACCATGGTAACTGGAGCTGATCTCTGTAATACTGACATATAAATATGGTTGCTACAATGTTTATTAGGAGAATGCATGTGAACCACCATTCAGGGACTTGGTTGTATTTTCTCATGAGCCTTGCGTGCACATCCATCTTCTTCTCTTGGAAAGCCGACTTGGATAGCTGCCATAATTCTCTAAACCCTTGTAAAAGTGAGTTAAACTGAATATATTCGAGTATGAATGTAAGAAGACGACTTTAGTAGCCACTGTTTGATAATTGACATGATCTTGATATAACAACTGGAGGTGAGCAGTGAATTGATATAAAACAACTGATTGCTTCACATAGAGAGATTATTGAAAGAGTCTACGAAGGTCATGTGCCAAAAAACCGAGCTTTTGATTTCTCGTTCAATTGTTATCCTTGAATATCAATAAAATAAAGGGGAAACTGCAACTCCCCCCTCACCCAACACACCCCCCCCCCCCCCCCCAAAACCCTCTCTTCGGAACTATGCATGTTTTGGAAAGACACCTGAACTATTTCCAATCTAAAAAAAATATGGAAAATATCAGCTGAACTCTTAATTTTACTGCAACATGCCAATTTTGGGACATTTTAGTGATTAAAAATAATATTCTTTAGAGTCATACGAATTACATTTGTTCGTAGGAACCTAAAAATATGATAAAAAATATTATTTACATTTCCTACGAACTTTATTTGTTCGTAAGAATTCCCATGAACTTAAGAAGTTCGTACGAACCCCTTGCAAATTCAGTAATCAATTTGTATCCTTGCATAACCATTACAAATCAATGAACGGAATTTGTTAACTTACTCCCACCCGTCCAGACATCCGAGTTTGTAAAGATACAAATTTTGTTAGCAGTTAGCATCCACATTGTGGATGCTCTAAGAAAGCATTGGTTGATAATTTATAACTAGTGCTTTGGAATGCAATGTTCTAACAGTAAATAAGCCTGTGAGCTATTAAACGAACCTCACAAAAGCACAATACAGAATAAGACACCGTAAAACATATGGTGGAAAGTTACCGTCCATGAAAGAGGAGGACATGAACAATGGTGGCAGTGAGGCAGGCAAAACTGAAAGCATAGGTCATAGCAAAAAAGATGCTAAGATAGAGACGACCCTCTTGCTCATACGCCTCCAAGTCAATGCTGAAATTCGAGTCAATAATGGCCGATATATTGTATGTTTGGCCAGTAGACGTGAAAAGGCCATCTGAGAATATAGGGAATGTCTTTGCTTTGTAAACATTGAGCCAGTACGCAATTGGGGTGATTACATATGTGATGAGACCAAAGCCGATAGCAATATTGGCAGTAGCGAACCATGGGCTTGCAAGTGGGCTCCCAATGTAAGAAGATATGCTTGACCAATCGAGCCCAATGGTACCAATCCCAAGACCATGGAGGCCTGACCCTACCTGTTGGGCTATGACTGAAGTAGGGAATATCCAACACATCCATGAAAGGGAGGTTAGCATCGAGAAAAGGTATCCTGGAAAGACATAGTAAGCAAAGCTGGAGGTGAAGGCGATGAGGAAGAACTGGTTTCGACTGAATCCAGCCTTGGGCCTCTCGTCTTTGTCGTGTAGTGCCCTGCCATTTTCATTAATATTCAAACCAACTTGAAAACCAAAATTAAAACAAAAATATAACACTAGTATTTATATCGATAGACTTGAGCTTAGCGGTTCGCTTGCTTTGAAATCTTTTTGGGTGCTGGACTTCAAAATTAAATATATTCCCCAAATTAATATGTCATTGGAATTTACATGAAACTAGCATGAGTTTCCACAAGATCCCAAATTAACAAAGGTGCTCATGAACTAAAATGGAATTTCATAAACAAAAAATGGCACCGAACAAGCTCGACATCTCTAAAGCTCGTTCACGTAATTTATTTAGTTATTCGACAAGCTCGAAACACAGTTATATGAGGTGATTCGAACAGGCACTATCTCTGTTCAAGTAGGCTAGTGACCAGAGTTGAATCTAATATGAACAGGGTTGAGTTAAGGCACAATTAGATTTGTAACATACAAACATATAATTAGAATTAGAATTGTCCCATAATGGTCTTCGATCTCAAATTCTACTGTTTTATTAAGTTACACGTTCAATTATAAACTAAAGGAAATCCCAAAATCACCTTTAAATTTTTTTTTTTTTTAATGTGATAATACCTTCTTGGAAAACATGATGATAAATCGTTAGACTTTTTAAAAATTAACGATAAGGATAAGATAAAAATAGTTTTTTCAATAAATTCACATTTGTTACAATTCTTAATGTAGATACACGAATATAAATATACTTACACTTATTAATATAGATAGAGTTACAATTATAATTATATTTACATTAATAAGTACAATTGTACCTATATTAACAAGTGTAATTGTACCCACATAAATAAATGTCATCATCGTCACTGCCTGAATCCCATAATATGGGGTCGGCCACATGCATTCTCCCTTTTCATTCTAAATAAATGTAACTACATCATTTGAACTTTTGTTAATCAATTAAAAAATTTCTGGATTTAAACTACCAACATTGTTATCACTTGAACATATATAAATAGACTTTAAAGGAAAATCAGTTAATCCCCTAATTTCTATACCTACAATGTTAAAAGAAGTATATTATATGGCTCCTAATTATATGTGCTCTAAGGGCACACACTAAGAACAGGGACGAAGCTGAGCCATGACCCTACCAAGCTTTGAAAAAAATAGCCTATATATCATATATTTGTATTTTTAAGCCAACATAAAAAAAAAGCCTAAGGCCAAACCTTTTTTTATCTTTTAAGCTAGGTTAATTAAAAGCACAGACTCTCTCTCTCACTCTCTCTCACTCTCTCACACACACAACAATCAACTTTCTCCACTAAAGCCAACAGCAAAGCAAAGTATCTCCATTCAATGTTAACTGTTAGAATAGTATTAATATTTTAATGCTTATTTAATTGTTATTGTTAATTAGTAAAAATCTCTCTCTCTCTCCATATTTTAATATTGTTAATCATCTTTGAATAACAATAAAAATCTCCATTCGCCCTTGTTGTTAACTTTATTATTAATTCAAAGCTTTGTTATATTGTTAACTAGAAATTTTTATTGTTGACTAGAAATTAGCTAGCAAAAGTAGCTCTTATTGTTAATTGAAATTTTTTATTGTTATTCAAATCTGATTAATTGTTAACTGTTATATTGTAATTGTTAATTTTTATATGATATTCTAGTGTTTACTTAATATATAGTAATTAACTTTTTTAGGAAAAATGACAAATTTCGATTGTTTTATTTTTGTGTTGCAGAAATATGGGCAAATCAAAGACTTTTGATTCATTTTTCAAGAGAAAACATGTTGAAAGTGAAAATGTCAGCGAGTCTGGGGTTTCTCCCGAGTCTAATGTTCAAAATTCAGTACGTGAAACAGTTATTATCTACATTGAAAAAGATAATGCGACACAGTTTAATGTGGAATCAATCATCGATGGATTTTGCGATTTGAAAGAACGTCGTGTGCAATTCTGATATATCTCAATATGCGATTTGTTAGCTTTTTGTAGTATGTTCCAACAATTACTTTATAATGTCAGATCTTAATTATGGTGAAAAAGTGTGTTTTGTATGTGGTGCAACTATTATATATTGATGGTGAATATATAAGATATTGTTGGAAAAAATACTTATGATTAATTTATTTTTAGTGCTAAAATATTGCATAAAAGTATAAATAATGCTAAAAAAAATCGCCCTCGAACTCCCGGTAAATTATGGTCTCTGCCAACATAAATTTCTAGTTTCGCCCCTAAGTAAGAATCCAAAAATAATAAGAAAAAAATTTCGATATGCATTTAATAGAGTACAGATAATCATATAAAATTTTAAAATTTATTATTTTGACTTTCAAAATGAACGTGTTATCATTTTTCATATGATATTATAAACTTTTATCACGTGACAAACTTTGTACAGAGTACAAGTTTGACGCTAATAGTCCATTTAGCATTACCCCTTTACATAGGCGCTAAAACAAGTGATATTTTGAAGCCTAAAAGAGGAGACAAGACTTACTGTTGGGGGCACGTAATTCATCAATTGTTATCAGACAGTGACAAAGAAACAATTGTAGTAATAATAATGAAGGGTTGAGATTATACCTAAAAAGGGAGACTTGAACTAGATTCTGTGGCCACCACATAGCCGCCGGCTCGACCAAGTAGCGGCGAAAAATCCCGGCCCATCCAAATCCCAAGACCTGCGTGGTGACCACGACGATCAACGCTACCCAAAAAGTGAGCCTCTGCTTGTAAAAAATCTTGACCGCACTCACAATATGGATCGCGTAAGGGTTACCAGCGCCAGAGCTGGCAAAGATGGTGATGAGCACGTGCTCTTTAATATTGAAGGGTCCAGGATTGAGAGTGAACTCAAATTTTGTCCCTCTGAAGAAAAGTCGATCGGAGATGGTGGCTGCCATGAGGTGGCCAAGCGGAACCACTGCGATTTGAGCTGAGATTGAGGAGATGGATAAAGGTTCTCTCCGGTACCAGAAGAACTGGTTGAGGAAAGAGAGGAGAACGCAGGCAAGGGTTCCGAGGGTCCACATTCGGAAGGTGACGATAGGTAGGGTTGGGTCGTCGCTGATTGGTACGGTGAGGGCCACTTGCTCGATCGGAGAGTTCTCCACATTTTGGGACTTGTCAACTGCGCAGGTAATGTTAGTTTAATGAATGAAAAGGAATTCAAAATAGGGAATTGCTGCAAGTAGAATCCTTACTCAGTGGAGCTCTGATTGCTTCCATGTCTTTCATTTCATCTGATGATGTTCTCTTGGGCTCTCGCTGGTGTTTCATTCAGTTAAAAAATTCGTCAACGGTAGTAGGTTGGTTGGTTGGTTGGTTAAGGCAAAGGTCGGGCCCTACTTGTAGGTGACTGGAATCTAGAGTAGATTATACATATGGGGATGACGCCAATGCATGAGGACCCCTTTCACGCCAGGTTCAGTCTGCAGGTACAAATTTCTAGGCCAAAGGAAAGTATTGACCAATGAAGATGCGCTCCAGAAATTTTGGTTCAAATGGTGACTTCAATGTCCACCGCTATTAATCAAGCATATTGTCGTAGTCGTATAAAACTCTTGATGGGAGTCTTATACGTGAATTGAATTTGGATCCGGTTTAATTCTTGTTAGTATTAAAATAATATTTGATCAGTAAAAATTATGAATCGAAAATGAGAATTAACTGAAATACGCGTAAGCTGATTCGAACATTTAATGATATGCTACAAAAAAAAAAGGTCCACCAATATTTTATACCATGTAAAAGTTAAATTATATTTTACTACAAAATACGAAAAATTAGATAAGCTTTTAATTTAAATAAATTTACTAAAATACCCTTAATAAAAATAACAAATGACAGAAAAAATATTTTCCTACTAAAATCAAAATAACTCTCCCACTTCTTTAGACAATTTCACCGTGAAAAATCCTCCTTCACGACCATACCAATCGGCCACAATCATTCTCACCGTTAGCCACTAATATCAACCCCATTGCTATTTTGTGCATTTGCAACCATTTCTTTATTCTTTAGAAATTTTTTGCAAGGAAAAACTCTAGTAAGCTTCAATGGAACCTCAAAACCCACTCAACTTAATGAGCATCAAAATCTCGACATTCAAAGTTCATTTGATTCGTTTGAGGTATATTTCCATCTATTTTATCATTTTTTAATCATTTGAGCAACAAAAATAAAAAAAAATGCAAACGTAAAAAACCTTAATACGAGTACTTTGCACCTTTAATGACGAGTCACCGGAACAGATGAACTCTCATCACCGTGGGGAAGGGGCATTTCTGCTTATTGTACCACGGCTATTTGTGATCGTGGTATCTCACAAACCACGACCATAAGTCACAATTGGGTTTGGTTTACGATGCCATCCCACCATCGTTAGTGTTATAACTACGGTTACTTCTAATCATGGTTGTAAAATGACACACGGCTGCATCCAATCGTGGTAATTATTTTTATTTTTGTGAATATTATTATGAAAATTTTAAATTGATTATTCTAAACTACATTTCAGTTTGATGAGGGACTTTTCAATGATGCCAATTTTTACCGGGATATTTACAATCTATGTGTCCCTAGCGTGAGTAATAGCGATGGATGCTTTGATAGCCAGAAAAATAACAACTCGAGTACTAATGATTGCTCTGGGAGTGAACCTACTTACCCAAGTGTGTCAGATGATTTTTATCGAAATGATAATGAAGATATGAGTTGAGGACCTAACTTATAGGATGAGTTCCCTTATATGAATGTTGTAAGAATCATATCTCGCAACTTAACTTTTGTATTATTACTATTTATATCAAGCTAACACTTTTACTTTTTGGTGATTTTCTATAGGGTTTAACTAACTACGAAGAAGATCCCAAACCCGTTGTGAAGGATCATTCTCTTGAGTTCACCACCAATGAGGTATAAACATTTTTCGTTATTAATGCATGCACTTAATTTTGGTATTTTTTGTTATTCACAAAAAGTGTTTATGATGTTTCTTCATTTCTAGGTATTTCTTTCTCGTGAATCAATGATAAACTGGGTGCAATAACACGGGAAAAGGCTCAACGTTATAGTTTTTACATTGAAGTGGGAAAAATCCGCATTGGGGAGAAAGCTGCGTTTAATATTGGGTTGTGAACGAAGCGGCATACATGGGAAACACGGTTAAAAGAAAGATAATGATGAAAAAAAATGAAAAAGGAACGCGGGCACTAAGAAGTGTGACTGTCCTTTCCGATTGAAAGGCATCCCTATGGATGGAGATCGTTGGCAATTATCACTCATATGCGGTTTGCATAATCATGAAGTGCCGAGGACATTGGTTGGTTACTCCTACGCCAGCTGATTAACCTGAGCGGAGTGGAGGATTACAAAGGAGTTGGTGGCAAATGGTGTTGGACCGAAATAGGTCTTGACCACATTGAAACAATGTGCACCAATAAATTGTTCTACGATGAGAACAATTTACAATGCGAAGTACAAGATGAAGACTTCTGAGATGAAAGACCGTAATGCAATGCATCAACTTTTGCCTCTTCCTCCCCAGAAGCATTATGTATATTGGCATATGATATCTGAAAGGATAGATGTCGTAAAAGATATATTCATCGCCCACCCTACATCAACTATTTACGAAAAATGTTTCCTACTGTGCTTGTTATTGACTACACATGCAAGAAAAATAGGTTTAACATGCTATTATTTGACACGATTGGTGTGACTTCCACGGGTTAGTCATTTTTCATCGCGTTTGCTTTCTTGGCGGCGGAGAATGAGGAAAACTTCGAGTGGACATTAGGCCATTTGAGAAGTCTATAAGAGCCAAAAGTAATGTCATAAGTTGTTGTGTCAAACACACAACAGTCGTGTTTAAATGCGTTTTGAATAATATTTCATGTAGTTTACTTTTCTTTGTTTGTTCCACGTGCAAAAGAATGTGGAACTTTCTTTTGCAAAGTGTAGTCTCATGATGGAAGATAAGAAATTGTTCATTCAAAGGTGGATAGGGTGACAGAGTCTAATACATCGTAATCCTTTAGTGAAAGTTAGGATAAGCTTGCCCAAGCGTGGGTGAAATTTCTAAATCTCATTGCCCGTATTATTAAAAGTTGAATGTCGATGCACCATCAATTTATTTGTGCCAGGACTAATAAGGTTATGCATCGGGGTAACCTGTCGACATACAGGACCGAGGGTGCGCATTCTTAACTCAAGAAATATTTGGATAGTAGCATTGGTGTCATCGTCATAGCTTGGAAAGGGATGGATGAGTTACTATCGCTATAAGTGACACTAATAACAACCGATTTTTAAAATCCACTTGGAACAAATAAGCATACACACAATGACCTAGTTTTAAGAGAAATCTGAGGACGAGCATCCCATCTAGCCTTGAACATGATTGTCCGGAGTTGTACATCATGAGTTCAGTTATCTCACACAGTGACGTGGACAAATGCTTTTCAAAGTTGGCATGGACTCACCTCATACGTACCATGTACAGTTTTCCCTTTGCGCACGAGTTGGTACCATATGAGGTAAATGGCAATCCAATTCCTGCATGGGCTTTGGATGGTCACCGGAGAATACTTTATATCGTACCGGATATCCTAAAATACCGCTATGTGGATTACACATAAAAAATTTAATGTTTCAAGAAACAGTGGGAGAAATTTGATGAGGCGAGAAGAAAGATATTATTGAGTAAGTTAATGGAAGTTACAACTCCATTGACTACCTAATTAATGGAAACCACCCCAAAAAATTCAAAAAGGTAGGTCAAAAATGAAGAGAATGGGGCAAAGGGACAGGAAAAATACAAATTTAACAAAGCAATTACCTTCGGCTTCGGAGGTCGGTGCATCGAGAATATCCAACTTGAAAAAAATTACATAACCGCCCACCTTTCACCTGAAAAACTTTGGACAAGTGGTCAACATAAATGAGATTATACATTAACCATATACCTGGATTTTCGAACCCTTTGCTGATGACATATTTGATGTTTGTTCTTATGGTAATTTAGGTACACAGTGATTGCAAGAGGGGAGAGGAATGGGAAAAGGTTGAGGCACGACCATGAGGTAAGGAAAGCAATGTTAGTGGAACTACATCAGAACAAGGTTAGGTAGGAATCAATAATGAAGTTGCACCCTATATACTCATATGAAGCTCGACTGGACTACTTTGGTCACACGTGCCCCAAAGATAATTATTTGTCATGCGAGAATTTGGGTACCTTGTTGTTAATTCTTTGAAGATAATGATTGTCATGATATCCAAGGTTCAAGCATTAACATTTGTTCCATTTGATGTTGGGTCAAAAACTCCATCGAAAAGAACTGTGTTGTATTTATTTTGAATGTTAGAAATGTACACTAGGTATCATTATAGTGTGCAAAGTTCTGCCCCCTATTGCTAGTAATTAGAGAGTGCACCTCAAAATCGAGTCTTGGAATGGGAGACTATGTTTAAGATCTGTATTGGTGAGTTCCAAAAAATTTGCCCATGGGATGTTGCAACTAGGGTTGAACTAATCATGATTTCATCCAATGAAGAAGAGGATTTGGTAATGCCTTGATAAAGCTTGTGAAGTATATATGCTTGTAAAAAAAGTTGTGAAGAATTTTTCATAGAGAATTTTTTGAAGATTTTTTTGTGAACAAGAAGTATATGTAACTAATCACTAATTTATGTGAAGTTGTGAAGGAAATGATGATGTAATTTTTATGGAAATAAAAAATTAGTGATTTATCCTTAATGGATCATCTTTTTTGTACTTACGTTATGTACCCGTACATATTATGTTTGTGTGAAAGCTTAATGTGATATTTGGGTGGATATTATGTTTATGGGTTTGTGTAATCTTTAAGTACATATTATCTTTAGGTGTAATGTTGATGTAATGGTGAAATTTTAAAATGGGGCGACTTATCACTACCATACATTGCCCCTTCTTAAACCCACGGTAACTTGCAACTGCATTCTTACTAATACCAAACCAATAAGCATTTCTCCTCCATAACACTAGAGTTATAATAGTTGACACAACCACAAGTCATCGTGGAAAATTATCCATTCGTTGACTTCCAATCGTGAAGACCATATCACGACTACTTATAACCGTGTGAATACATAGTACGGTGACTTATGGTTGAGTTGTCTCCACTCAAGATTTCTTATCACTGTGGGAAATACCATGACCTTTTTTGTTTGATGGCTTTTGTCCGTGCATATGTTTCCACGGTTACAAGTCATTGTTATGTTATAAATGGTAGTTGTAAGTCATTGTGGCTTCACAACCATGGTTAAAAGTCATCGGGGTATTATGAATTATGGTGGGGTGACACCGAACATTGATTCATTGATTTTAGCACTCTGTGCCTTACAATTATGTTAGTGTCTATCTCACAGTTGGAAGTGGTCATGGGCTTCTAATGTCCTTGGTTTAATGTCCTATTTTATCCCATCCAATTATTTATATTGGGTGATAAATGTCCAATTTGATGATATATATTATGCAAACAGAAATTAACAACATATGATGATAGTCCATGGAAGCATTAAAATTTAACAAACCAAAGTACAAAGTTAACCAAATATAATGATATACCATTCAAAGTTAACAAACCAAAGTAAAAAAAATCATTATAACTGGAAAATTACAACTATAATTCAACAAGATTAAGATAAAGTACAACTATTTCCTTCGTGGTTTTCTTCGACACCAAATCATGTCAGGTGTTTGTCCTCAACCCTCTCAAGGGTCTCTTTTTTCAAACAACTTGCCCTTTAACCTTGTCTTGGTTCCTTTAGTTTCGAGTAGCACATCGACCACTGCTTTTGCACTTTCTAGGACATCTGTGACATCTTGGTCCTCTCCAGTGTCAATCACATCTTGTAATAGTTTGATGGCTACATCAATTGCATTATCCTGACAAATGTTTATTTTATTAGAGAATATCAATATAAATTTCAACCATGTCCAAAATAACTTATTGCTTAAATAGTTTCTTACCAACTTGTCAAATTCTTTGACTTTTTTCTACCATAACCTATAGCTCAAATTTTACACGATGGGGTGAGAACGATCCAAGAACCAATCCATGTATTCACTTGCACACTCTTATGAATAATGTTGAGCTTGGAACGATCGTCTGCATTTGGACAATAGGTGGTTTACCCAATTCTCTTGGTACCATTTGTCATTGGCGTACCTTACTTTATACCGAGCATGGATCATACCCCACTCCTCGTGCAACAATCTCACTGGTGGACTAGGTATGATCTGAAACAGATTAGCTTATTGAAGCACACACTCGGGATAGTACAGTTCGATAACATCATAAAAAATCATGATGCCATTATAAAATGACACCTCCTGAAATGGGTATGCATCTACACTCTCCTTATATAGATACCAAGCAACCTAAAAGATAAATACATTTAAGAATGTTAATCTATAATGGACATAATGTGCATAATGTGATAATGTACAAAAATTACATACAGTTGTACTTACATTCAATTAATTTAGGTCATCAATAGTCTCTTGTAGCTCAATCATCTAGGCAAACCCATCCCATGAGATAGTTTTTGACATCTATTTGCACAATCGGGGTTGTGTTTAATTAAACTCCAAGTTGCAGACCCCTCGCTTTAGATTAAAATGATCATAAATGCATGCCTACAATAATATAATATTATGATTGTGATTAATTTCTATATAAATAATAATGGAATTTCGAGAAATAAAGAAGAAGATCCTTACCAACAAGAGGGGAAGATATCCTGACACTTGTCGAACTTCAACTTGGGATACCATGCCCAGCTAGTGGTACAAGTAGGATAAGACATCCATACCCCAAGCATTATCTCAAAATTTATCTAGTTCCTTCAATCATTGAAGTTAATACAAAAAAACTCGATTACCGGACTTATCGAGAAATGACAAACAACGAATCAAAAATAGAAAGTGTCCTCGAGTATATTGACTTATCTGCCTCTCTGTACCAGATTAATCTCCTAATTCCTTCGCCTTACCCTTTCACTCCTGTAATATCCAGTCTACACAGAAGGATAAAAACACCTTACACTATTGATGGGCCACCTTCTCTGTACATCCTACCAACTTCATTAACATCTTAAGTGTCTTGGGCTTGTAGATGTTCTTCCAAATCATATCAACATACAAACACTTCCCTTCCACTGGTATCTTAAGTAAATGGTAAACTTCATTTAGTGTAATGGTCATCTCACCAAATAAAAATAAACGAGCATACCGTAATGTAATCAATGTAACGGTATGAATGTTTAACTAGACTCCATAACCCTGAGTCTTGAACTAATCTTAGGATGCACGGGTCCTCCTTCTCAATATCCCACTCGAATTTTTTTTTTGTAGTGATAGACGCATTTCATTATGCCTATATCTTTATCTTGATTCCATATTTCATAAGTAATATGGTTTCTTAAATATTTTAATAACTCCATTTTTTTAGGCAAAGAACCATCAACAGGCATCGAATCACCATTTTTCACCCGTGCTTTTACTTTCTTTATAGAGGTTTTCTTTGGAATTGTTGGAGATGCACAATTATCTTCATTTTCATCCTCGCTAGTATTTTAACTACTTTTTGAGGAAACTATCGGTGCATGAACTGTTTATGTCCATCTTCCACCAACTTCCTCATCCTCACCATCATCATCAACCTTATTGTTCTTCTCAACACCTTTATTCTCATTGTTCTTCTCACTTCCCTCCTCACCTCCTTCGTCTTCATCATCACTATCATCGTCATGATCATCAATAACCTCCTTATTTTTCCCAAAACTCTTTACACTCTCAATAAATTCCTCATCACCTAACTCATCCTCCACCTCATCACCCTCCACTTTCTTCACTATAAATTGCTTATCCCTCTCCTCATTACTACCTTCTTTGTTCCACTCTTCTGGGATCTCACTATGTGATGAATTGTGTCCTCCCTTCTCATCACCCTCATTACTTGTACTACTTCTCTCTTTCTCTTTACTCTCACCCTCTTTTTCTTTCCCTCTAATCTTATTATCGTTATTTGATGAACTTCCTAGCTCTTTACTCTCAATCTCATTCTCTTCCCTCACCCTTACCTTCATAGCCCCCAACCTACTATTCCTTTCAAAATCCGTGTGATCTTTCCTTGTTCTTCCCATTTATATTCTGTAAATAAATAAAAATATCAAACTAATAGATTGACAACACAATATAGTGGGTTGTCACTATGAGGAATTAAAAACCACGGTAGCTTGTAACCGGGTGTCATAAACCAAGCACGGTGACAACTCCCTATGTGTATATCTGAAATAAATCTAATATATTACATGGTAGGTTACCACCTAAACCATGATGGTTTGTCACCGGGTGTAATACCCCAACCACGGTGACAACTCTTCGTGTAATTTGGTGTATAAGGAAAACAAAGTACATGGTAGGTTACCACTATGTGTAGTGGACAACACACGATTGGAACTCACTGTGGTATTTCATCTCCTCTGGTGATGGGGTATCGAGTTTGCAGAAAATTGAGGAATTTTTTTCCTTCTTCATTTCAGTATTTTTTCAATTGTTTGTGTTGTTGTTTTGGTACACTGAGCATTTTGTTTTGTTTTTTATACAAATATTAGGGTTTTACAAGTTAATAAGTTTATATGCAATGGGATTTGTTTCAATACTTTAGCGTATAATAAGTTTACATACAAATGTCAGGGTTTTACAAGTTAACGAGTTAAGAAATGAATGGTTTATGCATTAAAATAATAATATCATGCCAGATCAAGGTGCAAACTTGAGTTTTTAGTATTTGTGTCTTTGGTTTAAAGCGAGTGTTTTTTGTTTACAGATAGAATGGAAGATGGAAAATAAGGATTTTGGTCAAATTTAATTTATATATGTTGTGACTCTTAGGGTGCCTCTTAGTTTAGTGTTTAGAATAAGTTTTTAGTGTGGTGTCAGTAATATATTAGTGTTAGGGATAAATATTTGGGGTGCCTTGAACAACACACTAGTTCAAATTAGTTAGTCAGGTATTGTCCGTTTTGGTGAAACAAAAAGATATGACTTCTCAAATTTCTAAAATTTTGTTTTATAATGTTTCATGTTTTTATACTCATAAAATACGAGAATTTTATTTGACAATTTGGTTGGGATAGATTTTATTTTTTCATTAGATGTGAAATGTGAAATGTGAAAATAACTTACCTCATTTCTAAATCCAATTTATCTAACACGAGCAATGCTTGGCCACGTCAACATAAAATTATGGCGGTTTAAGTTGATTCATTCATTGAGGAACTTATCTATATCTATATAATAAGGGAGGAGGGGTTTCGGTCTCCCCCAACTAATGACTAGGATTTAAAGTTACAATTTATATCTCATGGCCCAAAATTCTCCAAAAAGTATGATTTTAAAGTGGTAAAAAAATACTAAATGTTATTGATGGCTTCATCTAGAGTGTTGTCTAATCTCATAAAAAATGTGCCATACTAAAGGGTACTCTTTGTTGTATCTACCTATTTACCAACCTTAATCTGCTCTCTGTAACCGGTCGATTGTCTATCTATAAGCCCTCTAATTTTTCTACTTCTTACCCTATCTGCCAACCTTAACCCGCTCTCTGCAATCGGTCGATTGTCTATCTGTAAGCCCTCTCATTTTTATAATTTTTACTTTTCCCATTACGAATCTACCAATTTTTTAATGCTCTTTTTCATTTCCCGGACTCTCTTCTCTAATCATACTCTAAGAAGGTGATATATATTTATGTATGTGGTTAATATTTTAAAATCTAAAGTTTCAATGATAATATGTAAATAGTTTTTTATTATTCGTAGTAATCCCCAACATCTACAACGTTAGTTCTCTACACACACATACTCTAACATCTACCATCTTTAAAGTTACTCGTACTATTTTTATTTATTAGTTAGGAAGAATTGTAGATGATATTTCTATGTTATGATGATACTAACTCACTTGAATATCTGCACGGGGATTAGATAGTCCTAATCAGAGTTATAAATTTTGGATTATGTGGTAATGGGGCTTAATCAATGGTCTTAGATGCTTTTTAAATAAACTAACAAGTTCCTAATATTTTCGCCTCATCAGCACGGATTTAAGAGATGCACTTGTATATTCTTTTCTCATGATGATTCATATATTTTTCTTCACTCACACGAACTGTCCATCATCATATCTGATCATTGTGGAAAAAATAAAGTTTACACTTTACATTAAGGTATTTATCTTCCTTTATATTTTTTTAAATTGTTAGTTTATAATGCTTGTACTATACAGGTGAGATGGAGAGAAACTAAGTTGTGTTATTTCTATAAAATATACTTTAATTGAAGAACACAAAATCTTAAACATGATTTGACTAGTCTAAACATTAATTTATTAGTTAATTAATCATATAAAATCGAATTTTAACCTATATAAGAGATTAAGAAAACTTACCTTATAATAACGTTTGGAGATTGGGTGAGAGCTTAAATAAGCCTTGAAACTTAGAACCATAAAATTTTTCTTTGTTATTTTCTTCAACATAATTAAATCACTGTATTGTTGTCAGAAAATGGATTTACTAGAGTAAATATTGGTATCAAAATCGTACGCAACGGTTAAAGTATAAATATAAAGTAAAATAGAAATAAAGAGTGATAAACGCGAGATTTAGACTGGTTCGGCCATTAAAACGAGCCTACGTCCACTATGGATCCTGAGGCATAGAAGAGGAGATAACTAGGCAAGATGCGTAAGCAGAAACGTTCTCTGAAGTGGAGTGTGACAACCCGAATATAATTATGATAAATTGTATTTAAATAATGCTTATCTTATGTGATATGAATAATGTGATATTAGTATATCTAATGTTAAGTGATTATGTTTATTATAATCCTACTTTCATAAATCATGAAAGGTCGAATTATTTACAAACACAAATTTTGTTATTTTCGGTGGAAAGGTTCCTGTTAGAGACTAGTTTTGACCTTTATAACATTATAAATGACTTGAGGTGAAAACTCGATAGTTGTATACATGTGAGTTAGGGTTGTAATACAACAAACGGATCATCAAATGGATGCCCGAGTAAAGAGTTATACTGAATTTAAGAACAAAGGGCAAAGTTGTCCATTCTCTTTAAGTGGTATTTTGTCTTTTATTAAACCAAATGGTTTAATTTGATTGGTTGGCTTGGGAGGCAGCCTTGGCCGACCTTATACCCTTGAAATAGCTTTATCCTTCAGCCAAAATCAGCCATGAAAGTGTTTCAGCTTGAGGAAAGAGAAGGTAGAAGTTTAGGAAGAAAAGTGAGGAGAAAAAGTGTAGAAAAATCCGTAGAAATTACGTAAACGTCCCGAAGGTAATCCTAATTGCAAATCTTGTTATTTTTCATATATATATGATTTATATGATATAAATCCTTGATTTGTTTATTGACCTTTCATGCTTGTGTGCATATGTATGAATATATGCAAGTTTAAGTTAAGTTGAATGCATAAACCCTTAAAAATTGTTTTGTATTGAAACCCCTTGTATTCAAACTTGCATATCTCTTTGTGTGCTTACTGTAATTGAGAAATTACAATTAGATATGAAATTAGACTCATATATTAATATCATATCTGAAAATTAGAATTTATCTCCTTGTGGTTAGGCCGTAATGATGATTTCAAGTTGGTACATGGTTTCTGTTTTTATACTTCATTTCGGTATGCACTGAGTTTAGTCAAGCTTTTGAGATAGCAAATGAAATCAAACAATTATGAAACTTTAATTATGTACTATTAAGTATGTGTATTGAAAATGGGTTGAAAATCATGGAAAGTTAAGCTGGATAAAAATTATGAAAATTCTTGGAAGTTGAAGGAACAATAGAGGAGCTTGTAGGGCAGATTTCTTGTGTTGTAAAGAAATGGCCATAACTTGCTCTAGGAAGCTTGAAAAATTACACCGTCACTTTTACCGGAAAGTATATTCATATATGTTTTAATATTGATAAGGTTGGACCCCTGTATTTACACGGTTTGGGAATATAGGATGGTTGACTATAGAGGGCAGTAATTTGAGGCCATACCGGATATCCCATGAAAGAATATGGTTATCTCCTCTTTTCGAAGAGTAGTTTGGGCACATGTTTCATGTATATATACATTGAGAAGTATAATTTCATGTTTACTTGACTTTGGTTATAAATTAATTATAAGGTATTTCCTACGGTTGAATGTCCGTAACTTTATCAACATGTATATCATTGTTTTGCCTTTACCTATGTTTTATGAAATGTGACTTAATTGGAATTATATTGCTGATGTATAGTCATGTAAAGTTACATAATTATGTTAGGATAATATTTATGATTGAGGTTCAGTACTGATTTAGTTGGATTGACATGTGTAAGGTCTAATCAACCCAGTTCAGCTCCACCATAAGGAAACATGAATACATAGTTGTCAACCAAAGTGAGTGTACTCACTGGAAAGAGATATTTATATCGTGTTATTGATATGATCATAATATAATGAATATGAAATTGTTCATTTCGGTTTACCGAAATGAGGGGTTACTCCTCGACCAGGAATGGGGGAGATTTGTCTATTAATGACAAGGGGTTACTCCTCGACCAGGAATGGGGGAGAATCGTCTATTTAGGCAAGATATGTGAATCATGATTCGGGAAAGTTGGTCATTCATTATGAATGAGCCGGATAAGTTAATACATAAGTATATGGACATGATTTATTGCATTTAAATTCATGCAGTAGTTTAGTAGTGATGCATTCCCTGGGCTATTTTTGCTCATGGTTCCTATGTTCACATTTTTCAGGTAATGCGATGTCACTGCCATATCTAGGAAGTCGGGCTGGGTTAGCCAGGAATGGGAGAAACAAAGATTTTGTTTAAATGTAAAGGATGTAATTAAGTTAAATTATCCTTCAAGCAAGTTTGTATAAGTATGACTACTCTGATGTTGTAAAAAGGTTTTCAGTTATATGGATTTACAATGATGACTCTGAAATTAAAACTCTTGTTTATGGTTTGGTTAAATTAATCATGGTTTGACTCACTTTGAATTTCAAACTTAATTATAAGTAACTGGGTTGGGGTGTGTCATAGAGGTTGTGGTCTTATAGTGTAAACTAGAGGGCCCCATAATTATTGGTGATTCGGGCTACCGAAGAAAGTGACTGGAGTGTGGACTCTGGTATTAAGATAAGTTAGAGAGAATTGGGAAGAACTTCATTACCCATCTTGCCCATCAAATAAGGAGGCGAGGACCTCTATTTATAGTAGTTGGTGAGGGTGTCACGTGCATAGTGCACATGACTTGTGGATAAGTATTGATGACATCTGGACAATGCTGACATGTACATGTCCACAACCTATACTTCTGGGGTTAGGCTATGCTTGAGGGTCCGCAACCTGTGAGTCACCCGACCGTGGTCTTATAAGGTAGTCTTATTCTTATAGTTCGCAGCATGTCTGTGTACCAGGTCGTAGTCTTATATATTAATAGTGCAAGTGGAGAGTGGTTCGCAACCTGGTAGGTTACCAGGCCATGGACTTATTTATAATTTGAGGCCTTTTGCCAGTACTTGACCATATCTTCATTGTGTTTATGTGGGCTTCCCTGCCATGTGTCTCTTATCTATTGGTTGACATAGTTTGGGTATAACAGAACCCCCCAAGCCTCACTATCATGGCTTGTTGTTGAGATATTTTAAATTCTGATATATTTGGTATTCCACAAACCTTTATATAAATGCTCAGAGGTCGTGGCCTCATTCCCTTTTCCAACCTTTGAGAGAAACTTGATTTAGGCAATTTTTGACGAAACGAAGGCAATTTTTAATGACTTTTTCGGAAACCCATTTCCTCAATTCTTTGGTTGGTTTCTCTATATTTCTTGCGATTTCTTCATTGCTTCTGCTTAGGTTTATTTTTTCTTCCGATTAGTTTTCAATAATTCATAAAATCGATAAGACTTTTATGATTTAAAATATTCCAGTCTTTTTCTAGGTTTTTCGTTCTTGCTTCCATATCTTAGATTCATAATTTGTAAAGATCAAAATCGTGATTGAAATATGAATAAGTTTTAACTCTGAACCGAATTGAGTTTATAAATTATGAATTAATAAATTTTAATACTTAGATCAAGCATTGAATCCATGCTTTTAGGTTTTCGGGTTTTGGTTTTAACCGTGAAGAATTTTTTTTTATATTTTTTATTTTACGGAGTTTTTATGGATATTAAGTGTGATATATTGTTGGCGAGAGGTTGTTGGTGTAGGATCCATAATTGGATTGGGTTTTCAGGGTGAAAAAGAAGCTTTTGGAAGCATTTAGGTCGGTGTTATGTTAATTTTGGGTTAAGAACATGAATTATTAGTAATCAGTGTTCTTGTTTTAAACTTTTAGGGTTTTGGGTTTTGATATTTCCTAATTATTAAACATATGTCTTTAGTTTTTGTCCTCCTATCCATGGTCTTGATCGTAAGGACGTAGCTTCTGAGTAGCTTACTTTAGATTTTGCAGTGTACATGTTTAATTTGGTCGTTAATTTATTTATAAGTGGAGGTTGCGGCCTTTCTTCATTTGACGCTTGTGTCATGTGGCTTTAAAACTAGGATTTTGTGACATCTAGACTTAAACTTAGGACTCCGTTGCCTTAGGTGTTATGGGTACTACTATAGAGTTTTAATTCTTAGACATGGATTTTTCCTATTGTACCTTTAGCTGTAGTTACCTTATGCTCAATTCATAGTGGTTGTGATTCCCTAACTGTGGAGTGCTTATTTGCCTTTATAGATAATTGTCAATGCTATATGTATTGGAATATTTGGGAGTACTTGAAATATTCCTGGATAAGGCATCTCGGGGAGCCTCATCTAGCGGTGTTGAATATAAAGCTTTTAAAAAGTCAGGGAACCTGCAAACTAAAAGACTTTAAATATGCATACATATTGATTCTGGGTCCGCAAAATCTCCTGACTGTAGGGATCCTATGGAGGTTGCAGAGGCATCCATAGGGTTATGGAAGATACTAGATCCACAAACAATCAAGTGCCATTTAAGAGAAGTGATGCGGCTCATTGTGGAGAAGTGCATTGTGACACCCCGCCTAATAAAATACCGGGTGATTAGTCCAATACCAAATTAAAACAGGAATCCCAGTTGGATCATCCTTAGCATCACTGTCAAAAACTTTTTAAAACTTACTAACCACCTAGTATTCCAAAAGTTGGTGCCAATTTTAACTTTTTGATTAAACAAAATAGTACATGCGGAATTAAAATATAAACCATTCACACAACTGAATGAAAATAAACTGAATCATATATACACAACTTGCCGAGTAAATCACCGGCCACCAAAGAAATAATCCATTACAAATATTCAACACCTGAATAAATTACACCTGAAAGTTATACCGAGAAGTCTGGGTGACGAACCCTAAATAAAACTGAAACTGATACAAGATTCCTACTCTAGGAATGAATGAATGATGCGTCTAATCCAAACTCCTGCTAGCATCCACATATGCCTCAGCTCCGTGTCCCTGGAATAGAATATCAATCCTGGCGTCCCTGTGGCTGGACACCTAAAAGGTTTTGAAAATAATTTTATAGCAAGGGTTAGAACCCAAAACATTTTGAAAATATTTAGCAAGTGAATTAACTCCAGTAATTTAAAATGCATGAATGCGCTTCATATTTAAGTTAGTGTCGCACTCCATTGTGGACATTCTCACCCCTCCACTATTGTGCACACCTACCGGTTACCTTAACCCCACCTAGTTGTGCTACCCCGTCCAACTAGTCCTGGTATAACCTTCCCTTGCCATACTACTCTAACCCGAGTATAATGATTCCTGAATTATAAGTTATTTCATAATTAACTTAATTAATTCCTCTTAAATAGTAGCATATAACCATATCACAAGTTATATAAAGTAATACATCACACATTGTATTATTACTCGTATATAATATTTACTACCATTATATACGTACCTTTGCCACAAAATCCACACATATAACATACATATATCCATCCCTTCGAGTATACCCTCGCCGGATGATTCCCTCTAAAATGCTATCTCACTAGGTGTACTCATAAAACCTAGTTCCCCAAGTTGGAATCGCTCACCAACTTGGCCCAAAATATAAACGTAGTGGAGGTGGTCATATTCCTTCCCTGAAAGTGAGATAAATCCCTCACCCATATATATCGGACGCTATGACCTGGGGATATACTCTCCCTACTCCTCAAGCTAGGGGATTCACCCACATCACGCAACCTCCCTTGATAGCACTAGAGTACGTAAATTGAATAAATATCTAGTCACTGATATTTGATATCACACACAATATATAAACGTATATATACTATCACTACACCGTATATATATAATATGAAGCCCGGCTTTATCGTGTACTCAAAATTCCGTACACTAGCCTGTAATTTCCTGAGTCTGTGGCCCGACTCAACATAATTAGTTTTCTCACTTAATAATTTATCATCTTCCCGAGCCTATCGTCCGACTCTAATATAATTAATTCACACCTCAATTAATATAATACTTTCCCCGAGTCTATCGTCCGACTCTAAGTAAATTAATTAACACACCTATTAATTTAATACCTCCACTAGTCTACAATCCGACTCTAATTAAATTAATTAACACACCTATTAATTTAATACGTCCCCGAGTCTACAATCCGACTCTAATTAAATTAATTATTACACCCATTAATTTAATACCTACCCGAGTCTACAATCCGACTCTAATTAAATTAATTATCACACCTATTAATTTAATACCTCCCTGAGTCTACAATTCGACTCTAATTAAATTAATTATCACACCTATTAATTTAATACCTACCCGAGTCTATAATCCGACTCTAATTAAATTAATTAACACACCTATTAATTTAATACCGATCCGAGTATGTAGTACGACTCTCATTTACTTAATTTACACATTAATTAATTTATACCCTTCCCGAGTCTACAATCCGACTCTAAATCAATTAATCACAACATCAATTAATTTAATAGTTTTTCGAGTCTACCTTCCGGCTCTACCTTCATTAATTAACACATCTATTAATTTAATAACTTGGTGTCACTCAACCATTATCCCCGGACTCGCTCACTTGGCCCATAACTTAATATTTCCCGAGTCTATGTTCCTATCACAAGGAAACACACAATAGGCATTCACAACCTAAGTATTCCTATAAAACAATAGGTATTTACACAAGCCAATTATTCATACTTGTACGTAATATATTTCTCTCTAATATTCACCGTACTTGTTTTTCTTTACAAATTTATTTCACATTAGTATTAATTAAACTATTCACACAACTCTAAGGGTCCTAGTTACCCCTTGTTATATCAATTCAGTAGTTACCCTTGTTAACCCACTGACCTAACGAACTTAAGCTCGCTCACACTTTTCCGTATTATATTCTTATCATCTCGAATTAGAGTACGTCACAATCAAGCATATGAATCTCCACTTTAACTCTCTCACAAAATTAAAGTACAACACTCAATAATAGACCTAATTCCATATCATTATTCCATCAATATATTTCATCAAGGTTCCAACCACTTCCCCGATAAAATTTTAGACATTTGAGGCTTAAAAAGAAAAATCTCAAATTTTCTGGCAGATTAAACACCCTCTAGTAAAATTTTGATTTCTCCCTCTACAGAACTCCAATTGACCTGATTCCAAGTTCATTGGATAGCTAAGAGGAATACCTTTCCAATAATGTATGGTTCACACTCTAATTAGAAGTAAAATTCAAATCGTACACGTTTAAAGTCACGCCAAAATTCTGGCAGATTACTATGTTGACAGATGAAACACCCTGTAGTAAAATGTAGATTACTACCTCTACAGAACTCCAATTGATCTAATTCCAAGTTCATTGGATAGCTAAGAGAAATACCTTTCCAGGAATGTGTGGTTCACACTCTAATTCGAAGTACAACTCAAATGTCATACGTTTAAAGTTGTATAAAAAATTCTGGCAGATTGACATCTTGTGTTCATCAATCAAACCCTAAGTCATTCAAGATTCATGTTCTTCATCCAAGAACTCATAAAGATTCCATGTTAATCATCAAATATATTCAAATTTTATTTTATCTTTACTTAGGGATATATAATACACCTATTTCTTACTTTGAATCTCAGCCAAGTATTCCATTAACAAAACCCCATTTTTTGTACCCATTTATCCCCAAAATGGATTTTAGTATACACATCACTAAAATATGAATTGGATATCACAATTTAGGAGTAAAATCAGTTAACCACTTGCCTGGAGTTACTCGTAGGGTCTGATCCGTTGTTGATATCCCTTAACTTGTCTCCAATAACCTCCAATTTGCTCTTGATTTGCTTTCCCCCAAATCCCCTCTTAAACCCTAGGTTTAGAGTTATGTTGGCTGCCATTTCTTAATCTCCCAATTAGGTTAAAAATCCTTAATCCCGTTTTTAGCCTAATTGGCTTAATTAGAATAGCCCAAATCCCCCCGTGTGGGCCCGGCTATGCCCAAAAATGTCCCGAGACCCAATTACTACCCCGGGTACTCTTTTCTGACTATCTCGACCCATCCGGACACAACCGCGCACTCAGAATTGGCATCCGAATTAATTTATAAAAATCCTTATCACATACCTAATTTAGTCTATACCGACTCCCGTCTGGGATAAGTGCATACCCCGTCATTAATACCCGAAATGACGTAATTAAATTATTACTATTCACTTAGTAAATAAATTTCGCTAAGCATTAACCATTCACTCCCCGATTAATATTTAAATATATATATTGCCATAATTAATTCAATTAAAATTACAACACACAAGTAATTTAAAATTCTCGAATTAATTAAATATTAAATGCACAAAAATACGGGGTGTTACATACTCCCCCCCTTACATAAGAATTTTGTCCTCGAAATTAAGATGAGTGTAATGTTTCAACCTTCGCATATTACTCTCTAGTCATGTGCCTCCAAGCCCGCTATATCTATCTCATCCGCTTCTAGCCATACGTTTCACAAGTATGCATTTAGATTACTTAGGGTGCCCATATACCCTCTACCCATGCTTAACCGCACAAAATTTACCTTAATTAACCCGGGTGCCCATACACCCTATCTCCGCGCTCTACCGCACGAAAATTACCCGACTATGCTAGTCGTAACCCGTAATATAACTTCGAACCCGTAGTCATATCACATATATAAATATATATTTATATATATATCTACTGTCCGGGAACCCAACCCATGTGCTAACGTCCAAACATCTCCCCATAAATACTTTTCTCTCAACACAAAAGTATATATGCTTACCCTTATGCTACCAAAGACAACATAATATACCGTGCCCTTACTATCACTAGTCCTTGTGCAAAATAAACCCCGAGCTATCTCTCTTTGCTGGAAAATAAATCTAACCACCCTGATTCACTTCAGTAAACATCCCCACTTACCGGGATAAAATGCGAGAGCACAAGACCTCACTATGTGCCTATCACATCACGCAATACAACATATGTACACACATATATATAGGCTATACGCCCTCCTAGGTTATACCTAGTACCAAACATATCTTGGTGTCATGAACACCAAAACTTAACACCACTATCCACAATAGTTAAATTCCATCGCTATCCAACCGATGTTTAGAAAATATTATCAACCCTACTCCCATAATTCTCGAAAGTAGTAACTCTTCGCAAAATTCAAACAATCACTTAGTGTACACCTCCACTCTCCCGTGAAGAACACCAAGTAACTCCGCTACCCTACGGAAAGTTTATCCACATATTATGCTGCTACCGCCAACGCACCCACTAAGTTCGACTCACCTGCGAACTCTAGTGAAAAATAAGTCTTATACTGTGACATCCTCTTTGTCACTCAAAAATATACCCCATGCCCCTAGGGTAAAAATAATCACCTCTATACTCCAGCTGCAACGGATAGTTCTCGGGTTCCGGAGCAGCTTCTCCCTGCCCGAATGCACCCATGACTTGCTTTAGTGGCTGTACATCCAGGACCTCGTCCTGTAGTTTCTCCCTGCCTCGCTTAAGACAATCTCTCTTCAAGTGTCTCACTTTCCCCACCGATGAAACACCATCTAATACATTTACCTTGCCACTGGTCCCTTCCATGTCGACCTTGTTGGAATTCCTGGCCATCCTGCCGATAGCCTCCAGTTCTAAATCGTTTGGCATGATTTCCTTGCCAAAAATCCTACCCCTGATCTCCCCCAAGTCTGATGTTGGGATACCCCACTGGTATTGTTCCCTCCTGCCTTATCCGACTGGCTAGTTTTCACTCCCCTCCCGCTTTCTTTTACGTGGAAGCGATATTCTCGACAGTGACGAAGTGCTGCGTTAACGACATCAGTATAATCTACTAATGCAGAATTATCAATTAAAGGTTGTCTGATTCTCCAGACTAACCCGTCCATAAACTTTGCTTTCTTTCTCTTTTCCTTGCTTACCTCATCCGGTACAAAATTTTGCCAACGAGTGAATTCTTCCTCGTAATCGGCCACTGAATGGTCCCCTTTGAGTCACCTCATAAAATTTTCTCCTCGTTTCAGTCTCAACCGCTGGAGGAAAACACTTGCGGTCGAACCGCACCTAAAACTATGCAATGGCTAGTGTGTCCCTTTCCTCAACTGTTGTGATCGACTCCCACCACTGTAGCGCTGCTCCCACTAAACTAAAAGTGGTTAGTATTTGCTTCCGTACCTCATCGCAATCTCCCATGCGTAGGTGACACTGGATATCTCTCTTCCTTGACACGCTAGCATTACATCTGAACCCTCTCGCAACTCCAGTGGGTTCCCACTAAAAACAACCTTTCTTTCTTATTTCCACCCCGACGACCCCGCGTGAGTCTGAACATCCAGCGCCACTAACACTTGTGGCAAATCCCGTGGAAAGTACCCTACCGTTGCGACCACCGTCGCTTCAACTACCTGTGCCACTATTTCAGTTACCTATGCTGCTAAAATCATCTTTGGTCGTTGCTGCGGTAGCTCTTGCTCCTAACGATCCTCCACCGTCTCATCTCCCCCTGCTGCCCTAGTTGCTCTCTCTCTCTCTCCTGGGCGTCATCTGGAATGAGAATCGAATTTTATATGAGTTCACTCTCAAATATAAATTTCCCAAGAGAACGTATATACGCATACGTATGAGAATACAACAATCCTATAATAGGGCTCTATATCAAAGATTGTTAAGCCAAAACGTGAAAAGCCGCACAGATCCTAAGGGCACTAGAACCTGATGCTCTGATACCATCTGTGACACCCCGCCTAATAAAATACCAGGTGATCAGTCCTATACCAAATTAAAACAGGAATCCCATTTGGATCATTCTTAGCATCACTGTCAAAACTTTTTAAAACTTACTAATCAGCTAGTATTCCAAAAGTTGGTGCCAATTTTAACTTTTTGATTAAACAAAATAGTACATGCGGAATTAAAATATAAACCATTCACACAACTGAATGAAAATAAACTGAATCATATATACACAACTTGCCGAGTAAATCACCGGCCACATAAGAAATAATCCATTACAAATATTCAACACCTGAATAAATTACACCTGAAAGTTATACCGAGAAGTCTGGGTGACAAACCCTAAATAAAACTGAAACTGATACAAGATTCCTACTCTACGAATGAATGAATGATGCGTCTAATCCAAACTCCTGCTAGCATCCACATATGCCGCAGCTCCGTGTCCCTGGAATAGAATATCAATCCTGGCGTCCCTGTGGTTGGACACCTAAAAGGTTTTGAAAATAATTTTATAGCAAGGGTTAGAACCCAAAACATTTTGAAAATATTTAGCAAGTGAATTAACTGCAGTAATTTAAAATGCATGAATGCGCTTCATATTTAAGTTAGTGTCGCACTCCATTGTGGACATTCTCACCCCTCCACTATTGTGCACACCTACCGGTTACCTTAACCCCACCTAGTTGTGCTACCCCGTCCAACTAGTCCTGGTATAACCTTCCCTTGCCATACTACTCTAACCCGAGTATAATGATTCCTGAATTATAAGTTATTTCATAATTAACTTAATTAATTCTTCTTAAATAGTAGCATATAACCATATCACAAGTTATATAAAGTAAATACATCACACACTGTATTATTACCCGTATATAATATTTACTACCATTATATACGTACCTTTGCCACAAAATCCACACATATAACATACATATATCCATCCCTTCAAGTATACCCCCGCCGGATGATTCCCTCTAAAATGCTATCTCACTAGGTGTACTCATAAAGCCTAGTTCCCCAAGTTGGAATCGCTCACCAGCTTGGCCCAAGATATAAACGTAGTGGAGGTGGTCATATTCCTTCCCTGAAAGTGAGATAAATCCCTCACCTATATATACCGGACGCTATGACCTGGGGATATACTCGCCCTACTCCTCAAGCTAGGGGATTCACCCACATCGCGCAACCTCCCATGATAGCACTAGAGTACATAAATTGAATAAATATCTAGTCACTGATATTTAATATCACACACAATATATACACGTATATATACTATCACTACACCGTATATATATAATATAAAGTCCGGCTTTATCGTGTACTCAAAATCCCGTACACTAGCCTGTAATTTCCGGAGTCTGTGGCCCGACTCAACATAATTAGTTTTCTCACTTAATAATTTATCATCTTTCCGAGTCTATTGTCCGACTCTAATATAATTAATTCACACCTCAATTAATATAATACTTTCCCCGAGTCTATCGTCCGACTCTAAGTAAATTAATTAACACACCTATTAATTTAATACCTCCCCGAGTCTACAATTCGACTCTAATTAAATTAATTAACACACCTGTTGATACCAAATTTAATCTGCTGACGTGGACCAATCATACGAAGACACCTGGCTATCTACATGGCAACAACAGACCTCTCCGAGGAACTCACAGGCTCCGAGGAATAGACCTCTCCGAGGAAGTCACAGGCTCCGAGGAACATACCTCTCCGAGGAAGTCACAGGCTCCGAGGAACATACCTCTCCGAGGAACTCACAGGCTCCGAGGAACTCTTGAATACCAGGAAGATCAACATACCCGAGTTACTCAGACGGTCCGAGCTGCATCTCGGCCACAGCACTGATTGCCAGATAACGAACAGTCCAACTGGTTCATTAAATGATTATCCTTGACGCACAAGCCTAAGGGCATTAAATGTATTACCCTTTCATATGTATATCATTTAATGTATCGACCCTTTCATGTACAGCCTCAGGGCTATAAATACCTTGTATCATCCTCATTCAAGGGGACCGGAATTTCTTGATAGAACTTGTAATCAAGAATTCCACAAACACTCAGCAATAACATAACAGTGGACGTAGGCTTTATTCCTAGCCGAACCACTTTAAAAATCTTTGTCTCTTATGTGTTTGATGTGAATGTTTATCTTCATCTTCAATCTCATCCTCATCATTTATCTGCTGTTGACGCCACTAAAATGGCAGTGGCCATTTTCTGTCTTCAACAGATTGGCGCCGTCTGTGGGAATAATGTGTTACAAGCGTTGTTCTCCACCAAAAGCTAAGTTTTTATTTTCTCTACGTATAATCAATTATACATACATCTTTTGATTGAATCATGATTTTTATGTTTATATACATAAATTAATTGTCCAATTTTTATCTGCAAATTGTTGCATATCATGATTTTTAAATCATAATTGTTAGATTTATCCTTATTTAGAAATCTGAAAAATAGTAGATTTCATAAATCATAATTCTTTGCTTGATTCTCAAGTTCTAATTTTATATCATGAAATAAATATTGTAAATGATTACATATGCCAATATATATGACGGTGGTAAGGTTTAATCATTTTCATTGTTGATTTTGAAATAAATTTGGTAAGATCTTTGATGTCTATTCAAATTCCCAGCATATTTTTAATAAAAGAATGGGAAAAGGTTAAAGGCAATGAAAAGTCTTCTCATGGAAATCATGACCCATATATATTCTCTCTCTCTTTAAGTTTGAGTCTCTTTGCATTCATTTTTATGAACTATATAAATAATTGGTTCATCTTCCATCTATGTCAATAAAGTCAAATTGATTGATTTTTTATTTGGTAATAACTTTAATCATTCACCATATTTTTATCTCTCCAAATTGGGAATATGAAGGGATCAATATAAAAAATAATTTTTTCTCACCTGAAAAATCATTACCCACCTCTTGTAAAAGAGGATCAGTAAAATAATCATGACCATATCAAGACTCTGGGCACAAATTTAATATTTTAGCCCCTCGTTCATCACATCACAAGGTTTCTTTGTCGAAATCACATGATTATTCGTTTAATTAACATTCTTAAGGCCTAAATTTTACATTGAATGTTATTTTTTTTTGATCTCAAGATTCGAGATATTCTAGTCATCCAACCATATATTTTATAATTTGAGATATCCTTAAATGTTGGTCGGCAACATCCATGTTGTTTGTCGGCAGGACTAGAATCTTGGGCTATTAAGAAATGCTAAGCAACCCTGATATTTTGAAATAAATATTTTTATTTCTCAAGCATATACATATCATATATTGATTGGATGAGTAAATCATTCTCATGACTAATCAATTCAGCCTACACAAATGGTAGAGCAAGATATTAATTTTTACAGGTACAAGATTCAACTCCGATGAATGCTCGGAAATAATCTTACTCTTCTGAAAAATATTATCATAGCTCGGCAGTATGAAATTTCACCTCAGCGAGGAACTATTGATTTTATTATTGCCCAGATATCTGCTCCAGCACAAATTATTCTATATATCCATTGGGATTCATATTCTATATTCATCTCAACATGGAGCTCGGCGAGATACTTATTATCATATTCAGTTTTGAGGAGAACTGTAACATTTATTATATTTCACCCCCAACGGATAGTTGGTCGGGGTGATTCTTATTGATATGCAGGCCCAGCAAAGTTCTCGGCCATATTCTTATATTCTGGAAAATATTATTCTTATTCGGCATTCTGCAATTATGCCTCGACAGGATACTTATTCAGCTTTAAGGAGAATTACAACATTCGTTCGGATAATTCTTATTTATATTCAGGCCTGACAACATTCTCGGCCATATTATTATGTTCTGAAAGATCTTATTCTTGTTCGGCATTATATGATTCTACCTCGACTGATCGGCGAGGCACTTTATTATTTTTAATTATTCTTTATATCTATTTGGATGCATATTCTATTCTCATTTCAGCATGGAGCTCGACAAATATTTATTATATCTTATTCAGCTCCAAGGATGTCTCCAACATTTATTATATCTTATTCAGCTCCAAGGATGTCTCCAACATTTATTATATCTTATTCAGCTCCAAGGATGTCTCCAGCATTTATTATATCTTATTCAGCTCCAAGGAGATTTCCTGCATTTATCTTATTCCCAACAATCTGTTGGAGGTATCCTGCATTTATATTATTCCCAACAATCTGTTGGTCATCGCCGAGGAGGTATCCTGCATTTTTATTATATCTTATTCCCAACAATCTGTTGGTCATCGCCGAGGAGGTATCCTGCATTTATTATATCTTATTCCCAACAATCTGTTGGTCATCGCCGAGGAGGTATCCTGCATTTATATTATCTTATTCCCAACGAATCTGTTGGTTAGCGCCGAGGAGGTCTTCAGCATTTATATTATCTTATTCCCAACGAATCTGTTGGTCAGCGCCGAGGAGGTCTTCAGCATTTATATTATCTTATTCCCAACAAATTTGTTGGTCAGCGCTGAAGAGGTCTCCAGTATTTATATTATCTTATTCCCAACAATCTGTTGGTCGGCTCCGAGGAAGTCTTCATCATTTATTATCAATTACCACCAACTCTGATCGGTAGATAAAATCCAACTCCGGTTGGTAGACAAAATCCAACTCCGGTTGGTAGATAAAATCCAACTTCGGTTGGTAGAAAAAATCCAACTCCGGTTGGTAGATAAAATCCAACTCCGGTTGGTATTGGTCGATAAATCTCATTCAAAGTTCACATTCCACAGTTGGGGGCTTATATTACAGATATATTTGTTCGTTTGGTGGCACATTCTTATATCATCATGCAATCGAGCATCAAATTCAACCCCGACTAATCATCATTCAGGAGTTATTTTTCTCAGGAATTACTTTTGATATTGAAGTTCAGGAGATATATTGAAGTTCAGGAGGAATATTGAAGTTCAGGAGGTATATTGAAATTCAAGAGGTGTATTCAGAAGTATCACGACATGATGAAAGAAAGCGACAAGTATTCCACCGAGGAACTCTGTCAGACCAGAAATTTGAAGACGAGGTACTTACATGGAGATTATATGTAGATGGATCATCTTGCACAGCTGGTTGTGGAGCAGGGATTGTTTTAAACACCCCAGATGATATTGACATGGAGTATGCCTTGAGATTCCAATTCAAAGCTTCCAATAATGAGGCTGAGTATGAGGCTATGATAGCAGGTTTTCATTTGGCGAAAGTCATGGAGGCACAGCAAGTAATTGTTTTCAGTGATTCTCAATTAATCGAATCAAATGATGGGAATATATGCAGTGAAGGGAAAGTCGATGGTCAAGTACCATGCAAAGGTGATGGAGTTATTGACATAATTTGATGCTATTCAATTGGTGAGGACACCGAGGATGGAGAATGCTAGAGCAGACGCATTGGCCCGATTAGCATCAGCTACTTGTACCGAGCTGCGAAGAACGATACCAATTGAAGTATTAGAAAGTCGGAGCATATATTGAGGAGGAACAATTACCGGAGGATAATCTCGCTGCCTAGAAATGGAAGTTTAAAGCTGCTCGGTATGTATTAATTAATGGTATTTTGTATAGACGAAGAATTATGGCAGGTTTGCAAAGATGTGTACATTCCTCCGAGGTGAAAGAATTGATTAAAGAGATCCATGAAGGGTCCTGTGGAGCCCATGTAGCAGGTCAGACACTTTTGCAAAAGGTGATGACACAGAGATACTACTGGCCGACGATGAGAGCTAACTATATAAGCCTATGCCAAGAAATGTGACAAATGCCAACGCTTTTCCTCCATCCGAAGAATTCCACAAGCATTGTTGACACCCATAACTCCCTTTGGCCATTTGCCATATGGGGATTGATTTGGTTGGGCCATTGCCGACGACTCGAGGAAGATTCAAATACCTCGTCATCACAGTAGATTATTTTACTAAGTGGATAGAAGCTGAGCCACTTATTGACATGACATACGAGAAGAAGAGTATCCAGCCCCGAGAAGAATCAAGCTATACAAGAGGAAATGAAGACCAAGCAAGAGAGATATCTAGATCTCCTCATCGGGCAGAAGAAAAACAATAAATGAAGAATGTGTGTTGATTTCACCGATATCAACAAGGCAGTGGATGCTACCTCGGGACACGAACTGCTCATGGATATTTACTCTGGCTACAACTAGATTAAAATGAAACCTGAAGACATAACAACGGCTGATGAACAAGGTTTTTGCCGAGAAAATCAGTTGCAGTATGGAAGTCTATGTTGATGACATGCAAGAAAGCTGCTGATCATTTGGTTGACTTGAGTCAAACTTTTGATCAACTGGATAATTATCAAATGAAACTCAACCCGACGAAGTGCACATTTGGAGTACGAGAAGGAATGTTCCTCGGGTACATCATCAACCAGCGAGACGTTGAAGCAAATCCAGACAAGATCAAAGCCCTGTTAGGGTTGCGATCCCCAAAAACGAAAGAAGAGGTGCAAAGATCAGATACCCAAAGCGGGAAAAATTGGCAGTGGCATTAATTAAAGCAAGTAGAAGAAGGAGGCTGTGTTTCCAGGCCCATACCATGCATGTCGACATGCCATTAATACAAGCTATATCGGAGTTTACTGATCTTAATACTCCCGAGGAACAAAAGTTGCTTGCTGATCAACCTGTTGACGTTACAGGATGCAATGCAGAAATGGTTGGGAGGATTCCTAATACTCCCGAGAAATAAACATTGCTCGCTGATCAACCTATGGATGTTACAGGATCAACCAAGAAGACTGCTCTAAGGAGCCATGCTCTACGGAGCCATGCTCTACGGAGCCATGCTCTACGGAGCCAAGCTCTACGGAGCAAAAGTGCTATAAGTAGCCAACCTCCTTTGGTTAGGAGGACAAGCTCTACGGAGCGCTCTACGGAGCAAAAGTGCTATAAGTAGCCAACCTCCTTTGGTTAGGAGGATAAGCTCTACGGAGCGCTCTACGGAGCAAAAGTGCTATAAGTAGCCAACCTCCTTTGGTTAGGAGGATAAGCTCTACGGAGCGCTCTACGGAGCAAAAGTGCTATAAGTAGCCAACCTCCTTTGGTTAGGAGGATAAGCTCTACGGAGCGCTCTACGGAGCAAAAGTGCTATAAGTAGCCAACCTCCTTTGGTTAGGAGGACATGCTCCAAGGAGCCAAAAAGTTCGAAAGAATCCTACTACTCCTTTGATTAGGAGGTGTATACCAGCATGATCAACTACGGTTGGTAAGATTTTATATACTCTCGCATTACAGCTTATGTTGGTCGGGAGGTAACATTATTACAAAAAGTTCTTTAAAGAACAAAATATTCCAAACTATACCAAGTATGGTTGGTCGGGGATAAAAACCCATCAACTGTAGTTGGTCGACAAACATTATTTATCCACCTTGGTTGGTTGGAAACACTTTGAATAAATTATACTCATTACTTTATTATTAAGTGATCGAGCAACATTACTAATACTTATAATTTTTTTTGGTCGATGAACCATACAATATTGTTATGCAAGCACAAATAATAAAGTGTTTGATATTTACAAAACAATAGCAAATTCAAATTTGATATTAAATTGTGTACTAACTATTACATTGAGATTCCTACTCTATTGGTTTCTCTCCCTCTGATTTTGAAACAGGTTCCTCGCCAGCAGGAAGATCATCCAAAGCATAATGGGAATTTTATGAAGTTAAGATATTTCAGTATTCTGATATTCATCACAGATAGTCTGTCCGAGCAACTCTTGCTCATCCCCGAGCAGCTCTTGATCGTCCCCGAGCAGAATCCACCACTAGCTCACAGAATGCAGTAAGTCGGCTAACAAACCAATCAACATACTTGAAGATTATGATAAGCTACAAACGGCATCATATGTCGTCCAGGAGATAATGCCCTTTATGTCCAACAAATCAAGAAGGTAGATCAAGAATTTCACGAGCACCGAGCAACACTGCAAAATAAAATACTCCATCCTTTCAAGTAAACCATCAAGCATGAAGCATTGGGGGCTTCTGTTGATACCAAATTTAATCTGCTGACGTGGACCAATCATACGAAGACACCTGGCTATCTACATGGCAACAACAGACCTCTCCGAGGAACTCACAGGCTCCGAGGAATAGACCTCTCCGAGGAAGTCACAGGCTCCGAGGAACATACCTCTCCGAGGAAGTCACAGGCTCCGAGGAACATACCTCTCCGAGGAACTCACAGGCTCCGAGGAACTCTTGAATACCAGGAAGATCAACATACCCGAGTTACTCAGACGGTCCGAGCTGCATCTCGGCCACAGCACTGATTGCCAGATAACGAACAGTCCAACTGGTTCATTAAATGATTATCCTTGACGCACAAGCCTAAGGGCATTAAATGTATTACCCTTTCATATGTATATCATTTAATGTATCGACCCTTTCATGTACAGCCTCAGGGCTATAAATACCTTGTATCATCCTCATTCAAGGGGACCGGAATTTCTTGATAGAACTTGTAATCAAGAATTCCACAAACACTCAGCAATAACATAACAGTGGACGTAGGCTTTATTCCTAGCCGAACCACTTTAAAAATCTTTGTCTCTTATGTGTTTGATGTGAATGTTTATCTTCATCTTCAATCTCATCCTCATCATTTATCTGCCACTGCCATTTTAGTGGCGTCAACAACACCTATTAATTTAATACCTCCCTGAGTCTACAATTCGACTCTAATTAAATTAATTATTACACCCATTAATTTAATACCTACCCGAGTCTACAATCCGAATCTAAATAAATTAATTATCACACCTATTAATTTAATACCTCCCCGAGTCTACAATTCGACTCTAATTAAATTAATTATCACACCTATTAATTTAATACCGATCCGAGTATGTAGTACGACTCTCATTTAATTAATTTACACATTAATTAATTTATACCCTTCCCGAGTCTACAATCCGACTCTAAATTAATTAATCACAACATCAATTAATTTAATACTTTTTCGAGTCTACCTTCCGACTCTACCTTCATTAATTAACACATCTATTAATTTAATAACTTGGTGTCACTCAACCATTATCCCCAGACTCGCTCACTTGGCCCATAACTTAATATTTCTCGAGTCTATGTTCCTATCACAAGGAAACACACAATAGGCATTCACAACCTAAGTAATCCTATAAAACAATAGGTATTTACACAAGCCAATTATTCATACTTGTACGTAATATATTTCTCTATAATATTCACCGTACTTATTTTTCTTTACAAATTTAATTCACATTCGTATTAATTCAACTATTCACACAACTCTAAGGGTCCTAGTTACCCCTTGTTATATCAATTCAGTAGTTACCCTTGTTAACCCACTGACCTAATGAACTTAAGCTCGCTCACGCTTTTCCGTATTATATTCTTATCATCTCGAATTAGAGTACATCACAATCAAGCCTATGAATCCCCACTTTAACTCTCTCACAAAATTAAAGTCCAACACTCAATAATAGACCTAAATCCATATCATTATTCCATCAATATATTTCATCAAGGTCCCAACCACTTCCCCGATAAAATTTTAGACATTTGAGGCTTAAAAAGAAAAATCTCAAATTTTCTGGCAGATTAAACACCCTCTAGTAAAATTTCGATTTCTCCCTCTACAGAACTTCGATTGACCTGATTCAAAGTTCATTGGATAGCTAAGAGGAATAACTTTCTAAGAATGTATGGTTCACACTCTAATTCGAAGTAAAATTCAAATCGTACACGTTTAAAGTCACGCCAAAATTCTGGCAAATTACTATGTTGACAGATGAAACGCCCTGTAGTAAAATGTAGATTACTCCCTCTACAGAAATCCATTTGATCTGATTCCAAGTTCATTGGATAGATAAAAGAAATACCTTTCCAGAAATGTATGGTTAACACTCTAATTCGAAGTGAAACTCAAATGGCATACGTTTAAAGTTGTATAAAAAATTCTGGCAGATTGACATCTTGTGTTCATCAATCAAACCCTAAGTCATTCAAGATTCATGTTCTTCATCCAAGAACTCATAAAGATTCCATGTTAATCATCAAATATATTCAAATTTTATTTTATCCTTACTTAGGGATATATAATACACCTATTTCTTACTTTGAATCTCACCCAAGTATTCCATTAACAAAACCCCATTTTTTGTACCCATTTATCCCCAAAACGGATTTTAGTATACACATCACTAAAATATGAATTGGATATCACAATTTAGGAGTAAAAACAGTTAACCACTTGCCTGGAGTTACTCGTAGGGTTTGATCCGTTGTTGATATCCCTTAACTTGTCTCCAATAACCTCCAATTTGCTCTTGATTTGCATTCCCCCAAATCCCGTCTCAAACCCTAGGTTTAGAGTTATGTTGGCTGCCATTCCTTAACCTCCCAATTAGGTTAAAACCCCTTAATCCCGTTTTTAGCCTAATGGGCTTAATTAGAATAGCCCAAATCACCCCGTGTGGGCCTGATTATGCCCAAAAATGTCCCGAGACCCAATTACTACCCCCCGGTACTCTTTTCTGACTATCTCGACCCATCCGGACACAACCGCGCACTCAGAATTGGTATCCGAATTAATTTATAAAAATCCTTATCACACATCCAATTTAGTCTATACCGACTCCCGTCTGGGATAAGTGCATACCCCGTCATTAATACCCGAAATGACGTAATTAAATTATTACTATTCACTTAGTAAATAAATTTCCCTAAGCATTAACCATTCACTCCCCGATTAATATTTAAATATATATATATATTGCCATAATTAATTCAATTAAAATTACAACACACAAGTAATTTAAAATTCTCGAATTAATTAAATATTAAATGCACAAAAATACAGGGTCTTACATGTATATTGTGAAAGCCAGAAATACTGAGGTCGGTTCATCCAACCATGGCACAAATGAGTGCTTAGCTCAGCTTGCTGAGGCTTGGGAATTTTCTAAGGGGGTCACCTACACGTTGACTTCTACGGACCAACGATCATGTTTTACTGTCTCCAACAATGGGGTTTATTTCTCTTAATATGCCTTTATCCTTGGATCGCGGCTTTCAGTGCTAGTTCCCATAAGAAGATTTTGAAGGTGATGAATCTAACCCGAGCTCAAATTGATCCTAATGGGTGGAGAGCTATCTTGGCAGCCTTGGTGGTTTGGAAGAGAAAATTTGAAAGGGGTATTACAGTCATGGAGTTCTTCGATTTTTACAGGTCAAAAGAGAACTCCATTGAAAATATCGGGTATTACTATATGGGTCTGCGGAATGGTAAAAGATACCTCATGAGGGGGAGGCCTTCCAGAACTAAGAACTGGAAGGGAAAGTATTTTACATCGCTAGGGACAATTAAGAAATACACTTTGCAGAGACAGGGATGGAGAGAGCCCATAAGATTCCACAGTATTGGGGTCATCCTCTAAAGGAATGTAATCATATTTTCATGACTAGGACGCGACTGTTATGTTTTTGCATGTCATATGAATTTACCCTTTTTACAGTTTATATAGTCTTGATTTATAATAAAAAGATACTCTTTATTGGTTTGGTTACTTTAGGACCTTTTATAGCCTTGGATACTATATTGCTCACACTGATTTAATGAGACAAGATGCAAAAGGTTAAAAATCTTAAAATTCATTTAATATGCCATATATATCTATCCTTATTGTTAATGTTCTTATTGTGCAGGTACATCTGCGGATGGAGAGCTAATGATGGAGATCGATAAAGAACTACTTCTCTCCCAACTGGATAAGTTAGAGGAAAACGTCTAAGGCTTGAATCAATATTCGCAGAAGATCAAGGGCAAGAAAAGAAAAGGGGATGCTGATAAAGATGCTACCCCAGTGGCCAGGGTCACCATTGGGACCCAAAATGAGGTTACGACGGGCAGTTTAACCATACCAATTTTCAACGATGCTGCGACTAACATATCTAGGGTAGGCTTAGCTTCCCCCATTGTCTGGTCAAAAAATCGAGAATCGGACAATCCTAGGTGTGTATGCATCATCAAGTCGCCTCCATGAACATAAGTTCCAATGGATGTAAATATCCTAACTCCATTAATAGGGCCCTTACTTCTCGTACGCATCCTCGTATAAGGAAAGCAGATCTAACTTCTCCATGTGATACTACTGCTATTATTGTCCCATTGATGAGGGGGATTGTCAATTATTTTGACCTCAAATGTCTGTGTGAGAAATATGCTGAGGACTTAGGGGAATACCATCTCCATTGACTTCTTAGGGTAATTTTGCTTATATCTTCACGACTTTTTCTCTTGTTGTCTGCTTTAAATTTTAACTTCTTTTGCTTTCTTTTCTCCAGACTGTTGAGGCTGCCATGAGATAAAGGGTAAAATATAAAGACATTTTTTTTCATTATAAGATCGCGGAGGCTTCCCATCAGGATGAGGTGGAAAGTATGAAGTCTTAACCTTTTGAAGCAGGAAATAAGTCCGTGTCCGCTTCTTTCCAAGTTGAAACTCTTGATGCCAGGGAAAAGATAGAGGTTGCAAAAAAGTCCAACGTTGATGCCAAAGAGAATTTCAAACGCACTGCGGAGGCATTTAAAGTAGCTGAAGAAAAATTTCTTCTAACTACCAAACCACTACACCAAAAATATCAATTTGACACCCTCACATAAGGATAATTTGACATGGTTTTATATCATGCCAAAATGGATGGAATGATTTTAAACCATGCCAAAATTTTGCTAAAATTTGTTACTAAATCTGATTTCAATTTTCATTTTGGAACCATACCAAAATAAGGCAATGTTTTAAAACGTGCCAAAATTTGTTACGACAAAAGTACTAAGACTCATTTTAATTTCATTTTGGATCCAATATCCTCCTCCTTTGCTCTCTCTTTATCTACTTACTCTCTCTCTCTCTCTCTTTCTCTCTCTCTCTCTCACACACACACACACACACACCCAAAGGCGAGATCGTAGGTTTGTTATGTCTCTCATCGCCACGACGACACTGATGCCTACTCCGATGATTGTGAGGTTAACATCGTCAAAGAGTGGCTCAAAAATCTCTCTCTGACGACTTATGATGAGCACTATGTTTTAATGAGCAATTTAAATAATAGGGTTTTGAATATACATTCTAGGTTGGGGTGCCATATGGTTCTCACTCGGGAGCTACACGAGATGATTGTTGTTGTGCTCGAGTCCAAACCCTACATATATGTGTGACACCCCACTTAAAGTTATAACGGGTGGCCAACCTTATAATATATGTGTGACACTTGGGGGATTGACCAGGTTTGACTTCTAGATTAAACCAAAGAACTGAAATGTTTTTCGTCAAGAATGTTCAAGAATTAACGACCGGAGAAGACACCGGAAAAGGCAATAGGGGAACTCTAAGAAAGTGCCAACCTACGACCCTAAAAAATACACAGAAATGAAGACAAAAGAAGGCGCGGGGAGAAAAAGGTTACCTGATGACGAGAGAACAAGAGCGCTGTGAGGCCTGAAAGATTGAAGGCTGCAAATGGCGACTGGTTCTAGAGAGAGAAAATGGTTAGGCGCGAAGAAGAAGAAGTTGGAAAGAGAGTTTAAAAATTGCTTATATACTTTGGCAATAAATGGGCACATTTGCCAAGAAGGGAATAGTCAGGGCACAAAGCCCCATGCAAGTGTGCAGCCGCCCTGCCTTGGGAACTTAAATAGCAATGAGTACCTGCCCATGTGTCACTCATCTAACTAGTCATACACGCATCTCAATTTTAGCAATATCCCTCAGCCATCTCAATGGCACCTATGGCTAAGGGCTGGGGGGTGATTGATATACCCGTTTATATCCTCAGCCTAGACGAGGATTACCTCCAAATGGATGACCCTACGAGGGGCCGACCCTTCAACAATCTCCTGGCGACCCTTCACCATGCCCCAAACGACAGTATGAGGGGCCGACCCTTCACTAGGCTCCAGACGACAGTACGAGGGGCCGACCCTTCATGAAGCTCCGGACGACCCTACGAGGGGACGACAGTACGAGGCCAGAATTGGGCCAGGCTCGCTCCCGGAAGGAACTTTGCCCTCGGCCTCGGCTTATAGGCCGAGGGTGACATCATGACAACGCGTGGTTTGGAAGACGCGTGGAACAGCGCGCGTGAGGCTCATATGACACGTGGCAGACCGTTATAACCGAATCACACCCTCACGTGCGGGAATATTATGTCATCATTTGGCATCTACAGGTGTCAACAGGGGATTAGTTAGATCATCATTCACATGCACCATGCATACTTGGGGGGTACACTACACCCCCCAAGACCTATATATACTTGTCACCTACAACCCTACAGGGGGGAGATCAGATCATGGCAACCCTAGCTAAAACTCTGCTTGTACACACAGGAGAGAGAGAGCCGATGTGCATTGTATCCAAGGCCATTAGTGCCCATACTTAGTGGATCACACACTCACAGTGGATGTAGACCAAATTGGCTGAACCACTATACATCATTGTTTTATTCCCTCTTATACTCATCCCCTTCTACATATTCATACACTTATACATCTCTATGATTGCCATGGTTAAGACTGTTTGAGCTCATTATCACTTATCCGGTGGTGCTGATCCTCAGCATCATCACTACTCGTGGTTGACCGTCTATAGCTGATATCTCGGCCAACCTTCATTTTAGAAGAAACCTAACTTCCCAAAAACCCCAAAATACCAACTTATAACTACAATCTTCAACCCAATCATGTTTCTGACATTAAACTCATGAAATAAATTAACCCGACTAATTATAACCTCAAATCCATGTATAAACATCAAATGTAAGATTTAACCCAAAAATCTCGATTTTAGCATATTTAACCCAAAATCCATATTTTATCCACAAATCATGAAATAAATGACACACATAAATTATTTAAATCTTACCCCAAAATAAGTATATATATATCTTTGAAACTAGATATATATGCCATCACATCATATATGTACAAACCATCACACAAGGTATTTACATCACGACATATAGGTATACATACTCTTTTCCGCTCGTATGTATAAAAGAAGTAAATTCATTTATAAGTATATAACTCTCGTTATACTAACCATTGCTAACTAGCATGCCCTCCTAATTTATTTCATACTACGACCCATCACTTGAAACTTACTCATCTTTCACACCTATTAGTATGAATAGTCTCCCAATTCAATTAACATTAAGGATACCATCTATATCTGAATGCACACTGATCAACAATAATTATCCCCAAATAGAAAATCTCGATGCTAAGAGGATTCCCCACTAAATCGATACGATAACTTAAATTCGTACTCTCTCGAAATAACTCAATACGACCCCAACAATTTATCTTAGGTGAAACTCCCTAAAAATCTCCAAAACACACTTCTCATAACATATTTAAAAGTTCCTAAGTTTCAGACCTAAAAGGAAAAGGGTTGGGATTAAAATCCCATACTTGGATTAAAAACAGAGGACCGGTCGATCGGACCCTGACCCCCGGTCGACCGCGGTTTTAAATTTTGCCTTAAGAAGAAGGAAGTAGGCTTTTCCCTTGAGACGCGGTCGACCGGCCATAGCAGATATCTCGGCCAACCTTCATTTTGGAAGAAACCTAACTTCCCAAAATCCCTAAAATACCAACTTCTAACTACAATCTTCAACCCAATCATGTTTCTAACATTAAAACTCATCAAATAAATTAACCCGACTAATTATAACCTCAAATCCATGTATAAACATCAAATGTAAGATTTAACCCAAAAATCTCGGTTTTAGCATATTTAACCCAAAATCCATATTTTATCCACAAATCATGAAATAAATCACACACATAAATTATTTAGTAAGTTTAATCACTTGCCTCAAAATTGTAGAGGTTGAATCTTCCTCGAAATCGCGTATTTGCCGGAATCCCCAAGCTTTTCTTCTCTTTATCTTCTTCCTTTTCTCTTCTCTTTCTCTTTCTCACAAATGAGATTGTCTTCTCACGAGCCCTACTTAAGCCTCATATCCCAATTACCCAACTATAAATGATAATACACACTTTAAATGACTCGATTACTCCAATTCGAGTCAAACGAACTTAAAATATACCGTATACCAAATAAGATCCAAGTACAGCCATTTTGACTATCTCGACCCATCCGGGATCAATCGCACACTCAGAATCGTCATTTTAAATACTTTGTAACATCCTCAAATTTTGACCACAATTGCCAAATTAAAATTTCTCCAATTTAAATAAATAAAATTTATTTCTCCCAAATTAATTAAATTATCAGTCCTAAAAATCATGGGGTATTACAGACTTCCCCCCTTATAAGAATTTCGTCACCGAAATTAAGTTAAGCCTAATACTCCAAACCTCAACTAGTTCCTACGACATCTATCCTCAAGATCACTATATCTATTCCTCCCAATTCTCACGGCGAATCATTATTATTCAAACACCAATTCAGTTAACCAGGGTGCCCATACACCGTGTACCCGAGCTCAACTCCTATAAACATAACCCGGCTCCACTTAGCCTTAAATCATAAAATAACTCGAAACAAATTAATCCATTATAACCTACTAATTATATAAAAAAAATTGAAATGTCCGAAGATTTAACTCTTCTCAATTCCTGACATTCGCTACTTTCATGCGGGGGAGGTCTCGCAAGTGAAATCCAAACAAGGAACCCTCCCAATACACTACTATGTAGCTCTGTCAGGGATTGAGATCAGTTAGATCGGGACTAAAGTTTAAAGAAATATTTTAAATCATTTTGATATTGCCCGAAGGCCTATAAAATAATTTTATTTTAAAAACAGTTTATGTCTTTCGACATCCAAATCAAATACCTTATGCTCAAGACACAAGGCGCCAATAAATACAATACTCTTACCAACCATTAGTTCTCAAAACTAGCATAACCATGATCTAAAATCCCTAGCTCAATAATAACCCTCCAAACCCTGAATCTCTTCAGTAATAAGAATCCCTTACATCATAACAAAACATTGCCATGCGCTGGGCCCTTCCATAGCTAGAACATTACCAATACATAAGTCTAACATGACTATAAAGAGATAGGTTTACCGTTACTACTCAACGCGTTTCACCTACATTCAAAATGAAGTCGTAACTCTCTACTAGCACATCACAAGACAATCTATTCTTCCAAAAGAGATCGTCTAAGAGCCCCACTTGCTCATTTATCCCTTTAGGGTCATTCCATACATAATAGGGTTATAAAAACTAACCACTCATTATAATATTACATGCGATACTCCCAATACCTCTCAAAGCATAATCCTAAACACATAGGAAAAATATAATTTACATAATACCTCCCTAGTCCGACTGCATCACTTGATCGATGGGTTCCTGCTCAAAGTCCTCTGGTCCAAACTGGCATATGATTTGCTGTAGGGGTTACACATCCAAAACCTCCTCAAAAAGTGGACCTTATCTCTTTCGGGACAACCCCTCTTCCTATGGACTATTTCTCTACAAAAGAAGCATCTACCAATAAATCCTCCCTGCCCATCCCGAGGAACAAAATGCTATTGCGACCCTTTATAATCCTGTTCATACCATATTTCTCCACTTACATCTTCTTCTCCAGACTTACTTGATGAACTTGGGTCTCTAAATTTCTTACTGCCTTACGAATGAAGACGATATTCCCGAGACTGTAACAATGCCGCATTCACTACCTCGGTAAAATTCAATAATGCTGGGTTCCCTAAAAATGCTATCGAATTTGCCATTCTAAACCTCCCACGAACTTCACTATTCATTTCTCCTTTGTATTTACCTCATCGGGCACTAAATTCGCCAATAGAGTAAATTATTCTTCGTACTCGGCCACCGTTCGATCACCTTGAAACACATCCAGTAATCTCCTCCTTATTTCCGTTTGGATCGCGAAAGGAAAATACTTCCGGTCAAAGCGTTCCCAAAAATCCGCTATGGGCACTTTATCTCTCTGCTCCGATGTGGTGATTGATTCCCACCATTCTAGAGTTGCTCCCGATAATTTAAAGATGGCGAGAATTTGCTTATGCACCTCACTACATTCATCCATTCAAAGGTGCCTTCACATACTCTTCTTCCAACGACTTGTAACCATCGTATCAGCTCTCCCCGAAAATTTTGGAGGATGTACCTTCCTAAAAGCTTCCCTTACTCTTTCCCACATAGATGTCCCTGGGTGGTCTTGGGTTGCTTGAGATGCAGGCTGATGTGCCATCGCAAAAATGGCAGCAGTTACTGCTTGTGCCATAATATTAGAAACTTCGGTTATGGTTATAGTCCCTTGAGGCATTTGGGGTCCATATTCTCAGCCCCTCTGTTTTCCATGCCTGGACGACCTCTCTTCGGTGGCATCTGAAATAAGAAAAACTGTATCAGAACGCCATTCAAGTGATTACACATCGTAGAAGGAAATATAGATGTAATGAACACAACAGTCCTAATAATAGGGCTCTACATCAATAACGTCTACGGAAGAACGCAGAAAACCTGCACAGATCCTAAAGACACTAGAACATGATGCTCTGATACCACCTGTGACACATCGTTTAAAATAATAACGAGTGTATACTATAATTAATAAGGAATCTCAAGTGGATCATTCTTAGCATCTACTTACGATACTAAGATAAACATAGCTAACTACCCAATACTATGAAAAGAGGGTGCCAAAATTTTTTAAAGCATACAATGCAATAACCAACCAACAACATAGTAACTACTGAACAGGGTAAAGTACACACACATGCTAAGGTAAAAGAGGATAATTCCATAGTATACCAGAAATACACAAAAGGAAATACCCGAATATGCTGTTGGGTCACAGACAATAAAACAATCTGAGAAAAGAAATATAAAAGTTCTACAAACACGACCCTTGGGTGAAAAACCCGATATACAAACTGAATCCTAAACTAGATTTACAAAAGATAAGAAACGTCTATAACAAAATCCCGCGACAGTCCACATCTGCTACGGCTCCACGAATACCCTGGATAGAAAACAGCATTGGCGTCCTGAAGGAGGAACACCTAAAATAATACAATATATTTATAGAAAGAGAAAATATAAACGGGTCAGAGCCCGAGGTGTGAAAACATTTTAGCAAGTGCACTATAACATGATTAAACATTTTAGCAAGTGCATTTTAGAAGTTTAGTCCACTCTCGTGTAACCCATCATCTACAACATAACCATAAACTTCCGATTCTACCAAAACCCAAATGTGCATCTAAACTTATTTTAACATAAAAATATACATATACATAACTCTTACTAGAATTTAGCAGATTCTAGTTATTAACTTACACGAGTTATTAGCATCTAAATGCTAAGGACTAAACTTCTCTCAACTCTCAACTCTCAACTCTCAACATTGCACTGCATTTCATGCGTGGGACGTCTCCCAAAGTGAAATCCAAACAAGGAACCCCCCCGATACACTACTCCTTGATAATGTTGATTATCAAGGTCCATTACGCCCTCGATGCACGACGCATATAACATCAACTACTTATTTAAAATATTTCTCCAGTTTATTCTCATAAAGGATTGTTTCACTATAACATATAAATCCGAGTACTAAGGACTAAACTTTTCTCCACTCCCAACATTGCACTGTGTTTCGTGCGTGGGACGTCTCGCAAAGCGAAATCCAAATAAGGAACCCCCCCCCCCCAATACACTAATCCTTGACAATGTTGATCATCGAGATCCATTATGCCCTCGGTACCCCATACATAACTACGAATACTTATGAGGAGCAATCATCTCTAATCATATGAATAAGATAATGCTCCGAACCTTTTAGGGTCTATTACATTACTCTAGTTATAAAGCACAATCATACAACTCTAACAACCAAGTACACGTAACCCACTTAGCGTACATTTAAATGTCCAATACACAATCACTTATGGATATAAAATACTTCACAATGCTATTATCTTCCAGGAATTACTCGCTTCGTCCCGGGTTACCATTTATCGGATTATTATCACACCGCCATGGTAATAAAGAAAATCACAATGTATAGGAAGCAGTCATAGTTTCGAACCTGAAAGTGAGAACGAATCATACCCAAGACTTCTTACCCAGAATAAAATCATGCAATAAATGAAGGACGACTATGACCTGGGAACTATACGCACCGTGCTCCTCAAGCTAGGGCACAACTTACCATGATTGCACTGGAGGGTATGCCCACATAATAAGTATATATATGTCATTCAAATTATATATATATGCACTCACATCATATATGTACAAACCATCACACAAGTTATTTACATCACGATATATAGGTATACATACTCTTTTTCGTCCGTATCTATGAAAGTAGTAAATTCATTTATAAGTATATAACTCTCGTTATACTAACTGTTGCTAACTAGGATGCCCTCTTAATTTATTTCATACTACGACCCCTCACTTGAAACCTACTCATCCTTCACACCTATTAGTATGAATAGTCTCCCAATTCAATCAATATTAAGGATACCATCTATATCCGAATGCACACCGATCAATAATAATTATCCCCAAATAGAAATCTCGATGCTAAGAGAATTCCCTACTAAATCGATACGATAACTTAAATTCATACTCTCTCAAAAAAACTCAATACGACCCTTACATTTCATCTTAGGTTAAACTCCCTAAAAATATCCAAAATGCAATTCTCATAACATATTTAAAAGTTCCTAACTTTCAGTTCTCAAAGGAAAAGGGGTGGGATTAAAATCCCATACTTGGATTAAAAACAGAGAACCTGTCGACCAGCCCCTGACCCCCGGTCGACCACGATTTTAAATTTTGCCTTAAGAAGAAGGAAGTAGGCTTTTCCCTTGAGGCGCCATCGATCGGATTCAGCAAAGTTCAAGCCTCCTGGGAGAGTGACGTGGCCGAAGGTGAGGGTCTAAGCCAGACAGACACCCAGCAAGGTAGGCTCGCCGACCCTCCTGCAGATACGGCTGAGACAAGCACCGCTAGAAGAAAGGTGGATGAAAATGAAGAGGGAGGATACCTTTTTAGATAAGGGTCACTCATCGAGGGAAATTTCTCGGAGGAACATGCTGTGTGGAGTCTCTTCGTCGACGGGTCCTCTTGCGAAAGCGGGAGCGGAGCTGGATTGATAGTGTCAGCACCCGACGGCACAGACATCGAGTACGCCCTGAGGTTTAATTTCAAAGCCTCCAACAATGAGGCTGAGTATGAGGCCTTGATAGCTGGCCTTTCCTTGGCTAAGTCCCTTAGTGTCGGCCAAATTTTGGTTCACAGTGATTCAAGGCTGGTGGTGAATCAGATACTAGGAGCCTACGAGGCCAAAGACGAGAGGATGGCTAGGTATCTTGAGAAGGTGAGGTCATTGCTGAAAAACTTTAAAGAAGTGAAATTCAAGAGGATACCTAGGCTCGACAATGGCCGTGATGACGCCCTTGGAAGGTTAGCCTCAGCTACTAGGACAGACATAAGGAGGACAGTCCCGGTAGAAATCTTGCTTCGACCAACTATCCTCAGCCTAGACGATGAGGGAACACTTGGCATTTGCATGAATGTTTCTCAAGGACCTTCATGGATGGATCCTCTGATCAGATACATTAAAGGGGGAGAGATGCCAGAAGCAAGCCAAGAGAGGAAGAAGCTGAGATACAGGGCTGCAAAGTTCACTGTCATCGGAGACACGCTGTACAAAAAGGGGTTTCTGCTCCCCTTACTTAGGTGTGTGCATCCCTCAGAGGTCCCTTCCATTTTGCAAGATGTGCATGAAGGGTCGTGCTCAAGCCACATTGGGGGTAGATCCTTGGCGAAGAGGGTGATCACCCAAGGCTACTGGTGGCCGACCGTAGGGAAAGATGCTGCCGCATATGTTAAAAAGTGTGATAAATGCCAAAGATTTGCTACCATCCCTCACCAACCTCATCAGCCCCTCACCTCCATTACATCCCCATGGCTGTTTGCAGTGTGGGGGATTGACCTGGTAGGACCCTTACCGAGGGCAGTCAATAACTATTGGTTCCTTATCGTAGCAATTGACTACTTTTCAAAGTGGGTAGAGGCCGAACCGATGGTCACGATTACAGAGCAGAAGACCTTCCAGTTCATCTGGAAGAATGTGATATGCAGATATGGTCTACCCAACACCCTCATCTCGGATAACGGGACCCAGTTCAAGAATGCCTCTCTGCAGAAGTACTGTGAGAGGGTAAGTATCAAACAATTTTTCTCCACCCCAGGCCGACCTCAGGCCAATGGGCAAACCTAAGTTACGAATAGGACAATCCTAGATGGGATTAAGAAGAGGCTTGAGGAGGCAAAAGAAAGATGGGTCGAGGAGTTATATGCAGTGTTGTGGGCGTACAGGACGGCAGTAAGGACCTCTACTGGGGAGACCCCATTCATGTTAGCTTATGGATCAGAAGTAGTCATCCCCACCGAAGTCGAGTTTCCCACTCATAGGGTCCAAGTGTATGACCCCCAGGGAAATACGGAAGAGAGGAGACTTGACCTGGACTTGATTGAGGAAAGAAGGGAGGATGCTGAGATAAGGCAGGCTTCCTACCAGCAGAGGACCGCAAGATTTTACAATCAGAGGGTGAAACAGAGGCCTATCGCAGTAGGAGACTTGGTCCTCAAGAAGACTTGGCAGAAGCCCAATAAACTCCATCCTAATTGGCACGGCCCCTATAGGGTCACCGACGAAGTTGTCCCTGGGACCTATAGACTAGAAAACCTAGAGGGGGAACCTTTTTCCAACCCCTGGAATGCGGATCATTTGAAAAAATACTACTAGTAGTATTGTAAGGTCTTGATAGGACATGGTTGTAATAAGCATTGTTTCGACAGAACACATGGAAAATTAATGAGAAATATCAGTGTTTCCCTCATCCAGTGGTTATCAGTTCTAGTATGCATGCAAAGAAGTTTATCCCTCGGCTATAATGGGTACCAGTGGAGGGGACGACCCCACCACTGTCCTCAAAAAAGACGAGGGAAGACTTTAAAATCCATTAAATTGGAAAGTTGATCCCTCGGCTATAATGGGGACCAGTGGAGGGGACGACCCCACCACTGTCCTCAAAAAAGACTGGGAAGACTTCAAAAACCATTAATTTGGTAAGTCGAACCCTCGGCTATAATGAGGGCCAGTGGAGGGGACGACCCCACCACTGTCCTCAAGAAAGACGAGGGTAGACTTTGTTAAATACCATTGATTTGGTAAGTTGAACCCTCGCCTATAATGAGGATCAGTGGAGGGGACGACCCCACCACTGTCCTCAAGAAAGACGAGGGTAGACTCCATAAAAATCATTAATTTGATTAGTTGAACCCTCGCCTATAATGAGGATCAGTGGAGGGGACGACCCCACCACTATCCTCAAGAAAGACGAGGATAGACTTCATTAAAAACCATTAATTTGGTAAGTCGAACCCTCGGCTATAATGAGGGCCAGTGGAGGGGACGACCCCACCACTGTCCTCAAGAAAGACGAGGGTAGACTTTGTTAAATACCATTGATTTGGTAAGTTGAATCCTCGGCTATAATGAGGATCAGTGGAGGGGACGACCCCACGACTGTCCTCAAGAAAGACGAGGGTAGACTTTAATTAAAAATCATTAAATTGATTACTTGAACCCTCGGCTATAATGAGGACCAGTGGAGGGGACGACCCCACCACTGACCTCAAGAAAGACGAGGGTAGACTCCATAAAAATCATTAATTTGATTAGCTGAACCCTCGCCTATAATGAGGATCAGTGGAGGGGACGACCCCACCACTGTCCTCAAGAAAGACGAGGATAGACTTCATTAAAAACCATTAATTTGGTAAGTCGAACCCTCGGCTATAATGAGGGCCAGTGGAGGGGACGACCCCACCACTGTCCTCAAGAAAGACGAGGGTAGACTTTGTTAAATACCATTGATTTGGTAAGTTGAATCCTCGGCTATAATGAGGATCAGTGGAGGGGACGACCCCACGACTGTCCTCAAGAAAGACGAGGGTAGAATTTAATTAAAAATCATTAAATTGATTACTTGAACCCTCGGCTATAATGAGGACCAGTGGAGGGGATGACCCCACCACTGACCTCAAGAAAGACGAGGGCAGACTCCATAAAAATCATTAATTTGATCATTTGAACCCTCGGCTATAATGAGGATCAGTGGAGGGGACGACCCCACCACTGTCCTCAAGAAAGACGAGGGTAGACTTTATTAAAAAACCATGGGGTTATTATGTCCCTCGGCTGTGATAAGGGCACATGGGGGGACGACCCCACATTAGTCCTCAAAAAAGACGAGGGAGGGGTTAGTAGCATCAACAAAGAAAATCAACAAGGAGCAAACCATAAAAGAGTCAAATATGGAAGACAACAATTATGGAAAGGAAGAGACTATGGTATTAATAAAGCATAAAGTATCAAATGTTTTACAAGACGAATGAACAAAAATACAAAAATGAGGGTATGGGCTACAAGCAGCCACCCTATGGGACGACATCAGAGGGTAGGGCCTCCTCATCTATGGGAATGGTCTCCTCTGTTACCAGCACTGGGTGATCTTCAGATGTACCGACCCCTTCAACCTGAACTTGGGACTCCACTTGCGACAGGGCCTCAGCAATCAAGGGGTCATCCAGCTGAACCACCTCAAGAGAAGGGCGGATGGATGATACCGTGTCGGCAAACTTTAGGACGACCCACCGACAGGCCGTCCTAATTCCCCTCTCAAGATATTCAAGGCCGAAGCCTTGGAATTCATCAGAGACCTTGTAGGCCTCAACAGCATTGGCCTCGGATTTCTGGATAGCTGCTTCAAGGTCAGTCTTGTGCTTGGCCTCCATATTGGTTAGGGCCTCGTCCTTGTCCTTGATCAACAAGTCCCTGTCCTTGATCAACAAGTCCTTGGCCTGCAGATCGGCATCATGCTGCTTAGTCAGCTCATCAAGGACTCTAGCGTGCTCAGTCCTTGTACTCTCCAACTCGGCCCTCGCAGTGTCCAGCTCTGTCTGTAGGTCGGCTTCTTGTTGAATAGCCCTCTCAGCTTCGTGAAACTTTTGTTGATTCTCGGCCATCCACTTGGTGGCTGAGGTCAAGGCACAAACAGACTGCAAGAAAAAATGAACAAAATATCAAGATGGGCCGAGGTAACAGTTAGTGAGAATGAAATTAAAGGTCAAGACCAGTACTTGAGCAAGGGAGTGAAGACCGTAGTCGTACACTTTGGCAGGAGGCATCTTTGCCAAGAACTCGAAGTCAGAGGCCGATGGTGCAGAGAACATCGAGGCCTTGGCTGCCCTCAAGTTGGTAATAAGGGATGAGGGGTCGGCCCTCAGATGGGACAAATTCTGAGACCAGAAGGCCCCCATGCTGGACGAAGAGGTCGTCCCCTCTGAGGCTTCGACCCTTGCCCTCGTCCTAGGATCAGGCCGATGCTCAACAGGAGCTTCAGGCTCCTTCCTCTTGTGGCTATCAGCTGTCGACTCAACAACCGTCGGCCCTGAGGCCCTTGTCTTCTTTGGAGCTTGCTGAGGCTCCTTCCCCTTCTTCTTTGACAAACCAGCGAGTAGGCTTGGAGCAGTCATTTCCCAGAGGTAATCTGACACATCTACAGGACGACCTGAAAAGGGCACGATGCATCAGAAAAATACAGAGATAAACAGGAAACACTTCAAAAAAGTAGAAAATGGAAAACATGCTGTATAACTCACATAGTTCCGTCAGAGGGCCGACCCTCAGACCAACTTCTTTGAGGTATCGGGGGGTCATCAAATCTTCGAACTTTGGGATCTCACCCTCTCTCCCTCGTCCCCTCAGATACTCAACAATATCCCTTTCCTCCAAGCTAAGTCCGGGGTCTGACCTAGCTTTCATTGAGGGATTAGACCATTTGTTAGGGACCCTCGGACCATCGGCAGAAGGGGACGCCTCGGCGGAGCGCTCCCACGCCCCAGATATGAAGAAGAATCTTTTTTTCCAATCATGATTGGAAGTTTGAGACACGTGGAGAAGTTTCTTCTCAGGCCTTCTCGCCCCTAGATGATAATATTCGGGCTGTTTAGATGAAGAGGTGATATTATAGCAGGCCAATAATACGTCGGACGAGGGCTCATCAGTAAAAGAGTTTTTCCACAAGGAAATGTAACCCAGAATCGTCCTCCAAGAGTTGGGTGGAAGTTGAGAGGGGGAGACGCCTAGAGCCGACAGAATATCTACAATGGCAGGGTGGAGGGAAAGTCTGACACCTACCTTGAACATTTGCTCGTAGACTGCAACCTCTCCCTCTTCACCCTCAAAAACCCTCTCAGTCTCAGAGGGAACCCTCATAGTTACCCCAGAGGGCACTCCGTAAATATGCCTCCATATCAGAAGGTCCCTATCCCTAACGGAGGAGATAAAAGACGAGGCATGGGAAGTATCAACCTCATCATCTGTATTCTCGTCCTCGTACTCATCCCCCTCCATCTCATCACCTGCAGGAGGACCCTGAGGGAAAGCCACTTGGAAGGCATTAGGGGATAGGGTTGTCATAGGGACAACCTCAGAGGGAATTGTACCCTCGGCCTCTCGGGGAGGGCTAAGGTCAGACGTGTCCCTTCTACCAGACGTTCCCGCACCACTTGAGGAGGAGGTTCTCTCGTCCATCTCACTTGGTTTGGGAGTGTTTGCCGGACGAGACGACGACCCACAAGACTCAGAGGGTTCAGATGGTCTTATGGTGGCAAGAGGAATGGGAAAGATGGGTCGTACCCAATTAGGGTCGGCCCCTCGTCTCCTCTCTTCCTCTTCCTCTATTCGTCTGATCTCGGTAAAGAGTTTCTCTCTCAGAGATGGGAATTCAGACACTAAGTTGTAAAGCCTCCTAAGCATTAAAGGGAAGACCCTACACTTGGAGAAATTACACTAGACTTGGCCAATTCAACTACTAACACTTGGGGGATTGACCAGGTTTGACTTCTAGATTAAACCAAAGAACTGAAATGTTTTTCGTCAAGAATGTTCAAGAATTAACGACCGGAGAAGACACCGGAAAAGGCAATAGGGGAACTCTAAGAAAGTGCCAACCTACGACCCTAAAAAATACACAGAAATGAAGACAAAAGAAGGCGCGGGGAGAAAAAGGTTACCTGATGACGAGAGAACAAGAGCGCTGTGAGGCCTGAAAGATTGAAGGCTGCAAATGGCGACTGGTTCTAGAGAGAGAAAATGGTTAGGCGCGAAGAAGAAGAAGTTGGAAAGAGAGTTTAAAAATTGCTTATATACTTTGGCAATAAATGGGCACATTTGCCAAGAAGGGAATAGTCAGGGCACAAAGCCCCATGCAAGTGTGCAGCCGCCCTGCCTTGGGAACTTAAATAGCAATGAGTACCTGCCCATGTGTCACTCATCTAACTAGTCATACACGCATCTCAATTTTAGCAATATCCCTCAGCCATCTCAATGGCACCTATGGCTAAGGGCTGGGGGGTGATTGATATACCCGTTTATATCCTCAGCCTAGACGAGGATTACCTCCAAATGGATGACCCTACGAGGGGCCGACCCTTCAACAATCTCCTGGCGACCCTTCACCATGCCCCAAACGACAGTATGAGGGGCCGACCCTTCACCAGGCTCCAGACGACAGTACGAGGGGCCGACCCTTCATGAAGCTCCGGACGACCCTACGAGGGGACGACAGTACGAGGCCAGAATTGGGCCAGGCTCGCTCCCGGAAGGAACTTTGCCCTCGGCCTCGGCTTATAGGCCGAGGGTGACATCATGACAACGCGTGGTTTGGAAGACGCGTGGAACAGCGCGCGTGAGGCTCATATGACACGTGGCAGACCGTTATAACCGAATCACACCCTCACGTGAGGGAATATTATGTCATCATTTGGCATCTACAGGTGTCAACAGGGGATTAGTTAGATCATCATTCACATGCACCATGCATACTTGGGGGGTACACTACACCCCCCAAGACCTATATATACTTGTCACCTACAACCCTACAGGGGGGAGATCAGATCATGGCAACCCTAGCTAAAACTCTGCTTGTACACACAGGAGAGAGAGAGCCGATGTGCATTGTATCCAAGGCCATTAGTGCCCATACTTAGTGGATCACACACTCACAGTGGATGTAGACCAAATTGGCTGAACCACTATACATCATTGTTTTATTCCCTCTTATACTCATCCCCTTCTACATATTCATACACTTATACATCTCTATGATTGCCATGGTTAAGACTGTTTGAGCTCATTATCACTTATCCGGTGGTGCTGATCCTCAGCATCATCACTACTCGTGGTTGACCGTCTATAGCAGATATCTCGGCCAACCTTCATTTTAGAAGAAACCTAACTTCCCAAAAACCCCAAAATACCAACTTATAACTACAATCTTCAACCCAATCATGTTTCTGACATTAAACTCATGAAATAAATTAACCCGACTAATTATAACCTCAAATCCATGTATAAACATCAAATGTAAGATTTAACCCAAAAATCTCGATTTTAGCATATTTAACCCAAAATCCATATTTTATCCACAAATCATGAAATAAATGACACACATAAATTATTTAAATCTTACCCCAAAATAAGTATATATATATCTTTGAAACTAGATATATATGCCATCACATCATATATGTACAAACCATCACACAAGGTATTTACATCACGACATATAGGTATACATACTCTTTTCCGCTCGTATGTATAAAAGAAGTAAATTCATTTATAAGTATATAACTCTCGTTATACTAACCATTGCTAACTAGCATGCCCTCCTAATTTATTTCATACTACGACCCATCACTTGAAACTTACTCATCTTTCACACCTATTAGTATGAATAGTCTCCCAATTCAATTAACATTAAGGATACCATCTATATCTGAATGCACACTGATCAACAATAATTATCCCCAAATAGAAAATCTCGATGCTAAGAGGATTCCCCACTAAATCGATACGATAACTTAAATTCGTACTCTCTCGAAATAACTCAATACGACCCCAACAATTTATCTTAGGTGAAACTCCCTAAAAATCTCCAAAACACACTTCTCATAACATATTTAAAAGTTCCTAAGTTTCAGACCTAAAAGGAAAAGGGTTGGGATTAAAATCCCATACTTGGATTAAAAACAGAGGACCGGTCGATCGGACCCTGACCCCCGGTCGACCGCGGTTTTAAATTTTGCCTTAAGAAGAAGGAAGTAGGCTTTTCCCTTGAGACGCGGTCGACCGGCCATAGCAGATATCTCGGCCAACCTTCATTTTGGAAGAAACCTAACTTCCCAAAACCCCTAAAATACCAACTTCTAACTACAATCTTCAACCCAATCATGTTTCTAACATTAAAACTCATCAAATAAATTAACCCAACTAATTATAACCTCAAATCCATGTGTAAACATCAAATGTAAGATTTAACCCCAAAATCTAGGTTTTAGCATATTTTATCGACAAATTATGAAATAAATGACACACATAAATTATTTATAAAGTTTAATCACTTGCCTCAAAGTTGTAGAGGTTGAATCTTCCTTGAAATCGCGTATTTGCCAAAATCCCCATGATTTTCTTCTCTTTCTCTTCTTCCTTTTCTCTTCTCTTTCTCTCTCTAGGGCTTTCTCTTTCTCACAAATGAGATTGGCTTCTCACGAGCCCTACTTAAGCCTCATATCCCAATTACCCAACTATAAATGATAATACACAATTTAAATGACTCGGTTACTCCAATTCGAGTCAAACGAACTTAAAATATACCGGAACCCAAATAAGATCCAAGTACAGTCATTTTAACTATCTCGATCCATTCGGAATCAACCGCACACTCTGAATCGTCATTCGAAATACTTTGTAACATCCTCAAATTTTGACCTCAATTGCCAAATTAAAATTTCTCCAATTTAAATAAATAAAATTTCATTTCTCCCGAATTAATTAAATTATCAGTCCTAAAAATCCCGGGGGTATTACAATATGGCAACTATGTTGGTTGTTGGTATGATATTTATGAAGTCATTTGCTTTTGTACAAGTTTGGTTGTGTTTTTATTAGTAAGATTAAATGAAGTTTCATAGAATTGGCCTTTAAGATCTTTAGAGAAGAAATAAATCATTCATTTGCCATCTATGTTTCATGGTTTACAGTGTTCGAGTATGGCATTTGGGTATATTACTCGATTTTACAGAAGCACAACTTATGTTCGATGAAATGTTTACTTGAATATTATTGGCAGGTGAGCTTTGATAAGTTTTTAGTGGAAACATATAGAGTGTTTGGTCTTACTTTTGAGTAGATTAACAAATAAAACGTATAGAGTGAACCTCTCTTTTTACTTTTTATTCTCTGTTTGAATGCTACAATCTTTATCTTTCAATTTAATATTTGTTTAAATAAGTATGTGAAATGTGAGCTTTGGTTCACTTGAAGTATGCACCTACAGTGATGTGTTGAGCGGTGTAATTTATATTGTATTTGTATGTGTGAAGATGTTATGCAAAAGTGAATTTTGAATTTTGTGAATGCGATGTGTGATTCACTAGCCTAGCTTATAGTAGTTTTATTTGTGTAGTTTATGCTGACATAAAGAGCCACTTATTCACATTAATGATTTAATATGTATTGTATGAATCCATATACTATAGTTCAGTTCAATGTTTTTAAAAGCCTCAAGGATTTAATCTAGGACAATTAGGGTCTGGATTAGAGCATAGTAACAATCATGTTCAAGCAGTATGAACGTATACTAGTTCTTTATACCTTTTATTATTTCATGGGATTAGTTACAGTGTTGAGTACAGTGCTTTAAATATTTATGTGGTTTATCCTCTTTTACCTATGTACTGGTTATCTCCTTCATGTCCATAACATTTCTTGTCTCAACCTGGAAAAAATGTGTACTGATATGGTGACTTAGCATAGTTGTTGTCTTTGACATTTTGCATAAGTTGAACAAATCAGATGCAAGTAGGCTAGACGTGAGGTTGGTATTGATGTAGATTTTACCAATAAGGGTTCAAATGATAGTGAAATTATAGAATAACATTTTGATGGATACATAAGTGACTGATGAATATTTTATAATAGAAGAAAAGGAAGAAACTTTTATTTATGGTTAGTTAATTAGTACATAAAATAAAATTATACCTACAATTGGTAGATCTAATTATGATATTATTATCAGGGTGTAAATCTAAAAATAACTATTATGATTATATATCAATAAAAACTTGTAGAAGTATAGTAATTATTTTATTTTTCTTCAGTGTAGAAGACGAGCTTAAAAATCTGTTTACCATCCCGTTTGATAGTTCAAAGCTCCATCGAGTTGGGGAATCTGATAGTTATGAAGAAATGATTAATTTAGCCTTAGCTATGGATACGATAATCAGTAAGGAGGATAACAACCATGTCTCATCCATTTCAACTCTATTTCAGACTATATGCAGAGATTTTGAAGTATTTGGGGAGTATACGGTTGCTGAGGTTGATAATAGCATTATCAAGTCTATGAATGGAGCTAGAAATATAACATAATAAATCTGTCACTTGCTTCTTAGGCACTTCATGTAACGGTGTTTGATCATAGGGTTGAATCTTTCCAAAGTATTAAGAGTCCCAAGGCTTTTGTAGGGGACCTTTTTAACGAAGGGGAAAGTCGTGACGAGATGTCGAGTCAAGTTATAGAAGGTTAAGGCTGTGATGAAATATATGGTGAGCTTTTAGGAAAGAAATTAGGCTCAAATATCATGGAAACTGGTTTTGTTAGCAAGGCAGATAATGAAGATGTTTTGGTAGCGATTAATGCCGAGGCAAAGCTCAAAAAATGAATTAGAATTTGGAGGAATCGATTCTAACAAATTGGAGGTCATGCAGATGGAAAATGAAAAATTTAATGAAAGTTTTTGCAAAAATTGAAGGGACTTCCCAAGAGAGTGATGCATTGATATATCATGATTTTTATGATTTTGATGATTAGTGTAATATTTTTTAAATATTTTTTTAAGTACTATATTAACTGTGTCACCTTTTAGAGTCATGAATTCTTATATGATGATATCCATGAAAAATTGATCTTATTATACTCAAAGGAGATTATATAGATTCACATGTCATTATTTGAATTAAGATATATGGGATAAATTTCTCTGATGAAATTATGCAGTGGAGGAATAAGAGAAGCTTGATGGAGAAGGACAGGAGAAGACTGAAATTATCAAGGAAGATGTCACTAATAGAGGTAAATACTTAAAGTTTAGGCCCTTTATTATTATTACGTAAAGATTAATGGTGACACTGTTAATTTATATAGAGATTGTATGTCATTAATGCTATAGTTTCATTACATATTTAATTATTCGTGTTTCTATAAATAACAGAACTTGGAGAGGTGAAAGAAAATGTTACTTCTACTCTAGCTGAAGATACATTCCAAAGAAGAGGATGGTGAATCAAAAGAAAGAGATGAAAATGTCGAATCTAAAGAGTTTATAGCTTATGAATACAATGAGAATATGGTTATTGAGTTTGAGAGTTAAATTGTTCCCATGCAAGATGAGGTGTTAAAATAAGTTTCCAATATAAGTGGGGGCATTAAATATGTTGTTTCCAAAGAGCCTATTTCAAAAGATGAAGATTTTAAACCATTAATTGAAGAAAAATGTGAAGAAATTAGAGAAACCATATACTTTTTGTCTCCTGCCCGTGCTAATTTTTGCCATTGATAAAAGTATGGCATTACATTATAAATGAAATCATTAATAACTTTTAGATTTATTCTATTTTATAATATATCCAGGGATTCTCTTTTCCATTAATTTAAATCGCTAGGTAGACATATCTACAAGAATGCCTAGTTGATTAAGATCAATTGAAAAGCATCAGAAATATACTCAACCCAGTTATCTGACCGAATAGATATCACAATATTGTTGCATTTCATTTAGATCATTTTCAAGAATTGAATAGCAAGAGATAAAAGTTCAAAAATGATATTTGAGTAAATAAACCCAAGTGCTACAAGCATACTTATGAACAAAAAGGTGATTCGACCTATGATCTCCATTTATTTGGTCATATTATCATTTAGGGGACATAATCCATTTTATGCATGTCATATATATATGTATATATTAGCTACGTGAACACACACACACACACACACACACACACACAAATATATATACTTTATATCATCAATATCAAACTCTCTCCTTAAAATTTCAATTTGACATTGATATGGTTGGCGAAAATAGTTCTAAAAAATCATAGATAATTTTTAAATAGTCTAATTGGATTAAGACGATATATTTGGTGGCTAATTGTATATATGATTTGTCATTATTGACCGATATGGAGGCACAACCATCACAAAAGGAACTAAAAGAGGCATAAACACCTTAAGATGTACCATTGCAATGTGTGTGAACTAGTCGTGTCCTTATCGGACTCCTATTTTAACAAAATAACAAGTTTACACAAGTTTTAGGTTAAAATTAGGCATTAGGGGTGAAATATCAAAACAACAATCGATAGACCAAGAAATAGGCACGAGTAAGTCAATATGGCCTATTGTAAGGAGTGTGAATTGACAGTGTCCTTATCAGACTCCCGGTTTAACAAAATTACAATTATACGCAAGTTTTAGGTAAAAAAATGGGGCATTGGGAGGGTGAAATGTCAAAACAATAACCAAATACCTAAAAAAATAGGGCATTGGAGTTCAAAAACCCAAAGCTACCACTAAATGGTACCGTAAGAGACACAAACACCTCATACGGGACTAATGCCACTAGTAGGTAGGAACTGACCGCGTAGTCACGGGACTCCTGGTTTAAGAATATGATGATAATTTCCAAATATCTAGACTTAGGTTTAAAAACTTGTTGTTAGAGTGCGAAAATCCAAAACATCTCCCAAACAGCCCTATAAAGGCATAAACACCTCGCACGGGACCAATGTAACCGGTAGGAACTGATCACGTAGTCATAGGACTCTCAATTTAAGAATATGAGGATAATTTGTAAATATCTAGAATTAGGGTTAAAAACATGTTGTTAGGATGCGAAAATCCAAAATAACCCCCCAACAGCCCGAAAAGAATGATAAACACCTCGCACGGGACCAATGTAACTTGTAGGAACTGATCGCATAATCATGGTAATTTCGGTGTTAGAATATGATGATAGTTTACAAATATCTAAGCTTAGGCTTAAAAACATGCCGTTAAAGTGCAAAAACCCAAAACAACCCCCAAATGGCCTCGTAAGAGTTACGAACATCTCGTACGAGACCAATATAACTCGTAGGAACTAACCATATAGTCACGGTACTCCCGGTTGATAATATGATGATAATTTGCAAATATCTAGACTTAGGCTTAAAAGCATACCGTTAGAGGGCAAAACCCAAAACAGCCACCAATCGACTCCGTTAGAGACACAAACACCTCGCACGAAGCCGATGTAATTCTTAGGAACTAACCACATAGTCATTGGACTCTCGATTTGAGAATATGACGATAATTTATAAAAATCTAGACTTAGGATTAAAAACATGTCGTTGGAGTGCGAAAACTCAAAATAACCCCCAAAAGGCCCCATAGAAGGCATGAACACCTCGCACGGGATCAATGTAACTCATAGGATCTGACCGCGTAGTCATGCGACTCTCGATTTGAGAATATTATGGTAATTTATAAATATTTAGACTTAGGCTTAAAAATATGTCGTTGGAGGGAAAAAACCCAAAATAGACCCCAAACAGTCCCGTAAGAGGCACGAACACCTTGAGCGGGACCAATGTAACTCATAAAAATTAATGACGTAGTCACGGGACTCTCGGTTTGAGAATATGATGATAATTTGCAAATATGACGATAATTATATGCAATTTTTCTGCTTGAATACGACTTTTTTAATAGTACATGATTACTTATATCATCTCTACTTTGTATCTTATTTTTTGTAGGATAACATTTTAGCGTTAGCTTATATCCACGTGGAAGACAAGATCAAGTTAATGGTATTCAATAGGGAGATTGTTTATTAATTGTTGTTGACATTCGGGATTGCTATTTTTGATATTTTATGGTCGTGCAGGCTTTTGTGATTTTATTATTTAATTATATGGTCATGCAGGCATTTGTAATATTATTATTAAATTTTATGGTCGTGCGGGCTTTACATTAAAGTATGCATTATATTGATATGTTTCAGAATGTCCAGAAAACAGAGAAAATTTTGCCCAATTTTTTTTATCTTTTAACTATTAAGACTTATTATATTTTGAAGTTTAGCATCTACATTAGTTTATCCACAATGTGCCAGATTCACAATTTGTGAATTTTCTTGATTTTTTGCAAATAATATATATGTTGATACCAAAACTAATATGCTGATGTGGACGAATAGTATGAAGACACGTGTCAATCTACGTGGCACAATAACAGCGAGGAAGATCATTTACTGAACAACCATGGTTGGTACCGAGCAACGAGAATACACCGAGGAGCTCTATCATGCCGAGGAACTCCATCCGAGGAACTCTTTCATCCCGAGATACTCTAAGCACTCCGAGGAACTCTTGATCAACGAGCAACTAAGGCGGTCCGAACTGCACCTCGGCCGTGTCATCAATTATCAGACGGACAACTGTTCAACTATTCATTAGATTCTTGACGCACACGCCGCATTAAATGTATTACCCATTCATATGTATATCATTTAATGTATTGGACCTTTCATGTACAGCCTTGAGGCTATAAATACCTTGTATCAATCCCATTCAAAGGGACCGGAATTTCTTGAGAGAACTTGTAATCAAGAATTCCACAAACACTCAGCAATAACATAACAGTGGACGTAGGCTTTATTCCTAGCCGAACCACTTTAAAAATCTTTGTCTTATTTATTTATCTGTGATTGAATAATTAGAGCAATCTAGTTTTTTACATCAACAGATTGGCGCCGTCTGTGGGAAACGACTGTTGTTATCGTTTTTCATAAAAATCATTTGTCACCAATGGCAGATAATCCAGAATCCAGTAATCGAAATGCTGGAAATACTGGAAATCTTCCAAATCCATCTGCATCTCCAGATCTGGCCGGAATTATGATGAATCTGGCTCAGGGACAAACCGCCATGCAAGAATCTATGAGGCAACTCCTTCAAACTCTTCAAGGCGGTGTACCTACTCATTCAGGGCAAAGGACTGATCATGGGCAATCACGATCCAGACGTATTGGGTCATATCGCAATGGGGAATTCAATGATTCTTCTTATCAACCTGGGCGAACTTCATCAATACGGGCTACGGATACTGATCAACATATCTCTCTTTCTCCTGAGAGAACTAGCGCTTTAGAAAGATTAAGCAGGGTGTCTCCTTTCAGTCGGTTAGGACCAAGGAGGAACATGAGTCCACCTAGGGCTCCATCAGGAAGTTTTCGACCACCACCAGGTTCGAGAGAAAGATCTGCACAATCACGACCAATTACTCGTCGAGATAAATCTCAGGAAGCTACGTCAGAGCAATCAGTTGCTCGGACTAAGCGGCCCGAGGAAGGGAATGAAGCATGGAAAGGTTCCATTCAACGATTGGAGGATAGACTGGGAGAAATGGCTAAGGCGAGGAACCCCTTACAGAGAACTTTTGTTCAAGGGACACCTTTTGTGCAAGCCATTGTGGATTTCCCCACACCGTCGAAATTCAAAGCACCTGTAGTGACCCCCAAGTACGATGGAAAGACAGATCCCGTACTTCATATAGAACAGTACCAAGCTGCTGCAGATATCTATGCTGTCCCCGACGAGATGAGGTATAGAGCATTCTCGGGAACTCTTACCGGATCTGCACAGATATGGTACAATAATCTTCCTCGGGGTAAGATTTCAACTTTTGTTCAGTTAGCCGAGCTGTTTATTGGTAATTTTTGTTTTGGAGCAAAACCAGTAAAGCGAGTAGCGCACTTATTAAGTGTTAGACAAAAATCAGGAGAAAGTACTAGAGATTACATAACTCGTTTCAATAACGAGAAGTTGGAAGTCATAGATTATGAAGAAAAGACAGCAATCACTGCTTTGATGAGTGGTTTGCTGCCTAACAAGCTATACTATACTCTGGCCAAAGATCCGCCTAAAAATATGTCGGAATTGATGGCAAAGGCGGCCAAAATCATGAATGCCGAGGAGGCTATGACTGCGAAGAAAAATATGGATAAAGAAGTTAAAGTGGAGGTCGACAACTCTAAGAAGAAAGATCAGAAAGGTAATGGTGGTGACAAATATTCCAGGAATAACAGGATAAAGTTGGAAGCCCTAAAGAAGTATGATAATTATACTCCATTGAAAATGGGTATTAATCATGTTTTAGAAGAAATCAGGAATAACGAGGAAATCAAATGGCCAGAGAAACTGAAGACAGATCCAGACATGAGGAATAAGACCAAATATTGCGAGTTTCACAAAGATCATGGCCATATGACCAAAAATTGTATAGCCCTTCAGAACGAGATTGAAACACTCATTCGAAGAGGAAAATTATCAAAGTATGTAGATCGCAGAAGTGAAAGGAGGAATGATGATAGAACTAGAGAGAGATCTAGATCTCCTCGTCGTGCAGAGGAGAAAAAGAGGAGGGCCCATGAAGAGGATCCAGATGATGACCCCGATCTTCCCAAGAAGCCGAGGAAACCTGAACGAGAGGTATTTTCCATACGTTTTGGATCATTTCATTGTAACGTTATTACAGGGGGAGATGCAGGAGGAGGAGACCTTACTGCAGAAAGAAAAGCTTATCTCGGAGAGGCTCAAGCTTGCTCATATATTCAGCGAATAAACCTGGCCGAGGATGATCGTCCAAGGAAGGTAAACAAAGAGAAGCTAGTAATTGGTTTTTCAAAAAACGACCTGGCAGGTGTTCTTTACCCTCATGATGATCCTTTGGTGATCAAAATGAGAATGAAGGACGTGATCATTTCAAGGGTGTTGGTAGACAATGGTAGTTCGGCAGACATCATGTACTATTCATGCTTTGATAGCCTGAATTTGAAATTATCTCAATTGGAACCTTATCACAGACCCCTTCTGGGTTTTGCTGGCGAGAAAGTTTTTCCACTTGGGACGATCGAGTTGGATATATTCATTGGAACCTGGCCTGTCTGTCGAACAGAAAGAATACGATTCTTTGTGATGGATAAGAATGTGCAATCGGCCTACAACATCATCATGGGAAGAGTTGGATTGAAGAAGTTCGAAGCCGTTCCTTCAACAGTACATCAATGTTTGAAATTCCCAACAAATTTCGGAGTTGGAGTGGTGAAAGGTGATCAAAAAGTAGCTCGGGAATGCTATTATTCGTCGGCCGAACAAGAAGAACTAGAAGGATCGATGAAAAAGACTACTACTTACCAGGTGGAGGAAGGTACCGAAATTGAAACTCTTGATCCCAGGGATGAATCTCAACTTGTAAAAGGACAGGTGATGGAATCTACAGAAAATGTTATTCTGGACGACGAGCATCCTGAACGAATAACCCAGATAGGTTCATCGTTGGATATGTCAATAAAAGAGGAGTTGATAACTTTCTTGAAGAATAGGAAAAATACTTTTGCTTGGAGTCATGAAGACATGCCAGGAATAGATCCAAACTTCTTATGTCATGAACTCAATGTGAATAAGGAGATTAAACCTGTAAAGCAGAGAAGAAGGGTGTTTAGTCCCGAGAAGAACCAGGCCATACAGGAAGAAGTCGAGAAACTCCAGAAAGCCCAATTCATTGAAGATGTAAAATATCCAGATTGGTTGGCTAATGTGGTGATGGTAAAGAAGAAAAACAACAAATGGAGAATGTGTGTCGATTTCACCGATCTCAATAAGGCATGCCCCAAGGATCATTTTCCATTGCCCAGAATTGATCAACTAGTGGATGCTACCTCGGGACACGAGCTACTCAGCTTCATGGATGCTTATTCTGGCTACAACCAGATCAAAATGAAACCTGAAGACAGGGAAAGTACTTCTTTTATTACCCCTAGGGGAACTTATTGTTATAATGTTATGCCTTTTGGTTTAAAAAATGCAGGTGCAACATATCAGCGGTTGATGAACAAGGTTTTTACCGAACAAATCAGCCGCAACATGGAGGTCTATGTCGATGACATGCTCACTAAAAGCAAGAAAGCTGCTGATCATTTGATTGACTTGAGTCAAACTTTTGATCAATTGGATAAATACCAAATGAAGCTTAACCCGACGAAGTGCACTTTTGGAGTACGAGAAGGAATGTTCCTCGGATACATCGTCAATCAGCGAGGTATTGAGGCAAATCCAGATAAGATCAAAGCTCTTCTAGGGCTGCGATCTCCGACGACGAAGAAAGAAGTGCAGAGTCTTACCGGACGAGTTGCAGCGCTCAACAGATTTGTATCTCGAGCAACTGATAAATGCATACCATTCTTCAAAACACTTCGAAAAACCTTTGAATGGAATGAGGAATGTGAAAAAGCTTTTCAAGACTTGAAGAAATATTTGGGAGCACCCCCACTGTTGTCAAGACCAATAACAGGAGAAAAGTTGTATTTGTATTTGGCAGTATCAGAGAACGCAGTCAGTTCAGCGTTGATCAGATTGGAGAATGGAGTCCAAAAGCCAATTTATTACACAAGTAAGGCTTTCCGAGGTGCAGAAATCAGGTACCCAAAGCTAGAAAAATTGGCATTGGCACTAATTGAAGCAAGTAGAAGAATGAGGCCATATTTCCAAGCCCATACCATCATCGTGTATACTGATATGCCATTGAGACAAGCCCTCCATAAGCCAGAAAAATCAGGGAGACTGATGTACTGGGCAGTAGAACTTGGTGAATATGATATTGTGTATGAGCCCAGATCATCATTCAAGGGGCAAGCTGTAGCAGATTTTATAGCAGAATTCACGTACCCTGATACCCCCGAGGAGCAAAAGGTGCCTGCTGATCTACCTGTGGATGATACAGGATCAACAGAAACATTTGCTGACCTACCTGTGGATGATACAGGATCAGCAGAAATAGGTCCAAACCAACCAAGGTTGGTAAAAGGGTACGAACAGATGATTGACGAGGAGCGAAAGATACCGGGGGATGATAGGAGAAAACAGCAGATATTTTATCGAGGAACTCTGACAGATAAGAAATTTGAAGACGAAATACCTACATGGAGATTATATGTAGACGGATCATCCTGCACAGCTGGTTGTGGAGCAGGAATTGTTTTGATCACTCCAGACGAGATTGACATGGAATATGCTTTGCGATTCCAATTCAAAGCCTCTAACAATGAAGCGGAGTATGAGGCCATGATAGCAGGTCTTAATCTAGCAAAGACTATGGAAGCACAACAAGTGATGGTATTCAGTGATTCTCAATTAATTGTGTATCAGATGATGGGAATGTATGCGGTTAAAGGAGATTTAATGATCAAATATCATGCAAAGGTGATGAAATTGTTGACAGAATTTGAGGCCATTCAATTGGAGAGAATACCGAGGATGGAGAATGTACAAGCAGACGCACTGGCCCGACTAGCATCAGCTACTCGTACCGAGATGCGAAGAACCATACCGATTGAAGTATTAGAAGGTCGGAGCATAGATGAAGATCTGACAACGAATGTGATTACCCTTGATTTAGGACCATCTTGGATGGATCCAATCAGGAAATATGTTGAAGAGGGTGAATTTCCGGAGGACAAACTCGCTGCCAAGAAACTGAAGTATAAAGCTGCTCGGTATGTATTAACTAATGGTATTTTGTATAGACGAGGAATTATGGCAGGTTTGCAGAGATGTGTACATCCCACCGAGGTGAAAGAATTGATTGAAGAAATCCATGAAGGATCTTGTGGAGCTCATGTAGCAGGTCGAACACTTTTACAAAGAGTGATGACACAGGGATATTACTGGCCGACAATGAGGGCTGATTGTATAGCCTATGCCAAGAAATGTGATAAGTGCCAACGTTTTTCCTCCATCCGACGAACTCCACAAGCATTGCTAACACCAATAACTTCCCCTTGGCCATTTGCCATGTGGGGAATTGATTTGGTTGGACCACTGCCGACCACCCGAGGAAGATTCAAGTATCTCGTAGTTGCAGTGGACTATTTTACTAAGTGGGTGGAAGCTGAGCCTCTTATCAATATGACGTACGAGAAGGTATACCAGTTTGTATGGAAGAATATCATTTGTCGATATGGTCTCCCTCATGCTTTCATCACAGATCATGGAACACAATTTGATAATGAAGAATTTGCTGCCTATTGTCATCAGTCGAACGTTTTGAAGTTTCATTCAGCACCAGGCCATCCCCAAAGCAATGGACAGACTGAAGTGACGAACAGAACATTACTGAATGGGTTGAAAAAGAGGCTAAGTGAAGCTAAAGCAAATTGGATTAATGAGCTCCAATCAGTATTATGGGCCTACCGAACAACTCCCCGAGCAGCAACTGGAGAATCACCATATATGCTAGCATTTGGAAGTGAGGCTGTGATACCGGCCGAGTTGGGTCTCCCAACGCATAGAGTGCTGAATTTTAACTCTCCGATCAGTGACTTGATGAGAAGAATGGATTTGGATATGCTCGAAGAAGTAAGAGAAGAGGCAGCCATTAGGAATGCTGCTTATCAACAACGAACAGCTCTGTTCTACAACAAAAGGGTGAAGAAATGCGATTTGAAGGAGGGTGATTATGTGCTGAAGAAAGTCATTCAGAAACAGAATAAACTGGAGGCAAACTGGCATGGACCTTACCGAGTTACAGAGGTTGTTCGACCTGGAACCTACAGAATAGCAACTCTAGAAGGAGAAGAATTTCAGAATGCATGGAATGCTGAACACCTGCGAAAGTATTATCAGTAATGTAAAATGTAAAGCATTTCCTTCATTATGAATAAAACGAGGATGGTTCACCATTTTCTTTCTGTTGAAAGTTTTTCGGGGAATACTAGCGTTGAACAATACACTGCTTGACAAGAAGAAGACTGCTCACACTGCTTGACAAGAAGAAGACTGCTCTACGGAGTCATGCTCTACGGAGCCATGCTCTACGGAGTCAAGCTCTACGGAGCGCTCTACGGAGCAAAAGTGCTATAAGTAGCCAACCTCCTTTGGTTAGGAGGATAAGCTCTACGGAGCAAAAGTGCTATAAGTAGCCAACCTCCTTTGGTTAGGAGGATAAGCTCTACGGAGCGCTCTACGGAGCAAAAGTGCTATAAGTAGCCAACCTCCTTTGGTTAGGAGGATAAGCTCTACGGAGCGCTCTACGGAGCAAAAGTGCTATAAGTAGCCAACCTCCTTTGGTTAGGAGGACATGCTCCAAGGAGCCAAAAAGTTCGAAAGAACCCTACTACTCCTTTGATTAGGAGGTGTAGACCAGCATGATCAACTACGGTTGGTAAGACTTTATATACTCTCGCATTACAGCTTATGTTGGTCGGGAGGTAACATTATTACAAAAAGTTCTTTAAATAAGCTCTACGGAGCGCTCTACGGAGCAAAAGTGCTATAAGTAGCCAACCTCCTTTGGTTAGGAGGATAAGCTCTACGGAGCGCTCTACGGAGCAAAAGTGCTATAAGTAGCCAACCTCCTTTGGTTAGGAGGACATGCTCCAAGGAGCCAAAAAGTTCGAAAGAACCCTACTACTCCTTTGATTAGGAGGTGTAGACCAGCATGATCAACTACGGTTGGTAAGACTTTATATACTCTCGCATTACAGCTTATGTTGGTCGGGAGGTAACATTATTACAAAAAGTTCTTTAAAGAACAAAATATTCCAAACTGTACCAAGTATGGTTGGTCGGGGATAAAAACCCACTAACTGTAGTTGGTCGATGAGGATAAATGTATTGACCTTAGTTGGTCGGACACATGTTTATATTTGAAAATTGAACCAAGTATGGTTGATCGGGGATAGAAACCCATCAACTGTGGTTGGTCGACAAACATTATTTATCCACCTTGGTTGGTTGGAAACAATTTTGAACAATTTATGCTTGTTATAAATTCTAAGTTGGTTGATGAACCATATAATTTGCAAACAGAAAAATAGCTATTGGCAAAACAAAAAATGAAATTCTTTCATTAAGATAAAAATGTATTACATGTTACATGTATGTGCTAACTATTACATTAAAGATTCCTACTCTATTGGTTTCTTTCCTTTGTCCTTTGAGACAGGTTCCTCGCCAGCAGGAGGATCCTCTAGACAAAGAGGAGAATTAATAAAGTTCATGTCCTTCAGCATTCTGACATTCATTATTCTAGGAGTGTCCAACAGGTGCTCAGGACGAGATACTTCAACTTGAGAATGAAGGTTATAATCACCAAGATATTTAGAGATCAAACTCCGAGGAATGGAGCGAGCAGGAATCCATGCCATATCCAATTTATAGGGAGGAACAGGCAAGTCTAGCAATCCAGGAGCATGATAATCCCATAAATAATGACCTTGTTCCAATTTTAATACACCCAGGGCGTTCAACCATCCCTGCTTATAACCTTCGTTGTTAGCATTTTCAAGGCGATCATCCAAATGGTAAAGAGCTTCATTATAGCCTGCATTCCAGAACTCCCGAGGCTGTTTATGGAATTGGAAAGTTAATCTATCTACTTGCTCGAGAAAGTTCTTGATAAGAGCATCTTTATTATTCAGATCAGACTTCATCGCAGCCAATTGATCCTCTAAAGATAAATTTTTCTTAGACAAATCAGACAGAGCACGATCCTTAACATTTAGTTGGAATGCTTGAGTTTCCAGAGTAGATTGGGTGCGAGATTCTTCAACACTACGGCTAAGAATTCTTGATCGGCTCCGAGAAGCAACTGGAGAACTTTGCTCCTCGACGATTCTTCCTCGTCCCCGAGAACTCCTTCCTCGTCCCCGAGCAGTCACAGGAATAATAGACTTTTTCAAGTCATCCAACTCTTGCCTTAGTTTGGCGTTTTCAACCTCTAGAAACGAAAAACCTTCATCAGTAACTGGTACTAATGCAGTGGAAGAGGAGGCAACGGATTCATATTGAGCCAATCTTTTCTGCAGACTATTATTTTCTTGTTCCAGGATCTCGGCAATTTGTCGGCAGGCTTCAACTTCACCTTTTAGGGTCCTTTCCCTAATGTCATATGCAGCAATGATCTTTTTATGACCTGTATCAGAGGAAAGTTGTTGATATCTATTTTCATATTCCTCGTGTAATGAAGCCATCGATTCATTGTGCTGGCCTTGGAGATCCTCTAAGGAACAATGCAACTCTTCAATCAAGTCATAATAAGCGACATTGTTAGCTACAGCTCGGTCGAGTAAACTTTTCAAATACCGATAAGCATCAGTCGCCTGTTCTGAAGCATCATGACCAAGAATGTCAGCAATTTCAGAAGAACTAAGGTCTGTATGACCAGCCCTATAGTATTGGTGACATTGCTGCATCAGCTCGGTATCATGAGAAGAGATTAGTTCCATTCTAGCAACAAACTAAAGACAAGAAAAAGACAACAATCAACAAAGAATCATCAATAACGGCGATGAGTAAAGAAGTATTTTATTAGATCATAAAAGGATTACAGTGTTCGATTACAAATGATAAAAGATAAGAATGATACCGAACAACTTCACACCTTTTCCTTGTCTCCCAAGACTTTCTCGGGAGGCTGGGACGAGGAGCTCGGTTGCTCGGTGATAACAACAGCTTGATCAGCAGAAATCTTCTCGGCAGGAGGAGGCATAGAAGAAATATCCTCAATGACAGAGGGTTGAGAAGCAGAAATTGGGACATCCACAGCCATGGAAGATTCATCTGATGCAGGTTCATCTTCTTCTTCTTCTACAATTGGTGGAGGAGGACCAGGGAGATGCCGTTGGAATAGTTCAGAATTGTCTTGGATTTTTAGCTCTTGTAGAGCAGCTACCCAACCGTCATGGAAGTATTTCAACTCCCCATATTTGACTTGAGATGTCATAGCTGCAATCCCTTTATCCCATCCTTTTTCCCAACCAGCACTGAAATGTTTCCTAACTGCAACTTTTCTTTTCAACTGCTCCGAGGAGAGTTTGACATCCAATTGTTCTTTCTGGATTTTGATGTCTCGCAAGATAGACAGTTCTTCTTCTGCCTTCTTCAGTTGGTCATCGCACTTTTGCTGATTGACCTCTAAGCTTTTCACCTTCTCCTCCAAATTCTTGGAGGTTTCAGCCATCTTCATCTTATCAGCCTCAGCTGCAGCCAATTTTTTCTCCCAGGCAGCTTTCTCCTCGACGTACTGCTGGCGAGATTCTTTCACAGATTGGGCTAAACCCAAGAGGGCATCGTCAACATCGGACGAGGAACTAGAAGCTTTAATAGCTTGATCTTTCTTCACGATGGTATTGAAACAGTTCACCAGCTGAAAGATAAGAAAAACAATAGAGTCAACACAAATACAAGAGTTCAGGAAAAAGAAAAGAAAGACCAAAGGTATGAGAAATTTACTGAAGAAAGATGGCGAGCAGCTAGGGATGTCAGTGTATCCCTAGGAATCTTTTCATCAACCCCGAGAACCTCGGGTATAACTGAGCTCGTTGAAGAGCTCGGAAGAATGATTTTTGAAATACTACTACCACCAGCGGGTAGAGAAGATGCAGTTCCAGCAAGATTAACCGAGGATGATTTCCTCAATCTCTTCAAAGGAGGGTCAGCAGCATCAACCAAGGAAGAGGTCTTGGTTGGAGAGATTGTAATTACATCAGCACTAGCATTTTTCTTGCTCGGGGCCACTGGGGGCTTCTCGGCAAATTTGGATGAACTGGCATCTACTTTTTTAGTCCCCTCTGGGACATCAATTTTGCTTTTCTGTGCTCCAACAGCAGAAGAAATTTCACCAAATAGAGCAGGAGGAGCTCTTTTCTTGCCCATTCTCTGAGATAGGGGAATATGAGAATCTGAAGATGAACTTTCTGGTGTTGAGGCTGGTTCAACAGGGCGAGCAGTATAAGAGGTTGTGTAGCTCTTATACTGCAGCAAATATGATGCAGATCTAATATGCTCGTCTGCAATCGTCTTATGCAAATTCCAGATAAGTTTTAAATGCTTGATATTCACTTCCGACTCTTTTGGAGTTTTTCTTTTACTATCAACTGCAAATAAATACATAAATCTCAGTCATACATTTTGTCAAACATGATGAATACGCAATTTCATAAGTAAAATAAAAATGAAAAATAAACCTATCCCATTGCCGTATGAGGGGCATCTAGGACCGTTGTATACTTCATTCCCAGATAAAGGCGCATGTTGCCAATTTTTTATGACCAACCCATGCTCAAAATAATCTCTATTTGAATCAGGGAGGTTAACTACAAGGGCTCTATTTAAAAACCTAGTTTTTAAATAATAAATATTATCTAAAGTGGCCCATTTATAGCAGTACATGATTTCTGGGATCCCTATACGAGTCCCATGAGTTAGATTTAACTTGTGCACCCCGTTAATTATTCTCCATGAATTGGGGGCTATTTTTGCAGGAACAAGATCAAAATATTGACAAAACTCAAGACATAATGAGTTTGGGGGAAAAGAAAAACCACATTCAGCAATGAAAAGACTGGGGAACCAATGTCCCTCAGCCAATCGAAAGTAATCTAAAAGCTCAGAAAGAACCTCTAGAGTTACCCAAGAAGGAATGGAAAAGTCAGAACGAAATTTCTCAGCAGATTCAACAATATAAACCATATTGAATAAAAGAGATGCAGAAGAAAAGAAGAAGATCTTACAGAAAGAAAGGAGATATGTTGACAACGAACGGAAACAATGATGAACACACAAGAGAGAGGAAGAGAATAGAAAACTTGAATGCAGAAAAATGGAAAGTGTAGACGACGGTATGGTCACCAAAGGAGTTTAAATACTTTGCATTGGGAAGCGGCGAAAGAAATGATTACTAAAAAGAAACTACTGAACTTCCGGCGGCTAAAAAGACAAAAGTTGCACGAAGATCGAAGCGCTTGTAAAAAAGGCGGAAACTGCGAAATGAGAAGGAAATTTGAATACAATGCTCCTAAAACCCAGGAAGGTCATTTAATATTACCATATACCGAGAAAGAATGTCCCATACTCCTCAAAGTTCGAAATATGAAACATTGGGGGCTTCTGTTGATACCAAAACTAATATGCTGATGTGGACGAATAGTATGAAGACACGTGTCAATCTACGTGGCACAATAACAGCGAGGAAGATCATTTACTGAACAACCATGGTTGGTACCGAGCAACGAGAATACACCGAGGAGCTCTATCATGCCGAGGAACTCCATCCGAGGAACTCTTTCATCCCGAGATACTCTAAGCACTCCGAGGAACTCTTGATCAACGAGCAACTAAGGCGGTCCGAACTGCACCTCGGCCGTGTCATCAATTATCAGACGGACAACTGTTCAACTATTCATTAGATTCTTGACGCACACGCCGCATTAAATGTATTACCCATTCATATGTATATCATTTAATGTATTGGACCTTTCATGTACAGCCTTGAGGCTATAAATACCTTGTATCAATCCCATTCAAAGGGACCGGAATTTCTTGAGAGAACTTGTAATCAAGAATTCCACAAACACTCAGCAATAACATAACAGTGGACGTAGGCTTTATTCCTAGCCGAACCACTTTAAAAATCTTTGTCTTATTTATTTATCTGTGATTGAATAATTAGAGCAATCTAGTTTTTTACATCAACAATATATTTTGTTTATTAAAAAATTTGGCAGCGTTTAAAACTGTGCCATAAGCATGCCAAAAAATGAAAATATGGCACGCTTATGAAATAATCTGGCACGTTTTATAACCGTGACAAAAGCGTGACAAAAAAATTGTCACGCTTTTAAACCGTGTCAAAATCGTGGAAGATTCAATATCTAGCATGGTTTGAAACCGTGTCAGAAGCATACTAGATTACAATCTTACATGATTTTAAACCGTGCCAAAACCTCGCCAGATTTGGCAATCTTGCACGGTTTTAAACCGTGTCGGATTGTTGTTTTTTTTATAGCGAACAGGTCGAGGCATGCCAAGAGCGATTTTCAAGCCTTAAGTTTCATCTTAACTCCATGTCTTAGAGTCATGCCTTGGTCATGCAAAAAGCTGTTGATGAACATGCGGCAGTATCTTAGAGGATCGTTGGTGAGCGTGCTACTGATTTAAAGGTTGCTGGTGAAGATGTCGTGTCCAAGTTTAAAACTTCAATGGACTTTTAGGTTGTCCAAAACAAGGCATACATCTGCGAATATAAAGAGATGAGGCACAAAGTTTCCAAAAATTTCCCTTAGGCTAAGGACACTGTGTTTGCCTGGAGGTTTAATGACGCCAAGCTGAAGATGGATGAAGAATTGGCTAGGAGTCGAAAGGAAGAGGCCACAACATCTTCTTCTTTGAAATTTTATTTATTAATTTGTATGAAATTTTTTAGTTACTTTGTATGAAACTTTAATGTTGATTTATTACGCCGGGCTAAAAAATTGGTGAATATTAATCACAAATTTTTTAGGGTTAAAAGTTGCAAAACAAGTAAAATTAACCTAAAAAATTCTCCTCGGGGGCTCCTGCCCCGAACCCCCGGCATTTATAAAAAAAATTCGCACCCACAGATAAAATATCCTGGGTCCGCCACTGGACGCAACCCTAATAATGATATGTCTAAAGGATTTAGACAATACTCCGTGGCTTGAGGGGTAGAGTGGCCCCAAAGGCTTTAGACATGGATGCCTTTATCTTTTGTGGTCTTCTAATACTACTATGGTCTTCTAGTTCTTGCAGTATTTAAAGGCTTATCATGTCCAAAGGCTTCAGATAATTCTTCGCGACTTGAGGGGTACAATGGGCCCAAAGGCTTTAGACTTTATTTTGTGTACCTGAGGAGTACAGTGGCCCACTAAGGCTTTGGGCATGGCTTATTGCTTTTTGATTGCTGCGAATGTTAGGATGGGGCCTTCAACTTTTGCAATCGTCCCTTGCTATTGTGATCTTTTAGATCTTAAAATCCTCAAATTTTGCATGGGTATTACTTAAGAGCCTCCCCAGCCTAATGCACTATTCTGGAGTCTTCCTCGAGACTTTGATAAATGACTCCCTCTAATTAGGGAACCACCATCATCAAGGATCCGACCAAAACCACTAACACGATGTTCTTTCCAGTTGGGATCTCAGTGCAAACTAAGTCTGATTTCTTATGACTTAAGTTTTGTTGTTGGAGATGGATTTACACCTCATATGGTTTTTGGGCATCTCTGACTCCCTATCCGCGGTCGTTAGTAGGGTTATTGGGCATTTCTGCCTCCCTGGTCGCGGTCTTCCTGCTCTAGGGTGGTTTTGGCACCTCTGACGATGCGGTCGTATATAGGGTTTTGGGTATTTCTACCTCCCTGGTTGCGGTCTTCTTATGGTCTAAAGAACCATAGCCTTTATCGATGTCTTAAGGTGTGATTATTGTCAGGTTTTTCGTTAAACCTATTAAACACGAATTTGCGAAGGAATTAAAGTAAGTTTTTAACTTTTCATTGATATAAAATTGAGGTATTACAAAATTTATTTTTCTGGCCAAGTCACTATAAGAAATTTGAGTTACGACGGCGTTTTTAAAATGTCAGCAAATCATAAAAAAACATCGCTGAAAAGAAATTCGACGCTTTTGGAAAACGTTGTGGTATCTCCAGTCGGGAAATACCGACGTCTTTTAAACGTCTTTAAATCTTTGCCCCTGGGTAGATTATGCGACATTTTTTAGGAAAAAACGTTGCTTTTTTACGATGCATGCAAAAAAAGTCGCTAAATTATATGCCAACATTTTTTTAACAAGAGCAAAAATTACGACATTTATGCATAAACATCAGGTTTCATCAGAAACCACTTTGGTATCTTTAACTATTATTTAACAATACAAAATCAAAAGTAACTTCTAAGGAAGTGAAACACCATTCCGAAAAATCTATTATATTCAAGGGAGCATCATTAATATCAACGTAACTCAATAAATATAGAATCGACTAAGCATTGAGTATTTATATAATCAATCTTCCAAAATAAAAATGTATTTTCAATCCAAAACAAAGTCTACTACGTGTCCAAATTATCCCAGTAAAATAAAAAGGGACTGCACATTATCTTCCAAAACGTAACAAAAGTTTCTTATAATTAGTCAAAATACACCTCCACGAGCAAGCCGGACCAAATTCAAAATCTACAAAAAAAAAGTGAATGAAATGTTAAAATGAAAATTAGTCAAATGGGATATTAAAAGAATGAAAGGTGTACTTACATTGCACGTGGGTCTTTTGCCTACTTGTTCTTTTTTATGCTCTTAGTCGCCATGCGATTCTGAAATTAAAGATAAGAGTAATTATGTTTCAACTTATGTGAGTAATTATAGCAAATAAGGCATAATAAATTTTATTAAATCATCCAACTTAAGATGGATTGCCACACTATAATATTCAATTTTTTAAAAATGTAAATCCATCGACGATTAAAATTAAAAACTAGTTTATTATCCTTATAATGAATAAAAATAGTGTAATGCTAGAATACAAGTTTTAAAGTTGAATAAGTAATGGGGGTAAGGTTTGCCTACATCTACCTCTTCCAGACCCTATTAAAGTGGGAGTAATGTATATTGGGTACAGCATCTTTAAGTCGATTTGGAAAAGTACACATCACAACATCTTTTGATTACTTATATAAGTATTTGACAATTTCAAGGGTCAAAGTTGTATCAATAAAAAATTAGGGAGACCAAAGTAAAATATTGAGGTGAAACTTCTAATAACCCTAATAATGTAGGCCTATGTAGATCATATAGGTCAAATGAGTTGACTTGGTTATAGATAATAGAGTGATAATGAAAAAAGTTAAGATAATTAACATCGAATAATATTATTAAGATAATGTAGTTTCTTTTAACTTATAATATGGATGTATTTTTATTTATGTAAGCATGTGGTATCTAAAACCAATATGTAATGGGGATAGATCTTCACGAATGTGTAACCGAAACGAGCCGAGCTCAAACACTCCCATAATCTAACGAGCCAAACACGAACACAATAATTTAAGCTTTGTTCGAGCTCGAGACGAATTTGAACAAGGTTTATATTAAACGAACCGAATATGAACATGGTGAAGTTCGATTAGGCTCGATTCAATTGCATCCCTACTCTCAAATGGACTTTGTATGCTCACACATCTATAGACAAGTAAATTCAGTGGCTGATAGATTATCAAACATGGGTATTATTCGTGATGATGTTAAGTGGTGGTGGAATGATCCTCATGACATTATTTCTTTGGTTACCTAAGACCTTTATCTTATTCTTCACTATAGGTTTATATACTATAGTGAAGTGTGATGCATATATATATTAATTATACACTGAGGGTTCAAATCTAATCGCCCCTTAATTTTTCTTGACAAATTATTCATTTTTATTGAGACATTCAAATTAAATTAAATAGACAACTGAGTTTAGGAAAAAGACATAAGAAGATCTAAATTAAAAATCTTAGCTGCTCAGAAACAATACGGTTCATATGGATTACATTCATGAATTGAAATAGTGTACGGATGTTATAACCTCACAATAATTCTGAAGTTGGGATCTTGATATAATTTGTGGTGGTGTTTGTCACTGTTGAGATTGAACCTTTGATGGATAGTGTCTCGACGATTCAAGAGTATCAACATTGGCATCATGGGGAACTTACAAAAAAAATTACATGGCATCATGGATATCAGTAGCTTCGTTTCCCCTGTCATTGTGTATGAAGGCATAATACATTAAAGACACTAATTATAACTTTATTCGATGATGTCATAGACATTACTCTAGTATCAACATTACCATGATTGGGGGGGGGGGGGGGGGGGTTAAAGAGAGATATTTGGGAATAAGAATGAAACCTCACGTTACCAAAACACCCAAACTAGAACATTATCCATTAATTTTGAAACTAAAAGAAACATTAAGTTTACATTTCCCAAAATCAATATCATTTATTATAATTATATCCATAAATTACACATTAACATAACACAAACAAAAAGATCCACATTGATATGTAAATCAATTCACATGATAAACTAACATAAAAATAAATCATAAACACGCCAGTGACATCAAGTAGACATTTAGCTAACATCAAGTCCTCATTCAACTACCAGTATAGATTATTAATAGCATGTGGTTCTATTGTGAGTGAAACACAACTATTTGCAATGGTTCTCTCTCACAAATTTCATGTCATCAGTTGTGTCATTTCATTTCTCTAGAACATGGATCTATTTTGTGTGGAAAAATGTTAAGCCAACTATTTTTTAAAATTTTAAGTGCAAGTCAAATCTAACTCTAAAAGTTGACACTTTTAGTAGGTGGTGTTGATGCATAGTTACTGTTATTTCTTCTTATTTGTACAAATACTGTGTATTATTGAGACAAGAAGAGAATTTTTAAAATTTGATGAACATGGTGATTCAAAATAAAAGCACAAGTATGTATACCTTTTGAAATGGAAGGTTGAGGTTGAAGTGGCTTGAAGGAAGGTTCTCTTAGAAAGATGGAACAATGGTAATGAATCCAAGAAAGAAACACGCAGTGAACATCACTAGACTGAACCATGATTTAAAATAGAGTATTCTTACAACAATGGAGAAAGATATCGAACGCAATTAACAAAGATGAGGAATGGAGTGGTTAGGTACAAGTGATAATAGTAATAAATACCAGAAACAAAAATAGAATGGAGGAGAGGAGAGGAGAGGAGAGGAGAGGGATACTTGCAATTTGTTTGATATAATTCAAGGAAATAGAGGGAAACCAAATAAGTTTAGACGTGTAAAGGGTTGGATAAGATCCAGATACATTAAAAAGAATGGAGGTTATAACAAAGGGCTACAACAACAAACAAGAAATGCAAATCAAGATGATCAACAGTCTTTTTCATTTCATACATCTAATCATAGTTGTCAAATCGCGAATTGTATCGTGAATCGTTTACCCCTCAAATCGCGAATCGTGAATCGAATCGGTCGAATCGGAACCAAATGATAAAAACGTAGTAAAACATATGTAAATGGGATTTAACACTATAGAATTGGTAATTAAGCGTAATATGACAAAAAACTAATCGTAGCACGTGATAATATACCAAAATATATCATAAAAATTAACTATAGCACATGTTCTCATTCATTTTAAGCTTAAAAATGTAAAAAACTAAAAATATATCATAAAACAGCCTACATATTAATTTAAAACATCCTACATATTAATTTAAAATAATAAAATAAATACTAAGGTTAATTTAAAATAGCCTTCATACTAATTGAAAGCAACAAAAAAATATACCTTCAAAGATTTTATAACAAATACAAAAGTTTTATAACCAAAAAAACAAAAGATAGAAGACACTCAGCCAAGAGAATAGACAAGAAAAGTCAACTGATAATAATCGAGCCAAGAGAACATGTTTTTCTCTAAAACTCAGTATCTTAACGGTATCCTTTGTTGTTTACTTCTTTTTTTTATTTGTTTTTTTAAAACACCAGTATGGTTATAAGGTAAAAAAAAAGGTGAATCGGATCCGAATCGGGAATCGGACCTGAATCGAACCAAAATCGGAAGATTTGAATCGTGAATTGCCGATTCAATCTGATTCGTTAGACAATTGCAACTCGATTCGAATCGTTTTATGTGTGAATCGAATTGAATCGTAAGATTCGAATCGCGAATCGTACGATTTTGACAACTATGGATCTAATAACCAATCTATTTTACAAGCAATAGAAAAACAAGCATATATTCAGCCAACGAACATCTTCCCTTCAAGAAGTGCAGCAACCTGATTTTTGGTTGACAGGTTGTCCTCGAATCTGAACAGTTACAGGCCTCACATTATAGTCATTCTAGTGATAGAAATTATAGTTTATCCAGTTTGATGCCCAGTAGTTCTGCAAGACTTGGCATTTCGCACTTAGCGAATTGTGACGGTTTGCGCAGACATAACATGGAGGGGATTGAAGAGGTACATAAACAAGTACAAGTGTTGGAAAATAATATAAGGTTATGATACTCAATCAAACAATTTTTATACTGAAAACTTTATGTACTGGAAAAGAAAAAAAGGAAAATAAAAGAAATTTTTTTGTACAGAGAAGGAAACTTTTTCAATGGATTAAATGAAATAAAACTAAATCCTTACCCTTAATGACATTAATTCCCACAATATCCAACAATTAATTCGAGTGAATAATAAAGTCGTGTATGCATATAGAGAGTGATATAATTGAATCGTGTTTGTATTATTCAAAACCAAGAAATGTATTTACAGTTAGAAATCATATATTAACAAAAAAAAAACATAGCCTAAAATCCCTACTTTTAAAGTCTAAGAAATATAATAAAAAACTAACTATTGTGAAGTCGTTGAGATAAAGAACCTAACTAAGCACAAAAAGTAAATAGAATTAGAACTGTATTTAGTAATGATCAATGCATATCGGTTCAACAGCTTTGATTTTGGGATATAAATAAAGAGAATAAATGAAGCCTGAATGAAGTATTGGTGGGATGAATAGAAGAGGGGGGATCAATGCATTATCATATATATATATTATTAATGGGGAATTTTGAGATTTCCCTTGGATTCTAAAATTTTCAAAATTTCAAGGTCATCAATGTAATTGAACATATTCCCAGGAATGTATTTTGAGAGATATTTGACCCATGACATAATAAAAAATTTATCTTTGGAGACAGTGGTATGAGAATTTTGAAAGATGATGCGGTTTTTTCTCCAAATAACATCAAACAGGAGTAAAGAAGTGGCAACTTGAATATTAAAAACTTGATGGCTAAATCCAACTGAGCAGATGTGACATAAGAGTTGGGTGACAGAACTGATAAGAGGCAGCTGCCTTTTGAAATTATTGAAATGCCACTTCTAGAGATCACAAGCATAAGAGCATTCGGTGAACAAGTGATTGACGATTTCAATGTTAGAATTTCATATAACACATATTGGATCAATGTTTATATGAATTTTGTAAATCCAATCCATAGTGGGAATCTTACCTAGAAAAATCCTCCAAGCAAGCACTGAGATTCTGGGGGGAATGAAATTTTTTCATAGATGTTTAGTCCATGGGGTATATGTGTTATGGGATGAGAAAAATTCCTAAGCTACTTTGAAAATAAGAGTTCCATCCAAATAATATAGCTAAACTCCTTGATCCTTAGATGGTTTAGATGGAAGAGTGATTGTTTCAATGACAACAGCTATTGCAGAGAAGTGTTGATTGAAAAGTAATGGGATATTCCATTGATTGTCTTGAATAAACAAACTCATAGTTATAGGAGGATTGGGGATGTCAATACCTATGAGGGATTGAAGAGGGAATCTAGGATCAATCCAACTAGAGTGACAAAGATCAATGTTTTGTCCATCTCCCATAATCCATTTGCAATACAAACCAATGATGTTGAAATATTCCATAAGATTAGTCCATATGGAAGAGATTTTGAGGAATGTTCAGCATTAAGTTTGAATATAGCCAAGAAATAACTTCTCAATGGGTTTGATTGATTGAGGAGGTTCCAGGCATGCTTTAGACAGACTTTCCTATTAAGGGCCATAATATTTCAGACCAAATCCTCCTCTTTCTTTAAGAATTGGGTATACGATTTAGGAATTGGTAATTAGGAATTAGGGTATATTATTTACGGTTTAGATAATTTCAAAATAGAGAAAGTGGCGCTTATAAGCACCCCTCTGTCCCACTCATTATCTTAAACATCTAAGTCCCAAATAAAGTAATCCACTAATATACCATACATCCCAACCTTTTAACATTAACTGGCCTAAAGTCTCATGTCCCACACTATCTCTCTCTATATATGATAATGCATTGCTCCCCTCCTCTTCTATTCATCCCATCAATACTTCATTCAGGCTTCATCTATTCTCTTTATCCATATCCCAAAATCAAAGTTGTTGAACCGATCTGCATTGATCATTGCTAAATACAGTTCTAAATCGATTTACTTTTTGTGTTTAGTTAGGTTCTTTAGCTCAAAGACTTCACATTAGTCAGTTTTTTATTATATTTCTTGGAGTCTAAAAGTAAGGATTTTAGGCAATGTTTTTTGTTGTGTTAATATATAATTTCTAACTATAAATACATTTCTTGGTTTTGAATCAAACAAACACGATTTAATTATATCAATCTCTATATACATACACGACTTTATTGTTCACTCGAATTAACTGTTGGATAATGTGGTAATCAATGTCATTAATGTGGGAATCAATACACATTAAACTTACATAAATTGAAATATAAATGAAGAATTTAAGATGAAGAAATGAATAACTGGGTACTGATAGTTTACCTCTCCAGTGTCAGGAGATGCATCTCGTGGAGATTGGGTAAGAGCTCCCATATTAAGCATATGACAATCTAAAAAATCCCATTTTTGAGTTCCCATTTGATCATTCATTCGAGATTCCGTAGCAGATAACTTTTATTGCATTTGAGCTTCAATTTGAATTTTCATTTCAACCTGTTTCCTTTCATTTTCATCTTCCATCTCACGTCGCACCCTCTCATTCTCAACCACCATCTCACGTCGCACCCGCTCAGTTTCAGCTTCCATCTCACGTCGCATTCTCGCCATGTACTCTTTGGTATCTTGTCGCATTATCTATCCTATCATTCACAGATTTTTTGTACGATGAGCCAAATATAGTACTGGAGAGACACCTTGCCCATATGTCCGTACACGCCCATTCTTTTCAGGTCCCATAACTTGCCTGAATATATTATCTCATGCAACACTAGTCTCAAGTATCTCCGAATGGTAGGGGTTTAAAATCTCCATTTCTCTCTGCACAAATCAACTCAAGTTTTATGTTCATGGATAGCAAAAAAAAGTAAAACTATAACATTCGGAATGATGTATGTATGTGCGAATTACAATCGCTTGAGCTGCTTCTTCACTAACTGGCTCATTTTCTTTAGTTATATGCATTTTCTTGTACACCATCCTACGATTTGGTACATATCCAAGATCTTTCCGCATCTACAAGAAAAAAGTATAAATTATCAAACATAATTACAATAAAATAATCAATGAAAATAAAGAAAATTTTACCTTTTCTATAACTTGAGCATGACTATTTCTACCGGATGTGTGAGGGGATGTCAAAACCTTACGGATGGCTTTTTTGTCACCACTCTTATGCTAGTACAATAGAAAAATAATCCATAGTGTAAACACATTAAGAATAAATTTTGATAGGTGTTGTACTATCATTACTTACCACGTGGTTTTAAAGACTTAAGGAAAAAAATAATAACATGACATACCTTTGCATCAGTTGTGTCCCAATAATAGATGAGTTTTTGAAATTGACTCTGCTCAACCTTAGGGGACAATGTGCCAAGAGTTTCTCATTTGTATCGTACGGATGGTAACCTTGACGCTTTGCAGTGGCCTTCCATTCTTTCCACTTCTTCGAGAGGGATTGCATTATAAAGTGCCTCATCTCTTCTATGGCGTTGGTATTATCCTATTAAATAATAAACATAAAAGTAAGTATGGATTGTCATGCATAATGACAATAAAATAATCAATGCAAATATGAGAGCCTACGAGTGCATTGGCTTATCTTTAATCCATCCACAATAAACTAATGTCCCACATCCACTAGTTATGGATGTTGTACAACAATTAAATAATTAAGCATGAATCACACTAGCTAGATCAATAGTACCGAAAAGAGAAATCAATTGCAATATTAGTGGACAAAGAGTTCAAGAACTCTCCATCCACAATAAACTACATTTTTTAGATGGGAACATTGGGAGATAAAACATTTCAAGTAGATGTAGCTCATAGGTTTCTAGCTTCTATTGCAGATAAAGTGCATATATGTTTTAGTTAAAGTTATACCTTGACATTAGTTCATGCATCGTTCTTGAAATCTTCATCCACGTGTCTCTAATCGCGATAAGTCAATGGTAGTAGAATCCCATTTCATGTCAAAACTCCTAGATTTAAAGCAAGTTTAGTTACATAATTTCCAATGGGTTGGCCTAATTCATTCACCTCGGTTTATAAAATTCCCGCATCCTCACCCCAACCACTATGCATCAACATAGGGCCTCTAGTCCTTGCAGGCCCCTTCGAGATAAGATCTAAGTTTCCAAAAGGAAATTGTGAAAAACATCAGTGCAAAATAATAATAGTTCATTAGTATATGTTATTCTTGCAACTAAAATTTCCTGCCCCTTGGCCTTATTGGTTATTTCCAGATAATGGAGGGCTCAATAGTCTAGTAGTAGCAGTGTGAGTAGCTGGCCAGTGACGTGGGGGCTCACCCATGATATGATGTGCATCAACCTCCTCTTGTCACTCGGGACTAGGCATAACTGCTCTATGGTGTTGAGTTCGACATCCATGGATTGCCATGTTAGTCTACAACGTTACACAACCCTCAAATTGACCTGCAAAATGGAGCATCAATAATACATAGATAAATACAAAAGGATGATTATCCTCTTAAACATCCTAGTTGCATCAATAATACGCAAATAAATGCAAAAACAAGCATTAATGATAATGATATCTTACTTTTAATGAGTAGGCTACAACGTCTTAAAAACATAAACATATCATCCTTCAAAGAAAGAAATAGTACGTTTAACTATCTTAGGATCAAATGACACGACTTTATTTTTCATTCGAATTAATTGTTGGATAATGTGGGAATCAATGCCATTAAGGGTAATAGTTTAAATTTATTTTATTTAATCTATTGCAAAAGTTTCCTCCTCTGTACAAAAAATTTCTTTTATTTTCCTTTTTTCTTTTCTAGTACATAAATTTTTCGGTACAAAAATTGTTTGATGGAGTATCATAACCTTCTGTTCTTTGATATACCACTTTAAAATGCGTATTCTGGTCTTATATATAGACTGGTACTGATTAACACAGATGCATATATGATAAATTATATCACTCTCTATATACATACACGACTTTATTGTTCACTCGAATTAATTGTTGGATAATGTGGAAATCGATGTCATTAAGGGTAACGGTTTATTTTTATTTCATTTAATCTATTGCAAAAGTTTCATTCTTTGTACAAAAAAATTCTTTTATTTTCCTTTTTTCTTTTCCAGTACATAAATTTTTCGGTATAAAAATTGTTTGATTGAGTGTCATAACCTTTTATTCTTTGATATACCACTTTAACATGTGTATTTTGGTCTTATATATAGACAGGTACTGATTAACATGGGTACATATATTCTTTGATATACCACTTTAAAATGCATAATTTGGTCTTATATATAGACAGGTACTGATTAACACAGGTACATATCATCCTTCAAAGAAAGAAATAGTACCTTTAAGTGTCTTAAGACTCAAACTAATTTCCAAAAAGGAGAATCTAGTATGCACATGGCTCTTCCTAAGGGGTAGTTGACCAAGAAGTCCTCAATTCCATCTGGTCTAGAGGAAGATTTTTCTCATGAGTTGTTATCTGATAATGTCCATGTAGATCAGCCTCTTAATTTCCAATCAAATAACAATGTGGCTGATGGAATTTATTCTCCACCTAAAGAGGGTGAAATAATTACTACAGTCACTGAAAATAAGAGGTGTGATAAAACCTTTTAAGCCTCTGCCCAAAGTCGACAAGAGAAAAATGATGATTCCTACCAAGCATTGGTTACAATCGAATAATTTATCCCCTAGACCAAGTTTGTACGAGCCCAAAAGGTACTTTATTGATTGGAGTTCTAATAGCCTATCTGATGGTGAAATGGAGCTAGAACCTACTGAGAAAAATGTCCTCTCAAAAGACTTCAGAAACTTTTCTCTTGCCCTTTTAAACAATTTTGCCTGCATTAGAAGTGTAGAGGAATCCCTAAAAATCAAGAAGACTAAGAAGCATACAAAGCAGAGCTTATAAAACTCCTCAATTACAAATAGGTCTAGAGGTAAAAACATATCATCCCAAACTTAATTTCTCTCCCAATCTAAATTATTAAGGTCCTTTTTAGGAATGTTAGAGGGATAGGAAATAAGCTTACTGTTCGAAGACTTAAAAAATTAATCAAACTTCACAACATTTCAATGGCATCTATCATGGAACAAAAATTAAGGAGATCCATCTCAAAAAATTAATTTTAAGGCTTAACTTATCCAATGGTATTGCCAATTCTAATAGTACATTTGGATATTGTGGAAGCATACTTAGGATATAAACTTCATCGAAAATTCTATCCAATACTTAACCTTAGAATTTTATGATCTTACTCTCCCACCCCCAATCAAATTTATAGCAGTGTGTAGAATATGCAATAGAGAATATAGGAACATATATGGGATGATATCATTACTCAGTGTAACTGTAATTTACCAGTAATAGTGGGAGGTGATTTCAATGTAGTATCCAACCCTCTTGAAAAGCTTGATGGTAACGAAATTAATGTTGAGGCGGTCTTATAATTCAATAACACTCTCGGGATAGCAGGACTTACCGAGGTTCCATTCAGTGGTTCAAAGTATACATGGTGTAACATAGAGAGAGGCTGAGCAAGATTTATGCTAGATTTGATGGGGTGGTGTGTAATTTTCAATGGGGCCAAACTTTTATCTCCTTATCAATAGATCATCTTAATTGGACTAACTTATATCATAGTCCCCTATTACTTATTTGGTTCAATAAAGTAATTCAATTAAGAGAATATTCTTATTTCAAAATTGACGATTCAATTACCATTATCGTGCAAATTTCAATTCTCAAGGGCATGTGTTCAAACCATTCGGCCAACAAACCTACAACTCAAATCACAAAATGCAATCTTCTCCATCGCAAGTAAAAGGCACTGCTTATTTCATTGAATCCAACATTACAGGAGGGATAAATTTAACTTTTTAAGACTTGGTCATCCAAGTTTGAAGTCTCTTCATATTTTGAACAATTCAACTTTTTTGAAAATTAGTGATTGGAATAAAGTGCCTAGCATTTGCGTTAGTTGTCAAATAGGAAATAAAGTATTATCTCCTTTTAGTATTATCTATTTTTGGGACCAGTTATATAAATTTAAATGGAAAATAAAGTATTCATTTCTGGGCTTAGAAGGTTTTATATACTATTGATGTCATAAATTTGGGTGTTTGTAAATACAATTGCTCGGAATATTACGTTGGTGAAGCTGATATTCAACATATGTTGAACAATGGTTCATTGGTATAGTCGAATTCGGTAACAAAGTCAGCCTCCTTTGTGCTAATGATTTAAATCATGTCTCATTTTGTAAAAATAGTTTAGAAAAAGTACTTCGTAATGCCACAATGATAAAAAAAAGTTTCTTATATGCAAAATCAACAATACTCGATGTCTATGAATATATGCTCCTAAACTAAACAAGGGTACTTTGTCAGAGTAATATTATCCTATGTAGAAGGACGAGGCTTCCCTCAGGTAAAGTGTCGTGGTGAGTTATTACTAATTATTTCAAAAGGAGAGAGAATGTGGGAACAAAGCAGATATTTCATATCATATTCCTAATTATTATTAACGGTATTTACATTAATCTCCAAAGACAATTTCTACACCATTGTATAAAAATATTGATTCCAGTATTTTTAACGAAGATTATATAGTTAAGGCAACTCAATCCTCTATACCCGTATTAATCTTCTCCGCCCAACTGAAACTCTTGATCCTGACCATGCTTTTAGACTCAGCAATACTCAAGGTTTTCTCATCAGATATGATACAGGTCAAGGAGACTTTATTTATTTTATATATCATTTTGTTCACTTTGGCTATTTACAGTTTGTTTGGATTTTACTTTGCAGATGTAATGAAAGGTTTATGGGAAAAAAAAATGCAAAAACGAAGAAGAAACAATCAAAATTATCTTATGAGAGTCCATACATGATGAATTGGAAAGTAGGTTCGTGTATTGATACAACACTAACAACAGCCAAACTGGAAAAACACAATCAGGTGAAATTTCTTTATTAACTTTATTTTCCAATATATCGTTGCTTTATTTTCCAATATCAAGTGAAGTAAAAGATAATAGTTCATCTTGTTCCAATCGAATATTATACCAAAACAGAAACATAATAAAATAAGCGTCTAGTCAAATGTCTAGTCAAATGTATCCCCTTAAAGCTCCCAGTTGTATTCAAATCAACCTACATACTAGCCTCATCATTCTCATGCAACTCTCCTCGCGTTCCCTCGTCAACACCTTATCTTACCCAACTAGCCTCCTCATCATGTCTTAATGTAGTATTATCTAAATTTTTCTCGCACTACAACTCTATTTGATCTAACATGATGTATTGGGTTGTACATTGTTGTCCAAGAATATCAAAAATATCTCTAAGATTTGTCTTCACAACAATATGCCAATCTTCCACTGGGTCTCACACATAAAAAACTTGATTTGCTTGAGTGCTATGAAGAAAGGTTCGTCTGTTATTTGATGTTTTATATATAACAAATGGTTGAAGCTTACAAGAGTGAAACCAAAATCATCCCGCTCGATGAGACCTCTACTATGATCGACCGAATCACATTTGAACAACACAAACTTGTAAGCTTTAGAATAATGAAACTCAATGATGTCTGTTAAAACCTATAGAAATTAACATCTCCAGATATAGGATTTCTATCTCTTGCACTTGCATAACTTTTAGTCATTGCCTTCAACACGACTCCACTATTTTGCGTCGTTCTTTTCCTCTCTTAAACCTTCGTATGATACCTAACGCCGTTTATAATATACCCTGAGAATCTATTTGAGTTTTTTAATGGATTTCTAGATAATCTCCTAATTTTTTCTGATATCTCTGTATTAAAACTCTGCCTGTGTCGTGCTTAACTTCATATTTTTTTTACACCGTCGATCCCAAGCCTGGATAAAGGAGGAGGGTTGCGTTAGGTAGCTGACAACTAGCGTAAAACTTTGTCAGATCCTTATGAACATGAATCCTATGAATATACGTGCTAATGCTATGGAATTCCCCTTAAGTGATGTGTTGCGCCTGCCATCAGGTGTCTCAAAAAATAGGCAAGGGGCGTTGCGCCAGCCACCGAGTGCCTCGAAAAATAGGCAAGGGGCGTCGCTTCAGCACCCAGATGCGATGATTAATACGCAAAGGCTCCTACAACAAACTGGACGTGTGCGGGTAAAGAAGCTAGTCCAAGATACTAGACTTAGGTTAGCGACTTGCAACATAAGGACTATGACAGGAAAAGGTATGGAGTTAGTAGATACCATGATAAGAAGAAAAGTTAACATAGCTTGTTTACAAGAAACTAAATGGGTCGGTGAGAAAGCTAGAGAAATAGAAAATAAAGGATTTAAATTATATTATACAGGTTAACATAGAAATAAGAACGGAGTTGTAATAATAGTAGTTAAGAACTTTAAGGACGATATCGTAACTGTTATTAGGAAAGGTGATAGACTTATACTTGTAAAATTGGTATTAGGAAAAAACATAATTCATATTGTTAGTGCTTATGCCTCCCAAGTAGGATTAGATGAGCACACAAAAGTACAATTTTGGGAACAAATGGATGAACTAATTCAAGAAATACCCATAGGTGAGAAAATCTATATAGGGGGGATTTTAATGGCCATACATGAGAAGATCGTGTAGTATATGAGATAGTGAATGGAGGATATGGTTTTGGAGATAAGAACAATGGGGGAGAGTCTATCTTAGATTTTGCAATGGCTTATGATTTTGTACTAGTAAACACATGTTTTAAAAAGAGGCTTGAACACTTAATAACTTATAAAAGTGGAATGCATAAGAGCCAAATAGATTTTTTTATTACTAGGAAAGGAGATCGATTAACATGCAAAGATTGTACTGTTATCCCGAGAGAGAGATTAACCTCACAACATAGGATAATGGTGTTGGATATAGATATTAAAAATCAATCACGAGTGCGAAAAGTGAAGATTAACCCACGAACTAGGTGGTGGAACTTAAAAGGAGAGAAATTAGAACTATTTAAATCTAAAGTATTAAATGAATCAACATGGAATACTGAAGAAGAGACTAACATAATATGGAATAAGATGGCCACATGCATTAGGAGAATATAAAAAGAAATTCTTGGATAATCAAAAGGAAAGGGGCCACGGTCTAAAGAAACTTGGTGGTGGAATGAAGAAGTACAAAATATACTAAAAATTAAAAGGGAGTGCTTTAAAACATGGCAAACAAATAGAAATGAAGAAAATTTTGAGAAATATAAATGGGCTAAAAAGGAAGTTAAGAAAGTGGTAAGAGATGCTAAGTTAAAAGCGTATGATCATCTTTATATAAAATTAGGAACACAAGAATGGGAAAAAGTATTTATAAGCTTGCTAAACTTAGGGACAAGAAAACAAACGATTTTAATAACGTTAAGTGTATCAAAAGTGATGATTCAAGAGTCCTAGTAAAAGATGATGAAATTATGCGAAGATCGAAAACCTACGTTGAGAGTTTATTAAATGGAGATAATGGGAGTATATTAGATGTAGAGGAACTTAGGGAGACTCGAGAAATTATATTTTTCCACAGAATTAGGACAATATAGGTCAGGATTGCTCTAAAAAAGATGAAAACAGGGAAGGCTTTAGGAATAGATGGTATCCCTATTAAGGTTTAGAAGTGATTAGGGGAGGATGGAGTATCATGGCTTAAAAAATTATTTAATATAATTTTAGTGACTAATAGGATGCCCGATAAATGGAGAAAAAGTGTTTTAATACATATTTATAAAAATAAAGGGGACATACAAAGTTGTTCAAATTATCGTGGTATTAAGCTATTGAGTCACACAATGAAAATTTAGGAGAGAGTGATTGAATATAGATTGAGATTGAAGACAATAGTATTTGAGCTAAACAATGGAAGCAATCTATTTATTGAGGAGATTAACGGAGAGGTATAGCGGGAAACAGAAGGATCTTCATATGATTCTTATAGATTTGGAGAAGGCGCGTGATATGATACACATAGATATAATATGGTGGGTTCTACATAAAAGAGGAGTGACTCATAGATATATTGATGTGATCAAGGATATGTATGATGGTGCGATGACTACAGTAAGAACATCAGCCGGAGAAAGTATTGAATTTTCAATTACGATAGGTCTCCACCAAGGTTCAGTATTAAGTCCTTATCTCTTTTCTCCTGTTATGGATGAGTTGACTGGACAAATACAAGATGAGGTGCCATAGTGTACGTTATTTACATATGATATTGTTTTAGTGGATGGGACTAAGAAATGGATTAATGCTAGGTTGGAATTATGGAGAGAAACTTTAGAAACAAGAGGATTTAAAATAAGCAGAACTAAAACAGAAAATGTGGAGTGCAATTTTAGTATTAATAGGAGGACAAATGGAGATGTGGTAAGATTGGAGGGTCAAGAGATACCTATAAATGATCATTTTCGTTATTTAGGATCGATTATCCCAAAAGATGGAGATATTAGTGATGATGTTACTCATAGGATTAGAGGAGGTTGGGTTAAGTGGAGAAGTGCTACCGACGTTTTGTGTGATAGGCGTATACCTTTAAAGTTAAATGAAATTTTTTATAGGACGGCCATTAGACCCTCCATGTTATATAGGACAGAGTGTTGGGCAACCAAGAAACAAAATGTGCATAAAATGAGTGTGGTGGAGATGCGAATGCTAAGATGGATTTGTGGTAAAACTCGAAAGGATAAAATTAAAAATGAACAAATTCGTGAAACGGTAAAAGTAGATCCTATAGAAGATAAATTGAGATAAAATCAAGTTAGATGGTTTGGACACGTCAAGTGTAGACCAATGGATGTTCCTATAAGGAAGAGTAATTTAGTTAATATTGATGGTAACACAAGGAGTAGAGGTAGGCCTAAATTGACTTGGTGGGATATTATAAAAAATGACATGATGTCATGTGGTTTAAGTGAAGATATTGCACTTGACAGAATAGAATGAAAAAATAGGATTCGTGTAGATGACTCCAAATAATTGGGAAAAGGCTTTATTGAGTTGAGTTGAGTATCTCTGTATTAGGTGCCTTAACCAACTTACGAACCTACTCTTTCAAAATAAATGATACCGTTAAACATTGTACGTATGTATAACATAATTAAATGTATACTATTATTTTCAATATGTATATTACTTACATGATCTCTAAACTATAAATGAAATGTTTCATTGTGAATGCGGTCCACATCATGTGGTCTGAGATGGGAATTACTCCTAATTGATGCACGGTGAATCCTGCATTGAAATGTGTCATTGCATTGTATTTCGCATGGCTAAAAAATGAGGTAACTTAATTCAAGAAGATACTTACTCTATAAATGGAGCAATTGCTTCTGTATTGACGATCACACACCGATGTGCTTGTGTATATATAATGTCATCAAGTACAAACCCCTCTGATTTACCCAATTTGCGACCACCGATTTGACCGAGAGAATTGGATGTACCATCATCGTTCCTTACTGGTCGATTAAAATTGGTTTCAACATCATGCAAGTACCTGGAGCAAAATGCCAAGCATTATTCTACCCAATATCCTTGTGCAATTGAACCTTCTGGATGACTTCGGGTCTTTATATAATTCTTTAGTGTGAACAAGTGTCTATTGAGAGGAAAATTCAATTATGTATGGAAAAACACTCGCATTAAAATTAAAAAACAATTAATATTATAAAAATACAACACCTTTCAATAGTGTACATTGACCGGTACTCTGACGGTCCTCCGATCTTTGCATCTTTTGCTAAATGGATAACCAAATGATCCATGGCAACAAAAAATGAAGGCGGTAAAATCTCTCAAAAAGGCATAATATGAGCTCAATGCGAGACTGAACATGATTTAAATCACTTACCTTCATCACTTTTGAGTACATACTCCTAAAAAATTTACTCAATTCAATCAATGGTTCCAATATATTCTTAAGAAACACATTTCTTAAAGCAATAGGAAGTAACTCTTGTATTAAGATATGGTTGTTATGACTCTTGAGTCATGATATAGAATTCTCTTTAATATTAACATGCCGTAATATGTTCGAAGCATAGCCATCTGGAACTTTCACCTCCTTCAACACTTTACATACCACATTTACCTTTATTGTTTAATGTGAAACATGAAGGTGGCAAATAGTACTTTCCATTTTCCTATTTTTGAGGATGCAACAACGGCTTACGAATACCCATTTTTTTTAAATCTAGACGAGCATTAAAATTGTGATTTCCCTTCCCATCAATATTCAATAATGTCCCGAGCAGATTATCACACACATTCTTTTCAATATGCATAACATCCAAATTATGGTGTATCAAATTGCCCTTCCAATAATCTAATTCAAAAAATATACTTTGTTTCTTCCAATTATATGGCACTGTACTACTCTTTTCATTATTAACCATTTTCCTTCTACGTTCTAACCGTGGATACTTCTTGAACTTATTATCGATGTCCTTGACCTCGGCATACACTTCATCTCCAGATAGCGAGAGGGCTTTGTATCCAATTCAATTGTACCATCAAAAGAGATTTTATCCTTTTAAAATTTATGATCTTCCGACAACCATCAACGATGACCCATGTAACAATGCTTGCCTCAATTATATAGCCACTGAGAGCGACTATATTTGTGACAAAAAGGACATGCCAATTTACCTTTTGTACTCCATCCCAACAAATTTTCATATGTTGGAAAATCACTAATGGTCCATAGCAACGACGCACGTAATTTAAACATCTGATTTTTAGATCCATCATAAGTGTCAGTCCCAACCCACAATTCCTTCAACTCGTCAATCAAAAGGCGTAAATAAACATCAATATAAATTACCAGAGCCTCTAGGACCATCAAAAGGTATAGATAATATCATATATGGTTGTTTCATACACAACCACTGGGCTATGTTTAACGGCATCAAAACTACATGCCACATGATATGGGTAATACTCATGTTACTGAATGGTAGGGGTGGTAAACGGACGGATACGGATCGGATACCATGTTTTTCATATCCGTATTTGCTATCTGAATGTACTATTCGTATACGTATTTGTATCTGCTCGGATAGTTAAAATACTATCCATATCGGTATTCGCTCGGAAACCTCGGATTCAGATAATATCCGTATCCGTTTACATTATTAGTCATCGCAAAAAATAATAATTAAAATATCCAATCCAATGAAGTCCAATCCAATCCAAATAAATATATAACAAAATTACTACCTCCTAATATCAACAATTATGGATTCCATAATAATAGTATCATTCCATAATGATAATATGGCTTAAAGTCATCCATACTTTACAACCATATAAGTTTAAATCCATCCAAAAAATAACAATCGCATTCCATGACAGTGGAAACAAATATGTACCTTTTAGATTAATCAAATTTATTGAGAATGATAACCTAATTAACCTTTTATCTTCAAAACATACTAATATTTTTATTTTAATAAGTATACATTTTTATTTTATAAATAATATACATGTTGTTAACTTCAGTTCTCATCATAATCAAAACCATCTCTTTACTATTATGTTTCTCTCTTACATTCTATTATGTTTCTCTTTTTTATTCTTTTCTGCTTATCTCTTACATTTATTTATAATTAAAAAAATTAACGAACAATCACATGAGAGCTTCTTTTCTCTTGTTTTGTATGAAAGAGAAATGAAACGAAATTAGTTTTTTTTTTGTTTTGAGTGGAGTATATGTTCTTTAGTCGATGTATGTTGTGTGTGATAGGGTGTATTGTAACTTTAGTGTAACTCCATGATAATATACCCAATAAAATAATAATACATGACATTTTATAATATACCCAATAAAATAATAACTTTAAGGTGTTTTTGTTTTGAGTGGAGTATGTGTTTATTTTATTTTGGGGAATAAACGATTAAGGTTTTTTTAATATTTATTTATTAGTAATACTAATACTAATACTATTAGTAATATTTTAAACATATGTTTGACGGATACGGATATCCGGTAAAATGGATATCCGGTAAAATGGATACTCCGCATCGGATACGGATTATTCGTGTCGGATACTAGTACTATCCTTATCCGTATCCGTTTTCTCAGATATTTTTATAGAGTATCCATATTCGTATCCGTTTCCATATTTTCGGATAAATATCCGCAAATTCGGATTCGGATATCGGACGGATGCGGATTTTCGAATATCCGTTTACAGCCCTACTGAATGGGTCGTCACTTGATAAAGCAAGACTGACATTCCGTGGTTCTCCACTAAAATATGGATATATCTCATCAAATTTTTTTCTAAGCAAGAGAATCGGCTGGATGCCTGGCATTTCCATCATTAATGCGCTCCACGACATACTATATCATATGTGTTGCTGTCTTTGATGACATAATAGCCTTTGAAATCTTGGTATTAAAGGGAAGTATCTTACAACCTTCACATAAATTTTCCTATCTATAGTAACATCATCACCCTTTAACTGTTTATATATTAGGGTATGACACTTTGGACATTCTTATGCATGTTCTGTCTCTTTCCAGTACAACATGCAATCATTAGGGCATGCATGTATCTTCTTGTAATCTAACCCTAAGTTTGCAATCAACTTTAGAGCTTCATAAAAAGACTTTGGACATGTCTCACCCTCTAAGAATGCATATTTTAATAACTCAAGAAGCATTGTAAAGTGTAAGACCCCGTGTTTTATTAATTAATGATTTTAATTAATTTGGAGAAAAATGGAGATAAATAAAATTTTGGATTTATTGGTTTTTAATAATTAAACATGTTGGTTTTTATATTTGAGAAGTAAATTTTCAACCAGAATTAAATCGGATTTATAATAGAATACTGTTCTAAAAAACTCGCCTAGGCTCCGTCTAGGCACGCCTAGGCTTAAGGCTTAGGAGAAACGCCTCGCCTTAGGCTTTTCACGCCTTATTCTTGGTAAAACCCTAATGGCGCACTTTTTTCTAAAAACAACAATGCCTTAGTGAAACGATGTCACTTTTTAAAGAATTTTTTTACAAACCGGACCATTATCTTATCCAAAATAATCAGATAGGATTTTAATTTGCATATATTCAGACATATTTTTATGATATGTGCAATTTTTATATTTTAATAGCCTTGTTATGGTTAAAAAATATTAAAATATATTAAGAAGGCCTAAACGCCTTTTCATGCCTTTTTACGCCTAGGCCCGCCTAGGCTTCTAAGGCTTAAGGCTTGGCCTCCACGCCTTAATCACGCCCCGCGTTTTTTAGAACCTTTAGAATGTTAGAATGATTTTTAGTATGTTTGAACAAGCAGGTACATATTTGTTGAGTTAATGAAAATTCTTCTAAGTGTAAAGGCGGAGTTTTAAACTTTTTATTTTGACTTTAGGTCGTTCAAACGACACTGTATGTCATTCGAGCGACATAGGATGTCGTTTAAATGACATACGTCAGTCATTCGAGCGATAGGAAGCGGTTGATTAATTATAGTCCTAATTGCACTCTAACTCTTAAACTCGTTAAATACCAAAACTGATACGGGGCTAGGACTCTTAAAACACTTTTATCTCAAACTTTTCTCCAGTAAACTTCTCCAAACATATGTCCTCTCATCTTCAATCCCTAGCCCCAACTTTTAACAAGTTTTAACTCCAGAATTGAACATTCAATTGGTGTTTTCTCAAGAGGGTCCAAGAAAACTTATTTACTAATTGTTCAAGAGGAATCCAACCGTCTACTCAGATTTTTTATCCGACTAATCTCAGGCATGAATAATCTATTCATTTCCTTTAGTATTATGCGTTTTAAGTGTCTTCTAAACCCTTGATCATGTGTTTTTGTTTAAAATCAATTAGTAACTTAATTAGAGAAAGTGGACACTAAATTTTGGGACTGTTTTTGAAAAAGTTTTTAATACGAATTAATCTTTGAAACCCTTGGGTGCGTAGGTTAGATTTTTGAGTTTTTATGGTTTTGGGTGTAGGTTCTCATGTAGACTTTTTATGGGATTATTTATATGATTAATGGGAGGCGCTCACACTTATAAAAATTAGATAACTTATAAAAGAGAACGATTATGATGTATTGAATATTGTTGCATGTTAATTAATTTAGTCTTTTTGAACGTAAATAATCATGTTGAAAACGACGACGGTGATTCATCCTATATGTAGGATATGACGTATGTGTACTTGGGGACCCAGGTATGGGACTAAGGAGTATTTTGAGGATCTCACATCAATTAAAAGGCGGGGTAAATTATTAATTGTGAAATTTAGAAAATGAGAATTAATGCCTAAGATTAAAAAAAATGGGTATTAAAATTGGTAGCGACATAATGTGCGGGGGTTAACAGTTTAAACGGACCGACTGGCTATTTATGTCGTGTCGTGTGTGGAACCTTATCAAATTGCGGGGGATTGACAGTTTAAATGGATTCAGCTGGCATTTTGTGAATCCACCGTTCGAGCCAACCCGGTGTCGCTCGTCTCCAATCCGATGATCCTAGATTTGGCCACCCGCGAGCTCACTCCCCTTGTCCTCCCCTTGCGATTAGAGCCAAGCACTTGGCTGAGTGCGTCTGTGGACAAAGATGCCTTATCGGCATCAAACTGCGACTCATGCACTTCCTTAAGCTTTGCCTGAAACGACAAAAAGCACATGATTAGTAAAATAAGTAAACTAAAAAATTATAACGTAATTAACAATAATTAAACTGTCGGATTACTTACAATCGTGGACGCGACGCTCGGGGACACCTCCTTGTCCTTCCCCTTCTTCGTCCGAAGAGCCACATAAGTATCGAGCCTATGTGGCTTACCCCCTGGCCCACTCTCTACCCCCTGAAATAAAATAAAGTAAAGTAAAATTAGTATCGGCCCCGCAAAGTAAAATAATGAAGAATAATATATTTCTGTAGTTATAGATAAATTAAATCATACCTGCATCCTATGCTCCACCTCAGCGTAAGAGGCCGACCGGAGTAATGCACGTCCGTCTTTTTAGCCCGATTTTCCCTCCCCGATTGGCGAGATGCCAATTGTCGATCCTCGATCTCATTGTCAATGAACTTTTGCCATTGTGCCAATGAGATCGGCTCCTTGGGCGGGACGGATTCGCCCCATTGTATAATGGACTCTCGTGTTTTCCCAAAGTACCGTGTCCGCATATTTTTCTTCCACGTCTTGTGTTGCTCCCTCAACTGCTCCAAGACGGAATCGCGTAGCTTTGGATCCAAGTTGAATTGTTCATGTCCAACAAATACAATGTTAGTTGCAAATAAATATAAATATAAATATAAATATAAATATAAATATAAATATAAATATAAATATAAATATAAATATAAATATAAATATAAATATAAATATAAATATGAAATTGAAATTGAAATTGAAATTGAAATTGAAATATTACCTGTAGTGCCGCCCAAACAGCTAACTTGAGCTCATATGGCACCTCCTTCCAACTCATAAACCCCGAGCCGATGACCGTCTTTAGAAGCTCAAGGGATCTCGCTAATAGCTCCGACTTGTTCTCGACGGTAATCCCAAATTTTCCATATTTGGGGAGCCTAGGGGCGGAGGAGCCCTTGTCGCCTCCGCTACCACCGAACCCAGATGACATCATCATAAACAACATCATCATCTTCGCCTTAACATCTGAAGGAGACATTTTTGCTGTAAAAAAAATGTTATTAGTACAGATAAAAAAAAATGTTAATAGTACACATACCCCACCACCACCCCCACTACCCCCCTCCCCCACCACACACCACCATACACACACATATACACATACAATTGGCAATTGGCAACATTTTATGTATGGATTCTAACTAATGATATTCCTAAAAAAAATGTTAATAGTACACATACACACACCCCTACCCCACCCGCCACGCACACACGCACCTACGCACGCACACACGCACACCTACGCACCACGACCGTGACAACTATATATATTGTTTATCAATAAAATTATGACATGAGATAATTATAATTGGAGCATAAATTTCATTATCATAAAGGGATAAATCCAACCAAGTACAGAGATTCTACAAATTAAAGTGAGAATTAAATTTAAGACTTTCTAACAACATGCATGTGTATGGATTCTAACTAATGATATTCCTAAAAATATACAATTGGCAACATTTTGTGAATTTACTAAACTTTATATAATATTATCAAATTCTGTTAAAAAATTATCTAGGGTTTTACCTAATTGAATTAATTTCATGAATAAAATTATTATCAATTTAAATGAAAATATCAATTATTATCCAATATTTTTGAATGAAATATTTATTTTGAATGAAAATATCAATTATTATCCAACTATTATCCAACTATTATCAATTATTTATTTTGAATGTAAATAATATCCAAAAATATAAATGTAAATAATATTCAAAACCCCACCCACCCCCTCCCGATGTTTATTATTTTCACAATGTTCTTACAATATTTGTTGATGAACTATGTGGGAGTATAACCCATATTGAATTATAAAGTACAAATCTATAAAATTGATGTCTACTTTTAGTGTTGTGTATATATGTTAGTTGATGCCATTATATTTTTAGCCTAATTAGATTCTAAGGTTATCTCAATTTATATTTTTATCCTAATTAGAATCTCAAAATTATTAGACCCACCCCACCCCCTGCCCCCCTCCACCACCCCCTCCCCCACCACACACCACCACACACATACACACATATACACACGCACACACCCCGCCCTGCCCCCACCCCCTGCCCCCACCCTGCCCCACCCCCCACACACGCACACACATACACACATATATATATATATACACATACACACATAAATATATACACAAACATATATATAAATGGAAGAGAGAGAGAGAGAGAGAGAGAGAGAGAGAGGGAGGGAACGGCGGTAAGGAAAAAAGAAGGGGGTAGGGTTTTAGCTGTAAATATTGTTACGGTCGTGTCAAGGTCATTGACCGTGACAAGTATTTATATAATTGTCACGGTCAATGACCGTGACAAGTCCGTAACAAGTAAATTTGTCACGACCTTGTCACGGTCATTGACCATGACAATTCTTTGTCACGGTCGTGTCAAGGTCAATGATCGTGACATAAAACACGTGTTTTTTGTCACGGTCAATGACCTTGACAAGGCTGGCCGGCTGAAAGGTGACAATTTGCCCATTTTGGTGTAGTGTACGACGTGTTCTATATTGGTGATTCATCCTATATGTAGGATATGACGTATGTATACTTGGGGACCCTTAGGTATGGGACTATGGGGTATTTTGAGGATCTCACATCGATTAAAAAGGTGGGGTAAATTGTTAATTGTGAAATTTAGAAAATGAGAATTAATGCCTAACATAAAAAAAAAACGAGTATTAAAATTTGTGGCAACATATTGTGCGGGGGCTGACAGTTTAAACGGGTCAGCTGGCGATTTATGTCGTGTCGTGTGTGGAACCTTGTCAAATTGCGGGGGATTGACAGTTTAAATGGATTCGAGTGGCGTTTTGGCAAGGGGAAGTGTAGAACTTTGGTGGAAATTACCACCCGGGGCGGGAGGACCGCTATAATAAAAAGTGTGAAAATGATAATTTGGGTTAATTTAATTAAATTAATACTTGGGGGATGTGGGATAATTAAAATGATATTGGTGTAATTTTTATAAGAATCTTTGACGGTGGTTAGAAATTTATATTTCTTGCGTTTAATTATATTCGTAATTAAAATACTCTATTGTGATATTAAGTATGTATAATGCTATTGTCTGGATTCACGAATCTTATTTGAGGAGAGTAGTGCGTATTCATGCTCGGAGCTTTGACCTCGTGCGTTGATTAACATTTTCAGGTATTAGTGCTGGAGTAGCTGCATAGTATTTATCGGATATTTCTTGGAGGTGCAGATGGAGATACTTTTATTTATTATTTTATTTAGTTTAGACTTTCCATTCCGTCGTATTCATTATGAGACTTAATTTGTGCTTTTTTATTGGTCCATTCGGTTCCAAAGTTGTCTAAGGATTTTAGTTGGAGTATTTACAGTCAGTTGATGATTCAGATTTTAAATTAATTCATATTGTGGAGATTTGTTTTAATTGGAGTTTTGCATGTGATGGTTTTTATATTACAATTACTCATTGGGATCGATTATTATTCATCTTGCGGATTGATTTTTTATTGTCTCGTATCTGTCACATGTTGAGGATGGTAATTATTAAGTGACGCCCGGATTGGTCTGGCGGCGATGGTTGGCTACCCCGTTGTTCGGATTGCGTGGGGTGTTACATAACGGTCTTGTCACTCCACCCACCCAAACACTTTATATGCAATAATCGAACAAGAAACGAGAGTTTGGAATACTTCTTACAATGTGAATACAACTCTCACTCCGATTCTTTGATCAGATTAAATAATTTATTGGTTTCAGCATCTGGACCCTTTATTGCTTGTTGCTTTGCACCACTGTCCATAAACTTTCGTGGGTCTAAGGGCGGAATTCCAAAGGCTTCATGTATCATCTCTCTCATCTCATCACCAGAAACAGATTCAGAAGAGGGAGCCGAAGATGAGGAAGATTCCCTATGAAAGGTCCAACATGTATAACTCTCTAAGAAATGATTAAGTATTATATGTTCTATCACGTCATCGTTCTTCAAAAATATCATATTACGGCTTTTCTTCACGGACATAATATGTTTTCTGCATTCGGTCTGTTATCCGAAGAAAACTTAACAATGGCTTCTGCTCCTTTCTCGTATAAAGGATGACCTTTATGTTTTATACTAATCCAACTTTTATCCATCACTATATTGAAACTAATGAAAAAATACAAAAATATTGTTGTTAAATAAGTCGAATAGTTAGTAATGCGAAAACGTGTGAGACAAATGAATTATCAATACTTCAAACGTGATTATAAATCATGTGTTACATTCATTGAATGATGGTCAAGGTGTAGAAACTTTATTAACTATAAATCAAACTTAAAAAATCTTAATTGTTTCATTTTTGTTCCATTAGAAGAAAAGAAAATTGACATGGCATAATTTCAAAATAAATGCATAACAAAGCAAAAGTCTAATGAAGACTTAAACATGTTTAATTGAGAAATCGCATCTCAAAGGATGCTGAGGAGACATATGTACAAAAATAGAGATCATTAGTAATAAAAAAAAGTTACATTAAAAAAATAATGCCAATGTAATGCAACAACATTATGACAACCCGCCTAATTAAATATTGGGTGATCAGTCCTTTATTAAATTAATTCAGAATATCTAATAGGTTCAGAATATGTATCATTGTCGAAAACTTTATTATTAACATTAACCACCTAATATTTAAAAAGGTTGATGTCAAAATTTCATCTTTTAATTAACATAAACCAAATTAATCAATTACTAATCATACACCATTCAAACGAATCTCATATGAAATAAAATGACTAACGTAATAAATGTGACCGGAGCAAACACTTACAGCCTAAATCTCAAATACAATAATCTGACAAAGTAAACCAAAAACTGAAAGAAGTAAATAAATGGATCCACAATCTCCGACTGTCTGAAGAAGTAAAAAGGGGAAACATGCCCTAACTGAAATAGATAACTCAAGATACAAGAATGAGAATCATTGAGGAATCTACTACCAAGTCATGTAACTTCCACAGCAGTTACAGCTCGTCAAACGAATGGATCTCCTATCCTTGGTGTCCCTGTGGATGGGCACCTAAAATAATTTGACAAAAGAAAAGAGATTTAAGATAAACGGGTCAGAGCCCGAGTTGAAAACAGTTTGAAAAATCAGCAGGTGCTTAAATGAAAACAATAACACCTATAGTGTACATGTTAGATTCTCGTACTCTCACTTTAGATACTCACCTTTCATCTAATGTGCACACCTAACGCGTATATCTATCCCATCCTTGTTATGTTACCCAGCCTAACTAGTCCGAAGATGACTATTATCACACCAATAATCTCTTACGTTTACCTATATCACCCACATCACGTAATTCCATATATTTAAGGATAATTATTCACATACACAACCGTTATTCTCACTGGTATTATTTTTCTCACTAAGAATACTTTTAAATATCATTATTTCCATATCTAATAAACACGCACGGTAGAATAAGTAGCATGTATACATATATTTATCTCTCTATATACTATACTATTTCAGCACCCCTGGGTTAAGGCCCCCTTGGTGCACTGCATACTCTGCTATCATGTCCCGGTGCATGGCTCATTGCATGAAGGACTATAGGTTCAATATCTCACAAACCATCAAAATAAACACACATATTGGAGGTGAACATAGTTTCAAGCCTATGGGATACGCACATACCTACGTGACCGGGCGGAAAAAGTGTGTTCGTGTGAGGACACAATCGTTGTGTGTTTCGACGCCGCGATACAAAAGAACCTAAGCTACTACCACACTTGACAAGCAAGCACAGCGTTTAGTTGGGTATCGTAAGAAATCCACAGGGAGTGATTGAATTTTAGATGTTAATTTCTTTAAAACTTCAAGAATAAAAGTGGTGTAAAAGAAATAAGAAAAGGTGATGGTTGGTTATGGTGGACTAAAGAAAAGAGAAGTTAACACTAAACAAAAGGAAAGCGAGGATCGGGATCGCATACACGCATTCACGGGCTAAACAACTACTAATTAGAATTTCGATTCGAAAACATTTAATCGATCATTTTCAATTAAGCATAAACATCACGCAATAAGGAATTTAAGCCAAAGTTGCGAGATTAAACATTTAACGGAAAATGGTCACACGCGGATTAAATTCGGATAATCTCTATAAACACTAACGTTGCGTGACAAAGAAAGTTAAACTCATAATAATCCGACTTTAATACGCGAGGTTTCAATTAAATGCAATTTTACACAAAACCTAATTTTCGGGGTTCAAACCCGAAAATGGCGGAAACGCAATCCCGAACCTATTTATCTACGGACAAATCATGGAAATAAACTAATTTACACTAAGAAAGCAAGAAATAAACACCATAAACTAATTATGAAAGCATGTAAATTACCTAGAAAGCAAGAATTAATGGAAAACAAGCTATATTAAGGTAAGAGGAGATGAATAGTCAACTTACAAACCAATTAGATTGTCAATCCAAAGAGAAATTAAGAAGAACCATCCAAAACCCTCAAAACCCTAACTATTCTAACCTAAAATCGTTCCTAAACTGATATCTGGTCTTATTACAACAAAATTGGCTTATATAGTAAGTTGGAATAAAAATAAAGAAGAAAGAAAAGAAGGCAAAATATCTGCAGAAAACAGAGCATCGATCGATCGACCTAGGCAAAAATTTTGGCAAATCAGAATGGTCGATCGATCGACCAGAAGCGTCGATCGATCGATCAAGCAGCGCAGAATGCAGCAGCCTACTGCATTCCTCTTCTCCCTTGTCCTCTTTTGCTTTCTTGTATTTCCTCCGCTGAAATTGTCGTAACTTCTTCGTTATGAATCGGAATCGCGCACCGTTCGCGGCCAGGCGAAGCTAGCGAGGAGGGATAAAACTTCCGTGAGATGTCGGGCCAGGTACCCAAGATGTGAAATGACTAAAATGCCCTTGCGCTTGCGATTGTGTACGAAACTTCACCGGAATGCATCCGAACTTCATTAAGCATCCAAATACCTACAAAAGCTCAATTAACCCCTGCAAAACATGTTAACATAGAAATTCGAGGTTGTATGGTTAACGAGCATAAGTATAGGGATTAAGATACCCAAGGGGGCTAATAAGGCGTAGGTTAACGGGTGAAATACGCAATATTTGAGTCGTATCACACCCCCTAACTTACACATTGCTAGTCCCTAGCAATGAAATAGGAAACAACAAGAACTACAAGCAAACCAAAAGCAGGAGAAGGACAAAAGTATGGTATAAAAGCAATAAAAAGATAAGGCCACTTTCGCAGGCGATACGATTGCATTTAGCGTATGCAATAAGCCGTTAAACCCCTAGGTTACCCTAGTGGACGAGTGTCGTCTCGTGAGGGTTTTCAGGGATGAAACCCACAAACATCATATGGTTTCCTCAAAATATGCCCAACCCAACATGCGACAAACTCAACAACAACGAAAAAGATTTCAAACACGTTATTAGCATAGTGAACGAATTCAAACAAAAGTCCGTTGTTATTAACAAGTTGAATGCACCTCATAGAATTGAAACTTTAAAAGTGGGAGGGGGGAAAGCACATGCATAATATGATTTGGTAAAAACTTAAATAAATCGGATAAACATAAAGGCATGCATATATTCAATCCTCACAGGCATTACGCTCATCAAGTGAATCCACTCGAAACAGGGAGGTAACACACGGGACATGTGGGCTAAAGAGTAAATGGAAATGGAAACTAGGCCGCACACATGTCACAGATGAGGAACGCTATATAGGAAATGAAAAACTGTAATCTCAATGAAAGGATACCGCACACTAAAAGAGGCGAAATGCATTTTCACAGATTATCACAACTATTATGACTTTTGAATTACATCAACCTGAGATCACATAGGAATTTAATAGGGTGATGATGTAGGATAGGCTAGGGTACGAAATGAAGGAATGTATGTACGGATTCAAAGTGTTCGGGATGAAAACTCGGGATAATGGAAAAATGCGGGCAATATAAAAAATTGGAAAACAAGTTCCAAAACAAGCATTAGATGTATCATCGGGGAGTAATCAAAGCTTATTGAACTATACACAACATATACAACTTTCTCTTTCTTTTCTTTTCTTCTTTTTCTCACTTTTTCTTTTTTTGTTTTCTTTTGCATTTTTTTTTCTCTTTTTCTTCACTTGTTTTCTACTTTCTTTTCTTTACTTATCAAACTCTCATATGCCTAAATTGCAACCGACATCATAAAAACATCATTCAATCCCAAGTAACATTCCAAACAAAGGTATGGAAAGTGTATGTATGGTTTATAACTCCAATTTAGAGTTGGTTATGGGATTGGGGTTATGAAACAAAAGGCTATATTTTGGCTCAAAGGGGTTAACTAGGGAAACATATATGGTGAGGTCAAGGCTAATATGGGTGATATAACAAAGATGGCCTATGATCATTTCACAAAGTTTACGCAATTCTCGAGTCAAAACAATATATGAAAATCATGCTCAAGTAAAACATTTCAAGTATGAACTCAATTAATGAACGGTCAAATGAAAGAATAGTGAGATTACCAATGAATTCAACGTTTTCATTGAGAAAAGAATAGTGTATAACACTCACAAACGACGAAAGGTACAAAGCTTACTCGGTGTAAGTATATACAATGCAACAAAAGATTACCGAGTTATAAAAATCTTAAACCAAATCAATATAACAAGGAAAGTGCATATGCTCATGGGATAAAGTTTAATTCATGAAGTTATTCACAATATCAATGATTTGAGGACTAAAGTCTAATAACTTCTAAAATCGAGAACATGCATCATTGAGTTGTCTATTGGATCGGGCAATTATTGAAATTTATCACTGGAAACAAGGCAAAATGCCCAATAAAGGAGAAAAAGAAAGAAAATATTTTTCAAATTTTTCACAAAAAAGGCATACTCAGTAACTAAATGTGAGCAAATCCATGGACTACACATGAAATGGATAGAATATCCTACACCCCCTAACATAAATGTTGCATTGTCCTCAATGCGCATTAAGAATACAACACAAAGAGAGGAAAAGAATGATATTACCCAAAATTGGAGAGATCTCCATAAGCGCGAGTCCAAAGGAATCTACAAAACAAGTTAGTACCGAGCATAGCAAAAATAAATAACAAAAAGTTTACTAATTACACTAGACTAAATTAAAAGGAAAGAAAAATAGGAAAGAAAGAAAATTAAAAAGCTAACTATTTACAACCTACTATTTAGGCTTCACACTAACTATACACTAGAAGTCTAAATAGTTGAGGGTCCACCCAAAAAGGGATTTGACTTTGAAAGATAAACGGTGGACCCTCCAAAGTGAACATGCCTCCCGAAAAATAAGAATTCCGTTTGAACAACGGAAGGCATGTGGGTGGTGAAAAAAGTGAACCATCGCCAATTTGAAATTTTGGGCGGACGATGGGGGATTTGGATAATAAGGGGGAAAGGTACACTTGAGGTCCAAGAAAAATCGATTCATCTCCCAAAGGTTTTTCAAATGGAATGGGAGATGGTGCACACATGAGGATAACATCCATCGAAAACAAGTCCGGTAAAGAGTCCTCATCGGCAAAAAGTGTAGAAGTTTTAAAAGTTTCTACCGACTCATAGGAATCAACCGGTAATTCTAATGGTTCGATCACGCAAAACGAATATGGTGATGAAACAAATTCAATCTCAATCGACTCATCGTCGGAAGGAGATTGAATTTCGGGGGAGAGAGATGCACACTCGATGAGAAATTCTTTGAAAAATTGAGGTGAAACACAAGTTTCCACCTCCTCGTTGTTTTGTGCATAAGAATTCATCTCATCGCAAAGTGCACTAAGTCTCATTCCAGCATCATTTAGGCTTTCCAAACCTTGGGATTAAAGAAGCAAAGTCTCTTCCAAAGTAGGCTTCCTCGGCTCAAGAGCCTCGGACTTCTCATTTGGTTGAAACTCGTCTTCGAAAGTAATGAAATAAGAATCGTTATTGGATTCAAATAATGAATCCAACTCAAGCTCCCAATAACGATTTTCATTCCGATAAATGTTTTCAAGTCTTTCATTTTCAAGAAAATCTTGAAAATGGAAAACTTGAAAACTATCCCAAAAGTATGAATCATTAGAATAACCGTAATAACTATAATAATAGGACATGATTACCTCGTTGTTTGCAGATGGAGAATCCGAGCAAGAAAGTGAGCAGCCGCGAATCAAAGTTTCTCAGCGCTCAAATATGTTATCCTGTAAAAAAGGTTAAAATAAAGAATACAAATACAAAAGAAAAAATACTACGAAATAATAAAACAATTACTATCTAAAACACATTCCCCGGCAACGGCGCCATTTTGTGACCGGGCAGAAAAAGTGTGTTCGTGTGAGGACACAATCGTTGTGTGTTTCGACGCCGTGATACAAAAGAACCTAAGCTACTACCACACTTGACAAGCAAGCACAGCGGTAAGTCGGGTATCGTAAGAAATCCACAGGGAGTGATTGAATTTTAGATGTTAATTGCTTTAAAACTTCAAGAATAAAAGTGGTGTAAAAGAAATAAGAAAAGGTGATGGTTGGTTATGGTGGACTAAAGAAAAGAGAAGTTAACACTAAACAAAAGGAAAGCGAGGATCGGGATCGCATACACGCATTCACGGGCTAAACAACTACTAATTAGAATTTCGATTTGAAAACATTTAATCGATCATTTTCAATTAAGTATAAACATCACGCAATAAGGAATTTAAGCCAAAGTTGCGAGATTAAACATTTAACGGAAAATGGTCACACGCGGATTAAATTCGGATAATCGCTATAAACACTAACGTTGCGTGACAAAGAAAGTTAAACGCATAATAATCCAACTTTAATACGCGAGGTTTCAATTAAATGCAATTTTACACAAAACCTAATTTTTGAGGTTCAAACCCGGAAATGGCGGAAACGCAATCCTAAACCTATTTATCTACGGACAAATCATGGAAATAAACTAATTTACACAAAGAAAGCAAGAAATAAACACAATAAACTAATTATGAAATCATGTAAATTACCTAGAAAGCAAGAATTAATGGAAAATAAGCTATATTAAGGTAAGAGGAGATGAATAGTCAACTTACAAACCAATTAGATTGTCAATCCAAAGAGAAATGAAGAAGAACCATCCAAAACCCTCAAAAGAAATAAATGAAAAGGTGATAGGTGGTTATGGTGACAAAAGAAAAGAGAAGTTAACGCTAAATTAAAGGAAAGCGAGGATCGGGATCGCATACACGCATTCACGGGCTAAATAACTACTAATTAGAATTTCGATTCGAAAACATTTAATCGATCATTTTCAATTAAGCATAAACATCACGCAATAAGGAATTTAAGCCAAAGTTGCGAGATTAAACATTTAACGAAAAATGGTCACACGCGGATTAAATTCGGATAATCGCTATAAACACTAACGTTGCATGACAAAGAAAGTTAAATGCATAATAATCCGACTTTAATACGCGAGGTTTTAATTAAATGCAATTTTACACAAAACCTAATTTTCGAGGTTCAAACCCGTAAATGGCGGAAACGCAATCCCGAACCTATTTATCTACGGACTAAACATGGAAATAAACTAATTTAAGCTAATTAAACTAAGAAAGTAAAAAATAAACACAATAAACTAATTATGAAAGCATGTAAACCTAAATTACAAAGCAAGGAGAGAATGAAGAACAAGCTATATTAATGGAGAGGGAAGATAAAAGTACCAATTACAACCCCTAAAGGGTGTCAAACCAAGAGAGGAGGAAGAAGAAGATCTCAAATCCCCAAACCCTAACTAAAACTAACCTAAAATCGTGCCTCTATTGATATATATTCTTATTACAACAAAATTGGCTTATATAGTAAGTTGGAATAAAAATAAAGAAGAAAGAAAAGAAGGCAAAATATCTGCAGAAAACAGAGCATCGATCGATCGACCTAGGCAAAAATTTCAACAAATCAGAATGGTCGATCGATCGATCAAGCTGGGCAGAATGCAGCAGCCTACTGCATTCCTCTTCTCTTCTTCTCTTCTTCTCCTCTTTTGATTTCTTGTATTTCCTCTGCTGAAATCGCCGTAACTTCTTCGTTATGAATCGGAATCGTGCACCGTTCGCGGCCACGCAAAGCTAGCGAGGAGGGCTACAACTTCCGTGAGATGTCGGGCTAGGTACCCAAGCTGTGAAAAGACTAAAATTCCCTTGCGCATGCGATTGTGTACGGAATTTCACCGGAATGCATCCGAACTTCATACTAAGCATCCAAATACCTACAAAAGCTCAATTAACCCCTGCAAAACATGCTAACATAGAAATCCGAGGTTGTCTGGTTAACGATCATAAGTATAGGGATTAAGATACCCAAGGGGGATAATAAGGCGTAGGTTAACGGGTGAAATACGCAATATTTGCGTCATATCACTACGCACCTATATGGCCGTCAACACTATCGTTCTCACTGATAGCCCATACCAAGGTTCTATGTTCTAGTGACAAGAATCAAAATCCCCCCGTAGGCTCCTCAAGATATGATCGTCCACAATGCGTAATCTCCACCCGATAGCAAGCAGCGTAGGTATGTATGTAATACACACAATATTTCAACCAATAGGTACATACACAACCTATAATAATCGTTAGGTATTCACGCAAACCAAATCCCTGAATTTAAATGTAGTATTGTTGTCTCTAATACTCACGTTACTCTATCCGTACGCTTAATCTCTCTATCATATATATTCCATAAGGTCCTCTTATTCCAACATATTCCCATTTGTAGTTACACGATCATCTCACCACTAGACTATGTAATGAAGTCACTCAAGAATAGCGTAGGTCATTCTCTCTCACTCGAATTATCCTCGTAAGATTTTAATTCGTCCGGGGAAAAATTAAAATTTCTAAAATCTCGTTAGAAGTGGGGAATTTTCGTTTGAACGAACTAGGCACTGAATTTTTAATAGAATCTCATTCGAACGAGGTCGTTCAAATGAGATCCTCAACTTCGAATGAACTACTCTCTGAATTCTCATTGGATAGGTCGTTGGAAATCTCATTCGAACGAGGTCGTTCGAACGAGATTACCGAACTTCGTCCCTAACCTCCAGAACCTGCGTTTTTCTAACTTTTTCATCACCCAAATCATCCAAATCTCATCCTAACTTAAATCCAACGATTCTAAACTATACTCCCTAGTAATAGAATACTTTCCAACATATTTAAACATCAAATGCTTTAAAATTATAACATGAATTCAGATTAATTCCTCAGATCATCAAAATTACCTAAATTCACAAAATCCCATTAATCACAACTAAACCCGGATTTAAATTCGTGATTTCAACATTTAAAATTCAGATTTCTAATCCCCAATATATTGTTGTTCATCTACATGAAAAACTAATACCACAATCGTAGATTTAAAACCCAATTTCAGTCCCAATTCCATAATATCATGAATAAATCACCAACTAATTTAACAAGGACATTATATGCTCTAAAATTAAGTAAGATAAACATTTTCCTTTTCACGAAGGTCTGATTTATCGCTTGAAATTGGTATAGATGCGTTCTTCTCTTCCTAATCTACACGTTGGTGATGTTTTTTGTGAAAGGTGACTCGGTTTGGCCTTGGAACTCCTAGGAACCTCTTCTCCTTCTTCCTCTTGGACTATCTCTTGGGCTTACCTATTATTTACCCTAACTCTCCCACGTACATGCAAATATATTTATACAATTTTCGTCCATTAATTAATCCTAATTTTTTAAAAGACAAAAATACCCCTCATGGGTGTTGGGTTAGCCTAAAGTTGCCTCGGATTCCAAACCAAACACCCGAGTAGACTTTTTTGACTATTTCAACCCTTTCGGACACATTGGCGTACTCGATACCACCATGCGAATAACCAAAAATTAAATATTATTATTCCTCATTTAAGTCCCGACACGTCTCACATGCGCGTCCCAACTAAGTTTATTGTAACTGCCGTATTTTTCATTCACGACAACTTTAATATTCTCATAATCATATATTAATTTACTTACTAAGTAATATTTAACATAATTATCACCAATAAATACTAACTCTCATCACACTAGTAATTATTTACTTAAATCTGGATTAATTATAAATAATTTCCCATTTAAATTAATTAATCCCATTATTAAAATAAAATCTTTTAAAAATATGAGGTACTACATACTTCCCCCTTAATACCGGAATTCGTTTCGAAATTCAAAAAAGCATAAAAATAACAGTATAGCTAGTAGGAATAACTCTGGATACTTGTCTCGCATCTCATCCTCGTGCTCCCAGGTAGGCTCCTCGACATTATGATGTCGCCACTGAACACGCACTAACGGCACTATCTTTAACTTTAATTTCCTCTATCTACGATCTAGGATAGCAATTGGCCCCTCCTCATAGGAACTGTCGAGTTGTAGGTTAATCTCCTCTAAAGCAATATGAGTGTGGGCCATGTCATCCCGAAGATATCTCCTCACTAAAAAAATATGGGACACATCAAGAATCCTATGCAAGTGCTCCGATAACCCAAGTCTGTAAACTACTGGCCTAATTCGGTCAATAATAGGGAATGGCCCTACGTTCCTCGGCGCCAACTTCCCTTTCTTCCCAAACCGCATTACCCCTTTCATAGGGGATACTTGTTACAACACCTGGTCCCCCACACTGAACTCCCTGAAGAACCTCTTGGCATCGGCGTAGCTCTTTTGCCTATCTTGAGCAACCCGTATGCAACTCCTGATCATCTTTATTCTGGATGACATATCCTGAATGACTTCTGATCCGAGCAGTTTGTTGTCCCCCACCTCTAACCAATAAGCTGGAGAACGACAAGGCCTACTATAAAATGCCTCGAATGGAACCATGCCAATAGTAAACTGGTAGGAGTTATTATAAGTAAACTCCACCAGCGAAAGGTATTGCTCCCAACCTCCGCTAAAATCAAGGATACACATTCGTAACATATCCTCTAACATCTAATTTGTCCGCTCGGTCTGTCCATTCGTGACTCCGTACCCATGGTCTCCTGGAAGCCGTCCCAAAATTAGGACACAAAGATCTTATCCCGATCAGACATAATATGAAGGGGAACCCCATGGAATCTCACTATCCCGACAATGAAGAATTGAGCATACTATCCTATAGTATAATCGATTCGAACTGGCAAAAAATGAGCTACCTTTGTCAATCGATCCATAATCACCCATATGGAATTATGACCCTTCTACGATGTAGGCATACCTGTGTTAAAGTCCATGGAAATGCTCTCCTATTTCCATATATGGATCTCTAATGACTGTTGGAGCCCTGACGGTCTCTGGTGGTCCACATATACCAGCTAATAAGTGGAACATTTTGAAATAAACTCGGCGATGTCCTTCTTCATTCCGCTCCACCAGTACTATCGTCTTATATCTTGGTACATCTTATCCCCTCCAGGATGTATCGCAAAGCGTGAACCGTGCGACTCTGTCATCACTGCATGTCGTAGGTCCTCCCCCTCTGGAATAACTAGACGCTAATTAAAGCACAAACCCTCATCTGAACCCACAGAATAAGACTCAGCTCCCTCGACTAGAAGCTACACAATCCGATCCTGACAGAACATATCGGTATCCTGGGCCTGTATTACTCTCATCACAATCTGGGGTGTAACGGTCATGACAGACATGAATGATCGGGCTAGTGCATCCTGGTGTCCTAACTCTTTAAATTTTGCCTTCTATACCTCGGCCATGACACATGCTAGCCTCTGGCTGAACGCATCAGCTACTACGTTAGCCTTCCCCGGGTGGTAATGGATATCGAACTGGTAATACTTAACAAATTTAAGCCACATACGCTGACGCATGTTCAATTCTCTCTGAGTGAACAAATACTATAGTGACTTGTGATCTGTGAACAGGCAAAACTTCTCCCCCAACAGATAGTGTATATAGATATGAAGAGCTAACGCGACTGCTGCTAGCTCCAAGTCGTGGCTGGGGTAATTCCTCTTGTGAGGCTTAAGCATACGGGAGGCATAAGATATAGCTTGATCCTCCTGCTGAAGTACACCCCCAAGTCCTTATAGAGATGCATCGGTATAGACTAAGCACTCCACTCACGATCTGGGTAGTGCTAGAATTGGTGCTGAAGTAACCTTGTCTTTCATCTCATTGAAAGTCAACTAACAGGCATCATCCCAGATTAATGGCACTCCTTTACGAGTCAAGTTGGTCAACGGACCAACTATCTTCAAGAATCCCCGAATAAATCACATGTAATAGCCTGCTAACCCCAAGAAACTCCGCACCTCCGTCGGTGTCGTGGGTTGTGATCGAGGTGTAAACCGAGCATCCGTGTAATACGCTAGTCGTTGTTATCGGCTTCCAACCTCAATACAAAAAAAAAACTAAACTTGTAACTACACTCTTAAGGAGTATAGTGGCGAGTCTGGGTATCGAATCCACAGGGAATGTTTGATAGAATTTAATTGATTTATTACTTCTAAAATAAAAGTGAAAAAGATGATGATGGTTGAAGACGAAAAAAATAAAAAAGTTAACTATGCATGCATGAGCAAACTAATTAAGATGAATGAGAAAGTAGGTTGGAATACAATCCCCTAACCCTAGTAATTTACTGTGTAGAATACTAGAATTGTAAATTATAAATTTGAATGAATCCAGTCTTTATAGATCCTAAGCATTACGTATATGAGGTTCAAGATCGCACCATACGAAATCAAAGGTAAATATAAAGCGGTGCTAAATAATTATACGCACATCGTATTCTTAAACATCCCAACTACCTAGGGCAAGAGAGATTAAAAGATCTACAATGGTTGTAAAATTATCTTGCACGACTCTTTCAAATTTTTAATTTAAATTCTATTTTCTACATAAGTAATTTACATTGGGATGGGTTCATGCATCCCAACCTTTAAAAACTTAGCTAGGCATGATTTTATTAAATGAAAATAAATTCATAACAATGCATGTAATTGTGGATCTAAGAAACATTGTAAAAACAAAAATTACAAAACAAGTGATAATTGAATTGAAAATAGAATTGAGATAAAATAAGAGAATGGAAATTTTATACATGTATTCAGAAACAGGAAAAGCAAATGAACTTGAATCCATAAAACTTCTTCTTAATCAACCTTACAAACTAGGGTTTATGAAAATTTCTATGTAAAAAAAAACTAAGAAAACTCTCTAAAATCTGACTTTCTCTCTCTAAAATTCTATTATACTCTCTAGAATTCGACTCCCCCCATTTCCTAATAGGGTTTGCCCTTTTATAGATCTCAAAAATGACTATTATCATGCCTCTCCACGTTTTACAACTAATAAAAATGAATTAAACAAGAAATTTCAAGAGTTGTCTCTTCAGCTTCCAAAATTAATTTCAACTTTTGACTTTCTATCTCCAACTTTGAATGGGCATAACTTCTTCACCGTAGCTCGGATTGGGGTGCCATTTTTTCCAATATTCTTGTAATTTAGAGATCTTCAACTCCCTAGATTTCCCCACCACCGTAATATTTATGTAAAATTACGAAAATGCCCTTCAACTCCCCATTTCTTAGTTTCTTTCACTATTTTGCGTTCTCTTTCGCACTAATTTGCATGAAATACCTGTAAAATACATAAGAGATACACAAAACACAAAATACTTGCAAAAATAGGTTAGTAGCATAAATACGTGACAAATCCAAGTTATTTACTCTGCACGGGATCATAAAAATACCAAAATTAAGGGGATAAATATGAAGAATATGTGCCTAATCACACCCCCTAACTTAGAACTTTGCGCGTCCCGAGCAATGTAAAAGAAATTAGTTTAAAGTTCAACTCTTGAAAATTTTTCTATTGGGATAGAATACCTTTTTCACGGGCAAGCGATTGCATTTAGCGTATGCAACAAGCCTTTAAACCCCTAGGTTACCCCAGTAGGACGAGTTTTGTCTCGTGAGGGTTTGCAGTGAATATACCCACAAAATTCTTTATTGACCCAAATAAATATCAAAATACTTAAAAATTATACAATTTAAATTTTTTCGAAAAATAATCACCATAAATTCATATTCAAATGTCTCAAACCATAGTGTGTGTGTGCAAAGCCAGAAATTAAACCTCAAATTTTCACCGATTGAGCATTACGTTACTTTCCGAAAATTCGTTTTGATTCCAATTCTTACGGATGCACTCACAAACGAATCACTCGGATTGTGGTTATTTTCTCTCGGTATGCATGATATATAGAGTAAATATAATGGACACAAATTCATGCATACAAAATTGAAAATAAGGAAATATATGGTGCAAAGATCTCATCATCGGAGTACGGTTATTAGGAAACGGGAAACATCATCTCTAGTTCACACCATTTAATCTCTCATATTATCTTTTTGTATCTTAGCTCTCCACGCGGTAATCAATTTCGTAATTCGAACTCGGTTAGGACTTTTCGGGTTATAAAGTGTAAAGGGTAAAATTGGGAATAGACGGATTGTTCGAAATTGGAAAATGTCCTGATGATGTCCATTAGTGCTTTTTCGGGCATTTGCTCATTTTTCTCTTTTTTTTTCTTCTTTTTTTTTCTTTTTTTTTTCTCTTTTTTTTTTGCTATTTTTTTTCACTATTTTTTTATTAAGCATTTTTTTTTGTTTTTCTCTTTTCCCTTTTTATTGCACAATTTGGACTTGATGAATATTCACAATTTTCATAATTCCGGGCTATTTAAATTTTTCGGGATATCAAACGAAAGGGAAATATTATATTAGGCTCAAAGTGGGTTACAAAGGGATAATTTTTCACAACTTTATTATGGCTAATATTTTTGGGTTAAACAAACAAGGGCCTACTTCATTGTCCAAATTGATAATCACATTACCATATGCATTTCGAGATTAATTAAGTTTAGAGATATATTTAGCACGACTTTCGAGACAATATTTCACACATTTCCCATAACCGATCAAAATAAAAGATTGAGATCATCAACAACTTATTAAAACGCTGAAAAGAACTTTGAGTTAATCATAAACTCGGATTAATTTAAAAACTCATAAAACATTGAAAGGCTCGAAATCTCACCGGGTTTGATCAATCTCCACACTTATTCACTAAGTCGTCAATTTTCTTTCAATTTCCATCTTCGGTCAATTTTGGCTTCTTGCATTTTGATTGTTAACAATTTGAGACTTTAAATAGAATAAGGGTGATATTTTTGAAAATTTTAAATTCTAATTTTTATTTATTTTGAAAAAAAATATTTTTAGTTTTTCAAATTTTTTCAATTTTTTTGGAAATTTTCTAAAAAAACACACTTGGAAAGAACATGTGATCGAATCAATGAATCTAAACAATAAATGGGAAGAATATCACACACACCCTAACTTAAATGTTGCATTGTCCTCAATGCGAATCAAGAACACAACATAAAGAGAGGAAAAGAAAGATATTACCCAAATGGAGCGATCCCTGATGAGTGCGAGTCCATTAAATCTACAAAACATGTTAGAACCAAGCATAACAAAAAAGAATAACAAAAACTTTAACTAATTACTCTAAACTATAAAAAAAGGAAAAATAAAAAGCTAATTATGTACAACCTACGATTTGAACTTTTAATAACTCACACAGTAGAAGCCGAAAAATTTGAGGGTCCACCCAAAATACAATTTGACTTTGAGGGATTAATGGTGTGACCTCACTAAAAAGCATGCCTCCCAGAAAATAAGAATTTCGTTTGAAAAATGGAAGGTATGTGCAATGCGAAATAAATTAACCATCACCTATTAAAAAATTAACGGGATGATGGGGGGTTTAGGTGCTAGGTGGGACAAGTACAATTGAGGTCCAAAAAAAATATAATCACCTCCCAAAGATTTTTCAAGTAGTATGGGGAGAGGGGCACACAAAAAGGAAGGGTCCATATTAAAAAATAATTCTAGCAAAGTGTCTTTGTCGATAAAAGGTGTAAACAATTCAACTGACTCATAGGAATCTAGCGATACTTCTAATGGATCAATAACCGTGAACGAAAATGGTGATGAAATAAACTCAATCTCAAGTGATTCATCATCACTGGGAGATTGAATTTCAAGGGAGCAAGACTCACTTTCAATGAGATGTTCATCAAAAATTTGAGGTGACACACAAGTCTCAACCTCCTCTTTGTTTTCCAAAATAGAACGCACATCATCGCAAAGTGCGACTATTTCCTTCATAAGACCATAATTGATATTCTTTTTGCTTTGGGTGGAAAGAAAATCCAGTACTCTTTTTGTTAGAAAAAGCGTGTTTTCTTCCAAAGTAGGATCCCTTGGCTCTAGAACCTCGGATCCCTCATTTGGTTTAAATCCTTCTATAGTTTCACAAATATCGGAAGAAAAATCTTCATTGGATTCCCCAAAATGATTTTTTTTTTGCTAATCGTTTTCAAGCTTTTCATACGCAAGATTTAGAAAGGCTTCACCCATGGTAATAGGTCGAGGCACAAATTCTTGAGAATATTTAATATAAATTTCTCTCCGATAATCATTTTCAAGCCTTTCATACTCCAGAGTTAGAAAGGCCTCACCAATGGTAATAGGTCGAGCCGCGGAGTCTTGAGAATAAAAAGTTTGAAAACGATTACCATATGAACCATTATAATTACCGAACTCACCATGAAAAGACATGATTACCGAATAGTATGTAAATGGAAATTCGAGTACAGAGGTGTGCGGTTGAGGATTCAACATTTCTTGGCGCTCAATTGTGCAAGGCTACAAAAAAGGTTAAAACAAAACAAAAAAAAATACCAAAGAAAAAAATCTTTCGAAATACTAAATCAATTATAATCTATAACAAAATATTCTCCGGCAACGGTGCCATTTTGATCGAGGTGTAAACCAAGCGTTCGTGTAATACGCTAGTCGTTGTTATCGGCTTCCAACCTCAATATAAAAAAAAAACTAAACTTGTAACTACACTCTTAAGGAGTATAGTGGCGAGTCTGGCTATCGAATCCACAGGGAATGTTTGATAGAATTTAATTGATATATTACTTCTAAAATAAAAGTGAAAAAGATGATGATGGTTGAAGACGAAAAAAATTTTAAAAAGTTAACTATGCATGCATGAGCAAACTAATTAAGATGAATGAGAAAGTAGGTTGGAATACAATCCCCTAACCCTAGTAATTTACCGTGTAGAATACTAGAATTGTAAATTATAAATTTGAATGAATCCAGTCTTTATAGATCCTAAGCATTACGTATATGAGGTTCAAGCTCGCACCATACGAAATCAAAGGTAAATATAAAGCGGTGCTAAATAATTATACGCACATCATATTCTTAAACATCCCAACTACCTAGGGCAAGAGAGGTTAAAAGATCTACAATGGTTGTAAAATTGTCTCGCACGACTCTTTCAAATTTTTAATTTAAATTCTATTTTCTACATAAGTAATTTACATTGGGATGGGTTCATGCATCCCAACCTTTAAAAACTTAGTTAGGCATTATTTTATTAAATGAAAATAAATCCATAGCAATGCATGTAATTGTGGATCTAAGAAACATTGTAAAAACAAAAATTACAAAACAAGTGATAATTGAATTGAAAATAGAATTGAGATAAAATAAGAGAATGGAAATTTTATACTTGTATTCAGCAACAGGAAAAGTAAATGAACTTGAATCCATAAAACTTCTTCTTAATCAACCTTGCAAACTAGGGTTTATGAAAATTTCTATGTAAAGAAAAACTAAGAAAACTCTCTAAAATTTGACTTTCTCTCTCTAAAATTCTATTATACTCTCTAGAATTCGACTCCCCCCACTTCCTAATAGGGTTTGACCTTTTATAGATCTAAAAAATGACTCTTACCATGCCTCTCCACGTTTTACAACTAATGAAAACGAATTAAACAAGAAATTTCAAGAGTTGTCTCTTCAGCTTCCAAAATTAATTTTAACTTTTGACTTTCTGTCTCCAACTTTGAATGGGCATAACTTCTTCACCGTAGCTCAGATTGGGGTGCCATTTTTTCAAATATTCTTGTAATTTAGATCTTTTCAACTCCTTGGCTTTCCCCACCACCATAATATATATGTAAAATTACGAAAATGCCCTTCAACTCCTCATTTCTTAGTTTCTTTCACTATTTTGCGTTCTCTTTCGCACTAATTTGCATGAAATACCTATAAAATACATAAGAGATACACAAAACACGAAATACTTGCCAAAATAGGTTAGTAGCATAAATACGAGACAAATTTAAGCTATATACTCTGCACGGGATCATAAAAATACCGAAATTAAGGGGATAAATATGAAGAATATATGCCTAATCAGGTTGCCCCCACTCCCTCACCGCCAACACTTTATTGGGGTCCATCGATATTCCCCTATCTGATACGATTTTCCCCAAGAATTGTACCTCTCGCAACTATAATCCACATATCTTAAACTTGGCGTACAACTCATTCTCCCGTAAAGTCTGCAAAACCCTACATAAGTGCTCTGCATGATCCTCCTCGATCTTCGAATAAATTAGGATGCCATCTATGAATACAATGACAAACTGATCTAAGAACTCTCTGAACACTCTGTTCATTAGGTCCATAAATATTACCGGTGGGTTGGTTAGCCCGAATGGCATAACCCTAAACTCATAGGATATATACCTCGTCAGAAATGCAGTCTTAGACACATCCTGCTCCCTGATCCTTAACTGATGGTACCCTGACCTCAAGTCTATCTTCGAGAAGAAAGCTGCTTCGCTTAGCTGGTTGAATAAGTCATCAATTTTAGGCAATGGATACTTATTACGTATCGTGACTTTATTCAACTCCCGATAATTTATGCACAATCGTAAGGATCCATCCCTCTTCTTCATAAACTAATATGGGGCACCCCAATGTGAGGTACTTCGATGGATGAAACCTGTCTCAACAACCGATTAATCTAATCCCTTAGCTCCCTCATCTCCATAGGAGCCATACGGTAAGGTTCACGAGCTATCGGTCGAGTGCCTGGACCCAAATCTATCACAAACTCTATCTCCCTGCTAGGCGATAGCCCTGGTATATCTTGAAATACATCAGCGAACTCATGAACAACCGAAATCGAATTGAGTAGTATCACCACCTCCTAGAGGCCTCATACTCTATATAATATAAATGGGTGGACGAACCCCCCTCCGGGTGAGGCATTGCCACCAAAAATATCTCCTGACCAGGTATGGGAAACACAATATTACAACTATGACAGTCAATCATTGCCCTATACATAACTAACTAATCTATACTGATAATAGCATCATACTCATGCATATCTAAGATAAGCATATCGACCGGTAAGATCAATCTCCCAATCTCTATGCCCACTGCCCGACGTATAAAGAATATCAATGATCCATAGACCAATGGTGAGTCTACACTAGTAACTGTGCTCTCTGCCGTGTCTAATAACCCTGTGGCGTGTGCAAAACTAGTGGAAATGAAGCTATATGGAGCCCCTGTGTCAAATAATATTCGCCCCAAAGTCCCCTGGATAGAAAATGCACCCTCAACTGTGGGTGGAGCCCGGGGAACTGCAGTCTTGCGTACATTATAGACACGCCCATACTACAGTTATCCCTACTGGATCGGAACTGCTGGAACGGCAGATAAAGCTGGTACCTGGGGTGGTGCTGGGAAGGTGGCTGGAAATATCGATCATTGGGCTCCTGACGAGTGCCCTGATGCTGCTGTTGCGGGGCTGTACGCCTCTAAGGACAATCCTGACGTTTGTGGCCAGTGTTGGCACAAGAGAAGCATCTCCCTGGAAAGTGTCCTCCCATCTGCCCCTGCTGCCCTCGGCCCTGATGTTCATTACCACCCCTCCCTTGGCCCTATCGGCCCTGTATAAAACCTCCATATCCCTGCATGTAGTCACCTGATCTGAACCTCTTAGCAGGGTCCCCCTGATGGGAACTCTGGTCGCCCTATCTCTACTGACCCTGAGCTAGTTGTGCCCCACTGGAACCGTTACCTCCTGTCCTGCCCTACTGGCTGAACTCCCCCACTCGTTTGCTTTCCTTCTGATGGAAGCGGTGATCCTGGTAGTGTATTAGGGTAGCGTTAAGTAAATTAGTATACGTACCCAACGCAAGATTACCTAAAAAGTGCTGGTGAATCCTCCAAGTCAAGTCGTCCATAAACATCTTAATTTCTTCCCTAAGTAGGTACTTCATCTGGCACCAGATTAATCAATCTCGTAAACTCTTCCTCGTACTCCGTAATGGTCTTCCCCTCCTAGTTGAGATCCAGTAATTTTTGCCTCATCTCAATCTGAACGACGGTAGGAAAAAAAAATTCTGATTGAACCGCACCCAGAAGTCCTGGATAGTCATGATGTTTTTCTCCTCAATAGTGGTAATAGACTCCCACCACTGTAGTGCCACTCCCACTAGCTTAAAAGTAGTTAGTATCTGCCTCTGAACCTTAGTACACTCATACATCCTCAAGTGTCGTTGGATGTCTTTCTTCCATTGGCTCTCTACCACAACATCAGAACTCCCTGCGAACTCTGGAGGGTGTGCCTTTTGGAAGGCATCTCTAAATCGCTCCCAAATAGAAGGGAATGCGTTAGCTGGTACTGGGGACACCACCGGTGCCTGGGGTGGGGCCTTCTATACTACGGCCAAAGTTGTATTTATCGCCTGCACTATGATAACAGCTACCTTTGCAGCATTCATCGTGCACTAGGCAAGAGCTGGATGGGGCTCGAGCTGGGCATCCATAGGAGATCGTTGTACACGTATAGGAGGCATCTGAAATGAGAGAGAAGATTTATAAGTCCATAATAGATATCTCAAATAGCTGAAGACGTAAAACGTGCAAATAATGAATACAACAATGCTAAATATAGGGCTCTATTTCAAAGAAAGCTACGTTGGAAGCATAATAAGCCATATAGATCCTAAAGGACTTTACAACCTGATGCTTTGATACCACCTATGACACCTCGCCTAATTAAATACTGGGTGATAGGCCCTTTATTAAATTAATTCATAATATCCAGTTGGTTCAGAAGATGCATCACTATCGAAAACTTTATTATAAACACTAACCTCATAATATTTAAAAAGGTTGATGTCAAAATTTTATCTTTTAATTAACATAAAACCAAATTAACCAATTACTAATCATACACCATTCAAACGAATCATAAGAAATAAAATGACTAAGGTAATAAATGTGATTGGAGTAAACACTTCTAGCCTAAATCCCAAATACAATAATCCGATAAAGTAAACCAATAACTGAAAGAAGCAAATAAATAGATCCACAATCTCTGACTGTCTGAATAAGTAAAAGGGGATAACATGCCCTAACCAAAATAGATAACGCAAGATGCAGGAATGAGAATCATGGAGGCATCTACTACGATGTCTTGTATGTTCACAGCAGCTACAACTTGTCAAATGAACGGAACTCCTATCCTTGGTGTCCCTGTGGTTGGGAGCCTATATTAATTTGACAAAAGAAAAGAGATTTGGAATAAACGGGTCAGAGCTCGAGTTGAAAACAGTAAAAAAATCAGCAAGTGCTTAAATGAAAACAGTAACACATATAGTGTACATATTAGATTCTTCTACTCTCAATTGAGATACTCACTTCTCATCTAATTTGCACACCTAACGCGTATATCTAACCCATCCTAGTTATTCTACCCCGCCTAACTAGTCTGAAGATGACTATTATCACACCAATAATCTCATGCATTTACCCATATCACCCATATCATGTAATTCGATATGTTTAAAGATAATTATGCATATACACAACCGTTATTCTTATTGGTATTCTTTTTTTCACTAAGAATATTTTAAAATTTCGTTATTTCCATATCTAATAAACACACACAGTAGAATAAGTAACGGGTATACATATATTTATCTTATATATATATATATATATATATATATATATATATATATATATATATATATACTATTTCAGCACCCCTGGGTTAAGGCCCCCTTGGTGCACTGCATACTCTACTATCATGTCCCGATGCAACGCTCATTGCATAAAGGACTATAGGTTCAATCTCTCGCGAACCATCAAAATAAATAAACATAGTGGAGGTGAACATAGTTCCAATCCTATGGGATACGCACATACCTACGCACCCATATGACCGTCAACACTATCGTTCTCACTAATAGCCCGTACTAAGTTTCTATGTTCTAGTGATACGAATCAAAATCCCCCCGTGGGATCCTCAAGATATGATCGTCCACAACGCGCAACCTCCACCTGGTAGCAAGCAGCGTAGGTATGTAATACACACAATATTTCATCCAATAGGTACATAGACACAACCTATAACAATCGTTAGGTATTCACGTAAATCAAATCCCCGAATTTATATGTACTATTATTATCTTTAATACTCACGTTACTCTATCCATACGATTAATCTCTCTATCGTATATATTCCATAAGGTCCTCTTATTCCAACATATTCCCTTTTGTAGTTACATGATTATCTCACCACTAGACTATGTAATGAAGTCACTCAAGAATAGAATAGGTCATTCTCTCTCACTCAAATTAACCTCGTAAGATTTTAACTTGTCCAGGCAAAAATTAAAAATTTTGAAATCTCGTTAGAAGTGGGGAATTTTCGTTCGAAAGAACTGGGCACTGAATTTTTGTTAGAATCTCGTTCGAACGAGTTCGTTCCAACGAGATTACCGAACTTCGTCCCTGACCTCCAAAACCTGCATTTTTTCAACTTTTTCATCACCCAAATCATCCAAAACTCATCCTAACTCAAATCCAACGATTTTAAACTACACTCCCTACTAATAGAATGCTTTCCAACATATTTAAACATCAAATCCTTTAAAATTATAACATGAATTCAGATTAATTCCTCAAATCATCCAAACGTCCTAAATTCGCAAGATCCTATTAATCACAACTAAAACCAGATTTAAATTCATGATTTCAACATATAAAATTCAGATTTCTAATTCCCAATATATTGTTGTTTATCTACATACAAAACCTATACCACAATCATAGATTTAAAACCCAATTTCAGTCCCAATTCCACAATATCATGAATAAACTACCAACTAATTTAACAAGGACATTATATGCTCTAAATGAATAAAGATAAACACTTGCATTTTCACTAAGGTCTGATTTGTCACTTGAAATTGGTATAGATGCATTCTTTTCTTCCCGATCTACACGTTGGTGATGTTTTTGGTGAAAGGTGACTGGGTTTGGCCTTGGAACTCCTAGGAACCTCTTCTCCTTCTTCCTCGTGAACTATCTCTTGGGTTTACCAGTTATTTACCCTAACTCTCCCACATACATGCAGATATATTTCTACAATTTTCGTCCATTAATTAATCCTATTTTTTCAAAAGATAAAAACACCCCTCCGGGGTGTCGGGTTGGCCTAAAGTTGCTCCGGACTCCAAACTAAGCACTCGAGTAGACTTTTATGACTATCTCAATCCTTCCGGATACATTGGCGTACTCGATACATCTATCCGAATAACTAAAAATAAAATTACATTAATATTCCTCATTTAAGTCCTGACACGTCTCACATGCGCGTCCCAACTAAGTTTACTATAACTATCGTATTTTTTACTCACGACAACTTTAATATTTTCATAATCATATATTACTTTACTCACCAAGTAATATTCAATATAATTCTCACCAATAAATACTAACTCTCGTCACGCTAGTAATTATTACTTAAATCGGGATTAATTATAAATAATTTTCCATTAAATTAATTAATCTCATAATTAAAATAAAATCTTTTAAAAATATGAGATATTACAAGGATAAAAAAGAGTCTAAAACATATAACATAACTAAGGAGATTACCCCCACCCCCGAAAATAATAATAATAATAATAATAATAATAATAATAATAATAATAATAATAATAATAATAATAATAATAATAATAATAATAATAATATTAATAATCCATACTAATAATAATACATAATACATAATACTTAATACTGAGTGCTTCATATCCACCATCTTTGTAGCAAAATTAGGGGGGGGGGGGGACTTAACTTCTATAGAACTATAAAACGTAAGACACAACTCTGAACTTCATACATAAAAATTACAATGATAGAGACCTCAATTTTAAAATTGCAACGCATTTGTGAAAAGGAACCATGAATTAAAACTTCATACATACTTTATGAAACATTACACAAGATGAATTTGAGAACCATATTAATCCTTAACGACTTATAAATTCCCATCAGTGGTGAATTTTAAAGTATGTATAAAGTTGTTGGAAACATATTATTAACCAACTGCATAATCACACTCACATGTTCCAGCGAATCCACAGCATGTCAGTAACGTGTCTGAGCGCGCACATAATACGTGTTTCGACACGACACGCGACTCGTGGCTTCCGGGAGAGTGACCGTGCTTCATAGGGAATAACCAATTAAAGAATTTTGTAATAGCTAAGTGGGTAACTTGCAAAAAAAAAAAATAATCTAATTTAAATTGACATCAAGACGAAGGTATTAAGTATATTACCACTACTTGTGACCAGTGACGAAACCTAACCACAAAAAAAAATTACTCATTAAGAGGAACATGCCAACAATTTCTTAGTGTTCCTTACCCAACAACATATAATTCTAGGTTAACCAAAAATTCTACACATGCACTTTTGTTAATCCTCATTTACTTTATGTATCATAGATCAATTTGATTTGGCAACGATTTGGCACTAATATATTGGCTCTGATATGTTGTTCATACTCTATTCACATATATACTCTATTCTGATATATACTCTTATGGGGTTGATTTGTATAAATTAATTCACATATATACAACTAGTAATGCCTATTAAGAATTTTTGTAATGCTTATTGGCTTGACAAATTCACCAGCTTCATTTCAGGCCTTAATGATCTCTGTATTCAAGGAGAATTTAACAAAATTTATCCTTTTTATGTTATGTATTTATTTTATTTTGATAAATTAGTATATAGTATTAAATTACAGAAACATATAAAACACATAACATTCAAGTATCACTCTAGAGCTGATGCAACAACACCAGTTTTAGGCTAAAAAAAATGATTAGGTGTTTAATCAGTAAAACCCAATTGGAGTACTTCGTCTATATAATATCATAAGAACGAGTGGCAGTTGATAAATCCAAGGTGGAGGCAATACTGAATTGGCCATTCCCCAAGAGCATCAAAGATTTGAGAGGGTTCCAGGACTCACTATTCATTATAAATGATTTATAAGAGGCCGTGAGTTAATTTATAGGCATTTGACTAACATTTTGAAGAAAAATCAGTTCACTTGGATTCCCCGATCTTGGGAAGCTTTTGATTCACTCAAGGAAGCCCTTACCACCACATATGTATTAGCTCAACCCAAATTTAAAAATACATTTACACAGTTGCACTAGAGGTAGATGCTAGTAATGAGGGAAATGGAGTTGTTCCTATGCAGGAATGGAGGCTCATTATTTTCTGAAGCAACAATTCCCGCTAGAAAAAATGGGCATTCCACTTAGGATAAGGAATTATGGGCTGTAGTTTACGTTGTTGAATGAAAAATCATAATCCAAATCATATATAAACTGAGTAAAACATAGATATAGACTGAGTATAAATTGTCTAATATAAACTATCTAATACAAAATCGGAATCCGAATCATTTCTTGAATGCAAATCAGCTAAACTGTTTAATATAAACTGAGCATAAACTTCCTAATATAAATTATGTAAGATAAACTATCAAAATCAAATGAGTTTTCAATCCAAAATCAAAATACAAACTGTATAATAAAAACTAACTTGTATAAATGATTTATTGATTGAACAAAAGCATGCAAATGAGTTTTCAACATGAAGCGCATCAAAATTAATAGAGAATAAAGAGAGGCTACATAAAAACTTTTTTATTGAGTGAAATCCTACTTGTGCTTTGTCTTTCACACAAAAGTCATCTTTAAAGATAAGCAATTGGATAAATCTTATATAATTAAGAAATTCACCCACACTTTATCAATTCATTTAGATTTTTAGAAAAATTCGCAGAAGTCGTGAATGTGACTAAGGACTTATTTGAAAATGGTAACATAAATGGTTTTAATGAAAGATGATTCAATCAGTAATATATATGAAGTAAAGTCCAAAATCAGAGGCAGAAAGATGATTCAATTACTAATATATATGTTGTAAAGTCCAAAATAGTGGACCAATGTGTTTTCCATCAAAGGCAGAAATAGCGAACCAAAGTGTGGATGTTGCATCAACAGTAAGGGAAAAGTAGAGGTCCAAAGTGTGTATGTTTCATCATATGTCGATTGACCAACGCGAGGCGTTGGTTAACCGATGTTTAGGATTAAATGACGACAGACCGACGCTTAGGGTTAACCGACATTTAGGATCAAATGTCGAATGATCGATGCGTGATTCTTTATTAAATGTAGTTTGACCAACATTTAGGATCAACAGATGTTTAGGATTAAATATTAGCCGATCGACGTAAGATTCTTTATCAAATTTTAGTTGACCGATATTTAGGATCAAATGCCGACTGAATGACGTGAGATTCTTTATCATATGTTGGATGACTGACATGAGGCGTTGGTCATCCAACATTTTCAACCATTTTAACCATTGATAAACTACCACATCTCCTAATTTGTTTTGATTGCCCAAAAGTTTAAATAAAATGTAAAACTTAATAAAAATACCTCAATAACTCGATTCCAATCGAAGAAAAAATGTCTAATGTAGAAATCCTCCACCACAACTTATAAATCCCTAAAAATAAAGAAATCGTAAAAAATAAACATTAAGTCGTAAACTAACCATATTTACCTAAACCATTAAATTATAACAACAATAATCATAAAAAGGGGAAAGTACTATTAGGTCCCTCATAAATAAATTTTAAATACTAAGGGTCCGTTTGGCAACCCAATTCCAAGTCATGGAAATGGAATTCGAAGGCCAATTTCAATTCCACAGAATTGAAATTGACCTTCCAATTCCAATTCCAATTCCAATTCCAAGCCTTGGAATTGGGTTGCCAAATAGGCCATAAAGGAATTTTGACAAATTTTAAACACTTAGGTCCACTAATTCTCTTCTTGTAAAATTCCACGTTAGTGGCATAGCAGGTGGACATAATTGTAAATGGTCCCTAAATGTTTAAAAATTGTCAACAAGGGACCTAATTGTAAATTTCCCAAAGAAACTGTGTAGGCTAAAAATTAAATCATAAATATTTACACTCATACAAGAGCTTAGATATAAATTTAATTATTTCTATTTTTGCCCCTACTTCTTTCGTAATTGTATATTTTCCCAAATACAAGTTAGTTTTTTTCCAGATTTATGCCCCACCCCTTTACAAATTCCATCAACCACTATTCAAGGCCCGTTGATTTGCCCTAAATTAGATTGAAAATACATATATGAGAGATAGAGAGATCACCTTATATATTTCTTCTTGTCAACGAGAAACAGAGATTAAGAGAGTTCCGATTTCTTCAGGGATTTGTAATGAAAGAAGAGAGCTCCGATTTGATATTTGGGAATCCAAAAATGATTTGATATCCAGGAATCAGATTGAGAATATCTCCGAATTGATATGCGGGAATATGTTTTGTAAATTGAAGAATAAAAAAGAAATAAAAAAAGTAGCGGGAAGCTAAACAGTGGGAAATCGATTCCAAATAAAAAAGGAAATGATATCCGATGTTTTTCTCCAAAAACGACTTAAATATTCTCCCTTTCCCGTCATTTTTTTTAAATGACAAAAATATGACTTTTTTTGTTAAATTGTTGGAAATTTTCCAACATTTTGACAAAAACGTTGGTGCGAATAATTATTCCGGCGTTTTCAATAAACATCGCAAAAAAAACGTCGGGATAGTTCCATTTTCTTATAGTGTATGGTCTTGTAAAAATGATAAAAGTAGAAAAATAGCAAAATCTCGCTCAAAACTTATTTCAATATGCGACTGATTTATGTTCGGTTGAAGGTGGCGACTTTTGTGAATTGTCGTAGCATTCTTTGATGACAAGTCTTTCGACCTCATTCATTAGACTTAGGCACTTGTTAGTTATGTAGTTATTGTCTTTGTGGAACTCACACCACTTTCTTTTGTCTCAGATTTTATATTCCCTGGCTATTTGAGGAGGTTCTCTTCTTTAATGTTGGTCAAGATAGTTTCCAAGTCGCAATTTAGAGGGGTGAATTTCCCGTATGGCCTTTCTAGATAATCGACATGCTCCCTTTTTTTTCCTCCTACTAGTTAGGTTGTAGTTACTTTTAGAGGTCATGACCTTTGCCTTCAACTTAGGGTCTTTGTACTTCAATGTGTATGCAAAGCCCGTGGACTCGAGCATAAGAATTATATATCCTATGAGGTTGATTTGGCCCTAGATGATATGGTCGATGCACCTCATCAACTGAGCTAAATCTTCAGTCTGCTAGTGTCCAAATCTCGAGTTGCCTTCCGTATTGAGTTATACTTAAATGATTAGTTCTTTAGAAAATCTTTTCTCTGAGATAAACTAAACACGGTGAAAAATCCAAGAGTTACACGGTAAGCATAATCAAACATTGAGTTGGAAGTGATAATGAAATGAGGCCTATTCTATGGAGGTCGGGCCTATCAAGCCAATATAGGATAAGGTCGTGGATTTTGTCCTTTATAAGGAATTTTTCCACCGCGATTGATATGATCGAATATGGTTTTTCTCTTAGGACGACTCCATCTGGTGGATAATTTATCGAGTACATGCTCTTGGACGAAACAATAACTAAAAAGTTAGTAAAAATATCTTAACCTATCTTGGACGATTTAACGATCCACAAATTGATAACCCTATCAAATTTTCCCAATAAAATCATCGGTTTTCAATCCTATAACCTAGCCTTATGCACTTTAACATGACCTATAAGCCATAAAACATATTACGAATGTTAAATATGCCAAAAATAGGAATCTGGCCTAAGCTTTCAATGGGAGGCCACGACTTATCGCACGACAACAAGTAAGGTCGCTGACCTTAAGAGGCACAGTGTAGTTCCCAACCCAAATTTTTCCTACGTATGGTTCTCCACTTCAAGAATTAGACTAAAATGTCTTTAGCTGTTGATCCAGGGCATAACAAGTGCTTATGTGAAAAATAAAATAAGTTTAGCAACAAATACCTACTATATAAACCATAATATGGAAAAAACAACCATAAAATGTAGAGAAAACCATAAATAAGCTCATCCCTAGTTCCCATTCTTCATGAGGTTGTGGCATGTCAAGTTGTTTAGCATGATGTAGACATAAGAGCATCATTGTGAGAGATAAATCTACCCCAAAAACTCCATATAGGCTTCGAAAATAGATCTGATAAGATGAAGATACCCTAAGAGGGGTTTATATAAAAATATGGGTTTAACCACCAAAATCTCAACCATAAGATATAGATTTGAAGATCCTTATGGATGAAATATGGCATAATTGACCCGATTTATGAGAAACTTGGTAAAAGGTGACTTGTGGATAAGTATTGATCAGATGGAATATTTCTAGAAGATGGAAAACTGGTGATCCAATGCTGACATGTTTGGGTCCACGGCCTTTACTTCTAGGGTTAGGCTATAATTTAAGGGTCGCAGCCTATAAGGCACCTAGCTGTGGCCTTCTAAGGTAGTCTTGTTCTTATAGTCCGAAACCTGTCTGTGTACAAGTTGTGGTCTTATGTATTAATGGAGTGGATAGTGGTTCGTAGCCTAGTATGAAGCACCTTATAATCTTTACTCACTTGAGTCTACATTGTATAGGTGCTCATCTAGTTTGGAAATTATGACAAAATTTGTGTCCTATTCCCTAGATTCCAAAGAGCCTCAGATTCTTCTCTAAATGCCACACTTAATTCAATTGAAGGTATAATTCTCAATCACACACACTCTAGGATTGCATACATTGTTCACATATTTCATTATTTGCTTGTGTGTGAGTTATGTGTGTTAATTCCCTTTAAAATTATTTTTTAATAATTTTTAGGAATTTTTAAATAATTTTTAAATGATTTTTAGAAATTTAAATTTGGGTTTAAAATCTTTTGGGGTCATTATGTGATTTATGGTTTTATCATTTCATACCTGAAAGTTTGGTTGGGTAGGATCCGAAAGCACTTGAGACTTCATGGTGCCTGTGTAATTATTTTGTAAATACGCATGGTTGAGTGCATCTGGGCCTTACACCTGCCTACATTATAATGGCCTGATTTGTGTTTGTTATAAGACACAAAACCCATTATGAAATCTCAGCCCTTGGATCGTATTTATCAATGACCTGCATGCGTTTTATCCCAATCCATGTGAAACCTCTCTAAACCAATCAGCGAATACCTTTTCCACCGCTAATGTTATACCGTTGGATGATGGTCAAATGGCTAAGACCAAATCTCAGCCTTTGGATTTGATCAGTTATTCTCGAACCTTCCTTGATGAGTATAAAAGGAGGTTAAGTCTCAGCATTTGAAGACTTTGCCATTTTCGCCCAGAGAGAGAGAGAGAGAAACCAGAGAGAGAAACCAGAGAGCAAACCTTAAATCATCAAACCCTAATTTCTTTTCCAAAATCTGTTTACATCCAAACATAAAATCTGAGTGTTTGAGAGTTAGTTTGGTAGTGGCTTGAAAGCTGTTCGTGAGTTGAATCATTTGGGTTTGAGATCTTACATCTAACTTAGACATATTAGGTTTGATCTATATTTCTCTTTCATGGAAACAGTAGATCTTACTATTACATGTCATATTACGCGTAGATCTGCATTATTTTAGTTTCCTATCTTGAGAAATCTAATTTGTTGATTATTTATTTATGTAAATGTTTTTCACTACTCAAAAATCAACAAATTATTTTGTTTCTAGTTCTTAAGAAACAAGACTTCTGATCTAGTTGGAATCGTAATCGGTAGTTTACAATTTAAAAAATATTTTCAAAACCCCTGAAATTGTTTAAGACCTTGAGAGTCTTCCAAGCAATGTAACCTTAGATTCTGGGATTATATTAAAGATCAACAAAGTCTATAGTTTTTAAAGAAGAGAGAAATTGAAAACCTTAGCATTTAGATCTGATATGTAATTTAATAGGACTTGTTTGTATAAATAAGTGTGCGTGTGTGCATGCATGTGTTAGAACACTATCACAAACACTTGTCACACTACAACACAAAGAGTGTTGGCTGTAAGATCTTAAAACATCAAGAGTCGACGTAAAGTTGGAATAAAGTGAGAAAAGTTAGCAAACTGAGAAAGCCACATCAACATCAGAACTGCAGAAAAGTTAGAATCAAACCAGTGGGTAAATATTCTAAACTTGTATAGGTCTGTTTTGTATGCATGTGTGTTAAATAGTTTGTAACTTGTAAGGATTTTGTTTTAGTGGATTTTTCGTTTGTGACTTAGAAGTCACCGTGGATGTTTCCTCAGTTGGGTGAGGTTTTACCACGTTAAAAAATCCTTATACTTAATCTTTCTACATCTCTTCATCTCATTGTTATGGGTGTGCTGATTTAGTTGACTTAAACTTTTTAGTTTTGGTTTTCAAAACTAGTTACATAATCTTGAACATCTCTCGTACATTTTTCATCAAACACATCTTGTGAGTAATTCGTTTTGATTTAAAGAAAAGAGTTTCTCCAAAAAACAGTTCGGAGTTACTTAGACAGTTTAATCCTGAATTAAAAGACTTAAGTAACAGCTTTTCAATTGGTATCAGAGCTTTGGAAATTTTCTTTAAAGATCTTGTGTTTCTGAAATTGTTTTCTTAAAATTAAAGAATGGACGAGAAATCTGAAAGATTTGGTAACTTGTCCAGATCTCCTCTCTTTGATGGAAACAACTTCCCTACTGGAAAGTAAGGATGGTTGTTTTTATACAAGGAACTTTGGGAGATGATCTCTAGGATATTTTTGAAAATGGATATACTTATCCTACTAAACCAGCCACTAAAAGAAACAATGAGAGGATTAAGAAAGTATTAAGTGAATTTACTCGTGAAGAGAAGTAAGCCTTTATGAACAATAACAAAGTTAAAAATGCCATTTTTATGTCTATAAACGAAAATGAGTTCAAAAGGATCTCATCTTGTACCACTTCTAAGGAAGCTTGGGTACATTGGTTACTACACATGAAGGTGACACTAGAGTTAAGGTTACTAAAACATAAATGTTTATCCAGGAGTATAACTTTTTAATCATGTCAGACTCTGAGTCATTTGATGACTTTTACAAGAATTTCACTGACATTATGACCAAATTACATGCTAATGGGATAACTTATGATATACATGAAATTGTCTCGAAAATTCCAAGGCCATCACCACACAGATTTGATAACAAAAGATATGTTATTGAGGAAATGAGTGACTAAAATCTCACTCCTAAATTACTCAGTAGTAAACTGAGAACTGTGGAAATGGAACTAGAATTTAAGAAATAATTAACTCAGTCCCATAGGAAACAAACAAGCTCCAATTTGAGTTTTTCTTCTAAGGTGATAAAACCCAAGCTTAGTATTCCCAATAATGATTATGATGAGGAATATGATATAGATAGTTTGGATAATCAAATTGCCTTGATGTCAAAGTAGTTTAAAAAGATTATCAAATTCAGAAACAAAATGGCAAACAGACAAGGCAAGCCAAATTATCCAACTCAGTTGTAACAACCCTCGATTTTGGAGACTGAGAAATAAAATTTTTGGGAAAATAAAATTTAATTAATTGGAGAATTTCAAAATTTGGGAATTTAGGGCCAAAAATAGAGGACGTTTTAAAGTATTTCGGATGATGATTTTGAGGGTGCCATCGATCCCGGAAGGGTCGAGATAGTCAAAATGACTGTCATTGGGTTTTATTTCGGTTCCGAAATATTTTTAAGTATGTTTGGCTCGAATTGGAGTTAACGAGTCATTTAAAGTGTGTATTAACATTTAAAATTGGGTTTATTGTTTTAGAGGATTTAAGAGTCTTACGGATCAAGCCTTCTCATTTAGAGAAAGAGAGAAAGAGAAGAGAAAGAGAAAGGAAGAAGGAAAAGAAGAAGAAAAGAAGAGAGAAGGGAGGAGAAAAAGCTTGGAGATTCCGGCCCAAACGCGACAACGAGGACGATTCAACCTCTACAAAATTGAGGCAAGTGTTTAATCTTGCTAAATAGTTATTTGTGTATTTCATTTCATAATTTGTGGGTTTAAGAAATGGGTTTTTGGGTTATATGGAAAACCTTGACTTTTGGGGACTAAAACTTGATTCTGATGTTTATATATGGGTTTGATGATATATAAATGGTTGGGATGAGATGTAGGATGGGTTTTCCTGTTAATAATATTATTGGGTTAAAGATTTGGGGGCTTAGTGATGATATTTGGGTGTTTGAGGATTTAGGGTTTGCTGAAAATAGGAAATCGGCCAAGAGAACTGGTATGGCCGGTCAACCGCATCCCAGGGATCGGTCGACCACGCCTTAAGGAAAAAGCCTACTGCATTTCTTCGTAGGCAAAATTTGGACTTGCGGTCGACCGGGGGTCTAGGACCGGTCGACCGGTCCCCTCCTTTTAGCCCAATTTTTGGATTTCTTTCTTTCCCTTTTCTTTTGGAGTTTTACTCTTGGGGACTTTCTTAATGAGCTTATTATGGAGGGTTATGATATTAGATTAAAGGAATGGGGACCTAGGTCGAATAGGGGCTTGGGGGCCTATGTTAAATTGATTTAGGAGGATGGGGTGCCTCTTTTAGGAATGAAAGAAATATGGGACTAAATTGATTGGCGGATTTTCCTACTATGATGGAGGTGGGAAATCATGGATTGGTTGTAAATGGTAGAGATAGTCCCTTTTTGCTTAAGTGTGCATTAAAAATGGATATTCCAAGTCATAGTGGTGGATCTCAGTGAGGACGGGAGTTCTAGCTTGAGGGCATAAGTAAGCGTAGATATGCTGGGAGGCTAAGAACTCTTAGAGAGAGAGTGGTGAGAGCACGATATGAAATTGTAGGCCGAGGGTAGTGCCAAATCCTTATAGTAAATAGAATTCTATTGAGATTAAGGTTCGGGGATCGAAGAGAGAGAAGGGTCGCTTATCCTTAGAAATGTTTAAAATTAGGAAAAATCGGTAACCCAATGGGAGTAAGGGTTCATAAGATTAATCGAACCATAGGTGAAATGGGGAACGATTTGGATCATACTATCGACTAGAATAAGCATTAGCATGAATTCTAGTTAGGATAGTTATAGATAGTTATGTACTTTCAATTTAGAGATGAAATGTGTAGTAATGGTTTCCTACACTAAACTTAGGGTGATAACCCTAATGGTTGATATAGATACATGAAATTTTTGGGAGACTATTCATCATAGGAAAAATGGTTGAATATGCTTCAAGTGAGGGATTTTATTCACCTATCGAGGTAAATTAAATGAATTTGTGGTGACGGCTTGTATATTGAGGATTATGTATACTTATAGCCGAGTTTAGATATCTTATACATATGAACGACATATAGTTTGTATATATAGATATATGGATATGTGAATATATGTGTATACTTATATCTATATAGTTATGACTGTATGGATATATTTATGTCGTGGATATACATGGTATGGATATTTAAACCTTATGTGATGGTTTAATATTTGATCATATGATGGGATCATATGGATGTGTATATATTGTGTATGTGAACGATGTATATACTTATGTGGTTAAGCATACCCCGCTCATGCTATCATTGGGAAGTTTTCGCGCAGAGGGTGAGCATCCTGGCTTATGGAGCAGGGTGTGGATATTCCCCAGGTCATAGTCGTCCCGTGTGTTATTATGTGATTTATATTTTTGGGATGAGACGTGGTGGGTATGTTTCGTCTCATTGCCGATTTGGAGCTATGACCGCTTCCCGGGACGTCGTGTGTATGAGTTTATCACGAGGTGGGTGTCGTTGATCCCCACCAGGTGGTCCCCAGTATTGCTACGTGAGTCGGGCACTGGGAAGATGATAGCATGGTGCAGTTTATCGGCGCTATATATATAGTCGGGTATATTATGTGCATGGCCACTGTACATCAGATATGATATGTACACTTGGTCATAGGTATGGATGATGATATATATATATATATGGTTAGAATAAAATGCCTATATATATTCATATATATCCTATAGATGTAAGGATATGCAATTATTGTTGGAGTACATCTTGGATGATTATGATGTACTAGGTTATTGGGGGTTGATGTATCGCATTTAAGGAATACTTCGGTTACATCATCCCAAGGATAATATTGGAGATTTTAAGTTATTTTATATAGTAATCTAGATTTAGTAGTTGTAGTAGTATAATATGGTATGTATGGCATTATGGACCTCTAGGATCGACGTTGTCAAGGAGTAGTGTAACAGGGTGGTTCCTTGTTTGGATTTTGCTTTGCGCGACATCCCACGCACGAAACGTAGTACAATGTTGAGATTGGAGAGAAGTTTTATCAATAATAATTTGAATACATGTCATTTATTAATTAAATTACATGATTAAACCCAATTATATATGGGTAACGTATTAAGAATTAAAATTAATTAAATTATAACCCGGAATCCATTAAGCCTAGTATGGCATATATGTTTATAAAAATAATTAAGTGTGTTTAGTAAAGAGGTGGATTCTTGGGTTAAGATAAGAAGGCAAATCTCGTGGGAATAGGCGGGGCCTATGTTAAGTTAGGTTGTCCTTATTATTGGGGTAATTTAACTAAAATCTGAGGACGCGAATAGGTGCGCGCCTTTAGATGAGAGGTGAGTTGGGGTTCCACGAGAGTACGATTCCACTTTAATTATGAAATAAGTGCACCGATATTTATTATGCACGATTAACACACTTGATAAATATTTTTCACACTCGGGCTCTGACCCGTTTACTTTTCTTTCCTTCCTGTATATATATATATATTACTACAGGTGTCCTACCGCATGGATGCCGGATGACCTTCTATCCAAAGTCTTGGGAGCCGTGATAGGTGCGGACTGTTGCGGAATGTAGATTGTATTCGTTTCCTACTTCTTCAAAAATATAGGTAGGATTCATGTTGAGTATCGGGTTTATACCCAAGGGATATTTATATATGTTTACATTTATTCCATTTCAGTTATTGTATTGGCTGTGACCCGACAGCTTATTCGGGTTTATTTCCTTGTGGTATATTCGATTGTAGTTGTTTATTTCATTTTATTCTAGCATTTCATTTATCACTGTTCTTTCATGCATCTTTCTTTTCTTTACTAGTAGTGTTATAGTGTTGGTTTGTTGTCTGTTGCACATTTTCTTTTAATTTTAACAGCTTGCTTATATGATATCGGGTAGTTAGTCCTATATTATATAGTACCGACAGTTGATGTTGAGACTGGACCATCTGAAACTCCTGATTTAATGTAGTATAGGGTTGGTCACCCGTTATTACTTTGAGTGGGTTGTTACATCAGTCTAACCACAAACCTCATGAGAAAGGTTAAGACAAACATCACAAGGACATTCATACGAGACCTAACAAAGACTTTAAGAATATTGAATGTTTTAGATGTGGTATATTGGATCATATAGCACAAGATTGTAGAGTCAACTTGAACACGACCAATAAACATACTAGGGCTAACATTTGCAAGACATGGGATGATTCAAGTGATTCTGATAATGAGGAACCTGAGTCATCTAATGTTTTTGATCCTTGCATGTCTTTCTTTGCTAAGATAGTCTATAATGATGATATGCATGTGCCTATGTATGACAATGAGGCTAGTAGCCTACTTTTATTGTTATGAATCATGCTGCTATTGGATTAGATGATTTAATTTCTTAGAACAATGCTAGTTCTACTGCAAGGTGTGTGAGTCAAAGGGAAAGCGATAATGACGATGTCAATATCTGTGTGAGTTCAAGAATTGAATCCTTAGGGATCACTTCACACACTACATTTAGTGATTCAGACACTGAAGACATCCCTGATATTCACATACTTTATGCCAAGACTCTTAAAAAAAGCTCTAGACTAGAGAAGATAGTGAAAAATCTCACTAAGAAACTAGAAGATCTAAGTCTAATGGTTAAACTTAACGCTAAAGAGTATACTACCCAATGTCTAACTCATGAAAATGAAGTCAAAAGTTTTAATCAAAAATTAAAAATTTTGATTTAAATAAATGAAACTCTGGAGAAAAAATATATAGGGACATTATTAGAATTGGAACAAGCTAAAGAAAAGACAACAACTGTTTTCAAAAAATTTACTAAGTTTGAAAATAATTCCAATTGCTTTAATGATTTTTTTGCTGATTCAAAAACTAATTTTGTTGATCGAACTGGAATAGGATTTTGCTCAAACTCAAAGACATAAATTAAAAACTTTGAACCAATCAAGTTTGTGTCAGGTGGGAAAAGACCTATAGAAACCTGTTCAGGTTTTCAAGCCTTAAATAATGAGTTTGAAAAAAAAAGTTGGATATTGGGGAATCAAGTCACTCTAAGTGTGATTATTTGCCTAAGGCTAAATACGCCTGCCCTCTGATTAGGATGAGAATCTACGTTTCAAACTGTACTCCCTAGGAATAAGGTTCAGCGTCAAAAACCCATGAAACCTATGTTTAAAGACTTTCCTAAGGAGATACCCTCTTCAAGCAATTTGTATTGCTCTTACTGTGACATATACGGACATTCTTTTGAAGGTTGCTACTCTAGACGTTTGGTTAATCCTGTCTGTAATACTCCTTTATACCCAAACTTTAACTACTCTAAGAGAATTCGTAATAATTATGTTCAGCCTAGACAACCAAACAAAAACTCTAACTATAGAAAGAGAAAGACCAAACCTAAAAGATTATTCACAAGAAGGATTCCTAGACACTTTCCTAAACCAAATGCTCATATCCTCCATAAAACTCAAATGCATGCATAAAAAAAATTTCAACAAAAATCTAATGCTCCCAAGTTTTATCAAATGAGAGCTAATATGCGCAAAACAAAAACAAGAGCGATTTGGGTTAGAAAAGATGAGCTATTACCCCAGATGAAGTGTAACATTGTGATTAATGCTTTAAAAGATTAACACACTCCTTCTGGTTGGTATTTAGACTCTAAGTGTTCAAAACACATGACTGGGGATGACAAAAAACTTTTAAACAAAACCATCTTTGCTGGAGGAAAAGTTATTTTTGGTGATGGTGTATCATCTCAAATCATTGGTAAAGGAACACTTCAACAAGAAGGAATGCTTGTGCTTGAAAATGTTCTTCTAGTAAAAGGTCATAAGTCTAATCTACTTAGCATTTCGTAATTTTGTGACTCAAATCATACTGTCACCTTTTCAAAGAATAATTGCAAGATTTTAAATGAAAAAGGTGATTGCATAATTATAGGACTCAGGACTCGTGACAATTGCTATACTGTCCAGAACAGTACTGAGGTCTGTAACATTTCCATAATATATGACAATGAAATAAGGCATAATCGGATGGGTCACATAAATTACGATAGCCTTAGTAGATTGTTTTCACAAGAAATAGTTAGAGGAATTCCAAATATCAAACCTTTTTCTAACATTGTCTGTGGATCATGTTAGGAAGGAAAAATTATTAAAGCACCTCATAAGAAAGTTAAAGATATCCTTACCTCCAAACCCTTGGAGCTCATCCATATGGACCTAATGGGTCCTTATCATACTTTTAGTCTATGTGGACACAGTTACATTCTAGTTATGGTAGATGACTTCACCAAGTTTACTTAGGTAACCTTCTTAAAACAAAAGTCTGACACATTCAGAACCTTTTTAAAAATCTTAATTTGTATTGAAAATGAGAAGGACGCTCAAGTAAATAGGATTTGTAGTGATTGAGGAGGAGAATTCATTAATACAGGTGTTATAGAGTATTGTGACTATAATGGTTATAAACATGAATTTAGTGCTTTTAAGACTCCTCAATAAAATGGAATTGTTGAGCGAAAGAATTGTACCCTTCAAGAGATGGCAAGAGTTATGATTCATCCCAAGTGTTTACCTAAATATTTTCTGGTAGAATCAATTCGTACTGCTTGTCATATTATTAATAGAGTCTATCTTAGGAAGAATTCTAAACAAACTCCTTACGAACTATGGTATGGGAAGAATCCCAATCTCAAATACCTTAGAACTTTTGGTAGTACATGTTATGTCTGTAAAGACAAAGAACACTTATCCGAATTTGAGACTCGTGGAGATAAAGCTATTTTCTTAGGATATTCTCCTGACAGTAGATCGTACCGTGTCTATAATCTTCGCACCAAGACTTTAATGGAATCCATAATCGTTATTGTAAGTGACACTACTGTCGAGAGTAAGACTGGAGAACCAACTATTATGGAAGAGTCTGAAAATGTTTTAGAAATAGACTCTCCATAAATAGATGATTCTTTACGAATTGAGAAAACTGAAGTACCTAACTCGGTTTCTAAAGATCATCCTATAGATAACGTTGTTGGTAAACCTTGTGAACCTGTACGTACAAGATCTCAATTAAGAAACTATTCTCATTATGCATGTTTTGTTTCCCTTGTGGAGCGAAAGAATATAAATAAGGCATTGAATGACCCTCAATGGATTTTTGCTATGCAGGAATAACTTCTTCAATTTGTCATTCATGATGTTTGATATCTTGTACCTAGGCCTGATCATAAAAAGGTTATTGGCACACGTTGGCTATTCAAAAATAAAACTAATGAAAGTGGGATAATCATTAGAAACAAATCCAGATTAGTGGCTAAAGGATATTCTCAAATTGAAGGAATATATTTTAACGAGATGGTTGCTCCTATTACTCGCTTAGAATATGTTCGTCTTCTATTTGCCATAGCTTGTTACATGTATTTTATGCTTTACCAAATGGATGTAAAGTCAGCCTTTCTTAATGATATCTTGACTGAAGAGACCTATATTGACTAACCAGAAGGCTTTATTGACCCTCAGTATCCAAACCATGTTTATCGTCTTAAAAAGGCGTTGTATGGTCTAAAACAAGCGCCAAGAGCCTTGTATGAGCGTCTTTCTAATTTTCTCTTAGATAAAGGTTTTACGACAGGCGGAAATGATCAAACTCTATTTGTCAAACATTGTTAAAAAATATTATTATAGCTCAAGTTTATGTTGACTATATCATTTTTGGATCAACATCCCCCTCAGAAGTTAAATCATTTTCTGAAATTATGCATAAAGAATTTCAAATGTCTCTTATGGGGGAGTTGCAATTTTTCTTTGGTCTTCAATTCAAACAGAATTCAGAAGGTTTATTTGTTTCGTAATCGAAATATGCTTTAGAGATTGTCAAAAAATTCGGGCTTGAAAGTGCCAAAGAAGCTAGAACTCCCATGAGTACAACGGTCAAATTATCTAAGGATGAGAATGGAAAATCCATAAATCCTACTCTATATGGTAATATGATAGGAACCTTACTATACCTTACTGCCTCGCGTCCTCATATTATGTACGCAGTTTGCATGTGTGCCCGTTATCAAAATAATCCTAAAGAGATCCACTTAGTATGTGTAAAAAGAATCATTGAATATATAAAAGGCACTCTAAATTTAGGACTCTGGTACACCAATGATACTCCTAGTACTATAATATGATACACTGATGCCGATTGGGTAGGGTGTACTGATGATAGTAAGAGCACATCAGGAACGTGTTACTATATAGGTAATAATTTGGTAGGATAGAGTAGTAAGAAACAAAACTGCACTTCTTTATCTACAGTTGAATCTGAATATATAGTTGCTGGTAGCTGCTGTGCACAATTACTTTGGCATAAGCAAATGCTAAATGATTATGGTATTCAAGAAGACCAACTGTATCTCTATTGTGATAATCAAAGCGCGATTAATATATCGAAAAATTATGTTCAACACTCGCGAACAAAACATATAAAAATTAGACATCATTTTATACGCGAATTAGTTGAGACTAAGGAATTGAAAATCAATTATCTTCCTACTGATTTGCAGCTCGTAGATATGTTTACCAAACCTTTGGATTACAATAGATTTCTTTCTTTGCAAAAATAGATAGGAATGGTTTGTGCTGAATAAACTCGTGTGACTTAAGTATTTTTTTTTCCCTTTGTCCATTTGAGACAAAATAGGGGAGAAGTTTAAGACTTATGAGTTCATTTTTTTGCACATTTGATTAATAAATTTGATCTTAGTCTTATTTGCAGGAATCTGTACAGTTGTATTCAACAGATGTTATTAGGGTATTGGTTTGTAATTAGTTGAGTTATGTAATTTTCTTTTTCTAGGAAATGGGTAGATAGAATTTTTGTATATGAATAGGTTTTTCTTTTCTTCATATCCCTACGACTCCTAGATGAATCAAAGGAGATTTTGTATCATATTTCCAAAGGGGGAGATTGAAGCACCTTATACTCGTGGCTCACTTGAGTCTACATTGTATAAGTGCTCATCTAGTTTGGAAATTGTGACAAAATTTGTGTCATATTCCCTAGATTCCAAATAGCCTCAGATTCTTCTCTAAATGCCACACTTGATTCAATTGAAGCTATAATTCTCAATCACACACACTCTAGGACTGCATATATTGTTCGCATATTGCATTATTTTCTTGCGTGTGAGCTGTGTCTATTAATTCCCTTTAAAATTAGTTTTTAATAATTTTTGAGAATTTTTAAATGATTTTTATAAATTTAAATTTGGGTTTCAAATCTTTTGGGGTAATTCTGTGATTTTTGGTTTTATCATTTCATACCTGAAAGTTTGGTTGGGTAGAATTCAAAAGTTCTTGAAACTTCAGGGTGCCTGTGTAATTATTTTATAAATGTGCATGTGCATCTAGGCCTTACACATGTCTACATTACAACGGCCTCGTTTGTGTTTATTGTAAGACACAAAACACATTATGCAATCTCAGCCCTTGGATCTTGTTTATCAACGACCCGCATGCATTTTATCCCAATCCCTGTGAAACCTCTCTAGATCAATCAGCCAATGCCTTTTCCACCGCTGATGTTATACCATTGGATGATGGTCAAATGGCTAAGACCAAATCTCAGCCTTTAGATTTGATTAGTTATTCTCAAACCTTCCTTGCTGAGTATAAAAGGAGGTTAAGTCTCAGCATTTGAAGACTTTGCCATTTTTGTCCATATATATATATATATATATATATATATATATATATAGAGAGAGAGAGAGAGAGAGAGAGAAGAGAGAGAAACCAGAGAGCAAACCCTAATTTCTTTTCCAAAATCTGTTTACATCCAAGCACAAAATCTGAGTGTTTGAGAGTTAGTTTGGTAGTGGTTTGAAAGTTGTTCGTGGGTTGAATCCTCTGGGTTTGAGATCTTATATCCAACTTAGACATATTAGGTTTGATCTATATTTCTCTTTCATAGAAATAGTAGATCTTACTATTACATGTCATATTACACGTAGATCTGCATTATTTTAGTTTCTCATCTTGAGAAATCTAATTTGTTGATTATTTCTTTCTGTAAATTTTTTTCACTACTAAAAAATCAGCAAATTGTTTTATGTTTCTAGTTCTTAAAAAATAAGACTTCTAATCTAGTTGGAATCGCAATGGGTGGTTTACAATTTCAAAAACATTTTTAAAACCCTTGAAATTGTTTAAGACCTTGGCAGTCTTCCGATTCTGGGATTATATTAAAGATCAACAAAGTCTATAGTTTCTAAAGAAGATAGAAACTGAAAACCTTAGCATTTAGATCTGATATGTAATTCGATAGGAATTATTTGTATAAATAAGTGTGCATGTGTGCATGCATGTGATAGAACACTGTCACAAACACTTGTCACACTACAACAAAAAAAGTGTTGGTTGTAAGATCTTGAAACATCAAGAGTCGACGTAAAGCTGGAACAAAGTGAGAAAAGTTAGCAAACTGAGAAAGCCACATCAACATCAGAACTGCAGAAAACTTAGAATCAAACCAGTGGGTACATATTCTAAACTTGTATAGGTCTGTGTTTGTGTGCATATGTGTTAAATAGTTTGTAACTTGTATATTTTGTTTTAGTAGATTTTTGGTTTGTGACTTAGAAGTCACCCTGGATGTTTCCTCAGTTGGGTGAGGTTTTACCACGTCAAAAAATCCTTGTACTTAATCTTTCTACATCTCCTCATCTCATTCTTATGGGTGTGCTGATTTAGTTTACTTGACCTTTTTAGTTTTTGTTTTCAAAACAAGTTACATAATCTTGAACATCTCTTGTACATTTTTCATTAAACACATCTTGTGATTAATTCGTTTTGATTTAAAGAAAAGAGTTTCTCCAAAAAATAGTTCAGAGTTATTTAGGAAGTTTAATCCTGAATTAAACGACTTAAGTAACAACTTTTCATAGTAGGGTACCAAGTCGTGACCTTCTTTATAGTCTGAGGACTTTTGCCATTACTTGAGCATATATTCATTATGTTTACGTGGGATTTTATGCCATGTGTCTCTTGTCTATTGCTTAACATATTTTGGGTATAACACACTCTATCAGAATTTTGTATTTATTGCCCTTAGCCAATAGTTTCGTTATGTTGTATCTCAGTGTATCTAAATGATGGAAATCAGTCACTTATTTATACGCATGGAGATGACCGAAATATCCAATAATAACTTAATTTTAATCGTCCATCATAGTAGATAACCAAAAGTCCCCAAATCCTTAATTAATCAAAGATATTTTAAATAACATTGAATCTTTGTATTTGGAGTAACCTTTCATTAACTTATTTGACTCTTGGTATTATTTAATTATGGACCACATTAAAAAATTAATATAACTTAAATAATTATAACAATCTTTCACTTGACCCATAATTATCATAATGCACACAATAAGCTTTAAGTCATCCTTAAATGGTTCTTTATGAACACCTTAATAAAATAAAACATCAATGTGAGTCATAGTGGTTTCATACTAAATAATGAGTATGGTCCATTCCATATACTGCATCATTATCTATTTATTTGGCAAGGTCAATAATAAGGGTATCATTATGGCCCAACCATTATCTTAAAAAGACTATTTTTGTCACATGTATCAATTCACATGCATGTAAACTTATATTACAAGACATAAATATAAATATTTGTAACACACCTTAATTGATATCTAATATTGTGTCAAATGGATAAATAATAAGAAATCCACAAGACTTATACTTAATTGCCTATACTTACGACCCTGTCATTGGTGATAGCCAATTTAGTGGATATGATATGTTAATACTTGTACTAATGTGTTGAACTGACACTAGTTATTTATGAAATTTTTCATTGGTCGATATGTAGTCTCCCTTAATGTGCCTAGATCCTTCAAAATACCTATTATTTATTCATAAAGAAGTTTGCATTGACATTATCATAATACTTTGGTGACTTGGTAATAGTGTCGACAACTCTAAGTCCCGAAATAAATTTCTGCAGCCGTAATTTGTAAACTATAGCTTCAAAGCATGCTACAAACTCAAATTTTTATACCCACCAAGGGAAGCCCCCCCTTTATAAGTCTTATCTTTTCATTAAAAGTTTCTCTTATAAGCCTGGCTTGAAGACCTCTTCTCACATATAACACCTCGTATTTTTAATTATTTTTATATTGGGATTAATTAAATTAAAATGGGAAATTAATTCGGTTTAAAATAAATATTAATTAGTGAGAAAAGGGTTAATATTTATTTATAAAAATTATATAGAGTATTATTTAGTGAATGAGTAATAAATTGGTAAGTATGTATTACGATTGTCGTGAGTGAGAAATACGGTAGTTACGGTAATTTAGTCGGAACGCGTGTGTCAGTCGTGTCGGGACTTAAATTTATAAAATAAAATATGATTTAATTATGGGTAATCCAAATGGTCATTTTGAGCTCGCCAATGTGTTCGGAAGGGTCAAGATAGTCAGAAAAGTACACTCGGGGGTTTGGATTGGGTCCCAGGGCATTTTTAGGTCAAACCGGCACCCCGAGACGATATTTCGATCTTTCTAATTTTTAACATAAGGGGACCTACGAGTTTGCTAGAGTTATATCATCTCGTAGTTTGAGGATGCTAGGGTTAGAAGTAACAAAATCATTGAGAGACCACCAGAGGAGGAAGGAGAGGAGCTTCAAGGCTTCCCACACCAATTTTGCACCCTCACCACCACCAGAATGTAGATCGGGAGGAAAAGAAGGCAACCGCAACACCTTTTTGCAGAAAATCAGACATAAAATTCTAGGAAAGTGTTTATCTTAATAAATTGAGTGCATATATTATCCACGTTAGAGTAGGATTAAACAATACCCATGAATAAATGAATTTAGTTTTAAATTTGAGAATTATTTTATGATCTTAGGTAGATATTGCATGTATATTGAATTCTTGAGTGAATAAAAAATGAAATCAGATCATATGTGATGATAATAATAGAAAAATATGAGTTTTGATGATCTTCTTGAATAAAAATAATAACCTAGGGTTTGGGAGTTAAATTGAAGGATTAATGTGATTTAAGTTACCCTCTTTGATGTTTTGATGTTTTGATTACGTTAGAAATCCTTCATACATGTTATTATAGGGATTAGTATACTTGGTTGGGAGTTTGGGACTGAATTATGGAGGTTTAGAGGGTTGATATTTGTGAAAATTTTAACAGCAAAAAATGTAGAAGACGAGACCTGCTATCGCGAATCGATTCGCCCCCTTGGCCGAATCGATTAGGATAGCGAATCGATTCGGGCTAAGGCCGAATCGATTCGATTCCACTGATTTTGATAATTTTTCCTATTAAACCTTGAACTTGTAAATTATGATCGGGTGAACTTTTGGGATACCTTTATAATATAATGAGAGATATTTTGGTCATCAGTAGGCTAATGATAGGGCTGGAACTTAGTCGTAAGTGAGATGAATTAGGGATAAGATTAATCGGTATAATTTGTAATGTAATGAATTCGTGGAATGAAAATGTGTCACGGTAAAGGTGGCCAAACTTATGACTTAGACTAGTAAAGTATGAGTGAATTATATACTGAAATAATTTAAAGGATATTTTGCAATCTTTGAGTAATGGGGGATACTCGAGATTATACGACGATAAGTATAATGGTGAATCGAAAATACGTAGGATATTTGACAGTTATATATACTACATATGGGACATATATTAGATTGTGTGTATACCTATGCTGATGATATATATACAATCTTATCCTAATGAGCTCATTGAGGGGACTTTAGACTTGTTCCTTAGAACATAGAACTTAGGGATTGAGCACTACTTGTGTGTATGAGAGTGTGACCGGTCATTTGGGTGCATTAGGTGTGTGCGTAGCCCAAATTCTTAGAATTATGTTCGCCTCCAAATTGTGTGAATTATATATATATGGTTCGAGAGTGATTCTGAACCAGAAGTCCTTTACTTAGTACGTAATGTACGAGGATTCGATAGCAGAGTAAGCCCACATAGCAGGTTTCCACCTAAGGATGTCATATTCATATATATTACAAGTGTGGTGTGTGTTTATATATATATATATATATATATATATATATATATATATATATATACGTGTGATTTATTCTACTATGTGTGCATTAGTAGATAAAATAGATAATGATATCTAAAGTAATCTAAGTATGTGAGAACTTAATATTTTACTGGTGACTTTGACTGGCTATAAGGGTTTGGAAATTCGGTAACTTATTGTATGGGCAATACCGGTGGGCATAATGAATTATTAGGCAGGGAAAGACTTAACTCAAACTAGTTAGGCGGGGTAACATAACTAGGTTGGTTTAGAAGTATACGTTAGGCGTGCACATTAGTTGAGAGGTGAGGATCTCAATTCAGAGCACGTAAAGTTAACATGTATACAATATCTGCTCTTTAATTCACTTCAAATACTTGCAAAATATTTTTAAACTATTTTACTAGGGCTTTGACCCGTTTCAAATCCATTTTCGTAAATACCTTTTAGGTGCTCAACCACAGGGACGTCAGCCTTAGGAGTTCCTTCATATTTGACGTGCTGCAGCTACTGCGGACGTTGCAGGACCTTGGTAATAGACGCATCTATCTTTATTGGTTCCTCTCTAGCATTTAGTTTTATTAATCGGGCATGTCGTCCATCTTTAGCTAGTAGTTATTTCAGAGTCACTGTACCATTATTTTATTTCCAGTGTTGGATTTGGTTTTATATTATGGATTATTATATGTGCATTTGAGGCTAGAGTGTTTATTCCAGACATATTTATTTATTCAGTTGTTTTATTATTCATTATGTTGTTTACTGGAATGAAAAATGTGATTTGTTTGTTTAAATCATTGCATGTTAAATAAAAGATTAAAATTTTGACACCGGGCCATTAGGGTATTAGTAAAATAATTGGATTTCGACAGTGATGTTAAGAATGAAACCATTAATGATTCATGTTTAATTTAATAATGGACTGATCACCCAGGATGAGAATATGCAGAGCGTCACTTTATACATGTCTATAATAAACAATAATGGATTTTTTAGACTCTGTCATAATATTTGCCATTAAGGTAAAATAAAATACTTAATCAAGAGCGAATTCTATGCATTCCATAAAATATGTAATTACTGATCATCTTTAAATGAAACATTATCATAAGTGTGAGAATATAATCTTTTAGGCATCTCCTTACTTCATACTCTTATATATATATATATATATATATATATATATATATATATATATATATATATATATATATATATATATATATATATATATAGAGAGAGAGAGAGAGAGAGAGAGAGAGAATGATGGTTAGGGTTGGATTGTTAGAGAGTGTGGAATTGTAGTTTACTTGTGTTTAATGAAAAGTGCAACGATTTGGTACGATTTGAAATCGTGCCCAAATCTGACAAGTTTAAAACCTTGCTAAATAGTGAATAAATCGTTTCAGATTTGGCTCGTTTTAAAATCGTGTCAAATTCTCTGTTTGTAAGCGTGCCAGATTGACATTTTTTCGTGCAATGATTTTAGGAACTATTTTTATAAAAATAATATTGAGTGTCCTATTATTATAATAGGATTTTTGATAAGTCCTTTATCCACAAAAACCCATGCAATTATCATTGCTGAAGTCATTTGATATACGTACTTGGTAACCATAATATGCTCGAATAATACCCTAACGATGTCAAAATTGAACTTCATTCTCAATCTGTGTTCTAAAAGGCGCGCCTAGGCTTGAGGCTTGAGAGAAACGAATCGCCTACGCCTTATATTGGAAGGTGAAAAATACATTTCTTATATTGAATCATTTTGTATTGATTATTGAATTATGAAAAATGCATTTTGTATATTGCTCATCAAATGTTGAGAAATGCATTTTATATATTGATTATGGAGCATGAATATGATAAAGATGGCTACCAAACATACAGATATATTTTTAAAATTCAAGGTATGTATTATTTTATTATATTACTAGCCTTAGAATAATTAAAATAATAAAAAAAGAAAAAACGCCTTTTCACGCCTAGGTTTTTAAGGCTTGATGCTTGACCTCAACGCCTCGACCACGCCTCGCGCCTTTTAGAACCTTGTTCTCAATAGATTCCTAGTATTACTCCAACACTTACTTACACAATTCACTCCCACATCTCGATTCAACATTGATCATAACACCAAAATGAACTTTAGTGACTCTACAAGATCATCAACCTATTATACCATCAACCAAAATTTGACCAATCAATCATATAATGTACACATTTACTCCCACTGGCAAATAAATCCTTACCTTATCGACGTAGTCCATTTTGATGAGGTTAAAGGCGATGCCGAGATAACGAAAAAGAGGGGAAATAAGAGAGCAAGTTCGAGAAAATGGATTGATTGGTTTGATTTTATGACATGTTATGTGTGAAAGAAATTAGAATTAAAGTAGTGAGGAATAAGAATAAGTGAGGTAAAAGATAAATGGGTGTTTTGGACTTTAAATTACTAGAGGGATCGTCTAATTATCAATTATTGACTATAGTTAACAACGTTAGATTTTTGCTACAATTTCGAGGGAATTAAGGCTATTTTTTTTTTAAATGAGATTTATATATAATATTGTCATAATTTCAAGGGATAAAAGTAAAAAAACTAATATTTTTATATAATAAAGAAAGAGTGGGAGAGAATAAGAGATACTAGAAAACGAGAGAATATTTTTACTCAATAATGGGAAGATAAGGTATCTATTTATACACAAGGGTCACCTCCTCACTTGTCTCATAAAATCGACGTGGGACAAGTTACATTCTTTAACATTTGAAAATTCACCCACAATATTACACTACACCAAATCTGCCAAATTGTCACGGTCATTGACCTTGGCAAGTACTGCGGACGTTGCAGGACCTCGGTAATAGACACATCTATCTTTATTGGTTCCTCTCTAGCATTCAGTTTTATTAATCGGGCATGTCTCCCGTCTTTAGATAGTAGTTATTTCAGAGACGCTGTACCTTTATTTTATTTCCAGTGTTGGATTTGGTTTTATATTATGGATTATTATATGTGGATTTGAGGCTAGAGTGTTTATTCCAGACATATTTATTTATTCAGTTATTTTATTATTCATTATGTTATTTACATGAATGAAAAATGTGATTTGTTTGTTTAAATTATTGCATGTTAAATAAAAGATTAAAATTTTGATACCGGGCCATTAGGGTATTAGTAAAATAATTGGACTTCGACAGTGATGTTAAGAATGAAACCATTAATGATTCATGTTTAATTTAATAATGGACTGATCACCCAGGATGAGAATATGCAGAGTGTCACATCACAAAGGAAAGGTTTATACATGTCTATAATAAACAATAATGGATTTTTAGACTCTGTCATAATATTTGCCATTAAGCCAAAATAAAATGCTTAATCAAGAGCGAATTCTATGCATTCCATAAAATATGTAATTACTGATCATCTTTAAATGAAACGTTATCATAAGTGTGAGAATATAATCTTTTAGGCATCTCCTTACTTCATACTCTTATATATATATATATATATATATATATATATATATATATATATATAGAGAGAGAGAGAGAGAGAGAGAATGATGGTTAGGGTTGGATTGTTAGAGAGTGTGGAATTATAGTTTACTTGTGTTTAATGAAAAGTGCAACGATTTGGCAAGGTTTGAAATCATGCCCAAATCTGACAAGTTTAAAACCTTGCTAAATAGTGAATAAATCGTTTCAGATTTGGCTCGTTTTAAAATCATGTCAAATTCTCTGTTTGTAAGCGTGCCAGATTGACATTTTTGGTGCAATGATTTTAGGAACTATTTTTATAAAAATAATATTGAGTGTCCTATTATTATAATAGGATTTTTGATAAGTCCTTTAGCCACAAAAACCCATGCAATTATCATTGTTGAAGTCATTTGATATACATACTTGGTAACCATAATATGCTCGAATAATACCCTAACGATGTCCAAATTGAACTTCATTCTCAATTTGTGTTCTAAAAGGCGCGCCTAGGCTTGAGGCTTGAGAGAAATGAATCGCCTACGCCTGATATTGAAAGGTGAAAAATACATTTCTTATATTGAATCATTTTTTATTGATTATTGAATTATGAAAAATGGATTTTGTATATTGCTCATCAAATGTTGAGAAATACATTTTATATATTGATTATGGAGCATGAATATGAGAAATATGGCTACCAAACATACAGATATATTTTTAAAATTCAAGGTATGTATTATTTTATTATATTATTAGCCTTAGAATAATTAAAACAATAATAAAAAAAGGCAAAACGCCTTTTCACACCTAGGCTTTTAAGGCTTGATGCTTGACCTCAACGCCTCGACCACGCCTCGCGCCTTTTAGACCTTGTTCTCAATAGATTCCTAATATTACTCCAACACTTCCTTACACAATTCACTCCCACATCTCGATCCAACATTGATCGTAACACCAAAATGAACTTTGGTAACTCTACAAGATCATCAACCTATTATACCATCAACCAAAATTTGATCAATAAATCATATAATGTACACATTTACTCCCACGTACAAATAAATCATTACCTTATCGACGTAGTCCATTTTGATGAGGTTAGAGGCGATGCCGAGATAACGAAAAAGAGGGGAAATAAGGGAGCAAGCTCGAGAAAATTGTTCGATTGGTTTGATTTTATGCCATGTTATGTGTGAAAGAAATTAGAATTAAGGTAGTGAGGAATAAGAAGAAGTGAGGTAAAAGATAAATGGGTATTTTGGACTTTAAATTACTAGAGGGGTCGTCTAATTATCAATTATTGACTATAGTTAACAGAGTTAGATTTTTGCTACAATTTCGAGGGAATTGAGGCTATTTTTTTAAAAAATGAGATTTATATATAATATTGTCATTATTTCAAGGGATAAAAGTAAAAAAACTAATATTTTTATATAACAAAGAAAGAGTGGGGGAGAATAAGAGATACTAGAAAAAGAGAGCATATTTTTACACAATAATGGGAAGATAAGGTGTCTATTTATACACAAGGGTCACCTCCTCACTTGTCTTATAAAATCGACGTGGGACAAGTTACATTCTTTAACATTTGAAAATTCAACCACAATACTACACTACACCAAATCTGTCGAATTGTCACGGTCATTGACCTTGGTAAGTTGGACTTGTCAAGGTCAATGACCATGACAATTCTGGGGGTGACAACTTTTGTTGTCACGATCATTGACTGGGACAAGTTCATTAGAATTGTCACGGTCATGTCACGGTCTATGACCTAGACAAATTTTGTTACGGTCATAAACCGTGATAAATTCATGACACGCTTTAAAAAATTATCACGGTCAATGACCGTGACAATTCTGAGCAGAATTAAAATAAAATATATTGGGCAGTGTTGCCACTTCCCCGCAATATATTTGTACCTATTATAGAAATGTTGTACCTATCCAAACATCATATATCCAAATAAAATAGAGATAATGAAAATATACATTCAAAACAATATGCATCACGATATAATCCAAATATAATTCAAATGTGACAACTTAAAACAATTCAATTTAAATAATGTCACTATTTGTCTGGGGTAAGGTTCGCTCTGAGGAGGTGAGTAGGCCACACGATATAATAATTAACACACACATCAATATACATCGTGCCGCATTGTTCGCGCAACCATAAGGGGGAGTTCTCCTTCCCGAGTATCACATGCGTGACGAGCACCTTGGACTCGATGTCTTGAAGCAAACATCCATGAGCTGGCATACCCTGGACGGTATTCAGGTCCCTCAACCCCCGTCCTATCCGTTGGCCATCAAATATGTCCATTAAAAACACACTCGACCAACCAAGTGTCAACATCGATCGGTTGAAGGGAGGCAAATAGGGGAGTGGATCATCAAAGTCTGCACGTGTCGGCGATGAAGCAGCGAGGTCCACATCCTCCTAATCCTGCACCTCCTCATCCACGACCTTCTCCTTCCCTTTCCCCTTATGGTTTCCTCCCAACGAACGCTTCATGAATGAGAACACATCTTAGACCATCACCTCCAAACGGGATAGCTTCGTGTCATGCGAGTCCACCGTTCGAGCCAACCCGGTGTCGCTCGTCTCCAATCCGATGATACAAGATTTGGCCACCCGCGAGCTCACCCCCTTGTCCTCCCCTTGCGATCAGCACCAAGCACTTGACTGAGTGTGTCTGTGGGCAAAGATTCCTTGTCGGCATCAGACTACGAATCATGCACTTCCTTAAGCTTTGCCTGAAATGACAAGAAGCACATTATTAGTAAAATAAGTAAATAAAAAAATTATAACATAATTAACAAAAAGTAAACTATCGGATTACTTACAATCGTGGCCACGATGCTCGGGGACACCTCCTTATCCTTCCCCTTACTCATCCGGATAGCCACATAAGTATCAAGCCTATATGGCCTACCCCCAAGGCCACTCCCTGTCCCCTGAAATAAAATAAAGTAAAATTAGTATCGGCCCCGCAAAGTAAAATAATGCAGAATAATATATTTTTGTAAATATAGAAAAATTAAATCTTACTATCATCATATGCTCCACCTCGGCGTGGACTAGTGCACGTCAGTCTTTTTTGCCCGATTTTCCCCCCTGATTGGCGAGGTGCCAATTATCGCTCCCCGATCTCATTGTCAATGAACTTTTGCCATTGTGCCAATGAGATCGGCTCCTTCGGCGGGACGGATTCACCCACTCGGATAACGGACTCTCGGGTCTTTCAAAAGCACCGTGTCCGCATATTTTTCTTCCACGCCTTGTGTTGCTCCCTCAACTGTTCCAAGACGGAATCGTGTAGCTTTAAATCCAGGCTGAATTGTTCTTGTCCAACAAATACAATGTTAATTGCAAATAAATATAAATATAAATAAAAATATAAATATAAATATAAATATAAATATAAATATAAATATAAATATAAATATAAATATAAATATAAATATAAATATAAATATAAATATAAATATAAAATGAAATCGAAATCGAAATCGAAATTAAAATTGAAATATTCACATAACAATAAATTCATTACCTGTAGTGCCACCCAAATAGCTAACTTGAGCTCATTTGGCACCTCCCTTCAACTAGTGTACCCCGAACCGATGATCGTCTTTACCAGCTCGAGGGTTCTCGCTAATAGCCCCGTCTTGTTCTCGATGGCCATCCCCAATTTGTCATATTTGGGGAGCCTAGGGGCCGAGGAGCCCTTCTCGCCTCCGCTATCACCGAGCCCAGACGACATCATCATCCTCGCCTTAATACCTGAAGGAAACATTTGCTGTAAAAAAATATTGTTATTAGTACAAATCAAAATGAATTAGAAGAAGACATGCAAATATATACAATTACTACAAATCCAAATAAATTGTTATTGTTTAACACCTCAATTCTGAATTCCAAAATAACAGCATCTAACTCATAATATGTACAATTACTAAAAATCCGAAACATCCCCACCCCCACCCCTACTGCCCACATACACGCACACTACACAATAGTGAAAATGATAAAGTGCAAATCAATTAAAAGCATTAAAAATGGATTGATAAAGTACAAATTGGAATATTTATTACAAATTGAAAAATTGTTTCAAATTCGGGTTATCATAAAAAATGGATTGATATTCGGTAGGAGCAGCCAAGTCATCCACACTACTATTTAGACGCTTTGGCGCGTGTAGGACAATTGACCACGGATCGTTGTTGATATACTCCGAGTAAAACACTTGGTTAACCTTTTGAAATGCACAAATAAACGGCGCATCGCTCACGTGGTCGTTGCTCTTCAACTTGGACAAATCAACCATGATCAAATTGGTGACAGGATCAACTTTACAAGCATTTTATCCTCAACTCTTACCCAATCACAGTAAAATACAACCTCTTTGAAGCTTATATAATCAAATTCAAATATATTTCGAATTACACCATAATAAGTCATTTCAGCTTCAATGAGATTTTTATCTTTTGCGCTCGCTCGAAAGAAAGTAAGAGCCTTGTAAGAAATGCCCGAGTTTTGTACATTTGTACTTTCCTCGTACACTTTTGCACCGAATACGTTACCGTTCAATCAATACTTTTTGTACTCTTGTGCCACGAACAAGGGTTTAGTGGCTAGACGAGCAAGCCTTGATGTCGCATCACCCGTCTTTAAGAGCTGAGAATATAGATAAATTAATTATATTAGTTGTAAAGTTTGAGTGTAATATAACATTATATAACGACCATTTTCATTATAATTACCTCTTGTGACAACCACAACCTAAATTCGCTGTCTAATTGAACCATTGTTTTTCGTCTTTTACTGTTCTCACATGCTTCATATTTTCTGCATATTACAAAATTAATCATGTATAAAATAATCTAAAATATTCTAAAATATTGTTAAATATTAAAATAATTTAAACTTACTTTTCTCATTCTTCGGCATCTTCATGTGTGTTAAATAGATAACGAGCTACTTGTTCATTTTACAAACTCGTTAACTTCACGCTTTTTCCCATCCCATGACCACCATCATCGACGAACTCATCAGTGTCATCAACGCTGGTCGAGTCAGGCACATATTCTAGAGTATATATTGATGACTCCATGGTGATGTATTCCTCTGCAATATATCGCGTATTCTTGACATAATCTTTAAAAAAATCTTTCAAACGGATACATCCACCGATATCTAACTGGACCACAAAGAAGTGCCTCGTCGCATAGGTGTACCAACAAGTGAACACTTATGTCAAAGAATGCTGGGGGAAAATACTTCTCCAACACACAAATCATTTCGATCACCGCCAATTTTGCGGCCACTATGTCTTCTCGATTGAATACCTTCTCACATAAGAGTGAGAAGGTAATACTAATTTGCATAATAGCCCTCCGTAAATACTTGAGCTTGGAGAAACAGTGCTTAAACAATAGAGTAACCAATTGTATGATCACATGTCAATCGTGGGACTTACACTTATGTGAATCATAAGTAGCATAATTCACAATCCTTTGCAAGTTGGATAAAAAATTAGATGGGCCCTTCAAATTATATATTGTGTCTAAAATCACCTTCCTTTTCTCACTCGTCAAAGTAAACGCACCAAGGGGAATTATTATCCTTCCCCTACTATCTTCTTTCAACCATAGTTGTGGCTTAAGTTTCAACGATTTAAGGTCTTTTCGTGCGTTTTCTCCATCCTTCAAATGACTCCCCCAAGGCAAGTGCCGATAATATGTTCAGCAAAGTTCTTCTCGGCATGCATCACATCCAATACATGGCACACCGAGTTATTCTTCTAATAAGGCAAGTCAAATAAAATTGACTCCCTAGACCATGCCTTTCTTGTCTCAGTTTCATTTCCAGTTGGGGTCTTCTTATGCTTGACATTCTTAATTTTGGGATTCTTACTTGGCATATTAGGGCAACATTCAGAAGTTTTACTTTCAATTTCTGAACCTGAAAGTTGTCTCGGCGGTAGCCTATGTTCAACCCCGCCCAATAAAAAATTATAACCTTTCTCAAATCTGAAACTATGAGCCGGGGGTAAAAACCTCCTATGGCAATGGTATACATTTTTTGAGCTAAAGGATAGACGAAGAGATTCAGTGTCCATTCTACAAATAGGATACCCCAAATAACCATGTACTACACAACCGGATAATGACCCATAAGCTAAAAAATCATGAATTGCCCACATCAACATAACTTTCAGCGTAAACTCTTCTTTTTTAAAATAGTCAAATGATTACACACCCTCTTCCCACAACTCATTTAATTCTTCTACCAAAGGAGTCAGGTAGACGTCGATGTCATCACTTGGTGCCTTTGACCCAGGTATCAACAAAGACATCATCGAAAATTTTAAGTCTCATACACTGTGAAGGAGGGAGGTTGAGTGGGGCTAGGATCACTGGCCATACACTCTGATTGGTGCATAGATTTTCAAATGGATTGAAACCATCTGTTGATATAGCTAAACGAATGTTACGCTATTCTCGAGCAAAATTGGGATACTTATAATTCATCCTCCTCCAAACTGTAGAATCAATAGGATGACACATGAGATTACGCCCTACTTCTACCCTATCATGCCAAGTCATTGCCTCCGCTATCCATAGTACTGTGAAAAATTGCTTTAATCTAGACCCAACAGAAAAATATTTCAACACTTTTTGAAGCACTTTTGAGCTTGTGCCTTCTTTACTAGTAGATTGGACATTTCTAGGTTCATCGCAAACCGAACAGCGATCAAGATTTTCATACTCCTTTCGATATAGTATGCAGTCATACACACAAGCATGAATCGATTTATACTTCATTCCGAAACTTTTCAAATTGTTCTTCATAACACGATAGCTATTTGGAAGCGTATTCTCCTTGGGTGGTAACCCTGATAAGCACCCAAAACTGTACATTTTATACCCCGAATAGACGTACTTTAGTTGCTAATTCTCGACAATATGGATCTTATGTGCTTAAATGTTAATTATGCAGGCTTTATTGTGCGATGCAGAGTTCAAGCGTTTAAATCAAAGTAATTGCACATGAATGGAGCTAATTCCCTCTCCCGTACCCTAACCCGAGCCTAAACCTAGCCCAAACTTACCCCAAGCCCGTGTGTGTTTTATTTGTGTCATTTTATTATTTTTAAAATTTTTAGTTTGAGTTATATTTATTTTTAGGATTTATTTTAGATTTATTTAATAGTTTCTAGATTTATTTTCTATTTTTATTTTTATTAGTATAATTTTATTTTATTTTGATTTTTCTTATTTTATTAGGATTAATTTTAGGAGTTTAGATTTAGTTTATTAGATTTTATATTTTTTTAGAACTTTAATTTTCATTTAGATTTTAAGTTTTTATTTTTTTTGTTGTATTTTTGTTTTTATAAGTTCAAAATTTTATTTCTTTTTTTTTAGTTTTAATATTTTTATTTTTATTATTTCTAGTTTGTTTTATTTTTAAGTTAGATTTTATTTTATTTTTATTTTTATTAATTTTTAGTTGAGTTTTTATTATTTTAGTTGGGTCCAAATTTAACACACACATCACCTAAGTCACTCACACCTTATCCTACACCTAAACACACCCAACCAACACTCACCCTTACCCACCATATTTTCCTACACCCTACTACATCTAATCCTCACCACACTCATCTTCAACCCCCATCCCCAACAAACTCTCTCTCTCCTACTCCATTACCAAACTACCCAACACCCTCTCTCTTTCCTTCATAGCTACACACCTCCACTCACACCATCCAAACCCCTACAACACACCTCCAACCTTATAACCCCCTCCTTCAACCTCCGACCTCCTGCCGGCGACGCTCCTCCGGCCAGTGTCCAGCAGCTACCATCGCTGACCCACTTCGCAAACCCCCCGGCGGTGACCCCAGTCCAACCCGCCGCCAACCTGTACCCAGCGGCGGCACTCAAACCCCCGCACCTGACCGACCTCCACCAGCCCCTCTCCCCTTCTCCGATGCCGATCGCGCCAGCGACCCTTGCCGGTGTCGCGACTCCAACCTGAAGCCGGTGTCAAACTCGGTGCCTCTCCCCCCACCTCCGGCGATCTAACCTCCAGTCCCCTGCGACTCCACCTCCGGCAGAACCCAACACTCGACCCATTTTCATACCATACCCCCGACCCCTCAATATCCGACCCAATATCCCCCAAACCATTTCAATCCATTTTCCATTCAAACCCATTCAACCCAATACCCATTTCCCATAACCCATTTTCACAACAATACCAAGAAGAAGAAAAACGTGACCTGCCAAATGCAAACCAAGAGTAAACAAAGACCAAGCCAACAAAGCCAAAATAAACTCATTTACCCCATGTGCCACTTTAACTAATTTTACCCCTTTTACCCAAATACCCCCCAACTATCCTTTTAACCCTTTTTTCCAAAAATACCCCATGCACATGTTAACCCTTACCTCATCATTTCCATGCCTCCATGCACTTTAAATTCCCATTTTTACCCCCATGCTTCATGCCTACTATAAATTGAAGAAGAAGACCCCAAATCAAAGGGGAGTTTAGAGATAGGAATTTGTAGAGAGAGAAAATACTATTTTAGTGTAGTTTTAGATTAGAATTTTTATTTTATTATTTTTAGATAGTGAGGAGAAAATAAATTGTTGTGAGGATTAAATTGAGTATGATTCTTGATGTAATTGTGTTTGAATCATTCAAATTAAGGGATGTGAATTTCAACTCAAGGAATAGAAGTTCAATTTCACTTCAAGAGATTGGGGTTTGATTGTTTTCTTCTCTTCTCATTTATTTTATGCCTATTGAATATTTGTTTATTATGTTGATACCATGTTAGGCTAAATCCCTTTTCAAGGGGTGGGGTGAAACCCTTATTTGATGTTATTTTATTTTAATTAGTTTAATTACTTGAAAAATCCCTTTGGATGTTAATTTTGATCCCTCACCCTTAGATTTACGCCTCGAGAGAGGGTAAATGATTTTCGAGAGAAAATCGAAATTCTAGTGATAATACCCATTTTAGATTCGAACTAGAGATAGGGGTTTCTTAAGTGGAGTATTATCACTTGAATTTCAACTCTAAATTTATTTTATAAGATTGACATAAATTCTAATTGATCGATCCTAGCGGGTGATTAATTAAAAGGAGTGTGGATCTATTTTTCTAGAGTTGTGGGGTGTTAAAATTTACTTTCTAAAAGAGTACTATTAAAATTACACTTGCAACGAGAGTTGATTTGTAGTTTTGATATTAATTTGGGAGAATTCAAATAATTAAATTAATGAATTAGAATAACTAAAATTTGTGGTGTAATCCCATTCCTTGATTGTTCTCATAATTATTTACCTCACTTATCTCTTATTTTTAGTGTTAGACTTTATTATTCATTTTTGTCACTTTCTAGTTAGTATTTTCATCTTAGTTTAGTTTAGTTTAAAACCTCACATCACCATTTTGTTTTAATATTGAAAAAGCTAAAAAAAATTAGAAAAAGTGAAAAAGCACAAAAAGAAAATAAAAAGTGAATTACAATTGGATTTCTTCCATTTGCTTTACTCCCTAGAAAGTGGATTGACATCCTTACTTACCACTCTACACTTGAGTTTATTATATTTTGTAGGTATTTGAGGATTTTGACTAACTTGGCTTTAATCAACAACAACGACATATAAACGCAAAAGTCAAGTTATCAAACCCCTTCACCCATTTCAGAATTCTTGTTACACTATTGCCAGACAAACCGTACTGCGTCTTTAAATTGTGCAAACTAACCATGGCATGTAAAGTTACTTGATCATTCTCAAAGTTAGAGTATAACGGTTGGGTCGCCTTAAATTTTAAACTTTGGTAGTCATCGTCAAGGTTTATCGTGATATCTTTACGAGCACTTGAACCTTGTACATCATCAGTAACCTCATTCTCCTCTGCTTCATAAACTCTGTACGCATCATTAACTAAATCCTCTAACATATTATGATCTACGCCGTCCCCTTCTACATCTATCCTACTTGTTAAAGGTTATCGTGAATGTTTTTGGGGACAAAAGGAACTTTTAATTCACCGTGAAAACTCCAAAATCGATAACTATCTTGCATACCCGATCTTAACAAATGTAGTTCAACTATTTTTCACTCAAACACCTTACCATTCTTACACCTAGCACACGGAAACTCTTCATCATTATGACATATGTTTGCGTATTTCACAAATTCATTACACCTCTGCGAAACACATCCCCCATTCTATTTATTTGTCTCACCCATCCACTCTTTGTATTTCGAATTCCCCATCACTCCTACCAAAACTAATCACCTATTCAAGGTAAGAAGCGTATATTTATGAATTAGTATAAACAAAACTTAGATTTATAGTATGTTTCATTTAATTATGTCTTATTTATATTCGATTTTTAAATTTCAAATTCAAATTCAGTTTACAATAGAAATTTATATTTCCTCCATCTCCTCTGAAGGGTGAGTGGTCCTATCCCATTCAAGACCGCATTTTTTAGTAATATACTTAATAGCTCATGCACATTGTTACGATTTGAGAAAAATTCGGCAGCATATCCCCGCAGTTCTCCAAGTACACGACGTAGATTGACAAGTGAGAGTGCTATTTCAATTGATTAATTAAAATAACAGTCACACTTGTCAATCTAGTATGTACCCAGAGAACATTAGGATACGACTGCAGAACTTCCTCAAAAAGTAACAACTTTAAGCCACTAAGAATATTATTATACAAAAATTATGCGGTCTCAAGTTGTCCAAACGGGACAATTCGAGAGATCTCATTACAGGGGTAATGACTCTCGAACGGGTCTAAGGGCTATTGAATGCGTACGCATAAGAATTAGAAGGCTAGTATCTATGCACACTATATGTAATTTCAAGTATGTTTCATTTAATTATCATACTATATATATATTGTTCGTTATACAAAGTAATTTTCAAAAAAAGTTAAAAAATCTCACCCCCATATGGACAATAATCTAGTGGTCATGCCACTTTTAAAATTAACCAACCCAACATCGATCCACTATAATTCAACCGCAATGATAATAACAAATGTGTATCCCGTACTCCTTTTAATTCATCTACTCAATTAATTATTTTCATCAATTAAACTAACAATTAAAGTATACAATTATTAATTTACTAATTTACAATGAGGGGCAATCCTACTTGCATATGAAAGGGGCACTGATTATTAATTTACAAAAAAAATTAACAACCAATCAATATTAAATCAATCAATTCTTTTACAAGGGGCACTACAATATGAGGGGCAATATCTAATAAACCAATAAAAATTTAATTAAAAAAAATACACACACGAACATATACACACACACGCACATATACACCCCCCGGTGCCCCTGCCCACCACATGCACACACACACACATATATACACATGCACATATACATACACACGCATATATACACACATAAACACACACACACACATGTATATGCACATACACCCCCTCCCCTCCCCCCAGCCCTGCTGCCTCCCCCCCACACACACGCATATACACACACACACACACACATGCACATTTACACACACATATATGCACACACGCACATATATATAAATAGAGGAGAAATAGAGAGAGAAAACACACCAAAGTTGTAGAGAGAGAGAATGAGCAGCCGCTAGAGAGAGAGAAATGGAGGGAACAGAATCGGTGGGAAAAAAAAAGAGGGAGGGTTTTTTATTGATAGAATTGTCACGGTCATTGACCGTGACAACTTTATAGGATTGTCAAGTCATTGACCATGACAAGTCTGTGACAACTGTACTTGTCACGGTCAATGATCGTGACAAGCCTTTGTCAGAGCCTTGTCACGATCATTGACCGTGACAAAAAATGCGTATTTTTTTGTCATGGTCAATGACCGTGACAAGGCTAGCCGCTTAAAGGGTGCCAATTTGACCATTTTGGTGTAGTTTTATTTACAACACTCCTTATTATATGTTCATCATGCCCACCGTTCAATGATAGTTGCATAATTAAAACCTTGTTATGGAAAAACCCAAGGGGGAAACTAAAGCGAAGGAAAAAGAGTACAACATTTTTCAAAATCACCAACTAGATGTTGGATGAACTTAATGTTGCCTCATTAAAACGTTTACTAGGAAAACTCAGTGTGACAAAAACTATTTAAAGGAAAAAGAGTACAACACACATATGTCCCATAAATATCATGTTGTATTCTCCCCCAAATAAAATGCTCCTCCTGATTTGATATTCCTCTTCATTGTTGCATTTCTCTGATGATTAAGTCGACACATACCAGTTTCATATACAAGCTTCTAGAAACTTTCTTTCGGTAATGACTTGGTGAAACTTTAATCTCATTTTTCTTCTGAAACCCAAGTTTCATGAGAGTATAGTGAAAATGGGTGAAAATGTCCCTTTATCCTATCTATTTACCTTCAATGACATAAATCTTCTAGAGTTAATGTATATAAAAAAACTTAAATGTGCCAATCATGCACTATTGCCTTCATAGGCAGTGGTAGTAATATGTGTTATTGGATTGAAGTTATAAATGATTTGATTGTTCCTTGTGAGAATTATAAAAATAATATGTGTCAACATAACTAACTAGACATGGATCGTTAGATTGAATATATAACATAATATAATTGGTATTAATCCCATTCATTCAAGTTAATAGTAATTATTTATTTCCAAAAGATTGACTACGAATACTATGTCTGGTATCATGCATTGTACTACCCATAATAATATACTAATAAGGTACAATTACGATAAAAGTTTAGTACTTCTGGATCAAACTTAAAAATCACTACACCAAATCTGCACTATTGTCAAGGTCATTGACCCTGACAAATCCAACTTGTCAAGGTCAATGACCGTGACATTTCGAGGCGAGACAACTTTTTTTATCACGGTCGTGTCGTGGTCAATGATCGTGACACGTTTGTCACGGTTTATAACCGTGACAAAGTCGTTACCCTTTTTTAAAAAATTATCACGACCAATGACCGTGACACGTCCGTGATAACTTTTTGTCACGGTCAATGACCGTGACAATTCTGGGCAGAATTGAAAAAAAATTTGCTGGGCAGTATGGCCACTGCCACTGCCCAGCAGTATATTTGTACCTGTTATAGCAACGTTGTACCTGTTCCAAACATCATATATCTAAACAAACTAAAGATAATGCAAATATATATTCAAATAGAGACAATATGCATCACGATATAATTCAAATGTAACAACTTAAAACAATTCAATTCAAACTTATAACAATTCAATTCAAACTTAAAGCAATGTCACTACATGTCTGGTGTACTGTTAAAACTGAGGAGGTGAGTACGCCACACGATATACGAATTGACGCACCCACTAATATACGTCGTGCCGCATTGTTCGCACAACCACAATAGGGATTTCTTCTTCCCGGGTATGACATGCGTGACGAGCACCCTGGACTCTATCTCTTGAAGCGCACGTCCATGAACTATTCCACCCTGGACGATATTCGGGTCCCTCAACCCCCGCCCTATCCGCTGGCCATCAAATACGTCCAATATGAATACGCTCGGCCTACCAAGTGTCGACATTGGTCTGTTGAAGGGCGCCAAATAGGGAAGTGGATCATTGAAGTACGAACGTGTCGGTGATGAAGCAGCGAGGTCCACATCCTCATCATCCTGCGCCTCGTCCTCCCGCATCTCCTCCTCCACCGCCTTCTCCTTCCCTTTCCCTTTCCCTTTACGGTCTCCCCCCAACGTACGCTTCATGAATGCGTACATATCTTGGACCGTCGCCTCCAAACGGGACAGCTTCGCGTCGTATGAATCCATCGTTCGAGCCAACCCGGTGTCGCTCGTCTCCAATCCGATGATCCTAGATTTGGCCACCCGTGAGCTCACTCCCCTTGTCCTCCCCTTACGATCAGAGCCAAGCACTTGGCTGAGTGCATCTGTGGACAAAGATGCCTTGTCGGCATCAGACTGCGACTCATGCACTTCCTTAAGCTTTGCCTGAAACGACAAAAAGCACATGATTAGTAAAATAAGTAAACTAAAAAATTATAACGTAATTAACAAAAATTAAACTGTCGGATTACTTACAATCTTGGCCGCGACGCTCGGGGACAGCTCCTTGTCCTTCCCCTTCTTCGTCTGAAGAGCCACATAAGTATCGAGCCTATGTGGCTTACCCCCTGGCCCACTACCTACCCCTTGAAATAAAATAATGTAAAGTAAAATTAGTATCGGCCCCGCAAAGTAAAATAATGAAGAATAATATATTTATGTAGTTATAGAAAAATTAAATCTTACCTGCATCCTATGCTCCACCTCGACGTAAGAGGTCCGGCCGGAGTAGTGCACGTTCGTCTTTTTTGCCCGATTTTCCCTCCACGATTGGAGAGATGCCAATTGTCGATCCTCGATCTCATTGTCAATGAACTTCTGCCATTGTGCCAATGAGATCGGCTCCTTGGGGGGGACGGATTCACGCCATTGGATAATCGACTCTCGTGTTTTCCCAAAGTATCGTGCCCGCATATTTTTTTTCCACGACTTAGGTTGCTCCCTAATCTGCTCCAACACGGGATCGCGTAGCTTTGGATCCAAGTTGAATTGTTCCTGTCCAACAAATACAATGTTAGTTGCGAATAAATATAAATATAAATATAAATATAAATATAAATATGAAATTGAAATTGAAATATTCATATAAATATAAATATAAATATATTACCTGTAGTGCCGCCCAAACAGCTAACTTGAGCTCATATGGCACCTCCTTCCAACTCATAAACCCCGGGCCGATGACCGTCTTTAGCATAACGAGGGATCTCGCTAATATCTTCGATTTGTTCTCGACGGTAATCCCATATTTGGGGAGCCTAGGGGCGGAAGAGCCCTCGTCGCCTCCACTACCACTGACCCCAGACGACATCATCATAAACATCATCATCATCTTCGCCTTAATATCTGAAGGAGACATTTGCTGTAAAAAAATGTTATTAGTACAGATATAATATTATCACAATATGCATATCTTATAAGAGAGTCGGGTTTGGCATTAATAAAGTGAGAATTACACACACACACACATAAAAATCTTTAATAAAATTCTCATATTGTTTTTTGCTTTTTATAAATCATACCCCAACCCCACCCCACCCCCACCCCAACATGTTTACGGGCTTTCATCACACGTCATAAATTTTTCGGTCCGTGACTTACTAGCCAGTTGTCTTGGGTCTTTTAGTCCCTTAACATTACTTTAAGAATTTTACCCAATCTAAATACCACATTTTCGTTCTTGTTATACACTTGAACACGTTTTGTTATTTAGCCCTAATTAATTTATCTTTGATGTATTACCAGCATCTTTACTTTTATAAACTTTATTTAGTTTTCAATTTTAAGGACTATTTTCATCACTTAGTGTTCATCTAAGTTCTAGTATAACAAGTTCCCATAAAAATCTTTAATAAAATTCTCATATCTTCTTTCAATTTAAACACACACACAGTAGTGACTGTCTATTTAAAATAATCTCAATGTTAATTTCAGGTATTGAATTTCTACTATTGTTTTGTGCTTTTTATAAATCATACCCCACCCCCACCCCAACATGTTTACAGGCTTTCATCACCCGTCATAAATTTTTCGGTCCGTGACTTACTGGCCAGTTGTCTTGGGTCTTTTAGTCCCTTAACATTACTTTAATAATTTTACCCAATCTAAATACCACATTTTCTTTCTTGTTATACACTTGAACACGTTTTGTTATTTAGTCCTTATTAATTTGTCTTTGATGTATTACCAGCATCTTCACTTTTATAAACTTTATTTAATTTTCAATTTTAAGGACTATTTTCATCACTTAGTGTTCATCTAACTTCTAGTATAACAAGTTCCCATAAAAATCTTTAATAAAGTATTATCACAAATATAAACTGAGAGTGATAAAATAACTTTGAGGCATATAAATTAATTGTGACAAAGTAAGATTATGAAAATCCCACTTTTCTTTCTATAACTCCTATTTTATTAAACTTTGAATATAATTAGGGGTGTATAGAAAGAAAAGTTAAATGGGAATAAAAACAACATTTTTAAAATATGAAGGGCTCACCAATTTGATTAAATTTTTCAACAACATAGACTAATTGATCTTTATTATAAGACAATTACTAAAAATTTATGCGCATCGCCCGAATTCAAAAAGTAATTTAATGACTAAAGTAATACTTTTTTTTAACTTTAGTTATTCACCACAAATCTTAAAAAATATTTTATTTTTCATGCTTTTAGCAACTTCGGATGCCATTTTAACCCTTATTGTAGTTTTTTAGTTTTCATGCTTTTATTTGATGGATATAAAGTCATGTGATTATTTCACCATATAAAGTCAACAAAAAATGCCATATATGGTTTTTTTTTCCATTAGTATAAGTATATAGCGATTATTTCACACTTAAATCACATATTAAGCCCGCCTTCATTTTTTTATGAAATTTGTAGAAAATTACTTATTTATTTTGAATGAAAATAAATTGTTATCCAATATTTTTGGATATTATTTACATTTATATTTTTGGATATTATTTTTGGATATTATTTACATTTACATTTTTGGATATTATTTTTGAAAATTTATAGAAAATTACTTATTTATTTATATTTTTAACCCTCTACCCCCACCCTGCCCCACCCCTACCCCACCCCCCACACACGCATACACACATGCACATATATACACACATACACACATATATATACACACAAACATATATATAAATGGAAGAGAGAGAGAGAGAGAGAGAATTAAACCTGAAAGTAGAGAGAGAGAGAGAGCAGCGTCGAGAGAGAGAGAGAGAGAGGGAGGGAACAGCGGGAGGGAAAAAAGAAGGGGGAAAGGGGTTTTGCTGAAAATATCGTCACGGTCGTGTCAAGGTCATTGACCGTGACAATTATTTAAAGAATTATCACGGTCAATGACCGTGGCAAGTCCGTGACAAGTAAATTTGTCACGGCCTTGTCACGGTCGTGTCAAGGTCAATGACCGTGATATAAAACGCGTGTTTTTTATCACAGTCAATGACCTTGACAAGGGTGACCGGTTGAAAGGTGACATTTTGGCCATTTTGGTGTAGTTAATGCATTAATAACATACAAATATGGTACTTTTGGACCAAAGTTATATTTTCCATCCTCAATACGATGATATGAAAATTTTATTATCCAAAACCCAGACAACATGGGTATACTGAAATGGTGTGCTTAATATATGCTAGAGCATGGAATGATTTTTCCATTCCATTTAGCTAATGGATCAATGTTTAACAAAAATTATTCTCAATCTATAGACCGAGACAATAACCAATTACTTCTCTTTAATTGGGTATTTTACATTTCAATTTAGCTTTTCAATACACATCCTTTTAAGGATATTTGTATAATATCACATTGGCATGTATAATTATTTTCATATTTTTCCTTAGATAAATATTTTCTAAGACGGTTGTAACTATATCCTTATGGATTACTTCAAGTTGTAAAATGAACATCTTATTTGAATTGAGCACGTACTCCTTGGCTTTGCTTCAATCAAAGAAAATCCTTTTAAGATTTTCATATGTATTCTTTGTCTAAGTCCCATATAAATAAATAATTATAATATTCACGAGTCGCATATATAATATATTCCCAAAACTGTTAAACTAATCAGATGTCTGAAAAGTATTTATAGCCATAACGGGATGGTATGTTCGTATATAATCAATATGCGATTTCCACAGGGAACTTTATGCCATAAGTTGTGAACTTTTTAGTGAGATTCCCTCTCTATTTTTTATAAACACCCATTCGTAACCGTTAGGGTTAATGTTTCATGGGGTTTGTACTATAGGTCCGAATACACCATGTTTATGTAGAGACTAAAATTATGACATCATGGCATTTTCTCATTTTTTCTAACATATTCTTTGTTGACATTAAATTATAGAACGTAAATTTATGTTATCACTCCCCATTAATTTATGTAGCAACAACATATATAATTATTTCATCGACGATTATCTTTAGCGATCCCCGTTTTCTCTTGCATATGTATAAAACATGGATACCTCATTAATATTAAGTACCTTTGCCTACTTCAGGGACTTTATAGTCACTGTAATACCCCGTATTTTTATGTTATATTAATTTGGGGATTTATTAAATTTAATGTGAATTAATTATTTATTAAAATCCTGAAATTAATTATGTTATAATTATTAACGTGATGAGAGTTAGTAATTATGGGAAAATTTGTTGAATATTACTAATGAGCAAAGTAATATATAATAGTGGCCATATTAAATGTCCCGAGTGAATAAAATGACAATTTTAGAAATTTGAGTCGGGACGCGCCCGTGTCGCGTCGGGACTAAATATTGATAAATAAAAGTAAATATTTTATAAGTTGTTCGTATGGTCGTTTTGAGTGCATCAACGCGTCCGAAAGGGTCGAGATAGTCAGAAAAGTATACCCGGGAGTTTGATTTGGGTCTCGGGGCATTTTTATGCCTAATTAGTACCCCGGGAGGGTATTTTAGTCATTTTGTATTTTTGGGTAATTAAACCCATGAAAATTAAAGGGGTTATATCAGATGTTTAGGTTATCTCCTAGGGTTAGAGAACTCAAAACACTAGAACGGCCATTAGAGAGGAGAGGAGAGAGCTCTCAAGGCATTCCAAGGCTCAAAACTCACCCGTTTGCACCGCCGCCACCGCCAACGCGTAGATCGCGAGACGGAGAACGCAACCACACCAAATTCAACACCAAACCATATTTCTGAAAATCCCAGGCAAGTGTTTATCTTGCTTATTTCGTTGATGCATCATCCATATTAGTTTAGGAGTTATTAGGATGAGATTTATAGAAGAAAAACCCAATTTGAGATAGGAAATTTTCATGTAGTGATGATTTATATGATATTCTGGAAACCCTTTGTCATGTAAAGGATTAAGAGTTTGATTAAGAAAAGATTTCTAATCAGATACAAACACTAAAAAAAATATTTCGGACGATCGGACCGTTGGAATTGGATGAAATTTTACAAAGAATTAGCTGAAGACGAGAGGAAGCTACAGAAAAAAATTCAGCTCAATCGGACCATTCAATATTTTTTAATATTTTTTTTGCTAGACAGTTTTATGTTTTGAGGACTCTTAGAGATAATAAATTTTTTTAATTAAAACTCCATTTTAATTCCGATTTCGAAACCGTTTGAAATTCTCATCTTTGAAAATAAAATTCAAAATCCTTTAATGTAAGGCGAAATATATATTTTTGGGATATTTCGCATAAGGGATAATGTAAGTATATATTAAAGGGGAGAGACACGTAAGAGAGAGTTACGTTGGAACATAAATGGATATCTACTGAATTGTACATTTGGAAGAATAGAGTCCATGAGGGTTACGTAGTAAGTTGGAAAAACCCTTCGAATTAAAGTTAGAAACGAACCATTATACTTAGTAAATAATAATGGAAAAATAAGAATAAATGTTGTGAATGTGGGTTATTGGATAAATCTAAATTGATATAATAAAAGTGGTATATTTATATGATTGTGTATGCATATATTATATACTTGTGAAAATCATGCCCGCGCTACTTGCTATCCCTGAGGTTTCCGCGCTGGGACGATCTTATCTCGTGTGCCTTATGGGGGATATTGACTCGTACCCTAGAAGATAGAAATCCTAAGTACAGGCTATCAAATCGGTAGTCACGGTCCTAAGAGACGTGAGGGTATGTACTGACCTCTTGGACTTGGAAACTATGCTTCGCCTCAATATTGTTTGTGTATGTATTTATACAGTTCGAGAGTGATTCCGAACTTGTATTCCCTTTAGTACGATTGATACGGGGATTGGATAGCAGAGTATGCCCGCACCATAAAATTTTATGTGGGGTGCTGTTAGAATATATATATTATACGAGTATTTAATATATATATGAACTTCTGAAATATGGGAAACTGCCTACTGTGTTATGGTAAGTAAGACATGTATAATGACTCAAATTGGAAATACTTGTTTTGAAAAGTATAATATGATATTGAAAAAAAACTTTATGAATCAATAAAGTTAAAATGAGCGTTTTGTACTAAATGAAATTATCCTTTTTAAACCATGATGTTGTTAAATCTTAAATTTTGAGAGTCACCTAAGATAAGTTAAATCCTTGGGGAAGGATAGTGTGATATATGATGAAATAAACCATTGGGAAGGTTAGTACGATAGGAGTGCACATTAGAAGAGAGGCGAGAATTTCTCAAGAGAGTGTCGCACTAAGATGTTGTGGCATTGGCCTGTATCAATTTAAATACTTGCTAAACGAATTTTTAAGTCATATACACTATCGGGCTCTGACCCGTTTCTATTCCTCTTTCTCTCTTGTATATATATGTATATATTACAGGTACCCAGCCACAGGGGCGTCTTGTTTAGGATCCCTTGGAAGGAACGTGCTGCAGCTTAGGTGGGAGTCGCAGGCCACTTGCTTAGACGATTTCATTTACTTGATTCCACTTCTATCATTCTCCTTATTGGGCATGTGTCACCCTTTCCACTATTTATATGTTTTATTGGGACATTTGTATTTCAGTTATTTCTGGTACTGTTACTTTGGGATTTATTCAGCATGTATGTTTTACTTTAAGTTTTAAATGTTGGGATTGGGTTGTTAAATGTTAAATTATTGGATTGATTGTTTAATAAAATAAATAAATAAAATTGGAAAGTAACGTTTAAAAAAATGGTTTTGACACTTAGCTAAATTAAATAGGGTGTTAAATTTAGAAAAGTTATTTTTACGACAGTGATGCTAAGAATGAACCAACTGTTCACCTTGATTTTAATTTAATAAAGGAGTGATCGCCCGGTATTTAATTAGGCGGGGTGTCACAGGTGGTATCAGAGCATCAGGTTCTAGTGTCCATAGGATCTGTACGGCTTATTTTCGCTTTCAGCTTAACGTTTTTGCTACAGAGCCCTATTTTTAGGATTGTTGTATTCCTGCTTTTACGTTTACGTCTCCAACCATTTGGGATTTGATAATGACTGGAGACTAATAAACTTCTTCACGTTTCAGATGCCTCCAAAACATGCACCGAAGGATAGGCGTGCCCAGGCCGAGCAGCCAGCAGCTCCGGCACAAGGCACTATGAATGCTAATGAAGTAGCCGCCATTGTTGCTCAGGCGGTGAATGCCGCGCTAGCGGTTGTTCAGTAGGCTCCACCCCAGATTCAGGCAGTGGCGCCAGTACCAGCACAGCTTCCATCTGCATGGGAGAGGGTTAGGGATGCTTTTCAGAAGGCGCATCCCCCTGAGTTCTCTGGTAGCTCAGATATCGTCACTGTCAGCCAATGGAAGAAAGGCATACAGCGGCATCTTCGTATGTATGAGTACACTGACGTGAAAAGGCAGTTATTGGCTTCCTTTAAGATGGTGGGGGCCGGTTTGCAGTGGTGGGAGTCCACTACCACCTTGGAGGAGAGGGACACGGTCCCTATTCAGTCGTTTTGGGAACGGTTTGACCGCAAGTACTTTCCACCCGTCGTGTAGACTGAGATGAGGCGGAAATTACTGAATTTGAAACAGGAGAACTCTACCGTTGCTGAGTATGAGGAGGAGTTCATGAGACTTCTCACCATAGTGCCAGATGAGGCACCTACTGATAGTAAGAAGATAATGTTGTTTGTGGACGGGTTAGCTTGGAGGATCCGTCAGCATCTTATAGGGAATCTATCTCTGACTACTTTCACTGATGTACTCAATGTTGCGTTACTACATTGTCGGGATCACCGCTTCCATCTGCAGGGAAGCAGGAGAGCAGGAGAGTCCAACCAGCAGGGCAGGACCGGGGGTAGTAGTGCTAGTGGGGCACCATCTCATGGACAGACTCGTCAACACGAACAGAGTTCCCATCAGGGGGACCCTGCTAAGCGATTCCGTTCAGGTGATTCCAGGCAGGGATTTGGGGGTTATAGGCAGGGCCAACCTAATTAATAGGGCCAACAGCGTGCTAATCAGGGCCAGTGGCGGGGAGGTAACGGCCAGCAGGGCCGTGGTCAGCAGGGTCAGAGGGGTGGTAACTTCAGAGGCCGGTGTTTTGTATGCGGCAAGCATGGTCATAAGCACCAGGATTTCCCAGAGGGTAATAGGCTCCACAGCAGCAGGGTGCTCGTAATGAGCCACAGAGACCACTTTTTCCAGCTGCCCTCCCAGCTCCAGCCCAGGTGCCAGCCCTACCAGCCATTCCAGCAGCTCCAGTGCAGCAGGGGCAGTTACAGTACGGACGTGTCTTAACGTCCACCAGGCAGCAGCTCCACAGGCACCACCCGCGATTGAGGGTATATTTCCTATCCATGGTACTATGGGTCGGGTTTTGTTTGATACTGGGGCGACACATTGTTTTATAGCTACGCAGTTTACGAAGGCCTTAGGGTTGTTAGCCACAGCAGAGAGCTCAGTGACGTGTGTAGACTCACCACTGGGGTGTGGGTCGCTTATCTTCTTTATATGCCGGGGAGTGGGGGTAGAGATTGGTAGTTTGGTATTACCTGCAGACATATTAGTCTTAGATATGCATGAGCATGATGTTATTATCGGTATGGATTGGCTCGCAGCTTATAGAGCCATGATTGATTGCTTCGGTGGGAGCATTATTTTTGCCATTCCGGGGCAAGAGATGTTTGTAGTGGCGATGCCTCGCCCAGAGGGAGGTTCGACAGCTCATTTGTATTATATAGAGGAGGATACCTCTAAGGAGGTTGTGATTTCTTTAGACTCGATCCCAATCGTTCGTGAGTATTTCGATGTATTCCAGGAGATACCAGGCCTACCCCCTAGTCGAGAGATAGACTTTGTCATAGATTTATTGCCAGATAGTAGACCGATAACACGCGCTCCATACCGTATGGCTTCGACGGAGATGCGAGAGTTACGAGATCAGATAGAGCAGCTGTTAGGTCAGGGCTTCATTCGCAGGAGTACCTCACCTTGGGGCTCTCCAGTCTTGTTTGTGAAGAAGAGAGATGGTTCACTGAGGTTATGTGTGGACTACCGGGAGTTGAACAAGGTCACAAGACGGAATAAGTATCCGTTGCCTCGAATCGATGATCTCTTCGACCAGCTGAGGGGAGCAACTTTCTTTTGGAAGATAGATCTGAGGTCGGGGTACCATCAGCTACGTATTAGAGAGCAGGATGTTTCAAAGACTACCTTCTTGACGAGATATGGGTCTTACGAGTTCAGAGTGATGCCATTTGGTCTCACAAATGCTCCAACCGTGTTCATGGACTTAATGAACCGAGTATTTAGAGAGTTCTTGGATCAGTTTGTCATCGTCTTCATAGATGACATTTTGATATATTCACACTCCGAGGAGGAGCATGGCGAACACTTGAGGCAGGTTCTTCAGACTTTACGAGAGCATCAGTTGTATGCTAAGTACGAGAAGTGTGGATTCTGGTTGCGAGAGGTACAGTTCTTAGGGCATGTTGTTTCTAAACAGGGGATAGCAGTTGACCCGAGTAAAGTGTCAGCGGTGAGGGAGTGGGAACAGCCCACGACACCGACGGAAGTGCGTAGTTTCTTGGGGTTAGTCAGATGCTACAGGAGATTCATTCGGGGATTCTCCAAAATAGCGGGTCCATTGACAAACCTGACTCGCAAAGGGGTACCATATGTTTGGGATGATGCTTGTCAATTGGCTTTCGACGAGTTGAAAGACAAGCTTACTTTAGCACCAGTCCTTGCTTTACCGAAGTCGGGTGTGGAGTACCTGGTTTACACCGATGCCTCTTTACGGGGACTTAGGGGAGTACTTCAGCCAGGAAGAGAAGGCTATAGCTTTTGCCTCCCGCAATCTTAAGCCGCATGAGAAGAATTACCCCACCCACGACCTGGAGTTAGCAGCGTTCGTCTTTGCATTGAGGATATGGAGACACTATTTATTGGGGGAGAAGTTCCATTTGTTCACAGACCACAAGTCACTGCAGTATTCGTTCACTCAGCGAGAGCTGAATATGCGTCAGCGCAGATGGTTAGAGTTTGTGAAGGACTATCAGTTCGACATACAGTATCATCCGGAGAAAGCCAACGTAGTTGCTGATGCGTTGAGCCGTAGACCGATAAATGAGGTAGTGGACGTCTGAAAAGCGAAGTGGAAGGAGTTGGGTCACCAGGACGCAGTAGCCCGTTCCTTCATATCTGTTGTGACAGTCACACTCGAGATTGTTACGAGGGTAATACAGGCCCAAACCACATACCCGTTTTGCCAGGAACAGATTGTACGACTTTTAGCCGAGGGTGCTGAGTCCTATTCTATTAGTTCTGATGGGGGTTTGAGGTTTAATGGGAGGTTAGTGGTTCCGAAAGGGGCAGAATTGCGTCATGCAGTGATGACCCAATCTCACGGGTCCCGATTTGCGGTACATCCTAGAGGAGATAAGATGTACCAGGATATGAGGAGGCAATACTGGTGGAGTGGGATGAAGAAGGACATTGCTGAGTTCGTGTCCAAGTGTTCTACCTGCCAGCTGGTGAAGGTGGATTATCAGAAACCGTCAGGATTGCTTCAGCCATTGGAAGTACCTGCGTGGAAGTGGGAGAGTATTTCCATGGATTTTATTACAGGGTTGACTACATCACAGCTGGGCCACGACTCTATCTGGGTGATTGTAGACCGTTTGACCAAGGTGGCTCATTTTCTGCCGGTGCGGACAGATTATACCACGGGTCAGTATGCTCAGTTATTCATTTATGAGATTGTCAGATTACATGGGGTGCCCCTGAATATTGTGTCAGATAGAGACAAGATTTTCGTGTCACATTTCTGGGAAAGTTCTCAGGAGGCTATGGGTACTGAGTTGAGGCTGAGTTCAGCTTATCACCCACAGACAGATGGACAGACAGAGCGTACTAATCAGATGTTTGAGGATATGTTACGCATGTGTGTTCTTGATTTTGGAGGAGGTTGGGAACCACATCTTCCACTGGTAGAGTTTACTTATAATAACTCTTATCAGTTTACGATTGGTATGGCTCCATTTGAGGCTTTGTATGGCAGGCCTTGTCGTTCCCCAGCTTGTTGGCTCGAAGTGGGGGATAACAAGTTGCTAGGACCAGAGGTGATTTAGGAGACCTCCACGAGGATTGAGATGATCAGGAATCGCATTCGAGTAGCCCAGGATAGGCAGAAGAGCTACGCCGATGCGAAATGATTCTTCCGGGAGTTTAATGTGGGGGACCAAGTGTTATTGCGTGTATCTCCTATGAAGGGAGTGATGAGGTTCGGGAAGAAAGGGAAGTTGGCTCCGAGGTACGTGGGGCCATTTCCCATTATCGAGAGGATTGGGCCGGTAGCATACAGATTGGGACTACCAGAGCATTTTCATCGCATTCACGATGTATTCCACATCTCGTCGTTGAGACGGTATCTTCAGGATGATATGGCCCATACTCACATCGCGATAGATGAGATAGACTTACAGCCTGACAACTCTTACGAGGAGAGACCGGTGGCTATCCTAGACTATAGTGAGAGGAGATTGAGGTCGAAGATAGTTCCACTTGTACGGGTCCAGTGGGAGCATCATAACATGGAGGAATCCACTTGGGAGCGCGAGGCCGATATGCGCGAGAGATATCCAGATTTGTTCTTACCAGGTATGCCTTATTTTTCGAATTTCGGGACGAAATTCCGTTATTAGGGGGGAAGTATGTAATACCCCGTATTTTTATGCTATATTAATTTGGGGATTTATTAAATTTAATGTGAATTAATTATTTAATAAAAATTCGAAAATAATTATGTTATAATTATTAACATGATGAGAGTTAGTAATTATGGAAAAATTTATTGAATATTACTAATGAGCAAAGTAATATATAATAGTGGCCATATTAAATGTCTCGAGTGAATAAAATGACAATTTTAGAAATTTGAGTCGGAACGCGCCCGTGTCGCGTCGGGATTAAATATTGATAAATAAAAGTAAATATTTTATAAGATGTTCGTATGGTCGTTTTGAGTACGCCAACGCGTCTGGAAGGGTCGAGATAGTCAGAAAAGTATACCCGGGAGTTTGATTTGGGTCTCGGGGCGTTTTTAGGCCTAATTAGTGCCCCGGGAGGGTATTTTAGTCATTTTGTATTTTAGGGTAATTAAACCCACGAAAATTAAAGGGGTTATATCATATGTTTAGGTTATCTCCTAGGGTTAGAGAACTCAAAACACTAGAACGGCCATTGGAGAGGAGAGGAGAGAGCTCTCAAGGCATTCCAAGGCTCAAAACTCACCCGTTTGCACCGCCGCCACCGCCAACGCGTAGATCGCGAGACGGGGAACGCAACCACACCAAATTCAACACCAAACCAGATTTCTGAAAATCCCAGGCAAGTGTTTATCTTTCTTATTTCGTTGATGCATCATCCATATTAGTTTAGGAGTTATTAGGATGAGATTTATGGAAGAAAAACCCAATTTGAGATAGGAAATTTCATGTAGTGATGATTTATATGATATTCTGGAAACCCTTTGTCATGTAAAGGATTAAGAATTTGATTAAGAAAAGAGTTCTAATCAGATACAAATACTAAAAAAATATTATTCCGGACGATCGGACCATTGGAATTGGATGAAATTTTACATAGAATTATCTGAAGATGAGAGGAAGCTATAAAAAAAATTCAGCTCGATCGGACCGTTCAATATTTTTTAATATTTTTTTTGCTAGACAGTTTTATGTTTTGAGGACTCTTAGAGATAATAATTTTTTTTAATTAAAACTCCATTTTAATTCCGATTTCGAAACCGTTTGAAATTCTCATCTTTGAAAATAAAATTCAGAGTCCTTTAATGTAAGGCGAAATCTATATTTTTGGGATATTTTGCATAAGGGATAATGTAAGTATATATTAAAGGGGAGAGACACGTAAGAGAGAGTTACGTTGGAACATAAATGGATATCTACTGAATTGTACATTTGGAAGAATAGAGTCCATGAGGGTTACGTAGTAAGTTGGAAAAACCCTTCGAATTAAAGTTAGAAACGAACCATTATACTTGATAAATAATAATGGGAAAATAAGGATAAATGTTGTGAATGTGGGTTATTGGATAAACCTAAATTGATATAATAAAAGTGGTATATTTATATGATTGTGTAAGCATATATTATATACTTGTGAAAATCATGCCCTTCGCTACTTGCTATCCCTGAGGTTTCCGCGCTGGGACAATCTTATCTCGTGTGCCTTATGGGGGATATTGACTCGTACCCTAGAAGATAGAAATCCTAAGTACAGGCTATCAAATTGGTAGTCATGGTCCTAAGAGACGTGAGGGTATGTACTGACCTCTTGGACTTGGAAACTATGCTTCGCCTCAATATTGTTTGTGTATGTATTTATACAGTTCTAGAGTGATTTCGAACTTGTATTCCCTTTAGTACGATTGATACGGATATTGGATAGCAGAGTATGCCCGCACCATAAAATTTTATGTGGGGTGCTGTTAGAATATATATATTATACGAGTATTTAATATATATATGAACTTGTGACATATGGAAAACTGCCTACTTTGTTATGGTAAGTAAGACATGTATAATGACTCAAATTGGAAATACTTGTTTTGAAAATTATAATATGATATTGAAAAAAAACTTTATGAATCAATAAAGTTAAAATGAGCGTTTTGTACTAAATGAAATTATCCTTTTTAAACCATGATGTTGTTAAATCTTAAATTTTGAGAGTCACCTAAGATAAGTTAAATCCTTGGGGAAGGATAGTGTGATATATGATGAGATAAACCATTGGGAAGGTTAGTGCGATAGGAGTGCACATTAGAAGAGAGGCGAGAATTTCTAAAGAGAGTGTCGCACTAATATGTTGTGCATTGGCCTGTATCAATTTAAATACTTGTTAAACGAATTTTTAAATCATATACACTATCGGGCTCTGACCCGTTTCTATTCCTCTTTATCTCTTGTATATATATGTATATATTACAGGTGCCCAGCCACAGGGGCGTCTTGTTTAGGATCCCTTGGAAGGAACGTGCTGCAGCTTAGGTGGGAGTCGCAGGCCACTTGCTTAGACGATTTCATTTATTTGATTCCACTTCTATCATTCTCCTTATTGGGCATGTGTCGCCCTTTTCACTATTTATCTGTTTTATTGGGACATTTGTATTTCAGTTATTTCTAGTACTGTTACTTTGGGATTTATTCAGCATGTATGTTTTACTTTAAGTTTTAAATGCTGGGATTGGGTTGTTAAATGTTAAATTATTGGATTGATTGTTTAATAAAATAAATAAATAAAATTGGAAAGTAATGTTTAAAAAAATGGTTTTGACACTTAGCTAAATTAAATAAGGTGTTAAATTTGGAAAAGTTATTTTTACGACAGTGGTGCTAAGAATGAACCAACTGTTCACCTTGATTTTAATTTAATAAAGGAGTGATCGCCCGGTATTTAATTAGGCGGGGTGTCACAGTCACTTCACGGACTTGTGTCTTTTCATAGACAATAATCTCATATAAGGTTTAGAAAAAGTGGATTTTTTGTTCATAACCTTTTCTAGAGTGTTATTTGGGCATGATTTTATTTTATTTGTACTATGAGGGAGTCAAGTAGTTGGGGCCTATAATTTGCCACGCTTCTGGCGTGATAAATTTATTAGCTGCCGAATTTATTTTGTCATATTGGGGCAATAATTTTGGCAAGCACATTTGCAACTAGTCCATGTGACTACATCTAACATTTTAAGTTTATAAAAGCGTGAATCATAAGTACCATATTTATACCCTTGTGATAACAATAGTAAATATACGCATTAATTAAAATCATAAATATCTTGTAAAAAGCATTAAATACGTCAAGATATAATTCGCAATCCTAAAGGTTTATGAAAAACAATTGAGGTGATCAAAATAGTCATTATATAATATCACCTAACTGAACAATGGATCTTCAGGTTCATGACAAAGTACAATTCTACAATAATAAATATTGTATAATATAACCTCGTGAATAATGAAATAATTGTTTGCTATTGTACACTCCTGGCTTTCAATACTAGCAGTAATGAAAAATTACTTTTCATTATTTATTTCAATATAATACTCGTATATTCTAATGCCCATAAAATGAAGAGAATTTCTTCGAAAATTACTTTCATATAAATCACCGCATATGATTGTACGGCTACAACATACCACCACATAGGCTCTTTGTGACACCCCACCTAATAAAATACCGGGTGATCAGTCCTATACCAAATTAAAACAGGAATCTCAGTTGGATCATCCTTAGCATCACTGTCGAAACTTTTTAAAACTTACTAACCACCTAGTATTCCAAAAGCTGGTGCCAATTTTAACTTTTTAATTACACAAAACAGTACATGCGAAAATAAATATAAACCATTCACACAACTGAATAAAACTCAACTGAATAATTAATTTAAACAATTTGACGAATAAACCACCCGCCACCAAAGTGAAATAATCCAATACAAATATCCAACACAGGAATAAACTAATCTAAAACTGAACTGAAAGTCTGGGCGACATGCCCTAAATAAAACTGAAACCGATACAAGATTCCTACTCTAGGAATGAATGAATGATGCGTCTAATCCAAACTCCTGCTAGCATCCACATATGTCGCAGCTCCGTGTCCCTGGAATAGAATATCAATCCTGGCGTCCCTGTGGCTAGACACCTAAAAGGTTTTGAAAATAGTGTTATAGCAAGGGTTAGAACCCAAAACATTTTGAAAATATTTAGCAAGTGAATTAACTGCCGTAATTTAAAATGCATGAATGCGCTTTATATTTAAGTTAGTGTCGCACTCCCTTGTGGACATTCTCACCCCTCCACTATTGTGCACACCTACCGGTTACCTTAACCCCACCTAGTTGTACTACCCCATCCAACTAGTCCTGGTATAACCATCCCTTGCCATACTACTCTAACCCGAGTATAATGATTCTTGAATTATAAGTCATCTCGCAATTAACTTAATTAATTCCTCTTAAATAGTAACATATAACCGTGTCACAAGTTATATAAAGTAAATACATCACACACTGTATTATTACCCTATATAATATTTACTACCATTATATACGTACCTTTACCACAATATCCACACATATAACATACGTATATCCATCCCTTCGAGTATACCCCCGTCGGATGATTCCCTCTAAAATGTTATCTCACTAGGTGTGCTCACAAAACCTAGTTTTTCCCAAGTTGGAATCGCTCACCAACTTGGCCCAAAATATAAACGTATTGGAGGCGGTCATATTCCTTCCCTAAAAGTGAGATAATCCCTCACCCATATATATCGGACGCTATGACCTGGGGATATACTCGCCCTACTCCTCAAGCTAGGGGATTCACCCACATCGCGCAACCTCCCTTGATAGCATTAGAGTATATAAATTGAATAAATATCTAGTCACTGATATTTAATATCACACAGAATATATACACGTATATATATACTATCACTATACCATATATATATATAACATAAACCCCGGCTTTACCGTGTACTCATAATCCCGTACACTGCCTGTAATTTCTCGAGTCTGTGGCCTGACTCAACGTAATTAATTTTCTCACTTAATAATTTATCGTCTTCCCGAGTCTATGGTCCGACTCTAATATTTTTAACTCACACCTCAATTTATATAATATTTTTCCCGAGTCTATGGTCCGACTCTAATTAAATTAACTAACACACATATTAATTTAATACCTCCCCGAGTCTATCGTCCGACTTTAATTAAATTAACTAACATACATATTAATTTAATACCTCCCCGAGTCTATCGTCCGACTCTAATTAAATTAATTAACACACATATTAATTTAATACCTCCCCGAGTCTATCGTCCGACTCTAATTAAATTAATTAACACACCCATTAATTTAATACCGATCCGAGTCTGTGGTCCGACTCCCAGTTAATTAATTCACACATTAATTAATTTACACCAATCCGAGTCTGTGGTTCGACTCTAATAAAATTAATTTACACATTAATTAATTCAATACCTCCTCGAGTCTACAATCCGACTCTAATTAAATTAATTATCACACCTATTAATTTAATCCTACCCGAGTCTACAATCCGACTGTAATGAAATTAATTGTCACATTTATTAATTTAATCCTACCCGAGTCTACAATCCGACTCTAATTAAATTAATTATCACACTTATTAATTTAATAACTTGTGTCACCCAACCATTATCCCCGGACCCGCTCACTTGGTCCATACCTTAATATTTTTTGAGATATTTCGACTCCAAATTAATTACTCTCTCTTAATAATTAATTAAATACTTTGGTGTCACTTAACCAACATACCCGGACTCGCTCACTTGGTCCATTTTACCTCTCACAATTTCATTCCTACATTTTCGCCCACAATGTGTCACAGATGCATCTCTATAAAATTTTCAATTATATTTACCTATAATTATCAATATGCCCCGAACTCGATCACTTGGCCCGAAATTAAATATTTCTCGAGTCTATATCCCGACTCTAAATTAATTAGTTGATCTCCAAACTTAATTCACTACCTTGGGGTCGCTTGACCAATATACCCAAATTCGCTCACTTGATCCGTATCTCACTATTTGGGAATAAAAATTTCTCAAATCCATCCATTAAGTGCCCCACATAAATTCATCCTAGTCGCAATTACTTTCTCCCATAATTTCTAGGAATACTTGTTTCATAATTATTTATCACTTATTAATGTATGAAACTTAACTTTCAACTAAATTCTCCTTTATATAATAAACTGACCGAACTGCCCAGATTTCGCCATCATCGATCGATCGAGCCCCCTGGGTCGATCGGTCGATCGTTCCAGTATTCGTCCTCTCCAGCCACTATCAGTCATGGACGAAACTTAAAGCTTTTATTCTCAATCTAAGCCCTTACCGAAACACAAATAACATATCATCCATATGAGATAAGGGTCTAAACATCCCACAGACCTTAATTAATCATCAATATCCATAAATTCCAAGGTTTTCCCAATTTGGGTATTATCCGGGTTTCAAATCTCCAATACGAATTTCATTCATATTATCAGCAATTAAAGATTTATTCTCACTGGTTTTAACATACGATTCATTCCTCTACATTCTAGAATCATACACACAATAAATCTCACCCTTAATCCCATTAAGGTATATTAATTTCCAAAAACCCAATTTTAATTTTGGTTACACACCCAAAACGAAATTTCGATTTACACATCACTATGATATGAATTGATTATCATCAATTTAGGAATCACAACAGTTAACCACTTGCCTGGAATTGTTTGTAGTGTATGATTCGTTGGTGTAGTCCCCTAATTTGGCTTTAACATCCCCAAATTGACACTTAATTTGCTTTCCTCCAACTTCCCTCTCAAGCCCTAGGCTTAGAGTTGAGTTGACTGTCGTTCCCTAATCTATCAATTAGGTTAAAAACATCCAATCCCGTTTTTGACCATGTGGGTCTAATTAAAAAGGCTCAACTCACCCCGTGTGAGCCTGACTATGCCCAAAAATACCCCGAGACCCAATTACTACCCCCCATGTACTCTTTTCTGACTATCTCGATCCATCCGGACGCAACCGCGTACTCAGAATTACATCCGAAATACTTTTCAAAATTTCTAAATTTTGACCTCAAAATGTGACACACGAGATTTTGAACCATTAAACTTAAAATTCGCCAATTATAAATAATTCGACTCACTCAATTAAATTCTCCAACCCATGAATTTAAGTTCCTCCAAATTTAAATATTTTTATAACTCTAAAAAATAATTAAATATTAAATCCTCAAAATTAAGGGGTGTTACACTCTTCTCGAGCCTTCAATAATTTTAGCAGGTTCAACTATGGTTGAAACCTTAATTATAATATATAATAAGTCTGGAAAAAAATTCTGAATTTTCAGTATAGTGTGAGTTGTTCATTATCTGCTAGACACATATTATTATATAATGATAATTTATAATTTTCTATTCTAAGAGTAAAGTGTGTAAAATGAGTAAAAATATATAAAGGCATAATACTACAATAATTTATTGAATGGTCAAACTTTTTGGTGACCAAACCTAAACGAATGTAATTATTTTAAAACATATCTCTTATAAAATAGTTATAAGATATTCAAAAAAATGGGTTGGATAACAAAAACTTCAAGTTCATCTGTAATATTGGATCTTAGAATATTTAATAATTTTAAAATAATTTCATATTTTAAGATAAAGATCGTCAGGTTTATTAAAAGTCGGCAAAAGAAATATATATCTAAAAACCACATATTTTGATGATTTTGAATCATCAGTAATCATGTACTACATATCATAATATAATTATTATACTTCAACCACAAAAACCTTAACTAGACGAATATGAAATCAATATATAAAACCAAAGAACAAAAAATTTGCCAATTAAAGTTAGAATTTTGGGTTCTTAACTAATGTATTAAAACATTATGTTCTTAATCATTGGTTTGAGACTTCAGGCTAAAAAATAAATAAATAAATAAACTTTAGGTTTCTAAAATATAACTATGACCATAAAAATAATTACGATCAATATTTCTTCCGAAAAGTAAACAGAACTTCAGGTTCTCAATTTAAACTTCAAGTTGATTTTGTTAATGATTATAACTTCAGGTTCTAAATACATTATCTTTTAACTTCAAGTTCTTAGGATATTAATTTAGAATTTCAGATTCTTTTGATTACAGTATTGTATAACTCTATGCTTTATTTTATGTTGTATGTATATGAATCTTCGAGTTCATATAAATAATAAAATTAAAACCCACGACTTCAGGTTATAATTTAAAATAATTCACCAAGCATATGTGCGAATTGTGTCAAACATAGAACTTCAAGTTTTATCATTTGTGTGTGAGAACTTTTAGTTCTACACAAATAGTTGAACTTCAGATTCAATATTGTCAATGTCCAAGTACATTAAATTCTCGACCCTTTTGAACTAAAACTTCATATTTGAATAGAGGTTTATAATATATATATATATATATATATATATATATATATATATATATATATACATATACAGAAAAGTTCTCATGCATACCCAGTTTGCATACCCTCCTCCGTGCGGACCATTTTTTTTAAATAGTAAAAAATATAATTTTGGGTTGATTTTTTTTATGGTTTTTAAACATTTCAGTAGGACCATAAAAAAATCAGCTCAAAATGAATTGTTTTGCTATTTTAAAAAAATCGATCAAATTTTGTCAGTTTTTAAGTTGTTAAAAACTGACAAAGTTTGAGCGATTTTTTTAAAATAGCAAAAATATTCATTTTGAGCTGAATTTTTTTAATGGTCCTACTAAAATGTTTAAAAATCATAAAAAAAAAATTAGCTCAAAAATATTTTTTTTTACTATTTTATCAAAAATGGTCTACGCCGGCGGTATGCAAACTGGAGTATGCATGAGAACCTCTCTCTCTCTCTCTCTCTCTCTCTCTCTATATATATATATATATATATATATATATATATATATATATCAACTTTGACTGATGATAATTCAATTTACTTTTTAAAGATGGGGGGTTATTTCTCACATTCTCAAGACTCCAAAGTATAGTAAATGATTGAAATGTGAAAAGGAGTTAAAAATATTATTAATAAGGTGATTTGATACTTAAAAGAATCGAGAGGTCAAAAAATAAAGCTTTAATAGTGAAACCACTAATATGACAGCGAAATGGGACATTAATCATTAAAAGAGTATGTAAAAAGATATTTTATTTAATAAAGAAAACTAAAATCCAATAAGTTAAAAGGTCATGTTTCAATATTTAATTTATTTGAAACTATTCCTAAAAAAAATATTTGGAGCTTTAGGCCCAAATTATAAATAATTATTTTGAGAACTTTTAATATTCATACCCCGTGAATAATAAAACTTTAAGTTTTGATTTATGGTATATTTTTATTGGAACTTTAGGTCCAAATATTTTAGATAACTTGAGAATTTCGACTCTCAAATTTATTTATAATAATTTGGAAAAATTATATCTCAATCATAACTCATAATTTATGAACTTCTGGTTACAATTATGATTAGGGATTTCAGGTTGTAAATTAATGATGATTGAGGGACTTTGAGTCCATACCCATTCAATTAGACAATCAAAAGTTTATGTTTGATAGTGATATACATTTTCTTTAAGACTTTAGGTCCAAATAATTCAAAATTTTCATATCCTAAGTTTGAATAATTATCGGGAACTTGAGGCGACAAATTAAATTACTATGCAGAAATTTCAAGTCCCAAATTTAAAATAGGGCAATTTACACTTAGATCCTTTGTTGACAATTTTTATATATTTAAGGACAATTTACTATTAGGCAAGGTTCTAAAAAACGCGGGGCGTGATCGAGGCGTAGAGGCAAGCCTTAAGCCTTAGAAGCCTAGACGGGTCTTGGCGTGAAAAGGCGTGAAAAGGCGTTTAGGTCTTTTTAATATATTTTAATATTTTTTAACCATAACAAGGCTATTAAACTACTAAAATTGTACATATCATAAAAATATGTCTAAATATTTGCAAATAAAAATACTATTTGATTATTTTGGATGAGATAATGGTCCGATTTGCAAAAAACTCTTTAAAAGGCGATATCGTTTCACTAAATCATTGTTGTTTTTAGAGAAAAAGTACGCCTTAAGGGTTTTACCAAGCATAAGGCGTCAAAATCTTAAGGCGGGGCGTTTCTCCCAAGCCTCAAGCCTAGGCGTGCCTAGGCGGATTTTTTAGAACAGTGCTATTAGGTCCATTTGTTATGTCACTAGCACTAGCGTGGACTTCTACAAGAAAATAATTAATGGATCTAAGTGTTTAAAATTTGTCAAAATTTCTTTAGTGTTTAAAATTTGTTTGTGAGGGACTTAAGAATAATTTCCCCTTTAAAATAATAAGTGAGAACTTCATGCCTCAACTTTAAATAATTTTCAAATTTCAATAATCAAATTTTAAAAATATTTGAATACGCAATTGGGTTGTTAATATGCAACATTTAAATCTAAATTGCAAATAACCAAAGTACAAGGCCATTATAAAAATAATAAGGGCTAAATGTTAAAACTAAAACCACAAGTTCATATGATTTACTCATCATCCCATCAATTCATATAACAAGCAAGAAAAAAAATTATAACATCATTGCTCCACTATAAACTGAAATTACGAATGTTAGATATGATCATGTAATTTTATAGGTTTGTTAATATATAAATACATTCTATGACACAACCCATACATGTACACAAAGAATTATATACGTTGGATTTACAAGAACATGTGAATGATGTCATGGTAACATATGACAATTTAGAGCAAAACGCTCAAGTCATGGTCATGGATGGTCAAATCATTTTGAATTACTTTATGAAAAATGATCTAAGGCATTGAGTAATGGACATAGGATATCAGATTATATAGCTTTAGGCAATGACACAAATATTATTTTATGATATCAAATAGTAATATGTAGCAAGATGTACTCTTCTTGATATTAAATATAGGAACTAAGAAAATGAAAAGTAATAATATGATGGGATATAAAATAAAAAACCTTAAGGATTTTTTTAGTGTTTCCAGGTTCGTACAAGAATAGACGCTCTTGCTCGATGCTATCTCTTAACAAAACCTACGCTGTAGATTTTTTTACGAAAGAAAATATTCGTGGACCAAAAATTTTCGGAGTTGAGAGTGAAGCGGTTTATTCGTACTAATAACGTGTTATAAAATAAAGAGAGAACGAGAGAGAAAATAAAAGATACTAGAATAAGAGTGCATATTTTTTCTCAATAATATGTAAATAATGAGAGGAAGAGGTGTGTGTTTATATAGTGACAAATTCAGGATTTGAAGTGAAGTGAGGCGAAATTTTTTGACGAAATTCGGGGGTAGGAGCCCCCGAAGTGATTTTTTTGGGTTGTTTTTACTTATATTTTTGCAATTTTTAACCCTAAAGATGTTGAGGTATTAATTAACTAAATTTGAATTCCTAAATTTTTCCGTTTCGAATGCGGTTGAACCTCAGCTTAGGATACGGTTGGTGTGTTGTCTCCTCTTTTCCGTTTAAAAGATTTCTCCATTGACTTCCTATATTTACAACAACTTTAATTTAATTTCAGACTAATAGATTCACACTAAATTTAATTTCATTTCAGACTAATTTTGACATTATAAACTAAATTTCACACTAATAGATTCTAGGGATTTTAATTTTAATATTCATTATAAATTTAAACGCATTTAAACAAAAACACATTTTATTTTGCTAAATAAACACATATAAACATACATCTATTTATTTGAACAGATTCATATAAATAAACATATAAACAAACACAAAATATAAATAAAATTATAAATAAACATATATTTTTTTTAACAAGAGACATATCTTTATACAAATAAACACATTTAAAATATGCAGTTTGATATCAAGTATGTAAATATGCTAGGCATGCAGTTTGATATCAAGAGACATAGGATAATTTTTTTTTGTTTTATAAGTTGAACTGAGGCGGTCACCCCGCTTCGATATGGGCTGGATCCGCCCCCGTATTTATACACAAAGGTCACCTCCTCACTTGTCTATAAAAGTGATGTAAGAATATTATTTACAACAAATATAATATTCCATCCATCCGAAATTAATAGCAAAATTGAGTATAAGTTAAATAAAATAATACAAATTCATCATAAAAATACAAAGTATAAAGATCCATTAAAATAAATTGACACTTACAATAGATGATATTTAACTTAAAAAAAAACAAACTAATATTTTAACTTCTATACAAAACTTCAAATTAGAAAATAAAATAAACATTTTTAAGGTCAACGATTAAGAGAACAAACCTATTTTTTTATCTTTTCTTATTTATCCTTCTCCTGTGTTACAAAGGTTTATTATACCACTAAAACTTACGCTTTTCTTACGATTACAGATTGAGATTGAATACAAAATGAAGATAAATAAATTTAGCATGATTAAATTAATGTAACTTTCACAATATGTTGTAGTGTGTTTGTGCCAATATGTCCTATGCTTATGCCAGTGTCGAAGACAAAATTAGACCTTTGCATTACAACAACCCCACATATACAACAAATAAATAAAATCAAACTTTTACCATTGGAGCTCCTAGTCACGTGACATAAAAGTACAATAGTAAAGAAAAACCATTTTGGACAGATTCTCAAAATAAGGTTTTAGTTCTATACCTTGTGAAAACCTTTTGGATCCTATTGCTTATGAACTATGTTTTTTTTGATTTTTTTTTACCTCTTTTTATACCTGTTTCTAGACTTTTCCTTATCTTCTCTTCTTGCAAAACAAAGCAGATTAGTTAAAATATGCACCCCGAGCATAACATTTTGCCAAAAACTAACTTCTGATAGAACAACTAAGGATCCGTTTGATAAAAAATTGGGAAAATGCAAATGATTCCAGGATATTTGATTCTAGGGCAAACAATTTCAAGACAAATGAATATTTTTCAACTTGTGTCTGTTTGATACAAGTTGAAAAATCATCAATTTTCCACATTTTCTATCAAACGCAAAAGCTGGAAAATAGATATAAAAGTGGAAAATTTGTTTACGGAATATATATATAATAAATATATATTATTAAATATACAAAATATATGAATATATATTATTAAATATACAAAATATATGAATATATATTATATTATTTGTGGAATATATATATTCCATATATACAAAATATATGAATATATATTATATTATTTGCGAAATATATATATTCCGAAAATTAATATAATTTGCGGAATATATACATTCCGTAAATTATTATTAATTTAATATATATTATTTGCGAAATATATATATTCCGAAAATTAATATAGTTTGCGGAATATATACATTCCGTAAATTATTATTAATTTTCGGAATATTCATATATTTTGTATATTTTTCCGAAAATTAATAATAATTTACGAAATATATATATTCCGCAAATAATATAATAATTTAATAATATATTTAATATATGAATATATTTTGTAAATAGAATATTATATTTTCATAGATTTTGTACATTTAATAATATAAAAATCTATTATATTATTAAATATAATAGATTTTTATATTATTAAATGTACAAAATCTATTAAATATAAAAAACTATGAAAATATAATATATTATTTACGGAATATATGAATATATATTATATTATATACTGAATATACTAAATATATATTATTTACAGAATATATACATAATATTATATTCTGTATATATGTAAATTATATATATACTAAATATATATTATTTACAGAATATATACATATGTATTAATGAATATATATATATATATATATATATATATATATATACACACACATATATAATATACAGAATAATGTATATTATATATGTGTATATTATATTGTATATGTATATTATATATATATTCATATTGTATATGTATTGTATATCTATATTATATGTGTATATTATATTGTATATGTATATACATAGAATATAATATACATATACATAATATATATGTATATATTTTGTAAATAATATATATTAAATATAAGGAATATATGAAATATACAAAATTTACGAAATATAAATATATATTAAAATATATGAATTATATAAATTATATAAATGTACGAAATATATAAATATATGAAATATATATAAATATACGAAATATACGCAATATACATATATGTGCTAAAATATATAAAATATACGAATATATATTAAAATATACGAAATATATATATTTATATATTTATTAACAATATATATTTATATATTTATGAAATATATAGAGTTATAAAAAAAAATTGGTTTCAAGTGATTTGCCACCCAAAGGTGGCAAACAAAAACCTGACCCCCCCCCCTAAAGAATTGAATTCCACCCTAGGGTGGCAAATTGTGCTTAAGGGGTGTTGTACATAGAAAACAAATTCCAGGGCAAATTAAGGCTATCAAACAGCCTAAAAGCTGAAAAATACCAGAATTTTCCAACTTTTGAAAATTTGCCTTGGAATTTTTGTGCTATCAAACGGACCCTAAGATTCAATAAGGATGATTAGATTGGGACAATTTTTCCATGCATCCAAATAGGAATGAATATTATAGAGACCCGAAGTTAGGTAAAAATGGAAATTTTTCTCCAAATTCCCCCTCTCACTTCCGGTGAGAGTGGGGGAGAACCAAATAGGTCCCTCAAATCCAAAAGGTATATTATCTGCGATAAAAAAAAATCCAAGCTCGTCTCGTGGGTCTTTCCCGGTTTGGTCAGTCGTAGTGGTATCTCGAGTCTTTCGGGCTACTCGGCGGTGAAAGATCCGCTCATGGAACAGATCGAAAAAGTTGCGATAAGAAATATCATTCTGGTGGTAGATCGGCTTGTGATTTTAAAGATATGTTGTTTGACTATGTTTTTGGTTTTTGTTGTTATCTGAAGTTTCCGTTTGGAGTCTTTTTTCTCGTCTCCTTTGTGAGCGATCTATCTCTTTTTAATATGTCTGTCATGTTTTGGAGTTTTGGTTCAACTGTTCTAGTGGGTGTTCCTTTCGGGTTTGGACCCAAATGGACTTTGGTCTTTTTTGGGTTTCTCCCACTTTTACGAAGGTGTATCTATTCTTAGGGCCCTTGGTGGAGCCTTGCTCTTTGGCGCTGGTGCTTTTGACATGTTTGTCTTGCATAATTTCACCGTCTGTTTGCCTTGTGCACAGATTTTATTTTGGGCGGCTCACCCTCTGGTGTCTCCGACATCTGTCTGTTGTTCTCTTTACTAGGATGTGTTGTGACCGAAACTCCAAACCTGTCAGGCGTGTTAAAAGTTTATCTCTAGGCTTTTGTTCTAGTTTTCTTTCTTTTATTTTATGTTTTCTCTCTTCTCTCCCCCTAGCTTAATCTGAGCCTGTTTGGATTAAGTGTTTCTTGGTTTGTTGTAATCGCTGTTTACTTAATGAAATCTTTTGGGATGTTTAAAAAAAAAAAAAAAGCAATCTCTACTGTTGGCACTAATGAATGACAATTTTTATTACCAGTGACTCATCATGTTCTGCGATTCGGCATTAATTGAATAAAACATATCTTTTTTTATCTGATTTCATAAGCCATCAATAAATCTCGAGTCTATCCGAATTTTTCATTCTTCCTCAATATATGTATGTGTGTATAATTTATTTTAAAATTGACTACAACAACATTTAGACGCCCATGCGTTGTTAAGTTCGTTTTGGTTTCAGATTTCAATTTCAGTGTCCACTTAGTTTTATTTTCTCCGGGTAAAAAATAACAGGTAACAAGGAAAAGGAGGAGAAAAATAGAGGAGATCGGATGAAAATATAAAAGTATGTTTCAACCTAAAACAAAAATTATCTATCAAACACTATAAATTTGTAATCGAACATAAAAATTACCTTTAACTATACCCATTGAATGATAACTGAAGAGAAATTTTTGGCAAAAAAAATATCTCTGTGTGTGTGCACGCGCGTGCGCGCATTAGTTTTGATTAGGGATTGCGGATTTGACTATTAGATCATATGCGATCGTCGATCGTGGCGAATTGAAGCCCTAATGTTTTATGTCTTGGGTTTATAGAAAGAGAGTACGAGGGAACACGAGAGAGAGAGAGACAATTTTTTATGAAAATCAATTGAATAATGATACAATACCCGACCCTTAACACATATTCAGTACCGATTGCTTACGTGGACAGCACTAACCAAACCCAACTATTATTAAAAAATTCTGAGCTGAAGACACAATCCGGCCCTTATGTTATCTACTCATTCTCTCTCCAAAACATCATTATCCTCAAAAGAAAAATCCATTTTCATCATTCCCCATTTTCATCATCACCCAAAACCCATTTCCCTCTAAAACTACTTCCACCATTTGTCCGCCTACAACCATCTTTGTCCCTGTAAAAAGGTATTTCATATCTCAACATCTATTTTTTTCCATCTTTTTAATGCATTCAATATATGTGCCACCATCTGTATGAAAATTGTTTTTTTTTAAATTGCATATTCCTTCAATATATGTGCCATCATCCCCCAAAAAATTACTTTTTATTTTTCAAGATTAGATACCTTCAATATATGTGCCGACACCTAATAGTAGGATTTAAAAAGATAAAAAAAATATATATTTTTTTTATTAATTTTTTGTGGAATTTTTTAGTGTATAATATTATACAGGTCCAAGATTTTGCAATGGATAAATGTGTGCCACCATCTGTATGTTTATTATTGTGAATTAAAAAAAAATTAAAATTGCATATACCTTCAATATATGTGCCAGCATCCCCCAAAAAATTACTTTGTATTTTTCAAGATTATATACCTTCAATATATGTGCCACCACCTAACAGTAGGATTTAAAAAAATAGAAATATTTTTTTATTGATTTTCTGTTGACTTTTTTAGTTTATAATATTATACAGGTCCAAGATTTTGTAATGGATAAATATGTGGATTTGGATGTAACTGAAGAAAATAATATTGACATACAATATGATGAAAACACAAATGTAGAAGAAGCAATTCAAGACCCAAATTTTGGAATGTCTTTTAATTCAATGGATGAGATGATTTATTTTTATAGAAGATATGGCAAGAAAATGGGTTTTGGCACTTGTTTAAGGACATCTCGAAAAGATAAGAAAGGGGGGTTAAGGTTTGTGACTCTTACTTGTGGGCGTGAAGGCAAGTCGAGAAGCAATGGGAACAATCCTGTTAATTTGCACCCGGTTTCAAAAATGCAATGCAAGGCTAGGGTATGTGCATCTCTCCGCATTGATGATGGAAAGCGGGTGATTAATTCTATAGTGCTTGAGCATAATCATGAATTGAGTCCATCCAAATCTAGATATTATAGAGCCAACAGGTTACTTTTACCACATGTTAGGAGAAAACTCGAAATGAATGATAGGGCGGGTATTCGAATGAATAAAAGTTTTAATTCTTTTGTGGTTGAAGCCGGAGGACATGAAAATTTATCATTCTAAGAGAAGGATTGTAGAAATTATATTGATAAAGTTCGACGTTTGCGCCTTGGGGAGGGGGATGCTAGTGCAATCCACAACTATTTTTCAAAAATGCAAACAGATAATTCTACCTTTTTTTATATAATGGATCTGGATAATGATGGGCGATTGATGAATTTATTTTGGGCGGATGCACGAAGTAGGGCAGCTGCAAAGGAGTTTGGAGATGTCATTACATTTGACACAACGTACTTGACAAATAAGTACGATATGCCATTCGCTCCTTTTGTAGGGGTGAACCATCATGGACAATCAGTGTTGTTAGGGTGTGGACTAATATCTAGTGAAGACGTGGACACATTTGTGTGGTTAATTCAGTCGTGGCTTAGTTGTATGTCAGGGTCTCATCGCAATGCAATTATTACCGATCAAGACAAAGCCATGAAAAATTCTATAGAAATTGTGTTTCCCAATACGCGACATCGGTGGTATTTGTGGCACATTATGAAAAAGTTGCCAGAAAAATTAAGAGGGCACAAGCATTATGAATCAATCAAATTTTGTATTCAAATGGCTGTTTATGATACATTAACACCCAAAGAATTTGAAGAAAGTTGGTGCAAATTCATTATGGAATATAATCTCGAAAACAATGAATGGCTACGTGGCTTATATGTGGAGAGATACCGTTGGGTGCCGACTTTTGTGAAAGATGTATTTTGGGCTGGAATGTCGACCACACAACGGAGTGAGAGTATGAATGCTTTTTTTGACGGGTATGTAAATGCCAAAACATCATTAAAACAATTTGTGGAACAATATGAGAATGCTCTACGTAGTAAGGTTGAAAAAGAAAGTCAAGAAGATTTCCATTCATTTAACTCATCAATCCCTTGTGTAACTCGTTATGATATGGAGAAGCAATTCCAAAATGTCTACACGACGGCTGTTGATGTAAAAAACTAGATTACTCTAATAATTTAATCACAGATAAATAAATAAGACAGAATATTTTAAAGTGGTTCAGCCTTATGTGAATGGCCTACGTCCACTGTTATGTTATTGCTGAGTGATTGGGAATTCTCGATTACAAGTTCTCTCAAGAAATTTCGGTCCCTTTGAATGAAGATGATACAAGGTATTAATAGCCCATAGGCTGTACATGAAAGGGTTGGTACATTAAATGATATACATATGAAAGGGTAATACATTTAATGCAGCGTGTGAGTCAAGATGATAATCATTCAATGAATGGTTGAACTGTTGATTATCTGGAAATTAATGATACGACCGAGATGCAGTTCGGACCGCCTTAGTTGCTCGTTGCTCGGGAGTTCCTCGGAGCGCTGGAATACCTCGGAGTGCTAAAGTCCTCGGTGTTTCCTCGTTGCTCGGAGAGAACATGAGTTGGTCGGGGAAATGAACTTCCTCGTTGCTATTGTGCCATATAGATTGACACGTGTCTTCGTATTATTCGTCTATATCAGCATATTAATTTTGGTATCAACAGAAGCCCCCAATGTTTCATATTTCGAACTTTGAGGAGTATGGAATATTCTTTCTCGGTATATGGCAATATTAAATGACTTTCCTGGATTTTAGGAGCATTTTCTTTGTATTTGAATTTCCTTCAATATTCGCAGAATCCGCCTTTTTGAATTTTCATAAGCGCTTCGATCTTCGTGCAGTTTTTGTCCTTTTAGCCGCCGGTAATACAATAGTTTCTTTTTCGTAATAATTTCTTTTGCCGCTTCCCAAGGTAAAGTATTTAAACTTCTTAGGTAACCATACCGTCTTCTACCTTTTCCAATTTTCTGCATTCAAGCTTTCTATTCTCTCTTTCTCTCTTTCTCTCTTGTGCGTTCATCCTTGTTTTCGTTCGTTGTTGATAGCTCTCCTTTCTTCCTGCAAGCTTTTCTTCCTTCTTCTTTTATTCACCATGGTTTATATTATTGAATCTATTGAAAAATTCCGTTCTGATTTTTCCATCCCTTCTTGGGTAATTTTAGAGGAGTTGTCTGAACCTCAAAATTACTTTCGTTTGGCTGAGGGACATTGGTTTCCCAGTCTTTTTATTGCTTAATGTGGGTTTTCCTTTCCTCCAAATCCATTATGTTTAGAATTTTGTCAGTACTTCGATGTTGTCCCTGCAAAAATAGCCCCCAATACATGGAGAATAGTTAATGGGGTGCATAAGTTAAATCAAACTCATGGAACTCGTTTAGGAATTCCTGAGATTATGTTTTGCTATAGATGGGCTATTTTAGACGATGTTTATTATTTAAAAACTAGATTTTTGAATAGGGCTCTGGTAGTCAACCTCCCTGATGCCAACAGGGATTATTTTGAAAATGGGGTCATTATAAAAAATTGGCAACATGCCCCTTTGCCCCCCCCCCCCTACGGCAATGGGATAGGTTATTTCTGTTTTATTGACTTTCTGAAATTTTGATTTCATCTTGTTTGTGTAAATGTGTGATTGACATTTCAACTTATTTTTGTTTGTAGTTGACAGCAAGAGAAAAACTCCCAAGGAATCAGAGGTAAATATAAGGCAATTGAAACATATCTGGAGTTTGCATCAGAAAGTCGCAGACGAGCATATCAGGTCTGCCTCATATTTGTTGCAGTATAGGAGCTATACGTCGTCCTTTACTGCTCGCCCTGTGGTCAGCACCAGTGATCCAGTGTAAATTCTTGAAGACTCTGATCCAGAATCTCATATCCCTTTGAGCCAAAAAATGGGCAAGAGAAGAGTACCTACTCTTTTTGAGGAAAGTTCCTCTGCTGGCGATGGGAAGAAAACCAAGGTTAATGTCCCAAAGGGGACAAAGAAAATTGATGATGCTCCTTCTGTTGTTGTTCAGAAGGTTGCCGAGAAGCCCCCAGTGGCTCCTGTGCAGAAAGATGCACCTGTTGAGGTAATCACTATCTCACCAACCAAAAGTTCCTCTTTGGTTGAAGTTGCTGAAAAGGCACCAAGGAGATTGAGGAAATCCTCCTCGGTCAGTATTTCTGGAACCAATCCCCAGCTCCTAGCTGATGGAGATGGTGTTCCAATTATTGTTCCTCCAAGCTCTACGACGATCTTGGCAAAATTTTCACCTATTCCCGAGGTGCAAGGTACTGAAGAAGACCTTACTCGAGATGTGGTTACTTCTCTGGCTGCTCGTCATTTGGCTTCAGTAAGTATCTACACTCTGAGCTTCTTATATTTTCCTTTGTTGTTTCCCAATTTTATTTCTGATTTCATTTTCCTCTTTTGATTGCAGTTGACAAGCTGTTTCAATTTAATCCTTAAAAAGGATGAAGCGATCAAGGCTTCTTGCTCCTCGTCCACTGTAGAGGGAGCACTGGAGAAAGCTATTAAATCTGTGAGTGAGTCCCGTCAGAAGTATGACGAGGATAAAACTGAATGGGAAAAAAAATTGGCTGCGTCTGATGCAGAGAAGGTACAACTGGATAATAAGGTGAAGGATTTGGAGAGAGAGAATAAAGACTATGCCGAGAAACTTTCAGGCTTTGGGGAGCTTAAAAATAAAATGAAATCAGCTGAAGAAGAGCTGACCCTTCTACGAGAGGTAAATCGTCAGAAAGAGGAGGTGGAAAACAAATTGAAGGCCGCCGAAAATCTTATGTCCGAGAAACTATCCTCGGAGAAGATGAAGAGAAAAACAGCTGTGAAGACATCCTTTAAAACTGGTTGGGACAAAGGATGGGACAAGGGAGTGGTAGCCATGACGACCCAAGTGAAATATGGAAGTTTAAAATATTTTCATGATGGTTGGGTTGCAGCACTGCAGGAGTTGAAGGTGAACGAGGACTCCGAGTTATTTCAACATCATCTCCCTGGTCCTCCTCCAGTTATTGAAGATGAGTCTTCAGACGAAGCTGCATCTGAAGAATCTTCAATGACAGTGGGTGATCAAGTCCTTGTTCCACCACCCAACCAGATAGCCACCGAGGAGATTTCGTCATTGCCTGCTCCTCCAGAACAAGTCCCAGCTTCTAATAATCAGACCATTGTTCCTACCGAGCAACCGAGCTCCTCTTCCCAGCCTCCCGAGAAAGTCTTGGGAGACAAGGAAAAGGTGTGAAGTTGTTCGGTACTCTTTTTATGTTTCTCTTTGACGTATCCTCTGTACTCAAAACGATGTAATCTTGTGTGATGATGTAATAAAATCACATCTTTCTGCATTTTGTCTTCTTTTTTATGATTGCTTTTTCTTTCTTTGTTAGTTTGTGGCTAGAATGGAACTGATATCTGCTCATGATACAAAGCTGATGCAGCAATGCCGTGAATATTATAAAGCTGGTCATACAAATTTGAGTGTATCAGAAATTGCTGACATCTTGGGTCATGATGCTTCAGAACAGGCAGTTGATGCTTATCGATACCTGAAGGATTTATTGGACCGAGTTGTGGCCAATAATGTGGTATACTATGAGTTAATCGAGGAACTTCATTATTCCTTAGAAGATTTACAACATCAACATAATGAATCAACTGCTTTGCTGCATAAGGAGTATGAAAATAGATATCAACAGCTTTCTTCTGAAATAGGCCATAAAAATATCCTTGCTGGATACGATATTAGGGAGAGAACCCTGAAAGGTGAAGTTGAAGCCTGTAGGCAGATTGCTGAGTTGCTGGAACAAGAGAACAATAGTTTACAGAAAACGTTGGCACAGTATGAGTCTGCAGCTTCATCTTCCACTGCTTTACTACCGGTTACCGATGAGGGTTTCTCGTTCCTAGAGGTTGAGAATGCCAAATTAAGGCAAGAGTTGGATACTCTAAGAAGATCTGGTATTTCCACTACTCCTCAAGGACGAGGAAGAGGGTCTCGTGGGCGAGGAAGAGTTGTTCAAAATGTTGTCGAGGAGCAAAATTCTCCACCTGCTCGGAGTCGATCAAGAGTTCTCAGCCGTAATGTTGAAGAATCTCGTACTCTGTCAACATTGGAAACTCAAGCATACCAATTGAACGCCAAAGATCGGGCTTTATCTGAAATGTCCAAGAGAAATCTATCTTTGGAAGATCAACTTACTGCAACGAAGTCTTCTTTGAATGATAAAGATGGTTTTGCTAGGAACCTTCACGAACAATTGGATAGATTAACCTTCCAATTCCATAAACATCCCAGGGAATTTTGGATGGCAGGATACAATGAAGCCCTTGTTCATTTAGATGCTCGTATTGAACATGCCAATAATGAAGGTTATAAACAGGGGTGGTTGAACGCCCTGGGTGTACTAAAATTGGAGCAAGTGCATTTTTTATGGGATTATCATGCTCCAGGGTTACTAGACTTGCCTGTGCCACCTTTCAAATTGGACATGGAATGGATCCCAGCTCGTTCCATTCCTCGGAGTTTAATTTCAAAATATCTTGGTGACTATAGTCTTCATTCTCAGATTGAATTATCTCGTCCCGAGCATCTCTTGGATACACCTTCTGTGATGAACGTCAGAATGCTCAGAGATGTTAATTTCATTAATTCTCCTCTTTGCTTAGAAGATCCTCCTGCTGGTGAAGAGCCTGTTTCAAAAGCTAAAGGAAAGAAACCAATAGAATAGGATTTTCAATGTAACAGTTAGCACATATATGTAGCTTGTAATATATTTTGACCTTAATGAAAGAATTTCATTTTTTGTTTGCAAATCTTTATTGCTATTGTTCTGCGTTAAACACTAAGTATGTATCTGTTAAAAAGATAACAATTTTGTGCTATTCATTGACCAACTTAGTAATAAATATGAGAAATGTTGCTCAATAAAGTAATGAGTATAAAGATGTTTAAAATTTGACCAACCAACCAAGGTTGTTAAATTGTGCTCGTCGACCAATTATAGTTAGTGAGAGCTTATCCCCGACTAACCATACTTGGTAAATTTTTGTCTTTTTTTTTATAAAATGTGTCCGACCAACTAAGGTCGATAAATTCTTCTTGTCGACCAACTACAGTTAGTGGGTTTTTATCCCCGACCAACCATACTTGGTACAGTTTGGAATATTTTGTTCTTCGAAGAACTTTTGTAATAATCTTACCTCCCGACCAACATAAATTGGAATGTGAAAGCATATTTTCAAATCAAATAATATTGTTCTTCCCTCAACCGTAATTGATTATTGAACTATCAGGTTCTTTCGAACTATCTTGTCCACTAGTTATCTTACCAACCTTAGTTGATCACGCTAGTGTACGCCTCCTAACCAAAGGAGTATATTTTTTGGTTCTTTCGAACTATCTGTCCACTAGTTATCTTACCAACCTTAGTTGGTCACGCTAGTGTACGCCTCCTAACCAAAGGAGTATATTTTTTGGTTCTTTCGAACTATCTGTCCACTAGTTATCTTACCAACCTTAGTTGGTCACGCTAGTGTACGCCTCCTAACCAAAGGAGTATATTTTTTGGTTCTTTCGAACTATCTGTCCACTAGTTATCTTACCAACCTTAGTTGGTCACGCTAGTGTACGCCTCCTAACCAAAGGAGTATATTTTTTGGTTCTTTCGAACTATCTGTCCACTAATTATCTTACCAACCTTAGTTGGTCACGCTAGTGTACGCCTCCTAACCAAAGAAGTATATTTTTTTTTCTCGCCCTTTTACCAACCGGAGTTGGTCGTGGATCTGAACCATCGTCTTCTTTTTGCTGTCGAACAGCGTAGTGTACAACACTAGTATTCCCCGAAAAACTTTCAAAACAAAGGAGAGGAAAATGGTGAAAACATCCTCGTTTTATTCATATTGATGGAACCGTTGTACATTTTACATCATTGATAATACTTGCGAAGGTGTTCAGCATTCCAAGCATTCTTGAATTCTTCTCCTTCTAGAGTTGCTATTCGGTAAGTTCCTGGTCGAACAACTTTTGTAACTCGATAAGGCCCATGCCAGTTTGCCTCCAATTTATTGTGCTTCTGAATTACCTTCTTTAACACATAATCTCCTTCCTTTAAATCGCATTTCCTCACCCTTTTGTTGTAGAAAAGAGTTGTTCGTTGTTGATAAGCAGCATTCATAATGGCTGCCTCTTCTCGAACCTCCTCGAGCATATCCAAATCCAGTCTTCTCATCAAGTCACTGATAGGAGAATTGAAATTCAGTACTCTATGCGTTGGAAGACCCAACTCGGCAGGTATTACAGTCTCACTTCCAAATGCCAGCATATATGGTGATTCTCCAGTCGCTGCTCGGGGAGTTGTTTGGTAAGCCCACAATACTGATTGTAGCTCATTAATCCAGTTAGCTTTAGCTTCACTTAGCCTTTTCTTCAAACCATTTAGCAGTGTTCTATTCGTCACTTCAGTCTGTCCATTGCTTTGAGGATGGCCTGGTGCTGAATGAACCTTCAAAATGTTCGACTGATGACAATAGGCAGCAAATTCCTCGTTATCAAATTGGGTTCCATGGTCTGTGATGAAGGCATGAGGGAGACCATATCGACAGATGATATTCTTCCAAACGAACCGGTATACCTTCTCGTATGTCATATCAATAAGTGGCTCAGCTTCTACACACTTAGTAAAATAGTCCACTGCAACGACGAGGTATTTGAATCTTCCTCGGGTGATCGGCAGTGGTCCAACCAAATCAATTCCCCACATGGCAAATGGCCAAGGGGAAGTTATTGGTGTCAACAATGCTTGTGGAGTTCGTCGGATAGAGGAAAAACGTTGGAACTTGTCACATTTTTTAGCATAGGCTATACAATCAGCCCTCATCGTCGGCCAATAGTATCCTTGAGTCATTACCCTTTGTAAAAGTGTTCGACCTGCTACATGAGCTCCACAAGACCCTTCATGGATTTCTTCAATCAATTCTTTCACCTCGGAGGGATGTACACATCTCTGCAAACCTGCCATAATTCCTTGTCTATATAAAATACCATTAGTTAATACATACCGAGCAGCTTTATACTTCAATTTTTTGGCAGCGAGCTTATCCTCTGGCAATTCTCCCTCTTCAATATATACCCTGATGGGATCCATCCAAGATGGTCCTAAATCAAGGGTAATAACATTCATCGTCAGGTTTTCATCTATGCTCCGACTTTCCAGTACTTCAATTGGTATCGTTCTTCGCAGCTCGGTACGCGTAGCTGATGCTAGTCGGGCCAGTGCGTCTGCTTGTACATTCTCTATCCTCGATATTCTCATCAATTGAATGACATCAAATTCTGTCATTAACTCCATCACCATTGCATGATACTTCGCCATTAAGTTTCCTTTAACTGCATATGTTCCTATCATCTGATTTATAATTAATTGAGAATCACTGAATACAATTAATTGTCGTGCTTCCATAAATTTTGCTAAGTTTAAACCTGCTATCATGGCCTCATACTCAGCCTCATTATTGGAGGCTTTGAATTGGAATCGCAAAGCATATTCCATGTCAATCTCATCTGGGGTGTTCAAAATAATTCCTGCCCCGCAACCTGCTGTGCAAGATGAGCCATCTACATATAATCTCCATATGGGTAACCCGTCTTCAAATTCTTTATCTGACAAGGTTCCTCGGTGAAATATTTGTTGCTTCTCTTCATCCTCCCTGACACTTTTCGCTCCTCGTCGACCATCTCTTCTTGCTCTTTTACCAACCGGAGCTAGTCTGAGCTCGAAGTTGATGATCTTTCTTCATCCATAAGCCCTTTTACCAACCGGAGTTGGTCTAGATTTATGTATGTTGATCCTGTAACATCCACAGGTTGGTCAGCGAGCACCTTTTGCTCCTCGGGGGTATCAGGGTATGTAAACTCTGCTATAAAATCTGCTACATCTTGCCCTTTTAATGACGATCTGGGTTCATACACAATATCATATTCACCGAGTTCTATTGCCCAGTACATCAGTCTTCCTGATTTTTCTGGCTTGTGAAGGGCTTGTCTCAATGGCATGTCAGTATACACGACGATTGTATGGGCCTAGAAATATGGCCTCATTCTTCTACTTGCTTCAATTAATGCCAATGCCAATTTTTCTAGCTTTGGGTACCTGATTTCTGCACCTCGAAAAGCCTTACTTGTGTAATAGATGGGTTTCTGAACTCCATTCTCCAATCTAATCAATGCTGAGCTAACTGCATTCTCTGATACCGCCAGATACAAGTACAACTTCTCTCTTGTTATTGGCCTGGACAACAATGGAGGTGCTCCCAAATATTTCTTCAAGTCTTGAAAGGACTTTTCACATTCATCAGTCCATTCAAAAGTTTTTCAAAGTGTTTTGAAGAATGGGAGGCATTTATCAGTTGCTCGGGACACAAATCTATTGAGCGCCGTAACTCGTCCTGTAAGACTCTGCACTTCTTTCTTCGTCGTTGGGGATCGCATCCCTAAAAGAGCTTTGATCTTTTCTGGATTTTCCTCAATACCTCGTTGGTTGACGATGTATCCGAGGAACATTCCTTCTCGTACTCCAAAGGTGCACTTCGTCGGGTTGAGCTTCATTTGGTATTTATCTAGTTGATCAAAGGTTTGACCTAAGTCAACTAGATGATCAGCAGCTTTCTTGCTCTTTGTTAACATATCGTCGACATAGACTTCCATGTTGTAACTGATTTGTTCGGTAAAAATTTTGTTCATCAGCCGCTGATATGTTGCACCTGTATTTTTCAAACCAAAAGGCATGACATTATAACAATAAGTTCCCCTTGGGGTAATAAAAGAAGTACTTTCCCTGTCTTCAGGTTTCATTTTGATCTGGTTGTAGCCAGAATATGCATCCATGAAGCTGAGCAGCTCATGTCCCGAAGTAGCATCCACTAGCTGGTCTATTCTGGGCAATGGAAAATGATCTTTCGGGCATGCTTTGTTGAGATCAGTGAAATCAACACACATTCTCCATTTATTATTCTTCTTCTTTACCATCACCACATTTGCTAACCAGTCTGGATATTTCACATCTTCAATGAATTGGGCTTTCTGGAGCTTCTCGACCTCCTCTTGTATGGCCTGATTCTTCTCGGGACTAAACACTCTTCTTCTCTGCTTCACAGGCTTGATCTCCTTATTCATATTGAGTTCATGACATAAGAAGTTTGGATCTATTCCTGGCATGTCTTCGTGACTCCATGCAAAAGTATTCTTCCTGTTTCTCAAGAAAGTTATCAACTCTTATTTTATTGAAGCATCCAACGATGAACCTATCTGGGTTACTCGTTCAGGGTGCTCCTCGTCCAGAATAACATTTTCTGTAGATTCTACCACCTGTCCTTTTACAAGTTGGGATTCATCCCTGGGATCAAGAGTTTCAATTTTTGTACCTTCCTCCACCTGGTAGGTAGTAGTCTTTTTCCTTGATTCCTCAATCTCCTCTTGCTCGGCAGATGAATAATAGCATTCCCGAGCTATTTTTTTATCACCTTTCACAACTCCTACTCCAAAGTTTGTTGGGAATTTTAAGCATTGATGCACTGTAGATGGAACTGCTTCGAACTTCTTCAAACCAACTCTTCCCATGATGATGTTATAGGCTGACTGCACATTCTTATCCATCACAAAGAAGCATATTCTTTCTGTTCGACAAACAGGCCAAGTTCCAATGAATATGTCCAACTTGATCGTCCCGAGTGGAAAAACTTTCTCGCCAGCAAAACCCAGAAGGGGTCTGTGATAAGGTTCCAATTGAGATAATTTCAAATTCAAGCTATCAAAGCATGAATAGTACATGATGTCTGCCGAACTACCATTGTCCACCAATACCCTTGAAATAACCACATCTTGCATCCTCATTTTGATCACTAAAGGATCGTCGTGAGGGTAAAGAACACTTGCCAAATCGTTTTTTGAAAAACCAATAACAAGCTTCTCCTTATTTACCTTCCTCGGACGATCATCCTCGACAAGATTTATTCGTTGAATATATGAGCAGGCTTGAGCCTCTCCGAGATAAGCCTTTCTTTCTGCAATAAGGTCTCCTCCTCCAGCATCTCCTCCTGTAATAACATTACAATCAAATGACCCAAAACGTATGGAAAATACCTCTCGTTCAGGCTGCCTTGGCTTCTTTGGAAGATCGGGGTCTTCATCTGGATCATCTTCATGATCTCTTTTCTTTTTCTCCTCTGTCCGACGAGGAGATCTGGAACAATCTCTAGTTCTATCATCATTCTTCCTTTCACCTCTGCGATCTACATACTTTGACAACTTTCCTCTTCGGATGAGCGTTTTAATCTCGTTCTGAAGGGCTATGCAATTTTTGGTCGTATGTCCATGATCTTTATGGAACTCGCAATATTTGGCCCTATTCCTCAGGTCAGGATTGGTCCTCAGTTTATCTGGCCACTTGATTTCTTCGTTATTCTTGATTTCTTCCAAAACATGATTAATACCCATTTTCAATGGAGTATAATTATCGTATTTCTTCAGGACTTCCCATGACGTCCTATTATTCTTGGAGTGATTGTCACCACCATTACCTTTTTTCTCTTTCTTCTTAGATTTGTCAACCTCCACCTTGGTTTCTTTATCCATATTCTTCTTCGCAGCCATAGCCTCCTCGGCATTCATGATTTTGGCCGCTTTTGCCATCAACTCCGACATAGTTTTAGGTGGATCTTTGGCCAAAGTGTAGTATAACTTGTTAGGCAGTAATCCACTCATCAAAGCAGTGATCGCTGTCTTTTCTTCGTAATCTATGACTTCCAACTTCTCGTTATTGAAACGAGTTATGAAATCTCTAGTACTCTCACCTGATTTTTGTCTAACACTTAACAAGTGCGCTACTCGCTTTACCGGCTTTGCTCCAAAACAGAAATTGCCAATGAACAACTCGGCTAACTGAATAAAATTCGAAATCTTACCCCGAGGAAGATTGTTGTACCATATCTGTGCAGATCCGGTAAGAGTTCCCGAGAATGCTCTACACCTCATCTCGTCGGGGATGGCATATATGTCGACAGCAGCTTGGTATTGTTCTATATGAAGAACAGGATCTGTCTTTCCATCATACTTAGGGGTCACTACAGGTGCTTTGAATTTCGATGGTGTAGGAAAATTCACAATGGCCTGCACAAAAGGTGTCCCTTGAATAAAAGTTCTCTGTAAGGGATTCCTTTCTTTAACCATATCTCCAAGTCTATCCTCCAACCGCTGAATGGAACCTTTCCATGCTTCATTTCCTTCCTCGAGCCGCTTAGTCCGAGCAATTAATTATTCTGACGTAGCTTCCTGAGATCTATCTCGACGAGTAGCTGGTCGTGATTGAGCTGATCCTTCTCTCAAACCTGATGGTGGTCGAAAGCTTCTCGATGGGGCTCTAGGTGGACTCATATTTCTCCTTGGTCCTAACCGACTGAAAGGAGACACCCTGCTTAATCTTTCCAGGGTGTTGGTTCTCTCCGGAGAGAGAGTGATATGTTGATCTGTATCCGTAGCCCGTATCGATGAAGTTCGCCCAGGTTGATAAGAAAAATCATTAGATTCTTCATTACGATATGACCCAGTACGCCTGGATCGCGACTGTCCACGATCACTCCTTTGCCTTGAATGGGTAGGTGCACCGCCGTGAAGAGTTTGAATGAGTTGCCTCATTGTTTCTTGCATGGCGGTTTGTCCTTCAGCCAGATTCGTCATAATTCCAGCCAGATCTGGAGGTGCAGATGGATTTGGAGGATTTCCAGCATTTCCAGCATTTCGATTACTGGATTCTGGATTATCTGCCATTGATGATAAATGATTTTTGGTGAAAAACGATAGCAACAGTCGTTTCCCACAGACGACGCCAATCTGTTGATGTAAAAAACTAGATTACTCTAATAATTTAATCACAGATAAATAAATAATACAAAATATTTTAAAGTGGTTCAGCCTTATGTGAATGGCCTACGTCCACTGTTATGTTATTGCTGAGTGATTGGGAATTCTCGATTACAAGTTCTCTCAAGAAATTCCGGTCCCTTTGAATGAAGATGATACAAGGTATTTATAGCCCATAGGCTGTACATGAAAGGGCTGGTACATTAAATGATATACATATGAAAGGGTAATACATTTAATGTAGCGTGTGAGTCAAGATGATAATCATTCAATGAATGGTTGAACTGTTGATTATCTGGAAATTAATGATACGACCGAGATGCAGTTCGGACCGCCTTAGTTGCTCGTTGCTCTGGAGTTCCTCGGAGCGCTGGAATACCTAAAGTCCTCGGTGTATCCTCGTTGCTCGGAGAGAACATGAGTTGGTCGGGGAAATGAACTTCCTCGTTGCTATTGTGCCATGTAGATTGACACGTGTCTTTGTATTATTCGTCTATATCAGCATATTAATTTTGGTATCAACAACGGCAAAGTTTAAAGAGGTCCAACTAGAGTTGTTAGGAAAGATGTATTGTGAGTTGGAGTCTTCGTCATTTTTGGAAGGTGTAGGCATGGTAGAATATGACGTTACTGAAGATGTGAGTTTTGGTGGAAACATGCGACGTGCTACTTTTAAGGTTAACTTGCACGTTGATAATGATGGAGTTGATTGCAATTGTAAATTGTTTCAGTTTAGGGGAATTTTGTGTAGGCATGCCATTTCTATGTTAATTCATAAAAAGATGTACGAAGTACCCGAGAAGTATATTCTGAAAAGATGGGATAAAAGGCTCAAAAGGTGTCACACAAAAATTAAAATAAGTTATAGTGATTGGTCCGCAAAACCCGAGTCCCTTCGCTTTGATAAAATGTGTAATTCTTTCTATGCGGTGGCGGATTTGGCAACCAATTCCGAAGATAGGTGTGGAATGGTTATGTCGTGGATATGTCGTTTAAAGTATGTGTTGGTGGTTGACTCATGTGGAAGCAATGAACCTCTTTTGAGGAAGAGTCCTACAAAGAAAAGCAAAATGATACATTCACTGTTGGTCGTGCGAAGTAAAGGACGACCACTATGTAAGAGGAGGCAACCTATCGTTGAAAAAGTTGTCCGAGCGAAAAACAATAGTAAGAAAAAAAAGTGTAACTCCGCCTTCTAAGGTATATAATTTATTGATTTTTGTTAGTACTTAATACTTTTGTTAGATTGTGTAACTTATTGTTTTTATGCATTTTCTAGGATTGTCGAGGTGATCAATACATGAGATCATTACCTACACTTGATTTTATTGGAACACAAGAGAGTTTAACTACAAAGGTAAAATTTATATTACTTTAAATATTTATTGGCTTATGAATAATGTTAACTAAACAAATTTTTATTTTTTTGTTTGTTGTTTTGGGTTGTGTATGGTGTAGGAATCCGAATTGAAACAAAATGTTGGTGGAGGGAGTCAAGACATGCCTAACCAACCAAATTTTATGAGGATGCTAAACGGATTTAACATGATACAACAATTGGGAATGCAAGATGTGATGCAACATGCCTTTATTTGAGAATTTTAGAAATTGGAAAATTCTCAAAAAAATTATTTTTTGGTGGGCTATTTTGTTCCAGACAATGTCATATATATATTCACACTTTTGTGGATTATGAATGTAGTTTGAGAATAACAACATTATATTTTGGCTATTTTGTTCATATGATTGTAATGCTAAAAAAGTAAACATCAATTTTATTGTAATGCTTTTTAGCAGTAATGTTTTTTTAGCAGTAATGTTTTTTTTAGCAATAATGTCCATAAGGTTTTTTTAGCAGTACTATTTTTCAACAGTAATTTTTTTAGCAGTGGTGAGTTTATTTGAGAGTTTTGGTTCAGATTAGTTTTTTTTAGCAGTGGTGAGTTTATTTGAGAGTTCTTGTTCAGATTAGTTATTTGGTGGGTTTAACAGTAATTTATGAGTTTTTTTGGTTGAGTTTGGTGCCAAGTAAATCAAGTGAGTGCTGTCCAACTCACTATATCTGTACTGGGTATGTACTATGGGCCGGTAAGTCTAGCAGGACTCAAATCAATTTATTGAGATGCCTTAGATTTGTGGAAAGAGAACTGCTAAATTTACCGATTCCCCCTTCTCCAATCCATACCGAATGCAAAACTTCCTTTTTTATTTGTTTTGTTTTTAATTGAAAAATTATTTTGTTTTATAAAAATATGTATCTTTATATAAAAAAAAATAGTGTTTTATATTAAAAAAAAAACACGAACATGACTAAATTAAAATAACCTGAATCCGAATCAATTAAATGCGACAATTTTACGAAAACATTATTTTAATATTAAAAAATATATATTTTTTGAAAAAAATTATTTTAAAAAATAATTGTTAGTTTAATATAAATAAAAAGAAACTTTTTTTTTACATTTTTAAATGGTTTTAAGAAATACAAAATTGTTTTAAATGTTCTAAAATTTAAAAAAAAATAAGTTTAAAAATAAGAGGTGACGCTGGCGCGGCCTATAAAAATAAATGAATATTAGGTAAATGGGTGTTTGAGGGAGTAAATGAGTTAAAAAATTAAGTTTAAAAATAAGGGTACCGCTGGCGCGGACCTATAAAAATAAGAGAATATTAGGTAAATGGGTGTTTGAGGGACTAAATGAGTTAAAAAATAAGGGGTGCCGCTGGCGCGACCTTTAAAAATAAGAGAATATTGAATAAATGGGTGTTTGAGGAATTAACCGACACTGACGCACAAATCCGAAATATGTTTACTATTTTTTAATACACATTTCGTTCAAATTTTTTTATTTTATTCCAAAAAGTTACTCGCCACATAAAAAAAACTCAAAGTGTATCGCTGACGCGGAGCTTTAAAAATAAGAGAATATTGGTTAAATTAATGTTTGAGGACTTTTTGGAACAAAATAAAACAGTCAAAGTGTGTTGCTGGCGCGAACCTTTAAAAATAAAAAAATATTGATTAAATTAGTGTTCGAGGACTTTTGGAACAAAATAAAACAGTCAAAGTGCCGCTGACGCGGACCCACATTTAATAAATGATGTTGATTAGAGTTGATGTGGGTCCGGAAATGTAGGTACGCGTCAGCGACACTAATCAATCGCGAAACTAATACATCAAATTAAACAATTTTTTTATATTAAAATTAAAAATATAATTTGTTTTATAAATAAGAAAATTAAGTTTACTATTTTTTAATACACGTTTAGTTCAAGCTTTTTTATTTTGTTCCAAAAGGATTTTTTGGAACAAAATAAAAATGATTGGACTAAATTATTTATCAATTTAAAATAAATTTTCAAAAAATTAAAAGAATGTCTTTTAAAGGAATAAATCATAACTCTAATATGTATAATGCATTATTTTTCAAAAATAGATTAAGGGTGGAGATTGTTTTGACATTTAAAGAAGGGTGGGAATTGTTTGGGGGATGGAATCAGGAAGGGTGGTTTCGAGAAGTGTAACATTATTCTTGTGGAAATATCAACCCACGTAAAAAAAAAAAGAAAATACTGGGATAGAGAAAAGGATAATTATAAGAGACAAATAAAAGGGAAGATGAATAAATGAGGCTAGATACAGAGAACTAAAATACAGGGTCCTCATAAATACACTAAAAAATATCTCCAGAACATCTTTTTGTTCAAAACACTACACAAGTACCCAATATTTATTCAAAACAACAAAAACACACAACACGACATTAACCTTAACCCATATAAAAATTCAAAAAACTTTAAACCTCACTTTTTTCTCTTTTCCCCTCTCTCTCTCTCTCTCTCTCTAACTTCTCTCCCCAAACCTTTCAACCTTCCAACTTACTTCAAATTTCTCTCAAACCCTAGTACTTACCCTCAAGCTTCATTTTGGGTATGCTAGACCATTAAAACTTATTTTCATTACTGTCATGCTCTCATTTTGTGTATTAAACCCTATCATGCAAGCTACATATAAAAAATTCATTATAAACTCATTAAAATATAACCCTAATAAATCTAACTGGAAATATATTGCATTTGCGCGAAAAAAAGTAAGGGTTTAACCCATTTGAAAACTTAGGGTTTTTCGATTTGAAAAAAGTTACAAAAAATCGCTCTCTACACTTACGATTGCCCGTCGCCGAAGGTGCCAAGAGTATACGATCATATCTAACCGTGATTTTCCAGTTACGTCCACATCTCACCATAGTTTAGTTTTCACGACCAATTCTTACCGAGGTTTTATTTTCACGGACATAAACATACGTGTTTTAGGTTTTCGCGGTCAATTCTTACTGTATGAATCAATGTATTTCATATTTCATATATTCATGTATTTTTAGTAATGTAACCCATTTTTAGGGGGTTTACATATTATTTGTCAGCCATCCATTTTATATTTTTAATGTATGCATGTATCCCTTTAACCAATTATTGTTTCATCGTTGGTATGAATTTATTATTTTGATTTTCATTTGCAAATATAATTTGTTAATTTATTATATACGTCATATAAATGGTAAGAAGAAAAAATCCTACTACCGCATTCGAGCGATGGAGGAGGTTGGTGGCGGCGAAAGGAGTATGACCACCCGTATCTCCCTCTAGTATTAGTAGTGCCAGTGAGGCCACTAGTTCGAGCAAAGGATATTCTCCTACGAGTTCGTTGGTTAAAGTAGTTGACCAAGTGGTATGAGGTTTACTTCATGTTGATGAGGGTGCTACGTCGCAGTCAATTGAGTAAGTGGTTGAGGCGGTGGTGGGTGATTTGTTTGGGGTTAGTGAAGGGGGTGAGGCAAGAGTGGGATATAAAAAGAAAGAGAAAGAAGAAGAAAAATCATGAGAGGAAAGAGAGGAAGAGATAGAGGAAGAAAAATCACGAGAGGAAAGAGAGGAAGAAAAATCACGAGAGGAAAGCGAGGAAGAGAGAGAGGAAGAAAGAGAGTATGAAAGAGATGAAGAAAGAGAGGCAGAAATAGAGGAGGAAAGAGGGGAAGAGAAATAGGAAGAAAGAGAGGAGGAAAGAGGAAGAAAGAGAGGAGGAAGGAGAGGAAGTAGAAGAGGTAGAGGGGTGCGGGGACGAGTCTTCTTCATCGAAAGATAAAATCCAACCGTCCACATCTAAAGCGCCCGAGAAGAAAGCCCGTAAAAAAAATAAGCCACTCTGATTCCCAACTGCTTGAGGGGTGCACGCCGAATAACCCCAAATTGCTGGAAAATTATCATCACCATATTGATTATTCTATATGGAATCGATATTAGGAGAGGGGGCATAATGAAGTGTGTGTACCACTATATGAAATTTGCTGAGTGGGATATAGAGACATAGGATGAACGGGTTATAGATTTGGTGAGGAAATCAGGTCTGTGTGATCAGATAAAATACTCATATCGGTACATAGACTATGTATCGGTGTTGGCATTCATCGAATGGTGGAAGTCGAAGATGAATTAATTTCATATTCCATTCGGCAAGATGAACATCACCCTTAATGATGTGTACGATCTCCTCCAAATCCCGATAGTTGGTAAATCGGTGTACTGTTCTATTTTAAAGAAAGCCGAGGAGAAGGTGGCCCAAATGGAATAGTTTACAAAATATCCAAATTGTACCGAAGAGGAGAGGCTAAGGAGGAGTGCAAGTCCATCTATGTCGTTCATTTTGACTAGATAATGAATTTATGCAAGGAGAGGATTAAGAAGCTGGGGTAAGGGGTCACGAAGAGGGAAATTGAGCAGGCTACTAGGGGTAGTTATTTTTCATGGTTAGTTCCTTATTGTTCCCGAACAAATCGGGCAACCGAGTCCCAGTGTACTACCTGCAGTCTTTACAAAAAGTTGATAAATGCAGAGACTATGCTTGGGGGATGGGTGTATTGGCCCATTTATATAGACAATTAGGGATTGCCTCGCAGGTAGACGTTCGACAAGTGGTCAGATATCTCCCCCTTCTTGTGGCACATAATTTAAATTTAACACATGCTTTTAATTTTGTTTTATAATATATTAATTTCCTAATTAATATATCTATTTGACTGCAGGCGTGGATATACGACCACTTCAATATGGCGAGGGGTGTTAGAAATCTTGAGTTTCAGCATAGTAAGTTGCGTCTATGCAAATGGAGGGAGAAAACGGTGTCAGGGGATGCCTTTACACAAATACTGGAGCTAAGGGAAACCTTAGATGATTTAAAAGCTTCAAACATAAGTATTATTTGTTTTCAAGTCAGTATTTATTTTCTTTATTTATGTACTAACATTTGGAAATACGTTTAGGTTGTATGGGATCCCTACTCTGAAAAAAGTGAGGCCTACCCATTTCAGGAGGTCTCATGGTACAATGGCCTCCTCATTTGCTATGATGTTGGCGAATTCGATTACCCGAAGAGGGTATTATGCTAGGCTGGCCTAGTTCAAATAATCCCTAGACCGCCAATGCGCCCTTTATCATAGGAGAGGGGAAAGACCCAAACCCGATACAAATTAAAGTTTGATATTGAGAAATGGTATCAACTTAACTCGGTCGACCATGTTATTTTTTATGCCAGACGTTCGACCATGGTGAGGTTCATGCCTTGGGAATGTGTAGATGGTTATATGTATTGGAACTTAGAAATATCCCATCCATACATATAAAATCCCGAGCATAGAATACGTAAGCCGGAGTTAAAACACTAGGATAAAATGGTAAATATTTTGAAATATATCCGTAAATTGATTTCCTTTGTTCAAGAATTATCTAACACATTTGATGATAATTTATATATAGGCCAAGGGTATAGACTTAGCCATTAGCCTGCTCCAGGATGCTATTAAAGCAGGCTTGGACCAGGAGGTTACGGATGTCCTTGAACTATCACGTGAAGCACTTGACGCCCTGCTTGAGGCCAAGGGAACACACGAACCTACAAAAAAGAAAAAGGCACCCCTACGTCAAGAAACTCGGACCAAGGCACGAGACGATCCAACCCCTAAGCAAAAGTCCCCCAAGCAAAAAGCACTCGAAGAAGCGTTTAAAGAGAAAATAGACGGAATTTGTTGAAACAATTTCAATGTAACTGTATCCCAATTTTGAATTATCACATGTTGGAACAATTTTGAAACAATTGTGTTATTTTTTTGAAAGTTATGTGATTGAATATAAATAAAATTGTGTTATGTGTTTAAATGTAAACAATATTGTGTTTGAATATAATTTTGGTCCCTTTAATTGTTCTTGGTTTAATGTAAACAAGTACCGTGATTAATTATAAATAAGTACTTGGTACAATGTAAACAAGTACCACGATTAATCATAATGTAAATTACATTATAATACATTATAAATAAATACTTGGACGCGCATAAAAGGGTACGGTGGGATCCAGTCGTGGATAATTGGTATAAGGTGTGGTGTGAACATATGTGTCCTACGTACGGTGTGGTGTCCTGCGATATGAATAACCACGGTCTCTAGTGGCCGTGTCGTGCTATTTGGGTTAAATGATTCTTAAATTTTCTGCATAAACCACATGGTGAGATCACATCGTGGCGTGTGAAACTACGACTAGTGCTCACCGTTAAATAAAATACACGGTGAGATCACACCGTGGTTATGCTTTCCATGGTTGCATTGGAACGTGGTTGTTGGGGTGAAAAATAGCCCAACTCTCAGAATATATGGGACGGTGATACTACACCGTTACGTTTAATGTTACGTCTATTCCCCACCATGGTTATGCTTGCCACGGTTGCATTGGACCGTATGGGTTGGGGTGAAAAATATCCCAACTCTCTGCATATATGGCACAGTGAGACTACACCGTGGCCTATAATGTTACGGCTAGTCCCTACCGTGGTTATGCTCGCCATGGTTTCATTGGACCATGTTGGTTGGGGTAAAAAATAGCCCAACTCTCTGCATATATGGTACGGTGAGACTACACCGTGGCCTATAATGTTACGGCTAGTCCCCACTATGTTAATGCTTGCCACGGTTGCCTTGGAACATATTGGTTGGCTTGAAAAATAACTCAACTCTCCGCATATATGGGACAATCAGATAACACCGTAAAGTTTTATAGTACGGCTAGTTCCCACCGTGGTTATGCTTGCCACAGTTACATGGGACCGTGATGGTTGGGTTGAAAAATTGCCCAACTCTCTGTATATATGGGATGGTGAGACTACACTGTGGCGTATAATGTGACGGTTAGTCCCCACTGTGGTTATGCTTGCCACGATTTCCTTGGTTCGTGTGGGTTGGCTTGAAAAATAGTCCAACTCTCTGCATATATGGGACGGTGAGATTAAACGATGGAATTTGTTATTACGGCTAGTCCCCATCATGGTAATGTTTACCACGGTTGCCTTAGACCACGTTGGTTGGGTTGCAAATTATCCCAACTATATGCCTCAATGAGATGGTGAGCCTACACTGTGGAGTGTGATCTTACGGTAGTTTTAATCATGTGTATTTTTCTCATGGTGTGGTGTCACCGTTGATGGTGCATGAATGGTGTGGTGTCACCATTTGTATATCTATGCAGTGTCAAGGGAGCGTATGTTGCTTATAATGCTCCAAGATTTTTAATAATCTTGATTATCATATATAACCAATTTACATTATCACATATAACCAATTTATATTATACTAATGATTGCCAAAAGATAAAAAAAGTTACAATCAATAATTGTTAAGAACCCCAAGACTTTACATATAATCAATGATTAAAAAAAGATACAAAAAGTTACGATCCATTTACATATAATCAATGATTGCAAAAAGTTACAAAAGGTTACAGTCATCCCCAAGACCTTCTCCAACAACCAATTTATATAAAATTTTCAGTCCTGATAATTACAAAAAGTTACAATCATCCCTAAGACTTTCACTAATTTAAGCCGCCGTCAAGTCCTCGTCCTCATCCGACGATTAAGCACGGTTCATCTTTCTTCGCAATGTCTTTGGGACATATATTTTGAAACATTTGTAAGCAAGACTTAAACAAAGTAGGCCACTCAAGGGAATCTTGACTGGCCCTTGATCTCAAGTGCGAGGCAATTGGTGGTAGGGGCAAAATCTTGTGCATTTCAAACTCACCCAATGAATATGTAATACATTGAGGATATAGATGATGCGATTCTCTTTCATCATATGTTTTGGCCCAAGATCGAATAAAATAAAAGTTAAGCATTGAAATTTGGATATCAACATAACCATTTGCTTAAGTGCATTCGCCGCAAGGTAGCCAAACTCTTGCATTATAAACCAACACTCGCTTGTGCATGAGTGTCTATAGTCAAATCTCCTCTCATACTCATCAATATCGCAGGAGATCATAATGGTAGCCAAAAATGGCTTATCCATATGTACTTCAGACAACAAAGCAATACAAATAACATGAGAATGTTCTAGTCCATCCCCAACACCCGTACCTTTGGAAATAGCCCTATATCCACAGTTCCCATCCGATTTTACATCATATATATCATCCATAAATGATTGGAATAACTCAACAACGTCTTTTATATTCATCTTCTTCTCCCGAGACCATGTATCCGATTTCATGCCCATCAAAAGGATCTTTTTTGCGAAGACTTTTTTAAGTTTCGCTATGGATAGTACATCTTGCTCCCAAGCACAAGGTTTTTTTTCGTAGATATATCAACAGACTTTTTCCCCTTGGGTGGCCTACCCTTTTGACGAATTTGTACGGGCTCCATCAAGGGTATACTAAAGGGTTCATCAATCTCCATTAACTTGCTTAGCATCATCTTTTTAACGGATATACCTACCTCAGTCCACCTTTTCTTAAATAATATCACCTCAGTTGTATATTCAAGGTCATGGTACCGAGGGATGTCCAAGAGAATGGCAATTTTCTTCCAATGATCGTCCAGTGCCCACAAAATTGCTTAGCGTAGCTTTTCCCATTTGGCCAACTCGTGGACACATGGTAATCCGTAGGTGGTGTGAAGTACCTGGGAGCATTGTATCTCCATATATTGGGTGTTAGCAGTTGATGCACTTAACACCGATCACATACAATCTATCTCAGGTCCAATGCATAATGTGATTACCTACCATGGATCTTGTGAAATAACGCGTCATTGTGTCCATGCTTGGTGGATTGGAGTAATTTTTGAAACTTTATTTGAATTTGAGTAACTTAATGGCCAATCAATACGTCCATACTATTCCATACCATCACAAACGAACCGGTGATATTTGTTAAGTGTTTTTTTAGTTGCGCCTGGGCACCCCCCGCTCTGTTAGTTTTTCGGTTACCATGATGGAGTACGCGATTAGTCCATACATGCACGAATTAAAAATGCAAAGGCATCCAATTCTTCTGTATATACCTAATCATGTCTGGGTAGTCTTGTCAGTTTTGGCGGAAAGCCAGCCATGCATTATTAAAGTCAATTATATTCTCCGACTCCAACACCCCGATCCAACCTTGCATAAATACATTCTTATCCCGATCTTTGATGTTGTGTTTCACACATGAAACTTTAATATTTTTGATATGCCCAAGTATGACCTCGGCCTAGAGGAACATACCTCGGCCGAGATGAGAGCCGAGACGTTAGCCGACCCACCGGTGCAGGGGGGGCCACGATATCATCCCTCGGCCGAGGCTACCTCGGCCCAGGCCGACACTGCAGGTGCCAAGGGATAGTAACCCCGGTCAACAGTAGGCCAAGATAACAAGAAGCTAAACACACCTTCAGCATGAACCCTACCTCGTAGGAGGCCGAGGTTACCAGGGATCGCTTATCATCAGCACGCTAATGGCTCGTCCCAGGCCGACATAGGTGTTTAAGTCGGCTGACATAAAGCCGAGACAGCGCATGACACATCACGAATGGATCGGACGACCTACCCTTATAGCTCGGCCTCTCCTAGGCCGAGGCCATTCACCAGCACGACTGTCAAAGTATCCGCAAGCATTTGGATAAGGACACCTGGGCCAAGATCAGTTACAACAAGATTATTCCCCACATGTGGGGGGAATATTTCATCATCATCACTTACATGTGGACCTGACAGCTGGCACACCCTCATTGGTGAGGAAACTACACACATGCACATTACATGCATAGGGGGTACATTACACCCCCTAGGCCTTATATAAAGGGATCATCCCCTACCTTGCGAAGGGGACACATATTGAAACCCTAGCTGAAATTCTGTCTAAGTTTACACTGTAGAGGGAGAAAGAGCTTGAGAGGTTGTATCCATGGCCACTAGTGCCTTCTTTCAGTGATATTACTCACACACACTCACAGTGGACGTAGGCCGGTTGGGCTGAACCACTTATGTTCCTGTATTCATTCCTCTTCTCCTCACCTCATTCTTGCCTTATTCATACAACTGTGCTGCCATTGTTACACCTGTGTCGAGCTAGCAAACTCCTCACCTGGTGGTGCTGATTTTCGGCATCATCATTTTGGCGCCGTCTGTGGGAAGCGAGAAGCTATCTCATCCTCTTTTTCTGCTTTACCTCACCGGAGACTCTGGTGGTGAACCAGAGTCCACCCCTTGTGTGGAGATGTTTCACCGTTGAAAGAGATCCTTTCAGGTATTAAGCTCACCTGCAATTAAGGCTCTATACAACTTAACACATGGCACCAGACATGCCGCCACCTCTTCCGCCGCCCGGAGGTGGGGGAGCTAGCTCCAGTCAGGCTCCCCCCCAGTCCGAAATGGCGGAGGTGGCAGCTGCCTTGAAATCTTTGGCTGCAACACAACAAGCGATGAAGGAGCAATTTGCACAGCTCAGCCAAACCATGATGATGAGACCACCTGGAGTCTCACCGGACATGATCACCCCGGCGGCAGTTCAACCCCAACCGGGTGCCAGGGGACCACCCCAGGCACCGATGAAGGACCAACCTGCACCCCAGCGGAGAAGGGACGTTGCTGACCCTAGGCGTTTGCGCCTGGGGAGGCAAGGAAACCCTTGCCCGGAGGACAGGTACGATGACATAGGAGTAGAAGAGGCCCCAGAAGACTGCTGGGAGCCATATGAGGTGTCCGATAATACCGTACGACCTCTTCGGCAAAGCCAAGGATGTGTCAGCCGAAGAAGAGATGAGGCCCAGCAGAGAGGGTCGGCCTTCAACAGGTTGAGCAGGGGCTCGGCCTTCGAGAGGCTGGGACCGGTTAATGACCTAAGACACAGGCTATCGAGGTCAAGGAGTGCATCAGGCTCCCAAAGAGGGGCTCGGCCAGATCAAGGCCGACCCATGGAGGGAAGAGCAAGGGAACAGGAAGAGGTCAACAGTCAGAGGGTCGTGGCTGGGGAACCCTCTGTCCACCGCAGGGAGGTGACAGGGGACAACCTCGGCCAAGTTGAGGGGAGAAGACCCTGGAATGACTCAATCCAACGTCTCGAGGAGAAGATAGGGTACCTCATGAAAAGTAGGGACCCATTGCAAAGGGGCTACTCGGAGGGCTCCCCGTTTGTAGCTAGGATAGTGGGGTTCCCAACCCCCGCTAAGTTCAAGCCTCCTACGGTGACTCCTAAATATGATAGCAGCACTAATCCAGTGCACCATATCGAGATGTATCAGTCAGCCGCAGACATTTACTCGATACCTGATGAGATGAAATGCAGGGCCTTCTCAGGGACCTTAACGGGGGCCGCGCATAGCTGGTTCACCTCTCTTCCAAAGAATTCGATCGAAAACTTCAAGGGGTTGGCCGAGCAGTTCATACATAACTTCTGCTTTGGGGTAAGACCTCAGAAGAAGACTACCCACCTCCTATATGTCAAACAGGCTAAAGGAGAAAGCCTAAGAGACTACATTGCAAGGTTCAACAAGGAGAAGTTAGAGGTGGAGGACTATGAAGAGAGCATAGCCATGACCACCCTTATAGGAGGCCTCCAGAAGGGAAAGTTACTATGGAAGCTGGCGGAAGACCCCCCCAAGTCTATGGCAGAGCTGTTGTCCACTGCAGTAAAAGTGATGAATGCGGAAGAGGCGATGGCCGCCAAATACGAGGAGGAGAACCGTGGTAGTGCTGGGAGGTCCCAGGGCAAGAAAGAAGGGAAGAAGCGGTCAGCGGATGATAAGTTCGCTCATTACACTCCTCTGACTGTGAGCTGTGAGCACATTCTTAATGAGATCAAGAGTGACCGGGCCCTGAGGTGGCCAGAGAAGTTGAAGGCTCCGTCACATAAGAGGAATAAAAACCTATGGTGTGAGTTCCATCAGGATCACGGCCATATCACAGACAAATGCTTCGCCCTGAAGGACGAGATTGAGAAGATGCTGAAATCCGGGAAGCTAAGAAAGTATGTGGATGGTAAGGCCCCAAGAGGTGGCAGAGAAGACACTAAGAAGAAAAGATATGACAGGTGCCGTGGTGATGTCCCGGCTAGAAGGCATGATGATTCGGAGGGTGATGATGGAGATGACCTGGATCTCCCACCTAGGGATGACAACACCCCAGTGAAGAGGGTAGGAATGATCTCCTTTGGTGTTGGCACCATATGTGGGGGATTCGCAGGAGGTGGCTCAGAGGCGGCTGATAGAAAGGCTCATGTAGCGGAGGCCAAGTCGGTGGTCAGGCCGGAGGTTGTGAACCTGACGTCTTCTGACACTGTGCAAAAGAGAACGAAGGTGGACATGGACACCCTAGTGGTGGGTTTCTCCCGGCTCGACTTCAAGGGCATCTTAGCCCCACATGATGACCCCTTGGTCATAACGACAAGGGTGCATGGGTGCGATGTAGGGAGAATCCTCATAGATGGGGGAAGTTCAGCAGATGTAATGTTCTGGCCTTGTTTCAAGAGCTTGGGTCTTAGCAGATCAAGATTAGTGCCATACCACCATCCCTTGATAGGCTTTAGTGGTGAGAAAGTGCACCCGTTAGGCATGTATGAGATGGATGTGCGTATGGGGGATAGGTGGCCTAAGAGGCTGACTAAGAAGATAAACTTTTTTGTGATGGATGAGAATGTCTACTCGGCCTACAACCTCATCATTGGAAGAGTAGCCCTCAAGGAGTTTGAAGCCGTGCCGTCAACGGTCCATCAAATGCTAAAATTCCCGACCCCTTACGGGGTAGGGGAAGCGCAGGGGGATAAGACCACGGCACGGGAGTGTTACTTTAACTCAGCTAAAGCGAGGGAGGCCCATAAGAGAGCAACCGCCACCTACAGCATAGACACCCTTGATCCGAGAGATGAAACAAAGCTGAAGAAGGGCGAGGCCGCGGAAGAGGTAGAATCCATCGTCCTCAATGAGGACGAGCCGGAAAAAACCATCCAAGTCGGCAAGGCCCTAGAAACAAAGATTAAGGAAGAGCTGGTAAGCCTTCTCCGGAAGAGGCAGAGTGTCTTTGCCTGGAGCCACACCGACATGCCTGGTATAGACCCCGAGGTCATGACCCACAAACTCAACGTGAACAGGGATGCCAGACCAATCAAGCAGAGGAGGAGAATTTACTCCAGAGAGAAGTATGAGGTTATTCGGGAAGAGGTGAAGAAGTTGGAAGAGGCCGAATTCATACGAGAGGTCACCTATCCAGAGTGGCTCTCAAATGCAGTGATCGTGCCTAAGGCCAATGGAAAGTGGCGGATGTGCGTAGATTTCACAGACCTGAATAGGTCTTGCCCGAAGGACAGCTATCCCCTACCTAGGATAGACCAGATGGTGGACGCAACCGCAGGGCACGAGCTCATGAGCTTCATGGATGCTTATTCGGGTTATAACCAAATCTTCATGGACGTCGGAGACTCTGAGAAAACAGCCTTCATCACTGACAAGGGGACATACTGTTACAAGGTAATGCCCTTTGGTCTGAAAAATGCGGGGGCAACATATCAGCGTCTCGTCAATAGGATGTTTGAGGAACAGATAGGTAAGACCATGGAGGTGTACGTAGACGATATGCTAACGAAGAGTCTGAACGCATGTACTCACGTGGCAGACCTTGAGAAGACCTTTGATGTCATGGACAAATACAGAATGAAGCTCAATCCGGCGAAATGTGTCTTTGGGGTAGGAGCTGGGAAGTTCCTGGGTTTCATCGTTAATCAAAGGGGGATTGAGGCAAACCCTGAGAAAATCAAGGCATTGCTCGATATGAAGACTCCTAGGAGTATCAAGGATGTCCAGAGACTCACGGGAAGAGTGGCAGCCCTGAACAGGTTTGTTTCCAGGGCAACGGATAAGTGTCTTCCGTTCTTCAAAGTTCTAAGGAAGGCCTTCCAGTTGGATGAAGAATGTGAAAAAGCTTTTGATCAACTAAAGTCCTACTTAGGGTCTCCCTTGCTGCTGTCCCGGCCCATCGCCGGGGAAAGGCTGTTTGTATATCTAGCAGTCTCTAAGTCGGCCGTTAGCGCGGCCATCGTACGAGAAGAGGATAGAGTTCAGAGGCCTGTGTACTTTAACAGTAAGGCCTTACAAGGGTCTGAACAGAACTATCCCCGGATGGAGAAGTTGGCCTATGCTCTTATCCATGCTTCAAGGAAAATGAAACCCTATTTTCAAGCTCACTCTATGACAATCCTCACGGACTCCCCACTAAGGCAGGTCCTGCACAAGCCTGAGAAGTCCGGAAGATTGATGACCTGGGCCATTGAACTAGGAGAGTATGATCTTACTTACCAGCCTAGAACAGCCATTAAGGGACAGGCCCTTGCTGACTTCGTCGCAGAGTTCACGTGGGAAGAGACAGAGTCAGGGAATAACTTGGAAAGCGACGAAGAGAAGGGTCAAGGTGTCTCCCGAGATTCGGAAGAGATAGACCCGTACGTCTTCCGGGGACGAGAAGAGGTTGTACCAGGCAAGACTCGGAGGAGAATAGAAGAAAATGTAGAGGATCGATACCTCTTCGAAAAAGGAGTGATGAGAAAAGGGGTCTTCTCTTCAAAGGAAGACGTGTGGAGCCTCTTTGTGGATGGATCCTCCCGTGACGGTGGAAGCGGCGCGGGGCTGGTACTCTCAGCTCCAGATGGCGCCAACATTGAGTATGCCTTAAGATTCAACTTCCAGGCCTCAAACAACGAGTCTGAGTACGAGGCCATGATAGCGGGCCTCCTATTGGCAACTACTCTGCGGGTAAAGCGGCTTCTACTCCACAGCGACTCAAGGTTGGTTGTTAACCAAGTATTGGGGGCATACGAGGCCAAGGATGAGAGGATGGCTAGGTACTTAAAAAAGGTAAGAGGGTTGCTAGAATTTTTTGAAGAGGCCAAACTGAAGAGAGTGCCAAGATTGAGCAACAATCACGCCGACGCATTAGCAAGGCTGTCCTCGGCAATGAAGACAGACTTGAGAAGAACCATCCCAATCGAAGTCCTGGGAAAGGCAAGCATCGAGGAGGACGAGGTGCCCAGCCCTTGTCACAACGTGAACCTGGGGGACTCTTGGATTGACCCGCTCGTCAGATACTTAAGAGAGGGGGAGCTACCTGAATCCAAGCTGGTAAGAAGAAAGTTGAGGTACAGAGCTGCCAAGTTCTCTTTGGTATGGGATGTTTTGTATAAGAAGGGGTTCCTCTTGCCCCTCCTCAGATGTGTGCATCCCATGGAGGTAACCCGGGTCTTGCAGGAGGTTCATGAGGGCTCTTGCTCTAGCCATATAGGAGGAAGACCCTTAGCCAAGAGAATCATCACTCAGGGATACTAGTGGCCAACCTTATCTAGGGATGCTGCTGACTATGTGAAGAGGTGCGACAAATGTCAGAGGTTCGCCACTATCCCCCACCAACCCCACCAGCCTATGACATCAATCTCTTCGCCATGGCCGTTCGCGGTATGGGGAATTGACTTGGTAGGACCTTTGCCAAGAGCAGTCAACAACTATAGATTCTTGATAGTTGCCATTGACTACTTTTCAAAATGGTTAGAAGCTGAACCCATGATAACAATTACGGAGCAGAAGACCTTTCAGTTCATCTGGAAAAACATCATATGTAGGTATGGCCTCCCGAACACGCTCATCTCAGATAATGGGACCCAGTTCAAGAACGCCTCCTTGGCGAAGTATTGCCAAAGTGTGGGGATTAAACAGTTCTTCTCATCTCCTGGTCGACCTCAGGCTAATGGCCAGACTGAGGTTACAAATAGGACTATCTTGGATGGAATCAAGAAGAGGTTAGAAGACGCGAAGGGGAGATGGATAGAAGAGGTTTATGCTGTGCTTTGGGCTTACAGGACCACAACAAGGACACCCACAGGAGAAACCCCATTCATGTTGGCACATGGTTCAGAAGCCATCATACCAACGGAGATTGGCCTACCAACTCATCGAATTCAGACCTATGATCATGACAACAACGGGGAAAGGAGGAGGTTAGACCTGGACCTTATAGAAGAAAGAAGGGAAGACGCAGAGGTCAGGAAGGCAGCCTACCAACAGAGGGCAGCAAAGTTCTACAATCAAAGGGTGAAGACAAGACCCATTGCGGTAGGAGACCTAGTGCTTAAGAAGACCCTACAGAAAACAAACAAGCTACACCCGAACTGGCATGGCCCCTACAGAGTAACGGAAGAGATTGTGCCTGGCACATATAGGCTAGAGAACCTAGAGGGAGAACCCTTCATCAACCCGTGGAATGCCGATCACCTAAAGAGATATTTCATATAATGTTGCATTTATTTTGCCAATTGTAAAAGTACCATCTTATTGAGAAGAGGTTGTGAATAAAGATCAGTTTCCATGGCAAATTCTTGTTTCATTTTAACATCATTAATTTGGTGAAATTATGAGGTTTACCTCGGCCTAGGTAATGACCTCAGACCCTCATAACACCACTTGGTGGTGACGAGGTCTGAGCTCGGACATCTCGGCTGGAGGACCTCAGACTTTTAACATCATTCATTTGGTGAAATTTATTATGGGGATAACCTCTTAGGTGAGGACCTCAGACCTTTAACATCATTAATTTGATGAAATTATGAGGTTTACCTCGGCCTAGGTGATGACCTCAGACCCTCATAACACCACTTGGTGGTGACGAGGTCTGAGCTCGGACATCTCGGCTGGAGGACCTCAGACCCTTAACATCATTAATTTGGTGAAATTATGAGGTTTACCTCGGCCTAGGTGATGACCTCAGACCCTCATAACACCACTTGGTGGTGACGAGGTCTGAGCTCGGACATCTCGGCTGGAGGACCTCAGACCCTTAACATCATTAATTTGGTGAAATTATGAGGTTTACCTCGGCCTAGGTGATGACCTCAGACCCTCATAACACCACTTGGTGGTGACGAGGTCTGAGCTCGGACATCTCGGCTGGAGGACCTCAGACCTTTAACATCATTAATTTGGTGAAATTATGAGGTTTACCTCGGCCTAGGTGATGACCTCAGACCCTCATAACACCACTTGGTGGTGACGAGGTCTGAGCTCGGACATCTCGGCTGGAGGACCTCAGACCCATAACATCATTAATTTGGTGAAATTATGAGGTTTACCTCGGCCTAGGTGATGACCTCAGACCCTCATAACACCACTTGGTGGTGACGAGGTCTGAGCTCGGACATCTCGGCTGGAGGACCTCAGACCCTTAAGTGAGGATCTCAGACTCTTAAGGGTTGGTTATGGCATCACATTCAGTAATGACTTCAGAGAGTGCATAGCATTCATATACATTCACAAATAAAGATGGAGACATTTGCATTCAACAAAAGAAAGAAATTGCATAATATTTACGTGTTTGAGAAATTACATACGAGATTACAAGTCAAAACAAAAAATACAAAATACAAGTCAAACATCTGAAGGAGGAATGTTTGATGGCTCGTCTGGGTCGGCCTGCTCGGTATTGGTCACTTGAGCTACCTCGTTTGCAGGGTCAGTATCTCCGAGGTCAGTCCCTTCCAGAGTAACCGTTTGACCAGGGGCAGCAGCTTCATCCTCTATCTCCTGCAAGGCCTGAGCAAACTAGGCATCGGCAAGGCCGAGGCCCACAAAATCTGAGGCCTTGATGATGCCAACCTCGGCCTCCCTTACCTCGGCCCATTTGGAAGTGGCCTTGATACCCCTTTCAAGGTACTCAAGACCAAAACCTATAAACTCCTCGGAGACCTTGTAGTCAGAAATTATTGTCTCCGAGGCATCTGCAAGAGAAGCCTTCACCGCAGCATCAACCTTCCTCTGCAAAGCATCGTCCTTGTCCTTCAGAGCCTTGGTATGGCTCTGAACGAGTGCAGAGATGTCCTTCTCTAGGCCTTGGGCCTTGCTTTCGGAGGTCTGTGCCTTGGTCTCAGCCTCCTGTAACTCTGTTCTCAGTCGAGCAATCTCGGCCTTCAGAGTGGTCTCAACTTTCTCGGCCTCCTGCCCCTTCTGAATGAGAGGCAATTTCCTCAGAGTCCAGTTGGATAGCTGGTACATGGCAGCCGCACCCTGCACAGTAAATGAAGAAGTTAGATGAGAACAACGTCAGACGTTATACTTCGGATAAAGAAATGAGTTATACCTGGACTACTCGGTGAAGGCCGAATTCAACCATCATTGGGGTCTCCATGGACCTGAAGAAGCGCTTGTCGGCATCGGTCATCATGTTGTTCAGAGCGTCCATGGCCTGTCGGCTGTGGCCGACCACGCTATCAGAGAGTTTTAACTGGTCCAGACGGGCAGATAACGTGTCGGCCGTGACAGGGATAGCAGTGTCTGAGGACCTCTTTGTCCTAGAGCTCGGCCTCTGTTCCTCAGGAGGATGGACATCGGGTGCCCTCTTCTTAGACTTGGATGTGGAGGGAGCATTTGGAGGAGCATTCATGCCAGTCTTCTTGACAAGTCTGGACAAGCTCGGGGCCGCCATCTCCCACAACTCGTCCGAAACGTCTGGTGGTTTCTCTGCAAAAGTAAAAAGATACGAGTCAGAAATAAAGTACATATGATTAGAGGCTACACGGTTAAAATAAAAATCCTTACCAAAGTCAGCTAAGGGACTTCCGCCAAGGCCCGTCCCCGAGAGATACTGGGGGGTCAGCAGATGCTCAAATTTGACAAACATCCCATGGGACCCTTGGTCCTGCAGGGCCTTCACCTTTTTGCCATGTTGTACACTAAGTCCAGGGTCGGCCCTAGCAGCCATGGTGACTTTTCCCCATTTTCGGGGTATTCTCGGCTCGAAGATGGACGAGGGAATGGAAGAACCAAATTCCCAAGGCCCTGAGGCAAAAAAGTACCTGGGTTTCCAATTATGGTTGGAGGTCTGAGTGACCAGGAGCATCTTTTTCTCAGGCCTCCGAGCCACAAAATGGTAATAGCTCGGATGATTCTTGGCCGAGGTAGGGACGTAACAGCCAGCAAAGACCTGCACTGGGAGGTCAGAGTGGTGAATCGCCCTCCACAAGATGATGGCCCCTATAATAACCCTCCAGGCATTGGGAGAGAGCTGCGAGGGGGCCAAATTGGTGAATGATAGAATGGTCCTAATGACGGGGTGGATGGGAAGACGAAAACCTAACTTGAACATCTGCTCGTACAGGCAGATTTCCCCATCCCTGCAGTGGTAGGCCCTCTCTTCTCTCAGAGGTCTCCTTAAGTGGATAGAGGGGCTAATGGAATATAAGTACCTGAAGTGCAGTAAATCCACCTCAGTAATGGTACTCTCGTACTCGTCTGCCTCAGAGGTGTCAACTTCACTTTCGGCATCCTCATCATCGTCAGACTCAACGTCGGCTGGAGCAGACGTAGACGGGTTACCGGGGAACCTCTGAGCAAACTCGGCCTCGGTTACGGCCGACAGAGGAATAGCATTTAGGATGTCAGGCACGGCCACACTTGGCTCTACAAGTTCAACCTCTGAAGAAGAACTAGAGGTGCTTGTGCCATTCTGAGACGAGGCACGACTAGAGACCTCGGCATGGTCAGGGTTCTGGTCAGCCTGAGTAGTGAAGTCCATGGCCTCTTGGAAAGAGTCCACTGACATTGGATCAGAGGTAGAAGACTCAGACTCGGACATCGGCAAGTTGTTGGCAGAGGCGTCTGTCTGGTAAAAATTTTCAAGAGGACGAGGGTACACCACCTCGAGAGGAGGAGGAAAGAGGGGTCTGATGGGGGACTCTTGCGACCTACGAGCTTCTTCCTGAGCTCTCTCTACTTGTCTAATTTTATCCAAGGTCTTCTCCTTTAGAGATGGAAAGTCTTCAAGAAGTTGGTACAAGGGTCTGAGCATCTGGGGACGACACAAGGATTTTGCAGACCTTAAACTTGGGAATATCCTAAAAACTACAAACAAAGATGGCTTGAAAAGTTAAGGGAATTTTAGATCAAACTAAAGAACCTATGCAGGAGGCCTGCCCCACCGGAAAACTCAAGGTCTAACCGAAAATCCCAAGATCTCACCGGGAAACTCAAGATCTAACCGGAAAGTTCAAAATTAAAAATATCAAAAACGAAGGAGATGGAGAGGGAAGATACCTGAAGGTGAGGTTGGTGAACAATGTGGAGAGTATCGCGCAGGAAAGGAGGTATCCCTCAGCGGAACAATCGCTGGAGCAGAGGCTAGCTTCGGAGAGAAAAAATCGCAGAAAACAGGGGAGCAATCGCTTGAACAGGAGAGAAATGAGGAAGAAGAAGAAAAAGGAAGGTTTTAGCCTTTAAATACTTGGGCACGATTCCCAAGGCTCATCATTGCCTTGGGAAGCCCAAGGGAAAATTGACAGCATGTGCCAACCAAGTGGGCACGCATTCGCAATGGACAAGTGTCATGCGGGTATTGACTTTGGGATAAATAGACCTCGGAGGCAAGAACCCCTTAGCCATCACTCTCGCAAATGACTAAGGGCTGGGGGGTGATTGATATGCCCAAGTATGACCTCGGCCTAGAGGAACATACCTCGGCCGAGATGAGAGCCGAGAAGTTAGCCGACCCACCGGTGCAGGGGGGCCCACGATATCATCCCTCGGCCGAGGCTACCTCGGCCCAGGCCGACACTGCAGGTGCCAAGGGATAGTAACCCCGGTCAACAGTAGGCCAAGATAACAAGAAGCTAAACACACCTTCAGCATGAACCCTACCTCGTAGGAGGCCGAGGTTACCAGGGATCGCTTATCATCAGCACGCTAATGGCTCGTCCCAGGCCGACATAGGTGTTTAACTCGGCTGACATAAAGCCGAGACAGCGCATGACACATTACGAAGGGATCGGACGACCTACCCTTATAGCTCGGCCTCTCCTAGGCCGAGGCCATTCACCAGCACGACTGTCAAAGTATCCGCAAGCATTTGGATAAGGACACCTGGGCCAAGATCAGTTACAACAAGATTATTCCCCACATGTGGGGGGAATATTTCATCATCATCACTTACATGTGGACCTGACAGCTGGCACACCCTCATTGGTGAGGAAACTACACACATGCACATTACATGCATAGGGGGTACATTACACCCCCAAGGCCTTATATAAAGGGATCATCCCCTACCTTGCGAAAGGGACACATATTGAAACCCTAGCTGAAATTCTGTCTAAGTTTACACTGTAGAGGGAGAAAGAGCTTGAGAGGTTGTATCCATGGCCACTAGTGCCTTCTTTCAGTGATATTACTCACACACACTCACAGTGGACGTAGGCCGGTTGGGCTGAACCACTTATGTTCCTGTATTCATTCCTCTTCTCCTCACCTCATTCTTGCCTTATTCATACAACTGTGCTGCCATTGTTACACCTGTGTCGAGCTAGCAAACTCCTCACCTGGTGGTGCTGATTTTCGGCATCATCAATTTTATTGGACATGGAATAAGCATAATCGAATGGTGGCAAGTGAAAACACGTTTGGCAAAGCATTTAGACAAGATTGTTGTTTGACAGAGACAACAACTTGCGGCAAAGCTTCTGGCTCGTATAATGATCGCCAATATTGCAGAGTCCATCTAAAATTCTCCTATTTCTCACTCTTTAGAAAAGAAAATGCAATGCAAAAAATATTACCCATTGGAAGTGACCCCAATCATCTCAAATAAGGGCATATTGTACCGATTGGTCTTGTAGGCGAAATCGATCATAAGTACACTCGGGAAATATTTCACCAACAAGAAAGAGGTGGGATGTGCAAAAAATAAGTACTCCACCACATCAGTTTGCTCATTCCTTCTATGCTAGTGGACATATCTCTTTTTCGCGAGAAAATGCATTAACTGTTGCATGGCGGTGCGACCTTGCATTTCAATGTTCTTCATTTTGCTTTTAGCGTCATATATTGTTCGTACGGATACTTTCTTCGGGTCCACCCCATTATTTATCATCTCAGAAGCAATGTTCCATTCTTCTTGGGAGAGTCGGTCGGCATATGGGTGTTCAATAAGTGATTTGGACACACCTCGTGGTTACGTAGCCCACATAAAACTTCAACCCCCAACGACTATTATCATAGGGAATGCCTTTCAATCGAAAGGGGCAATCACATTTTTGCGTTTCGAAAGAATGATTCCTCTTCTTATCCATCCCCTCATCTTTTTTGGGTCTATGAAGCTCGTTTCACTTACAACCAAGTACGACTCTCCTCTTTCGGACTAAACTAGCCTTGTCAGATGTCAGAATGATCATAACTGCATGAATCTTGTGACCAAGTTATTGACACCAATCAATCATCTTTTCGCGGTCATAAAAAAGTTGCACAAAATGAACATTGTTAAATGAAAGGACAGTTTAAATGGAAATTTAAAGTATAAATGTAAAATCATGTTGAGTACAATATAAATAAACTAAACATGCCTCCTTAGTGGTGAATTATACTGTATGGTCTTGATTAATCACATTAGTATCCAATCCTTCATTTATTTTGGCATCCTAACAATTCATACAATTGAATTATGTCATACAATAATGTCATACATTAAATCTCAAAGTGTTGAAATTTAACTATGTAATATGGTTTTTTACCATTCACGTTGTGAAATCTGGAAATAAATCACACAAACATTTGGGTGAGGTCGATGTCGTTGCTTGTTCGCTTATATTCAGTTCATGCATATTCGCTTTCTCGGTGAAAGCATGACGCGACTAAGAATGTGTCTCAGAAGTGCGTACTCTCTAGGCTCAAGTGAAATCCTGTCGCTCAAGTAATAATCCGATAAGTCGGGTATCGATCCTCAGGAAAATAGGACAACGGGGTTGTAACGACGTTGGACAGACGAAGGAATCCTAACTCTGACTTCAAAGAAAAAGAAAAGATGATTGGTTTAGATATTGACTACAACTAAATGCAATTTTGAAATTATGAAAGAAATGTAACTATTACAAATTACCTAAAATACTAATGATGAATGATTTAAAACTCGAACTATATGATGAAGAAAACAGGACGGGAATACAATCCCTCAACCCTAGTGTATTGCAAGTATAAAACTAATCATAAATTTAAGTGATTAATTAGACCCAGAATTTAGTACTCCCAAGCATTACGTATATGAGGTTCAATCTCGCATAATACTTAATCAGAGGACGAGTAAATCGGTATTGCGATAGTTACACTCGAATTGCATTCTGAAGCATCCAGATTACCCTGAATCAAACGAGACCCAAAGATCTACAATTGTTGCGTTCGATGCAATACGATCGTTATAAATCATTAAATTCAGAGGATTAATTTTATACACATACAACTAACACATTAGGTTGAGTTCATGTATCCCGACCTTTAAAATCTAGCCGGACATATGAAAATTTGAAAACAACACGTTAGGAATGAAAGAACCCATTTTTATTAATGAATGAAGATGAAGAAAGATGAAAATAGTAATGAACAAGCAACTAGAACAAATATTGAAACAAATTTCAGAATGATTTTACTTGAATTGCAACTTGAAAGTAACTAGGGTTTTTGATTCTCCTCCTCCTAAATGAATTACCAAGCTTCCTTCAGGAATTAGAAGTCCCTTTTTTTTTTACGTTTGGGAGGAGTTACAATTTATAAATTACGAAATACAAGAGTTTGAAACAAATAGGATTCTATTTTTATAAGTGGATAAATTCAAAAATTAGAGAACAGAACCGATCCGGGTAAATGGTTCGGTTCGGTTCCATCTTTTGTAACCTTTACAGAAAGTTCTTCGAGCATGGGATCGATTCGTTATTTGCCAGATTCGGTTTGGTTCCATCTTTTCACCTCTTCACAGGAAGTTTTCCTAAGGTGGATTCGACTCGTTTTTCCATTACTTCGGCTCGGTTCCCTTTTTCCATCCTTTACAGAAACTTTGCCTATGAGGGATTCGGTTCATTTTTAGCTCCTTGGGTTCGGTTCTGTCTTTGCCAGTTTTTACAGAATCCTTTTCTTCTTGTATTTCTTTGAAGGTTTTGGGTACGGAACTCAGATTAAAACACCGAACACCTGCAAAATAGATGACGAACACACGAAACTCGACGTATCCATTAGAAACTTGTCATTATCGAAGATATGAGATAAATCCACTTGAATTACATTACGCGGAGTGATAAAACCCTCTAATTTAAGGGGATAAATGGGAAAAATTTATGCCTAATCAAACCCCCCTAACTTAGAACGCTGATCGTCCCGAGCAATGTAAAAGAATCAAAACATAATCTAGCTTGTAACTGGGATATGATACCTCTTTCGCGGGTGCGTGATTGAATTTAGCGTATGCAACAAGCCTTTAAACCCCTAGGTTACCCTAGTAGGATGAGTTGTGTCTCGTGAGGGTTTGCAGAGAATATACCCACAAAATTCGACTCAAAGAAACTTCAAAATACGCAAAAATTGTATAATTCAAACTTTCCTAGAAAATAATCATCATCAAGACATGTTCAAGAGTCTCAAATCATACTACGTGTGTGCGAAGCCAAAAAATTTAATTGTGAATTTCCACCGATTGAACATTACGTTACTCATCAGAAAATTCGTTTTGATTTCAAAATCTCACGGGATGCTCTCACAAACGAATCACTCGGAATGTGGTTATTCTCTCGATGTGCGTGATATAAAGAGTAAATATATTGGAACCAAGTTCACGCACACAAGAAGAAAGACGAAACTTTTTGGGTGAAAAGATCTCATCAATGGAATACGGTTTGAAAAACGGGAACATTGCCTCTTACACATACGTCTTATCTCTTTTATTATCTTTTCGTATCTTAGCTCTCCACGCGGAAACTAATTTTTCAATTTGGACTCGGTTAGGATATTTTCGGGTAAAAGGTGTATTGGGTAAAATTGGAAAAGGTTAAGCATTTCGGAATTGGAAAGTTTTTCTTATGATGTCCGTTAGTGCTTTTCCGGGCTTTTGCTCATTTTCTTCTTCTTTTTCTATTTTTTCTATTTTTCACTTCTTTTCTTTTCTTGCTATTTTTGTTGAGCATATCTATTTTTTTCTTGCCCCTTTTTATGCACTTTTCGGACTTTATTTGATGAATATTTAATTTTCACAATTCCGGGCTAATTGGGTTTTTCGGGTTATCAAACGAAAAGAAAAAAAAATTATTAGGCTCAAATTGGGTTGCAAAAGGGATAATTTTTTCCTACTTTTTCTGGCCAATATTTTTGGGTGACAAACGAGGGCCTACTTCATTGTCCAACAGACTAATTGCTTTACCATATGCGTTTCGAGATGAATTAAGTTTAGAGATCAATTTTGACACATTTTTCAAAGCAATATCACACACATTTTTCATAACCGATCAAAAATAAAGGATTGAGATCCTCGACGACTTTTTAGACGCTGAAAAGAACTTTGAGTTAAAAATTAACTCGAATTGATTTATAATTTTCACAAAGATGAAAGGCTCGAATCTCACCGGGGCTGTTAATCTCCATTTTTATTCGTTAAGTCGTCTATGTTCGCTCAATTTCCATCTTTGGTCAATTTCGGCTTTGTGTATTGTGTTTTTACAAATTGAGACTTTAAACCGACTATTAATGATATTTTCGAAAAATTTGAATTCCAATTTTTATTTATTTTGAACAAAAATATTTTTGGATTTTTGGATTTTTTAAAATTTTATGATTTTTTTTTTGAGATTTTTGTGCATTTTTTAGAATTTGTGAAGTTTTAGAAATACTCACTTGTGATCCCCCTAACTTAGACTTTTGCATTGTCCTCAAGCAAAAATGACGAAAAACTAACTCAAAGCGAATTAAAAGTGCGGAAGAATAAAACAAGCAAATGAAACAGAAATGCAACTTTTATATGTAGAAAGAACAAACTGTGTTACATAGGATAAGGGAAAAAAACACGCAAATAACATTGAGCAAACAACCATTTTAAATACAAACAAACAGCAAACACCGATAGGGGCTTCATTGGGGGGGCTGATTGGAGGACCCGGGTGCACGTGGATCATAGGGGTCATAAAAGAAAGATGGTGGGGGACCGCCAAAGTTGAGCTCATAGAGGTGGGCTTGGAGTTCGTGCATCATCCTTGTGTCTCTCCGATAAACCCCTTGGTCCTTGCGATAGGCAGCTTGATCTTGGTTGTATTGGGTGATGAACCCGTTAAAACGGGATTCCACCGCTGCCATCCGTCTATCAAAATTAGCACCCGGGGGCTCGAAATCCGAGTCATCATCTTCATTGTATTCTTCCTCTTCAGCCCCTTCCATATCAACGTCTTTCACCACCGACTCTTCAACATGAATTTTGTCCTTATCCTCTAAATTGATCGCCTTCGGGGCTGCTCAAATGGCAACCCTTTGCTGGGCACTCCTCGTACGGGATACCTTACCAATGGGCTCCGGTAGGCGGGGGAAAGCTTGTGGTGGATGGATACCAGCGTCGGCTAAGAGGGACGTGAAGCGGTGAAAATGATATCTGTTTAAAGCATCCTGGCCAGATTGATGGTGAAATCGGGGTCGAACAGGTGGTACACAAGTGTTGCTTGGTGAGGGCGCATCGCCGAGTCATTAGAAGTTTGAAGCAAATTGGCGCACACGATATGGAACGTGATGCACGCCTTGTCATTGAGACGACCCACGGGGAAAGTACCCTGGTTCCAAAAGTCTTCGAGCGCAAGTCGGTCAATGCATTGGTGTTTTGGAATGGTTGGGTAGTCGTATACATTCGCGTGGGGAACGCCCTTTTCAGCAAGCTTGCGGGCGAGGATGGCTAAGATGAATGGAATGGAGGGCCGTCAACAAAGGATTGGCACGCAAAGTCGCCCGTGCGGACGAGAGTGCCATAGAAGGCCCGAACTTCATCCGCCCAAACGATTGGATGAGGCTCTTGAAAGTATTGCGTCCACCCCCTCTGGCGAAAACGGGCTGTAACGGGGTGGGGCAGCTCGTCCCAGTTGACAACCCTCGCAATGTGTAATTGGCGGGCGAAACTAAAGAAACGTTCACACCATACTCGCTACATGTGGGAGTGGTATTGCCCATTGCCGTTGGGCAGAACTTCGATTGATAGATATTTTGGCGGGAGAGCGGGATTGGCCATTGGGGAAATCTGAGACTTAGGAGAAGGAAGACTAGGGTTTGTAAAGAGGGAGAGAGTGTTGGAGGTGTGAGGGGAAGAGGAAGGAAGAGAAGGTATTTATAGGTGGTGGGGAGGGGTTTGGGTGAGGATTTTTTTAGGGAAAAGGGGGTGGTTGTGTTGTAGGGAAAAAGGGAATAATGGGGAGAAGAGAGGGGATAAGGGGGTTGAATGGGTTCCTCGGGAAGAAGCAAATTTGAGAGAGCAGCTACAGCGGAAATATTGCGACTTCTCAAATAAAAAACCAATTTTAATTAAACCCAAATTTTAGTTAAACCCTAAGACATGCATCTAGATGATTTATCAAATAAAATATAGCATGCAGGATAAAACAAATTGAAGAACGTGTGTGCTCGCGTTCAAATGATCAAATTATATATAAAACCCTTTTAACACAAACAAACCCTAAACATACAGCAGTATGTGATTGAATAAATTGATAATCTACGCAAGAACATTCAAACACATGCAATTAAGGAAAAATCCCCCACAGGGACAAAACCATTTATTTTCACTATAATTTATAAGAAAACGGCTTACAATCGGATTATAATGAAAATACAAGTTGACTAAGAATTACCCTCGGGTATCGGATTCTGTAGTCGCGGCTGGAATTATCCCTTTCCAGTAAGGCTACAATGAAGAAGAAGAATGGTCTCCTCCACAAGGGTTGAACAAACCAAAGTTGTGTTCTTGGGTTGCAAAAGGATTCACAAATATTTGGCAAGGATGTGTGAATCAAAACATGAGTCTTGGGACTAAAAAATATGAAGACTAGATGTATTTGGACTCTCAAATTCGTCTCCTAAAGTCTTGCAAAACAACTCTCCCGAAGTTGGTATTTATAGGGAAATACATGAAGAGACCCACGATTTTAAACTGCTGAAATTCTATCCAGCGTACAGCGGGTACCCCTGCGAACCGGTTCGCCCCCCCCCCCCCCCCGAACCGGTTTCGGGCTGGGTTCGGGAAAGTGTGCTGGGAACAGGTGCTTAAACACTTAGAAAAATTCCCAGAATTTTCAATGAACATATCTCCATTTTCAACGGGCCATAACTTGTTCACCGTAGCTCGGATTGAGGTGTCGTTTCTTCCAGTATCTTTGTTGCGGCAAGCTCTTCAACTTTCCAGTTGATCGGTCCTCCGGACGATGGCTGTAAAATTTCCAATTTTCCCTTGAACATCCCTATCATGCCTTGTTTCACTGATTTGACTTCTCTTGCGTTCCACTTGCATTATGAGCCTACAATCAAGGAACGTGAAGTCGTTGATGCAGATGAGGGACATATTTAGTGGAGATAATGCATGCTTGATTCTCGGAATTCGGATAGAGTCCGTCATGTGAGATCGTGAGGTGACGTGCCAAATGTAGCGGCGTACGACAAAATAAATGAAACATTTCGGACATGAGAAAAATGTCCTTACAAATCTCCCCCTATGTCTATGCCGGTACATACATAAAAAATCCGAATTATCAAATATGAAATTGCCTATACAAATTTACCCTCCCATGAACCCAAAACTGGAAAAGGTACAAGTGAATAGTCTTCATCGTTTGTTCTTCAAATCGTCAGGAATCTCAAATCTTTTCTCATCAGGGTGTGAAATTTAGTGATCATCAATGTAGTACCTACACACATGAGATAAAGCAAAATACCAAATCGAACCGATCCGGTTCAGGGGCGATTCGATTCGATTCTGGGTATTTTTATTTTTTCGATTTTCCCAAATCGAACCGATCTGGCTTGGGGATTCGGTTCGGTTCCATCTGTGACAAAACTCCTTATCTCAGTCTGTTGCTCTGGAATCCTATTCTCTCACTTTTCTAGACGCTTGGCCTTATGCTCCCACTTGAATTTCTCGATGCCCTCTTAAATGTTGTGTTGGAATGTGTGATCTTACCCCTATCCTTACGTAACCTACCTACGAACTCACTATAATCTACCAAAGCGTAACTACTATACACAATAATTCACCCCATATGCATCGAGGGTGCGACAACCTCTCTTGTCAGCTCAATTGACCCCATAAATGGGGTCCGACAATCAAACGGTGTTAACTTCTTCCACACACGCCTCTAGATATGGCTTTAGTCTTTATCCATTTACTTTGAATGTATTCCCCCCTTTCAAATCCTCTAACTCAACAGCTCCGTGAGGGAAAACATTCCTTACAACGAACGGGCCAGACCATCGTGACTACAACTTGCCCGAAAATAGATGAAGCCGAGAGTTATAGAGAAGCACTTTTTATCCTGGAAGAAACTCTTTGCGTCGAATGATGTTATCGTCAGCGAGTTTCATCCTTTCTTTGGAAATTTTTACGTTCTCATACGCATCATTGTGTATCTCTTCTAGCTCAATTATTTGAAGCTTACGATCCATGTCATAGTTCAACTTGAAATCGCCCAATACGTCTTGTGCTCTAGTTCAACGGGAAGATGGCAAGATTTGCCATACACAAAGCGGAATGGGGACATGCTGAGCGAGTTTTTATATGCGGTACGATAGGACCATAGTGAATCGTTCAATCGAAGTGACCAATCTTTTCGGGTGGGATTGACGGTCTTCTCGAGAATGTTTTCAATCTCACGATTCGCTAGTTCATCCTGCCCATTTATTTATGGGTGATAGATCGTTTGAACCTTGTGAAGGACACCATACTTTCTCATAAGCTTCTCGAATGGCCTGCTGCAAAAGTGCGTGCCATTATCACTGATTATCGCTTTTGAAGCACCGAAGCGGGAAAGTATGTGTTCCTATAGGAACCTAATCACCACTTTATTGTCATTAGTCTTGGTAGCTATAGCTTCTACCCATTTAAAAACATAGTCTACTGCGACGAGGATGTATAGGAAACCAAAAGTTAGGGGAAAAGGGCCCATGAAGTCAATACCCCAGCAGTTAAAGACCTCAATAATGAGTATTGGGGTTAATGGCATCATGTCGCGTCGGGTTATCGCCCCCATTCGTTGACACCTATCGCGGGATTTGTAACAGTTATTCACATCTCGAAAGATTGTGGGCCAATAGAGGTCGCATTGAAGGATATTAGCAGCCATCTTTTTCGTCGAAAAGTGACCTCCACAAGCTTCCGCATGATAGAATTGGATGACTTTTGGGATCTCATCATCCGGTACACATCGTCGGATGATTTGGTCGGCGTAATATTTAAACAGGAAAGGATCGTTCGTAGAAAAACATGCATGACCAAGTAATAAACCTCTTCTTATCTTGCGGCGTCCAATCGGGAGGGACGACTCTTGTGACAAGGTAGTTCACTATATTCGCAAACCAGGGCAAAGAAGAGGTAGCAAAGAGTTGCTCATCTGGAAAGTATTCGTCTATGGGTATTGGATCTCTAGGGACGTCGAACGAAAGCCATGATAAGTGGTCGGCAACGATGTTTTCTACTCCTTTCTTATCTTTAATGGAGAGATTAAACTCTTGTAGGAGTAGGATCCACCTAATGAGGCGGGCTTTGCGTCTTTCTTCGCAAGTAGGTATTTCAATGCCACGTGGTCGGTGAAGCAAGTGATGGGAGAACCAATAAGGTAGGGTCAAAATTTATCAAGGGCAAAGACTACCGCTAACAACTCTTTCTCTGTGGTAGAGTAATTGAGTTGTGGTCTGGTAAGAGTCCGGCTAGCGTAGTAGATGACATGAGCCTATTTGTGTTTTCTTTGGCCCAAAACATACCCTATCGCATAATCACTAGCATCACACATGAGTTCGAATGGTAAAGACCAATCCGGAACTTGCATGATGGGAGAGGACACAAGCATGGTTTTCAGTTTTTCAAAAGCGCTATGGCATTCTTCCGTTCACTCAAATGGCGTGTCCTTCATGAGGAGGTTGCTTAAGGGCCTAGCGATGGCGCTAAAGTCCTTAATGAACCGTCGATAAAACCCTGCGTGGCCCAAGAAGGAGCGCACGTCTTTGAGCGATTTTGGTGGGGGTAGATCGGCTATGACATTTATCTTAGCTCTATCAACTTCTATCCCTTTAGATGAAACTATATGGTCAATAACTATTCCCTCAGTGACCATGAAATGGCATTTCTCCCAATTCAACACTAAGTTCTTATCCACACATCGGGCAAGTACTTTTTCTAGTTTTTCTAGACAAAGATCGAAATAGGTGCCAAAAACGCTAAAATCGTCCATGAACACTTCAATTCCTCTCGCGACCATATCACTGAATAGGCTCAACATGCACCTTTGAAAGGTCGCGGGTGCATTACACAAGCTGAATGGCATACGTTTGTAGGCAAACGTACCAAAAGGGAAAGTGAAGGTCATTTTCTCCTTGTCAAGTACATCTACCTCAATTTGGTTATATCCGGAATAACCATAAAGGAAGCAATATTAAGGGTGGCCCTCTACTCTCTCAAGCATCTGATCAATAAATGGTAAAGGGAAATGGTATTTCCTAGTTTCCGCATTGAGTTTCCAGTAATCAATGCAAATGCGCCACCTGATGGTGGTACGTTGGGGGAATAGCTCTCCCTTAGAATTCTCAATCACTGTCATGCTCGACTTTTACGAGACAACTTGAATAGGGCTCACCCACTTGCTATCCGAGATTGGGTAGATATTCCCGGCATCCAATAGCTTAATGATTTCGGTTCTCACCACTTCTTTCATATTAGGGTTTAGCCTTCTTTGTATTTCTCTCGAGGGCTTGACATCCTCTTCGAGATGGATCTTGTGGGTGCAAATCAAAGGACTTATCTCTTTCAAATCAGCAATGCACCAACCAAAAGCACCTTGGTGTTTCCTCAGAATCTTTAGCAATTTACCCTCATGTTCTTCATTTAGGCTAGATAAGACAACAATATGAAATGTCTCATCCTCTCCTAGGTACGCATATTTAATATGGGAGGGCAGTTTCTTCAATTCAAGGGTCGAAAATTTGTCACTGGAGGGAACCATGCGTGTGTCCCTCGACGGTAGCTCCTCGAATCGAGAAACCCAACTTACGTCTCTCGTGTCTCACGTCCTCGTCCGACGCTCTCTCATCAGGTAAATCTCTCAACTCCTCAACCTCACTCTCGAACCCGGTGTACGTTCCCTCACTCTTGCGGCTCGATACTAAATAGGATCCCAGGGCATCTCCATAATAGTTTTCCTAAAAATACTCCTCTACGATCTCGTCGATTAGACTCACCGCGTGAAGATCATCTTCTTCCCTCGTATGTTAGGCTATATGGAAGATGTTAATCTCTAAGGTCATGTTCCCAAAGGTGAGTTGCATCTGCCCATTTCGAATATTGATAATTTCATTATCCGTAGCTAAGAATGGGCGCCCAAGAATGATGGGAACATGATTGCACGAGGCGAATGAGGGCTTCGTGTCCCAAATGATAAAGTCTACCGGGAAGTAGAAAGAGTCAACTTAGATGATCACGTCCTCAACTATACCTCTTGGGATCTTCATGGTTCGATCCGCTAATTGGAGAGTGATCTATGTGGGCTTCAGGTTGCCCAGATCAAGTTGCCTATAGATGGCGTAAGGGAGGATATTGACACTTGCTCCCAAATTAAGTAAGGCTTTTTCGATCTTATTTTCTTCAATAATGCAGGAAATAGTGTGTGCACTGGGATCTTTGAATTTTGGTGGAAGATCTTTAAGTAGAATGGAGCTCACGTTTTGTGCAAAAAATATATTTTTCTTTACCTTCATCCTCCTCTTTACCGTCAACAAGTCTTTGAGGACTTTTGCATAAGCTAGAATTTTCTTAATAGCATCGAGGAAAGGTAAATTTAGCTTCACTTGCTTAAGTACGTCTAGCACTTCATCATGGGGGTTTCCTTTGTGGGAAGGAATCAACCTTTAAGGAAACGGTGCCGCGGTGGGTGGTTTCACTACTACTTCGGGCTCACTAGTATCCTCTTTATCACGCTCATTCAAGGGGACATCTTCGGCCTCTTTCGTGCCAGGCGAAATTTCCTTATCTTTGGTTGCGTCATGTGGGAGAGGTGATAAAACAACGACTCTCCCACTACGAAGAGTGGTCACAGCTTGACATTGCTCCTGATGTTCTGTCGAGGTGGAGCTAAACTAATTTGACCTTGGGGCGGTCTTTGGCCCTGGGCAGGAAACTTGCCTTTCTCTTGGATACTCAATTATGATTGCAACTATGAAATGTTCGCATTCATGTCGTTGATCATGCGCTCATGCCTAGCATTAGTTGCAGTCTGGGTATTGATAAAGTGGTTGATTGTATCTTCGATATTTCTCCGCTGTGGAGTGATATATGCTCCTTGAGGTGGTGGTGCTTGCACATGTCCTTGCATGTGTGGAGCTTGTTGAAAGTGCGATGGTGGAGGAAGGGCAACATGTGAATTAGGATTCATCGCAGCATGTTGTTTCCCATAGCTAAAACCAGGGTGGTTTTTCCATAAAGGGTTGTAAGAATTCCCGTGCGGTGCACCGAAATTACCCTTGAATCCTCCTATACCACTCATTTGTTCTTGAAGCATCACTTGGTAGGTAGGTATAGTCGGGCATTCCTCAGTTGAATGGCCCGCCTCACAAATCCCGCACACCTTCTCGACGGGGTTTGGGATAGATCCAGTTGGTCCTCTTCTATAAATCTCACGTAGGTCTCGCAGTCCTTTCTCAAGTACATCTAATTGACTGCCCGTCATATAATTCTTTTCGACGTGAAATAGGCCGGACGCCGATGGAGTGGTGGTCACTTGGCAATTTTAATTTTGAGCATTATGGTCCGATGTATCCCAGGATTGGGTAGTATCGACGACATACCACAGGTGAAGCTCAACATCATGGGCGTCTAAGTCGACGAACGGACCACTACCCATGGTTTCAACGAGTTGCTTGGAATTAAGTTTCAACCCATTATGGATGAAGGAAATGATTTTCCCTTTATCAAATCCATGGTAGGGGCATGAAGTAGCTAACTCATTGAAATGCTCATAACATCGATTGAACGACTCATTTTCTAATTGTCGAAAAGTTTGAATTTGAGCCTTGATGGAGTTCCTTTGATGTCGAGGAAAGAATTTCTTGAGAAATTTAAATTGCAACTCATTCCAGGATGCAATCGAGCTTGGAGGTAAAGACCATAGCCAAGTCTTAGCCTTATCTTTCAGCGAGAATGGGAAGAGTTTGTTTGATGCGGATTACCTCTTATGTGCAAGTTTAATCATTGAGGGTTTCACACACATCCTCAAATTCCTTGATATTGAGATATGGTTTTTCAGAATCCATCCCATGGTAATGGGGGAGCATCTGGATCATCCCATTTTTAAAACGAAATTACCCTGCATTATATGAGAGTATAATGCATCCCGGAGTGACAGTGCGCTCAGGATATAAAATTTCTCTCAAAGGGCGGTACGGGGCCTCTTCCTCACCCGCGTTTGCACTATCGTGTTACGACATATCTCTCTCTCTCAAAGGCTCGGTATCCTCACTTGGTATACTCAGGGCGTGCTCTGAAGTGTGTCCTAAGAGGGAAAATAAAGTGTTATTTGCGATTGAGTGTGACGGTGTGGGAGGTGGAACCTAGAATGGTGGATCGTTAGGAGTGTGAGGGCTATTAGGGTCGTACTCTCCTATCGGGTTTTTGTGAATATGGATTGGAGTACTATGGGGAGTTGGAGTGAGTTAATAGGTTTTCATTAACTGGCTTATGAGAGATGATGATGAATATTTTTGTGATTTTTCAAATTTTTATATGTTTTTGGATTTTTGGAAATTTTTGGTCAAAGTTTGAGATTGAATTGATATAATCCTAAGTCTACCAAATTCCCCGGCAACAGCGCCAAAAACTTGACGCGACTAAGAATGTGTCTCAGAAGTGCGTACTCTCTAGGATCAAGTGCAAGCCTGTCGCTCAAGTAATAATCCGATAAGTCGGGTATCGATACTCAGGAAAATAGAACAATCGGGTTGTGACGACGTTGGACAGACGAAGGAATCCTAACTCTGACTTTAAAGAAAAAAAAAAGATGATTGGTTTGGATATTGACTACACCTAAATGCAATTTTAAAATTATGAAAGAAATGCAACTATTCTAAATTACCTAAAATACTAACGATGAATGATTTAAAACTCAAACTATATGATGAAGAAAACATGATGGGAATACAATCCCTCAACCCTAGTGTATTGCAGGTATAAAACTAATCGTAAAATTAAGTGATTAATTAGAGCCAGAATTTAGTACTCCCAAGCATTACGTATATGAGGTTCAAGCCCGCACCATACTTAATCAGAGGACGAGTAAATCGGTATTGCGATAGTTACACTCGAATTGCATTCTGAAGCATCCGAGTTACCCTGAAACAAATGAGATCCAAAGATCTACAATTATCGCATTCTATGCAATACGGTCGTTATAAATCATTAAATTTAGAGGATTAATTTTATACACATGCAAGTAACACATCACGTTGAGTTCATGTATCCCGACCTTTAAAATCTAGCCGGACATATGAAAATTTGAAAATAATACGTTAGGAATAAAAGAAACCATTTTTATTAATGAATGAAGATGAAGAAAGATGAAAATAGTAATGAACAAGCAACTAGAACAAAGATTAAAACAGAAATCAGAATGATTTTACTTGAACTGCAACTTAAAAGTAACTAGGGTTTTTTATTCTCCTCCTCATAAATGAATTACCAAGATTCCTTCAGGAATTAGAAGCCCCTTTTTTTACATTTGGGATGAGTTACAATTTATAAATTACGAAATACAAGAGTTTGAAACAAATAGGATTCTATTTTTACAAGTGGATAAATTCAAAAATTCGAGAACAGAACCGATCCGGGTAAATGGTTCAGTTCGGTTCCATCTTTTGTAACCTGTACAGAAAGTTCTTCGAGCATTGGATCGTTCGTTATTTGCCAGCTTCGGTTCGGTTCCATCTTTTCATCTCTTCACAGGAAGTTTTCCCAAGGTGGATTCGGCTCGTTTTTCCATTACTTCGGCTCGGTTCCCTTTTTCCATCCTTTACAGAAACTTTGCCTATGAGGGAATCGGTTCATTTTTAGTTCCTTGGGTTCGGTTCTTTCTTTGCCAGTTTTTACAGAATCCTTTTCTTCTTGTATTTCTTTGAAGCTTTTGGGTACGGAACTCGGATTAAAACACCGAACGCCTTCAAAATAGATGACGAACACACGAAACTCGACGTACCCATTAGAAACTTTCCATTATCGAAGATATGATATAAATCCACTTGAATTACATTACGCGGAGCGATAAAACTCTCTAATTTAAGGGGATAAATGGGAAGAATTTATGCCTAATCAAGGCACGTTGAGTAGATACATTCAGTACAATGAGATTGTGTATATATTGTCAAAATGTATCATTTAGTACTGAGTCATCTAACTGGAATGATAATACATTAATCAGTACAAAAATAATTGACAATATAGTAACAAAAGTCAATAAAAATACATACAACGTTTAATAATTGAACTTTAATTTTAATATAAATACCACAACCAGTTACAACTGCTACAAGAATACATACGGTGTCAGGTAACCGTGGATGTAAAACCAAGGCCACATCAAACCGTGGAGTCCTTACCACGGTTACATGAAATCGCCATTAATGATCCCACAACCAACTATAACCGTGGGACAGGATACAGTCACTTTGTGACTGAAAGTGATTGTCATTTATGGCGATGAGCAACTGTAAGTGCAGTCACCCAGATTGTTTTTGAATATTTTTGTCATTTTAAATGTTGTTTTACAAATTATATAGTATGTAGATGTGTTTTAATACCTTAAAATCATCAAACAAGCATTGAATATTCTGAGTTTGGGAAGCTTGATCATCAACTTTCTTTTTCTCAACCATTGTAATGTAGCCCCTTTATCCTTGATTTCTGTATAGAAACAACACAACAAACACACGAAAATGGAGATTTGGGAAGAAATGAACAAGATGATTTTGCCTAGGTTTAACCGTAGGTTTGAAGCTTTTGGTGGGAAAATCAACCGATTAGATTTTTATTTCTTATGGTGTTTTAGATTATGCGATGTTAGTTTGTGTGTAATTTTTTGTTTAGTTTGGGGTATATTAGACATTTTAAAGAAAATAAATGGAACAACGCTTTTGGGTGGGGTTAGTAAAGTTTGGGTTTAAATTTTGTGTGGTGTTTTGGAGTTAGTTTTTGGTTGTAAATATCAGGACCCTAAAATAAGTGCCAAGAGAAATAAAGAGATAGATCTAAATGCATGGTAAATAAAGAAATGGATCGTTTATTTTTAGTGGAAATCAAAAAGTGTCGGGTGAATTAAGGTAAGAAAGGGAGGGGAATGGAAAAATTGGTGCCACGTGAAGATTTCTAATTGGATTTTGGCATTAATTGTAAGGGTTCTGCATTAACACCTCTAATATTACTGTATTATATGTACTAACATGCAACCCGCGTAATGCGTAAACTCCTAGAAATGGTATACGTAAGTAGTAAATATTGAGGTTATGTGGATGTAAAGATCTGTGATAGCATATCCAACAAAATATGTGAAGGTCAGCAAATATTTAAAGCAACAATTTAGTGTACGTATTATTTCTACAAAATTATAGCAAACACTACAGACATTGCAACTGAAGCATGGATTTGAAGAAAGAACTGAAAAAGACATGCTTATAAATTTTATTGAGGAAGTATGTCCTTTAATTTCTTGCATGTAGTGGAATATTTAATCTTCACCGTCTATGGGTTTGTTCCTGCCATTGAAAAAAAAAACACCCGACATAAATTTTAGAGACTCTTAGATGAAGAGTTATAGAGGAGAATTGAATGAAGTTTAAGAAAATTATTATGTGGTTTTATACCTATCAAATATGAAATTTAAATGCATGAAAATAAAAAATAAAAAATAAAAAATAGATAACCCATCTAGACAACCCCACATCTAGAGTGATTTCACAAACATCCTCATCTATAAATTGTAGTGATAAGATCGAAGGGCGGTCTTCAATTCATACTTTTTCGACTTTGTGGCATATTTGAAGATCTTTTGAAGCTTCTCCATCAGTTGATGCAAATGTATTTGATGGCAGTGAGGACATCCCTTACTCCAAAAATAACGTTAATGTAGTTAGACATTGGAGCGTCGAGGTTACCTAGTCTCACAATGTGGAGGAGAAACCTAAGAGCTATTGGGTTTGAGTGAACTTGTTTGTTTAATAGAGGATGGGATAGAAGAGAAAGTGACTTTCAAGAGGAAGATGAAAAGAGAGGCAAGTATTGATAGAAAATGTGGAGGGTTAATTGATAAGGGGATGTTAATAGCCGGTTAGCAGTGAGCAGCTGAATGGTTTAGAAGAGGAGAGGACACCTCCTTTTGGTTTTGATTGTGCTCCATGAAGCCACGTGGACACTCTATACATCCATCAAACTTAAATGGAGGGTTCCGTAATATAGATATAATATAGATAACTAGCATGCAACCCGTGCGATGCACGGGCATTTTAAAAAATTTCTCTCATAATACATTATGAAGAAGGCTAAATAATTATTGAACACATATGTATCACCGTCCACCATTGTATCACATATAAAGTATATCAAAGATAATGGAGTAAGAAATTAAATATAGTCGAATAATCACGATTGAAATACATTCGAATAATAAAAGACGAGTAACATTGATTGAGTAAACACATTTTTAGTATAGAAACTAATGGTAAAACAAAATATTAGCAAGATTACAATAAAGAAATTCCGATGAATATGTTATTTGTTTTGGCTATATACATAATTTACAAAGATGCACGTATTACAATGTGTGGATAATTTATAATTATTATAACATAATATGATCATTATATAATCAGTGTTATCCACACGTTAAAATTCAATTTAAAAAAGAAAAAAATTGAGTGATAAATATGGACGATTCTATAGCAGAATCAATGTCCCTTTGTTACTTTCTTTCTTTCTTTCTTTCGTTCTTCTTCTTCTTCTTCTTCTTCTTCTTCTTCTTCTTCTTCTTCTTCTTCTTCTTCTTCCTCTAAGATCATTTTTAAAACTCAAATCTTCAGAAACTATAACATTATGATAGTGAATGTATCAAAGTATTTCTAGCTAAAGAAATATATTAAACTAAGAATCTCCCAATCTTTATGCATCATGTAAAAATTGATTTAACAAAATACTAACCACTGAACTTGTATACATATAACCAAAGTATAACCTAACAAATATATACAAATTTATAATCAACAAATAATAGGACTACATCCAAAAAGTGAGGCCCTAACAATGTTATATGATTATGTGAATCACATATTCCATCACAAAGTTGTAACAAAAATACATGAAAACTATAAATAATAATACCAACTAAATGATGAATGACTTAATAAGAATATATAATAAGAATGAATTGGAAAGAAAGACATATATATATCTAGTTTTTGATTTTTATACATATATGATGTCAATTATTTATAGTTAAAAAAAACAGAGCCACGAGGATCTCAATACCTTTAATTTCAAAAATATACTAACGGGATATGTTGATGCTAAGTGAACATAGATTCCTTTGAAATAATTTATCATACACCGTAAATATGGTGTATCTTGAACCTAGTTTGGTTCAGAGATAACCTAGACCCCCACACCTAGAATGACATCGTTACCCCAATGTATGTATATAGGTAATATTGATGATTTTCATCTTCTGTTATGTCGCCAACGCAGGCTCTTTCACCATAAAATTTGTAATTACGTAACTCCTATTATGCGACTTCATTTGCTCATTGAGAACTGTATTAACCCACAAAGATGAAAAAAATTGAAGTCGCACGAAGAGCTTGGTAGAGGGACTAATTTTTCTTTGAGGTTTGTTCACAAAGATGTCCTTAAATAGTTATAATGAAGGGGTTTTCAGACTTATAAGAGATATGGACTGTTGTTTCTATATGAACAAATGAAGATTTTTGGGAGAGATAAAACATGTGCATTGGAAACTAAAAAATTAATTAAGGAGAGAATGGGGGAAGCCGATTGAGGAAAGTAAAAAGGGGAGAGGTGTATATGAATAAAAAGGTGGAAGATGAGACGACGGAAGGGGGGGGGGGGAGAGAGATAGAATTGTGTTGATTTTGTGGAGAAATCGAAAAGGTCGGATGGAAGTAAAGAAAGGGAAAGGAAAGGTTTGGGGGAGTACCATTTTGGAGAAATCGAAAAGGCAAAAGGATGAAGCAAATAAGTAATAATGGGTGACACATGTCAACCCTTCATGAGAAGCTTCATCTATTTAGTGTTAAATGGGTAATAGGGAATTATAGTATATACCTAAATTTATCATGACAACACAACGTCGACATTTTTCACGCCCACACGACGACACATGTACACTTTATTAATATTCCAATTGCTAAAATATTGGTACTTTGTATCTCTTACATTCTCAATGCCCAAAAATGTTTCACCTGAATAGTTCAAGTTATTTTTTAAGTCTGCCACGTGGAATGCTTCTATTGCTTCTCCGCCTACTTCCAAATTAAAGGCTCCAATTACACCAGTGATCTTCCCAGAGTTCCTCCAAACTAAATGATAAAAATCAAAAGTCACATATGATTATATGATATGTTCTTAATTTTTTCTCTCATTGTACATGTCATGTTTCTTGGAAACCAAAAAGTTAAGAACCAAACTTCTATATTCTGTCCATATCTTATATAATTTTTTTTACTCCATGTCTATTCAATTCCCCTTTTATCAATTAACGCCTCTTCCTCTCCATTTGATTCAATCCATTAACACCCATATGTATTCATCTGCTCAACAATAATGTGAAACCAAAGCTTATCCTGCCATGCAAACATTTAATATTTTTTTTACGTACGTGTACTCTTCCTCGAATCTGTTTTCTTTATCTCTCCCTCTTCAATATTAATACGTTCTTTTTCCTTTCTCTTATGGGAATTAATTTCTCTCTCCTTTACAAATACTCTTTTTTTTAGTCAACCAATTTTCCTATTGTCACATAAGAGTAAATTAACACACAACTCTAAGCATAAAAACCAAATTGATGAGAAATTCAATTCTTTCAATTGAATTTCCCTAACATTCTCTTTTTTACCACACCTATTTATCAAGTGAAAAATATCTCTCACAACCCATTTGGAAGGTGCTTCAAATTTTGCAATTGGGTAATCAAATTTCTGTACTTATTAGGTGATAACTATTACTTTTGTTTTTATCATTTTCTTCTCCTTTTATTTTTCTCGGAAGATGAGAGTATAGACAATTTAATTTAGAGTCACAAATGATGATAGCTTTTTTATACATATAGTTTGCTTCGGTGTACATAGATATTTGGTGAAATTTATATGTGTAAAATAAATCAGGTACGCCATAAGTGGTCACAGATTTAATTTTTTTTTTGCCTTTGAAATCATTTTGTCATTCTTACTCTTCTTAATTAAATGTTATTAACACATTATTATATATCACCTCCTATACTTCCCTCTCTCCTTATCTTGCCATCGGTTTTGTTTTAGTAAAATGTGGCTACAACCCTTCAAACAACAAAAATTTAAAGGCACCACAAAAAGAATATCCATGTGCAGTTTGGATGTATGTATAATTCTTTTATCAATATAAACAACCTGTTTCGTAAGTTTGCATGTTTCTTGACAGTTATACTCATAATATAACATTATTTTACATTGGCTAAAAACCGTAATAAAACGTTATATACGATGGCATTTTTAGTCCAAATATTATCATTTAATGACTGGCCTAAAATTTTAAGAAACTCATTTGAAAACTACAATAAATAATATGTTATAGGTGTCTAACATATTGGTAAAAAGCGATGTAAAAAGGTTTATTATAAAAGCGATGTAAAAAGGTTTATTATTTAAGTGTCGTAAAAAGTGCAGTTTAATTATTCTCAACTTCATATAAATGGTTGAATTCATCAATCAATTTAAGATTTCATTTCAAATAAAAAAATGTGGTATATAATAAGTCATTTATTTTTAAGTCAGTCATCGAAGACTTAACTAAAGAAATTAATTTGCTACATTTATTTATCAAAATAGGGTAGTTAAAAGGATGAAATGGGTTAGAGGGATGATGCCACACAGATGGGTTAGAGTATGGTTGACAATTTTTGACACGATAACCCATTTACGGTAATAATTCGAAATAATCCAAAATAAATCAATTAGCTTGTATAAATTTAGGATCCGTTTGGTTCAGAGTAAAATATGTTTCAACGCTGTAAAGAGTAATATGGTGAAATACATTTTCACCTATTTAAAAATATTTTTTTTCTTCTATATTCCTGTTTAAAGTTTCATAATTATAGGGTGTACACTTATTCACAATGTCAACTCAATAATAATTTAATTTCAAATAGGTGAAAACGTATTTCAGCATATTACTTTTCACCGCGTTGAAACATAATTTACCCTGAACCAAACGGACCCTAAGAATATCGAAAACTTATACTCAAAGCAAAATTAATGCAACAAAAAAATGACACGACTAATACGAATTTCCCCCAATGAATATTGAGGGCTCGTTTGGTTTGAGATTTGAAAAGGAAATGAGAATCCTTGATTCCAGGAATTTTAAGTTCCTGGAATTGTGAATTCCTTTCCTGTATTTGGTTCAAACATGAATTCTTTTTTCCTAGCATCTAAAATTACGTCCTCATATTAGAAATAAATATCATTTAACTAAAATATCATTCTACTTGATTTGAGTGTATGTGTGTGTGTGTGTGTATGGTTGTGTGTGCCTAAGAGAGAGAGAGAGTTTATGTGAGATGATATTTTTATCTTACCATAAAAGTAAGCTAGAATGCTCAAGAATATATGCTTTCCCCCATTTTAGAGAAAAAAAGAGAATTTCATTTTTGTGAAAATTTTAAATTTCAATAATTCTAAATTTTCCTCAATTTTTAATCAAATATTATAATTTTAAGATAGGAGAATTTTAAATTTGAGAAATCTTAAATTTCCTTATCAACACTCGAATCAAACGAGTAAGAATAACCATTAAAGTGTCTTTAACATCTATGAGGATAAGGCAAGGATACGTAGGTGGGTATTCTGTTATGTAACTTGTCGGAAAACCCCAATCATCATCATCAACAAACCTAGACCTAGGAGGAGGAGGAGATGAGAAAGTCGTTGGTATTTATTAGACTAGTATTATTATGTAATGCAATCAATCTGACCTCTGCAATTGTTCATTTAAAATCTTTGTCCACTTGGTTCACAGAAGCTCCAGCCACATTCGGTAACTACAACCACCCCTCACCTCACCACTTCTCTATTCTCTAATCTCTAATCTCTATATAAGAGCACAAGAGTGATATTATGTTATGAAGCTGAATGTTTTTGTTTGTATTTTGTAGCTGTCGGAGTTAACCGGTCTGGAATATGTGGAGCTTTGCACGTGGCTGATCCACTTCACGCGTGTTCCGCGCTGCTCAATGAATTTGGATACGATCACGCTCTAAATATCAATTTTGTTTTGATTTCGAGGGGAAACTGTTCTTTCGAGGACAAAATCCGTAATGCTCAAGAGGCTGGATTTCGTGCCGCTATAGTATATGATGATCAAGATAAGCACAATTTGGTTTCAAGTGAGTCATTCATTCAATCTTAACACACTTTTACAAATTATTGATTGCCATTTCAATTCTTTAATACTCTTCTCAAATTTATTTCATATATCAATCTGTCTGTCTAGTACAAACTTTTTAAATTAAGGTTCAGAAACTTTTTATTTTTATTTTTATTATGACTAATGGGCATTTATGTGTTTGATGAAACCAGTGTATATCACAACGAATTCAGTAAAAATTGGTGGTCCACACAGTGTATTTTTTATTTTTTATTTTTTAATTTGAATCTTTGAGAATTAAAACTGATTACCCCACTACAGAACTGGGGTGGGATTCCTAACCTAGTCTAAAGGCAAGGAGTTTGCGAAAGCAGAAGTTGCAACCCAGTGGGAAACTGAATTTGTTCTTCTCCTAACAAAGGAAAAGATTAAGTTAGTTGATCATTTATGAATGTTTTGATCTGTGTTAGTTGATCATTTATGAATGTTTTGATCTGTGTCCATAAGGCAGGCCCCACTATCCGCCAAAGCTTCACTATGAAGAGCAGAAAGAGCTTGACGCAATGGAAACTCTATACCACTGCAGCTGATCTGCGAGAATAGAGGACTCTCTCAGTTGAATATAAGCTTAGAGGGGCTAGGAGAAGACCAGGTCAATGAAGAAAGATTCCGAAATTGAATGTGGGATCTAGAGCCTGTTCCATCACCTGCTGCGATGTCTCTTCCGACCTGGAAGACACATTCAAGACACCGAACCCACATAGAACAAAATTGAATCCGTTCAAGTGTGCATTCTGAGTAGCATCGAGGAAGTTCCTTGGTTTCTTGGTGACAAGCCGTGGGTTCGAGGGTATTCCCAAGAAGATCAAACATGAGGGGACCCCAAGGATGGCCGATTCGTCTCGTGGGCAACGTACAAGTTTGACTCTTAAGAAGGTCTGCATCTGGTCAAAGTAATGCGAGCTGGCATTATAACTCGAGATATATTTGGTGGATGTGCCACTCTTGTCTAGGCCAATGGTCGGAGAAAAAGCCATTCTCACTCAGCAGTCAGTTCACCTTGATCCAAGAAGAGTAAAAAACTCAACGGCCCATTAACTATGTGTGCAGGGCCTTCCCGGGTGGGTGGGATGGGGTGGTGTGGTGTGTGTGTGTGGAGAATTCAGGTATCCCCAAATTGAGAAACTCACTTTCACTTTAATAGTCTCCACTAGAAAGCTTTGGCCCTACTTCCAATCACACACCATCATCATCTTCACGGACAAGTCCTTCATAAACCGAAGGTCTTTGAGTGGCTCATAAAATGGTATGTTGAATTGAGCGACGAATTGAGCGATTTCAACGTACAATATCAACCAATGATAGCTATAAAGGGGTAAGCGGTAGCTGACTTCATAGCATAGTATGTTGTATAGGATGATCAGGATAATTCAAAAAAACAAGGGGTGGATCCTCGTATACCGGTATGGATCCGGTGGAGCCGTGATGATCATGGAGATGCTGAAAGGGGGAATGGGTTGAATATGCTTTGAGATTTGGGTTTTAGTCCTCAAACAACAAGGTTGAATTTGAGGCACTAATCACAGGTGTTCAACTGTCCATAGACAATGAAGGCCGAGTAAGTTAACTTCTTTAGTTCCCAGGTGGTTATCAATTAAGATGGTAGTCAATCAAATACTGGGAGAATAAGAGGCCAAAGGGAGGAACGCCTACTCCAGATTCCCCGAGAAGAGAACACTAAAGCCAATCGGTTGGCTTCGTTCGATGAAGGGAATCACCTAGTTGAATATCTCTACCTACCTAGTATTGAGTTGGGGAAGATCAAGTAGGGACGCAAAGCGAACCACAACATAGTTATTTAAGATGCACCATGGCGCTAATGTCTCCCTAGAGTGTAGGCGTAAGGCGTGAGGCGAGGCACGTGCCTATCAAAGTGAGGCGCACGTGCGGGGCAGTGGGCTGTAGAGGCGCTAGTGGCGCACTTTGCACTTCGCATGTCACGTGTCCGCAGTGGTAGCGGGTTGCCACGATTCGTCCGGGTCTGATCGCGGTAGCTCGGGCGCGGTCACTTTTTGGTTGGCCCCGTGTAAAAACAGTATAAGTTTACTTGCACCTGTTCGGAAATGGTTCATGGCTGTTAGTATTTAACAGTCACACCATTTCGGAAATGGCTCAAGACTGTTAAATTCAACAGTCATGACTCTTGAGATGCAGCCTTTCATTTCCTATAAATAAAGGCTGCCAATTATGAAATTGCACATTTATTTATTAATCCAGTTTTCAGATTTCCCAACCCCTGCAATTATTCCCTTACAATTTTCAGGAGATACAAAATTATCTTATTCTTTTTCGTGCACAAAAACAGAATAAGAACTTGATTGTCTGTTCTTCGCTGCTGCATCCGAGGGCTGTCTTCAAACATACAATTTGCAGACAATGCATTTGCTTCATTGTATCTTGAGTGCAGATTTGCAGATTCCCGTTTGTATACCGAATTATCGTGAGGGGCAAATACTGTATTTAGGAAAGTGACATCACGCCTTGAAATTTCAGAATTTATTTGAAGATTCAACAAAGTTGTATTAAGAAGTTTATTTGATTGTATTGAAGTTGACATTACTGTTATAATAGAAGAGTTTCATTTCTGCCTTTGCACACATATTACATATTATCCAACAATCTAAATATAGTATTTAGAAATGGCAGACTCTTCCAAATCCATTCGACAAATAACAGAAGGCTTTGTCAAGTTGGACCGTTTTGATGGTGCTAATTTTCTGCGTTGGCAGAAAAAGGTTCACTTTCTTCTAATAACATTGAAGATTGTGTACGTCTTGTCACAACCGAAACCAAAGGAAGAAGAAGATGAAATCGTGGAACAGACTAGACAACGCACAAAATGGGAGACCGATGATTACTTGTGTCGTGGTCACATTCTCAATGCACTTGGTGACAATTTGTTCGACTTGTACCAAAATGTTGGGACTGCGAAAACTTTGTGGGAAACATTGGAGACCAAATATCTTACGGAAGACGCTACAAGTAAGAAGTTCCTTATCGGTCAGTTTTTAAGCTTTAAAATGCCTGATAATAGGCCTGTGCTAGAACAATTTCACGACATCCAACGCATCTTAAATCATTGCAAACTGAAAAATTTAAATATGGATGCTAATGTAATTGTTTCTGCCATAATTGAAAAACTTCCTCCTTCTTGGAAAGATTATAAGAAAGAACTCAAACACAAAAAGGAGGATCTTTCACTTGAAGAATTAGAGACTCATTTAAGAATTGAACAAGAGTCTCGAATTCTAGATGGTAAAGAGGAACAGGAAAATTCTATTTTTAAGGTCCATGTGGTGGAGGAAGGAAAGGAGCAAAAATTTGGCAATCATAGAAAAAATAACAAGCGGAAGAATTTTTCAAATAATTCTAAAGCAAACAAAAAGAAGAAAGGAAATTGTTTTAGTTGCAACAAACCAGGTCACTTCAAGAAGGATTGTTGTGAGTTAAAAAAACTAAAGGAAAAAGGAGGGACATCAGACACAAAGCAAAAATTTGCTGCTATGAGATATTCGAGGCTAATATGCTTGGAGAAGACAACTCTTGGTGGATTAGTTCTGGTGCCACAAGGCATGTTTGTAAGGACAAGAGTTTGTTCTCTGCCTATGAAACTGTGGAAGGAGATGTTCTCCATATGGGAAATTCTTCAACTGCTGCGGTTAAAGGCAAAGGGACAGTGGATCTCGAATTCACTTCCGGAAAAATCCTTAGTCTCACCAATGTTTTTCATGATCCTGATGTTAGGAAAAATTTAGTTTCTGGAAGTCTTCTTAACAAATTTGGCTTTAAGCTTGTATTTGAGTCGGACAAATTTATTCTGACTAAGAGTGGTACCTTTGTAGGCAAAGGATATTTGTATGAGGGCATGTTTAAGCTCAATATCAATGAAAAAGATTCTTCTGCTTATATCGTTGATTGTCTTTTATTATGGCATAGTCGTTTGGGACATGTTAATACAAAGAAAATGCATTTTATGGTTAATTTAAATTTAATTCCTAAATATGAGAGTGATATGAATGAAAAGTGTAAAATATGCATGCAAACAAAAATAACAAGATTGCCTTTTCCAAAAATAGAAAAAAACTACATCTTTGTTGCAATTAGTACATAGTGATGTTTGTGATTTGCATGGAACACCTACTAGAGGTGGTAGTAAATATTTTGCTATTTTTATCGATGACTTTTCAAAATATTATTACGTATATCTTTTAAACTCTAAGGATGATGTGCTTAATAGATTTGAGACATATAAAAATGAATTTGAAAATCAAATACTAAAATAAAATGTCTTAGATCTGATAGAGGTGGTGAATATCACTTTCCTCAATTTTGTGAAGATATGGGAATTATACATGAAGTTACTGCACCTTATACACCACAACAAAATGGAGTAGCAGAAAGAAAAAATAGGACATTAACTGAAATGGTTAACGCTATGCTTTCTTATTCTAGTTTAAGTAAAGGGTTTTGGGGAGAAGCACTTTTAACTGCGTGTCATATTCTGAATAGGATACCTGTTAAAGATAATAAGAAAACTCCTTACGAATTATGGAAGAATAGAAAACCTAATTAGGTTATCTTAAAGTTTGGGGTTGTAGAGCTATTGTAAGACTTCCTGAAACTAAGAGAAAGAAATTAAGAAGCAAAGGCGTTGAGTGGATTTTCATAGGTTATGCACAACATAGTAAAGCCTATAGATTTTTGGTTAGTGAACCTAATGATTCTGTTGAGATAAATACAATAATTGAATTGAGAGATGCAATTTTTTATGAACAAAGGTTTTCTTCAATTCGTAGAATAAATAATGAAAAAGATGTAAAACACTCCTTCACAATTATCTGATACTCCACCAGTGGAACAAGAAGAGATTAGGAAAAGTAAGAGACCTAGGAAAGAAAAAAGCTTTGGTCCCGACTTTGTCGTCTATCTTGTTGAAGGAACTAGAGACACACCTTGTAATCAATTTGCTTTGACTCTTAGTGTTGAAACAGACCCACAAACTTATAGTGAGGCAATTAAGTCTGTAGATTCAGCATTTTGGAAAGAAGCTATTAATGATGAAATGGATTCAATCATGGGAAATAAAACTTGGGAAGTTAGTAGAGCTACCTCTAGGATCTAAACCCATTAAGTGTAGATGGATTTTTAAAAAGAAAATGAAAATAGATGGAACAATTGATAAATTCAAAGATAGATTGGTTGCTAAAGGTTTTACACAAAAAGAAGGAATTGATTATTTTGATACCTATGCACCAGTTGCTAGAACATCTACTATTAGAATTTTAATTGCATTAGCATCTATATATAATTTTGAAATTCATCAAATGGATGTGAAAACTGTCTTTTTAAATGGTGACTTAGAAGAAGAAATTTACATGGAACAACCTGAAGGGTTTGTTATGCCTGGACAAGAACATAAAGTATGTAAATTAATTAAGTCCTTATATGACCTAAAATAAGCACCTAAACAGTGGCATGAAAAATTTGATAAAGTCATCATTTCTTATGGTTTTAAAATTCATGAATCTGATAAGTGTGTTTATAGTAAATTTGCTAATGGTAAAGGTGTGATCATTTGTTTATATGTAGATGACATGTTAATTCTTGGTACTGATTTAGAAAGCATTAATAATACAAAGAGTTTTCTGTCTTCTAAATTTGATATGAAAGATATGGGTGTAGCTGATGTCATATTAGGAATGAGAATAATAAGGAAAGATAAAAATATAATTCTCACTCAATCTCGTTATGTTAAGAAAATTTTAAAGAAATTTAATCAGTTTGATTGCACACCTGTTAGTATACCTTTTGAGCCACAGCTAAAGATGATCCCTAATACTGGTAGAGCTATTTCACAATTGGAATATGCACGAGTAATTGGTAGTTTAATGTATGCCATGACATGCACTCGACCTGATATTGCTTATGCTGTTGGTAAATTAAGTAGATATACTAGTAATCCAAGTTTATTGCATTGGCATGCTGTCAATAGAATATTAAAATATTTAAAAGCAACCATGGACTATGGTATATACTATAGTGGATATCCTTCAGTATTAAAAGGTTTTTCTGATGCCAGTTGGATAACTGAGCGGGAGGATCATTCCTCAACAAGTGGATGGATTTTCACTCTTGGTGGAGGAGCTGTTTCTTAGGGATCAAAGAAACAAACTTGTATAGCTGATTCTACTATGGGAACTGAATTTGTGGCATTAGCTGCAACTAGTAAAGAGGCAGAATGGTTAAGGAATTTATTAGTTGAAATTCCAGTTTGGCCAAAACCAATGCCTCCAATATCTATACATTGTGATAGTGAGTCTACACTTTCCAGAGCTTATAGTAAAGTGTAAAATGGAAAATCTAGACATATTGGCCTGAGACATAGTTATGTCAGCCAAATGATTACAGATAGTGTAATCACAGTGGATTATGTAAAATCAAGTCAAAATTTAGCTGATCCTTTTACAAAAGGTCTTGCAAGAGGACTGGTGCCTAAGACATCATTAGGGATGGGACTAAAGCCCATTAACAATAATCACTTTTGATGGAAATTCAACTTGAAACTTGATACATTCAAGTCTCAAGTTCAATGATTAAAGTACATCATACGACGTGATTGTAAGCACTACAAAATCAAACATCCCCAGATAAATGCTTAGAACATGTAATGAATAATGAAAGAGGATGAGTTTAATCTTAATAGATTTATGTAGATTTATGGTGTTTTAGTTACATGGACACCTATGATAGTCTACCTATATGAGTGTGGAAGTGGTGCCGCTTCCTATGAGAACTGGGCTTGACTCTAAAGCACTCACGAAATCAAGGTACAGACACAAGGCATAATTCATGTGTCGGCTTATATGGATAATCAGTGACTAAAAGATTTGTGTGTGTAGACAAATCCGGCTGATCAATATGGATTGATAGTTCAAAGACAAGTCTACTATACTTTCATGGTTAGCCTTGACGAATCTTCCAGGGTATTGGTTCAAGTCGTGAGACACCAATACTTATACACAGTCTTACAGACAATCAAAGATTTACAAAACTTTTGAAAATGGTGGAGGAATGTTGGAGATTTTTAAATGAGTAAGAGCTTTGGAAGTAAAAGCTAAGCTTAAATGCTTGTCCCACATTGGAAGTGTGTGGAAAAAGGTGGGAAGCTAACCCAATATAAAAGGGAGAGTGTCCCACATTGAAAAATGAGTAGAGCCAAGTGAAACCCACTAAGCTATAAAGCATGTGGACTACTCTTGTCCCACATTGGAAAAATATAAAAAATGTGTGCACTTAATAAGTAGAAATGGAAGATGAAGAGTTACTTCATCTAGCATTTAAGAGGCTATTCAAGAGACCTCCAATACGGTGCAAAGCACCGTACGCACACGCACACGCTCGCACGTGCGGGGCAGTGGGCTGTAGAGGCGCTAGTGGCGCACTTCGTATGCCGCGTGTCCGCAGTGGTAGCGGGTTACCGGGATTCTTCCGGGTCGGATCGCGGTAGCTCGGGCGCGGTCACTTTTTGGTTGGCCCGTGTAAAAATAGTACAAGTTTACTTGCACCTGTTCGAAAATGGTTCATGGCTGTTAGTATTTAACAGTCACACCATTTTGGAAATGGCTCAAGACTGTTAAATTCAACAGTCATGACTCTTGAGACACATCCTTTCATTTCCTATAAATAAAGGCTGTCAATTACGAAATTGCACATTTATTTATTAATCCCAATCCCTGCAATTACTCGCTTACAATTTTAAGGAGATACATAATTATCTTATTCTGTTTCGTGCACAAAAACAGAATTAGAACTTGATTGTCTGTTCTTCGCTGCTGCATTCGAGGGCTGTCTTCAAACATATAATTTGCAGACAATGCATTTGCTTCATTGTATCTTGAGTACAGATTTGCAGATTCCCGTTGGTATACCGAATTATCGTGTGGGCCAAATACTGTATTTAAGAAAGTGACATCTCGCCTTGAAGTTTCAGAATTTATTTGAAGATTCTTTATTCGATTGTATTGAAGTTGACATTATTGTTATAATAGAAGAGTTTCATTTCTGCCTTTGCACACATATTACATATTATCCAACAATTTATCTTTTAAATTTGATTGAGGGATGTCATTTTCATCCGGATGGAAGGATTTGGGCTTTAAAGAGTGAGGGATTTTCTTGTGCTTCTTTTTATAATTTCTTGGCTATGATCTATCCTTTTCCTTTTTAGGACCTTCAAAGTGATATGGACAGCCGGAATCCCAGCCTAAAATACAGGTTCACGGAAAAGTTAGTACGTGTGATATGTTACAAAGAAAAAGGCCTTTTAAATGTTTATCCTCTTCTTGGTGCTGTATTTGTAAGAGAAATGATGAAAATTTGAGTCACATGTTGATCTATTGTCCATTCTCTCCAGTTGTAAGAGAAATGATGAAAATTTGAGTCACATGTTGATCTATTGTCCATTCTCTCCAGTTTCCTTTGGAACAAGATTTTTAATAACGTTGAATATTCTCGAGATTCTACCAAAAAATGAGGCTAAATTGATGGTTATGGATGTAGGGAATATTGGAGTCTTCTAAAGTTAAATGTCACTAGAGATGCATTTTTTTTAATGATGTTTTGGGCCTTGTGGAATGAAAGGAACGATAGGATTTATGAAGGAAAAGAAGAGGAGTGGTTGTGGGAGAGGATTAATTTCGGAGCATAATTTTGGGCCTCATACATGAAATCTTTTAAAGACTATCCTTAATTATTGTTACAGTTGAGTTGGACAAAGGTTTTAGCCTCAACTTTTGTTTAGGCAATGGTGAACACATGGTTACGATGAAGATATAACTGTACGCTCTTTTGTTGTTGTTTTTCAGCTTTTTGTCATTCTATTTTTGTATGTTTTGTTTTTTCTTTGAGGACTTGTTCTCCTCCTCATGTACATTCTTTTCTCATTTATATAATGGTTCATGTTTATGATAAAAATTATTGCAAGAAATCCAATGCGTGGGGGCATCAAGAAGCCGAAGCTTGGCCCAGAGAGCTGAAACAAGGATATTATTGACCCACCATGGTGAGAGACGTCGAGGAATATGTTCGACGATGTGACCGATATCAAAGAGTTGCAAACATTTTTCACCAGCTGTGAGATGACAATTTCACACCCCACCTCTCGGGTTTCTGCCCAGTCCCTACCCTAATGGGGTGAGTTCGGGAGTGATATCTTCGGGTTTGGGTGTAGGTGTAAAAAAATGACCCCGCCCCGATTATACATATCTTAGCAAAATTTTCTTTGCACGTGTATAGTTTACAAGAAAAACCTTTCAATAACTATAACTAAGTTCTATTTGTCCATTAATAATCATACAATTTTGCTCCTTCAAAAAACCAAAACCGAAATCATATAAGTTTGCAATTATGGTGGTGCACTTGTGCATTATTCAAAATATATTAGAAAACTAAGTTCAACAAAATACACAAGTTTAATGAGTGGGTCAGGTTTGGGTTCCATATATATAATTTCAGGTCGAGTTCGGGTTTGAGAATTGATACCGTTTCCTGTTCGGGTGGGGCTGGTTGACGTTTTTCTAAACGGGTCGGGTTTAGGTTTAGCCAAACCTGCACCCTGCACCCTGCACCCTGCACCCTGCACCATTGCCATCCTAGGAACTATCAACCATCGTGGTGCCTTGGCCATTTGCATTATGGTTGATGGACATCTTTGGCCCCTTCCTGATCGGAGGAGACTGCCCTTTCTACCGATCGCGATCGATTATTTCACCTAGTGGGTAAAGGTCGAACTCTTAGTCTGGATCATAGGGACTGACCATTCATCTTGAAACTCATCATCACTAGCTACAAGTCCCATATGCCATTATCACAAGTAACAAGTTGTATTTTTAATGATTTATGCCTTTTGTAACAACTTCAGAATAAAGCACTTCTTCCCAATACACCCACAATGCAACGACTATGTGGAGTCACTAGCACGAAATTAGTCCACAGCCTAATGGCAGAGCTCGATAAGTCCAAGCAGCTATGGATTGACCGCTTACCAAGCATTCTCTGTGTTCACAAGACTATCACATGAGTACTGACCGGAGAAACACCGTTCGCACTAATATTCAGCACAGAGGACTCTTAAGGGTCAACCGTTTTGAACCCACTGAGAATATGGCTTTGTTGACAGAAACCCTAGACTTCTTGAGCGAGGGGCGTGAACAGGCAGAAACCCGAGTGGCCACCAACCGCCTGGTGCTACAATTGGCGAGTCAATTATAAAAATTACAAAGTGGGAGACCTAGTGTAGAGGAAGGTAACCTAAGCTACAAAGAACCCTGGTGATGGAAAACTAGCTCCAAAATGGGTAGGGCCTTGTGTCGTCATAAGGATACATATATGCTCCAAGACCATGAAGGCTGAGTGCTTCCTCGGCTATGGAACGTGGAGAGTTTAAAAATCTACTATGACAGATGCATGGCATCACAAATTTACGTAAATATGGTTATGTTTCCGAAGTCATTTCTTGTCATTTCCAGTTAGTTTCCTTTTATGGTCATCGAGTTGTCATTTCCAATTAGTTTCCTATTTTGGCCATCGAGTTGTCCTTTCCAATTAGTTTCCTTAAATTCCTTTTATGGTCATCGAATGTAACTATGATTACTTTGCTTTGATATAAGAACTATGTTCCTCCCAAATATTGATACCCTAATTAGTCAGTAGGAAATTAAAATGAAAAAGAATTTGAGCTACATTCGGATGTCTAATTCCTTTCAACAAGGAACCTGCTTGGCTGATCATTGGACGCCTGTGCCGACCCTAGTCAAGTCAAGTTTTGACCTGCTTGACTTGAGTGGTTGGCCTAAGTTAAGGCATCAGCCTTAGTAATCTTTGGCTCAAATTTCAAAGAGGGAGGCAAATTTATGCCCTAGTAAAACCTACATAGGTAATTTCCACTCAAGTGTAAAAGAATTGGGGGCAAGCAGTGCTTAGTACACCTCAGAACCCAAACATAGCAAAAATAAACTAGATCTATGTCGGTTGAACGCTTTTCAGGCAAAGCCTGCTTATACTTGGAACATATTCCAAGGTCAAATGGTTTAACTTTCAATAAAAAACACCAATACATACATAAACATTGGAAATATAGCATTATAACATTCTGTTATTGGAGTGGGGAGTTGAGAAAAACCATGCTAAAAAATCTTGTTCAAACTGAGTTTAAATGGCCATCTAGGTCCTTACAACAGTTATAACAAAAAGAGGAGGAGTAATTCAAGAAGATCATGAGTGAGCAGGCAAATCAGGCCCATCAGATGGCCGATTAGAAGCTGGAATAGTCCACAGATCAATTTGGTTGTTCTGCTCTTCCCACAGGCGTTTACTGTAAACGCTTCGATGTTCTGTGCCACATCTGACCAGTAAAGCATGATCCCTCGGCCCTCGTACACTTTCTCCTGATCTTCGTCTAGGAGCTCAGTTATGGTTTTTGTCTTCAGAAGCCGTTGCCTGGACAAGTCTCCTGTGCGATCGGTTGAAGCCCCCGCCGCCACTTCAGTTGTCTTTCTCTTCCCATGGAATTCTACACTGGGGTCTGCTAAGACCTCAACTGAACATACATGGCGGGGGTTCATGTTGTCCAGCTTGACCACCTCGCGGCGCTCCAGGGTGCAAGACCTTCGCTGGTTGAAGGCATGGAGTCAGGAAGAATGGCCGGAGCCCCACCGGCTTGGGCTTGGGCCCGATTCTGCGCGACTGATTTCTCAAGGGCATCTCTGAAGGTAGCCCTCATCATCGCATCAGTTTCTGAAAGCAATATTTTGGAAAAAGGAATGGGCGAACGACGTTCGTACTTGTGGTAGAATAATAAAATATTCCCTAAGAATATTCTCTACGTAGTTTAGGGGTATTTTCCTAGTTATCTTGGGAAATGATATGAGTTGAGAGATTGTTTGCTATTGTCTCCAAGTATTCTGGAGTGGTGGTTTTACACCAAAATCTTGAAAGAAAGGAATGTTCAACCCCATGCCAGCATACTACTTTAACATAGAGTGAAGCAAGCTTGTTTAAATTTACTCCATCTATTTCTAGACCAGGTTTATCAACTCCGCTATGCCACATCATATATTGAGTTCTTTCCCCTAGTGTGTCGTTTATTCCGCTCAACTTTTTGTGGTTCTATATTTTGCATTGGTCACAGATGCTTATCGACATTGTTAACCAAGTGCTTTCTTTGGTAATTTGGTTTTCTTTATCTTTTTTAATTTTTAATTTTATTTTATTTTTATTTTTATTTTTTATAATTAGGTTTCCAGCAATTGTACTAACGGGCTTTGGAATTGGTTAGTGATGGGAAGCTCCAAGGGAATATGGATGCACGCAGTCTTCGTCTCAAACGGAGCAGGCGAGACCCTGAAGAAACATGCTCGAGCAGAGGAAGGAGAATGCTGCATCGCCTTATCTGTGGAGGAAACTGCCTGGACTGTGCTTGTAATATCAGTTATCTCTCTTCTTGTAATGATCTCTGTCCTGGTCTCATTTCTCTCCACTCGCTATCATCGACGGACAAGTCATAACTTTGTAGATGGTAAGGTGGTGGATGTACTTCCGTGTTTCACATTCAGCACTGCTCATCAAAGGGGCTACACTGGGGAGGCTTGCACAATTTGTCTTGAGGAGTATAAAGATGGGGAAAATCTCAAAGTTCTCCCTTGCCAACATGGTAAGTATTCGTTCTTATTGTTAAATTCTTCTATTTTGCAATACCATACACGTGTCATAACATTGAGAAGTTTTAGCTCCAAATATGATTGTTGTGTGTGTGTTTGGATGGGTGGGGCATAAGATAAAGGGTTCGTTTGATTACAAAGTTGGAAATATATTGAAAAATAATTCATTTTTATGAGAAGTTGGAAAATGAGTGAAAAATAAGTAATAGGTTCTCTTTATTTTTATTTTTTTTTATGAAATCTAATTCTTTGGCAGGTGGGTAAGAAATGCCTTTTCATAGAAAATGAGAAAAAAATTGAGTTTGTGTTACGTTTAAGGTTATTTTATATATAATATATTTGCACTCAAGCAACACAAAAGTAAAAAAAATAAGAAAAAGAAGTATTTCCACTGAAAAAAATGTATTGCAAAATCATCAAACACACCCTAAGATTTAACAATTTACTGAAAGCTCAAATGAAGTTAAATATATGCATACAACATTTAAGAAGCGCCTATCTTTAATTTGTGGAATATACTACCTCCATCCCAAATTAAGAGTCCCCATTAGTTTTATCTATAGATCAATGATACACTCGATCAATGGCCGTGATACACTCGATCAATGGCCGTGATCAACACTTGTTCAGTCGTAAACTACACGTCAAAGATCCAAAACTAAAATAATCACACAACTAGAGAGAGGTTTTTTTTTTTTTTTATATCTTTCAAATGTCGGATGTTTTTACAAATGAGGGACTAAGGCCCTTTATATAGGAGGAAGAGAAGATTTTAGATTAGATCTCCTAAGGTCCTATTGGTTGAGAGGGTGTAAGTCCATATGATGTCACATGGGCTATAACTAATCCTCCAATACATCACATGTCAAAATGAAACATTCTAGAAGCTATTAGCTAAGAATGAGTTGTCACGATAACACTAACTAATGGAACCTTCCATCTCAACCGTTGCTACAACTAAAAATATAACAAAAAAACTAAACAACTAATAAAAGGAAAAATACAATGAAATAAAAAATACAAGAAAATACTAAAATAAACCCTAATTTTCATCACTCTCCCCCACTTAAAATCAAGCTCGTCCTCGAGCTTTCAAAATTGGAGATGCATGTGAAAAGTTTCTAAAATATGTACCGACCAGACCACTGCCTGAGAAGACTTGACCACGTTCTCATTTCGGCGACGATCTTCCGCTATTTCTTTCTCTTTTCTCATTTCCGACCCACAAAATGGGTCTCCTTTGGGGTCAAAAATCAGTCTAGGGGTTCGAAACCCTAGATCAAATTGTCCATGGCCATCACCGGCCAGATCTAAAAGAGGGTTGCCGAAGGTGATATGACGGCAAGGAGGTCCAATTTCCCTCCCCTTTTGGTCGTTTTCTTCTCTATTCTCTTGCCTCTTCTTAATCTAATCCTAGGTCTGGATTTCATGCCCTCTTTCTTCGTTTTTTTCTGGGTTTTGATAGATGTGGGTTTGGTGGGGTTAGGGTTTTGATTTTGTGTTGCAGCAAAGGGTGGTGAAATGAGGATTGAGGGTGTTGGAGAAGTTGGGATGGTGGTGGAAGGTGGTGATGTTTTGTGTTGAGGTTAAGTGAAGAGGCGGAAAAGATCTTCAAATTTTTGGTTGATTTCTTGAAAAAATAGGGTATATTGTCGAGGTAATTCGTTAACTTGTTGGGTCATTTCTTGATTAATCTCCTATTGATGGCGACTTGATTTCTTTGGGGCCATCGAAAGTATAGCGTACGAAAATGAACGCAACATTGTCTTAGACAACTAAGGACATTATGTAGAAAACTAATAGTGACACAAATTTTTTGACATGAAAAGCCACCCATTATGTACCCTTTTTATAATCTAGGAAATTGTGTCAATCAATTAGAGAGAAAGTAACATAACAAAAAAATTATATATGAATACACTAATCCAGTATCTAAATGAACCCTAATAAGTTCAATGCCTAATTTTAGTTAACATCTCAAGCACACTACAAAATAAAAAAAGGTAGTGTTATTGCAGATGCGATGCTATTTAATTATCATAGTCTTTGAACTCAAATACCCATGTTGTCGTTATTTTCACATTGTTTGATAGATTTAGCCATGTAGGGCCTAATTACAACAATTTGATCTAAGTCACCAGCAAGTTGCCATATTACACCGTGTTAGCAGTAGGAACAAATGAATACGTAAAATGAAAGCCGTTAAAGGTACAAATGAGTCACGCTCATGGTCCAAAGTCTCGGTATCAGTCCCGGTATCGATCACTCGATTTTCAACTCGGTCGCGGTATCGGTCACGGTATCGGGTGATACGCAAAGATACACTATTTAGAGAGCGCAAAAAATTCCGAAAAAAATCTAGAAAATTAAAAAAAAAATACGATTAACAATGTGGACCAATCAGATAAGTTTAAAACTATCCTTTAATATGCATAACATTGTACAATTGATTATATTGACGTGCTGCGAACTTTCCAGATTCAATGTTCCATAATAAATCAATGTTTTTTTCACGGATGATACAAATATTATGTTTTTACAAAGAAAAGCAAATGTTACCTTTTTAGTAAGAGGATAATTTTTTTTTTTACAAAGAGGATACAATTGTGTTTTTTAAGTATGTTATATTTTACTAAAAATGATAGAAATGTTTCTTTTTTAGTATTGTTATTTTTTTACAAAGATGATGCAAATAGTGATTTTGACAAAACACTACATTTCTTTTACAATCATTTTTTTACAAAAAGGATGCAAATGTTATTTTCTTACCAAAAATGATGCAAATGTTATTTTTTTTATAAAGGGAATGTAAATGTTTTTTTTTTGGGTTGTTGGGTTGCAAATGTTTTTTTTAAATTGATGGAAATGTTATTTTTTTACAAAGAGGATGCAAATATTTTTTTTTTACTTGTGTTGCAAATGTTATTTTTACATAAAGGATACAAATATTATTTTTACAAATGCTTAGAGGACAGAAATATTATTTTTACATTAATTACAGTTGTATATTTGTTTGTAAAAGAATAACATTTACGTTTTTTTTATAAATAATAACATATTAATATATAACATTGGGAACATTATTATAAGAAATAATAACATATAACATTTGGATCATTTGCATTCTTTAAAAAAAAACGGCACATATACTCAACTCAACTCAACAAAGCCTTTTCCCAATTATTTGGGGTCGGCTACATGAATCCTATTTTTCCATTCCATTCTGTCCAGTGCAATATCTTCGGTTACACCACATGATATCATGTCCTTTTTTATAATATCCCACCAAGTTAATTTAGGCCTACCTCTACCCCTTGGGTTACCATCAATACTAACTAAATCACTCTTCCTTACAGGAGCATCCATTGGTCTACGCTTGACGTGTCCAAACCATCGAAGTCGATTTTCTCTCAATTTATCTTCTATAGGAGCTACTTTCACCGTTTTACGAATTTGTTCATTTTTAATTTTATCCTTTCGAGTTTTACCACAAATCCATCTTAGCATTCGCATCTCCGTCACACTCATTTTCTGCACATTTTGTTTCTTGGTTGCCCAACACTCTGTCCCATATAACATGGCGGGTCTAATGGCCGTCCTATAAAATTTTCCTTTTAACTTCAAAGGTATACGCCTATCACACAGAACGCCGGTCGCACTTCTCCACTTAACCCAGCCTGCTCTAATCCTATGCGTAACATCATCACTAATATCTCAATCTTTTTGTATAATCGATCCTAAATAACGAAAATGATCATTTCTAGGTATTTCTTGACCCTCCAATTTCACCACATCTCCATTTGTCCTCCTATTACTACTAAAATTACACTCCACATATTCTGTTTTAGTTCTGCTTATTTTAAATCCTCTTGTTTCTAAAGTTTCTCTCCACAATTCCAACCTAGCGTTTATCCCCATCTTAGTCTCATCGACTAAAACAATATCATCTGCAAATAGCATACACCATGGCACCTCATCTTGTATTTGTCCAGTCAACTCATCCATAACAAGAGCAAAGAGATAAGGACTTAATGCTGAACCTTGGTGTAGCCCTACCGTAATTGAAAATTCACTACTTTCTCCAGCTGATGTTCTTACTGTAGTCATCGCACCATCATACATATCCTGATCACGTCAATATATCTGCGAGTCACTCCTCTTTTATGTAGAACCCACCATATTATATCTCTGGGTATCCTATCATACGCCTTCTCCAAATCTATAAAAATCATATGAAGATCCTTCTTTTTCTCTCTATACCTCTCCATTAATCTCCTCAATAAATAGATTGCTTCCATTGTTGACCTCCCAGGCATAAACCCAAATTGATTCTCAGATACTGTTGTCTTCAATCTCAATCTATATTCAATCACTCTCTCCCAAAGTTTCATTGTATGACTCATTAACTTAATACCACGATAATTTGAACAACTTTGTATGTCCCCTTTATTTTTATAAATAGGTACTAAAATACTTTTTCTCCATTCATCGGGCATCCTTTTAGTCATTAAAATTCTATTAAATAATTTGGTAAGCCATGATATTCCATCCTCCCCTAAGCACTTCCAAACCTCAATAGGGATACCATCTAGTCCTAAAGCCTTCCCTGTTTTCATCTTTTTTAGAGCAATCCTGACCTCTGTTGTCCTAATTCTACGAAAAAATATATCTTCTCGAGTCTCCCTAAGTTCCTCTATATCTAATCTACTCCCATTATCTCCATTTAATAACCTCTCAAAGTAGTTTTTCCATCTTTCCATAATTTCATCATCTTTGATTAGGACTCTCGAATCATCACTTTTGATGCACTTAACGTTATTGAAATCTTTTGTTTTCCTATCCCTAAGTTTAGCAAGCTTATAAATACTTTTTTCCCCTTCTTGTGTTCCTAATTTTGTATAAAGATCATCATACGCTTTTAACTTAGCATCTCTTACCACTTTCTTAACTTCCTTTTTAGCCCATTTATATTTCTCAAAATTCTCTTCATTTCTATTTGTTTGCCATGTTTTAAAGCACTCCCTTTTAATTTTTACTATATTCTGTACTTCTTCATTCCACCACCAAGTTTCTTTAGACTGTGGCCCTTTGCCTTTTGATTCTCCAAGAATTTCTTTTGATATTTTCCTAATGCATGTGGCCATCTTATTCCACATTATGTTAGTTTCTTCTTCACAATTCCATGTTGCTTCATTTAATACTTTATCTTTAAATAGTTCTAATTTCTCTCCTTTTAAATTCCACCACCTAGTTCGTGGGTTAATCTTCACTTTTCGCATACGTGATTGATTTTTAATATTTATATCCAACACCATTATCCTATGTTGTGAGGTTAAGCTCTCTCCCGGGATAACCTTACAATCTTTACACGTTAATCGGTCTCCTTTCCTAGTAATGAAAAAATCTATTTGGCTCTTATGTGTTCCACTTTTATAAGTTATTAAGTGTTCAAGCCTCTTTTTAAAACATGTATTTACTAGTACAAAATCATAAGCCATCGCAAAATCTAAGATAGACTCTCCCTCGTCGTTCCTATCTCCAAAACCATGTCCGCCATGCACTATCTCATATCCTACACGATCTTCTCCTACATGGCCATTAAAATCTCCACCTATATAGATTTTCTCACCTAGGGGTATTTCTTGAATTAGTTCATCCATTTGTTCCCAAAATTGTACTTTAGTGTGCTCATCTAATCCTACTTGAGGTGCATAAGCACTAACAATATTAATTATGTTTTCACCTAATACCAATTTTACAAGTATAAGTCTATCACCTTTCCTAATAACGGTTACGATATCGTCCTTAAAGTTTTTATCTACTATTATTCCAACTCCGTTCTTATTTCTATGTTTTCCTGTATAATATAATTTAAATCCTGTATTTTCTATTTCTCTAGCTTTCTCACCGACCCATTTAGTTTCTTGTAAACAAGCTATGTGAACTTTTCTTCTTATCATGGTATCTACTAACTCCATCCCTTTTCCTGTCAAAGTCCCTATGTTCCAAGTCGCTAACCTAAGTCTAGTATCCTGGACTAGCTTCTTTACCCGCACACGTCCAGCTTGTTGCAGGAACCCTTGTGTATTTATCGTCGCATCCGGGCGCCGATCCGACGCCCCTTGCCTATTTTTCGAGACACCCGGTGGCAGGAGCAACGCCCCTTGCCTATTTTTCGAGACACCCGGTGGCAGGCGCAACGCATCGCTTAAGGGGAATGCCCTAGCATTAGCACGTATATTCATAGGATTCATGTTCATAAGGATCTGACAGAGTTTTACGCTGGCTGTCAGCTACCTAACGCAACCCTCCTCCTTTTTCCGGGCTTGGGACCGGCAGTGTCAAAAAAAATAAGAAGTTAAGCACGACACAGGCGGAGTTAAAAAACGGCACATATACAACGCACTAAATTAAACCCACACGATGATCAAATAACCCACACACACAGCACACTAAATTAAAAAAACAATTAGCATTTCGTAACCCCCCAAAAAACCACGCTTACCAACACAACACTGGAGAGAGAGAGAGATTGATTCTTAGTAACTTATACCATCTCGGCCGATATATCATCGATATGGATCGATACTATTGTGATATCGCCGTTATGGGCCGATTCCACCGCGATATCGCCGATATGGGCCGATTCAATCGCGATATCGCCGATATGGGCCGATTCTACTGCGATATCGTCGATCTGGGCCGATTATACAGCTATATCACCGATACTACCGAGAAATTACCGATATAGGGTCGATTCACATCAATAATTGAAAACTCAACTCGTAACTCGGAATCGGATCGGTGGGTACCGATACCTAGTCAACTCGGCCGTATCGTCGCGGTATCGGCCTTGACTTTGAACCATGGTCTCGCTTTAGAGAGAAAAGTAATACCTAAAATTAGAATTGTCATTAATGAGTCGGAAGGGGGTATTTATAAGGGAGGAAAGAAGATTCTAGAAGGGATCTCCTAAGCTCCTATTGGTTAAAAGAGTCTTAACCTATGTGATGTCACATGGGTCATTAACTACTTTCAATTATATCACATGTTAAAATAGAAACCTTCTAGAAACTACTAGTTAAGTATGAGTTGTCATGAGATGAGCTGTCATGAATTGTTATGGCAACTCATCTATAACAATACTAACTAATGAAACCTTCTAGAAGCTTCCCTCTCAACTCTTGCTAGTACTAAAAATGTAAATAAAATACCAAACAAGTAATAAAAAGAAAAATACAATGAAATAAAAAATGGAAGAAAATACTATAAACTCTAATTTCCATCACTCTCCTCCACTTGAAAAGCTCCTTCCGAGCGTAGGAGATGAACGACAAGAAAGCAAGATAACTATCAAAGGGCTCCCCCACTTGAAAGGGGTGCCGTTCTCGGAAATGTCCCTCGTACCGGCTAATAAGAAGTTCATGGAGAATTGGCATTGTAGAGGGGGCTTGAAGATAATCTTGAGATTAGAGGTAATTCCACACTAGCAACAGTGTTTTGGGGATTAAGGCACCGTGACAGCTCAGCGTGACAACTTGTATTTTAGCTTGTTGTATTAGTCATATTGTATCTTTGTTTGTACTGACTGAAAGCTATAACGGTTGTAATTATGTAACGAGAATAATAATGAGTTTTAGTGTGAGGTCAAATGGTACTCGCGAGAGACCAGGCTTGGCAGGGCCTGAGAGAGCTTTCATGCTCTATCGAATGACCTCACCACGGGAACTTTAGAGGGACTTGGTTTGGAGGATTGAGAAGTGAGGCACCGTTGGGGCTCGTCCCAACCATCTTAGATACACCTGGTAAAACACCGAAGAACCCTGACCGTGGAACCTCGGGCGGAGCAGCTTGGAGTTCCATCGGGCGTTGAGTTGTGAACCAAACAACCCTCTACTTAATGTCACATCTGCTGTAGGTGATGTCACTAGCTAGCTAAACAATGTCAGACCTGCACTTGAGTAAACCACCGTGGTATTTGGGGCTGTTAGGCAGCTGGTGAGCCACCTCTGCGACAACAGCCCCTGACACACAGTGGTTAGGCAAAAGGCATGTCTTGGCATTTAATGTTTATGACATGGAGACAACTAGTGCATCATGCATTTAATGTTGTGACAAAGTATGAGGGATGTCTTTCATAGTCTTTAATGACTGAGTTGCCTCGGGGATGGTGTGTGTGTGGGTGGGGTGGGGTGGGGTGGGGGGGCTATTTAAGGACCCCAACCACCCCTGAGGAGGGGATGAACTTTTTGAGAGTTCAGAAATGATCTTTTTGAGAGTTCAGAAGTTATTGCTAGAGATAATATACATTAAAGAGAGTTATTACAAACCAGAGAGTTCTTACTCACCCACCATTGTTATTTATTACGAAGCTTTTAATATTTGATAGAGATTCTTGAGGGTGGTTGATGTTTGGCTACCTACCAAGGTGTATCTAGGGTGCTTACTTCTCTCTCCCTTTAGCTAAGTTCATTACTACCTTCTGAGTTATACACGAGGGATTTGTGAGATCAAACTGAGTCTATCTTCACTGAGTTGTGTTTGTATGTCTTGTGGCTAATCAATAGTGTTGCTATTTAATTTATTACTATACTCAAAAGGGGTTACGCCTCCATCTTATCTAAACTACCCTCTTACAGGCATACAAATCAATCATGACCAATCCACATAATCTTGGTCTTGGAGTCCCGTGACGAGCCTCCTTAACACTAAGAGGTGAAAAAAAATCCTCCGAGCGTATGTCACATGACACCAAAAATGGGTCCACATACCCACCATCAAATACATCACCCACGACACCGAATTAACCCCGTCAAAATTATCAACCCCATTTTCAAAGATTGAAAAAAAATCTCCCAAATCAAACATCTCTAATTTGCGAAAATGAGTGCGGGTCACCCAAACATCCTCAACAAAAATGTCAAAAAAATCCTTAATACACCAACCAATTTCGTCATTTCCATCTTCCTTGCAAGAAAGCGGCTCGGGAGGGAATCTTTTAGCTTCGAGTTGACCCGTTTTGATGCATGAGTGAGGGAGAATGATTGGGTGGAGCAACCAACCCTGGACTTGTCACCGGTAATCTTGAATTGAGCCTCGGGAGTGGAAACGTAATCATTTTGAAGTGTGGGGGTTGAAAAATAATTTGCGGAAGTTGGGAGGGGTTCCCTATAATTTTCAAAAGTGGTAGGGGGAGTTACAGGTGTTGGATGGATCGGGTGTACCAGCAATTGTGTAGGTTGGCTGGTCCGAGTAGGGGAGGGACCGAGTTAAGCAGTGGTGTAGGTCGTCGACGGTTTGGGTAGGGTTCGGGAATACCCGAAAGTGGAATCGGATCGGGTTGGCCGAGGATGGGGTTAGGCGAGGGTTCCGCCGGACCTGATCGGTGGTTCAAGGGCATAGGGCGCCTGATTTTCTCGTCGGAAGGGGGAATCGGGGTAGCCTGGTCTGAATCGGGGTGAGTCTGGCAGCGTAGTGGTGGGTTGGCGACTGGTTTGGTCGTTGGTCTGGGTGGTTCAAAGTCATGGTGGCTCGGAGGTTCTGTTGGGAAGTTCGCCAGGGGTTCGGTGGCGGCTAAGGTGGGGTGGGTCGGCGGCCGATTGGTTGGGGAGTGATAGTAGTTGCGATTAAAAAATGTTGGTGGCTAGGGTTTTGTTGGTTTTGGATGAGAATGTCAAATCTTTCAATTAGGGTGGCCACGACTTATTCTAATCGAGTAGCACACTTCTCGACTGGGTGAGCTTCTTTGGCGCCATTGAGTTGTTTTGTTTTTTCACGATTTTTATGTTTTTTTACAACAACGTTGGAGTTACGAGTCTCTGATACCAATTGACGTAAAATGAAAGCCGTCAAAGGCACAAAAGAGTCGCACTCTGGAGAGAAGTAATACCCAAAATTAGAATTATCATTAATTAATGAGGGGGAAGGGGGTATTTATAGGGGAGGAGAGAAGATTCTAGGAGGTGTCTAAAGCACCTATTTGTTGAAAGAGTCTTGGCCCATGTGATGTCACATGGGTCATTAACTACCTTCAATTACATTACATGTCAAAATAGAATCCTTCTAGAATCTACTAGTTAAGTATGAGTTGTCATGAGAACTCATCTATGACAACACAAACTAATGGAACCTTCTAGAAACTTCCCTTTGAACCCTAGCTATTAGTAAAAATGTAAACAAAGTACCAAACTAATAAAAAAATACAAGAAAATACTAAAATAAACCTTACTTTTAATAAGAATCATAAATCCACCCAAAAATTCTGTGCATTATGTCAACATGAAAGAATCACATTTAGACCATTTCATAGTTTGGAGACTTCGTCAAACATATGGTATGCAACATTTGAATGCAAATTTTAAAGACTATCCTAATTGCTTCTTTGGAGACTTTTTCTGCCAATAGAATATAGTTGTACTTTTAGTAAAAACATCCATATGTATATTTAGACTGAATATATTCTAAGAATGAAATCAATCAAAACAAACGTAATCAAACCATCATGGAATTCAATAAAAAGAAATGTAATCAATTTGTGGAAACTGATAAATAACAAAGTATGTGTTAACCGAACTGCAAAAAGGTTAAATATAATAAAAGAGAACCAAAATCTCAATCTTTTACCGAGCTAACAATCCATAAAATTTATTCACCAATTTGTGAGAAAGGCCATGGAGTGTTATGCTAAGGTAGTGTAATAGTTTCAAATAAGTCTTTCCTTTTTTTTTCCCCACGTGTCAAATAAGTCTTCATTTCTTTTAATGGATTTTGAGCAACTTCAAGGAAGCTTTTGTAGAGGTAAACTATTTAAGAGTGTAGTTAAAACTTATACACAACTTATAAAAAACCATGACATGCATATAATGTTGCAAAACATAACCACTCTATGAATTAACTAAAACAACTTAGAAGTGAATGACAAAATTAAAGCGGAACAAAGCTCAATACGGGACTTGGAAGCAAAAATAAATACAAAATACTACAATAAAATATTAAGTTAGATCTCATAAACAAACAATGCAAAGAACTCAAAACACATGTAAATTCAATTGAAAGAAAAGGTCAATACGGGACGTATTTTGATTTAGGCATTTTGTCAAACATAAGACGTGCAACTGCAAAATCGTAAAATTACAAAATTATTCAACTTATCCAAAGAATCCCAAAAAATCCACCACCAACACAGACCTCAACATACATTTACAGCTGGAGAAAATATACATTATAAAATGAACACCTATATAGTTTTGCACAACCCTTTTCGAACAGTTGATGATACGATTTTCTCAATATAGTTTTGTGCACCCTTTCTTGCTTTGTTAAAGGTGTCATTTTCTCATAGCACCATGCAGTCGTAGGGTCTTCATCGTTTAAAGTATGGTGGCCAACAGAGAGCCGTCAGAGTAAGCATCGATGGGCAGCATATGGTAAGAGATTTGTTGAGGAGGAGAGAGGGGGTGATGGGCAGAGTGAGTGAGGGAGATTGATTTGTGAAATGTGTAGAGTTATCTTGAGAAATGTACAAGTACACGGGAAGTTACAAAAATCTTAATTGACTCGTATTCTAATTGATGAAAATGTCGAATAGAGGACAGTAAATAGGTAGGCACGTGGCATGATTACATGTAAAGAGACTTCGTTTTTAAAGTAGAAAAAGTAGTGTGCGCGTAGGAGGAAGATGAAGGGATGGGCTCGTGGAGTAATATGAAAGATCTTTTCGTTTTGTTAATTTATTGGAGATAAGGGTATGAAGGGTTAGGCTTTATTGTAGGAATTAAATGAAGACACGTGACGAATCAAAGTTTACGGACACCATTTTTAAATATTCTAGCATGCAACCTGCACGATGTGCGGGTAATTTACATTAAATATTATATAATATATACATATATACAATCAAATATGCAATGCAAGCTCATTTTAATAATTTTTATTATCTAAACATACACGTCTTTCATTACAAATATATTTTTTTAATTGAACTATCCATCATATAAAATTACATTTATTATTGATATTGAAATTATTTTACCTCTAATGTTACAAATAAATATAGATATTTTTTGGTTAAAAAACTCTTATTCATATTGAGTGTAAGTAATTATTTATTCATATGAATGATGCGTCTCTACAAATACATAAATTCAGCGTACTCCGGGTATGATCTGCACATAAAAGATTACTATAAGCCTAAATTGATCCAAGGACATACCTTATGCACCATGCTTATTACTATCCTATTTTTTCATGCACCTATGATGGTGATAGGTTTCAAATGTAGCCTCCAGATATTATTTTTTAGAATACAATATAATCAGCCAAATATTAAATAACTGTAAATTATTTACACCAAATTGTTCTTACTCATAACCAAATAATAACAACCAAAGAAATAAAATTGGATTCAATTCTCTTTAGCCTCATAAAAGCTCCACAACTGCGGAAATCCAGTTTTCGGCCTTTAATACATAATGTTTTAAGCCTCCCTATATATATATCTAAACTATTCACATACTCCAGTCAAACCTTGTTAATTGAAAAAAAAAGATTGTATAAATCAAACAATTTATATACCAATCCACTTCTCTAAAAACTCGATGGATACAACCCTCAAACAAAGAAAGTCTAGAGAGACAAAGAAAGTCTAGAGAGACCCGGAAGAAGTTGTTTAAAGAACAAAAAAAATCCATAAAACATAGTAGTTACATAGAGAAAAATATACAAAAGAACACCTTTCATTGCGAACAAAGTCTCATAAATATCGTGCTACACATGGATGTACATAATAGGAATATAGATGAAATGAATGCATCTTTCCAATTACAGGAGGCATCTGATCTCAATAAACCAAACATATAAAAAAATTGATCGCAGAAAGTTAGAGAGAGAGAGAGATTCAACACCACTAATCGTGGCTTCTTGGCCCATTTCACTTTACTAATTTTTTGTGTATCATCTTCGTGTGATAAAAAAATGGCTAATTTTAACTCATGGGTATTGCTATGCAGTTGATGGATAAGATGGGGACACAAATAGAAACAAACGGGTGGTGTTATGTAGATGATGAGAATATGAAGAAATAAATAGAAACAAAGAGGACAATTTGTTTCTTTTCAATTTCAAAATACACGTATAAAAGAGCATATTTACTCGAGAAAACAAACAATCGAGTTAAATATGTAGAAAACTGATGACCTTTCAAATGGGAGAATATGGAGAGACCGAGAAAGAGATAACGGCCAACTCACCCTCTATTGTAGTTAGAGGTCTATTTGAGTACCTAGATTTCTTTGAAAATTGATATGTAGAAAATTGACGACCTTTCAAATGGGAGAATATGGAGAGACCGAGAAAGAGAAAATGGACAACTCACCCCCTATTATAGTTGGAGGTCCATGTGGAGTACCTAGATTTCTTTGAAAATTGAATGCCAAGCTTCCAGTTTATAATTGTAATATAAATATATTAGATGTATAATTATAATATAAATATAATTATAATTGACATTGATTACCTTTCACTAATTGAATCTGCCCCACCTCTATTGTCTGATCAAAAGGAATAACTAATCTACACAATTCTGTTTTCACAACAGATTTTCATGCTAGATGTGTGGACTTATGGTTGACCAAATGGGGAACCTTCTGTCCGGTTTGCAAGCATGATGTGAAAACTGCAGTTGCATATTCTGAAGCAAGTGATCGAAGGCCGCTCTTATCGTTTTAGTGCTCAATAGAGCAGTTTTTTTAGTGCCATCTCTTACAAATAGATGTAAATATTTTCATTTTATCACTTTGATTTCAGTTTCTTCTGTATGTGAATGCAACCTCCTGACTATTTTGAATTTCAAAGTGGAATGGTGAATGCAACCTCCTGCTTCCTCCTTAATTTGCTTGTACATGTTCATCTCATCGGCGTGTTTTGACAGACAGTCCATACTGTTTAAGCATAGAGTAGAACATATGACACGTGGAATGATGAAAAGATCCTACTTTTGGCTCAAATACACGTCAACTTTTTTTTGGCCCGTTTGTTCACTCATTGAAAGGCATTAAATACATAATTACTAATTATTTAAAGGAAAATGTTAACATGTGTTTTAAGGACACATATTTTGAGCGTTAAAATAATAAGTTTGAAAGCTCCACATGAATATTAGGGCGCTATTAATTGTATGTCGAAATTCAGTTCTTACTATTTTTTAGTTCTAAGTGTACCCTCAGGGCACATGTTATCAAGACGCATATTTAATTTATGTTTCAATCAATCATGTGAGAGGGTAATTAAGACCCTATTTTAAAGTGGGTTAACAAATATCTTACTCTAATCTAAATTCATGGGATCAACTTCCCCTTAAAAAATAGATAAATAATGTTTAGTCCGTATGAGATAAAGTCCCTTGTCAATTTTTTTGATAAATTTTTCTTATGGTATAGGAGGAGAAGAGATGAACGAGTGTTTGCGAGTGTTTTATATGGTGAAGGACCTTTTGGAATAAAATAAGAAGGGTTGGACAAAATGTTAACTAAAATAATGTCGAGGTATTTTTCATCAAATGACCCCAAAAAAATACTTTCCAAATTTAACCCCCTGCAAATGAAGAATTCCTTTAAATGTAAGGCATGCATTTGTATCAACGTTCTTTCAGGATAGATAACTTTGTAATCTCATTTAATAGTATAAATTATTTTAGAAATGTGACTATTATGTTGGGATGGGCTAAAAAGAAAAGTTGGACTAATAATTTGGGACAAAAGATGTATTGTAATATGAGTGCTGATAACACGTGCTCTAAAGCCACTGATTGGGGATAAATTCCTCATATTTATTTTTCGTTCTTTAGAGGCTTTTATCATCCCTTGCGGTGCAATTGAAGTGGATTTATCTCATGTCTTTGCTACTGACATCTTCTAACAAGTACACCAAGTTTCGTGTATTTCTCTCACGTTTTTCAGGTATTTCATGCACGTGAAGAAAAGGGAGAAACAAAAATAAAGATCGAAAAGAAAAAAAAGAAAAGTCAAGGATAGTAACGTAATTGTGCAACTGGAATTCGGATGTGGAACCTACAAGAAGTTGAAGACCTTGATCCCACGAGCACATAGGAAGGAACGACACCCAAATCCCAGGCCCGATTGAGAAGATATGAAGATATGAAAATGAGAAGAAATCAAGGAAGCAAAGATAGATTTTTCCAGGTTCAAACCGGTTTGTGTTTCAGCGAACCGTTTTGGGTTTTAGCGAACCGGTTTGCTGTTGATTGAAATTTTGGCTTCGCTACAGGAATTCTGAACCGATTCTCCCTTTTCTTAAAGGCCAAACCGAGCTGGTTCGTCGGCACTTGAGCGAGATAATTTTTTCTCATTTAAAAATATAGAGTTGTACACAATTGAAACACTTGGATTCACGTGGTGTTATTATTCTTTTAGTATTCTAGATATCTTTTAGTTAGTTATTACCTTATAATTAGAGAGAGAAGAAGGCAACAACCTTAGTTTCAATTCATGCATTAAGATTCAACAATTGTTGATCAAATTCTTAAGGTTTTTAATTTCAAGTTTGTTTTCTATTTCTTGTTCTTGCATGTTCTTCATCTTCACACATTTCTTTATTTTTTTGGGATTTTAAAGTTCCCACTCATGTTTAGCAACAATTTAATTATGATTTCCAACGTATGCAGCGCTAGATTTTTGTTTATTTCCCACGTAGCTATGTCCGACTAAGTTTTTAGACATAAACCCAACCTAGGGTTTACGAATGGAGTTAAAAGTGAATAAAATATAATTAACAACTCAAAGGTTTGAACTTTATCAAAATAAATGTTGTAGGTCTTTTAATTCCGTTTGCCCTAGGTAACCAGAATGTTTAAGGGTGCAATTGGCGTTTGGATAATTTATCATCCTCGTCAAATACAATTTTTGATTTGATATTGTGAGGAGTAAAATCCACATACATGAATGCTTAGAAAGTATTTGATGTTTCTTTGAATTGAGAATTAGGTTTTTGAAGTTTATATGTTCTACGTAATCACCGACGGTTCGAGAGGTGTACCCTAACTCCATTTTCCCATTTTCATTTAAAATTCGTTTTGTTATTCCTGCATACGTAGTTTATTTACTAATTTAATTAAATTGCATTAGTTGATAGGAAAGTCTCAAATCACCTTCCTTTCCCTCTTTCTTCGAGTCAATTGTAGAGTTAATCGTTATTCCTATTCGTCGTTATGTTCTGCGTCCTTCCTGAATTCGACAACTGATTTACTGGATTATTACTTGAGCGACTGACTTGCACTTGAGTCGTAAACACACGTGTTAGGGACACACTTTTCAAGTTGCGTCAAGTTTTTGGTGCCGTTACCGGGATAAGATAGACTTTTAGGTTAGGTCGAATTAATCTAAATTTTGACTCTAATTCTTAAAAAGACAAAAAAAAAAAAAAATCATAAAATCAAAATTAAAAAAAAATCAAAAAAATAAAAAGAAAAAAAATATAGGATCTCTCCACTCGTTACATGCAAAATCATCAACCAACTCCTGAATCTACTCCTACTAGAATTCACGAAAACCCTATAGTGGAGTACAATCTCGATAGCCCACATACTCATCGTGTTACACAATTTTGGGTTTCACCTCCTACACCGCCACACTCCATCATGAGTCACACTTCTAGGGCTTCGATTTGGGGAGAGAGCCATGTCGGATAACGCCAGTTTTGGTAGGGGTGAGGGTGTGTTTCCGTATCGCCCCATAAAAGACCTCTTATATCCCGAGCGAACTGTCGCTCCGGGATGCATTATATTTCCGTATAATGCGTGGGCAATTCCGTTTTCATAATGGGATGATTCTGATTCTTCCCACATTCCACGGTCTGGAGTCGGAGAAACCATACCTCCACATCTGCGAGTTCAAAGAGGCATATGAAACTTTTAGTGATCAAGCTTGTTCTCAAGACGTCATTTGCCTCAAGCTTTTTCCCTTCACCTTGAAGGATAAAGCCAAGACTTGGTTATGGTCATTGTCATCGAACTCAATTGGATCGTGGAGAGATATGCAAACTAAGTTTCTCCTTAAATTCTTTCCTCAACATAGAACCAATCCCATCAAGGCTCAAATTCAAACGTTTAAACAACATGACAATGAGCCTTTTGATAAATATTGGGAGCGGTTTAACGAGTTACTTAATATGTGACCACACCATGGATTTGAGAAGTGGATACTTATCTCCTTCATTCATGCCGGGCTAAACTTAAGTTCCAAACAACTCGTGGAAACTATGTGCTAAGGGCAATCCCAAGCGTTTGATGAGGACGATGTTAAGGCTCACCTTAAGTATGTCACCGAGACTACTCAAGCATGAGACACATCCAATCCAAACGCTCGACCTCGACACACGTCCACAATTCCTTCTACGTTCGGACTCTATCAATTGGACAAAGAAGCCGAGTTGAGACTTCAAATCAACCAACTTGCTTAAAAATCAGAAGACGTAGTCGGGTCAAGAGGAAGAGAAACATCCGGCTCCACTCGAGCAATGAAAGAGAAGATGGGTGCAATTTGTGAGGCAGTACATTCACCGAAGGATGCCTGACGATACCCACCTGAAAAGTTATGATTCAAGAACAAGTGGAAGCAGTAGGAACATTAAAGGGTAATTTTAACGCCCCTCACGTGAATTATTACAACCCTTCGTGGAGGAACCATTCTGATTTTAGTTATGGCAATAACATGCTGCGTTGAATCCAAATTCACACAGTGCCCCTCCTCCACCACCACTTTCGCATTTTCAACAATCCCCACACATGCAAGCACCACCTCCCACGCCTTATGTCACCCCATCATGGAAAAATATCGAGGATACTTTGCACCAATTTATGAAATCTCAATCGTCAACCAATGCTCAAAATTCCCGAATGATTGCTGAACTAAATGCGAACGTTTCTAAATTGCAATCTTCATTAAGTATCTAAGAGAATGGAAAGTTTTAGGCCCAAGGTTAAAGACCTCCCCAAAGTTAACCTAAAGTTATCTCTACGTTCGATAATCATCAAGAGAAATGTCAAGACGTTACCACTCTACGTAGTGGGAGAGTTGTTGATTTATCACCTCCCCTACACGATGAACTTAAAGCCAAAGAGGCATTGCTCGACACGAAAGAGGCCAAAGATTCCCCCTTTAATGAGAGTGACAACGAGGACACCACTAGGCCCGAAGTCATAGCCAATCTTCTCTCTCCTAAGTCACTAAAGGATGTGCGCTCTTTCTTGGGTCACACGGGTTTTTATCGGAGGTTTATTAAGGACTTTAGTGCCATTGCTAGGCCCTTGAGTAACCTATTTGTAAAATTTGTCCCCCTTTGAGTGGAATGAAGCATGCGAAGTGCTTTTGAAAAATTGAAAAGCATGCTCGTGTACGTTCCCATTATGCAAGCTCCGGATTGGTCCCTTCCATTCGAGATCATGTGCGATGCGAGTGATTATGCTATAGGGGCTATTTTGGGCCAAAGAAAAGATAAGAAGGCTCACGTTATCTACTATGCTATCCGGACGTTAACCAGACCACAACTCAACTACTCCACCATGGGGAAAGAATTTATAGTCGTAGTTTTCACCCTTGACAAATTCCACTCTTATCTCATTGGTTCACCTATTGTATGCTTTACCGACCACGTGACCCTTAAGTATCTACTTTCTAAAAAGGATGCTAAACCGCGTCTCATAAGGTGGATCCTACTCCTACAAGAGTTCAATCTCTCCATAAAAGCCAATAAAGGAGTAGAAAACGTTATAGATGACCATATGTCCCGACTTTCATCTGACCTACCTAGTGATCCTATACCCATAGATGAGTATTTTTTGGATGAGTAATTATTTTCCACTTCTTCTCTCCCCTGGTTTGTGGATATAGTGAATTACCTTGTCACGGGGGTTGTTCCCTCCGATTGGATACCGCAAGAGAGAAATAAGTTATTAACTTGGTTGCGCATGCTCTTCAATGACGATCCCTATTTATTCAGATATTGCGTGGACCAAATCATTCGAAGATGTTTACCAGATGACGAGATAAACAGCGTCATTCATTTTTTCATGCGAAAGCTTGTAGAGGCCACTTTTCGATGAATAAGACGACCGCTAAGATTATTTAAATCGGTCTCTATTGGACCATAATTTTCCAGGATGTGAATGCTTATTGAAAATCTTATGATAGATGTCAAAGGATGGGAGCTATTACTCGACGATACATGATGCCGTTGACCCTATACTCATCATTGAGATATTCGATTGTTGAGACATTGACTTCATGGGTCCATTTTCTCCCTCCTTTGGTTTCTTATACATCCTTGTCGTGGTTGATTATATGTCGAAATATGTTAAGGCCATAACTATAAAGACAAATGACAATAAGGTGGTGGTACAGTTCTTACAAGAACACATACTTTCTTGCTTTGGCGATTCGAAGGCAATCATTAGCGATAACAACAAACACTTTTACAATAGGCCGTTTGAAAAACTCATGAGAAAGTATGGCGTCGTTCACAAGGTTGGGACGACTTATCACCCCTAAACGAATGGGCAAGATGAGTTAGTAAATCATGAGATTAGGCACATTCTAAAAAAGATCATCGATCCTAGTCGGAAGGATTTGTCTCTCCGTTTGAAAGATGTTCTATGAGCTTACTAAATCGCATAAGGAAAACCCTCAGGATGTTTCCCTTTCGATTTGTGTATGGAAAGACTTGCCATCTCCCCGTGGAGATAGAGCACAGAGCCTGTTGGGTAATCAAGAGGTTAAATTACAACATGGATCAAGCCAGTGAAGCACGCAAGCTTCAATTGAATGAGTTGGAAGGAATACGCAACGATGCATATGAAAGTGACAAAATATCCAAAGAAATAATAAGACTCGCACATGAGCGAATTATCCGTCGAAAGGCATTTCACTCGGGTCAAAAGGTGCTTTTATACAACTCACATTTACACTTATTTCTCAATAAGTTAGTCGCGGCGGACCGACCCGTTCATTGTGAGAGAAGTGTTTCTCCATGGAGCCATCAAATTAGAAGATCCTACAGGGGATACACATTCAAGATGAATGGACAATGCCTAAAATCATATCTCGTGGCATACGTTGAGAAAGCTGATGCAATTTGGTTGTCGGACCTCATTTACGGGGTTGAGTAAGCTTCAAAGGAGAGGTCATTTCACCCCTGATGCGTATGGGGTGATTCTTGTGTATCATAGTGAGTTGTGTAGGTTAGGTTAGTTAGAGGTCCATAGGTTACGAGTCGAGAAAGGATAGGAGCACAAATGCACATTTCAAGAGAGTTTACTCCAAGGCAAAGTGAATTTTTGAGGTTTTCCAAGCTAAAATGCTAATGAGAGTGTTTTGGATTTTTTTTGGGGAAAAGTGAGTTTTCGGAGTGTCAATACTTAGTTTTTTTTAGATGCAAGTTAGGGGGTATACTGGAATTCCGTTCGCCCTGCTGATCGAATAAAAAATTAAAGGAGCTGAAGCGGTTCGCCCCAGGCCAAACTGGTTCGCCCATAGCAGGTGAAGAAATTCGTCCATTCCCATTACATCTCCCCTTTCCCTCCATCTCCTTCCCTCCATTCATTTCCCTTCAATTTTGTTTCCCTCCACATTCCTCCCCCTTTTCCCTCCACATTCTTCCCTCTAACCTTTCCCTCCACATTCATTCCCTCCAATTTCTTTTCCCTCCATTTCCACCACACCTCCACCTATAAATACACCTTTAATCCTCCATTCCATTCCACTTCTTCTATCTCTCCTCTCTTACTCGTCTTAAATTAATTCCTAATTTTTCTCCACAAATGACTAATGATGAACTCCCCGAGAAATATGATTCAACGAAAATTCTCCATAATGGTGGCCACCCCTACCGCTCTCTCCAAGAGAGTGTCTGGTTTGAGACATTCTTCTCTCCCACATGCACCGTGCATATCGAACGTGAAGTAAGTTGAGATGAGATACCTCCCAAAGTCTCTACTCTCTTCCGCCGACAAAGGTGGCGCTAATTCCTCGCGAGTCTCGGCGACGATGTATGGCTTGATGAAGCACGCACCTTTTATGGAACTCTCGTCAAAATAAAAAAATACTTATGAAGCCTACGTCGATGAGACGTGAGTCCCTCTCACTCTCAACATCGTCATTTAAAAAATGCGAGCCCAATGGGTTCCCGACCCCCAGAGATACGATTATCCCACCGTGGGTAACCCAATTCCAAAGCACCAATGCATTGAGCGCATCGCCCCCATCACATTTGGGACCGAGATACCTTTCTGGTGGTCAACCTCGATGAAACAACCGGTCTTGCATTTTTTATCACTTGCGGAGTTATCCTACAAACATCTAGCAACTTAGCCATCCGCATTCGCCATGGTAATTTCCTTTATCATCTCCTTAGCGGGGCAAGCTCCATTCACCTCACCAGTACCTTTTATGGGGAGATCATTCATGCCACCATGGATCGCAATGTCAAGGACGCACTCCCCTATGCCCATTTCATCACTTCACTCTTAGAGGATGCCGAGATTCAACCACCACAAACGCAATCCCGACTCCTCAAGACCACTAGACAATAATATCTTACTTGAAACGTGCGACAAATGGAGGTAGTGTACCCACCTCCACCGACGACAAAAGATGTTGAAATGGGGGAAGAAGATCCCGAGTACAACGAGGATGATGACTCCGATTATGATCCGGAAGTAGAGGGTCTCACTCGCCGCATCGAAAATCTTGAGGCGAGTTTCAATGGGATTTTAAATGAATATAGGGTGGACCAATAAGCTTATCACCGTGATGCTAGTATGATGGTCTGCCTATAAGTCGAGGTGTATAGGTTGCAAGTCGGGCCAAATGTCACACTCCCGACTTATTTTATGACCCTTATGACCCAAGCGCTCTCGGCACTTCCCACCCACCCCCATAGTAATACCCACATTTGATGTTGATGGTTGGTTTGATTTTAATTTATGTAGTTCTTTTTTTTTGGGTCTTTATTATCTATTTTTGTTAAAAGAACTATGTAAGCTCTATCGTATCTTAGCTCTATCGTATCTCATTACTTTACATTTTACCATTTGCCTATTTTATACGCACTCTTCTTTTGTTTAGATTTTAGTCCTTTTTGCATGAGGAAATTGCAAAAGTCTAAGTTGAGAGGGAGGGGTACATGTGCATTTAAAAATTTCACAAATTTCAAAATGTCCCCCAAAATAAGAAAAATTCAATAATTCCCCTCCCCCCCCCCCCCCCAAAAAAAAAAAAATTGAAAAATTTCAAAAGAAGTCAAAAATATTTTTCTTCAAAATAAATAAAAATTGGAATTAAAATTTTTCAAAAATATCACTAAAAGTTTCTTTAAAGTCTCAAATTGTAACCATCAAATGCACTAAGCCGGAATTGACCAAAGATGGAAATTCACGACTTTGCGAACAAATGTGAAGATTAATCAACCCAGTGAGATTTCAAGCCTATCATTTTTGCGAGTTTTTAAATCAATCCAAGTTAATGGTTAGATCAAAGTTCGATTTAGATTAAAAGAAAAAGTCGTTGAAGATATCAATTCCTTTGTTTTGATCAGTTACGTGAAACGAGTGGAACGTTGTCTTAAAAAATGCGCTAAAAATACCTCTAAATTAAATTATTCTCGAGACGCATATGGTAAAATAATTAGTAATTCAGACAATGAAGTAGACCCTCATTTGTTTAACCCAAAAATATGATCCATAAAAAGTTTTGAAAAATTATCCCTTTTTCTAGCCCAATTGAGCGAAATAAATTTCCCAATTTCGTTTGATAACCCGAAAAATCCATGAAGCCAGAGTTGTGAAAATCGAAAATTTCATCAATTAAGTCCAAATGGTGCAATAAAAAGGGCCAAGAAAAAAATAGAAGAAAAATGAGGGAAAAAAATAGAAAAAGAAAAGGCAAATTGAGCAAATGCCCGAAAAAATGCCAATGGACACCGTAAGCAAGCAGATTTTCCAACTCCAAACTTGCTAACCATTCCCAAATTACCCAATACACCTTTAACCCGAAAAAGTCCTAACTGAGTCCGAATAACGAAATTAATTACCGCGTGGAGAGCTAAGATACGAAAAGATAATAAGAGAGATTAACTAGTGTGAATAAAAATCGACGTTTTCCGTTTTCCAATTACTATATTCCGATGAAAAGATCTTTTTACCATAAAAATTTCGTCTTTCAATTTTTGTGCGTGCTTTTGTGTTCCATTATACTTACTCTTATTAATCACGCACACCGAGAGAAACTAGATACAATCCGAGTGATTTGTTTGTGAGTGCATCTGTGAGAATTGAATCAAAATGAATTTTCAGAAAGTAACGAAATGATCAATCAGTGAAAGTTAGCGGTTTAATTTTCGGCTTCTATTACACACACACTGTAAATTGAGACTCTTAAATATAAATTTACGTTGACTATTTTTAGGGTGTTTAAATTGTACAATTTTTAAGTATTTTGATTTTCTTTGAGTCAAAAAATGAATATTGTGAGTATATTCACTATAAACCCTCACGAGACACCACTCGTCCTACTAGGGTAACCTAGGGGTTTAAAGGCTTGTTGTATACACTGAATGCAATCACTCTTTCTAAAAAAAGACATCCTACCAATATAAAATATTTTTCAAATGTTTTGGTATTGCTTGATTCTTTTACATTGATCGGGACGATTAAAGTTCTAAGTTAGGAGGATTTGATTGGGAATAAATTCTTCATATCTATTCCCCATAATTTAGAGGCTTTTATCACCCCCTACGGTGAAATTGAAGTGGATTTATCTCATATGTTTGATTTTGACATCTTCTAACAAGTACACCGAGTTTCGTGTATTTCTCCTATATTTTTCAGGTATTTCACACACAAGAAGAAAAGAGAGAAATCAGAATGAAGATTGAAAAGAAAAAAAGAAAAGTTAAGAGTAGTAACGTAATTGTGCAATTGGAATTTGGATTTGGAACATAAAGAGAAGTTGAACACCTCGATCCCACAAGCACATAGAAATAAATGACATCCAAATTCGAGCCCCGATTGAAAAGATATGAGGATATTAAAATGAGAAGAAGTCAAAGAAAAAAAGATATATTTTTCCAGGTCCGAACCGGTTTGGGTTTCAGCGAATCGGTTTGCTGTTGGCTGAGATTTTGGCTTTACTATAGGAATTTTGAACCGGTTCACCCTTTTCTTAAGGGCCAAGCTGGACTGGTTCACCAGCACCCAAGTGAGATAATTTTTTCTCATTTAAAAAAATAGAGTTTTACACAATTGAAACACTTAGAAAATGTGGTGTTATTATTCTTTTAGTATTCTAAATATCTTTAGATAGTTTTTACCTTAAAATTAGAGTGAGAATAAGTTAAGAGCCCTAGTTTCAATTCATGCATTAAGATTCCACAATTATTGATCAAATTCTCAAGGTTTTTAATATCAAGTTTGTCTTCTATTTCTTGTTCTTGCATGTTCTTCATATTTACATATTTCTTTATTTTTCTAGGATTTTAAAGTTCCCATGCTTGTTTAGAAACAGTTTAATTATGCTTTCAAATGCATGCAACATTAGATTTTTGTTTATTTCCCACGTAGCTATGTCCGGCTAAGTTTTTAGCGGATTGGGGTACATGAACCCAACCCCGGGTTTACGAATGGATTTAAAAGTGAATAAAATATGATTAACAATTCAAAGGTTTGAACTTTATCAAAATAAAGGTTGTAGGTCTTTTAATTCCATTTGCCCTAGGTAACCGAAATGTTTAAGGGTGCAATTAGTGTTTGAATAATTTATCATCCTCGTCAAGTACAATTTTTGATTTGATATTGTAAGGAGTAAAATCCACATATGTTGAATGCTTAGAAATTATTTGATGTTTCTTTAAATTGAAAATTAGATTTTTGAAGTTTTTATGTCCTACGTAATCACCGACGGTTCAGGGGAGTATACCCTAACTCCATTTTCCCATATTCATTTAAAATTCGTTTTGTTATTCCTGCATATGTAGTTTATTTACTAATTTAATTAAATTGCATTAGTTGATAAAAAATTCTCAAATCATCATCTTTTCCCTCTTTTTGTGAGTCAATCATAGGGTTAATCGTTCTTCCTATTCATTGTTACATTTTGCGTCCCATTCCCTGAGTTCGACACTCGATTTACCAGATTATCACTTGTGCAATCGGCTTACACTTGAGTCGTAAACACACGCGTTAGAGGAACACTTGACACACTTTTTAAGTCATGTCAGACACACACTAAAAACGTAAAAATAGTAAAAACATAGTTTCAATATATAATTTATATGATATATATACTCATACAAAACTCTCATACTTACTATTTTGAGGCTCAAAACATGTGCCTTGAGGGCACATGTTATTAAATTCCTTATAATATATACAGTTTGCTAATTTTTGTTTATGAATCATATCAAAATTTTGAAGTGTTTGGCTCGTAAAGGAGTTGGTGTCACTTGTACAAACATTAATACGAGTCTGATTCCTTGTAATATACTTATTATATCTCAGTTCTTCTCCTTTGGGTTTAATGTATAAATTTGTGAAGGATTACAAATGGAATATCATAATGGATGAAGGCGTGCTTTTGTTAATTTTTTAAAGATTATATGTGAGAACATGATGATTTAAGATTAATTGTTTGAGAATCTTTTGATTTCATAACACTCTATAGAAGATTTATAATCCACCAATCCCCAAACGATTTGCGGATAAGGAAGAAAATGGCACACATGTGGAGAGTAGTGTTGATCTCAACAAACCTATTAAACGAGGGTTTATCCTTAGTAGGCATGATTACCACCACTATGGATCTCGTTCATTTATGAACTTTTTATCTGACATTTGCTATAACTGTGGTAAGATAGGACATGAAAATCTATATGGGACTTTTAGCACCGAATTAATGGAGGCACAAAGTTCATCTTGAAAACTAATGATGCTATCAAGATTTGAGGATGGATTGCTACAATAGAAAAAACAATGGTAAACAAAGAAGGTGAATTATTACAGGGCAAAATGTCATAAATTGGCAATCACAGGACAATTATCTACCTAATGAATTATGATATTAGGGGTAGTCTCGAGGTGAATTGTTACAGGGAGTTGATATGAAGGATTAATGGGACATGGTAACACGAGGCATATTTTAGATCTCAAGGCTCTTAAAATTTGTTTAGGTACCAATTTTCTCATGCATAGTTCCCATTTATCTCGACTATATCCATATTGGGTTATGCAAAATGTTGAGGATAACAATTGACCATACCCATCCCACCTAACCTGATTTAATCCTAGAAGCTAAACTCGTGGAATGAGTCTTCAAACTCTCCCTGAACTAACTCATTAAAACCTAATATACTTTGTAAGAAAGCCTCCGGAGACTTCTCACATGTTTATGATTATACCACCCAATACATTAATCTCCCTTCTAGACAACTTGGAGATGATCACCTAAACTTTATACTCTTAACCTCGTGCCAAAATTCAAGCAACTCCATTAACCAACAAAATCGAAAATTGAATAGGGGTAAAATGAAGAGGAACCCTTAGTGGAGGAAAAATATCAAGACGAGTATCGAGAATTCCCCTAATTCTCACCTATTGGTAAAATTGACTCTTTAATGTTGTAGTGTCTAGGGTACCAAGAAAAACAACATACTCAAAGGCAAATAAATATTATTCTTATAAAATAAATCAATGAGGATCATTATTATAGTAACAAGTCAAGGGTTGTGGTGTTCCTCAGTTTTTTGAAGATGCTTGGTTGTCTTGGTCATTATTCTCAAACCGAGAGATGCTACCCCAATTTGGTGAGAGAATTTTGCACAATAGTTGAAGAAGGTAAGGACAAGATGGGACTCCCAATCCTTATTTCCCATATGAAGGTAGTTATTCTTACAGAGATGATTACCTGTCACTATAATCTGATGGAAGAATATACACCCATATACGCCTTTGAAAGGTTTAATCCCAATCCCTCCCGATCGGAGGTGATCTTTTTTTTAGTGATGGACACTGCTAGATTTAGCCCAGAAAGAATTTTCCTCAGGTATTTTTGTCTAAGAACTTTTATATATTCTTAATATGGTGGTTTTTTATGTATTTTGCTTACAATATACCTTTACCAAATTTCCCTTGAGCATGATTACTTATTATATATGATTGGAAGATGATATGGTATGGATTTTATGAGCTTATATTTAATCACATCATTGATTTTTCCAAAGATGATATGAAGTCCCATGCTTTACTGTAAGGGAAAAATTTCCAATTGAGTCCGTTTGTATGTATTTGACTTATTCCCAGAACAAAACTTGTTTAAGTCATAGACAAATTTATATTATCACGATTCCCATGAAGTCTATGACGTGTTTGGATTGAAGACGCAGCGGCTAACCTTCACAGATTATATCATGCTGGGTTTTATTGATGCACATTTCTCGTCTTCCTTAGAATTGCATTCCAAGATACTCTCAGGTATGAACGCATTATGTTTATGGAGTTCGGAAAGAGGTTTAAAGGATGGAAATTTATTTATAACTTATTTAAAAGGATTTTAAAAGGTTTTATCTGTGTTTATTGTGAGATAATTACTGTTTAGAGTCTTGTGAAACACTATCTTTATTTTTAGTGGTTCAAACGGCATCGCACTGTCATTAAAATGACGTATGCATCTGGTTTAAATGACCTGCTGCCTTAAAATAATTATTTAAGGCAGTGTGTTCTCAGAATTTTGAAGTGTGTACAAAACCATATTCCAGAAAAGAATTTATACGTTTTCTGCATAAGTTTTCTAAGGTTTTCAAAGATTAAAACCATCCTTAGAGTTTAAAAGATTCGAGCTTTCATATACTATTTCTATAGAGATCTTGTTTGCACCATCAAGGATTTTTTCAACACTTTGAACATTGTTTGTTGGGTTTTGTAGTGAAGAAACGGAAGAGTCCATGTTCTAAATCTTAGATGGTTGCTAAGCTACATCGGTAGACATCGAGGTACTTGTGGACATGTATGTTGTGGATGAGTATCGTAGAAGGACTTCTGCGTGGGAACTATGGAGGAGATATTAAGGAGAAGAAGAGCATCATGGCTTGTGGGGATCAAGTCGTTGTGTAAGTCTGTCTCTCTTCCTTTATAAACCCGTATCATAGTGATTGTTTGGTTTGGGCCGTCTGAGATTTTTTTCATTGTGGTTTTCTTGTACTTGCGGTGTTGTTAACTTATTTAATTTACTTGCTTTAATCACCAGATGCATGTTTAGGATTAAACAAGATAAAATTAGAGTCAATTGAAATTGTTTCACAAACTTGGTGCGTGTTAAAATTTTGAAAAATATTTTTTTAAAGAAAAATTGTTTTGACACCCTTAAAGCACATTTGATAAAAAAAAGCGACCTACAAATTGGTACTAGAGCCTGTTATTGTGTTTGACCCTGAGGTTTTAAAAGGTTTTTCCGTCTGATACCTTTCTCCCTATAAATTTGTATCAGAGCATGTTGTTTTTACTTTGTGTGTAGATCTCGTTTCATGCTTGTTTAGTGATTATTTGTTTATCACTCTTGATCTGTTTTTCTCTCGATGGATTCTCAAAGTTTTAACGAATTAAATCTTTTGAATTTGAAGTTTGCAAAACGAATTGAAATTCTGGAAGAAGAAAATTCTCGTTTTAAACATATTATTTAATATTTGCAAACGTTTCGAACTCAATGAGATATTATTCGTGAGAAGTTTGAGTACTTGTATGATAACTTTAAATATTTAATGTTGGCCAAGCAAGAGAGTGAGAATAGAGTACTTCTTTTAGAAAAAAGAGTTAAATGACTTGAAAAATCCTAGGGTTTATGTTTGTGACAAAGAAGAAAGTGTTTTGATTAATGATTTTGTGGCACGTGAAAAGACTCTTAAGGATAGGTTTGCTCACATTGAGGAGGAGCGAGATACCCTTATAGGGGTAATTGAAAATCTAAAGAACGAGTCTGTGACACCCCGACTAATTAAATACCGGGTAGCTACTCCTTTATTAAAATTAATACAAAATGCCAAGTTGGTTCAGTTCATAGCATCACTGTCGAAAATATTTTAAATATTACTAGCCACCTAATATTTAAAAAGTGAGTTGTCAATTTTAATTAAATCCTATTAACATACAATAAGTAGATTATGAAATGCTAATATAACCACCACAACATAGTCACAATAGAATAACCATAAAATAATAATGAATCTGTAGGAATACTCCTCACAACAATCCGAGTACTGAAATAAACAAATACCAAGTCCGCATCACTAAATTTATTACAACCCAAAAATATGAAATAACTGAATAGATAAAGTATCTCTAAGAGGAAATAGGGCGACATGCCCAACAGATGAGAGAATCTGATAATATAGAGTCAAGATAAAAAATGGAGGCGTCTACTGTCAAGGTCCTGTAACTTCCACAGCAGCTACAGTACGTCACCTGAATGGAACTCCTATGCTTGGTGTCCTTGTGGCTGGGCACCTAAAAGGTTTTACAAAAATAGATTTGAAAGCAAACGGGTCAGAGCCCGATTGTGAAAACAGTTTAAAAATAACAAGTGTTTAATATCATTAAACAGTGAATATAAAGTACATGATAGTGTGTGCACTCACATGAGTTCCTCACCTCTCAACGAATTGTGCACTCCTATCGTACCCGTACCCATTCTAGTTATTCCCATACTTAACTAGTCTAATATAAAATATAACATTGCTATAAGATTTACGATTTAATTCCGGCATCTTCATTTAAACAGAGTGTCTTACATTTTTTCTCGGTTTCCCATATTAGTAATAGTACTTACTAGAGGATTTCCATTTTTATCTTTACGAAAACGTTGCTATTAATTATACTCACATTTATACATGACAGTGCATTTCAATTTATAGTATATTATTCTCATCATAAATATACAATACTAGCACCCCGAGGCTAAGCTGCGGTGCACACATACTCTGCTATCCAATCCTGGTACATCACGTACATAAGGACCACGCATTCCGAATCTCTCAAGAATCGTTCTCAAATGACAACAATCACACATAATGGAGGCGAACATAGTTCACATCACATGGGTCACGCACATACCTACGCTCTTATGATCAACAGACTTATTAACTTCTCAATAAGTCCTTCTCTGACCTATGTCCTCGAGGTACCAATCTAAACCCCCCTGTAGGCACACAAAGATTTGATGGCCCTGATCGAACGCCGACCTCCCATGATAGCAAATACGGTAGGTATGTTATACACAGATAACTACATATACTAAGAATTCACACATCTTAGATATCTCAATATATTAATAGAGGTATACTTCTCGTTCTTGTATCATCATTTAATATCATACGCTTATAAATTCCCGATTTATATACATTAAAGTTGTCAACTCTTCTCACGTCGTAATTAGGTACTCGTTTCCTAATTCATAAAGGTCATTCGATTTACTACAAGATTCTAGGTTTTACTCCTCAACGTACTCCAATCTCCCAAATATACCCACTAGTCAATAAGGGAAGGTTATTACTCCATTAAATAAGTTTACGGGACATTTGAAATAAAATCAGGCCTAAAAGGCCATTCGGTCAACTCGTTAGAAGTCTCGTTCGAACGAGTGTCGTTCAAACGAAAGGCTTCGAATGAACTACCAACTCTTTAGAAGGTATACTGTCATCTCGTTAGAAGCTCGTTCGAACGAGGTAGTTCGAACGGCCTGGGCAGGTCTTCTAACGAGATGGCAGACTACGCCCAGAAATCCCAAAATCCGTTTTTCTTCTTTCTCCTCTTCTCTAAATCCACCCTAAGACTATCCAAATACGTTTTTAATGTTTGTAAACTATTTTTAATCACCCTAGATCATTCCTTAACATGCTTTTGGGTCAAATCTTACAAATTAACATGCCAAAATTATAAATCCCCAATTCTTATTCCAAACCCTATGAACTTGAACCCAGAATTTAATTTCATAAAAAAAAGACTCCTTATTAATCCGATTTCAGGTCATCAAAAGTTATGTTTTGTATATTAAATTCGTCCATAATCATTCTACATGCAAATTTTCTACCCAAAACCACAAATTTCATAATAATTCCATTGGGTATTCTTCATCAAAATTTCTTAGACATAAACAGTTTTCTACACTACGCATGGAGGAAATATTCAATGAAAATAACGACATCAAAACACTTGCCTTAGATTTGTTCTTTAGATGTGTTGTTGATGGTTCAAGGTTGATTTTCTCCTCTTTTCTGGTCACAAATCCGTTCCAAAACTGATGGTGTGGAGATGGTTTGGCTTGGGAACCCTTTACCCTCTATCTAACTTTTCTCAAAAACTACCGTAGCCCACTCTCTACCTTTTTGGCTGATAATGGCCTTAGTGGTTCTTTTAAAATATCTAAATTAACACTTAAATTCGTGGGTCTAAATTTCTTAAGTTTTAAAATTACCAAAATACCCTTCTAGGTTGCGGGTTTGGCCTAAAAATGCCCCGGGACCCAAACTAAACCCTCGGCTAGTGTTTTCTGACTATTTCGACCCTTCCGGACACGTTGGCGCACTCAAAATGACCATTCGATTGATAAAAATATAATTTACTTTTTAATTTAAATAATTTTGTTCCTGACGCAACTGATACGCGCGTCCCAACTAAATTTCCAAATTATCGTATTTCAGTCTCGCGACAACTTTAATATTTTCAATACTCATGTATTACCATACATACTCAGAAATATTAAATTTTAACATCATAATCAAATACTAACTCACATCTCGCTAGTATTTATACCCGAATTAATTCCCAATTAATTCTCATTTAATTCAATTAATCCCTTAAATAAAATCAATAAAATTACGGGGTATTACAGAGTCCCAAAAATTTGAGGAGTCTAATTCTTTGCTTGATTCCAAAGTTTTGAAGTTGAAAAATGATTTAAGCGATACAAGTAGTGATGGTAGTGGCTTATCTTATTCTAGTGCTTCTAATGTTAAAGACAAAACCATTGTTTGTTTTAGAGCATCAACCACATCCGAGGGTATTAGAAAAGGTCAATCTAAAGGTCCCGTTCCTTGTCGTGTTTACGCATGTTTGCATTGTGATAGGAAAGGTCACCGTAGGCATTTTTGCTACGCTCTTAGACAATACCTTAGGATGTATAAACGTAGTGTCCCATCGGTTACCAAAATCTCATTTTGTTAGGTATATACCTGTTTGGGTTAGGAAATCCAGTTTGAAGATGCTAAAATCACATGCTAGCACATGATGCTTCACATGCTATTTCCTATGGATGATTGGTTGCATGATTATGTTTGTCATATGCTAGTATTTTCTTCATGATTTATATTTTTGTAGTTTTATAACATGTGTATCTCTTTGTATTATATTTTTCATTTATTTGAGTCTTATTTGAAAAATACAAAAAGATATTGCTTTTGATATTTTGAAAATACAAAAAGATTTTTGGTTTATATATTTTTGAGAAATACAAAAATATTTTATTTTTGGGTCAAAAATATTTTTGGTTTATGTTTTATGTCTTGAGTTTTCATGTTTGATATGGCATATTGGTGTGCTTAGACCCCGATCATTTCATTTATCCACGTGGTTAGGACATTTGGTCATAATTATTGATGCGTTGAATGATCTTAATAATTGTCTAAATGGGGTTGTTTCGAAGTTGATATGCATTTTGATTCGACTTTGTATATATCCCATCATTGCACACATGCACGACTTTATATGAATGTTTGACATCTCATGCATATTTAAGTTTGGTGAGACGGTCTTATCTTAATTTTGTCATCTATGCGTAGAAGACTTAGGAGAAGGTGAGCATGTAAGAACCGTTTACCCGTAAGGATTTGTTAATTAAAAAAATGGTGAGTGAAAACGGGGAATCACTACAAAAGGTATAAATATCCTTAGCGATTAAGCCACCGTTTATATCAGGTCAAAAAAGGTGTGACGTTGATGAAATTTTCCAAGACCCATTGAAATTAAAAGAGCCTAAAAAAGGCGTGGCATTAAAAATAGGTAGCCAATGCCAACTATTTTAGATTGATATGATTATTCAAAAGAAGATCAATATATGATCATTATTATATATGAGGGAGTTTGGTAGGAAAATTTAAATGGGTTTGCACAAAGAACCTTTATGCTGAAAACTCGTATCATGGCACTATTGTTTGTAGAATCATAAAAATTCTGGATTTGTGTTCATATTGATTGTTTAGTTCATTAAGCTCATTATATTAATTGTCACACATGACTAAAACTTAGTTTGATGACGTTTAGCTATCAATTAGAGCTTCTTGATCATTTCGATATGTTCATGTTGTGATTCATTTGTTGTAATTCACACCCATTCATTACATATCCGTGTTTGAGCACACTGATACTATGTTAGCATGAAACTCATATTATTTTTTTACTTATTTTATTTTTCAATTTTGAGTCTATTTTGCTATTGTTTCGTATCTCTAATGGCTATTTTCATGAAATTTTTTCACCGGGCAAAACTTTAACATTTTTAGAACTGGAATGCAGAGTTTGATGAAGTCGTTCAAACGATTTCTGGACTTGGTTTGAATGATATGTCCAAGTCGTTCGAAGTTTGCTTCTCGCGACATGTTTTTTGAGGCATCAATTTTATTAGATATAATCAGGAGATGGCTCGTTAGATAGATGTATCGAATGATGGCACAATGTTTTAGGTCATTTTATGCACACTTCAAACGACATGCTATGTGGTTCAAACGACATGGCATAGTTGTTCGAACGACCTACCTGGATATTTGATCCCTAATTCTCATTTTGAACCTACTTCGTATATATAATGATATCTTTATGTTTTTATACTTCTGGGTTCATTTGGACAATTTACATGCAATCAATATTGATTATCCATGTGTTAATTCTTATGCTGCATTGTTTTGTTTGGTCATATCTTTGCGTAAATTGTTGATTCATTCATTCTGACTGTTTGCTAGCTATGATTTGATATATGCCGATCTTTTAGCCGATGTTTCCATGTTTGTCTAGATATGCTTCATTGATTATTCTCATTCTAGATATTTGATTGTTTGTTTATCTTTTTCACTTATTGTCTATTCGAGACAAAAATGAGGAGAAATGTATGTGATGTAGGGGGAGTTGTTTGATTGATGATGAGAACATATGATCTTTTTGTCTTTACATATTGATATCATGTTGAGTTGCACAAATTAGTTTACGCAATTGGTATCATGTTCTTCTCACATGTTTAATAAATTATTTGTTTTACATATTAGTATTTTTATATCATTTGTTCCTCCATATTTCAATGGGAATTCGTCTGTTTCATGTGTGTAAGTATGCTTCAGAGATTCGATATTTCAAAACTACATCACATGCAGACAACCCATGCTTGTCGGACCTACATAGACTAGTCCTTCTCCTGTAATTTTGATTTTGGGTTTTATGGGATAAGATTTAGGTTTCATATAGCTTGATGGCCCGACTTAGGCATTTCAGTGTTTGGGTTTTATCCACTAATAGTCAACGAGGAGATTCATAAGGGAAAAATTTCCAATTGAGTTCATTTGTATGTATTTGACTTATTCTGGAAACAAAACTTGTTTGAGTCGTAGATGGATTTTATATTGTCACGATTCTCATAAAGTCTATGACGGGTTTGTGTTAAAGACGTAGCGGCCAAGCTTCAAATATTAGATCATTTCGAGTTTTATTGGTGCATGTTTCTCGTCTTCGTTCAAATTTCATTTTGAGATACTCTCGGGTATGAACGCATTATGTTTATAGAGTTTGGAAAGAGTTTTAAAGGATGGAAATTTGTTTATAAATGATTTAAAATGTTTAAAATGATTTTAAAAGGTTTTATCTTCATTTATTTAGAGATAATATCTATTTAGAGTCGTATTAAACACTCTCTTTGTTTTTAGTGGTTCAAATGACATTTGATGTCGTACGAACGAAATCGCACTGTCGTTAGAACAACATATGCATCTCATTCAAATGACCTGCTGACTTAAAGTAATTATTTAAGGTAGTGTGTTTCTCAGAATTTTGAAGTTTGTGCAGAACCATATTACAGAAAAGAATTTATTTATTTTTTGCATAAGTTTTATAAGTTTTTAAAGATTAAAACCATCCTTAGAGTTTTAAAGATCCGAGCTTTCATATATTATTGCTATAGAGATCTTGTTTGCACCATCAGGGATTTATTCAACACTTTGAACATTGTTCGTTGGGTTTTGTGGTGAAGAATCATAGGAGTCCTTGTTTTGAATTTTAGATGGTTGGCAAGATGCGTCAGTGGACATCGAGGCACTCATGAACAAGTTTGTTGTGGACGAGTATTGTAAAAGGACTCCTGCATGGGCACTATAGAGGAATGTTTAAAGAAAATAAGAGCGTAAAGATTTGTGGGGATCGAATCGTTGTGTAAGTTTGTCTGTGTTCCTTTATAATCCCGTATTATAGTGATTATTTGGCTTGGTCCATCTGAGATTTTTTAATTTGTGGTTTCCTCTTACGTCCAACATTGTGAACTTATTTATTTTACTTGCTTTAATTACCTAGATGCATGTTTAGGATTAAACAAGATAAAATTGGACTTAACTGAAATTGGTTCACAAACTTGGTGCGTGTTAAAATTTGGAAAAAGTTTTTTTAATGAAAAACTATTTTGACATCCTTAAAGCTCATTTGAGAAAAATAGGGACTTACATTTACCTTTTGATCGTCTAATGGGGACTTTTCTTCAAGAGTTAAGGATTCTAATTCTTCCAGATGAAGTTACGGAAAAAGCTGAGGGTAAGATCACATTGATGTCATATTATTGATCGATCTCTTAGTTAGGGAACAACATCAATCTTACTATACCACCACGTGTTATGCCTCGTTGCGCTCCTTGTTATTCTCATGTATCTAGTGAACCTAACATGCATTCGACTAGTCATGGAGAGCTGGGTGAGATAGCTTTTCAGATTTAATTGTATCTACGCTTTTGACTTTCACCCTCCTTTAATGAGTCTTAGAATATGCTTTCATCTTTGGAGTTTTTCTCTTTTTATGAGTATCAACGAAACACCAATATACAACTTGATCACGTTTGGGAGGCCATTGGTATGTTCATTCGAGTTTTGGGATATTGAGGCTTTGATGAAAAGTAGGAAAGGAGATTGAGATGTATCTTGTTTGTTTCCAGTCTTTATATTTTTAGAGTTAGGATTTAACTTCATTTTCTTATGTCTTGTATAATCTTATAACTCTAGTTTGTTATAAATGCGCATCACATTTTATCGTGAGTTTCATATATATATTCACATGTTTCATCGTATTACTCTCATATTTTTATGTCTTTAGATTACACATATTTGATGAATCTACTAGTGTATGATAGAAAATGGGTACAAGAAGCTTCTTAAAGAAGTTCTCACGCATCTTGATTTTACATTTCTTATGATTGTATTTGGCCTGTCTTATATGAATTTGGCTAAGAAAGTTATGTCTTAGGCGATATATTTGATTCAATTGCTTGTAATATTTGGTTTTGTGTATTTCATCACGAAATGACAAAGGGAGAGATTGTAAGAGTATGTGTATACTCATATGCCCCACATTAATTTGATGTTCTTAATTTTTTTTACAAAACACACTATGTTTGACATGCATCTTTTGCATTTAGAATTTACTTGGTTATGGATTGGACAAGAAAATTTTGAGTTTTGTGAATTTTTTAGGAAAACTATCAAACTCTAGAACTGGCCGTTGATTCACTGGCTCTTCATTGCAATTGCAACTAAGTAGGACTTCACGTTCGAGAAGAGTCCCTTCGTTGGCCACAGTCATTTGAAATCTTTGTAAAAAATCTCTAGCTTATGGCACAACATAGTGTCGTTGATCATTTGCTGATGCGAAGACTTTTTCTCACCCATGACGTGTTGGTGTGCATGCTAGATTTTGACTATTTAAAATATCTTTCCAATAGATTGCCTTGGTAGTCGCGACTAGATAAAATATTGATTGAGGAATCAAATTGATCTTGTCTTGACCTATTGATTTGTTTCACTTGAGTTATATCTCACTTGTATGTATACGATTATGAATATAATCAAGAGTTACTCCATTGTTCCAAAAACAAAAGAGAAGAGAGTTTTTGAAGAAAGAAAATATCTTAACTTTAAAGATAAAAATTATTTTATCTTATCACCGTGTAATTCAAGTTCTTTTGATTCATTCTTGAATCAAATAAATCCAAACTTTCATATTCAAGCTTATTTTGACAAATAATATTCCAAAATAATTTTGTTCTTGCATATTATCAACTTTAAAAAAACTTGAAAACCAGTTTGCGAGTTTTAGAGAAACCAAAACTTACATATTTTTAGCCATAGAATATCCTCATATATCCTCGTTGTAGTCGATGGTTCCATTGCCTTGGAATAAAGTACTCTTCCCCTTCAAAAGAAGATTTGATTGGCAGAAGATTTGAAGACATTCGTTGAGGCCAAAATTGATCTCGATTGTGTAGCGAACTCCAGCTGTTAGCCCTCTCCCGGAGAATATGGTGCGAAAGAGTTGATATTTTAAGACATTTTTTCCTATTGTGTATGCCTACCATATTATGTTTATTATTAATTTCAGCCCGAAGTATTTTCCCATAGTGGGGTTTCCCTCTTACATCCAGCGTTGTGTGAATTATTTTATTTTTTTTGCAATATTAGAATCACTTCTCTTAATTAAAAGATAAAATTTTATTTCATTATGATATTGATAAAAAAATTGACACATAAACTTTTATGATGCTTTATACCTTTTGTTATTTAAAAAAGAAATTATCTTATAAATTGGTAATTAATTTTTAATTGGGTAGTTACATTTGAGAGCTTGTACAAATGGTGGATGATTTATCTAGTAATTCTATTATTGGATTCCTTAGGGAAATCCGAGACACCTTTGTTTATCACAACTCATTGCCAATTGTTACAAAATTGTCATGATTTTCCCATCATTCAAATGATGATTAATAATGGTATAGAGTTTACAAATCAATGCTTTAACATATATTATGATGATCATAGCATAAAGAACTAATTTTCTGCCATTGGTACTCCTTAATAAAAAGAAGTCGTTGAGATAAAGAATATGATTATTCAAGAGATAACTCACTCCATTCTCCAAGGGAGGAACGCCCCATTGATATTTTGGACATAGAAAGTAAGTGCGAAACATAACATACGGTGAATTGGGTTTATCGTTGTCTTGGTATAAATGCGACTTGTTAACTGTATGTAAACCAAATTAAAGTATATTCGAGTATTTGGGAGTATTTGCTACATCTTATAGGATAGAGATCATTTGGATAAGTTTGATTCCCGAAGTAATGAATGTATATTTTTGAGATTTTCATCAAATAGTAGATCCTACATGGTGTACAACCTTAAATATCTAAGGTAATAAAACCATATAACGTGGTGGTATAGGATGGAGCTCCCGACTTGTTTTTTAATGAAGATGACCCTATCTTCGAAAGTAACTCACCTCCTAATGATGATCCTATTACACCTCTAAGAGGCCAAGGAGGAGTGAACTTGTCCTTAGATATGGAGGATCTGCCATCTCATGTGAGGATAAATTATGATGTCTTCAACATTACTGGAGATCCTAGGAAGGGCTTTATGACAATTTTTAGACTTATGAGTGATATTGGATACCTTTCCTATATCTCTTTAATAGAGCCCAAGAATGTCAATGAAGTAATCAACGACGAGTATTGGATTTTTATAATGCAAGATGAGTTGATTAAATTTTAGAAGCATGGTGTTTGGAAACTAGTCCCTTGTATTAGAAACACAAATATGATAGGCAGCAAATGGGTTTATAAAAATAAAATGAATGAGAATGGTGTGATTACTAAACAAGGTTGCACTCAAGTTGAGGTTTGTTGGATATGTCTCTCGAATACAATCCATTCGTCTTCCTCTAACCACTGCATGTCACTTACGATTATATATATATATATGTGTGTGTGTGTGTGTGAGAGAGAGAGAGTGTGTGTGTGTGTTCTTCATTGGAGCATTGAAGTAAAAATTCCATGTCAAGAAACCAAAAAGGTTTAAATACCCTACGTCTCTTGAACACGTCAATGGGTTGAAAAAAAATACTTATATGTGTTAAAGAAGCCCTCCCAATGTTGGTATGAAAGGATCACCTCATATCTTATGGAGAGTGTATGTAAAACAGGGGTAGTAAATACGACATTGTTTATTCGGAGAGAGAAAAATAATGATTTTGTTAATCAAGTATATGTCGATGACATAGTATATGGTTCCAAATATGAGATACATACTCATGCATTTGTGTAGTTAATGACTAGAGAATTTGAAATGAGTATAGTGGGAGAGATAATATTTTTCACATGTCTAAAGGTTTATCATTTAAAGGATGGTATATTTATATCTCAATTCAAATATGGGAAAAAATTGGTGAAGAATTTTAGGCTTTATTATACTAGACATGTGAGCACACCCATGTGTGTAACTACCAACCTCCGAAAAAACAACTGAAGGCAAAGTAGGGATAAAATAATCTAATAACATGATAGGTAATTAATTATATTCTAGAACAAGTCGACTCAACATTGAATTTAGTGGGAGTTTGTGCAAGGTTTCAAGATTGTCCCACAGAGTCTTAATTGTTGGATGTGAAACATATGATTAAGTATGTGGATGGGACCTAGATCATGGGATTTGGTATTCTTTTGATTCCAACACCTTGTAGTATGAATAATCTAATGCCGACTAGGTCTGATTTGTCAACAATTGAAAGACAATCTTGAAAGTGTGTTTCAATTTAGGAAGTGAACGTGTTTCTTGGCATAGAAAGAACCAAAATTCAAGTTCTCAGTTGACCACCGCGTCTGAGTACATTGTGTTCGTGAGTTATTGCACTCAATTATTTTGGATGAAGTAGATGCTTTAAGGTTACATGATATAACAAGGAAATATAATGTTAAAATTGCAATGTACTAACAAATCTTGGATCTTTATAGTTATACGACGTATCGTGTCCGTCTAGTGGAATTTGATTACGGCGGATACGATGTGTATGTATCTTGATCCGGTTTATTTTTTGGATATTTTACAGATTTGGATTTTGTAACCAAAAAGCCAAAGGGGGAGATTTGTAAGAACATTTTTAATATCCTTCATATAGTTTTCCTTTATTCCAGAACAAGACATACATGTATATATGTTTTTTAAGTCTTGCATTATTATCGAACACTTGAAGAAGAAGAACACACACTCGACACACATCACAATACTGTGCCAAATAATTGATCTTTGAATATGAGGCTTGGTAAACTTATTTTAAGTCTTTGTAATTTCTTAAGTTCATTTTGAGTTATGGAATTGACAGGGAAAAAAATATGTTTTTGGAAACAAATTCTAAAATATATATTTTTGGATCTTTTAGAGATATTTTGAAAATCTTGTATGATGTTTTTTCATGCGTAGCATCCGTAATACCCCACTTTCCCACCATCGATATTGTCTCAACTTTATCCACCTATGTTTTTTTTTTATTACAACTCATATTTACAAATTGGTGTTAATAAGGTTTGAACCCATGACATGTGATATCACCAACAACATGCATTAGCGGTTGAGTTGAAAAGGCCTCAATGTTAAAAAATGCATATCTCTATATATGAATCATTATTTTCCTTCACTTAAGTGATGTGGGACCTAAATTTATGGATACCAAATCAACAAAACCACCATCATGTTACAATTTACCCTCTTAGGGATCCCAGTGTCTTCGTTGGGATGATATTAATCATCACCCAAGATGTTGGCACACTTATTTCGATTGGATACTGGCTCTGATACCATCGTATAATACTACACTCTACCACCATCGATATTGTTCCCATTTTAACAGCCGCACACAACAGTATGGAGTTTTATTTCAAACCATATCCGCAAACTAGTGCAAATGATGTTTGAGCCCCTCACATGTGGCATTACAAACCACGGGCCTTAATAGTTGAGATGAAAAACACTTGGTGTAAGAAAATTTAAAACCTACATATATGGACAATTACTTTACCGGATCTAGGCGGCGTGGTATGTAAATCTCTATCTACCAAATTATCCATGGCACCAGTCTATTACATCATCCTTCGTACGAAGCAGTTTTCGTCTGAGGCATTTATTATTGGGATAATAAGACTCATAAGAAACTAATTTTGTACGAGAATGGATCGTGTAAAGATTTTTTTTATATGAGGTATTATTCTTGAAATAATCATACCCGTAAGGAAAAAATTATTGTATAAGTATCTTATACGAAATTCGTCATTCGTATGGACGACATCTCATACGTACGAGGTTGGATTTTTTGAGAATTGTATTTCTAAACACTATTTTATGAAACAACTTATAAATATGCTTGTAAAACATAATTTCGATGAGCAACCCACGTTTAAAAAATCCCACCTTTTCATTTTTGGGAGAGTCTTCTTGATATTTTAGATCTTGTCATATTCATAAATATAACAAAATATTTAATTTTCACAAACTCCTTCCATCGTCATATTAAGACATAACATTAGAAATCGTATGGGTGTATCAAGTTAAAAGTTGAGATCGGTGGATACCGATACTTATGGATTGTGCAAGTTGTTGCGGTGAAAAAAAAGTTATCTCTAGTACGGGTATAGGCATCAAATCAGAGCGTAAGACAATTGTTATTATCGGTATCGAGTCCTATGTAAGTCGAGGTTTGATCTGAGAGAGTATTAAAATAAATTATTTAGTACTGATAGACCTAGAGAGTTTGTTCACGATAGTGGTTTTTCCCTCAAGGTTCCCACTTTAAAATCTTGTGTTACTTTAGGTGTGAATGCTTTTATTTTTTCACACTAATTGATTTGAATCACACACATGAAAATTTGAAAATAAGATGACTATAGATGAAGTAATAATACTATAGTAACATCAAGTTCAAATGGAAAAACTTCCTGTGTTAAAATTCCCTGATGATTTTTTGAAATTACTATATGATCTTATTAGAGAAAAAACAAACATACTATGGTGTTACGGGCACTCTGACATTTACTGGAGGGATAAAAGGGTTGTGTGAGCAGAGAGTTGGGTTGTACCATCCGCGTTCGTGTGTTTCATCGGGATGCTATAATTCTTATCTCTTAATCTTCATTTTTTCTTTGAGGTCGGGTTTGTGATTATTCCCTAGAAGCTATTAAACATCATATCAAGTTTAGTATGCACCCCTATTGGCCTAGGCCATTCTTGGCGTGAGGGGTTTTTGGTTGCTCAGAGTCACTAGTTTCTTTTATATAAACACAAACAAAATGGGTTAGATTAGCCTTTTCATCTTATACTAAGGTAGGTTGAGTCTTGAAAATGTTCCATGGATTCTTGGTCTAGGTTAGGGAATCGAGTTACGAGTGGGGAGGGTGTTAGACACATCATTTGTTCTTTATGCTTCCTTATCTATATAATTATTATTGCATTTTACATTTATGATTACTTTTAGAATATGCTGAGAGACCCTAGGTTGAAAATCTCTTAAAATGTACACATATGCTTAGGTATAATAATGGTATTAATGAGAGGTGTAGGGACATCAGTAAACATGTGTGGTCACACAGGGGTGCATGAATATGTATACATATAAGAGAGGCCATTAGTGCATATATATATATAGAGAGAGAGAGAGAGAGAGAGAGAGAGAGAGAGGCAGGCTCCTGTGCACACTAAGTTTGCACATGTGCTGGCGCATACCAATTTTTTTTAAATGTTAAAAAAATTTTGAGTTGATTTTTTATGTGATATTAAAACATTTCAACGGACCCACATAAAAAAATCAGCTCAAAAATCCTTTTTTTGCTATTTTTAAAAAATCGGTCAAACTTTCACAGCTTTTAAAGTGCTTAAAAACAACAAAAGTTTGACCGATTTTTTAAAAATATCAAAAAAAGTTTTTTTGAGTTAAATTTTTTTATATGGGTCCCTTGAAATGTTTAAATATCACACAAAAAAATCAACTCCAAAATATTTTTTTTACTATTTTAAAAAAATGATGTGCAAACTTAGTGTGCACATGAACTTGTCTGTATATATACACATATATAAGTCCCAATATTTATTTAAGACATAGACCTGAGTTTTATTTAGAATATTTATAACAACTTGAGTCGAGATTTTTCAGGGGAAGGTCCCCAATGAGGTGGTACCATTAGACAAAGTTCTATTTGTAGAGGCTCTGAGTTGTGGAGTGTGCACAGAGGCACAACTCTCTATTGTGTGAGAAAGAGACTTTTTTAGTGAGTCATAACTTCTCTCGAATGCTTTACTCAAGATGCCTAGGATTGGAGAATATTTAGAAAATCGAATCAACGTTGGGTTTTTAGGTGCTTTTCTCAATGGGATATGGCAGCTATTTATTGGGCCAAAATTCAAACTTTTAACCGTGCGATTAAAAGGATATTTCACCACGCAGTTAAATATTTTAGCTGTTTAGAGATTTTATGCAAGATTTGGTGCCACGAGTCCTAAAAAATGAACCAGGCGGTTAGCTTTTTATCCGCGCGGTCAAATTCAAAAAGATTCTGGCTGTAAGTGGGAAATTACATAATGATGAAAATTAAATGAAACATAATTGAAGTTTGAGGTGTCTACGGATACGGTAGACAAGAATGTGCACATGTGGATACTCTTTGTCGAAATATGGGATGATACGAGAGTTCTCCTGTTTACCTTTGTGCATGGTGTGCGTATGAAATTTTTTCTCAAGGGTGAGAATTAAAATTATTATTATTTTAAATGGGGATAGTTAACTGCGCGGTTAAATTTTGACCGCGCAGTTAATTTTTAGCGGTTTTATGGTTTTTTACTGAAGTGTTTAATTTTGTAACTAATTGTTGACCGCAATATTAATAATCGTTTTAACCATGCTATTAAATAACCCGTAGAAACTTTTTCCTATAAAAGACAGCTCATTTGAGCTACATTTTGAAAGTTCAAAAGATTTTAGCAATGATTTCTCTATATTTATCGCTTAAGGATCGAGTTGTATAATTTTTATGACACGTCTTAAAATTTAGCTAGATTGATTGGTCAAAAGTAAATAAAATGTTAGTCTAATCAAATCAGTATCATTCTAACCAAAACTGAAATAAACTGGGACATCTCATAAATGACTGAAACATAAATATATAACCCACAATTAACTCTTATACGAAAACGAACATAAAGTAACTGAATCCTCACAAACTATCACTGTCTCATACACTAATGAAAATCTAAATCCGACATAAATGATTAAAGGAAAATAAATCATTAGCACACAAGCTCAATACCTACATCTTATAGATCATCAAAGGAGAGGAGATCAAAACCGAATCAGGGGTGAGGCTTCACTGGTGATCTATGTCCTTAAAAATGTTAGCCGGAGACGTTAAAAACAAGTCTTAGTAGTATAATAATATAATTGATTTTGTGTCACAACGTAACTACACACCTTCTTCCAATCTTTTAGCTACTTTTAAGTTGACCCAATCTAAAACAACCCTAAATATCACATGTGTCTACACCCAAGCTCATATACTCCCCATGATTAAGTCTTAATCATCGCTTTAGTCTTTTATATAACAATTCTATTTTAATTCATTCATACATCACAATCGTATGATTTTAAAGGGAAAAGTAGTCTTTACATCTATGTGCACATAATACAAGTATGGTCCCATACTCATACCTCATAAAAGGGACCCATCATAGGCCAACACATAACGAAGGCCTATCCTATCGCCTTCGGGGATCGCTCGCGCGTACTAGGCATAATTATAGGTTATTCCAAACCTATAATAACTCAAGAATTTACTAGGTATAATCACTACGCCTTAACACCAGTTATATTGTACCATACCCAAAGCTACATGAAAGGTTCCGCCCGTGAACCTTACACTGATTCAACGAAAATTTCAGCATATAGTGTCTGGGGTAAGCAAAACCAAGTCAAACCCTTCATCATCACATCAAGCTACCGATTTCCGTCACTCGTGACCAAAAAATATATCCCCTCTAGTATATATCCGATGAGTACACACGCTCGGTATCTTGCACATAATGCACAAAATAAGTAATCCTACACAAGTAAGGGCTACTAGTCTTAGTTTTAGTTTAATTACCTTAATTAACCCCTTTAAATTAAGAAATACCAATTCTTATAGAATGTCGTTTGATTTCCTCATTCAAACGAAAAATACAGAGTTCGTTTGAACGAGTACTAACTGTCATTCAAAAAAAATTACACCCTTCGCTCAAATGACCTCCTCTTTTCATTCCAATGAGAAATTCCACTTCGTTTGAGTGAGGCTACAATCTCATTCGAACGATATTTTCCCTAAAACTTCATCTTTTTAATGAAAGTCTGCCATATTTCGACACAAAAGACTCCATTCCAACCCCACAAACTTTCGTAAACTTTAATTTCTTGATATATAATTGATCCAATAACAATCCTAAAGGATTTTAATGGTTTTATATTAATCCTTCATCAATTTTAGATACAAATACCAATTCTCATCCCAAGAACCCTAACTTATAATTATATCCCAATTTCACCCAATTAAAGAATTTTTCTCAAAATTAACAAAGGGATTTTAATCCTCTAACATTAATTTTCATAACTAACTCATCAATTGCACAAATTATACTATAAATCATGATTAACCAAATCAATTTCATAATATTCTAAGAACATGTACTGTAACCTAATTACCCAATTAACATTACTCTAACAATTGTTAATCGAATTGTCTAATTCAAATTATACTTGTTTTAGGTTACGAATCCAATGAGTAATCACACTATAACACAACCTCAATTACAAAATTATACTAAGTTAACTTGCCTTGAATAAAGATATGAGATTCCAATCCAATTAACTCAATTCCTTCTTATCTAAGTCCACTTTCCTCCAATTTCTTCTTCTTCTTCTTCTTCTTCTTCTTCTTCTTCTTCTTCTTCTTCTTCTTCTTCTTCTTCTTCTTCTTCTTCTTCTTCTTCTTCAAGTATTCTCTCTCTCTCTCTCTCTATAACCTCTATTTAGACTTAGAGTTTTCTCTCTAAAGTGTTAAGATTGAACTAAGATATCCGCAAACCTTGTTTTAACTTGTTAGAGTCAAAATTAGGGTTCGTCCCTTATTAACCTTGACCCATTATGCTGAAAAAATCGCTAAATAGTCTAAAGTCTAGCCCAAACCACACACTAATCTATGGGCGTTAAAACCCAACTTTATAATATGTAATCAGACATTTTACATGTCCCTAAAGTCACTCGAATTATTCCATCAACATAATTATTTTTATTCATTAAATAATTATTATTTCGTTACCGTATTTTCAATTCAATGCAATTTCAAAGAAAAACATAATTTTTATTGATGCCACCAGTCACAACAGATAAATACACACAAATATACACCTATATAATTTAATTAATTTTCTTTAAATGACGGAGTATTAGATTCTCCCCCCCCCTAATAAGGAATTTCGTTCTCGAAATTTAAAACCTTGACTAGAATAACTCTGGATATCTTGCCCGCATATTATCCTATCGCTCCTATAATCACTCGGCCTTGCTTTGGTGTCCCCACTACACTCTAAATAATGGTATGACCTTCATTTGCAAAGTATTCTCTCTCTAGTCTAGTGTGCACTATGGTCTCTCTTCATATCTCGCATCAGCCTGCAGCTCAATCCCAACGAGGTCGATGTGTTGGTAGGCATCCTTGTCCCTCATAAACTTCCTTAACATAGATACACGAAAAACATCATATACCCGCTAAAGGTGGTAGGGTAAATCTAATGGATACGCCACCGGGCCTACACTATCCAAGATCATGAAGGGACTGACACAGCGGGGTGCCAACTTCCCCTTAGACCCAAATCTGACCACCCCTTTCACGGGGGAGACTTGTAAAAGCACCTGATTTCCCACTTGAAACTTTAATTTTATCTATCTCTTATCGGTGTAACTCTTCTGCGGATCATTTGTTGTATTCATCCGTACTCAAATAAGTTCCACCTTCTCTGAGGTATCTCGAATAATATCGCCTGAATATCTCGTGCTCCCATAACTCCAACTAACAGCTCAATGAATGGCACGATCGCCTATATAGTACCTCGTAGGATGCCATACTAGTAGTTTCTGATGACTATTATTGTAAGAAAACTCCATGAGAGGTAGAAGTTGATCCCACCTACCTTTGAAATCCAACACACACGCCCGAAGCATATCCTATAAAATATGATCCACTCACTCAGTTTGACCATTCCACAGAGGGTGAAATACCGTACTTAAATTCAACTGAGCTCCCATAACCTCCTAAAAATATCTCCAAAACCAAGATATAAAATTATTGTCCCGAGCGAACAAAATGCAATGTGGCACACCAAGAAGTCATACAATCTTTTTTATAAAGAATTGGCCTACTTTTCGGTCGTGAAATCTGTTCGTACTGTAAGGAAATAAGCCAAATTTATCAACCTATCAATGATGACCCCAACCGAATCATGAAATTTTTGGGACCTTTGCAATCCCACTATAACGTCCATGCAGATGCTCTCCCATTTCCACTCAGGGATCTCCAAAGGCTGTTACTCCCCCATCGATCTTTGGTGTTTTACCTTTACTAGCTGGAAGGTGGGAAACTTAGACACAAAGTCTATGATATCGTTCTTCATCCTGATCCACCAATACATTATGCGCATGTCTTGATACATCTTATCCCCTTCGATATATACCATGAGCCATGGGCCTCGGTTAAGACTACCTACCTCAAGTCAAATTTTTAAAAAAATACTAATTATCCTTGAAATCTCAACCCGCCATGTGAACTAATCGAGAACAAAGGGACTCCACTTGATACCAGACCTCTCACTTTCTCCCGACATAAGGAGTTTGAATATTGTGCATGTATCAACCATGTCACCATGTTAGGTGTAACGATCACTACCCCCAGAAGGTCTCAGTCAAATCTAATGCTCGGGTGGCACTCCATTATTCTGCCATATATTAGACATATCGTCCTACTACTCATCCCATAACGATGCCAAAGTAACTATTGGTCATCAATTCCATGCATCTTCCACCATATTCATCATTCCTGAATAGTACTGGATCGAAAAATGGTAGTCCTTTGTGAACTCGAGCCATCTGCTCTGTTTGATATTCAACTTTTTCTAAGTAAACTCTTATGATCAGAATAGAATGTAAACCTCTTACCTAACAGATAGTGTCTCTAGATACAAAGGGAAAAGACTACTGCTACCAACTTTAAATCATGAGTGGGGTTGTTTCCATCGTGAGGCTTATGCTTTCGAAAAACATAAGCTATAGGCATCTCCTCATGCATAAAAATCCCTCCTAGTCCTCGAAGTGATGCATTTGTATATACCAAATACTCCACGACGGTTTATGGTAATGTAAATACTGGCACGATAGTGAGATTTTCTTTAAGCTCCTCAAAAGCCCTCTGGCAATCTGCACTCCAAACAAAAAGTATCTCCTTATAGGTGAGGTGAGGCAGTGGTTCTGCAATCTTTAAGAACCCTTGAATGAACCTCCTGTAGTACCCCGCTAAACCTAAGGAAATCCGAACCTCGGTAGGCATCTTGGGCTATCCCCGCTCTATAACTACAAAAACTTTTATAGGATCTACCAAAATCCTAGTTTCGAATACAACATGGCCTAAGATTTGTTCATCCCGAATCCAAAATCCACACTTATGTTCCCTTGTGTCTGTAAAACCAAACGTAAATATTCTCCATGTTTCTCTTTCGAATGCGAGTGTATCAAAATGTCATCGATAGACATTGACTAACTGATCCAAAAATGGCCAAAATACCTGATTAATCATATCCATGAACACTTTTGGCATATTATTCAGCCCAAACGGCATGACTTGTAACTCATATGAACAATATCGCATCAGAAAAGATGCCTTCAGAATGTCCTCCTCCCAAATTATAAGTGGTGATATGCCGAGCGCAAGTCAATCTTGGAAAATAATGATGCGCCCCTCATCTAGTCAAATAAATCATTGATACATGACAACGAATACTTATTTTGTATCGTGACTTTATTAAACTCTTGATAATCTATACATAATCAAAACGATCCATATCTCTTCTTTGCAAATAAGACGGGAGCTCCCCCATGGGGACGTAGTCCTTCGTATGAACCTTTGGCTCAATAATTGTTGGATCTGCTCATGAAAATCCTTCATCTCTAATGGACCTCGCGATGGACCTAGTACCCGACCTCAAATATATGAAAATTTTTACCTCTCTATCTGTCGGTAAGCTTGGCACCTCCTCAAATACGTCCATAAACTCCTCAAAAATCGGTATCAAATCTAAAGATATAGTGACCTACTCAGATGAAGTCGTATTCATACAATACAAGTGTGTGCTAGACCCTTCCTCGAGCTTAGGCATTTTTACTAAGAATATATCTTGCCTAGAATAGAATATATATTTTCTTTCTCACCGTAATAAATCTATGCATGATACCAGGCTAGCCAATTCATGCTCAAAATGATATCTTACGTCGATATATCCAATAATAAAGGGTAAATTAGAAAAACATAAGTGACTGATATTTACTTCCATGCCTCAACAAAAATGGCATAAAAATCACCCCTACCTACTGGGGTATCCACGCGTCAAGACACATGCTCAGCTATATTGTAATACCCCGTAATTCTGCATAATTAGGAAAATCCATTTTTATTTAAATTACGCGAGTAGAGTAATTTAATGTGATAAAAATACGTTTTAAATTAAATTACGTGAGTAGAGTAATTTAATGTGATGTAATGTTAATAAAGTAATATGACGATTAAAAATTTACTAAATGTGAGTGGTAAATTTTGAATGTTGATATGTATGGTCTAGCGATTTATATGGACGTACCCGAGTTATCTCAACCGCGTGTCGCGCGTAGACAAAAAAAATTGAAGATGAGATGAGAAAAATATTTTAAGAGACTCAAAAGATAATTTAGAGTCCACATATGATTCTGAAAGGGTCGAATTAGTCAAAATAGTGTACCCAGGGGTACTAGTTGAGTGCCGGGTCATTTTCGGGATAAATCGGGACCATTCGTGGGCATTTTGGTCTCTTTACATTTATGGGTAAGGAGACCTACGAATTTTGAAATCCTAAATCAGATTATAAGAGTTAGAAACTAGGGTTAGAAAGAAAGAAAATACACCATAGCTATTAGAGAAAAGAGAGAAACAAATTCCTAAGGCAAGAGAAGGAAGGAGGAAGAATTCTAAGGAGATTTCACCACCAACTTGTTGGGAATAAGGATTGAAGGATAAAAATCATCAATCATGAACAACAACCACGAAATCAGACCCTACAAATCATAAGGCAAGTGGTTATTTGCAAAATAAATTGAGTTATAATACCCATATTTAAGCTTTATGAAGAACATGGTTTTTATGATATTTTTGGGAGTAAAACACTTGATTATGATCCATGATTGATAGGGATTTCATGTAGAACATTTTTGGATCTCCAAATATTCTAATATCGTAGAAGACTAGATGATTAAATCGAATTAAAAATCTGGAATTATGATGAAAGATGGAAAGATTGTATTTTTAGGGTTCTTGAAAAAATAGGAAGATTTTTAGTTAATTTGATCAAGATTTATCATGATTTTGTTATTTTAAATCGTTAGTAATCATCCCAGAACATGTTGGAATGATTAGAAATTGTTGGTTTCAATTATGGTGGATTATCATGGAAGTTAGATAAACAAAAATGGTCAAACCCGCATGAAGAAGACGATCTGGGTCTGTCACTGCTTGATCGATCGATCGACCCTTGAATGTCGATCGATTGAGCAGTTGATCGATCGACTATATCCCATCGATCGATCGACCATGGCTATACTTTAGAAAATTTTGTGGATAAATTTCCTTATAATTACCGACGCTTAATGGGAAACTTAGTGATGATATTTTACCTATGAGGAGACTTCATAAATACCAGTAGGTGTACCGTTAGATTTCTTCATAAATGATTGAGTGGGAATTTTTGGAGAAATGGACCGACGGGAAGATGATCGATTGAGCCGTATGTCGGGATTGTGAGAATTTAGTTACGAAAAGAGTGAGAGTAAATTTCGTAAAAATACCAGTAGGTTAAGGATAACTTAACTACTGAATTAAGGGAGGGGTGACTAGGACCCTTAGAGTTGCGTGAATACTCGATTAAATGTAATAGTGAAATAAATTATAAATTAATGAGTACGGTGAATATAAGTAAAATATATTACGTACGGACATGATTTGATAGGTCGGGTGTGTACTAAATTATATAAAATTTTGGGTTAAGATAATTTTACCTAAATTAATTATGTTAGGGTCGATGAGACATTCCGAACTAATATAAAGTTATTCTACGTTTGGGGTCGATGTAAAATGCCGAACCAAACCTTAAACTGGTGTCGCGATGAAAGAGTCCCGAACCAGAATATGTGTGTGTGTATATATATATATATATATATATATATATATATATATATATATATATATATATATATATATATATATATATAAATAGTTGGAGTCGATGGATCATTCCGAACCAACTCTCACTTGGGGTCAATGAATCATTCCGAACCAAGAGTCCTTTATGTGTGGTAAAAGGATATGTTAGTGATAAATGATATTCAATACATGATTGTGTGATAAAATGTACTCTATGTGCATAATCTACAGACTTAGAATAGTAGATAATGAGATGAATTGTAAATATCTTTGTAATAATTAAATAGCGTGAGGTAATTATTACAAGAATAAGGATAATAAGTAGTAAATAAGTTATCTACGCTTATAGTACATGAAATATGGATTATTAAACTATGGTGAGTAGGTCATGGGAACTTAGTGAGGGGTACATATAGTGGGTATTCTAATCTAGTTATCTGGGGTAGTATAACTAGGTGAAATAAGTATCCTAGTTAGACATGAATTATAGAAGAGAGGTGAGGAAGTTCAAGGGAGTGTGCGAAACCTTAAAATGTGTAATCAATAACTCAATTGTGATAACTGCTTGCAAAATATTTTCAAATGTTTTGAGTACTAACTCTTGCTATGTAAAATTTTTAAAAACCTTTTAGGTGCCCAGCCATAGGGACGCCCAACATGATTTCATTCCAGGGATTTGGGAGCAGCAGCACATGTGGATGTTGCAGGAATTGTTTAGACGTTTCCACTTTTTCAGTTCTAATGCAGGATCTCAGTTTTAGTATTCTTAGTTGGGACATGTTGTCCAATCTTTACTTTTACAGTTATTCTGATTCTGGATTTTGAGTTGATTTTTATTGGCCATGGTTTTCGGCAAGACTTTATCCGCATTCAGTTATTTATGCGAATTGTTTTGTTATTACTGAAATTGTATCGTTTTTGTATGGGTTGTTTATTCTGCTTAAGGAAGATAAAATTTAGCACTAGCTTAATTTCACGTAGGTGGTTAGTAACTTAAAAAGTTTTTGGCAGTGATGCTAAGAATGAACCATTTAATAAACCTGTTTAAATTAAATTAAGGCTTGATCACCCAAGGTTTAATTAGGTGGGGTGTCACAGATGGTATAAGAGCATCAGGTTCCAGTGTCCATAGGATCTGTATGGCTTACTGCGTTTCAGTGTAACATTTTGGTTGTATTAAAGCCCTACTACTAGGACTATTGATTCAATATCCGCTTTTGCGTTATCGGACATCTGCTCTTAGATTTTGTATAAACTGTGTACTTATACAATTTGATCTTATTTCAGATGCCACCGAGGAGACAGCGAACGGAGAGGGATGAAGCCAGATATGAGGTGAGGGAGGCTCATCAGGAGCCACAGGTGCCGATACCCCGACCCCCACCCGAGTTATTTTCCACTACTCAGGTTGCAGTGATAGTGGCTCAAGCAGTCGAGACAGCGATCAGGGCCATGGTAGCCCATTTTCCTCAGCCCCAAGTACCCCCTCCCGTGGCACCGGTAGTTCAGGCTCCAACAGGACCATTTACTTGGCAGCGAGTCAGATAGAAATTTCAGAAAGGGCACCCACCCGAGTTTCAGGGTAGTACCGATGTAGTGGAGGCGTGCAACTGGAAGAAAAATATCCAGCGCCACTTGCGCATGCTAGAGTGTACCGAGGTACATAAATAAATGCTAGTCACTTTCCGTCTATCGGGAGCGGCCTTATATTGGTGGGAGTCAGTTACCACCACCGAGGAAAGGGACACTATGTAAATTTCTGAGTTTTGGGTGCGGTTTGACCGCAAGTATGTCCCTCCAGCAGTAGAGTCAGAGATGAGGAAGAAATTCAGCGAAGTGGTTCAGGATGATCGCTCAGTTGATGATTATGAGGAGGAGTTTACCCCCTTGGCTAACTTTGTGCCAAATGAGGTGAGCGATGAGGAGAGGAAGAAGTCAAAATTTATGGATGGTTTGACCTGGAGAATCAGACAACACTTGATCGGCAATCCGGCGTTAGTGACTTATACATATGTCGTCAATGCCACTCTACTACACTGTCAGGACCACCGCTTTCATGCGAGGGGAGACAAGAGAGGTAAGCCTAGCTAATCGGGCAAAGTAAGTGGAAGTAGCGACAACAACACACCACAACAACAAACAGTGGTCCAGTTAGGGCAGGATTCCCGACAGGGGAACTCTACCAAGAAGTTTAAGCACGGTGGGCATCGCTTTGACAGACAGGGCCAGCAGGGTCCCCAACAACCAGTTCCTTAGGGCTGACAAGGCCAAAGGAATCAAAATGGAGGTTAGCAAGGCCAAGGTCGACAGGGACAACGTCAGGGCCAAGGTTAGAGGCAGTTTCAGGGTCAGTGTTTCACTTCTAGCCAGCAGGGTCACAAGAGTAGAAATTGTCCACAGCAAGATAGGGTACAAGAACAGGGTGCCCAACAGGGGCAGCATGCTCCGTTAGCCACCGCAGCAGAACATGCCCCACAGCCAAGACATATGCAGTAAGGACGTGTGTTCAACGTCCGTGATATTCCATTTCAGCCAGTATTTCCAGCACCGCCGACAGTCGCGGGTATGTTTCCTATTTATGGACTTGAGGATAGTATTTTGTTTGACACGGGGGCGACACATTCGTTTATTGCCACTAGATTTTCACGGGCAGCCGGCCTATTAGCGACACCTGACACTTATCTTATGTGCGTGGAGTCACCAATGGGTAGTGGGTCCCTTATACACTCGATTTGTAAGGGTGTGGACATTATGGTCGGGAGATTGAGTCTGGCAACGGACCTCCTAGTGCTGGATATGGAGGGATATGACTTCATCCTAGGCATGGATTAGTTGGCGCATTATAGGTCAATGGTAGATTGTTATGGAAAGACTATCGTGTTCTTCATCCCGGGACAAGAGATGTTCCTTGTGGCAATGCCACTCCCCGAGGGAGGATCGCGAACTCATTTATATTATATTGAGGAGGAGACCTCACAGGAGGTTGTCGTTTCTATGGACTCAATCCCAGTTGTGAGGGATTTTGAGGATGTCTTCCAGGAGATACCAGGGTTAACACCCAACAGGGAGATAGAGTTCATTATTGACCTAGCGCCGGGGATGAGACCGATTGCCAGAGCAACGTATATCATGGATCCTTCGGAGATGCGAGAGCTAAGAGAACAGATTCAACAGCTTTTAGGACAAGGTTTCATTCAATGGAGTACATCGCCATGGGGTGCGCCGGTGTTATTTGTAAAGAAAAGGGATGGTTCACTTCGTCTGTGTGTAGATTACAGAGAGATGAACAAAGTGACGATACGTAATAAGTATCCATTGTCGAGGATTGACGACTTGTTTTATCAGTTGAGAGGGGCTGCATACTTCTCAAAGATCGATTTGAGGTCGGGTTACCACCAATTGTGCATTCGTGAAGAGGATGTACCTAAGACCGCTTTCCTATCGCGGTATGGGTCATACGAGTTCAGAGTAATGCTAATGCACCTACAGTATTCATGGATCTCATGAACAAGGTATTCAGGGAGTTTTTGGATCAGTTTGTGATTGTATTCATAGACGACAGTTTGATTTACCCTCGCACGGAGGAGGAACACACTGAACATTTACGAATGGTTCTACATACATTGCGGGACCATCAGTTGTATGCCAAATTTGAGAATTGTGGATTTTGGCTTCGGTAGGTTCAGTTCCTAGGCCACGTTTTATCAAGCAGAGGCATTACTATTGACCTGAGTAAGGTATCGGCGGTGAGGGAGTGGGGACAACCCACGACACCGACCAAAATTCGTAATTTCTTGGGGTTGGCCAGTTATTATCGTCACTTCATCAAGGGGTTCTCAAAAATTACCGGACCTTAGACGAACTTGACTCTGAAGGGAGTGCCCTTCGTATGAAGTGATAGTTGTCAGTTAGCATTTGATGAATTAAAGGACAAGTTGACATCAACACCCATTCTTGCCTTACCTAGGAGCGGAGTGGAGTACCGAGTCTATACTGATGCATCCTTACAAGGGCTTGGGGGTGTGTTACAGAAGGAAGAGAAAGCTATAGCTTATGCATCCCGAAAGCTTAAGCTACATGAGAAGAATTACCCCACCCATGACCTCGAGTTGGCAGCAGTCATTTTTGCATTGAGGATATGGAGACACTATCTTCTGGGCGAGCAGTTCACTTTATTCATGGATCATAAGTCACTTCAGTATCTTTTCACTCAGAAGGATCTGAATATGAGGCAGAGGAGGTGGCTTGAATTCGTGAAGGACTACTAGTTTGATATACAGTATCATCTTGGTAAGGGTAACGTGGTGGCAGATGCGTCAAGTAGATGACCTACCGGAGAGTTGGTAGAAATTTGAAAGGCGAAGTGGAGTGAGCTTCGACACGAGGATGAGATAGCTAGAGCATGCATGGTAGTTTTAGCTATCACTACCGAGTGTGTTATGCGAGTAGTGAGGGCACAGGCAGAGGACCCATTTTGTTAGGACAGAGTACGACAACTACTGGCCGAGGGGGTAGAGTCCTACTCCATCAGCCCAGAGGGCGGCCTACGATTTATTGGTAGGCTGATAGTACCCGAAGATGATTATTTTAGGCATGCCGTAATGACGGAGTCACACGGATTAAAGTTTTCAGTACATCCAGGTGGGGATAAAATGTACCAGGATATGCGATGATTATATTGGTGGTCAGGTATGAAACGAGACATTGCAGAATTTGTCTCAAAGTGTATTACATGTCAGCTTGTAAAAGTTGACCATCGGAGACCTTCAGGGATGCTACAACCACTGGAGATTCCTGTGTGGAAGTGGAAGATCATTTCGATGGATTTTATTACTGGGTTACCAACATCACAAAAGGGTCATGATTCCATATGGGTAATCGGGGATCGGCTAACTAAAGTAGTTCATTTCTTACCGGTTCGTACGGATTATGATACGATGCGGTACGCGCAGCTATTCATTTCAGAGATCGTTAAGATGCACGGAGTTCCAATTAATATTGTGTCGGACCGAGATAAAATATTTGTGTCACATTTCTGGCAGAGCTTTCAGGAGGCCATGGGCACCGACTTACGGTTGAGTACGGCGTATCACCCACAGACGGACGGTCAGACTGAAAGGGTAAACTAAATGTTGGAGGATATGCTGAGGATGTGCGTCCTAGATTTTGGGGGAGTTTGGGAGCCATACCTTCCTTTGGTGGAGTTTGCATATAATAACTCTTACCAATTCACTATCGGCATGGCTCCATTCGAGGCACTTTACGTGAGGCCTTGTCGTTCGCCCGCCTGTTAGTTAGAGGTGGGGGATAACAAGCTATTGGGGCCAGAGATGATACACGAGACTTCCTCCAAAATAGAGTTGATTCGAGGATGTATTCGAATAGCTCAGGATAGGCAGAAGAGTTATGCTGACGCCGGTAGGAGACACGTGGAACTAGATGTGGGCGACGGGGTATTAATTTGAGTTTCTCCTAGGAAAGGGATTAGAGGTTCAACAAGAAAGTAAAGTTAGCACCGAGATATGTGGGGCCGTTTCCTATCATTGAGAGGGTGGGACCGGTAGCTTATAGATTGGGGCTCCCTGAGCATCTTCAGCGAATACACGATGTATTCCATGTAGCGTCGCTGACGAAATACAAGAGGAGTGAGAGAGCCTTCTGGCACATTCCACTGGAGGAGACTGATTTACAGCCAAATGTCTCGTATGAAGAAAAACCCATGGCTATTTTGGATTATAATGAGCGCAAACTACGATTTAAGGTGGTACCCTTAGTGCGAGTACAGTGGGGACATCATAATATGGATGAGTCTACTTGGGAACGAGAGGAAGATATGCGAGAATAATATCCCGAATTATTCACCGTAGGTATTTTCTAAATTTCGAGGATGAAATTCCTTTTGTAAGAGGGAAAGTATGTAATACCCCGTAATTCTGCATAGTTAGGAAAATACATTTTATTTAAATTACGTGAGTAGAGTAATTTAATGTGATAAAAATACGTTTTAAATTAAATTACATGAGTAGAGTAATTTAATGTGATGTAATGTTAATAAAGTAATATGACGATTAAAAATTTACTAAATGTGAGTCGTAAATTTTGAATGTTGATATGTATGGTCTAGCGATTTATATGGACGTACCCGAGTTATCTCAACCGAGTGTCGCGCGTAGACAAAAAAATTGAAGATGAGATGAGAAAAATATTTTAAGAGACTCAAAAGATAATTTAGAGTCCACAGATGATTCCGAAAGGGTCGAATTAGTCAAAATAGTGTACCCGGGGGTACTAGTTGAGTGCCGGGTCATTTTCGGGCTAAACCGGGACCATTCGTGGGCATTTTGGTCTCTTTACATTTATGGGTAAGGAGACCTACGAATTTTGAAATCCTAAATCAGATTATAAGAGTTAAAAACTAGGGTTAGAAAGAAAGAAAATACACCATAGCCATTAGAGAGAAGAGATAAACAAATTCCTAAGGCAAGAGAAGGAAGGAGGAAGAATTCTAAGGAAATTTCACCACCAACTTGTTGGGAAGAAGGATTGAAGGATAAAAATCATTAATCATCAACAATAACCATGAAATCAGACCCTACAAATCATAAGGCAAGTGGCTATTTGCAAAATAAATTGAGTTATAATACCCATACATAAGCTTTATGAAGAACATGGTTTTTATGATATTTTTGGGAGTAAAACACTTGATTATGATCCATGATTGATAGGGATTTCATGTAGAACGGTTTTGGATCTCCAAATATTCTGATATCATAGAAGACTAGATGATTAAATCGAACTAAAAATTTGGAATTATGATGAAAGATGGAAAGATTGTATTTTTAGGGTTCTTGAAAAAATTGGAAGATTTTTAGTTAATTTGATCAAGATTTATAATGATTTTGTTATTTTAAATCGTTAGTAATCATCCCAGAACATGTAGGAATGATTAGAAATTGTTGGTTGCAATTATGGTGGATTATCATGGAAGTTAGATAAATAAAAATGGTGAAACCCTCATGAAGAAGACGATCTGGGTCTGTCACTTCTTGATCGATCGATCGACCCTTGAATGTCGATCGATCGAGCAGTCGATCGATCGACTATATCCCATCGATCGATCGACCCTGGCTATACTTTAGAAAATTTTGTGGATAAATTTCCTTATAATTACCGAATCTTAATGGGAACCTTAGTGATGATATTTTACCTATGAGGAGACTTCATAAATACCAGTATGTGTACCGTTAGATTTCTTCATAAATGATTGAGTGGGAATTTTTGGAGAAATGGACCGACGGGAAGATGATCGATTGAGCCGTATGTCGGGATTGTGAGAATTTAGTTACGGAAAGAGTGAGAGTAAATTCTGAAAAAATACCAATAGGTTAAAGATAACTTAACTACTGAAATTACGGAGGGGTGACTATGACCCTTAGAGTTGCGTGAATACTTGATTAAATGCAATAATGAAATAAATTTTAAATTGATGAGTACGGTGAATATAAGTAAAATATACTACGTACGGGCATGATTTGATAGGTCGGGTGTGTACTAAATTATATAAAATTTTGGGTTAAGAGAATTTTACCTAAATTAATTATGTTAGGGTCGATGAGACATTCCGAGCTAACATAAAGTTATTCTACGTTTGGGGTCGATGTAAAATGCCGAACCAAACCTTAAACTGGTGTCGCGATGAAAGAGTCCCGAACCAGAATATGTGTATATATATATATATATATATAAATAGTCGGGGTCGATGGATCATTCCGAACCAACTCTCACTTGGGGTCAATGAATCATTCCGAACCAAGAGTCCTTTATGTGTGGTAAAAGGATATGTTAGTGATAAATGATATTCAATACATGATTGTGTGATAAAATGTATTCTATGTGCATAATCTACAGACTTAGAATAGTAGATAATGAGATGAATTGTAAATATCTTTGTAATAATTAAATAGCGTGAGGTAATTATTACAAGAATAAGGATAATAAGTAGTAAATAAGTTATCTACGCTTATAGTACATGAAATATGGATTATTAAACTACTGTGAGTAGGCCATGGGAACTTAGTGAGGAGTACATATAGTGGGTATTCTAATCTAGTTATCTGGGGTAGTATAACTAGGTGAACTAAGTATCCTCGTTAGACATGCACTATAGAAGAGAGGTGAGGAAGTTCAAGGGAGTGTGCGAAACCTTAAAATGTGTAATCAATAACTCAATTGTGATAACTGCTTGCAAAATGTTTTCAAATGTTTTGAGTACTAACTCTTGCTATGTAAAATTTTTAAAAACCTTTTAGGTGCCCAGCCGCAGGGACACCCAGCATGATTTCATTCCAGGGATTTCGGAGCTGCAACACATGTGGATGTTGTAGGAATTGTTTAGACGTTTCCTCTTTTTTAGTTCTAGTGCAGGATCTCAGTTTTAGTATTCTTAGTTGGGACATGTTGTCCAATCTTTACTTTTACAGTTATTCTGATTCTGTATTTTGAGTTGATTTTTATTGGCCGTGGTTTTCGGAAAGACTTTATCTGCATTCAGTTATTTATGCAAATTGTTTTATTATTACTGAAATTGCATCGTTTTTGTATGGGTTGTTTATTCTGCTTAAGGAAGATAAAATTTGGCACTAGCTTAATTTCACGTAGGTGGTTAGTAACTTAAAAAGTTTTCGGCAGTGATGCTAAGAATGAACCATTTAAGAAACCTGTTTAAATTAAATTAAGGCTTGATCACCCAAGGTTTAATTAGGCGTGGTGTCACATGTATCTACTAATATCGACATATATGTAAATATATAACTTGAAAATGAGTGTGAAGCACCCATATCAAACATAAACCATGCATAACTACCATAAATATAAAACGTACCCTCAATCTCCTGAGGGTGAACTATCTGGCCTACTTGATGGACAACGTACACACGCTGGTGCTAGTGGCAAAGCCTGGTACTGTGGTGGGGATGGAGAGCCTACTGCTGCCCCTGATGTCTTGCCTGGTTTCCTTTGGGGTAATTATAGAAAAAATGCCCACACTCCCCATAATTGTTGCATTATCCCTTGATGGTATGATCCTGACCACATCTCAATTGTACCCACCCCTGGGACCTATCCTGATGTCTCAAACCTTGTCCTTTTCCTCGCTGACCCTGCTGGCCATACTGACCCTGGCCTGGGTGGCCTTATCCTTGGCCGTCGTGGTGATGAAAATTAGGTCCAGTGAATTCCTTCAGGGATGATCATTTAATTTTCCCTCGCTAGAAATGTGAGCTTCACACCCTCTGGATGACTCACTTGACTCGACTACCTTAAGCCCTTTCATCGTTCTCCACCTTCTTCTTCTTTGGTTCTTTCTAGCTCAGCAACTCTCGAAAATCCTAGCAATGTCATATAACAACATCGACTATCTGAGTTTATATAGTGTATACTAGATTTCCCATCAATATTCGCCTAATTCCCCAAAAATTGGCCTGTGACAAACCGGTCTATCTCTTTCGCCTTGAATCCCCTATCTCAGTAGAAAATGTATCAGTCGAGTAAATTCCATCTCATATTTTGCAACTGTGAAGTTCTACTATTATAATTGATAAAACTTTGAGCTTAAGGATTCCTGTTGTGACGGAGAGAAACATTTCCCTCCAAATTCCTCCTAAAACTAAAGAGTGGTTATTTGTGCCCATTCCTTTATGGTGGTAATAGACTCCCACCACTATAGTACATCCCCTATAACTATGAAACTGGCTAACATATGATGCTCAATATCGGTAAACTCAAGTAGGTATAAATGTCTCTTGATGTCATGCCTCCAATGTAGTGAAACAATAGGGTATATAGATCCCAAGAACTCTAGTGTGCACCTTTATTAGAAGGCAGTGATAGATTTCCCCTAAATGGATACAACAAGTTAGCCAGGCTTAAGTCCGACCACATGTGGTTACTGCTGCTACTATATGGATTCCATCGTCGTAGCTAATGTATGTGAAATAATATCGGACGAGTTGACCTGAGCTATAATGGGTGCCCAACCCTGATGCGGTGGTGAAACTGGTTATGGCTGCTGCTGGGGTGCCACTACTTAGGACTCAGCACTAGCAGTTGGTCGTTATCGAACAACTCATCAACATCTTTTGTTCACCATTTGAAATATAGTTAATAAAATAATACATGAACATGTAAGAAGATAGAGTAAAACAATCATCTCTAAAGTATTAAAGAACTCTCACGAAAAACAAAGGATGCACTCAAGACCCCTAGGACACTAGAATTTAGAATGCTCTGATACCAATTATGACACCTTATAAAATTTAAGCTAGATTAATCAGGCCTAAAGTAAATAATTTAGGAGTTTAATGAATTTAGTATCATTATATATAGAATTTTAATAATTTAAGACATCTTATAAATGAATGAAACATAAAAAGGTGAATCACAATTTACTCCTATACCAAAACTAACATAAAGTAATTGAATCATCGCAAAATATCACTCTCATAATACATGACTATATTGAATAAAAGAGTCACTAACTAAAATCTGAATTTGACATAAATGATAAATGGAATATAAAGCATGAGCACATAGGCTCGACACCTACATCCTATAGATCAACAACAAAGAGGATATTAAGATCGGATCAGGGGCGAAGATGCACTGGTGGCCTATGTCCAAAAAATGTTAATAGGAGACGTTAACACAAGTCTAAGTAGTATAATATTGTAATTAATTTTTGGTTAAAACATAACTACACACCTTCTTCCCATCTTTTAGTTACTTTTAAGTTAACCCAAACCAAAACAACCCTAAATATCACTTGCGTCTACACCCAAGCCCATATGTTCTCCATGATTAAGTCTTAATCATTGCTATAGACTTTTATGTGACACTTACATTTTTATTCATTTATACATTACAATGATATAATGTCACAGAAGAAAGTAATCTTTACATCTACGTTCACATAATACAAGTACGGTCCCATACTCGTACCTCATAAAAAGGTCTAATTACAAGCCCTCACATAACAAGGGCTTATCCTATCGTCTTCGAGGATTTCTCGTGCATAATAGACATAATTATAGGTTGTACGAAACCTATAAACACTCAAGAATAAAATAGGAATAATCACTACGCCTTCACACCAGTCATATAGTTCCATACCCAAAGCTATGTACAAAGATTAGCCCGTGAACTTTTCACTGATATAACGAAAATTTCAGCACATAGTGCCTAGAGTAATCATAACCAAGTTAAACCCATCATGATCACATCATGGTACTAGTTTCTATCGCTCACGCTCTTATCTCTTCTAGTAAGTATCTCATGAGTACACACTGTGACACCCCGCCTAATTAAACATCGGGTGATCAGGCCTTTATTAAATTAAAACAGGTTTCTCAAATGGTTCATTCTTAGCATCACTGTCGAAAACTTTTTAATTACTAATCCCCTAAGTAAAATTAGACCGGTGCCAAATTTTATCTTTTTTAAAACAGATAAATCAACCATGTGGAACAAAGTACAAACAATCAAGTACTATAATTCAAACAACAAAGTAAAAGTACAACAGAACAAAAGTATTACCGAATAAACCATCGGCAAAAAAATCCCAAATAACAATGGAATAACCACTAGTCTGAAACTAACATCTAAGACTAATACCGGACCACAAGTCCATGCATAGAAGAGTGTGAGATCCTATACTAGATCTGAATGAGAGATATCGTCTAGTCAAAATCTTGTAAGCATCCACTGTGCTACAACTCCGAGTCTCTGGAATGGAATCATCATACATGGCATCCCTGTGGCTAGACACCTAAAAGGTTTTGAAAATATTTTATAGCAAGAGTTAGTACTCAAAACATTTTGAAAATATTTAGCAAGCGTTTATCACAATATAAAATGCGGTTATTGATTACACATGTTAGGTTCTCGTACACTCTCTTGAGTTACTCACCCCTCATCTTTTGTGCACACCTAACGTTCTACACTTAGTTTATCTAGCCATACCTCCCAAGCTAACTAAAACCAAAGTAGTCAACTGAACTTATCTGTACCCAAGTTCCAGTACCGCCCATACAGTACAACCGTTTCACTAACATCTCGCGTATGTTAATTGATTCTCAAGTAACATTTCATCTATGTTATTTTTCAAGACTTCCCATTTAGTTTCACTACTAAAATTACTACAATTCTCACAATTGTTGACTTACCACTTATGTAATTAAGTATCATTACTTGAATTACTGAATAGATTTTCTCTATCTAAAGGTGCATTTCGTAATTAAGTTTCACTACTTAACTTACCAATTTAGTATGTATCTTTAAATACATAATATGTATCAATCTACTAACACACGGAAGTAGGATATCATCAAGTATATATATTTCACACACAATATATACTAAATATTAGTCATTGCTATTTTGCCCTTTTTATACACGTAAATGACTCTTGGTTTGGAATGATTCATCGACCCAAAGTAAGAATTGGTTCGGAATGATACATCGACCCAATTATTTATATACACAAATAAAGATCTCTTGGTTCAGAATGATTCATCGACCCCAAGTGAGAGTTGGTTAGGAATTATCCATCGACCCCAACTATTTTTAAAAGTATATATATACACATATTCTGGTTCGGGATTCTCTCATCGCGACACCAGTTCAAAGTTTGGTTCGACATTTCTCATCGACCCCAAACATATAATAACTTTATGTTAGTTCGGAATGTCTCATCTACCCTAACATAATTAATTTAGGTATAATCTCTCTACCTAAAAGATCACATAATTCAGTAGGTACACGCCCGACCTATTAATCATATACGTACGTAATATTTTAATCTCATATATCTACCGTACAATATTCGCTTTACGATTTATCTCATTAATCGTATTTAATTGAGTATTTACACAAATATAAGGGTCCTAGTTACCCCTTACATATAATTTCAGTAGTTATTTATTACCTTACTGGTCTATTACTTAAATTGAATTTACTTCGCCCCGTAACTCAATTTCCGAAATCCCCGATACTCTACTAAATCGGATTATTCTCCTCCGTCCGTAATCCAGACCCTACACCCAATGGCCTTATCGGACCTCAACAATATACCTACTGGTCTTATTCTCACTCCCATATAAGTATAATGTAAATCCTAGAATACTCATTCATTCCCGAACTCAACGAAGAATTAAACACAAAATTTTCGAGAAACAGCTTGCGTCGATCGATCGACGGCTGGGTTCGATCGATCGACATAGTCGATCGATCGATGGTTCGAGATCGATCGATCGATCGATCGGACAGGGACAGACGCAGTTGTCTTCTTCGTTAAGATTTTTCCTCCATTAAAAAACCTTCAAACTCCATTATAGTCCACCAAACTTTGAACCAATGATCCTAACATATTTCCACATATACTAGGACAGTTTCTAACGTGTCAAATACATCAAAACTCCAATTACTTTAAAGAAATAATGAATTAAAATCCAAAATTTCTTGAAACCCTAGTTATGGTGTTCTTCCCATATTATCATTCAAAATCCAGATTTTAATCCGAAAAATCATCAAGTCTAATTTGAATCTTAAACCTCTACATAAGGTAAATCATTCTACATGCGATTCCTATCCCAACATGTATAAATATCATCTTTCTCCAATCAAAATAATGATTTAAACAACACTATTCAAAAACCCTACACATGGGTATTATAACTTTATAATTTTTGCAATAAACAACTTGCCTTATGATCAGTAGGGTCTGATTTCGTGGTTGTTGTTGATGATTGATGATCTTCATCCTTCAATCCTTCTTCCCCAACAAGTTGATGGTAATAATCCCTTTGAATTCTTCCTTTTGCCTTAGAAAGTTGTGCCTCTCTTCTCTCTAATGGTATTGGTGTTGTCATGGGTGTTCTAACCCTAATTCCTCTATCATACGGCGGATATAAAACTCTCAATTTCGTAGGTCTCCATACCCTCTTATGTTAAAAGACCAAAACGCCCCCGAACGGTCTCGGTTTAATCCAAAATTATCCCGGGACTCAACTAGTACCCCCGGGTATACTATTTTGACTAATTTGACCCTTCCGGACTCATCGGTGACCTCTAAATTATCATTTGAGTCACTTAAAAAATATTACTCGTTCTCACCCCAACACGGTCTACACGCGTTAAGTAACTATTTACCACTCACACTAAGTAAATAAAATGAGGCAATATAAACTGGTATCTATCTCTCGATTAATATTCCATAATTACAATTTTTAAATAAAACTCTTTATATTACTACTCTTACGTAATTTAATTAAGCCGTAATTTTCTCATTTAATTATACAATCTAATTAAATAGAATTATTTGGAATATTCATTTAATTCTCCAATCTAATTAAATAGAATTATTTGGAATATTCAGAAATACGGGGTATTACATACTTCCCCCCTTGCAAATGAATTTCGTCCTCGAAATTAGGATAAGTCTCGTATTAAGGCTAAGGACCTTAAGTATGATTGCATCCTCTAATACCCAATACTAAATCATAACATCCTAACGGTCGCCCCAAGTACATGCCTTGCTTCATTATAAATTCTTATCGCACGTTACCCATGCCGCATATATCATAATTAAGTCTCACTACTTAATTTCTCATAGATTTTTCCAATCCAACGTTAATTCTTGAAATTAAGTTTCTTTCTACTTAATTTACCCATTTGATGTATATCTCTATATAACATCTAAGTGTCTACTATCACTCATAAGTAGAATATTATAAGGTATATATTTCACATACAATATATACTTTAAGGAAAATTGGTCCGGCAAAAATCATCGGCCCCAATAATCCTATCATTTACATTGGTCCGGGAATCCATCGACCCCAAGGTAAATGTAATGCACATGTCGGTTCAGACCTTCCATCGATACCAATATTTATCATCGATTTGGTTCGAAAAAATCATCGACCCTAAATCGATCCCTAATGTATTGGTCCGGAACATCATCGACCCCAATACAGAGAGTAAGCACACTTACTATCGCACATAAGTAGAAAAATCAATAGGTATATATATATTGTACACATAACATATACTATCAACACTTATTTTATAATCACCCCCCCTTCTATAACACTTTTGGGGTCATTGGCTCGGAATTCCACCTCGATCACCAATAGTTATTAATTACTTGTCTCGGGATCACATCTCGAGCACCAATATATGTATATATATCTCATCGCACATGAGTAGACAATTTGTGAGCCATATATTTCACATTTCATATACCTTAAAATGCCACACTCCAATAGAATGTCCTCATATCACGCGTTAAGGGCTAAAAGTTCGAAATGTGTCCTCGAACCACACCTCAAAGTACATGTATTGTTCGTAATCGGTACCCACGAACCTAATCCTCATGTACAGTCCATATAGGCACTCACTCTACCTATAAATATGCTCTTATAGGCATACATTCAACCTATGAATTGATCAGCGGGCTTCTCCAAAATTCCACTATCATAAGGGCGTATCATCTTTCTTTCTCATTAACATTGAGTCGTTGGTAACACAACGTACTCAAAATAAAACTTTATCTCTATTCCTTCCTGACCATCTCTCACAGGGTGGAATTTTAGGATTTCATCTTGATTCACAATCATGTAGAGCGACACCGTGCACTCTCCCTTTTTAACTACATACTAATCCATCCTGGTCACCCCATTTCGCTACCCCCAACGAAATGTTGGCTTAATTATGATGTTCACAACCCATCAATAATTTATAAGTCTGTCTCCTCATTCCATCATTGCAAATGTGGGTTCACTACCACATTCCGGTTGTTCATTTCGAGTCTATCTTGTCTATTAACTTGAGATGTATCTGAAGACAATCTCACTATGTCTCTCCTCAACATCGCTTCCCACTTACGTCATCTTTCCTCAAGTGATACTCTATTCCCCTTTCTCTTCGGTTTTATTATACTTTACAATCCGTGCACTTTTCATAATTGGCGCACTTTTTGGGTTGGTTACTTTATAAGAATCAACATTTTAGTAACACGTAAGTCACTCACAACACTCAGTCAAGTAGTACCTTGCGCTACTTCTTCACCACAGTTAGGTCTCCCATATCAAGAGATAACCTTTGAACGGTTTCCCACCGACTTTCATCCCATAGGGTGTGCTGGATCTCTCAGCACATATAATCTTGGATCATCATCTATCTCCCATAACGTTCAACCCATTTCATCGATACGACTTGTCTTCTAATTTCCCCACCGGTGTACAAAATAATTTTCCGCATCCCTCTATCTCGGATGTCTAAGGAATCCTATTGATTAGGGCACCCATACACCCTTTTCTCCGGGTACATTTGCAAAAACATTGCAAATGTTGCACCCGTAACATGCTTTTCTTCAACTCTAGCCTAGTCTACACGACGTGACCACAATCTTGTGGGTATTCTCAATACCCTATAGACCAAAAATCAAATCCTTGCCCACAAAGTCCCACTTATCCCTTCGTGGTGAGGTAAGCCTTTCAGTGTTTCTCCACAACACTACCGGCTCCACTGATGCCCTAGCATCTAACAATGTCTCTTCTCCTGACGTGCATAAAAATTCAGTCCTATTCCCTTTCTCAATCGAACTTAAACAAGGGACTTCTCCCCATGTATTCTTATCGAGCATTATCGGAGCAACACATGGTCGATATGCTCAAATTCGATTCCTCGACAATATGTGCAACCATACTCCAATATTTCTAAAGGAGTCAAGAGGCACCGCGCTTATACTATCACTAAGTCTTTAGCACTAATTACAACGGCGAGCTCGATCTCTCCGCTCATCGGTCATACTACATACCTTGACTCACATCTTTTAGGTTCCCACTCACCGAAATCAATTACTATGAGATGTTCATAATCTCCGAAGTCTCTCACATATTGATGAATAATGACAACTCGACCCTTTTTCATTTGATAAATCGTCATATACTCATTCACTCGAGGCTAAAATCCCTATACTTCCTTATCCATCGCTCTGGTGGTTCAGATGGTTTCCGAACATAACACGCTTGTCCTCTCCGAAATGCAAAACTTATTGGAGTTATTATTTCTTCAAATAACTTTAAGCTAAAATAAAATGCGTGGCCCTAGAATCCAAACTAGACATCTTTTCAAAAATTCCTGACTCCAGGCCATACTGACCGGTTTGGGTACCCCTCCTCTCGGATTTGGTAGTCTCAATCCTGAACACTATCATCCTGGTTCCCTTAGTTCTGCTGACCAAGAGGAACACACTATGAGACTTAACAACCCCAACTTAGAATATAATCATTAAATCCCCTAGTGGGTTTTCACCCATGGCTTGCACCAACCCCTTTACATTCAGTCTTACTCTTTGACTAAATCCTTAAACTCCCTTAGCTCCGCCCACCCAGGAGAATTTACTTCAACGTTGTCGGAAGTACCATATTGTCTTCATAAACATAAGTCGTCCAAGAAGAGTTTTACCAAAATTGCGAATTATAACTCGAGAGTCCATTCTCTCAAGGGATCTTTTTCCTTTATACCTATCTCATCGGTACAAGTTCACTTAAAAGGATAAATTTCTCTCTCACGATAGGCCTCTACCAGGCTTTCACGTGAGGGGTTCAGATATTCCCATTCACTTCGCTTCTGACTCATCATTGGAGAACTTCGCGATTAAATTATTTGTAAGGTTTCTCTATTTGTATACGGACCCTCGGTCCGAATGTAGTGACTGGTATCTCCGCCACGTTGCCTCTAAAAATTTACTCAAATTTTCACTTATGAGTATTTCTACTCTATCCTAAACACCAAAACCACTGGACATACTACTTTCATTGGTTAACATGTACAATCGTCGTTTTATCACATTTTTACGGCTCGTTCTCATCAAATTTTTCTTCAGACCTACTCCCACTATCACTGCATTGGGCGGTCTAGACTATCATCCCTCTTGCCGTCGCGACACTTGAAAAATGCCTGCTATGCCTCAACAAACCTTGCAGCATTTACTTCCATTACACGCAACGAGTGACCTCGACAACGGTCATCTTTCCTATGATTACCATATTTGAACACTCCAGGCTTCATGCTGAGCTCCTCCCTCCTGCAGTCCTTCTAACGCCAATGCTGGTTCTACCGCCATGTTCAACGTATCATATCCAATCGAACTCGTATATATAACACTACATTTACTAAATAGCAGGAGAACGTAAACTGTGTACGTAGAGGAGTACAATAATCCTAAGGTAGGGCTCTATATCAATCAAACGATACGCTGAAAACGTAGTAAGCCGTACAAATCCTATGGACACTAGAACCTGATGCTCTGATACCATCTGTGACACCCCGCCTAATTAAACATTGGGTGATCAGGCCTTTATTAAATTAAAACAAGTTTCTCAAATGGTTCATTCTTAGCATCACTGTCGAAAACTTTTTAATTACTAATCCCCTAAGTAAAATTAGACCGGTGCCAAATTTTATCTTTCTTAAAACAGATAAATCAACCATGTGGAACAAAGTACAAAAAATCATGTACTATAATTCAAACAACAAAGTAAAAGTACAACAGAACAAAAGTATTACCGAATAAACCATCGGCAAAAAAATCCCAAACAACAATAGAATAACCACTAGTCTGAAACTAACATCTGAGACTAATACCGGACCATAAGTCCATGCATAGAAGAGTGTGAGATCCTGTACTAGATCAGAATGAGAGATATCGTCTAGTCAAAATCCTGTAAGCATCCACTGTGCTACAGCTCCGAGTCTCTAGAATGGAATCATCATACATGGCATCCCTGTGGCTGGACACCTAAAAGGTTTTGAAAATATTTTATAGCAAGAGTTAGTACTCAAAACATTTTGAAAATATTTAGCAAGCGTTTATCACAATATAAAATGCGGTTATTGATTACACATGTTAGGTTCTCGTACACTCTCTTGAGTTACTCACCCCTCATCTTTTGTGCACACCTAACGTTCTACACTTAGTTTATCTAGCCATACCTCCCAAGCTAACTAAAACCAAAGTAGTCAACTGAACTTATCTGTACCCAAGTTCCAGTACCGCCCATACAGTACAACCGTTTCACTAACATCGTGCGTATGTTAATTGATTCTCAAGTAACATTTCATCTATGTTATTTTTCAAGACTTCCCATTTAGTTTCACTACTAAAATTACTACAATTCTCACAATTGTTGACTTACCACTTATGTAATTAAGTTTCACTACTTGAATTACTGAATAGATTTTCTCTATCTAAAGGTGCATTTCGTAATTAAGTTTCACTACTTAACTTACCAATTTAGTATGTATCTTTAAATACATAATATGTATCAATCTACTAACACACGGAAGTAGGATATCATCAAGTATATATATTTCACACACAATATATACTAAATATCAGTCATTGCTATTTTGCCCTTTTTATACACGTAAATGACTCTTGGTTTGGAATGATTCATCGACCCCAAGTAAGAATTGGTTCGGAATGATACATCGACCCCAATTATTTATATACACAAATAAAGATCTCTTGGTTCAGAATGATTCATCGACCCCAAGTGAGAGTTGGTTCGGAATTATCCATCGACCCCAACTATTTTTAAAAATATATATATACACATATTCTGGTTCGGGACTCTCTCATCGCGACACCAGTTCAAAGTTTGGTTCGGCATTTCTCGTCGACCCCAAACATATAATAACTTTATGTTAGTTCGGAATGTCTCATCGACCCTAACATAATTAATTTAGGTATAATCTCTCTACCTAAAAGATCACATAATTCAGTAGGTACACGCCCGACCTATTAATCATATACGTACGTAATATTTTAATCTCATATATCTACCGTACAATATTCGCTTTACGATTTATCTCATTAATCGTATTTATTTGAGTATTCACACAACTATAAGGGTCCTAGTTACCCCTTACATATAATTTCAGTAGTTATTTATTACCCTACTGGTCTATTACTTAAATTGAATTTACTTCGCCCCGTAACTCAATTTCCAAAATCCCCGATACTCTACTAAATCGGATTATTCTCCTCGGTCCGTAATCCAGGCCCTACACCCAATGGCCTTATCGGACCTCAACAATATACCTACTGGTCTTATTCTCACTCCCATATAAGTATAATGTAAATCCTAGAATACTCATTCATTCCCGAACTCAACGAAGAATTAAACACAAAATTTTTGGGAAACAGCTTGCGTCGATCGATCGACGGCTGGGTTCGATCGATCGACATAGTCGATCAATCGATAGTTCGAGATCGATCGATCGATCGAACAGGGACAGACGCAGTTATCTTCTTCGTTAAGATTTTTCCTCCATTAACAAACCTTCAAACTCCATTATAGTCCACCAAACTTTGAACCAATGATCCTAACATATTTCCACATATACTAGGACAGTTTCTAACGTGTCAAATACATCAAAACTCCAATTACTTTAAAGAAATAATGAATTAAAATCCAAAATTTCTTGAAACCCTAGTTATGGTGTTCTTCCCATATTATCATTCAAAATCCAGATTTTAATCCGAAAAATCATCAAGTCTAATTTGAATCTTAAACCTCTACATAAGGTAAATCATTCTACATGCGATTCCTATCCCAACATGTATAAATATCATCTTTCTCCAATCAAAATAATGATTTAAACAACACTATTCAAAAACCCTACACATGGGTATTATAACTTTATAATTTTTGCAATAAACAACTTGCCTTATGATCAGTAGGGTCTGATTTCGTGGTTGTTGTTGATGATTGATGATCTTCATCCTTCAATCCTTCTTCCCCAACAAGTTGATGGTAATAATCCCTTTGAATTCTTCCTTTTGCCTTAGAAAGTTGTGCCTCTCTTCTCTCTAATGGTATTGGTGTTGTCATGGGTGTTCTAACCCTAATTCCTCTATCATACGGCTGATATAAAACTCTCAATTTCGTAGGTCTCCATACCCTCTTATGTTAAAAGACCAAAACGCCCCCGAACGGTCTCGGTTTAATCCAAAATTATCCCGGGACTCAACTAGTACCCCCGGGTATACTATTTTGACTAATTTGACCCTTCCGGACTCATCGGTGACCTCTAAATTATCATTTGAGTCACTTAAAAAATATTACTCGTTCTCACCCCAACACGGTCTACACGTGTTAAGTAACTATTTACCACTCACACTAAGTAAATAAAATGAGGCAATATAAACTGGTATCTATCTCTCGATTAATATTCCATAATTACAATTTTTAAATAAAACTCTTTAAATTACTACTCATACGTAATTTAAATTAAGCCGTAATTTTCTCATTTAATTATACAATCTAATTAAATAGAATTATTTGGAATATTCATTTAATTCTCCAATCTAATTAAATAGAATTATTTGGAATATTCAGAAATACGGGGTATTACATACTTCCCCCCTTGCAAATGAATTTCGTCCTCGAAATTAGGATAAGTCTCGTATTAAGGCTAAGGACCTTAAGTATGATTGCATCCTCTAATACCCAATACTAAATCATAACATCCTAACGGTCGCCCCAAGTACATGCCTTGCTTCATTATAAATTCTTATCGCACGTTACCCATGCCGCATATATCATAATTAAGTCTCACTACTTAATTTCTCATAGATTTTTCCAATCCAACGTTAATTCTTGAAATTAAGTTTCTTTCTACTTAATTTACCCATTTGATGTATATCTCTATATAACATCTAAGTGTCTACTATCACTCATAAGTAGAATATTATAAGGTATATATTTCACATACAATATATACTTTAAGGAAAATTGGTCTGGCAAAAATCATCGGCCCCAATAATCCTATCATTTACATTGGTCCGGGAATCCATCGACCCCAAGGTAAATGTAATGCACATGTCGGTTCAGACCTTCCATCGATACCAATATTTATCATCGATTTGGTTCGAAAAAATCATCGACCCTAAATCGATCCCTAATGTATTGGTCCGGAACATCATCGACCCCAATACAGAGAGTAAGCACACTTACTATCGCACATAAGTAGAAAAATCAATAGGTATATATATATTGTACACATAACATATACTATCAACACTTATTTTATAATCACCCCCCCTTCTATAACACTTTTGGGGTCATTGGCTCGGAATTCCACCTCGATCACCAATAGTTATTAATTACTTGTCTCGGGATCACATCTCGAGCACCAATATATGTATATATATCTCATCGCACATGAGTAGACAATTTGTGAGCCATATATTTCACATTTCATATACCTTAAAATGCCACACTCCAATAGAATGTCCTCATATCACGCGTTAAGGGCTAAAAGTTCGAAATGTGTCCTCGAACCACACCTCAAAGTACATGTATTGTTCGTAATCGGTACCCACGAACCTAATCCTCATGTACAGTCCATATAGGCACTCACTCTACCTATAAATATGCTCTTATAGGCATACATTCAACCTATGAATTGATCAGCGGGCTTCTCCAAAATTCCACTATCATAAGGGCGTATCATCTTTCTTTCTCACTAACATTGAGTCGTAGGTAACACAACGTACTCAAAATAAAACTTTATCTCTATTCCTTCCTGACCATCTCTCACAGGGTGGAATTTTAGGATTTCATCTTGATTCACAATCATGTAGAGCGGCACCGTGCACTCTCCCTTTTTAACTACATACTAATCCATCCTGGTCACCCCATTTCGCTACCCCCAACGAAATGTTGGCTTAATTATGATGTTCACAACCCATCAATAATTTATAAGTCTGTCTCCTCATTCCATCATTGCAAATGTGGGTTCACTACCACATTCCGGTTGTTCATTTCGAGTCTATCTTGTCTATTAACTTGAGATGTATCTGAAGACAATCTCACTATGTCTCTCCTCAACATCGCTTCCCACTTACGTCATCTTTCCTCAAGTGATACTCTATTCCCCTTTCTCTTCGGTTTTATTATACTTTACAATCCGTGCACTTTTCATAATTGGCGCACTTTTTGGGTTGGTTACTTTATAAGAATCAACATTTTAGTAACACGTAAGTCACTCACAACACTCAGTCAAGTAGCACCTTGCGCTACTTCTTCACCACAGTTAGGTCTCCCATATCAAGAGATAACCTTTGAACGGTTTCCCACCGACTTTCATCCCATAGGGTGTGCTGGATCTCTCAGCACATATAATCTTGGATCATCGTCTATCTCCCATAACGTTCAACCCATTTCATCGATACGACTTGTCTTCTAATTTCCCCACCGGTGTACAAAATAATTTTCCGCATCCCTCTATCTCGGATGTCTAAGGAATCCTATTGATTAGGGCACCCATACACCCTTTTCTCCGGGTACATTTGCAAAAACATTGCAAATGTTGCACCCGTAACATGCTTTTCTTCAACTCTAGCCTAGTCTACACGACGTGACCACAATCTTGTGGGTATTCTCAATACCCTATAGACCAAAAATCAAATCCTTGCCCACAAAGTCCCACTTATCCCTTCGTGGTGAGGTAAGCCTTTCAGTGTTTCTCCACAACACTACCGGCTCCACTGATGCCCTAGCATCTAACAATGTCTCTTCTCCTGACGTGCATAAAAATTCAGTCCTATTCCCTTTCTCAATCGAACTTAAACAAGGGACTTCTCCCCATGTATTCTTATCGAGCATTATCGGAGCAACACATGGTCGATATGCTCAAATTCGATTCCTCGACAATATGTGCAACCATACTCCAATATTTCTAAAGGAGTCAAGAGGCACCGCGCTTATACTATCACTAAGTCTTTAGCACTAATTACAACGGCGAGCTCGATCTCTCCGCTCATCGGTCATACTACATACCTTGACTCACATCTTTTAGGTTCCCACTCACCGAAATCAATTACTATGAGATGTTCATAATCTCCGAAGTCTCTCACATATTGATGAATAATGACAACTCGACCCTTTTTCATTTGATGAATCGTCATATACTCATTCACTCGAGGCTAAAATCCCTATACTTCCTTATCCATCGCTCTGGTGGTTCAGATGGTTTCCGAACATAACACGCTTGTCCTCTCCGAAATGCAAAACTTATTGGAGTTATTATTTCTTCAAATAACTTTAAGCTAAAATAAAATGCGTGGCCCTAGAATCCAAACTAGACATCTTTTCAAAAATTCCTGACTCCAGGCCATACTGACCGGTTTGGGTACCCCTCCTCTCGGATTTGGTAGTCTCAATCCTGAACACTATCATCCTGGTTCCCTTAGTTCTGCTGACCAAGAGGAACACACTATGAGACTTAACAACCCCAACTTAGAATATAATCATTAAATCCCCTAGTGGGTTTTCACCCATGGCTTGCACCAACCCCTTTACATTCAGTCTTACTCTTTGACTAAATCCTTAAACTCCCTTAGCTCCGCCCACCCAGGAGAATTTACTTCAACGTTGTCGGAAGTACCATATTGTCTTCATAAACATAAGTCGTCCAAGAAGAATTTTACCAAAATTGCGAATTATAACTCGAGAGTCCATTCTCTCAAGGGCTCTTTTTCCTTTATACCTATCTCATCGGTACAAGTTCACTTAAAAGGATAAATTTCTCTCTCACGATAGGCCTCTACCAGGCTTTCACGTGAGGGGTTCAGATATTCCCATTCACTTCGCTTCTGACTCATCATTGGAGAACTTCGCGATTAAATTATTTGTAAGGTTTCTCTATTTGTATACGGACCCTCGGTCCGAATGTAGTGACTGGTATCTCCGCCACGTTGCCTCTAAAAATTTACTCAAATTTTCACTTCTGAGTATTTCTACTCTATCCTAAACACCAAAACCACTGGACATACTACTTTCATTGGTTAACATGTACAATCGTCGTTTTATCACATTTTTACGGCTCGTTCTCATCAAATTTTTCTTCAGACCTACTCCCACTATCACTGCATTGGGCGGTCTAGACTATCATCCCTCTTGCCGTCGCGACACTTGAAAAATGCCTGCTATGCCTCAACAAACCTTGCAGCATTTACTTCCATTACACGCAACGAGTGACCTCGACAACGGTCATCTCTCCTATGATTACCATATTTGAACACTCCAGGCTTCATGCTGAGCTCCTCCCTCCTGCAGTCCTTCTAACGCCAATGCTGGTTCTACCGCCATGTTCAACGTATCATATCTAATCGAACTCGTATATATAACACTACATTTACTAAATAGCAGGAGAACGTAAACTGTGTACGTAGAGGAGTACAATAATCCTAAGGTAGGGCTCTATATCAATCAAACGATACGCTGAAAACGTAGTAAGCCGTACAAATCCTATGGACACTAGAACCTGATGCTCTGATACCATCTGTGACACCCCGCCTAATTAAACATTGGGTGATCAGGCCTTTATTAAATTAAAACAAGTTTCTCAAATGGTTCATTCTTAGCATCACTGTCGAAAACTTTTTAATTACTAATCCCCTAAGTAAAATTAGACCGGTGCCAAATTTTATCTTTCTTAAAACAGATAAATCAACCATGTGGAACAAAGTACAAAAAATCATGTACTATAATTCAAACAACAAAGTAAAAGTACAACAGAACAAAAGTATTACCGAATAAACCATCGGCAAAAAAATCCCAAACAACAATAGAATAACCACTAGTCTGAAACTAACATCTGAGACTAATACCGGACCATAAGTCCATGCATAGAAGAGTGTGAGATCCTGTACTAGATCAGAATGAGAGATATCGTCTAGTCAAAATCCTGTAAGCATCCACTGTGCTACAGCTCCGAGTCTCTAGAATGGAATCATCATACATGGCATCCCTGTGGCTGGACACCTAAAAGGTTTTGAAAATATTTTATAGCAAGAGTTAGTACTCAAAACATTTTGAAAATATTTAGCAAGCGTTTATCACAATATAAAATGCGGTTATTGATTACACATGTTAGGTTCTCGTACACTCTCTTGAGTTACTCACCCCTCATCTTTTGTGCACACCTAACGTTCTACACTTAGTTTATCTAGCCATACCTCCCAAGCTAACTAAAACCAAAGTAGTCAACTGAACTTATCTGTACCCAAGTTCCAGTACCGCCCATACAGTACAACCGTTTCACTAACATCGTGCGTATGTTAATTGATTCTCAAGTAACATTTCATCTATGTTATTTTTCAAGACTTCCCATTTAGTTTCACTACTAAAATTACTACAATTCTCACAATTGTTGACTTACCACTTATGTAATTAAGTTTCACTACTTGAATTACTGAATAGATTTTCTCTATCTAAAGGTGCATTTCGTAATTAAGTTTCACTACTTAACTTACCAATTTAGTATGTATCTTTAAATACATAATATGTATCAATCTACTAACACACGGAAGTAGGATATCATCAAGTATATATATTTCACACACAATATATACTAAATATCAGTCATTGCTATTTTGCCCTTTTTATACACGTAAATGACTCTTGGTTTGGAATGATTCATCGACCCCAAGTAAGAATTGGTTCGGAATGATACATCGACCCCAATTATTTATATACACAAATAAAGATCTCTTGGTTCAGAATGATTCATCGACCCCAAGTGAGAGTTGGTTAGGAATTATCCATCGACCCCAACTATTTTTAAAAATATATATATACACATATTCTGGTTCGGGAGACTCTCATCGCGACACCAGTTCAAAGTTTGGTTCGGCATTTCTCGTCGACCCCAAACATATAATAACTTTATGTTAGTTCGGAATGTCTCATCGACCCTAACATAATTAATTTAGGTATAATCTCTCTACCTAAAAGATCACATAATTCAGTAGGTACACGCCCGACCTATTAATCATATACGTACGTAATATTTTAATCTCATATATCTACCGTACAATATTCGCTTTACGATTTATCTCATTAATCGTATTTATTTGAGTATTCACACAACTCTAAGGGTCCTAGTTACCCCTTACATATAATTTCAGTAGTTATTTATTACCCTACTGGTCTATTACTTAAACTGAATTTACTTCGCCCCGTAACTCAATTTCCAAAATCCCCGATACTCTACTAAATCGGATTATTCTCCTCGGTCCGTAATCCAGGCCCTACACCCAATGGCCTTATCGGACCTCAACAATATACCTACTGGTCTTATTCTCACTCCCATATAAGTATAATGTAAATCCTAGAATACTCATTCATTCCCGAACTCAACGAAGAATTAAACACAAAATTTTTGGGAAACAGCTTGCGTCGATCGATCGACGGCTGGGTTCGATCGATCGACATAGTCGATCAATCGATAGTTCGAGATCGATCGATCGATCGAACAGGGACAGACGCAGTTATCTTCTTCGTTAAGATTTTTCCTCCATTAACAAACCTTCAAACTCCATTATAGTCCACCAAACTTTGACCCAATGATCCTAACATATTTCCACATATACTAGGACAGTTTCTAACGTGTCAAATACATCAAAACTCCAATTACTTTAAAGAAATAATGAATTAAAATCCAAAATTTCTTGAAACCCTAGTTATGGTGTTCTTCCCATATTATCATTCAAAATCCAGATTTTAATCCGAAAAATCATCAAGTCTAATCTGAATCTTAAACCTCTACATAAGGTAAATCATTCTACATGCGATTCCTATCCCAACATGTATAAATATCATCTTTCTCCAATCAAAATAATGATTTAAACAACACTATTCAAAAACCCTACACATGGGTATTATAACTTTATAATTTTTGCAATAAACAACTTGCCTTATGATCAGTAGGGTCTGATTTCGTGGTTGTTGTTGATGATTGATGATCTTCATCCTTCAATCCTTCTTCCCCAACAAGTTGATGGTAATAATCCCTTTGAATTCTTCCTTTTGCCTTAGAAAGTTGTGCCTCTCTTCTCTCTAATGGTATTGGTGTTGTCATGGGTGTTCTAACCCTAATTCCTCTATCATACGGCTGATATAAAACTCTCAATTTCGTAGGTCTCCATACCCTCTTATGTTAAAAGACCAAAACGCCCCCGAACGGTCTCGGTTTAATCCAAAATTATCCCGGGACTCAACTAGTACCCCCGGGTATACTATTTTGACTAATTTGACCCTTCCGGACTCATCGGTGACCTCTAAATTATCATTTGAGTCACTTAAAAAATATTACTCGTTCTCACCCCAACACGGTCTACACGCGTTAAGTAACTATTTACCACTCGCACTAAGTAAATAAAATGAGGCAATATAAACCGGTATCTATCTCTCGATTAATATTCCATAATTACAATTTTTAAATAAAACTCTTTAAATTACTACTCTTACGTAATTTAAATTAAGCCGTAATTTTCTCATTTAATTATCCAATCTAATTAAATAGAATTATTTGGAATATTCATTTAATTCTCCAATCTCATTAAATAGAATTATTTGGAATATTCAGAAATACGGGGTATTACATACTTCCCCCCTTGCAAAGGAATTTCGTCCTCGAAATTAGGTAATAATCCCTTTTAAATTTTCATTATAATATTTATAGCGGAGAATCAGGTCTACATAGTTATGATGAAAAATTGGTGGCATAAAGTTTTAGATGACTTCAAGAGAGATTTTGGTGGCTTAAGTAGGCAATCTATCGTGGGGATAGAAATTTGTTTGGGGGCATGTGGCCCTTCCTTCCCGATTTGACCGATTTTTTTTTCTTGGAATTGGTTTCTTTCCTTTCTATGGATAGGTCTTATGGAAATAATTTCTCTAACCATTTAAGATTGAAAGTTTAGGATAACGTAACCCCTACCTCACTGGTGTTATTTTAGTGACTAGGTAGGGTCATGCCCCGTTGGGTGCAATTTTTCCTTTGGGAGTTCGGGATGGTTTGAGATTGAATTTCAAGACTAGGAACCTTTCTTATATGTTTCGTCCTCTTATCTTTTTATTGAATTCCTGTGAGATACATTGTTTGTAAAAATTATTGTGATAAGAATCCTTTATCCTTCTCTCATCAAGTGTGGCTAGTTCATCATAGAAGGCTTGTACTCCACAACCTCTGCTACCTATCTTTCGAGCATAACCCTCAGCGAGGGTATCTTTATCTTTATGGGTGGGACCATTTCCATTCCATATACTAATGAATAAATGGTATCCCTTATAAAGTTTCTTTTATAGTGCGTTAACCCTCGATTGCATATAGGAGTTTGCCTGACCACTCATTGTAAGTATTTATCATCTTACTATTGTTATTTTTGATGTTCTTGTTGGCAACTTCAACTGCTCAATTGATGTAAGGTCTGTACGAGGAAGACTTATTCCGAGTAATCTGATATTTAAGAAATAAGACCTATTTTCAAAGTGGGAACCATTGTTGGAAACCAACTCTAGGGTATGCCAAAGTAATACATGATGTTTCAGCGCATAAACTAGGCCACCTTCTAGGAATTGAGAACTCAATAAAATTTGTCTTCGACATACTTAGTGAAGTAGTCTATGGTGACTAAAATGAATTCATGTCTGATGGTGCCTTAGAAATCATTTTTCCTATGATATCTATCCCCCAGGTGGAGAAAGGCCACGATGAGGTCATGAAATATAGCTCTCAGGGTGGAAATTGTTATCATGGGGAGTACTATTTGCATTTGGAGTGCCTTATAACATAGTCCGCCAGTCCTTTTGCACTATTGTCCATTAGTATACCTGTTAGAGTATTTTCTGGAGAAGACGTGTCCTCTCATGTGTGGTCTACACTCACCGCTATGGATTTTACCTCAATTGTCTCGTATCCTGTTACACACCTTAGGTGTACCCCATCAAATACTTTTTTTATTGAACCACACAAATGATGAACTGAGCCTACAACCATCTGAGGGTAAATCGATCGATTGGAGTACCCCGAGCGGGTAATGGTTCCTATCTAATAAGTTCCATATGTTAAAGTACCAGACTATGGGTTCAATTATCATCTCCTTAATATCATTGATCTCAAAACAATGCAAAGGGGTGATTTGATTATTCACGGTGAAGGTGATCTCTGTGGTTTCATCCAGTATGTCTATTATTGAGGCTAAGGTGGCAAGTGCATTTGTGAAGTTATATTTTAATCGTGGGAGTAAATTGAATTCGAGATGCTCGAATTGCAAAAACACTTCTTCCAAGTAGGAATGGTTAGGTTAAATCTTAGCATCCATGATCTTCCATTTTTCTAATATTTGACTGATGACTAGGCTTGAGTCTTCTTAAGATTTTAGTTTCATGATATGCATTTCTAAGGTGATTTGAAGACCTATGATGTAAGCCTCGTATTTGGTAATGTTTTCGGTGAACTCGTAGGTGATTCTGCTAATTGTGGGGAGTCGGCGTGAATTCGAAGTATATTAAGAGTGTTCAAATTCGAAAGCCTCTTTTTTTGGAGGCCCAATCAAAAAAGAGTTACCATATATTTTTTTCATCTATTATTAGTAGGTCTTCGTCCGTGAATTCCATGATGTCTTCTTCTTCTCCTCTTAGTGGTTAGCCTATTAAGAAGTCTGAAATGTCCCTCCCGTTGTTGTATCTTTTTATGACATAAACTATTTTGAATTCAAATAATAGTAGAAACCAATTGTGCATCTGAATAGAGAGAGTTGGATTCTCAAATAAGTACTTTAAGGGGTCCATTTGAGAGGTAATCCGTATGCTAAATGACATCATGTACGGGCGGTGCTTACGTGTGATCCACACTAATGATATGCATGTGTTTTTAAAGGCAGTGAATTTGATCTTGTAGGATACCAACTTTATGCTTATGTAGTAGTTGGTGCATTTTTTTCAAGAACTCTATAGATATTGTGCTAGCATTGCTCCGACAGTGGTGTCAATGGTTATCATGTAGAGGAGTAGGGGATGCCCTTGTTAAGGGGGACTAATATCTATGGGTGGGTGAAATAATCTTGAATTTTCTTGAAGTCATCCTAGCATTGAACATTCCATTCTTTGGGTGAGTCTTTATTTAGAAACTAAAAGATGGGTTTGCAGGTGGTGGTGAGCTGGTTAATGAACCGACTTATGAATTAAAGCTAACCTAGGAATCCCCTTACTTCTTTCTATGTTATGGGGAGTGGCATCTCTCGTATGTCCTTGACCTTGGCAGTGTCCGCCTTTATTCCATTATTGCTAAAAATGTATTCGAGGACTTTACTTTTGGTCACCCTGAAGACACATATCTAAGGATTTAATATCATTTTAAAAATATGGAGCCTTTAGAAGAATTTATGGCGTGACGAGATGTGTCCTTCATGATGTTTTGATTTGATGATAATGTAGTAAACATAGACCTACACTTCCTTACGCATGAGATCGTGAATGATGGAAATATCTTCTCTATTTAAGTGGCACCTACACTCTTAAGGTTGAAAAGCATGGCTATGTCATAGTATGTTCCGTAGGGGGTGATGAGTCCAGTCTTCTCCTGGTGGTATGGGTTCATTTTTTTTTATTTTACCCAATTAATCCATCCACAACAGATTTGAGTTCATTATGGTTCTACTATTTACTAGAAGATCTATATGTGGCAGGGTAAAATCATCTTTTGGGAAGGATAGATTGAGAACCCTGTAATCTACGCATATTCAAACTTTTCCATTAGTCTTACGTATGGGTATGATATTGTCCAACCATGCAGGGTATTCCACCACTGAGATATTTTTCCACTTCTTCCTTAACCTTTATGGGCCATTTGGCTAGTAGCTTACGGAGCATCTGCTTGATCGATTTTGCATCGGGAAGGTTGTTGTCTCATGCATAATGATCATTGGATCGATCCTTGGCATGTCGATGTAAAACCATGTGAATACGCCGAAAAAATTAGTGAGAATGTAGGTGAATTATTTTTATTCCCTTTTACTGAGGGAGGCCCCGATTTGCAGGTGTTTGGGGGTTTTTAGGAGTACCCAAATTTATGGTTTATGTGTCATCCTCATTGGGAGACATACGTTTACTTTGACTTTGGTCAATTTTTTAAAAGTATTTTAAGTATTTTAGATCCGCGGAGTTATCATTATTATGTGTAAGATCTAACCCATCACTAGGTTTATAACTATCACATGCAATACATGAAGACAAGTATTGGAAATGAAAAATTAATTATGCCATCAAAGGGAAGAGTAAAAAATTGATAAGATGAGAGAAGCCAACTTTATAAAGGGACACATTAGGAGAGGGCATAAGGGGGGAATTTATTTTTAACAAGACAAACTCAAAATAATTTTGGATGATGGGTGACAGTATGCATCTGACAGAGGTCCAATTGCTTAAGATTGTCTCTCTGGTGATGTTGGTGATGTGTTAGGCCGGACGCTTCCAGAGGAAATTGGGAGTAAATTTTGGGTGTTTTGGGGCCTTGTCATTAACTGCTATCTCGGGTATACGGATTCTATTGGTCTTGGAGGCCTTTTCCTTTGGAGGTTCAATAGCGTCTATGGTCAGGCCCATCATAGGATCGGTATAAAGGATGACCTGTGAGAAGGCTTGCAGTAGGTGCTTGTGGATTTCTTCTTTCCACTGATAATCCTAATGTGGTTGGGATGTTGTATTTCGGGACTTGACCTTAGGCAAGAGTCTCTGGCGAAGGCTTCATAATTACCGGCATATAGAGGTAGAGGATAAGTTCGGGGATGTTGACTATATGTCCTTTTTTCGTTGTGTTGTTGTGTGGGATGGAGGTGGTGTATTAAGCATTGAATTTTTCTGTGAGGCTCAAGCCTGATGGCCCCAGTATGACAATCGAGGTATTATATTCAGGAAAGAAGGTGGGTAGGCCTCATACTAGTTTAATGTTGTAAAGTTCATAACCGGTCCCCTGAAGGGGGGCGAGCAACATTACTATAATAATATATATTTCCATGTCCTAATGTTTATTTAAGACATGGACTCGATCTTTCTTCAGAATATTTTCCCTTATAATGCGGGTTGAGCTTTTGCAGGGGAAGGTCCCCTGTGAGTTGGTACCGTCGAAAAAAGTCCTTTTTTGAGAGGGTTTGCTTTTCGGAGTGTGCGCAGAGGTACAACTCTTTTTTGTTTGTGGAACTGACATATTCATACAATCATAACTTCACTCAAAATTATTCGCTCAACATTCTCGGGATTGGAAAATATTTAGAAAGCCGAGTTAACATTGGGTTTTCGGGTGCTTTTCCCAATGGGGTGGGACCCCATTTATAGGGACAAAATTCAGACTTTTAATCGCACGATTAAAAGGCCATTTAATCGCACGGTTAAGTATTTATCCGTTTAGATATTTTATGCAAGATTTAGTGCCACGCATTGATGATGCTAAGATTTAGCTCCACCAGATAAGAGATGATGAGCTCAAACAGTAATAACAATGGCGGCAATAGAGTTATGTATGTGTATAAGTGTATAGAAGGGGATGAGGATAAGAGGAATGAAGACAGTAATGTATAGTGGTTCATCCAATTAGGCCTACATCCACTGTGAGTGTGTGATCCACTAAGTATTGGCACTAATAGCCTTGGATACAATGCTCATAAGCTCCTTTGTGTGTACAAGAAGAGTTTGCACTAGGGTTTATATGATCGATCCCTTGCAAGGTTGAAGATGAAAAGTATATATAGGGTTCGGGGAGAGTAGTGTACCCCCAAAGCATGCATTGTGCATGCGAATAATGATCTAGCCAATCCCCTGTTGACACCTAGCTGTGCCACTTGTGGTTAATGATGAAATAATATTCCCTCACGTGAGGGGATGATATTGTTATAACGGTCTGGTCCACGTGCTATATGAGTTACACGCATATTGTGCCACGCATCTCCCAAATCATGCACCATGGTGATGTCACCATCGACTTATGATGTTAGTCCGAGGCTAAGGTTCATGCTGTCATTAGGTCTTGACTGCTGGATGTGGGCCTCGTATTGTCGTCCCCTCGTAGGGTTGTCTAACATATGATGAGAGGTCGGCCTATCATAGGGTCATCTGGCTTATGATAAGAGGTTGGCCTATTGTAGGGCCGTTCGACCTATGATGAAGGGTCAGCCTATTGTAGGGTCATCCGATCTCTGATAAGTCCCCCGATGTAGTAGAGTTGGATCCTCGTCCTGGATGAGGATACCTTCGGCCTAGCCGAGGTACTATTTTGGTATATCAATCACCCCCAAGCCCTTGGTCATCGATGTTGTTGAGATGGTTGAGGGGCAATGGTGCCTTTAAATGCCAAATGGGTGGTCAAGCTAATGAGTGACATTTGTCAAATTGATTGGCGTCTTATCAGATGGAAATCATTGTTTGTGTTTCCCAGATGTGATGGTTGCACACTATGCTTGGGGCTTTGTGCCCTAATGACGATTTTCCTCATGGGTTGTGCACTTCTTTGGTTAATGGTCCCACTAGTAACAAAGTATTTAAATCATTTTTCAAACAATCATTTCTTTTCTTTTTCTTCTTCGCGCATACGCTCTCTCTCTAGCGTATTAGCAGCTCAAACCTCCATTTCTACATTGAAAGCTTCCAGTTCTCTTTCGAATTCAGTCTTCTCTTTCAGGTAACTTTTTCACCAATCTCTTCATTTTTGCTATCTTTCTTAAATTTTTCTTTTGATTTCTCAAATATTTCTGCAAAAAATCCCTCTGGTCGGTCTGCCCTTCTTTCCGGCGTGTTTCCACTCCTTTCTGGTGGTTCTAGGGCTAGAACTTGACCAATAGGCCTTCCTGGGTTCCTTCTTTACCTTTTCGTGGTGGTTTAGCATCTATTCGTGGCACTTCTTAGGTTTTTCGATAGTTCTCCTACGTTCTTCTTCGGTGAACCTGGTTCTTTTTGTTCTTGGGTGTTCATCCACAAAACCTTTCCTTTCTTTAGGTTTAATCCAAAAGTTAACTTGGTCAAACTATAAACTTGTTTGTAGGTACTTTGGGAAAATTCCTTAAGTGTAGAGTCTCCCTTTTAATGCTCAAACGGCTTTATGATTTAGCCAAGGAGTTTCCAGTGTTGAGAGATAGATTCTTTACAGAGATTAGGAGAATAGAGGAAGAAAATGAGAGTAGACGTAAGGGCCAACCCTGTTTGGGTATGACCTATTTTATCGATTCCAATAGCCACTATTTTACTCTCTGAGTTCTTTGGGTCTTCCCCTCGTCCAGCCGAGTCTCAGAGGCAAGAGGGAGGAATGGACGAAAGAGCATCGTCATCAATGGGTGCTGGGACTTTTGGGAGAAGGGATGCATCAATGCTTAGCCCAAATCGACAGGCCGAGGGGATAGTTCCTTCTGAGGCTATCCATGTGACAGCCCTGTCCCCTCTTGCTTTCCATGCTGCATTTTGGATAGCCCTTCCATAGACGACGAGCCTGAGAGGTCTGGGGATAAGATAGCTGAGGATGATAGTGAAAATTCTGATAATGATCAAGTTGACACCTCAGGGGCCACAGCTTATGTCTCGTCTATTAAGGATCGTGACCTCTTACTATAGAGGCACCATTTTGGCATACGGCCCAATGTAAGTATGAGGGTCTCGAATGAAGATGAGAGGGTCTTCCAAGGGTAAGAATGAGAGGTTTCTATCTATGAGCAGATGCTTAGGGTCGGCGTTAGGTTCCCTCTTCACCCTGCCATAGTTGATATACTTTCATCCCTCGGGGTTATTCCTTCCCAACTTCCTCCTAACTCTTGGAGGACCATCCTTGGCTACATCTCCCTCTGGAAGAACACATTCATTGACGAGCCCTCGGCTGATTTGTTCATAGCCTACTATAACATAACTTCCTCATCCAAGATACCTGGATATTTTCATCTAGGGTCTAGGAAGTTCAATAAAAAACTTCTCCATGTAGCACAAAATTCCAACCATGATTGGAAGAAGAGGTTCTTCTTTATCTTTGGGGACTGGGAATTTCCCGTCGGGGTTGAGCCTCTAGAAGACAGTCCGAGGGTTCCAAGGGAATGGTCTAACCCCTCCATAAAAGTAGGGTCATACCCTGAACTTAGCTTGGATGAAAGGGATATAGTTGACTACCCGAGGGAACAAGGGAAGAAAGGTGGAATTGTTAAGTTTAAAGATTTAATGACCCCCCATTTCCTCAAAGAAACTGGTCTGAGGGTCGACCCATTGATAGAATTATGTGAGTTGATTTTTTGTTTAATTTCTTTCCAAGTGTTTCCTCATTATTGTTATTTGTTTCTGACGTCGTCTCATTTTTTCAGGTCGGTCTCCCAACATATCTGACCATCTTTGGGAAATGACTGCCCCCAGCTTGATATCAGGCCTGACTAAGAAGCAAGGTAAGGAGCCTCAGCTGCCCCCCCAAAAGATAAAGGCCGTGGGGCCAACCCAAGTAGAGCCGACCGTCGATACTCGCAAACGTACGGAGCCTGAAGTCCCTGTTAGCCCTCGGCCTGACTCACGTACGAGGGCAATGGTATAGGTCCCTCAAATGCAAACCGAGGGGACCAGTTCTTCATCATGCATGGGTGCCTACTAGTCATCTAATCTGACCTTCTTAAGGGCCGACCCTTCTTCCTTGATTTCCAATCTGAGGGCTGCCAAGACCTCTATGTTCTCGGCACCATCGGCTGCCGACTATGAATTTTGGCCAAAATTCCCCTGGCCAAGGTTTATAACTAAGGGATTCATACTCTGGCTCAGGAATTTCCTTCCCCCTTTTAATTTTGATTCATCAATATCTTACAAACTATTCCCTCAGCCATTCAATTGTGATATTTCCCTTTATTTTTGATAGTCTGTCTGCGCATTCACATCTGCCACCAAGTGGATGGCTGCGAACCAACAAAAATTTCATGAGGCTGAGAGAGCTATTCAACATGAAGCCGATTTGAAGACTGAGTTGGAGACTGCCAGGACTGAGATGGAGAGTGTGAGAACCGAGCATGAAAGGGTTCTAGACTAGCTTGTGAAGCAATATGAGGCCGACCTGAAATTGAAGGACGAGTTCATAAAATCAAAGTATGAGGCCTTGACCAACCAGGGGGTCCAGTTCAAAAAAGAACTTGCTAAAGCTATACGAAGGGATGAGTTTGATGCTATGGAGTCTTATAAACTCTTTGACGAGTTCCAAGGCTTCGGTCTTGAGTACTTGGAGAAGGGAATCAAGACGGCCTGTCGGTGGGTCGTCTTGAAATTTGCTGACACAGTGTCATCTATTCGCCCCTCTCTTGAAGCGGCGGAGCTGGATGACCCCTTGATATCTGAGGCTCTGGCCCATGTTGAGTCTAAAGTTCACGTCGAAGCCACCGGCACGTCAGAGGATTGGCCTCCTGTTGTGGTCACCGAAGGAACTCTTCTTGTTGATGTTGATGCTCTGCCTTCTGATGTTGCACATTAGGGTGGCCATTTGTGGCCTATTCCCTTTACTTGTAAATCTTTGTTTTTGTTTTACTTTTGGAGGTGTACTGTATCTTTAAAATTTTGTAATGGAAGTGTTCTCCTCTTCTATCTTCTATGTTCACCCCTTTATGATTTGTGCTGATGTACTTCGGCTAGGGTGAGAGTGAATGGAGGTTCGTCCCTACCATTCACCCTTATCATAGCCGAGGGTTGATATCCACCAAACTAATGACGTTTTTCAATTTCGAGTCTTCCCTCATCTTTCTTGAGAGTGAATGGGGGGTCATGCCCACCATTCACCCTCATCATAGACGAGGGTTGATATCCACCAAATTAATGGTGTTTTTCAATTTTAGGTCTTCCCTCGTCTTTCTTGATAGTGAATGGGGGTCGTCCCCACCATTCACCCTCATCATAGCCGAGGGTTGATATCCACCAAATTAATGATGTTTTTTGAATTTTAAGTCCTCCCTCCTCTTTCTTGAGAGTGAATGGGGGGTCGTCCCCACCATTCACCCTCATCATAGCCGAGGGTTGATAGTCACCAAATTAATGGTGTTTTTCAATTTCAAGTTTTCTCTCGTCTTTCTTGAGAGTGAATGGGGGGTCTGCCCCACCATCCACCCTCATCATAGCCAAGGGTTGATATCAACCAAATTAATGGTGTTTTTTGATTTTAAGTCTTCCCTCGTCATTCTTGAGAGTGAATGGGGGGTCGTCCCCACCATTCACCCTCATCATAGCTGAGGGTTAATATTCACCAAATTAATGATGTTTTTGAATTTTAAGTCCCCCTTTATCTTTCTTGAGAGTGAATGGGGGGTCGTCCCCACCATTCAACCTCATCACAGCCGAGGGTTGATAGTCACCAAATTAATGGTGTTTTTCAATTTCAAGTCCTCCCTCGTCTTTCTTGAGAGTGAATGGGGGGTCGTCCCTACCATTCACCCTCATCATAGCCGAGGGTTGATAGTCACCAAATTAATGATGTTTTTGAATTTCAAGCCCTCCTTCCTCTTTATTGAGAGTGAATGGGGGGTCGTCCTCGCCATTCACCCTCATCATAGCCGAGGGTTGATATTCACCAAATTAATGATGTTTTTGAATTTTAAGTCCCCCTTTATCTTTCTTGAGAGTGAATGGGGGGTCGTCCCCACCATTCACCCTCATCATAGCCGAGGATTGATAGTCACCAAATTAATGGTGTTTTTCAATTTCAATTCCTCCCTCGCCTTTCTTGAGAGTGAATGGGAGGTCTTCCCCACCATTCACCCTCATCATAGCCGATGGTTGATAGTCACCAAATTAATGGTGTTTTTCAATTTCAAGTCCTCCCTCGGCTTTCTTGAGAGTGAATGGGGGGTCGTCCCCACCATTAACCCTTATTATAGCCAAGGGTGGTTTAGCGAGAATTCCCCCAACGTTCTATTAATTGACAAACACAAGATAAAAGACCAATATAATATTCTCATCAAAATTCCCAAGTGTTCTATTGGAGCAACACATTCATTACAACGGTGGTCTGATAGGACATTACAACATTATTGTTAGTATTTGTTCAAATGATTTGCATTCCAGGGGTTCGAAAAGGGTTCCCCTTCAAGGTTCTCTAGTCTATGGGTTCCAGGGACATCTTCATCAATGACCCTATATGGGCCATGCCAATTTGGGTGGAGCTTGTTAGGTTTCTGCCATGTCTTTTTGAGGACTAGGTCCCCCACATCGATTGGCCTTTGCTTTACCCTCTGATTATAAAACCTAACAATCCTATGCTAGTAGGCTGCTTGTCTTATCTCAGCGTCTTCTCTTCTTTCTTCGATCAAGTCTAGATCAAGTCTCCTTTCTTCCATATTTCACTTTGGGTCATGCATTTGGACTCTGTGAGTAGGAAAAACAATTTCGGTGGGGATGACAGCTTCTGAGCCATACGCCAACATGAACGGGGTTTCCCCGATAGGAGTCTTTGTCGTCGTCCTATATGCCCACAGTACAGCGTATACCTCCTCAACCCATCTTTCTTTTGCCTCCTCGAGTTTTTTCTTGATCCCGTCTAGAATTGTTCTGTTTGTAACTTCAGTTTGCGTATTAGCCTGAGGTCATCCTGGGGTAGAGAAGAAGTGTTTGACCCCCACTATTTCGTAGTATTTTTCCAGGGATACATTCTTGAATTGAGCCCCATTATCTGAGATGAGGGTGCTGGGGAGGTCATATCTGTATATAATGTTTTTCCAGATGAACTGGAAGGTCTTCTGCTCGGTGATGGTGACCATCGGCTCCGCTTCCACCCATTTGAGAAATAGTCAATTGCTACGATGAAGTATCGATAGTTATTAACAGCCTAGGCAAGGGTCCTACCAAATCGATTCCCCATACTGCAAATGGACATGGGGACGTGATGGAGGTAAGAGGTTTATGAAGGATGGTAGCTAACCTCTGAAATTTATCGCACTTCTTTACGTACACCATAGCATCCTTCCCCAAGGTCGGCCACCAGTATCCCTGGGTGACTATCCTCTTTGCTAACGAACTGCCCCAAATATGGCTTGAATAAGACCCCTTGTGCACATCTTATAAGATGTGTGGAATTTCAGATGGGTGCATGCATCTGAGCAAAGGGAGCAAGAACCCCTTTTTGTACAAGGTGTCTTCGATGACAGTGAATTTCGCTGCTCTGTATCTCAACTTCTTCCTTTCTTATTTTTCTTCTTGCATCTCCCCCACTTTAATGTATTTGATTAAAGGGTCCATCCATGAAGCTCCCCTGCTAATGTTTAATCAAGTGCCAAGTGTTCCATCTGCATCTTCATTCGTTGGCCGAAGTAAGATTTCCACTGGAACCGTCCTCCTAATATATGTCTAGTTGCTAAGGCTAGCCTAGCAAGTGCATCAGCTCGACCATTATCCAGCCTAGGTATCCTCTTTAACTTTACTTCTTTGAAGCTCTTCAATAGTGACTTTACTCTTTCAAGATATGTTTCCATTCTCTCATATTTAGCCTCATATGCTCATAGTATCTGATTCACCACCACCCTTGAATCACTATGGACCAAGATCTGGCCAACACTAAGAGACTTAGCCAAGGAGATGCCTGCTATGAGGGCCTCATATTCAGACTAGTTGTTAGAGGCTTTGAAGTTGAACCTCAGGGAGTATTTAATGTTCGTGCTGTCAGGTGCTGATACTATTAATCTAGTTCCACTTCCGCTCTCGCAAGACGACCCGTCAATAAAGAGATTCCACACAACCTGTTCTTTTGAGAAATTTCCTTCGGTGAGGGATCCCTGTCTAAATGGGTATCTTCCTTCTTCATTTTTGATAACTTTTTCTCTAGCGGTGCTTGTCTCATCCGTACCTGTGGACGGGTCAAAAACTCTGCCTTATTGGATATCTGTCTTCTCGAGGTTCTTATTTTTAGCCTCATCATCTTCCCAAGTAAATTCATCCATGAAATCCACCAATTCTTTCCCCTTGATGGCCACCTTATGTTGGTACACAATATCGAACTCTCCCAGCTCTATAGTCCAGGCCATTAGCCTCCCCACTTTTTCTGGCTTGTGTATGACCTACCTAAGAGGGGAATCAGTGAGGATGACCATTGTATGGGACTGAAAGTAGGGCATCATCTTCCTTGATGCACGAATAAAGGCATAGGCTAACTTCCCCATCCTAGAGTACCTTTTCTATGCCCCTTGGAGTGCCTTACTTTTGAAATACACAGGCTTCTGCACTCCGTCTTCTTCTCTTACAATTCCTGCACTGATGGCTGACTCTGAGACGGCTAGGTACACGTATAATCTTTCGCCCTGCACTGACCGGTACAACAGCAAGGGAGACCCTAAGTATGAATTTAGTTCTTTGAAAGCCTTATCACACTCTTCGTTCCACTCAAAGTCCTTTATGAGAATTTTAAAAATGATAGAGACTTGTATGTGGCTCTGGATACGAACCTATTCAAAGCAGCCACTCTCCCCGTGTGCCTCTAAACGTCTTTAATGGTCCTGGGGGTTTTCATTTCTAATAGAGCCTTTATCTTTTTGGGATTTTCCTCGATGAGCCTTTATCTTTTCTGTTTGAGTTTCATTCGATATCTGTCCATCGTGTCAAAGGTCCTCTCTAGGTCATCCACATGATCATCAACCTTCAAGATATTGGTCAACATGTCATCTACATAGACCTCCATAGACTTCCCAATTTGGTCTTTGAACATTTTATTCACAAGGCGCTGATACGTTGCCCTAGCATTCTTTAGGCCAAAGGCATGACCCTATAATAGTATGTCCCCTTATCAGTAATGAAAGACGTTTTTTCTGAGCCCTCTCGGTTCATGAAGATCTGGTCGTAGCCCGAATATGCATCTATGAAGCTCATTAGCTCATGGATCGCGGTAGCATCCACCATCTGATCAATGCAGGTAAGAGGGAAAGTGTCTTTGGGGCAATATTTGTTGATGTCGGTGAAGTCTATACACATCCTTTATTTCCCATTGGCTTTGGGGACTATGACTGCATTAGATAGACATTCAGGATAGATGACATCACTAATAAACTCAGCATCTTCTAACTTATTGACCTCATCCCTTATGACCTCATATTCTTCTCGAGAATAAGTTCTCCTCTTCTACTTTATCGACTTTTCATCCTTAACCACGTTGAGTTTGTGGCACATGATTTCAGGGTCGATCCTCGGCATGTCTGCATGACTCCATGCAAAGACATTTTGTCTTCTTCTTAGCATCTTGACGAGGTCTTATTTTATATGTCTTTAGAGATTTACCAACTTGGATGATTTTTTCTGATTCATCCTCATTGAGGATGATGGATTCTACCTCTTTCGCGACTTCTCCTTTCTTCATCTTTGTCTCATCCATGGGGTCGAGGGTATCAATATTATAAGTGGTTGTTACTTTCTTGTGCACCTATCTTTCTTCGACAGAGTTGAAGTAGCATTCTCGTGCCTTCGTCTGGTCTCCCTGAAGTTCCCCTACCCCGTAAGGGGTCGGTAATTTTATCATCTGATGAGCCGTGGAAGGCACGGCCTTAAATTCCTTGAGGGACACTCGCCCTAGTATAATGTTGTAGGCTGAGAAGACATGTTCATCCATCACGAAAAAATTAACCTTCTTGGTAAGCCATCTCGGCCACTCGTCCCCCATTCTAAAATCAGCCTCATACAATACTAGGGGATGAACTTTTTTCCCACTGAAACCAACCAAGGGGTGATGGTATGGGATGAGCCTAGCACGACTGAGTCCTAAGGACTTAAAGCACGACCAGAACATCACATGTACAGAACTACCCCCATTTACCAAGATTCTTGGCACTTTATATCCGTGTACCCTAGTAGTGATGACGAGAGGGTCATCATGTGGGGCTAAGAGGCCCTTGAAGTTCATTCTTGAGAATCCCACTATGAGGGTATCCATATCAACTTACTTTCTCTTTTTTAGCTTTGCTTCGATAGAGGTTGAATGTACAACTTTTGTCACTGCCTTGGCTTCAGCTACATGGGCCTTCCTGTCTGCGAATTCTAACCCTCATCCTGCGAGGCCCCCAGAGATCATTCCAACATCGAATGAGATCATATTGAGTCTATTCATAGGGCCATGGTCATCTCTTGGTAGTAGGTCAGGATCATCATCATCCTCTGAAGGTTCTTCTCTTCTATTAGGGGGATCTTCTCTGCATGCATCGCTTCTCTTCTTCCTGGGGTCGTCTCTTCGGCCCCTCTTGAGGGAACCCTTATCCACGTATGTTCTTAACTTCCCTTCTTTTAGTATTTTTTCAATTTCATCTTTCAAGGTGAAACACTTGTCGGTCAGATGGCCATGGTCTTAGTGAAATTCACACCACAGGTTTTTGTTCCTCTTGTGAGGAGGTACCCTCAACTTCTTAGGTCATTTTAAGGATCGGTCACTCTTTATCTCATTCAGAATGTGTTCATAGCTGACCGTCAGAGGGGTATAGTCAGCGAATCTGTCATCTGCCAGCCTTTTCTTCCCCTCCTTATTCTTTTTCTGGTACTTGCCCCCACTAGTGCCTCATTTCTCATCTTCATATTTGGCGGCCATCGCCTCTTCGGCGTTCATTACCTTCCTCACCGTGACCAGTAACTCAGCCATTGACTTCGGGGGGTTTTCAGCAAGCTTTCATAGTAGCTTCCCCTTCTAGAGTCCTCCAATGAGGGTTGTCATGGATATACTCTCCTTGTAATATTCGACCTCTAACTTTTCTTTGTTAAACCTGGCTATGTAGTCTCTTAGGATCTCGTTCTTCCCCTGCTTAACATAGAGCAAGTGTGTGGTCTTCTTCTATGGCCTCACTCCGAAGAAAAAATTATGGATAAACCGGTCTGCTAGTTGCTTAAAGCTTTCGATGGGGTTCTTTGGAAGAGAGGTATACCAGACATGTGCGACACCGGTCATAGTGCTGGAAAAGGCATGACACCACATCTCATCTGAGATAGAGTATATGTCTGCTGCTGGTTGGTACATCTCAATAAGGTGGACAGGGTTTGTACTCTCGTTATACCTTGGGGTGACCACAAGTGGCTTAAACTTGGATGGCGTTGGGAAGTTAACTATCTTCGCCACAAAGGGTGAACCTATGGAGTACCCTCTTTGAAGAAGGTCCCGAATTTTTAGGATATCACTAATTTTATCCTTTAGCCTTTGGATCTAGTCCTTCCAGGGCCTCGTAGGGTCGGTTTGGCCGATGTTATCCCCTGCCGCCTCTTTGGGGTGAACTGAGGGTTCAACTGCGACAGGTCTGTGTCGGCTGTTCACTTCCCCCTGACCATCGTGCTGTCCGTGGGGTCGGCCATCTACTGCCTCTTTCCTGGACCTTGTAAGACTTCTCGATCTGGATAATCTTTCCCTTAGGTTATTTACTAGCCCAGCCTCTCGAAGGCCGACCCTCTGCTCAGACGATCAAAAGTTAAGTCTCTCGGACGATCATCGGGATTTTGTGTCCCACACTTCCCTCTGCTCTCCTGAATAGGTCGTACAATATTATTGGAGACCTCATACGGCTCCCAGCATTCTATGGGAGCCTCTTACACTTCCATGTCATCATATTTGTCCTTCGGGCAAGGGTTTTCGTTCCTCCTCAGGAGTAGACACCGGGGTTCAACAACATCCCTCCGTCGTTGTGGAGGTAGCAGGTCTTTGTATGGCGCATGGGTTGGTCCCCTGGCGTCATGTTGTCCTAGAACAACTGCCAAAGTAATCATCTCCGGTGAGACTCTGGGGGGTCTCAGTATGTTTTGGCTAAGAGTTGCAAATTTCTCTTTCATAACCTGTTGGCTTACTGTTAAAGATTTCAGAGCGGTAGCCACCTGAGCCATCTGAGACTAGGGTGGTACCTGGATGGAACTAGGTACTACTCCTCTAGCTGGTGGAAGAGGATGTTGTAACTACGGTGCCATATATTTGAGTTGTGAAGAGCTGAATGATCGAGTGACTGATGTGCTTGATAACCTTAATGGATCTCTTTCAATGGTGAAAATAACTCCACAAGAAGTGGGAGAACAGGTTCATCACCAGAGTTTTTGGTGAGGTCAAGATGTATAAAGGAAGAAATAGCTTCTTTTTCCCACAGACGGCACCAAACTGATGATGCTAAGATTTATCTCCACAAAGATAAGAGATGATGAGCTGAAACACTAATAACAATGGCAACAATAGAGTTATGTATGCGTATAAGTGCATAGAAGGGGATGAGGATAAGAGGAATGAAGACAGTAATGTATAATGGTTAACCCAATTAGGCCTACATCCACTGTGAATGTGTGATCCACTAAGTATGGGCACTAATGGCCTTGGATACAATGCTCATAATCTCACTCTGTGCGTACAAGCAGAGTTTACACTAGGGTTTATATAATCGATCCCTTGCAATATTGAAGATGACAAGTATATATAGGCTTTGGGGGGAGTAGTGTACCCCCCAAGCATGCATTGCACATGCGAATGATGATCTAGACAATCCCCTGTTAACACCTGGCTATGCCACTTGTGGTTAATGATGACATAATATTCCCTCACGTGATGGGATGATATTGTTATAACGATCTGGTCCACGTGCTATATAAGTTCCACGCGCACTGTGCCATGCATCTCCCAAATCACGCGCCATGGTGATGTCACCCTCGGCTTATGATGTTAGGCTGAGGCTAAGGTTTATGTTGTCACTGGGTCTTGACTGCTGGATGTGGGCCTCGTATTTTCGTCCCCTCGTAGGGTCGTTCGGCATATGATGAGAGGTCGGCCTATCATAGGGTCGTCCGACCTATGATAAGGGGTAGGCCTATTATAGGGTCGTCTGGCCTATGATGAGGGGTTATCCTATTGTAGGGTCGTCCGACCTATGATGAAGGGTCGGCCTATTGTAGGTTCGTTCGGTCTCTGATAAGACCCCCGATGTAGTAGAGTTGGATCCTCGTCCTGGACAAGGATAAGGTGTATTTTGGTATATCATGCATATTGAAAAATCAACCGAGCAGTTTACATTTTATCAGCATCGTCAAATCTGAAAATATTTTAGCCACGAGTGGCATATACTTAATGATGAGCTTTATTTTAACCACACAGTTATCTTTATTCGTGCGGTCAACTTTTGACTGTGTGGTTAAATATTTGAGATCTGTTGAAATACCAGTTAGTCTTGCGCTTTGGGGATTGATTTTGCATATTTATGGGAGTTCTCTTATGATTATAACAAAATTATGGTTTGCTTATCGTCGAAGTCTGTATTTTTAGGAAATTGTTTCGACAGGTTTTGGGAGGCTGGTGGGTCACGTAAGTGCATAGAGTAAACTACAAAAATGAAACGTAATTGAACTTTGGGGTGTCTGCACATATGCACATGAAGTGATGTTGTGGCAACGAGGTTAACTTGTATAATGTTAAATAGTGCAATAAATGAAGAAGTTTTAGCACAATCTAACAAAACTCCTTATAGTTCTTGTTTGTGGAGAAGAAAGACAAAAGTGCAGGAAGTTATGGTAAGTGAAATTAAAAGTAAGTGATAAGGGAGATTTTGGTTGGATCATATGAACACCTGTTGATATAGAGGATTCACATAACACCCTTCCCACCCTCTATTGGATGATCACGTGCTCGGTTTAAAGACCCAGTTAAAACTTTTTTATATTAAAAAATGATTCACTTGCCCAAATAACAGGATAATCCTCTAAGGAATAGGGAACATGTGACATGTCGACTTTTCTGAAGAGGTCCATGTGTACCATAGTAATAAACACCCCCTCAAGTGATAGGCGAGATTATAGGCTCCTCAATGTAAGGATGCTATGTAAGGCCATGGTAACCTAGGAGGAAAGTCATTCAAGTGATTTTATGTAATAACTCTACTCCAATGATCAATAAAACTACTCCCCTCCCCCTTTACCCCTTAGATGTAGGCCATCAAGGCCAAACTATGTACATATTGTATCTTTACATTATTTATTATATTTTTCTTTGCATTTATAACTACTGTGTTGTGCATGTTTGAATTTTAACCTCAATATAATTGGCACTATAATTGGGAACGACGAGTTCCAAAGTCATGAATAAATATCAGGTAACACAGGCCATCTACGACCTTGTAGAGCAATAGGAGGACCTTAAGGTACAACTAACCTAATCCTGGATAGGTTTCAACCCAATCCCTATTCTCACGACCATAAAAAACAGATCAATCAGGAAGTCCCTACTAACCAGAATGCAAAATATTAGGTTTCTAACCCGCCTTATCCTCCCCCACTAGCGTTCTCCTGTACAATTTATAGAGAGTCGGTGTTATAGAGGATTGATCCTCCATTCGCAGTTATCAACGATGGAGGCACTGATCGCGCGTCCCCATTTTTTATGAGGTATTGGATTTTCCAATGCCTCAAACATTCAAACTCCCAAGGATGGACCTGTTTGATGAAATAACGGATCCACGGGACCACATAGAAAATTACAAGGCCTATATGGTTTTTATGAAGAGTCATAACATGATCAGGTGTAGAGCTTTCACTATGACACTGAGGTGTTCGACAAGGATCTCGTTCAATCGGCTACCACCAAAATCAATTACCTACTTTAGAGCGCTTACCGAATAGTTTATAAGGCATTTCAGTGGTAAACGGGTCCAAAAGAAGACGATCGACTGTCTATTTAATTTCCTCCTGGCCAAACACGAATCCTTAAAGGAGTTTGTCAAGCGTTTCAATGACAAGCTTCTTAGAATTGACCAACCTAATGAGTGAGTAACTGTGTTATCTTTCTTATGATTCCTCTGCATTAGGATTACCATTGACTCCCTATCTAAAATAGAGAAACACATTCATACCAAAAGCACAATGAAAAGTCATCTTCATCCTCAAATAAAAGAAGAAACGTGCAAGAGAAGATCAACAGATAAAATGACCAATAAAAGGGCTCCCCCGAAGAGGAACACGATTAGACATAAAATAAGGTGTGATCAGTTTATCTTTCTCAACATAATGGTGCGACAGGTTCTATCCACAATAATAGACATAAAAAATTTAAACTGAACAAATCGAGAAGTCGACTGTCTAGAAGGAGATTCAACTTGCACTGAAATTTTCACCATTATTACCAAAATGATATAAATGATTGTCATTTCTTGAAGAGTCAGATAGATTCCCTGGTGTAGATAGGGAATTTGAGGAAATATGTGGGAGAAAGGGATGAAAAGGTAGATGATAGGACTAATGGGGATAAGGGAAATCATCGCCAAAGCCAATTCGGGGAGCGTGATTGTAGAAAAGAAAGACCTAAGGAGGTTACTGTTATAGATAGAGGTAGGCGAATTAACATGATATTGGTGTTTTACCGACTATGTGAGAATTTTCCTCTTTTCACAAGGCCAACGAGGGTAAAAAATAGGAGCTAACGGATATCCAATCAGCCTAGCCTCAGGAATATTGGGATAGTATAATCTTCACTCCAAAGGATTCTCTAGACTTGATCACCTCACATGACGATACAATTTTGATTGAATCCCTAATATCCAATTGGACCATCATAAAAATAATGACATATAGGGGCAGCTCAACAGATTTCATCTACTGTGACTGTTACTTTTAATTGAAGCCTTAATGGATAGTAATTAGAAAAATATGATGTGTGTGCTTATCGAGATATTAATTGTTACGATGAAATGATAATATATGTTTGATAAGATGCAAGTATGAATCACAAGTATGATATATATGAATAATATATAGATAAAATAGGAAAAAGATAAAAATATAAAAATAGGACTCGAGTCTTGGGTTTAGCCGGAAATGCCTACATAGCCTAAAAAGGTATAAAAGTCCACATAGTTCGCACGCGGCACAAGGGTGAGGCTTATCCCATAGGTTCAAATGGGAGTTTATTAAATGCGTGTGTGTAGAAAAGATATTTGTAGTTTTGAGAAAATATGATGAAGAATCTCGTCGAAATTTATAGGTGTAACCCCCCTTTTCTTTGTTTTGGGTTTCTTATAGAAAATAATTTGTGTGCAATATAACTAATAAAGGATAATGTGTTAATGTGTATGATCTAAAGTAAAAGATAATTTAAGAATTTATACAACTAATGTGAAAATAAAGAAATTTAAAGAGAGATAATGATGTTTGCACCCTTTTTGGAGACTTAAAGCTTGACCTTGAACCTAGATGTCCTTCGTTGAAAGTTGGGATGAATGTAGGATGAGAGAAAAATAGGTTTTTGCTAAATTGGGTATGAAAGTGATGGGAATGAAAGGTGGAGAAGAATTTCACACAAGGAAACTTTGTTGATAGCATAAGAATGTTGGTGAGATCACTGATATTGATGGATATGAGGTTCCTTTTGAAGCGAGTTCATTCTCTCCTTATATAGGGTGAGGGGACTGAGGATCGGCACTGTCCTTATCCTGCCTATCGATAAGTAACCCTAGACACGCTGTCGGTAGGCAGGGAAATGGGCCTGTCAATTGGCAGTCTTGTGTAGATTTTTTTAGAAAAATGGTCGTAAAACGCAATCCGTAAGTCCAAATCACGCACTGTTTATACCATTAGAATGGTAACTAATACAACTTTAAGAATCCTTTATGCTGCTCTTAGGTCTGGGAGTTGGGTCAAACGGGCTCGAAAGAGCCCATCAGTCCTTTGTACAGAAGATTATCGGATGAAGATGGATCATTCGTTCGAACCATAAATTCGAATCATGCACGAGACATTAGAAAGGTTGTGCGAGGTACTTTGATGTTCCAAAGATCTTCGTTCAATTCATAAAGTTGACTTTGGTCAAATGGGGCCCGAAAGTGCCCGATGACCTTTCGAAGTAAAACAGATCATTAATCCGTATCGTAAGGCTAATTCACGCACGGTGTGGACTGTTGGAAAGGTTATTCAGTGCCCTTCAAAGATTCATTCCGTCTCGCTGGATTTAAAGAGTTGACTTTTGTCAAAGGAAGTCCCGAAGCGCCCGGTGTCCTACGGATCAGTTTTGAGAGGAAAATGGAGCATTCGTTCGAATGGATACATCATTTTATGCATGGAGTGGACCATTGGACATGGGTTTTAGTGCCCATAGAACATCCATTGAACTATCGCTTTGACGGTGAAGTTGATCCTGGTCAGCGCCCGATGACCTCCAGATCAGTTTTCAATAATAAATGATTTGTTCATTCGAATCGTTATGCCAATTCTCACACAGGTAGACCATTAGATAGGGGATTCAAAGACCTTCAAAGATATATTGAGCTCTTTCTCTGACGATGGAGTTGATCAGAGTCAAACGAGGCTCGAGAGCACCCGAAGATCTAGATTGGTACTCGGAGTATGACCTAGGGTTTATAGTGAATTGGGGAGGTTTTAGGGACCTAAAGAAAGACTTATGGGGTCTTAGAATGTGGTGTTTATAGAAATTTTGTACTAAATTGGTGATTTCAATGAAAAAATGAATGCACGAACTGATAGAATTCATTATTGGTCTACCAACATCATGGGAACGTCAAAATTTCCTTCAGATTTATGTAATGAATTGACCGAGATGGAGTATTTATTGCAACCTTGGGATTTACACTATCTGATAGTGCGCCCAATATTTAAGTGAAAAGAGGAAAAGAACTGGAACTATGTGCTGGCCGATGTTGTTATAAATCAAGATGAGACCCTTGAGTCCTACCTATAATAGGGAGTTTCAGGATGTGATGGGGAAGGAGTTGCATTTTGAGCTAACTGTGTCACTCGTAGCTCGATGGTTAGATGGGAGGTGACTAAGATGTTCGAGAATGCGAGAAATGTGTATTCTAGATTTTTTGGGTAATTGAAGTATTAATTACCACTGGTAGCGTTACGTGTAGCAGTTTATTATTTGAGTGGTGCCTTCTGAGGCTTCATACGGAGATCTTATCATCCACCCTTTGGTTGGTTAGAGGTGGGGAACAACAAGCTTCTCAAACCCAAAGTGATTCATGGTTTGTCGGTAAGGATTGAGTTAATCTTCATTATTTTCAAATGGTTTAGGAATGTAGTGAGATTATGTCATTGTGAACCGAAGTTTGAAGTCTGGCATGAGTGGTAAGGTATTGTTGCAGGTGTCTCCATTGAAGAGTGTTACATGATTTCGTAATAAGGGAAATTGGCACCTTTGGAAGTGGGGCATTTTTCCAACGAAGAGATAATAGAACCAGTGGAGTATAGGCCTATCTTTTTGAATCATTGTTAGCGGATTCACGATAGTTTTGAGTGTCATTATATAAGCGAGACCTTAATCATTAGGGAATATATCGATATGTAAAAGTTTGAATGGACTTGCCACTAATCTTGGGTTGTAGTGAGTAAACCCTCAGTCAAAATGGTACCATTAACATGTGTATAGTGGAAACACCACAATATTATTACGAGTTAACTTTGAATACATTCGGCTGCATTGAGTGTAAGGATCCAAAATTTTAGTACCGAGCTATGTAACACCCCGTATTTTTGAATAATTAAGAATTTAATTATTTATGGTATTTTAAATTATACGTGTGCAGTAATTTAATTAAAATAAAATATTCAATACTTAATAGATATTAATTTGTTGGAATGAGATTAATATTTATGTCGTAAATTTATTAAGTGTGATTATAGTAAATAAAATACGGTGAATTGTTAGTACGTCATAGTGAGTGAGAACGACGGGATTTTTGACGATATCTCAATTGGGGCTTGTGAGTAGACTATATTAAGGTTGAGATGGGAAATTTATATATAGTGACTTGGATGGCGATTTTGAGTGCACGGTTGGTTCCGAACAGATCGAAACAGTAAAAAATAAGTACTCGAGTACACTTGTCCAGACTCATATGGTGGTATTTAGGTCATGTTGATATAGTCTAATAACCTAATTTCGAGATTTGTGATTTAAACCATAATGGTTAGGTGTGTGAGGCACCCTAAAAGAGAGAAGGACGAGAGGAGAAATCAAGGAGAAGACTAGAGAGGCTAATTGAGAGGCAAACTCAAGGGATTCTAACATCAAATCATCACACAAGAGAGATCAGACCCTACAATCATTCCAAGGTTAGTAATTAAATTTATTTAAATTAAATTGAGGTGGTTCATGTTCATAACATGGTAGATGTAGACTTAAATGATTTTTGGGAGAGAATCTCACATATAAAAAGGGTTTAGGATAAATTAATCCTTTAAATTAAAATTGTATGATGAATATAATGAAATTGAATCATGAATAGCGGTGTAGACAATCTAATCTGGCTGGGAAATCAAATTCATATTAATATGTAAAGATTTATATTATTACTGGCAATTTTGAAATGTAAATTAGGGTTGTGAATTAATACTCTTCCAATGAACCCATTTGGTGAATTAAAGTGAGATTAATTAATGATTTATTAGTATTGAATGATTGGGTGCTATTGAGATTAGCTTAGAAACCATTCTTAGAAACTTAGGTATATGTCAATGTAGGATTGAGATCATATGAATGGGTTAGGGGTAGAAAATTGGAGAAGAAACCCGTAGGTTCAATTATCAGGTACATCGAACCGGTTTGGGGTTACATCGAACCTGTTCGGATGTTTAGGAAATTATAGATGTGACATTTTAATGCATGGGTTTAATTCATGGGATTTTAATTAGATATTATAATTCCATAGAAATGGAGACATATTTATTTGGGTAGTTAGAAGTGGCTATTTACCTAGGAGAGAGCGAGAAATTAAAGTTCGGGTTTATTTAATTGATTAGAGAATTAATTGGGGAGTGATTTTTTTTAACGAATTGAGTGGGATAAATTCGAGAATATTGGATGTACGGGCTGTTTGGGTAAGTCCGAGTACTTTAGTGGGGTCGTGCTATTTCATTTAATTAATAGATGAGAACTAAAATAAATATAAGTGTCAGGGTGTAGACTCGGGATAGTAGGCTAGTGCTTTAAGCGATAGGCACGATTTATCCGAATTTATATGAATAAGAATAATCTCTGTATGCATGATATTTCTATGAAACATACCCCTCTAGTGCTATCATGAGAGATTGCGCGATGTGGGTAATCACCATGGCTAGTGAATTCAGGGTGAGTATAGTCCCCATGTCATAGCGCCACGCATGTGAAATTGTGAGGGTTGAAGTCCGAGGTGAACTAATTTTAGGTATGGTTATGACTCATTATCTAAGGATTATGGCCGCCTCCAATACGTTTGCAATTTTACCGATTCAGTGTGAGGGTCCGACCGCCAGTAACTGGGATGATGTGATTATGCCATGGATGATGATAGCATTTTAGAGAAAGGCATCCAAGGGGGAGGCATAAATTGAGTTAGTACTTGGGGGAAGGCCTCTGAGGAGATATTACTTGGGGGATGGTATCCAATGAGTTATTACTCGGGGGATGATGACTATACGCAACATATGTGAGTTTTTTTATAGCATATCTTTAGATATATAATAATGTGGTTAATTATATACGGGCTTAACACATTAAGATTGAACAAATGTGTGTTTATTGCAGTATCTCATTACGTATATAATAATGTAGTTAATTGTATACGGGCTTAATATATTAAGTGTGGATGTTTATAAATAACTAGAGTGAAGTTATAAGACAGATAAATGATGTAAGGATTAATTATGCTAATGAGAGAAATAGCTAAGAAAGGAATAATAGACAATACTCAGATTAGAGTTATGTATTCGTGAGGTTAACAATGGGACTAGTTAGACGGGGTAGTGTAACTAGGTGGGTGAAGATGTATGCGCTAGGTGTGCACATTAGTTAAGAGGTGAGGAGTATTCTCATCAGAGTGCGACACCGCCTTAAATATGAAGAGTTTTACTGCATATTTATTTACTGCATCTTAATTATTTGAAACTATTTTTAAAAGGTTTTGGGATCTGACTTGTATCCAATCTATTTTCCAAATACTTTTAGGTGTCTAGCCATAGCGACACCATGGAGGAATATTCTTTTTAGGGACACGAAGTTCCAGCTAATGTGGAGGCTTGCAGGTTGCCATGGTCGCTTCACTTTTTGCATTCTAGATTAGGTTCTCTATTTTAATACTGGTTGGGCGAGTTTCCCCTTTTATTCAAACTTATATATTTCATATTATTCTAGTCAAATGTATTGGCTATGTTGGATTTTTACCCGATGGTTTATTCGGGGACTTTATATTTGCTTTATATTTTACATCGTGGTTTCATTTTTATTGATTAATATGTTTGGTATTATTGTGGTTTGGTTAATATTGTTGTATGTTAATGAAAGATAAAATTTGGCACCGGCTTATTTAATTAATAGGTGGTTAGTAATTTAAAATATTTTCGACAAGGATGATAAGAATGAACCAAATGAGACTCCTATTTTATTCTAGTAAAGGATTGATCACCCGTGATTGAAATAGGCAGGGTGTCACATTTTGTTTAAGCATTTTATCGAGTGTGTTAAATTGGTAAGTTAAGAAAAAGGGGTCTTTTATAGGATTAATGTGAATTGATCGGAACAAGTAATGTTTTGGAATAAAAATGGTCTCATGCATTAATGTATGTATATGTACGAGGTAATTGCATGTGCACGTAGGTATAACATGTTAGAGTCTCCTTTTTGCCGTTTGATTCTGTATTACATTATTATAGGAGGGTAATGAGACCAGGGTCTATGAATAACTGGAAAGGGTGAGCGTGATCCACTTCAATGGACGCTGTCTGCAAGGTTCTCAAGAACTTCAGGCACAGCTTCTGGTGAAACCTTTTCCTTTTGGTAAAAATAGATCTCAAGTTGGAACTCGCTCACTGTAAGAAGATGAACTTCCACAACAATAATAGTAATTTTCTCAAGAAAGAGCTCATGAGAATGATGGCTATCACTAAGGAGTGAAAAACAAGGAACTTAGCACTAAAGAGAGAGTAGAGGGAGAATACTAGGAAGTTCTGGTGTGATTTTGACAAAGTAACAGTGCTATTGATTTTTTCTAAATGTTTTGACCTTGCCCAGGGGTATTATTTATACTTGGGAACTAGGGATGAGTTAGCATATTTGGGAGCCAAAATTGAGAGGGTAGGTGAGGGACAAGGTCTGAAATGTACTATTTATCCCTACGTGGGTGTAGCATTCTGTCCCCTCAGACAGGTGCCACCTGATGCCAACAAACGTCAAAATGCAAATATGTCTCCTAATGGAGATAAAATATCTGAATTGGTAAATATCTTTTGAAATGGTAACTTGTGGTACAAACTTTGTAAACTTGAGAGAGGAGGCCTTGGGGACCTCCCTCTCTAAAACTTTAAATCTTGAGGGGGGGGGGGGGGGGGGGTCTTGAGGACCCTTCTCCTATAAATTCATTTTTACTTGAGTGGGGCCTTGCGGGACTCTCTTCTAAGAAAATCATTTTTTAAAAGATTATTTCTTGTGGGCAGCCCTTCGGCTTCTCACTTCACTTGTGACTAAGTGTGAGATGTTGTGGTCTTGAGTGACTCGTGGGGTCTTTCTACTAGTATTCTCTCAATCCTAAAGTGCTAAGTGGTTGAGCTTTCCCAACAAACCTTATTCCTCAGCCACCAAGCCAAAACTCCCAAGAGATCCCAACTGGCCTATTTGAGCCCCGCCTGCTCAACTAGGCTACCTGTACAAGAAAACAAAGTGTTAATACCAACCTTCTTTAAAAGAATGACTTTTCATAATGAGGGGTTGCTCATGGTAGCCACTCCCTCAGCCTGGGGTCTCTGCCTCGGGTTTTGGTTGAGGGACCCTGGAGGTTCCTTCACCAATATGACTTTTCGGTATTTGAGGGGCCTGAGTGATCTTTCACCGATTATGTATTTTCTGCGGCCAGGGGGCTTAGGTTCCCGTACCAATATGAATTCTCTACGATCAAGGGATATTAGGTGAATTTTCATCAAAAGTCATTTTTTACGGCCAGGGGGACTAGGTTCCCGCACCAGTATGAATTCTCTGCGGTCGAGGGACCCTGGGGGTTCCTTCACCAATATGGATTCTCTGCAGTTGAGGTACCCTAGGGGTTCCTTCTCAATACGAGTTTCTGCTGGGAACCTGGGTGGGTTCCTTCTCAATATGACTTTCTATCGGGACCTGGGTGGGGTTCCTTTTCAATATGACTTTTTGTCGGGACCCTGGGTGGGTTCCTTCTCAATATGAGTTTCTATCGGGACTGGGTTCCTTCTCAATATGAGTTTCTGCTGGGAACCTAGGTGCGTTCATTCTCAATATGGTTTTCTGCCGTCAAGGGACCCTGGGGGTTCCTTCTCCCATATGAATTTCTGATGTTGAGGAACCCTGGCTAAATATCATAAATGGTTACATGAACATAAAAGCGCTAACAAGATTAATCCTATTTGAAAAATTAATTAAACCTAGAGTTATAACCCTCTTAATTTGAGTTTGATCTCAACGAATATTCTCGAAATTACACTTGAAAGGTCATAAATATGGAGCATACATGAGTTTAATAATCTTGACCTAGATTAAGTTACCATAGCATTAAAAGGAGCAATTACCATAACATTAACTTACCTTAGCATTAAAAGGAACAATCTCAACCTAGATTAAGTTACCATAGATTAAGGAACAATTAACTCATTAAAAGTACCCTAGACCCATCATACCATAACATAGCAACTAATTAACCCTTATGAGTTTAAATATCTCAACCTAAATTAAATTACCTAGAATGCATGTTAAATGGCATTAATTAAATGAAAGAAAGTAATATAAGAAAGTGAATCTATGTTACAAAGCAAGAAAATAAGATAACAAAGCTAGAAAAACAACAATGGAAGCTTGGATTGATGAAAGAGATGATAAATAGTGCACATACAAATCCATTTGGGTGAAACCCTAGGAGAGAGAGAAGCAAAACCCAAAATCACCTCCAAACCCTAACCTCCCTAATCTAAACTAAGAAAAATACAAGATAATAGAATATGTCTTCAAATACAAAAAAAAATACTTATATAGTAGGTGGTAAAAGAAATAAAGATAAAAGAAAAGAAAATGATTTATCCAAATAATCAAGAATGACCTCCCCGAGAAAATGGTCATAACATGCTCGTTAGGAATCGGATTAATGAACCGTTGAAGGCCACATGAAGCAGACTCGAAGCAACACAACTTTCGTGAAGAGTTTGGGCACGAAGCTCGAATGTAGAAATGAATAAAATGCCTCTGAATTTTCATACTACATTAAAAACTTATCGAAAAGCACCAATTTCACTCTTAAGCATTCCAATACCTACAAAAACTGAAATAAACCTTTCAACACACACACACACACACACACACACTCACACACACATATATATATATTGAAACCCAAGGTTATACAGTATATGAGCATAAATACAGAAATTTACGAACACAATTATACTAGAATGCATAAGGATAACGCACGCTAATATGCAATATTCGTGACTAATCACCCCCCTTATATTACACATTGCTAGTACCTAGTGATGAAACAAAACAAAACTAGTCCAAAAGATGGAGATTCAAAACGTAAATAAGCATATAATATATAAATGGCACTTTTGCGGGTGAATGATTGCATTTAGCATCTACAATAAGCCGTTAAACCCCTAGGTTACCCTAGTGGATGAGTGTTGTCTCGTGATGGTTTTCAGGGATGAAACCAACAAACATCAAATTTCCTCAAAACTTGCCCAACTAACCATTATGCCAAGCTCAACAATAACTAGATGTTTCAATATATTATTAACAAAGCAAAAGAGAATTTTGCTCAATAATCCAAAACTATTAACATTAAAATAATAACTATATGGAATTAAAACTTCAAATGTTAGTGGTGTGCGTGAACATACAAAAAGCTTTGATTCTGTAATAATGCCTATCTCCCAGATAAAAATATGCGCACGATTCCACTCAATCCTCTCCAGAATTACACTCAACAAATAAGAGCACTCGGAATGGGGTGTAATACACGGGATATGCAGGAATAACGAGTAAATGTAAATGGAAATTAGGCCACATGCATGTCATCAATGAAGGACACTATATATAAAATAAAAACTTTGCAATCTCAATGAAATGATATCTTCATTAAAGAGGTGAAATGCATTTTCACATATTATCATATTATTATGACATTTGAGTTACATTCACCTTAGGATCACATCGGAATTTTATGGGTTGTAATATAGATTTGGGGTTAAGGTTATGACATGAAGGTAATATGTACGGATTCAAAGGTGTTTGGGGATGAAACACTTAGGATAATGAAAAATTACGGGCAATTTCAAAATTGAAAAATGATTTTCATAACAAGCATTAGATATGAAATTGAAGAGTACAAAGGTTCTTGGAAACTATGTGCATAAATGAAATACTTTCTCTTTCTTTTGTTTTGTTCTTCTTCTCTTCTTTTTGTTTTGATTTCTTTTCGCTTTTTCACTTTTTCTTTTATTTTTTGCTTCACTTTTTTCTTTACCTTTTCACTCTCACATGCTTAATTGCAACCACGTAACACGAACATCATTCAATTCCAAGTATCATTCCAAAAAAATATGTGGAAGGTGATATATATGTGGTTTATAACTCCAATGTGGAGTTGGTTATAGGATTTTGGTTATGAAATGGTGGGTTATTATATTGTCTCAAAGGGGTTGACTACGAAAATACATAAGGTGCGGTCAAGGTCAATATGAGTAATATAACAAAGAGGGCCTATGATCATTTCCTAAAGTTTACACAATTCTCGAGTCAAAACAACTTTGAAAATCAAGCTCAAGCAACACATTTCAACTATGAACTCAATTAATGAACGATTAAATGAAAGAATAATGAGATTATCCTTTAACATTATTATAAAGGAAAGAGAAGTGTATAAACACTCGCAAACGAATAAAAGCGCAAAGCAAGCTCGATTTTATTTTACACAAAGCAACAAAAAGATACCAAGTTATAATTGTCCTACCGAATCATTTATAAAATATGCTCTAGTGCTCATGGGTTTTCAAGTTTTAATTCATGCATTTATTTTCAATATTGAATAATTTGAGGACTAAAGTTTAATAACATGAAAGAAATAGAAAATGCATCATTGAATTAGCAATTGGATAGGGCAATTATTGAATTTATAATAGGAAATTAAGGCAAAAGGCTCAAGAAAGAGAAAAGAAATAAAGACATAATTTTTGAAATTGTTGATTTTATTTTATTTTTTATTTTATTATTATTTAAAAAAATAATTAATAAATATTAACATGGCTCGCGATGATAAAATAAAAATCGAGATGACTTTTAACACCCCCTAACTTGAATTGCACATTGTCCTCAATGTAATTAAAAATACTATGAAAAAGAGAGAAATGGAAATAAATGATTCCAGTTTGGAGCGATCCCCGAGGTATTCAACGTGAGCCCTATGCAAACAAAAGAAAAACAAAAATACTAAGTTAAAAGAAATCATGTCATACGTCACACCAATATAGAGGGCTGAAGTGTAAATACTAGATAAATTGATGGTGAACATTTGATTTTATAAAAATGGAGGATCACACCCATCAATATCCAATAAATATCTAGCAACTACATTATCATTTCCCATTTCATAATTTCACATAAAAAACTTAATACAATAGAAAGAAAGGAAGAAAGAAATAAATAAATAGAAATAAACTTCCATTACAAAAGGAAAAACATCTCAAAAACTCGTACCACCAAAGGTTCCTCGCGCATTAGGATCTTGCGGCGCATACGGGTTTTGATAGTGTGGTGGCAGTTGTGCATCCTGCCCTCGCTGAAATGCATACATGTCTCACAACATCGAGTGCACAATGCCAAAATATCGCCTGTAGTTAGCCTCAAATGGGTCAAATCATGCATCAAGCAACGTCGGATTATAATGTTATTGTGGGCCCTGCTCGATCGCTCTAATCCCAGTCTCGTCATCAGCGTCGCCGACAGCCTTTGTCCTCGGTCTCTTGACACCCGGCTGTTGATCGAGGTGGAAATCAAGCGTTTGTGTAAATACGCTAGTCGTTGTTATCGGCTTCCAACCGCAATACAAAAACCTAAACTTTAACTACACTCTTATGGAGTGTAACGGCGAGTCTGGGTATCGAATCCACAAGGAAAAAGGACGATCTCGTTTTGACGACATAAGGTAGGTTAATTAATCCTAAAGTTGACTTTAAAAAGTTAAGAAAAGATGATTATGTGATTATGGGATTAAATCTACTAACTTAATGCAAACTAGATTAAACTATTAAATTAACCATGTGAGCAAAATTAGCTAACTAAGAATGAATTAATATGACTGAGGAAAAATAGGTTAGGAATTCAATCCCCCTAACCCTAGTGTGTTGCCCAGTACAAAACTAGTCGTAAATTAATTAATTGATCAAACCCGGTCTTTAGTACTCCCAAACATTACATATATGAGGTTCAAGCCCGCATTATACATACCCAAGAGATGAGTAAAACAATGCCATATTAGTTACACGTGTGTTGCACTCTTAAGCATCCCGGTTACCTAGGAAAAATGAGATCAAAAGTCCTACAACGGTTGTGATCACCATACTACACGATCTAATCAATTATTAAATTTAGAGAACTAATTTTATACCCATGCAAACTACATCGGTTGGGTTCATGCATCCTAACCCTTAAAAATCTAGCCTAACATGGTGAAATTAGTGAAAACTACGTTATCTACGTTGCATGAAATCATAATTGCGTGGAAAGAGAGATTAAACATGAGAAATAATAATAAAGGTACTGGAAATAAAGGTTACCAATATTGAAGAACAAGACCGTGCAAGAAGAAATCAAAGGTTGAAGAAAAATTGTAAAAGCTCTTGAATTAAAGGTGAAAAATATGTAAATTCTTCTCCTAGATGTTTCTACTTATTATGCAGCTTTTACATGAATGAAATCTGCATAAAAAGAGTCCTAATGACTAAATATATAGGCTAGAGGTCGTTTAGAAGAGTCACCAAAACATAAAACTCTTTTGGCTAAAAGATAAGGACAGAATAAAAATATCGTATCTGGCAATTTGTCACACTCAGAAAGCGTGACTAATTTTGTAATGGACTTTGAACATGACTAAATGCAGTCCAGATCCTTTTAAAATAAAAGGTCCAAATCGCCCTTAAAATTTATGCAGAGATTTTCTTCTTGACTTTTCTCATCTTCAAAACTTCATAACTTCTTCACCGTAACTCGAATTGAGGTGCCGTTTTTTTCGGTGTTCTTGTAAATGAAATATCTTCAACTTTCCAGGTGCCCCCACCTCCGGAATATGGCCATAAAATTATCAAAATACCCTTGAACTCCCCATTTCTTGCTTTGTTTCACTGTTTTGCGTTCTCTTTTGCACTAATTTGCATGAAATACCTGTAAAACACATAAGAGATAAACAAAATATGAAATACTTGCAAAAAAGGGTTAGTAGAATAAATATGAGACAAATTCAAGCTATTTACAATGCATGGGATCATAAAAATACCGAAATTAAGGGGATAAATGTGAAGAATTTATGCCTAATCAGCTGTCCCCAAGGGTGACCGACCATCTTCGAAATGTTATCTTTATTTAGAAGCTTCAGCGGGTCACGCTTCTGGTTAGAATCCAATTTGGGATAGCCGTTCTGTAGACAAATATGAGTGATAAGTGAAGAAAATATGAGGGAATATGTATGGGCTCGCTCCTTAGAAGTAGCGTACATAATATCCAAAAAAGTCGGGGAAATGAATGTTGCCCGAGTTGTTCATGAGAGCGTAGATGAATGTCGCATGCTTACGACGGACCTCTGATCGGTTGATAGTAACCATAAAGGAGTGCACATTGATATAGTGTAGCAATCGGGGCAAATCCTCCATTGTGACCAACGGAAATGCTTTCTTTTCTCTCCATACCTTCGCAGGTGCCAACATCTGGATCAATGTGTTAACCCGAAAATATTCCCGTCCTTAAAATGTACCGACGTCTTAGGGTCTAAAACTCCACAAGTCTGAGAGGTTGAAAGTAATCCTCACCCCTCACCATAGCCTTATGTGATGTCTGCCTCCCTTTCACCGTCACGAATGTCGCATAAAAAATCCGTACCATATCCTCGTTGATACGACCATTCGTGGTAAGAAAATTCTCCTAATTATGCCGGTGTAGAAGAACTCGCACAGCTTCCGGCACATGATTAAGGTTCCATACACAGTGGTAGGCCAATGGACTCTGGTGAGTCTGAAAATAGGCATGAAACCACTTTTTTCTCTTTCACAAAGGAACCCCTCAAAACCCCGGGAGGTCACACCTTGGTCGAATCTTACTTTTTGATCTCAGCCATTTCAACTTACAAAATAATAATTAGGTAAGACAATAAATTGTAAAGCGCAATTAAAAGTTAGTCGGTGAACGAGTTGAAATGGTGTGTGCAAGTGCGTGAAACCTGGTAAAAACATACCACATTGCGACAAAATGTGTTAACGTGCGAGAACGAGTGAAAAATACGCAAGTGTATGCTAAAAATATAAAAAAATGGTTTAGGCATTTTAGCGAACACTTGGTGTGCACAATGTGGTATAAGGGTGTGTGAGTGCCATTTAAATCAACACAAGCCCCATTCATGAACAATCACAAGAATCCAACAACAATTTGTGTTCATAAATGGATATAATACAACAATCAATCACAGAAATATGTTGGAACAATACAAATATGGAACACACCCAACTATACTCACAAACTGTCAAAGTAGGCATAAAATCCTAGAATCGTGACACTATAATGGCAACAACTCCAAATATATATGGAAAAAAGTAAGAATTTATACATTAGTATGTAAGAATTAGGGAGAATTTGAGTGAAGTTGGGTTGGAAAAATAAGGGCTCAAAGTGTTTGGAAGGAAATAGAGGAGAAGACTGAGAAAATTGAGAAGAAAAGCAAAAACTGAAGCAGTGGTTCGATAATAACTGCTCGACCGATCGATCAACACAAAGTCATCGATCGATCGATGCAGCAATAACACGCCCACTGACTTTTTTTCATGGAAAATACGGTTTGACCGGCTGATTGGTCGATCATACCCGGTTGATTGGGGACCAAAATAAAACATACATGATCGATTGATTGATTTATCCGAGACCATCGATCGATCGATGCCCTAAATCTCAGCCCACTGGTTACGTTTAAGGGTAAAATCGATTTCAGCGATCGACCTCCCCGTCCTTATCGGTCAACTGGGGTTAACCAAACAATGGGTACTTGTTTCCCCTTATTTACAAATACCTGCTACTTCACATTGTGGGCAAAGACTTGTTGTAATGGGAAATGGGGGGGGGGGGGGGGGGGTAAAAAATTAAAAAGATTTTAAAATGGATGACACGCGCACAAAATTAAGAAAAATTATTTGTAAAGAAGTGAGTATGAGTGTGTGCAAAATAAAGAAAATATTTTTGTGAGTTAATTTTTTACCTTTTTAACAACCGCATGTTCGGGATGCACAGTCTCCATAAATTCTAGTTCGTTGAACCTATAAAATTGTCAGAACCAAGCATACACAAAAAAATAAAGAAAAAAGTAACTAAGTACACGAAAAGCTATACGAAAATTAAAAAAAAAACTATGTACAACATAAATTTCAATTACTCAATTAACTATACAAAAGGAGTTGAAATTTATGAGGGTCCGCCTAGACAACGATTTGACTTTGAGGGATAATTGGCGGTCCCTCAATTTCATGCATATCTTCTCAAAAATAGGAATTCCGTTTAAACAATGGATGGTATGTGTACAACGGAAGAAAATGATAATCATCCATTAAAAGTTTTGGGGGGATGATGGGGGGTTTAGATTGGTCGGGAGACAACACAAAAGGGATCCGGGAAAAATCGAATCTCCTCCCAAAGGATTTTCGAAAAGCATAGAAGGAGGGGCACACAAAAGAGAGGAACCCATCAAAGTGAGCAACTCGAGCAAGTATTCCTCGTCGGTGAACAGATTGAACGTTTCAAAACTTTCAACCGACTCATAGAAATGTTGTAATGGTTGAATAACGGTGAATGGAGACAGGGCGGAGATGAATTCAACCTGGAGAGATGACTTGTCATTGCTCGATGGTTGAATTCTGAAGAAAAAAGATTCACTCTCAGTGAAATGTTATTCCAAAATCGTTTGAGGTAAAACACAAGTGTTCAACTCATCTTTGTTGTTCACGGAAGAAATCATCCCATTGCAAAGTGTGTCAATCTCCATATCTTCATTGTTTTCATTCTCCATTATGCCTTGGGCTAAATGCAAAATGGTTTGTTCTAAAGTAGGCATCATCGTCTCAAGAACCTCAAATTCCTCATTTCATTCAAAATATTAGTCATTTTTCGATGTGTAACAACCCGAATTTTTAAATAGGTATTTTTAAATTAATTTTGGAAAATTTTAAAAAAAATTTAAATTAAATGATTTTTATTAAATAAATATGTTGATTATGATTTTAGAAGAATAAAACTTCGAGCGGAATTGAAATTGGAATCAAAATGGATTTTTAATTATTTTTTCCTTATAGGCATTTTGTGGGGGAACGACCGTCAAATCTTTAGGGTCGATCGATCGACCCTGGGAGTTAATCGATCGACTGTGCCCAGATTTAAGTCGATAGATTTGTTTTTTTAAGAGTTCGAGGCTTTGCAAGTTCCTATCTTTTTTCCTTATAAAAATAAGTCGTGGGTGGACGTTTAAACCATTTTTTCACAAACACAAAAATGCAGAATACATATTTTATTTCCTCTCCCTCTTTATACAAACCATGGCCCCTATTTTATTCAATGTTCAACCTTAGATTTGGAGGTCTATTTGGGGTTATCTCGTGTTGGGGGTAGAACGTGATTTAATTATTTTTGAGAGAGGAACAGGATGGTGCGATCAGATTTAGAGGCTGAAATTATGTGTCGATTCATGTGACGATTTTGTGGTATGGAACTCACACAATATGCTCCTAAATTCTCTCGAGAGTATTCCGTTTTTATTTCTGTGTCGATTGCACTCATATTGAATTGTGATTTATTTGAAATCTGAAAAATTATTGAAATCTTAAATTTGATTCATTCTGATATAATATATTGTGATTTGAACATCGTGTCATGAGATTTTAATATGGCACAGAGTATGGTCACTTGCCACTAGTCCAAAATCTGGATATGCTTAAGAATGCATAGTGTAGGAGGGTAGTGAGACTGGGTCTATGAATAACTGGAAAGGTTGAGGCGTGACCCACTTCAATGGATTCTGTCTGCATGGTTCTCAAGAACTTCTGCAGAAGCTTCTGATAAAACCTTCTCCTTTTGGTCAAAATGGAGTAGAAGCTGGTACTCCCTCCCTGCAAGAAGATGAACTTCCACAAAAATAATAGTAATTTTCTCAAGAGGAGCTCCTAAGAATGATGGTTATCAATGGGGAGTGAAAAAACAAGGCACTTAGCACTAAAGAGAGAGCAGAGAGAGAATACTACGAAGTCTGGTGTGATTTCTGCAGAGTAATAGTGCTATTGAGTTTTTCTATTCTTCTTGACCTTGCCCAAGGGTCATATTTATACTTGGGCACTAGGGCTGGGTTGGCACTTTTCGATCCAAAACTGAGAGGGTTGGTGGGGAACAATGTCTGCAGTGTACCATTTGTCCCTACCTGCAGGCAGCTCTGCCTGTCCCCTCCTGCAGGCTCCACCTGGTGCCAACCAAAGTCAAAAAGCAAATATATCTCCCAATGAAGACAAAATATCTAATTTCATAACTTGTGGTGCAAAATTTTCAAATCTTGAGAGAGGAGGCCTTTAGTATCCCTCTCCTCTAAAATCATTGTTTTTCTTGAGAGGGACCTCGAGGACCCCCTCTTCTGACAAAAGTTATTTTTTGTAAAGAGTTTATTCCTTGTGAGCAGTTAGCCCTTTGGCTGCCCACTTCACTTGTGATCAAGTGTGCGGTGTATGTAGTCTTGAGTGACTTATGGGTCTTCCTAGTAGTATTCTCTCAATCCTATAGTGCTAAGTGGTTGAGATTGCTCAACATACGTTGTCACTCAACCGTTAAGCTAAAACTCCCAAGAGATCTCAATTGGCCTACTTGAGCACTTCTTGCTCAACTAGTCAATCTGTACAAGAAAATAAGTGTTAGTACTTCTATTCTTTTTCATGATGAGGGGTGTATTATGGTAGACACCCCATCATCCTAACTTAGTTTTCTGGGAGCTGAGGGGGAAGGACCTTGCGGGCCCCTTCTCCCATGTAAGTTTCTGTTGTTAAGGAACCCTAGTGGGGGTTCCTTATCAAATGTCATTTCTACAGGGACCCTTGCGGAAGCCCTTCTCAACTTGAATTTCTGCAGTGAACCTTGCGGTGTCCCTTCTCAACTTGAGTTTTTATAATGACCCTTGCGGTGGCCCTTTTTAACTTGGGTTTCTGCAGTGACCCTTGCGGTGGCCCTTCTCAACTTGAGTTTTTGCAGTGACCCTTATGGTGGCCCCTTATGTACTTGAGTTTCTGCAGTGACCCTTGCGGTGGCCCTTCTCAACTTAGTTTCTGCAGTGACCCTTACGGTGCCCTTCTCAACTTAGGTTTCTGTAGGGACCCTTGCGGTGGCCCTTCTCAACTTGGGTTTTTGCAGTGACCCTTATGGTGGGCCTTCTCAACTTGAGTTTCTACAGTGGCCCTTGCGGTGTCACTTCTCAACTTGAGTTTCTGCACTGACCCTTGCGATAGCCCTTCTCGACTTAGGTTTTTGCAGTGGCCCTTCTCAACTTGGGTTTCTGTAGGGACCCTTGTGGTGGCCCTTCTCAATTTGAGTTTCTGTAGTGACCCTTATGGTGGCACTTCTCAACTTTAGTTTCTGCAGTAACCCTTGCATTGGACCTTCTTAACTTGGGTTTTTGCAGTGACCCTTGCGGTGGTCCTTCTCAACTTGGGTTTCTGCAGGGACCCTTGCGGTAGCCCTTCTCAACTTGGGTTTTCTGCAGTGACCCTTACGGTGGCCCTTCTCAACTTGAGTTTCTATAGTGACCCTTGCGGTGGCCCTTCTCAACTTGGGTTTCTGCAGGGACCCCCCAAAAAAAGTATTTTGGGAAGACACCCTTAGCCCCTCGTGCAAAATCTTTTGTGTTAGGCAGACCAAAAGGTTTTGTATGCCATAAATTCAATTTTCAATTTTGAAGGAATCTAGGGTTCCTTCATCATTTCCCTTAGGATTATTAAATGTTCTGTCAGTTCATCCCAAGTTTTGTAGATGAGGCCACTTATGGTGGACCTCCTTATTTGGGTATCAACTTGGGAGGAGGGGTAATTCATAGTGATCCCCTCGTTCTTGGCCTTCTTCTATGACCTTCTACTTTGTTTAGAGGGGTTTCTCATGGTGAGCCCCTTGTCCTTGGTTGTGTAATTCTATCTTGGGTAGAGGGGTTGCTCACTCTGAGCCCCTCACCCCTGGACTTCTTCTGTGGCCTTCCATCTTGGGTAGGGGGATTGCTTATGGTGAGACCCTCGCCCTTAGCCTTCTTCTATAGCCTTCTTTCTTAGGCTGAGGGGTTGCCCGCGGTGAGCCCCTCGTCCTTGTCCTTCTTTTGTGGCCTTCTATCTTGGGCAGAGGGGTTGCTCGCGATGAGCCCCTCGCCCTTGGCCTTCTTCTGTGGCCTTCTATCTTGGGTGGAGGGGTTACTCACAATGAGCCCCTTGCCCTTGGCCTTCTTCTATGGCCTTCTATCTTGGGTAGAGGGGTTGCTCGCGGTGAGTCCCTTGCCCTTGGCCTTCTTTTGTGGCCTTCTGTCTTGGGCAGAGGTGTTGCTCACAGTGAGCCCCTTGCCCTTGGCCTTCTGTCTTGGGTAGAAAGGTTGCTCGCGGTGAGCCCCTAGCCCTTGGACTTCTTCTGCGGCCTTCTATCTTAGGCGTAGGGGTTGCTCGCCGTGAGCCCCTCTCCCTTGGCCTTTTTCTGTGGTCTTACAACTTGGGTATAGGGGTTGCTCACCGTGAGCACCTCGCCCTTAGCCTTCTTTTGCGATCTTCCATCTTGTGTGGAGGAATTGCTTACGGTGAGCCCCTCACCCTTGGCCTTCTTCTGTGGCCTTCCATCTTTGGTAGAGGGGTTGCTCACAATGAGCCCATCGCCCTTGGCCTTCTTCTATGGCTTTTGATCTTGGGCGGAGGGGTTGCTCGTGGTGAACCCCTCGCCTTTGGCCTTCTTTTGTGGCCTTCTATCTTGGGCAGAGGGGTTGCTCTCTGTGAGCCACTCGCCCTTGGCCTTCTTCTGTGGCCTTCTGTCTTGGGCGGAGGGGTTGCTCGCGATGAGCCCCTCGCCCTTGGCCTTCTTCTAAGGCCTTATAGCTTGGGTGAATGGGCTGCTCGCGGTGATCCCCTCGCCCTTGGCCTTCTTCTGTGGCCTTCTATCTTGGGCGGAGGGGCTGCTCGCGGTGAGCCCCTTGCCCTTAGCCTTCTTTTGTGGCCTTTTATCTTGGGCGGAGGGGCTGCTCGCGGTGAGCCCCTCGCCCTTGTCTATTTTCTTTCAAACTTATAATCTTGGGATGGTGGATCCACTCTAAATGGATCCCCATACTCCAGGCTATTTCACTTTTTATTCACTGGCTTGAGGACTTCTCAATATTAGCCCCCTCGTGCAGAAGTTTCTTGTAGTGTCGAGAGACTTGTGCATGAAATTGTCATACTTTTTATTTATGGGCGTTTGAATTCCTTTGGAGCCCCAGGTAGTAAACTGTTGTATATTTTATTTATACTAGATAGTTTCTCAAGACTGTGATCGTTTCGAGGCCCTTGAAACCTTAGGTATTAAAATGTCGTACCTTATATTTATACTTGGCAGTTGCTCAATATGATCAGCGCTCCATTGTCCTTGGAGCCTGAGGTACTAAACTGTTGTACCTTATACTCATACTTGGAAAATGCTCGATATGATGAGCACTCCGTTGCACTTGGAGCCTGGGGTACTAAACTGTCGTAGCTTATACTTATACTTATACTTGGCACTTGCTCAAGACGGTGAGCACTCCGGTGCCTTTGGAGCCTTAGGTACAAAATTGTCGTACTTCTATGTATACTTGGAACTTGCTCAATACTGTGAGCGCTCCGGTGCCCTTAGAGCCTTAGGTACAAAACTGTCGTACCTATATGTATACTTGGCACTTGCTCAATACTATGAGCGCTCCGGTGCCCTTAGATCCTTAGATACTAAACTGTTGTACCTTATATTTATACTTGACATTTGCTCTATACTGTGAGCGCTCCTGTGCCCTTGGAGCCTTAGGTACTAAATTGTTGTACCTTATATTTATATTTGGCCTTTGCTCAAGACTGTGAGCGCTCCGACGCCCTTGGAGCCTTAGGTGATAAACTGTCGCACATATACTTATACTTGGCAGTTGATCAATTTTGTGAGCGCTCCGGTTCCCTTGAAGCCTTAGGTGCTCAAGTGGCGCACCTTATATTTATACTCGGTACTTGCTCAAGACTGTGAGAGCTCATGTGCCCTTGGAGCCTTAGGTACTAAACTGTTGTGCCTTATGTTTATACTTGGCCTTTGCTTAAGACTGTGAGCGCTCTGACGCCCTTGGAGCCTTAGGTGATAAACTGTCGCACATATACTTATACTTGGCAGTTGATCAATTTTGTGAGCGCTCCGGTTCCCTTGAAGCCTTAGGTGCTCAACTGGCGCACCTTATATTTATACTCGGTACTTGCTCAAGACTGTGAGAGCTCCGGTGCCCTTGGAGCCTTAGGTGCTAAACAGTCGCACCTTATATTTATACTTGGCACTTGCTCAAGACTGTGAGCATTCCGGTATCCTTGGAGCCTTAGGTGCTAAACAAACGCACCTTAAATTTATGCTTGACACTTGCTTAAGACTGCGAGTTTCTCTATTTTTTGTGAGAACTTCAAGATCGAATTGCCCCGTACTCTGTGGAGTACTTTGCCTATGATCTGAGCAAGTTGTCATTTCTGAAGCTTCCCCTCTATTTGTGGGGTACTTTCATATAGGATGAGCAAGTTCAAAGTTCGAAGTTGCCCCTTTAACTGTGGGGTACTTGCATATAGCTGAACAAGTTATCATTCTTGAAGTTTCCCCTCTAACTGCGAGGTACTTGCATATAACTGAGCAACTTAAAATTTTGAATCTACCCCTTTAACTGCGGGGTACTTGCATATAGGATGAGCAGGTTCAAAGTTTGAAGTTTCCCCTTTATCAGTGCGGTACTTGCATATAATTGGGCAAGTTAAAATTTTGAAGTTGCCCCACTAGCTGCGGGGTACTTGTATATAACTGAGCAAGTTATAATTTTAGAAGCTACCCCTCTAACTGCGGGGTACTTGCATACAACTGAGCAAGTTAAAATTTTGAAGCTACCCCTCTAACTACGGGGTACTTGCATATAACTGAGCAAGTTATGACTTTTTAATGCACTCCCATGTGACTGTGGGGTACTCTTTAGCGTAACCCCATGTGACTTTGGGGTCTATTTTTTTTAGAGCACCCCCATGTGACTGTGGGGTATTTTGTTATGCCCATTCATTTGTTATGGAGTAACTAGGACATGGGGTTAACCCTTCTCCTTCCTACAAACTTTGCATAAAATTTCACATATATCATAAGTAAAGAAATATATTTCTTTATACTAAAAAATTTCCCTTGGTCTGCAGGATCCTTGTTCCAAACTTTTCTTAGGAACCTTTTTGTCTCATAAAAAATAACAAGTTTAGGGGGGGTAGACCCTCTTCTCCCTATTTTCTGAAAACTTGGTCAGGTAAATTTTTTCTTGAGAATAGAGGTTAGGACTTGTTCGCTAGGCTATAAATCTGTATGGAATAATAATAAAAAATGTAGTGATTTATTATTATTATTATTATTATTATTATTATTGTTATTATTATTATTATTATTATTATTATTATTATTATTATTATTATTATTATTATTATTATTATTATTATTATTATTATTATTAATAGGAGGATAACCTCCTGCTGGTTCTGTAGTGTCTGCGGAGGTTTTACTCACTATACTTTTACTTTTGGGTTGGATATACCCCCAAGTATAATGAGGAAAGTTCCTTATATCATGGGTCCCCTTCTAATCTAGTAGAGATTTTACCCTTCTTTTAAGAAAAGAAAACATAAAAAACTGGCGTATCCGTAAATGAGTCATGCACAAAATTTCAAGTGCCATAAAAAATAGCTAGTGTTCCTTTTCTTCATTGCAGTCAGAGTCTATATTTCTTACAAGAAGTGTACTCATAAAATTTCTTTACTCAAAAAAAGCTTTTTTTTTGCACTAGAGTAAGGTATTCAAACTTTTTTAAGAAAATGAAACTTGGAGGACTTAGGCATAGTACCTTCTCGGTCGTAGTGGTGAGGATGACTGTTGATGACAGATTCAATTTTGGGGCGAGGATTTGTACCGATCCCTCGTAACTGCCTGTAATGGCGGGGGGTTCCTTGCTTGAAAGTCCCCGTCTTCGAACTGAATTTATTGTGGGTTCCTCGCACCCACACGTTATTGAGGAGGGATCTTCGCTTCTGGTTCCTCACTTGTCAGTGTGAATGAGTGGGGGGGGGGTCCTCGTTGGGTGTCTCGACCACTTTTGGTTCCTCAACAACTTTATTTCAACCACAAGGGATTCCTTACCAGGGGCTTTCTCCACTGAGGGTTCCTCGCGAGAACATCTACCCAAGAAGGGTTCGTCGCTGCCGCGCAATATTGACAAAGGTTACTCGCGATAACGCCTACCCAAGAAGGGTTCCTCTCCATAACCCTCAATCAAGGTTAGTTCCTCGCGACTTCCATTATGAGTAGGGTTTTGCTCGATAACTGTGGGTTCTTCACCGATGGAAAATATTTTGGGGGGTTCCTCGCCTCAACAATGTTGTTACTATGGAGGCGTGCTGCCAATCGAGGGTTCCTCGCGACCACCTTATTGGTGAGTTCCTCATAAACTAATTTGTATTTTGAGAGTTATTTGACTACTGTAAATGAGTCATTGGGTTATGTATGTGCTGCCCCAATAGTTGGGGGTTCCTCACCTACAGTTCTATTAGCGACGGCGACCTTGGGTTCCTCATGCACTGACGATTTTTTACCCGAGGGCTTAGAACCCAAGGGTTCCTCGTCGTAAGGAATTCCAAAGAGGGGGTCTTTGGAAGCTACTTAACTAAAGGGCCATAAGTTGGGTTCCTCGCGCGTTATGGGTTCTTAGGGTGGGTTCTTCGCTATTCCCTGATTTGGGTAACTTGACTAGCGAGGGTTCCTCGCCACTTTTAATTGCATCATTCCCTCAAGCAGTGAGGGGTCCCTCACCAGTCAGCGTTTCTAGAGGGGTTGTCACCACCACTTCTTTATTGATGACGAGGGACACCCAGGGTTTCCCGCCCATGGGTTCCTCGTAAGTTGATCTTCAACCCTAAACTTTTGCTGCTAGAGATTTGGCATCAGAAGGTTCCTCATTTTATGAAGATTCGTCACTAAAATCCATGTGTTCCTCATCCGAAGTTGTACCGCAACCTCATCTCACTTTTGGTTGCTCTTCGGAAGCATCATAGGTTGCTGGGATGTTTTTTATTAGCGATAACTCCTCGCCTGTTGGGTTTTCATCTCTGGGTTCCTCGCATGTTATTTTTCTACCCAAAGGTGTCTCGTGCGTGAGTTCTATACATGGGGGTTCCTCGTTGGCAGATTTGGATTGATTTGTTGGAGAGGGTTCCTCGCCACTTCCAATAGTGGGTTCCAACCTATTTACGACAGTGGGTTCCTTGACCGTGTTTTCTGCCAATATAGGCAGTGGTTCCTCATCAAGCGCAACTTTGAGCCTTTACAGTGAAAGGAATTCCTCGTGCATTGGTTCTCTGCCCATGGGTTCCTCACGCGTTGACTTCCCATCCGTGGGTGTCTTGACCTCATGCTTCGTAGAGACTGCTGCCATTACTTTTTTTTGTTGGCGGCGAGGGCCACCCAGGGTTCCTCACCCATGAGTTCCTCGCGCCTCGACTTCCCATCCGGGGGTGTCTCGACCTCATGCTTCGTCGAGACTGCTGCCATGACTTTTTTATTGGCGGCGAGGGACACCCAGGGTTCCTCGCCCATGAGTTCCTCACGCCTCGACTTCCCATCAGGGGGTGTCTCGACCTCATGCTTCGTCGAGACTGCTGCCACGACTTCTTTGTTGGCGACGAGGGAAACCCAGGGTTCCTCGCGACTTAACATTTCTATAAGGGTTACTACTGCTACTTCCCTTTTTTTGCGATGAGGGACACCCAGGGTTTCTCATCCATGGCTTCCTCGTGAGTTGGTGTTTCTAGAGGGGATGCTGCAGTTGAGAGTTCCTCACTTGGAATTTCTACTACGATGGGTTCTTTTCTTAAGGGTTCCTCATCGCTATCATTGAGCAAGAGGAGTTCCTCGACCATACCGAATTCCTCGCCAAACACTTAGGGTTCCTGGGGTTCTGCCAGTGAACTTGACAGTTGTCATAATTTGCTGCAGCACCGTCCTCCGCAGCTGAGCTACTTCTATAGGAATCATCGCCGGAACGGCTGCCCCTCCAGAGGGGGCTGATGCTGGTGTTACACAATCTTGACCCAAACTTGCCAAGTTTTAAAACACATAGTCATAAGCCTCTACCACTGGACCTGCTGTCGGTGAGCTGGTTTTCCCTCCTGGAGGAGCAGGTACCTTTACTCCGGTCACCACCACGTCCACCTGAGTGGTGTGGTCTCTTTGAGCTCTATTCCCAGATGGAATGTCTTCAAACACTAGCTACAGCAGCTTCTGGTCAAACCTTCTCCTTTTGGTAAAAATGAAGCTCAAGATGGAACTCCCTCCCTGCAAGAAGATGAAATTCCACAAACATAATAGTAATTTTCTCAAGAGGAGCTCCTAAGAATGATAGCTGTTAGTGGGGAGTGAAAGAACAAGGCACTTAGCACTAGAGAGAGATAAGGGAGAGAATACTAGGAAGTCTGGTGTGATTTCTACAGAGTAATAGTGTTATTGAGTTTTTCTATTCTTCTTGCCCTTGCCCTGGGGTCATATTTATACTTGGGCACTAGGGATGGGTTTGCACTTTTGGTGCCAAAACTGAGAGGATTGGTGGGGAACAATGTCTGAAGTGTACCATTTGTCCCTACCTACAGGCATCTCTTCCTGTCCCCTCATGCAGGTGCCACCTGGCGCCAACCAAAGTCAAAAAGAAAATATGTCTCCCAAGACAAAATATCTAATTTAGTAAATATCCTTTGAAGCGGTAACTTGTGGTGCAAATTTTGCAAATCTTGAGAGAGGAGGCCTTAAGGACCCCTCTCCTCTAAAATCATTATTTTTCTTGAGATGGACCTCGAGGACCCCCTCTTCTGACAAAAGTTATTTTTTGTAAAGAGTTTATTCCTTTCGAGCAGCCAGCTCTTTGGCTGCCCACTTCACTTTTGATCAAGTGTGCGGTGTGTATAGTCTTGAGTGACTTTTGGGTCTTCATAATAGTATTCTCTCAATCCTATAGTGCTAAGTGTTTGAGCTTTCTCAACATACCTTGTCCCTCAGCCACCAAGCCAAAACTCCCAAGATATCCCAACTGGCCTACTTGAGCTCTGCTTGCTCAACTAGGAAATCCATACAAGAAAATAAGTGTTAGTACTTCTATTCTCTTTCATGATTAGGGGTGTCTTATGGTAGACACCCCATCATCCTAACTTGGCATTCTGGGAGGTGAGGGGGAAGGACCTTGCGGGTCCCTCATCCCATGTAAGTTTCTGCTGTTGAGGAACCCTAGTGGGGGTTCCTTATCAAATGTCGTTTCTAGAGGGACCCTTGTGGTAGCCCTTCTCAACTTGAATTTCTATAGTGAACCTTGTGGTGGATCTTCTCAACTTGAGTTTTTACAGGGACCCTTGTGGTGGCCCTTCTCAACTTGGGTTTCTGGAGTGACCCTTACGATGGCCCTTCTCAACTTGAGGTTCTGCAGGGACCCTTGCGATGGCCCTTCTCAATTTGGGTTTCTGCAGGGACCCTTGCAGTGGCACTTCTCAACTTGAATTTCTTCAGTGACCCTTGCGGTGGACCTTCTCAACTTGAGTTTCTACAGTGACCCTTACGGTGGCCCCTTCTGTACTTGAGTTTCTGCAGGGACCCTTGTGGTGGCCCTTCTCGACTTGGGTTTCTGCAGTGAACCTTGCGGTGCCCTTCTCAACTTAAGTTTCTGTAGGGACCCTTGTGATGGACCTTCTCAACTTGGGTTTTTGCATTAACCCTTGCGGTGGCGCTTCTCAACTTGAGTTTCTGTAGTGACCCTTGTGGTGGCCCTACTCAACTTGAGTTTCTGCCGTGACCCTTGCGGTGGCACTTCTCAACTTGAGTTTCTATAGTGACCCTTGCGGTGGCCCTTGTCGACTTGGTTTTTTGCAGTGTCCCTTCTCAACTTTATTTTCTGCAGTGACCCTTGCGGTGGTCCTTCTCGACTTGGGTTTCTGCAGGGACCCGTGCGGTGGCCCTTCTCAACTTGGGTTTCTGCAGTGACCCTTGCGGTAGCCCTTCTTAACTTGAGTTTCTGCAGTGACCCTTATGGTGGCCCTTCTCAACTTGGGTTTTTGCAGGGACCCCTCGAAAAAATTATTTTCAGAAGACACCCTTCTACACATAGGCGCGGTGAGGTGAGGCCTGGTGACTCACTGATGCGTTCTTGAGAAATTAATATTGATAAAATGCTTGAGTGTTTCATTTGATTTGTATATGCGATTCGTATTGTTGCAATTTATTCATCGTGCTAATTTTTTTTAGCATCTATTCCTATCACATTGTGTACTTTTCTGTATTTTCTTTTAGATGACAAGCTAGTGTGGATTGGGACACTATGGACTATTTTGGAGATTTGTTTTAGAGTATGGACTGGAAGATTTATTTTTGATGTATAAATTAGTGGTGTAATTTTTAGTTGGAGAATTTTATATTTGAGAGATGTTATTGTAATCTTTATTGTGGAAATAGAAGAATTGTGATTTTGTTTTGTTTAAACTATGGGAATTCAGATGCTCTATACTTATTCGGGATGGTTTTAGTTTAAGTTTTATCGTAGTAGCACGCCGCGTGTCTCTTTTCGGTGCGTGGGGTGTTACAGATGGTATCAGAGCTTAGGTATACGACAACCCTCGGGTCTTGGATTTTGGGTCTAGCACGCAGGTTAGTCATGTTTTCTTTGGAGATAGAATTTTTTTTTGTGATAAGTCGTGTTAGGCATCGAGGCTAGATGTGAGGTATTTAAGTTGATTTTTGGGGACAAGATTTATTTTTGAAGATTGTTGGTGTGGCCTGATTTTTTAGCGTTAGGCTTCGTCGAATTTCGAGGGCGAAATTCCTTTGTTAGTGGGGAGGTATGTAACAACCCGAATTTTTAAATGGGTATTTTTCAATTAATTTTGGAAAATTCAAAAAAAATAAATAAATTAGAATTTAATGATTTTTATTAAATAAATATGTTAGTTATGATTTTAGAAGAATAAAACTTCAAGAGAAATTGAAATCGGAATTAAAATGGATTTTTAATTATTTTTGCCTTATATGCATTTTGTGGGGGAACTGTCGCCAGATCTTTAGGGTCGATCGATCGACCTTGGGAGTCGATCTATCGACTATGGCTAGATTAAGTCGGCAGATTTATTTTTTTAAGAGTTGGAGGCTTTGAAAATTCCTATATTTTTCCCTTATAAAAATAAGTCGTGGGTGGACCTTTAAACCACTTTTTCACAAACACAAAAATGTAGAATACATATTTTATTTCCTCTCCCTCTTTATACAAACCCTAGCCCCTATTTTATTCAATGTTCAACCTTAGATTTGGAGGTCTATTTCGGGTTATCTCGTATTGGGGGTAGAATGTGATTTGATTATTTTTGCGAGAGGAAGGTGATGGTACGATCTGATTTAAAGGCTGAAATTATGTGTCGATTCATGTGATGATTTTGAGGTACGGGACTTACACAATATGCTCCTAAATTCTCTCGGGAGTATTCTATTTTGATTTATGTGTCGATTGCACTCATATTGAATTGTGATTCATTTGAAATCTGAAAAATTGTTGGAATCTAAATTTTGATTCATTGTAATATATTATATTGTGATTTGAGCATCGTGTCGTGAGATTTTAATGTGGGATGGAGAATGGGCACCCGCCAATAGTCCAAAATCTGGATATACTTAAGAATGCATAGGCACGGTGAGGTGAAGCCTGGTGACTCATTGATGTGTAGTTGAAAAATTAATATTGATAAAATTCTTGATTGTTGCATTTGATTTGTGTAAGCGATTTGTATCGTTACGATTCATTCATCGTGCTAATTATTTTTGAGCATCTATTCTTGTCATATTGTGTACTTCCTTGTATTTTCTTTTAGTTGGCAGGCTAGCGTGGATTGGGACGCTATGGACTATTTAGGAGATTTGTTTTAGTCCATGGATTGGAAGATTTATTTTTAATGTATAAATTAGTGGTGTAATTTTTAGTTGGAGAATTTTATATTTAAGAGACGTTATTGTAATCTTTATTGTGGAAATAGAAGAATTGTGGTTTTATTTTGTTTAAATTATGGGAATTTAGATGCTCTATACTTATTGTGGATGATTTTAGTTTACAATTTTATCGTTGTATCACGCCGCATGTCCCTTTCGGGCGCGTGGGGTGTTACACGAAGTTTCAAAAGAATCATCATCATTAGTTTTAAATAATAAATCCAAGTCATGATACCAACAATGATTTTCCTCCCGACAAAAGTTGTCAAATTTTTCCATTTTTTTACTTTACAACATCACACCAAATGAATTCGGTGGCTTCGCAAGTTCTCTAAATAGACTAATTTTAGAACTATTATCGTAACTTTCAAACTTATTTGTATAACAATTTTGAAAGTTGTTGTCATAATAGTTCGGAGATCTTCTATTGCAATAGATTTCAATTTCGTTATTCTAATAATCTTGAGGCATTTTTTCATTAGAATAAGTTTCAAAAATCCCCTAATCGTTATTTTGATTTTGTAAATACTCGCCTAAAGTAATCTTGCGATTTTAAGTTTCAAAAATCCCCAAATCATTTTTTTTTATTTTGTAAATACTCGCTGAAAGTAATCTTGCGATTTTCAATCTTCTCAACATGCAAGTATTCACCAAAAGTTATAGGTATAGAGGGACTTTAAAAATTATTCTTAGGACAAACCCCCAAACCCAAATCATTGCAGCAATTGAAACCATTAGTGTAAGATATACTTACCAAAAATGGTTCCTCGATGGATGCTCCACAATGTGGTGTGCAGGTGCGAATTCGACATTTGTTGGCCCTCAGATGTCCAAGTCAATAAATCCTGTTAAAACAAAAAATACAAATAGAAAAAAAAGTAGTAGGTCCCCGACAACGACGCTATTTTTATCAAATGTGAAAATTAACGCATTGTTAGTACGCCAGTCATTAAATTCGTTTCACCTCCTCAATACAAAACCTAAATTATTGACTACACTCTTTACGGGAGCATAGTGGCCAGTTCGGGTATCGAATCCACAGAGAATAGTTGTCATAATTCTATTAATTTAATATTCACAAATAAAAGTATAAAAGATTATATGTGAGCAAATCATTAAACCAGACATGTATTTAAACTTAGATTAACAAAACGAGTAAAACTATAGGTTGAGAATCGTCTCCCTCACACGGACTAAATAGCGTAAATGGTTATATGAACATAAAAGCGCTAAAAATATAAATTCATTTGGATAATTAATTAAACCTAGAGTTGTCAAAGATTAATTTAAGTTTGGTGTCAATGAATATTCCTATAATTATACATGAAAGGTCATAAATATGGAGCATATGTGATATACCCCCATTAAATCTCCTAAGTGTGACACAAGGAACAATTAACTCATTAAACCTACCCTAGACCCATCATACCATAGCACAGAAACTAATTAACCCATGTGAGTTTTACAATCTTAACCTATATTAAGTTACCCACAAAGCATGTGAAATGGAATTGATGAAATGAAAGCAAGTAATGCAACAAAGTAAATCTAAGTTACAAAGCAAGAAAATACGATAACAAAACTAGATAATAACAATGGAAGCTTGGATTACTGAAAAAGATGATGAATAGTGCACTTACAAACCCATTTGGGTGAAATCTTAGGAGAGAGAGAAGCAAAACCCAAAATAACCTCCAAACCCTAACCTCCCTAACCGAAACTATGAAAAATAAAAGATAATAGAATATGTATTTAAATATAACAAAAACTCACGCATATAGTAAGTGGTAAAAAAAATAAAGATAAAAGAAAAGAAAATGATTTATCCTAATAACCAAGAAGGAGCGCCCCGGAAAAATGATCATAACATACTCGTTAGGAATCGGATTAATGAATTGTCGAGGCCATATAAATTCGACTCGAAGGGTCGACCACAAATTTTGTGAAGAGTTCAGGAACGAAGCTCGAACATAGAAATGACTAAAATTCCCCTGAAATTGCGTACTACATTGTAAACTTCTGGAAAAGCATCTATTGCACCGTTCAGCGTTCCAATACCTGCAAAAAATCAAATAAACCTTGCAGATCACATATATATGATTATACAGTATATGAACGTAAATACGAGAATTAACGAACACAATTATAATAGAATGCATAAGTATAACGGACACTAATATACAATATTTGTGACTAATCAACACTCCCCATGGGTCTCACACGTAGCTCAATACAAATTGAACTCACATGCTAGACAAGTGAAATGTTAATTGAGTAAAATTTGACTAGTAACATTATTTAGGTTGTCTCATTGCACTTCACGCCTAACATTCGGCTCGGATCGGGTTGATCCATAGAAACTCATAAATCCGGGTCGGGGCATTACAGACACAAATAAATAAGCTATACACACTCGCATAGTATCAATGTGTCTAGACAAACATACTCCAAAGTTATGTGAGCTAGTAAAAAGAGAAAATGGCCCATTCATTAAAAAATATCAAACTAGTTCTATTTGACGCCAATAATTTATTAACGTTAGAATTAGCCTCACATGTCAAATAATGAACTCAAAAAGGATAAACAAACACAATGCACACTGAGTGATAAATTTTGATGATTCTTGAATCAATAGTGTCAAAATAATTTAGCTCAACTAGGACTCATTGTGCAAACCCATTGGTCTTCAACTAAACACCCTAAAAAATAAACATATATATTTTTTTTCTCTGTTTATTTTGAAGATATATATTTTTGAAGCATAAATTCAAAAATTTTGGCCTTGGCAATATAATATTTTCTTTTTCCTCACTTTTCTTTTAGTCTCTTGCCAACGGTGACCTTTCACACAAATGAGATTTCTCCTTCTGTAATCCTTTCCCGTGAACACTCATATTTTTCAATAAAACTACAAACTGAGAGGCAATGATTATTACATACACAACTCCCCCATAGTAATTATTTTTTACATATATGACAAGATTGATGGGAGAAAACCTCACTTAGCTCATGTTACATATGAAGCTAAAATCTAAAAAAAACGCATGCAAAGTGTGTACGGAGTAGGGTTGTGTTTTGGCCGAATCGGATCAGAATAGGATTGTTCAAATAAAATTTCCAAAATTATAAAATCCTTCTCAAATCGAAAAAAAATTGGAAAATCATTTTTTTTCAAATTCAAAATATTTCAAAATTTATTATTTGAAAAAATATCTGAAAACTCAAATTTATAATTCAAAAAAATCTCGGGGAATATTTTATGAGGATATCAAATTTTCCACATATTATTTATTTTTAGTAATTTGGATATTGTCTTAGTTTGAATCAGTACCGAGCCTTTGTGTATGAACTGCAGTTTGACCTTAATGATACTCAAAGTTTCAAAATTAAAACGTTTTTCTAAAGTTTTTAATCGGGATGATTCGAGTAGGTTATAATCAAGAAAAACTACCAATCTTGAGTAAAGCATTTATATAACTAAGTGTGTACAATCTACATACGTGTACAAAGTTAGGTTTTGCAATGAGTTTTAAAGAACAAAGTGTTTTAAAGGTTTACGTGGATTTAAGTATTTTGTTTTTGAGTTGTAAAATAGTTGGTAAAAGCCTAAATGCAAGGATGCTCTTGTCATATACATTAATTTGTGTTTGTTCTTAATACTATCCCTTAATGGTTAGGATTATTTCAATTAGGGAGTCCTCATTAAACTAACACATAATAAACTTTATATATAAATAAGGGTAGTAAATATAAAAAGTAAAAAAGTATTAAAATAAGTAAAAATATTATTATTTAGAAAATTCAGTTTATATTTGATTTCCAATTCCATTCCATTTTTTTTTGAAAAATTAAAAAATAAACAAAATCGTACCGAAAAAATTAAAATGGTGCCAAAGTCAGAAAAATTTGGATCGAAAATCAAAAAATTCAAAAATAATTAACACCCTTAGTGTGGAGGCATATACAAAGTGAATCCATGATGCAAATTAATTTCAAACAACTCAAGCAAGCACGATTAAGTACAATTTAAGCATTGGAAATCAAAATAAAATGTTCTAGACACATGAAAATATGAATGTAAGTGGATTCAAACACACCGATATACCACAAAAAATGTGTAAAACTAAACTACACATAAATAAAAATCTTTTTGGATTTTTAAACATCTTGTAAAAAATGACACCACTTGAAAACAAAACTCAAAAGAAAAATGAAATCTTTTTTTATTTTTCACAGACTCAAAAAGAAAAATCAAAATACAAAAGATAAACATCATATAACTAATAAGCAGATATAACATGAAGTACAAAAGCTAGTATATGAAAATATGCAAACATAATCAACCATAAGATATAACATGAGAAGAAATATGTGTAAGCATGCAAGAACCAGCTAGTTTAACATTCAATAGATTTCCTAAACCAAATAGATGAATAGTTAATGCCTCGAGTTTTGGGAACCATGGTGACATGAAATCTAGACTTCCTAGGACCTTTTCTATGATCAAAACAAATAATCCTAAGCTGACCTTTCCAACCACAATGCGAACATGTGTAAACACGAGGAAGATGACTTGTGGGTTGACCTTTTCTAACATCCTGGGCAACAGTTGACACTCTTAAACACACAATGGTCATGGCTTTAGCTGCAAAAGCATTTGTATCTTCGAAACAATACCATCACTACTTGAGTCTCTCAAATCATCTTTTAACTTCAAAATCCTAAACTTAAGTAAAAATTTAGACTCCTAAAAGTTTAGGGACTCCTCTTCATATTTTTAATCATTCCTAGAAGGTTAATTCACTCCCCCTCAATGTAAGAGAACTTTCCCTTAGATTTTTCTCACATGCCTTTAAAATGTTTATCAATTTATCATTATCCTCAAGGGCACTATCTTCTACCCTAGTCTCAAACCTCTTAAAGTCCCCTAACGTTTTTTTTAAAACATGGACTCTATCGTAACTCTATTTCTTGGACATTTCTAAATTTTAAAAATCATGTTTCATGTCCTTGCGCTTATCACACAGGAGATCTCTTTGAGTTTGAAAGGTTTGCAAAAATTCAATTTCACCTTTTAAGAAAAGATTTTTTTTTAAAGAAATTTAACTCTTTTCGCAAATTTTAAATTTAAACGAGTTAATTTATTAGCACGGTCATGAAGCTCATTAAACTCCTCTCAAATATCAAAATTGCCATCATCGCTAAGCACATCGGACAACTTACTACTGGGATAACCCATCGAGAGAAAAAAATAAACAAGAAGAGAGAAACCAACACCCAAACAATCCTAAAACAATACGAAATTTAAGATCAACATAACAATTTAATGTGCACACTCTCATACCAATTTGAAAAGGCCGGTGCTCTAAGGTTTGTATGAAAACACAACTAATTTTATTTTTTATAATATTTATAAACTTTTCACCAATTTAAAACCACAAGTGTTTGTAATACCTTGTACATTTATGGATATTTAAATTACATGAGTGGGTGTAATTTAATAATTTGAGAATTTAAGGTAAATGCTATGGACTAATTATATTTCATGTCGCAAGTGAATAAAAGTGACAGGTGATGTTATTTTATTCAAAAAACACGTGTGGAGAAGTGTCGGGTTTAAGATATGAATTTTTGTTAAGTGACTCAGATGGGAATTTCGATTGCACGGTTGGTCTCGTAAGGGCCGAGATAGTCATAGAGTACTCGAGGGTAGTGTTTGGGTTCCGGGGACTTTTGTACCAGTAGGGACTCGCATTTGTGTATACAAGTCAATTTTGGGTTTAATAAGGGGATAATCCTTATATTTCTCTAATAAATCAAGAGAGAAAGAAAAAAGAAGGAAAGACAGAGAAAGAAGAGATTTTTGGCCAAGCTTCGATGGATTCCGGCACGAGGTCGTCGGATTTATCCAACCAGGCAAGTGTTTACCTTGCTTTAATGATTTCAGTGTGTTTATTTTCATATTATAGCTTGTTTGAAAACTATAAGATTTTGGGTTTTGTATTCTTGCAAAAAATGGGCTTGGGGGAGATGGTTTCATATGATTTTGATGTGATAATAATCCTACATGAAATCTGAGTTAAAATCCATGTTAATGGTGTAAATCTATGTGAGAAATTGAAAAGGTGAAATCAATACCATAGTTAACTAACTTGACGAATCCCAATAATAAATTAGTGTGTAGATGAGTATACTGATGGTTGATGAGGTTGGAGACCATAAATTTTGGGTTGGAGTGATTTTTGGAGTTGTTGAAGAAGATGAACTCGTAGAGCACAAAAACTGTTCACATAGAATCGATTCGGATGTGGTTAAATTCATTTATTGGAATAGAGTCGGTTCATTTTTGGTGTTATCAATTCGGTTCGTTTTTGGGGCCTTGGGTTCGGTTCGGTTTTGGCAGAAAAATTTGAGAGGTTTTTCCTGGCCTAAAGGGATTGAAGACGAATTCCTTTTGAAGATAAATAATAGGGGATCCCATATTGAGTGTGAGGACCTCTAAGTGATGAAAATAGTGATGTGTAAATCTCGGGCTAGTATGAATAAGATCTGGGGTATGAATTTAAGGAGTGTTTACGGGAGATTATTTCAGCGGGTATATATATTTGTATACGTGTAAAATATATATACCGATAATATATGTTAATAATATCCAAATGTAAGAGTAGGATGAAATTAGAATACTAGCTAGTGGTGATAAGCTATTATTCGGGAAAATAAACTTATGTGAGAATTGTATCACACGTGAGTGAAAACTTATGGGATTAATATAAGTTGTGTGTATACTTATAAATTATTGCGAACTGGTATATTCGGGATTACAGGCTAATGCCACGAGAGATATGCATAATAGCTGGATTTGATGTGATATATATATATATATATATATATATGATTATAAATATATCTATGTGTGGTTGATATAGTTATGTGAAGCATAATCCTCTAGTGATGTCATGGGAAGTTGCGTGATGTGGGTGAGGCCCCGGGCTTGAGGAGCAGGGAGAGTATAGTCCCCAGGTCATAGCGTCCATATTTATATTGTGTGATTTTCTATCAGGGGTGAGATGTGGTGGGTATGTTTCGTTCTCATTTTCGATGAGGAACTATGACCTCTTCCCATACATTGTGATTTGGTTTTTACCAAGTCGGTGTGAGAGTTCTAACGCTGATAACCCAAGATGGTATGCGAGTAATTCCCTGGAAGATGATAGCATTGAGAGACTGTATCCATTGAGTTATAGCTCTAGTGGATGGTTATTATACTTATATAGTGTGTGATATATAAGTATGGATATACCATATGTGTATAGTGTATGTATATATATATATATATATATATATATATATATAGAGAGAGAGAGAGAGAGAGGCAGGCTCCTGTGCACACTAAGTTTGCACATTACCTTTTAAAAGTGGTAAAAAAATTATTTTTGAGTTGATTTTTTTTGTGTGATATTTAAACATTTCAAGGAACCCATATAAAAAAAATCAGCTCAAAAAAACTTTTTTTGCTATTTTTAAAAAATCGGTCAAACTTTCGCAGTTTTTAAGCCCTTTAAAAACTGCGAAAGTTTGACCGATTTTTTAAAAATGGCAAAAAAAGTTTTTTTGAGCTAATTTTTTTTATGTGAGTTCGTTGAAATGTTAAAATATCACATAAAAAAATTGGTGTGCGCCAGTACTAAGTTTGTACACTTTTAAAAGGTAATGTGCAAACTTAGTGTGCAAACTTAGTGTGCATAGGAGCCTGCCTCTCTCTCTATATATATATATATATATATAAACGGACACAATAAAGAGTGGAATGTGGGATAATTTCTGGATCATCCGGGAGTAAAAAATACGGAATAAAATATGTGATATACATATATAAAGATGAGAGAATTACATATGAGATGATAACACTAAAATGGGAATAGTGTAATAACTAGTGAAAGTTATTCATAATGTAAGGAGGAATTGTAAATAAGAGGTTATAATGTATAAGCTCGGGCGATAGCTTATAATATTTTATATTACACGGGGTACGTGTTAGCATATGGCGACTTGGGAGTTTTGAGAGGTGCTAGTTAGGCGGGGTAGCTTAACTAGGGTGTTTTAAAATAGATGCGTTAGGTGTGCACCATTAGATGAGAGGTGAGAACTATCTTATGTGAATGCGACATCAGTTTAAATATGGAGAGTATCATATTTTAAATATTAAAGTATGTTAAGCACTTGCTAAAATATTTTTCAAAACCCGTGCTCTGACCCGTATCTATTTTTTTCATTCTCCTTTATTATACTTTTTAGGTGTCTAGACATAGGGACGCCTAAATGATTATTCTTTCGAGTTAGACATTGTTGCCGCAACCGTGGATGTTGGCAGGAAATTGTATAGGCACTTCTCTCCTTGTGATCAAGATCGGAGGTACTGTGAGATATATTCAGGTATGTTGCCCAACTGTTGTCATTTATTTTATTTCTGGCATTTTAGTTTATACACATTCGATATGGTTGTATAAATGATTTACTAAGAGTATTCAGGTATTATTTATTTATTTCAGTTGTTTATATCTTTGTATGGTTGAATTTTCTTGTGTGGTTAAGCTAAAAATATTAGAAAGTTTAAAATTGACAGCGGACATAATAGGTTATTAGTAATTAAATGGTTTTCGACAGTGATGCTTAGTGACACGACTCAGAATGTGTCTCTAAAGTGTGTACTCTCTAGGCTCAAGTGCAAGCCTGTCGTTCAAGTAATAATCCGACAAGTCGAGTATCGATCCTCAGGGAAAAAGGACAACAAGAGTTGTGACGACGGGGTAAGACAGAGGAATCCTAACGTTGACTCTAAGAAGAAAGAAAAAGATTTGATTTTGGGAATGATTAAGCTAAATGCAATTATATAGTTATGAAAATGTGCAATTACACTAAATTACCTAAAATGTGAATGAAAATTTGATTTTAACTTTTAAATGAGATGATGGAAAAAATAGGACGGGAATACAATCCCCCAATCCTAGTGTACTGCAGTTATAATACTAATCGTAAATTTATCTAATTAATTTGACCCAGTCTTTAGTACTCCCAAGCATTACGTATACGAGGTTCAAGCCCGTGTCATCAAAGGATGAGTAAATCAGTATCACGATAGTGACACTCGAATTATATTCTCAATCATCCCGGTTACCCAGAGGCAAACGAGATATTTAGACCTACAATTGTTGTGTTCCTACGCAATACGGTCACAATTAATCACTAAATTCAGAGGATTAATTTTATACGTGCAATTACCACATCAGGTTGGGTTCATGTAACCCGACCTTGGAAATCTAGCCGGACATACCGAAAGTGATGAAAACAGATTTCAATGTGCAGAAAACCATAATGAATCTAAGGCAAACTCGTACAATGATGTAAAAGAGAATTGAAAAGATGAGATACTCACTAAATTTTTTTTACCACAGCAGTCAATCAATTAACTAGAACTACTCACAATCAGAATCAAAGCTTCAGTCTTGAATTAAAATGAATAAAGTTGCTAAACTAGGGTTTGTGGAAGAAAAGGAGAGATTAAACTAACTCCCCACGTTCTTGCCTCCTCTACAATGAAAATAATTCGGGTTTTTTATACCCTACATGAAATTACAAGAAGTTGAGTATAAATCGAAGTCTTTAGAGGAGAATCAGAAAACAAAATCTCGATGGGCGGACCGGTCCGGCCCTTAGGCGGATCGGTCTGCTTCTAAAGCGGATCGGTTCTTTTATTTTTCAGGCGGACCGGTCCGGGGGAGGATCGGTTCTTTTAATTTTTGCCTTCTTCAGTTTGCCTTCGGTTCGCAGTTCTCTGGATTTGTGTACATCGGTCCGGTCCGTGTCTTAGGCGGACCGGTCCGCCTATTTGACTTTTCCTTCAAACTTTGACTGCCCATATCTTTTGATCCGGGTATCCGATTGAGGTGTCGTTTCTTCCTAGGTGCTTGTGAGGATGATACCTTCAACTTCTCTTTAGGTACCTCATCCGGATTCTGGGTAGGAATGACTCTTTTGCCCTTTTGACTTTTCTTGTTGACTTTTTCTATTCTTCCGGTTTCCTTCTTCCATTTCTTGACATTAAACACCTGTAAAATCATAACGAAATACCAGAAACTCGGTGTACTTTTTAGGATAAGTCAGTAGCAAGATTATGAGATAAAGTCAATCCAATTACGTTGTTCGAGGTGATTAAAGTACCGAAATTAAGGGATAAATTAGGAAGAATTTATGCCTAATCAAACCCCCCTAACTTAGAACTTTGCGCGTCCCGAGCAATGTAAAAGAATTCTAGCAAGGCTCAACTCTTGAAAAACATTTTATTGGGATAAAATACCTCTTTCGCGGGCACGCGATTGCATTTAGCGTATGCAACAAGCCTTTAAACCCCTAGGTTACCCTAGTGGGATGAGTTGTGTCTCATGAGGGTTTGCAGAGAATATACCCACAAAATTCGACTCAAAGAACTTCAAAATAACCAAAAATTGTATAATTCAAACTTTTCCAGAAAATAGTCATCATTAAGTCATGTTTACAAGTCTCAAACTGTAGTGCGTGTGTGCGAAGCCAGAAATATAACCGCCGATTTCCACCGATTAATCATTACGTTACTTATCCGGAAATTCGTTTTGATTTCAAATTCTCACGGGAAGCTCTCTCAAACGAACCACTCGGAATATGGCTTTTCTCTTGGTATGCGTGATATAAAGAGTAAATATAATGGACTCAAAATCACGCATACAATTAGAAAGACGGAAATTTCATGGTGAAAGGATCTCATCAACGGATTACGGTTTTAAAAACGGGAACATTGCCTCTTATTCGCGCACTTAATCTCCTTTATTGTCTTTTGGTGTCTTAGCTCTCCACGCGGTAATCAATTTTCGTAATTTGGACTCGGTGAGGACTTTTTCGGGTTTTTAGGGTATATTGGGTAAGATGAAGGAGGTAAGGGCAGTTGGAATTGGAAAAGTCATTAATGATGTCCATTTGTGCTTTTTTTCCGGGCTATTGCTCATTTTCTCTTCTTTTTTTTTTTGTTGAGCATACTATTTTGTTTCTTGCCCCTTTATATGCACTTTTTGGACTTGAAATTTTGAATTTTTCATTTTTCACAATTTCGGCTATTTTGGATTTTTCGGGTTGTCAAACGAAAGGGAAAATTATTCGGCTCAATTTGGGTTACAAAGGGAGATTTTTCGCTACTTTTTCTGGCCAATATTTTTGGGTGACAAACGAGGGCCTACTTCATTGCCCAAAATGCCAATTGCGTTACCATATGCGTTTCAAGATTAATTGAATTTTAGAGACTAATTTGGCACATTTTTCAAGGCAATATTGCACACATTTTTCAAATCGATCAAAATGAAAGAATTAAGATCCTTGACAACTTATTAGGCGCTAAAAAGAACTTTGAGTTAACAATTAACTCGGATTGATTTAAAATCTCGCAAAATGTGATAGGCTCGAATCTCACCGAGTTTGTTAATCTCCACATTTATTCGTTAAGTCGTCAATTTTCGCTCAATTTCCATCTTTGGTCAATTTAGGCTTTGTGTATGTTGGATGTTTACAATTTGAGACTCCAATTCGAATTTTAATGATATTTTTAAAAAATTTGAATTCCAATTTTTATTTATTTTGAACAAAAATATTTTTGGATTTTTCAAAATTTTATGATTTTTTTGGAAATTTTGGGCATTTTGAAGATTTGTGACGTTTTAGAAATACGCACTTGTGACCCCCCCTAACTTAGACTTTTGCATTGTCCTCAAGCAAAAAGGATGAAAATCTAACTCAAGGCGAATGAAAAGTGTGGAAAAATAAAACAAACAAATATGAAAAATGCAACACGACACTATATGACACTCATGCATGACTCAAAAATACGACAACAATCACCCCATACGCGTCGAGGGTGCGACGACCTCTCATCTCTCCACAAACTCACCCGACCCCACTTACGGAGGTCGATGCTCTCCTTGTCACTCCTGTCCTATGATTATATTCCAGCAATCGAAACAAGTTGGGACCTCGCCCATAGATAAAGGATAGACCGGGAGACTCGTCGTGACTAATTGGAAAGGGATCCTCGTGATGCTGACTCAAAGCGTGGTCTACGTGCACTGACTCGGAGGGGACACCTAGGTTTCTTTCAATTTTTAAGATGCATGGGTCGGGCTCTAAGTCGGATGAACCATAACTTTTCTCCTCACTCGCCTACGGGACCTCTAGTGGTATGGGTGGATGGTCACAAAGAAGAAATTCATCGATTTTATCTTTCCATTCGCTTTCTTCTAGGTGTCTAAATGAATCCAATAGAGTTTGGACTTGGTCGTTAAGGCTCTCATCTAGGCTCTCATCCACCGGACCGAATTCTTTTTCAAATTCTTCCATGCTCATGTCCCCTAGATCTCCCTCTCTCGTGGAGCCTACGTCTTCTCTTACTTGTTCGATCTCCAACTCCACCAGTTTTCTCTCTTCTAACCCCTCTCTCTTTCTTTAAATGGCGGTCCCTACACACCTCTCCCCCACTTTTCTCTCCTTGTCACAACTACCACTATTACTTGATGAAATAGGGCACATCCCTAACGGCTCTCTCTTGTGGGACCCCTCACTCTCATGGCTCGACACTAAGCAGGACCCTAGGGCCTTTCCACAATCATTTTCCTCAAAGTACTCCCCTACGATCTCATCTATAAAGCTCACCGCGTGAAGGTCATCTTCTTCTTCCGTATGTTGGGAGACATGGAAGATGTTGGTCTCTAAATTCATGTTCCCAAAGGTGAGTTGCATTCGCCCGTTCCAAGTATTAATGATGGCGTTAGCCGTAGCTAAGAAAGGGCGCCCAAGGATGATGGGAACATGGTTACTCCAGTTAAATGAGGGCTCCGTGTCCCAAATAACAAAGTCTACCGGGAAGTAGAAAGTGTCAACTTGGACGATCACGTCCTCAACTATGCCTCTTGGGATCTTCACGGTTCGATCCGCTAATTGGAGAGTGACCTTAGTGGGCTTGAGGTCGCCCAAGTCAAGTTGCCTATAGATGGAGTAAGGGAAGATATTGACACTTGCTCCCAAGTCAAGTAAGGCTTTTTCGATTTTGTTTTCTCCAATGATGCAGGAAATGGTGGGTGCATCGGGATCTTTGAATTTAGGTGGGAGATCATTGAGTAGAATGGAGCTCACATTCTGTGCTAGAAAGACATTTTTCTTTACCTTCATCTTTCTCTTTACCGTCAACAAGTCTTTAATGACTTTTCCATAAGCTGGAATTTGTTTAATGGCATCGAGGAAAGGTAAATTCAGCTTAACTTGTTTTAGCACGTCTAGCACGTCATCACATGGAGTTACTTTATGAGGAGAAATTAGCCTTTGAGGAAACGGTGCCGCGGAGGGTGGTTTCTGTCACACCCCAAACCCAATATCCATACTAATCATTTATTATTAGAATAATTAAATCATAATCTAGAGCCCATTGGAAATATAATTCATCTATCCATATTTTACTGTATAATGCGCATAATCAACATAATATTATTATTGTGCCATAACGAAATCAATATCAGAGTCATAATTTAAGCGGACATACAATACTATGATTAACTACGATAAAATTTTACAATCATCAACTCAATCCATACTAATGCAAAATATACAATGTGTGAGTAAATTAAAATCTTCAGTGTGACAATGATAAAATCCCCACATTTAAACCCCGGCTCCTTCCAACGGTGCAACTCTCAAAGTTACCGGTCATATGGTATTCTAGTTGGCAGCATAGAAACCTGAAATTGTTAAAATATAACTGTAAGCATTAAGCTTAGTGAGGTACTCCTTCCCTACAATGTAATAACAATTCTATATAGAATAAGTGGATATAAAATCCGAACAATCCTGCCCGTTGGCAATAACAAATCCTGGAACATAAGTTCCAACAAATCATTGGATCTTTGTCCAATTCCAATCCTGGATCATAAGACCCAACCAATCCTGGATATTTTAATATCCAAACAAATCCTGAATATCGAAGTATTCAAACAAATCCGCTCTTAGAGCTATATTCATATTTATATATGAAACAAATCATAAGTACACTCACCTTGACAGTTTAACTGGATTTTCCCTTGCCTTTATCCTGTACTTGTTCAATCAGCTCTCCTTCCCTTCCTATCATTCTCACAATATTAGTATCATCATAAGAATATTAATAGTCCAAAGAATAACTTCAATCATAACTCAATTCATAAGCATCATATTATTCAATTCAAATCATTCATTAAAATGAAGTCCCATCTAGACTCAGGTTCTGATATCTAACATATTCAAATTACAGCCCAAACCCTTTTTAATTATTCTTGGTAATCCAATCCTTATTATATCATGTTTCCAAAACAAAAGACGGCACATCATTCCGAGTTTCCTAGAGCAAAATAAGCCTATTTCTTCACTACATAGCAAATCTGCCCTATAGGCTCTTTTATCGTTCATTCAACTTCCAGGAATTTTCATGATTTTTCTACATCATAAATTTCTATGATCTTTCACCCAACATCAGTAAACACATTGAAAAATATAATATTAAAGTTTCATAATTTTTAAGGTTCGTTTACTATGTCAAGCAAAACACCGAACACATGGCGGGCATATTTTCATCCTTAGGGAAGATTTCTTACCCGAACTTCAAACCCTCACCAAGGACTCATTTGTTGGTATTTTCACATGATTTTCGGATATGTCATACATATATGAGTCCATGTTAATATCCAATTGGAAGCAATCGATTCCAGTAAATATACAAAAATATATGGAAGTTTGAATAAACAAAGTTTCTAAACAAAGCAATCTTAGGGTTTTGTACATTCAACTTAACTTAAACTTGCATATATCCATACATATGCACCCAAACATGAAAGTTCAATAAAAATCAAGGATTTATATCATATAAATCGTAAATGAAAGAAAAAAATAGCAAGATTCATGGTTGGAATTACCTTAGGGGCTTTTTCGTAATTTTCTATGAATTTTCTTCAATTTTCTCCTCACTTTTTCTTCCTAACTTCCAACTTCTCTTTCCTTAGGCTTAAAATCTCTCATGGCTGCATTTTGGCTGAATAAAGAGGTAATTCTAAGGGTTTTAGGTCGGCCAAAGCCACCACCCTTCCCAACCAATGAGAATAAAACATTTGTTGCCATATTAAGACAAAATACTACTTAACGGATGGACTACTTTGCCCTTGTTTCGTAATTTTGGTATAACTTCTCACTCGAACCTCCGTTCCATTCACCGTTTGTTGTGTTACAACCATAACTCACTTGTCTACAATTATGTAGTTTTCACCTCAAGTCAATTGTTATGTCATAAAGGTCAAAACTAGCCTTAAACATGGACATTCCTATCGAAACCTTCAAATTTTGTATTTGTAACTAATTCGACATTTCATGCTTTTTGGAGGTAGGATTAGACTAAACATAATAAATTAACATCACATATATTAATAACACACTAATCATATCACATAAGCTAGGCATGATTTATGCATAATTAATCATAGTTATATTCGGGTTGTCACAATTCTCCCCCTGTTAGGAAATTTCGTCCTCGAAATTGACATACCTTGGTTGTCCGAATCAAACAAATAGGGATAACGCATTTTCATGCTATCCTCACTCTCCCATGTAGCTTCTTCTATGGAATGCCTTCTCCACACAACTTTCACAAGTGGGATCACCTTTGATCTTAATATTTGTTCTTTCCTATCAACGATAGCAAGCGGTTCTTCCACGTAGCTCAAATCTTCCTTCAACTCAATAGGTTGTTCCACCAATACATGTGAAGGGTCTGCTACATACTTTCTCAACATAGAAACATGGAAAACATCATGTAACCGAGATAATTCTGGTGGTAACGCTAACTTGTAGGCAACCATCCCGACTTTCTCAAGGATTTCATAAGGTCCAATGTAGCGTGGACTTAATTTCCCTTTCTTTCCAAACCTCATAACTCCTTTCCATGGAGATATCCGAAGAAACACATAATCCCCTTTCTGGAATTCCAAATCTTTTCGTCGTTTATCCGCATAACTTTTCTGTCTGCTTTGAGCTATTCTCATTCTATCTTGAATAATCTTCACTTTTTCAGTGGTGACTTCAATTAATTATGGACCCTCTATCTTCCTTTCACGAACTTCACCCCAACATATCGGTGTACGACATCGTCTACCATACAAGGCTTCATATGGAGCCATACCAATAGTAGTCTGAAAACTATTGTTATATGCAAATTCTATCAAAGGCAAATATTCATCCCAATTACCTTTGAAATCAAGCACACAAGCTCTAAGCATATCTTCCAAAATCTGTATTGTCCTTTCAGACTGCCCATCTGTCTGGGGATGAAAAGCCGTACTAAACTTCAAGTTAGTACCCATAGCATACTGCAAGCTATCCCAAAATCTGGATGTAAAAGTAGGGTCCCTATCTGAAACAATAGATACCGGTGCTCCATGCAATCGAATAATTTCATTAACATACAATCTAGCATACCTATCAACTATATACGTAGTCTTGACTGTTAGAAAGTGAGCGGACTTTGTCAATCTATCCACCACTACCCAAATCGAATCTGACCCCTTCTGAGATCGAGGAAGCCCAACCACAAAATCCATCGTTACATGATCCGATTTCCATTCCGGTATCGGCAATGGCTGAAGCAGACCAGTAGGTTTCTGATGCTCCACTTTCACTTGCTGACATATAAGGCACCTCGCAACAAAATCAGCTATTTCCTTCTTCATATTATTCCACCAATAATGCTCCTTTAAATCCCTATACATTTTAGTGCTACCAGGATGCATAGTATAAATGGAATTATGAGCCTCATCTAAAATTTCCTCTTTCAATCCACACACATTAGGCACACATAACCGATGCTTATACAATAAAGTGCCATCATTCACAATACAAAAATCTTCAGACTTACCATCTCGGAGATCTTGTCGTTTCTTCTCAAGGAAAGGATCTTGACTTTGCAAATCATGAATACGGGTAGCTAACAAAGGCCTCACGCTTACATGAGCAAAGAATATGTCCCTATCTGCTAGCTTCAATTCCACTCCCATCAATCTCAACTCCATAATATGAGCAACTCTAGCACATCGAATACACGATAACCTGCCTGAAGCCTTTCTACTCAAAGCGTCTGCAACTACATTTGCCTTTCCTGGGTGGTAGTGAATTGTACAATCATAATCTTTAATTAACTCCATCCACCGCCTCTGCCTCAAATTCAACTCCTTCTGAGTAAACAAATACTTAAGGCTTTGATGGTCAGTAAAAATTTCACATACCTCACCATATAGATAATGACGCCATAATTTCAAAGCAAACACAATAGCAGCAAGTTTCAAATCATGTGTAGGATAATTACGTTCATGTGTACGCAACTGCCTAGAAGCATAGGCAATAACTTTACCATGCTGCATAAAAACACAACCCAACCCTTGATGTGAAGCATCGGTATAAACAACAAAACCATCTCCACCATGCGGAATAGTAAGAACAGGTGCAGTTACCAACCTCTTTTTCAATTCATCAAAACTATTTTCGCAATCAGAATTCCATTCAAACTTAACATCTTTCCGAGTCAGTTTAGTCATTGGTAAGGCAATCGAAGAAAATCCCTTAATAAACCTTCTATAATACCCAGCTAAACCCAGAAAACTCCTCACCTCAGTCACATTATCGGGTCTCTCCCATTTCACAATAGCCTCTACCTTTTTAGGATCAACACATATACCATCTCCAGAAATAACATGGCCTAAAAATGCAACTTGTGATAGCCAAAATTCACACTTGCTAAACTTGGCATACAACTTCTTATCTTTCAACAGATTCAAAATAGTTGTGAGATGCTTTTCATGTTCAACCATATCATGTGAATAAATCAGAATATCATCAATAAAAACTATCACAAATGAATCAACAAAAGGATGCAGTACCCGGTTCATAAGATCCATAAATACCGCTGGAGCATTAGTCACCCCAAAAGGCATCACAAGAAATTCAAAATGACCATACCGAGTACGAAAAGCGGTTTTAGAAATATCACTTTCCTTCACCCTCACCTGATGATAACCCGATCGCAAGTCTATCTTTGAAAACACTTTAGCACCCTGTAACTGATCAAACAAATCATCTATACGAGGTAAAGGATACTTGTTCTTAATTGTAGCTTTATTCAGTTGCCTATAATCAATACACAAACGCATGGTACCATCTTTCTTTTTCACAAATAAAACTAGCGCACCCCATGGAGATACGCTAGGTTGTATGAACCCCCTATCAAGTAAATCTTGCAATTGAATCTTGAGTTCTTTCAACTCAGCAGGTGCCATTCTATACGGTGCCATAGAAATAGGGGTTGTCCCTGGTGCTAATTCAATACTAAATTCAACTTCTCTTTCTGGAGGTAACCCTGGCAACTCACAAGGAAACACTTCAGGAAAATCCCGTACAATAGGAACATCGACTAATTGTAAAGCCCCCTTCCTAGTGTCAAGAACATATGCAATAAAACCCTCACAACCCTTACTCAATAATTTCCTCGTCTGAATAGCATAAATGATGCAACTGGGAACAATTTTCCTTTCCCCCACAAATTTAAATTCAGGCTCACCAGGCATATTAAAAACAACTTCCTTACGGAAACAATCCATGGATGCATGATATTTGGATAGCCAATCCATTCCCAGAATTATATCAAAATCAGAAATATCCAATGGAAGTAGATCTATAACTGTATCTCTAGACCCCACAGTCAAAACACAATCATGAAAAACATATTCAGTTACAACCATATCCCCCATAGGCATATAAATACCCAACCCCACATCTAAACGAGCACATGGTATATTCAGGTATATGGCAAAAGTATAGGACACAAAAGAATGTGTGGAACCAGGATCAACCAAAACATAAGCACTTCTATCACTAACAGAAAGTGTACCTGTCACCACATCTGGCGTAATCTGAGCTTCTTTCATCGTAAAGACTCGTCCACCTGGCCTGGAACCACTAGCTTGTCCTCTACCCACACTCTTCACTGTACTGCCTGGAGATAACATTCTGCTTGCTACTTCACTATGTGCTGCTGGAGTCTGTGCCAATTGCGGACAATTCTTCTTAATATGCCCCACTTGATGACAATGGTAGCATTCCAATCCCTTAAGCTTAGGACACTCAGATTTATAATGTCCTTCCTCTTTACAAAAGAAACATGTAACACCTCCTATTGGGGCCTCACCTCTCCCTGACTTTCTGGATGAACCAAAAGATCCTCCACCCCTGGTATCTCTACCAAACCTCCCCTGACCTCTACCACTATCTCCACCACCTCTCTGAAATTTATGAGGTTCCACCTTAACACTTCCACTCTCACCTCCCCTATACTGAGATGCGTCGAATCTACTTTTCTTAAAACTCTCTCTGCTCGCCACCCCTTGGTTCATTTGCCTTTCTGCTATCATGGCTTTGTTTACCAGAGAAGCATATTCTTCTAACTCATAAGTGGCTACTCTATTTTGTATAGGCAAAATCAGTCCATCTTGAAACTTACTACATTTATCTTCTTCCTCCTGCACATACTTAGTAGCAAACCTAGACAAAGCAGTAAATTTAGCATCATACTCCCTCACAGACATGTTCCCTTGGGTCAAATTTATAAACTCCCTCAGTTTCTCCCTCCTATAGACCTTAGGGAAATACTTAACATATAAAGCTTTAATAAATTCAGCCCAAGTAATAACATCAGAACCTTCCATCCTGGGCACCAAATGGTTGCTGGCTTCCCACCAATATTTCGCCTCTCCTTTGAGCTTAAACACAGCTAGATTCACTTTCTGGTTATCTGGAACCTTCATAACTGCAAAGATAGTTTCTAGATCCCTGACCCACACTCAGCTTCCGTAGGTTCAACTGACCCTGAATATTCTGGAGGATTCAACTTCAAAAACTTCTCATGCATGGAATCTTTCATTTCCTTCCTTGCCTCTTTCTCAATCCTGGCCGCAGTCTTGGATTCTAGATATCTAGCCTGTTGTTCTGCCATTTGCGCCATATTTCTTTCTTGTTGCTCTGCCATCCTCATCATTGCCTGCGCCATTATTTGCATCTCTGTAGGCTGCTCTTGCTCTCTAGCCCTTCCAGCAACACTTTGCTCCACTTCAGTATTCTCTGTACGAGAAGCGACTCCCTCTTCTCTAGGTTGTCCATTCCCAGGTTCCATCTGGAATTATCTGTAATACAATAAAATTCTAACAACCAATATAAACAGTTTACAGTACTAAACTATTTGTTAGTATATAAACAATTCAATAATATCAAATCAATCAATAACTGCCATCTAATCGTCACACACGTCCAGAATTAATAACCTAGACGCTCTGATACCACTAATTGTCACACCCCAAACCCAATATCCATACTAATCATTTATTATTAGAATAATTAAATCATAATCTAGAGCCCATTGGAAATATAATTCATCTATCCATATTTTACTGTATAATGCGCATAATCAACATAATATTATTATTGTGCCATAACGAAATCAATATCAGAGTCATAATTTAAGCGGACATACAATACTATGATTAACTACGATAAAATTTTACAATCATCAACTCAATCCATACTAATGCAAAATATACAATGTGTGAGTAAATTAAAATCTTCAGTGTGACAATGATAAAATCCCCACATTTAAACCCCGGCTCCTTCCAACGGTGCAACTCTCAAAGTTACCGGTCATATGGTATTCTAGTTGGCAGCATAGAAACCTGAAATTGTTAAAATATAACTGTAAGCATTAAGCTTAGTGAGGTACTCCTTCCCTACAATGTAATAACAATTCTATATAGAATAAGTGGATATAAAATCCGAACAATCCTGCCCATTGGCAATAACAAATCCTGGAACATAAGTTCCAACAAATCATTGGATCTTTGTCCAATTCCAATCCTGGATCATAAGACCCAACCAATCCTGGATATTTTAATATCCAAACAAATCCTGAATATCGAAGTATTCAAACAAATCCACTCTTAGAGCTATATTCATATTTATATATGAAACAAATCATAAGTACACTCACCTTGACAGTTTAACTGGATTTTCCCTTGCCTTTATCCTGTACTTGTTCAATCAGCTCTCCTTCCCTTCCTATCATTCTCACAATATTAGTATCATCATAAGAATATTAATAGTCCAAAGAATAACTTCAATCATAACTCAATTCATAAGCATCATATTATTCAATTCAAATCATTCATTAAAATGAAGTCCCATCTAGACTCAGGTTCTGATATCTAACATATTCAAATTACAGCCCAAACCCTTTTTAATTATTCTTGGTAATCCAATCCTTATTATATCATGTTTCCAAAACAAAAGATGGCACATCATTCCGAGTTTCCTAGAGCAAAATAAGCCTATTTCTTCACTACATAGCAAATCTGCCCTATAGGCTCTTTTATCGTTCATTCAACTTCCAGGAATTTTCATGATTTTTCTACATCATAAATTTCTATGATCTTTCACCCAACATCATTAAACACATTGAAAAATATAATATTAAAGTTTCATAATTTTTAAGGTTCGTTTGCTATGTCAAGCAAAACACCGAACACATGGCGGGCATATTTTCAACCTTAGGGAAGATTTCTTACCCGAACTTCAAACCCTCACCAAGGACTCATTTGTTGGTATTTTCACATGATTTTCGGATATTTCATACATATATGAGTCCATGTTAATATCCAATTGGAAGCAATCGATTCCAGTAACTATACAAAAATATATGGAAGTTTGAATAAACAAAGTTTCTAAACAAAGCAATCTTAGGGTTTTGTACATTCAACTTAACTTAAACTTGCATATATCCATACATATGCACCCAAACATGAAAGTTCAATAAAAATCAAGGATTTATATCATATAAATCGTAAATGAAAGAAAAAAATAGCAAGATTCATGGTTGGAATTACCTTAGGGGCTTTTTCGTAATTTTCTATGAATTTTCTTCAATTTTCTCCTCACTTTTTCTTCCTAACTTCCAACTTCTCTTTCCTTAGGCTTAAAATCTCTCATGGCTGCATTTTGGCTGAATAAAGAGGTAATTCTAAGGGTTTGAGGTCGGCCAAAGCCACCACCCTTCCCAACCAATGAGAATAAAACATTTGTTGCCATATTAAGACAAAATACTACTTAACGGATGGACTACTTTGCCCTTGTTTCGTAATTTTGGTATAACTTCTCACTCGAACCTCCGTTCCATTCACCGTTTGTTGTGTTACAACCATAACTCACTTGTCTACAATTATGTAGTTTTCACCTCAAGTCAATTGTTATGTCATAAAGGTCAAAACTAGCCTTAAACATGGACATTCCTATCGAAACCTTCAAATTTTGTATTTGTAACTAATTCGACATTTCATGCTTTTTGGAGGTAGGATTAGACTAAACATAATAAATTAACATCACATATATTAATAACACACTAATCACATCACATAAGCTAGGCATGATTTACGCATAATTAATCATAGTTATATTCGGGTTGTCACAGTTTCACTACTACCTCGGGCTCACTAGCGTCTTCTTTGTCACTCTCGTTCAAGGGTACATCTTCGGCCTCTTTCGTACCGGGCGAAATCTCTTTGCCTTTAAGTACGTCTCGTGGGAGAGGTGACAAGTCAACTACTCTCCCACTACGTAGAGTGGTAATTGCGCTACATTGCTCTTGATGTTCAGTGGAGGTGGAGCTAACACTAGTTTGACCTTGGGGAGGTCGTTGCCCTTGGGCAAGAAATTTACCTTTCTTTTGAATACTCAATGAGGTTTGTATTTTTGACAGAGTCGCATTTATGTCGCCAATCTGACGATCATATTTGGCATTGTTTGCAGTCTGACTTGCAATGAATTGATTCATGGTATCCTCGAGGGTTCTCCGCTGTGGCGGGATATAATATCCATGGGGTGGCGGTGCTTGCACATGTCCTTGCATGTGTGGAGCTTGTTGAAATTGGTGTGGTGGAGGAGGGGAAACATACGAAGGAGGGTTCATTGCGGCATGTTGTTTCCCGTAGCTAAAACCGGGATGATTTTTCCACGAAGGGTTGTATGAATTCCCGTGCGGGGCATCGAAATTACCCTTATAGCCTCCTATACCACTAACTTTCTCTTGCAACATTACTTTGTAGGCGGGTATCGTCGGACATCCCTCAGTTGAATGTCCTGCCTCACAAATCGCACAGACCTTCACGACAGGGTTTTGGATAGATCCAACTAACTCACATAAGTCTCGCAATCCTTTCTCCATAGTGTCCAATCGACTGTCCGTCATAGAATTCTTATCTACGTGGAATAGGCCGGACGCCAATGGAGCAGTGGTGGGTTGTCGATTTCGATTTTGAGCGTTCGGGTCAGAGGTATCCCAAGATTGGGTAGTCTCGGCGACATACCTCATGTGAAGATCAGCATCATGGGCATCTAGATCGACAAACGGATCGCTTCCCATAGTTTCAACAAGTTGTTTGGAGTTAAGATTTAACCCATTATAGATAAAGGAGATGATTTGCGATGGATCAAATCCATGATGGGGGCATGAAGCCACTAACTCGTTGAAACGTTCATAACATCGATGGAATGGCTCATTTTCATGTTGTCTAAACGCTTGAATTTGAGCCTTGATAGAGATTGCTCGATGTGTTGGGAAGAATTTCTTGAGAAATTTAGACTGTAGCTCATTCCAGGATGGAATCGAGCTTGGAGGTAAAGACCATAGCCAAGCTTTGGCTTTATCTTTAAGCGAGAAGGGGAAGAGTTTGAGGCGGATTACCTCTTGTGTGCAGGTTTGATCATTGAGAGTATCACACACGTCCTCAAATTCCCTTATGTGGAGGTATGGCTTTTCAGAATCCATACTGTGGTAATGTGGTAGCGTCTGGATCATCCCATTCTTGAAACGGAACTTCCCAACATTATACGGGAGTATAATGCATCCCGGAGTGACAGTGCGCTCGGGATATAAGAATTCTCTCAACGGGCGGTACGGAGGCTCTTCCTCACCGGTAGATGCATTACTATGCTGTGACATCTCTCTCTCACTTGACGACTCGGCGCTCTCACTGGGTGTGCACGACGTGTGTCCTACGAAGGAGAAGGGAGTGTTACTAGAGATTGACTGCGATGGTGTGGGCGGTGGGATCCAAAACTGTGGGGCGTTTGGAGTGTGGGGACTATCAGGGTTATACTCAACAAGTGGATTTTCGTGAATGCTGGTTGGAGTATTATGGGGTGTGGGAGTGGTTTCAGAATTTTGCATTAAAGCTTAGGAGAGGTGATGATTATGAATTTTTTGTGCTTTTTATTTATTTATTTATTTTATTATTTTTATTTATTTATTATTATTTTTTTTTTGGTCAAAGCTTTGGATTAACTCGATCTAATCCTAAGTCTACCTAGTTCCCCGGCAACGGCGCCAAAAACTTGACACGACTCAGAATGTGTCTCTAAAGTGTGTACTCTCTAGGCTCAAGTGCAAGCCTGTCGTTCAAGTAATAATCCGATAAGTCGAGTATCAATCCTCAGGGAAAAAGGACAACAAGAGTTGTGACGACGGGGTAAGACGGAGGAATCCTAACGTTGACTCTAAGAAGAAAGAAAAAGATTTGATTTTGGGAATGATTAAGCTAAATGCAATTATGTAGTTATGAAAATGTACAATTACACTAAATTACCTAAAATATGAATGAAAATTTGATTTGAACTTTTAAATGAGATGATGGAAAAAATAGGACGGGAATACAATCCCCCAACCCTAGTGTACTGCAGTTATAATACTAATCGTAAATTTATCTAATTAATTTGACCCAGTCTTTAGTACTCCCAAGCATTACGTATACAAGGTTCAAGCCCGTGTCATACTTAATCAAATGATGAGTAAATCGGTATCACGATAGTGACACTCGAATTATATTCTCAATCATCCCGGTTACCCAGAGGCAAACGAGATATTTAGACCTACAATTGTTGTGTTCCTACGCAATACAGTCACAATTAATCACTAAATTCAGAGGATTAATTTTATACGTGCAATTACCACATCAGGTTGGGTTCAAGTAACCCGACCTTGGAAATCTAGCCGGACATACCGAAAGTGATGAAAACAGATTTCAATGTGCAGAAAACCATAATTAATCTAAGGCAAACTCGTACAATGATGTAAAAGAGAATTGAAAAGATGAGATACTCACTAAATTTTTTTTACCACAGCAGTCAATCAATTAACTAGAAGTACTCACAATCGGAATCAAAGCTTCAGTCTTGAATTAAAATGAATAAAGTTGCTAAACTAGGGTTTGTGGAAGAAAATGAGAGATTAAACTAACTCCCCACGTTCTTGCCTCCTCTACAATGAAAATAATTCGGGTTTTTTATACCCTACATGAAATTACAAGAAGTTGAGTATAAATCGGAGTCTTTAGAGGAGAATCAGAAAACAAAATCTCGATGGGCGGATCGGTCCAGCCCTTAGGCGGATCGGTTTGCTTCTAAAGCGGATCGGTTCTTTTATTTTTCAGGTGGACCGGTCCGGGGGCGGATCGGTTCTTTTAATGTTTGCCTTCTTCGGTTTGCCTTCGGTTCGTAGTTCTCTGGATTTGTGTACATCGGTCCGGTCCGGGTCTTAGGCGGACCGGTCCGCCTATTTGACTTTTCCTTCAAACTTTGACTGCCCATATCTTTTGCTCCAGGTATCCGATTGAGGTGTCGTTTCTTCCTAGGTGCTTGTGAGGATGATACCTTCAACTTCTCTTTAGGTACCTCATCCGGATTCTAGGTAGGAATGACTCTTTTGCCCTTTTGACTTTTTTTGTTGACTTTTTCTATTCTTCCGGTTTCCTTCTTCCATTTCTTGACATTAAACACCTGTAAAATCATAACGAAATACCAGAAACTCGGTGTACTTGTTAGGATAAGTCAATAGCAAGATTATGAGATAAAGTCAATCCAATTACTTTGTTCGAGGTGATTAAAGTACCGAAATTAAGGGATAAATTAGGAAGAATTTATGCCTAATCACTTAGAATGAAACCATTTGAGATTCCTATTTAATTTGATATAGGACTGATCATCCGTTATTTTATTTGGCGGGGTGTCACAGTGTTGTGTTAAAAAGTTTATCAATTTTAGTCTTGACCTAAGCATTCCTCTAATTGAGTGTATGCAAGAATAAAATAAATGGAAAATCACAACACGACGATGTACGAGGAAAATCCACAATAGAAAAAACTTTGGACGACTTACCTACAAAATTCTACTACGATATAAGTCTATATATAAGGACAAATTAAACTTATTTACAGACACGACGCCTCCAAGACTTGACGAGCTTCTCCATCCCTTATCACCTTCTTCGCGTCCACTGTTATATGCCTTCCAATAACCATACGACGAAGGAGATTTTTCACATCTTGGTATCCCACCAATCTTACTTGTATCGTGACCAATTCAACCGCCACATAATGGAAACACGATGTCCACCGCTGGAAACGCTCTTCAAAGATAAAGCAAACCACTTTGATGCACCACAAAAGATATCTCAAATAGACATATGGATGTATGGTTCGTGGATCTCAAACTTGGGTGTAAACTAAGGTTTGGGTTTGAAAAACTTGATCATAAAAGATCGTATAAACACAAAGAGAATTTTGGAAGAGTTTAGGAACTCAAAAGGCAGGGAAAATTTTCTATTAAAACTGTTTCTCTGCAACCCTATTTGTACTAGGTTTTTTGAAAACGAGATAATGATTAAAAAACTGAAGAAACCATAATTTTAAAAAATACGCCACCTCATCCATAAGAAGTCAGAAGGCTCTTTCCAACAAAATGCCTATTCTATTTTGAATCAACATCTAACGAAATATCTAACGAAAAATGAGTGTAGGCGAAAAGCAGGTCATTTGAAGATTCGTTGGATCTAGGTTCTAACGAGATCCAATATCTCGTTCGAACGAACTGAATTTTTTTCGTAAAACTGTTTAAAAAATATTTTAATCAATTTTATAAAAACAACACCCAAAACTAAATCCAGGGATCAAACATAAATATGTATTTATACCTCAATGAGATCCCTCAGATGTTGAAGACAAAAACTTAGCTCGAAACACGACGTGTACTCAATTTTCGCTTTATCTTGGCCACTATGATCTTCAATAACATATCACGGGCTTGAAGTATAAACAACTCATATCCTAAACTATGACTCAAATAAGTGTTGTCTAAAGAAAAAATAAAGCCAACACATAAAAATTCACTCGATTCAGAAAATTTTCCTTTTAATATATGTAGTTTGTTATATATGAGGTGTAAAGAATGATTTTCAAATAGTAAATTTCTCAAAGTTCAAGAGAGTTGTTCTTTTTTGCATATTATTATTTTGGGATAATAATTATTTGAACAGATAATTGTATAAATATATACGGCTAATAGTAATTTTATACATTTGCGACACATATAAATCATCTAAAGGACCTATCACTTTAAATATCTTTCTGCGAGTGCAAGAATTATCACAATTAGAAATCTAAAAAGTAATATCGAGATGAAAATAAATGACCACACATACAACACCGAAGATACGTGGTTCGACAACTTGCCTACATCGACGGAGAGGTTGTTATTTTTCATTAGTGTCTCTTAAATAATCGAAGTTACATCCTTTTGCCCCGGATTAGGGTTTACATTTTATAGTCATGATGATAAGTGATTAAATTATACAAGTAACTCAACTAGCTTGTAGGTATACCTGAATATTTCATCGAGGTTGTTGGTAATCGATTTGAGTCTATCTCCATGCATTTAAGCACGAGTCAAATACACGAATCTAAAATAAATACTCAAGTTGGGTCGGACAATTTACTTTATACATTGGGTTGGTTGGTTGAATTAGTGGGATTGAATGAATAAGCCCCCATAATGCCCCTAAAATCTTTGGGCTGAAATGTTGGACCAATAGATTTTTAGTGAGTTTAAGGCCTAAGGCCCAAAATTATTTTAAAACTAGCATGGAATTCTTGTAATACTAGCAAACTTGTTGAGGGAACGCTCATCCGAGAAGAATCATCATGGCAAACTTGAAATATTCTTAAAATAGTAGGGGTACGTTGGTCCAAGTAGATATATGAAGCACTAGGTGCTTCATTGAGAACTGTGTTTCATCATTAGCGCAAAGTTTAAACTGGGTTCATCACTTTCAATTGTCATTTTTCCAAAAGTTTCTTCTCCATGAACTTATATTGTATCCTCTCTCCAGCCCATCATATTTCTAGATCTTTCTTCGATAGTTTTTACTTATAAGTTTCTCCGATTTGCTCCTTTTATTTACCATTTTAGTTAGCCTTATTTGCTTCTTCAAATCTTTTTCTTCACGGATCTTCTCAATGGCAAAACTCTTACAGAATTTAGAAAATCGTATAGTATTCCTGAGTGGGTGGAAAACGACTGTGTCCCTATGCTGAGAGATTTTTTATGCATAGAAGATGGACACTGGATCCACACTCTTCTTATAGTTCAGGGGGGGTTTAACTTTTCCCCCAAACCCTTTATTTTTTAAATTCCTTAGTTATTTTGAGGTTGTCCCTACTTAGTGTGCCCCAAACACTTGAAAAATAATGAACGGGGTATATAGAATCATTGAATTATATGGGACCAACTTTGGGCTCCCTGAAATTTGTTATTGCTATGTATGGTCACACACCAATGATAGTGTTATATACTTGAAGCTCAGGATGACTGAGTGTTCTAGTTGTATACTTGCCTGATTCCTACAAAGGGTATTGGGAGAAAGTATTCATTGCCAGGAATTTGTAACATCCTCCCCTTCCTGAGAGTGAGAGGCACCGAGGTCCCTAGTGCCCTGACTAGGGGGAGGATCACATAGGTTAATACCCCTTCTTCTTCTTCTTCTTCTTCTTCTTCTTCTTCTTCTTCTTCTTCTTCTTATTATTATTATTATTATTATTATTATTATTATTATTATTATTATTATTATTATTATTATTATTATTATTATTATTATTATTATTATTATTATTATTATTATTATTATTATTATTATTATTATTATTATCCTTTTGTATAATTACTTAATTTTTATTTTCTATTTCTTTTTTTTAATCTTTTGATCTATGTTTCTTCCTCAATTTTGCAGCTCATGTCAAGAACCAAGAGCCTGCACTTCAAGAGCTAAGAGTTGTTGATATTGGTCTGGAAGGTTATGGATATATTTTTGACGGAGAGCACACTCATACAACAGCTTACATACTGGAATACACAAATACAACTTCCATTTTCATTGCTCGGCTGGCAGAAAAAATCCCTGATTTAGAACTTTAGGAAAAGGAATCCTCTGGCCCATCTGGGACAATTAAGGTAGAAGAAGAAGAAGAAGAAGAAGAAGAAGAAGAAGAAGAAGAAGAAGGAGAAATAGAACCTTAAAGAGGAGACTACTGATCATGGACGATGAAGACCCAACCTTGTTATCCGATAGGGCAAAGATTCTGAAGAAGGTTAAGGGGGAATCCCCAAGGGTCAGTGGTTCCATCTCAGAAACCAAGTGGAAAGAGAAGGAATCAGAGAAGAGAAGAGAAGAGAATGAGAAAGAAATAAGGAGTAAGAGAGAAAGAGAGAGGAGGGGATAGAGAAGAAGCATCCCATTAAGGCCCTAATTAAATCCTCCTTCTCTCTTTCTATTGATGTTTAGGGGACCATGTGGCCAACAACACATCCCTTACCCCTATCTTTCTTAAGGGGGCAGTTCTCATGGCCGACCAAGAGTGCTCGTCACGAATGGGTTCAAACTAGCTTGCTCTTAAGTCTGTACAGGCGTTTGCCTTGGTAAGTACTCTCGCTGTTGCTTGTTATTTCTCTTTATTTGTCTTTCATGTACTAATTTTTCTTTATCTTTCCTTGTAATTTTTATCATATTTTACTACACTCTTGGATGGTCGCGCCGACCAGTCCAAGAATAACCAGGAGTTAATCAAAGACCTAAAGAAGTCCCAAAAGGACATGGTTGATGATCGAGTTGGCTTCGAGCAAGAGAAGGAGAAGGCCTCAATCGATTTGAAGGTCTCCAATATCCTTGTGGTTATTGAGAAGGAGAGGTTAGCAGAGGAGAACTTGGACCTAGTTGGGAAGGTTCAGATTTCAAAGGGCGAGGCCCCAAGCATAAAGGAGAATAGCTATGCGAATTACTGGATTGCGTCTTATGATGACTATGAGCTCCATATTGCCTATGAAAAGAAGCTATACATCAAGAAAGGATGGTAACAAGCCTTGGGAGTAGGAGAAGTCCCACTAGAGTCCGATCTATATAATCTTCATTCCCTATGGCCTTCTCTCATTATTGTTGAGGAGCATCCTGCTGATCAGACGGTCGACCAGGCTGGAAAGGAGAAAAATGAGGTCGAGGCGACTACCAACTAGGAGGGGAAAGTTGTCGAGAGGGAAAAAGAGCCAGATACCTCTGATTAGGTGAAGGAGTGAGGTCGTTTAGGCCTAGGATATTTTCCTTTACTTTGTTCTTGTATTGTAATTTTTTTTCCTTTCTTTGGTTGTAATGGCTCTTGCCACCTTTTTTGAACTACTAATGAAGAAAGACTTTTCCTTTTGTTGATTCTCACTGTACTTGTTCATTTGCTTTGTTGTTTGTAGCTTGTTATTACTGATGAATATTCATTTATTCCTCAAATTTGGGGAGGTTCTAAGCCCAAGTGTGAGTGGGAAAATTCATCGAGCCTTTCTAAAGGTATATAAACAGTTGAAGGAAAGAACGACAACGTATAAGGACGAGTCCGAGCTAGTTGCTAAGTTGAAGGATGACCCTTATGTTACGGAGGAAATCGGCTCCTCCATTCAGGAGGAGATGAATGGTCTGAGGGCCCAGCTTGCAACGAGCAGGGATGTAGGCAAAATGATTCAGGTTGAGAATGATGCCTTGAAGAGGGAAGTCACCGAGATGAAGGAGGATATTCAGTAAAAATCCACTATTATATCTAGTCTTTAAAGAGACATCAAGAGGCTCAAGTTTCTATTTAGGATGGGACACCGAGCTGCGTGGGTGGCAGGATACGATAAAGGGTGGTAGGATGCTCGAGTGAGGCTAAAAGAAGCACAGGACGTTGCATATAAGAATGCGTGGTTGAATGCACTTACAGTGTTGAAGGTGCCGAGAGAGTCTTAGTTGTGGTACATATATCAAGTGGATCGCCCATCCTATTGCCAACCTCCCATTGGGAAAGACGAGAAGTGGGTTCCCATAAATGCTATTCACTAGCAGTTTTTGAATGACTTTGTGGGGGATCTAGGCATTGAGGAAGAATTCACTGTGACACCCCGCCTAATTAAATCCTGGGTGATCAGTCCCAAATTAAATTAAAACATGTTTCTCAGCTGGTTCATTCTTAGCATCACTGTCAAAAACTTTTTAATTACTAATCATCTAAGTGAAAATAGACCGGTGCCAAATTTTATCTTTCATTAACCCAAGAAAATTATACATGCAGAAAAATTAAACATTCTAATTATACAATAATACAAACCATCACGCAATATATAAAGAAAAAAAGTCTTGCCAAGTCAACAATCGGCTAAAATCCAAAACTGCTACATCAAACCAATATAATCCCAAACTGAATATCTGAAATAAAGACATTAGACAACATGTCCCAATAGAGAGTATTGAAATGAGATCCTACGCTAGATCTAAAAGAACTAATTATCTATGCAAAGTCCTTCTAGCCTCCACAATGCTGCAACTATGAGTCCCTAGACTGAATCCTCAAGTCTGTCATCCCTATGGCTGGACACCTAAAAGGTTTTGAAAATATTTTGATAGCAAGAGTTAGTACTCAAAATGTTTTGAAACTGTTTAGCAAGTTCTTATCACAATAAGATGAGTTATTGATTATATATGTTAAGATTTCGTACACTCTCTTGAGTTAACTCACCCCTCATCTATAGTGCACGCCTAACGTCCTATAGTTAGCCCACCTAGTTGTAGTACCCAAGCTAACTAGACTATATCATTCAACTAAACTTATTTGCACGATTAAGTTCCCTTACCGCCCATACAGTATATTAACAGTAACACATCTCATATATTATATACTTAGATAATTTGTCACATCTTATTATCTCTTACTTTTACTATTAAGATTTACTACTTAATTTTCTTAATATAATAATTATCTATCATTTAATTCTTCTAATTAAGTCTCTATACTTAATTTACTTTTAGATGTATGCACGTCATCTAACTTTGTACTATCCCATATAAGTAGATTATCATACAATATATATTTCACACAGAATATATACTTATAAATTCATTCATCACTAATATGTCCTCATAACACACATCAAGGAGACTTGGTTCAGAATGGTCCATTGACACCAAGAAAAAGCATTGGCTCGAAATGTCACCTTGACTCCAGGTTCATTTCATGTATTGGTTCGAAATATCATCTCGACCCCACTCATGAAATTTTATACATGTATTGGTTCGAAACTCTTTCATCACGACCCCAAATCATTATTTCCATGTATTAGTTTGGAATCCCACCCTGACCTTAATATAGGAAAATATACTTTAGATATTCTCTCCTCTTAGGTAACAATATAATTAAGTAGGTATACACACAACCTAATAATCACGTTCGTACGTAATATTTATCTCGGATATTCACCGTACTCTTTAGATTACATTATTTTCACATACTAGTTAGGAATCCTACCTCGACCCTAGTATAATCAAATGTACTTTAGGTATTCTCTCCACCTAAGTATTTATATAATTCAGTATTTGTACACACAACCTAATAATCAGCTCGTACGTAATATTTCTCCCGAATATTCACCGTACTTATTAATTTACGATTGATCTCACTATCACATTTTAATTAAGTATTCACACAACTCTAAGGGCCCTAGTTACCCCTCCATTCATTTCAGTAGTTAAGCTACTTCTAACCTACTGGTATACTTCTTGGAATGACGTTCACTCTCTTCATAACTCAAATCCCTGATTCTCGATGCACTACTAGATCGATTTATCCTCGTCGATCCATCTCTTCAAATCTTGCACTCAATGATTATAATGGACCCCCACTATACACCTTCTGGTACTCTCTAAGTCCCTACATAGGTATAATATCATCACCAAGGTTCCCTTCAAGCTTCGGCAATCGAATAGAGCTCAAACAACAAAAGAACCCAAAATCATTCTGGGTCGATCGATTAACTATATGCATCGATCGATCGACTCCATCGATCAATCAACATTCAAGGGTCGATTAATCAATCGAGTAGTGACAAACGCAGTTCTTCTTCATCTTCATGCGTTTTTCACTATATTCAATTATCTAACGCACATGATAATCCATAAAACTTGCAACCACGGATGCAAACCTTTCCTACATACTCTTGGAGGGTTTCTAACGATTTAAACATCATAAATATTCACAATTTAGTCTAGAATAATTCATGTCTTCTAATTATTAAAGGACCCTAATTTGCTCTGGGAGTACGCTATCGAACTGAAGTAGTGCTTAATGCCATGCTCATCACAAAAGTTTTGGAAGAAAATACTCTCAAATTATCTTTCATTATTAGTGATGATAGCTCTTCGTACCCCAAAGCGTATTATGATGCTCTTTCAGATAAACCTTGTTATATCGATATCATAAATGCTTTCCAATGGTTCTACCTCTACCCACTTGGTGAAGTATTCTGTGTCGACAAACAGATACTTGCGATTCCCAAGTGCGATAGGTAGTGGTCCCACAATGTCCAATCCCCATTGCACAAATGGCCAAGGACTGGTCAAGGATTTCAGGTTGCTAGCTGGTTGCTGAACCATATGTGACACCCCGCTTAATTAAATACCGGGCGATCACTCCTTTATTAAATTAAATCAAGGTGAGCAGTTGGTCCATTCTTAGCATCACTGTCGAAAAATAAATTTTTCCAATTTAACACCCTAATTAATTAAGCTAAGTGTCAAAACCATTTTCATACATACTTTCCAAATATTATTTAAAGAAAAATTATTTATTTATTAACAACATTCAATAAGTAAGAAATCACACCACATTAAATTCTGCAACATAATCCAATTAATTTGATACATTCGTCAATCGAATGTCAACATACGAAATCTAAAGTCACACATCCAAACTGAATAAATCCCATAGTAACAATACTGGAAATAACTGAAATACAAATGTCCAATAACAACGGAATAATGGAAAGAGCTACTCATGCCCAACTAGATAAAAGAACTAAGAGTGGATCCGAATGAACGAGTCGTCTAATCAATAGACCTGCAACTCCCACGTTCCTTCCAAGAGATCCTAAGCAAGACGCCCCTGTGGCTGGGCACCTGTAATACATACATATATATACAAGAGAGAGAGAGATAAAAAGAAACGGGTCAGAGCCCGATAGTGTGTTTGATTTAAAATACGTTTAACAAGTATTTAAACTGATACAGGCCAATGCAACAACATATTAGTGCGACACTCTCTTGAGAAATTCTCACCTCTCTTCTAATGTGCACACCTATCGCACTAACCTTCCCAACATTTTCTCTTATCATCTATCGCACTAATCGTCCCAAGGATTTAACTGATCTTAGATTACTCGTAAGATTCAAATTTCATGATTCAATTGTTTAAAAAAGGATATTTCAATTAGTAACCAAAGTTTTCATTTTGACTTTATTAATCAATAAAGTTTTTCCAATTTCATATTATACTTTCTCAAACGAGTATTTACAATTTGAGTCATCAACCATGTCCTACATATCAAATCACAGTAGGCAGTTCCAGATTTCAGAATTTCATATATATATTAACTACTCGTATAATATATATATATATATATATATATATATTAATTATAACATCACCCCAAATAAACTATGGTGCGGCATACTCTACTATCCAAAGCCCCATATCACTCATATTAAGGGGAATACATTCGGAATCACTCTCGAATTGTATTAACATATATACACAAACAATATTGAGGCGAAGCATAGATTCCAAGTCTCTAAGACGATGGCACATGCCTGCGTCTCTTAGGACCGTCTGAACTATTACGTCGATAGCCTGTACCAAGGATATCTATCTTCTAGGGTACGAGTCAATATCCCCCATAAGGCAACACAGAATAAGATCGTCCCAACGTGGCAACCTCAGGGATAGCAAGTAGCGTGGGCATGATTTTCACACATTGATAGTATATGCATACACAATCATATAACTATACTAATATTACCATATCAATAATGGGTATATTCTCAATTCCCATAATTACGACATTCATATTTATTTCTCATTATTTAGTTATCACGTATAACCATTCACATCTTATTTTAATTTGAGGAACTTTTCCACTTACTACATAACGCTCATGGATTTTATCCTCCCAACTATAAAATTCAGTAGGTATACACATTTGTCCCAAAGTAACTCTCTTACGTGTCTCTCTCTTTAAATCATAAATTTACCGACCCTTATGTAATTCTCCCAAAATACAATCTTTGCCCGACATCAAGGGTCCCACAATCTATTCACATGTCCTACTAGTCTTCCCTATCTCCCAAAACCTTTTATTAAGGATGTCCAAGAATTATCTCACAAATAATTAAATTTAACTCATTTAAAAAGAAATAGGAGTCTGCCAGGAGGGGTCGATCGATCAAGGTCTGGGGCTCGATCGATCGAACCTTCGATCGATCGAAGCTCTGGGCTTGATCGATCCATCAAACAGGTCTGCGAAAACTGCAGAATTGCAGTTACGAGTTTTACCACTTTTCTTCATCCAAATCCATATTTTCCAAACCCAAACGTCCCAAAAATTCTACTACTAACATTATAACAATATACCAGATGTTTCTAACGTAAGGCATGTACATTTCTATCATTTAAACATGGATTATCAATCCAAAATTTCCCATAATTACTAACTCTCGTCACGTTAATAATTATAACATAATTAATTTTTGGATTTTTATTAAATAATTAACTCACATTAAATTTAATAAATCCCCAAATTAATATAGCATAAAAATACGGGGTATTACACCATATAGGATATTTTTTTTAAAATCTTGGAACATAGATACTTGCATCTCTTTGTATATGTGGCCACTTGTAGCCTTATTTAATTTTTCGGAATGTTAATGACCTTCCTCCTATACGACTCCCATAAAAACCATCATGCATCTCGTTGAGAACTTGTTCGATGTCTTGCAGATGGATGCTGTGGAGGTAAGGGCCTGTAAAGGATCTCTTGTAACACCTCGTATTTTTGGGCATTTATTTTAATTAATTAATTCAAAAATTGTTAAATTATTAAGTGGTCATAATTTAATAAGATTTAATTTAATTAGTATGATTAAAATATTAAGGGAATTTAATTAGTTAATGAGTGAATGTTATGATGTTTGGAGCGTACTGTTGAGTCCGGTAGGGTCGAAATAGTTCGAAATGAGTGGCCATAGGTGTAATATGGGTTTGAGGACTTTTCTAGACACATTTGAGATCCCAAATAAGTGCATGGGCTCTTTTTATAAGGCCCTCAAGCCCAAAAAGGGGATTTAAGTAAATAACCATAATTCTGAGACGGTGTGGGAACCTTAATTTATTCTTAGAAAACTCTTTTTAGAGAGAGAAAGTTGGTGCAAGTGGGAGAAGCCATGGGAGACAAAAATAAAGAATAAGAGAGGAGACCATTGAATCAACCCATCATCTTCATTAAAGATTCAGATTCTACAAACCCTAAGGCAAGTGGTTTAACTTGCATCTAAATTAATTACATTTTTCATATTCATATCATAGTGGGTGTAAGATGGGTGTAATGTTTAAGTTAAATCAATATTTAATTTGGGGTAAATTAGGATTAGATTTTAGATTCTGTAGTGAAATTTATAGTCAAGTATTGAGCCTTGAATCATGTGGGGGAATTTACGATTATGAATTGAAGGTTTTTAAATCTTGATTGTAGTTTAAAGGATGAAATTGTTATTGCGTTGAGTTTGCTGTTATGAAGGTTTATCAGTTGAGTTGTTGTCTTAGGTTTGTATCAATGGCTATATGGGTTGTTACAGAAGAAGAGGAGAGGAGGGAGATTAACGATGACGAGCGATGACAATTATGGTTCGAACGATGCCACCTGTCGTTCGAATGATTAGGTGGGTTATTCAAACAAAAATGATTTTTAGCAGCTTTACCCCTTTCTCCCCTGTTCAACCCTACGTGAAAATAGTTATGGGGTTACGGTTTGGGAAGCCTGTGTGTAAATGGTTAAGGGTATTACTGTTTGGGAGGTTGTGTATGGAGGTGTGGAGGAAACTCGGACCTTGAGGAAACCGTTCATGGCAGATTTTGGGTTGGAAGCCGTAGGCAACAGTTAGGGGGGGGGGGGGGGCTATTCTGGTTTATATTTTGTTTTGTTTTGTTTCCTTTGTGTTCTTTTCCTTCTTTTTTTAAAGCCTTTAAGAGATAATATAACGAGGATTAAACGGAATTTTATGCTTAGGAACTTTGGAAAATAATTAGCTATAACACCCCGCCAAATTAAATACCGGGTGGCCAGTCCCATACCAAATTAAAACAGAATATACAGTTGGTTCATTCTTAGCATCACTGTCGAAACATTTACAACTCACCCAATACTCAAATAAGCTGGTGTTAAAAACTTTCCAATTTAAATTTCAACAAAACCTTTTTCCATTTTTAAGAATAACACAACACATTTATTTCTACAAAACTGGTAACACAATAAATAACACAAAAGAATTTAAATACAACTGGAATAAACATTCCCAAATAATATAAATCCTTTACAATAAACCCAACAATGTTAAATGTATTAAAAGTCCCGAATACAATAGAATTTGACCTCAATAGAAAAGATAACTGAATCCTTTGGGCGACATGCCCGAACTAAGAATACCGTGAATAAAAAAGATGATAAGCGTCTAAGCCAAACTTCCATAGCTCCATAGCTTGTCACAATCACTATGGTTGGCGTCCCTGTTTCTGGACACCTATTATAGAGATACAATAGAAGAGAAAATATGCAAGGAAACGGGTCAGAGCCCGAATGTGTAGAGTATTTTTAAAACAGCAAGTATTTAACAAGTGAAATAAAGCATTTATTATGTACATGTTAGATCCAACTCTCACTTGAAATTCTCACCTCTCAACTAGAGTGCACACTTAACGTTTCCTATTAACCTCCTAGTTAATGGTTCCTCTTTTCTAGTCTCCATATTATAATTCCATTCCCATATCATAATCCCCGTATGTCCCATACCATACGTCACATTATTATTCATTTACATTTCTCATTTATGATTAGTTTCTCATTAACATGAATCATTACTCATTAATCTGAATCATTTCTCATTAACACGAGTTAAGCTATTCAATTCTATAAGCATAACATTCATTAACTTAATTCCATTATATTTTTCTATTCACCGTTATCTACAATTATCACCGTAGATAGATTTAACCACAATGTATCCATTTAATCATTTAATCTATTATATATATATATATATATATATATATATATTCATATATAATACGGCACCCCGAGTCACAGCTGTGGTGCAATGCATTACTCTGCTATCATGTCCCATCATCGCAGGTCGCCGAATGGGGGACTACAGGTTCTGTAAGATTCCACGAACCATAAACATCAACAAACAAATTGGAGGCGAACATAGTTCTCGTATCCATGGGTCACGCACATACCTACGTACCCACAGTCAGCGGACTTATCAACTCCCCGATAAGTCTTTCATAGACCTATGTTCTCGAGCGACAAATCAAAGATCCTATGGATTCATCAGGATATGACTGCCCTCACGCGCAAACCTCCCACCGATAGCAAGTAAGCTAGGTATGTCATACACATAAATCAATAATCAATCAAATAGGTATTATCATACCTACAATATAATATCAATAAGGTAATTATCACTACCCTAAGATATTTCCCATACGTAGCATTATATCCCTTTTAAATCCCACGTAATAACATATTATATCTTTACTTCATAATTTAATTATCCTCGCATCCTATAACATCTCTCCACTCCCGACGTCGTTAAGGTTCATACGCGGAGCGTCTCACAAAGCGAAATCCAAACAAGGAACCCCTCCAATACACTACTACTTAACTTTGTCAATCGAGGAGGTCCGACAACTACAACTATGCGATCGGGATAACCTCATACCTCTTTCAACCAAATGTGTTCCAAACTCCCATTTCTATCTAGGAGCCATACCACTACGCTCTTATAATTTAATTATTCATTTATCCTAACACCACTCCACTCCCGACGTCGTTAAGGTTCATGCGCGGAGCGTCTCGCAAAGCGAAATCCAAACAAGGAACCCCTCCATTACACTACTACTTAACTTTGTCGAGCGAGGAGGTTTGTCAACTTTAAATACGTGATTGGGATAACCTCATACCCTAAGGCTACCCTCTCTCAATGTACAAGATTCAAATAGGATTTTCCTCAACATATATTCAGTAAGAAGTCACTAATATCCTACTGGTCCATAGCATTATTTCTCCCGAACTACAACGAGTTTATTTCTCCTTTTTATTAAGGTTAAAACCGATAGTTTCAAATCTCTTATAAGCACATATTCTTTCACTTAGGATTAAACCCTCTTGTAAACCTAAGGATACCCAGGTGTTATATTCAATCACCCATACTGGTTCTATCTTTAATCCTCATACATCTCCATTTAGAATTTAACAAATTAATTAAGCAACCGAAATTCCGTTCGATATAATTTTCATCATTTTAATCACTTAAATCCAATTCACAATTAATTCAAATCTTATCAAGGGTTTACTGATATTTTCTAAGTCCCATAATCTCCAAATAATAATCACCAAAGATCCACAAAAGTTTTGGGATAAGAATCAACATTTAAAAAGAAACATCTTTACTTAAAATGGGGTGGTCGATCGATCGAAGGTAGGGGTCGATCGATCGATCCCTCAGGTCCAGACCTGATTTCCTGCATTTTCTGCAACTACGGGTTTCACCATTTATACACATTCAAACCTTCATATTAACCTCCAAAATTAGTTATGATTATTTCTACATGATATCCAAACATATATGAACGATTTCCAATACTCTAAACATCCTAAAATCATCAAAGGATTGGATTAAAAAGCATGTTTATCTCCTTATTTCCAGAAAATTATTATCCTAACATCTTCAAGAACACATCAATGGTTTCCATACTTTCTTCAACAGATTCATGGCTATTTCGTGGATTAATAACAACCTAAAACATAAGTTCAATTCCTATATCATTTCAGTTTCCAGAATCCATTTAATCATTCCATTATTTCTTCCAAACATGAATAATCTTCTCTTTTCATACTATTCTAACATGGACAATATACAAACTTAAATTGCCATTATCAAACACTTGCCTTTAGTGTAGGTCTGATCCTTTGGTGTAGTTTATCTCAGTTGATTGTCCCTTCTCCGGTCAAACTCCGATGGTGGCTGGTGGTGGTTGGTGGTGGTGAACCTTGGTTCTTGTTCTTCACCTTCCCAAGTGACTTTTCCCTTCCCAAGCACTCTTACTCTCACTCTAAGAAGATGGCTGCTCTTATTTGTGAAGAGGAGATGAATAAATCCCATTCACTTAATCTACCAATACTTATAATAGTTCCAAATCCGAAATCACTATTCATCCCCCTAGAAAAATGACCAAAATGCCCTTTCGGGTTGTCTATTCAGTCCCAAATGACCCGAGACTCAAAATTAACATCCAAATAGACTTTTCTGACTATTTCGAACCTTCCGGACGCAACGACGCAGTCGAAATGACTATTAGGTCGATAGAAAATAAATTTCCCTTTTTAATTTAATAAACTAGTCCCGACACGTCCCATACCGCGTCTGACTAAAAATATAAATTACCGAATTTATATCATACGGTCATCTCAATGACATCACATTCATATATTACCTAAATATCTTTAAGTCATATTCAGAATCATCCATATTAATATCCACCGTCTGGATAAAACCCGAATGAATTAATTAATAATAAAATCTAATTAATCCATTAATTTAAAATATAACCCATTTTAAAAGTCATTTAAAATTACGGGGTATTACATACTTCCCCCCTTATAACAGAATTTCATCCCGAAATTCAGGAATATAAGTCATACAGGTAAGATCAACTCCGAGTATAAATCTCACATCGCAAGAAATCTAAGATGTACCGCCCATATAGTACATTAACAAAGGGATATAATGCTACGTATGGGATATAATGCTATTACGTGGGATTTAAAAGGGATATAATGCTACGTATGGGAAATATCTTAGGGTAGTAATAATTACCTTATTGATATTATATTATAGGTATGATAATACCTGTTTGATTGATTATTGATTTATGTGTATGACATACCTAGCTTACTTACTATCGGTGGGAGGTTTGCGCGTGAGGGCAGTCATATCCTGATGAATCCATAGGATCTTTGATTTGTCGCTCGAGAACATAGGTCTATGAAAGACTTATCGGGGATTTGATAAGTCCGCTGATTGTGGGTACGTAGGTATGTGCGTGACCCATGGATACGAGAACTATGTTCGCCTCCAATTTGTTTGTTGATGTTTATGGTTCGTGGAATCTTACAGAACCTGTAGTCCCCCATTCGTCGACCTGCGATGATGGGACATGATAGCAGAGTAATTCATTGCACCACAGCTGTGACTCGGGGTGCCGTATTATATATGAATATATATATATATATATATATAATAGATTAAATGATTAAATGGATACATTGTGGTTAAATCTATCTACAGTGATAATTGTAGATAACGGTGAATAGAAAAATATAATGGAATTAAGTTAATGAATGTTATGCTTATAGAATTGAATAGCTTAACTCATGTTAATGAGAAATGATTCAGATTAATGAGTAATGATTCATGTTAATGAGAAACTAATCATAAATGAGAAATGTAAATGAATAATAATGTGACGTATGGTATGGGACATACGGGGATTATGATATGGGAATGGAATTATAATATGGAGACTAGAAAAGAGGAACCATTAACTAGGAGGTTAATAGGAAACGTTAAGTGTGCACTCTAGTTGAGAGGTGAGAATTGCAAGTGAGAGTTGGATCTAACATGTACATAATAAATGCTTTATTGCACTTGTTAAATACTTGCTGTTTTAAAAATACTCTGCACATTCGGGCTCTGACATGTTTCCTTGCATATTTTCTCTTCTATTGTATCTCTATAACAGGTGTCCAGAAACAGGGACGCCAACCATAGTGATTGTGACAAGCTATGGAGCTATGGAAGTTTTGCTTAGACGCTTATCATCTTTTTGATTCACAGTATTCTTAGTTCGGGCATGTCGCCCAAAGGATTCAGTTATCTTTTCTATTGAGGTCAAATCATATTGTATTCGGGACTTTTAATACATTTAACATTGTTGGGTTTATTGTAAAGGATTTATATTATTTGGGAATGTTTATTCCAGTTGCATTTAAATTCTTTTGTGTTATTTATTGTGTTACCAGTTTTGTAGAAATAAATGTGTTGTGTTATTCTTAAAAATGGAAAAAGATTTTGTTGAAATTTAAATTGGAAAGTTTTTAAGACCAGCTTATTTGAGTATTGGGTGAGTTGTAAATGTTTCGACAGTGATGCTAAGAATGAGCCAACTGTATATTCTGTTTTAATTTGGTATGGGACTGGCCACCCGGTATTTAATTAGGCGGGGTGTTACAGGTGGTATCAGAGCTTTAGGTATACGACAACCCTCGGGGCTTGGGTTTTGAGTTCATTGCGTGGTTAGCAATTTTTGGAGATAGCAAATTTTAGGTGATATTCGTGATAGGCATCTAGATTAGATGTGAGGAATGTATTTTTGGAGACGAGAGTTTTTTGGAGATTGTTGGCCTGATTTTGAGAGTTACGCATTCGGCGAATTTCGAGGGCGAAATTTCATTGTTAGTGGGAAAGTGTAATAACCCGCGTAATTTTGGGTTATTTTAATTGATTTCTGAAAAATGAAGGAAAATAAAGTTTTTGATAAAATTATTTTTATTGCTCAAATATGTTGGTTATTATTTTTAAAGGCGAGAATTTCAAACGGTTTCGAAAACGAAGATAAAACGGATTTTAAAATGATTTTTAAATGTTTTTAACTCTTGGAGTTGTTTTGACTTCCAACTCTTCATTTCTTTGCCTGATTTAAAGGAGTCTTTTGGATTCCAACTCTTCATTTCTTTGCATTATAAAAGGAAGCCGTGGGCAAGCCTTTTAACCTACTTTTGGCACAAATTTTAGCAGCAAATATATTTTATATTCCTCTTCTTTTTAATTATACTTTGGCCCTTGAGATTTGTGAGTTCCAACCTTAGAGTAGAGGTGTTCTTGGGGCTATTTTGTTAGAGGTTCTTGGAGGAGCTTTTGTAGATCTTTTGTGTTGATCTTGAGGATGTGATCATTGGTTTCTCATCATGGTTTGAGGTATGGGGTTTTACACAATATGCTCCTTAAATCTCGCGAGTGTCATTCTCTTTGAATTCTTGTTTAATTGAACTCATATTTGAATTGATAAATTCATTGAAATCTGGAAAATAATTGTTGAAATTATTTTGATTCATGTGGTATCATTATATTGTTGATGATCACGTTGTCATGAGATTTTAATATGGCACGGATGTTGGGCACCCGCCAAAATTCCTGTTTCCCGGGATATGGCTTGATAAAGCATATACGGTTGTGGTGAGACCTGGTGACCCGGTTAAAGGGTTGTTGAGAAATTATATTGATAAATGCTTTGATATTTGCATTTTGATTTGAATATTCGTACTCGTGTTGTTACTCTTTGTTCATCGTTAATATAATTGTTGAGCATCTTTCTTGTCGTATTGTGTACTTCCCCATATTTTCTTTTAGTGGCAGGTTAGCGCAGATTTTGGGGCGCTATGGAGATTGATTTTAGCGAGGATTGTTTTGGGAAGAATATTTTTGGAAGATTTGTATTATTTTGATGTATAGAGTTTGGAGATTTGTATTTTATTTTCGAGTTAGATGTTGTATTTATTCGAGAGACTTGTTGTATTTGAAGAATTAAGATTAGTGGATTTATATTATTGTGGGTTTATTTAGATGCTCTATACCTTGTCACTTGTGAATTTGGATTTATTTTATCGTATTAGCGCTCCGTTCGCTCTCTCCGGGCGGGCGGGGTGTTACATTAGCTATAAATATTAACACAAATGAATGGGGTGTTAAATTTATTAGTGGGATTTGATAAATAGGTGAATTATGGACCAAAAGTGTGGCCTCGAAATTATTGGGACCGATGTGTGTGTGTGTGTATATGTGTGTGTATATATATATATATATTTATTTATTTTAATTAATAGGAGATTAATTAAATTAGAGTCGGGATATTGACTCAGGTAAAATTTGGACTAGTGCTACGAGCGTTTAGGCACGGATTTGGTCGAGTTAATTTATTATAAGGTTATATAATAAAGTAAGGAATATTCGAATATAAAAAGGGTGTTAACTGTAATATGTGGGATTGAGGAATAAGTTCTACATGATGAAATTTCGGGCTGACGGTACAATTTCGGGTGATTTAGTGGGGTGACACGACTTGAGTAATAGATAAATAATTGTGTGAAATTTTTTAAATATCAAGTCACTATATAGCCTTGGAACACGGGAAGCCTGGATTTAATATACATATGTGGGGATGTGTTGTATATTTATATGATTTATAAATATTTGTGTGTATAATATTTATATGAAAGCATACCTACTCTAGTGCTATCATAAGAGGTTACGCGATGTGGATGAATCCCCTGGCTAGAGAATACAGGGCGAGTATAGTCCCTAGGTCATAGCGTTCGGGTTTAGGAGTGAGACGCTTTGGGTATGATTCGGTCTCACTACCGTGAAAAACTATGACTGTCTCCACAACGTTTATTATATTTTTCTGATGCGGGGAGCTAACCGCATCAAGGTTCCGGGTGGATGAGTATACTCGTAGATGATAGCACTTAGAGAGCATCCGATGAGGTCCCTACTCAAGGGGATGGTTACGTCTACGACATGTGTGTGAATGTTATAGTATGATATTACGTATATATGGGACATTTATATATGGGTGGATACATGATGAGAATTGTATCAATTATATAAATCGTGAGAATGTTATATGTTATTAATTGAGAAAAGACTTAAATAAGTTAAAGTGATTAATAACTTATATCTCGTACATATAAACTTACTCGGGTTAGAGTAGTGAGAGAATTAGGGTCTATATGATAAGGCTAGTTACGAGGTTGATAGCTATATGGGTTATGTAGGAGGATGTTAAGTGTGCACATTAGTTGAAGGGTGAGGTAGTCTTCAAGAGAGTGTGCGACACTAACTTAAATATGAAGAGTATTCATGCATTTTAGTTTACTGCAATTAAATTCACTTGTTATATATTTTCAAAATGTTTTGGGTTCTAACCCTTACTATAAAATATTTTCGAAACCTTTTAGGTGTCCGACCACAAAATGCCAGAATTGCTCTATTCTAGGGTTACGCAGCTGCGACATATGTGGATGTTATAGGACTTTGACTTAGCCGCTTCAGTCATTTCATTCTTAGAGTAGAATGCAGGCAACATTTCCTTTGGGCATGTCGCCCTAGTTATTCCATTTTATTTAAGTTAGATGTTGTACTCAATTTAATACTCTTGTGGTTCATTTTTGTTATTTGATTTGTAGTCGGTGGTTGTCTCGACAAGGATTATATTTATTCCATTTTAGTATTTTTTTGATTCAGTGATTGTGTGATTTTTTAATTGCATTCTTTCGCATGTTGTTGTGAGGTTTAATAAAAAGATAAAATTTGACACCATGTCTTTTGAATACTACGTTGTTAGTAAGTTTTAAAAAGTTTTCGACAGTGATGTTAAGTATGAACTAGATGAGATTCCTGTTTAATTTGATATAGGACTGATCACTCGGTATTTTATTAGGCAGGTTGTCACAGATGACATCAGAGCATCAGCTTTTAGTGTCTTTAGGATATGTGAGGTTTTTCACGTTTCAGTGTAGCGTTCTTTGATATAGAGCCTTATTATAATATTGCTGTATTTCTCCACATATGCGACTTACGTTCTCCTACTATAGGTATATTTTATGTGATTCATATACGATTTTGATCGAGCGTCGAAGATCGAACACTACAGAACGACAAGCGTGGGGTGTTAGAACGATTTCACGAGGGAGGATTTAATAAGAGACATAGAGAATTTTGGGAACAATGACGCGTTAGGTGTCACTATAATTATTATTCGATAAATTGAAGTTGGAGTAACCACTGGGCCAAATTAATTTCACCAAGAACCATCGTGAAGGACGATGGTGAAAAGTTAAAACCCAAGTGTGGACAACTAGGGGTAAGGGTCGGAGAAAATTTTATTTCAGCAGTACAATCCGCTAGAATTCGAGGGAGGTGCAGAAGGGTGATTTACCAATGGATGAAGAACATCCAATTGGGATCACATGTGAGAGAGTGTAGTAACACTCAAGTTAAAATTTCGAGCAAAAAAGTTTTCTATTAGAGGCAGTACAGGGTGACGGGAGCCAGTCACCACATCCATGGGGAGATATCGTGAATAACAAGGAATTTGGGGTGAGGATTATTAAAAAATCTCTCACCAGAGGTTAAATTGAGAGAAGAGGAATTTTTTAGTAACTTTCCATAAAGGGTCAGAGAGTGGCCGGAGAGTAAAGAAAGTTGACGAAATTCACAAACTTCGATACGAAGAATCAAGTAGGGTCATAAGTTAATAATAGACCTATGGGTAGGAAATACAAGCGTGGATAGGAGATCTGTCTAGGATAATTGATGTCATTGTTGGCAAGGTGTACATTTGTAATTTGTATCAATGCTCTCAAGAGAGGGGAGCTAAGGGAGTTGGAAAATCTATCAGAAGAGTGAGATTAGATTTTTAGTGCTAGTAAGGTACCAAGGGAAGGGATACCCAGTAGGGGACCCAGATTAGCGATCGAGATCAATAGAATTTCTACCAAGTGACGGTGGGTTCAGTTAGGACCATCAAGGCCATTAACAAGTCTTAGGGACCAGTGGATCCAAAATGACATTTGAGGTATCAATCAGGGTCAAGACTACCAGGTCCAAGAGAAGGACAACCCTGAAAGGGCCAGTGGGGCTAGAGAAAGGGGAATGAAACAGAGAGGGGTCTTATGTGTAAAAGAGTAGAAACACATGGATGGATCTTGTCCGTAGTGAGGCAAGTGACAAGAGTGGAATGTCTACCAAGGGAATCAATAGAAACGTTTTTGGTTTGGTTATGACATGGGTGTTATGTCTATTAACCATTGAGTCGGCAGTGTTACGGGCAACTGAAACTACGAGTTTTTATTCCGAGATGATTAGGGTTTATTTTTTGTGATGCGAGCGGGTCACATGAATGTATTAGTACTATATTCGCGTGAGAAATGGATTTAGGGGAGGTATCATTAATATCACTAGTATGTGTATTTTTACCATAGAGTAGCAGGGCACTCTTCGGTTCCACCTAAAAGGAATGGGTAGGTACATTGAGACGATATATTTTCTGTTGATTAGCTCGTTTAAGAGGTAAAACTCGAGGTGTGGTTTTATTCGAGGTACGGACGGATTCACAATGGTGGGCGATCATAGCAAGGCTATCCTATTCATTGTCTTAGGGCAGGAGGTATGTTTGTGTGATATCCCACCGAAAGAAGGTTGAGCTCGCGGTGATATTTTTATGAAGTAGACTTTAAATACTAAAGTTGTCTAGTTATATTGGATTCTGGTGTGTAGGGACTTTTACTGATGAAATTTAGGGTATGTTGGGTTACCGTGGAGTAGAGAGATTTAGCTCATTATTACAGTTTAATGCTGGGGACTTAATGATAGAGCGATCACGATAGTGTAAGACCCCTTTAGAGACATGGGAGTCCATGATTAGATTTTTGAGTATAGAGACAGGGTTTGAGTGTCCCAGGTATATGCATTGGGTTCTGCAAAAATCGAGGACCGACAATGTTGAGGAATAGTGCATTAAGAAAAGTTCTTTTGGGCTTTGCTATGAGGTGTTATACCTACAAGCCTTAATAAAATAACAAAAGTGGGAAGACGTCATTGGATTCTAGGCCATCGCCTTAAGGATAATTATTGAACATATGGAGAAAATACATTGAGCGGAGAACCACGCCGAGAATACGGGGGGGCAAACTTGAGGTAAATATGTAACGTATGTGATGATCTAGAGTTTGTGCAAATATGCATGAAATATAGGGTGTATGGGCACCCTGGGTGGAGACAGAGTCTCTCCTACTTAGATTCTTAGTAGTTTTTGAAAACAAACGCAAGAGCAATGATATTGGATATTTTAAAAACGAGGGAGTAAGTTATCCCTCGAATTAGGAAACGTGGAGCGTGGGTATGTTTGGAGTGACAATGTGTGCGTCGCGACCTAATATTGTTGCCATTAGGATTCGTGAGTGAGGTTGATATTAGTGGATGTGTTGGCCGAAATAACCATAGTATATATATTTAAGTATCATGGGATAGTGGGTTTTGTTAGTGTTAACCACAAGAGAGTGGAAGATGCACTAAAAGGAAGGTTGCATTATGTTAGATATTTTACTTTCGAGGATTATGAGCATAGCGTGGATGATTTTCCAAGTTTCAATTGGTTAGCTATAGTTTGGGGCTATAGTGGGTAATTATAGTAAGATTGAATGTTCGCGGTACCGGAATATGAATTATCTTTGCTAGGATTCACCTGAGATAAGGTCTTATATATATATACGAGTGTATATGATTATGATGTGTTACATAGTGATATGTTAATAATGTTAATTGAAATCCCGGGGAGTAGGAATGATATTGAAGTGATTCAGGTTGGGTTAAATTATTGTCGAGCGGGGAGATATAGCCTAGGTTTCATTTTCACGTAAGGAAACTATTGATAGTAAGGGCGCGGTAGTGTATATTGTCCTTTTTAACATAAGAGTGGATATGTATACTTTTATTCCGAGAAGAGGGTATTTGGAGTGTTATAATTGTGGAATTGAAGTATATTACGATTTAAGGGCTGGTAAAAGCCGGGTTTTATTTCATGCAGTTAAGCACGGGTACAGGGTGTATGGGCACTTTGGTTAATTACATTAACTTAAGAACTATGTGTAACAATGCTAAGGGTAAGTGATTAGGGAGCTAGTTGAGACTGGGAGTACTAGGCTTATCTGAATTTCGGGGACGAAATTCCCTTGTAAGGGGGGAAGTATGTAACACATCATATTTTTGAGCATTTATTTTAATTAATTAATTCAAAAATTATAATATTACAAAGTGGTCATAATTTAGTAAAAATTAATTTATTAAGGGAATTTAATTAGATAATGAGTGAACGTTAACTTTTAAAAATAACTATCCAGATGATGATTTGGAGCGTAAGGTTGAGTCCAGTAGGGTCGAAATAGTCCGAAATGAGTGACCATAGGTATAATATGGATTTCAGGACGTTTCTAGACACACTTGAGCTCCCAAATAAGTGTTTGGGCCGTTTTTATAAGGCCATCAAGCTCAAAAACGGGATTTAAGTAAATAACCCTAATTGTGAGAGGGTATGGGAACCTTAATTCATTATTAGAAAACCCTTTTTAGAGAGAGAAAGTGGGTGCAAGTGGGAGAAGCTATGGGAGCCAAAAATCAAGAACAAGAGAGGAGACCATTGAATCAACCCATCATCTGCATCAAAGATTCAGTATCTACAAACCCTAAGGCAAGTGGTTTAAATTTCATCTAAATTGATTGCATTTTTCCTATTCATATCATAGTGGGTGTAAGATGGTTATAATGTTTGAGTTAAATCAATATCGAATTTAAAGTTAATTAGGTTTAGATTTTACACTCTGTATATAATTTATAGTCAAGTATTGAGCCTTTAATCATGTGGGGGAATTTACGATTATGAATTTAAGGGTTTAAAATCTTGAGTTTAGTTTAAAGGATGAAATTGTTGTTGCATTGAGTTTGCTGTTATGAAGGTTTACGGATTTTTTAAATATGAAGTCAGTAGATAGACTTGGAAATGTTAGGCTAGTGTTACGGATTTTGTACATGAGCTCGATTTAATATATATATTCTGGGATGTGTTGTATGTATATATGATTTATAAATAGTTGTGTGTGTGTGTCTATATGTATATATATATATATATATATATATATATGAAATCATACCTACTCTATTGCTATCATGGGAGGTTGCGCGATGTGGGTGAATCCCCTGGCTAGAGAATGCAGGGCGAATATAGTTCCCAGGTCATAGCATTCGAGTTCAGGAGTGAGACACATTGGGTATGATTCGGTATCTCTACCTTGGAAAAATATGACCTCCTCCACAATGTTTATTATATTTTTCTAATGCGGGGAGCTAACCGCCTCAGGGTTACGGGTGGATGAGTATACCCGTATATGATAGCACTTAGAGAGCATCCGAGGAAGGACTACTCAGGAGGATGGTTACGTCTACGACATGTGTGTGAATGTTGTAGTATGACATTACGTATACATGGTACATTTTTATACGTGTGGATACATGATGAGAATTTTATCAATTATATAACTCGTGGGAATGTTATATGTTATCAATTGAGAAAAGACTTAAATTAGTTAATGTGATTAATAACTTATATCTCGTACATATAAACTTACTCGGGTTAGAGTAGTGAGAGAAGTAGGGTCTATATGACAAGGCTAGTTACGGGGTAGATAGCGAGATTGGTTATATAGGAGGACATTAAGTGTGCACATTAGTTGAGGGGTGAGGTGGTCCTCAAGAGAGTGTACGACACTAACTTAAATATGAAGAGTATTCATGCATTTTAATTTACTGCAATTAAATTCACTTGGTAAATATTTTCAAAATGTTTTGGGTTCTAACCCTTTCTATAAAATATTTTCAAAACCTTTTAGGTGTCCAGCCACAGTGACGCCATAATTGCTCTATTCCAGGGTTACGCAACTGCGACATATGTGGATGTTGTAGGACTTTGACTTAGCCACTTCAGTCATTTCATTCCTAGAGTAGGATGCAAGCAACATTTCCTGTAACACCCCGCCCGCCCGGGGAGAGCGAACGGAGCGCTAATGCGATAAAATAAATCCAAATCCACAAGTGACAAGGTATAGAGCATCTAAATAAACCCACAATAATATAAATCCATTAATCTCAATCTCTACAATTACAACAACTAACTCAAAAATAAAATACAAATCTCCAAAGATCTATACATCAAAATAATATAAATCTTTCCCAAACAATACTCGCTAAAATCAATCTCCATAGCACCCCAAAATCCGTGCTAACCTGCCACTAAAAGAAAATATGGGGAAGTACACAATACGACAAGAAAGATGCTCAACAAATATATGTTAGCGATGAATAAAACGTAACAACACGAGTACGAATATTCAAATCAAAATGCAAATCTCAATAGCATATCATCATTATAAGTTTTCAACAACACTTTAACCGGGTCACCAGGCCCCACCACATCCGTATATGCTTTATCAAGCCATAGCCCGGGAAACAGGAATTTTGGCGGGTGCCCAACATCCGTGCCATATTAAAATCTCATGACAACGTGCTCATCAACAATATAATGATACCACAAGAATCAAAATAATTTCAACAATTATTTTCCAGATTTCAATGAATTTATCAATTCAAATATGAGTTCAATTAATAAGAAATCAAAGAGAATGACACTCGCAAGATTTAAGGAGCATATTGTGTAAAACCCCATACCTCAAACCATGATGAGAAACCAACGATCACATCCTCTAGATCGACACAAAATATCTACAAAATCTCCTCCAATAACCTCCAACAAAATAGCCCCAAGAACACCTCTAATCTAAGGTTGGAACTCACAAATCTCAAGGTCCAATGTGTATATAAAAAGAAGAGGAATATAAAATATATTTGCTGCCAAAATTTGTGCCAAAAGTAGTTTAAAAAGGGTTGCCCATGACTCCTTTTATAATGCAAAGAAATGAAGAGTTGGAATCCAAAAGACTTCTTTAAATAAGGCAAAGAAATGAAGAGTTGGAAGTAAAAAAAACTCCAAGAGTTGAAAATATTTAAAAATCATTTTAAAATCCGTTTTAACTCTGTTTTCGAAACCGTTTGAAATTCTCGCCTTTAAAAATAATAACCAACATATTTGAGCAATAAAAATAATTTTATCAAAAACTTTATTTTCCTCCATTTTCCAGAAATTAATTAAAATAGCCCAAAATTACGCGGGTTATTACATTTCCTTTGGGCATGCCAGCTTAGTTATTCCATTTTATTTCAGTCAGATATTGTACTCAGTTTAATACACCTGTGGTTCATTTTTGTTATTTGATTTGTAGCCGGTGGTTGTCTCGGCAAGGATTACATTTATTCCATTTTGGTATTATTTGATTCAGTGATTGTGTGATTAGTTAATTATATTCTTTCACATGTTGTTGTGAGTATTAATAAAAAGATAAAATTTGCACCATATATTTTGAATACTATGTGGTTAGTAAGTTTTAAAAAGTTTTCGACAGTGATGCTAAGAATGAACCAGATGAGATTCCTGTTTAATTTGATATAGGACTGATCACTCGGTATTTTATTAGGCGGGGTGTCATAATGACCTTCCTCCTACATGACTCCCATAAAAACCATCATGAATCTCATTGAGAACCTATTCGATGTCTTGCGGGTCGACGCTCTATTGGTAAGGTCCTGTAAAGGATCTCTTGTAGAGCTTCCCTCCAAGATTGAGGTAGAAGAAGACTTCCTTCACCTTTATTTGGTGAGACAATTTCCTATCGTCAGAAAGTGTGTGATTCTACAAGTAGGCAGTGATGGGATCTATCTAACTAGGAGCTCTTTTTATAAGAAGGATCTTCTCGATGACCATTATCTGGTCGATGCTAAGTTGAGCGAAGAACTCTATTTGGATAGTTATTTTGAGATCAGAGTCCACTGTTGAGTTTAGGGTTGCTAAGGCATCATCATGAATATTTTTCCTCGGGGGAACTACTGAATGTGGAATTCCTCAAATTCTCCCATAATCTCTTGTACCACGACAAGGTAGGCTGCCATCATGTCCTTTTTTGCATTGAAATATCCGCTTACTTATTTGGAGACCAGTTTGGAGTCGCCGAATACATCGAGGCATTTTGCCCCCAGTAATTGGGCTTTGCGCAAGTCAGTTATTAGTGCTTTGTATTCAGCTTCATTGGTGGAGGATTCAAATCCTAACCTAATTCCTTATTCGATCACAGTGCCTTTTAGTGTAACAAGGATGATCCCTACTCCCGCCCCCTTGGAAATAGAGGCTCCATCAATGTATAGGGTCTAGTCCTTAGGTTGTGCTTCATTTCTAGTTGATTGCTCCATCATCTATTGGTCAATTGGATAGTCCCACATGAATTCAGTGATAAAATCGACCAAGATTTATCCCTTAATCGTTGTCCTTGGCTGAAAGTGAATATTAAACCTTTCGAGTTCGATCGACGACTTTGACAGTCGTTCAGAGAGGTCGGCTTTTAAGGGACAACTTTGAGGGGGGAGTGAAGTGATCAACATTGTTGATTGGGCTTTGAAATAGTGTTTCATATCCCTTGAAGCAACTACCAACGCATATGCTAACTTCTCCAAAGGTGAGTAACGTTGTTCTACATCCAGGAGCGTCTTGTTGTCATAATAGATAGAACTCTGTCTACCTTCTTTTTAGTATACCAGAGCCGCGCTAACAGCGTGGTCTGATACTGCAAGGTAGAGGTACATGGGATCTCTATCATCGAGGAATACCAATATGGGTGGCTTTCTGAGGTAGGACTTGATCTCCTCCAAATCTCTAGAGCAGTCATTATTACATGCGAAGTCCTTGTCCTTCTTTAGCAGCTGAAAGAATTATCGACAGTGCTCCGTGGACTTAAAGATGAAACAATTGAGTGCTGCAAGCATTCCAGTAAGCTTTTAAATATCTCATAATGTCTGGTGGGGATGGACCCTATTGATCGCATCAATAGATTGGCCTCAATCCCCCTTTTACTGACTAGGTAATCCAAATAGTTTCCTGAATGGACACTGAATGAGCACTTGCTCGTATTGAGTTTCATTAAGTATTTCCTGAGGATTTTGAAGGTTCTGGTCAGGTTTTTGAGGTGGTTGTCTTTGTCCATATTCTTGAGTTTTGAATAACATATCATCAATGTAATCTTCCATGGTGTCTCTCATCTGCTATTTGAACATCTTAGTGACCAGCCTCTAATAAATTTCCCCTATATTCTTTAGGCTGGACGAAATGACCTTGTGACAATATAGACTTACTCGAGTTATAAAGGATGTTTTATCCTGGTCAGGCTGAACAACGGAATCTAATGGTACCTTGAATATCCGTCTAGAAAAGTCATTCTCTCTTGAGCTGTCGCGATGTCAACTAGCTGATCAATCTTTAGGGGGGATATGTCTTTGGGGGCAAGCTCTATTGAGGTCCGTGAAATTGATGCAAACTCTCTAGCTGTTGTTGCTCTTTCGTACTACCATTGGGTTGGATAACCATTTGGAAAACTAAACTTCCCTAATGGAGCCTGTATCCAAAAGCTTCCCAACTTCATTCTCCATTATTTTAGTCTCTTTTGGTATTGTTCAACATGCCTTTTGAGTGATCGGCTTGAAAGTTGGGTCAACGTGGAGATGGAGGCAGGCTACGTCAGGATCAATCCCAAGCTTATCGTATAGCTCCCAGGAAAAAAATCTAAATTACTTCTAAAAAGGGCAATTAATTATTTCTTTTTGTGATCGACAAGCGTAGCCCCGATCAGAAACTTTCCATCTGGAAAATTGTCATTAGTAATAACTTCCTCCAGGCTTTTAATGACCCAATTAGTGGTATGGATCCTGATCTCTTCCATCCCTGGTATGCTATACCGTATGCTATTTAGAGAGTTTAGCCCCATCTTTGACTTCCTCTAGAGTGTCCTTTGGTTCCTTTTTCTTCTCCTTTCGAGGGTGTATGGCAGCGATGAAGCATTTCCTTATAGTGGCGTAATCATCATGAATCTCGATCACGCCCCCACCGGGGACACACTTAAGGTTTTAGTGGTATGTAGATGATATGGCTTTCTTAGCGAGGAGCCAGCCTCTACCTAGAATGGCGTGATATGGAAATTTTATATCTACCACCAAGAGTTTAATCCGTTTTGAAATATTATCTGCTCGGAATGGTAGGATTATTTTTTCTAATGGCATTATGATTTTCCTCGCGAAGCCAACTAATAAAACTGTGGCCTCCTTGAGGTCGATTAGGTTAAGCTTCAACTTGTGGAACAACTCGAGGTACATCATCTCTGATGAGCTTCCCTGATCTACCAGTAATTTTTCGATGTCCCAATTCACAATTCTAAGAGTGATCGTGATTACATCATGATGAGAAGTCCTTACTCGAATCAGATCTTCCTATTTAAAGACGATATGTTTAGTGTAATTAACATCCTTTAGTTGTCGACGCTTGACATCTTGGTTTTTTGCAGGGTCAATCTGAAAGGCCTCCATGACAGTTGTGATCTTTTTCAGCTCCATTCGAATAGTGTTCCCTTGAATCTGCTTCAGGTTGAATGCTTCATGAATTACTGCGAACTCCTATCCTATGTCATCATCAAGGATATTATCCAGTTTCTAGTCGCCATTTGTGGAGACCTTGTTAACTTTCTTTTTATGTTTTCGTTCAAATGTCCAGCTTGGCCCAACTCTTCCAAGTGCAACTTTAGTGTTTTGTAATTCTTTATCCTGTGGACACCCTTTTGTGGAATGCGCATCTCAGCGCGTTATTCCTCTTCGTCGGGTGACCACCCATTGTATTGGGTCACTTGACAAATGGCTAATCCTTAATCTTTCTTAAGATCTTATAGATTAGTTCTTTAAAGACTGTGTTGACAGTCTGGAACATTAGGATCGACCTTGCTCCCATTCTTAGAGCCATTCTTTCCCGGTTCTTGTTCCCTATCTTTGGAGTATCGATTTTGTCTCCTCCTTTGCTTTCTTTTGCTTGACTATTTTCCCGCAGGGTAGGAACCACGTCCTCAACCTTGGCATATTTTTTCGTTATGTGCCATGAGGTCGTCAATGGTGCTTGCCTCTTTCTTCGTCAGGGACTGGTGTAGCAGAGATGTGGTCGACAGATCAATCTTAAAGGATGCTACAACCACATGCTCCGAGCAATCCTCCACTTTATTTAATACCTCCCAATACCTCTTGGCGTAGTCATAAAGTATCTCTTATGGATTTTTCTTCATCGTGAGCAATGAATCCATCCTTTTAGGGTAAGAACTGTTGGGTATGAAGCGAGCAGTGAAGGCCTCTATTAGGGACTTAAAACTCTTGACCGACCTGTGGCGTAGCTTCTGAAACCATGTCTGAGCTACGTCATCTAGGCTAGAAGGGAATATTCGACACATCAAGGCATCATTATAGCTTCATAGGTGTCAGCGCTTGCGTGTACTACCAAATATGGTCTATGGGATCCGTCTTAACATCATAGATTTTGAATCTGGGAACGACGAACTTCTTTTAGGGGTTCTCTTCATCAATCGCCCTTGAAAAATGGGATTTTATCTAAGTGTTAAAAGCTCTTATAGCTAGTTTTCTGATGGACCTAGCCCCTCGATGGGAAGGATACTGGTCCATCTCTTTACAAACTAAAATTCTAATGTCCTCATCCGGACGATCATTACTCTTTTGGCGCCTCTCTGATTGGACACGCTCTGACCTTTCGTGCTCAGATTAATCCTAGTCGTGCTTAAAGCTCATCCCTTGTCTACGAGTCTTTCTCGCTTAAGGACTAGGAGTCATATCATGACGTTTCCTGTTATGTCTTTGAAGATCTGTCTCCATCTTTTGAAGTTGCCTCTGTAGGCGAGCATTTTCTTTCATGTGGAGGCATTTTCCTCCTCCTGTTCTTAAAGCCAGGCTTCATAAGCGTCGACCAGCCTATGGATCTGAGTAGACCTAGGTGGTCTCTAACTTTTCTCAGAAGGTTGCCTTTCATGGTGAAACTTAGGATTTGGTGGTTAGAGAATCTACGATTTGACCTTAAGTGGGACTGGATCGTCCTCCATGTCGCCAACTTGAGGAAGGTCTAACACCCCGCCTAATTAAATATCGGGTGATCAGTCATTTATTAAATTAAAAACTAGGTGAACGGTTGGTTCATTCTTAGCATCACTGTCATAAAATTTTCCAATTTGAACACCCTAAATAATTAAGATAAGTGTCAAAACCATTTAAAACCTCATTTTCCCTTTATTAAATACCAATATGAAAACCTTTTTAATAATAACAGTTAAGAATTTCATAAATACTAAGGATGGGAATTAACCCACGAGAATTAAACCATCAAAATAATCCAAACCAAGTGTAAAAACCATAAATGAAATCATCCTGACAATAGTTAACTCCCGAGGAGTACCGAATACTGGAAATATCCTAAATCTCTGACAAATCCAACTGTAATAGGAAATCGGGCGACACATGCCCTAACTATGAAGATCTAAAGTAGGAACTGATTCAATGACTAAGTCATCTAAAGCAAGGGCCTGCAACTCCCACATAAGCTGCAGCACGTCCAATCTAAAGAACCTAAGCATGACGCCCCTGTGGCTGGGCACCTGTAATACATACATATATATACAAGAGAGAAAGAAATGACAGAAAACGGGTCAGAGCCCGAGTGTAAAACAATTTTAAAAATAGTTTAGCAAGTATTTAAAATTCTTACCGGCAAATATCACAACCATGTTAGTATGCGACACTCTCTTGAGAATCTTCACCTCTCATCTAGTGTGCACCCCCAACGTACCTCTAGGACATCCTACTTATAGTTCCCACGCTAACTAGATTAACCACATGTATCAATTCTTTATAGACCAAATTATTCCCACGTATTAACCTTATAATACATATAATGATGTTATAAACATATATATATCCATTTAAATTCAACATGGATAAGTCCCTTATTAATTCAATTCAACTAAGTGTTTTCATACATAACTATCTTACATTTCTACTTTAGCCACATAGTAGATATCATCACATGTATATATATATATATATATATATATATATATATATATATATATATATATATATATATATATATATATATATATATATATGCACACTATACTGCACCCCGAGACACAGCTGCGGTGCTGCATTACTCTGCTATCTTGTCCTAATACATCACGTCGCTATATAGGGGACAATAGGTTCGGTAAATATTCCTCGAACCACAAATATAAAATCACAAATAATTGAAGAAGAACATAGTTCTCATACCCATGGGTCACGCACATACATACATTCCCATAGTCAGCGGACTTATCAACTTACCGATAAGTCTTTCATAGTCCTATATTATCGAGCGATATATCAAAAATCACATGGATTCGTCAGGATATGACTGCCCTCATGCGCAAACCTCCCGTCGATAGCAAGTAAGCTAGGTATGTCATACACAGATACATAATATATGCACATTCACAAAATCATACATATAAATATTCATATTTTCCAAATTAGGTTCACCCACGACCCATAATTGTTATTATCCATTCTCAACACAAATTTTACTCAATTATTTCTCATAACGGATTCGTCTCTTTTATTCTCATTTATTATTTACTTCGTTCTTACTTCTCATCTCTCAAAGTATTCTTTCTCACTAAGTATAAATTTCAGTAAGTATACCCTCACTTACCTTCTAGCCTAAATATTTCACGAGTCTCAATCTTTTAGTAAACGTACGCACAATTTCCAATGTATGAATAACTCCTCGTTAACCCAAAATTTCATCTCATATTAAGTTCACTCAACGGAGTCTACTTAGACCCTACTGGTCCTTTTCATAACCCATTATACTCCATAAATAATAATCAAGGGTTCCTACGTATCTTAACCGGATTAAACAAAAAGGAGAAAAATATGCAGTCTTCCAGGAGGGGTCGATCGATAGAGGAAAAGGGGTCGATAGATCGATCCTCGATCGATCAATGTTCTTGAGGCGATCGATCGATCAAGTAGTTCTTGCCCAGTTTTCTGCAATATTCAACCTACGGGTTCAACCACTTTAACCCCTCCAAACCTCTATAATTTCATCCCAAACTCCTATAAAAGTAATCTAAGTGTATAAGCAATGTACATAAACAAGTTCTAATGTAACGACATCAATAAATCCTCAACGAATCAATCAAAAAGGGGTTTAATCTCAAATCTCTTTATAAAACCAAATTTTGCATGAATAATCACCACCCTCTATTTTAATCAAGATTTTCTTCCCAAATATCATAATAAATTCATGGGTAATCCTCCACATATGATCAAGATTTTAGACTACATGGGTTCTCCCTACAACACATATAAATTATCTTCCAAATTATATAATTCTTCCATTAAAACATATGATTTTCATTCCTAGACTAACATGGAAGGTATATTAACTTGGAATTTAGCAAGATAGATACTTGCCTCGGATTCAAGGGTCTGATTTGTTGATGAAAAATATATGGTTGCGTTCCTCGTCGTGCGTTCTACATTTTGGTGGTGGTGGCGATGAAATCGGGTGAGTTCTAGGCCTTGGATTGCTTGAAGACTCTTCACCTTCTTCTCAAATCTCTTCACCTTCTTCTCTAATCACTTCACCTTCTTCTCTAATGGTTGGCTTAGGCTTTGTGTTTGTTAACCCCAAGAGACAACTCTAAATGGCTAATAAATACTAAGAAAATTCGTGGGTTTAATTACCCAAAAATACCAAATGTCTTAAATACCCTCCCGGGATGTCAATTAGGCCTAAAAATAGCCCGAGACCCAAACTGAACCCCCGGGTACACTTTTCTGACTATCCCGACCCTTCCAGACACTTTGGCGCTCTCACAACGACTATACGGATGACTTATAATTTATTAACTTTAATAATAATAATTTAGTCCTGACACAACACGTGCACGTCCCAAATTAAATTTTCATAATTTCCATTTTATTCACTCGTGACAATTTTAATAAAATAAATCTCATATATTACTCTTCTCATCCAGTAATATTCAACAAATTCCCATTAATTACTAACTCTCGTTACGCTAGTAAATATTTAAAATAAAATGCCAGATTAATATTAAATTAATATCTCAATTAAATTCAATAAATCCCCAATTTTAAAAGCCATAAAAATACGAGGTATTACATACTTCCCCCCTAATAACGAAATTTCGTCCCGAAATTCAGAAAAATAAAGCGTAACTGGTAAGGACAACTCCGGTTATTAATCTCACATCTCATGTAATTTCCGTCGTACCACCCATACAGTACATTACCGAATACCCCCACTAATGTTATACTCCAAGCCTTACCATTTAGTTTAAATTATCTTGAGTTAAACTTTAGCCAATCCGTACTATACCATCCTCATGAAAAAATTATGGGGAGTAACGATCCTAAGTCATCAAACAAATAAATCTGGAAGTCACAACTTCTACTTTCATTAACCTCAAGAATACTTACTGTGACACAAACATGGAAAAATACTACAATCAAATCATCCAGGGCGCCCATACACCCAATGTGTGTACATTCCATCATAAGGTCTAAATGAATGTGATTCCTCTGTAAGGTTACTCTTAATTAACTGACTACTTAGTCTATAATCCGTATTTCTATGATTTCCACATTCTCATTTGGCGATTCCATTTGCCTCAAATCATGCTACAACTCATAACTCTCTGATTAATATAAATATATACATATAATGGCAAAGGTTATAAACTCATATTCTAAAGACCTAACTTACTTCGACTCCCAAAATTATTTAGTTTCATGCATGGGGTGTCTCGAAGAGCATAATCCAAACAAAGAACCCTCCCGATACACTACTACCTAAAATAGTCAGTCCTCGAAACTCCTCAGGTCCTTAGTGTATAGTATATAACATCCCAAAAAGTTTTATCTATTTATAAAAGTCTACTTATTCACTCTCGTATCAAAGACAATACGCTGGCTATAACGATCATTCTTGGTCTCATATACAACAAGTCAATCCATGCTGATAATCACATCCTACTCGGATATGTCTATAACAAGTAAATCCTCGATAAAATTAAACTCACGTTTTGATATATACAAGAAAATAATAGGCATCCCACTACCCATCAGTGAGTCTACATAAATAATAGTGCCAATGGCCAAGTCTAATAACCCTATGATCCATGCAATTCTAATAGCTACAAATGAATTTGAGGTCCTAATAACAATCATTATGCGCCCCATAATTCCATAGATAGCGAACGTACCCTCATTCGCGGGCGGTGGTTGTTGACTCCCACTATATTAACTTTGCTCCGATGAGTCAAGAAAAATTTTACCCCAAATTTTCAGTTTAAGTTAACCACACTCCACTATATGTCCAAGCCTTTGAATATATTGCCTTCTTTGGGTAACACACCCAATTCTCGCATTTTTAGAACTTCTACTGATGACTCTCCTCAATTTTCCATTTGACCCTCTCCCAAGCGTACTATGTTGGGTGAGTCTAATTTAGCATCACCTTCGATTATAGTAGCACTTGAAATTTGTAGGTTGCGTCCTAACCTCCTTTACAATCCTGGCCTATCGTGCCATAATATGGGTGACCTCGACTACGGTCATCATCCTCGAACATACTTCATAACCTCCTAAGTACGACCTCCGCTATCCGTTCAATGGTCCTCATCTGCCATACTTCTTGTACGAACACGATCGAACGCAAATAAGATTCACTAATTATATTTTATAGTAGGAGAACATAATCTTACCATAGAAATAAACAATCTTAAACATAGGGCTCTATATCAAACAATGTAACGCTGAGCTGAAAGTATAGTAAGTCGTACAGACCCTAAAGGACACTAGAACCTGATGCTCTGATAGCACCTCTAACACCCCGCCTAATTAAATACCGGGTGATCAGTCCTTTATTAAATTAAAAACCAGGTGAACGATTGGTTCATTCTTAGCATCACTGTCGCAAAATAATATTTCCAATTTAAACACCCTAAATAATTAAGCTAAGTGTCAAAACCATTTAAAACCTCATTTTTCCTTTATTAAATACCAATGTGAAAACCTTTTTAATAATAACAGTTAAGAATTTCATAAATACTAAGGATGGAAATTAACCCACGAGAATTAAACCATCTAAATAATCCAAACCAAGTGTAAGAACCATAAATGAAATCATTCTGACTATAGTTAACTCCCGAGGAGTACCGAATACTGGAAATATCCTAAACCTCTGACAAATCCAACTGTAATAGGAAATCGGGTGACACATGCCCTAACTATGAAGATCTAAAGTAGGAACGGATTCAATGACGAAGTCGTCTAAAGCAAGGGCATGCAACTCCCACATAAGCTGCAGCACGTCCAATCCAAAGAACCTAAGCATGACGTCCCTGTGGCTGGGCACCTGTAATACATACATATATATACAAGAGAGAAAGAAATGACAGAAAACGGATCAGAGCCCGAGTGTAAAATAGTTTTAAAAATAGTTTAGCAAGTATTTAAAATGCTTACCGGCTAATATCATAACCATGTTAGTATGCGATACTCTTTTGAGAATCTTCACCTCTCATCTATTGTGAACCCCTAACATACCTCTAGGACATCCTAGTTATAGTTCCCATGATAACTAGATTAACCACATGTATCCATGCTTTATAGCCCAAATTATTCCCACGTATTAACCATATAATACATATAATGATGTTATAAACACACACACACACACACACACACACACACACATATATATATATATATATATATATATATATATATATATATATATATATATATAGATTCAACATGGATAAGTCCCTTATTAATTCAATTCAACTAAGTGTTTTCATACATAACTATCTTACATAACTATCATACATAACTATACACACATGTGATGATATCTACTATAACTATACACACATGTGATGATATCTACTATAACTATACACAGGATATCATCACATGTGTGTATAGTTATAGTAGATATCATCACATGTGTGTATAGTTATGTATGATAGTTATGTAAGATAGTTATGTATGAAAACACTTTGTTGAATTGAATTAATAAGGGACTTATCCATGTTGAATCTATATATATATATATATATATATATATATATATATATATATACTATACTGCACCCCGTGACACAGCTGCGGTGCTGCATTACTCTGCTATCTTGTCCCAATACATCACGTCGCTGTATAGGGGACAATAGGTTCGGTAAAGATTCCTCGAACAAAAAATATCAAATCACAAATAATTGAAGGCGAACATAGTTCTCATACCCACTGTAACAACTTGCGTAATTTTGGGGGTATTTTCGAAATTAAGAGGAAAAATAAATTTTGAGATAAAATTATTTTTATTACTCAAATATGTTGTTTATTATTTTTAACGGCAAAAATTTCAAACGGTTTCGAAATCGGAATAAAAATGGAGTTTTAATCGAATTTTTATTATTAAAACATAAAACTCTCTAAGAGTCCTCGAAACATAAAACTCTCTAGCAAAAAAAAATATTTAAAAATATTGAACGGTTCGATCGAGCTAGAATTTTTTTGACAGCTTTCTCTCGTCTTTAGCTAATTCTCTATAAATTTTTATCCAATTCCAATGGTCCGATCGTCTGAAATAAATTCTTTAGTGTTTTCATCTGATTAAAACTATTTTCTTAATTAAACTCTTAACCGTTTATATATCAACTAATTCGTGGCTTGGATTTTCAAATAACTTTTTCTCAAACTTTTCAACAAGAAGACCTCTCCAAAATTACTCCCTTTCATCTACAAACCATAGCCCCAAACTTATTCAAGATTTCAACCTTAGATTAGAAGGTTTATTTGGTGATTTCTCGAGTTTGGGCTAGAACGAGATTTGATTAGTTTCGCGAGAGGAACGTGATGGTGTGAATAGATTTTGAGGCTGAATTATGTGATGATTCATGTTGGTTCTTTTTGGTGGGTTAAGGTATGGGGTTTTACAAAATATGCTCCTTAATCTCGCGAGTATTATTCTCGTTGTTTTCTTGTGATTATTGACTCATAAATTGAATTGCTAAATTCATTGGAATCTGGAATTTTTGTTGGAATCTAATTATGATTCATGTGGTATTATTATTGTGTCGAGAATGTTGTCATGAAGATTTTAATATGGCACGGAGGTTCGCACCCGCCAATATTCCTTTTTCCGGATATGCTAAAAATGCATAGGCGCGGTATGGTGGTGAGGCTTGGTGACCTGGTTAATGTGTTGTTGAGAAATTATAGTGATATAATTTCTTATGCGATTCATATTTGATTTGAATATTCGTATTCGTATTGTGACGTTTTATTCATCGCTAACATATTTGTTGAGCATCTTTCCTGTCGTATTATGTACTTCCCCATCTTTTCTTTTAGTGGCAGGTTAGCTCGGATCTTGGGGTGCTATGGAGATTGATTTTTAGCGAGGATTCATTTGGGAAGATTTTTAATACAAGAGAGAAGACTTATATTTGTTTATTTTGATGTATAGGGCATTGTAGATTCATTTTAGTATCGAGATAGTTAGTTGTTGTAATTATTTCGAGAGACTTGGTATTTATTTGAAGAAATTGAGATTTTTAGTTCTCTTTGTATTGTGGGATTTAGATGCTCTATGCCTTGTTATATTGTGGAATTGCTTTAGTTTATCATAGTAGCGCTTCGTTCGCTCTCCCCGGGCGGGCGGGGTGTTACACCCACGGGTCACGCACATACTTACGTTCCCATAGTCAGCGGACTTATCAACTTATCGATAAGTCTTTCATAGTCCTATGTTCTCGAGCGACAAATCAAAAATCCCATGGATTCATCAGGATATGACTACCCTCACGCGCAAACCTCCCGTAGATAGCAAGTAAGCTAGGTATGTCATACGCAGATACATAATATATGCACATTCACAGAGTCATACATATAAATATTCATATTTTCCAAATTAGGTTCGCCCAGGACCCATAATTGTTATTATCCATTCTCAACACAAATTTTACTCAATTATTTCTCATAACGGATTCGTCTCTTTTATTCTCATTAATTATTTACTGCGTTCTTACTTCTTATCTCTAAAAGTATTATTTCTCACTAAGTATAAATTTCAGTAGGTATACCCTCACTTACCTTCTAGCCTAAATCTTTTATGAGTCTCAATCTTTTAGTAAACGTATGCACAATTTTCAATGTATGAATAACTCCTCGTTAACCCAAAATTTCATCTCATATTAATTTCACTCAACGGAGTCTACTTAGACCCTACTGGTCCTTTTCATAACCCATTATACTCCATAAATAATAATCAAGGGTTCCTACGTATCTTAACCGGATTAAACAAAAAGGAGAAAAATATGCAGTCTTCTAGGAGGGGTCGATCGATCGAGAAAAGGGGGTCGATCGATCAATCATCGATCGATCGATGTTCTTGAGTCGATCGATCGATCAAGTAGTTCTTGCCCAGTTTTCTGCAATATTCAACCTACGGGTTCAACCATTTTAACTCCTCCAAACCTCTATAATTTCATCCCAAACTCCCATAAAAGTAATCCAAGTGTATAACCAATGTACATAAACAAGTTCTAATGTAACGACATCAATAAATCCTCAACGAATCAATCAAAAAGAGGTTTAATCTCAGATCTATTTATAAAACCAAATTTTGCATGAATAATCACCACCCTCTATTTTAATCAAGATTTTCTTCCCAAATATCATAATAAATTCATGGGTAATCCTCTACATATGATCAAGATTTTAGACTACATGGGTTCTCCCTACAACACATATAAATTATCTTCCAAATTATATAATTCTTCCATTAAAACATATGATTTTCATTCCTAGACTAACATGGAAGGTATATTAACTTGGAATTTAGCAAGATAGATACTTGCCTCGGATTCAAGGGTCTGATTTGTTGATGAAAAATATATGGTTGCGTTCCTCATCATGCGTTCTACGTTTTGGTGGTGGTGGCGATAAAATCGGGTGAGTTCTAGGCCTTGGATTGCTTGAAGACTCTTCACCTTCTTCTCAAATCTCTTCACCTTCTTCTCTAATCACTTCACCTTCTTCTCTAATGGTTGGCTTAGGCTTTGTGTTTGTTAACCCCAAGAGACAACTCTAAATGGCTAATAAATACTAAGAAAATTCGTGGGTTTAATTACCCAAAAATACCAAATGTCTAAAATACCTTCCCGGGATGTCAATTAGGCCTAAAAATATCCCGAGACCCAAACTAAACTCCCGGGTACACTTTTCTGACTATATCGACCCTTCCGGACACTTTGGAGCACTCAAAATGACTATACAGATGACTTATAATTTATTCACTTTAATAATAATAATTTAGTCCTGACACGACACATGCGCGTCCCAAATTAAATTTCCATAATTTCCATTTTATTCACTCGTGACAATTTTAATAAAATCAATCTCATATATTACTCTTCCCATCCAGTAATATTCAACAAATTCCCAATAATTACTAGCTCTTGTCATGCTAGTAAATATTTACAATAAAATGCCGGATTGATATTAAATTAATATCTCAATTAAATTCAATAAATCTCCAATTTAAAAGTCATAAAAATACGGGGTATTACAGAAGGTTTCTGCTATGGTGAGACATCACGAGCTTTCTTTCGATAACTTCTTTCGTAGAAAAAAAATGATTCCCATAGACGATGCCAATTGTAAGTGCAATAATTATCAGAATAAGAAATTTAGAAAGAAACATCGAGATAAAAATAAATGATCACACACACAACACCAAAGATACCTGATTTGGTAATTTGCCTATGTCCACGGAGAAACTACTGTTTTCTATTAGTGTCTCTTAAATAATCGAAGTTACATTCCTTTTCCCCGGGTCAAGATTTACATTTTATAGTTGTGGTGATAAGTGGTTGAATTATACAAGTAACTCAACCATCTTGTAGATAACTTGAAGGTGTCCCTGAATATCTCCTCGAGATTGTTGGTAACCGATTTGAGTCTATCTCCCTGCATTTAGGCACGTGTCAAATACACGGATTTAAAATAAATATTTGGGTTGGGCCGGAGAGTCCACTTTACACGTTTCGGTTGGTCGACTGCATTAGTGGGCTTGAATGAATAAGCCCCACACTTTTGATGTGACTTTTTGATTTACATGTGAGAAATTTGAGATCTATGGACAAATATCCCTTTTAGATTATGCTATTGAGAGAAAATTTTAAGAGCATTTAAAATTGAATCCTTAATCACATCTTTAAGTGGATCGTTTTTTTTCCAAAAATTCAGTAATAAAACACTTTGAGGGTTCATCGGAAGCGGAAAAACCAATAGACCAAATCAAATGGGGCACTTTGGGTGGGTTGGTTTAGTTATTTCTCATGTCCGTTTGCATTTGGTTTCAAAATTTACAATTTTTTTAGTTTGGCTCCCAGTTCCAATACAAACCCACTTGAATCAAACCAAAAATCGATCTCTTCCAGAATCGAATCGAGAGATTGGACTGAATCGAAACCGATTCGATCGTAAAATATTTTTTACTATTTATATACATGGAAAATGCTATGTTTTCTCTTTAATATCATGCTTTAGATTAAGTGACTTTTGGAATTTGGATTATATTTATGATGTTTACTTAAAATGTAGTTTTTGAGAAAAAATTATTATATTATCCTTTTAAAATATTTTTTTTATTGGAAATCAATCTCAATCAATCCAATAACTATTGCTTTACATTAATTCTGCACAAAATCGATTCTAGTTTCGATTCTAAAATTATGAAACCGGTCCACTCCAATTATAAATCTTAGATTGCGTTTATTTGTTTACCGAACTAAAATTCTAATCTAAAATCTAAATGTAATTTCAATTTAAGTTTAAATTCAAAAATAATTTTATTTTTTTAACCATTTAAAGTCAACGGTTAGCTTTTTAGCCATTATTTAAATTTCAAATACTATAATCTTTTAAGATAGTCCGAGAATAATAGATTATCTTGTTGATCCGAACGCGTTCATGCACGACACACCAACGGGTCCCCCACCAAATAAATTGCGGGAAAATCGTAATCTCACCCCATAATAATGTGGGTTGACAGACATCTAATTCTGTATCCCGGGATTTTTTAACGAGTAATCATAAGTCTTTTTATTTTAGATATTAGTCCAATTTTTTATGGATTCCTCTATCCCCACTTCACCAAACACTCCCCCCACTCCATTTTCATGTTCAAAGACCAAAACACCCTTAAATTCATTTATTCTTTTTCATTCATTCAAAATTCACATTTATATCCAAAACTTATATCCACTTTCTTATCCCACCTAAAACAAACATTTTATTTATTTATTAACAAAGATTTATTTATATTAAAAATTATGTTGATTATAAAAAAAATGTTTATTATAAAAATAGTTTTTTTAAATTATATAAAAAAATGTTTTAACTTTTTATAACTATTTTTAAAAATTAAAAAATCATTTCCACTGTCTCAAAAACATTATCTGTTGTTTTAAAAAAAAATAAATGTTCTAGCTGTTAAAAAACTTTCTTTTATATATAATGATGAAACTTTGATCCACCACAAACATGTATTATTTATGCACTGTCTAAATACTACGGATCCATCTGCTCCCACTCCACCCCAAACTTCCACCACAATACTTTTATTTAACAAATGTTTTCTAAAAAATAGTTAAAACGGTTTAAATAAAAAAAACAGCTTTTTATTGACAATTTTAAATAAAACACTTTTTTTATATAGTCAATAAAAGTTGTTTTTATAACCAAAAAACAGTTTTTAATAAAACATCGTGGTTGTATAAATTATTTAAAAGATTTTAAAATGTACGCAAATAAATATTAATACTATAAAAATATTTTTTTTATTTATTAAAGAAATTTTCTATATATTAAAAACTGTTTGGATTATTTAAAAAATATTTTTTTACAAAAATAAACTCTTTTAGCTGTGAAAAATAGGTCTTTTATATAAAAATAAACAAAACATTTTAGTTAAAATTGTTTCATAAAAAATTAACATTGTTATCTAATAGATATAAAGAAAGATTTTTAATAGCTAAAATATTTTATTTTTGTAAAAGAAATGTTTTTAAAATTCTTGAAATGATTTTTTTTTAAAACAACAGTTAGTGTTTTTAAGACAGTATAAATAATTTTTTTATTTTTTAAAATAGTTATAAAAAGATAAAACATTTTTTTTTATAATTTAAAACAAAAACACTGTTTTATAATAGACATTTTTTTATAATTAAAATAATTTTTAATATAAATAAAACTTTGTTAATAAAGAAATAAAATGCTTATTTTAGGGGAGATAAGAAAGTGGATATAAGTTTTGAGTATAAATGTAAATTTTGGATGAATGAAAAAGAATTAATGGGTTTAAGGGTATTTTGGTATTTGAACATAAAAGTGGAGTGGGTGAAGTGTTTGGTGGAGTGAGAATAGAGAGATCATTTTTTTTAAATGTGCTGATTATAAAAGGAAGTGTTGATCCATAAAAAGAGGAATAGTTGACGCACTAAATGATGACGCTGACAATTTTGACACGATAACCCGTTTATAGTAATAACCCGAAATGACTCGAATTTGATACGATTAACTTGTATAATTTTAAAAGTACTCAAAACTTATACTTAAATAAAAATCAACGTAATTAAAAAATAACATGATAAACCCAAATTGTCATCCCTACTAAATGAACATAGGGACTTTGTAAATTTAGGACCTATTGTAATATGTATTTTGGAAATAGGACAACAAACAATTTATTTATGATTTTAGTCCCTATTTTTTAATAACGCCGCTGGCGCGGAGCCATATTCTTAAAACGTCAACCAATCACAGTATGTCACGTGTCTCTTTTAATTTGAAAATAAAAACTAAAAATAAAAACGAAATATTTATTGTCCTATATCCATAATCAATATTATTTTAAGTCCTATAATTACATAATCTAATGAACATAATACTTAGAAAATCCGGGACTTTCAACAAAACCAAAGGACATGGGACACGGTACGTATCACACTATATCTATAATAATATACCCACCTTTAATTTTTAATTTTTCTTCCGCTGGTTTTCGCTTGTTCAAAACAATCAAATTGCCAACTCCAACTGATTTGCAAATTGCAATCCTTCTGACCATGGACACCAAGTCAAGGTGTATATATATAATATAAATACACACCATTTACATACATACTCTACTTCATTGAAACATGGGTGCTTATTCGGTCCTATACCACTCTAGAATACTTGTGTTGCTGTTCCTGTTCCTCTTTCTGTTTCTGTTTTGTAGTTCAGAAGCACAAGTTGAAATTGTCACCATTGATGTTTTTTCAGCCAAAAATCTCATCTTTTCAGGCCATCATCGATATATTGATGTTAGGTAAGAAGGGTTCTCTCTTCCAAATTATTTATGTCCATTTTCCTAATAAATTTTTATAATTTTCGATGCTTGCTGAATTGGGTCTCTTCTCTTTTATAATACCTTTGGGGTTTGAGTATTTTTTTTTTGTTGCTAAATATTGGATATTTATTGAGCTAATAGAACGGAGGAAGAGTTCAAGAAGGGACATGTCGATGCAGAGATTGTTCTCAACATACCTTACATGTTTAATACCCCTGAAGGTAATTTTAGCCTCACCTTACTACTCTAGCCTACTTTGTAAAAATTATAATATGATCCTCCCATTTTTCTCTTCATTTTGAGATTAAATAGTTATTAATGAAGTTAGTGCTGCAATTGTGGAGTTCAGGTAGAGTGAAGAATCCCAATTTTATGGAGCATGCTTTATCAGCTTGCAGCAAGGATGATCAGCTAGTAGTGGTACGTTATACCTGTTGGATATATTATAAGTTTAAACATAAATGTTAATTTTAAAATTTAGTGGCTGCCGTTTCTAAAATATCCTTTTCAAAGAAAAAAATAAATTCTTCTAACTGTTTTTGTAACTTCCAAAAACAGTTGGTTCCTTGTATATCTCTGTGAAACAGAACGATTTTTATATCCAGAAGAAGGAAGAAAGATTGGGAGGGAAGAAAAGAGATTTCCGTAAAAAAATATATATATACACCACAATATTATCCTTTTGAGAGTTACATATTTTCATATGTATTTGTGAACACGGTGCACTACGTGTCTTCCCTAGACGTTGTTAGGGAATAAACCCTAATTACGAGTATGGCAAAACAAATAGCAACGAATAATAAAGCAAACACACACAAAAGATACAAGATTTTACGTGGTTCACTCTCAATGTGAGAAGCTACATCCATGGCCGCTGAGGGATGTGAGTTGTATTTTTGAGCCGTAATGGACCGACCGTTAATACCTGCACACAAGGAGGCCATACGACTTTAGAACAACGTTTTCATGCCTCGCAATTTTCAAGCGAGTTGTTTCCATATTTTCGTTATTGTAGATTCCTTATGTGTTTTTCGTCTATCTTTTCTTTGGACTGAAATTATTTATAATTATGTGATATATAAATTTATGATAAAACTAAACAATATTCCTAACTATGCATACATACCTACCTACATGTTAGCACAAGATGAGCTGATGAAATAGAGTTAGATATGTCTATTATATAATCTAATTGATGAATATTTTTTGTGAAGGGCTGTCAATCTGGTGTCAGATCTGTATATGCAACCACTGATCTCCTTAAAGCTGTGAGTTCCTTAATTTTCTCAATTTCTCCTCACTTTTAGCTTATGTTGGTTTTTTTAATTATTTTTCTGCCTGATTAAAACTCATGCTTATTTTCTTTCAAATGTACCAAAATTTGAGAATAAATGCAACAAATTAAAGCTCACGACTCTGCCACAAATTAGTAATCCCACTTTTCTTTTTGAGACATCCCAAATTAAGAGTCGACTTTATTTTTTCTTTCTCTGACGTAACCTAATAACTAAATTCCACGATATTGAACCAGTCTCAAACATGTATATATGGACTATAAATTTTAAATGGAGGGATTATATATCAAATATAACAAGTTAAAAAAATGATTTAACAATTTATTAAATTAAAATTAATGTTATCTCAAAAATTAAATTTTGAAAGTGTTGCTTAGACCAACTCCAAGCACGCGGACAAAGTGTATCTTGGCCAGTTTTCCCAAGCAATACCAATCCAACACATCGGCCAAAATAGGTAAAACTCATTATAACCCAAAAGTTGCTCCCAACTGACCAGAATTTGCCTAGTGATGGCTGCTATATCTATTGTTCCAGTTGCAAGGCTTTTGTCGACCCAAGTCACCAGTTAATTGGTGCGTCTCTAACCATTGTGATTAAAATGTTAAAAAAGAAATTGGCAATAAGTGGAAACTGAAATTTAAAATATATATGTATTGAAATTAAAAAAATATTACATGTTAATTAAAAGTACTAATTAATTGTTACACAATTGAAAGTGAAGTAAATTAAACCATTAATTGCAATACAAAATTACACCCAAGCGAGAGTAATACTCAAGTTGGAGAAATGTAAAATGATTTACTATACGAGGTAAATGGATATTTATAGGGGGAATGAGAAATATCTAAAATTAGGTCATCAATACCTAATACCTAATAGGGAAATGGCTAAGCCCAAGTGATGTCTTATGACCTAAGAGCACCCCCTTTACAAATTCTTCCTATAATGCCCCTTCTAGAAGGCTTCTTACTAACCCTATACTACAAAACAAAAGAATGCGATAAAAATTAGAGAAAACTCATGAAAATAAAAGGACTAAAAATACTAAAATAACGTTGAAGCTTCACTAGTTTCCATCGGAAAGATAAAAACAAATCTAACTCATAGTGGAACTGATGTGAAACGCAACGGAATTTACACACTTTAATTACACATACACATGAATGAAATGCTGAAATATGAAATCTCCATTAATTCTCTCTCCAAAATCTCTCTAAAACAAAATAATAATATTGAAAGTTAAGCACCTAGGAGCCTTTTTATGAGCACAAAGATCCAAAAGCCTAAAATACCCTAAATAAGTAAATGAAGAAAATATAAATGAAATAATATAAATAAATGACACGCTCCTGTGTCACTCTCCCCCATCCAAAGCATTGTCATATCCTGTTGGAGATGGTCATAGAAGTCCCAGTCAATATGCTGCAACGTTGCCTCAGTTATCCATGAGTCGTCACTCTTAGGGTGTCCCAACCAATGGATCAGATAATGGACAAGGGGGCTTGTAGGCGTCAAAGTCGTCTTCGAGTTCAAAATGCCCTCGATACGGTCAACATGTGAGCTAACTGGCTGCGCCGGATCCACGAGTAGGGGTATTGGGCGAACATGTGATTCTCGACATGTTGTTAAATCGGCCACATTAAATGTGGGATGTGTCTTGAAACCTTCGGGTAGGGCGTGCTCATATGCATTATCGTCACAACGACGAAGAACAGGGACGGGACCAAATCGGAGCATCTGTAACTTGGTGGCTTTGACCACCTGCCGCTCTCGCCGAAGATATACCATAACAAGATCTCTGGGCTGAAAAGCAAGGATTGACGACGAGAATCTGCCTGCTCCCTATAATAAGCATGCATACACTGTAAATGCATCTGCACATCGTCATGGATGGAGAACATTTTGATAGCAAAATCAGTAGTTATAGGGCTCACTGTCATAGTGGGGGGGGGGGGGGTCTCTGCCTTATCAACGGGCAATAAAGGAGAGGATCGCAAAACAATCTGAAAATCTGAAACATCAGTAGAACTACCTCCAAAGTCTTATGTGAATCACCAGTTAAACACATTAAGAGATTGTCCAAACTCCGATTGACCACCTCGGTCTGACCATCCGTCTGTGGGTGAAAATATGTGAAAAATTGAAGCGTATGTCCCAACAATTTCTAGAGGGTCCGCCAAAAGTGTCCTGTGAAACAAACATCCCTATCAGATGTAATACTCCTCAGGACGCTATGTAAATGGACAATCTCGCGGGTAGAGAGTGGCAACATCTGAAGCATCCGAAGTCCCCGAACATGGAATGAAATGGATCATCTCAGAAAATTGGTCAACCACCACAAGCACAGAATCATGCCTCTTCGTTGTCTTAGGTAACCCCACGATAAAGTCCATAGAAACGTCAATCCACGGTCGATTAGAAATATGTAGGGGGTATACAAATCGGCATTAGTATGTTATCCCTTCGCCGTCTGACAGGTATAGCAATATTGAATGTGTTAACCTCCCTCCTCATGGTAAACCAATAGAATCACTCATGCAGTGTAGCTAAGTTACGAACGACACCCAAATGGCCAGCTAGGGCCTCACCATGGAGCTTCGTGATGATCTTCTCTCGCAAAGAAGAAGCAGGGATGCACAATGCTTTGCCACGATACAAGTGCCCATCCTGCAGTAAGTAGTCGCCCTGAACGCCATGCTGATGGCCACATGCCTTCATACTCAACCCAAATAAGGTGTATGTCGCATACAAATCTCGAATCGTAGAAAAGCCGAAGACTGACCCCAGAATGGTGACTAAGGCATGAGACCTCCTACTCTGGGTCATGTTTTAAAAATCACTTGAGGCTTACGCCTCGAGGCGAATTACAAAAAAATTGCCTTAAGGCTTAAGCCTCAGGATTGAATTTGAGGCTTACACTTCAATGCGCCTCACGCCTTTTTGCCCAGGCGCGAAAAAAAGAAAACCGTTGTTCTTCTTCCATCACAAACTATGTTTTTTTGTTATTTTAATATATGTCGATAATTGATATATCTATACATATCTTGTAGATAATGCAAAAATTAATTATATTTATTTTATTACCCCCCCCCCCCCATATATATATATATCTAGGAAGCACGGACTCGACACGTAATACGGGATACGTCTCGATTCGGGATACGGGATACGTGATTTTTCCAAAATGTAGGATACGGATACGCTAGGATACGTTAAATATTTATTATTTATTTTATATATATTAATGATAAACTTGATAAAATGAAACTAAAGCATTAAACACAATTATATTAAAGTGCTCAAATATGTTGATTGTTATCACCAAACAAACACCATTACAATAAAACATCATTAACATAAAAGGTTGTTCCAACAAAAACATAAAGCAAAAATAAAGATAATATCCTTAGCATAAAATAAGATAGAGAGAAGCCTCCCGAGAGCATCCCGGCTTCGTAGTATCTCAATCACTAAGTAGACCCAATATCAACGACATCATCATCTCCGTCAACCACATCATCAAGTACCATAAAAAAGGATTCAAACAGTCAGATGCAAAGGTTAAAAATAACACAGCTAAGAGTGAAAACAGTTAAAGAAAACAATACAGTTAAAAACAACATAGATAAAAAAAAGAATGAAAACATAAAAAAAGTTAAGAAAAAAAATCAGAAAACAGTACAGCACATTCAAAGAATGAAAAACAAACAACACAGTTAAAAAAAAACATAGTAAAGGAAGAAAAATAATTAAAGAATAAAAAAAACACAGTTAAAAAAAATAAAAAAAAATAAAAAAACACAGTTAAAAAAATAAAAAAAAATAAAAAAAATAAAAGAAACGTATCCTAAAAACGTATCCAAAACGTATCCTAACGTATCCCCAGCGTATCCTAGCGTATCCCCAGCGTATCCTAACGTATCCTGCCCATTTAACAATTAAATAAAAATTAGGATACTCTAGGATTCGCGTATCCTAGCGTATCCTAGCGTATCCTAACGTATCCCGTATCCTATACGTGTCCAACAAAAATTCGCGACCTCCCGAGAGTATCCGTGCTTCATAGATATATATACACACACACACACATACTAATCAATTAATTATACATACTAATGATATGTATTTTTTCTTTTCTTTTCAAATTCACTGTTTCTTTTAAAGGTTAAAGAGCTCTTCATTTATCTAAAACTGCATTTAACTTAAAAAATTGTTGTTTTAATCTACTAACTCTTATTCTTTGTTCCTTTTTTTTTGTTTTAAAATTGCACGTAACTTATACTATTTACTATTTAAACTTAAAAGAAATTTTCAAAAAATAATCAATATGTCATATTATAAAATAACCAATATGTGAATGAAACTTAAAAAACTGATTTTGTCAATTTGATTTTGCATTGATTAATTTATTGTCATATAATAAAATAACCAATATGTGAATGAAACTAAAAAGAAATGATTTTGTCAATTTGATTTTGCATTGATTAATTTGTTGTCATATTATAAAATTAACAATATGTAAATGAAAAAAAATTAATTTTGCATTGATTGATTTATTGTCATATTGTCAGATAACCAATATGTTGAATCGATTTCATCAAATTATTTAAGGAAACGTAAGTCATCTTGGGAAACAAAAAAATGTTTAACTATGTGAGAAAGCCCTCAAAGATATTTTTTTTGCAGTTTATTTATATTTCTTTGTTTCTTTATTATTTAGGGTTTTATTGGTATATTTTAATATTATTTTGCTCTTTTATTTTTTTTTGTGAGGCTTACGCCTCGTCTTGCTGGGGCCAAAATGCCTCACTTCACTTCGCGCTTTTTTAAACATTGCTCAGCGCGTTTGCGACCAGGTTCTCTCAACCGAACTTGTACTGTATGTGGAAGGTGAACTGCTGAAGAAAGCTAGTCCACTTGGTGTGTCGGTCATTGACTTTCTTCTGGTAGTTCATGAAACTGAGGGCCTCATGATCTGATTTAATGACAAACTCCCGGTGAATCAAATAGGGCTACCGATGCTTGACCTCCTGCAACATTGCATAAAATTCCAAATCATAAGCAAAATAGTTGCTAACATAAACAACAAGTTTCTGATTAAAGTAAGCAACGGGACGGCCATTCTGACTGAGAACTGCACTAATACCAAATTTACTGATCTTGCAAATCAACTCAAACAACTGGGTGAAGTCTGGTAGTGCTAGAATGGGAGGGGACGTCATCTTAGACTTGATGAGCTGGAAAGCTGACTCAGTCTCATCTGTCCAAGCAAATTCAGTCATGGACGTGCGCATCAACGCAAAACTGGACCCCTCAATGAATCATTGATAAAAACGGGCCAGTCCGTGGAAACTGCGGACCTGAGAGGCAATGGTTGGTATAGGCCACTTTTGAATAATCTGAACCTTCTCGCTGTCATCATGCACTTCTCCCGAGACTATATAACCTAGAAAAGTAACATCTGGCACAATGAAAGAACACTTTTTCATCTGGAGAAAAAACTCGTGTTGAAGAACCTCCAATATTTGTCTGACATAGTCCCTGTGCTCCTCTGTAGAACCATTAATCAAAATGTCAACAAAATACACAACGATGAACTTACCCAAGAAAGGGGCGCATGATCCGTGTCATAACACGCATGAATGTGGATGGGGCATATGACAATTCGAAGGGCATGACGGTCCACTCATACAATCTGTCCTTCGTTTTGAAGGCGGTCTTCCATTCATCCCCAAGCCGTATACAAATCTGATGGTACCCACTCTTCAAATCAAGCTTGGAAAACGCGGTGACGCCACGAAGCTAGTTAATCTTATCGTCTAACCTTAGGATGGGAAAATGTTACTTGATTGTGATCTTATTCACAACTCGGTTGTCGACACACATCTGCTAACTACCACCCTTCTTCGGCATTAATAAGGCAGGCACGACACAAGGGGACATACTCTTTCGTACGAGATTACGGTCTCATAACTCTGACACCCGTCGCTGGAGCTCGGCTGGTGACATCCTGTAATGGGGGAGGTTAGGTAATTGGGCCCCTGGAACAAAATCAATCGCATGTTGTATGTCCCTTAATGGTGGAAGGGAATCAGGTGGTGCGCATACAATTTGGAACAACGCCAAGATATCATGAAGGGCCTTTACGACACTCAAGGGGCCAACAAGAGCTTAACACAACCCCTGCTCGAGGTCATTGACAAGTAGTACAGGTTCCAGGGACATAAGTCGATCGGGGAGTCTGCGATGCGACATGGGGTCAAGGACCACTTCACGACCCTCATGTATATAAATTAGTAAGTGTTTAAAAAACCAACATGCATACTAGCATGATCAAATTGTCAGGGTCGGCTTAAGAGGAGGTGGCACACGTTCATATCAAATATCGTACACATGACCTCATCTGAATATGACCCAATGGTGAATGGTACGAAACATTGTCCCGTGAGGCGCACTTTATCTTTGGATCCTTACCATCCAATCTTACACGGAGTCTGGATGCGTTGGACACGAAGATCCAGATGCTCCACTATCTCTCGATTGACGAAATTGACACTAAAGCCACTGTCAATTATGATGTTACACAACCGTCCCTTCGCAACACATTGCGTGTAGAATTAGCTATGCCGTTGCGACTGGTCTGTCGACGTGACGGCTGAACTGGATACAAGGGAAAATGGGAGAATGAGGGCGCGGTGATGGGAGAGTAGGTTAGGGAAGCCATGGTGTGGCTGGCCATTAGGGTTGTTTTGGGTGTGGGGATAGGGTAGAGGACTGTTTCGTCAACAAACGAATCTGATTTTGACTGTGGGTGACGCGCCTACAGTAAATGGAGGCACAAACGCTAACAGGGACCATCAGGTTAATAATGGGTTCGAGACCCAACAGCTGGACGGTGACCGGAAAAGTCCCTTTGTGGCCACCTCGATGAGAGATTGTTCAGGTCAATTGGGGCTGGGCAAAATTTTGTTAGTTAATGGCAGTTTAGTGGAGCGGTTGAGGGCTGGAGGTGTGCCGGAGTGGGTTGGGGTCAGAAGAGGGGTTCTCCGGATGGATCGGGGGTCATTGCTTAGTGGGGGTAGTTGGCTGGAGGCTGGAAAAAGGTGGAGGGGTCGGCTGGAGATGTCAGGCATCTGGGGCTGTTAGCCGGGGGTTGGGAAGGCTTGTGATGGAATGCCAGGGCAGGTAGGGTTTCTTCAGGGTTTGGGTGAGAGAGTTCTGAGTCGGGTCTTGGGTTTGATGGGGTTTTGAGGGTGGTCGGAGGAGGCTGGCCCACTAGGGGTTGGGGCTAGTGTCCAGGCAGCGGCGATGCTGCTGCTTCACTTCAGTAGTGGACAATGGTTGCACCTAGGTTGCACCTAGGTTGGCTTGGATCAACTCACCAAGTCCGTGATCCACTTGGGATTGTCTTTCAGTACCTTCTTGCACTCGTCGAACTTGATGTAATCCTCATCTCAATAAAGTATGCCTATTTGACAAATTTTACATCATCCTTACCCACAAGTTTTCCTAGTGCTCTATTCATCCTATTGATGTCGGTCGTCTATCGACTTGCTACAGAACCGGTGGCCCGGGGATTGGTACCTTCAATGCGTTGAAAAACATGGTGATTTTCTCTTTAAACAAAAGTCGTTTCCGATTTATGCCATCAATGGAGCACTTGGAAGCCTCTAGCCAACAGTGACATTATAGTATGGTTGCTAACAATCTTGGACTCAAAATCGATAATTGAGTATGGAGCCAATACCAATATAATAGAACGGTGGCTAACACTTTTGAAGGTTTGCGACTCAAAATACTTTTGTTTAAGCGAGTGGATAGAAAACAAAACTCATATATTGAGTTGGTTGGGATCTCTGTATAATTTGAATTTATGATGACTTGTATATATAATTTTAAAGAAGCTAGACGTTGAAAAGAGTTGTTGAAAATATTGCATCCAAGTGGCAATGCCATGAAACTTTGCGGGCAACAAAGGCTGTGCAAAATGGTCCTTTTTTACACAACACACACCTTTATTTATTTCAAGACAGTTGCAAAATGGCCAAAGCCAAATATAATTTAGGCGGACTTGTAAAATCGCCAAAACTTCAGTGTTGGTCTTAGAAAATATTCTTTCCGACTTTAAGTTTACTTGCGAAAACATAAAAGTTGTTGGGGCTAAAATGTACAATTTTTGTGTCACTATTAATATTGTCAAATATGAACGCATCGATTTAACTTGCAAAGTTTGTTGGTTCAACTGCAGTACATATTTTGGAATTTGACTCATTGGATGCTAGACCCTTGCCCAAAAAAAAAATAAAAAAATAAAAATAAGAGACTTGTAAGAATTACCTTTTTGCGGAATAACCCAAGAATTGAATATCCATTTGTTGATACGAGCCAAGCGTCACTCCATTAACATCACGCATTCTTCAAGAACGAGATTATTTCTGTGTATGTTTCCAACGTCGTGAATAGTCGTAGGATTGGCTAAGAATACTCATTTGATATTCACGTCAAGAGTTAGGGTGAAAACCCTAGAAAGAGAACTTTTAGAGCATCGACAATGGTGGGTGCTTTCAATTTGTAAAACCACCATTTACTTTTATACATTTACCTTTTGTCAATGGTGATAGCTATAGTTTTGAGTGTCAAAAAGAGAATGGAACTTCATACGAACTACATTAGTTCGTAGGTAGTTACTATGAAATAATGTAGTTCATAAGAGCTAGAAATGTGCAATTTTTTTAAGACATATATTTGTTTCGAACATTATATGTTCATGAGAATTCATATGGTCTGTTGTTGGTATTATCATCTACACCAATTATACCCTATTTGGTCCACCAGTGTGTGTATACCATTTGGTAAAACTACTACTCATCTACATCCATCTTAGAGAGTTACTTCTGGTAGAGAATTAATGTTTTTGAATTATTTATGAATTTTCTGCAGAATATCCTCTTATATAGACAATGAAGAATCCCAATTAGATTGGGTTTAGGAGATAGTAATTAAAATATAGTGGTATTTGGTGTAGGGATACTGCACCAAGGAGACTTAATCTTGTCCATACTCTTAATTAACCTTTTTGGGTTGGGATCCACCAACCACGTAGGCAGATTATGGGTATGGTTTCCGAAAATTAGCAAGACTAATTAAAACCAATGTGCTTGAAATAGTTATGATATTCGACTGCTGTTTACAGTAAAATCAATTTTCCTTGAAATATTTGGTTTCTAGTCTTTCTTTTTTGGTTTGAACTTTAACAACTTTAACCCCCCCCCAAAAAAAAAAAAAAAAAATGGCGAGATTGTATATGTAGCAGAAGTGCCACTTATTCTTAATGTTTTAGCACCAACCTTGTCAGCTCCATGGTGTGATTTTTTTTTTCATTTTTGGCGATATATCCCCCAAACTAATTGATGTAATAGGCCTCATCTGCGATAGATTATTTTCTGCTAACTATGAACTATTATCTATATGACAAAGTTATTTTTATATAGACATAATTGAAATTGCAATCCATGAATATATGAATCATCACAGTTCACTAAAGAAAATAGAAAATGATAGACACCACCATAGGTTTGGTGCTACTAAATGATTACTACGATAGAACCACACCATGATACAACTCTGGAAAGCATTGGTTAGTGCTGATATCCGTGTTTCTGTCACGACTCGAAGATAATACATCTAAAATGGAACTATTTTGATGTTTTTATATATACTCGTTGAAAAAGACCAAGGATTGTTCTCTTTAACAAGCCCAGAAGAGAGCCTACAAAGTTGCTAGCTTAATATGAAGCCATGTCCTTTGGTGAGATAATACGTGTGTGTGTATGTAAGAATGGCCGACTTTGTTTCTTCCTTTTGGCTACATAAGTTAAAACTTTATTGCTTATGAATTTGCAGGAGTTCAAGCATGTGTACAACATGGGAGGTGGATATCTTGCATGGGTAGAGAATGGATTAGCTGTCAAGAAACCAAAAGAAGAGCTCTAAGTATTTGCTCTGCCCTTGTATTGTATCTGTGGAGTGTACAAGTCTACTAATTTATGCAGAACTTTGATAATATCCAGTCTATATAACAAATTTCAGAGTTTTCTTTTATTTTGTTTTTGTCATGCAAAAAGGATTACAAAGAACTAGACAACTCGATAACACAAAAAATGAAAGCTGAGTTTATGAGGGGTAGCCAAATATTAGAAGCCAGGGAAGTAGTATATACTATGGATTTTAATCTCCATATTGCAAATAGAACACACAGGGTCCTTGATTTTCTTTTTCCAAAGGGTCACACTGATAGCTATAGTGTAATTGCAGCCTTTGCATGCTGCATTTGAATAACGGGAAAGTTAATGGTATAAAATTTCTCTAGAAAAGGAGAATTACTTTTCTTTGTATATTTGATTGATAACAGTTTCTTAGAGAAAAGTGACACAATTGTCTATTTAGTTGTTAGGCAAGTTACCAGACAGTTACACATTTTTAAAATTAATTTATTAAACATTTTTAATTTAATGTTGCACATACCACACATAATGAAATGACTAAATTATATTAAAATTTTAAAATTGGGGTTTTCTAACACTCTTGTTCAAAATTAAAGAAAAAGCATCCAAATGTTAATATATTAGGGAAAAGAATAAAAAAAGCTCGACAAGCAAAATCATTGTTGAAACTATAACCACCCACAGGGGCGGGAAGTACAAACACCATAGTGCCTATATAGAATAGTAATGCATACCATGCAATGAATGCCTTGATCTTGAAGGCCTTCAAAATTGTTGGAATTATTTTCTTGACAGTATACCTTAAGTTAATCCATAGTTTTGAATGATAAAGATGGGTCTATTGTAGTTCATTCATTTTGTTCCGTTTTCATAGCTTCGAATATGGATGTAGTTCATCATTTTGTTTCCATTTCATAGCTTCAATTTTCCTTTCGGTTCTATTGCTTCTGGTTTGAAGCCATTGCATTTATAGTCTCAACATTCGAAGAGCAACAACGAGGTTTCCTAGTAGTTGGTCATGCCAATGAGATGCCTCGACTACTCTCGTAACGAAATCTTCAATTTCGTTAGTTTTGAATATTATTTCAATGCCAATTGTGTCCTCCATGTCATCATCGGTGTCCTTTATATGAAAAAAAGACATGGAGAACAATAATCCATAAACAATACCAAATGAGAATGAAAGGATGCATCTGATTGGCATTGAAATAAATGAAGGACATAATCCATAAACAAAACTAACTCCACAACTAATGATAAATGAAGTACAAAGTATCTGGAAACAACTACTAATAGAAGATGGGCGACATGTCCGGCTGAGATAAATGAAAGGATGCATCTGATCTGAAAGAAATGGAGGCGTCTACCAAATAAGTTTTGTAATCATCCACAACAACTGCAACAATGCCAAATGAGAATGACCTCCTAAGCTAGACCTCCCTGTGTGAAAAACGGGTCAGAGCCCGAGAAAACAGTTTAAAAATATTTGCAAGTATTTAAAATGCATATTTAACAGATATTATATACACGTTAGTTTCACGGCTCTCACTTGAGGTCCTCACCCTCAACTAGTGTGCACGCCTAACGTATATTACCCATACAACAACTACTGATAGTTCTATGTCTATTAGACATTTATGAATTTTCTCATTTAGGGTTAAGTTCCCATATATTTAAATTAATTTAGATATCACTATCTTTCTCATCTATTAAGCACAAACAGTAGAATTAACTCACAAGTATATATACACATGTCATTCTAATTATATATATACTAATATAATACCCCTAGGCTGAGCTGCGGTGCATGCATACTCTGCTATCAAGTCCTGGTACATCATGTACAAATAGAGGACTAATGGTCCAAGATCACTCTAAACTAGAAATACAAATCACACATATTGGAGGCGAACATAGTCCTAGGCCTTTGGGCTACGCACATACCTACGCAACTAAATGACCGGGCACACCTTCATTCACACAAGTGGTGCTCATCCCTAAGTTCTATGTTATGAGGTACGAGTCAAAATCCCCCAAGATGGCTCATCAAGATAAAATTGTCCCCTTTCCAAACTTCCCACGATAGCAAGTAGCGTAGGTATGTCATACACATAATAAGTCACACATTAGGTATTCACATAACTTATGTATATACATGCAATTAAGGTAAGCCCTTACCCCTTAATATATTCTGTATGTAGTCTACACAATTCTCTTATAGCCTACGTATTATTAGCATACCGCTAAACTTCTTATTTGTATCAACTCGAGTGTTTCCCTTTATTTAGAAAGTTACCGATTGTCCCTTAAGTCTATTCAGTAGCTATCTCACTCATTCCCTATTCATCTAAATCATCGTTTCCATCGAAATCCCAGGACAAGATATCATTCTCCGAATTAAGTTTCCATTATTCAATAATACTTAATTAAACTTAGCCCTTGTATCCCCCTTATGTGACAAAGTCTAATACCCAATATGGGCCTACTGGTATTTTTAAAATGACTCTCTTTATTTTTGAAAATCATCTCAAAAGTTAATTCAGTCTTTTTTTGCGAGTTCTAATTAAAAAGGGAGAAAACTATCAGATTCTGGGGAGTCGAATCAATTCGCCCTTGGACCGAATAGATTCGCTTGCTTAATCAATTTGGCTAAGGAGCCGAATCGATTCATAGTAGCAGGTTTTCATCTCCTTCCTTAATCTGCTACTGGTTTCACCATTTTTACACATCCAAACCTACATTACACAATCCCATACTCCCAACCAAACCTACCAAACATTATCCCAACCTATATACATGATTTCTAATGTTTTATAATCACCAAATCATCAAGGAAAATCATATAATTGGAATTAAATCAAGACATGTATCATCAAGAACCTTTATAAAACCCATATTTCTTCATATTTAATCATCAAAAATTCATCCAACTTGTCATATTACATAAGGGATTAAATTTCAATATTGATTCAACCTAAAACATGATTTAATTTCCCAATTGAGTCATCAAAACACATGAAATTAAGATATTAAACATCCTATTCTAACCTGGATGATGCATCCTTCTTGAATTAAGCAAGATAAGTACTTGCCTTTGTGTGTAGGTCTGAATTCCACGAAATTACTTATAGGTTTGTGTTCCTCTCCCTCCGATCTATGCAACAGTGGTGTTTTGGTTCAAGAATTGTGTTGGACGGTCTTGGGGCTCTCTCAGGGCTCTCCTTCTTACTCTCTTGATAACCTCTCTAAGTTTGGTTCACGTAACCCTAACTTCTACCATTCCCAATCTGATTTACACTTATTAAATTCGTGGTTCTCCCTTCCTTAAAAATACAAGTGACTAAGATACCCTCCCAGGGTGTAGGTTTGGCCTAAAATTGTCTCGGGATCTAAACTAAATATTAACCTTTATCTTGCTAATTGATATTTATTATCCCGGATGAATTATTCTAGTATAATTTAATTAATCCCAATTTAATTCACAACTTATCCAAATATAAAAATCATTACAAATAAGGGGTGTTACATACTTCCCCCATTAAAACGAAATTTCACCCCGAAATTCGAAAAAAGAAAATACTTGGTATGAATAACTCTGGGTATCTCTTGCGTATCTCATCCTCACGCTTCCAAGTGGACTCATCGGTATTATGATTCCCCCACTGAACACGTACAAGCGGTACTACCTTCGACCTCAATCTCCTCTCACTATGGTCTAAGATAGTGAGTGGTCTCTCCTTGTACAAAATATTAGGCTGTAAGTCTATCTCCTTCAGTGCAATGTGAGTGTAATCCAACTCATCTCGTAGGTATTGCCATAACGAAGAAATATGGAACACATCATGAATACGGTGCAAGTGCTCCGGCAATCCAAGTCTATACGCCACTAGCTCAATCCGCTCGATGATAGAAAATGGGCCAACGTACCTTGGTGCCAATTTCTCCTTCTTCCCAAACCTCATTATCGCTTTCATAGGGGATACACGCAGTAGCACCTGATCCCCCATATCAAACTCCAGAAAGGATCGCTTAACATCGACATAACTCTTCTGTTTGTCCTGAGCTATCTATATACGACTCCGAATCATCTCTATCCTAGATCAACTCTGGCCCAAGTAGCTTGTTGTCTCCCGCCTCCAACCAACAAGCTGGAAAACGACACGGTCTGCCACACATCGCCTCAAATGGATCCATGCCAATAGTGAACTAATATGAGTTGTTATAGGCAAACTCCACCAGTGGAACGTACGGATCCCAACCTCCCTTAAAATCCAGGATACACATCCGTAGCATGTCCTCCAATATTTGATTAGTTTGCTCAGTCTGGCCATCCATCTATGGGTGAAAGGCCGTACTCAACTGCAACTCCGAGCCCATAGCCTCCTGGAAGCTCTCCCAAAAGCGAGACACAAAAATCTTGACCCTGTCAGACACAATATCGAGGGGCACTCCGTGTAACTGTACAATCTCAACAATAAAAATCTGCGCATACTGAGCTATAGTGTAATCTATCCAGACTGGCAGGAAGTGGGCTACCTTGGTCAACCAATCCACTATCACCCATATAGAATCATGACTCCTCTGAGAAGTAGGCAACCCAGTAATAAAGTCCATGAAAATGCTCTCCCATTTCCACATAAGAATTTCCAACGGCTGTAGGAATCCCGCTGTCTCCGATGGTCCACCTTTACTAGCTGACAAGTGGTTCACCTCGAGACGAACTCAATGATATCTCTCTTCATCCCACTCCACCATTATTGTCGTCTCATATCTTGGTACATCTTATCCCCTCCAGGATGTATCGCAAATCGGGACCCGTGTGCCTCTGCCATCACATCATGTCCTAAGTCCTCCCCCTCAGGAATTACCAACCTCCCATTAAATCGCAAACCTCCCTTTGAACCAATGGATTATGACTCGGCTCCCCTAGGTAATAGCTGTCTAATACGCTCCTGACAAAACGGATCCGTCGCCTGTGCCTGTACCACCCTCATGACAATCTGGGGTGTGACGGTCATAATTGACATGAACGATCTGGCCACTGCATCCTGATGGCCCAGATCCTATTTTTCCTTCCACACCTCGGATACCTCCCCCACTGGTCTACGGCTCAACGCATCGGCCACCACGTTGGTCTTCCCCGGGTGATACTGGATCTCAAACTGATAGTCTTTTACAAATTCAAGCCACATGCGCTGATGCATATTCAACTCTCTCTGAGTGAACAAATACTGTAGCAACTTGTGATTTGTGAACATGTGAAATTTCTCCCCCAACTGGTAATGTCTTTAAATTCGGAGGGCAAACATGACTGTCGCTAGCTCCAAGTCGTGGGTGGCGTAATTACTCTCGTGAGACTTAAGCTTGCGGGAAGCGAAAGCTATAGTCGGATCTTCTGGCTGAAGTACTCCCCCAAGTCCCTGTAGGGATGCATCAGTGTAAACTAGGTATTCCACTCCTGGCTTGGGTAGAGCGAGAATTGGTGCTGAAGTCAACTTGTCTTTCAGCTCATCGAGAGCCAACTGACAAGCTTCATCCCAGATGAACGACACCCCTTTGTGAGTCAAGTTAGTCAAAGGACCCGCAATCTTAAAAAACCTTCTAATAAACTGCCTGTAATATCCCACCAAACCTAAGAAACTACATACCTCCGTCGGTGTCATGGGTTGTTCCCACTCCCTCACCACTGACACCTTTCTCGGGTCCACTGATATCCCCAACTCCGAAACAATATGCCCCCAAAACTGCACCTCACGTAACCAGAACCCACACCTTTTAAACTTTGCATATAGCTGTTGCTCACGCAGTGTCTGTAAAACTCTACGCAGATGCTCGACATGCTCCTCCTCTGTCTGAGAATATATCAGGATGTCATCTATAAAGACAATGCCAAATTGATCTAGGAACTCTCTGAACACCCTATTCATCAAGTCCATGAACACAACTGGTGCATTGATTAACCTGAATGGCATAACCCACAACTCGTAGGACTCGTATCTCGTCAAAAAGGCCGTCTTTGACACATCCTGCTCACTGATACACAACTGGTGATACTCGGATCTCAAATCTATCTTCGAGAAGTAGGCGTATCCTCTCAACTGATAGAATAAGTCATCGATTCGAGGAACGAATACTTATTTCGTATCGTGACTTTATTCAGCTCCCGGTAATCCACACACAAGCGTAAAGTTCCATCTCTTTTCTTTACAAACAATACAGGGGCACCCCATGGTGACGTACTACGACGTATAAAACCCCTCCCCAACAGATGCTCAATTTGATCTCGTAGCTCCCTTATTTTCATAGGAGCCATACGATACAGTGCACGAGCTATCGACCGAGTGCTCGACGCCAAATCAATGAAGAACTCAATCTTTTTACTAGGGGAAGTCCCGGTATCTCCTGAAACAAATCGGCAAACTCACATACTACTGGGATCGATTCAAGTGAAATCACCACCCCTTGAGAAGTCTCCTCCTCTATGTAGTAAAAATGAGTGGATGACCCTCCCTCGGGACAAGACATCGCCACTAAAAACATCTCCATGTCGGGGATTGCAAAAACTATGCTCCTACTATAGCAGTCAATCATGTCCCTATACTCAGTTAGCCAATTTATGCCTATGATGGTGTTGTACTCTGACATATCTAATACAAGCATATCAACAGGTAAACTAATCTCCCGATATCTATACTCACTCCCCAACAGATAAAGAAAATCAACGTCCCATTACCCAATGGTGAGTCTACACATATAACTGTACCATCTGCAGTATCTAATAACCCTGCAGCGCATGCAAATCTAGTGGTTATGAATGAGTGAGAATCCCCAGTGTAAAAAAAATGCACCCAGAAATGCCATGGATAAGAAACATACCCTCAACAGCGGGTGGAGCCTGTGGTGTTGCAGCTTGGTGGACGTGATATACGCACCCATACTGTAGTTGCTCCTGCTGGGGTGGAGTTTCTGGAACTACTGATGCTACAGGTAAGGCTCGTATGAGTGCTGGTGCTGGGATGGCGGTGGGGAAGATATGTCTCTGAGGCTCCTAGCAGCCTCGCTGCTGCTGCTGAACCCGACCCTTATTAAGGCAATCATGTCACTTAGGGCCAGTCCTGACACAAATGAAACACCTGCCCGTAAAATTACCTCCCCTCTGTCCCTGCTGGCTTCGACCCTGCTGTCCATTACCTCCCCTCCCTTGGCCCTGATGAAATCATCGCTGGCCTGGCTGGCTTTGCCTATATCACTATGTCCCTGCCGATAATCCCTAGAATGGAACCTCTTAGTAGCATCCCCCTGGTTGGGACCTTTCTCACCCTGCCTCTTCTGAATCTGTGTTGGATGTGCCCTGCCGGTGCTACTACCCTTAATCCTGCCCTGTTGGCTGGACTCTCCTACTCGCTTACTCCCCTTAACATGGAAGCGGTGGTCCTGACAATGTGATAAAGAAACATTCAGTACCTCCGTGTAGGTCTTCAGAGTTGGATTATCCAACAGGTGCTGTCGGATCCTCCAAGTGAGGCCATATGTAAACAACTATATCTTCTTCTCCTCAGTCGGTACCTCTTTTGGAATGAAGTTAGTCAACCTCGTGAATTCTTCCTCATACTCAGCAATGGTCTTCCCCTTCTGGGTGAGATCTAGTAGTTTCCGCCTCATCTTTGTCTGGAGGGCGGATGGAAAATCTTTGCGGTCAAACCGCTTCCAGAACTCCTATATTGGCATACTGTCTCTCTCCTTCATGGTGGTAACAGACTCCCACCACTTCAGTGCTTCCCCAACTATCTTAAACGTAGTTAGATACTTCCTTTGGACGTTTGTGCACTCGTAAATCCTCAGATGACTCTGGATGTCTTTCTTCCACTAGCTCGCAACTACCATGTCTGAACTCCTATGGAACTTGGGAGGGTGTGCCTTTTGGAAGGCATCTCTAACTCGTTCCCAAGCAAAAGATAATGCCTCAATATGAGATGGGGCCTGATCCTGGGGTGGTACCTTCTGTACTACAACCAACGCTGCATTAACTGCCCGTGCAACTATGACGACCACCTCTGCAACATTCATGGTACCTTAAGCTGGAGCTAAGTGAGGCTCTGGATGTGCCTCTGGGTTGGCTCATGTGGCACGTCAAGGAGGCATCTGAAACGAGATTTTTTTTCCATCAGTCCACAATTCAATATGTCTTAAAATAGCTGAAGATGTAATAAATGCGTAATAAATGATACAATAGTCTTAATAATAGGGCTCTACATAAAAGAAGACTACGCTGAAACGCAATAAGATGCACGGATCCTAAAGACACTAGAACCTGATGCTCTGATACCATCTGTGATACCCCATCTAATTAAATACCGGGTGATCATTCCTTTATTAAATTAAAAACTAACATCACCGTTGAAAACATTTTAGTATTTACTAACCACCTAGTATTTGAAAAGATGGTGTCAAATTTTATCTTTATAATTACGATGCAATGATTAAAAACAATTGAATAATTTAAATATCACATTCACCATACTAAATTAACCAAAATCACAAATAGTGAAATATCTGAATCAAATAAGATATGACGGGACTAAACACCCCAGTTTGAAACTTCAATAAAATAATCCATAAACAAAACTAAATCCACAACTAAAAATAAATGAAGTACAAGTGTAAGGAAAAAAAATTCCAATTGAGTCTTAATGTACTTTTGACTTATTCTTGTAACAAAACACGTTTGAGTCATAAGTAGTTTTTATTGTCCGATCCCACACAGACTATGGCGTGTCGAAGATTAATTGAAGACGTTGCGGCAAAGCTTCAAGGAATTAATTATGCCGAAGTTTAATTGGTGCGATTTATTCGTCTTCAAAGTTTAACTACATTCTGAGATCACTCAGTTATAAATGCATAATGTTAATGAAACTTAAAATTTTATTTTATAAAAATAAGGATGTTATTTTTTAATAGAAAATGTTTTTAAAATTGTTTTACTTGTTTAAACTTCGTTTAGAGTTGATATAGATGGGTTAAAATTAAGTTGGTTTGGACTTTAATCTGGTCACTGTCATTCAAACAACATATGATGTTGTTCGAATGAGAGTTGCTGTCGTTAAAACGACGTAATATCTCGCTCGAATGAGAGACAAGACATTGCCTTAAAATATTTATAAATAGACTGTTCCAGTTTTCTCGAAGTGTGTGCCGTATGAAAAATAATTTACAATACAGAGAGTTTTCTGCACAAGTTTTCTAAGTGTTTTCACTATAAAATATCCTTAGAGTTTTACAAAGATCTGAGTTATCATTATCATATGTTTTTGTGATCTTTATTACACCAAGTTAGGTTTGTTCAACACTTGAACATTGCTGGTTTTACAGTAGAGAAGCGAAGAAGGTTACTTTCGTGTTCATCATCGTAGACGACACAAGGGTATATCGGTGGACACCGAGGCATTCATGTAGGCGACTGCTGTGGACGAGCATCGTAGAAGAAGGTTACTTTTTACGTGGGCACTCGAAAGATTGGTAGAAGATCAAATGAGCGTAAAGTCTCATGGGTAGATCGAGTCATTATATAAGACTACCGTCTGACTGTGTAAAACCATTGTCATAGTGCTTGTCTGGCCTGGATCGTCTGAGGTTTTTTCCTCGTACATCGGCTATGTGAGTATTGCTTTACTTTATTTTACTTGCTTTAATCACTAGTTGCATGCTTAGGGTTAAACAAGATAAAATTTGGTTTAAGTTAATTTGTATCACAATTTGGCGTGGTTTAATAAAATTGAAAAGTGTTTTTTCTAAAGAGCAAATTGGTTTGTATTCATCCTTAACTTAATTCCGCTCAAGCAACAGTTTTTGTTGAAAGTTTAAATACGGAGACCTACAAATTGGTATCAGAGCTAGAAATACATTTTTATTGTGTTTTATCCCTTTTTGCTTGTAAAGATGAATTTTGGAGGTTATGATAGTCTTCGCACTCTTGTTTTTTATGGCACTAATTATGCTTATTGGAAAATGCGAATGAGAAGTGCTTTAAAATCCATTGATGAGCGTGTCTGTTTAGCTATTGAAAAAGGTTGGTCACCACCAATCACACGAGATGGTGACGAGAGTAAGGATGAGGAGATCGACGTAGGAGAGTTACAAGTTGCATTTTGAGAGTTTTTTTAGGAGATGGTGAAGGTGAAAAAGGCTAACTCGAAATTGCAAGATAAGTTGAATAAGCGTGCCGTAGAAAATAATTATGCGTTGATTGAGGATCTTAGGGAACGGGAAAAGAATATTATGGAGAAGCTTGAGTATGTCGATAAAGAAAGAGATAGCCTTAAAGGTTTGATGGAGGCTTTGAAAAAGGAGTTGCTAGAGTTTGAGGAGTCTAAGCGTCTACTTGAGTCTAGGATTAAGGAGTTGGAGGAAATTTTGAGAGAATCGTCTAGAGTTAAGTTTGACTTGGATTCTAGGTCAGAGAAATTGGATAGGATGTTAGGCACCGTCCAAGTTAATAAAGATAGGTTTGATATAGGCTACGACGAGAGAGTTCCCATTCCCAAAGCCAATAGTAATCGTGTGAGAGAGCCCACTAGGAACATGAGGAGAGGTTTATATCATTCCCATTATCTTTACACTTGCACATATTGTGGTAGGAAAGGTCACCTTAGATATTTTTTCTATGACCTTAGAAATTCTCCTAGAAAGTTTAGGAATAAAGTTGTGTCGTTTCCCAAAACCCCTACCCGTTATGTTATACCTACTTGGGTTAGAAAATCGGACTTAGAGGCCTTAGGACTAAAACTTCATGGTTCTCATTTGGTTGCACTTGATTCTTCCAACGCTAAATATAAAGGTTGAATGTGCTACCTTGTTTATCATTTTGTATTATATTTTTCATTTATTGCATCTTATTTGAAAAATATAAAAAGATTTTATTTTTGATAATTTTTTTTGAAAAAATACAAAAAGGTTTTTGGTTTTCAAAAAGTTTGAGAAAAACACAAAAAGATGTTTCTTTTATTTGAGTTAAAATATTTTGAAAAAGCCAAAAATATTTTCGTTTTTTTTGTGTGTCATGACTTGACATGTTTAATGTGGCATATTGGTGTGCTTGGACCCCATTCCTTCCATTATCCATGTGGCTAGGGCATTTGGTCATTATTGTCGATGCTTAGAATGATCTTAACCATTGTATTATGGGGTTTTTTTGAAGTTGATATGCGTTTTGATTCGACTTTGTTTACATGCCATCTTTGCACACATGCATGAATTTATATGGATGTTTGATTACTCTTGGATATTTGAGTTTAGTGAGACGTTCTTATCTCAATCTTGTCATCTATGCATAAGTAGACTTAAGGATGGAATGTGCATGTAAGAACCGTTTACCGTGAGGACTAATTGAAAAAATGATGAGTGTTCACGGGAAAAGGATGCGAGAGTGTAAAATTGACTCGTCGTGAAAGCCTCCATTTATAAGAGCCCGAAAGAAATTTAAATGAAATAAAAAAAATCATATGCCAAAATTGGGCCAAATTAGTTTAGTTCATTCAAAAGAAAATATGATATATATTTTAGGGAGTTTGTATGGATTAAAAATTTAAACGGGTTTGCACAAAGAATCCTAAACATTGAAAAATCGTGTCATGACCCTATTGTTTGTAGAATCGTCAAAATTTCGGATTCATGTGCATGATGTTTGTTTAGTTTATTAAGCTCACACTTTAATTGTCACATATGGCTATGATAAAGTTTGGTGATAGATTGCTATCAATTAGAGCTTCTTGATGGTTTCGATGTGTTGGAATTGTGATTCATTTGTTGTAGTTCACGCCCATACATTCCATGTTCATGTTTGAGCACATCGGTACTATGTTAGCATGTTCTCATATTTGTTTATTTTGAGTTTTCTTTGTTTAGCTACTATTTCGCAATTTTGATCCCCTTCCGGTTAGAATTTTCAGGGATCTTTTTCACTGGGCAACACTGTTTAAGATTTCTAGGAAACTGTGAAATTTTGATCTGCTCGTTCGAGCGAGATCCATTGTCACGAGAAGCTGTCGTTCTAATGACATAGCTTATCGTTCGAGCGACATCTTGTTTCGTTCAAACGACGTCCCTGTCTCGTTTGAGAGACATTTGGATTTTGCAACCTTAACTATTTCAGTACTCGGATGCATATTGCGTTCGTTTTGATAGTGGGTTGCTTCTGGACATTCTGTTTATGCAGTCATCTTTTAGAGATTTAATCTTTTACTGCATTGGCTTGTTTAATCACACCTGCATGGATTTGATATATTCTTTGTGTGATTTTTTGTTTGCTAGCTACTGATTTGACATTGATTGATCATATTTAGCTAGTTGTTTCCTGTTTATCTAGCTATTCTTCATGTTGAATTATTCATATTGGTATCTTATTATGCTAGATGTGGTTGTCTTTTCACCGAATTGTCTATTCGAGATAAAAGGGGGAGAGATGTCTGTGATGTAGGGGGAGTTTTATGAGTTTCATATTTGTATTCAAAGTGGTATCATGATTACACGAAATGGTTTCATATTTACTCACATAACAAATGACACATAACAATTGATTCTGATTTGAATTTTCATATTGATTTATATCATTTGTTCCTCCATACTTCACTGAGTATTTATTTATTTCATGTGCGAAGGTATGCTTAAAGAGATTCGAGATTTCAAGTCTACATCACATTCAGACATTCAAGACAGTTTCATGCTTGTCAGTCCATCTTTTATAAGTCTTATCCTATAATGATGATGTAATTTTATTTTTGGATTTCATGGGATGGGATTTAGGCGTCATTCAGCTTAATGGCCTGGCTTAGGCATTTCACTGCTCGTTTTTTCCCGAAATAGTCAAAGAGGGAGATTTGTAAGTACCAAATTTCCAATTGAGTCTTAATGTAGATTTGACTTATTCTCCGAACAAAACATGTTTGAGTCATACGTAGATTTTACTATAGTTTACTTGCTTTAATCACTAGTTGCAGGCTTAGGGTTAAACATGATAAAACTTGGTTAAGTTAATTTATGTCACAATTTGGTGTGGTTTGATAAAATTGAAAAGAATTTTTCAAAAAGAGAAAATTGGTTTGTATTCATCCTTAAATTAATTTCTCTCAAGCAAAAGTTTTTTTATTTAAAGTTTAAATACGGGGACCTACAACAAGGTCTCTGGAAACAACTACTAATAGAAGATGGGCGACATGCCTAACTGAGATAAATGAAAGGATAATTCTGATCTGAAAGAAATGGAGGCATCTGCTAAATAAATTTGTAATGAACTCTCAATCGTCCACAACAACTGTAGCAACGTCAAATGATAATTAACTCTCAAGCCGGGATCCCTGTGGCTGGGCACCTAAAATGGTTTTGACAAAATAGATTTGGAAAATGGGTCAGAGCTTGAATAAAACAGTTTAAAAATATTTGAAAGTATTTAAAATTATTAATCAGCAAATATTATCTACATGTTAGTTTCGCGGCTCTCACTTGAGGTCCTCAACCCTCAACTAGTGTGCACGCCTAACGTATATTCCTAACCCGTCCTAGTTATGCTACCCCGTATAACTAGTTCGAGTTAAATATTTTACTACGCCTTCTAACTCTTTGTGATGACGCATATTACCCACCCAACAACTACTGATAATTCTATGTCTATTAGACATTTATGAGTTTTATCGTTTAGGGTTAAGTTCCTACATATTTAAATTAATTTAGATATCACTATCTTTCTCATCTACTAAGCTCAAACAGCAGAATTGACTCACAAGTATATATACACATGTCATTTTAATTATATATATATACACTAATATAACACCCCTAGGCTGAGCTGCAGTGCATGCATACTCTGCTATCAAATCCCGATACATCACGTAAAAATAGAGGACTAATGGTCCAAGATCACTCTCGAACCAGAATTACAAATCACACATATTGGAGGCGAACATAGTCCTAGGACTTTGGGCTATGTACATACATACGCACCCAAATGACCGGGCACACCCTCATTCACACAAGTGGTGCTCATCCCTAAGTTCTATATTATGAGGTATAAGTCAAAATCCCCCAAGATGGCTCATCAAGATAAGATTTTCCCCTTTCCAAACCTACCATGATAGCAAGCATCGTAGGTATGTGATACACATAATAAGTCACACATTAGGTATTCACATAAACTATGTATACACATTCAATTAAGGTAAGCCCTTACCCCTTAATATATTCTGTACGTAGTCTACATAACTCTCTTATAGCCTACGTATTATTAGCATACCAATAAAGTTCTTATTTGTATCAACTCGAGTGTTCCCCTTTATTTAGAAAGTTATCGATTTTCCCTTAAGTCTATTCAGTATCTATCTCACTCATTCCCTACTAGTCTAAGTCATCGCTTCCATCAAAATCCCGGAACAAGGTGCCATTCTCCGAATTAAGTTTCCATTATTCAATAATACTCAATTAAACTTAGCTCTTGAATCCCCCTCATGTGACAAAGTCTAATACCCAATATGGGCCTACTGATATTTTTAAAATAGCTCTCTTTATTTTTGGAAATCATATCGAACGTTAATTCAATCTTTTCCCGCGAGTTCTTATTAAAAAAGAAGAAAATTATCAAATTCTAGGTAGCAGAATCGATTTTCCCTTGGACCGAATCGATTCGCTTGCCGAATCGATTCGACTAAGGAGACAAATCGATTCGCAATAGCAGGTCTTCGTCTCCTTCCTTAATCTGTTATGGGTTTCACCATTTTTACACATCCAAACCTACATTACACGATCCTATACTCCCAACCAAACCTACCAAACATTATCCCAATCTATATACATGATTTCTAACATTTTATAATCACCAAATCATCAAGGAACATCATATAATTGGAATTAAATCAAGAATTATCTCCCCAAACCCTAGTGTATCGTGTGTCATCAAGAATCTCTTTAAAACCCAAATTTCTTCACGTTTAATCATCAGAAATTTATCCAACTCGTCATATTACATGAGGGAGTAAACTCCATTACTGGCTCAACCCAAAACATGATTTAATTTCCCAATTGAGTCATCAAAACACATGAAATTAAGATATTAAACTAACTATTCAACATGGATATTGTATCCTTCATGAATTAAGCAAGATAAATACTTGCCTTGCGTGTAGGTCTGAATTCTATGAAATTGCTGATATGGTTGTGTTCCTCTCCCTTTGATCTACGCAACGGTGTTGTTTTTGGTTCAAGAATGGTGTTGGACAATGTTGGGGCTCTCTACGGACTCTCCTTCTTCCTCCCTTAATAACCTCTCTATGGTTGGTTCACATAACCCTAACTTCTACCACTCCCAATCTGATTTACACTTATTAAATTCGTGGGTCTCCCTTCGTTAAAAATATAAATGACTAAAATACCCTCTCGGGGTGTCGGTTTAGCCCTAAATTGCTCCGGGACCCAAACTAATCCCTCGGGTACACGTTTCTGACCATCTTGATCCTTTTGGACACATCGACGCACTCCAAATGACTATTTGAAATATGAAAAGTAAAGTTATATTTTATTTCTCAATTGATGTCCCGACATAACTGACTCGCGCATCCTGACTAATTTACTGTAACCGTCGTATTTCTTGTTCACGACAATTATAATCTTTTCATATTATTGTTATTACTCATCCACTAAGTAATATTAACATAAATAAATATTAACCTTTATCTTGCTAATTAATATTTATTATCCCGAATTAATTATTCCTGTATAATTTAATTAATCCCAATTTAATTCACAATTATTCAAATCTAAAATTCATTAAAAATACGAGGTGTTAAAAAAGCACTATATATACACCTTAAAATTTCAAACTACTTTGAGGATTCGAATACATACCTAACACACACAAACTTCACCTCAAAATTCATCAACAAAAAGTGTCAAATAAAGAAAATGAAGAGTGAAACCCCAAATAGAAGAGAGAAAAAATTCATGTTCCTTCACATGAAGACGTGGGTTTATCACATCATCTTCAAGTCCCTCTATAAAAAAGTGTATCCTTCAAACGAGGTAAAGAGGGATCAATCATCACCATCAATAACAATAACAATATTAAAATTCCAACATAATCAAGATAAAACATCCAACACAACAAGAGCTCACTCATTGCAATACATAATAAAGGTATCAGCAAATAATGCTTCATCATCATCATCATGAATAAGTGTTCTTTAACAACAACAAAGATTCTAGAGAGAAAAAGAAAAAGGAGGAAGAGGAAAATAAAAAAAAGAAGAATTAGAAAATTTCCATTCAACATCACCATTATCATTTAGCTTTAACACAACATTGTTCCTAAAACAACTCATTTATGGAAGAACAACCAAGGCTTCAATAATAACATCAATATGAAGAGATACATTGGTATAACTACTCATCAAAGAGAAAATATTGTAAAAGTGTTAAAGTTATAAGAGAATTATAATAAAATATTGTAGTTGGTCAATGTAGATTTAAGAAATCCATCAAGTCCATTGTATCTTCTCGCCCGGTAGTATCGTGCAAGAGCCAAGGAAGGAGGTAGTGCCTTTTACCTTGCTCATAGACGCTTGGGAAATAAAGGAAGGATTTCCTTTATTAACGATACTTACAAGGCATGATATGTCTTTGAAAGGTTTTAATTCCACCTCAGTGACCTAAAAGATTGTGTAGTTTTCTTAAGTACAATCTCGAGCATGGATATAGGCAAGGATGAACCATGTAAAAAATTTCTCGGTTCATTCTCCGTGCATTAATCTTTACATCCATATCTTATTTATTATGCGTGTGATAATTATATGAATGTGAATTTGAATGTGAATGTGGATGTGTGCAGAGCGTTTAAAAAAAATCATATTATTAATCAACATAATATAATTTGTGAAAAGAAAGAAATAATTTGAATCTATAAAAAGTCATATAAATTAAAAATGATCAACTCCCCCCCCCCCCCCCCCCCATCTTAGGATAAATTCATGGCCAATAATTAATATATGGCCCCACTCGACACCATTCACAAGTTCTAACATTACCACAAATTATTCCTAATTCTTCAAATTACTAGTCTCGTATGCCTTAATTTATTGGACTCTGCATACATTTTCATGCAACCTAAAATGATTCGAAGTTTCCAAATCCTACTTCACAACAAGTACATAGAGTGAGATAATACGGTTTGAGGAAGAATTTTACATTGGTTTAGAATTTTTTTTGAAAAGTTGTTTTTAAAGATTATATAATATAATCGAGTATTGAGAAAAATGCTTTTACACACACTTTAGTGACCTTTGATAATGTTAGGAAAACCTCTTAGTTTGAAGCATATTTTAATTGAAAATTTTGTACAAACGAAAAAATGAAACAAAAAGGACCCACAGGAAAGTCTTTATTGGTACGTGGCTATAAGGAATGCCATTATGGTAGCTTAGTGACACTACAATAATTGGTGTGCCATCCTCACAATTGGTCTACTGTATGTGTTAACCTCACTATGGTGATCCCTCGTGGCTCTTAACATCGGCCACTTGGTGTGTTAACACTTAGTCTGATTTTTGTGGGACTCTATTCTCTATAAAATTGTTATGAAATTTTACCTAAACACACACTTTTGAAAATGACTTTTTGAGAATTTTTGTGCAACAACTTTTAAACTTTAAAATCTCCTAAGAACTTCATCTAGTTTGAAATAGGTATGTGCCTAAGCATCTAATTCTAATTAATCAATTTTGTAATTAATTACCATGTCAAGAAAATTAGATCCTTTTTTTAACCAAATTATAATTTTACTAAATAAAATTATTTAATCCAAATTTCATACAAGTGATTATTAACAATGGAAGCAATAAAATCTATCACAAAAAACACACCTAGATTTAGAGTGGAAAACTTTCGCAAGAAAAAAAACAATATCACCCCAACCAACAATCACGTCCAGAAGTACTAATATGAAGTTTAAAGTACATAAAAAGGACACATACAAGTATTACATGTATGACTATGCTTACTCCCACGTGGTTACTCCCTTGAGTTCTTCTTCTTTACATCCACCCATACTAGTGATTGTTCTTCTAGTCTAGGAATCAATTGCACAACTTCTAAGGCCTCGGTATCCATCAATCTTGGTTGTAGACGAGAAACCCTTATGTAATACAATGTATTATCTTCATCCAAACTAATCAACGTGCTCAAATGTATTAGAAGTAGAAGATCTCTGGGGATTTGTAAACCTAGAGTCTACTTTGATTACATGGAGTTGACATGATCTCACAAACTCAAAGGATTCTCTAAAAACCAATTTAGGATTTTGTAAGATAGGACTTCGTATTTTGAAATACGCATCTATATGTGTTTAAATAGTACAAAATATAAAGACAACCATTAAAACATGTTTTCCAATTTCGAATACCTCATTTGAACCAGGAAAGCCTTTGTTGAAAAGAGAGCTTTCAAACTAGAGTTCCTTATTTGAAAATTTATCTAATGAGGGCATTTTTTTGCGAAGGCAGTGTCCCTCATTTGAAATCATCTTTGATCAAGGGTGACCTTATTTGAATTTTTTTTCAATCGATGTCCATTATCTTGAAAATAAATCCCTCGTTCGAAACAAACTTCATTCAAGGTTGACCTTATTCGAACAAGGTCAATGATTTTCATACCCTTCTTAAATTTATAAAAAATATTTAAAAATATTTTCCTTAATTAATTTTAAATAGTCCCTTCACTTCCTAAAAATAAAGTAAACTACAAGAAAATACAAAACTTTGAAAATCATACCAAATCCCTGATACAAAATATTTGAATGTGTCTGGTCCGGTTCGACAGTCTTTATTAAGGTGCTTTGCCTCTTTGTCTTCATTCGAAGTAACATTATAATTTAATAGACTCGATACAAAGACACCATGACATTAATGTTTGTTCCAAAATTAAGTCAAAACAATTAAAACTTAGGGAGTGTAAAACATGTACAAAACTCCCCATTTGGCTTTTATGGGACAAAACAATTTTTTTTTAAAAGATCCAAAGCAATCACCAGAATAAATACCTATATATCAATGTAACCATCCCAATCCTCGTGAGACTAGATACTGATGTACGACGTTTAGATCAACTCCCCATTTGGCTTTTATGGGACAAAATTTTTTTTAAAAAAAAATCCAAAGCAATCACGAGAACAAATACCTATATATCAATGTAACCATCCCAATCCTCATGAGACTGAATACTGATGTACGACGTTTAGATCAACACTAAATCAACATCACAACCCATGTATGTCCTACACACTTAATTTGACAAGAATTGAAAAATGCACTGCATGCACTGAACTATTCCCCCTTAACATATAATCCCCATGAATCCCAAAATTTCTCCCCCTTTTTTCTCTTATATTAGCATACTCTCAATTATATAATGGACATGAACTCATGGAAGTGTAAATATTTTAAAACACAGAGAGATGTTAATCATCATATTTATATCTCAACATGACCAAAATCGAAGAAAAATAATCATAACAAATCACATGTGAAGGAAAAAGTGCAAGATAACCTCAAATCTATGATATCCCACACAAGATATCTAACGGGAATATGCATGAAATAGAATCATGAAAAAGTTATATAGACCCCACTTATGTTATGCATGAATCCTTTGATGAAACTCATAGTTAAAAATAATTACAAGTCAACCATATAGAAAAATGTGAGTGTTCATAGGTTCATGCCAATTAAGACATAAAATAAACCTTTAACGTTAGCAGTTCAATAAGGCCAAAATAAAATCATATACCAGACGATAATGTGCAAACCTATTTTTCTTCAACTTATAACTCCCTTAAACACGTGCTTTTATATTTTATTTTTTTTATTTTTAGAATATGCATTTGCATTGATATTTCATTATCTTTTCCTCTCATTAGCACATAAAACTTAATTTATTACCAAGGGTAGCTATCATGCTCGTTAGCTATCTTTTACCAATGTTTCTCCCATCGTTTTCTTAATAAAATTACAATCAATGGTTCTTACATGCACATCTAAAAAATCTAGCCAAGAAAATATGAACCAATTGAGTGAAAACAAGCGCATATAATTTTTCGAATGGAAATCAAAAGAACACCCTAGTAAACTCATGTACGTGTGTGCATTATGGCAATGACCACAACATAGTCAAAATGAGTTATTCTTGGGGAGATTCATAGGAATGATTAAGAAAAACATTCATAGGTTCGAACTACCTTCCTAAGAATCTAATACGAGAATAGGGAAATAGATAGAAAGGTGTGTTTCATAATTAATCAATTATCTAAATAGTTGCTATTTACAAAAATCATAAAACACAAAATATTTTTGTATTTTCGTAAAAAAAATATTCAAAAAAAAGTTCCTTTTGTTTTTTCTGATATGACTCAAAAGAGAACAAAATATTTTTGTAATTTTCATTTATTAAACCAAAACAAAAAAAATGTACATTTAGTACATATCTAGGAAGGATACCAATATATTCATAGAGAAATCATGATATACCGAATCCTTGAAAATATGTTCCGAACTCAGTCAATGGTTCAACCCTTATGGATTTCCGAAGATTCTCATATTTAGTGGAATATAGAGATTTGATGAGCATGTTTGCAAACTGAGAATCGATAGGGACATAACTCAAAAAACACAGCACTTTCTTCAACATGCTCATAAATAAAGTGGTGGGTAAGATTATGTGTTCGTCCTAAAGTGGTGAATGGGGTCACGAGAGCTATTAATATCCTCATGTTATCTCAATATGAGAGTGCATGCGCTCGAAATTGAGATTGGACTTGGGATACCCCAATTAAAATCTCTTCTTGAATTATGACAAGGTTTTATTTTAAATTCAAATTAGGGTAACAAGTATAGGGACTAAGGTCTAGATGACAAATTATTTACCAAATAGATTACATAAATTTTATCTTTAATAATTACGTGACTTAATGTGGAAAAGTAAATAATATATCACAACACCAAGGCGTAAATAGAAAAACCCACAACAGGAAAAAATCTTGGGCCGACAGAACGACAAATGAACTATGGTAGGATGTACATAGGGGATATATGGATTACAACCTTAATGTATAACTTTTGGTTAATGCACTTTCACAATATATCTTCCATCAAAGGGATGTATCTAATAACTGGAGTACTCTGCACAACCGCCGTCGGTTTTGGTCGTAACCAATGTCTTCTTTAAGCCCCAATCAATTAACTTCCTTTTGAATTGGAAGAGCCTTGTGTTTAAGATCTTAGAACAAGGTTGAGAAGCCTTTAATGAGTGTAGTACCACCTTCTAGGTGTGTGAATATCGTAAAGTGAAAGTATATTTTAAAATATTAGCTTATCTCACAAATATATTTTTGAGATAAGTAAAATCTAATGATAACTCAAGAACATATTATAAAGAGATTTGTTCAAGGTTTAAAAAGATTGTAAAGAAAATAAATTTACTTCGAAATATTTTTAGATTTCACAAATATTTAAACGCAAAATATCTCAAGAATAGATTTAAGATAAAAAAATAAAATTAAAATTTGGAAGAATACAAGATTCAATGTAATACCCCGACCCAAATTTATGGGTCACCCATGGGTCAACTCGAATCATTCCGGTTGCGTTAAGTGCAAAGTGATGTCAAACATTCCTAGATAATATTTTAGTCCATTTTGTTTAATAATTTAACTGAATGAGAATGCAATTCCATTTTACTTGCGTATAAGCAAATAATAACAAGTGTGGAACATATTAGGCCAAGCGTTAGGGTTCATGTAAGCAGAGATGCTAACATAAATATTAAGAAACACTTACCTGTAAAACTATCTTAAAAGATGGAATATCATATAGCTTGTCGTAACAAAGGTAATAGAGTGAGGCAATACCCAATAGGGTTCCTAATCATAGTGCAACATATAAATGAAAGAGTAAAAGAAAAGATGAAATAAACAACATGCAACACTTAAACAGTGTATGGATTAACCATGTTTTATTCAAAAACATTTCCTTTAACTTTGGTTAAAATCCATTAACAGTAGATTTTATACTTTACCATTTTATTACAAAAACGTTTTTGTAATCCATTAATATGCAAGATTAATGAGCAAGAAGTCATATTTCCTTATTACTCCTTTATTATTTATCCAGTTTAATTAAAAACTATCAATTTCGCCTTTAACCCACCACATCCATGCTATTTTGTTTAAAATAGCACTTTAACATACACAGACACCTAGTGTATAAGGACCTACTCAAGTTCACAAATCATCCCGAGATTATAATCACCATCGATTACGTAAATGCCCAGTTACAGTCTTTGTCACTTTACTTCCTTTAACCTTTAACTTACCAACACATTACTATGTTAACTCATTACATTCTTAAATTTATATTCGAAGGTTTGTCAATTATACCAATTACACATTTACCCATTACTCCATTATATACCATATACATCCAACATGACTCGTCTGTGTCAACTTATTCACCATTTACCTTTTTTAGCCTTTAAAGAGTGCCGTGCTCTAAATAACCTTTTCACTTTCTAAACCGGAGTTCACCAAATTCCATTTGTGTTTATGGGCTTGCATCGACTGCCACAAATGTTGAAATATGCTTCCTGGTCCAATGAGTTTGGGTCTAAACTGAAGCAACACCCTAGGTCCCTAAACCCTCCTTAAACTTTCTCGGTTGCTCCTAGTAACGTTTCACTTGTTATAGCACTGTAATCAAATTTTTTTATAAGGACATATTTTACATAGTCCATTTACATTAAAGTATGTCGTATACCACTACAATCGTTGAAGAAAAGTTCAAGTCCAATCATTCATCAAGACGGATCCGAATATCAACATTATTCAACAAATAAGCATCTGATTTTGGTAAGGTTGGGTTTAAGTCCCTTAATGGTTCATTTAAAGTGTTTGGATAATTTATCTAAAATGTTTTTAAACATCTGAGGCGTCATTTTTCATCAAAATAATTTTTTCTAAGTTGTGTGATGGAGTTTTAGTAAAATTTATTTCTCGCTGATGTCTTTCAAAGTACATGACGAAGTGATTTAAATGACTTCTTCAAGAAACAGTGTATCTTGCTTGATACCTCGCGAGAAGCTCGCTTGATCAACTCATCAAACTCTATGATACTATTTTAGCTTTTTACCTTGTTTGATAGGTCGCGTGATCCCTGGATCGAACGACATTAGATGTCACTCGAGTGACCTCCCATTGTCGTTCTAACGAAGCCTCCGACTCAAAGTTTTATATATAGCTGATTGTTGAGTCCATTTTTCTTTAGAAGTCCTGAGTTTTTCAATCTACGAAAACTGTAAACTTCATAATTTTTGTCTTCTCATTTAGGGGTTTTTAACTTTGTTTTTCAATTCAAAAATCATCCCAATAGCTTTAGTGAATTATTTTGGAACCCAAGATACAACTTTGGTGAATTTTCTCTTATAGAGATTAAATCTCTACGGATGACTTGGTAGCTCTTGAGGGAGGTGTTGGATGAGTGCTTGAGGATGTTCCTTGCTGAATATAGAGCGGTGGTTCTTGCGGGTTTGCTGGAATTATTCCATTATTGATTCTAGGTTGAGGTCTATATGAGTGTTCTGAGGAATATTTATTGCAGATTTTTCTAAGTGTCATTACATTTATTGAAATAATGGTTTTTCCATTGCGGGATTTTTTCTTGAAATATGTGTGTCAGCAATTTATGTTTATTTGTGACGACATGATTTATACACCTAGATGCATGTGTTAGGGTTTAATTAATTTGGATAAAAATTGACTTCTAATTTAATAAGCTTTTAATTGAAAATTTACAAATCCCTTAACAATCGATATCATACAACATTCTCAAATTGGTATCAGAGCACGTTTCATCAAATTACCATGAGATCTTTTTTTCGCAAAATTTTTGTGATATTGATTTTTATGAAAAATTGGATTTTGGAATATTTTGCAATGTTTTCGAATGAAAACTTATGTTATCGGTTGCTAGTTTTTGACGGGACTAATTATGCCCATTGGAAAGCCCGTTTGAAATCTCATTTAAAAGTCATCGATGAGCGCGTTTGGGTTATTTGTGAAATAGGGTAAACTCCTCCCACTATCACCGCTAATAATGTCATTAATCTTAAACCTGTAACTTACGGGACTGAGGACGAATTTAAATGGAGCACTTTTAATTCTTGTGGGATAAGTACAATTTATGGATCCGTCACCCCTGACGAGTTTCAACGTATCATGACGTGAACCCAGTCAAAAGAAGCAGGGGATGTTTTACAACTTACCCATAAGGCACGATTGTAGTGAAAGACTCTAGATTGAAAAATCTAACTACTTAATTTGAAACAATTACCTTGCTTGAATCTTAGTGTTTTGATGATTTTTATACACATTTGTCTGATATTGTCAACACTAGTTTCAATCTTGGTGAGCACATTCTAGATGCACGAGTAGTTAAAAAGATTTTGAGATTGTTGCCTGAACATTTTATCCCAAAAGGGACTGTGTTGAATTCCTTAGGAAATTTGAGCAATCTTAAGTTAGAAGAATTGGTAGGAGACCTCCAGACATATGAAATTGGCATGTTTTCTAACACTGTCAAGCCTAAGTATAAAGGGATAGCACTTAGACCCCAGTCTAGGAAAAGTGAGGAAGTGTCTAAGAGAGAGAAGAAAAAGAAAGTGAGAGTTTGCGATTCTGAGTGTGAGAGTGAATTTGATTTTGATGATGTGGTCATGCTTGCTAAAAATTTCAAAACGTTTCTCAAATTTTCAAAAGAAAATTCTTCCAATAAAAGATTTTTTGAGAAAAATAAAAATAAAGAAGAGGCCAAAGAGAGCGGTGAGAAAGAGAAAGAGAATGAGGAAGAGGCGAGATGTTTTGACTGTGAGGGTAAAGGAAATAAGGCATTTGAGTGTCCTACTAGGCTAAAGATAAAGGGAAAGAAGATTTCCATGCCAACCACTCTTAGCGATAGTGAGGAATAAGTGAAGGATTCCGGGGATGAATCTTCACATGGGATGCGTGTTGCATTTTTATCTTGTTACGTGAGCACACCTAATTTGTCTCACGATGATAAGGATACTTGTGCACGTGAGAGCCCCGATGATGATTTGAGTGTTTCTAGCGAGTGTGAGAGCGAGTGTACTAGTAAAGGTGAAAGTGACCTCCAAATTGCATTTAGAGATTTGTATATCAAGACCTTAAAGACAAAAAAGTTGAATAAGGAGTTAGGTCTTAGAGTGCTAAATTTGGAGAGAGAGATAAAAATTTTGAAGGGATTTTAGGCATCAGAGACTCAACTCGAGAAGGTGAAGGTTACTTTGAGTGAGCAGTTGATTGTTGTAGGTCGGGAAAAGAGTGAACTTGAATCTCGTGTGGTCCAATTAGAGAGAGATATCGAACGAGCCCGAGAGGTAAATGTCATTATAAAGGATACATCTAAAATGGTTGGAAAGATGCTCGTCGGTCCCGCTTTGGGTAAAGTTAACCCACCTAGGAATCCGTTACCCAATACGAATGCACAACCTAAACGTTTTAGGAGAGGTGTTCCTAGGCCCGTTTATGTTTTCACACATTGCAAGAAGAGAGGACACGTTAGGGAATTTTATTTTAAGTTGGGTAATGTGTCGCACAAATATTTTCCACGTCAAGCTACGATGCATGCACCCACACATGATGCTCCAAATGATTACATGAGAGAGTTTGCACATATTAGGGGGCAAGTAAAGTTTTTGGTCAAAACATCACATGACTTGATGGACGTTTTTCATAGGATGTCACCACTTTTGAAAAACTCCACTACACCTAACAGTTGAGATTTAGACTTGTTTGCTAGCATAGGATGATTTTCATGATGATAATTTATGCCTATTGTTAGTATGTACCATTTTTATATTTATCTTTTCTATTTTTGATATTTTTTTCGAAAAACCAAAAAGATTTTTGTTTTTGAAAATTTTTGGAAAAAAACAAAAAGATTTTTCATTTTTTTGAGAAAAAAAATGAAAAAGCCAAAAAGATTTTTTTTTGATAAGTTTTTTTTGAAAAAAAACAAAAAGAGTTTTGTATTTTGTTCACACCATTTATGGATGGACATTTAGGATGACCAAGTCACAACAATATTCCATATTCATGTGACTATTCGATAGTGTTTTGAGATGATACATCATTTCATCCATGTGCTTTACAATGTTTGGAGTCAATAAGATGAGATTTGAGATTACTTTCCACATGTTTGACTCATGATTTCCATTAATGCACACTTGCACGGATTTGTTTGATTATTTTACTAGTTTGTCACATGTTGGTCGAAGTGCTTCCATCGCAATCCTGTCTTTAAAATGAACCATATACGATAAAACTTGACAATGAAAGTAGTGCATGTAAGAACCGTTTCCTGTGAAAAATTTGTTTCAATATATATATATAGCCAGGCTATAGTACATCATGCTCTATACATCACCCGTGCATCACACCTAATTCTAGGTCCTAAAAAACTTTTTTTTTCAAATGTTATATTTTTTCCTTGAAATTAACCTTCCAATCAACCCATATGCAAAAAATTAGGTCAAAATACATTTTGTAGCTATTTTTAAAAAATCCACAAAAACTGCTAAAAATACCTTATTTATAAGGGTTTGCGCCAACAGTTTTTTGCGCATTTTTTAAAAATAGCTACAAAATGTATTTTGACCTAATTTTTTATATATGGGTTGATTGGAAGATTAATTTCAAGGAAAAAATATAAGATTTGAAAAAAAAAGTTTTTTAGCGCCTAGAATTAGGTGTGATGCACAGATGATGTATAGAACATGATGTACTATAGCCTTCCTTTCTCTCTCTCTCTCTCTCTCTCTATATATATATATATATATATATATATATATATATATATATATATATATATATATATATATATATATGTGTGTGTGTGTGTGTGTGTGTGTGTGTGTGTGTGTGTGTGTGTATGTGTGTGAAAAATGGGGAAGGACTACGAAAGGTATCATAATATCCTTTGCAATTAAGCCACGGTTTAAATTGGACCTAAAAAAAGTGAGGCATTGTAAAAAGTCGCCAAGGTCCAAAGAGGTTGAAAAGAGCCCGAAAAAATTTAAAGGCAATAAAATGATAAATATGCCAAAAGGTGGCCATTAGAATTTATATCACCTCAAGAAAATAAAAGATTTATTATTTATGAGGGTGTTTGGTTGGAAATAAATTAACGGATTTGCACATCCTATCAAAGTCTTGAAAAAGCGTTACATAGTTTTAGACGTTATTGGTGTGGAGATCATTTAGACTTTGATTTGTTGATTTGATTAAGTCAATGTCACATGAATTCAACAATTTTACACCTAAGGATGATTTTAAGTTCATTTGTTAGGAGTATCCATATTCATCATGCACATTTTTTATGTATGTTTGAGTTGTTTTTCCTATTGAATACGTTCACACCCATTCATTATGTTTCCATGATTTGGTTATCTTAGTGTAAATTCATGTTTTTTTTTATAAATTCGTTTTTGTTGAAAAAATAAAAAATAATTGGTGAATGCTTTTAAGTTTATCTTTTGATGATCGTAGTTGATTTGTTTTGCTTGTCGTGAGATTCCCTATTTATTCTTTTCCTTGTCTATTTCGGACAAATAAAAATGGGGATAACGAATTACGATTTAATGGGGGAGTTTAAACTATGTGGGATATTTGAGAGTTGATCTTTGTTTTGATTTATGTTTATCTCATTTCAAACTCGATACATCACAAAGGTATTTGTTTCTTATCTCATGTGTGTAGATACAAAATTTGAGGATCATTATTTTTTATACACTAATGATGACAAATAAACGTTGGCAATTTGAAAATGTTGAAGATTTTTGAAGAAAGTTTAAAGACATGCAATTTTAGTACCTTTTTAGTTTTGGGTCCATGGGAGGGTATTAGATTTGTATAGGAAATTTGATTTGATAATTCAGATATTTTTAGTTTGTATCAGCATCGACATATGAGGATATTTATAAGGATATTTTACATAGTTCGTTAACATTAGAGTATGTTGTATACCGCTACAACCGTCGAAGAAAAGTTTAAGTCTAATCGTGCTTCAAGACGGATCCGAATATTAACATTCTTCAACAAACAAACCTCTGCAAAATAGATTTTGGTAAGGTTGTGTTAAAGTCCCTTAATGGTTCATTTAATGTGTTGGGATAATTTTTCTAAAATGTTTTTAAACATCTGAGGTGTCATTTTTCGTCAAAATAATTTTTTCTAAGTCCTGAGACGGAGTTTTAATAAAATTTATTTTTCGCTGATGTCGTTCAAATGACATGTTAATGTCGTTCAAACGACATGTCAAAGTCGTTCAAATGACTTCTTCAAGTGACAGTGTATCTCGCTTGATACCTCACGAGAAGCTTGCTTGATCACTTCATCAAACAACATGCTACTATTTTAATTTTTTTACCTCATTTGATAGGTCGAGCGATCCATGGATCGAACGACATTAGATATCGTTCGAGCGACCTCCCATTATCGTTCGAACGAAGCCGCAGACTGAAATTTTTTATATATTGCTGATTCTTGAGTCCATTTTTCTTCAGAAGACCTGAGTTTTTAAATCTACAAAAACTACCAACTGTAGAATTTCTATCTTCTCATTTAGGGATTTTTAACTTTGTTTTTTGATTCACAAATCATCCCAATAGCTTTAGTGAATTGTTTTGGAACCCAAGATACAAATTTGGTGAAGTTTCCCTTGTAGAGATGAAATCTATATGGATGGCTTAGTAGCTCTTGAGGGAGGTGCTGGCTAAAGACTGCTATCACTTGGGAGTGATTGAGGGTGTTACTTGAAGAAGATAGAGTTACGATTCTTGTGGGTTTGCTGTAGTTAATCCATTACCGATTCTAGGTTGAGGCCTATGTGACTTGATGATGCTAAGAATTAGCACCACCAGGTGAGGTGTTTGCAAGCTCAATATATTAGTAACAATGGTGGCACATATATATATATAGAGATAAGAGAAGGAGGTGAGGAGATGAGGAATCAACACCGGAATATGAGTGGTTCAGCCAATCTGGCCTACGTCCACTGTGAGCGTGTGAGTAATATCACTGAACAAAGGCACTAATGGTCATGGGTACAATTCACTCAAGCTCTCTCTCTCTCTACTGTATCTTTAGACATAGTTTTAGCTAGGGTTTTAATAGCAGGATCCTTTTACAAGGTAGGGGATGATCCCTATATATAGTGCCTAGGGGGTGCATTGTACCCCCCATGCATGCAATGAGCATGTGTGTGGTATCCTCACCAATCTGGGAATGCCATCTGTCACTGTCACATGTAAGCAATGATGAGGAAATATTCTCCCCCATGTGGAGAATAATCTTGTTATAACTGATTTGTGCCCAGGTGTCCTTATCCAAATGTCAACAGATGCTCGGCAGTCATGTTGGTGAATGACCTCGGCCTGGAGAGGCCGAGCTGTAAAGGCTTGGTCCGTTCAATCCGAGTAATGTCATAAGGAGTCTCGGCCTGATCTTAGTCGAGACATTATGCTAGGTCGGCCCTAGCCGAGGTTGGGCATATACATTCTGATTATTAATGCTTCTCGTCACCTCGGCCAAGGCCGAGGTAGGATTAGTTCCATGTTGGAGCTTAGGGCTCCTTGTCACCTCGGCCTACTATTAGCCGAGGTTACTATTCCCAGATGTAGGGTCCATGGAAGTGGATATGGTAGTGTCGGCCTGGGCCGAGGTAGGTCTGGCCGAGGGACGATATCGTGGACCCTGCCCCTCATAGGGTCGATTAATGTCTCGGCCATCATCTTGGCCGAGGTAAGTATCTCTGGGCCGAGGTTATACTTGGGCATATCAATCACCCCCAGCCCTTAGTCATATGCGAGAGCGAGTGGCTAGGGGATTGCTTCACCTCCGAGGCCTGTCCGTCCCAAGGCTAACATCTGCATGACACCTGTCCCATGCCAAGGCATGCCCACTTGGCTTGCGTGCGCTGTCAGTTATCCCTTGGGCTTCCCAAGGCAATGATGGGCCTTGGGAAGTGTGCCCAAGTATTTAAGGGTTAAATCCCACCACTTTCTCTTTCTTCTTCATTCCTTCCTTTTTGCGCGCAAAGTTTCTGCAAGTTCTCTCCAAAGCTTCTTCAACCCATCACTCTTTCTGCAGAGGATTTCCTGTAGGTTCTTTGTGGAATCTCTTCATTTCATCCATCGACTCATCTTCAGGTACCTCCCCCCTTCCATTTCCTTTGTTTTCAGTATTTGGTTTAAATTTTCCGGTGAGTTCTTTGGGTTTTCCGGTGGCTGTTTGAGTTTTCCGGCGAGCTTCATCGATTCAGGTGACCTGTGTTTATTTGAAATTCCTTAGTTTGATCTTTAAACCCTTTTATTTCATAAACCAATCGTGTTTGTGAGTTTAGGAGTTTTCCTCAAGTTTAGGGTCGTTCCAAGTTTTGGGTCGTCCTCTGATGCTCAGACCCTTGTACCAACTTCTTGAGGACTTCCCCTCTCTCAGAGAGAAGACCTTAGAAAAAATTAGGCAAATAGAGAGAGCCCAGGAAGAAGCTCGTAGGTCACAAGAGTTCCCTATTAGACCTCTCTTTCCCCCACCCCGAGACTCCTTATGACATTACTCGGATTGAACGGACCAAGCCTTTACAGCTCGTCCTCTCCCAGGCCGAGGTCATTCACCAACATGACTGCCGAGCATCTGTTGACATTTGGATAAGGACACCTGGGTACAAATCAGTTGTAACAAGATTATTCTCCACATGGGGGAGAATATTTCATCATCATTGCTTACATGTGACAGTGGCAGATGGCATTCCCACATTGGTGAGGATACCACACACATGCTCATTGCATGCATGGGGGGTACAGTGCACCCCCTAGGCACTATATATAGGGATCATTCCCTACCTTGCAAAAGGATCCTGCTATTAAAACCCTAGCTAAAACTCTGTCTAAAGATACAGTAGAGAGAGAGAGAGCTTGAGTGAATTGTACCCATGGCCATTAGTGCCTTTGTTCAGTGATATTACTCACACACTCACAGTGGACGTAGGCCAGATTGGCTGAACCACTCACATTCCGGTGTTGATTCCTCATATCCTCACCTCCTTCTCTTATCTCTATATATAGCTGTGCCACCATTGTTACTAATATATTGAGCTTGCAAACACCTCACTTGGTGGTGCTAATTCTTAGCATCATCATTTTGGCGCCGTCTGTGGGAAGAGAGAGGCTATCTCTTCCTCTTTTTCTGCTTTACCTCACCGGAGACTCTGGTGGTGAACCAGGAACCACCCCTTGTGTGGAGCTGTTTCACCATTAAAAGAGGTCCTTTAAGGTATTAAGCTCACTTGTTGTTCAAGCTCTTTATTAATTAACACATGGCACCAAAATTACCACCACCTCTTCCGCCGCCCGGAGGTGGAGGGGGTAGCTCCAGTCAGGCTCCTCCCCAGTCCAAAATGGCGGAGGTGGCAGCAGCTTTGAAATCTTTAGCTGCAACACAACAAGCCATGAAGGAGCAATTTTCCCAGCTCAGCCAAACCATGATGATGAGACCACCTGGAGTCTCCCCGGACATGATAACTCCGGCGGCAATTCAGCCCCATCCCGACACCAGGGGACCACCCCAGGCACCCATGAAGGACCAACCTGCACCCCAGCGGAGGAGGGACGTTGCTGACCCTAGGCGCTTGCGCCTGGGGAGGCAGGGAAACCCTTGACCAGAGGACAGGTATGATGACCTAGAAGCTGAAGAGGCCCCGGAAGACTGCTGGGAGCCGTATGAGGTGTCAGATAACACCGTACGACCCCTTAGGCAGAGCCAAGGATGTGTCGGCCGAAGAAGAGACGAGGCCCAATAAAGAGGGTCGGCCTTTGATAGGCAGATCAAGGATGTGTCGACCGAGGAAGAGATGAGGCCCAGCAGAGAGGATCGGCCTTTAACAGGTTGAGCAGAGGGTCGACCTTCGAGAGGCTAGGCCCAGTCAATGACCTGAGGCAGAGGCTATCGAGGTCAAGGAGCGCGACAGGCTCTCAAAGAGGGAATAGGCAGGCTCGGCCAGATCAAGGCCGACCCTTAGAAAGAAGAGTCCGGGAGCAGGAAGAGGTCAATAGTCAGCGTGTTGTGGCTGGGGAACCCTCTGTCCATCGTAGGGAGGTGGCAGGGGATAACCTCGGCCTAGCTGAAGAGAGAAGACCCTGGAATGAGTCAATACAGAGTCTCGAGGAGAAGATAGGGGACCTCATAAAGAGCAGGGACCCATTACAGAGGGGCTACTCGGAGGGCTCTCCGTTTGTAGCTAGGATAGTGGGGTTCCCAACCCCAGCTAAGTTCAAGCCTCATACAGTGACACCTAAGTATGATGGCAGCACTAACCCAGTGCACCATATCGAGATGTATCAGTTGGCGGCAGATATTTACTCAATACCCGATGAGATGAAGTGTAGGGCCTTCTCAGGAACCTTGACAGGGGCAGCGCACAGATGGTTCACCTCTCTTCCGAAGAACTCGATCGAGAACTTCAAAGGCCTAGCAGAGCAGTTCATCCACAACTTCTGCTTTGGGGTAAGACCTCAGAAGAAGACTACCCACCTCCTATATGTCAAACAGGCTAAGGGAGAAAGCCTAAGAGACTATATATCAAGATTTAACAAGGAGAAGTTGGAGGTAGAGGATTATGAGGAGAGCATAGCCATGACCGCCCTGATAGGAGGCCTCCAGAAGGGGAAGCTATTGTGGAAGCTGGCGGAAGACCCCCCCCAAGTCAATGGCAGAGCTGTTGTCCACCGCAGGGAAAGTGATGAATGCGGAAGAGGCAATGGCCGCCAAATATGAGGAGGAGAACCGTGGTAGCACGGGGAGGTCCCAGGGTAAGAAAGAAGGGAAGAAGAGGTCAGCAGATGACAAGTTCGCTCATTACACTCCTCTGACTGTGAGCTGTGAGCACATCCTTAATGAGATCAAGGCTGACCGGGCTCTGAGGTGGCCAGAAAACTTGAAGGCCCCACCACATAAGAGGAATAAAAACCTCTGGTGTGAGTTCCATCAGGATCACGGCCATGTCATAGATAGATGCTTCGCTCTGAAGGATGAGATTTAGAAGATGCTGAAATTCGGGAAGCTGAGAAAGTATGTGGATGGCAAGGCCCCAAAGGGTGGCAGAGAAGACCCTAAGAAGAGAAGAAATGACAGGTTCCGTGGCGATGTCCCGGCTGGAAGGCATGATGATTCAGAAGGTGATGATGGAGATGACCCGGATCTCCCACCTAAAGATGACAACACCCTAGTGAAGAGGGTGGGGATGATCTCCTTTGGTGTTAGCACCATATGTGGGGGATAAGCAGGAGGTGGCTCTGAGGTTGCCGACATGAAAGATCATGTAGCGGAGGCCAAGTCAGTGGTCAAACCTGAGGTTGTGAATCTAACGTCTTCTGACGCAGTGCAGAAGAGGAAGAAGGTGGACATGGACACCCTCGTAGTGGGGTTCTCCAAACTCGACTTCAAGGGAATCTATGTAGGGAGAATCCTCATAGATGGGGGAAGTTCAGCAGATGTGATGTTCTGGCCTTGTTTCAAGAGCTTGGGTCTTAGAAGGGCAAGGCTGGTGCCCTACCATCACCCATTGATAGGCTTCAGTGGTGAGAAGGTACACCCATTGGGCATGTATGAAATGGATGTGCGGATGGAAGATGAGTGGCCTAAGAGGCTGACCAAGAAGATAAACTTTTTTGTTATGGACGAAAATGTCTTCTCGGCCTACAACCTCATCATCGAAAGAGTGGCCCTCAGAGAGTTTGAAGCCGTGCCGTCAACGGTCCACCAGATGCTAAAATTACCGACTCCTTATGGGGTAGGGGAAGTGCAAGGGGACCAGACCACGGCACGGGAGTATTATTTCAACTCGACCGAAGAGCGAAAGGCCCATAAAAAAGCAACCGCCACTTACAGCATTGACACTCTTGATCCCAGAGATGAAACAAAATTGAAGAAGGGCGAGCCCGCGGAAGAGGTAGAATCCATCGTCCTCAATGAGGACGAGACGGAAAAAACCGTCCAGGTCGGCAAAGCCCTGGAGAAAGGGATCAAGGAAGAGCTGATAGACTTCCTTAGGAGGAGGTAGAGCGTCTTCGTGTGGAGTCATGCAGACATGCCTGGTATCGACCCTGAGATCATGACCCACAAGCTCAACGTGGACGGAGATGCTAGGCCTATTAAACAGAGGCGAAGGATCTACTCCAGAGAGAAGTATGAGGTCATCCGGGAAGAGGTGAAGAAGTTGGAAGAGGCCGAGTTCATAAGAGAGGTTACTTATCCAGAGTGGCTCTCGAATGTAGTCATCGTGCCTAAGGCCAATGGAAAGTGGCGGATGTGTGTAGATTTCACAGACCTAAATAGGTCTTGCCCGAAAGACAGCTATCCCTTACCCAGGATAGACCAGATGGTGGATGCAACGGCAGGGCACGAGCTTATGAGTTTCATGGATGCTTATTCAGGCTATAACCAAATCTTCATGGATACCGAAGACTCTGAGAAGACAGCCTTCATTACTGACAAGGGGACGTACTGTTACAAGGTGCTTCCCTTTGGTCTGAAAAATACGGGGTCAACGTATCAACGTCTTGTCAATAAGATGTTCGAGGAGCAGATAAGTAAGACCATGGAGGTGTATGTGGACGATATGCTAACGAAGAGCCTGAAAGCATGTAATCACGTAGCGGACCTTGAGAAGACCTTTGATGTCATGAACTCCTATAGAATGAAGCTCAACCCAGCGAAATGTGTCTTCGGGGTAGGAGCCGGGAAGTTCCTGGGGTTCATCGTTAATCAGAGGGGGATTGAAGCAAACCCGGAGAAAATCAAGGAATTACTCGACATGAAGACTCCTAGGAGTATCAAGGATGTTCAGAGACTCACTGGAAGGGTGGCGGCCCTGAACAGGTTTGTTTCCAGAGCCACGGACAAGTGTCTTCCATTTTTTAAAATTCTGAGAAAGGCCTTCCAGTGGGACGAAGAGTGTGAAAAATCCTTTGATCAACTAAAGTCCTACTTGGGGTCTCCCTTGCTGCTGTCCCGGCCCATCACAGGGGAGAGGTTGTTTGTGTACCTGGCAGTCTTTGAGTCAGCCATTAGCGCGACCATCATACGGGAAGAGGATGGGGTTCAGAGACCTGTGTACTTCAATAGTAAGTCCCTTCAGGGGTCTGAACAAAACTATCCCCGCATGGAGAAGTTGTCTTACGCCTTGATACACGTCTCTAGGAAGATAAACCTTACTTCCAAGCTCACTCCATGGTAGTTCTCACCGACTCACCACTACGGCAGGTTCTGCACAAGCCTGAGAAGTCCGGAAGATTGATGACCTGGGCCATCGAGCTAGGAGAGTATGATCTTACCTACCAGCCCAGGACAACCATCAAGGGGAAGGCCCTGGCAGACTTTGTCGCATAATTCACTTGGGAAGAGACCGAGACAGAGAAGGGCTTGGATGGTGGCGAAGAGATGCACTGAAATGTCTTCCGAGATTCGAAAGAGACTGCCCCGTACGTCTTCCGAGGCCGAGAAGAGGTTGTCCCAGGCCAAGCTCGGAGCAGAGTAGAAGAAAATGAAGAGGATCGGTACCTCTTCGAACAGGGGGTTATGAGAGAAGGGGTCTTCTCATCAGATATAGACGTATGGAGCCTCTTCGTTGATGGCTCTTCTTGTGACAATGGAAGCGACGCGGGGCTAGTACTCTCGGATCCCGATGGCGCCAACATTGAGTACGCCTTGAGATTCAACTTCAAGGCCTCCAACAACGAGTCTGAGTATGAGGCCATAATAGCGGGTCTCTTGTTAGCAACAACTCTTCGAGTAAAGCGGCTCCTACTCCACAGCGACTCGAGGTTGGTTGTCAATTAAGTGCTGGGGGCATACGAGGCCAAGGACGAAAGGATGGCCAAATACCTAAAGAAGGTAAGAGGATTGCTAGAGTGTTTTGAAGAAGCAAAGTTGAAGAGAGTGCCTCAGCTGGGCAACAACCATGATGATGCATTGGCAAGACTGGCCTCGGCAATGAAGACAAATTTGGGAAGGACCATTCCAATCGAAGTCTTAGGAAAAGCAAGCATCGAGGAGGACGAGGTGTGTAGCCCTTGTCACAATGTGAACCTGGGAGACTCATGGATTGACCCGCTCGTCAGATACCTAAAAGAGGGGGAGCTACCTGAGTCCAGGATAGAAAGAAGAAAGTTGAGATACAGGGCTGCAAAGTTCTCATTGGTAGGAGACGTCTTGTATAAAAAGAGGTTTCTACTGCCTCTCCTCAGATGTGTGCATACCATGGAAGAACCCCAGGTCTTAAGGGAGGTTCATGAGGGTTATTTCTCTAGCCACATTGGGGGAAGACCCTTAGCCAAGAGGATCATCACTCAGGGATACTGGTGGCCTACACTGTCTAAGGAAGCAGCAGATTATGTGAAGAGGTGCGACAAATGTCAAAGGTTCGCCACCATCCCTCACCAACCTCATCAGCCTATGACGTCGATCTCTTCTCCATGGCCATTCGCGGTATGGGGAATTGACTTAGTAGGACCTTTTCCAAGAGCAGTCAATAACTATAGATTCTTGATAGTTGCCATTGACTACTTTTCAAAATGGGTAGAGGCAGAGCCGATGATAACCATTACAGAACAGAAGACCTTCCAGTTCATCTGGAAGAATATTATATGTAAATATGGTCTCCCGAACACGCTCATCTCGGACAACGGGACCCAGTTCAAGAATTCCTCCTTGGAGAAGTATTGCCAAAGTGTGGGGATCAGACAGTTCTTCTCATCTCCTGGTCGACCTCAAGCAAATGGCCAGACCGAGGTCACGAACAGAACCATCTTGGATGGAATCAAGAAGATGTTAGAAGACGCGAAGGGGAGATGGATAGAAGAGGTCTACGCCGTGCTATGGGCTTACAGAACTACGGCAAGGACACCCACAGGAGAAACCCCATTCATGCTGCGACATGGCTCAGAGGCAGTCATACCAACGGAGGTAGGACTGCCAACTCATCGGATTCATACCTACGACCCCGATAGCAATGGGGAGAAGAGAAGGCTAAACCTGGATCTCATCGAAGAAAGAAGGGAAGACGCAGAGGTCAGAAAAGCAGCCTACCAGTAGAGGGCAGCAAAATTCTACAACCAGAGGGTGAAGTCAAGACCCATTGCAGTAGGAGACCTAGTTCTAAAGAAAACACTACAGAAGGCAAACAAGATACACCCAAACTGGCATGGCCCCTACAAAGTGACGGAGGAGGTTGTGCCTGGCACTTACAGGCTAGAAAACTTAGAAGGAGAACCTTTCACTAACCCGTGGAATGTTGACCATCTCAAGAGATATTACATATGATGTATAGAGTTTTATGAAAATGTACTATCTTACTAAGATGAGGTTATTAATAAAGATCAATTTCCATATCAAGTTCTTGTTTCGTTCTTTAAGTCCATAAGTTTATCATGAGGCTAACCTCTTAGGTGATGACCTCAGACCCTCATAACATCACTCGGTGGTGACGAGGTCTGAGCTCAGACACCTGGGTTAGATGACCTCAGACCCTTAACATCATTAATTTGGTGACACATTATGAGGCTAACCTCTTAGGTGATGACCTCAGACCCTCACAACATCACTCGGTGGTGACGAGGTCTGAGCTCAGACACCTGGGTTAGATGACCTCAGACCCTTAACATCATTAATTTGGTGACACTTATCAGGAGGCTAACCTCTTAGGTGATGACCTCAGACCCTCATAACATCACTCGGTGGTGACGAGGTCTTAGCTCAGACACCATAATGAGATGACCTCAGACCCTTAACATCATTAATTTGGTGACACATTATGAGGCTAACCTCTTAGGTGATGACCTCAGACCCTCACAACATCACTCGGTGGTGACGAGGTCTGAGCTCAGACACCTGGGTTAGATGACCTCAGACCCTTAACATCATTAATTTGGTGACACTTATCATGAGGCTAACCTCTTAGGTGAAGACCTCAGACCCTCATAACATCACTCGGTGGTGATGAGGTCTGAGCTCAGACACCTGGGTTAGATGACCTCAGACCCTTAACATCATTAGTTTGGTGACACTTATCAGGAGGCTAACCTCTTAGGTGATGACCTCAGACCCTCATAACATCACTCGGTGGTGACGAGGTCTGAGCTCAGACACCTGGGTTAGATGACCTCAGACCCTTAACATCATTAATTTGGTAATATTTATTATGAGGCTAACCTCTTAGGTGATGACCTCAGACCCTCATAACATCACTCGGTGGTGACGAGGTCTGAGCTCAGACACCTGGGTTAGATGACCTTAGACCCTTAACATCATTAATTTGGTGACACTTATCAGGAGGCTAACCTCTTAGGTGATGACCTCAGACCCTCATAACATCACTCGGTGGTGACGAGGTCTGAGCTCAAACACATGGTTTAGATGACCTCAGACCGTTAACATCATTAATTTGGTAATATTTATTATGAGGCTAACCTCTTAGGTGATGACCTCAGACCTTCATAACATCACTCGGTGGTGACGAGGTCTGAGCTCAAACACCTGGGTTAGATGACCTCAGACCCTTAACATCATTAATTTGGTGATATTTATTATGAGGCTAACCTCTGAGGTGGTGACCTCAGACCCTCATAACATCATTCTTCTTGACGAGGTCTGAGCTCAGACACCTGGGTTAGATAACCTCAGACCCTTAACATCAGTAATTTGGTGATATGGTTATGACAACATCATATTAAGTAATGACTTCAGAGAACATATAGCATTCAAATACATTCAGAGGTCAAGATAAAGGAAGAAATTGGCATTCAATAAAAGCAGAGATTACATAACATTCAGATGTCTGATAAATTACAAGTTCAGAATTACAAGTCAAAAAATACAAAATACAAGGCCAAGTTAAACATCTGAGGGAGGAACATTCGAAGTCTCGGCTGGGTTGACCTGTTCAACATTGGTCACCTCAGCCACATCATCAGCAGGGCCCGTTCCTCCGAGATCAGTCCCTTCCAGAGTAGCAGTCTGACCAGGGGCAGCAGCCTCATCTTCTATCTCTTGTAGGGCCTGGGCAAACTGAGAGTCGGCGAAGCCGAGGCCCACAAAATCGGAGGCCTTTATAGTGCCAACCTCCTTCTCCCTGACCTTGGCCCATTTGGTGGTGGCTTTGATACCTCTTTCGAGGTATTCAAAACCAAAGCCTACGAACTCCTCAGAGACATTGTAATCAGCAATTATTTTCTCTGAGGCATCTGCAAGGGCGGCCTTCACAGCAGCATTGACCTTCCTCTGCAGGGCATCGTCCTTATCCTTCAGGGCCTTGGCGTGGCTTTGGAAGAGTGCAGAGATATCTTTTTTCAGGCCCTGGGCCTTATTTTCAGAGTTCTGGGCCTTGGTCTCGGCATTCTGCAACTCTGACCTCAGACGGTCAACCTCGGCCTTCAGGGTGCTCTCAACCTTCTCAGCCTCCTGCCCCTTCTGAATTAGAGGCAGTTTCCTCATGGCCCAGTTAGATAGCTGGTACATGGTAGTGTCACCCTGCGCAGATAATGAAGAGGTTAGATGGAGGTAATATCAAACGTTGCACTTGAAAAATTATGGACAAAAGGAACAAGTCATACCTGGGCGACCCTGTGGAGGCCGAACTCAACAAGCATGGAAGTGTCCATGGCCCTGTAAAAACGCTTGTCAACCTCGGTCATCATGTTGGCAAGGGCTTCCATGGCCTGTCGGCTGTGGCCGACCACGCTATCGGTAAGTTTCAGCTGGTCAAGACGAGCCGACAAGGTGTCGGCTGTGATAGGGATCGCAGTGTCTGAAGTCTTCTTTTGCCTTGAAGTCGGCCTCTGATCCTCAGAGGCCGGGACCTCAGGGTCCCTCTTCTTAGATTTGGATGTTGAGGGACCAGGTGGAGGAGCATTCAAACCAATCTTCTTGGCAAGTCTAGCCAAACTCGGAGCTGCCATCTCCCACAAGTCGTCTGGGACACCTGGTGGTCTCTCTGTAAAAAGGGAAAAGACAAGTCAGAAATCAAACATGAATGACCAGATACGAATGAGGTCAGAGGTTAGACTTGAAAAGAGAAAAATCCTTACCAAAGTCAACAAGGTGGCTTCCACCTAGGCTCGTCCCCGAGAGATACTGGGGGGTCAGCAGATGTTTGAACTTTACGAACAGACCATGTGCCCCTTGGTCTTGCAGGGCCTTCACCTTTTTGCCGTTCTGAAGACTTAGGCCAGGATCAGCGCTGGCAGACATAGTGACCTTACCCCATCTGAGGGGTACCCTCGGCTCAAAAGTGGAAGAGGGAACAGATGAGCCAAATTCCCATGGCCCCGAGGCGAAAAAATACCGGGGTTTCCAATTATGATTCGAGGTCTGAGTGACCAGGAGCATATTCTTCTCAGGCCTCCGAGCCACGAAGTGATAGTAACTCGAATGATTTTTGGCCGAGGTAGGGACGTAACAACCAGCAAAGACCTGAACCGGGAGGTCAGAGTGGTGGACTGCCCTCCACAAGACGATGGCCCCTATAATAACTCTCCAAGCATTGGGAGAGAGCTGTGAGGGGGCCAAGTTGATGAAGGAAAGAATGGACCTAATGACAGGGTGAATGGGTAGACGAAACCCTAACTTAAACATCTGTTCATACAAGCAGATTTCTCCATCTCGGCCGTGGTAACCCCTCTCTTCCCTCAGAGGTCTCCTCAATTTGATTGAGGGACTGATGGAGTATAAGTATCTGAAGTGCAATAGATCCATTTCAGTGACTGTGCTCTCGTACTCGTCTGCCTCAGAGGTGTCAACTTCACTTTCACCATCATCATCATCATCATCATCATCATCAACCTCAATGTCGGCTGGAGCAGACGTAAATGTGTGACTAGGGAACCTCTGAGCAAACTCGGCCCCGGTAACGGCCGACAGAGGGATAGCGTCTAGAATGGGAGGCACAGCCACACTTGGCTCAACAAGTTCGACCTCTGAAGAAGAGCTTGAGGTACTTGTGACATTTTGGGACGAGACGCGGCTAGAGACCTCGGCCGAGTCATGGCCCTGACCAGTTCGAGGTGTGAAGTCCATAGCTTCTTGGAAAGAGTCCACGGACATAGGGTCTGAGGTGGAGGACTCAAACTCAGATATCGGTAAACGGTTGGCAGAGACGTCTGTTTGATAAAAGTTCTCAGGAGGATCAGGATATACCACCTTCAGAGGTGGGGGAAAGAGAGGTCTAATAGGGAACTCCTGAGACCTACGAGCTTCTTCCTGGGCTCTCTCTATTTGCCTAATTTTTTCTAAGGTCTTCTCTCTGAGAGAGGGGAAGTCCTTAAGAAGTTGGTACAAGGGTCTGAGCATCAGAGGACGACCCAAAACTTGGAACGACCCTAAACTTGAGGAAAACTCCTAAACTCACAAACACGATTAGCTTATGAAATAAAAGGGTTTAAATATCAAACTAAGGAATTTCAAATAAACATAGGTTGCCTGAATCGATGAAGCTCGCCGAAAAACTCAAACAGCCACCGGAAAACCCAAAGATCTCACCGGAAAATTTAAACCAAATGCTGAAAACAAAGGAAATGGAAGGGGGGAGGTACCTGAAGATGAGTCGATGGATGAAACGAAGAGATTCCACAAGGAACCTACAGGAAATCCTCTGCAGAAAGAGTGATGGGTTGAAGAAGTTTTGGAGAGAACTTGCAGAAACTTTGTGCACGAAAAGGAAGGAATGAAGAAGAAAGAGAAAGTGGTGGGATTTAACCCTTAAATACTTGGGAACACTTCCTAAGGCCCATCATTGCCTTGGGAAGCCCAAGGGACAACTGACAGCGCACGCAAGCCAAGTGGGCATGCCTTGGCATGGGACAGGTGTCATGCAGATGTTAACCTTGCGACGGACAGGCCTCGGAGGTGAAGCAATCCCCTAGCCACTCTCTCTAGAATATGACTAAGGGCTGGGGGGTGATTGATATGCCCAAGTATAACCTCGGCCCAGAGATACCTACCTCGGCCAAAATGATGGCCGAGACATTAATCGACCCTATGAGGGGCAGGGTCCACAATATCGTCCCTGGGCCAGACCTACCTCATCCCAGGCCGACACTACCATATCCACTTAAATGGACCCTACATCTGGGAATAGTAACCTCGACTAATAGTAGGCCGAGGTGACAAGGAGCCCTAATCTTCAACATGGAACTAATCTTACCTCGCCCTTGGCCGAGGTGACGAGAAGCATTAATAATCAGAATGTATATGCCCAACCTCGGCTAGGGCCGACCTAGCATAATGTCTCGGCTAAGATCAGGCCGAGACTCCTTATGACATTACTCGGATTGAACGGACCAAGCCTTTACAGCTCGACCTCTCCCAGGCCGAGGTCATTCACCAACATGACTGCCGAGCATCTGTTGACATTTGGATAAGGACACCTGGGCACAAATCAGTTGTAACGAGATTATTCTCCACATGGGGGAGAATATTTCATCATCATTTCTTACATGTGACAGTGACAGATGGAATTCCCACATTGGTGAGGATACCACACACATGCTCATTGCATGCATGGGGGGTACAGTGCACCCCCTAGGCACTATATATAGGGATCATCCCCTACCTTGCAAAAGGATCCTGCTATTAAAACCCTAGCTAAAACTCTGTCTAAAGATAAAGTAGAGAGAGAGAGAGCTTGAGTGAATTGTACCCATGGCCATTAGTGCCTTTGTTCAGTGATATTACTCACACACTCACAGTGGACGTAGGCCAAATTGGCTGAACCACTCACATTCCGGTGTTGATTCCTCATATCCTCACCTCCTTCTCTTATCTCTATATATAGCTGTGCCACCATTGTTACTAATATATTGAGCTTGCAAACACCTCACCTGGTGGTGCTAATTCTTAGCATCATCATGACTGTTCTGAGGAATATTCATTGCAGATTTTTGTAAGTGTTGTTACATTTATTGAAATAAAGGTTTTGTCCTTGTGGAGGGATAATTTCCTGAAATCCGTACCTCAAAAATTTATGTATATTTATGATGGCATGATTTATACACCTAGATGCATGTGTTAGGGTTTAACTAATTTGGATAAAAATTGACTTCTAATTAAATAAGCTTTTAATTAGAAATTTGCGAATCCATTAACAATCGATATCACACCATATTCTCATTTTTATCATTCTACTTATTTCCATTTATCCTTTATCCTTTACACCATCCGATGATGCCAGATATTTGAGACATTATTTTCTAAGTTTTACATATTTAAAATATTCTTTTTCTAGTCTACCTCAAAACTTGGGATTTTTCCTTTAAAAATGTGACTTTCTTTACCAGATTGTGAGAACTTACCTTTTCCAAGTTCAAAACACATTTTACACATTTCTTCTGGACTTTTTTGTAATTTATCGAACTTCAGAGTCATTTTTGCAAATCACTAAACAAACTTTACATATTTTGAGAATTTACCATTTGAAACCAAGTTCGCTATAATTCACTTTATGTACTTCTTAAAATGTTTAACAACATTTTATAGTTTCCTTTATCGTAAAGTCACATTATTTTATGTAAACAACCTTATAAAATATTAAAATAACACTATCATGTAAATAAATTCTTAAGCATGTTCACGTAAATTCAAAATAACAATTTGTGACTTGCCTGGACTTTCACAATAGTATATGTTCCAATATTCTAAAATTTTTGGAAAATTATCCAAAACTACAGTCTCATATTTCCATAAACATTTTCATGAAAACATTAAGTTTTAACACATGATCATATTTTTATTTCATAAAAATCAATATTTTATGTTCTGAAAATTTACACCATGAAAACATAATCAAGACTCAATTTTTAACATTTCCTTTTTCCATGAAATTATTCTGTAATTTCATAACTTTTTCCATTTTATATTCTGAAAATTTAGTAACTTGAGAGCCATCAATTAAACCCATTTTTAACGCCTTATTACACATGAAATCATGACACAATCTCATAAATAGGTAGCATGTATAAACCACACACACACACACATATATATATATATATATATATATATATATATATATATATATATATATATACACACACATACAAATATATGCATTTAACATGCATATTATATTTTTAGAATGTAATGCCATAAATAAACCCCACTTCAAATGGTGAAAACCTCCAAAATTTTTCCTTCCTTTCCAATTTTAACTCTCATTTCTTAGGTATTCTATTAACGTTCAAAGAAAAGAAAAAAAGGAAAAGACAAACCAAAACACCCCCGATCATTTCTTCAGCCCGGACAAAAACCCTACTCTACCCCGCTCTCGCAAAATCGTAACCTTCGCGCTCTCCCTCACTCGTCCTAGCCTCTACCTAGACTCCCCCTCACTCCCCTTAACCCTAGCCCTCACCCTCATCACTGGTTAAGTTGACAAGATTGGGTAAGTCGTATTCTTTATTTTTTTTAATATGGTGGGATTATGACGGTGCAGTAGGCTTGTTAGGTAAGGTTTCAAAAATTAGGGTTAAGTGTAATTAAAAATTATAAAATTGGGGTTTTATTGTTGAATACATCAAATTAGTTTTTTTTTATCTATTGATTGTAAATTTCCTTGTTTGGTTGCTATTAAAATGAAAGAAAAGTCCATGGAAAAGTAATGTGATGTCTAGTTGTTGTAATCCATTAATGGGTATTTGACAGGGTTCTTTGACGTTTAAATATTTGATCTAATATCGGGCATTCAACTTATACTATCATTGAATTGATATGGATAAAAGGTATTTTTAATTTTGGTTATTTCTTAATATCATTATTTTTTGAATTGGATTGATTTGTATTTGTGATAAGAGGTTGGGGTGAGCTAATTGAGAACTCGCATTATCATTTAATTCTTCTAGTATATTTAAAAAAATTAATTTATAAGAATATTTGTATACTTGTTTGTGTGTATTTTAGTTATAATTATTGATATGTTTGTTTATATTAATTAATTCATGTCCTTTGAAAGTAGTTTTTGCCATTAATTTGATTTACTATTCGATTGTGATTTTATTTTGTGATATATGTGATGGATTTAATTTATTCAAACATGCATCGACCTTAAAAAAAATTCAATGTTATCCAACACTATATCAAATGCTAAATATTAACCTTCAAATCACTAAGTGTTGGGACCTATGAAGCACGAACACTTCATCGGAGGCGACTTACTTGTGTTGGACACCCTCGTGAACATGACACCTGTACGATACTCCTCCTTCATGCCATGTGGCATGTCAAACTGATTGTGCATTTTAAAAAACTCAAACAATAAAGGTCCTTTAGAGGGAGATCCTCGACGAGGAACCTTACAGAGTATGAGGGGTAAAAAAATCTTGCGTCTACACTCCATAATACAAATGTTTCAACATAAAAATTGGACTATTATTGGTAATATTCTTATGATTTTTCTTTTTATCCCATATCATTCGCCCTTTTAACATGTTCTTCCGAGCCAAATCACATATCCGTGAGATAAACTATGTCATATAGGAAACTTAGTGTACACATCATTCCACTAAATTTCTTCATTGGTTAGGGGATGCTGGTTGACATTTGTATCCACCATCCATTACTTCCAATTGATGCATGTGGGCCATATGTCTCTATATGAGGAGAGTCATTGGACATAGACTTCGGACGACTCATGTCATTGAGTCATAGGATCATATTATGGGGTCGTGATGTAGTCATGCTATTGATTGAGAGGAAATAGGCTACTTATCCCCTTGTACATGTGCTTTTGTCAATAGGAGTAAGTTGGGATACATGGGTTAACAAGTGCCCCCTAATCGTTAAGACCATCCCATTTGTCCCCTGGGTACAATGTGTCCACTAAGATCTATCTACGAATTTGCATCAAGTAAATAACTTAGTTTCCTTGGATGTTTATATATTGTGAACCATCCAACAAACTATTCTCTAAGTGACATACAATTTGGTGATAATTATGTACAAGTCTTGTTAACGGATGATGATAGTACTAATTCACTTCTTAATTTCATTTTTCTATTTTCATTTTATGCTTGTTCTAAATTATGGGTAATGAATTTTATACACTTGGACGTATAATTTGTTCATCACAGAGTGAATCAAAGTAATTTTGGGTTTGCATGTGTTGTTGTTGGGTTGGACTATGATTAAAGTTGTTACGAACTGCTGGTAACATGAAATTATTTAGGATGTAATGAAGAACGTTTATATTATGACAAAATTAATGTATTGTGATATTAGAGTCTACATATGGAACTATGATGGAAAGATAAACACATACACGTTTATGGATTTATTGGACTTTTTTGAGAACATGCATGAATATAAGGTGTCACTGGAATTTAATGTGTGTAACATGCGACCATGAAATTGTGAGGCATGGTAATATGTGATGCAATTGTCTATGCCAATGGCTTATGGAATAATTTTTTTTGCGATGCGTGCAAAAGACTCAAGCGAGGGACTTATTCACCCGAGTTCTATGGAAAAATATGTTGTTTGCTGACTCTACTAAGAAATTTCATCTCATTCTTACTCGAACTAACTTGAATGAAATGGATGAGCATCGAATTAGTTTTTATATCAATGAACCCCATCTGAAAATAAAAATGAAATAAGATTTGCGGTAGATTTCTACAATTAAGAGGGGTAAAGTACTTTGTACACTAAGTTAAGATTTTCCTAAGAAGAAAGGATGCGCAGCTCTTATCATGGATGGTACTAAAGGAGGAAATAAATATAGATGATTATGTTTGGAAGGATCGTTATGTATATCCAAGTATGGTTAAAGTATATATAGATCATTTTGAATGTTTATTAAGAAATATATGTTAGAACAATTCATAAAATCACAGAGGGGTTGCCTCTTTTTAAGTGCACTTTGCATTGACAATAGACACCTAAATTGAGCTGTTATATTTGGGAAGAGGTAATGAAGCTCAGACTATGGTCAACAAAAATCCAAATAGAATTAGAATCATTATCCACCCATGTTTCAAACCCAATCTTTCTCATAAAATCTTCTATTTTTTATTTGGAAGCCATGGGCTCTATAATCACTAACATTGATAAGTTATGAACCCTCCTTATCTTTTTGAGTCTAGTACAACTCCTTTCTTTGAAACTCCCATAACATTACATAAGAGACAATTTATCATTAAAATTTTGGTGGTTTGAATCTTATTAATTGGATATAAGATTCCTTTTTTCTCCACTTGATCGTTTTTTTCCTTTTCTTTTATTGGACTACTGTAAATGCCTCCTCACTATAAATAGGACATGAGATTGTCCTAGGGGATAAGTTTAAGGTTTCTTCCAGTTCTTTCTCCCTGATCTTCTTATATATTAGGAATGCCTTGAGTAGCCTCATTTCCATTCCCTTCGTCTAACATTCTGGCATGATTTTTATTTGATTTATCTTCCATATTAACTACTGAGATTGTGTTGGTTATATTCTACTTAGGCACTGTTTGAATTACTTGAATTGCTTTATTTCCATTCTTTTTCTCTAACATTCTTTTTGATTTGTATGTGATTTATATTCCCTAGTAACTATTAAGTATGTGTTGAATGTAGTATGATTATACATATTATTATTTTTACACATATGGTATTTCCCTACTTTATTCTCCACTCTTTAATTGCTAGAATTTGGGTCATTATGCTCAATAGGCATTGTAAATATTTAATCTGTACTGAATGTAGTTTGCTTATACATATTGAAATTTTTTCTGTTGCCTAAGTACTAAATCTCATCTGAATGGTTTAGCTTTAGGAACTATATGAGGAAGTTGAAAATTCTAAATGAGTGCAATCAGTAGAAAAAGTAAAGTTAAATAATTTCCAAATGAGCTAATTTGTGTCTTGCCTATAGTTTTTAGGAGATTATATTTGCTCAATTTCCAAATAAGTGTTTAACAATATCTATTGTACATGCGTGTTTCACTCCCTCAAATGGTTTGTCAATTCATAATATCTTATTTATCAAATAAAGAACATTAGAATACCCCATGTAATTATGCATACGAACTCATATCAATTCATAGATGGTTCGACCAATATTTTGATCTTGGGAATCCCCGCCACTTTGTCACAACCATTACAATTGTGTCACCCAAATTTAGATTCATTTTTATTTTATTCATTGTTGCCATTGCTACAACTGAGAATAGTTCTTGTTCTATTCTTTGCTATTTAATCTCAGATGCAAGATATATTGATCAATATGGAAGTGAACCATAAGAGTTTGTAAGAAAACATGTCTCTTAATGCTAAGGTGCTTGAATATAAACATAGGCGTAACCTCTAATAATGATGATAATATAAAAAATAAGATGATATTGATAACGATGGAATGGACTTAATTAAAATAGAACAAAACTCTTTGATATAAACTCAAAACACTCGTGTATAACTCAAAGATAAGAAATAAATGTGATATGTTTATGAAAATTAACGAACCTTTGAAATAACTAGCTAAATGGAGTGATGAGCAAGAACTCTAGATACACCTTAGGTAGGAAGCTCAAACACCAAGGTATGAAGGAATGTAAGTCAAAACTCAATAAATTCCCATGTTCTTGATAGAAACTTGAACAAGGGTATTAATCATGGAGAATAAATGCTCTAATTCTTTGTAATAACTCTCAGAAGTGTGATAATCTCTGTTCTCTGTGATCTTGTGTTTTTGTCCTATCTTAAGGCATTGTTGGGGTATATATAGTTAGTTAAGTATACTCGAGTAATCTCAGGATCATTAAATGCAAGTATACTCCTCTATGCCTTTATGTGACTGGAATTAAATTTAAAATTATGTCACCGCACTCTTATATCACTGGCCTGAAATACCAACAGAAGACTTTAGTGACCAATTATATGTCGGTGGCTCCCATCAGGTGGTAGCCTGCCAAACTATCTTACAGTCCCCAGACCACCACTGTTTACTCAAGTTTGGATTAGAAACGGGTAGGTCACGCATGAATTCATTAGGACATTTGTTTGGAAAGGTATTTGTTACTTTGGTCACTACACCAAAAAGGTCAAATTATCACCTTTGAGCCAGCTTTGTCACGATTATTGACCATGATAAAAAAACACGCATTTTTTGTCATGGTCATTGACCGTGACAAGGTTTTCACAGTCAAAGACCTTGACAAGTCCGTGACAACTTTGCCAGTAAAAAAACCCTACCCCCTCTTTTTTTCCCACCGTTTCCATTCCCTCCTTTTTCCCTCTCTCGTGCGGCTGCTCTCTCTCTCTCTAATGTACGTTTTTATCTCCCTCTCTCTTTTAATTATATGTGTGTATATGTGTATGTAGATGTGTATATGTACGCTTTTCTCTCCCTCTACTTATTTTTGTGTGTGTGTGCAGGTGGGTGGATAGGGGAGGGGGTGGGAAGTCTGTGTGCGTGTGTGTGTGCATGTGTGTGGGAGGGGGCAGGGGTGGGGGGACGAGTTCACCTCGGACCCCTAAAATCTCTTATTAATATTTACATTATAAATATTCTTTAGAGAATGAAATTAATTTGACATTATAAATATTATTTATGTATTCTTATTTAGGTTTGAAATTGGTTAGAAATTCATAATGTTGATTGGGTGTTATTATTTAGACTTGAAGCTAATTAGTTATATGTATTTAATTTTAATTTCTTATGTTGTTGGAAATGAATTAGTTGAGTAGATGAATTATAAGGAGTATGGGATACACATTTGTTGGTTTGTTGTTGCTGTTGGATTATATTGGATGGATGTGGTTGGATATGGAAGTTGGTCGTTTATTTTTTTTTAAATTCTTAATTTAATTCACACTAATAAATTCTTAAATAATTATATCGTCTTAATTTGTTGGGTTGGTTAATTTTGGAAGTGGCACGGCCACTGGATTATTGTCCAAATGGGGGGGGGGGGGGGAGGAGTTTTCAACTTTTTTTCTAAAATTACTTTGTGTCACGACCCGTTCGAGAGTTGCACAAACACGGACTTATGATAATTAAATGAATCATACTTGAAATTACATATAGTGCGCATAGATACTAGCCTTCTAGGTCTTATGCGTACGCCTTCAATAGCCCTCAGACCCGTTCGAGAGTCATTATCCTTGTAATGAGATCTCTTGAATTGTCCCGTTTGGACAGTTTGGGACTTCATAGTTTCGGTATAATAATATTCTTAGTGGCTTAAACTTGTTACTTTTTGAGGAAGTTTTGTAGTCGTAGCTTAATGTTCTCTGGGTACATACTAGATGATTCGATGTTAAGTGTTATTTCAATTGATAAATTGAAATAACACTCACACTTGAGAATCTACGTCGTGTACTTAAAGAACTATGGGGATATATTGTCGAATTTTCCTCAAATTGGAACATTGTGCATGAGGTGTTAAGTATGTTACAGAAATATGCGGTCTTGAATGGGATATGACCACTCACCCTTTAGAGGATATGGAGGAAATAGGAATTTATATTATAAATTGAATTTTAATTTTAATTTCAAATTAAAATTGAATTTGAATTTGAATGCACGAATAAATTTTCCCATCGAACCTAGCCTTCTAGTTGTTATGCGTACGCATTCAATAGGTGTTTATAATAATGGGAACTAAATATTCAAACTTTTGTTTATTCTATTTACCCATAATAGGTGATTGTTTGTAGTAGCTGTGATGTGATATCCTCAATGCAAAGAGTGGATGGGTGAGACAAATAGATTAGGGGATGCATTTTGCAGAGGCGCTAATAAATTTGTGAAATACGCAAAAATATGTCATGATAATGAAGAGTTTCCGTGTCCGTGTGCTAGGTGTAAGAATGGTCAGGTGTTCGAGTGGAAAATACATGAACTACATTTGTTAAGATCGGGTATGAAAGATAGTTATCGAAGTTGGATTTTTCACGGGGAATCGAAAGTTACTTTTGTCCTCGAGCAACCTTCACAACATCCTTCAACAAGTAGGATAGATATACAAGAGGAGGATGACAATGTAGATCCTAATATGCTAGAGGATTTAGTTGATGACATGTATGGATTTCATGAAGTGGAAGAGAATGAGGTCACTGATGATGTACACAGTTCAGGTGCTCATGAAGATGTCGAGATAAACCTTGATGATGACTACCAAAGTCTAAAATTTAAGGCGAGCTAGCCGTTCTACTCAAGTTGTGAGAAAGATCAAACAACTTTACATGCCAAGGTTGGTTTGCATAATTAAAAGACTCAATATGGTTTGTTTGGCACCAACGTGATATGAATTTTGAATTGGGTAAATGGCTTGCTACCCAAGCAGAATATGCTTCCAAACAGCTATCCTACTCTAAAAAATAGTTTGAAAGGTTTGGCAATGAAGTATAAATCAATTCATACTTGTGTGTATGACTGCATAATATACTGAAAGGAGTATGAAAATATTGATCTGTATTCGGTATGCGATGAACCTAGATATGTCTAATCTACTGGCAAAGAAGGCGCAACCTCAAAAGTGCCTCAAAAAGTGTTCAAATATTTTCTTGTTGGTCTAGATTAAAGAGTTTTTTCACAGTACCATGGATAGTGGAGGCAATGACTTGGCATGCTAGGGCAGAAGCAGGAGAAAATCTCATGTGCCATCTTATTGATTCTACAGTTTGGAAGCGGATGAATTTTGAGTATCCCAATTTTGCTCGAGAACAACGTAACATTCATTTGGCAATATCAACAGATAGTTTCAATCCATTTGGAAATCTAAGAGCGAATCAGAGTGTATGGCCAGTGATCTTAGCCCCACTAAACCTCCCTCCTTCACAATATATGAGACCTGAATTTTTGATGTTGTCTTTGTTGATCCTTGGGACAAAGGCACTAAGTGAGGACATAAATGTCTACCTGGCTCCTTTGATAGAAGAATTAAATGAGTTGTGGGAAGAAGTTGTTTAATCATTTGAGTCTTTTAAAAAAGAATATTTTTCGCTAAAAGCTATGTGGATGTGGGTAATTCATGATTTTCCAGCATATGGGACATTATCCGGTTGTGTAGTACATGGTTATTTGGGGTGTCCTATTTGTGGAGAAGAGGTTGAATCTCTTAATCTCCCCTCTAGTTCAAAAAATGTATACCATTGCCATATGAGGTTTTTACCTCCTCTCATAGTTTTAGACTTGAGAAAGTTTCCAATTTTTTACCGGGGGGTGTTGAACATAGGATACGATCGAGAATACTTTCACGCTCAGAAAAGAATCCTAAATTTAAGAATGTCAAGCATAAGAAGACCCCGACTGGGAATGAAACTGAAACAAGAAAGGCATGGTCTGGGAGGTTAATTTTATTTGACTTGCCTTATTATAAAAATAGCTATGTGCACTATGTATTAAATGTGATGCAGACAAAGAAGAACATCGTTGAACATATTGTGGGCACATGCCTTGGGGGAGTCATTCTAAGGATGGAGAAATGCATGAAAAGACCTTAAAACGTTGAAAATTAAGCCACAACTATGGTTGAAAGAAGATAGTTGGGGAATGATAATAATTCTCCCTAGTGCGTTTACTATGACGAGTAAGTAAAGGAAGGTTCTTTTAGACACAATATATAATTTGAAAGTTCCATATAATTTTTCGTCCAGCTTGCAACGGATTATGAATTATGCTACCTATGATTTACAAAAGTGTAAGTCCCACGATTGGCATGTGATCATGCAATTAATTCCTCTATTGTTTAAGCAATGGTTCTCTAAGCACAAGGATTTACGAAGGGCTATTATGAAAATTAATATCTTTTTCTCACTTTTATGTGAGAAGGTAGTCAATCAAGATCACATAGTGGTTGCAAAATTGTTGGTGAATGAAGCAGTTTATGTCTTGAAGAAGTACTTTCCCCCATCTTTCTTTGACATAAGTGTTCACTTGTTAATACACCTATGCGACGAGGAACTTCTTTGCAACTCAATAAGATATCAATGGATCTATCCATTTGAAATATTGATGAAAGTTTTCAAAGATTACGTTAAGAATACATGATACATTGAAGGATTAATTACAGAGGAATACATCACCATGGAGTCATCATTCCACACTCGGGAATATATGGATGACTCGCCCAACATGGATGACAATGATGAGTTCATTGATGAGGGTGGCCATATAATGGACAAACGAGTGAAATTAACGAGTTTGCAACATGAACAAGTAGGTCATTATCTTCTTGACGCACATGAAGATGTCGAAGAATAGAAAAAGTAAGTTTAAATTATTTTAAGTTTTAAATTATTTTAATATTTAATTGATTAATTTTGTAATACTTTCATCACGATCTACACAAAAAAGATAAAGCCTGTGAGAACAATAAAAGACGAAAATAATGGCACAATCAGACAACGAGTTTAGGCCGTGGTTGGCACACGAGGTAATTGTAATTAATATAGACTATTATCAAATGTCACATTACAAGAAATATTTACAATTAACCTAATTAATTTATCTATATTCTCAGCTCTTAAAGGTGGGTGATGTGACATCAAGGCTTTCTCGTCTAGCCACTGGCCCGTGTTCATGGAACAAGAGTACAAAAAGTATCGAATGAACGGTTACATATTCGGTGCAAGGGGTACGAGGAAAATACAAATGTATAGAACTCAGACATTTCATACAAGATTCTTACTTTTCTTCGAGCGAGCGTGAAAGATAAAAATCTCATTGAAGCTGAAATGACTTACTATGGTGTAGTTCAAAATATATTTGAGTTGGACTATGTAAACTTCAAAAATGTTGTATTTTACTGTGATTGGGTAAGAGTTGAGGACAAAAATGCTTGTAAAGTTGATCCTGGCACCAATTTGATCATGGTTGACTTGCCTAAGTTGAAGAGCAATGAATACGTGATCGATGAGCCATTTATTTATTATTTTCAAAATGTCAAGCAAGTGTTTTACTTGGAGTATATCAATAATGAGTCATGGTCAATTGTCTTACATGCTCCAAAGCGTCTAAGCAGTAGTGTCGATGACTTGGCTGCACCTACCGAATATCAATCCATTTTGATGATAACCCGAATCTGTAATAATTTTTTGATTTGTAATAAGTATTCAAATTATTTGTAATGACCAGTGGCTGTATTGTGCTACTGTACTCTTATTATCAGACGACAATTTAATGTTAATTGGAATTTTCATCAATTTAAGCACAAATATCATGTTAATGCTAAGCACGTATTGGTATAAATTGAATTTGGTATAAATTGGTATTGGTATTGGTATGTATTGTTATTATCGAATTTGAGCATTAATTCAAATTTCATATACATCTTTGTACTAACAATAATAATTTTTGCAGAAAATGACTTCACTAGGACGCGATAGCGGAGGCGATGAGGGCTCCTCGAACAGTAGGCCCCCACAATGGGGAAAATGAGGCGCCGTCGTCGAGAATAAGACTAAATTATTAGCTAGAGCGCTAGAGTTGTTGAAGGCGATTATCGACCCGGGGTACACTAATTGGAGGGCCGTGCCTATTGACCTCAAGGAGAAGATCTGGGGGGTGCTACAGGTTGAATATTTAATATTTATATTTATATTTATAACTGTAATAATTACTTACGGGATGGTTTGTATTTGTTTGTCAGGAACTGATAGGGGGAGAAATGATATCTAATCCTATTGTCATCGTATCTTAGTTTAGGAGATTTAACTTAGGGGGAGTCGCGATCTTTTTAGGTTGATCATAGTTGATAAAGAGGAGAATTAATTTAGGGGTAGTATTTATTTTACATGCATTTAATATTCTTTAGTATTTATTTTACATGCATTTAATATTCTTGATATTCCCTATGCGTCTGACAGTTTGCTTAAGTGTGCAGGAATTATTCTAAAATGGAAAATTTCATCGGCAAAGATATTGATCCTTGGGTTTTGAGTCAAGCTATGTAATTTTTATTTTGGGTGGGATATATTTTTTTTAGTCTAGTAGAGCTTGACCGCCCTTTAGGATTTTTTTTTGGTTTTTGTCCCGGAATAGCCAAAGGGGGAGATTTGTAAGGACACAAGTCTCCGATTGAGTCTTAATGCAGTGTTGGCTCAATTCCGAACAAAAAAATTTGAGTCATAGGATAGTGTTAAAGTGTATCCATCCAAGCCTATTACCTGTTAGTTGAAGGCGTAGCGGCCAAGATTATAAAGCTTCATCATATGCCAGGTTTAGTGTGCCTTGTTTCTACGTCAACAACATTGGTTCCAATGCTCCTAAGGTATGAATGCATTATATATATATATATATATATAGGAGCTTGAAAATTTATTGGGTGTAATTTATAATTTTTTATAAATAATTTTAACGACTTTTTTTTACTCTAGAAAATATTTTTAAGAACTTTTCATAAAAGTTTTGGGCTTAAATAGAATATTCCATTTTCTGTAAGTCGTTTGAATGAACTGGAATCTCATTCGAACGAGATTCCTAGATCGTTCGAACGAGACTTCTAACAAGATTTCTTTTTTTGCACTGGAACATCGTTAGTAAAGTCGTTCGAATGAGAATGTCGTTCGAACGACTTTGGCAGGAACAGTTTTTTGGCAGTTTTTTGCAGTTTTCTCCATGTTCCCGCTACATTTTCCCCACTACTTTTTGACAGATTTACTAAGTGCGGGAACCAACCTTTTGCAAGTAAATTTTTCACATTCTAAGAGACTTTAGAGCAAAAACTTTCAAGAAAAAGTTCCATGTTTTGTGTTTTATTTTTATGGATTAAATTCACCAAAAACACATACACACCCAATAGTTTTTTTATTCCAAGTTCTTTCATATATATCCTTGCTTGGAGTTTTGGCACCGGGTTTATCTCTACACCTCAAAAAATAGAAGTTTAGGTTTACTTCTACATCCCTAAAAGAAGAAGATGTGTTTTTGCTGCGGCGTTCTCACATGGTGAAAGGCACCATGTGTGATTGATGGTTGTTCCCAAAAGCTTCATTGGTGAATTCCAAGGTTCCAGTGGAGTCCGAGATTGTTGGCTAAGCAAAGGTTGATACAAGAAGACGCATCAGGGGCTTGGACGGAGTCAATTCGAGTCATGTAAGTCGTCTGTATTGTATTTGTAAAATTCCGTACTTAGTGGACTTAAGGCTAGGGGCCGTCCGAGGTATTTTCCCATTGTGGGTTTTTCTCGTACATCGCGGCGTAGTGGTTTATCGTTTTTTTTATCTTGCTATATCACCTAGATGCATGCTTAGGGATAAAAGATAAAATATGGTTTAAATCACTACTCATGCTTAAGTTGGTGCTAAAATTAATTTGGGTAATGTTTAATTAATTTAGTTCAAGTCATTAATTTTATTGGATAAAATTTAGTTTGGCTTAATTTGCAAATTGGATTAATTATTTGTTAGGAAAATTTGAGGACTTGGATTGAATTAAGTTGTTTAAGTAAAAATTAATTTGTTGCTTAATTTAATGTCACTTCTTGTCTAGTTTATTAAAATTTGAAACTAAAATTTAGTTTATGTAATTGTTTAGTTGAACCATCTCTATTCTGCACGTGTTAGGAAATTAATCATATTTAATTGAAAGAAGAATTTTTTAAATTGGGGTCCTATCGTTTTCAATTTCGTATGAGAGCATTGATTTAGAAAAACTATCATTTTCAGATTGGTATCAGAGCGGGATCGATAAATTATTGCATTTAAGATCCTTTTAAATATTTTTGACTAAAATGGAATTTTCCCCATTTTCAAAATTTCCTGTTTTCGATGGTTCCAACTACGCATTTTGGAAAGCACGCATGAAATCGGCACTTAGGTCGATCGATAAGAGGGTTTGGTTGTCAGTTATTAACGGGTGGTCGCCACGTACATATTTAGTTGAAAATGAACGTGTTCCCAAACCTACCGATAGAAGGAGTGAGAATGAATTTAAACTTGCAAATTTTAATTCTCGAGGTTTAAATGCCTTGTTTAGCGCGGTCACACCGGATGAATTCCATCGCATTATGACGTATGAGACCGCTAAAGAAGCTTGGGATATTTTACAATTCACTCATGAAGGAACTAGTGCTATAAAAGCTTCTAAACTCAAAAACCTCACCACTCAATTTGAAACCATCAAAATGAATGAAAAAGAAACATTTGATGAATTTTATGCTAGACTTTCCGATATAGTTAATTAATATTTTAATTTGGAAGAGAAAATACCCGACAACCAAGTAGTAAATTTTTTTTAAGGTCCCTACCCGATAGATTTATTCCTAAGTTGACCGTGTTAAATTCTTTAACCACTTTTGTCTCTATGAAATTAAAAGAGCTCGTAGGTGACTTATAAACCTAAGAACTAGACATGTTTCCCTCTAAAACTGAAAAGAAAATAGATAAGGGCATTGCTTTGAAAGCCCGGGAGGGGGAAAAACAAGTAGTAGAGAGTGAAAGTGAGAGTGACTCAGAAGATATGGCTATGTTTGCTAGGACGTTTCGAAAATTTCTTAAATTTAACAAAGATAAATTTAAAAATGATTTTAAGAAATTTGAAAATTCTAAGCATGACAAAGCCGAGAAGATCCCTAAAACTTTTAATGAAAATTTAAATAGGAACCAGTCAAATAGGTGTTATGGTTGTGAAGGGTATGACCATAGGGCAAAAGAGTGCCCCACTAAACTAAGGAGAGAGGGTAAGCAACCAATTTCCTACATTGAAACCCTTAGTGATAGTGGTAAGGAAAAGGGACCCAATTCCCCCACTAAGAACAACTTTGTGGATTTTATGGCAAGTCATGTGAGTGAAAGTGAGCACTCCTTTATTGATGAAAGTTTAACACATGACACTTCCAAGGCCTTTATTTGTGAATCCCAAAGAGATGATGGTAGTGAGAGTGGAGAAGAAAGAGAGAGTGAAAGTGACGAGGAGGTTGATGTGAGTGAACTTCAATTTGCTTTTCCAGAATTATATGAAGAATTTATTAAATTAAAAGGAACAAATTTGAAGTTAGAAACTTGTTTGAAAGAGCGTGTTGAGGTCGTTAATGAGAGTGTTTTAGTTGAAGACCTTAGGACACATGAGAGAGCTCTTCGAGAGAAGCTTGAGTATGTAGAAGACGAGAGAGATAGCCTTACAAGTATGATGGAATCCTTGAAAAAGGAGCTTCTCGAGTTTAAAGAGAGAAATTGTTTACTTGAGTTTAGGATTGTAGAGCTTGAGACAAAAGTGAGAAACTCAAGTAGAGTCTAATTTGATTTGGAGAGTCATTTGGAGAAATTAGATAAAATCTTAGGAACGGTCCAAATTAAAAATGACACTTGTGGTTTAATCTTCAATTCTTGCAACGATTCCTCCATTAAAGCCAAAACTAATCTTTTACGAGAATCCTCTGGGAATAATGTTTTAGATCATTCCTTAGGTAAGTCTTTTCGCCGAGTCTTTAAGTGCTCACATTATGGTCGAAAAGGTCATATTAGGAAGTTTAGTTTGATCCTAAATGAGGTCCTAGAAAATCCCTATGTGAGGCAACCGAGGTAGCTAAGATTCCTACACCCCGAGATCGTCATTCATCATTAGTTCGGGTTAGGAGATCCGACTTGGTAGCTTTACAAAAATAGGATTTTTGATTCTCATATACTTTCACATGCTTACTCCCTTGCTAAATCTAAAAGTTTATTGTGTTAGTTGTTTGCATACTCTAGCATTTTGTTCCTCCTATTATATATCATTGCTAGGTGTATGCATGTTTAATCATTTTCTAGTCATTGCTTTATCTCACATCTCATGCTAGAATTATGATGCTTGTTTATATTTTGCATTATAGTTCTTTCATTTTAGTTTGCATTAAATGAAAAATACAAAAAGATTTTTGTTTTTCATTTGTGTTTTACATTTTTAGTAATTTAGTCTTAATGAAAAATTCAAAAGATTTTTGTTTGTCTTTTGAGTGAATATGTTTGTTTACTTGGTTAAAAATTTCAAAAACTCAAAAAGATTTTTTTTTTGTGTGTAGTTTAGTTTTACACACTCTATGTGGCATATACTTGTGTTTGAATCCCTTATTTTTCGCTTCCATATGGCTAGAACTTTTGGTTTAGATTGTCAATCCTTAAAATGTTCTTTACTATGCTTACATGGAGTAGTTGGATTTTGTGTTGATATAATGGATTATATTTTTATATGCACAAGCTCACTTGAAACTATAACTTCATATGTATATTTGATCTTTGTGAGGTGTTCTCCTATCAATCTTTTCATCTACATGTTATGTAACCTAGGAGGACTAGTGCATGTTCAAATATGTTGCACGTGAGATTTGTGTGAGATATAAAAATGATGTATATAAATGTGAAAGGGGAAGGGATCCGAAAGGAAATATCATCCTTTGCGAGTAAGCCACCGTTTACTTGGACCTAAAAGAAATATGTGGTCCAAAGGCCTAAAAGAATTATGGCATTAAAAGAAAATATTTGCCAAGGCCTATTTTATTTAGTTAATTTATTCATTAAAAAGATTAAAATAATATGCTTAAATTGAGGGAGTTTGGATGGTATATCAATGGTTTTCACAATGTCCGTTTATCCTAGTTGTACTTTCATTATCATGACTCTATTCGTTTATAGAATCATCAAAATTCTAGGCTTGTATGCATTGTGTATGTTTGTTCATTGAGTTCAATTTATACTGTCACATGAGGTTGTATTCAAATGTGATAAAGTTTGCAATCAGATGAGAACTTCGTGAACATGTTTTAAGTGATTGGGTCTAAATTTAATTGTTACTAGTTCACACCCCTACACTTCCGTTTCCATATGACACACTTTTGCCATTCGAGTGTGAAAAGCTTATTGTATTTTGTGTCATGTGTGGTGTCTATACCTATATATATGTGCGTGTACGTTAGTGATATTCATTATGTCTATATATATATATATGGTATTTTGTTCTCTTTGCCTTGCTTTCTAGTCCATTTATGCTTCTAATTCATAATTGGTATCTATCTTGTTGCATATTGTTGTTGATATCACATGCTTAGTATCTTATGTATCACATTGGTATCTTTTTTTGCATCTTCGTTGGTATCCATTATTATTTGTCTGGATTAGTTTTGATTTTGTTTTCCATATGATTTCATGCTCTTATCACTCTGAGCTTCATCGTGTATAAATTGGTTTTTATCCTTTGTCTGTTCCTCAACAAAAAGGGGGAGAATGATAGGGGGAGAAATGATATCTAATCCTATTGTCATCGTATCTTAGTTTAGGAGATTTAACTTATTGGGAGTCGCAACCTTCTTAGGTTGATCATAGTTGATAACGGGGAGAATTAATTTAGGGGGAGTATTTATTTTACATGCATTTAATATTCTTAAGTATTTATTTTACATACATTTAATATTCTTGATATTCCCTATGCGTTTGATAGTTTTCTTAAGTGTGCAGGAACTCTTCTAAAATGGAAACTTTCATCGGCAAAGATATTAATCCTTGGGTTTTGAGTCAAGCTATGTAATTTTTATTTTGGGTGGGATATATTTTTTTTAGTCTAATAGAGCTTGACAGTCCTTTAGGATTTTTTTTTGGTTTTTGTCTCGGAATAGCCAAAGGGGGATATTTGTAAGGACACAAGTCTTCGATTGAGTCTTAATGCAGTGTTGGCTCAATTCCGGAGTAAAACATTTGATTCATAGGATAGTGTTCAAGTGTATCCATCCAAGCTTATGACGTGTTAGTTAAAGACGTAGCGGCCAAGATTATAAATCTTCATCATATGCCGGGTTTAGTGTGCCTCGTTTCTATGTTAACAACATTAGTTCCAATGCTCCTAAGGTGTGAATGCTTTTGATATATATATATAGGACCTTGTAATTTTATTGGGTGTAATTTATAATTTTTTATAAATAGTTTTAACGACTTTGTTTTACTCAAAAAATATTTTTTAAGAACTTTTCATAAAAGTTTTGGGCATAAATAGAATATTCCATTTTTTGGTAAGTCGTTCGAACGAGATTCCAAGTTCGTTCGAACGAGACTTCTAACGATATTTCTTTTTTCACACTGGAACATCGTTAGTAAAGTCGTTCGAACGAGAATGTCGTTCGAACCAAAATGTCGTTTGAACGACTTTGGCAGGAACAGTTTTTTGGCGGTTTTTTTTGCAGGTTTCTCCATGTTCCCACTACATTTTGACAGATTTACTAAGTGCGGGAACCATCCTTTTGCAAGTAACGTTTTCACATTCTAAGAGACTTTAGAGAGCAAAAACTTTCAATAAAAAGTTCCATGTTTTGTGTTTGATTTTTATGGATTAAATTCACCAAAAATACATACACACCCAATAGTTTGTTTATTCCAAGTTCCTTCATATATATCCTTGCTTGGAGTTTTGGCACCGAGTTTATCTCTACACCTCAAAGAAAAGAAGTTTGGGTTTACTTATACATTCCTAAAAGAAAAAGACGTGCTTTTGCTGCGGCGTTCTCATATGGTGAAAGACACCATGTATAGTTGACGGTTGTTCCCAAAAGCTTCATTGGTGGATTCCAAGGTTCCGATGGAGTCCGGGATTGTCGGCTGATGCGTCTTGGACGGAGTCAAGTCGAGTTGTGTAAGTCATCTGTCTTTTATTTATAAAATTCCGTACTTAGTGGACTTAAGGCTAGGGGTTGTCCCAGGTTTTTTTCCGTTGTGAGTTTTTCCGCGTAGTGGTTTGTGATTTATTTTATCTTGCTATATCACCTAGATGCATGCTTAGGGATAAAAGATAAAATATGGTTTAATTCAATACTCATGCTTAATTTGGTGCTAAAATTCATTTGGGTAATGTTTAATTAATTTAGTTCAAGCCATTAATTTTATTGGATAAAATTTGGTTTGGCCTAATTTGTAAATTGGATTAATTATTTGTTATCCAAATTTGAGGACTTAGATTGAATTAAGTTGTTTAAGTGAAAATTAATTTGTTGCTTAATTTAATGTCACTTCTTGTTTAGTTTATTAAAATTTGAAACTAAAATTTGGTTTATGTAATTGTTTAGTTAAACTATATCTATTCCGCATGTGTTAGGAAATTAAAGAAGAATTTTTTTATATTGGGGTCATATCGTTTTCAATTTGGTATCAGAGCATTGATTTAGAAAAAAACTATCGTTTTCAGGAACAATTCGACCTGCCCGCATATCTTCGCGACCCCACGTTGGAGCAATTAAGGGATCAATATAAGACATGGAATAAGAATTTACGGGTACAGTACTTTGGGAAAACCCGGGAGTCCATTATGAGACTCCGTGATATTGTCCCCTCCAAGGAGACAATCTCATTGGCGCAGTGGTAGAAATTTATTGATAATGAGAACAATGGGTTACGATTGGCATCTCAACAATCGATGAGGGATAACCAGACGAAAAAGTTGGATGTGCTCTACTCCGAGCGGACGTCTTACGCCGAGGTGGATTACAAGATGGTAAGTTTTTAATTTTCTTTAATATTATAATTTAACATTATTTTGCATTAATTATTAATTTCGTATTATTTTATTTCAGAAGATGGGGAGTGGCCCTAGGGGTAGGCCACATAGGCTCGATGCATATGTGGCAATTTAGATGAAAAAGTGGAAGGAAAAAGAGGTATCCCCGAGCATCGCTGCCACCATTCTAAGTTATAAATGTTTAATTTATTCAATTATGTTATAATTTTTTTATTTACTTAAATGACTAATCGTGTAATTTTTGTCTTTTCAGGAAAATCTTAAGGAAGTGCATGGGTCGTAGTCTGGTGTCGACAAAGCATCTTTGGCTACTGACGCACTCAGCCAAGTGCTCATCTCGGATCACAAGGGGAGTACTAGGGGTGAGCTCGCGGGTGGGGAAGTCTAGTATTATCGGCATGGAGACGAGCAACATCGGGTTGGCCCATAAGGTGAACTACCATGACGATAAGTTATCAAGGTTAGAGGTGACAGTCCTAGATATGTACGCCTTCATGAAGCTTCAGTTGGGAAATGGCAAGGGAAAGGAGAAGGTGGTAGAGGAGGAGAACGAGGATAAGGACGCCGACGTTGATGACGTTGCTTCTTCACCGATACGCACAGACTCGGTGCCATATAATGATCCATTTCCTATCGTGACCCCCGTCGAGCGGCCTATGTCAGCTCTCAGTTGGTCAAGCATGCATCTACTCGACATACATTGTGGCCTATCAATAGTGAGGGGGTTGTGGGATCAGAACTTTTGCCCAGGTATGCCAGTTCATGGATGTCCCCTTCAAGACATTGAGTCAGGCGGGTCACACATGTGGTGGAGGGAAAGGAAAACTCACCTGTGTGGTTGCGCGAACAATGCAGTGTTCATCATATATGTTGTGTGGACTTCTTCCCCCTCCGATCTGCTGAGGATTGACATTATTTCTATCTCTTTTGATTTTGAAAATTGGATTGTATTTATATTCTTTTGATTTTGGTACAATTTGGTTTAGATATGATGGATATTTGCATATATATTTTTATTTTGATATGGATTATGAATGCCTTGATTTGGTATATGATTTGTATTTTATTTGGATATATATGTTGTTTGAACAGGTACAATTTTGTTATAGCAGGTACGAATATACTGCTAGGTAGTGACAAAGGCCGTATTGCCCAATAGTTTTTTTTTTTAAATTCTGCCCAGAATTGTCACGGTAAAAAACCGTGACAAGTCCGTGACAAAGAAACTTGTCATGGAATTGTCATGGTATTTGAACTTGACAATTTTTTTTGTTTTGTCACTGGTTTGTCACGGTCTTTGACGGCGATAAAAACTTATCAAGGTCAAAGACAACGATAGGATCATAACAAGTTTAATGAACTTGTGATGATGTTTGACCGTGACAAGTCCTTGACATCAGAAGTTGTCACCCTCATAAATGTCATGTCATTGACCTTGACAAGTTGGACTTATCATAGTCAATGACCGTGATAAGTTGACAATTTTGGTGTAGTGGGTTAAATACCGTTTGTTACTAATCCTAGTGGATAAAGTAACTCGTGGTTACTCGGATGATTCTCTCTATGGTTGTGCTCTATCAGATGAGATGGTTTTTTACTTTGTGTATCTAATGAGTTCAATTCATGCATTAACTTTGCCTTACTTATCAATCCTCCAAACCAGTTCCCTCATAGATTCCCAAAGTGAGGTTGTTCGATAGAGCATGGAAGCTTTTCCAAGTCTTACTGGACTTGGTCCTTCACGAATACCGATTAACCTCAGTAACATTACAATAAATATCATTATTTACAATATCTATCATAAATACCCTTTACTTAAGTAAAAATGAAATACAAAGCATCCACGAACAAGTCATTTGGGCTCTACTTCCTCAGTGCCTACCTCTAATGATTGAACTGGATTACTGACTATTAGTTTCCTCCGTGCTCGAGCTTGCTTATGATACATCTCACTTGGCTATTTCCATTCCTTTAATGTGAGGGAGTATCTCTAATTATAGTTTTATCTTTAAGCTCCCCTGATGACAAAACTCCTCCTGTGTGTCCATGCACAGACTTGAGCCTAGAGAACTTCTGGCGAGGAATCTTATTTGACTTTGAAATTTAAACAACTTAATCATTTAAAAAAGACAGCAAAATCCTTTCTTTGTTAACAAAATGCCTCTATTTTTGGCTCGTGCTATCAATTAATGCTGAAGTCCAATCTTCTGTCATATCTACCACCATAATGCCATGTAGTGAGTTGGGGTTATTTGTGCGAACTTCAATTTCCCAAAAGTCATCATCACTTTTAAAATACCTACATATGGGAATTTAATGTGTTAGTTTATTTCAAATGGCTACATCCTTTTTATTTTAAACCCAACATTTAGCCATTTTTTCACTTCTTCCAACCATTTCTGCCATTAATGTTTCAGAGATCAAGCTTTTTGTTAGAGAAATAAAGTGCCATTTACCGCCTAAACATAACGTAAAACACCACAAAATCCCATCTCCATTGTCCATTTCTCATCCGGTTCCTCTCTATTTTACTTTCTTGTCTTTCCCTCCATCAAAACCTTTTTATCAAAGGCATCCACCAATTACCCATTATCCATCTTTAGCTAAGTTTCCAGCCATGTACTACAGGATGATATGGTGGCACGTTAAGCTCAGTTATAATCATACTGCCGTGCTCTATATTTTTAAAAGAAGACAGGTTTAGAGAAGAGTGAAACTCCTTTTATAGTCAGCTAAATGCTAAATCTGATGCTATCACTTTGGGGGATGAACCCGAAGAGAGGAAAACCTCATCTATCTATCCCCTAAAGGAACCTTTAATTTTTGTTTGGACTGTGGGGACTTTCCCTATTCCAATATTGATTTCTAAGGGCCTGGAGGTTAACAAGAGGCTTTTGCTGCCTAGTTAAATTACATAAATGAAAATTACTCTGTTATCCTTTAAAAGGTAGGTATTCATCATGCTTATTAGTATGGGGATCTCATTCTGTCTAAACACAATATTTCCTTTCATTTGGTGGCCTCTCATTGGAACACAGTATCTCACACATTCGTTACAGCCTGGGGTGAATTTACAATCACCCTTGATGATGTTTCTAAGTTGACGGGGACATGAACTCCAATGGTGATTTTTTGTATGATGACGAATCTCTTAATGTCGACAAAGCTACAACTCGAAATAACTTGAATAAGATTTAGTGACTGCGTTGGGGAATCCAACGAAGCTACCTTCCTCCAACTCATCAAGTATTACTATCATGTTCCCCCAAAGCTCACCAAGGCTAAACAAGACAAATGCAACATCCTAAAGGTAACTTTTGGAGAAGGTAAATGTGACAACCCGCTCAAAATAATAACGGATGGCCAGCCCTATATTACATTAAATTAGGTATCTCAGATGGCACAGTCTCAACATCAACTGAAAATACTAAATAATATAAGGCTAACTACCCGAAATCATTAAAAGTGGATTGTCAAAAATTTTAAACTTTTATTTAAAAACAACAACAGAACCAATAATGCAATCACAACCAACGATACATGTCTAACTATGATGAGTGATAAGTGCAAACTCTAATAATATGAAGAGTACAATACAATGTACAATAAAATCTTTACAAAGAAATACCTGAATATGCTGTCGGGTAACAGACAATACAAAAATCTGAGAAATGAAATATAAAAGTGTTAATCTACAACACTTGAATTTAAACTCAATATACAACTGAATCCTAATCTAGATATACAAAGATAGGAATCGACAAAAGTAAAATGCCGCAACAGTCCACTACTGCCACAGCCCCACGAATACTGGATGGTTGAACATCAATGACGTCCTTACGGAGGAACACCTAAAGTAATCCAATATATACATGGAGGAGAAAATATAAACGAGTCACAACCCGAGTTGAAAACATTTTATAGCAAGTGTATTAAAATGCATAATAATTATAAATGCATTATTACATGATTTAATGGAATCGAACTCTCCATAAAATTCAACTCGCCTCTCAACTAAAGCACGCACTAAGCGTATGCACGTGATCTCCAAATGGATGACCAATTCTATTTAGGCAAGAGAATCTAATTTAAAACCCAAATGAAATATTTAAATAAAATCATCTAACCTATCTCTCAATCTATACCTATCTGAGTTCCATCTAAATCATATACTTTCATTTAAATGTTATAGTTATCTTTATATTTGTTCATTTGTTGAACATATAAAGTTGCATACTCAACCTCATAATAACATCATCACAATACATCAACATTCTCAATTACTAGAATTTTATATTCTAGTGATGCCCTTATATGGCATGTAAACAATATATATAATTATTATATATGAGTTATTAGCATCACGAGTTAAGGACTAAACTCCTCTCGATTCTCAACACGGCACTGCGTTTCGTATGTGGGACGTTTCGTCGAGGCGAAATCCAAACAAGGAACCCCCCCCGTTACACTACTCCTGACCGTATTGATTCTCGAGGCTCATTATGCCCTCAATTCATGATGTATGTAACCCAAATTATTATTATCCAGTTTTAATTAATTAATATTCCCAATTCTCAACAGTACACGACGTTTCATGCATGAGACGTCTTCCTGAAGCGAATTTCAAACAAGGAACCCCCCGTTACACTACTCCTGGCACTGTCGATTGTCGATTGTCGGGATAGGTGATATATATATATATATATATATATATATATATATATATATATATATATATATATATATATATATATATATATATATATATATATATGTGAGCATTAAGGACTAACTTTTCCCCAATTTCCAACATTACACTACGGTTCGTGCGTGTGACGTCTCACCGAGGCGAAATTCAAATAAGGAACCCCCCCGATACACTAATCCTGGCAATGTTAGTAGTTGAGGTCCATTATGCCCTCGATACCAAAATACAAGAACAATCAATAACCATCCAACCGAGCTATAACTCGAGGATGTAGGCTCACATGCTATCATCTTCCAGCAGCCCATACACGAAGCAAACTGGGGCCATCTGGTGGGGTTCAACGACACCCACCTCGTGATCAACTCACGCACACGACGTCCCGGGAAGCGGTCATAGCTCCTAACCGACGAGTGAGAACGACACATACCCACGACTTATCACCCCCAAAATAAATAATGTATATCACATAATAATCACATGGACGACTATGACCTGGGGAATATCCACACCCTACTCTTTGAGCCAGGATGCTCACCCTCTACGCACGTAACTTCCCAATGATAGCAAGGAGAGGGTATACCTAACTTTATGCATATATACCATCATATAAGGCATACATACATCCCACATAATAAAGATATACCATCATATAAGATATACCTACCACATCATTTCATTTTCATTATACGCTCTTAGGCGCAATTCAATTAATATCATTGTTTAGTACATTTCTCTCTCTTGATATACTATTCGTCATTTCTCACACATCTTCCCCACTTAGTATACACGATACTATTTCTCGCTTGAAGCTCACATGTCGCTTCTATTTATGAATTGTCTCTCAATTCTAATTAAGTTAAGGATATTCTGTTTCCGAATGCACCTCAATTAGCATATTCAGTTCTCCATCCATAATAGGGTTCAATTCATTTTATGAACCTTTAAAATTATCCCATTTGGGATTGGATCCTAAGATCCATTATCTCTAAGTTATTCTCATTCTTTAAATATGAAATCATCATCATCTCCAAATAGAATCTCCAATTAAGGTGGGCTTCCCCACTTGGAATATACCATAATATCTAATCGGTATTCCACAAATTTAGTCAATATGACTCTAATAATTTTTTATAAGGGAAACTCTCTAAAAGTCTCCAAAACATACTCCAAATGTCTCCTATAGAGGTTCCTAATTGATAACCTCGAACAAAACGGAATGAAATTCTCCCTAGAAAAACATTCCCCTAAAAGCCCTGTTTCCGAATCAATTCGGGCATATTCCGAATCGATTCGACCAAACGAATCGATTCGGCCAGAGAGGTGAATCGATTTGGGTCATCAGACTTGGGAATCTGTATCAGGACGAATCGATTCAGCTGGGGTCCGAATCGATTCGGTCACTCAGACCTAGGCACCTGCATACTTCTGAATCGATTCGGTAGGAGACCGAATCGATTCGGTCCTTCAGAACTCTCGAAAATGGCTACTTTTGAGTAAGCCAAAAATCCCAAAATCCATTTTAATAATTTTCTCTCCATTTTTCTTCAATCCAATCACATATATATCATCAATATTCATCCTATAATACATATAAACTAATTTCTATCTTCAAATCAAATATAAGATTATACCCAAAAGTTAGGTTTTGATAAACTAAACCTAAAACCCAAAGATTCAATCCACAAATCATGAAATAAAGGGTACACAACAATTATTTAGCAAGTTTAATCACTTGCCTCAGGTTCGTAGGGTCTGAATCCGCCTTGAGATCGCGTATTGGCCGAAAAATTATCTTTCTCTCTCTTTTCTCCTTCGTTATCTTCTTCTTTCTTTCTCTCTTTCTATTTCTCTTTCTCTCTATGGAGAATAAATCTCCCGTGGGATTTATAAGCCCTAATTCCCAAGATACACATCTTTAAATGATAATACACACTTTAAATGACCCGGTAACTTTAATTCGAGTCAAACGGTCCTAATTTATTTCGGAACCTAAATAGACCCCAAGTACAGTCATTTCGACTTTCTCGACCATTCCGGAAACAATGGTACCCTCAGAATTACCATTCGACACACTTTCTAACTACTCCAAATTTTGACCTCTATTGCCAATTTAATTAATCTCTCAATAAAATAATATTTATTTCTCCCAAAATAAATAAATCACCGTGTCCAAGATCTCGGGTTGTTACAAACTTCCCCACTTACAAAAATTTCGTCCTCGAAATTTTAGAGGATGGGTGTAGTAGAACTAGTTGTTACAAACTTCCCCACTTACAAAAATTTCGTCCTCGAAATTTTAGCTAAGCCTAATTCTCCAAAGCTCAACTAGTTCTACTACACCCATCCTCACTAATCCTATCTCCAAACTTCTAACTTCCCACGATGAATTTATTTTAATTTACTTTATTTTGAGTTTTATAAAACCAATTTCCACAACTAGGGCGCCCATACACCCTTTATATTCGATCTTTATGCTCATACCAATCATAATGCGGCATCATTTGCCTCCAAAGTTCCACAATTCCAAAGATATAAATAATACTAACATATTAATAGTGTAAAAATTTTGAATGGTCCAAAGAAATAACTCCTCTCAGTTCCTGACATTCGCCACTTTCGTGCGGGGGACGTCTCGCAAAAGAGAAATCCAAACAAGGAACCCTCCCAATACACTACTATGTGGCGACATCGGGGATTGAGAGTTTGTTAAATCTAGACTAGAGTTTGAAAAATAATTAATGTTATGAAAATCATTTTGAAATGGCCCAAAGGCCGATAAAAAGTTTTATTTTAAAAACAGTTTATTTTAAAGACGGTTTATATAATATAATATAATATAAAATGCCTTATGTCCAACACAAGGTCTTTTAAATCATCATACATATACCAACATATAACTCACAAAAATTTAGCATAATTATGAGCTAAAATTTTCCTGCGTCCCATCAATCCACAATCTTTAAAATCTTTTCAGTAATGATATCTCATATCATATTAACATATTGCCATTTATAAGGCTCATCCATAACTGGAATACAACAATTATATAAGTCTAACATGACTATATAAAAGAAGTAGCTTTATCATTACTACTATCACACCATAACCATTCTTACATTCACCACAAGGTTTATAGCTCTTTTTGAGCACCTTGCAAAATTATCTAATCTCACAAAAGATGATATCATAAGAGCCTAACTTGCTCAAAATTCCCCTTTAGGGTCAGTACATACAAAATAGGGCTATAGCACTACCCTTTCATAAATATCTCACATACGATATTCCCAAAATTCATTTTAGTAATTATCCTATTCATAAAGGAAAATTAACTTACATCATCCATCTCTAGTCCGATTGCCCTTCCTCATCAATGGGCTCCCAAATATAGTCCCCCGGTCTAAAATGCCCTCGAATCTGCTGTAGGGGTTGCACTTCGAAAATTTCATCAAACTGTGGTCCATTACCTCTTTTAGGACAATCTCTATCTTTTATGACCTGTTTCTTTACAAAAGAAACACTTACCCACAAATCCTTTATGCCCACTCTCATTACTGGCACTCTCATCGCCAAACTTACTTGATGAGCTCGAATCTCCAAAGTTCTTACCCTCTTGCGAATTAAGACAATATTCATGACACTTTAGTAGTGCCGCATTCACTACCTCGATGAAAGTCGCTAACTTAGGACTCTCTAATAAATGTTGTCAGATTTTCCAATCTAATCCTCGAACAAACTTTAATATACGTTTCTCTTCCGTATTTACCTCATTAGGTACTAATTTCGCCCATCTAGAAAAATCTTTTTCATATTCTTCCACCGTACTATTACCTTGAAAAATCTTCATATCCCGAGTCGGGGAAGGAAAATACCTTCGATTGAAAAGTTCCCAAAATTCTATTATAGATAAAGTATCTCTCTGTTCAGATGTGGTGACAGACTCCCACCATTGAAGAGCTGCACCCGACAACTTAAAGGTGGCTAAAAATTTCTTATGCACCTCACTACACTCGACCATACGGAGATGCCTCTGTATACTATTCTTCCATTGACTTGCAGCCATTGCATCAACTCCCCCTGCAAACTCGGGAGGATGCCCCTTACTAAAATCTTCCTTCACTCTCTCCCATAAAGACAATCTTGAATGGGGTTGGGCTGCTCGAACGGCAGATTGCTGCGCCATCGTAGAAACGGCAGCAGTTACTGCTTGTGCCACAATATTGGAAAATTCATCTGTAGTCATGTCCTTTGAGGCATTTGGGGTTGCATATCCCCTTCATTTTCCCTGACTGAACGACCTCTCTCCGGTGGCATATGAAATAAGAAAAATTTCATCAGAACGCCTTTCAAATTTTTTCGAATCACAGAAAGATATGGACGTGTGAATACAAAGGTCCTAATAATAAGGCTCTACATCAAGAACGCTTACGAAAGATCGCAGTAACGCACATAGATCCTAAAGACAATAGAACCTGATGCTCTAATACCATCTGTGACAACCCGCTCAAAATAATAACGGGTGGCCAGACCTATATTGCATTAAATCAGGTATCTCAGATGGCACAGTCTCAACATCAACTGACAATACTAAATAATATAAGGCTAACTACCCGAAATCATTAAAAGTGGATTGTCAAAAATTTTAAACTTTTATTTAACAACAACAACAGAACCAATAATGCAATCACAACCAACGATACACATCTAACTATGATGAGTGATAAGTGCAAACTCCAATAATATGAAGAGTACAATACAATGTACAACAAAATCTCTATAAAGAAATACCCGAATATGCTGTCGGGTAACAGACAATACAAAAATCTGAGAAATGAAATATAAAAGTTTTAATCTACAACACTTGAATTTAAACTCAATATACAACTGAATCCTAATCTAGATATACAAAGATAGGAATCGACTAAAGTAAAATGCCGCAACATTCCACTACTGCCACAGCCCCAAGAATACTGGATGGTCAAAAATCAATGGCGTCCTTGCGGAGGAACACCTAAAGTAATACTATATATACATGGAGGAGAAAATATAAATGGGTCAGAGCCTGAGTTGAAAACGTTTTATAGTAAGTGTATTAAAATGCATAATAATTATAAATGCATTATTACATGATTTAATGGAATCGAACTCTCCATAAAATTCAACTCGCCTCTCAATTAAAGCGCGCACTAAGCGTATGCACGTGATCTCCAAATGGATGCCCAATTCTATTTAGGCAAGAGAATCTAATTTAAAACCCAAATGAAATATTTAGATAAAATCATCTAACGTATCTCTCAATTTATACATATCCGAGTTCCAGCTAAATCATATACTTTAATTTAAATGTTATAGTTATCTTTATATTTGTTCATTTGTTGAACATATAAAGTTGCATAATCAACCTCATAATAACATCATCACAATACATCAACATTCTCAATTACTAGAATTTTATATTCTAGTGATGCCCTTATATGGCATGTAAACAATATATATAATTATTATATATGAGTTAGTAGCATCACGAGTTAAGGACTAAACTCCTCTTGATTCTCAACACGGCACTGCATTTCGTACATGGGACGTCTCGCCGGGGCAAAATCCAAACAAGGAACCCCCCGTTACACTACTCCTGACCGTATTGATTCTCGAGGCTCATTATGCCCTCAATGCATGATGCATGTAACCCAAATTATTATTATCCAGTTTTAATTAATTAATATTCCCAATTCTCAACAGTACACGGCGTTTCATGCGTGGGACGTCTCGCCGAAGCGAAATCCAAACAAGGAACCCCCCCGTTACACTACTCCTGTCACTGTCGATTGTCGGGATAGGTGATATATATATATATATATATATATATATATATATATATATGAGCATTAAGGACTAACTTCTCCCCAATTTCCAACATTACACTGCGGTTCGTGCGTGGGATGTCTCGCCGCGGCGAAATCCAAACAAGGAACCCCCCTGATACACTAATCCTGGCAATGTTAGTAGTTGAGGTCCATTATGCCCTCGATACCCAAATAAATGCACAATCAATAACCATCCAACCGAGATATAACATGAGGACGCAGGCTCACATGCTATCATCTTCCAGCATCCCATACACGTAGCAACCTGGGGCCACCTGGTGGGGTTCAATGACACCCACCTCGTGATCAACTCACGCACTCAACGTCCCGGGAAGCGATCATAGCTCCTAACCGGCGAGTGAGAACGACACATACCCATGACTTCTCACCCCCAAAATAAATAATGTATATCACATAATAATCACATGGACGACTATGACCTGGGGAATATCCACTCCTTGCTCTTTGAGCCATGATGCTCACCCTCTACGCACGTAACTTCCCAATGATAGCAAGGAGGGATTATGCCTAACTTTATGCATATATACCATCATATAAGGTATACATACATCCCACATAATAAAGATATACCATCATATAAGATATACCTACCACATCATTTCATTTTCATTATACGCTCTTAGGCGCAATTCAATTAATATCATTGTTTAGTACATTTCTCTCTCTTGATATACTATTCGTCATTTCTCACACATCTTCCCCACTTAGTATACACGATACTATTTCTCGCTTGAAGCTCACATGTCGCTTATATTTATGAATTGTCTCTCAATTCTAATTAAGTTAAGGATATTCTATATCCGAATGCACCTCAATTAACATATACAGCTCTCCATCCATAATAGGGTTCAATTAATTTTATGAACCTTTAAAATTATCCCATTTGGGATTGGATCCTAAGATCCATTATCTCTAAGTTATTCTCATTATTTAAATATGAAATCATTATCATCTCCAAATAGAATCTCCAATTAAGGTGATCTTCCCCACTTGGAATATACCATAATATCTAATCGGTATTCCTCAAATTTAGTCAATATGACTCTAATAATTTCTTATAAGGGAAACTCTCTAAAAGTCTCCAAAACATACTCCAAATGTCTCCTAGAGAGGTTCCCAATTGATAACCTCGAACAAAATGGAATGAAATTCTCCCTAGAAAAACATTCCCCCAAAAGCCCTGTTTCTGAATCGATTTGGGCATATTCCGAATCGATTCGGCCCAGCGAATCGATTCGGCCAGAGAGGCGAATCGATTCGGGTCATCAGACCTGGGACTCTGTCTCAGGTCGAATCGATTCGGCCCTTCAGAACTCTAAAAAATGGCTACTTTTTAGTAAGCCAAAAATCCCAAAATCCATTTTAATCATTTTTTCTCCATTTTTCTTCAACCCAATCACATATATATCATCAATATTCATCCTATAATACATATAATCTAATTTCTATCTTCAAATCAAAGATCTGCATATCAAATCTAAGATTATACCCAGAAGTTAGGTTTTGATAAACTAAACCTAAAACCCAAAGATTCAATCCACAAATCATGCAATAAAGGGTACACACCAATTATTTAGCAAGTTTAATCACTTGCCTCTGGTTCGTAGGGTCTGAATCCGCCTTGAGATCGCGTATTGGCCGGAAAATTCTCTTTCTCTCTCTTTTCTCCTTCTTTATCTTCTTCTTTCTTTCTCTCTTTCTATTTCTCTCTCTCTATGGAGAATAAATCCCCCGTAGGCTTTATAAGCCCTAATTCCCAAGATACACATCTTTAAATGAACCGATAACTTTAATTCGAGTCAAAGGGTCCTAATTTATTTCGAAACCTAAATAGACCCCAAGTACACTCATTTCAACTTTCTCGACCCTTCCGGAAACAATGGTACCCTCAGAATTGCCATTTGACACACTTTCTAACTGCTACAAATTTTGAAACAATTGCCAATTTAATTTATCTCTCAATAAAATAGTATTTATTTCTCCCAAAATAAATAAATCACCGTCTCCAAGACCTCGGGTTGTTACAGTAAAGGTTCCCCCTTGGACTTACCTGCCTACATTTTATGTGTGTTTTTTCTTTTTCTTTTATTAGGTAAACCTAATTACCAACCTCATGGGGACTTGATAAACATTGCTATTAGGCTGTCTTGTGGGGTTAATCTTCCAGTTAACGCTATCATGATTGGGAATCTTTATACTTGGATGGACATGACTCACCTAGACATGAAATGGTCTTTGGGGATTTATGGCATTTCTAACTTTTCCCATATGATCCTCCTAACAGCATTCCTTTACACAAGGTTCCCTGTTATTGGCCCTACAGATATTCCCGTCGTTCCATCTACTATAAGGCCTCCCAAGTTGCACCGTTAGAATAAGAAACAAAGTAGGAAAAACCAGTTTCCCTTTCTTGACAAATACTCAACCTTTATTACAAGGCCTTATGATAAGGAAACTCCAGCGCTGACATGTCCTTCTTTATTGAGGCCAATCTTCTTATTGAAATGGTGAGAATAGAAATGTCCTGCAAGAAAAATTATTTGTCATTGTGCTCGTTCTAACCCCTGTCCATCTCCCCTCACATATTGAGTGGGTCATTGTAGTTGAGGATTATAGTCCCAACTAACCTGCCTATGAATTTGGGTATGATTAATGTGTCCCCCATATGGTCTGTCAATGTAGTAATACCGATGATACTTTTCTTTATATTTGAAAAAAGAATTTACTATTGTCGTTGTAGTTATGTGGGAGGATTTGAGGGGAAAACTTATAATTCAAAACAATAGAAGGAAAGAAGATGTATCCTTTAGTTGGCTATTCATTTATGGCAGAGTTAACTTACTCAAATAGGGGAGTGGCTCAAGATTCCCCATGTTTATCCTATGGTCATCCTCCAAATGAGTTAGGACAAAAAAAAACTCAGTGATAAGAGTTGAGTTTCTAATAAGTGACACATAGAAAAATCTTCTTCAATCCTCTTGACCCATTGAGTGACGTGCCTCAAAAGGGTAACATGAAATCTGTTGTGCTAGCCCCTACTATTGCCAAAAGACCAGCTTCCTCTGCAATTGGTTAATTTATTGAGGAATATTTTATCCTAGCACATAAGAAATCTTAATCGAAAAAGAATGCTAACGAGTTAATTAGGGTTCCTCTGGAGGCCTTTCAACCAATAGACCCCGAGTTGATAGAAAAATATAGTTTGGAAGCTGAAAAGGTTTTACATGCCTTTCAACCTTTACTAAATATTTCCCCTGCGCAACTACATGCTTATCCTATTATTTTTTCATAAGTTCTAGGCAGGCGAAGTTCCCATTTCATTATAAGAAACATTTGGGCACCAAAACTTTGAGGAAATGCATAACTCAGGAGCATGTTGTGATCCTTCCTAGACCCATCCCAACTCTATCTCCACCAAGTTCCTCTATACCTATTATCCTTAATGATAACCCTTTGGATGAAGATCTTGCGATAACTTTAGCGCATGTTTTCCCATGTTGCATAGTTCTCCTATTCAAGAGGTAATTCCTTACACTGTTTGTATAAATTTTCTCACTTGTTGATGTGATTTTCTCTAAAACTTTATGTATTTTTCTCTTTATTCTTTTAGGAGTGATATGCCCAAAGTGCACCCTCTTACTCAGAATGACTAACCTCGGCCAATCTCATAGCCGAGTTGACAAGAAGCCTATGAAAACCATCAGTAAGGTCATCTTTTATAAGGTTGGCCCCTCATACACCAAGCTCGGTTGGCCATTAGTCGAGGTCAGCAGAGTCTCATGGGCTCAAGTAACAACCAACATCATCATCTGCCTCAGTCGACGTTACAGCTACCTCATACCTAACCTCGGACAACCCTCCTATTCGAGGTCATCATGGATATTGACAAGACACTATCAGACTTCACCAACCTCATACTCATCCAGGCTGAGGTTACATCAGTCAAGGACACATGGTCGAGCTTTTACAAGCACGTGTAAGGTTTGGAATACATGGACAAATCAGTTCGAACCGAAGCATTCCCCTCACGTGAGGGAATATTGAGGTCATCATTATCTATATAAGATCAGCCAGGTGTCATTCTCATACTGGTTCGATCCTCATGCACATGCTCATTGCTTGCTTGGGGTGTATATTACACCCCCAAGCACTATATGTAGAGGTCGTCCTCTACCTTATAAAGGGATCCTTAATTGCAACCCTAGTAAAAACTCTGTTGGTTTACACAGTAGAAAGAGCTTGAGAGATTGTATATATGGCCATTAGCGCCTTCATCTAGTAATATTATTCACACACTCACAGTGGACGTAGGCCAGATTGGCTGAACCACTTATATATTGGTGTGTTCATCCTCTTCTCCTCATCTCATTCTACTATATATTCACTCTTATGCTGCCATTGTTATTACTAGTTTGAGCTCTACTACCTCTTTATTCGGTGGTGCTGTTTACAACATCATCATTTTGGTGCCGTCTGTGGGAACGAGAAGATTCATCTCTTCCTCTTTTGCTGCTTAACCTCGCCGAAAAATCTGGTAGTGAACCAGGCCTCACCCTTCGCGTGAAGATGTTTCACCATTAAAAGAGGTCCCTTAAGGTTTCCAAGCTCTATAGTCCTCTCATTAAAAGCTCAAGCATACGGTAACGGAGTTACCACCACCTCCTCCACCATCTAGTGTTGGAGGACCCAGTTCCAGCCAGGCACCACCCCAGTCCGAGATGACTGAGGTGGCAGCAGCCTTGAAGTCCTTAGCTACAACTCCGCAAGTGATACAGGAGCAATTTGCCTAGCTCAACCAAAATATAATGAGACCACTTGGGGTTTCACCGGAGATGATTACTCCGGCGGCTGCTCAGCCATAGCATGAGGCCAAGGAACCACACCAGGCACCACGGAAGGACCAACATACTCCTCAACAGAGGAGGGATGTTGTCGACCCTAGGCATTTACGCCTGGGCAGGTAAGGAAACCCTTGCCCTGAGGATATGTACGATGATATTGGGGAAAAAGATGCCCCTACAGACTGTTGGGAGTCGTATGAGGTCTCAAACAATACTATACGTCCTACACAGTAGGGCTGAGGTCAGTGTGAAAGACGAGATGGTGATACACAACAAAGAGGGTCGACTTTTGATCGATTAAGTAGAGGGCCAGCCTTTGAAAGGCTCGACCCAGTTAATGATCTGAGGCAGAGGCTATCCAAGTCAAGAAGCATGCCTGGCTTACAAAGGTAAGGTGGTGAGCATCTGCCTCACCATGGCCAACCCCAACATGGTCGAGACTATGGTCAGGGGAAGGTTAACAGACGACATTGCACGACAGTCGGGGAACCCTTAGTTCACCCTTTAGAAGTGGTTGGGGACAACCTCGTCCAAGCCGATGTTGCCAAACCATGGAATGACTCTATTCATAGGTTGGAAGAGAAGATAGGGAACCTCATAAAAAGTTAAGACCCATTACAGAAGGGGTACTCAGAGGACTCACCATTTGTGTCAAGGATTGTCAACTTCCCAACCCCTACCAAATTCAAACCCCCAGTGTTGTCTCCCAAGTACGATGGTAGTACTATCCCAGTCCATCATATTAAAATATATCAATTTGCAGCAGATGTTTATTCAATCTCTGATGAGATGAGGTGGCGAGCTTTCTCAAGCACTTTGACTGGGGCTGCACATATCTGGTTCACTTCTCTTCCTAAAAATTCAGTTGAAAATTTCAAAAGTTTAGCCGAGCGGTTTATTCATAGATTTTGTTTTGGGGTAAGACCTCAGAAGAAGATGACTCACTTGCTATATGTGAAGCAAAGGAAGAATGAAAGCCTCATAGACTACATCGCGAGGTTCAATAAGGAAAAAATGGAGATAGAAGATTATGAAGAGAGCATAGCCATAACAACCCTTATTGGAGGACTTCAGAAGGGAAAACTACTTTGGAAGCTTGTTGGAGACCATCCAAAATCTATGGACGAGTTGTTAGCAACAGCTATAAAGGTCATGAACGTAAAAGAAGCAATGGATGCAAAATATGAGGATGGTAGTGGAAGTAATAGTGGGAAGTTTCAAAGGAAGAATGATGGAAAGAAGAGAACCACAGACGACAAGTTTGCACACTACACTCCTTTAACTATGAGCTGCGAACATATCCTCAATGAAATAAAGAATGATAGATCCCTGAGATGGCTGGAGAAACTAAAAGATCCTCCACATAAGAGAAATAAGAATCTATGGTGCGAGTTCCATTAGCATCACGACCATCTGACTGACAAGTGCTTAGCCCTGAAGGAAGAGATTGAGAAGATGTTGAAGTCTGGAAAGCTCAAAAAGTATGTGGATGGTAGAGTTTCTAAGGGGGGAAGAGATGACCCCAAAAAGAAAAGAAGTGATAAATGTCGGGAAGATGTCCCTACCAGAAGAGCTGATGACTCAGATGATGATGATGATGACCCTGACCTCCCACCAAAATATGACAATGCCCTAGTGAAGAGGGTTAATATGATCTCTTTCGGTGTGAACACTATCTGTGGGGGACTAGCATGGGGTGGTTCAGAGGTAACAGATTACAAGGCTCATGTGGCAGAGGCTAAGGTAGTGACTAAAGCTAAGGTTGTGAACTTAGCATATACGGAGGCTAAGCGCGAGAAGAGAAAGAAGGTAGATATGGACACCCCCATGGTCAGCTTCTCACAACTTGACTTCAAGGACATCTTAGCTCCCTATGATGGCCCTTTAGTCATCACTATAAGGGTACATGAGTGTGAAGTTCAGAGGATCCTCGTTGATGGGGGTAGTTTTACAGATGTTATATTTTGGCCCTATTTTAAGAGCCTGGGCCTCAGCAGAGCTAGACTTGTTCCTTATCATCATCCCTTAATTGGCTTCAGCGGAGATAAGGTTCATCCATTGGGTATGTATGAAATGGATGTGAGAATGGGAGATAAATGGCCTAAGAGTTTGACCATAAAAATAAATTTCTTTATAATGGATGAAAATGTCTTCTCAGCTTACGACCTCATCATAGGACGAGTAGCACTCAAGGAATTTAAGACTGTGCCTTCAACGGTCGACCAAATGCTGAAATTATCGACTCCTTATGGAGTAGGGGAAGTGCAAGGTGACCAAACATCGGCACGTTAATGTTACTTTAACTCTGCGGAAGAGAGAGAGGCTCATAAGAGGGAAATAACCACGTACAACATCGACACACTTGATCCTAGAGATGAAACAAAGCCAAAAAATGGAGAGGCCGTGGGGGAGTAGAATCCATCATCCTTAATGAGGACGAGCCGAGAAAAACTACCCAAGTCGGCAAAGCCCTAAGACCTGAGATCAAGGAAGAAATAGTAAAGCTGGTAAGGAAGAGACAAAGTATCTTTGCATGGAGCCATGTAGACATGCTAGGTATTGATCCTGAGATTATGTGCCACAAACTCAATGTTGTAGAAGATACCAAGTCCATTAAGCAGAGAATAAGAGTATACTCAAGGGAAAAGTATGATGTCATGAGAGACGAGGTTAGAAAGCTTAAAGAGTCCAAGTTCTCCAGAGAGTTCATATACCCAGAGTGGTTGTCTAACGCTGTCATTGTGCCCAAAGTTAATGGGAAATGGAGGATGTGTGTAGATTTCACTGATTTAAACAAGTCCTGCCCAAAAGATAATTTTCCCCTACCTCGTATAGATCAAATGATGGATGTTACGGCTGGACATGAGCTCATGAGCTTCATGGATGCGTATTCAGGGTACAATCAGATCTTCGTAGACTTGGCAGAATCAGAGAAGATATCCTTCATTACAGACAAGGGGACCTATTGCTACAAGGTCATGCCCTTCGGCCTGAATAATGAAGAGGCTACTTACCAACGTCTTATAAATAAGATGTTCGAAGATCAGATAGGAAAATACATGGAAGTTTATGTGGGCGACATGATGACGAAGAGTCTGAAGGCCGACACTCATGTGGCCGACCTTGGAAGAACTTTTGACACCATGGATAAATACAGAATGAAGCTCAACCCGACCAAATGTGTCTTCGGGGTAGGAGCAGGAAAGTTTTTGGGATTCATCGTCAACCAGAAGGGAATAGAGGCTAAACCTAAGAAGATTAGGGCTTTGCTAGAAATGAAGACACTAAGGACCATTAAAGACGTTCAGAGGCTAACTGGATGAGTTGTTGCATTTAACAGGTTTGTCTCAAGAGCCACATATAAATGTCTTCCCTTTTTAGAAGTTCTTAGAAAGGCCTTCAAATGGAATGAGGAATGTGATAAATCTTTCAAAGAGCTCAAGTCATACCTCGGATACCCTCTACTCCTATCTTGGCTAATTCAGGGAGAAAAGTTGTACGTGTACTTAGCTGTGTCAGAATCAACCATCAGTGCTGCGATTGTAAGAGAAGAGGATCGAGTGCAAAGACCAGTGTACTTCAATAGTAAAGCTCTCCAAGGGTCTGAGCATAAGTACCCTCGGATAGAAAAGTTAGCCTATGCTTTGATACATGCTTCTAGGAAAATGAATCCATAGTTTTAAGCCCACTCCATGGTCGTCCTTACTGACTCCCCACTTAGACATGTCATCCATAATCCTGAGAAGTCAGGCAGGATAATGATCTGGGCCATTAATTTGGGGGAATATGACATTGTGTATCAACCCAGGGTTTCCATCAAGGGGCAAGCACTCACAAATTTTGTGGCTGAGTTTACGTGAGGTAAGGCCGAGGTTGAGATTAATCAAGAGGTTGCACGTGACCTTGAAGAGAGAAACGTCGGCCAAGAATCAGACGAGGTTGAGTCAAGCAGAGCCAAATAAAGAATAGTTGAGAATGAGGAAGAGAGGTAACTCTTCAAGTAAGGGCCCCTATCATAGGGAAACTTCTCTTCAAATGTAACCATTTGGAACCTCTTCATTGATGGGTCGTCTTATGAAAGAGAAAGTGGAGCAGGGTTGATAGTGTCAGCACCAGATGGTACCGATATTGAATATGCATTGAGGTTCAATTTCAAAGCTTCCAATAATGAGTCAGAGTATGAGGCATTAATAACAGATCTCTCTTTGGCAAAATCCCTCAATGTCGGCCAACTCCTAGTCCACAGTGACTCCAGGTTAGTCGTGAACCACATCTTGGGAGTGTATGAGTCCAAAGACAAAAGGATGGACAAATACTTGAAGATGGTGAGAATAATACTAGAAAGCTTTAAGGAAGTAAAGATAAAGAGGATACCTCGGCTAGACAACAGTCGAGCTGATGTACTCACGAGGTTAGCCTCAGCAATAAGAACAGACATAAGGAGAATAGTACTAGTTGAGATTCTACTCAAGCCGACCATCGAAGTGGAAGAGGTTGCTAGACCTTGCCTGAATATGAATATGGGAGCATCAGGAATGGACCCTCTTATCAGATACATCAGAGAGGGATAGTTTCTAGAGTCAAATTTAGAAAGGAGAAAGTTGAGGTTCAGAGATGCTAAATTCTAAATTATAGGAGATGTCCTGTATAAAAAAGGGTTCCCTCTCCCCATCCTCAAATGTGTTCACCCCTCAGAGGTTCCACACATCTTGCACGATGTTAATGAGGGCTCTTATTCAATTCATATAGGAGGGAGGCCATTGGCTAAAAGATTAATCACTCAGGGGTACTGGTGGCCAACCTTGGCCAAAGATGCAGCTGCATATGTGAAGAAGTGTGATAAGTGTCAGAGATTATCTACCATACCTCGTTAGCCACACCAACCTCTTACGTCTATCAAATCCCCTTGGCCATTTGTAATATGGGGCATTGACTTGGTAGGACCCTTAACAAGAGCTATAAACAATTATCGATTCTTAATAGTGGCAATTGATTATTTCTCCAAATGGATGGAGGCTGAGCCAATGATCACAATCATTGAGCATAAGACCTTCCAGTTCATTTGGAAGAACATCATATGCAGGTATGGTCTTCTAAACAACCTAATCTCAGACAATGGAACCCAATTCAAGAATATATCCTTAGAAAAATAATGTGAAAGAGTAGGGATCAAGCAGTTCTTCTCTTCTCCCGGCCAACCCCAGGCAAACGGTCAGACCGAGGTCACAAACTGAACAATCCTTGATGGGATAAAAAAAAGGTTGGAGGAGGCCAAAGGAAGATGGATAGAGGAGGTATATGATGTGCTTTGGGCCTACAGGACGGCAGTAAGGGCACCAACATGAGAGACTCCATTTATGTTAGCCCATGGCTCAGAGGTTATCATCCCTACAGAGGTAGGACTTCCCACTGATAGAGTTCAGACTTATGACCCTCAAATGAATGGGTAAGAGAGAGGATTTGATCTTAATTTGATCAAGGAAAGAAGAGAGGATGCAGGGATAAGACATGCAACCTATCAGCAGAGAACTGCGAGATTCTATAATCAAATGGTGAAATTAAGGCCTATAGTTGTGGGAGACCTAGTCCTAAAGAAGACGTGGCAAAAGGTAAATAAAATCCATCCAAATTGGCATGGTCCTTATAGGATAGTTGATGAGGTTATGCCTGGTACCTATCGGCTAGAAAATCTTGAAGGAGAACTTTTCTCCAATCCTTGGAATGCCGATCACTTGAAGAAATATTACTTATGATGTTACAATCCTTTATTTTTGTAATGCATGTATCGGTCTATACGAAAGATGTAAATGAAAAGATAGCAATGTTGTTCTAACACTATTACATTGTGCTTAAGCATCATTATTTGGTAAAAATTTAAGAGGGTAAACATCATAATATGGTGACCTCAGACCTTAAACATCATTAGTTTGGTGAAAATTCAAGAGGAAAACATCATAATATGTTGACCTCAGACCTTAAATATCATTAGTTTGGTGAAGATTTGAGGGTAAACATTATAATATCGTGACCTCAGGCCTTAAACAATTATTTGGTGAAAATTTATGAGGGTAAACATCATAATATGGTGACCTCAGACCTTAAACATTATTATTTGGTGAAAATTTATGAGGTGAAAAATCATAATATGCTGGCCTCAGACCTTAAACATCATTAGTTTAGAGAAAATTTGAGGGTAAACATCATAATATAGTGACCTCAGACCTTAAACATCATTATTTGGTAAAAATGTATGAGGTTAAACATCATAATATGGTGACCTCAGACCTTAAACATCATTAGTTTGGTGAAAATTTGAGGGTAAACATCATAATATGGTGACCTCAGACCTTAAACATCATTATTTGGTGAAAATTTATGAGGTGAAACATCATAATATGGTGACCATAGACTTAAACATCATTAGTTTGGAGAAAATTTGAGGGTAAACATCATAACATGGTGACCTCAGACCTTAAACATTATTATTTGGTGAAAATTTATGAGGTGAAACATCATAATATGGTGACCTCAGACCTTAAACATCATTAGTTTAGTGAAAATTTAAGAGGTAAGACATTTTCAAGAAAAACATAGTATGAAGCAATAATATAAAGAAGATTGGACTAATGATTATTATTAAAAAGATTCAGAATTGCATATCAGCCAGTATCAAGGATCCATCAGAAGTTAAAAAAATAAGAGTTACAAAAAAATAACGAAAAGCTTCACAAGAAAATGGCCTATATCTCCGCAGCTGTAGTTGTCTGGTCATAGCTGATGTTTGCCACTTCAATACCATCATCATGGTGAGTGGCATCTTCTGTCTCAGTGACCTCGAGAGGATCAGTTTTGCCTGGGGCAGTATCGGCCTCTTCAACTTCTTACAAGGCCTGAGCGAATTGAGGGTCTCCAAAGCCGAGACCCACAAAGTCTGATGCATGAAAGACACCAGACCCGCTCTCCTTCATGGATATCCATTTTCCAGTCCCCTTGATACCTCTTTCAAGGTATTCAAACTAAAGCTGACAAATTCATCTAATACCTTATAGTTTTCGATGGTCTTCTCAGCATCATCTTCTAAAGTAACCTTGACTGCAGCATCAACCTTAGACTGAAGGGCATCATCATTGGACTTTAGAGTTACGTCATAGTCCTTCTTAAGATTAGATATGTCATTATCCCTCTGCTGGATAACTCCCTTCAGCCTTTCAACCTCTATATTCAAAGAGGCCTAAACCTTCTTAGCTTCCTGACCCTTCTCTATAACGGGAATCCTCTTCAGAGTCCAATCAACAAAGCGATGGAAAGATAAGGCACACTGTAGAAGAAGGTTAGATGTAAGAATATATGAGCTATAATTTATAAAAAGATGAGGTTACACTTGTGAAGAGAAAATGATTAAATGAGCAAAAACTGGTACCTGAATTGACTTGTGGAGAGCAAACTCGGTCAATAATGGGATGTCCAATGAGTGTAAGAAATGCTTATCCTCTTTGGTCATTATTGTGACGATAGCATCGGCAACCTTCAGACTGTGGCCAATCAATCTATCAATGATTTTAAGCTGAGCAAGACGAGCAACCAAGGCATCGTCTATAGAGATGGGAATGGCACGATCCCTGGACTGAGTCTTGCCCGACCTCGTATGCTTAGGGTCATCTATGGTCTTTATTTTTTATAAGCATCGGCCTTGGAGGTGACGATGTTCTTCTTGGTGGTAGGAAGGGGCACATTTTTACCACCGTTTTTATCCATTAGCTTCACAAGACTAGGAGTAGACATTTCCCAAAGGTCGTCTGATATGCCTGCTGGGCGCTCTGCAAAAGACAAGTCTCTGAGTTAGTTAGTTAGAGATATAAAACATAAGAGGTATAAGTGTGAAAAATTAAGACTTACGAAGATCTTCCAAGGGACCACCCCTTAAACTTGTCTGATATAGGTAGTAGGGGGTCATCAGATGTTCATATTTAATAAGATGACCCTTCTCGCCCTGATTGCGAAGGTCTTCAACATTTTTATAATTATCCTGGCTAATCCAAGGTCAGCTTTGGTAGCAAGGGAGACCTTCCCCCATCTCAAAGGGGTCCTTGGAACCGACGTTCCAAAAGCCTCATCTGAACTAAATTCCCAATCCCCGAAAATAAAGAAGTATCAAGGTTTCCAATTGTGATTCGAAGTTTGGATAACCAATAGCATTTTCTTCTCTGATTTCTTGGCTAAGAAGTTGTAATAGCCAGGGTGGTTTTTGGCAGATGAGGGAACATAACAACCAGTGAAAACTTTAACTGGAAGGTCTGAGTGATGGACAACCCTCCAAAGGATGATGGCACCAATCATAACCCTCCAAGTATTATGGGATAATTGGTAAGGGGCTAGATTTACGTGGGAAATTTTATCTCTGATGGTTAGGTGAATAGGAAGACGGAAGCCCAACTTGAACATCTACTCATAGACAGAGATATCCCCATTTCGTCTATCAAAGTCCCTCTTAGACCTCAGAGGTTTCCTAAGGATGATGGAAGAATTTAAGGAATAGAGTTGCCTAAAAGTAAGAAGTACTTGCTGATGGTGCTCTCATACTCGGTCACCTCAAATGTATCGATATCAATCTCCTTACCATCATCACCATCCCCAGCAACATCGGCCCGGGTAGGTGTTGGAGCACCACCAGAAAACCTCTAAGCAAATTCGACCCTAGTGGCAGCCGAAAGGGGAATGGAATCAATGGGGAGTGGAAGTGACACACTTGGCCCTAAGATTTCAACATCAGAAGACCTATGCGAAGTTCCTTGTCTAGGAGAATAGTTCATAGCCTCTTAAAAAGAGTCTACAGATTCTCCTACTTTAGATGTTGACATGGGGTCTAAGGAAGATGACTCAGACTTAGACATTAAGGCATGACCCTTAGAAACCTCCGCAGGCTCAGCAAGATCGGCTGGCTTGGGGTATATAACCTTCAGGGGTGGAGGAAAGATGGGTCTGAGGGGAAAAGCCTCAGCCTTATGAGCTTCCTCTTGGGCTAGCTCTATTTGCCTAATTTTCTCAAAGGTCTTCTCACAAAGAGAGGGGAACTCTTCTATAAGTTGGTACAAGGGTTTGAGCATAAGTGAGATGACACTACACTCAAAGGAAGGACCCAAACCACAAACAGGTACACAACTTAAAAGAACCCAAACTAAAGATCAAACTAGGAATCTAAGAGATTTTCGCCAAGAATGTCAAGAACCTTCAAGAACTAGGTCGCCAGAGAAGATGATCGGAGGGTCACCGATAAACCTAAAAAAAGAGTGTTTATGGCTAAAACAATCTCAGAGCAGCCTATAACAACCCCAAAACCACCTAATCACTATAAGCCTAACCTAATAGCCAGTTGGCAGTGGTGCTAAGCTTCGTCGAAAAAGAAAAACTTTGTCAAAAATTCAGAAATGCAAAATAATGACTGTAAATGGAAAAGAGAGGTGGAAAAGAATACCTGCTAGTCGCGAGTGAGGGAAGAAGAGGTTAGGAAGCGAAGGAAACCTTTGATCACAACGCAACAATGGAAGGCTCGAAGAGAAGGGCAGTTGCAGAAAGCTTAGTTGGGAGAAAATAGGAAGAAGAAAGAGAATGAGGAGAGAGAAGAAGTTTTTAAACCTACTCAATGATGGGGAGCAATTCCCAATTCCCCTATTATTGCCCTAGGGAACCCAAAAGACAACTATAAGAATAATCTCACCTTGGGGAATAGGTTTGTCACTTTAATAAGTGACATGTGTCAAGGAAACACTGGCACACAAAGAGACTTATCCTCGGCCTAACACACATACCCCTCCATCGTCTATTCACATAGAAGACTAAGGCCTAGGGATGATCGATATGCCCAAAGTGCACCCTCTTACTCAGAATGACTAACCTCGGCCAGTCTCACAATCGAGTTGACAAGAAGCCTATGAAAACCATTAGCAAGGTCACCTTTTATAAGGTCGGCCCCTCATACACCAACCTCGACTGGCTATCAGCTGAGGTCAGTAGAGTCTCATGGGCTCAAGTAACTACCAACATCATTATCTGCCTCAGCCGACATTACAACTACCTCATACCTAACCTCAGCCAGCCCTCTTGGCCGAGGTCATTATGGATATTGATAAGACACTGTCAGACTTCACCAACCTCCTCCTCTTCCAGGTAGAGGTTACATCAGTCAAGGACACAGGGCCGAGCATTTACAAGAACATGTAAGGTTTGTAATACGTGGACAAATCAGTTGAAACCGAATCCTTCCCCTCATGTGAGGGAATATTGAGGTCATCATTATCTACATAAGATTAGCCAGGTGTCATTCTCATACTGGTTCGATCCTTATGCACATGCTCATTGCATGCTTGGGGGTACATTATACCCCCCAAGAACTATATATAGAGGTCATCCTCTACCTTGTAAAGGGAACCATAATTACAACCCTAGCAAAAACTCTGTTGGTTTACACTGTAGAGAGAGAGAGAGAGAGCTTGAGCGATTGTATCTATAACCATTAGCACCTTCATCTAGTGATATTGCTCACACACTCACAGTGGATGTAGTCCAAATTGGCTGAACCACTTATATATTGGTGTATTCATCCTCTTCTCCTCATCTCATTCTACTATATATTCACTCTTATGTTGCCATTGTTATTACTAGTTTGAGCTCTACTACCTATTTATCCGGTGTTGTTGTTTATAGCATCATCAAGGAGGTCCATCCCCTGGTTACTCTTCATTTCCCTAAGCCCCATCGTCGATGAACCTGTTGCCTAACCAGATCAACCTCGTCTCTCATTAATGATTAGGCCTATATACTTCAGGCGTGTTTCCTTCACTTGTGTGAGTGAGGTAGCATGTAGACTTTCATTGGAAGAGGACATTGCTGTCCCACATGCAGTGTTGATGGAGATTAAATGACTCATTAACAAGCTCCCATAATGGCTTTTGACTCTCCAACATCCAGCGTTTTACCCCTAGTTGTGATTCCTCCTCCCATGAGTAACTTGTTTTTCCTTAATTATAAGACTTCTAGGTATGCCGCCTTAAACTATTATGAGGATAATACTCTACTAATACATTGTTACCTAGGTTAACATTCAGTAAGTTATTCATGTACCCAACGAGTCTCTTATTTCTTTCCCTATAACGAGGCCCATCGTGAATTAGATTCCACGAGAGGCCTTTGAAATGATAAAGCTTTAATATTTCATAACTATTTCCTTATAATATCACATGTTAACTCTTAATAAATTTCTTTTTTTCTTTCTCTATTGATGCATCATTCTCATAATGATTCAACCACTTTTGGTCCTGAGATGCCTCTACTGTTAGTGAAATCTTCCCCTCATATTTTGATGTTGGTACTTAATTAGCAGATCCTGCATCTAGCATGTCTCTTATGCCAGTGAAAGCTTAAAATTCCGTGCCAATGCAAGAGGAAGCTCCTTCCAAACAAAGTCATGTCGATGAAGTTAGGGTTGCCAACACTCTCTTGGATTTAATTATGGGTGATCACTCTTTTGAGGTATATATTAAATGCCTCTAAAATGTTTGAAAATACACCTTCATGAAAAAACGTTCAAATATCACACCCTTTTAGTGACTTAGCACAATATTTAGTAAGATTTTAACTCAAATCTCTCACATATGCTTAGTGACTTAGTAAAATATTTGATAAGATTTTGACTCAATATCACACCTTTTTGATGACTTGGCAAAATATTTTCTAAGATTTTAACTCAAATCTCACACTTTGTTGGTGACTTAGCATAACGTTTTCTAAGATTTGTTCCCGAGTTACCTCTATGGCCACATAGGAACAATGCCTGAATATATGGCTAACTATTACTGTCATCTCTTTGCAGGCTTCAAGGGAACCTATTGTAACACTTCAAGGGAACCTATTGTAACACTTCAAGGGAACCAGTGTTAGTGATTGTCATTCCATAACTAATACCCTCCCCGCTAATAGTGAATTTGGGTACAAAATCCTACTACCAAGCATTTCACCTTCCAAATTTTGTCAATAAGTGCTTCAATAGTGCCGGTTTAGTGAAGGTTGCCATCACATGATGATAAAATAACTCATTCACCATCAGCCAGACAGTTTCGTGGTGGAGTGACTAAGGTCCAATCATGTTATCATAGGGTATAGACTCCAAAGCATGGCAATAAGTATGGCATAGATTATGAATACTCTAATGACCAACCTTGATAGGGCTATGATCAACTAACATTTGAGAGATTGAGCAAATTGCCTAAGGATGGGTTCAACTTCAGTTAACCCATCAATTATTTAAAACTCTTAAAGGATGCTCGTTAGGAGACTCAACGTGAACTGTAATTCAAGAGCGTTAAGGATCAACAAGTTAGGAAAATAAGTATGAAAGAGATAGATCCCTTTATTGTTAAGGCGATCGAAGAAGTCTTAGCCAAAGATGTGAGTGATCGTGAAACTATGTTGGAGCATAAATCTTAAGTTCAAACGAGTCTGAAGGCCACTGTGGAAGATCAGTAGTCTTGTGTTCAAGGTGCCTCTGTGTTACCTGGGGGATATTTCACCTCCCTAGACATGTGGTTCCTCATATGCTAAGGATGTTTTATTTTCTTTTATTTTTGGGAGATAGTTCCCTTATACAATGAAACTTCATAAAAATTGAAATATAAAGAAAGCAATATTTTTGGCATTCTCATTTGGGTCCACTCTTGCTCATTTACTTGCTTTCAACACTTGTGTTTATAATGCAATTATAAATCTGCTAGTACATAAGTGTTTATTCATAATCTCTAAACAACTTCAGAATTTTCTATCTAAACTTAAAAGAAAATGGAGTTAAAACAATGTAGGTTAACTAACTCTAAACATGGTAAACTCTCAACCATTTGAGCAGTAGCATGAGTCGTATGTTTCTATGACTATAAATGGTCCATCCCAATTAGCTATAATCTTAGGCAATGGGATTCCTTTGATGTGTCTAATAGTTTCTTTCATAACAAAATGTCATTCTACAAACTTCCTTAGATGTCATAATCCCTGGAGAGTTGCTTCGTGTACATTTAGAAGTGTTGCATCACTTTATCTCTATGTTTATCCAATGCCTCTAGCTGAATGTGCTTATCTTGAGGGAGCATGTTTCTTAGTAAGGCATATCCGAACGAGGGAACTTTTAGTTCAACTGAAAAAATTTCCTCATGTCCATAGAACAAAGAGAAAGGTGTATAACTAATTGGCTTCGTTTTGGTCGTGGGATAAGCCCATAATACTACCAGAATTTTCTCATCCCACGCTCTAAGAAAATCCTCCATTATCTTGGATGAAATACTGACCAGGGTCATATTTGTTGCTTTAGCTTGACCATTGCCTTTTGGGTAGGATACTATTGATGTGTGGTCTTTGATAGAGTACTTGTATATGAGGAAGGTCACCTACTTGTTGAAAATGGAGTTCCATTATCAAATATAATAACCCTGGGAATGCCAAAATGATAAATTATGTACTCTTTGATGAACTTTTCCACCATGCGTGTTGTTGCTCTTTTCAAAGGTATTACTTATGCCCATTCTGTAAAACACTCTATCGCCAAAAGTATCCAAAATTTTCCTTTGAGGGCAGAGTGATTTCCCCCACGAGGTCAAACACCCAACTGTGGAATGGATAGGGAGTTGCTAAAGAATGAAGGTCCACCGAAGGAGCATGGAACATATTTCCATGCAGTTGGCATGCCTTGCAATTCTGAACAAACTCAGTTGAATCCTTCTCTATGGTCGGTCAATAATATCCCAAAGTTATAATTTGATTATATAATTTAGCTCCCTCATTGTGAGCTGGATTGTGGGCTTTTTATGGACTTTCCCCACCTCCATTTTTGTGATGCACCTCAAGGGTTTATTAAAGTATCCTTTGTGATAAAGCTTATACTATTGAACATAAAACCTTAAGTCTCTCTTTATAATCCCCTTTGAATCCATCTTCTCCATAAGGACAACTCCATTATTGATAAAATCAAAATAAGTCCATCTCTAATATGTTTGAGTCTCTATGAAGTTGCATTCGACGACCTGATTTTTTTTTAACACATATTACATTCTATTTTATTGCTTCTGCATCTTGCCTCATTATTCGCCAAAAATACCCCTCTTTTTGAATTCTTCAGTATAGAGGGATCTCAATAGTCTCGTAATGCTCCTTGTGTGTTTTCTTCAAACTTTTCTTTGCCTCCTCTAGTCCGATGCACCTCACGAAGAATCCTCTAATATTCCTAAAGTATAAATTCCCTTAGCTAACAATATATTATGCTAACTCTCTGATCTCCATCCTTCCTTCTCTAGACGCAAGTTTCTTCTAAATTTCCCCTCTTCAGTCTACGTCATCTTAAGTTGGCAAGATTATCGGCACAACCGATGTAGTCATTCTTTGTTGGATCACCATTGTTGTTGATTCATCATTAATAGACACTTTTTATGCGAAGATGACATAGGCATTAGCATTTTTGTTCATTGTTTTATGATGCATTCCTACTTTGACTTGATGGAACCATTCGATCAGCCTCTAGATGATTGTTCTGTAAGGTGACAAGTTGAGACTTCAACGCGTATTCTCCATTCACTTTCTTGACCATTAAGTTATAATATCCTTTGATGTAAATCAAATGGATTCCTCTTCGAAGATCCTCTAGAAAAACCTAACACCAAAGCCCTATAATCTGCCTTACTGTTGGAGAAAGAAAAATTCAGCTTAAAAGATAAACAAATTTCCTCTTTTCCTATTAAATGGATGACTCATGCCCCTCTGGATCATGCGAGGAACCATATACTTCAGGTCATATTTCGAGAGGATAAGAAACCACCTTTCCATCCCAATCAAAATTGTGTGTGCCGATAAAAACTTAATGGGATCACATTTTGTCCCGATATGAATAGTGAAATATATCATATAATGCAGAAGTTTTTGAGAAACAAACACCAAGGCCAAAAAAATGCCTCTCAACACTAGTGTACCTTGCCTCTGGACCTTGAATGATTCTACTCAGATAGTAGACAAGTAATTTTTGTCCATCATTCTCTTGTGCTAATAAAGCACCGATGGATTTTCTGGTGGAAGTAAGTAAAAGTTGAAATGGTACTCCAACCTTTAGGGGAATCATAGTCTGTGGAGAAGTGAGTAACTTCTTGATCTTGTAAAAAGCTTCTTGATGAGATTCCCATATTTAAACCTCACAATATTATGCATAAGACCCATCAAAGGGTGAGTTGTAACAAGCTGTATTTTTTAGCAATTAAAAATGAATTAATTTTGTTAAATTTAAATTACACGTGTGACATAATTTGATGGAAATCATATATTATGGGTTGATTAAATTATTAATCAGAGAGAAATTCTTAATGTTTATTAAATAAAATTACTAAGTGAATAGAAATTACATATTTGAGGTCACAACGAGTGATAATGACGTGACAATATGTTATCTCAACCGGATGTCTTGAGTGGACTAAATGAGGTAGAGATAGGAAATAAATTATGAGTAACTCAAATGAAGATTTTGAGATTACGGTTGAGTCCAGAAGGGTCGAAATAGTCAAAATAGTATACTCGGGTGTGTAATATGGGTCCCGGGATAGTTTTAGACCAAACTGACACCCCATGAGGGCATTTTAGTCATTTTATAACCTAGGGTTAAGGAGATTTAGAAATTTGAAGGATTATATATAGTTATGGTGATGTGAGGCTAGGGTAAAAAAAGAGAAGAAAATAATTGGAGGCCAGTAGAGAGGAGATAAAGAGTTTCTTGGAGCCTAGGAGAGGATTTTGAAGAATTCAAGCTCATTTGGGGCATCACAACCATTTTTGGAGGAAGGATTAGAAGATAAGCTTCATAAAAAAAGATCAAATTAGACTTCTTCCATAAGAGTCAAGTATTTATCTTGAAAATTTTATGATTTATAATACCCATGCTGAATAGGAACTTTGTATTAAGGACAGTTGATGCTACCTTTGTAATGTGATGAGTAAAATTATAATTGGGAATATGATTTTATTTATAATAAATCCTATTGTATAGAGAAAACAAAATTAAGAGTTTTGGGATTTGAATCATGGAATAAATCTGGGTTTTGATGAATGGATTCAATATTCAATAACCTACAAAAATAAATACAAATATCCATAACCAAAACCAAAGCAACATATAAATATCCATTACAAAAAGCAAACCAACATTTGAATATCCGTAACTAAATAAAAAATAATATCCAATATCAAAATAAAATAAATAAAATAATGTCATAGAGTGGGGTCTACTATAGATTGAAGGAGGAAGGAAGGCCACACGACATATGCATTGCCACACCCATCAATTCTCCGAACGCCCCATTGTTCATGCAACCAATAAGGTGAATTCTCCTTTCCGGCCAAAAACATGCGTGAGAAAACCTTTGCATTAATGTCTTGCGGGGGACGTCCATGAACCAACATACCCGGGAGAGTGCCTGGGTCCCTCACCCCCTCTCTATAGGTTTCCCCCCAAATACGTCAATTTAAAACACGCTATACCAACCAATTCTTGACATAGGCCGTTTGATGGGGGTCAAGATGGTAAATGAATCATATAAGGGAGGCGAGTCTGTGCGTATCAGCGATGAACCAGTGACGTCCTCATCTACCTCATTCCCCTTGCCTTTACCCTTGCCCTTTTCGGAGGTGGACCCCCACTGACGTTTCATGAAGGTGTACATATCTAGGACCGTCACCTTCACACTTGATAGCTTATTGTCATGGGTCTCCACTATATGAGCCAACCCGATGTTTCTCCTCTCCATCCTGATGATCCTCGACTTCCCCACCCTAGAGGTCACCCCCTAGTCCTCCCCTTGTGATCCATCCCGAGCACTTGGTTGAGTGAGTTCGTAGACAAAGATGCTTTGTCGCATCAGACTGCGTTTCATGCACTTCCTTAAGCTTTGCTTGAAATAACAAAAAGTAAACGATTAGTTAATTAAGTTAATAAAAAAAATAACGTAATTAAAAAAATTAAATAATTATAACTTACAATCGTGGTTGCGACGCTCGAGGACACCTCTTTATCCTTGCCTTTCTTTGCTCGAATTGCCACATAGGCATCGAGTCTATGTGGCCTACCCCCAAGGCCGCTCCCCATCACCTAAAATAAAATAATATAGAATTAGTAAGTAATGCTAAATTAGAATAACATAAAACTAAAATTAAAGAAAATTAAAAACTTACCATCCCGTGCTCCACCTTGGAGTAAGACGTCCGTTCTGAGTAGTGCACGTCCAAATTTTTCTCCTGATTTTCGCTCCCCGATTGAAGAGATGCCAATTTCCTCTCATCAATATCATTGTCAACAAACTGCTAACACTGCGCCAATGAGATCGGATTTTTCGACCGAACGATATCACGCGCTCTCAGAATGGACTCCCAGGTCTTCCCAAAGTAATGTGCCGGCATGTTTTTCTTCCACGTCTTATACTGATCCCTCAACTGTTCCAACGTCAAGTCGTGGACATGTGGGGACAGGCCGAATTGATCCTGTCAAATAAATACAAACCAAAAATAAAGTAAGTGTTAGTTGTATTTAATTATAAGTATAAATATAGATACACTACCTGTAGCCCCCTAGATGCCCATTTTGAGCTCATTTGGCACGGACCTCCAATCAGTGTACCCCGGTCCGACGATCACCTTCAACAACTCCAAGGATCTTGACAGTAATGTCGTCCTGTTCTCGACGATGCACCCCAATTTGCCCCATTTTGGGGGCCTAGTGGCCGAGGAGCCCTCATCACCTACACTATCGCGCTGCCCTGATGAAGAAATTTACTACAAAATTATTATTATTAGTACAAACATGTATATGAGAAAATGATCAAATCCAAATGAATTAGAATATTGTACGAGTTAACGACATTATAAATCTAAAAATATTGTTTCAATATGAATTTATAGGAAAAACACAACCACTAAAGGGGTTAATGATTTTAAGACGTGAATATGGTTATAGGATGAAACTATATGGATTTTATACATGATTTAAGTTAGAAATCATCACCACATGTTTATTTGATGTTTATATATGATAATTGTTAGGTTGAGATTTTGGTATGTAAGTTTAAGGAGTTGGATAATACGAAAATTCATAATAGCAAAAGGAAGACGAACACTCCTGACACTTTTACGGATCGATTCGGCCCAATAGTGAATCGATTCAGCAAGGTGAATCAATTTGGCCAGTGGGCAAATCGATTCGTTCTTCCACTAATTGAATTTTTTTCATTTTTAAGCCCAGAAATTATAGAGAATTCGTGAGAAGACTTTTGGAATAATTATAAACTCTAGAGGGGAGAATAAAATCAGTTAGTAGGCCTATAAGAGAGATTAGATTATGCAAGACTGAGACGAGTAAATAATTTTAGGAAGCTGGCAAAATATACGTAATTGATAATTGAAGGAAATTCAAGAAGGGTTACATAAAGATGAGTGAACTTACATTAATGACCAGTAGGATATGATGGAAATAACTACGGACGTCAGAATGGGAAATTAGGAATAGTAGAAAAGTGAACGATACTTGAAATTATAATAATTGGAAGTTATTGCACATCGAATATTCGAGTGATATATACTACATATGAGAGGATGGAATTGGGTTGTGTGTATACCTACTGAATAATATATAAATAGGGTGTGTGAATACCTATTGATATGAATTGATTAAGTGTGTGAACATACCTATGTGCCTTCTATTAGGAGGTTTACATGCAAAGGGCGATCCCACCTTTACTATTCTAGTGAGGTCTAGATTTGTGCCTCGGAACATGGAACTTAGGGCGGTCCACTATGTATCATGTATTAGTAGGGTAGGCATATCGTTTGGGTACATTAGGTATGTGCATATCCCAAAGTCTTAGTGATAAGCCACGAATATTGCATTTTTCACCCGTTAACTTATGCATTTTTAGGCCCCTCGGGTATCGTAATTGCTCTAATTATGCTCGTTAAATAGACAACCTCTGTTTTATGTGCTAATACATTATTTGAGGTATTATTGAGCATTTATAGGTGTTAGGGTGCTTGGTGTGAAGTTTCATCGACTTTCGTTAAAGTTTTGTAAGAGTTTGCACGTTCAGGGGCATTTTTGTAATTTCACACTTCGAGATTTTTGCCCAAGGTATTCACGAAAGTTATAGACCTCAGGCTAAGCTTCACGTGTCCATGAATGGCTCTCGAATCGAAGTCTAGACGAAGAAAACACGAGTCTTTAATCGGAGGAAGAATTAAAAGAAATAAATAACAATTTTATTAATTCCTCCCATGTCCCTCATCTATTTTACTAACAATTTAATAAATAATCTCCACATACGTAACTCGTTTTTGCAGCAAACTTCTTGCAGATATGGAAATTTTTGTCCTTGGTTCGGGTTTTTCTTTTGTCCAAAATTTGAGCCTTTCGTTCGAAATTGGAGTTTGAGTTTTGTTACGCGCATATCGAAATGAGTTTTGGGTTATCTAATTTTCCAAATGGGTCTCGGCTTGGCCATTGATGGAGGTGGAGTTTTTTTGGCCATGTTTTGGCAGCGGGGCATGGTCGCGGCTTGGTGTGAGCATGGTAGTTAGTTTTTGTTGGAACGTTTCTATGGAAAGAACAAAATATTTAAATTAATTTTTGCGAGGCACGTTCTGGGAACGCTGTCTTTTAGGCGAAATTTCTCCCAATCCGATTGAGACAGAACTGCGAATACACTATAGGTTTTATAAAATCTACCATCAGGAGACAATGTAGTGTATGAACATTTGTTTGATTCAAACTATGTACTGTTTGATCAAATCGAGAACACTTTTAATTTGTAATCTGATAATGCCAAAATGTAGAGGACGAAGAGAGGAGAAATTAGCAATTTTCGGTGTCTAAAACAGAGTCCCGAAACTCTTTTTATAGCCATTTATGTGATTATTATTCAACAGTCACAGCTTCTCATGTAGTGACTCAGCAGTCGTTGGATCGTTCCTGTTTGGAATAGCTTCGATCTAATGGTTCATATTAGGCATCCCATCGTAAGCGAATGGACATCCCCTAAACTAAACGTTACGAGTTCATCTGACATTTCCAATCAAGGCGTTTCGATTTTAAACCCTTTGATCAAATAGTTTAATCACATCCGTTGATCTATTTTACTTCGTCAAAACTTTAGATTCCCATGCTCCAAGAAACGATGCACACGTGTGAAGTGGCAAGTTCTTGTCAAAGCGCGCAATGTGCCCTAAGTTGCCCAATCGCCCTTTCGTGCCCCGCATGTCGCGTATCGCGATTGGTAGTGCTTAATTACCACCGCAATGCGTAGGACCATAGCCTTTTGTTTGACTTGTCAACTAAGAAAGTTAGTTGTCCTTTAGTTGATATACCAATACTTTTTGTAGTAATCTTCCAATGTGGGATAATGTGGGATTTTGATCACTCCCATATCTTTCACACACATTTGCTCATGTTTCTTCCTTCTTAAAATAAAACCTAAACCAAGTTTAAAATAAAACACCGATTAATATAATAAAATTAACAACTAAATATTATATTATATTATATTATATTATATAATATTATATTAATGTTGAAATTTATCCAACATCCCCCCGCCAATTTCAATATACATAAGAGAGGATACAAAGGATCGATTACAAAACAATAATAGAAAACTTTTGGCACTATCGCTGAAATCTAGTTCATAAATGAGAAGTGTCTTTCGGACTTGAACTTTCATATAGTGTAAACAATTCAAAGCTTCATCAAGGTGCTGTGATGAACGTATCTTGAACCAGGGACCTTTTGAGAAGAGCCAGAACTATCACACATACCGATTTCTGAGTTTATAAGTGTTGTTCTAGCATGCACATTCATGGCCTTGTGCTAATCCTGATTTCACGAGTGATTTAGGATCGGTATTGATTCCATAGAAAGCGGCCACACTTTCGACACTCATATAGGTAATCAAGTTTAGTGATTATGCGAGTCATACTTATATGATTTATTAAGAATTAACCTTCATCCTCTAAAATGCAGAAAACCAATACTAGGCACATAGGAATGAAACTTTTGTATAAAATTCCTAGTGTTCCATAACTATAATTTAACTTGTTTGCACCACATTGAACTCTATCTATGTTTTCCAGATATGAGTTGGGTTCCCATTAAATAGAGTTGTGTTATTCAATAGAACTTAGTCCCATTCGTTTTGAGGTGATATTTATCATCTCCCCAACAAGACCTTTAGTCAGAGGATCTGCTGAATTCTTGTTCGTTTTAACATAGTCGACTGTAATTACTCCTTCCTTGAGTAATTTTCTTATAATTTGATGCCTTAGACTAATGTGTATTGATTTTCGTTATAAGTTTTGTTCAAAACTTTATAAATTGTGGCTTGGTTATCACAACTTATCATAATAGAAGGAGATGAATTTTTTCATAAAGGAATATCATATAACACATATCTAAGCCATTATGCTTCTTTACATGCATCTACTATGGCTATAAATTCAGATTGCATTGTTGAATCGGACACACATTTTTGTTTCTTGGATCCCCAAGAGATAACTGCACCTCCTAGCGTAAAAATCCAACCCAGTAGTTGACTTGGATTTTGTATTAAGATTATTCCAAATTGAATCACTATATCCTTCTAAAATAGATGGATATCCTACATAATGTAAGCCATAATTCAAATTCCTCTTCAGGTATCTGAGCACCTTAGAAATTGCATTCCAGTGCTCTTGTCCTGGATTACTTGTAAATCTACACAAGACACTCACTGCATAATCAATTTCTGGTTTAGTGCAATTCATGACATACATTAGACTTCCAATAATACTAGCATATGTAAGTTGGTCCATAGCACGCCCAATATTTTTCATTAATTTGATACTAGGATCCATTGGCATAGCAACTAGCTTAAGTTCAAAATGATTATATCTTTTAAGAACTTTTTCTATATATTAAGATTGAGATAATGCTAAGGAGTTATTCTTTCTCACAATTTTGATTCCTAAAATCACATCAGCTTCTCCAATATCTTTCATATCAAATTTTGATGATAGAAAACTTTTGGTTTCTACAACATAGTTGAGACCAGATCCAAATATTAACATGTGATCCACATACAATCAAATAATAACACCAACATCGTTTTTAAATTTACCATATATACATTTGTCGGATTCATTAACTTTGTATCCATGGGATATTGCAATATTATCAAACTTCTCATGCCATTGCATAGGATCTTGTTTAAGGCCATAAAGAGATTTAACCAGTTTACATACTTTCTTTTCTTGTCCAGGTAAAACAAACCCTTTGAGTTGTTCCATATAAATCTATTCTTCTAAATCACCATTTAGAAAAGAAGTTTTGACATCCATTTGATGAATTACTAAATTATGAATAGAGGAAAGAGATATTAATATCCTAATGGAAGTTATTCGCAACAAGAGCATATGTATCAAAGTAATCAATTCCATGTTTTTGCTTATAACCTTTAGCAACTAATCTTGCCTTAAATTTATTTATAAAACCGTCTGGATTTAATTTCCTTTTTAAATATACATTTGAACCCAATAGGTTTAGCTCTAAGGGGAAGATCGAAAAGAACCCAAGTTTGATTTGACAAAATTGAGTTCATTTCATCATTGATTGCTTCTTTCCAAAAAATAGCATCCTAGATGTTATCGCTTCATGAAATGCTGTCGGTTCATCTTCTATATTAAAAACAAATTTTAGTTTATTCTTAGTTTCATGTAAAGCCCTTTCAACAGAATAGATAAAAAAGTCGAGCCCATATGTTTGTTCATTTAAAGCTCCTTCGCGGTTCAACGCCATTCGTTGTTTCTGAAGAAGATATTGGTTGTAAAATTTCTTCTGAATGTGAGGAGTCAATAGTCGGATTATTATTTTCTAAAACTTGATTCAAAGTGCCAAACTTTGTTAGATGTTCATAGAATTGTGCATCTACCGACTCAATGATTTATTGAGTTTCAAGATTTAAAAATCTATAAGTCGTACTGTTACTAGAGTATCCAATAAAATCACATTTGTAAGTCCTATTTCCTAGTTTAGGCCTTTTGGGTTCAAGTTTTCTTACATAAGCAAGACATCCCCAAACTTTAAGACGTTTAAGATTAGGCTTACGATTAAACGATAGTTCGTATGGTGTAATATCGTTGTTTTTCAATGAAAATCTATTTAAAATATAACATGCTGATAAAACCGCTTCTCCACACATCGACAAAGGTAAACCAGAACTGATTAACATTGCATTTATCATTTCAACTAAAGTCCTATTTTTCCTTTCCGCCTTTCCATTTTTTTGTGGCGTATAAGGAGTCGTAACTTGATGGATTATCCCATGAGTATTACAAAACTGTATAAACTCACTCGGGTAATGTTCACCACCCTTATCGGATCGTTGGACTTTAATTTTTCGATTTTATTGAGTTTCAACTTCTGCTTTAAAAATTAGATATTTCTCGAAAAGTTCATCTTTACTTTTAAGCAAATATGTATATGCATACTTAGAGTAAATATCAATGAAAGTTAAGAAATATTTATTTCCACCACGAGTCATATTATTCTTCATATCACATACATCACTATGAATAAGATCAAGCATTTCGGATGTCCTCTCAACAGATTTAAATGACTTTCTAGTTATCTTCGATTGAGCACAAATTTCACATTTAGAATGGTTATCAAGTTGACAATTCGAGATTAAGTCGAGATTAGTCATATTTTTAATACTTTTATAATTCACATGACCTAATTTACTATGCCATAAAGAAATAGACTCAACCATATAAGCAAAACAAATATCATTGATTACATTAATTTTGATCATGCTGTTACAAGAGTACCCTTTGCTAATAAATTGACCATTCTTGGATAAGACAAACTTATCAGACTCATACATAAGTTTGAAAACTCTCTTATTGAGGAGGTCCCCAGACACAATATTTTTACACATATCAGGTACATGAAGTACATCAATTAGAGTAAGGGTCTTTCATAAAGTTAATTTCAATTCCATTGTGCCTTTCCCAGCTACATTGGTGCGAAGATTATTTGCCATATTCACTTCTTTTCCATAAATTTCTTGATATGTTTTGAATGAAGAGAGGTTTTTGCATATGTGGACCGTTGTGTCGGTATCTATCCACCATCCACTTTCATTTTCAATTGAATTTTCTTCGCATACAGTAGCAATAAAATCTTCAACATTATTGGTTTCCTTCGACCATTGTTTTTCCTTAAATGCCTTCTTTTTAAGACGACATTCTCGAGAATAATGGCCCAGTTTGTCACAGAAGAAACATTTGTCCTTCTTTTTCTTATTTGCACCTTGGTTCTTGAATTTTGAATCATTCTTTGTTTTAAATTTTGAGTCTTTGGTATTCTTGGATTTTTTATCCTCAACTATATTGGCTTTTGAATGACCCTCACCTTGATCATCCTTTTTCTCTCGAATACGAGTATCATCTTCAGTACGAAGGTGACGCAGAAGGTATTCCATTGTATAAGTCTTTTCATTATGATTAATTTTCTTCTTAAAGCCATTCCAAGAGGATGGAAGTTTTGAAACAATCACCCCTACTTGAAATTCATCTTGGAGATTAATTTCAGCCGATTTAAGGTCTCCAAAAATGTGTTGGAGTTAATGTGCTTGTTCAACGACAGATTTATCATTACTCATTTTAAAATTCATATAGTTTGAAATCATAAACTTACGATTGCTCGCTTCCTCATTTTTTTACTCTGTCTCCAATGCCTTCCATAATTCCTTTGCCATCGGAATCATTCGATGAGCGCTATAAACAGTTTGAGATAAAGCATTGAGGATGTATCCTTGACACATAAATTCGTCTTCTTTTCTCTTCACACGCTTCTGTTATATTTTTTTGGTGTCTTTGGGTGTGGTCTCGGGAATTTGCTCAAGGTTGTCATCTAGAATGTATGCTAGTTTAAGTGATGTGAGGAAGAACGTAACTTTTTCTTGCTGACAGGTGAAATTTTCGCAATCAAAATAGTCAAGTCAGATTAAGTCTTAACTCATGACTGGATAGATTGTGCCACTGTTCCTTCTATTGGAGTAATAAGAAAATATAATTTTTGCCTAAAACTGTTGGAACTTTGGTATGGAAAGAACGAAATATTTCAATTAATTTCTGCAAGTCACGTTCTGGGAATGCTATCTTTTAGGCAAAATTTCTCCTAATCTGATTGAGAGAGAACCGCGAGTACACTATGGGCTTTATATAATCTTCCTTCAGGATACAATGCAGTGTATGAACAGTTGTTTAATTCAACTATATACTCTTTGATCTAATCTAGAACACTCTGAATTTTTAATCTGATAATGCCAAAATGTAGAGGACGAAGAGAGGAGAAATTAGTAATTTTCGGTGTCCAAAATAGAGGCCTGCAACTCTTTTTATAGCCATTTCTGTGACTGTTCTTCGACAGTCATATCTCTTCATGTAGGGACTCAGCATCCATTGGATCGTGTCTGTTTGGAATATCTTTGATCTAATGGTTCAGATTAGGCATCCCATCGTAAGAGAATGGACATCCCCTACGCGAAACGCTACGAGTTCATCTAACGGTTCAGATTAAGTCATTTCGAATTTTAAACCCTTTGATAAGATCATTTAATCACATCTGTTTATCTATTTTACTTCATGAAAACTTTAGGCTCCCACGCTCCAAGCGACGATGCGCATGTGCAAAGTGTCAAGTGCGCATCAAAGCGCACAATGAACCCTAAGTCGCTCAATCCCCTTTTCGCGCGCCGTACTTACGGGTGTCGCGCGTACGCGATTGGCGGTGCTTAAACACCACCGCAATGCATAGGATCATAGCCTTTTGTTTGACTTGTCAACTAAGAATCTTAGTTGATATACAATTACTTTTTGTAGTAATCTTTCAATGTGGAATTTTGAGCACTCCCATATCTTTCACACCCATTTGCTCATGTTTCTTCTTTCTAAAAATAAAATCCAAACTAAGTTTAAAATAAAACACCAATTAATATAATAAAATTAACAGCTAAATATTATATTATATTATATTGTATTGTATTAATGTTGAAATTTATCCAATAGTTTTGTGGTGGTCATCGTGGTGCCATGGCGGTGAGTTCGGGGGTTCCATACACATCGCAGCTGGGTCTTGGTAATGGCAGCCCTTGGTTTTTAATGGAATTTGATGGCTAAGGGAAAATTTCAACCTACAAGTGTGAATCGATTCTCACCTTAGCGAATCAATTCACTTGGAGATAGTGTTGAAACTTACCAACTTCGAATCGATTCGGTGCTCTGTTTTTGGCCGACTGTTTTGCTGCTATTTCCTTCCTTTTCCTTTTATATTTTCTTTTTCTTTTTCTTTTCTCTCTTAATTGGAGACTTATCCCTTATTTGTTTTCTTATTCCTGTTTTTTTATTTCTTTTTGCAATTTACTATAAATACACCACTTGGTGTATCTTTTGTAAAAAATCTTTAGAGAGTTCACTTTTAATTAGTTTAGGGCTTGTAAACTTCGGGGATATTTTTTAGAGTGCCCCTTCTTCATCTTTTTCTTTGGTTAATCTCCATTAATGTAAGCTTTTATTACTATTCATTTCCATGTTCTCTATTTTCTTAGCTTGTTCATTTATTCCATGCTTTGTTAATTTATTTTCTTGCCTAGAAAATTAGTGTAATTTATTTATTTCTTGTTTTAGTCATTAATTAGTTGTTTAATTAGTTTAATCTTGTGTAGTGAGTAGTTCGTTAGGGTTTGGGTCGTGTGTTTGCCATTGATGGGCGTCGAGCTCTGAAAATTAGGTTTTGTGTAAACTTACATTTAATTGAAACCTCGCGCATTAAAATTTGTTTATTATGCATTTAACTTTCTTTGTCATGCAACGTTAGTGTTTATAGTGATAACCCGAATTTAAGACGCGTGTGCCCATTTTTGATTAAATGTTTTATCTCGCAACTTTGAGTTAAATTTCTTCTTGTGTGATGTTTATGATCAATTAAAAATGCTCGGTTAATTGTTTTCGAATCGAAATTCTAATTATTAGGTTGTTTATCCCCTGGCAGGTATGCGATCCCGACTCTCGTTATAATTAATATTGTTTAGACTTAACTTATTATTTTTCTCTTTTCACCATAACACCCCCATCATCTTTTTCATTTTTATTCTTGAAATAATAAATAGATTACGAGCTATACTAACATTCCCTGTGGATTCTCGATACCCGACTTATCGTTATACTTGTATCGCAAGTGCAATCATAATTTAGGCTTTTAAATTAATGTGGTGAAATGAATTCAATGATTTGCGTTTTGACGCGACGCTACTTTTCACACTTGATCACTTAGAACCATGTTCGTCTCCACTGTTGTGTTGATTAATTTTGGGTTAGAGGAGACTTACCGAACCAATTGTCCCTTATTGAGTACGAGAGGTACATCAACTTGATAGCAGAGTATGCCAGCCTCATGAGAGACCATTTCAGGGATGCTATATTTCTGTATATATTTTATGTGTGATGAATATAAATGCCAGTGTAATATATCTACTTATGTGAAACAGTAGAATGGATATATGATGAGTACCTAAAAAGGAAATTAGGTGATGAAACTTAAATAATGGAATCAATAATAAAAAGGGGAATAACTATTTCATTATTGAGATCATATTACTGTATACTATGGGGATATACGTAAGAATTAGACTTATCGAGAGTAGTCAGATACCTTAGCTAGTTGGATAGGGGATACTAGTTAGGTAGAATACGTTAGGCATGCACATTAGTTTAGAAGTGAGAATCTCAAGTGAGTGTATGTGAATAATACACATGTAATAAATAACTGATTTAAATACTTGTTAAATATTTTCAAAACCTTTTAGGTGTCAAGTCACAGTTACACCAAGCTTAGACATCCTATCTAGAGGCGCGTAGATACAACAATGTGGATGCTTGTAGGATATTTTATTTTGATGCTTCAGCTCTTTCAATTTAGATAGGAGGTTCCTCAGCAGTTCAGTTACGCCTATTTCCTTTAGACCATTTCTTTATTCTAGTTATGCATCAGATTGTATTTTATTTCAGTTTTACTTATTATGGTTGGATTGTGTAATTAGAGCACCGATGGTTTATTTGGAATCCTTTATTTTATATATCTGTCATGTGATGATTCATACTATATTTATGTGTGAATGGTTTAATCCATTTAATTTATTTCCGCATGTGTTCATAATAAAAGATAAAATTTGACACCATCTCCATTAGTGATTCCTGTTTAATTTAATAATGGGCTGATCACCCATGATTAGAATAGGTGGGGTGTCACAAATGGTATCAAAATATCAAATTCTAGAGCCCGTAGGATCTGTACGGCTTAATATGATTTCAGTGTAGCGTTCTTTTACTTAGAGACCTATTCTTAGGACTGTTTTATTCATAATCACATATTTGATATTACATTCTTCTGCAGTTATATTTGTATTGACTGTGAACGCATATAATTCGATCTATTTTCATATGTCACCTAGAAGGGAACAACAAGCTGGGATCGTTGGAAGAGGTGATGCTGGAAAGGATCGACAAGTACCTCAATTACCACAGGGTATGGTAACCGTCATAGATGTGACTGGTATTGTAGCACAAGAAGTTAATACCACATTTTTACACTACCAAGATCATAGTGTCCAGTTGATAGGAACCAAAAGAGCAAGGGAACTTAGTCAGTTAGGCAAGTCAGGAAGAAACAGTAATAATGTAACATCGAAGCAACAGCGACAGGATACTCAAGGTCGTTAGGGTCAAGCAAATAATGGAAAGGGCCAGCAGAGTCAAAGCCACCAGGGCCAACATGGCCAGAAGTAGGAAGACTACAATGGGAGATGTTTTAAATATGGAAAGTGTGGCCATAAGCACCAACTTTGTCCGCAGCGTGCTAAGGAGAAGCCTAAATTGGATTAGCAGGGTCAAAAGAAGCAAAATTTCACCAGTTGTTATTATATTTGTGGTGAGGAGAGTCAATTAAATAAAGATTGTTCACAGCTGGGCCAATAATAGGGTTAATATCGTCAGGGAAATCAGGGTCAGCGTCAGAGAGAGTTTCCAGGCCAATGCTTTATTTGTGGATAGACAGGCCACAAGAGGAGGGATTTCCCACAACACGGGAGAGCTCCACCGGAGCAGTACATAAAGAGGACACCTGTGGCACCATCCCCACCCGCACCACCACACCAGGGGCAACTTCATTATTAGTGTGTGTATAACGTCCGAGATGTTACCATTCAGTAGGCCCCACAAGCACCACCAGCAGTATTGGGAACATTTACTATACATGAGCTTGCTAATAGTGTTTTATTTAATATTGGGGCATCCGATTCTTTCATAAAAACTAGATTTTCACGAGCTGCTAGATTATTAGAGATATATAGTATTCTCCTTATGTGGGTGGAGTCACCGATGGGTAGTGGGTCGCTTATACACTATATTTTTAGGGGTGTGGATATCGATATGGGTAGATTATGTTTAGCTACTGATTTTCTTGTATTGGATATGGGAGGATATGACGTTCCCTTGGGGATAAATTGGTTAGCTTGATATTGGGTGATGTTGGATTGTTTCAGGAGAACTATTACATTCTTGATACCAGGGAAGGTGATGTTCTTAGTGGCAATGCCTTTTTCTGAGGGAGGATCATGCACTCATCTATATTACATCGATGAGGAGACCTCACATTAGGTTGTAGTTTCGTTAGACTCAATTCCAATTATGAGGGAATTCGAGGATGTATTCCAGGATATACCCGAATTGTCGTCTAGATGGGAAATTGATTTTATTATTAATTTAGCACCGGGTACTAGACCTATAGCTCTATCTTCCTATCGCATGACCCCATCTGAGATACGGGAGTTGAGAGAGTAGATTCACCAGCTCTTGGGGTGAAGTTTTATTAGACGGAGTACTTCATCGTGGGGCGCACCGGTGTTATTTGTCAAGAAGAAGAATGGGTCGCTTTGGTTTTGTATTGAATACATAGAGTTAAATCAGGTCACAATTTGAAATAAATATCCACTGCCTTGTACTGATAATCTATTCGACCAGTTGAGGGGACCAAGATAGATTTGCATTTCGCTTATCATCAGTTGCGTGTCATAGAGGAAGACATTCCTTAAACTGCTTTTGTGACTCGATATGGGTCCTACGAGTTTAGGGTGATGCCATTCGGACTCACCAATGCGACAACAGTGTTTATGGACCTAATGAACCGAGTTTTTTTTATAGTTCCTTGACCAGTTCGTGATTGTGTTTATCAATGATATTTTGGTTTACTCTCGTTCTGAGGATGAGTATGCGAGCACTTACGAAAGGTAAATATGGGTTCTGGCTTTGGGAGGTGCAGTTTCTGGGCCATATTATGTCTGATAAGGGTATCGTTGTTGATTCGAGTAAGGTATCGGTGGTGAGGGAGTGGGAACAACCCACGATACCGATCGAGATTCACAGCTTTTTGGGGTTAGAAGGATATTATCGGAGGTTCGCTAAGGGTTTCTTAAAGATTGCGAGTCCATTGAAAAACTTAAGTCATAAAGGGGTGCCATTTATTTGGGATGACCATTATCAGTTAGATTTCAATGAGCTAAAGGATAAATTAACCTTAGAATCATTACTTGCACTGCCTAAGGGAGTAATGGCACATTGTGTCTACACTTATGCATCTTTACAGAGACTTGGAGGTGTATTATAATAGTAGGAGAGGGCTATAGCATATGCATCCCGTAAGCTTAAGTCTCATGAGAAGAATTACCCTACGCATGATTTAGAGTTATCCATGGTTGTATTTGCCTTGAGGATATTAAGGCACTATCTGTTGGGGGAGAAGTTTACCTTATTCATAGACCATAAATCTCTTCAGTATTTGTTGATGCAGAAAGATCTGAACCTGAGGCAAAGGAGGTGGTTAGAGTTCGTGAATGATTACCATTTTGATATTTAATATCATCTTGGGAAGGCTAACATGGTGGCTGACACGTTAAGCCGAAGACCTACGGATAAGCGAGAAGAGGTTTGGAAAGAGAAGTGGAGAGATCTTTGACATGATGATGAGATTACTATGGCTTGTATGTCCGTATTAGGTATCACGCTCAAGATTGTAATAAGGGTAGTGAAAGCACAAGCAGATGATACGTATTTCCAGGACAGAGTTCATCAGTTATTAGCTGATGGGGAAGATGGGTACTCAATCAGTTTATAGGGTGGTTTACATTTTAATGGGAGAATCTTGGTTCTAAGGAGTGATAATTTGAGACATGCAGTGATGTCAGAGGCTCACGGGTCCAAATTTGCGATATATCCCTGTGGTGATAAGGTGTACCAGAATATTCACGGATAGTATTGGTAGTTGGGGATAAAACAAAACATATCAGAGTTTATCTCAAAGTGTGATACCTGCCAACTCGTAAAGGTAGACCATCAAAGACCCACAAGGAAGTTACAACCATTAGAGATTCCCATGTGGAAATGGGAGAATATCTCCTTGGATTTTATCAATGGGTTGCCATTATCGCAGCGAGGTAATGATTCTATATGGGTGACAGTGGATCGGTTGACCAAGGTGGCTCATTTTCTTCCAGTTCATATAAATTTTGAGATAAATAGTTTTCACAATTATTTATAGCCAAGATAATACGACAACATGGGGTTCCAATTAATATTGTGTCGGATAGAGATAAGATCTTTGTGTCCCATTTCGGGCAGAGCTTTCAGGAAGTGATGGAGATGGATTTACAGTTGAGTACAACATATCACCCGCATACAGAGAGGGTTAATTAGATGCTTGAGGATATGCTGAGGATGTGAATACTTGACTTTGGGGACGGGTGGGAGCAGTACCTTCCATTGGTGGATTTTGCGTATAATAACTCCTACCAATTCACCATTAGCATGGAACCTTTAGAGGCACTGTACGATCGGCCTTTTCATTCACCTTATTATTGTTTAGAGGTAGGCGATAATAAATTATTAGGGCCAGAGATGATTCATGATACCACTGCCAAGATTGATTTTATTCTAAGGCGCATCTGGGAAGCTCAAGATATGCAGAAGAGTTACGCCGATGCTGACAGGAGGCACATTGATCTCAAGGGTGGGGATTAGGTGTTGGTGCATGTGTTTCCTATGAAAGGAGTTATGAGGTTCAAAAAGAAAGGGAAATTGGTGCTGAGATATGTGGGATCATTTTTTTTATCATTGAGAGGGTGGGACCAGTGCCTTATAAATTAGGACTACCGAAGCATCTACAACGAATTCACGGAATGTTTTATGTGTCATCGCTGAAGAAATACCGAAGGAGCGAGAGATATTTTTGTCATAATCCATTAAAGGAGATGGACTTGCATCCCGAAATCTCATACGAGGAGAGACCAATGGTGATATTTGATCATATTGAGCATAAACTGCGATCCAAAATGGTACCCTTGGTTAGAGTTCATTGTGGGCACGATATTATAGATGAATCAACATGGGAGCGGGAGGATGGCAGGCGTGAGCGGTATCCAGAGTTACTTACCACAGGTACGTCTGAATTTCGAGGACAAAATTCCCTTATAAGGGGGAAGTATGTAACAACCCGTAATTTTCAGGAATTAAAAATGAATTAATTTGGTTAAATTTAAATTACACGTGTGACGTAATTTAAATGAAGCTAAATATTATGGGTTGATTAAATTATTAATCAAAGAGAAATGATTAATGTTTATTGAATAAAATTACTAAGTGAATAGTAGTTACATATTTGAGGTCACAACGAGTGATAATAACGTGACAGTATGTTATCCCAACCGGATGTTGTGAGTGGACAAAATGAGGTAGAAATAAGAAATAAATTATGAGTAACTCAAATGATGATTTTAAGGTCACGGTTGAGTCTCGAAGGTTTGAAACAGTCAAAATAGTATACCCGAGTGTGTAGTTTGAGTCCCATGTTAGTTTTTGACCAAACCGGCACCCCAAGAGGGAATTTTAGTCATTTTATAACCTATGGTTAAGGGGATTTTGAAATTTCAAGGATTATATATAGTTATGGTGATGCGAGGCTAGGGTAAAAATAGTAGAAAATAATTGGAGGGCAGTATAGAGGAGAGGAAGAGTTTCTTGGAGTATAGGAGAGGATTTTGGAGAATTCAAGCTCATTTGGGGCATCAGAAACATTTTTGGGAGAAGGATTAGAAGAGAATCTTCATAAAAAAGGGATCAAACAAGACTTCTTCCATAAGAGGCATGTATTTATCTTGCAATTTTTATGAGCTATAATAACCATGTAGAATAGGAACTTTGTATTAAGGACAATTAATGTTACCCTTGTAATGTGATGAGTAAAATTATAATTGGGAATAGGATTTTATGTAGAATAAATCCAATTATATAGAGAAAACAAAATTAAGAGTTCTGGGATTTGAATCATGGAATAAAGTTTGGGTTTGATGAACGGTTTTGATGAATTTATTAGAAGAACACAACCACTAAAGGGGTTAATGATTATGAGATGTGAATCTAATTATAGGATGAAACTATATGGATTTTATACATGATTCAAGTTATAAATCATCCCCACATGTTTATTTGATGTTTATATATGATAATTGTTAGGTCGAGATTTTGGTATGAAAGTTTAAGGAATTGGATAATATGAAAATTCATAATAGCAAAAGGAAAAAGAAGACCATTGACATTTTTTGAATTGATGCCATTGGGTAAATCGATTCGATTTACCAAAATTGAAATTTTTTCATTTTTAAGCCCAAAAATTATGGAGAATTCATGAGAAGACTTTTGGAATAATTTTAAACTCTACAGGGGAATATAAAACCGGTCAGTAGGCCTATAAGAGAGATTAGGATTATGCAATATTGAGTCGAGTAAATAATTTCGGGAAACTAAAAAAATATATGTAATTGATAAATGAAGAAAATTCGAGAAGGGTTACATAGAGATGAGTGAAATTATGTTTATGACTAGTAGGATACGATGGAAATAACTACGGGTGTCAGAATGGGTAATTAGGAATAGAAGAGTAGTGAACGATACTTGAAATTATACGAATTGGAAGTTATGGTACATCGAATATACGAGTGATATATACTATGTAGGAGTGGATGAAATTAGGTCGTGTATACCTATTGAATAATATATAAACAGGTTGTGTGAATACCAATAGATATGAATTAATTATGTGCGTGAACATACCTACATTGCCTTCTATCAGGAGGTTTACGCGCAGAGGGCGATCCCACCTTGACTATTCCAGTGAGGTCTGGATTTTTTCCCCAGAACATGGATCTTAGGACGGTCCACTATGTCATGTATTGGTAGGATTGGCATGTCGTTTGGGTACGTTAGGTATGTGCATATCCCAAAGGCTTAGAACAATGTTCGTATCCACTATTGTGTTGATTAATTTTGTGTTCAAGGAGACTTACCGAACCAATATTCCTTTAATAAGTACTAGAGGTACATGGACTTGATACAAGAGTATGCTAGCATCACGAGGGACCATTCCGGGGATGCTATATTTGTGTATATATTGTATGTGTGATGAATATATATACCAGTGTAATATATCTACTTATGTGAAACAGTAGAATGGATAGATGGTGAATATCTAAAAAGGAAATTAGGTGGTGAAACTTAAATAATGGACTCAATAGTAAAAAGGGAATAAATAATTCACTATTGAGATCATATTACTGTATAGTATGGGAAGATATGGAAGAATTAAACTTATTGAGAGTAGTCAAATACCTTATCTAGTTGGACCGAGTATAGTAGTTAGGTAGAATACGTTAGGCGTGCACATTAGTTAAGAGGTGAGAATATCAAGTGAGTGTACGTGAATAATACATGTGTAATAAATATCTGATTTAAATTGTGATATAAATACTTGCTAAATATTTCCAAAATGTTTTACTTGGGCTTTGACCCATGTCAAAAATATTTCCAAAACCTTTTAGGTGTCCAACCATAGGGACGTCATGCTTAGACATCCTATCCAGAGGTGCGTAGCTACAACAGTGTGCAGGCTTGTAGGAGATTTTATTTATATGTTTAAGCTCTTTTATTCTATATAGGAGGTTCCTTAGCAGTTCAGTTGGGTGTGTTTCCTTTAGACTATTTATTTATTCCAGTTATTCATCTGACTGAAAGTTGTTTTGGTTTTACTTATTATGGCTGGATTGTGTACTTAGAGCACCGATGGTTTATTCGGTCTCCTTTATTCTATATATTTGTCATGTGATGATTCAGATTATATTTACGTGTGAATGGTTTAGTTCATTTAATTTATTTCCGCATTTGTTCATAATAAAAGATAAAATTTGACACTAACTTATTTTAACATAGGTGATCAGTAATTAAAAAGTTTTTTGACAGTGATGCGAAGAATGAAACCATTAATGACTCCTGTTTAATTTAATGATCACCAAGAATTAGAATAGGAACAAATCTTTTCAGGTAGGAAACTATCCCGAGGAAACTCATAAACTCCTTCGCTATTTATGTCAAGGATATCTTTTTACTTGTCTTGATCCATCTAAACTCTCTGTAAATCTACAAAAAAACTCAAGAATTTCCGACTCGTTACACCAAAGATTCATTTGATTGAGTTCATCTTCAATTTGTATTTCTTACACCTTTTGAAGACTTTTGTCTAATCAATTAAGTAAGATTTCTCATTTCTTGTCTTGATAATCATATCATCCATATAGAACTCTAAAATGTCATAAAAGAAGTCATGAAATGGCTATCATAGTTCTTTGATAAGTTGCCCCAGTGTTTTTTTAACCCAAAAGGCATGACATTGTACATAGAATTACCCAATGGAGTCCTAAAGGCCATTTTCTCCAAGTCAGTTGGATCCATCTTGATCTAGTTGTAGTCAACATGCCCATCCATGAAGCTATACATTTCATGTCCTACCGTTAAATCTATTAGACTATCAATAGATGGCAGGCGGAACTCATCTTTTAGGCAATCTATGTTGAGATCTCTAAAATCAACACACATGCGTATTTGATTTTTATCCTTCTTCCCCATCGGAAGAATACTGTAAATTCAAACTAGATGTTAAATTGTCCTAATGAATCCAGCTGCTAATAACCATTGCATCTCTTTTTTAATCTTAAGATCTAGCTTTGGCTTATACATTTGGGTTGCTTACTTCACCTATATGGATGAAGTCATAAAGTTTAACTTATTGCAACTCATTTCTTAATCTAACCCCTCCATATTTGTGTACTTCTAAGAAAAGACATCGTTATACTCATGAATAAGCTCAATCAAAACCATTTCTTCTCAGCATCCAGGTCCTTTAAAATGAACAAGGTCTTTGATCTTCTCCACCCTCAGCCAAATTAATCTGCTCCAACTCTTATACTTTTGGCTTTAGACTATCGGTCATACACTCTGGTTCATCTTCAAGATCCTCAATAAATTCATGAATATTGGAATTATCAATGACAAGACATTTCCCTTGATTATCAATAGCTTCATATTTAGCTTCTTCGGCTTCCCGTGCACACCTTCATAGGCAATACTTCACCCTTCCATCCTCCAGTTATACTTTTTTCATTAGCGATTGGGTGATGCAACTGCCTTCCTCTTTTGGTCTATCTTAGTTTCCTCTAACTATGTCCTAGAAAATTTATTGAGGATGCTCTGTCGCCTCACCTCATGATCCATCGGATCAATACCTTGCCTCATCCTATCTCTTAATTATTTGGAGATAGTTTGAGGTTTAGGAATGATATTGTGTTCCCCCTCAACCCTTTCCTCAGTATTTACCTATGCTTCAACGTGATTATTCACCAGATCCAACCTCTCTTTAATCGTGGAAACTTTAACTCCCTCCATAAGCTGTGTTATAATGCGCGCATCATTTGCTAGATCCATTTAAAAATGCAGCATCTACTATGTGTGCCTCCTCTTGTGCAAAAGGCTTCTTGGTTGCTCACATCACTATCTTCGTTGCCTTATGTTAACTATAGATCATTAGTGATATGTGGAAAAGACTAAGCCATATTTTTTCATCCACACCCTTCCAATCAAATGATAGTATGAAGTGTCACTCTCAACCAAATGTAACTTAATGTGTTATGTGAGATTAGCCATCATAATCCCAACATTCATATACCGAATGGACTTTGAAGTCTGGTTGTCATAACAAGAGCTAGCCGGTGGCATTGGCATTAATGTTACCCCTGAGATATTTTCTTCATAAAAAGAGCTAATAGGAATGATATTAATATAGGCATGTGCGTCTATCAAATCTCTATCAAATCTCTCATTTACACTTGTTGTGACATATAATAGCCGATTTTGGGGGAACCTCACTGCTCTGCTCATGCCAAAGAAAATTATTTCTAATATAAACTTCTTTACCATCCTGGCCATTGGGCCCTTCCATCTTTGCGAAGGAACCTCATTTTTCTTTGCAATATCAAATATGGCTCGGGTTATCACCAACCTGATTTCTTGTGGTATTCCCACTTGATCAAAGAACCATGCGAATTTAGGAGAATTTGACATAACTTGATAATCTAAATTGGGTTCCACCACATGACCTTCCACATTATACACCTTCCATATTATATACCTCCTCTATGTCTCTAGCGTTTAACTCGTCATAGGCAATAACTATGTTTGTCATTCCCACTGTGCAATCTTCTAATGCTTCTTCAAACTCCTCTCCTTTTCTTTTTAGTTCCCTCATGTCATCCTCAGCCTCCTCATTATAAGATGATACAAAAATTTCCCCATAAGCTGGTAATGTGTTATTGTTGACATTTCCTTGAGGTATTTGTAGTGATCCAGCTAATAAATGCTTGTTGATAGTTCTTTTGAATGTAAAGCATAAGTTAGTTGTGTGGAAAACATGCCAATGTACGCGATAATATTTGGGATCAGCTTGAACTTATGCTCCTAATGCATATTAGGGAGCATCCTTGGGTGCACAAATAGCCCCCCCGGAGCATAGCGTTATAACACCTAATGGCCTCCTCCCCTTTTCAAGGCAACAATGGAGGGTCTTCTCTTTCTTTTATAAACTTACTCTTGTTGTCCTTATTTTTCTTCTTCCTAGATTCAAAGCCTCCATCTGCATAACCCTCTTATGGAGCCTGGCCTCTTCCATCCTTAATTTGTGGTTTAAATACCAAATTAGTCATGATAGGGTTTAGGTGGACAAATAACGAAATGTTTCATGAAGACTTCAAGAAAGCTGTGAACATGACCTTATGTGTTTCGTTTATTAAATAGCAAATATACTAAAGGATCAAACATTCTTCACAAATTTGGAGTATCCTTGATTCCATGGAATCCTCTCTTACATCGAGAGACCTTTACCTAACCCTTCGTATATATGTCACCATTTCATCACCTGACTATTGTTTTTCTCCTGCAAGTTGGGTTTGAGTATCTTCACCCTCAACCAGAAAGAACTTTTAGACAAACGTAACATGAATGTCCTCCCATGTATCCACACTCCTTGGAACTTAGTGTGATACCATGTGTAATATTTTTTTGTAAGGGATTTTAAAAACTCCCTTAATCTCAACTTTTTATATTATAATGAGCACATAAATGCTCCACTAACCTTTTGATATTCTCCTTCGAATTACCCTCTTACCAATGTACTCCTTAAATATATAGGGACTTTAATCCTTAAGATATCGTTCCTTGTTAAACTTCTTTGGATAAGGAGTGTGGAAGTCATCATATATTGAGCCAGTCTCCCTAGAAGTTTATGAGGAAGCTACCATCATATTTAATATTTCCTTCATTACCTCCTCAATGGTCAAAGAAGGTGAGGCAACTGCCCCCATTACCATAGTTGTTGGTCTAATAATAACGGGCATAATATTGTTAGAAGTAGGTGCTCCCTTGATAGTTTCAATGGTGGAAGTAACTGTAGAAGGAACTTCACTCGAAGGAACTACCAAATGTGCCATAGGAGTAACGAATGAGATGTGGACATGGCTGCCCCCAAAGGCTGTCATAACCATTGGTGTTTGTAAAAACTCCATTAATTTCCCCATGACACATCTAAGCGGTCCCCATAAATATGCTCGTTAAAGAATGCATCATTGTGGATGATTCTGTTATAGTTGGAACTAGGGAACCTCCATTTAAGGCACCCTGTCTCTAAGAACCTCGTGTCCCCTCCCTTCGTGTTCCTCCATCCATTGAATCTCGTCAAAGTTAATAACATGGATACAGTTATACTAAGTAATTTTTTAAAAATAATACCTCCCCAATAGAGTCACCAAATATAAAAAAGCAGGTCTCTTAGTGCTAGGGTACTTGAATATAAAATGAACCATAACTTCTAATAATGGCGATAATTTACCAAATAAAATGCTATTAATAATGATGGAATGGATTCAATCAAAATATAATAAATCTATTTGATATAAACTCACAAACACTCGTGTATATCACAATGATAAACAATAAAATGATCTATTTAAAATAATAAATGGACATTTGAAACAACTAGATAGAGGGAGAGAGAAGCAAGCACTATAGATTCACCTTATGTAGGAATCTCCAATACCAAGTTACGAGTCAAAACTTAGTAAATGCCTATGTTCTTAATAGAAATATTGAACAAAGGTATTAATGTTGGAGAATAAGTGCTATGGTTCTTTGTAATAACTCCCTAAAGTGTGATAATCTTTGTCCTCTGTGATCTTTTGTTTTTGTGATCTTTTAAAGGGTGGTTGGGGGGGTATATATAGTCAATTAGGTATACTCGAGTAATATTAGTATAATTAAATGAAATAATAACCCCTTATGCCCATACGTCACTGGCATTAAACTATCTGTCAGGCGACCTACCAAACTATCAGTCCCCAGACCACCAGGTTTTCGCAAGTTTGGATTGGACATGGGTTAGGTCACGCATAATGGAATTTGTACATTCACTTGGAAAGGTATTTGTTACTTTGTTTAAATATCGTTTGGCACTAAACCCAGTGGACAACGTAACTCATGATTTCTCGAAAGATAATCTCTCGGGTTGTTTTCTATCGGACGAGAATGTGACACCCCGCCTAATTAAACATCGGGTGATCAGGCCTTTATTAAATTAAAACAGGTTTCTCAAATGGTTCATTCTTAGCATCACTGTCGAAAACTTTTTAATTACTAATCCCCTAAGTGAAAATTAGACCGGTGCCAAATTTTAACTTTCTTAAAACAGATAAATCAACTATGCGGAACAAAGTATAACAATCACCATGTACTATAACCCAATTAACAAAGTGTAAGTACAAAAGAATAATAGTATTACCGAATAAACCATCGGCTAAAATCCAAAAATAATAATAGCACAACCACTAGTCTGAAACTAAACATCTCAGACTGATACCGGACCACAAGTCCATACAAAGAATAGTGTGAGATCCTTTACTAGATCTGAATGAGAGAGATCGTCTAATCAAAGTCTTGTAAGCATCCACTGTGCTACAGCTTCGAGTTCCTGGAATGAAATCATCATACATGGCGTCCCTGTGGATGGACACCTAAAAGGTTTTGAAAATATTTTATAGAAAGAGTTAGTACTAAAAACATTTTGAAAATATTTAGCAAGTGTTTATCACAATATAAAATGCGGTTATTGATTACACATGTTAGGTTCTCGTACACTCTCTTGAGTTTACCCACCCCTCATCTTTTGTGCACACCTAACGTTCTATACTTAGTTTACCTAGCCATATCTCCCAAGCTAACTAGGACTAAGTAATCATCTGAACTTATCTATACTTAAGTTCTCGTGCCTCCCACACAGTACATCCATTTCATTGACATCTCGTGAAGGTTAATTAATACTCAAGTAACATTTCACCTATGTTATGCTTCAAAACTTCTCATTTAATTGCACTACTAAATTTCTACAATTATCACAATTTCTATCTTCCCACTTTTGTAATTAAGTTTCACTACTTAAATTTCTAAATAGATATTCTCTATCTAACGTTGCGTTTCGTAATTAAGTTTCACTACTTAACTTACCAGTTTGATATCTATCTTTAAATACATAATATATATCAATCTACTAATACACAGAAGTAGAATATCATTAAGTATATATTTCACACACAATATATACTAAATATCAGTCATTACTATTTTGTCCTTTTTACACACGTAAAGGACTCTTGGTTCGGAATGATTCATCGACCCCAAGTAAGAATTGGTTCGGAATGATACATCAACCCTAATTATTTATATACACAAATTCTGGCTCGGACTCTTTCATCATGCCACCAGTTAAAAGGTTTGGTTCAGCATTGTACATCGACCCCAAACATATAATAACCCTATGTTAGTTCCGATTATCTCATCGACCCTAACATAGTTAATTTAGGTATACTTCTCTTAACCTAAAAGTTCATACAATTCAGAAAGTACACGCCCGACCTATCAACCATGTTCGTACGTAATATTTTATTCTCTTATATTTACCATACTATATTCATTTTACGATTTATCTCATTAATCACATTTATTTGAGTATTCACACCACTCTAAGGGCCCTAGTTACCCCTAACGTAATATCAATTCAGTAGTTACCCTTGTTAACATACTAACCCAATAAATTTAAGCTCGCTCATGCTTTTTCATAATTATATTCTTATCATCTCGAATTAGAATACGTCACAATCAAGCTTATGAATCTCCACTTTAATTCTCTCACAAAATTAAAGTCCAATGCTCAATAATTGACCTACTTCCATAACATTATTCCAAAAATAGATTTTATCAAGGTCCAAAACACTTCACCTATAAAATTTTAGGAATTTGAGGCTTAAAATTAAATATATTACATTTTCTCCTAGCATAACGAATCATAAAATTTTCTGGCAGATTAAACACCCTTTAGTAAAACTTCGATTTCTCCCTCTACAGAACTCCGATTGACCTGATTCCAAGTTCATTGGAAAGCTAAGAGATATAAATTTCCATAAATATATGATTCACACTTTAATTCTAAGTACAAATCAAATCTTACACGTTTAAAGTCACGTCAAACTTCTGGCAGATTACTATCCTGGCAGATTGAACACCCTCTAGTAAAACTTCGATTTCTCCCTCTACAGAACTCCGATTGACCCAATTACAAGTTCATTGGATAGATAAGAGATATACCTTTACAGGAATGTAGTTCACACTCTAATTTGAAGTAAAATTCAAATGGTATACGTTTAAAGTTACGTCAAAAATTCTGGCAGATTGACATCTTGTGTTCATCAATTAAACCCTAAGTCATTCAAGATTCATCTTCTTCAACCAAGAACTCATAAAGATTCTATGTTAATCATCAAATATATTCAAATTTCATTTTACCTTTACTTAGGGATTCATTATACATGAAATCCTACCCAAACATGTGATCAATTCAAACATTTAATTCATGGTTTTTCAATAGAATTAACCCATTCTTAAAACTCCCTACACATGGGTATTATAACTTGAATTTAATTTGGAATAAACACTTACCTTGATAGAGGGGTTCTGATTTTGTGATTGTTGTTGATGATTGATTGTTTTTCTCCTTCAATCTTCCTTCCGCACAAGTTTGTGGTGAAAATCTCCTTTGAATCCTTCCCAATTCTTCCTTTTGCCTTGAGAATTGTTTCTCTCTTCTCTCTAATGGCTATGGTGTGTTTTTATTCTCTCTAACCCTAGACTCCAACTCTTATAATCTGAATTAGAGTTATTAAATTCGTAGGTCTTCTCACTCCTATATTTTAAAAGACTAAAACGCCCCTGAACGATCCCGGCTTAGCCCAAAAACATCCCGGGACCCAACTAGTACCCCTGGGTATACTATTTTGACTATTTTGACCCTTCCGGGATTAATCATGACCTCTAAATTGTCATTTGAGTCACTTAAAAATATATTACTCGTTCTCGCCCCAAAACGGTCTACACGCGTTAAGTAACTATTTACTACTCGCACTAAGTATATAGAATGAGGCAATATTAATCGGTATCTATCTCTCGATTAATAATCCATAATCATAATCTTATTATAAATCTCACTAAATTACTTCTCTTACTTAATTTAAATTAAATCGTCTTTTCTCATTTAATTCTCCAATTTAATTAAATAGAAATATTCAGAAATACGGGGTATTACATAGTTCCCCCCCTTACAAAGGAATTTTGTCCTCGAAATTAGGATAAGACTGGTATTAAGACTAAGGACTTTAAACATCACTGCATGCTCTAATACCCAAAAATCAAATCATATCATCCTAACGGTCATCCCAAGTACATGCCTTGCTTCATTATAAACCCTTATCGCATGTTATCCATGCCTCATATATTATAATTAAGTCTCACTACTTAATTTATCCATAGATTTTCCCAACCTAACGTTAACTCTTGAAATTAAGTTTCTCCCTACTTAATTTACCCTTTTGATGTATATCTCTATATATAACATCTATGGATCTACTATCACTCATAAGTAGAATATTATAAGGTATATATTTCACACACAATATATACTATAAGGGAAATTGGTCCGGCAAAATCATCGGCCCCAAAAATCCTATCATTTACATTGGTCCGAAAATCCCTCGACCCCAAGGTAAATGTAATGCATATGTTGGTTCAGACCTTCCGTCGATACCAATAATTATCATCGATTTGGTTCGAAAAATCATCGACCCCAAATCGATCCTTCACGTATTGGTCCGGAACATCATCGACCCCAATACAGAATTAAGCATACTTATTATCGCACATAAGTAGGAAAACCATAAGGTATATATTTCTTACACATAACATATACTATCAACACTAATATTAAATCACCCCCCCTTCTATAAAACTTTTGGGGTTATTGTCTCGGAATCTCACCACGATCACCAATAGTGATTGGTTATATTGTCTCGGAATCACACTTCGAGAACTAATATATGTAAATATATCTCATCGCACATGAGTAGTCAATTTATGAGCCATATATTACACACTTCATATGTCCTAAAATGTCATACTCCAATAGAATGTCCTCATATCAAGCGTTAAGGACTAAGAGTTCGAAATGTCTCCTCAAACCACACCTCAAAGTACATATAAGTTCATAATAGGTACCCAAGAGCCTAATCCTTATGTACAGTCCATATAGGCACCCACACTACCTATAAAATATGCTCATATGGTTATACATTCAACCTATGAATTGATTAGTGGTTTCTTCCAAAATTCCACTATCGTTAGGACGTAGTATCTTCCTTTCTCACAATCATTGGGTCATAGGCGACACAACACACTCAAAATAAAACATTATCTCCATTCCTCCCTAACCTTCTCTCACAGGGTGGAATTTTAGGATTTTATCCTGATTCACAACGATATAGAGCGACACCTTGCACTTGTTCACTCTACCTTTTTAACGACATATTAGTTCATAACGGTCAACCCATTTCGCTAACCCAACGGAATGTTGACTTAGTTACGATGTCCACAGTTCATCCATAAATTATAAGTCTGCCTACGCATTTCATCACTGGAAACGTAGCTTCACCACCGAATTCCGGTTGCTCATTTCGAGACCATCTTTCTCTATCAACTAGTGGTGCGTCTGGAGACAATCTCACTATATCTCTTTTGCAGCACCGCTTCCCACTTACGTCATCTTTCTTCAAGTGGTAATCTATTCCTATTTCTCTTCGACTATTTGATACTTTACAATTTGTGCACTCTTCGTAATTGGTGCACCCTTAGGGTTGGTTACCTTGTAAGAATTAACATTTTAGTAACGCATAAGTCGCTCTCAACACTCAGTCAAGTAGCACCATGCGTTACTTCTTCACAATAGTTAGGTCTCCTCTATCAAGAGATAACCTTTGAACAGCTTCCCACTGATTCTTATCCCATAGGGTGTGCTGGCGCTCTCAGCACATATCCTTGAATCATCATCTATCTTCCATGAGGTTCAATCCATTTCATCAATACGACTTGCCTCATAACTTCCCCACCGGCGTACTTATCAAAAATAATTTTTTTTTTGCGTCCCTCTATCTCGGATGCCTAAGAAAGCCAATTGACTAGGGCGCCCAAACACCCTTTTCTCCGTGCACATTTGCAAAAACATTGCAAACATCGCACTCGTAACATGATTTTCCTCAACTCTAGCCTTGTCTTCACAACGTGACTACAATCTTTCGGGTATTCTCCATCCCCTATAGACCAAAAATCAAATCCTTTCCCACAAAGTCCCACTTATCCCTTCGTGGTAAAATAAGCCTTTCAGTGTTTCTCCACAACACTACCGGCTCCACTGATGCCCTAGCATCTAACAAAGTCTCTTCTCATAACGTGCATAAAAATTCAATCATATACCCTTTCGCAACCAAACATAAACAAGGGACTTCTCCCCATGCATTCTTACCGAGCATTGTCAGAACAACACATAGTCGAGATACTCAAATTCCATTCCTCGACAATATGTGCAACCATACTCCAATATCTCTAAAGGAGTCAAGTGGTATTGCGCTTATACTATCACTAATCCCTTAGCACTAATCACAACAACTAGCTCGATCTCTCTGCTCAGCGGTCATATGATATACCTTGAGTCATATCATTAAGGTCCCTACACACCGGGATCAATCACTATGAGAAATCCATAATCTCTGAAGTCTCCAACATACCGATGAATAATGCGAGCTCGACCCTCTTTGAGGTGAGGAATCGTCATATATCCCATTCACTTGAGGTTAAAACTCATATACTTTCATGCCCATCGCACTGGTGGTTCAAATGGTTCCCGGACATAACACGCTTGTCCTTCCCGGAATGCAAAACTTATCGAAGTTATTATTCCCTTAAATAACTTCTAACAGGATCAAAATGCGTGGTCTTACGTCCCGCATAAGACATATTTTCATAAATCCCCTTATTCCAGGCCACACCGATCGGTTCACGTAGTCTCGATTCTGAACACCATCATCATGGTTTCCTTAGTTCCGCTGACCAAGAGGAATGCGCTATTGGACTTAACAGTCCCGATTTATAATCCATTTAAAAAATTCCCCTAGTGGTTTTCCACTTATGGCTTGCACTAGCCCCTTTACATTCAGTCTTACTCTTTGACTAATTCCTTAAACTCTTTTAGCTCCGCCCTAGGAGAATTTTCATCAACCTTGTAAGAAGCATCGTACTGCCATCATACACATAAGTCGTCCAAGCAGAATTTTCCCAAAAACTGCAGGTGACAACAACTCGTGACTCCATTCTCTCACGGGCTCTTTTTCCCTTATACCTGTCTCATCAGGTACAAGTTCACTTCAACAGATAAATTTCTTTCTCACAATTGGCCTCTACCAGGCTTTCATGTGATGGGTTTAGAAATTCCATTTACTTTGCTTCTGAACCATCGTTGGAGGAATTTGCGGTTAGACTATATCTAAGATACCTCTATTTGTATACTGACCCTCGGTCCGGATGTGGTGACTTATATCTCCACCACGTTGCCTTAAAAATTTACCCAAATTTTCACTTATGAGTACTTCTACTCTATCACTAATTCTAAGACGTCTGGACATTCTACATCCATTGGTTAACATGCACAATCGACATTTTTAGATTTTTCATGGGTCATTCTCTTCAAAGATCATTCAGACCTCCTCCCATTATCACTGCATTGGGCGGGTCTAGATTAGCATCACCCTTTGTTGTCGCGGTACTTGGAAAATGCCTGTTATGCCCCAACAATCCTTGCAGAATCTACTTTCATTACACACTACGAGTGACCTCGACAACGGTCATCTCTCCCATGATTATCATCCTTGAACACTCCATGCTTCTTGCCGAGCTCCTCCCTCCAACATTCCTTCCAACGCCAATTCTGGTCCTACCGCCATGTTCGACGTACCATGCCCAATCGAACTCGTATATATAACACTACATCTACTAAATAGCAGGAGAACGTAAACTACGTACGTAGAGGAGTACAACAATCTTAAGATAGAGATCTATATCAATCAAACGATACGTTGAAAACGTAGTAAGCCGTACAGATCCAATGGACATAAGAACCTGACGCTCTGATACCATCTGTGAAACCCCGCCGAATTAAACATCGGGTGATTAGGCCTTTATTAAATTAAAACAGGTTTCTCAAATGGTTCATTCTTATCATCATTGTCGAAAACTTTTTAATTATTAATCCCCTAAGTGAAAATTAGACTGGTGCCAAATTTTATCTTTCTTAAAACAGATAAATCAACCATGTGGAACAAAGTATAACAATCACCATGTACTATAACCCAATCAACAAAGTGTAAGTACAAAAGAATAATAGTATTACCGAATAAACCATCGGCTAAAACCCCAAAATAATAATAGAACAACCACTAGTCTGAAACTAAACATCTGAGACTGATACCGGACCACAAGTCCATAGAAAGAATAGTATGAGATCCTACACTAGATCTGAATGAGAGAGATCGTCTAATCAAAGTCCTATAAGCATCCACTGTGCTACAACTTCGAGTCCCTGGAATGAAATCATCATACATGGCGTCCCTGTGGCTGGACACCTAAAAGGTTTTGAAAATATTTTATAGCAAGAGTTAGTACTCAAAATATTTTGAAAATATTTAGCAAGCGTTTATCACAATATAAAATGTGGTTATTGATTACACAAGTTAGGTTCTCGTACACTCTCTTGAGTTTACTCACCCCTCATCTTTTGTGCACACCTAACGTTATACACTTAGTTTACCTAGCCATATCTCCCAAGCTAACTAGGACTAAGTAATCATCTGAACTTATCTATACTTAAGTTCTCGTGCCGCCCACACAGTACATCCATTTCACTAACATCTCGCGAAGGTTAATTAATACTCAAGTAACATTTCACCTATGTTATGTTTCAAAACTTCTCATTTAGTTTCACTACTAAATTTCTACAATTATCACAATTTCTATCTTCCCACTTTTGTAATTAAGTTTCACTACTTAAATTACTGAATAGATATTCTCTATCTAACGTTACGTTTCGTAATTAAGTTTCACTACTTAACTTACCAGTTTGATATGTATCTTTAAATACATAATATATATCAATCTACTAATACACAAAAGTAGAATATCATTAAGTATATATTTCACACACAATATATACTAAATATCAGTCATTACTATTGTGTCCTTTTTACACACGTAAAGGGCTCTTGGTTCGGAATAATTCATCGACCCCAAGTGAGAATTGGTTTGGAATGATACATCGACCCCAATTATTTATATACACAAATTCTGGCTCGGACTCTTTCATCACGCCACCAGTTCAAAGGTTTGGTTCGGCATTTTACATCGACCCCAAACATATAATAACCCTATGTTAGTTCGGAATATCTCATCGACCCTAACATAGTTAATTTAGGTATACTTATCTTAACCTAAAAGTTCATACAATTCAGCAGGTACGCGCCCGACCTATCAACCATGTTCATACGTAATATTTTATTCTCTTATATTTACCGTACTATATTCATTTTACGATTTATCTCATTAATCGCATTTATTTGAGTATTCAAACCACTCTAAGGGCCCTAGTTACCCCTGACGTAATATCAATTCAGTAGTTACCCTTATTAACATACTGACCCAATAAATTTAAGCTCGCTCATGCTTTTTCGTAATTATATTCTTATCATCTCGAATTGGAATATGCCACAATCAAGCCTATGAATCTCCACTTTAATTCTCTCACAAAATTAAAGTCCAATGCTCAATAATAGACCTAATTACATAACATTATTCCAAAGCTATATTTCATCAAGGTCCCAAAAACTTCCCCTATAAAATTTTAGGCATTTGAGGCTTAAAATTAAATATCTTACATTTTCTCGCAGCCTAACGAATCATAAAATTTTCTCGCAGATTAAACACCCTCTAGTAAAACTTTGATTTCTACCTCTACAGAACTCCGATTGAACTGATTCCAAGTTCATTGGAAATATAAGAGATATATCTTTCCATAAATCTATGATTCACACTTTAATTCTAAGTACAACTCAAATCATACTCGTTTAAAGTCACGTCAAACTTCTGGCAGATTACTATGCTGACAGATTAAACACCCTCTAGTAAAACTTCGATTTCTCCCTCTACAGAACTCCGATTGACTCGATTCCAAGTTCATTGGATAGATAATAGATATACCTTTACAGGAATGTAGTTCACACTCTAATTCGAAGTAAAATTCAAATGGCATACGTTTAAAGTTACGTAAAAAATTCTGGCAGATTGACATCTTGTGTTCATCAATTAAACCCTAAGTCATTCAAGATTCATCTTATTCAACCAAGAACTCATAAATATTCTATGTTAATCATAAAATATATTCAAATTTCATTTTACCTTTACTTAGGGATTTATTCTACATGCAATCTTACACAAACATGTGATCAATTCAAACATATAATTCATGGTTTTTCAATAGAATTAACCCATTCTTAAAGCTCCTACACATGGGTATTATAACTTGAATTTAATTTGGAATAAACAGTTACCTTGATAGAGGGGTTCTGATTTTGTGATTTTTGTTGATGATTGATTGTTTTTCTCATTCAATCGTCCTCCCGCACAAGTTTGTAGTGAAAATCTCCTTTGAATCCTTCCCAATTCTTCCTTTTGCCTTTAGAATTGTTTCTCTCTTCTCTCTAATGGCTATGGTGTGTTTCTTCTTCTCTCTAACCCTAGCCTCCAACTCTTATAATCTGACTTAGAGTTATTAAATTCGTAGGTATTCTCACTCCTATATTTTAAAAGAATAAAACGCCCCTGAACGGTCCCGACTTAGCCCTAAAACATCCCGGGACCCAACTAGTACCCCTGGGTATACTATTTTGAGTATTTCGACCCTTCCGGGATTAACCGTGACCTCTAAATTGTCATTTGAGTCACTTAAAAATATTTTACTCGTTCTCTCCCCAAAACGGTCTACACGCATTAAGTAACTATTTACTACTCGCACTAAGTAAATATAATGAGGCAATATTAATCGGTATCTATCTCTTGATTAATACTCCATATTCATAATTTTTTTTATAAATATCACTAAATTACTTCTCTTACATAATTTAAATGAAACCGTCTTTTCTCATTTAATTCTCCAATTTAATTAAATAGAAATATTCATAAATACGGGGTATTTCAGAGAAATGTTTTACCTTGGGTATCTAAAGAGGTTAAATTGTGAATTAGTGTTTCCTTGCTTCTTAATCCTCCAAACTATTTCTCTCGCATGTTCCAAAGTGAGGTTGTTTGATGGAGTATGGAAGCTCTCCCAACTCTTTACAGACTTCGTCCCTCGGAGATAGAGATTAAACTCGCCAATATTACAATACATATAATTATTTACAGTATGTCTCATAAATACACACAACTTAAGTAAAAACGAAGAATAAAACTTCCATAAAGAACTTCTTTGAGCTCTGTTTCCTCAGTGCAAACCTTAAATGCTTATACAGGCTTACTTACTTCTAGCTACCTTCTCTCTTAATCCAGCTTCCTCTATACTTCCTTTAGCTTCCTATGATCTTTGCTCGAGCTAGATTATGATCTATATAACTTGGCTATTTTCATTCATTTAATGTTAGAGATTATCTCAAATTACTGTTTTATCTTTAAGCTCCTCCTACAGAGTTTGAAATAATGTAATTTTTATTTCGAGATGAATTCTTACTTGGATCTTCGGGTGGACTACCACTTAGCATATTGATGATAATAAATGAGATGAAGAATATAAATTTTGAAATCACTATTGTTGGAAAATATTTGTAGAACTAGGAGTCCTTGTGCTTGCATTGTGTACATATATGATGTATATATATTTATTGGGGGGGTGGGGGTACTAAGAACAAACTATTCATTAACGATGATCCTTTATCCCAATTAGTTACATGCAAGTATTTAGATTCAGACTTCAGTGGTATTACACCACATCAAAGTTAATATGAGTTATTAACTGTAATAAGTTTTGCTCCATAGAATTGTGATTCCTTTTATCCTTGTTTTGTGCTATCTTTCATATTTCAACACCAAAATTAATGTATTATATAAACAAAATGTAGGAGAATGTGATTTATCTTGTCCAAAGGTTCTCAAATCACATAGTTATGTAAGAAATTTCAAAAGGTATTTTTTTTAATTTTAAATTATTTTTGCTACATAAGGCACGTGATTTAATTAAATGAATAAAGAAATAAGAGAGAGAAACTATGCCAACTCAATGGCTAGAACATGTTTGGTATGTAATGTAGTACTCTTAAAACTTTTATTTTTATACTATCAATAATTTTAGTTTCTTTTCATTTTCCCAATTTTAATACATTATACACAAAGGTTAATATGGAATTCAAATGAAGTTTTGAACTGTTTGATAAAAATCAGTAACTTCTGTGTTGATAGCTATGAAAATTATAAAGCATGCATAGAATGTGGGAAATTTACTCTTGATCTTAGTTTCTGGAATTTCTAAGGACTGTGACTTCATGATACCTCATGCGAAGTTTTCTTGATAATGCTCAGTTAATTCACGGTCCTTTTTCCCTTTTAGTTGGGGCTTATGTCTCCTTTCCTTAAGCCTCTCACATGCCAGTTGACTTAGCCAAGCGCACCCTGTACTATTCTCTTGATCCCTTCCATATCTGAGTTCACCTCCCATATTCTAGCTCCTCATAATGAAGAGTTTAGGTGCACTAGATATGTATCTTGTATGGTTATGGTCTACTTGAAAACCATAATTATATATATGAGTCCCCCATGCAAAGAAAAGGCTATCCCACCCTATTGCGAGCTCTTCTTTCAGTTGGGACTATTTGGTTATGATCTAGTTCAAAATGGGGCAATGCCATGGGTGTGTGTACATACTTCAGATGCATCCATTTGTACCTTTACCCTTGGTAAATTATTGTGGCAACAATATTTATGAGATTGAATTAACAGTTGATTTTGTATGCACCTCACTTTAACGTGGCTGATCTTTTGCCATTATGAGGCACCCACATTCCTCCCATTCTACTAATTTCCTATGCATGTCCTAATTTAGGTTATTAAGGGTATTCAGATCTTTAAAACTTGGAGTGACGTCTCTTGTATTGTGGCATTTCTACACTAAATTGACGATTAATCCTAAACCAAAATGTTGTTGAATATCATAACTTTTGGTTAACAAATTAGTTACTCCCTTTTGTTTTATAAAGTGGAAAAGGAGGATAGTTTGTCCATTAATCAGTTACGATTGGGAAATCAACTGAAGAGTTTTTTTTGTAGGGGAGATAATAAATGGAGCAAGAGTTCATGCTTGTTTATATATTATGTTTTATGTTTCACACCATTCTATTTCCGTCCAAATTTCTTTGTTTATGTGATTATACATGATTATTATTCCAAACATGATTAATGTTCCATTTTTTCCCTGTAAAAACATGATTGTTGTTCCAATTTTCCCTTATGAAATAAGAAGTAATTTCATAATTTAATTGAATTTTGTTGACGTAATAAAGAATTAATGGTTCTCTATTTCATGTCACTCATTTGAACAATATTATATTACCAAATACAACTTCATCATGCACAATGGAAACCTCAAATCGTAGAGCAATAGCAGTTTTACTTAATAGTATTAAAACATGTTGTAATTAAATCACTGATTGGGAAAAGTCCTAATCAGTTCTTCTTTTGTACCAGGAGGAATAAACAAGTGAACAATATATATACACAATAACAAGAAGAAAAAGAGAAACTTTAATTTATTCAGTCTAAAATAAAGTGCAATAGTTGACTAGACATATTATTTTCTTCTCTTTCTAATGGTCGAATGCCAAATTGTGATGTTGATGTCTTCTCTTTCCATTTTTCTTCTTTTGTTGTCCATATTTGTTGTGCATTTCTCCACCCACTGGTGTCGGTATCTCTCTTTGCATACATAAAATTCTCACATATCCAATCGTGCACCAATGGATGTAATCCTTATACTAACATCATGTATATTATAAATCAAGGCATTTAATTAAGTTGCCATACACTCTATAATACACTATACATCAATATTATTCCTATGTAGAATGACACTACCATATTAATCATTTAAATATATTTTTGTTGAAATGATAATTCATATACAGTTTTAATGAAATTTGTTCATGACCATTTGTTGAAAACTTATGTTTTTATCGCAATATTATGCAACTTTCATACTAGTTAAAAATATTAATGTTACAAATTATTATATTTTCATATGTGTGTGAAGTATTATAAAAAAGAACATCTTGGATAATAAACATACAAAACATTGTCATGAATATCCACTTTAATTCACTTCCACTCACACTTATTAAAAAAACATAAATTCATTCACATATATGCATAACATTAGCATGATAACTAGATCATGAATCAATATCTTTAAGTGACATCTCAGACCTACTGTAGTAGGTACTAATTTCAAACAACGTGAGTACCCTAACACACTTACTAATCCCATATATGACTTCACATATGTATGTCAATATAATGTATGCATCAATATCTTTGGAAAATTTCAGATGATCGATTGTTACATGTCTATATTTATTGATCAATTTAAGAACGAGAGGAGGTCATGGTTATATAAATATGCTAATGATTAAGAGTCTTGAGATCGACAGGATGTTGATGATCAAGACACTCAACATCAATAAGAGCTCAAAGAATTAAAGATTCATCACTAACAAGCGCTACTACAGGTAAAAACTGACACGAGAAGAGAAATGTAGAGTTTGTTTCGGAGTATTATCCCTCATCATGCTTCTAGTACCTCAACTACCCATACCGACTAGGTAATAACACATTGTTATCGTTATGAGATATGTATCAAGATAGATAATAACACATCATTATCAGTGTATATATGTATGTGAGGGAGTGTTAGGTAGGATACATATATTGAGATTTTATGCCCTTAGGATATATTGTATATATTTTAATATTTTTCGATCTAAAAATTCTCCCTTTTCAAGATACATGTTTACAGTGTTGTGGTTATTGTTGTATATAATTTTGAGTTAATTTTTATGTTCAAACAAGTTGGTTTTCATGAATAAATGAAGGAGACTATGTCAATTTTTTTAAAAATATTAAGTGTTTTTAAAGGTAATCAATTTACAAATATACAAATTTGATAATAATTTTGAAGATTTTTATCTATAAGATCTATTAAAAAAATTCTTCCTTATCTAACGTAATTGATACTAAATAAATATTATTGTAGGTGAAAACCCTTTGTGGAGAAGGCAAATCATTAAAGCCATTTTGTTGGAGATCGTATACTTTAAGACCGCGAGTTCACTTTACTGACATCATTTTATGTAGGAGTAAATGGGTTTTATGTATCACTTCCAATTACACGAATGAAATACTATAAAAACTTATTATTACAATTGATTTTTTAAGTAAAGAAACTTTGATTTAGGTTAATGGACATGAAGTTGGAATTTTTGATTGTGAGAGAGGCTTTTACCTGTATAAACTCTAATTATAATTGAATGGAAAATTGTATGTTATACATGTTGAAATGAGTGCCAAATATGTTATATATATTTTTAACAATTTTTTTATAACTATATAGAATATATGTTGGAATGGATGTAATGCATGGAGTGTATTCTAGTTTTTAATGTATTCTTGAATGTATTATATGCTAGAATTGATGTAATTATAACTTTGGCACAAAAATTATTAAAGACAACTTCCTTCCCTTCTCAAAAGGATCCCATAAACTATAAGATTTTGAGACTTCTTAGTTCTCGTCTTAAAAAACCCTTTGGGGACTATTGTTGTCGCCTCAAAAAACAGTTATTTACGAAGACTTCCTTGTCATCTCAAAAGGATCCCATAAATGATGTCCTTTAGAGACGATTTAATTCCCTTATGGAAAAACTTTTTGGGACTGTTATCGTCATCTCAAAAAGTATTTAAAGTGGGGTATAATAATACCCCCCAGCTATCCAAAATACCACCCCAAAATGTATTTGGGATGGCTAGAGTACCATTTAAGACTGTTGGAGTACCGTATTAAAAGGCAATATTTTTATAGTGCCTCGGTTCTTGCTAAATCAGATGGGTAACAAGTAATGAACCCCCTCAGAGCTTTCTATATCCCACTGTCATAAACATATCGCATTCCTACTTAATCTCTATACACTCAGTTCTCGTTAACCCGGATGGATATCCAGTAATGAATCCCCCAAAGATTTCTCCCTCTTGGTGTTCTAGTCACCCCACGCTCATAATTAATCTACCTCTCTTTAGTTCCCGCTAGCTGAGAAGGTCAAATAGTTGTGAAGCAAACCTACACCCAATAGTTTCCATCAATACCCTGATTTTTTAAGTCTGGTCCCCCTAGCGCCTAAAATGGAAGGGGTTGGAATATTTCGATTCTTTTTTAAAACAAAATTAAAATCGAGATAACTTGTACCTCTAGAGCTTTCTCCTTCTCGGTGTTCTAGTCTCCCCACACTCACACTTAAGGAACCTCTCTTTGGTTCTTGCTAAATAAGAAGGGTAATTAGTTATGAAATGAACATGCACCCCAATAGATGCCATTGAAACCCCGAGTTTCTATGTCTTATCCCCCTAGCGACCTAAAATAGTAGAAGATGGAATATTTTGAATCTTTGCTAAAAAAAAGTAAAAATTTGAGATACTCTACACCCCCATATTGTTATACTTCTCGTTGTTTTAATTGCCTTGCAATCACACTTGAGTTACCTCTCTTTAGTTCCCACTAACTAAGAAGGTTAACCAGTCATGAAGCGATCCTATACCCCAATAGATGCCGCTGAAATCTCTAGTTTCTATGTTTATTCCCCATAGCGACCTATAATAGAAGGGGTGGAATATTGTGAATCTTGGCTAAAACCAAAGTTGAAAATTGAGATATCACGTACCCCCCAGAGCTCTCCTACTGTCAGTGTGTTAATCGTACCGCATTCACACTTAAGCCACCTCTCTTCAGTTCCGACTAACTAAAAATGTAAGACCAAGATTCATAAAGATCATTATGTTTTCAAGTTTGGAATATTCTGTTACCCACTTTACCATCATGTACATTTATTAAGACTTTAAGTGAGGACAAGTTAATGACCAAATGCAATAATCTAAGATTGAAGAATTGAGATCGTTACTACATTTATCGGAGAAGGTACATAAGGTTGATTTTTTGTGAACATTTTATTTAGAGGTAGTTTAGAAAGAGTTTGGCGACTATTTTTAAAAGTTTTTCAACAAAAGAGTATATTATGTTTTTATATTCTTCATTTGAACAAGTTATAAATCTTAATTCAAATGAACATCGAAGGAGATTTATCTATTAGCAGAACAAATATTCATTGAAGTTTGTTAGATGTTGTTTCGAATGAAGTGATGTGTTTATTCGAAGTAGATTTTTTTAGTTCAAACGAGTTATATAGTTTCATTTGTTCGAACTCCTATTTTCGTTCGAACGAGTTGCCCTAAAAAAATTCTATTTAAAGGAGTTATGGCATCAGTTTTTGGTAGGGCGTTTGGCAAAAATTATTTTCCCATACATATCCAAAAGGTCTCAATATTATAGTTTTTCCAAATACTTTTTTTCTCCGAATCCAAACCCTTGGATCTTTAGTAAATCACTTTATGAAACCTAGACGAACAATAACATGTCCATATCCTTGTGGAGTTGATTCTTCACTACTAAAGATAGAAAATGAGTTTTTTGAAGCTAATTGGTGGACATGGAGGCAAGTGGATCTTATTGTGGAGCACCGTTGGATATGCACCCACTTCTGTTAGCAATAAGAAACGAAGACATAAATTCAATACTTAGTGGAGTATAAGTGTGTAAGTTTGACCTAGTTGGTATAGTGTTGAAAAACAAAAGGTTTTTTCCATAAGGGATTTTTTCCTCATATACTGTCTTGTGGTTTATTTGATTTATTTAAGATTCATTACCTTGCATGTTTAGGTTCACCTAATTAATCAAGATAAAAATTCGATTAAATTAAATTTGGCACGTGTGTGAACTAATCTATGAATTCTACATATAATTGAACCACCCCATAAAATCCATTTTAAAAATTGGTATCAAAGATTATTTCTACAAGTGATTTAGAAGAATGTTGGTGGTTATATCGAGAATTCGTACAACAGGACATCCTTGTTTGATGGAAAAAATTATGCCTATTGAAAAGCTCAAACGAGATCGTCTCTAAAATTAATTGATGAGTGCAACTATCTTATTGTTGAAAGGGGGTGTACTCATCCCATTGTGACTAATGAAAATGTCATTAGTCTCCAGCCATTCACAATTTGGTCCGAAGAGGATTTTAGATTGAGTAATTTTAACTCTCACGATTTCGATGCTATTTTTGGTGCTGTCACACTCCGAAATTTCTCCGTATCATAATGAGTACCACGTTTAAAGAAACTTTGGATATCCTCCAACTCACACCCGAGGGAACCAATGCTATCAAAGATTTTAAGCTTTAAAATATCACCCCACAATTTGAGACTATAAGTATGATTGAAGCTTAAAATTCGGATGAATTTTACATTTTTTTTAATATTATGAATTCTAGTATTAATTTGGGTGAGAAAATTCTGGAAACAATAGTTGTTAAGAAAATTTTGAGGTCTCTCCCGTCTCATTTTAGTGAGAAAGTCACCGCCCTTAACTCTTTGGGAATTCTAAACACAAATAAGCTAGAATAGCTCGTGGGTGATCTTTAAACTTACTAATTAGACATGTTCCCTAAAAACAAATAGAAAAAAGAAAAAAGGAATAGCTTTAAGAGATAAATCAATGAAAAAGGTGATTTGTGACACTGATTCTAATTTTGATTAAGATGATCTTGCCCTGTTTGCTAAAAAATTCAAAACGTTTCTCAAATTCAAAAATCAAAATCCATCCAAAACAGGAAAAAAATTGGAAAAAACAAAAATTTCAAAGTGGGTTCGATTTTTTATGAGAATGGACAAATTAAATCTAGAGGTAACTATCCTAAGAAAGATGAATTGGAATGATGTTATGGGTGCGCGGAAAAGATCACAAAGTCCATGAGTGTCCCACTAGGCTTAAGAGAGAAGGCAAACCAAAGACACATATAATGTCACTCTAATCGATAGTGATGACGAGTCAGTGGATTCCATGGATGAATCCCCAAATGGACCTAACTTCATTGCGTTCAGGGATAGTCATGTTAGCACTTCATGTACGTCTCACATTCATGAGGACATTTCTAATTGTGATAACCTCGATAATGAGTCAAATCATTCTACAGAGTTTGTGGGTGATGATTTGAGTGAGGGAAAACAAGGTATTCAATACGCGTACTCCGAACATTAGACTGAGTCATTAAAAACTAAAAAGAAAAAAAAATAACTCTTAGGGTGTTGTCTTTAGAGAATAAGTTGATTTTTTTTAGAGAAAGTAGGACTGCAGTGAGAATTTATTTGAGTGAGCAACTTATTTTGGTGGGAAGGGAAAATAAAGACTTGATCAACAAAGTGGTTAGTCTTATGAGATATCTTCAAGAATCATTGGAGACTCATGATAAAATTGAATCCCTGTATCCAAAATTGAGAAAGATCTCGAACAGGCTCGGGAGGTCAAAGTCACTTTAGAGGACACATCTAAGAAGGTTGAAAATATGTTACTTGGTCCCACTTTAGATTTTAAAGAGATGAAAGGGATAAGTTATGAATGAGTGTCCACTTCCAATATCTCACCTTAATCCCAAGTTTTTGATGGATCCTTATGGTTATCGACCTAAACCACCAAGGAGAACTCGTCCTAGGTGTTTTAACCAAATTATACCCAAACAAATCTATGCTTGTACCCGTTGTAAATGAAGAGGTCTCACCTTAGGGAGTTTTTCTATAATATATGAATAGTCTCTCACACATATGCTCCCTTATACCACTATAGAGACTTTCAAGTCTTAGAGAGAAAGTTGAGTTTCCATGCACTACTTATAAATTTTAATGAAAGAATTTCAAAGGATGTCTATGCCTTTTGATAATAGTTCCAACACAATGACTAGTGCCAATAATGATAAAGGCAAGCAAAAGGTTACCATCACTTGGGTACCTAAAAGTGATGAAAAAACCCTTATTGCTAATATTTCTCAATGGTATTTTGATAGTGGGTGATCTAGGCACATGATCGATGTCAAGCCACATTTTATCAAGTTTGTGGATTGTAAGTAAGGAAAAGTCACCTTTGGGAATGGGAGTTAGTCTAGCATATTAGGACGATGTTGTATGGAGATTTTAGATTTTCCTAAGCTAGAAAATGTGTTGTATGTTAAAGAACTAAAGGATAACTTTATAATCATAAGCCAACTTTGTGATTCTAACTTTACTATAAAGTTTGACATGTTTGAGTGTAATGTTTTTATCAATCTGGTGAACTTTTGATATAATGTGTGAGGACTACCTATAATTACTAAGGTATCCTTCAGAAATCCTCTTTAGTACCCAATAGTTCTAATTTCTGCGCCATGGCCTTTGTCATCAATAACTAATTTCCTTGATTTGTGGTCCATGCCAACAGGGGAAACAAATCAAGAGTCCCAATAGGAAGTTGAATACCATTACCACCTCTCATATTTTAGTGTTGATACACATGGATCTTAGGGTCCCATATGTATGGAGAGTATTGGTGATGAGAAGTATATTCTAATGATGGTTGATGGTTGTTTGAGAGATTTAATCACTGAATTTCTTAGAGAAAAATACAATATTATTGAGATTCTAACCATCAAGTCTCGTGTTCTTCAAAATCAACTTGGTGTCACAATAAATAGTATTCTTAGTGACGATGGAAATGAATTTAAAGTTATTGGCATTGATGGTTTTGTAATTAGTTTTGCATTAAATATGAGCTTTGGGTCATTCGTACTCCTTAGAAAAATGGCATAGTTGAGAGGAAGAATCGAACAATTTAAGAAATGGCAAAGTCCATGCTTCTTGGAAGGAAAGTGTCGAGACATTTTTAGGTGGAGGTGGTGAACAACGCATGCCACATGGTGAATATGGTTTATCTTTGTCGATACACATTTCACACCCTATATGAGTTGTTGATCGGTAAGAAACCCAACTTATCATATTTTCGAGTTTTTGGGATCCCTTGTTATATCCTTAGAGATAGATAAAACTTAGGGAAAATAGACCCTAAAAGAGAAGAGGAAATACTTTAATGATATTCATCGACTAGTAGAGTCTATAGGGTGTATAACCTTAAAAGCTCTAAGGTCATGGAATTGATAAACATGATGATTAGAGATGATGCTTCGGCTTTGTTAATTGATCATGATCTTGCGTGTGAGAAGAACGAGCCTCACAGTGATGATCTCATTGTTCCCCACACCACCACGGTGGACCTCACTCTTGACGAAAAGGATCCACCCTCCTGGGTTCGAATAATCATGACCCTTTCGACATACTTGGTGATCCTACACTAGGTTTCAAGACTCTCTTTCAACTAGGTAATTAGGTTAGATAATTTTTCTAAACTTCCACACTAGAGCCTAAGAATGTGAAGGAAACACTCAAGGATGAGCATTGAATAAGTGACATAAAAGGTGAGTTGCTTTAATTTCGAAAGAATGATGTTGGGTAATTAGTCCCTCGATTGAGCAATACCAATGTGATTGGTACCATGTGGGCATACAAAAACAAGATGGATGAAAATATTACCATAGTTTGCAATAACGCTTGGTTGGTTGCTCAAAGTTACACATATGTTCAAGTTGTAAACTTTGACGAGACATCCAGTCTTGTTGCTAGGTTTGAGTCCATCCGCTTACCACTCACTATATCATTTCATTTACGATTTAACCTTTACCAAATGAATGTCAAGAGCGCCTTTCTTGATGTCATTCTTCAGGAGGAGGTTTACTTGGAATAATCGAAAGGGTTTGAAGATCCAAAGCACCCAGAACATTTCTTTTATCTAAAAAAAATCCTTGTATGGTTTGAAAAAAGTACCAAGTGCTTATTACGAAAGGCTAACTTCTTATATATTAACTCGTAGCTTCAAGAGAGGGGGAGTTGATATGACGTATTTTTTAGGAGAGATGGTGATGCTATCTTGGTTGCCCAAGTCTATGTGGATGACATAATCTTTGGATCCACGTATTCCCAACATGCTCACATTTTTAAGGAGGATATGGCGAGTAAATTTAATATGAGCATCATTGGTGAACTTACTTTATTCCTAGGAATCCAAGTACATCAATTTAAGAATGGGATATTTATATCTCATTCTAAATATATTAAGGATCTAGTGAAGAAGTTTGGTTTGGACTCCTCTAAGAACACTTGCACACCCATGAGTTTGTCGACATATCTTAGTAAATACAATTTAGGTAAGGACGTAGGACAAACACTCTATAGGATTATGATAGGTAGTATCCTCTACTTGACCGCTAACCATCCCGATATCACCTTTAGTGTTAGAGTGTATGAAAGGTACCGAGCGTCCCCAAAAGAATGACACTTTATTGCACTTAAATGTATCATCAAATATGTAAATAACACTCTTTGTTATGGCATTTGGTATTCCTTTAATACCGATGACTGTTTGCCGGCTTATTAGGATGTTGATTTAGTCGGGGACATTGATGGTTGTAAATGCATATCTGGTTGATGTTTTTACATTGGGAGTTGAGAGTGCTCTTGCGATCTTAATGGAATGATTTATATAATTAAATATCCACCAAACACAAATCCCAATCATTACCAAATTTCAATCTTTGTTTAATTTAGGTTTGCATGTGACGATCATTCTAAACACAAAAAATTAACTATGCATGCAAGTATAAACAAATATGAGGAAAAATCCCTAAAAAGGGAAAAACCTTTTTTCCATCCCTTTAGACAGTTTTACAAGAAAACGTACTTATAAAACTCTCTAAAAAAATTCTCAGCTCCAGAGTAGTCCACAGGTGGTGGTCCATCCTCGGTATACACCAATCAACCTTTGTCTTCCTTCAACAGTGATCCCCTCCAAGGTACATAAGGTTAGCAGTGAAGATGATATCTCCACAAGGTTACATCCGGTATGAAACTATGTAGGGTTTCAAATAAATTCACAATTATGTTAATAATGATGATTTTGTGAATCAAAATTTTACGAGGACTTTTTCAACAGATATGCAGAAACTATTATAACAAAAGTATCTATTAAAAACTTAACAAAACCGGTATTTATAGGTAAGACTCAAAATTTGAGGGAGGTTGCATGTTCGAATGAAAACAAGGCTCGTTCGAACAAGAATAACATCTCGTTAGAAGGAAAGAAAGTTTGATCGAACGACAGTGCTATCTCATTTAAACAAGCTTTAAATGATGCAAAATGACATGCCCTCATTATATGCACGTTAGATGTTTATATCAAAGGATGCTTCGAACGACCTTGATATCTCATTCGAACAAGAATGCCTTCTTGTTTGAACGTGGTCAGCGAAGTTTGAAAATTTTTAAACATAAAAAATTTCCTCAATTTTGTAAAAAATACATCTCCCAATATAAATGAAAATAAATTCGAACTTGTAAGGACAAAATTTTCAATTGAGTCTTAAGGTAGTTTTGACTTATTTCGGAACAAAACACGTTTGAGTCATGGGTCTATTTTTATTTATCACGATCCCACACAGAGTATGACGTGTCAAAGTTTAATTGAAGACGTTGCAAAAAAGCTTCATGGAATTTAATTATACCGAAGTTTATTTGGTGCGATTTATTCGCCTGCAAAGTTTAATTGCATTCTGAGATCACTCAGGTATGAATGCATAATATTAATGGCACTCGAAATTAATATTTATAAAGATAAGGATTAAATTTTTAATATATAAATGTTTTCTAAAATATTTTAAGTGTTTGAAACTCTTTTCACTTCGTTTAACACTGATAAGGACGAATTAGAGTTGGAATAGCTTTGGACTCTAATTAAGCGTGTCGCTCAAACGACTCTACCAGTCATTCGTGCGAGATGCACTGTCATTCAAATGACATACAGTCTCTTTCAAACGATAGACAATGTTGCTTGAATGACCATCCGCCTTAAGTCCCCTATTTAAGGTGTGTTTCTGTTCTTATTTAGAAGTGTGTGCAGAACGAATTTTAGTTTACAACAGTACGTTTTTTTGCAATATTTTTCTAAGGTTCAGCAAATCAAAACACATCCTTAGATTTTAAAAAAGATCCGAGTATCATTGGTATATGTTTTGTGATCTTGTTTGCATCAAGAAGAAGGTTTGAATTAATTAACAATTATTGGTTTTGCGATGAAGATTCGGTGGAGTCCGATAACATTGTAGGCATTACAAGCCATATCGGTGGACACTGAGACATACGTGAATGGTGTGTTATGGATAGGCATCGTGGAAGAAGGTTAATTTCTGCATGGGCAATATGAGAGGAATTTTTGAAGATCAGAGGAGCATCAAGTCTCGTGGGTGGATCGAGTCGCTGAGTTAGACTACCATATGTGTTTGTAAAACCATATTCATAGTGGTTGTCTGGCTTGGGTCATCCAAGGTTTTTCTCGTTTATGGTTTTCCTCGTACATCTGGCGATGTGAGTATTCTTTACTTTATTTTACTTGCTTTAATCACTAGATGGATATTTAGGATTTATCAAGATAAAATTTGGTTAAGTTATAAATTGTTCACAACTTGGTGGGAATTAAAAATCGAAAAAAGATTTTTAGCAAAGATAGAATTTGGTTTGTCATCCTTAAAACACTTTCCGCATTAGAAATTAAAAAAGGGACCATCAAATTGGTATCAGATCTAGAAACATATTTTTATTGTGTTTGATCGCTTGTGCTTTTCGAGATGAATTTTGGAGGTTTTTAAATTTTCCGTGCTCCTGTTTTCAATGGCACAAATTATTCTTATTGAAAAATGTGAATTAGAAGTGCTTTAAAATATATTAATGAGCGTGTTTGGTTAGCTGTTGGAAATGGTTGGACACCCTTAGTCACACGAGAAGGTGAGGTCACTAGTTTGAAACTCGTTGAGTCATGTATTGATGGTGAACATAGGCTTGCACTATGCAACTCTAAAGGTCTGCACGTAATTTCCTCACAAGTCACACCTAACGAGTATAATAGAACCATTACTTAAGAAACTTCAAAAGAGGTTTGGGATACAATTACAGTTACTCACGAGGGCATCAACACGGTTAGGATGTCTAAGTTACAAAAACCTCACTACATAGTTTGAAACGATTAAAATGTTAGATAGTGAGTCGTTTGATGAGTTTTACGCTAGGTTGTCTAATATTGTCAAGTCATAATTTAACTTAGGTTAGAGGATTCTCGACAGCCGTGTCATAAAGAAAATTTTGTGGTCTTTACAGAGTAGGTTTGATGCAAAAATGACTGTTTTAAACTCCTTAGGATCGCTTGATTCGATGAAACTCGAAGAGATTATAGGTGACTTACAAACCTATGAACTTGTAATATTTACCTCCAAGGAAGTGCCAAAGAAAGAAAAGGGCATTTCTTTGAAAGCCCAAAATGAGGAAACAAAAGTTTTGGATGATGATTCTGAGTTCGATTTTGAGGATGTCGCCCTGTTATCTAAAAATTCAAAAAATTTCTTAAGTTTCAAAAGCAATCGAAAGATGCCAAAAAGTTTGAGAAATTCAAGAACAACAAGGTTGAATCCACCCCTAAAGATAAAAGTGGGAAACTTAATAGGGTTGAGTCAAATACGTGTTTTAGATGCGAGGGGTATGGTCATAAAGTTGTCGAGTGTCCCACTAGACTTAAGAAAGAGGGAAAGAAATTGATTGCTTATAATGACACCTTAAGTGATAGTGATACGAAAGAGGGAGTGAGTTCCCACAATGAGAGCAAGTTTGTTGCTTTCTTGGCATTTCATATGAGCGACGATGATAAATCTTCCCACAAAGATTATCATGTGCATGAGACTTCCGAGGTCGTTGAATCCCAAGTGAGTGAGGGTTAATTAAGTGTGGAAGAAGAGGTTGATGTGAAAGAGTTGCAAATTGCATTTAATGAGTTGAACGTCGAGGCGGTGGAAGTGAAAAAAGTCTAACTCTAATTTGCAAGCTAGGTTGAATGAGTGTGCCATAGAAAATAATGATGATTTGATTGAGGATCTTAGGGAACGGGAGAAAAAGATTCGGGAGAAGCTAGAGTACGTTGAAAAAGAGAGAGACAGTCTTCGTGGTTTGATGGAGACTTTAAAAAAGGAGTTATTAGAGTTTGAGGAGTCTAGGCATGTGCTTGAGTCTAGGATTCATGAATTGGAAGAAAAATTAAAAGACTTAAGTAAGGTTAAGTTTGGCTTCGAATCTAGGTCAGAGAAGTTGGATAGGATGTTAGTCACCGTCCAAGTCAAAATTGATAGGTGTGGTATAATCTAAGACAATAGTGTTCCCATTCCTAAACCCAATACTAACCGTGTGAGGGACCCCACTAGGAATGTGAGTAGAGGTCAATATTTTGGTAATCATTCCCCCCGTCTTTACACTTACACACATTGCAGTAGGAAACGTCGCCTGGAATGTTTTTTCTATGACCTTAGGAATTCTCCTAGGAAGTTTAGAAATAAAGTTGTGTCAGTTCCAAAAAATCCCACCCGTTATGTCACACCTACTTGGGTTAGGAAATCGTACCTAGAGGCTTTAAGACTAAAACTTCATGGTTCTCATTTGGTTACACTTAATTCTTTCCATGCTAAATCTAAATGTTGAGTGTGTTACTATGTGTATCTTTTTGTATTATATTTTCAATTATTGAGTCCTATTTGAAAAATACAAAAAGATTTTTTTTTTTGAAAATTTTTGAGAAAATAAAAAAAATATTTTGCATTTAATTGAGTCAAAATATGTTCAAAAACAAAAAAGATTTTCGGTCTTTGTTTTTGAGTTTACATGTTTGATGTGGCATATTGGTGTGCTTGGACCCCCTTCCTTTCATTATCCACGTGGCTAGGACATTTGGTCATAATTCTTGATACTTAGAATGATCTTAACCATTGTATTATGGGGTTGTTTTGAAGTTGATATGCATTTTTATTCGACTTTGTATATATGCCATCTTTGCACACATGCACAAGTTTATATGGATGTTTGACATCTCTTGCATATTTGAGTTTGGTGAGAGGTTCTTAACTTAACTTTGTCATCTATGCGTAAGTAGACATAAGGAGGAGGTGTGCATGTAAGAACCATTTACCATGAGGATTAAAAGTGAAAAATGATGAGTTTTCATGGGAAAGGGCCGCGAGAGTGTAAAATTGGCTCGTCATGAAATCCAACGTTTAAAAGAGCCCCCACAAAATTTAAAAGGCAATAAAAATAATCATATGCCAAAATTGGGCCAAAGTTGTTTATGTTCATTCAAAAGATAATAAGATATATTTGAGGGAGTTTGGATGAATAAATTAAACAGGTTTGCACCACAAATCCTACATTGAAATATCATGTCATGACGCTATTGTTTGTGGAGTAATCAAAACTCCGAATTTGTGTGCATGCTTGACTGTTTAGTTCATTAAGCTCTCTTTAATTATCACATATGGCTAAAATAAAGTTTGATGATTTATTGATATCAATTAGAGCTTCTTGATCGTTTTGATGTGTTGGAATTGTAATTCATTTGTTGTAGTTAACGCCCATACATTCCATGTTCTTGTTTGAGCACATTGATACTATGTTAGCATGTAACTTACTTTGTTTTTTGGTTGAATTTTCTGTTTTAGCTACTGAAAAGGCACTGTTTTGGATCTGTCAGGCCCTTCCTGGTACCTTTTTATAGAAATTTTTTCAATGGGAAAAACTGTTTTATTTTCTGGCCATTTTAGGAAAGTTTAATTTTCTCGTTCAAGTGAGAACCTCTTTCGTTCGAGCGATGTATGTGTGTCGCCCGAAGCTATTGTTCTAATGACAAGCCTTCTCGTTCAAACGACAAGGAGTTTCGTTTGAGAGACCTGTTTGGTTTTATGTTTTCTTGTTTCAGTACCCTAGTGCATATTGTTCACATTTTGGTATTTAGCTGCTTCTGAACTAATTATTTATATGCAGATTCACATGATCGCATTGTTTATTGATAGGGTTACTTATTGTTGATTCATATTGCGTGATTTGATTGTTTGCTAGCTATGGATTCGATACTATTCATCATAATTATCTTGTTGTCTATGTTTACCTAGATATGCTACATATTGGTATATCTCATGCTAGATAGTTTATCTTTTCACCGGATTTTGTATTCGAGACAAAAGGGGGGGGGGGGGGGGGGGGGAGAGATATCTGCTATTTAAGGGGAGTTTTTGTGAGTTTCATAATTGTATACAAATTGGTATCATGCTTTACTCACTTAACAAATTATTTGGATTTTTTTTCATATTTCTTTTTACCATTTGTTCCTCCACACTTCACTGGGTATTTGTTTGTCTCATGTGTGTAGGTATGCTTAAAGATATTGGACATTTCAAGTCTACATCACATTAAGACATTCACTGACAGTTCGTGATTGCCGAACCATATTATATAAGTCTTGTCCTATACTTTTTGTTTTGGGTTTATAGTATGGGATTTAGGCGTCATACTACTTGACGGCCAGGCTTAGGGGGAGATTTGTAAGGGCAAAATTTCCAATTGAGTCTTAATATAGTTTTGACTTATTCTCGGAATAAAACACGTTTGAGTCATAGGTCTATTTTTATTTCTCATGATCCCACACAGACTATAATGTGTTGAAGTTTAATTGAGTACGTTGCGACAAAGCTTCAAGGAATTTAATTATGCCGAAGTTTGTTTAGTGCGATTTATTCGTCTTCAAAGTTTAATTGCATTCCAAGATCACTTAGGTATGAATGCATAATATTATTGGGACTCGAAATTAATTTTTATAAAGATAAGAATGTTATTTCTAATAAATAAATGTTTTCTAAAATATTTGAAGTGTTTGAAACTCTTTTCACTTCATTTAACACTGATCAGGACAAATTAGATATGGAATGGTTTTCGAATCTAATTAATCATGTCGCTCAAACGACTCTGTCAGTCGTTCGCGTGAGGTGTACTATCATTCAAATGACATGCAGTCTCGTTAGAATGATAGGCAATGTCGCTTGAACGAACAACCGCCTTAAGTCCCCTATTTAAGGTGTGTTTCTGTTCTCATTTCGAAGTTTATGCAGAACAAATTTTTGTTTACAAACAATACGTTTTTCTGTAATATTTTTCTAAGATTTTACAAATCAAAACACATCCTTAGATTTTTCAAAAGATCTGAGTATTATTGGTCTATGTTCTGTGATCTTGTTTGCACCAAGAAGAAGGTTTCAATTGAAGAATAATTGCTAGTTTTGCGATGAAGATTCGATGGATTTCGGTTTCAACATCGTAGGCGTTACAAGCCATATCGGTGGACACTGAGACATACGTGGATGCATGTGCTGTGGACATGCATCGTGGAAGAAGGTTACTTTCTGCATGGGTACTATGAGATGAGTGGTTGAAGATCAGAGGAGCGTCAAGTCTCGTGGGTGGATCGAGTCATTGAGTTAGACTACTGTCTGTCTTTGTAAAATCATATTCATAGTGATTGTCTGGCTCGGACCATCTGAGTTTTTTCCTGTTTATGGTTTTCCTCATACATCCATCATTGTGAGTATTCTTTACTTTATTTTACATTCTTTAATCACCAGATGGATGCTAAGGATTAATCAAGATAAAATTTGGTTAAGTTAGAAATTATTCACGACCTAGTGGGAATTAAAAATTGGAAAAAGATTTTTCACAAAAATAGAATTTGGTTTGTCATCCTTAAAACACTTTAGGCATTCGAAATTAAAAAAGGGACCATCAGAACTCTTAAATTATTTCGTACCTTCATAATGTGGAGATCATCTTGAACTTGGAGATGTTGTAGATTCATTTCTTTGGGATGATTCATGTCAAATTGTAACGAGATGCACCAAACATACATGTAAGCCTAAGCTATAAGCAATAACCGAAAATATGCTCTTATAAATCTCTCCCTTTGGCTTTTTCGGTACAAAAATAAAACGGATGCCCAATTTACATTAAAAAAATCCCCTAAGATAAAAATACCCTCCCAAACCCTACAAAATGGAATGGTATGCGAACATATTGTCTCCAGTCTCCATATTCTTCTTATTCTTCTCTTCTTGATCTTCCCTTGATCTTCTAATTTTCTAATCAATGTACTAGGGAACTTACACACACGAAATAAGAAAAATACCTGTGATGCATAGAGTTTGAAATATACAAATAAAAACACTTAAATCTTAAAAATCAAACTCCCCCTTAATTTGTTCTCCCCCTTTTTGTTCGAAATAGACAAAGGAATAGAAACTAATCATGATATATAAAGAACATCACATATAAGAATAAGATATCATTGCAAAAATATATAATTGATGAACATGTAATGATAATCTAAAAGGTTCCACAAACTATTTTTGAAAATTTTCAAAATTTTTAAGTATAAAATTTTACAAACACAGCACACCATAGAGAAACACAAAAATACACGAATCATGGAAACAAAATGTAGGGGTGTGAAAATATTCCATAGGTTAATCAATGTAGAAAAATGTAACACATGTGCAAGAAGGATTGGGAAACCACTAATGAAACATCTTAAAGTCTACCTTAGGTGTAAAAAATGGTGAGCTCATGTGAAATTGACTTAACTCAATCAAAAAATCAAGACTGCAAGTGATTTTCAGACCAATGATACCCAAAACTATGTAATATTTTTTCGAGATTTTTATAGAATGTGAAAACTCATTGATCTTCAACTTAACTCCCTCAAAATCTCACAGATAACAATTACACTCTCAATTATTTTGAAGAAATTAATGCTCATTTATAGCGAAGCATCAATGTTCAAGAAAATGTCCTGGCACTTTTGTTTTTATGTGCCTTTATTATTTTTAGGCTCTTTCATTGCAAAAGGTTTCATTTTACGCAAAGACTTTGTTTTTCGGAAGCCCGATTCCATTGCTTAAGATATAACAATTTTACCGAAAAAGTGATTTTTAAATCTAGACAATGGTTCTTACATGCATAACTTTTTATTATCTCATTTTCCACATTTGGTTCATTTTTAAAGGAAAATTGAGATGAAGACACTTCGATCGATATGTGACAAGTAAGTGAAATACTCATATAATCTTTTGCTCATGTGCATCAAAGGGGATAAGGAACTAAACATGTAGCACGTTGTCATCAAATCACATCTTAGTGACTCTGCACATTATAAAGCGCATAAATGAAATGATGTCACATATCAAAACACTACAAAATAGTCATGTGGATATGGAATGAATGGTTGACTCATACATCTTTAATGTTCATCCACATAAGGTGTAAAAAGATACAAATCTCTTTTTGAATTTTTTTTCAAAAAATTTATCAAAATAAAATCTTTTTGCCTTTTCATTTTTTTTCTTAAAAACCAAAAATGTTTTTGGATTTTTCAAAAAAAATTCTGAAAAACAAAACTCTTTTTGGATTTTTCAAATAATATGTATCAAAATGAAGAATATATATACAGTGAATATACAATGGTAATATAATCTAGCAATAGGAAAAATCCAAATAATCATGAAAATTATCCTATACTAGATATCGTATCCAATCTCAGTCAACGGTACAAATACCTAAAGATTTCCTAAGATCCTCAAATCGAAGTGCATCTAAAGGTTTTGTGACTATGTCAGCTAAATGATGACCGGGGCTCACAAAACTCAAGAACACAACCTTCTCCTTAATTAGGTCTTGAATAAAGTGCTCGTGTCTCCTAATGTGTTTTGTGCACAAATACTGGACTAGATTACAAGAAATGTGTATAGGACTCGTATTATTACAGGAAATAGTCATCGTGCCCTGTGAAATGCCATATTCCTCTAACATTTTCTTCATTTATAAGAGTTGCGTGCAATAACTCCTGGAGGCTATATACTCAGCCTCTTCCATGGACAAAGATATGGATTTTTTTTGTCTGTCTCATTAATAAGACAAGAGCAGTCCCAAAATAAAAACAACCACTTAAGTTATTCTACAACCATCTACATCCCCTACCCAATCGGCAGTCGAGTAGGCAGACAAATGATCATCGATATCAAAGGAATACCAAATACTATAAGAAAGAGTCCCACCCACGCATTTAATAATACATTTAAGAGCGTGTAAGTGTGACTCTTTTCGGGACACCTAGTATCGCGCACAAACTTAAACACTAAAGGAAATATCGGGAAGACTATCTGTAAGGTGAAGAAGACTACCTATCATACTTCGATATAAGGTTTGTTGTACGTCTTTCCTTAAAGAGTCTTTGCTAAGCTTTTTCAATGTACTCATAGGGGTGTGAAAGTGCTTAGCAAAGTCTAGACTGGATTTCTTCATAAGGTACCTTGCATATTTAGATTGAAATATTAATATATCACATCCTCAAGATGACGAACCTTGAGATATAGGAAGAATGTAATCTCCCCTACCATGCTCATATCAAACTCTCTTTTTATATCCTCCTTGAAAGTGTGAGTATGGGAGGAGCGTGTGGATTCAAAGACTATGTCATCCACATAGACTTGGGCAACCAAAATGGCATCACTCTCTCTCCTCACAAATAACGTCTTATCTACCCCCCTTTATTGAAGCCGCGAGCTAAGAGATAGGAAGTAAGCCTACCAAGCATGAGGTGCTTGCTTTAAATCATACAAGGCTTTCCTAAGATAGTAGACATGTCCCGGGTGCATAGGGTCTTTAAATCCTTTTGGTTGTTCCACGTAAACCTCCTCTTGTAGATTGCCATTCAAACATACACTCTTGACATCCATCTGATGTAACTTGAAATGCATATGACATGTTATGGCGTGTAGTAAGGGAATGGACTCAAGCCTAGCAATAAGAGCGAATGTCTCCTCAAAGTTTACACCCTCATTCTGTATGTAGCCTTGAGTGACCAACCTAGCCTTATTTTAATCTATGGTACCATTTTCATCCACCTTATTCTTGAAAATCCACTTGGTACCTGTCAAGTTATTATCTCTAGGTCGGGATACCGACTCCAAGATATCGTTATTTCTAAATTGAAGTAACTCTTCTCGTATGGTAGATATCCAATGCTCATCCTTAAGTGCATCTTTCATGTTCTTGGGCTCGACTAGGGTTGTGTAGAACATATAGATAACAATATTTTAAAGTTGAGCATGTATCTTGAAATCTAGTGTAGGATCCCAAGTATAACAGAAGGGTCATGACTCTTTCGAACCCAAGATGGTGTGTCTCCTAAAATAAGAACGAGTTCCACTGTGGTAGTCTGAGGGATCATCACCAGGGGGTGCATCATCCCCACACTATGGGCTAGTATCAAGAAACATCGATGGCTCGTCATCTCTAATCGTGATGTTTACTGAAACCATAACCCCAGATTGTAAACTTGGTAATCCCTACTCGTCGATGAATATCCTAAAATATCCCCTCATCGCTTCAGGAGTCAAAATTTCCCAAGGGTTCTCTATCTTGTAATATATAACATGTACTCCCAAAGATAAGGAAATATGATAGGCTAGGCTTCTTCCCTGCCCATAACTCGTAGAGCATGTGAAGTGTGTACAAATGAATATATACCCTCTTCACCGTATGATATGTGGTGCTCACCGCCTCAGCCCAAAAATGTCTAATCATATTTCTCCCAAGAAGCATAAATCTAATCATTTCTTGTATTAGTTCTTCCTCTCAAAAATCCCATTTTATTGAGGAGTGCGAACGGTCAAAAACTCATGTTTGATACCTATTCCATCACAATAGCTATCCACTTTTGCTTCGTTAAATTTAGTTCCATTATCACTATGCATCTGAATAATAGTGATGCCGTGTTGGTTTTGTAGGACACGACACTTGGTTATAAGGAACTCAACTGCATCAAACTTTCCTTGAAGGAAGCCAATAATCGAGGATCTAGGAAAGTCATAGGCCATCACGAGAATGTATCTCTTACCATCTAAGCTCTCCGAGCAAGTAGGACCCATAAGATCCATGTGAATTAGCTACAAAACATGGGAGGTGGTAATAGTATTCAACTTCCTATGAGGACTTTAAATTTGTTTACATTTTTGGCAAGGCCAACAAACCGAGGAAGTTGGTTTCCTAAATGATGGTAAACCATGAACTAGGTCCTTTTTCATTAATCTCTCTAGATCTATAAAGTTTATGTGACCTATCCATTGTTACCAAAGGTCCATAGTGGAGATCGTGGCACTGTTGCACTCAAAGGAGGACTTAGGTATAATCCCATAATAATTATCTTCCGTCATCACACCTTGTATTAAAAGTTTATCGGATTGATCATAAACATTGCATTCGTACCAGTTAACTTTAATACAAAGTTTTCATCGAGTTTGCTTTCAACCTTTTCACGTTAAACACATAATCAAGCTTAGGAATCCAGGTATCTCAACACTTCCACGTCCTAAATGCTAGATCTACTCCCATCTCCAAAGGTCACATTACCTTCCTTGTGATCCTCATGGTGGGTAAAAATGAGACATCATCGATCATGTGCCTAAAACACCCACTATCAAAATACCAGTGCGAAGTATTTTGATCCTTGAGAGCAATATGAACAACAAGGGATTTGTCGTCTTTCTTAGGTACCCAATTGACACTAACCTTTAGTTTGTCCTTATTGTTGTTGACTCTAGTCGGAATTTTGGAAGCGTTCTCAAATGACAGAGACATCCATTGAAATTCATCCATTAAACTATGTGAAGTTGCGACTAGAAATTCAACTTGCTCCTTAAGACTAGGAAAGTCGCTAAAGTGGTGTACGGGAGTATATACGTCTAGTTCAACCTAATCTATAGAAAAACTCTCTAAGTTGACCTCTTATTTTGCAAAAAGTTCAAACATAGACATGTTTGGGTCTACCTCAATTTCCTTTTCTAGGTGGAACTCTCTATTGTTGTTTATGTTGAGGGCCATAAGGATTAACCACATATTCGGGAATCAGTTCCGGTGCAGTATTGGAAGCGGATGCACCGTTAAAACCTATTCCATTCCTCTGAGGATAATCTTACCTACCTTATTTGACGTGTCCTCGATATTTACCTTGACCTCCTAGGCACGTTCGAGATCTTTCTGAGTTGGCATACAAAGGCTTAAAATTTCTCATGAGTCTCCACGGATGCTCGGAGATCTCTCGTAAGACTAGCCATATTATTAGTTAAGTCCCCATTTTCTCTCAACTAAATCACTCTCTCCCCCAAAGCTTCTCTCCCCGAGGACACAATTTCTCTCGCCTCTCTCAAAGCTAACGCTTTATTTTATTTCTTAGTTTCAAAGGACTCAGTATAAATCTTCGTGTAGGGGCGCTGAAGGTCACTCTCGCTCTCACTTAAAACATTCCGCCCCTTACTCTCCTCAGAACGACTAGACTCATTATCGAGGTGTTCATATTTAGTAGCTGCCTCATCATTGTGAGGTGCACTAAATGCACTATTATGACTAGCCACGAATACGGTGAAGTTATAGCCATGCGGTGATTCTTTTCTTGAACTCACCGACTCAACCTCGCTATCGCTAGACGTGATGGTTAAGGAAACTTTCCCTTTCCCTTGACATTTCAACCTAGATGGACACTCTTGAGCTTTGTGACCCTTTACCTGACAATCATAACATTCTTCCTCGTCTTTTTTTGAGAAATCTTTCTTTTCCTTTTCAAAATTTTTCTCGCCGGATTTATATTTTTTATCTTTCTCAAAAATTTTCTTATCTTTGGAAGTATTTTTCTTTTTGAGTTTGAGAAACTTCTTGAAGTATTTATCAAAAAGGGCCAAATCATCGAAATTATAGTCGAAGATAGAATCGGACGACGTTTCCTCTCTCTCTTTTGACATTTCCTCTCTCTTTTTAGATTGGGTTTTAAGTGCGATACCATTATCCTTAGGTTTAACTATTTCAGGGAAAATATCTATCTCATATGTTTGAAGATCTCCTATAATTTCTTCTAACCTAAGAGCGTCTAGAATACCCAACTAATTATATACGGTAACCTTAAGAATAAAGTGGGCGGGAAGTGATCTTAAAATTTTCTTAACCACACACGTCTTGTGTATTTTCTCACCTAAATTGAAATTCGAGTTAACTATATTAGACAGTCGTGCATAAAACTCGTCAAAGTATTTGGGTTCAAGCATTGTGATTGTTTCAAATTGTGTGGTGAGATTCTACATCTTAGAAGCTTTAACAACATTGGTACCCTCGTGAGTAAGATGGAAGGTATACAAGACTTCTTTAGACATGGTGCACGTCATAATGTGACAAAACTCGTTGCTCAAATCGCGAGAATTAAACTTGTTCCATTTAAATTCGTCCTCTTTCCATTAAAATACAGGTTTAGGGTCGATGACATTATCAGCAGTAACAGTGGGTGGTGTCCACCCTCTTTCACAGAGCAAACAGACACGTTCATCAATTGACTTAAGATTAGATGTCATCCTAGATTGCCAATATGAATAGTTGGCACCATCAAAGATGGGAAATCAATCATACAAATTCTCCATGTAAATATAACTTTTCAAAGATCAACAATTTTTCAACAAAAAATGATATCAAAGGAAAAAATATTTTTTTGCAAAAAAAGATCATGAAGTAATTTTGTGTAACCAACTCTGATACCAGTTTGAGAGTGCGCTTACAAACTTAATGGAATGATTTATATAATCAAATTTCCAAAAAAAAACAAATCCCAATTATTACCAAATTTTAATCTTTGTTTAATTTAGGTAGCATGTGATGATCGTTCTAAACACAGAAAATTAACTATGAATGCAAGTACAAAAAAATATGAGGAAAAATCCCTAAAAAGGGAAAAATCTTTTTTCAGCACTTTAGACAGTTTTACAAGACAAATTACTTACAAAACTCTCTAAAGAAAACTACTCAGCTCTAGAGTAGTCTAGATGTGGTGGTCCACCCTCGGTATCCATGATCAGCCTTTGTCTTCCTCTAGTAGTGATCCCCTCCAAGGTTCACAAGGTCAGAAGTGAAGATGATCTCTCCACAAGGTTATATCCAGTATGAAACTATGTAGGGTTTCAAATAGATTCACAAGTATGTTAATGATGATGATTTTGTGAATCAAAATGTTTTTAGGCCCAAAAGTAATGAGGACTTTTGCAACAGGTATGCACAAGTTATTTTAACAAAAGTCTCTATTAAAAACCTTATGAAATAGGTATTAATAGGTTGAGCTCAAATTTTGAGGTGGTGCTGCTCGTTCAATTGAAAGTAAGGCTTATTCGAACGAGAATAACATCTCGTTATAATGAAACCAAGTTAGATCGAAGGACATTGCTATCTTATTTGAACAATCTTTAAATGATGGAAAACAGTACGCTCTCGTTAGATGAACATTAGATGTAGATATCAAATGAAACTTCAAACGACTCTGACATCTCGTTCGAATGAAACCTTCTCCTTTGAACGAAGTCAGCGAAGTTTGAAATTTTTTAAACATGAAAAATTGACTCAATTTTATAAACACCACATCTCCCAATATTAATGAAAATAAATTCGAACACCTAAATTATTTTATACGTTCATAATGTGGAGATCATATTGAACTTGGAGATATTGGATATTCGGTTCTTTATTACTGCTCGAGTCAAATTATTAGGAGATACGCCAAACATACATGTAAGCCTATGCTATGAGCAATGACAAAAATATACTCTTACATAAGTGCTCTTGTCTCTTGGTTCAGCAAGAAGAAAAACTACATTTCTTCGTTCATGGCAGAGGCCAAGTGCATAGCCACCGGGAGTAGTTGCATAAAACTCTTATGGATGAAGCAAATGTTGGAGGATTACGGGAATATTCAAGGCACAATGTCTATTTCTTTCAATAATATGAGTGCAATTCATATTTCCTGTAATCCCGTTCAACATTCTTGTACTACACGCATTAAGATTCGTGAGAATTTTTTTCGTAATCTCGTTGAGGAGAATATTATATCCTTTTGATTCGTGAGTACCTAATGTTAATTGGACGTTATTTTCACTAAACCTTTAGATTCGTTTATATTTAAGGATCTTGGGAAGTCTTTGGCTTTTTGTTCAATTGATTGAGTTAGGATATTATTTCACATTTAGGGTGATTTTCATGCTGCTATCATTTATCCGAACAACTAGATTGTATTCTTATGTGTATATCTTAAAAAATATATCAAATATTTTTTTTTCTTTTAGAAAACATTTTAAAAAGATTTTATTATTGGTAAAAATTCTCAAAAACTCAAAAAATATTTTTGTAGTTTTTAGACACCACATATGGACGCGCATTTAAGATGTTCGAGTCATAATTACATTCCATCAATTCATGTGACATAATCATGGTGTTATTTGACTTAGCTACGTTTTTTGTATGCTTAATTATGCATATTTAGCATTGCGTTATTCATTAATTGATTGCTAACTTCATACTAGACTCATTATATCGCCTTGATTGAACACATGCACGAACTTTTGAACATTGTACTTGCTTGTCATATGTTAAATAGGATGTTCTCATATTAATTATTATTTATAACAAACCAAATTTACTAGGAACTAATTGGTCATGTAAAAACCATTGCTTAGTTTTTTTTATCGAAAAGTTGATTTATGTTTAAGCAATGGAAAGGGGCTACGATAGAAGCAGTCTTTTTGCATTAATGGCCACCATTGGCAAGAGATTAACATATAACTTCTCTACATAAAAATATAAGTGTTAAAGCTAATTTTGTTTTATGCATGCTTCATGAAAAATGAGCAATATGATTCCTTCAAAAATTTTGAGAGTTTACTCTCAAAATGTGATATTTTGAGGGCGTCATTAGTTGAAGATCAATGAGTTTGCACAAGAAAAGTCCTTCAAAAACATTAAATGGTTTGGTGTAATTGATTTGAGAAGTATTGAAATTCGTGACATTTTGTATGAGTTCAGTCAATTTCACTTTTTCAACATTTTCTTTACAAAAGATTGTATTGAGTTCTTTATTTAGGAATGTCACTTTAACTTCGTGTACCATCACTACATATGACTATGTTGATTTTTCAGTGCATTGAGTTCACACAATTTCATTCCGTATTCATGAGTAAGATATTTTCATGCTACTCCATGGTGTGCTTCTTTGTATTTGTACTTATATGTATATTTTTATACTAAAAAATTTCAAAAATAGTTTGTTAATTTGTCGAAGTTTCATCACATATGATTCATTATCTATTCTTTCTGATGATATTTTAAATTTCGACTCTCGTGATGCTAACTTTTTAGGTTTAGCTTCTAACCCTTTGTCTATTGCGGACAAAAAGGGGGAGGACATGTTGGGGGGGGGGGGGGGGGTCATTGTTTTAAACTCCATATGCGTCACTGTATTTACTTTGTTTCATGTGTGTAAGTGTTTTTCCACAATGATGATATCATGGACTACACGATGAATATTTTCAACATATAACAGTCTTCTACTTTTTGGTTTTTGGAGGGACATTAGTATAACTTGTTTTATGGTTATTTTTTCAAGTTTTGTGTTTTGTATCATAATAGCGAAAGGGGGAGATTTTTAAGAGAAAGATTTATAATGCTCATTATGTTAAGTTTGGCATATTCCGTTACCCGACTTCACCATCATGTGCATTCTAAATACTTCAAGTGAATACAAGTTAGTGACCGAACAAAACACTAGAAGATCGAAGAGTTGAGATCGATATTACATCTATTGAAGAAGGTATATGAGGTTAATTTTGAATGAGCATTCTACTCAGGGGTATTTGAAAAATGTTTTAAGGTTTGTTTTAAAAGAATTCACTGAAGTTTTATTTTTATTTTTAAGTCATTCGAATGGATTTATAGTCTTCATTCGAACCAGTTATAGTTATTCATTCAAATGAACTCCTAATGAACATCAAACGAGATTTCTTTATCAGTGGAAAAAATATCGTTTGAAGTTTATTAGATGGTTGTTCGAACAAGATGAATTATTCGTTCGAATGATCTTGTTTTTACTTCGAACCAGTTATACAGTTTTGTTTTAATGAGACCCTATTTTTGTTCAAACGAGTTGACATTAGTTTTTTATATGACTTTTAGTGAAAATTATTTTTCCGTACATATCCAAAGGATCTCCGAACCTAAGTTTTTCCAAACACATTGTTTCTACAATTCCAACCCCCTTGGATGCTTTATGAATAACTTTACCAAACCAAGATGAACACATACCATGTTTATATCCTTATAGAGTTGATTCTTCATAGCTGAAGACAATAAAGGAGTTTTTTGAGGATAATCGGTAAACACCGAGGCAAGTGGAGCTTATTGTGGCATGTTGTTGGATCTGCAGTGCTTTTTGTTAGCAATAAGGAAGGCATAAATACAATAATTAGTGGAGTCTACGTTTGTAAGTTTATCTGAGTCAGTTTGTGATACCTAGTTATAACAGTGCTGAAAAACAAAACGTTTTTATCGAAAGGGATTTTTTCCTCATAATATGTATTGTGGTTGTTAACTTCAATTTAGAGACATTACCTTATATGTTTAGGTTCGACTAATTAATCAAGATAAAAATTGGATTAAATTGAATTTTTTCTAAGAGTTACCAAATCTACGATTTCTACATATAATCAGACCATCACATAAAACCCATTTTTATAAAGAAGGTTAACTAGTCATGAAGGGGTCTTACACCCCAACCCCAAGCTTTTATGTTTGATCCCCTAGTGACCTAAAATAGAAAGGGTCAGAATATTTCAAATCTTTCTTAAAACCAAAGTAAAAAATTGAGATACCCTGCAACATATAGAGATTTTTTTACCTTCGTGTTTTAATCTACCCACACTCACACTTAAGACATATATCTTCAGTTCCCACTAACTGCGAAGGTTAACAAGTCATGAAGCGATCCTACACTCCAATAGATGCCACCGAAATCCTGATTTTCTATGCCTGGTCCCCCTATCAACCTAAAATATAAAGGGTTGGAATCTTTTGAATCTTTGCTAAAATAAAGTCAAAAATCGAGATAACCTTCACCCTCGGAGATTTCTCCCTCTTGGTGTGTTAATCACCCCACATTCACACTTAATCCATACCCCTTTAGTTCTTACTAACTAAAATGCTTAACCTATCGTGAAAAGATCCTCACCCCATTAGACACCACTGAAACCTTTCATTTCTACGTCTCGTCCCCTTAGAGAACTAAAATAATAAGGGTTGAAATATTTCGACTCTTTTCTAAAACCAAAGATGAAAATTGAGATACCCTACACCCCCTAGATGTTTCTCCCTCTCAGCGTTTTATTCTCCTCACATTCACACCAAATCCACCACTCTTTAGTTCTCGTTAAATAAGAAGGTTAACAGTCCTATAACCATCCTACATCCCAATAGATCTCCCTGAAACCCTGAGTTTCAATGTTTAGTCCCCCTAACGACCTAAAATTTAAGGGGTTGGAATGTTTTGAATCTTTCCATAAAACCAAAGTTGAAAATTGAGATACCCTGTACCCGTCGAAGCTTTCTCCTTCTTGGCGTGTTAATCGCCCAAAATTTACGTTTGAGCCACCTCTCTTAGTTCTCTCTAACTAACAAGGTTAACCATTTATGAAGAGATCCTACACCCTAATAAATGCTACTGACACCTTGAGTTTCTATGTTTGGTCCCCTAAGTGACATAAAATAAATGGGCTGGAATATTTTGAATATTTGCTAAAACTAAAGTTAAAAATTGATATACCCAGCACCCCGTCAGAGCTTTCTCCCTGTCGGTGTTTTAGTTGCCCCATAATCACACTTAAGTTACCTCTCTTCAGTTTCTGCTGGAAAAGAAGGTCAATAAGTAGTGAAGTGATCCTACACCTTAACATAAGTCTCTAAAACCCAGAGTTTCTATGCCTAGTCCCACTAGAGACATAAATTAGAAGGGGGGTAGGATATTTTGAATCCTTTCTAAAGCCAAAATAAAAAATCGAGATACCCCGCACAAATCAGATTTTTCTCCCTCCCGGTGTGTTAATCGCCTTATTTTTATTCTAAATCAACCCTCCATTAGTTCTCACTAACTAAGAAGGTTAACTAGTTATGAAACGATCCTACACCCCAATAGACTCCCCTTAAACCCCGAGTTTCTACATATGGCCCCCCTAGTGACTTAAAATGGAAGGGATTAGAATATTTTGAATCTTTGCTAAAATCAAAGTTTAAAATTGAGATACCACGCACCCCCTATAGCTTTCTTCATCTAGGTGTTTTAATATCCACAAACCCACACTTAAGTCAGCTCTCCTTAGTTCCCAATAACTAATCAGGTTAACCAGTCTTGAAGCGATCTTAGCCCTGATAGACACTGTCGAAACCCCAAGTTTTTATGTCTGGTCCCCCTGGAAACATAAAATAGAAGTTGTTGGAATATTTTGAATCATTCCAAAACTAAAGTCAAAAATCAAGATACCCTACACCATCGGATCTTTCTACCTATTGGTGTGTTAATCGCCCAAAATTCACACTTAATCCACCTATCTTCAGTTCCTACTAACGAAGAAGGTTAACTAGTCGTATAGTGATCCTATAACCCCAATAAACGACGTCAAAACCCTTTGTTTCTAGGTCTGGTCTCTCTAGTGGCCAAAAATCGAAAGGGTTACTATATTTCAAATCTTTCCTAAAACCAAAGTTGAGAATCGATATACCCTGCACCCCTCGTAGAATTATGCCTCCCGGTATATTAATTGCCCCACATTCACACTTAAGCTACCCCTCTTCAGTTCTCAATAACTAAGAAGGTTAATGAGTCGTAAAGCGATGCTAAACCCCAATAAATGTTGTTGAAACCCTGTGTTTCGACATATGGTCCCCTTAAAGACCTAAATATAAGGGGTTGGAATATTTTAAGTCTTTATTAAAACCTAGATCAAGATACCCCTCCCCTGGAGCTCTCGGTGTTTATAAAAACTACCATGTGTATCCACATAGTCTCCCTCGGTTCCTACTAATTAGGAAGGTTATACCCAAAATGTGACCCAAGGACCCTTGTATACTATCTTCACGTAGGACATGGGATTGAACCATCAATTTATTTGTCCTCTCAATGATTTTTTTGTCTTTAGTAAAGTTATGCCCACGATCCTACATATTTATTTTTCTTTTTACCCCCGCTTAGCCGTAGTTTTTATTATACTTATTTTATCACCACCCTTAGCACGAAATTTATTATCATTAATAACGATTATGTTCTTGTAAACTACTTCCACCATATCACAAACCCCCTCATATACTCTTTATGTTCCCCCTAAAGTATGTCCCCTTATCATACTTTTTTCTATTTATTATTGTACATTATTTAAACAATAGGTTAAAAATTTTCAACATTTAACTGATCAGTTAAATGATTAGCTTCCATGGATGACCGATCATTTAACCGATTAGAACTGATCGGTTAAAGATTTCCCAGTACAAAGAAATAAATCTTTTCACCCCTAAAAAATCTTTCTACTTATGTTACCATTACACCCCACACTTCCCAAAGAATAGGTACACTTATTTTAAAGTCCCTTTCAATTTCAATGAAGAGTCCCCACACTTGTACAGTCTTAGTCGACCGCCTATGTGAACACCCCGATCACATAGGTGTAATACATTTTATCCTATCATAAATGACCATGGACATGAGCCTCAAAATAATCCCCAATATTGCCAACCTCCCGAACCAAAAAATAAAACTTCAAGGGATTGAAAGAATAAGAACAAAACCCTAAGGGATTAAAACACAGGTAAGAAAAGGATAAAAATGTAAGACAAATTTTTCCTTTGAATCCTTTAACCAATCAGTTAAAGACTATTCTAGACCGATGATCGATCAGTCAAAGTCCACCCCAACCGATAGCTGATCGGTTATCCCCTCCCAAATGCATTATTGTGAAATATTTAGGAAATATCTTCTCATCCCTATGTGTGTCCCACCCCTCCGATCCACAATCCAAGGGATTTTATCGATCGATCAAATGTCCCAATCCAAACCAATATAAATAGATGTCCCCACCAATATTCAAAAGGGCACCAGAACCCGACCTCAATTCGATTTTTTCACTTTCTTCTCCCCAGAGTGTCTAAGATACTCAATCTCATTTTTACCCCTAGAGCGTCTGAGATACTCGAGATCATTCTAAGAATCTCAAATAATTTCATACTTCGAAGAAGTATCTTTCCCCCAAGAAAGTTCCTACTTCTGAAAAGTCGCTTCGGTTCCAAAATAGGTTCGTAATTCTGAAAACTCGACTCCGAAATAAAAATAGAGGCAAACCTCTATGTGCAATTTTTGAACATTGGCACTTCTAAATGAAGCTCAGCTTGACTAAATAGAGCTATGCCTACCTTGGTAACCATAGGTGGAGACACTCCCACGGGAAAAATTCAGTTCACGATATAAGGCCAAGGAAACTCTGCCCGAATTTTGGGCTAATCACCCCTATATAATAAAGAACCTCTGCCCAAATTTTGGGTCAAATAACCCACATATGTTGTGATAAAACTTTACATGCCTATCTATCGTTTTTATCCCTGTCCCCGCTTAGGGGACGGGGTATGCACTTTATAGTGTTTATATTTTAAAGCATGGTTTTTAGCCCAACATCCCTATTAATTGATTTGACATGATTTTATGTCAAAACAAATCTAATCAAATGCCATAATGACCATTATAAAACATGAAAACATACTTTTGAAAATTTTTCTGAGGAAAGTGTCAGTGAGCTGAGTCATACTGAAACTTTGCACAAGCCAAAGTCTAAAATCCAATTAGTCCCACCGCTTCTCTAAATGAATAAAGCATGTCCTCGCGATTTCACCTCAAGAATGTGTTTTTGTATAAAATACTTGTCAAATGTTGGACTTTGATTATACATGCTTTTAATATACAAATATATCAATCTAGTACAACGAAAATTCTATATTAAGGACTAGGATCCATAAATACAATAATAATGTATATTATATGGCTGATATCTTGTTGCCTCCACTTGTAAATATGTCCTATTTGTTGGAACTATGTTGTCTTTGATCCCAAGTCTCCATGGGTACGTAGGCGCTATACCAATCTAAACTTTTAAAGACCAAGTCTCATAATACATCTCTCGGCATATTAGTTCTTAGGTATGCCTCCATCCTTAGTACGAACTCCTCCGACTGCTAGCTCTACTTACCTAGTCGAGGATGTCTAGAACATGACATCCTTTGTGCTACACCCCCAAATTAGCCTGAAGGTTTAACAACACTTTTGAGTTAAGGATCACCCCATAGGTGATGGATGTCTTTAATGATGACTTCAGGTCGACCCCCATCTTGAACCTCCACTGAAGCTATTATTTGTCCCACAAATATCTCCACTACCATCCGGTCCAATTCCTACACTTGCACACACATCACTTTCGAACACATGACAAAACCCAAATTATGAGGGTCTGATCTCTATCTACACGAGTACCAAGGTGCAATATCGAACCCTTCTTATGAGACCGAGCCTTGATAATAAGTCTCATGATATATTATCCCCACAAAGATGAACCCATCTCTACCTTACGCCATCTTTCATGCATACTAGAAATAAGATATCAAACTATTTCAAAGCTATGATATCTCACACATCCCTATTGAACTGCTCAAAACCCTACATAATATACACAATTTAAATACAAACCGTGGATTATCCGTACACCCACTTAAAAATAGTATTGTTCATCGAGATGTCGGATGAAAAAGAAGTATATTCGCTGTTGTTATTAGTCTCATGATTAAGAATTCCTTTATTTATGTAAAGATCATTACTTGCATGAATATGATGTACCTTATGTGCGAGTTTAACCATTGAAACAAATATGATCTTCCTAAATTCAATTATCCATATCTCAAATAGAGAAAAACCATCACCCATCACCTATCATATAAAAAAACATAGATATAAACTATCTCAAGCACAGACTCTTAGACACGTATATGCACCCAAACTATGTAGTCTTTAATCCCAAGTCTCCTTGGGTACATAAGGGCAATACCGAGTCCTTATCATGAGCTTTTGCCTCGACAAACATGTTTTATGATATGTTTTCCCGATCGAGATGAATTCATCTCTTATCTCCCATCCCTCATCCCTTATGGAATCAAAAGAGATATCTAACTATATTGAAGGAGTAATTTTCCATAATACATCCATACCGATGCTCAAACACATATATAACTGAACTACGTACTCTTCGATCCCAAGTATCCTTAGGTATGCAGGAGCAATACATAGTTCTATTGAGCATGAGCCTCGACAATATATCTCTCGATACGTTGTCATAACCAGAGATGCACCCATATCTCATATTACCCTCGTATCTCTCCATACCTTCGAAAGAGATGTAAAACTATTCCAAAGTCGAGTTCTATCGCACACTCGCATGCATACTAATGGACACCCATTATACATTAACGCAAAGTCATGCACATGCTCCCTTGTAATTAAACCACATTTATTTTAACTTTAAAGAAGGTTTGTCCCCCTTACTTGAGCCTTCCCCATTGTATATCCTATTTTTGTTAGATTTGTGACCATCTTATATTATGTTGGCTTTTTTGCCAAAGGATTATTTTTAATTTTTTTCCAGATATTTAGATATTTTCCACTATTCTTAACTGAGCAATTAATTCTTAGATCTCCATTTCTTAATTTTCATGCTTTAAATGATTTTTAAAATCATTCCAAAATGGTAGAAAATTGTCAATCATGGTTGCCACTTGGAATGTTCGACTTAAAACCACATTTTCAGCACTTATTTCATGGAAAATTTATTGAAGCTCTTGGACTTGGCAAATGATGGTCTTTGAATTTAAAATTTAAAAATTAAGGAATCTATAGACAATAAATTTCTTTATGTTGGCATCCTCGGTTTTATACTTTTTCAAAGTCCCCCATAACAACTTTGAGGATTTCATTGGATTATACACATTACATAATGTGTTGCCTAATCAGTTAAGTATATAACTTTTGCATAAGAATTCAGTAGACTCCATGCTTATATTAAGACCAAAGTTGTCTTATCCATTTCCTTATCATCAAATATGGAAGCATCTTCATGTAGAAACCTTTAAAGATTCAAAGTTATGAGATAAAACAATTCTTTTTATTTTTCATTCTTCGAAAGATTCAATGATTCAACCCAATCTCTCTCTAAAGTTGTCTTATCCCCGATTTTTTTGGGTTCTCATCATGGGTTATATGAGATGAAATGGTTATAGGCAAACTCATGTTAATGGTATTGGTCACATTAAATTTAGAGGATGAAATTTCCATTGTTATGTTAAATCACAATTTACACAACTTTATTAATTTACTTTTATGACATTATAGCAATAGTAAAATAATATAAAACAAATACAAAAATCTATATAAATTTTATTTTATAATTTGTTTAACGAATTAAAACAATAGAATAACATAATATAAACTATTTTATTTGTAATTTAATATAAAAATATATACTACAGTAAAACAATATTTATGTTTCTATGTTATTAGCAAAACATATAACAGTTTTTGGAATTCAGAATCTTCAAAGCACCTAATATAAATAAAAAAAATTATTTCTGGAATCTTTAACTATTTATTAAAATAGTAAGTATTCACAGAAAAATTGTAACCTAATTTAAAATTGAAAGTTTTGTCTCAAAATTGTAATTCTAACGAAATAATTCTATTATATAAGACAAACTAACATGAACAGAAAAATAAAAAGAATGGCATACTTACATTTTGTGATTGATACAATCGTTCACGTTTGAAGAAGAGGACCAAATTAAATGAATTTTGGATTCTTTCTCCTTAAGATATAATACAACCCCAATACCATGCTTATGACAATGGACTATGGGCATCTTTCTCGTAAGATTAAATGGTCTACGAGTGCAAGAAGCACTACAATGTGCTTGCCCCATGAACCAACAACGGTGACACTCTCTTTGACTCCATAGAAGAAGAATAAGTATTAAAGTAAGTAATTTCTAAATGAACATAAAGGGAGAGAAAGGTAGTTATTTATAGGCATTGAAGTGCCTTTTCGAAAAAGGACATATTGCTAATGGCTTAAGTTTGATTACGACGACGATATTTTTTTTTAGAAATTATTACATTTTGGAAATAATTTTACCCCCTTTTTTTATCCCAAATAAAATTTATCAAAAAAGATAATATTTTCTCAAGAAAGACCCTCTGACCTCAGCACAAGTTTGCAGGTGTGAGTTTTTAAAACAAAGCCTAAAGCATGCATAGTGTAGTTCATCTTCCATTTAAATGGTTGTCATACCCCGATAGAATTCAAGCCCTTGAGACAATTAATGGGTATATATACCATACCCATTTCTTATAATTATTCTATGTGGCACAAATTTTCAACACCAACTACATCAAAGTAAGTAATGAGAAAAATGCGTTCTTTGAAGCCAAATTTCTCATTCAGTTATCATCTGTTTTAATCAAATGAATATACCACGTTGTTAACCTTTTGAAAAGGAATACGTAGTTAGATTTACCCAACATTTTTATGTTGCGGGCCCTTTATTAGTTAGGGTTAATTATACTTTTCCCCTCAAACTTTACCCATATTTTCACTTCATACTAAAACTTTGATTTTCTTGATTTAACCCCCAAACATTTAAATGGCTTCAAGTATCCTCCTAACATCCACGAAACCCTTATTTTAGATCCTTTTTTATTTCTATGCCCGAGCCATATCAATTTAAACCAACTTCGATAAGCATTCAATATGCGATAGGGGAAAGAATAGGCCAAGATGAGATAACCCTATCTAAGTAATAAAAAACCTTATCTTATGAGAGTAAGGCCTTCTATCTATCTAGAGGGAAGGAAGTTCTGAGCGAGTCCTAAACCTCAATGTCTAACTAGATATATTTACTTGGGGGAAGCCCATAAAGCCACATTCGCTTAGTTATAATATGATTATAAATATCTCTACTCATTGAAATAACTAGGTTTGAGCTCCCCCTACCAGGGATCCGTCACTCTGGTATGCATAATTATTTATTGTGTCTGGTCCCCTTTCCCATGTGATGAAAGAAATAGTCAAGCTTGCTAGCAATAATTATCTCTTAGGCCTCATCTCCATCTTAAGAATATCCACTTCATGGGATTCTCAATGTAATGGGATTGTCCCTAAAGAGGAAAGAGTTGTAGCTTATGTATCAATTAATTATATATGTTGTTAAATGTAATTGTAATTATTAGAGTCATACTTTTGAACTCTCTTTCGAGGAAACAAAGTGGAAGGAGAGATAGGCTAAGTGTGCTGGCTTAGAAAACCAGAGTTATGTGTCCTCCTCTGGGATAGACCACCTGCCAAGGTAATCCCTCCTTATATATCTTAAATTTTCTTTAATAGTTATTCTTAGAACCCTATCTTGAGATAATTTTTCTCACAAAGGAAAGGTTCATACATTTTTAGACAAACCAAAACAAAATACCCGACTTTTATTTTATTTAAAACAACCATTTATACTCGTGTGGGGATAAATATAAAGATAGATCCATCCATATATCCTATCATATTTCTATTTTGATATCTAAAAAAGAATAGATTTTATTCAACATTTGATTCAAAGAGTTGTGCCAGCCCTGCCCCGACACGCACTCATGAAATGACTCCCTTAACCCTTAATGACATTATTATTATAGTGGATATTCATGGACTTATTTTTTTGTACGTTTATGATATATTATGTACATTTTTATTAATGAACCGACACGGGGTACATGTTAAACACGCTCTTTCCTAGCAAAAAAATCGAAAGTGAACCCTGTTTGTTTCTTTTAAAAAAGAACTTTTTCTCCTTTTTCGTTAGAAACCTAGCTTCTATATACGTCATCCTATAAGGGAAGAATCCTAAGAAAAGGGAGCTCGAGAAGAGAAATATAACTTTTAGTTTTGGATATCTTTATTGTTCAAATAAAGTAAGTGGACTAACTATAACAAAGGTTGTTTTCCTGATGTCAGTCTACGTAAGGTTTATCATAGAAACAAAAACATTCTTTGCGGTGAGAATTATTCGCTTGTGCTTTCTTTTATATTCTTACCATTTAGTCCACTTTATTCTCTCAGTCTGTCAACTCATAGAAATAGATCATGGTTTGTGTAGAAACTCTGTGAGACCTCAGGCCCATAGGTCTCCCTATGGGACCTTAAACATGTTAGTGGGGAAGTGTGTCAAATTAATAAATAAGTCTATAAAGTGGTTCGAACCTCATATGAGCTACATCCACTATAAGGGTGTTTCTCTATATATAAGATCATAAAAAGGGTAATGCAATCTGAGAGACCTCTTAAGATTTGGTCAAGAAAGTCTAACGTCATTGCGGTCTTTGTCACTAACACAGAGGACCCAAGGAAGTAACTAATTGACTTCTACAATGAATCCCAAGTCTTAGTTTAGGACTCAACATGACATATAAGATGTAAAAAAAGTTGGAGATGACCTAAAATCTAGATATTTACTACCAACAGCGGGCTAATAGCATGTATAACAATGGGTAGATGCTTGTTTGATCTATTTGCACTTTGTTACACTTGTATATGACGATTTCAATCTGTTTCAGATCAATCATATTATTACACTTGTGTATATATATATATATATATGTGTGTGTGTGTGTGTGTATGTTCCCTTGGAGAGAATACGAGTGGAAAACAATAGTATGTTCAACACTTTCTTTAGGTTAAACGACTACAATAGCAAGGTGGAGTGTGGGAGAAAGGCTTGAAAGAGGTGTAAGATAGTTGATGGGTGAATTTAATGACGATGGTAATCATCAATGCTAGTGGGAGTGAGTGGTGGAGGAAGATAGTTCAGTCTATGTCCTTACAACCTACCCGTCAGAGAAGGTGCAAAAGTTTAGTCAGATTTCCGAGGCATGTGAAAATAACAGAGGCCCCCGTAGGTGGTCTTGTGGTGCGCTGCAACAATTTTCTCCCTAGAATAGGGGTTATTAGACCTTTGGAGGTTATTAATCTTTGCATTGAGATCCGTTGTACACGTCGAAGACTAACGGACACTGTTTTTGAGGTCTTTTATATAAGTTCTTGAGATGTGATAGAACAAATGAGTATTTTGTAGGAATAGTGAGGTGGCTAAGGCCTATGTCACTACTGTGGTCCCTTCTCCAAGACATTTGTGGTTTTAGTATCTCAATTGTCATCTGGTTCAAATATGCAATGGTATCTAGGATCTCTTCTCTTGCATGAGTTGAGATAAAAAGGTTGTGAACCATTGGAATTCCAACGGTAAAATATGGTATCACCGGAACTGTTCCATCTAGTTTTTGCTACTCCCGACAAGTTGGAACGTATGTAATGGATAGTTATGATTAATCAAAAATATGTTTCGATTAATCCCGAGTCAAGATCAATTCAATTCTTCATATATAAGGAAAGTAGTTCAAGCGCCAATAATCAAGGTCATGCTTTGAATAATTCCCTCTTTATTACCGCTTTGGTTGCTGAATTTATAAATAGAGAACAAAGCCTTAAGCCACAAAGAGAACTCATTGTTGCGCCTTTTGGTTTGTTGGGCATTGGGAGTAGGCGAGTTAGTCTATAAATCTAGTTAAATTCGTAAACACGTTCAACTCCAGTATCTTAGGGAAAGCCATCTTATCATCAGCTCACTTATGACCTTGTCATTGAGGATTAAATGTATGTATATAAAATAAAAATCTAGATGGGGGATGAATTGATTCAAAGTATTTTTTTCCAATTTTAAATTTCAAGCATCAACTAGGAACCTATAATCAATTCATTTTGAATTTTAACAGTTAAATCTAGATTAATTAAGATAAAAATAAGAACAAACAAACAATCACACCATAAAACGATCGCATAACAACGATTTATGAGGAAAAAACTCAACCTATGTGTAAAAAATCTCGGTGTGTCCTAGTTTCTTATTAGATTTGAAAATTTAATTCATAAAAATCTAGATGCTAGATCTCTCTCGTGCATTAACAAGAAGTTATCTATGAATGCTAAGACTCTCCCCCATTTCAATAAGAAATCTGATCAAAGCTCCAATGACTAAATATAAAATTAGCATTCTTCATCCTTAGACCACACTATGATTGAATTCTTCACTAGCTCAAACACCTTATCCCCCCTTTTAAAAAGTATTCAAATACTCTAAGGTAATTTAAAAAATCTTGTTATCATAAATTTTACTCATTTAAAAATTATGAGTGTATGCATAGCAAAATAGTTAACAAGCAAGACATTTCAAAAAAGAATACGCTTCAATAAATCAATAACGGATGAGTTGAATGTGAACGAGCTACAAATTCATCAAGTCTCAATGACTATAGGAACTACAACAAGACTCTGTCACACACAAACTACAAAGTGCATCAAGATTTTAGGCTTGATATAGTGCATGTCCCATATGCTTTGACAAGGAATTAATCCAGCCAAACTATATATAAAATGCTTAAATTTTAAATCACACACTTTTTCTATTCCATGTAAAATCCCCCAAATCTATAAACTCTTGATTATGACAAGAAAAACTCACTCCACATTAGCCATGTAATGAAAGAAGGTTGTCGTAGTCTACGCAAAATCCAATAGACCAATTAAATTCTTTAATATAGACACTTGGTATTGAACAAAATGATAATTCTTTCAAAAATATCCATAATACAAAACTATTAAATAGGAAACATGCATAATAAGAAACTCCATCTGCTCGGGAATCCTTCAAAATCAACAAATATTAATGATAAGGCATAGAGATGTGATAGAAACATCATAAAGAAATGAAGTTCCCCCAAAATCAAACATATAAACTAATTGGTAAACAAATAAATTTTCTCTCCCATAAAATCATATATTTCCTTTCAAATTAAACATATCAAACACTAATCAAAATACACCCCCCCCCCCCCCCCCCCCCAAATCAATAAATTTCTCTCCCTTTTGTCACGAAAAAGATAGACAAGTTCATGAAGAGTATATTATCAAAACAACATAGAAACATGGTAATATCAGCAGGTACAAGAATGCTAAACATACTGAAATGAAATTTGAAGTACCAGAAAGAAAGTTGACAAGTACCAAAACATGGGAGCCATTCTCACGGGGTTAATATGGGACCTTGCGAACAAAAGTAGGTAGATATTTTGGAAAACCAACACAAAGAAGCCATGCGAGGTGGGTCAAAATGGACCCGTGCACATGCTTTGAAGATGTACACTCCAAAAAAATTATAAAACTAACAAAATTTCTAACTCTCCAACTCTGAAAATACTTTTAGAAATATCTTTTTTTCAAATAACACTAACCAAACTATCAACCCATGCAAAGAAAAATGCTTAAAAACTAAAGATCAAAGAATGATCAATAACATAACTAAAATAGTGAATTATACATAAAACATAATAGAAAATCTCAAAACTAATAATTCATGAAAATCTTATATTTTCACATGAAATAGAATGCAGAATCACTTGAGATTTGTCAAATCTTAATTATGTACATATGCCGAGCAACTTAAACACATTCAATTCACATTTTAAACACAATGAAAGTATGAGATTAATCATTCAGGACTTCATGTTCATATGAATGGAAGAATATAAAAATCGACAACAATAGTATTTATTAACACATTAGCAAATTTATAGAAAAAATACAATCCGATCATGAGTTTAACTTCTAAGAATAACTCCATGTGAAACGTATGGAATGTAAAAAATCTCTAAACGCGTTGATACCAATTTGAGAATGCTTGGATGGTTGGAATAAGCACAAGTTCAATATTTTTATGTCTTTTCAATTTTAATGATTAAACCTTTAAAGAAAATTTACTCAATCAAACTTAGCACCAAATAAACCTTTCTTGAGAAAATCGATTTACCAAATTTTATCTTTTTACCCTAAACATGCATCTAGGTGATAGCAGATAAATTAAACAAACCAAAACACCAGAAACTGATGTACAAAAAAAACACTAAAGGAAAAAAACCTCGGACGACCCAATCACACAATCATTATGATATGAAAATTACAAAGGAAGAAAACATTTCTTACTCATCCACCCAATACCCACAAGCCTTGACGCCTCTTCTTCTATTTAGTAGCTCCTCCACAGTGCAATGTAGGAGTCCACCTACACAGGTTCACAGCACACGAGTCCACACATACCTCGGTATCTGTCGACAACTGTCAATGATTCAAAACATATAATCCACTTCTTTTTCACCGCAATCAGCACATACGAAGTCCATCGCACGAGAACATTCTTCTAATTCTGGAAGAAATAAACAAGGTGATCAAATAAGATCTCAAAGTAAACAAAAAGTGTGAAACTTTGGAATTAGAACTTTTGAGAATAGGTCTACTTTTCGTTTTCGTCAAAAGTTCTTCATTTGTCAAAAGAAAACTCATTCTCAAAATCATTTTATAGAAAAATCAAGGTGGCGCGTCATTCGAACGATATAAGGTTGTCGTTCAAATGAGATAGATATCTCATTTGAATGAGATTTCATTTCTCTTCTAACGACTTTATGAAAACCAAAACAAAAGGCTTCGTTTGATGTACATTTGAAATAATGCTTCGAACGACCTTGATATGCCATTCGAATAATAGTGAGATGTAACGAATTTTAAAACTCATTCTACAGTAAAATCAGAAAACATATTTCAAAAAATTGAGTTCCAACAGTTGTAAAAATAGAATACCCTTATAAAAACTTTCCAAGGACTAATAAACTATATACCTTCATACCTGTGAGATCCTCGACATATGTGCAAACAAATATGGCACAGTAAACACGACTTAGAATATGCATTCTTTGAATCTTGGTCTCTATGTATTCATCAGACAACGTCATAGGCTCATGGGATCATCAATTGAAAGTCTATCCTGTGACTCAAACATTTTGTTTGGAATTATGCTAATTAGATACAAATTGATTAGATTGGAAATTTGTGCTTACAAATCTCCCCCTTTGGCTATTCCGGGAAAAAATAAAAACAAAAATCATATGGGTTGTCAAGATTTCTAAAAAGACTCATTCCCAAAACCCCCAAAGGAAAAATTACAGAGGCACGACAGACACATAAACATGAGTAACTTTGCTATGCTTGAAAACTTTGTCGTGCAATAAACTCAACCTGTAATCCTGAACACTTGAACTCACCTCCAAATGCAAAGCAAATATAACAAGTATAAATTCGCAAATGTATAAACATCTAACATTATATAAATAATCTCAACCCAGGTAAGATGTCTCCCCCAAGATAAAGATATCCTAATCATGCAAAGGAAAGATACCATTTCTCCCCATTTTTGTTCAGGAATAGCAAAGTAAGATTTCATATACTCCCCAAAATCGAATCCCCCCCTAAGTATGTGATCATAAGATACCAATACTGAAAATACTAAGCAAAGGAATATGGGAATAAATCATGCAACGATGTAAAGTGTGACAATCACGCAACATGGAAAATTAAGCACAAATAATCTAAAAGATCAAGAAAAAGATAAATATGGACAGTATGTAAACTGCAAAGACTCAAAGCCCAATACCATATATAGTATATGCAAAATATATCACATAAAACCTGATGCGCATATATAGGTACAAATGACCACAAAACACGACACAAAATGCATAAGCTTTATACACTAGCATAGTATCAATGTGTCTAAACATGTGGGATGAAATGAATGGGTGTGAACTAGTAACAAAAGAATTATAACCTAAAAACTCAAATATTTTAAAGAAGTTCTAATTGACCACAAAACTTTATCAAACTAAGCTTTAACCTTAATCGAAAAATAAATTTGAACTTAAAGAACAAAACAAGCACAATGCACACAACCCTAGAGTATTCACGATTCTATAAATCAATAGCGTCATGACAAAATGAGCATAGCTAGGTATCATTGTGCAAATTCATTGATCTTCAACTAAACTTCCCTTAAAAGATAAACATGATCATATATTTTATTCTTCTCTTTTGTTTTGAAGTGATTTCTTTTGAATGATCAAACAAACTAAGTATATAAATTCATAACCAAATGTCCAAGCCACATGGAAATTGCGAAGTGAATTAAATTAAAACACACCAATATGCCTTACTAAATGTTTAAAAGTAAAGTACACAAAAACCAAAAATCTTTTTGTACTTTTCAAAAATTTTATCAAAATGAAATCTTTTTGTATTTTTAAAATATGACTCAACAAAAGACAAATATAATACAAAAAGTATACACGTACCTTATCACTAAAAATGTTATATCGTGTAGCAAAGCTAATGTATGGCAAAACAAATCATGCAAACAATCATCTATAAGATATAGCAAGTGTGACATCATTTGCAAGCATGTGGGAATTAACCAACCTAACATTTAACGTCTCCAAAACTGATTTCCTAACCAAACAGGTGTATACATAACTCGACGGGTTATGGGAACCGATGGGACACTAACTTAAATATCCTAGGACCTCTTTTGAGATAATAAGAAAAACACTTAAGGTGATCTTTCCTACCATAATGTGAACACGTGTAAACGTGAGGAATGTTACCTATGGGTTAACCTTTTCTAACGAACTTGAATTTGGTTCACCCTCTAAAACAAAGTGTGATTTCGTCTTTAATAATGGAAATATTATAACAAGACGAGCCTTTACCATTACTATCATCACTACTCGAGTCTTTTAAATTATCTTTTAACTTCAAAATTTTAGACTCAAGCAAACAATTAAACTCTTCTAATTTTAAGGATTCCTTTTTCATATTTTCAATAATTCCTAGAAGGTTATCTCGCTCCCCCTTAATGAAAGAAAACTTAACCCTAAGAGTTTTCTCACATGCCTTATAATCATCAATCAAATTATATTTATCCTCATTGGAACAAACACAAACCCTAGAATTTTTAACGCCCTCTACTTCTTTCTCCAAAATAAGGACTATATTCTCACTCTCTTCCTTGAACGATTTTAAAGATTTAAAGTCATCAAACAATGCAACAAACTTCTCATGAATGATATCACTTTGACTTTGAAACGTTTGCAAATATTCAATAGCATTTTTATAATGAGAATTTTCTTCTTTAAGAATTTCAATTCTTTGTACAAATTTCACATTCAAGAGATTTAACTTTTCAGCATGGTCAAGAAGCTTATCAAACTCATCTCGATTATAGATGGCGTTATTACTAAGGAAATACATTGAGAAAAAAGTAGACGAGAGAAAAACAAAACAACCATCCAAAATTTTTGCAAATAAGGATTTACAAAGTAACTAAGTGCAACCCACTCTCATACCAATTTTTGAAAACAAAGGTATTAGAGGGGAAAACTTTTTAAAAAATTAGTTTTAATCGACAACTCTGAGCAACCTGATCTGATACCAATTTGAAAACGTAGGGAAGGTAATAATGCTCTAAAAACTCTGTTACCAATTTAAGAATGCCTGGATGGTTTGAATAAACACAAGTTCAATATTTTTATGTTTTTCCAATTTTAATGATTGAACCTTTAAAAAAAATTACCCAATTAAATTTAGCACCCAAGAGTGCGCGTGCATTCAAATGAATTAATTATTTAATTAAATTCCAATTCCAGACCCAAAAATTTTTTAACTCTTGCAAATAAACATGATTGAAAAAATTAATCTAAGCATGCAAGACAGTCACAAATGAGGAAAAAATCCCCGAAAGGGAAAAACCATTTATTTAACTATAATTTTGTAACTCAAACTTACACGGATTATAATGAAATAATTGGACACACAATTACCCGCAGGTGTCGGTCGACGTCGTGAGGAATGGAACAATGGCATCAGCTCCACAAGAACCCTCAGTTCCATTTCAGCAAAGATCCATACCAAGCGAGCCAAATTCAGCACCATAAAATTTCAGCAAAATATATCTTCCACAAAACAATTCATAAAAAGTAATTGGGATTATGAATTCGTTAGACAAAAGCTTTTGGACCAAGAAGAACACGTACTATAAAAAATGATCGAACAAACAATTTTTCTTTTCTGAAAGTGTTCTGCCAAAACTTTTATTCTCACCTTTTAAAACTGAACGAGTTGTTCATTATATAGGGATGATTTGGAAATCAGATAATCATTGGAAATTTGATGGAGGTGTGTGAAAAGATTTGCCTTATAGGCATAAAATAAGGGAGCAATGCCGTGTATATAAAAAACTTATTTGCCATCATCGGCATAAAAAAGAACGAAGGCTTCTTTTTTTCTTTTAATCAATCATTGGCACAAAACAAAAGAAGGAACCTTTATCAGCTTGCATAGGCACGCGTGGAAGCAAGGGGAAATGTTCTTAAGAGAATTTCCATGCTAGTCGCAAATCAATGCCCCTCTTTCTTTTGGTAAGCCTTAGCCGCATGGCAAGGCAGTGTTTTAAAACCAAGATTCCCCCCCCCCCCTTTTTATACTTCTCCTACTGTACGAAAGGATGCTTTTTATATAAAACCAAAACTCCTTTTTCCTTTAACAAAAAATGGCTTTTATGAAATCATTTGCCAAACAAAAAAAAAACTTTTTTTTCAATTTTATATTTAAAAAAATTCTAACCTTTAAAAATAATCCCAATAATTTAAATATAAAATGCATATGGAACTAAAACATATTTTTACCAAAATTATCCCGTTGGAGCTTGAATGTTGAAGTGCACTTGTAATTCGGATCCGGAGATTATAGATAATGGTTTCCTCATTCTTTGATGACTTGTAGCAGTATACGACATAATTAAATGTTACGGACAATGTCCTTACAATTCTCCCCCTATGTCTATGCCGGTACAAAATAACAAATACGAATTATTAATCACAAGAATGACCTATACAACTCTATCCTCCCAAGACAATCAAGAAAAGATAAAATGACAAGTCTTCAAACTTTCAAACTTTGCTTCAGCAATCAATTTTTCAAAACTCCAAGCTTTTCTCATCAGGGGGTGCAACAATTTGATCTAAAATATTCATACCTACACACATGAGATAAAGCAATAACCTCGTGACATATTGAGTTTGAAATGATATAAAAATAATCAATGTTAGTACAATAAAATCTCCCCCATACTAAAACTCCCCCATAATATCATAATTCATTCTCCCCCTTTTTATTTATCCGAAATAGATAAGGAAAAGAACAAATCTCATAAAGCAAATTCGGGTGTCACGATAAACAGGCAAACAAACTATTTTTGAATTTTTTAAATTTTTCACACAAAATATACAACAAAGAATCACACCATTAAAGAATACAAAAACAACCAAGTCGAGGATAGCGTAAATGTAGGGGTGTGATAAAATTTGGTAGGAAAATCAATGCATACAAACATGACATATGTGCATGATGAATATCGGATACTCCTAAAGAATGAACTCAACATCTTCCTTAGGTGTAAAAAGGTGGTAATATGAAACATTAACTCAATCCAATCAACAAATCAAGACTCAAAGTGATTTTCACACCAATAACTTCCAAAATGTTTTAATGCTTTTTCAGGACTTTCAAGGAAGTGAAAACCCGTTTAAATTATCCAACCCAACTCCCTCAGATTTATATTTTGAATAGAGGTGATCTAAATTCTCAAACTTTGGAGAATTGATGGTGAAACCTAATGGCCCATATTTTGCATGTATTGCTTTTTATTGCCTTTAACTTTTTTCGAACTCTTTTAACCTCTTTGGACCTCGGATAATAAAATTTCTCAATTTTTAGGTCCGATTTAACGGTGGCTTAGTATACGCAAAGGCAAAATGAACCTTTCGCAACCCTTTTTTGTTTTTAAAATACCACACAGTCTCACCAAACGGTATTTAAATGCATTCCAATCTTGTCAAGTTTTATCGCATAAGGTACGTTGTATAGACATAATTTAGATGGAAACACTCAAGCCAATATTTGATATACAAGTACAATAATCAAATAAAGTCGTGCATGTGTGCAATAAAGGAGATATGAGTCAAACATGTAGAACGATATCACTAATCACATCTCAAAGATTCCAAACAATGTAAAGCACATGGATGCAATGATGTACTGTCTCAAATCACTATCAAACAGTCACGTGGAATAAATGAAATGAAATTTTTTACTCGGATATCTTAAATTCTCATCCATAAAAGGTGCACATAAAATACAAAAATCTTTTTGTTCTTTTCTAAAATTTTTATAAAAAGAAAATCTTTTTGGATTTTTCAAAACCTATAAAAGAAGCAAAAATCATAATACAGATGATACAAACTAGCAATAGGAAGCATATGATATGAACATGACAAAGCATCCTATCCTAGACACGGACCAACCCCTCAGTCAATTGTGCAAATCCCCAAATATTTCCTAAGACTCTCAAATCTAAGGGCATCTAAAGGTTTCGTGAAAATATCGGCCAACTGACGGTCGGTGGGTACGAAACTCAGGGACACGACTTTCTCCTCAATTAACTGACGTATAAAGTGCTCGCGTATCCTGATGTGTTTTATGTGTGAATGATGGACTGGATTGCGAGATATGTGTATCGCGCTTGTGTTATCACAGGAAATGGTCATGGTGTCCTGTGAAATCCCATAATCCTCCAACATTTGCTTCATCCACAAGAGTTGCGTCCAACAACTCCCGGCGGCTATGTACTCAGCCTCCGCAGTGGACAAAGAGATGGAGTTTTGCTTCTTGCTCATCCAGGAGACAAGAGCAGAACTAAAATAAAAACACCCACCAGAAGTGCTCTTATAAGCATCTACATCCCCGGTCCAATCGATATCCGAATAGGCGGACAAACGGTCATCGGTATCAAAGGAATACCAAATACTGTATGATAGAGCCCCACTCACGTATTTGATAATACGTTTTAGAGCGAGCAAATGTGACTCTTTCGTGGATGCCTGATATCGCGCACAAACTCCAACACTAAAGGCTATATCGGTACGACTGGCAGTCAAGTAGGGAAGACTACCTATCATACTCCGATACAAGGTTTGCTCTACGTCCTTACCTAAAGTGTCCTTACTAAGCTTGATATAAGTACTCATAGGTGTACGTGCATGCTTAGCGGAGTCTAAACCAAATTTCTTCACTAGGTCTCTAGTATACTTGGATTGGTAGATGAACATTCCATCCGCTAGCTGACGAACCTGGAGACCAAGGAAGAAAGTAAGCTCACCTACCATGCTCATCTCAAACTCACTTTTCATCTCCTCCTCAAAGTGGTGAGCATACTGGTAGCACATGGAAACAAAGACTATGTCATCCACATAGACCTGGGCAACCAAAATAGCACCATCATCTCTCCTGACAAACAACGTCATATCAACTCCCCCTCTCTTGAAGCCACGGGCTAAGAGATAGGAAGTAAGCCTCTCGTACCAAGCACGGGGTGCTTGATCAAACCATACAAGGCTTTCCTCAGATAGTTGACGTGATCCGGGTGCTTAGGGTCTTCAAAACCTTTTGGTTATTCCACGTAAACCTCCTCCTGTAGAATTCCATTTAGGAAGGCACTCTTAACATTAATCTGATATAGCTTGAAATGCAGATGACATGCAATTATGAGTAGTAGGCGGACAGACTCAAGCCTCGCAATAGGAGTAAATGTCTCCCTAAAGTCTACACCCTCTATCTATGTGTAGCCTTGAGCGACCAACCTATCCTTATTTCTAATTATGGTACCATTTTCATCCATTTTATTCTTGAAAATCCACTTGGTACCTATCACATTTGTTTCACTAGGTCGGGGGAAAAGTTCCCAGACATTGTTCTTTTTAAACAGAAGCAACTTATCCTGCATAACAGATATCTAGTGTTCATTCTTGAGTGCTTCTTTATGATTCTTGGGCTCGATTGTCGACATGTAGCAAAAATGAGTAACAAAATTCTCTGACTGAGCACGAGTCTTGACCCCAAAGGTGGGATCGCCTACAATGGTGAAAAGGTCATGACTCTTGTGAACCCAAGCAGGTGTGTCCCCTAACATAGGAGTAGGGTCCACAGGGTGTGTGTGAGGGATAAGTAAATCGCTTCCAGAAAAGTCCTCATCCTCATACTGAAGGCTAGGATCAACAAACGCCAGAGGTTCTTCATCTTTCATGGTGACGTTTATTGACTCCGTAACCTTTGAGATACTCAGGTTGAAAACCCTATATGCTCTACTGTTTGATGAATATCCAAGAAAAAATCCCTCATCGCTTTGGGAGTCAAACTTTCCTAATTACTCTTTATCCCGTAGGATGTAGCATATACTCCCAAAGACCCAGAAATATGCAAGGTTAGGTTTCTTTCCAGTCCACAATTCATTAGGCATTTTAAGTGTGTGTGGACGTAGGTAAACCCTTTTCACCGTGTGGCATACGGTAGCACCGCCTCTGCCCAAAATCTCCTACCAACCTTACCACCCAAAAGCATAGATCTTGCCATTTCCTGAATCGTTTGATTTTTCCTCTCAACATTCCCATTTTGCTGAGGAGTCCTTACGGCCAAAAATTCAAGTTTAATCCCAAGGCTATCACAGTAAAGATCTACCTTTGCTTCTGTAAATTCAGTGTCGTTGTTACTACGTAACCTGTTAATAGTGACTCCGTGTTAGTTTTGCAGGACACGACACTTGGTCGTTAAAAACTCTACAGCATCTGATTTCTCTCTCAGAAAACCAACAATCGAATATATGGAGAAATCATCCACCATCACGAGGATATACCTCTTACTACCCAAACTCTCAGTACGAGTAGGACCCATAAGATCCATGTGAATCAGCTCAAGCACATGAGAGGTGGTAATGGAATGCAACTTCCTATGGGGACTACGAACTTGTTTACCCAACTGATAGGGTCTACAAACCGCGGAAGTTATTTTTCCAAGAGATGGCAAGCCACGTACTGGGTCCTTTTTAATAAGATGATCTAAATCTCTAAAGTTCACTTGACCTAGACGTTGATGCCATAGATCCATAGGAGAGATCGTGCCACTGTTGCAGACAAATGAGGACTTAGGTATAATCCCATGGCAGTTATCATCAGTCCTCACCCTTTGCAATAATAGTTTACCGGTTTGATCATAGACATTACACTCATTCCGGTCAAATTTTATCACAAAGTCAGCATCATACAGCTAGCTAATACTGAGTAAATTAGCTTTCAAACCTTTTATGTATAGCACATTCTCTAGCTTAGGAAATCCAGGTATCTTTACGGTCCCTCGTCCTACTATGCTAGATTTTCTCCCATCTCCAAATGTGACCTTGCCTTCCTTTTGATCCTCGAGGGAGGTAAAGAATGATACGTCACCAGTCATGTGTCTGGAGCAGCCACTGTCAAAATACCATTGGGAGGTATTATGTGCTTTGAGAGCAAAATGAACAACAAGGGCTTTTTCATCTTTCTTAGGTACCCAATAAGTGGTGACCTTTTGTTTCCCCTTGTTGTTGGTTTTAGCCGGGATGCGGGAATCATTCACTGACGGTAAAGACATCAGTCAAAATTCCTCTATCAAACTCTGTGATATGGTAGCTAAAAACTCAACACGCTCTCTCAGACTGGTAAAATCATCAGAACGATGTGGTGGAGCATAAGTACGTGAAGTCTGACCCAAACTATAGCAATACTCTCTCAAGTGGCCTTTTCTTTTACAGTACGTACAAAAGAACATAATTTTAAGCAGACCTTGATTTGCTTTTCTCGATCAAACACTTCTCTTGGGGTTTGATGGGTGGCCATATGGAGTAGTCGTAAACTTAGGGACTGGTCCAAGTGAAATCTGAGAGGTATAAGCACCATCAAAACCAATTCCCGACCTTTCACCAAATCCCAAGGCGGGGGCGAGGAGCATATTTCCCATCTTACTAGATCTATCCTCGATTTAAACCTTGACTTCTCGTGCTCTCTCAAGATAATGAGTGAGCTGGGCAACAAGAGCTTCCAGAATCTTTTGAGCCTCTTCGAATGCACAGAGGTTTCTTATCAGATTAGCCACTTGTTTAATCAAGTCCCCTTTTTCTTTCTCAAAACTCTTCTCTCTCTCATCACAAACTAACTCTCTTTCTCTCAAGGCAGTGCTAAAAGACGACTCTCTCTCTCTCTAGTCTCTCCTAATTCTTTTTAACGGCAACGATCCTAAGAGCTAACGCTTTGTTACGCTTTTTAGTTTTGAATGATTCTTCAAATAAATCGGTGTAGGCGCGTCTAAGATCACTCTCGCTCTCACTTCCAGCATCCTCTCCCTAACTCTCATTACTGTCAAGGTGTCCATGTGAGGTGGCATCATCATTGTCGCGAGATATACTGGGAGAGCCTCCATAACAAGCCATGAATGTAGTGAAGTTGCATTCATGCGGTGATTCATCTCCAGAATGCACCGACTCGACCTCATTGTCATCACTCAATGTGGCATTTAGGACAGCTTTACCCTTGCATTGATGCTTCAACCTAGTGGCACACTCAAAAGCCTTATGACCCCTACCATCTCATTCATAGCATCTCTCTTCATCTCTCTTGGGGGTAACCTTTTTATCTTTTTCATCTTTCTTGCCATATTTATTCTTCTAAAAATTCTTTTTTTCTTTAACATTGCCATTTTTTAACATGAAATTTTTTGAAATTTTGGGAAAAAAGAACCAAGTTGTCTAAATCAAATTCTCCCTCGATATCAAATATTTCTCTCTCTCTCTGTTTAGATGCCTCTTTCCTTTTAAGGGACCCCTCACCCTTTCTAGCCTGGGCTTTAAGTGTAATTCCCTTATCTTTCAATTTAACAGACTTAGCAAGCATGTCAATTTCAAAGGTTTGTAAGTCTCCTACAAGTTCTTCCAATTTTAGCGTGTTTAAATTACCCATAGAATTCAGCACAGTGACTTTAGGGATAAAACGCATAGGCAGTGATATAAGAATCTTTTTAACAAATCTAGCATTAGGAATGAGTTCACCAGGATTAAAGCTATTATTAATAATATCTAATAACCTATCATAAAATTCATCAAAACATTCAGTCTCAAGCATGGTGATAGTCTCAAATTGTGTTATTAAATTTTACAGTTTAGACTCTTTCACAGCATTAGTTCCTTCATGGGTAAGTTGCAAAACATCTCATGCCTCTTTTGACGTGGTGTACACTATTATCCGTTGAAACTCGTCAGGTGTGACGGATTCGGAAGTAGCACTTAAACCCTTAGAATTAAAAGATGACCATTTAAATTCCTCTTCAGTCCATGTAGTGATAGATTTTAAATTAGTCACGTTATTAACAGTGACGGAGGAAGGAGTATACCCCTTTTCAACCAAAATCCAGACTCGTTCATCAATGGATTTTAATCTAGACCTCATGCGGGCTTTCCAGTAAACATAGTTTGTCCCGTCAAAAACTGGCATTTATTATATTACTTGTCAATTGAACACGCTCTTTTCCAAAAATCAAAATTTTTTTTTGAAATTGATATCTTAGAAAATTTTTGCGGAAAATTACACGGTATAATTGTGTAATTGGCTCTGATACCAATTTGAGAGTGCGCGTGCGTTCAAATGACTTAATTATTTGATTAAATTCCAATTCCAGACCCAATAATTTTTTAATTCTGGCAAATAAACATGATTGAAAAATTAATCTAAGCATGCAAGACAGTCACAAATTAGGAAAAAATCCCCGAATGGGCAAAACCATTTATTTCACTATAATTTTGTAACTCAAACTTACACGGATTACAATGAAATAATTATGACACACAATTACCCGCAGGCAATCAGCCGATGTCGTCAGGAATGGAACCACCGGCATCAGCTCCACAAGAACACTCAGTTCTATTTCAGCAAAGATCCATACCAAGCGGACCAAATTCAGCACCATAAAATTTCAGCAAAATATATCTTCCACAAAACAATTCATAAAAAAGTAATTGGGATTATGAATTCGTTGGACAAAACCTTTTGGACCAAGAAGAACACGTACTATAAAAAATGATCGAACAAACAATTTTTCTTTTCTTAAAGTGTTCTGCCAAAAATTTTATTCTCACCTTTCAAAACTGAACGAGTTGTTCATTATATAAGGATGATTTGGAAATCAGATAATCATCGGAAATTTGATGGAGGCGTGTGAAAAGATTTGCCTTATAGGAGTAAAATAAGGGAGCAGTGTCGGTGTATATAAAAAACTTATTTTCCATCATCAGCATAAAAAAGAACGACGGCTTTTTTTTTTTCTTTTAATCAATCATTGGCATAAAACAAAAGAAGGCACCTTTTATCAGCTGCATAGGCGTGCGTGGTAGCGAGGGGAAAGGTTCTTATAAGAATTTCCATGACAATAATGCCAATCATTGGCAAATCAATGCCCCTCTTTCTTTTGGTCAGCCTTAGCCGCGTGCAAGGTAGTATCTTAAAACCAAGATCCCCCCCCCCCCTTTTTATACTTCTCCTACTGTACGAAAGGATGCTTTTTATATAAACCAAAACTCCTTTTTCCGTTAATAAAAAATGGCTTTTATGAAATCATTTGTTTGCCAACAAAAAAAAACTTTTGTTTAAATTTTTATATTTAAAAAAATTCTAACCTTTTAAAAATAATCCCAATACTTTAAATATAAAATGCAAATGGAACATAAATATAATTTTTCCAAAATTATCCAGTTGGAGCTTGAATGTTGAAGTGCACTTGTAATTCGGATCCGGAGTTTCTAGATAATGGCTTCCTCATTCTTTGACGACGTGTAGCGGTATACGACATAATTAAATATGACGGACAATGTCCTTATATCACCAATTTAACCTTTCTTATGAAAATCGATTTACCAAATTTTATCCTTTTACCCTTAACATGCATCTAGGTGATAACCAAATCAAAACCCAAGATGCCGATGTAAGAGAAGCCACTAAGGGAAAAAACCTCGAACAGCCCATCCAGAGAATCACTATGATACAAAAATTACAAAGGAAGAATACAGTCTACTTAATGACTCGATCCCCACAAGCCTTGACGCTATTCTTATCTTTAACTTCTCCTCTACAGTGCAACGTAGGAGTCCACCTATGCAAGGCCTACATTACACGGAGTCCACGCGTACTTCAATATCCACCGATATAACTCGGCATTCGTATGCAATTTAGAACCACGAAATCCATCGCTTCTTCACAACAATCAATACGTACGGAGTCCACCACACAAAAATGTTCTTCTAATGGTGGAAGAAATGAACAAGGTGCCCAAATACGATCTCAAGCTATATTGTAGACACCACATTCCAAGAACCCCTAAGTCTCTCCTTAGGTCCCTAGTACCTCCCCATTTCACTACCAACCCCTAGTTCATACTTCGAATACTGATGGCCCATTAAGCACTCCCAGACTCCGTTTAACTCCGATCAAAACTAGATTCAGAGAGAAAGCTCAATGAATCTTTGAAGGGCTCTGAATCTCCTTTCCAATAGTCCTCCTCGTGCACTAATCGACATAATGGTTCGGATGAACGGATAATTTTACTACAAAAATCAATCTAGAGGCCACCGGATGCTCTCGGGCCCCAATTTGCTCCCAATCAACTTCACCGTCGGAGAAAAAGCTCTTTGAATATTTGAAAGGCACTGAACCCTTCTACAACGGTCCACCCAATGACTAAAACAACATAACCATTCAAACGAATGATCTGTTTTCCATTCAAAAATTGATCCGGAGGCCACCGGGCGCTCTCCGGGATCCATTTGACCAATGTCAACTCTTCAGATCAAACTAGAATGAATTAATCCTCGAAGGGAACCAAATACCCTTTCCAACGGTCTTCCCCCATGCACGATTCTGACTTACGGTATGGACAAATGACCCGTTTTAACTCCGAAAGGCCACGGCTCTTTCAGACCCCGGTTGACAAAAGTTAACGTTTTGAACCGAGTGAATCTCTTTGGAATGTTGAATTGCATCACCTAGCCTTTCTAATGGTCCAACTCGTGCACGATTTGCGACTTACCGTTCGGACAAACGATCCATTTCTATCTGACAATCTCCCGTCCAAAGGATCGACGTGCATTTTCGAGCCAACATTTGACCCAAAGTCGACTCCCGAACTCGGGAGTGGTCTAAAGGAATCTTAAAGGTATTGAATTACCTTTCTAACAATATTCCCCATTCACGATTTGGATCAATGAATTTCATTCTACAACCGTTTTTCCAAAAACATCGACATGAGACTGCCAATTGGCAGGTCCATTTCCCCTGCCTATCGGTAGTGTGCCAAGGTTTACCTGTCAATTGGAAAGTCTGAGACCATGTCGATCGTCACCATCCCTGAACCTATAAATAGAGGGCATGACCTCAATACCAAAGCACACCTCGTATCCATCAGCATTAATGATCTCAACAACATTCTATTGCAATCAATGGAGTTTTTCATGTGAAATTCCATTCAATCTTAAAGTCACATCCTTTTCACACCCAATTTGGCAAAAAAAAATCATTATTCTCATCCAACATTCATATCAAGATTCAAGGGAGTTCATCCAAGATCCATAACAAGCTTCAATTCTCTAAAGAAGGCCTAAATCCTTCCCTCTCTCTTTAAATTTCTTGTTCTTGCATTAATTACATTAAATTCATAATCTAGTTTTGCCTTAGTTCATACACATTAACATCTCACCTTTTTATTAGTTATATTGCACATACTTTATTTTCTATAAAAAAACCAAACAAATAAAAAGAGGGTTACACCCCATAAGTTCCAAACGGGATTATCCATCACACTTTTCAAAACTAAAGCACAATTTCTACACAAACACATAATAAAATCCCATTCGAATCTATGGGATAAACCCCACCCTCATGATGCATACGAACTACATGGACTTTGATGCTTTTATAAGTTATGTAGGCGACCCAAGACTCGAGTCTAATTTTATAGTTTTCTAATTTTCCCATTTGCATATATGTATCCTTTTGATTTTACCTTAATATATATTATATTTGTCATCCTTATTAGCGCTTTATCCAACACATATTATCGTTTCATCATAACGATCATATCATGATAAATGCATAAATCGTATTATCTATATGTTATTTTGGGAACATTCCTATGGATAACCTCACTCTATCTCTTCCATGGTATGAGTTGGGCGACTCCAATCTCCATTATATATACATGCACACACTTCGCGGAGAAATAAAGGAAAATAATAACACAAGCCCATGATAGATAGAAAGGGCGGGATGTGTGCCTAACACCTTCCCATTCCGTAACATAGCCCCCGATCCTTCAAACTATTGGTTTCATAAGCATCGGTTTGTCTTTGATGTTGCTCTCTCGAGAGGCGACATGTTCTTTTGCCTGTTTTGTGCGAAATAGGCTAGCAACTCCATCTCTTTACATTCACCCCACACCGATAATGGTTGAAGATCCCCTAAAGAGTAGTATGGTTCTTGACCTTTTCTCCCCTCCTTTTTCCCCCGCCCCGTGGAAGAGAGTGAGGATAGGACCAATTCGGGATTGCCACTATAGCGACTCCATTGGGGAATATTTTCATAAGAGGGCTGGACTCTGTTTACATGGGTTTTTTATCTTTCTTATGTGCATATGCACCTATCTTATGTTCCCTCTTTTCTCCTCTATTATTTCTTGCACATATATACCTCATGTTTATATCACTACTCACTCACACACTTGTAGAAATTCTCCATATACACTTCACACTACGTGCACCTACGATTATTTATATCCACATGTTGCACACACCACTTAGAATATCCATGCTTAGGTGTCACTAACACACACATCCACTTATCATACTTATATATATCCATGCTCACTCACACTTGTCACACACCACTTGTAGTTGATCCCGACTTAGGTTCACTATCACACACTCACTTGTAAATAGTCTCACTCTCACATATCCATGCTTAGTGTAATCTTCATGCTCCATGTTAGATTTAATTTTTATACTTGTGCATTCTTCCCTATCAGTATAGTGTTCATGATTCCGAATAAAGACACTCTCTTCATAATATGCAAATCAAGAATCATGCATTTTTTCACACTACATCACCAAAGAGCATGGGTATTGACCAAAGTTGGTCCCATAACTGGGGGGTCACTTTGTGATGGGCACTGGTCTGGAAGTTCGCAGTTAGCCTAAGCGATATGACTCTCACCTTGCATTGGCCAACTACCTTCGACGTATATCCCCTCCCCCCCCCCCCCCCCCCCCCCCCGCGCATCATACCATTTGACCGAAGTGATGACGGGAGGTATTTCGCAGAGAACTCGTTCACGTATGTCGATTAAATCTAATTCTCTCTCACATGTACTCTCCCCACGAGGTATATAGTGAGGCAATTCATGTACACTCAGGTATATCAACTGGCTTGTCCACACGTGCCGATTGGCCTCAAAATAAAATGTATATCCCGGAATTCATGCCAAATGGGGGAACCCTTCCAATTAACCCAACAACTGCATACTCTTATATAGGATTCAGACCTAGGGCACTCATATTTAGTTTGCCGATTTCTACCCAAAAATCTGCGGAAATGACGGGTCAACACGCTGCTCAAATTTTCATGCGATTTCGTCTTATTTAAAACAGAACCTTATCCATGAGCCTCAAAACAACACCAACCATATTTTTACATATTTTTTAAAAGCAATTTTCCCAGGTCGGGTCCCGTTCGACAATTCTTTTTGCATTTAGATAAAACTAATACAAGTGAGAACATAATAAATATAATAATAATCATGGTGAGGCCCTTTCCTCGTTTTCCCTCTTTCTTTATCTAATTGTGGAAAAACATTTTTCCCACTTTTATAAAAAATACCAAATAATTTTTCCTTCCTTTTACCATAAATCTTTTTCCTTCTTTTTATCCAAAAATATTTTTCCTCCCCGTAGGTCCCCAAAATATAACCTTTTCTTTTGCGGAATTAAGTTAAGGATGAATGCAAAACAACTTTCTCTTTTTGAAAACTCTTTCTCAATTTTATCAAACCAAGTTGTGAAACAAATTAACTTAACTAGATTTTATCTTGATTAATACTAAACACGCATCTAGTGATTAAAGCAAGTAAAATTAAGTAAAGATACTCACAACGTTGGATGTACGAGGAAAAACCCAAAACGGGAAAAAACCTCAGATGGCCCAAGCCAGACAATCACTATGAACAATGGTTTTACAAAGATAGATTAACCTTACTCAACAACTCGATCCCCACAGGTCTTGACGCTCCTTTTGATTTTCTACCGTTCTTCAATAGTGCCCATGCAGAAATTCTGTCTTCCACAATGCTCGTCCACAACACTCGACTCCGCGAATGTCTCAGTGTCCACCGATACGGCTTGATACATCTAGGATGTTGAACACGATGTTCGTCGCTTCTCCACCGCAAAACCAGCAAACGTAAGTTTTAAATGATGAACAAACCCAACTTGGTGTAGCAAGGATCACATAAATATTTGATAATGAAAGCTCGGGTCTTTGCAAACTCTAAGGATGTGTTTAAGCTTCTGAAACTTTAACAAATATATGCAAACAGGTTTCTGGATCGTAAAAACTATTTTTTTAGAATGCACGCACTTTGAGAAAATTGGGAACCTTTATTTATAATAAAATTGAGTCGGTGTCAGAATCTCATTCGAATGACATCAAATGTCATTTAAACGACATCGTCAGATAGAGTTCTTAATTTAAATAGAGTTTTGATTAAAACCAACTCTTATCCAATTCTCATCCGTCCTTATCTGACATAAACGAAGTGTAAAAAATTAAATCTCTTTTAAAAACATTTTTCCTTTATAAATAACATCCTTATTTTTATAAAATTAATTCCGAGTTTCATTAACATTATTCATTCATACCTAAGTGATCTCGGAATGTAATTAAACCTTAAAGATGAGAAATTGCACCAATTAAACCTCAACATGATTGAATCTTTGTTGCTTTACCGCAACGTCTTCAATTAATCTTCGATACGTCATAGACTAGTGGGATTAGACAATAAAAGACTATCTATGACTAAAACATATTTTGTTCGGAGAATAAGTCAAAACTACATTAATACTCAATTGGAAATTTTGTCCCTTACAAATCTCTACCTTTGACTATTTGGGGGCAAAACCAACAGTGAAATGCCTAAGTCGAGTCGGCAAGTCGTATTACGCCTAAAACCCATCCCATAAAACCTAAAATGAAAAATACATCATGAGTACAGGATAAGATTCTTCAACAATAGATCGTAAAGCATGAAACTGTCTCGAATATCTGAATGTGATGTAGTCTTGAAATCTTGAATATCTTTAAGAATACCTATACACATGAAACAGACAAATTCCCAGTGAAGTATGGAGGAACAAATGATATAAACTAAAATGAATACCAATATGTAAACATGACATAAAACTCCCCCTACATCTTAGAGTAACAACCTGAAAAAGTCAAAATCAGGTCAACGAGGATTGTCATTCGAACGAGCCAGGGATGTCGCTCGAACGAGAAGTGACATCGCTCGAACGAAATTGTAAGTCATTTGAACAACATACTCAAAACTTCACAGTATCCCCAGAAAATCAAGAAGTATTGCCCAGAAGAAAAAAAATCAGAAAATTTAAACTAGAAGGGGCTCAAAACTGCGAAACAGTAGGAAAACACTAGTAAAACAAAAAAAACTCAAAAATAAAAAAATATGAGTAACATGCTAACATAGTATTTATGTGCCTAAATATGAACATGGAATGAATGGGGGTGAACTACAAACAAATGAATCACAATTCCAACACATCAAAATGATCAAGAAACTCTAATTAATAGCAATTTATCATCAAACTTTATTATATCCATGTGTGATAATTAAGGTGTGAATTTAATGAACTAAACAAACATCAAGCACATGAATCCAGAATATTTGAAGATTCTACAAACAATAGCGTCATGACACGGATTTTCAACGTTTGGATTCTTTGTGCAAACCTGTTTAAATTTTTTAATCCATCCAAACTCCCTAAAAAATATATCAAATTTTTCTTTGGAATGAACTAAACTAATTTGGCCCATCTTTGGCATATGATTCTTTTTATTGCCTTATGCATTTTTTTCGGACTCTTTTAAATAGTGGCTTTCAAAATGAGTCAATTTTACACTCTCGCAGCCCTTTCTCGTACACTCATCATATTTTTAAATTAAAATACTCACGGGTAAACGGTGATTACATGCACACTTTCTCCAAAAGTCTACTTACGCATATACGACAAAATTGAGATAAGAACGTCTCACCAAACTCAAATATGCAAGAGTAGTCAAACATCCATATAAACTCATGCATGTGTGCAAAGATGGCATATATACAAAGTTGAATCAAAATGCATATCAACTTCGAAACATCCCCATAATGCAATGGTTAAGATCATTCTAATCATCGACAATAATGACCAAATGTCCTAGCCACATGGATAATGGAAGGAAGGGGGTCCAAGCACACCAATATGCCACATCAAACATGTTAAGTCGTGACACAAAAACAAAAACCTAAAATATTTTTGGCTTTTTCAAAATATTTTGACTCAAATAAAATAAAATGTTTTTGTGTTTTTCTCAAAAATTTTCAAAACCAAAAATCTTTTTGTATTTTTCAAATAAGATGCAATAAATGGAAAAAATATAATACAAAATGATAAACATGGTAACATACTCAACCTTTAGATTTAGCATGGGAAGAATCAAGTGCAGCCAAATGAGAACCATGAAGTTTTATTCCTAAAGCTACCAAATTCAACTTCTTAACCCAAGTAGGTGTGTAACGATGCGTGGGGGTGGGGGAATCGAGGAAACTTTATTCCTAAACTTCCTAAACTTACGAGGAGCACTCCTAAGGTCATAGCAAAACTTTTTAAGGTGACCTTTCCTTCCACAAAACGTGCAAGTGTAGCGATGGTATGGAAAGTGACCTATATGTGGACCTTTTCTAACGTTCCTATGTGGCCCTCTCACACGTGCGGGGGGAATGGGAACAACACAATCATCAAATCAAATACCACCCCTAATTCTCTTAATTTGGATGGTGCCTAGCATCCTATCCAACTTCTCACTTCTAGCCTCCAAGTCAAACATAACTCTAGACGATTCTCTCAATTTCCCCTCTAACTCTTTAATCCTAGACTCGAGTAGATGCCTAGACTCCTCAAACTCTAACACCTCCTTTTTCAAAGCCTCTACAAAACCTCTAAGGGTGTCTCTGTCTTTCTCGGCGTACTCTAGCTTCTCCTATGCCCTAAGATCCTCAATCAACACATCATTATTTTCTATGGCATGCTCTTTCAACTTAGCTTGAAATTTCGAGTTTTCCTTTTTTCACCTTCATCGTCTCCTCAAACAACTCTTGAAATGCAACTTGCAACTCTCCTATGTCGATCTCCTCATCCTCGCTCTCATCACCCTCACCCTCTCGAGAAGCACTCTTAACAGCCTTGGAAGTGTCATGCACATGAGTATCCTCGTGGGAAGATACATCGTCGTCGCCCACTTGACGTGCCATAAACGCAACAAGGCTACGCTCAATGGGGTAATCCTCTCCCTCTTCCGGTTCACTATCACTTAAGGTGGCGTTGTATTCTATCGGTTTCTTTCCTTCTTTCTTAAGTCTTGTGGGACACTCCTTAACTTTGTGATCATACCCCTCACACCCGAAACATCTATCAGACTCATCTCTCTTAGGTTTCTCACTATTATCCTTAGGTGTGGAGTCTCCCTTGTTCTTGAGTTTCTCAAAATTTTTGGCATCTTTTGATTGCATATTAATTTGAAGAAATTTCTTCAATTTTCTTTCCAACAAGACAACATCCTCAAAGTCAGAATCGGAGTAGACATTCAAAACTTTAGTCTCCCCTTCCAGGGATTTCAAAGCAATACCCTTTTCTTTCTTAGGCACTTGCTTGGAGGTAAACATATCAAGTTCATAGGTTTGTAAGTCACCTACGATCTCTTCTAGTTTCGACGAGTCAAGCATACCAATACACCAAAACTGGCGATTGGTCACGGCCAAAATCCCTGACCAAAGCTGTGGGTCGCGGACTTGGGCCGTGACCATTTCTGGCGTGACCATTTTCGTCAATTTTCGTGGGTCGCGGGGTAATTGAAAATTTGAGCGGGGTACAAGATGAGCGGGGTAATTGAAAATTTGAGACGAGCTGTATTGTCAATTTTCGTCAATAGGCTGTGTCTTTTTCACAGTTTGGGGAACAAGATGAGAGGGGTAATTGAAAATTTGAGACGAGCTGTATTGTTTTAGGTTTAACACTAGTCACGGCTTAGAGCCGTGACCCATCCACCGCGACCCATTAATGAAGCTCAGTGGGAGGTATACCGCCTATTGGTCACGGTCTATAGCCGTGACCCATAACAAGAAATGGTCACGGCCCATAGCCGTGACCCTCAATCTGTGATGCGCGACCTTTTTTTATCAACCCTAATGCTTGAATGAGGGATGGTCACGGCCCATAGCCGTGACCCACACCCAGAAATGGTCACGGCCCTAAGCCGTGACCCTCAATGTGTGTACTCTCTTCTTCATCATGCCATGGGTCACGGACTTGGGCCGTGACCCATCCGCGACCAAGCTTAGAGGGAATTTTGGCGCGAGTTTGGCGCCAAGATGGTCACGACTTGGTCACGCCCCAAGTCCGCGACCACCGTGGTCACGGATTTGGGTCGTGACCACTTCGAGAGCATCGATAATTTAGTGTGATAATAAATATGGTCATGCCGAATATTGAGTGGGTCACGGCCCAAGTCCGCGACCAGCTGGTCGCGGACTTGGGCCGTGACCCACTGGGCGTGACCATTCGCAGGATTTGGTGTAGTGTACCAAGGGAATTCATAACAGTCACTTTAGTATCATACCTACTAGACAATGATCGTAAAATTTTCTTAATCACTCGGTTATTGGGAATATTGTCACCTAGGTTAAATGCCGAATTAATAATAGTAGAAAACTTGGTGTAAAATTCATCAAACGTCTCACTCTCTAACATTTTAATCGTCTCAAACTGCGTAGTGAGATTTTGCAACTTAGACTCCCTAACCGTGCTCGTGCCCTCATGAGTGAGTGCTAGTGTATCCCAAGCTTCTTTAGAAGTTTCACAAGTCATGATACGATTATAATCTTCAGGTGTGATATGTGAGGAAAGAGCGTGCATACCTTTAGAGTTATACTGTGCAAGCCTATGTTCAGTCTCAATCCATGACTCAACGGGTTTCAAACTAGTGACCTCACCTTCTCGTGTGATAGGTGGTGACCAAACTTTTTCAACAGCTAACCCGACACGCTCATCAATGGATTTTAAGGCATTTTTCATACGCATTTTCCCATAAGCATAGTTAGTGCCATAAAAAACAGGAGTGCAAAAACTATCATAATTTCCAAAATTCATCCTTACAAGCAACAGGGATCAAACACAATAAAAATGTATTTCTAGCTCTGATACCAATTTGTAGGTTCCCAAAATATAACTTTTTCTTTTGCGGAATTAAGTTAAGGATGAATGCAAAACAACTTTCTCTTTTTGAAAACTCTTTTACAATTTTATCAAACCAAGTTGTAAAATAAATTAACTTAACCAGATATTATCTTGATTAATCCTAAACATGCATCTAGTGATTAAATAAAGTAAAGTTAAGTAAAGATACTCACAACACCGCATGTACGAGGAAAAACCCAAAACAGGAAAAAAACTCGGATGGCCCAAGCCAGACAATCACTATGAACAATGGTTTTACAAAGACAGATTAGCCTTACTCAATGACTCGATCCCCATGGGTCTTGACTTTCCTTCTAATCTTATACCGTTCTTCAACAGTCCCCATATAGAAATTTTGTCTTTCATGATGCTCGTCCACAACATTCGACTCCACGAATGTTTTGGTGTCCACTAATACGGCTTGATACGCCTACGATGTTGAACACGATGTCCGTCACTTCTCCACCGCAAAACCATCAATCACAAATGTTCAATGATGAACGAACTTAACTTAGTGCATAAAGGATCACATAAACATTTGATAATGAAGGCTCGGATCTTTGCAAACTCTAAGGATGTGTTTAAGCTTCTGAAACCTTAAAAAACATGTGCAAACAGGTTTCTGGATCGTAAAAACTATTTTTCCAGAATGCACACACTTCGAGAAAACTGGACACCTCTATTTATAATAAAATTGAGTCGGTGTTAGAATCTCGTTCGAACGGGAATCCACATCGTTCGACCGATTGTGGATCTCGCTCGAACGACATCAAATGTCGTTTAAACAACGTCGTTAGATAGAGTTCTTAATTTAAATAGAGTTTTAATTAAAACCAACTCTTATCCAATTCTCATCTGTCCTTATCTAACATAAACGAAGTGTAAACAATTAAACCTCTTTTAAAAACATTTTTCCTTTAAAAATAACATCGTTATTTTTATAAAATGAATTCCGAATTTCATTAACATTGTGCATACATACCTAAGTGATCTCGGAATGCAATTAAACCTTGAAATGAGAAATTGCACCAATTAAACTTTGGCATGATTGAATGTTTGTAGCTTTGCCGCAACATCTTCAATTAATATTTGTTACATCATACACTCGTGGGATCAGACAATAAAAGACTATCTATGACTCAAACATGTTTTGTTCCGAGAGTAAGTCAAAACTACATTAAGACTCAATTGGAAATTTAGTCCTTACACTCCCTTTTTCCAAAAACATTTTGACTTCATCTTTTCTGAAAAAAATCAAAGATACTTTCCTTCCTTTTAAAAAATAACAGTTTTCCTCCATTTGTCTTTAAAAAATAAATTTAAATTATTCTCTTTCTTAGGTCGATCGCAAACCCGACCCTTGGCTTCATAACTAATTAGCTTCGATCTTCCGTCGAACCACCCCAATGCTCCAATAGTTCCCTCGCTACTTCCTCTGAGTTCGAAATTCATCTTAATCTGTTTACCATGGGGGAAACAAACCAACTACCGAATGAGCAGCCAAATTTGATGACGGTCCTAGCCCAACTCACTGCCAAGATTGATAAACTTAAAATCGAGGTTCATGAGATGCAACAAAATCGGGTCCTTATTTCTGAAGAGACCGAGGTCCTCTTCCCTCTCGCGATGGGTCCGTCCACACCTGAGCCAATTTGGGTCCCTAAGGAATATCAACACGCTCCAAGTGTTCCTCCTGTTAATGGGCCACTACCAGCACATCTCCCTATATCAAATCTTGCCCAGCTAGGGTCTAACCTACGTGTAACTGTTAAGACGATGGAGGAAGAATTGAATAGGGTCAAGTAAGACCTCAAGATATTGACCAAGTCCAAATATCTAGAAACTACATGGATTACACTCACATGTCTCCCTATCCTAAAGCAAGGCAGTCGAAAAAGTTTAGCATACCCAACATCGAGAAGTTCAGGGGTAATGGACCCCCAATTGTTCATCTCCACAGTTACCACATAGCCATGACTCTCCTAGGTGTCTCCAGGGAAATAATGGCCCAAATATTCCAACAGACTTTGAAGGACAACGCTCCCCGCAGGTTCTTATCTCTCGAGGAATCCAGTATCCGCAGTTGGGAGGATGTTGCCCCAAATTCATGTCACAATACAAGTACTACGAAGAGTTGGCAGTCACCCATCGTGAATTATAACTACTCAAACAGAATCCTGAGGAATCAGTCAGTAACTTCATAGTAAGGTGGAGAGAGAAAGTAGTCACCATGACTAATTGGCCTTCCAAAGAAGAGCAAGTCAGCATAAAAACTTCTTACCTGATGCCCAAGAGACAATGGGAGGACAAAACTACCTTCATTTTTTAGCCCTACGAGAAGTAAGAGTAGAGAACGAATAAGGTCTTGCCAAAAAATAATTTAAACCGAAGAAAGTGTCTGGACAGTTCGCTCCCAGAAAATATGAAAAGCCTACTGCAATATCGCAGTTTCAACCGTCAATAACATCTCTCAGCCTGCCACTCCGTGGGCACTAGAAAGCCTCCCTAACCAAGTAAAAAATTAATACATCGAGCTTCACTCTCCCCTCTTAAAAAATTACCAGTCCCTTTTAGGATAAAATCTTATCAAGCCATTGTACCCTCATCCATTACCAAACCCATTTCCCAAAAATTTCAAACCAGAGGCCCATTTTGACCTTTGTCAAACAGTCGACAATACCACCGATCAGTGTTTCCACCTCCAAAATGTAATCCAAGGTCTCATTGATTGAAGTTTCATTGCCCCACCAGCCAATACCATGTCAAACAGTACCCACAATCCACTCCCAAATCATACAAATTCCATTTTCCTAGAAGAAGAACCAAAATTTAATCCATCTACCCAGATCGTACCAAGTAAATCACCCATCATACCCATATATTCCAATAAACCCCTTTAAGTTTGCCCATATTTTTAACACCCCATATTTTTAATTGATTTAAATAATTGTGTGATTAATTATCTTGTTGGATTAATTGAACTAAAATGTGAGAATTTAATTGTTAATTAATCCGGATTAAAATAATTATTAACTAGCATGCCAAGGGTTAATACTTATTGTTGTGAACTATTAAATATTACTGTATGACATGTAATATGGAATTATGATATTTGATAAATTGTCGGAAGTGAGAAATACGACAGTTTGGTAATTTAAGTCTGACGCGCGTGTGAGTCGTGTCGGGACTGATTTGATTGGGATAAAAAGAAAAATTATTTTTAGTATCTCGTATGGTCATTTCGAGTGCTCCGTTGAGTCCAGGAGGGTCGAGATAGTCAAAAAAGTATATCCGGGGGTTTAGTTTGGATCTCGGGGCAATTTTAGACCTAACCGGTGTCCCGAGAGGGCATTATAGTAAATTGTATTTTTGGGTTTAATTAATGGACAGAAATTGGGAGTTATTTTATCAGACATGAAAATTCATTTAGGGTTGGGAGACACCAAAAGGAAAGAACGGCCATAGAGGGTGTGAGGGAGAACCAAATTCCAAGAGGGAAGGCCAAATTATCCTCACCTTGCACAACCGTGACCACCAATGCGTAGATCGAGAATAGAGGAAAGCATCTATACAAACATCACCAAAGGATTCAGACCTTCGATTTAAGGTAAGTGTTTATTACTTGATTTCTTTTATCAATAATCATACTCATGTTAGAGTAGGTGAAATTAATCACGATTTACATGTTAATTGGGTGAAAATTGGAGATTTAAATTATGATTAAGGACCGGGTTAATTAGTGGGTAAAATTTTTGCATGTATGTAGAGGATTAATCACGAAATTGAATTATATTTTGATGAAAGAATCTGGGTGGAATAGTTTATTTGATTAAAAATTTAGAAACTAGGGTTCATATGAATTAATTTGGGGATCTAATATAATTATAATGACATATGATGAATTAATGATCCTAGGATGTTAGGAATGATTTATAACCTATTAGGTGTTGATGGGTATTAATGATGCGGCATTGGGTGTTGAATCCTAGAGGTTTTTAAGTTCATAAATGGTGGAAAAACACAGAATTCTGGGAAAGAAGACGAGCAGTGACATCTCGCGGGATCTCGCGCGAAGTCGTTCAAGCGAGATTGCATCTCGCCTGAAGTCGGTCGAGCAGCACGTGGCAGTCGTTCGAACGACATGCCTTCTGGTTCGTGCGACAGGGTGAATCTTTAGTAATTTTCTTAGAGTCCAGTCTTGAGTTTACCGGTTTATTATAGCGAGAGAAACTTCCAGATAGTAAATTTAAAAGGGACATAATTTTTGGAAAGTATGTGCGAATTAATACTTTAATTATTCGGTATCGAGAATGTACCTTGGAGGTTACGAGAGAAATAGTAATCTAAATATTTATACTATACGTAGTGTTGAGAGTAAAATACGTATGAGAAGTATATATGTAGGTTAGAGAAATACCTATAAATTATAATTGGATGTGTGTATACCTATTGTGTGATATTAATGCTAAGAGCACTAATGGGTGATAACCCGGGGGTGCTAGAATCTTACAGTTAAGGGCACTAATGAGTGATAACTTGAGGGTGTATAAATTCCATTATTAAGTGTACTAATGGGTGATAACCCGGGGGTACAAGGATAATTATTGTTAGGAGCACTAATGGGTGATAATCCGGGGATGCTGGATTATTATCGATAGGCGCATTAATGGTTGCTAACCCGGGGATGCAAGATTTTATTTATAGGTGCATTAATGGGTGTTAACCCAGGGATGCAAGATTCTCTTGATAGGCGCACTAATGGGTGATAACCCGGGGGTGCTGGATTATTATTGATAGGTGCATTAATGGGTGCTAACCTAGGGATGCAGGATTTTCTTCATAGGTGCACTAATGGGTCTTAGCCCGGGGGTGCAGGATTAGTATGTATATATGTGTATAGGGATGATGTGACTATATATATGAACTTGTGAATATTTCTACTAGGTGAAATTAGTAGACTTGGTAATAATAATAATCATTACATTGCACTTAGTGGTCTTAACCTAAGAGTGCAGGATTAGTGTATATATATAGGGATGATGAGACTATATATCTGCATGAGTGTAGTTGGGTAACTTTCTACTTTGTGAGACTAGTAGATAAAATGGAAATTAGAAATGAAATAATCTTAGTAAATAAAAGATTAATCATTCAAATGGTGATTAATGAAAGTTAGTATGTGAGATAAACTATTTGAATAGCGTATTATATGGGCGATACGGGAATACTACTAGTGAGAATAGTTAGTATTAGTATGGTCTCTGACTAGTTAGACAGGGTGGTGTAACAAGGGGGAGATTAGATGTACATTAGGCATGCACAATAGATGAGAAGTGAGAAACTCATGTGAGAGTTCGATAACTAACATGCGTATAAGACTTGTTTTAAGAACCAGTTTTAAATACTTGCTAAATCATTTTTAAGCCTTGGGCTCTGACCCATTTCTTGTATCTCTTCTCTCTTTTGCTATAAATATATATATATTATATCAAGTACTCAACCACAGGGGTACCAGATTTAGTGATTTGGGTTGCTTGACGTGCTGCAGCTGTTGTGGAAGCTGTAGGTCCTTGCAGTAGATGCATCTATCCTTCCCATTCAGTTTCATCTAGACTTCTTATCTAGGGCATGTGTTGCCCACTTCTGTTTCCTTCATCAGAGATATTGTATTCAGTTTAGTTTATGGTTTGGAGTTTTGAACTAGGAGTTTTAACCAATCTTATTAATTTTAGTACTTAATTCATGTTCAGTATTTATTATATTCCTGTGTGTGGTGAATGGTTTATATTTCAAGATTAAATGAAAATGGATTTACTTGGTTTTACTAAAATTGGAAATGTTTTGACACCTAGCATAATTTCATATTAGGTGATTAATATGTTAAAAAGTTTTCCGACAGTGATGCTAAGAATGAAACAACCGAACATTTTGTTTTAAATTGGTACAGTACTGATCACCCTTTATTTAATTCGGCGGGCTGACACAGGTGGTATTAGATAGGGGTGGCAATTCGTGTGCGTCGTGTCGTGTTCGGGTCGTGTCATGTCGGGTTCGTGTCAAGTATTAATCAACCCTAACCCGACCCATTTAGGTAATCGTGTCAGATGAGCAAACACTAACCCGACCTATTTATTATTGTGTCGTGTTCGGGTTGACCCGCATAACCCATTAAGTAAAATATAAAATAATTTTTTCTTCTCTCTTAACAAATCATACCAATCATAGGCCTACAATAACTTAAATTTAATTAATTTCAACTTCTTTCAACACATAAATAATTTATCATCCGATTCTCCATGAATTTTATAGAATGCCTATCAAGATATATAAATTATCTAATATATTCTCCATAAAATATGAGTTAAACGGGTCTATTCGTGTCATTTTCGAGTTATACGTGTTTGACACTAACCCAACCCGTTTATTATTCGTGTTGGCGAGTCATGTTATATTCGGGTTCGTGTCAAGAATTGTCAACCCTAACCCGCTAACTTCGTGTCGGGTTATCGTGTCGTGTCAAAAATTGCCACCCCTAGTATTAGAGCATCAGGTTCTAGTGTCCTTAGGATCTATGTGGCTTATTACGTTTCAATGTATTGTTCTTTGACATAGAGCCTTATGATAGTATTGTTGTGTTCCCTTACGTATGCGACTTACGTTCTCCTGCTATGAATTATAATAGATGTGACTCATTATACGAAATTTTGTGTGATTCGAACACCGAATATTTTAGGACGACCAGCGAGGGCTGTAAGAAGAACTGCGGGAGAAAATGCTCAATAGAAGACATAGAGTAATCGAGAAAGAGTGATCGTGACAAAAGTCACCATGAGTATTACTTAAGTAAGAGATAGTAAAATCATCACTCGAGAACTATGGGTTCCCAGGAAACAATCATAGATTATGGTGGAGTGATTTCAGGACCACCTAGCATAGTCGATAAGGGGGAAATCAAAGGGACTCTTTTGAAAACCCATCGGTGAAGATGCAGAGAAGAAAATGAGAAAGTGTAACAGACCAGCGGAAGTAGAAAATTTAAAGGCAATGGTGTAGAGTGGGGTGTGACGACACTCAGAATTAAATTTGGAGTTAAAAGCTATAGCTCTTAGGAGCATCATGTAGTGACTAGAGGCAATCACCATATATGAAGAAGTGTGTTTGAAATTTAGAGAGAAATTTGGGTATGATTTGACCACGAGGTCTTCCATTCGATGTGGTAACAAAATGCGAGTGAAATTTTGATGTTTAGCACAATGGGTAAGATAGAAACCGATCGTGAGAGAAAGGTTAAATTGCATAATAACTTAGTAACTAGCATAGGGGCATAAATTATCCAAAGGGATTATAGTTGATGAAGAACCCGTGAGTAGAATACAAGCATAAATGGGAAATCTAGCTAGGATGATTAATGTTGATGTCATCAAGGTTATACATCGACTAGTTATTGCGTTCTTACTAAAAGAAGTGAGCCAGAAAGGTTAGAGAATCTGGTCGAAAAGCAAAACTGAACTTAGCAGTGTTAGTGAAACCCCACATGAGATTATACCCAATAGGGAACACGGTTAGATGATTTTAGGTTGATTAACTTCCTATAAAGTGATGATGAAGTCCATCAGGGCCGTGGAGGCCAACCATAGTTTTGAAATGCAAGTGTAGCCAGCAAGTTAAGACTACTCAGTCCGAGAGAAGGACATTTCCAAAAAGGTCAGTGGGACCAGTGACGGGGAAATGGTTCGTGAAGTTTTCCTTATGTGAAGGAAGTAGAACTACAAGTGTTGAAGGTGTCCACAATTGATAAGTGAGACCGAAAAGATTAAAAATGGTAAACCATGCCAGTTAGGCATAACAACTAGAAGAGTGAGACTTCCAGCTAAGGAATTTGGGGTCAAGAGAATTAGGCCCAGGAAATTTATAACCTGGGAGTGATGGGTTCAGGCTGGACCATTAGAGTCCTCATTAATAGTAGCATACAGTATGTTACGAGGCCCGAGATGTAAATGGGAGTTCAGTAAAGCCATAATTGACGCCTAGAGATTTTGGGCCAACGTTTCAATAATGGACGTGAAACCCACATTATGGAGTAAATTGTCCATGATGAGAGGGAACCACTATAGGATGAAATCCTAGGATGTATGACGATTGCAGATGTTCATGGGTCGTGATGGAAGCCACGTGCTGAGACCCTGTGATTTGGCGAGACTGGTGAGGTTTTGCTTCTTCCTTGTGAGTAAAGGATAGATTCTAGTGACATGGGTGTGCCACAACTTTTATGTAAATTGGAAACCCTAAACTTCGCGTGCGGGTTGAGTTTAGTGGGAACGTTAGTTTTAACAGTCTTGTCACAAATGTATTTCTCGTTGTTAGCGGGGCATTTTGATGATTGCGCGTGAGTGAACCGGGTGGGTCCTAAGAATATATTTTCTTGTTATAATTTACTACTGCATTGAGTTAGCTTTAGTAGAGTTTATTATGGTAATGTGTAGTGATTAATTACTGTATGGTTAAACGATAGTAAAAAAAATGTGTAGTGATATGACTGTCATGCCGGATACTCCGGGAGGAGAAATCTTTATTTTGTGCAGCGCCACCTGAAATAGGGTTGGGCCCAGACATATGAATATATGAAAATTTTCATGGTATTATAGACCTCAACGAGTATGTTGTCTAGTTATATGTAATTCCAGTGTGCAGGAATTTATTTTACTGAGGAGACCCAGGATGCATTGTGTTCTTCTTCGAGCAGAGAGATAGGGCTCATTGTATATATATAGTGAGAGCGCCATGCTTCATGTTATGTTAGGGACATGAGAGTGTATGAGCAAACTCTTATGTCAATATACATAGATTATAGAGAGGTACAAAGTATGGATTGAGGGCCTTACGAACCTCGACAACCGACTAGGTTAGATAGTAGTGTATCGGGGGGTTCCTTGTTTGGATTTTTCTTTGCGAGACATCCCACGCATGAAACTAGCAAACATCGGGAGTTGGAGAGAAGTTTGGTCGATAGTACATATGTTTTGTATGTTGGTTATTTTACCTATAGGAGAATATAATTGAGAGTTGATAATTCTTTTATGACTTAAGGCCAATAGAGTCGCCTAGTCTTAGTATCATTCTGAATAGAGCAGTGATACCATTGAAGGATTGATTAAGTTTTGACTAGTGGGGTGGTTGAGTGCACCCTTACCACATCAGCATACCGAGTGTGCAAGAATTGAGGTAAGAAAATTTTATATCATTTGTATAATGATGCACGAGGCATAGGGTGTATGGGCTCCCTAGGGGATTGAATCAAACGGTGGAATATGATTATCTTGTAAATTCGATAACATGTAGTCAGGTAAGTCGAAGATAAGTCCGTAAGATTTGTTAGAGATTTATGTTTTAAAATAAACTGAGATTTTTGAGCGGGAAAAGAGACTTGTGTCACACGGTATGACAAAGTCACACGTATCACAATTATAAGTACATTCAAGAGAGTATAAAATGTATCAGGATACAAATAACAGTGGTAATGGGTTTAATGTAGAGTAATTTTCAAAGTTAGTCTTGTAGTGGGTCACCTGACTGCTAGAAAAAGGGCGGACAATTCGAAACCAGTAGGGGCTCCTTCCACTAGAGAATGTAAGAGTATCCCCAAGGATCTTCTCATGTAGATGAGATGGTGGGATTATAGGTACTAAAATGCGATTGAGTACGGCCTAATACCTACAGAGGGATGGGCAGGACAAGCGGTCTAATCGGGTGCGGGAGATAAAATTTTATGTGGACCCTGAGATCTTAGAGGAGGCTGGAGCAGTACTTTCCACTAGTGGAGTTTGTGTCCAAATAACTCCTATAAGTTCACATTTGGGCAGAGTGCCAGTAGAAGTATGGCACGGTAAACTTTTAATTTGTCCTAGTTGGAGTTAAAGGTGGGGGACTAATTATGATTACAAATGTCGGAGAAGAATCGATATTATCGTATATATTGTGTGTGAAATATATATTACACAACCAATTTAATTGTATGAATGACACGAGATGAAGTCGTATGTGTATGAAAAGAGGATAAATCTACTAAGGTGCAAATAGTAGAAGGCTAGATAGTGAATATCTAAAATAAAGTTTAAGTAGTGAAACTTAAGTGGAAAGGCTTGGGCACCAATCTATATGACAGGTCAACCTAGAGTTTAAAACAAACATATGTGAAGTGTTTATTATTAAGGGTATTCGATAGCGTACTATATGGGTGGTACGGAGTAGCTTACTTGTGAGCGCAAGGATGCGATGCGTAATATTTTTACCGCATTGTCTGTACCTAGTATACTTTTTCTGAATTTCGGGACGAAATTCCGTTGTAAGGGGGGGAAGTATGTAACACCCCGTACTTTTAGTTGATTTAAATAATTATGTGATTAATTATTTTGTTGTATTAATTGACCTAAAATGTGAAAATTTAATTGTTAATTAATCCGGATTAAAATAATTATTAACTAACATGCCAAGGGTTAATACTTATTGTTGTGAACTATTAAATATTACTGTATGACATGTAATATGGAATTATGATATTTGATAAATTGTCGGAAGTGAGAAATACGACAGTTTGGTAATTTAAGTCTGACGCGCGTGTGAGTCGTGTCGGGACTGATTTGATTGGGATAAAAAGAAAAATTATTTTTAGTATCTCGTATGGTCATTTCGAGTGCTCCGTTGAGTCCAGGAGGGTCGAGATAGTCAAAAAAGTATATCCGGGGGTTTAGTTTGGATCTCGGGGCAATTTTAGACCTAACCGGTGTCCCGAGAGGGCATTATAGTAAATTGTATTTTTGGGTTTAATTAATGGACGAAAATTGGCAGTTATTTTATCCGACAAGAAAAGTCATTTAGGGTTGTGAGACACATAAAGGAAATAACGAACGTAGAGGGTGTGAGGGAGAACCAAATTTCGAGAGGGAATGCCAAATTATCCTCACCTTGCACAACCGTGACCACCAACGCGTAGATCGAAAAGAGAGGAACGCATCTATACTAACATCACCAAAGGATTCAGACCTTCGATTTAAGGAAAGTGTTTATAACTTGCTTTCTTTTAGCAATAATCATACTCATGTTAGAGTAGGTGAAATTAATCCTGATTTACATGTTAATTGGGTGAAAATTGGAGATTTAAATTATGATTAAGGACTGGGTTAATTAGTGGTTGAAATTTCTTCATGTATGTAGAGGATTAATCACGAAATTGAATTATATTTTGATGAACGAATATGGGTGGATTAGGTTATTTGATTGAAAATTTAGAAACTAGGGTTCATATGAATTAATTTGGGGATTTTATATATTTATGATGATTTATGACGAATTAATGATCCTAGGATGTTAGGAATGATTTATAACCTATTAAGTGTTGAGGGGTATTGATGATACAGCATTGGGTGTTGAATCCTAGAGGTTTTTAGGTTCATAAATGGTGGGAAAACGTAGAATTCTGGGAAAGAAGACGAGCAGTCACATCTCGCGCGATCTCGCGCGAAGTCAGTCGAGCGACACGTGGCAGTCGTTCGAACGGCATGCCTTCTGGTTCGAGCGATAGGGTGAATCTTTGGGAATCTTTTTAGAGTCCAGTCTTGAGTTTATCGATTTATTGGAGCGAGAGAAACTTCCAGATAGTAAATTTAAAAGGGACAGAATTTCTGGAAAGTATGTGCAAATTAATACTTTAATTATTTGGTATCGAGAATGTACCTTGGAGGTTACGAGAGAAATAGTAATCTAAATATTTATACTATACGTAGTGTTGAGACTAAAATACTTATGAGAAGTATATATGTTGGTTAGAGAAAAACCTATAAATTATAATTGGATGTGTGTATACCTATTGTGTGATATTAATGCTAAGAGCACTAATGGGTGATAACCCGGGGGTGCTAGAATCTTACAGTTAAGGGCACTAATGAGTGATAACTTGAGGGTGTATAAATTCCATTATTAAGTGTACTAATGGGTGATAACCCGGGGGTACAAGGATAATTATTGTTAGGAGCACTAATGGGTGATAATCCGGGGATGCTGGATTATTATCGATAGGCGCATTAATGGTTGTTAACCCGGGGATGCAAGATTTTATTTATAGGTGCATTAATGGGTGTTAACCCAGGGATGCAAGATTCTCTTGATAGGCGCACTAATGGGTGATAAACCGGGGGTGTTGGATTATTATTGATAGGTGCATTAATGGGTGCTAACCTAGGGATGCAGGATTTTCTTGATAGGTGCACTAATAGGTCTTAGCCCGGGGGTGCAGGATTAGTACATATATATATATATATATATATATATATGGAACTTGTGAATATTTCTACTATGTGAAATTAGTAGACTGAGTAATAATAATAATAATAATAATAATAATAATAATAATAATAATAATAATAATAATAATAATAATAATAATAATAATAATAATAATAATAATAATAATAATAATAATAATAATAATAATAATAATAATCATTACATTGCACCAAGTGGCCTTAACCTAAGGGTGCAGAATTAGTGTATATATATATAGGGATGAGGAGACTATATAGATGTATGAGTGTACTTGGGTAACTTTCTACATTGTGAGACTAGTAGATAAAATGGAAATGAGAAATGAACTAATCTTAGTAGATAAAAGATTAACCACTACACCAAATCCTGCGAATGGTCACGCCCAGTGGGTCGCAGACTTGGGCCGTGACCAGCTAGTCGCGGACTTGGGCCGTGACCCACTTAATATTTGGCGTGACCATATTTTTTACCACACTAAATTATCCATTCTCTCAAAGTGGTCATGGACTAAATCTCTTACCACAGTGGGTCACGAACTTAGACCGTGACCTGGGCGTGATAAGTTTGGCGCCAAATTTTGCTCCAATATTCCCTCCAAACTGGTCGCGGATGGGTCACGGACTTGGTCCATTACCAAAGACATGACGAAGTAGAAAACATAGACATTGAGGGTCATGACTGGAGGCCGTGACCATTTCTTGGTATGGGTCACGGCTATGGGTCGTGACCATACCTCATTCAAGCAGCATGGAGGGTCACGACTCTTGGTCGTGACTAGGTGCAAGCCAGACTCTTTTATTGGTCGCACGTATGGGGGTCAGGGTCTAGGCCGTGACCAGAGTCAAGTGTTAAAAAAAATGCTGCTATGTCATTTCGTTGCTGTGATTGTTTAGGTTGTCTGGTGCGATTTCGTGGGGATTTATGTTCGATTTGCAAGGGCTCTTGCTAATTCGTGTGGATTTAAGTTGAATTCGTGGGATTTCAGTTAGTTTTCATTTGGATTAACCCCTGGTATGTATTGATTCATTTTGATTTCAGTTGGATTTCGTGATTTGCCCTAATTTATGTGTATGTATGTGTAGATTTATGTTTGTATTTGTGCATGTGTGTGTATGCATAGAATTCTGTTTATATGTGTGTGTATGTATAGATTTATGTGTATATGTATGTTTATGTGTATATGTATGTTTATGTGTGTAACTATGAACAAATAAATTGTTTTTTTATCAATAAACCCTATATTGTATGTGTGTGTATGTATAGATTGTTATGTGTGTGTATGTATAGATTTATGGCAAAAAAAATATTACGGTTTAGTAAACCCTAAATAGTATGTGTGTGTGTGTATAGATTATGTCAATAAACCGTAGATTGTATGTGCGTGTATGTATAAATTATGTCAATAAACCCTAGATTGTATTTTTTTGACAAAATATAATTAAATGGATTTTTAATGAGTAAAAAGATTTATATCCACCTTATCGTGATTTTATTGGGGGTCCATATGCGTGCCATCATATTATATTAGGGGTTATATGCATGTCGTGATTTTTTGCACTACAATATGTGTGTAAGTACTACAATATGTGTGTAAGTACTACAATATGTGTTATAAACAATTATGGCGGGTTGTTGTTGGGATTTCACATATACTTTTAAACTCTCATAACTTTCAAACCTAAACCTTAATAGCAGGACTCGTATTCATGCCCTCGTATACCTTTCTCAGGAAAAATGAGGCACGGTGATAATTACTGTCAACAAGAGTGGGAGAGGTTGCAATTAGACCGCACACATAACTCTTTTATTAGCGTGCGTCATATAGAGGGTACTCCTATTTATAGGTACGAAAATAAAAAGATCGAACAATTTAACTACCTTGTAAATCGTGGATTTGATATCGAACAAGATTACTGGTTCGATCGTATTCTATTTTCTCTTCTAGAAAACTGGGATGACGTTATGCAAAATATATTTCACACACATAATCCCGACATAGCCCTGACCTTGGTTACGTTGTTGGAGAAGGCGAAAAAAAAATTCCACCCGTTATGGATACAACTGCGTACAAAGAGCATTGACATAGACTGTGATGTCTCGCGCCACATGCACGTAAAATTGAATCTTGCCAACAAGTTGAGAAATAGGGGATTCCGAGTTCATGTCACTGACATGTACACATCAATCATAGATATCCTTCCTTCTAGTTGGCCACGTGCAAAAATTCATAGGTTCTACCGAATGGATGGAGATCAGACACATTGAACTTATTCTAAACTCTTACTTTGAAAAGGTATCTATCTATCTATCTATATATATAACTAATTAAGCTTGATTAATTAGTTATAATTTCATATTACTATAATTATTTAGTCACTTATATTTTTTAATTTTTGTAGATAATGTTGAGAGGAAACAACCCAAGGGTACCAAATGCTGAGGTGACACCACAACGAGGTTCACCATGAATTTGCAAAGGAACCGCTCAACGTTCGTCTTGCAATCTCAACCGATGGGTTTAACCCTTTCGATAATTTAAGTACTAGTCAGAGTTATTGGCCAGTTCTTATGGTGCCTTTAAGTCTTCCTCCGATATTATGCATGAGAAAAGAGTTCACATTGTTATCTTTGTTGATACCCGGGCCGAAGGCTCCCAGTGATGATATTGATATATTCTTAGCACCATTAATCTAAGAACTTAAAGAGTTGTGGGATAAAGGCGTGACGGCGTTCGATTCTCATAAGGGTGAAGAGTTCACACTTAAAGCAATGGTGATGTGGGTGATCCACGATCTTCCTGCTTATGGGACCTTGTCCGGTTGTAATGTTCATGGTTATTATGGATGTCCCATATGTGGGGAGGAAACTGAATTCGGTTGGTTAAAACATAGTGGTAAGTTGAGTTACACGGGTCATCGTAGATTTCTGCTGACCAGTCACCCTTTTAGGAACGACAAGTCTAACTTTTTTCTTATCGGTCACGAGCGCAAAACGGCACCTATTCGACTTTCTGGTCAGCAAATTGAGGAGAAGGCGGTGGCTACAATTCGGGGAATAGGTACGTAGGTAAACACCCCCAGTTTGTAAACTTGAAGCGTAAAGTTAGGGAGGATCCGAACGACCCTAGTAAAGCGAAGCCCTGGTCCAAGCGATCAATATTTTTTCATTTACCGTACTGGAAAGATCATCGTGTAAGGCATATAATTGATGTGATGCACACAGAGAAGAATGTTGCAGAACATTTGATAGGAACATGTCTGGGTGGATCTCATTCCAAAGATGGAGAGCGTGCCCGTCGAGATCTACAGGATATGAAAACAAAGAAGAGACTGTGGTTAAAAAATGATCCAACGACAAGAAGAATTTCTATCCCCTCGACTGCTTTCACTTTGACTACTAGTGAGAAGAAGATCCTCTTAGACACGTTGTTCAACTTGAAGACTCCAACCGGTTATTCTGGTAATTTACGTAGGGTAGTAAGCTACCAAGAAAATGACTTGAAACAGTGCAAGTCTAATGACTGGCACGTAATCATCCAATTAATCCCGTTGTTATTTCAGCATTGCTTCTCTGAACACAAAAATCTCTGTCGGGCAATTATGCAAATCAGTTTGTGTTTTACCCTACTTTGTGCAAAAGTGGTAAACAAAAGGCACAATTAAGCTGCTAAATCAACTTTAGCCGAGGCAGTTTGTGTATTAGAGAAATATTTTACTCCATCATTCTTCGATATCAGTATCCACCTTCTTGTGCATTTATGCGATGAAGCTTTATTATGTGGTCCCGTGAGGTATCGTTGGATGTATACTTTTAAGCCTTGATGAAAACCTTCAAATATTATGTAAAGAATACACGGTATATTGGAGGGTCAATTGCTGAAGAATATGTAACGGTGGAATCATCGCTATACGCTAGGGAACATATGCCAAAACAAGGGGTGAGGAGGTTTAATCCTCGTGGAGAACGAGTGATAGAGGAACCTGACAAGTTTGAGGATGAATTATCATTTGGGAACCCTAAAGAGGTGAAACTCACAAACCTACAATACGAGCAAGCAACTCGTCATGTCTTCGAATCGCAAGATGAAGTCCAAGACTGGAGAGAGTGAGTATCTATTGAATTCTTCTTCTTTGATTATATGTATTTTTTATTTTATGATATAAACTCTATAATTTTTTGATAGGAAGTACAAGAACGAAATTATCCAAAATCAAAGGAGAAATTGGACGACAACTGACTTTAGGGCATGGGTGTCAAAAGAGGTACTTTTCACATCTTATGTGTGCGGTTATTTATTCAGGTGTGGTAAAAACATGCCCTAATACAAATTCATTTATAAATGCAGCTTCTAAAAAGAGGTGATGTCTCTTCCAGACTTGCACGCCTAGCAAAAGGTCCTAGTTTTCGTGCGAAAGAGTTTAAGAAATTACGCACCAACGGTTTTAATTTCATATCATATCCATATGAGGAAAAGCTTTTGACGCAAAACAGTGGAATATTAATTTCTGCCTTGACCACTTGTATCGCTAACAAAAGTGATAAAAATCCAAAGAATATGGTGCTAACCTATTATGGAATAATTCAACAAATCCTAAAACTTGATTGCTTGGATTTCACAGAAATCGTATTCTATTGTGATTGGGTAAAGGTGGAGGATACAATGAATGCTTACAAAGTTGATCCCGACTCCAAACCTATTATGGTAGATTTATCAAAGATGAAGACTAAAGACCGCATAGTCGACGAGCCTTTTATTTTTGCCTTTCAGAATGTAAAGAAGGTATTCTACTCGAAGTGCATAAACGATGGCAATTGGTCTACTATTGTGCATGAACCAAAGGGTATGACTACTGAAGTAGACGCATTAAAGGCTCCAAAAGAGTTCCAGTCAGCTCTTGATGACAACCCTAATTTGAAGGATCTTTTAGTTGATTTAGAGGAAGATTGAGTATCAAAATATTATTTTATCCTCATCAATCTTATTTGTATGCTATTATGATATTGACATTGTATTAGCACTTTACATTAATTTATGAATTTCATCTACTTTTAAGTGTAATGTCCTGCTATTTGTGCAAATGGTAGGTGATTTATCGGTTCTTTTGTTTAGAGTAGATATGTTTTCATTTATTTATCTCTATCGTTTGGCTTTAGAGAGCGAAAATCCGAAACAGCCCCCGAACGGCCCCATGAGTGGCACCAACACCTCCCACGGGACCAATGTAACTCGTAGGAACTGACCGCGCAATCACGGGACCCCGGGTTTGAGAATACGACGATAATTTGTATATATGCATATATGCGCATATATGCAGCTTTATATATGCATCTGCATATATGCATATATGCGCATATATGCATCTGCATATATGCGGCATATATGCCATATATGCAGCTGCATATATGCATCTGCATATATGCATATATGCATCTGCATATATGCATATATGCGGCATATATGCAGCTGCATATATGCACATATGCATTTGCGTATATGCATTTGCATATATGCATTTGCATATATGCATTTGCATATATGCATTCTCTATGGATTGGTTTACATATTGAAAGCAAGCGGATCGAGGTTTACATATTGCCTACTTGGATTGGTTTTCATTTATTTTTCAATTTTACATTTTGTATTCGTGGAATAATGTTATCAAATTGTTGTTGATGACTCATTTCACACTATTCAGGTAATTCGTATTAAGGTAATTCCCATTGAGGTCTATGTATTCTTTTGTAATGTAGGTATAGAGCTTGGGGTTCTCTTTTAGGATAGCAGTTGGCAGAAAGAGATATTATAGTGGAATGCATTGATTACAGGTGAACGTCATTTCACATTGTAAATATACTTTCTTAGACAAAATAAATACAGTTGCTTTAATACTCATAGAAATTCCTGACAAAATAAATACAGTTGCTTTACAGGTGAACGTCATTTCTCCTATGATATATTTTATTCAAATAGTGAAATATCCTAATGAGGTAATTTGTAAAAAGTCACAAAGGGTGAAAATGTAAAACAACCTTAAAACGGTCCCGTAAGAGTCACGAACCCCACGCACGGGACTAATATGACTCGTAGGAACCGACCGCGTAGTCACGGGGCTCCCAGTTTGAGTGTATGACGTATATTTGTAAAAAGCTAGACTTAAGCATAAAAACATGCCATCGAAGGGTGAAAACGTAAAATAGCCATAAAACGGTCCGGTAAGAGTCACTAACACCTCGCACAGGATTAATGTAACTCATAGAAGCCGACCGCGTAGTCACGGGGCTCCCAATTAGAGTGTACGACGTAAATTTGCAAAAAAAATAGACTTGATCATAAAAAACATGCCATCGAAGGGTGAAAACCTACAACAAGCACAAAATGGTCCAGTAAGAGTCATGAACACCTCGCATGGGACCAATGTGACTCGTAGGAACCGACCGCATAGTAACGGGGCTTCCGGGTTGAGTGTAAGACATAAATTTGCAAAAAATTAGACTTGAGCATAAAAACATGCCATCGAATGGTGAAAACCTAAAATAGCCACTAAACGGTCCGGTAAGAGTCACGAACACCTCACACGGGACCAATATGACTTGTAGGAACCGACGACATAGTCATGGGGCTCCCGGTTTGAGTGTACGACGTAAATTTGCAAAAAAATAGACTTGCATGCCATCGAAGGGTGAAAACCTAAAACAACCTTAAAACGTCTCGTAAGAGTCACGAACACCTCGCACGGGACCAATGTAACTCGTAGGAACTTACCGCGTAGTCACGGCGCTCCCGGTTGGAGTGTACGACATAAATTTGCAAAAAATTAGACTTAAGCATAAAAGCATGCTATCGAAGGGTGAAAATGTATAAAAGCCACAAAACGGTCCCGTAAGAGTCACGAACACCTCGCACGGGACCAATGTTAATAGTAGGAACCAAACGGGTAGTCACAGGGATCCCGGTTTGAGTATATGGCATAAATTTGCAGAAAGTTAGACTTGAGAATAAAAAAGATGCCATCGAAGGGTGAAAACGTAAAACACCCACAAAACGGTCCCGCAAGAGTCACGAACATCTCACACGGGACCAATGTAAGTCGTAGGAACCGACCGTGTAGTCACGGCGCTCCCAACATGAGTGTACGACATAAATTTGAAAAGGTTAGAATTAAGCATAAAAACATGCCATCGAAGGGTGAAAACATAAAATAAACACAAAATGGTCCCGTAAGAGTCACAAACACCTCGCACGGGACCAATGCGACTCGTAGGAACCGATCACGTAGTCACGGGGCTCCTGGTTTGAGTGTACGACGTAAATTTGCAAAAAGTTTGACTGAAGCATTAAACATGCCATCGAATGGTGAAAACGCAAAACGAACACAAAACGGCCCCGTAAGAGTCACGAACATCTCTCACGAGACCAATGTGAGTCGTAGGAACCGACCGTGCACATATATATATATATATATATATATATATATATATATATATATATATATATATATATATATATATGCAGTGTACTGAGTAGCATACCAGTATATATATATATATATATATATATGCAGGTTCTCAAAGCTGAGATCCATTATGAAGAGAATAAAACTCAGGAACTTTTGGTGGAGCTGAACAAAGTTAAGGCTAAATTAAATGATGCCTTATCATTTGAGGAGTAATTCTAGTTTCAAAAGTTCAAAAGGCAGTGGATAAAAAATGGAGATAGGAAATCTAAATACTATCATTCATTGGTGAATCAACATAGAAGGAATTGATTGATTCATAGAATAAAAAATGAGGACAACAACTTAGAGGAGTCAACTGAAGGAATGTCTAACGTTGTTATTTATTATTTTTAAAATTTATTCACTTCACGTTCTACTGAGTCATTTGAAGTGTTAACTTATATCCCTGCCTTGGTGACTAACCGAATGAATGAAGATATGGAAAGGATTCCTGATGACATAGAAATTTTGGAAGCTCTTAAAAGTATTAATCCAAACAGTGTTGCATGTCTAGATGGTTTCAACAACTCATTCTTTACTCAATGTTAGGGCATTATCAAGAAATATTTAGTGTCAACTATTCAATCCTTATTTCTTAGAGCTGAAATTCCAAAATCCCGGGGAGAGACCCAAAATATGCCTTATTACTAAAATTCCAAACCCCTCCTCTTGCACTGACTTTAGACCAATTAGTCTATGCAATGTTTCCTATAAAATTTTCTAAAAAATCCTCAACTCTAGACTTTCTTCTTTTCTTCTAAGCCTCATTTCCCCATTCGAATTAGGTTTTGTCAAAAATAAAAACATTTAGAAAACATCTTACTTAGTCAGGGAATGATGAAACATCTATGCAAGCCTTTTCATTTTAGCCTCAGAAGCTTTAAATAGAGGTCTTCATAATCTCATGCTAAATGGAAAAATTAAATCCTTCACTTATCCTAGAGGATGTGATTCAATTAGCCATCTTAGTTTTGCAGATGACCTTATCATTTTCACTTAGGGTTCTAAAAGTTATCTAGATATTCTAATGGGTTTTCTAAAGTTATATGAAAAATAATTAGGTCTTTCAATTAATTGCAAAAAGAGTAGCTTCATTATAGGGAACAAAGCAAATAGGAGCCATATTAAAAGTGTTGCAGATCTCACAAACATTAAATAAGAAAAAGGGAGTATTAAAAACATGGCGTTAGAGGGTGAAAACTCAAAACAACCTCCGAACGGCCCCGTGAGAAGAACCAACACCTCCCACGGGACTAATGTAACTCGTAGGAACTGGCAGCGCAGCCCTGGGATTCCCGATTTGAGAATACGACGATAATTTGCATATTCCTAGACTTAGGTTTAAAAACATGGCGTTAGAGGGTGAAAATCCAAAACAACACCCGATTCCCCCCGTGGGTGGTGCCAACACCTCCCACGGGACCAATGTAACTCGTAGGAACTGATCGCGCAGCCACGAGACTCCCGGTTTGAGAATACAACGATAATTTGCATATTTCTAGATTTAAGCAAAACATAGCGTTAGAGGGTGAAAACTCGTAACAACCCTCGAACGTCCCTGTGGGTGGCACCAACACCTCCCACGGGACCAATGTAACTCGTAGGAACTGACCTCGCAGTCGCGTGTCTCCCGGTTTGAGAATACGAAGGTAATTTGCATATATCTAGACTTAGGTTTAAAAATATGGCGTTAGAGGGTAAAAACTCGAAACAACCCCCAAACGGCCCCATGGGTGGCACCAACACCTCCCACGGGACCAATGTAACTCGTAGGAACTGACCCCGCAGCCACGGGTCTCCCGGTTTGAGAATACGATGGTAATTTTCTTATTTCTAGACTTAGGCTTAAAAACATGGCGTTAGAGGGTGAAAACTCGAAACAGCCCCCGAACGTCCCTGTGGGTGGCACCAACACCTCCCACGGGACCAATGTAACTCGTAGGAACTGATCCCACAGCCGTGGGTCTCCCGATTTGAGAATATGACGGTAATTTGCATATTTCTATACTTAGGCTTAAAAACATGGCGTTAGAGGGTGAAAAGTCGAAACAACCCCAGAACGGCCCCGTGGGTGGCACCAACACCTCCCATGGGACTAATGTAACTAGTAGGAACTGACCCCGCAGCCGCGGGTCTCCCGGTTTGAGAATACAACGATAATTTGCATATTTCTAGACTTAGGCTTAAAATCATAGTGTAAGAGGGTGAAAACTCGAAACAGCCCTCGAACGTCCCCGTGGGTGGCACCAACACCTCCCACGGGACCAATGTAACTCATAGGAACTGACCCCCCTCCCGGTTTGAGAATACGACGGTAATTTGCATATTTCTAGACTTAGGCGTAAAAACATGGCGTTAGAGGCTGAAAACCCAAAACAGCCCCCGAACGGCCCCGTGGGTGGCGCCAACATCTCCCACAAGACCAATGTAACTCGTAGGAACTGACTGTGTAGCCGCAAAACTCTCGGTTTGAGAATACGACGATAATTTGCATATTTCTAGATTTAAGAAAAACATAGCGTTAGAGGGTGAAAACTCGAAACAGCCCCCGAACGTCCCCGTGGGTGGCACCAACACCTCCCACATGACCAGTGTAACTCGTAGGAACTGACCTCGCAGCCGCGGGTCTCCCGGTTTGAGAATAAAATGATAATTTTCATATTTCTAAACTTAGGCTTAAAAACATAGCATTAGAGAGTGAAAACTCGAAACAACCCCCAAACGGCCCCATGGGTGGCACCAACACCTCCCAGGGACCAATGTAACTCGTAGGAACTGCCCCCGCAGTCGCGGGTCTCCCAGTTTGAGAATACGACGGAAATTTGCATATTTCTAGACTTAGGCTTAAAAACATGGCGTTAGAGGGTGAAAATCCAAAACAACCCCCGAACGTCCCCGTGGGTGGCACCAACACCTCCTACGGGACCAATGTAACTCGTAGCAACTGACCCCGCAGTCGCGGGTCTCTCAGTTTGAGAATACGACGATAATTTTCATATTTTTAGACTTAGGCTTAAAAACATGGCGTTAGAGGGTGAAAACTCGAAACAACCCCCGAACGGCCCCGTGGGTGGCACCAACACATCCCACGGGACCAATGTATCTCGTAGGAACTGACCCCGTAGCCACGGGTCTCCCGGTTTGAGAATACGATAGTAATTTGCATATATATAGACTTAGGCTTAAAAACATGGCGTTAGAGGGTGAAAACCCAAAATAGCCCACCAACACCTCTCACGGGATCAATGTAACTCATAGGAACTGACCGTGCAGCTGCGAGACTCTCAATTTGAGAATATGATGATAATTTTCATATTTCTAGATTTAAACAAAACATAGCGTTAGAGGGTGAAAACTCGAAACATCCCCCGAACGACCCCGTGGGTGGCACCAACACCTCCCACGGGACCAATGTAACTCGTAGGAACTGACCTCGCAGCCGCAGGTCTCCCGATTTGAGAATATGATGATAATTTGTATATTTCTAGACTTAGGCTTAAAAACATGGCGTTAGAGGGTGAAAACTCGAAACAGCCCGCCGAAAGGCCCCGTGGGTGGCACCAACACCTCCCACGGGACCAATGTAACTCGTAGGAACTGACCCTGCAGCTGCGGGTCTCCTGGTTTGAGAATACGACGGTAATTTGCATATTTCTAGACTTAGGCTTAAAAACATGGCGTTAGAGGGTGAAAACTCGAAACAGCCCCCGAACGTCCCCATGGGTGGCACCAACACCTCCCACGGGACCAATGTAACTCGTAGGAACTGACGCTGCATCCGCGGGTCTCTCGGTTTGAGAATACGACAATAATTTGTATATTTTTAGACTTTGGCTTAAAAACATGGCGTTAGAGGGTGAAAACCCAAAACAACTCACGAACCGCCCCGTGGGTGGCGCCAACACGTCCCACGAGACAAATGTAACTCGTAGGAACTAACCGCGCAGTTGCGAGACTCCCGGTTTGAGAATACGATGATAATTTGCATATTTCTAAATTTAAGTAAAACATAACGTTAGAGGGTGAAAACTCGAAACAACCCCCGAACGGCCCCGTGGGTGGCACTAACACCTCCCACAGGACCAATGTAACTTGTAGGAACTGACCTCGCAGCCGCGAGACTCACGGTTTGAGAATACGATGATAATTTACATATTTCTAGATTTAAGCAAAACATAGCGTTAGAAGGTGAAAACTCGAAACAATCCACGAACGGCCCCGTGGGTGGCACCAACACCTCCCACGGGACCAATGTAACTCGTAGGAACTGATCCCACAGCCGCGGGTCTCCCGGTTTGAGAATACGACGGTAATTTGCATATTTCTAGACTTAGGCTTAAAAACGTGACGTTAGAGGGTGAAAACTCGAAACAGCCCCCGAACGACCCCGTGGGTGGCACCAACACCTCCCACGGGACCAATGTAACTCGTAGGAACTGACCCCGCAGCCGCGGGTCTCAAAACGACGGTAATTTTCATATTTCTACTTGGTTATTGATAATTTTAACACATATATGCAATTTTTCAGCTTGATTAAATTTTTTGTAAAACTATTTGCTTACTGATATATTTTTATGTATCCTATCATTTGTAGGATTTTTGCACGCGGAACAAACAAAGGATGCAATGGTCTACAACATGAATATTGGTTATATGTTGTGGACATTCATGATTTTATTTTATTTTTATTACAGCCGTGCGGGCTTTTATAATTTTATTGTTGAATTTTATGGCCGTGCGGGCTTTATAATAAGTAGGTTTTACATTTACAGGTTTGGAATGTCAAGAAAATCGAGGAAACTGTGCCCAATTTTTTTTTTGGTTTGTGAATTATTAAGACGCTTAATATTTATAAGTTTGTATATATATTTGTATATTAACAACGTTCTCGATTCGCAGTTTGTGATTGGACCCCCAATTTTAGGTGCACTCACAGGACCCCCAATTTTAGGATTGGATCAAAAAAATACATTTTTTTTAAATTATAGTTAAATATGGTGATGAACTTTGTCCATGAACATTGTTATTTTTTTCGTCACGCATAAAAATGGTCGCGGACTTGGGGTGCGACCATTTTTTTATATTTTTGGTCACGGCTATGGGTCACGGCCAAAGTCCGCGACCATTTTTTTCTTTTTTTTCATCACGGTCGTGGGTCACGGACTTAGACCGCGACCAATTTTTTCTTAGTTTTTTGTCACGGTCGTGGGTCGCGGACTTTGGCCGCGACCAATTTGTCACGGTTGTGGGCCACGGCTGAGGGCCGCAACCATTTCTTTTTTATTTTTTTGTCACGGTCGTGGGTTGCGGACTTTGGCGACGACCAATTTGTCACGGTTGTGGGTCACGGCTGAGGGCCGCGACCATTTATTATTATTTTTTTTTTGTCACGGTAGTGGGTCGTGGACTTTGGCCACGACCAATTTGTCACGGTTGTGGGTCACGGATTGGGGTCGCGACCTGTCATGGCATGGGTCACGGCCCAAGTTCGCGACCATCTGCCATGACCCCCTCTCGGCCGTGACCATTTTTTAGTCACGGACTTGGTCCGCGACCCACGAAAATGGTCACTCCCGAAATGGTCACGGCCCAAGTTCGCGACCCACAGTTTTGGTTAGGTATTTTGGCTGTGACCAATCGCCAATTTTGGTAATGAACCATTCAAACAGTGAGTAATGAAAATTAGTATGTGAGATAAACTATTTGAATGCATATTGTATGGGTAATACGAGAATACTACTAGTGAGCATAGTTAGTATTAGTATGGTTTTTGACTAGTTAGAGTGGGTGGTATAACTAGGGGAGATTAGATGTACGTTAGGCGTGCACAATAGATGAGAGGTGAGAAACTCATGTAAGAGTTTGATAACTAACATGCGTATAAGACTTGTTTTAAAATCAGTTTTAAATACTTGCTAAATCATTTTTAAACCTCGGGCTTTGACCCATTTCTTGTATCTCTTCTCTCCTTTGCTATATATATATATATATATTATATCAGGTACTCAGCCACAGGGGTACCAGATTTAGAGATTTGGGGTGCTTGACGTGCTGCAGCTGCTGTGGAAGTTGTAGGTCCTTGCAGTAGACGCATCTATTCTTTCCATTCAGTTTCATCTAGACTTCTTATCTTGTGCATGTGTCGCCCACTTCTGGTTCCTTCATCAGAGATATTGTATTTAGTTTAGTTTATGGTTTGGAGTTTTGAACTAGGAGTTTTACCCAGTCTTATTTATTTCAATACTTAATTTATGTTCAGTATTTATTATATTCCTATGTGTGGTGAATGGTTTATATTTCAAGATTGAATGAAAATGGATTTACATGGTTTTACTAAAATTGGAAATGTGTTGACACCTAGCTTAATTTCATATTAGGTGATTAATATGTTAAAAAGTTTCTCGATATTGGTGCTAAGAATGAACCAACCGAACATTTTGTTTTAAATTGGTACATGACTAATCACCCTTTATTTAATTGGGTGGGTTGTCACAATATTTTCTCCTGCATCCTACCAGTTTTGCCGATCAACCTTTTTCACTCCTTATTAGGGCATGCATCGCTGTCCGTACCCATTCTGGAGGGAAAGATATGGAATTATCAGTAGTGATGAATTATCTTTTAGATTTCGGGTTGAAATTGCCCTCCAAGATGACTATTAACTTCCAGAGATTCAGTGCATTATTCTTGGAAGCTCAAAAATGGGCCCAAAAGTCATACAGTTGGGTGGTACCTCCCGATGAATTCAGTTTAGATGATGCTGTCCAGGTCATAGCAGACTTATTCCAACAGGCTGATGATATTTGTAGTATATATGAGCTACTATATACTTTAAAGCTACAAGGTGACCTGGTTCCTTCACTTGTACATCTCCCCGTTGAGAGGGAGGATCTATATGAAGAGGCCATTGAGGTGGTAGACTGTATTGACTTTTTTTGGGAAGATGATGTCGTTGCCACCAGAATGAGGGGACGAATGAGATGATTCAGATGAAAAATAAAGCCCAGAAAAAATTAGCCCAATAGTTTGCATATGTGGAGTGATATCATTTAAGGAGCTGCTAGGAGAAATCAACAAGGTGGCTAAAAAACTCGAGATTGGTGAGGAAATAGAGTTTCTATTTTCCCCCTCTTCTGTGAACCATATGACCAGGTCACGGAGGCATTACTAAGTTTTGAACCTGTAATCATCTGTGATCGATAAAGGAAAAGGTGTTGAGAATCTCCCTATGCTAGAAATGAACCTCGAGGAGAACAAGATCCTCAATCTGTTGAAGAAAACCCAAGCTAACATCACTCTGTGGAGACTCTTTATGTCTTCCCAGCTGCACCGGAATTCCTTGATCAAACTACTCACCGGACCCATAGTCCTTCCTTTCATCACACTAGAAAAAGGAGTGAATATGGATGGATCTCTAACCTCTACTAGAATGCTCCCTTGTCCGAAGAATAAATCCCTAAAATTGGACCAAACCACAGCTATGCTCTATATATCTTTGTCGAACTCATGGGAAAGACCGTCCCACTTTCGCTTGTCGATAATGGATCAGCTCTTAATATTTTCCCGTTGAGGTCCCTCAATTTCTTGGGACTAAAAGCGAGCGACCTTACTCCAACCTCTATCATGGTGCACACTTATGATAACACTCATCGAAAAGTAATGGGATCCATAAAGCTTAAAATAGGGATCGGCCCAATAAATCTCATTGTTGAATTCCAAGTCATTGACATCCCGACTTATTTCAATATGTTGCTTAGGTGACCATAGTATTAAGGGTGTGTCTTCTTCCTTTCATCAGAAACTGATGTTCTTCACCAATGAGCAGATCATCACCATCTTGAACGACGACGACAATGTTAAGAATGCAAGCACTATAAATCGAGTATTTAAAATACAACATGGGTAAAATGATATCCTTTTGTCAGGTTTTCGAGTCGAATGAATTCTACTCCCAACAGGGGACGATTTGAAATATAGGGTTTATCCATAATATAACCCTCATGGCGATGTCAATATGATCCAGATGTTCAAAAACATGCACTTCATGCCCAGATTAGGGCTGGGACGACGACACCAAGGGATACTTGAACCCATTGTGCTGAAGAAAATCTTTTCTCCTTGCGATTTAGGTTATCAGCCATCAGCTGAAGAAATCAGAATGCTCCACCAACTTTGATGGAAGAGAAGGCTAGAAAGCACCAAGACTGTCTCAAGAGAGTCCTTGAATGGAAGATTCATCAGAGATGGTGAAGATCTCCCCCTTTATGGCTTTCCTGAACTATGGTATGATCATGTGGACAAGAAGATGAAACTAGGAATGGAGATCTTTTTCCAACATTGATACTTATGGACTAAAAGTTCCCAACATCATGTGCAACCACTCATTGAGAAGACCATAGCTGATCCCGAAGATTTTAATGGAAGTAACTCCAGAGATTCATTCAGTTCGTAGACACTGGGGCTAACACTCGGCTTGATCCACTCAAGAACTACATCATCAGATCAATCCTGCCCGATTAAAGCTATTACTGCTCCTCTCCTCAACTAGAATGTTGTACCTGTTCCACCCATAGAAATTCAATTCAACCCAGATGTTTGTCCTATTTTCTCTTCTTTTGTTGTTCTTACTTATTCTGATGTAATCAAGACCTCCTTCGATGAGGTTCTCTATGCTATTTTTCCTAATAATGAAATAAATAAAGATTTTGAGTATCTTGATGTGCCTTACATTGATTGTCTTGATTCTAATCAAATTCTTGATGACGATGATTTTAAAAAAGAACAATTCTTAACTGATCAAAATAAGTTTAATAACAAACAACATAACCACCTTCAAGTTGATGAAGATGAAACTGTGATTCTTAATATCGATTCTAGTATCCAACTGCGCTAGATTAGGATAGGGGCCACCCTTAACGAGCATGAGCGTTCGCAACTCGAGGAATCACTAAATAAATTTTTGTACGTCTTTGCATGGTCCTACGATGACATGTCTGACATTGATTCCGAGATCACTTAGTATGAGAATCGAACTCTCTCATAATATAAACCGGTTAAACATAAACTGCAAAAGCTCCGCATCGAATGGTCGCTCAAGGTTAAGGAAGAAGCAGTCAAACGGTTGAACGTGGGTTTCATTCCTATGATCAAATATCCCACATGGCTACCCAACATCGTACCCATGCCAAAATACGGAGGGAAGGTTTGCATGTGCATTGATTATCGAGACTTAAATAAGTCCTCTCTGAAGGATGATTACCCGCTACACAATATTGACATGATTGTCGGCAACACGGCCAGTCACGCTCTCCAGTCATTAGTTGGTGGATTTTTCGGATATAACCAGATCAATATGCACCTAAATTATCAAGAGAAAACCGCAGTCATTACCCCTTGGGGAACCTTTTGCTACACCATTATGCCATTTGGTCTAAAAAATGCAGGGGCTACTTACTACAAGGCTTCCACAACCATCTTTCATGATCTGATACACAAAGAAGTCGAGGTTTATGTGGATGATATGATTATCAATTTTAAGACTAGGGAAGGTTATGTTAGCGCTCTTTGGAAGTTCTTCGAGTGATTATGCCAGTACCAGATGCGACTCAACGCACATAAATATATCTTTGTCATTACCAAAGGAAAGATCTTGGGACTCATGGTTAGTGAGAAATGGATAGAAGAAGATCTTGTAAAGCTAAAAGACATACTTGAAATGCCACATCCCTAAATGAAGAAGGAAGTCTGGGGATTCCTTAGAAAATTGAAGTATATAAGTCGGTTCATCAGCCAGTTGACTTCGATATGTGAACCCATCTTCAAACTCCTCCGAAAGGATTCCACCAAGGTTTAGAACAAAGTTTGCCAAGAAGACTTTGACCAAATCAAGTAATAATTAAGACGACCTTGGGTACTCATGTCATTACAGCTTGGTCTTCCCCTACTCCTATAACTGACCATAACAGATATCCCAGTTGGGACTTTGCTATTCCAATACCTTGAAGAGTCTCGCAAAGAGAGGGTCATCAACTATGTCAGTCGCAAATTGACTAGAAATTAAGTTGACTACACTGCCTTAGAAAAAGCATGTGTAGCTCTTGTCTGGGTCACCCAAAAACTACAGCACTACATGCTATCCTTCCCCATCAAATTTGTATCTCGAATGGATCCCATCAATTACCTACTTAAAAAACATCTCCTATCCAGTCAAATGCCCCGATGGTTGATGCTTCTAGTTATCGTGTATGTCACGCAGAAAGCCAGAAGACCTCCGATGGAAAATGTTCTTCGACGGCGCCGCTGTCAAGAAAGGATATGGCATTGGGATACTCCTGATTTCCCTAGATGACTCTCACACTCTTATGCGACCACAAATGTGTCTAGTGTGCGTGCAATTTAGGCTCACGTGCAAGCCTTGTCGCTCAAGTAATAATCCGATAAGTCGGGTATCGATCCTCAGGGAAACAGGATGAATGGAGTCGTAACGACGTTGGAAAGAGGAAGATAACCTAACTTTGACTTCTAAATAAATGAAAAGATGATTTAGATTGTGAAATGACTATAACTAGATGCAATTTTGAAAATGATCAACTACTGAAACAAGGACTAAATGAAATGCAATTACTTCTAATTAACCTAAAGGTGAATGACGACTAAACTAAAGCTTTGACTATAAGATGAGAAAGATAGGTCGGGTTACAATCCCCCACACCCTAGTAATTCACTTCGTAGGATACTAGATTCAAAATTAACACTTTAAATGAATCTGACAATCTAATGCCCCTAAGTATTACATATATGAGGGATCGTAGCCCGCACAGTACGTAAGCAAAGGTTGGATTAAAATTCGGTCTTTATTTCTCCTTAGTATTACATATATGAGGGATCGTAGCCCGCACAGTATGTAAGCAAAGGTTGAATTAAAGTAGTATCGTATTAACTATGATACAATTCATCTAGGGTTTTAAATTCAATTTCTATTTCCACTATCATGAATTACATCGAGTGGGGTTAATGCACCCCAACCCTTGAAAACTTAACCGGACATATTAAAACTATAAAAGAACTTATTTTGAATAAAAGAAAATATTTTTACTAACAATTGAAGATGAAATTACTACTAAATAAATAACTACTGCAATAATGGAAGCAAAGATTGGAATAAATTTTCTTTAATTTCAACTGGAACCAAATTAAGGTTTTTCTTTTGTGTTATTCTCTAAACTAAGTGCAGAGCTCTCTAAAAACAAATTCCAAGCCCCTCTTTTTTCTAGGAGTTCTTTTAAATTTATATCCTACATAATTTACAAGAGTTGGATTGATGCAAAACTCTAAGAATAAGAAGATCAGATCAAATTTTGAGCACCGGATCGATCCAGTCAAGACATACCGAACTGGTCCAGTCAGCAACCAGACTGATTCGTTTTCCAAACAAGCCGGATTGGTCGGCTAAACAGGTTGTTATGAAGTGATTTTAAGGGCCGAACCAATCTGTTTTTTTGGGATACTGGATTGGTTCGCTAAACATCATTTTATTCAGTGATTTAGGACCCCGGACTTGTCCGTTTTTCTAGTAGACCGGATTCGTCTGGGTTGCCTTCTTCAACTTCTCTTCAATATCTCTTCAAATCTCATGATTTTATCACATCTTCGGGTCTTCATAACTTCTAATCCAGAACTCAGATTGGGACGTCGTTTCTTCCTAAATGTTCACAAATGCGAGATCTTCAACTTTTATTTTGGGTCATAAACCAGATTCCTGGTAGCAATTATGCCTTTTCCCTTTTGATTCGTCTTCTTTCTTTTCTCTTGCTTCTTCCGGTTTCTTTCTTCCTTTCATGTAATAAATACCTATGAAATTAATAAGAAATACACGAAACTTGGGGTACTTGTTAGACGAAATCATTACCCAAGATATGAGATAAACTAATTCGTTTCACGTTGTCTGAGGTAATAAAAGCCTCTGAATTAAGGGGTAAATTTGGACGAATTTATGCCTAATCAAACCCTATAACTTAGAACTTTGATTGTCCCGAGCAATGTAAAAGAATCAAAACATGATTCAACAAAAAAAAATGGGATAGAATACCTTTTTCGCGGGCAAGCGATTGCATTTAGCGTATGCAACAAGTCTTTAAACCCCTAGGTTACCCTAGTAGGATGAGTTGTGTCTCGTGAGGGTTTACAACGAATATACCCACAAAATTCGACTAAAAAAAACTCAAAATATGCAAAAATCGTATAATTCAAAAAATTTCAGAAAATAGTCATCATCAATTCATGTTCAAGAGTCTCAAATCATAGTGCGTGTGTGTGAAGCTAGAAATTTAATCGCGAATTTCCACCGATTGATCATTACGTTACTTATCCAAAAATTCATTTTGATTTTAAAATCTCACGGGATGCTCTCACAAACGAATCTCTCGGAAGGGTGGCTATTTTCTCTCGGTATGCGTGATTTATAAGAGTAGATGTATTGGAACCAAATTCATGCACACAAATAGAAAGATGGAAATTTTATGGTAAACGGATCTCATCATCGGGTTACGGTTATAAGAAAATAGGAACATTGCCTCTAATTCATATTTATAATCTCTTTTATTATCTTTTCATGTTTTAACTCTCCACACGGTAACGGATTTCTCAATTTTAGACTCGGTTAGGACTTTCTTGGGTTTAGGGTGTATTGGGTAAAATGGGGGTGATTGGGAATTTCGGAATTGGAAAATTTTCTTATGATGTCCATTAGTACTTTTTCCGGGCTTTTGCTCCTTTTTCTTATTTTTCTATTTTTCACACTTTTCTTTTCTTGCTATTTTTGTTGAGCATAACTATTCTTTTCTTGCCCCTTTTTGTGCACTTTTCGGACTTAATTTCTGGAATTAGAGATTTTCACAATTCCGGGCCAATTGGGGTTTTCCAGGTTGTCAAAAGAAAGGGAAATTTTCTTTGGCTCAATTTTGGTTTACAAAAGGGATAATTTTTCCCTACTTTTTTCGGCCAATATTTTTGGGTGACAAATGAGGGCCTACTTCATTGTCCGAAATACTAATTGCATTACCTTATGCATCTTGAGATTACTTTAATTTAGAGATATATTTAGCACGTTTTCTACGGCAATATCACACACATTTTCCATAACCGGTCAAAGTGAAAGAACTGAGATCCTCGACGACTTATTAGAACGCTGAAAAGAACTTTGAGTTAACAATTAACTCGGATTGATTTATAAACTCAAAATAAGGAAAGGTTTGAATCTCACCCGGTTTGTTAATCTCCACATTTATTCGCTAAGTCGTCTACGTTCGCTCAATTTCCATCTATGGTCAATTTCGGCTTTGTGTATTATGTTTTTACAATTTGATACTTTAAACCGCCTTTTAATGATATTTTCAAAAAATTTAAATTCCAATTTTTTTTTGAAGAAAAATATTTTTGTTTTTTTCAAATTTTTTCAATTTTTTTGAAATTTCTGGGCATTTTTTAAAATTTGTGAAGTTTTAAAAAGACGCACTTGTGACCCCCCCCCCCACCCCCACCCCCACTTAAACTTTTACATTGTCCTCAATCAAAAGAACTAAAATCTAAAAATGGCAAAGCAAGAAGTGAGATAAATAAAACAAACAAATATTTAAAATGCAAAATGACACTAACACATGACTCAATAATACAACAAAAATCACCCCATATGCGTCAGGGGTGCGACGACCTCTCATCTCTCCACAACTCACCCGACCCTACACATGGGGTCCAATGCTCTCTTCGTCTCTCCCATTTTCATCTCGTAAACTAATCATTAGAACAAGTTGGGACCTCGCCCATAGATAAGGGAAAGACCGAGAGAATCGTCGTGACTACTCGAAAAGGGATCCTCATGATGTTTACTCAAAGCATGGCCTGCGTGCACCGACTCGGAGGTGACACCTAAGTTTCTTTTAATTTTTGAAATGCATGGGTCGGGCTCTAAGTCGGACGAAACACAATTTTTTTTCTCAATCACCTCCACGACTTCAAGTGGTATCCGTGGATGGTCGCAAAGAATGAATTCATCGATTTTATCTTTCCATTCTCTTTCTTCTAAGTGACTACAAGAGCCTAATAGGGATTGGAATTCAACAATAAGGCTCTCATCCACCGCCCCGAATTCTTTTTAAAAGTCTTCAAGACTTATATCTCTTAATTTTCTCTCTCGAGTAATGCCTACGTCCTCACTTACTCTCCCGATCTCTAACTCCACTATTTCTCTCTCCTCTAATCACTCTCTCTTGCTCTAATGACTAGACACTAACCAAGATTCTAAGGCATCTCCACATAAATTTTCCTCAATGTGTTCTTCCACAATCTCATCAACTAAGCTCACCGCGCGAAGATCATCTTCTTCATCTGCTTGTTGGTCTATGTTGAAGATGTTTGTTTCTAAAGTCATATTCCCAAAAGTGAGTTGCATCTGCCCATTTCTAGTATTGATAACTGCGTTATCCGTAGCTAAGAATGGGTGTCCAAGGATGATCGGAACATGATTTTTGAGGAGAAGGAGGGATCCATGTCCCAAATGACAAAATCTACCAGGAAGTAAAAAGTGTCCACTTGGACTATCACGTCCTCAACTATACCCCTTGGTATCTTCACGGTTCGATCCGCTAACTGTAGAGTGATCCTTGTGGGCTTGAGATCACCCAGATCAAGTTTCCTATAAATCGAATAGGGGAAGATATTAACACTTGCCCCCAAATCGAGAAAGGCTTTTTCGAATTTGTTCTCTCCAATGGTGCAGGAAATGGTGGGGACACCGGGATGTTTTTATTTAAGTGGGAGATCGTTAAGAAGGACTGAGCTCACATTTTGTGCTAGAAACACGTTCTTCTTTACCTTTATCCTCCTCTTGACTGTCAATAAGTCTTTTATGACTTTTGCATAGGATGGAATTTTCCTTATTGCATCGAGGAAAGGTAAGTTCAACTTTACGTTCTTAAGCACTTCTTCACTTATGGTCCCTTTATGGGCAAGAACTAATCTTTGAGGAAATGGCGCAGCGGAGGGTGGTTTCATAACTACCTTGGGCTCACTAGTGTTTTCCTTTTCACTCTCATTCAAAGAGATATATTCGTCCTCTCTCATGCAGTGCGAATTTTCCTTATCTTTTGAAATGTCATGTGGGGGAGGTGATAAATCAAAAACCCTCCCACTACGAAGAGTGGTTATCGCTTGGTAGCGCTCCTGCTGTTCGGTAGAGGTGGAGCTAACACTGGGTTGACCTTGGGGAGGTCTTTCGCCTTGGGCGGAAAACTTTCCCTTCTCTTTAATGCTCAATGTGGATTGCGTCTTGGAGATGTTTGCATTTATTTCGGCGAACAAGCGTTCATATCGAGCATTGTTTGCACATTGAGAATTTATGAATTGGTTCATTGTATCCTCGAGGCTCCTCTGTGGTGGATCTACATATGGTACTGTAGGTGGTGCTGCTTGTTGGAATTGAGGAGGTGGTGGAGGTGGGACAACCTGTGAATGTGGGTTCATCGCAGCTTATGGTTGCCCATAGTTGAGACTAGGATGGTTCCTCCACGAAAGGTTGTAAGAATTCCCATGCGGGGCATTAAAATTCCCTTTGAATCCTCCTATATCATCCACCTGATCGGTGTGCATGGACTTGTAGGCAAAAATCGCCGGGCATGTCTTTGTGGAGTGGCCCGCCTCATAGATGACACACACTTTTTCTTTTGAACCATGGCTAGATTCGGAGATATTTCTCAACCGACCATCAAACCACTCTTTCATATATCTCTAAAACTAATCGAATCGGCGGTCTACTAAGGTATTGCTATCCAAATGGTATACACCGGAGGCAATTTAATTGGTAGATGGTTGTCTAGGTCGAGCTTGGTTGGGATCAGATGTGTCCCATGCTTGAGTAGTCTCTACGACATACTTAAGATGGGCCTCGGCATCGGATGAGTTTAAATCCCAAAAAGGGTCTTTCGCATATTGTTTGCACAAGTTGTTTGGAATCTATTGTCAACCCATTATGGAAGAAATATTTCACTAAGTGTTTGTCAAAACCATGATGGGGGCATGGACTTACTAACTCTTGGAACCATTCCCAACATTTGTCAAAAGACTCATTATCGTGTTGTCGAAAATTTTGGATTTGAGTCTTGGCAGAGTTGGTCTTATGATGCGGATAGAATTTTGAGACAAACTTTGACTACATATCTATCCAGGAAGTGACGGAGTTCAGGGGTAGAGACCATAGCCAGGTCTTGGCTTTATCCTTTAAGGAAAAGGGAAAAAGCTTTAGGTGAACGACATCTTACGTGCAAGTTTGATCACCGAATGTGTCACATGCCTCTTCGAACTGACAAATATGCAGGTATGGTTTTTATGAATCCACGCCATGAAATATAGGGAGAATATATATCATTCCATTGTGAAAGTGGAACTGACCGACAGTGTACGGAAGTAAAATGCAACCAGGGGTAACAATCCGCTCAGGAAAGAGTAAGTCTTTCATGGGACGATAGGGGAGATTTCCCTCTCCACTACCGAAACTTGTTGCATCAGACATTACGCTCGCACTCTCTTCAAATGACTATGTACACTCACTCGGTGTCCTAGATGTGTGACTCAAAGTTCGGCTCAGGGTGTATCTACCGATAGAGTGCTAGGGTGTAGGAATTGGAAACCAAAATTGTGGAACACCAGGTGTGTGGGGGCTTTCAGAGTTATACTCAACTATAGGATTTTGGTGGATTCTGACTGGGGTATTGTGAGGAGTCTGGGTGTATTCAGGATTTTGCATTAAAGGCTTTGGGAGATGATGATTTTTTTTTTCTGAAAATTGTTGGTCAAAGTTTTAGATTGACTTGATCTAACCTAAATCTACCTAAATCCCCGGCAACGGTACAAAAAAAGTTGACGCAAACACAAATGTGTCTAGTGTGCGTGCTATTTAGGCTCAAGTGCAAGCCTTGTTGCTCAAGTAATAATTTGATAAGTCAGGTATTGATCCTCATGGAAACAGGACGAACGGAGTCGTAACGACGTTGGAAAGACGAAGATAACCTAACTTTGACTTCTAAAGAAACGGAAAGATGATTTAGATTGTGAAATGATTACAGCTAGATGCAATTTTGAAAATGATTAACTACTGAAATAAGGACTAAATGAAATGCAATTACTTCTAATTAACCTAAAGGTGAATGGCGACTAAACTAAAACTTTAACTATAAGATGAGAAAGATAGGTCGGGTTACAATCCCCCACACCCTTGTAATTCACTTCGTAGGATGCTAGATTCCGAATTAACACTTTAAATGAATCCGACTTTTTAATGCCCCTTAGTATTACGTATATGAGGGATCGTAGCCCGCACAGTACGTAAGCAAAGGTCGGATTAAAATTCAGTCTTTATTTCTCGTAAGTATTACATATAGGAGGAATCGTAGCCCGTACAGTATGTAAGCAAAGGTTGAATTAAAGTAGTATCGTATTAACTCCGATACAATTCATCTAAGGTTTTAATTCCAACTTCTATTTCCACTATCATGAATTACATCGGGTGGGTTTCATTCACCCCAACCCTTGAAAACTTAGTCGGACATATTAAAACTATAAGAAAACTTATTTTGAATGAAAGAAAACATGTTTACTAACAATTGAAGATGAAGTTACTAGTAAAGAAATAACTACTGCAATAATGGAAGCAAAGATTGGAATAAATTTACTTGAATTGCAACTGGAACCAAACTAGGGTTTTTCTTTTATGTTCTTCTCTAAACTAATTACAGAGTTCTCTAAAAACAAATTCCAAGACCCCCTTTTTTCTCGCAGTTCTTTTAAATTTATATCCTACGTAATTTAAAAGAGTTGGATTGATTAAAAACTCTAAGAAGAAGAAGATCAAAGCAAATTTCGAGCACCGGATCGATCCGGTCAAGACATACCGCACTGGTCTGGTCAGCAACCGGACTCATCCGTTTTTCAAACAAACCGGATTGGTCCTCTAAACAGGTTGTTATGCAGTGATTTTTAGGGATGGACCAATCCCTTTTTTGGGATACCGGATTGGTCCGCTAAACATCATTTTATTTAGTGATTTAGGACCCCAGAATGGTCCAGTTTTCTAGTAGACCAAATTGGTCTGGGTTGCCTTCTTCAACTTCTCTTCAATATATCTTCAAAATCTCATGATTTTGTCACATATTTGAGTCTTCATAAATTCTAATCTAGAACTCAGATTGGGATGCCGTTTCTTCCTACTTGTTCACAAATTGCGAGATCTTTGACTTTTATTTTGGGTCCTCAATCGGATTCCAGGTAGAAATTATGCTTTTTCCCTTTTGATTCGTCTTCTTTCTTTTCTCTTGCTTCTTCCGATTTCTTTCTTCCTTTCATGTAATAAATACCTGTGAAATTAATAAGAAATACACGAAACTTGGGGTACTTGTTAAACGAAATCGTTAGCCAAGATATGTGATAAACTAATCCATTTTACGTTGTTCGAGGTAATAAAAGCCTCTAAATTAAGGTGTAAATTTGGAACAATTTTGCCGAATCACACTCCTATTGCCATCAAACTGGATTTTTCGTGAAACAACAACATGACTGAACATGAGGTGTGCACGGTAGGCCTCAAAGTTGCTCTTAAGAAAGGAATTTAATACCTAGATGTCTATGGGGATTCATCCCTCATCATCGGTCAATTCCTAAGAAGATGGAAAGTCCAGGATGAGAAACTCTTACCCTTTCATGCCCACTTAGAAGAACTAGGCTCCCAATTCTAGGATATCACCTTTCACTACCTTCCCCGGGCGAAGAACAACTGAACCGATGCCCTTGCTACCTTAGCCTCCATAGTTGACATGCCCGAAGGAATAACAATGGCCCCTTTCCTAGTCCAAAAGTAAGATAAACCAAGCAACTGCTACCATATTGAGCTCTTCATAAAAAAGGATCCTGAAATGGTCGACTGTTGGTATTATGACATTTGGCGCCTCCTTAAGCATGGTAGGTATCCCCAAGGTTTTGATAAGAAACACCGAGAAACTCTTTGCAAACTGGTTGCCCAGTATATTGTCTATGATAAAGCACTGTTTAAGCGAAACTTTCAAGGAACCCATTTACACTGCATCGCAGGGGCTAACATTGAAGGGATGATTCAGAAAATCCACAGCAGGAAGTACGGGCCCCACATGAATGGCTATATGATTGCCAAGAAAATCATCCGACAGGGTTACTACTCTACTACCATAGTTCAAGATTGCATTGCTGATGTTTGAAGATGTCTCAAATGCCAATATTTTTCTAACCTCCAGCACTTGCCTCTGCAGGAATTGTACAACATGACTTCTCCCTAGCTATTCTCCACATGATGCATTGATATCATAAGGAAAGTTACACCCAAAGCGATTAATGGGAATGAATTAATCTTGGTTGCCATCGATTACTTCACCAAATGTGTCGGAGCCAAATCTTACGTAGTGCTAAATGCCAAGAAAGTGGCTAAATTCATCGAAAAAAACATCATTTGCTGATATGGGGTCTCCCATGACCTAGTGTCAGACAATGGGTAACATTTTGAGGCAAAAGTCACAGAGGTGGTCGACGAGTATGGGATTCATAGACAAAAATATTCTTCCTACCGACCTCAAACCAACGGGGTATTTGACGCTACCAATAAGAACCTCATAGCCATCATTAGCAAGATGACTGAAAGCTATCGAGATTTGGCCGATCGGATCCCTTACGCCCACTGGGGCTATCGCACTTCGGGTTGAACATTTATTAAGGATACCCCTTACTCTTTGGTGTATGGAATGGAATGTGTCCTACTTGTGGAGCTAGAAATTCCTTCAGTATGCATAATGCTTAAAACCAAAGTCAGCGAAGAAGACTGACATTAGATCCGTCTTGACAAGTTGTCATTATTGGACAAAAGGAGACTGAAGGCTCTATATCATAGACAAGGATACCATCGCCAAATAGTGTGATTTTCAACAAGAGAGTCAATAATCGTGGTGTCCAAGAAGAGGAGTTAACCCTTAAAGAAATTATAGAGCCCATCAGGGACCCCAGAGGGAAATTAAAGCCCAATTGGAGCGGCCCCTACATTGTGAAGAAGATCATATCATGAGGTTCTGCTATGCTCACCAATCTTGGTAGGGAAGAGAAGCCCGTTCAGTCAACCTAGACCGCCTCAAGAAATGATACCCCTAGTTCGAAATCTCAGCGCGCTACGACTCTTCTCATATCCCTTCTATTCTAAAAAATAAAAAAAATATTCATTTCCCTCTACTTAGAACTACGTGGGGCCTGATCCTCTAAAAAAATTTACTTTAAAAAATGAAACTAAAAAATTTTCAAAACCCCGAGAGGTACGTATGCAACTCATATGCTTCACATGAGCTCGGCCCCATCTTTTTCATAAAATGCTATTCTTTTCTTATCTCTGAGAATGATAATTCATCTTTAACATATACATGAACAAAAGGATTATGTATGCCTTAGTGAATGGTATAGATAATTCAAATGAAAAAACTCATCAAGAGGCATAACAATATAATTAAATTTTTCTGTATTTTATTGATAACAAATTTTGTTACAATTACATCGGCATAGGGATTCAAATAACTTCCCTTGCCAACTTCTCCTAAAAATAACCCTTCCCAAATTTATTCCCATACATAACCAAACACCGTCATAAAAGATTCATAAATAAATTCCCTAGGGATCCTATCCGCAGCTGCCAGAGGAACCGGCCCCATCATCGTCCACATCCTGGGGTACCCAAACTTTCCCTGCATGAATGGAATGTCGCAGACGCTCCATAAAACGCTAAGCCTCAACAAGGTGTCAAATATAGCGAACCACTTTTGCTTGGCCTCCACATCCAGCATCTTGGAAACTACTCTTCTCCGCAACCACTTCATGAAGTCCCTGGATCGACGGGCCATAATTCTCCCACAGAGAGCCCAGCCGCCTGCACATGCGCTCTGTCAACTCTTCCATAAAAAAAAGTCTAGTGTCCAAGGTGGCACAATCTGTTCCCAGCCAAATTGGCACTGGAGCTGCCAAGGAAAGTAGAAAGAGGTTTGTGTGAGGCCACCATACCTAACATACTGGTATTCTCCCAGTTCCAAAATGGGCAGCAACTCCCCCACAAAGGCATTGACCAATGAAAATATTGATCCCCGTTATCCATAAAATAATAACCCAACTCTCAATATCCAAGACTACACTAATAAAGTAGTGGGAAAAGAAGTTTGGCACAACCGATAAGGGATATTCAGGAGGGACCGCCATATGGAATCTCTCCGACAGCCACATGAACAACATTCTCGCCATGCATCCAGACCATTTTGAGTCTTCATTGTAGAGTTCTCTTTTGTTCAAATTAAGAAATTATTTAATTAAACTCAGTTTTTCAATTAAATCCTAAAACATGCATCTAGGTGTGATTTATATCAATAAGAACATGCAAGAACAGTCAATCACAAACTAAGCACATAAATGAGGAAAAATCCCCCAAAGGGGCAAAACCTTTTTATTTTCACTATAATTTGTAAGAAATGGTTACATGGATTACAATGAAAATAAGAGTGACATACGAAATACCCTCAGGTGTCGGTTCCGATGTCGTCGGCTGGAACCTCCCGTAAGAACTCCAGATGGGCAGCAATGAAGACGAGAACGATTTCTCCATAAATTAATCCAGATGAGTAAAAATGATCCTCTTGAAGGTTTAAAGATTCATATACATAGATGGAAGTGTTTATGTGAATAAAGAAGGTATAAAACCTTAAAAGTTAAAGTCTGTTTTCTGGGCTGTTAATTGCAAAAATCGTGTGCGAAAAAGACTTGGAAAATGTGTAGAAAGCGATCAGATATTTATACAAAAATCGAGGCGGTGGCGTCGCTCGAACAAGATTGGCATCTCGCTCGAACGAAGGACATGTGTCGTTTTGAAAGACATCGCGCGAGATGCTTATCTCGCTCGAACGACAGTGTGAACTTGTTTAAATGAGCTCGTCGACCGAGGAACTGCGCTTATACACTTAGAAAAAAATTTACTTTCGATAAAAACAAATCAGACTTCGAAAAAATATTTTCTGAAAAAATTCCCAAATATTTATGCAAATATAAAAGACTCCAATAAATCATTTTACCAATAATGCAAAGTGGAGTAGTGGGAATGGTTGAGCAGCACGTCGCATGATTCACGTGTGAAGATGATGGATGTATGGATTCAGATCAAGGCCGTCGTGGATGATCGTGTTGACGTGCCAAATGTAGCGTTATCAGACATACAAACTTGGATCTAGGACAAATATAAAATTCTTAGATTTTACCCTGGACATTTATAAAATCATGTCCTTACATTCGCCAGTATCACCTTCGTAGGATTGCAACAGTGCGACATCCCAGAAGCAATAGCTGTAAGTTATGGTCCAACTAGCAGTTCCTCAGTCACCAAGAACAATTTTGAAATCGAGCCCAGAATGACGGCTCCAGCTTAGCCAGCATCACCAACATCCTGCAAATGCACAGAATGCAGAACAACAGGAAGAAAAATCATTCCTCCCGTAACCAGTGAACGAGCCGCCGAAGGTGAGATATGGATAAGTCCCACTAACAACTCCCTAGGAGATCGAGTAAATTCAGGATAGCTTCCACAACACTAATATTTATCCCAGCATGACAGAGAACTCTTCATAGGCCGGATAGACTTCATATAGCCTAAAGCAAAAGACATGGCCTTCAGGATACCAGAACTCTACCACGTCCATTAGCATGTTCCACTCTATAGGTTGTTTGTGCCATAAAGAAACTCGACGGATGTTAAAAGCATCATAGTCGACATTGTATGAGAACATCACCTCTAAAATTTTGAGGTAGTTAGAAAATTCAACACTTCGGGGAATAGCTACATCACAAAATAATGAGATAACAGGTAAGAAGAATGTAAAACAAAAGGAATGTGGCGGTGTGAAGAAAATGCTCCACCCATACCCCTATTTATACTTGGAAAACCTCAACCAAAGATAAAAAAACCTGCAGAAATTGGAGAAAAACTTACCCCACCAAGTACCAAGCAATTGAAGAAAGTGCAATCAAAGCCTTGGCTTTATTAGACTGGATTGACATGCCAATAGGCAGGATAAGGGGCATGCCTATAGGGAACCCCCTGTTTTTGGAAAATTCCCTACTTCCTTTTTTCTCAAAATAAAAAAACATAAAATGCCCACCGTAAAATGCCCATCGCAGTAGGACGGTACAGTATACGCATCGACCCTCCATCATCTCACCGGATATTATAAATAGGAGGGGCCAACGGCACAAAGGGAACCTCTGAGGTCGTCGCCGCTACCGATGCCGATGCACCACCTGCGTTGTGGGATAACCCCACGGGCTGACTCGAACCCTCCTGGGGGAGAGTCATCACATCATATATGATGGGAAGTATCAACCATCTCATCATAAAATCCAAGTAATCATATGCCCCCACTGTGTCGGTATATGACAAATAAGGCTCGTCGACCTTCGTCGCCACCCTCGCTTACTCTGACATCTCCTACTCTTGCCTCATATGCACCGCGGGCCTCGTAAGTGGCACCATCACCTCGTACTCCACCACCTGCCGGACTACTCTCTCCCTATGGTACCAGGATTAGCCAAACTCAGACAACAGTAAACGTCGCATCTGCACGTTCCTGTCAATAACCCCCGTGTGCTGGATGGCCGTCCCCTAGGGATAGAAGGTCACCTGCAAAATTCCCAGCGTAGAAAAATCAATATTAAAAATATCATAGAGGAAAAATGGTTTCAAAAAAGAAAGAAGGATTTACCCGATCACTCGTGAGGTTGTTCAAGACCTGACGCACTGCCTCCAAGGAGAGAGACTTCCTCGATTGTCAGTTGGACTTTTGCCACCGGTACATACAACATAAGTCTCCAAAAAATTCGTCTTTCAAAGATACCAATTGGGTGTTAATCCCAAACACCTCATAAAACCATGTCTGAAAAGACAAGGGTCAAAAATAAGAAGAATATGCATAAAGGAAAATACGAATGCATAAAGGAAAATGCGCAAAATAAAGAAAAACTCGAGAAGATAAGTTGCCCCAGTAAAGGTTTGCTAGAAGCACTGGCTGAATAAATCTAAAGAGAAATAAAGGGGCTCCCCTAGTAAAAAAGAGGGACGTTCGAAAACTAGCTCAAAAATGGCAAAAACCACAAGTGGATAACGTCGCCACTCATCGAAACTAAAAAACCTCCCAACAACAGCACAACAAATAAATGGGCCATTTTACTCCCCTGTCTCTTGTCCTCCTTATCTATCCTCCGACTCAGCCACAAATCCCTCAAACGAGACAAACAAATAGTGTCCCCAGAGACTATCCTCCCCACATCACCTAGTGTCGTCGTCACCACCGTCGGTGTCACCTGTAATGTCCTGTCCCCCTCTATCTGAACACCCTCATAGTCCAACCCCAGCAGCTGCTGCATATCTATGGGAGTCATCGTTATCTCCCCAATGCCAAAATTCATGGTGTGGGTGGTGTCCCACCACGTCTCCCCCAAATTTCAAAGAACAATCGTCGAATGAGGGGTCTCGTCTAATATAGACGCCAATCTACCAAAATCGACTGATGAACCACCAAATGCACCACCGACAGAAGGTTCTCCCATACATCCTTAAGCCTCGTCGTCCTTCGAGATCGCAGGCTCAACATAGAGATATTAGACTGACAAAAACAAAATGGAAAGTCCCTTGTCAGAATTCAAAAAATAAAGAAATATTAGTAAGAAAGAATAAAGGAATACCAAGGTCATCAACACTTACATAGCCACCAGGGTTCACCACCCTAAAGGAGCGATGATGCACTGACTCACGTAAGAGAGTCTTCTCATCTGCAACTGGCTCGAAAGAGTCAAAACCATTCTCACTCCCTAGCACAAGGAGCACCCTAGCCTGCCATTGCAAGTTCGCCTAGTCGTTGACATTGATCCACGCCATGTGGACATCGCTACTTGAGAAATCAACCATCTCTTGGTTTTTGAATGCTAAAAGAGTTTGCAGAAGTAATTGCAGAAGAGAGCAAGTCTGGAAGCTGTGAAAAATGAGGAGAACTTCCCCCCTTTTTATAAGAGGCTAAGGGGCATGTCGATCGGCAGCTCCTAGTAACATACCGATTGAAACCGTCCTTTCCCCTACTCTAGGTACTCCAAAATATCGTGCACCTCTCACACCATGTCGGTCGGCACCCTCTCTTAAATTTTGTACAAAAATTTCCAAAAGATGCTGGAAAATCCCAAAAAATCCCTAGAAAATTCCTAAAATTACCAAATGAATTTTAGAACCTTTTTCTCTATGAAAAACATTTTTACCACACTCATTTTCATAGTGGAACTCTTACCTCCCTACCGAAATTCCCAAAATCAATTGGATATCTCCCCAGCAACGCCTCCAAAGGACACCACAAAATTCCCCAAAAAGGAAAAATCCAATCCTCCGATTAATTCCTCTTCCCCAGTGGAACCTCAAAACTCAAAATCAAGTGCTTCCCCAAAATCCCCAGCGGAACCATAAAATAATATACCTAGTGGAGTCTCCAAGTTTCCCCAAGAAAACTACAACTTAAGCCCTTAATATTGGCTTTGACCCGCAGAATTGTCCATCTCTACTTAAGCCCTTAGAATTGACTTTGACCCGCAAAATTGGTCATCTCTACTTAAGCCCTCATAATTGTCTTTGACCCGCAGAATTTACCACCTCTACTTAAGCCCTTAAAATTGCCTTCGACCCGAAAAATTGGTCATCTCTACTTAAGCCCTCAGAATTGGCTTTGACCCGCATAATTGGCCACCTCTACTTAAGACCTTAGAATTAGCTTAGAACATAAAAATTCGTCACTATGACTTAAGCCCTCAGAATTGTCTTCGACCCTCAAAAATTGGTGGCTACAACTTAAGACCTCAGAATTGGATTTGACTTGCAGAATTGGTCATCTCTACTTAAGCCCTAAGAATTGGCTTTGACCCGCAGAACTGATCATCTATACTCAAGCCCTTAGAATTGACTTTGACCCATAGAATTGGTCATCTCTACTTAAGCCCTCAGAATTCGCTTCAACCCACAGAATTGTTCACCTTTACTTAAGCCCTCAAAATTGGCTTTGACTCGCAAAATTGGTCATCTCTATTCAAGCCCTTAAAATTGGCTTTGACCCACAGAATTGGTCATCTCTACTTAAGCCCTCAAAATTGGCTTTGATCCGAAGAATTGGTCAAATCAACTTAAGCCCTCAGAATTAGTCACCTTTATTTAAGCCCTCATAATTGGCTTCGATCCTCAGAATTAGCCGCTCCTATCTTAAGTCCTCAAAATTCGCTTCAACCCTCAGAATTGGCCACTCCCTACCCTATGTCCTTAGAATTGACCTCGGCTCATAGAATCGGCTATCCCCCGCATTTCCTTAGGCCCCCAAAATTGGCTTCGACCCTAGGAATCGATCATCCTCGCCCCTTAGGTCCGTAGAATTGACCTATTTCCTAAACATCATGTGGTGTCTATTCGACGGCTTTCACTTGTTCCAAGTTCACTCGTTGAGGGGCTATATATACACCACATTCTAGGGCCCCATAAGTCTCTTCTTAGGCCCCTATCACCTCCCCATTTCACTACAAACCCTTGGTCATACTTCGAGTACCGATATATAGGCCATTGAGCGCTCCTGAGCCCCGTTTGACTTCGGTCAAATCTATCATCAGAGAAAAAAGCTCAATAAATAATCTAAGGGCTCTAAATCCCCTTTTTAAGTGTCTACCCCATGTGTGAATTGGAATAATGATTCCGACAAATGAACTATTTTACTACCGAAAATCAATTTAGAGCCCACTAAGCGCTCCAGAGCCCCAATTTTCCCCAATCAACTTCGCTGTCAGAGTAAAAGTTCTTTGAATATTCAAAGTACACTGATACCCCTTTCCAACGGTCTGCCCCGTGCGTGAAATAGCATAACCGATCAGACAAACGATCTATTTTCCCCCAAAAACTGATCCGGATGCCACCGAGCGCTCTTAGTCTCTGTTTGACCATTGTTAACTCTTTATCTCGAAGGAGAGTGAATGAATCCTCAAAGTTCACTGAATACCATTTTCAACGGTCGACCTCGAGTGAGATTCTAAATTACGGTACGGACGAATGACCAATTTTACTTCGAAAGGTAACTAGGACCCGATTGACCAAATTAAACTTTCTGAATCGAGAGACGCTCTTTGGAATGTCGAAGTACATCACCTAACCTTTCCAACGGTCCATCTCGTATGCAATTCTGTCTTACCGTTCAGACAAATGATCCATTTTTATCCGATGATCTCCTGACCCAAAGTCAACTCCCGAACCCAGGATTGGTCTAAAGAACTCTTAGAGGTATCTGAATTAACTTTCTAACGATATTACCCATGCACGATTTGGATTAACAGATTGCATTCTACAATTATTTTTTTAGAAAAATTTGCATGAGACTGCCAATTGGCAGGTCCATTTCCCTGCCTATCGGCAACGTGCCAAGGGTTACCTACCGATTGGAAGGTCTAAAACCATGTCGATCATCACCACTCCTAAACCTATAAATAGAGGGCATGACCTCACTCCCAAGGCATACCTCAGATCCATCAGCATCAATGATCACAGCAACATTCTCTTGCAATCAATGAAGTTTCTCATGCGAAATTCTATTCAATCTTAAATTTCCATCCTTTTCACACCCAATTTGGCAAAAAACCTCATTCTCTCTCATCCAACATTCATATCAAGCTTCAAGAGAGTTCATCCAAGATAAAGAACAAGCTTCAATTTTCCAAAGAAGGTCTAAATCCTACCCTCTCTCTTTAAATTTCTTGTTCTTGCATTAATTACATTAGATTCATAATCTATTTTTTCCTTAGTTCATACACATTAACATCTCATATTTTTATTAGTTATATTGAACATACTTTATTTTCTATAAAAAACAAAACACACGAAAAGTGGGTTATGCTTATAAGTTCCAAACGGGATTATCCATCACACTTTTTCAAAACTAAAACACATTTTCCACACTCACACATATAATAAAATCCCTTTCGAATCTATGGGATAAACCCCACCCTCATGCTACATGTGAACTACTTGGACTTTGATGCCTTTATAGGCTACGTAGGCGTTTCGGGTTAATACCCGAGACTCGAGTCCAATTTTCCCATTTTGGTATTTTTATCCTTTTTATGTTACCTTAATACATATTATATTTGCGATCCTTATTAGCGTTCTATCCAACACATATTATCGTTTAATCATAATGATCAATATCGTGTTAAACGCATAAATTGTATTATCTATATATTATTTTGGGAACATTCCAATAGATAACCTCACTCTATCTCTTCTATGGTATGAGTTGGGAGACTCTGATCTCCATTATACACACACACACACACACACACACACACACACACACACTTCATGGAGAAATAAAGGAAAACAATAACACATGCCCATGAGAGATCGAAATGGAGGGATGGGTGCCTAACATCTTCCCATTACGAAACTTAGCCCTTGGACCTTCGAACTATTGGTTTCGTAAGCATCAGTTTGTCTTTGATGTCGCTCTCTAGAGGTAGCTACATGTTCTTTTGCTTATTTTATGGCAAATAGGGTGGCAACTCCATATCTTTACATTCACCCCACATCGACGACGGTCGAAGACGAGGGGCGATACCTTTTCTCCCCTCCTTTTTCCCCCCTCTCTACAGAAGAGAGTGAGGATAGGAGAGATTCGGGATGGTCACATATATGATTTACGAATCTCAGATCTTGTTAACAAAAGGGGTGAAACTTTGGAGTTTGAACTTTTGAGAACAAGTCTTCTTTTTTTTTTCATAAAAAATTCTTCGTCTCTAAAAAAACTGAGTCTAAATATCCTTTTATAGAAAAATCAAGGCGGCACGTCGTTCGAACTATACAAGATTGTCTTTCGAATGATATTTCATCTCGCTTCTAACGACCTTATAAAAACAAAAACAGAAGGCTTAGTTTGATGTATGTTTGAAAGCATACTTCGAATGACCTTGATATGTCATTCGAACGACAGTGACATGTCGTCTGAACGATCTCAACAAATTTTAAAACTCCGCCTAGAGTAAACTCAGAAAACATATTTTCAAAAAATAAAGTTCCAAACAATTTTAACAACAGAACACCCTTTTAAAAACATCCCAAGGACTCATACACTATACACATTCATACCTGCGAGATCATCGACATATGTGAAGACAAATGTGGCACCATAAACATGGCTTAAAATATGCACTCTTTATATCTTAACCGCTACGTCTTTATCAAACAACGTCATAAGATCATGGGATCATCAACTCAAAGACTATCTATGACTCAAACGTTTTGCCTAAAATTATGCTAATTACATACAAATTGACTCGATTGGAAATTTGTCCTCACAATCTCCCCCTTTGGCTATTCTGAGACAAAACCAAAAAAAGATCCTATGGGTCTTCAAGATTTCTAAAAACACTCATTCCCCAACCCCTAAAAGGAAAAAATACAGACGCTCGACATACACACAAACATGAGTAACTCATCTTTGCTTGAACACATTGTGGCACAATAAATTTAACCTGTAATCCTGCACACTTAAACACACCTTCAAATGCAAAGAAAATATAACAACTATAAATCTGTAAATGAATAAAACTTTAAAAATATCTAAATTATCTTAACCTAAGTAAGATTTCTCCCCCTAAGATAAAGATATCCTAGTCATGCAAAGGAAAGAGACCATTTCTCCCCCTTTTTATTCAGGAATAGACTATGTAAGATTGCATATACTCCCCCAAATCGAATCTCTCCCTAAGTGTGTTACCATAATATACCAATACTAATAATACTAAGGAAAGTGATATGGGAACAAATCATGCAATAGTTTAAAGTGTGATAAGCACGCAACATGGCAAATCAAGCACAAATAATCTAAAAGATCAAGTCAGAGATAAATATAGACTATATGTAAACCATAAAGACTCAAAACCCAATACCATATATAGTATATGCAAAATATATCAAATAAAATCCGACACACATATATAGGTATAAATGACCACAAACGTGACACAAAACACATAAGCTTTATACAAAAGCATAGTATCAATGTGTCCAAACATGCAGGATGGAATGAATGAGTGTGAACTAGTAATAAAAGAATTATAACCCAGACACTTCTAATTGATCGCTAAACTTTATCAAACTAAGCCTTAGCCTCAATTGACAAATAAATTTGAACTTAATGAACAAAACAAGTACAATGCACACAAGCCAAGAGTATTGACGATTCTATAAATCAATAGCGTCATGACAAAATGAGCATAACTAGGTATTGTTGTGCAAACCCATTGATATTTAACTCAACTCCCTCAAAAGATAAACATGATCATATACTCTATTCTTTTCTTTTCTTTTCTTTTCTTTTCTTTTGAATGATCAAACAAACTAAAATAAACTATTTGGCCCCTTTTTGGCATAGACCTATTTTTATTGCCTTTATTTTCTTCTTGGGCTATTTTTCAATGGTGACTTCCACGACGAATTCACTTGCCTCTCACAGCCCTTTCCCGTGTACACACATATTTTTTCAATAGTAAGCAAACTCTCACAGGCAACAGTTCTTACTTGCACAAATCTCCATAGTCACATAAATATATAGATGACAAAATTGATAGGAGAACATCTCACTAAGCTCATATATACATAATGAAGTCAAAATCGATCAAGCTCGTGCATGTGTGTGCGGAGACATAAACAAAATCGAATCCATAAAGCAAGTCAAGTTCGAAACAACTCTATAGACAGGGTTAAGATCAATCTAAGTATCTAAAGTCATACCAAATGTCGAAGCCACATGGAAATTGCGAAGTGAATTGGATTCAAACACACCAATATGCCATACTAAATGTCGAAAAGTAAAATACACAAAAACCAAAAATCTTTTTATACTTTTAAATTTTTTTTATCAAAATGAAATCTTTTTGTATTTTTAAAATATGACTCAACAAAAGAAAAATATAATACAAAAAATATACACTTACCATAACAATAGAAATGCTATATCACGTAGCAAAACCAATGTATGGCAAACAAAATCATGCAAACAATCATTTATAAGATATAGCAAGTGTGACATAATTTGCAAGCATGTGAGAATCAACCAACCTTACATTTAGAATCTCCAAAACTGATTTCCTAACCCAAACAGGTTATGGTAACCAACGGGAAACTACATTTAAACATCCTAGGACCTCTTTTGGCATCATAAAAAAACACTTAAAGTGATCTTTCCTACCATAATGTGAACACGTGTAAACTTGAGGAATGTTACTTATGGGTTGACCTTTTCTAACATCCATGGATTTTCTTGACCCTCTAAAACAAACTACGATTTTAGCTTTAATAATGGAAATATTAGAACAAGATGGGCCTTTACCATTACTATCAACACTACTCGAGTGTTTTAAATCATCTTTTAACGTCAAAATTTTATATTCAAGTGAAGAATTAGACTCTTCCAATTTTAAGGATTGCTTATTCATATTTTCATTCATTCCTAGAAGGTTATCTTGCTCCCCCTTAATGAAAGAAGACTTAACCCTAAGATTTTTGTCACATGCCTTATAATCATCAATCAAATTATATTTATCCTCATTAGCACAAATATAAACCCTAGAATTTTTAACGTCCTTTAATTTATTTCTCCAAAATAAGGACTCTATTCTCACTCTCTTTCTTGGACAATTTTAAATAATTAAAGTCATCATACAATGCAAAAAACTTATCACAAATGATATCTCATTCAGTTTTAAATGTTTACAAAGATTTAATTTTTCAGATCGGTTAAGAAGCTTATCAAACTCATCTCGATTATAAACGACGTTACTACTAAGGCAATCCATTTAGACAAAAGTAGAAGAGAGAAAACAAAACAACCACCCAAAAATTTGCAAATAATGATCTACACAATAACTAAGTGCAACCCTCTCTGATACCAATTTATGAAAGCAAAGGTATCAGAGGGAAAAACTTTTTGAAAAATCGGGATCACTTGATATCTTGCAACATACTCTCATACCAATTTGAAAATGTGGGGAAGGTAATAAAACTCTTAAATATCTAATACTACTTTGAGAATTCTTGGATGGTTCGAATAAACACAAGTTCAATATTTTATGTTTTTCCAATTTTAATTATTAAACCTTTAAACAAAATTTACCCAATTAAATTTAGTACCAATTAAACCTTTCTTGTGAAAACTGATTTACCAAATTTTATCTTTTTACCCTAAACAAGCATCAAGGTGATAACATATAAATTAAACAAATAAAAACACATGACACCAATGTACAATGAAACCACTAAGGGAAAAAACCTCGAACGGCCTAGCCAGACAATCACTATGATATGAAAATTACAAAGGAAGAATACATTCTTACTCAACGACTAGATCCTAACAAGACTTGACGCCTCTTCTTCTCTTCAACCGCTCCTCCACAGTGAAATATAGGAGTCCACCTACGCAAGTTCCACAACACACGAGTCCACTCGTACCTCGATATCCTTCGATACAACTCGACAACCATCTACGATTCTGAAAACGAAATCTATCGTCTCTTCACCTTAATCAGCATGTACGGAGTCCACCGCACGAAAACGTTCTTTAAACGATGGGGGAAACAAACAAGGTGCCTAAACAAGATCTTAAAGTATTTGATTTATGAATCTAGGATCTTAAAAATAAAAATGGTGAAACTTTGGAATTGGAACTCTTGAGAACAGGTCTTCTTTTCATTTCGTCAAAAGTTCTTCATCTCTCAAAAGAAAACTGAGTCTAAAAATCCTTTTATAGAAAAATCAAGGCGTCGCGTGGTTCGAACGATATAAGGTAGTCGTACAAATGAGATATTATCTCGCTTCTAACGACCTTATAAAAACCAAAATAGAAAGCTTCGTTTGATAAATGTCAGAAAGCATACTTCAAGCGACCTTGATATGTCGTTCGAACAACAACGAGATGTTATTTGAACGATCTCAACGAAATTTAAAACTCCACCTACAGTAAACTCGAAAAACATATTTTTGAAAAATTAAGTTCCAAATAGTTTTAAAAATCGAACACTCTTATAAAAACTTTCCAAGGACTTATAAACTATACACGTTCATACCTACGAGATCCTCGGCATATGCAAAGACAATCGTGGCACGATAAACACAACTTATAATTTGTATTCTTTGAAGCTTGGCCGCTACGTCTTCATACAATAACATCGTAGGCTCTTGGGATCATCAAATCAAAGTATATCCTATGACTCAAACGTTTTGTCCAGAATTATGCTAATTGCATACAAAATGACTCGATCATAAATTACTCCTTACACACCAAAACTCCCTGGCATAACATTATATGAAGTTTTTGAATGCAAACATAAAATGTATAATTCTTTTGAATTGAATCTCTAGTCCTATCTTGCTTTGAATGTCGATTAAACTCTTGGCTTGTGACTCTTTTCAACTTATAGGCTTTTGTCGTTGATTGGATTTTCACACCCACTTTAGATGGCACCTACCCAAGTAATATTTAAATTTAAATCGGTAGTTATCTCTGTGACGGTAACCCTTATCAACACATAGATTACATTAACATAAACACTCAAAATACCACAAGTGGACCGTAGATTACATTTTAAAACTCATGCAGGTCCGATATTTGCTTTAAATTTATAAATCTTTGAAGGAACAACAATCATCATTATTTCTAAATTCGTGCGATGTAGTGAAACACAAGATTTCAAATCATTAAAATAAAACCTATATTATCATTTATCGTGATTATTTTGGAAAGCTTTAATTTGAAAAAAAATACATTTAACAATCTCTTTACTAACAATTCTTGATGATACCCTATTCAACCCATGCTTTTTAAAAGGCTTTTAACCCCCTCGACTACCCTCAGATAGGAACAAATGTATCAAAGCCACAACATTGTAAGAGACCTTAGTCACTTTTTATTTCTCATAGAATGATTATTCATTCTAACATGTCTCTTCAACCAAGTTAACAAACCATAACATTAGAGTTCCGCTATCACTGGCACCTAGAACAGACCTCAGTCTAAGGAGAAATAACCTCCCGAGGCTATTGGACCCTCATTATTGATATTTATCATTGTGAAACACCTTCTGATTAACCTAGGTAGTCCCAGGTTAATTCTCCATCTCCCAAGCCTTCGACAAAGCTTCTATAGCCAATCTGGCGAACAAGTTAAAATCACAACACTATTTCACATACCCCCGCCACTCAAGCCCACTTGTATTAAAGGCTCCCGTCCGTATTTAATGCACTCATTAACTACCTTACACCATTTGCAAAAACTTTAGCCAACAGTCCACCACTTTGCTAATATCATCAGGCCTCAGAGGCACCACAAACATGCTATGATAGTGTCACACCAGGTGTTCTATATATAGTAGTATGATTAAAATATAAATAAAGTATCAAGTATAAAAAAATAGTACTTTATTTAAGTGGATGAACAACATCTTATTACGTTTCTCAAAGTCTTCATATATTAGAAACAAAATGGGTACTAATAAGATAACATAAGTTGATAAATGGTGGTGAAGGTATTCCAATTGGTGTTGCTATCTTCGCTAGTTACCTCTGATACATACATAACTAAAAAGGTTTTCCTTGGTAAAATAGAATAAAAATCCATTGGGGCGGGGGTATTTCACCTTCTTCAACTTCATTTTCCATCTTGAAAGTAGATAATTTTAGTTTTATAAAAAGTGCATATTCCACAGTTTGTAGATAGCATAATTGGAATGAAGTACATGTAATATATCATAATTAATACTATTTTGAAATAAAAGGCGATATCAGTAGTAATGAAAATTGGCATTCTGAAGTCAGCTGATATTTGTTAGAATAGTATGGTGATTATAACCGGATAAGTATATATCGAGCCATAATCAGAATTTTTTATAATAGGATAATCCATAATTATTGGTTATAGATGCTTCAAATACATAGCAGTACTCTTATAATAACATCCAAGACCTTTGGATGAAATCAATCCCAAACCTTTGGACACTTAATCAATCTAGAACCTTTGAAGATAAAGTTAAACTGTTGAGCCCATGTCAGTAAACTAGGCACTCAAACCATGAGTCCTATACGCCAAATAACGCTACCGTGGGTATATCGAAAGTCTATTCCCGAATTATAATGTATGCTACAGGGCTAAATGAAATCATCGGTTGCATGAATTATTGGGTTAGGGTTTATTTGGATAAGGATTGAATCAATATTCATGATATTTGTGAACCACATAAAAGAGTTCATAAAAAAGAACAAGAGTTTGAGGACTATCACATGGTGATATAAACAATTGGAGTAATTCAAGTTGTAAGCTCAAAAATAATATTGAAATAGAATCTCCAATTTTTTAATTTTGGCGTTATCACAATTAATCTTCTTGTTGATAAATGTAAACTAAGGATTCTGAAACCATGTGTATAGTAAATGTTTAGGGTATGAAAGGTAAGTGAAATTCTAAGTAAAGCTAGGGTTTGTAATTAATATATTTCAAATTTAGACTTTATTATGGGGTTCAATATATAATTAATAACAGTTTAAGTTTTTCATTAATTGTTTTAAGTTTTATTCATTTTTTAGGATTGGTGATAAGAGAAATTTATATTATATTTGTGGAAAAAGACCTCGATTTAAATTTTGGGGTTGATATTGAAAAGTTATAAAATCTAAGGGGTTATGTGTAATTTAAAAGATTGATTTTTAAATTCTTAAAATTGTTTTCTAGAGAAAATACTTTTTGGGTAACCAAATAAAATGATGTAGTATGATAATAGGCATTTTAAATATGTGTCGTTGACTTCAAAAGCCACTCTCAAATTCCCTTGAATTACCTACAAAACTTGTCTAAAACAACTCGTATTGCGGTAAGTACGGGTATCAATCCAACTTTCAAGGTGAAACAATTACTGTGAATACTCACAATTAAATTTTTTCTTAAAATATATATTTTTTAATTTTTTTAAAAACAATTTGAAGGGAAAAATTATCTAATAAATGATAAAAGTTATGAAATGACTAAATAACGAAAAATAATGTGCAATCGAGTGTGAAAAACGTGAAAATGTCAAGAGATGGGATTACACCGCATTATTAATTATTTTAATTTCTCAATTTATTAATTTTAAACATTTGGAGATAATATTAAATCGATAATCTAACTCTCATTACAATTATAAATTAAGTAATACTTGTTTCAGAAAACTAATTTAAAAATGTCACACGATGAAAAATTAAGAACTATACTATTTTCAACAAAATTACCCGTTAGAATCAATTGTAACAACACGTACTTTTGGGGATAATTAAATTCCATGATTGGGTATAAATTGGAAAATTGAGAAATTTCTCGGAATAGTGATTTTTGGGATTTTCAAGGATTAGATGATTTTCGATGGGTGTTGTATTTACTTTTGGGATTAAGTAAATATGTCGAAGTATTTTATTTATATGTCGCCGTTGAGTAAAGCGACAAAAGGTAAGATTTTTTATTGGAAAACTCGCAGTGAGATGTATTGGGTTAAAATAGGGGGTTGCGGTCAAGTACCTCAGATGGAAATTTTGACTGCGCAATGAGTCTCGAAATGGTCGAGATAGTCCGAAAAGAGTGTCCGATGGTCGAAATTGAGTTTCGGGAATTTTTAAACGAATAGGGACTCGCAATTGAGTAAACGAGTCATTTTTGGGTTTTAAGGGGTATAAACCCTTTTCTCCCTATATAAGGAGGGTGAGAGGGAGAGAATAGAAAGAAAATAGAGAAGATAGAGAGGAGGAGAGAAAAAGAAGAGAAAAGGGAGATTTCGGGCCAGACTCCACCGGCCTCAACTCGGAATCGTCGGATTTTATCCACGAGGCAAGTGTTTACTTGCTTTATTTACTTTTGAGCATAAATCTCATATCGTAGTTTGGTAATAACGAACCCTAAAAATTATGCGTTGGGTTTTCGTGGATAAAACAGGTTTTCGGGAGTTAAAACGAATAAACCCCAATAATTTTCTAATTCGAGGAACATAGAAATTCATAGAAAATAAATTGTTGGTTTTGGGTTCTAGGATGTTTAGAACCCATTTTATATACGTGTATGTAGTTGGTTGAGGTTGTAGGATGTTAGAGACGGAGATAAAACCTTGGGAGAAGCTTTAATGGCCGAAACAGCTTCTCGGAGAAGAAGCTGTCCGACGTGATCAATCGATCGAGGGTAGAGGATCGATCGATCGAGGACCATGGGTCGATCGATCGACCGTTCAGGAAGTTTGACAATTTTTCCTAGGGTTGATTGGATGGGATGAATTCCAATTTTAATTGATTCTAGATTATTTAAGAAAGGAAATAAGTAATCTTTTAAGAGTAAATAGTCATCCGATGGAGGGAAATTATGGGAATTAAGTGAGTGTTTTATATGTGTGACACTAAAATGTTATTTGAGAGGAAAATAGATAAGTTGAGGAATTAGAAAGGTGGGGTTCCTAAAATAGGGTGGGGACCTCTAAACGATTATTTGGACAAGATGTATTCCTTGGGTTTGTGGAAAGGAAATCCACAACCTATTTAATTTTAGGGTATTCGGGGACGAATATCGATTAGGATAGTTTCAGTGGCCATTTTGGCCTATATGATTATACGTGCGGGATAACATAATTATGTTGATGATGGTTGATGGAATCCTATGAGATTATTAGGATGAATTGGAGGATATACTTATTTAGTTAATGTAAATCGGTATATTTGGAGATATCCACTAAATCCTTAGGTGGGAATAAGGTATTTATTATTTATCAAGTGAGGGAATACTTTCGGTATAGTATCATGAGTATGTGAATGTATGAATATGATTCTTTGAGAGAATCCTTGGGATTATTGGCCATCGCTAGATGTGATTGGCAATTATGGCCACACACACACACACACACACACACACACACATATATATATATATATATATATATATATATATATATATATATATATATATATATATATATTCGAGGAGGAATAAATAGTATATATATACTATGTGATTAAAATATATATATTATGATACGAATACATATGTATCTATATGTGATGGTATATATGTATAAAGAGATTCTCAGTTCATGAGATAGATCCGGATGTATATAGAGATTCTCAGTCCAGGAGGTAGATCCGGATGTATATAGAGATTCTCAATCCGGGAGGTAGATCCTGATGTATATAGAGATTCTCACTCCGGGACGTAGATCTGGATGTGTATAGAGATTCTCAGTCCAGGAGATAGATCTGGATGTATATATAGATTCTCAGTCCGGGAGGTAGATCCGGATGTGTATAGAGATTCTCAGTTAGAGATTCTCAGTTCGGGAGATAGATTCGGATATATATATAGATTCTCAGTCGAGGAGGTAGATCCGGATGTGTATAGAGATTCCCAGTCCGGGAGATAGATCCAGATGTGTATCATATAGTATATTCCTTGTGCATGAGAACAAGGTAATATATATATCCACGAGAATATAGACATTCTCAGTCCGGGAGATAGATCCGAATGTGTATTATGAGTATAGAGAATCTCAGTTCGGGAGATAGATCCGGATGTGTATTATGATTATAGAGAATCTCAGTCCGGGAGATAGATCCGGATGTGTAATATGATTATGGAGAATCTCAGTCCGGGAGATAGATCCGAATGTGTATTATGAGTATAGACAATCTCAGTCCGGGAGATATATGTGGATGTGTATTATAAAGATGAATATAAAGTAATCCTCAGTCTGAGACATATTATCCGGATGTATATTGAATTATGTATATTAGAGGAAGTATGTTATTTATATCATTATATAGTATGTATATACGTTGTGTACTGAGGGGCTAATGGATCTCGACGATCGACCTTGCCACGTAGTAGTGAATGGGGGGTTCCTTATTTTGATTTCGCTATGTGAGACACCCCATGCACGAACATGGCATAGTGTTGATACTGGGGAGAAGTTTATCCCTTAGTACTTGGAATAACTAGGGTGGTTAGGAGATGGGTGATGGATTAGTTAGGCAACGTAGGTTGACTAGGATGTTCATAGGGATGTTCTTGGTGTGCACTATTAGAAGAGAGGTTAGGGGTATCTCATGGGAGTGCGTTACCAAATTTAAATCTGAGATAAAACATATTTTTAAAAATAAAGCATTTATGCACTTGCTAAATATTTTTCACACTCGGGCTCTGACCCATTTATCTACTTTTCCCTCTCTTGCTATATATATATATATATATATATATATATACGTGTTCAGACACAGGGACGCCTGGATGACACTTCTTTCGAGTCAGACGTCTGCTGCAGCAGTTGTGGATGCATGCAGGTTCTTGATAGACGCTTATATCCTTGTAATCTAGATAGGAGGTAGTGTATAAACACTCGGGTTAATCACCCAACTGCATTTATTTATTCTTTTACTGCTTTTTTTTGCGGATTCGATTTGGTTGTTTCATATTTGAAACGAGTGTTCGGTTATTCTATTTTATTTCAGTTTCAATTATATAAACTGTGTGGATGTTTTAAATGGGTAGTTGTTTAAAAAGAGTAGTTAAGTAAAATTTTGACGCCAGCCTAATAGTTTATTAGTAATTAAATTGGTTTTCGACAGTGATACTAAGAATGATCCATATGAGACTCCTGTTTTAATTTTATATAGGAGTGATCGCCCAGTATTTTATTAGGCGGGGTGTCGCATCAAATTAATAAAAATAGAATGAATTCTCAAATTTCAACACATAATTAATATTAAAATTTCAGAAAAACCTATCTCTAATTCGATTCCTAATCTCAAACATTAATTTGTACAATTAATTTACTAACTCTCGTTACATAAATTAATTGGTGACAGTTAAAAATTAATTTTCCTAGAATTATAATATTAATGAAATCAATCAATTAAATTAATATCCTACGCAGTGCATCCCACCCCTTGAACAGGGTAATGAAATAATTAATCACAGACACAAACATGGAACTACAAATTAAAGAGTAGATCAAAAAATACAATACACAAAAGTCTCACTTTGCATTAATTCCTTGAATCGCATTCATGCACATGTGTCCTAATATTTTTCACAAATCCAGCACTTGATTACATAAAAATAAAATAAAAACTAAACCTAAAAATTATTCTAATGCAAAACTAATTTTTTCTCGTATTTTTTTTGGAATTTTTTTATGTACACAGTGTTTCTCTCTTTTGCATTCCCTCTCTTGTATGCGTCCGTTATGAAAGTCTCTTTAAAATGAGATGTCCTCCTCTTTTTATGACCCATGATGCTTTATTTGGGTGTAGAATTTTTTTTTGGATTTGAAGATTGGCTTTTGACTTAAATTGAAAATGGGTTTTGGGTTCCTATTTTAAAGGAAATAATGGAAGGTGGAATTAGAAGCAAAAGGGTCTTGGGTTAAATGGTTCAGTTATTAGGTTTGTGATTATTGGATTTGAATCGGGTTAAACCCATGTTGAATTATATTTGGGTATTCGATTTGACTCCAAAGTTGGTTCCAATTTTGGAGCTTATGGTTTATCGAATTAGAAGGCAGGTCGGGTTGGTGCGACGGGTTGGAAGGCTATGGCCGCGGTTTTGGTATGGTGTTGTTTTGGGTCGCCAGTATTGGATAGTAGTCGGATAGCAGGGGGTCGGCGGGGTTAGGACAGCTATGGGGTTCCGGGTATAAGAGAGTCCAACCGGAGATTCAAATTTCGGCGTGAGATGGCAGGTGGGGCACCAGCGGTTTGGTAGGGGTGAACACGGGTTTTAGATTTTTGGGTTTGGATCGGGTAGGTTTGGACGGTTGGGCGAGATTAGGGGCTCGGGTTTTGAGTTGTAGGTTGAGGTTTGTGTGGTTATGGAGTATTGGTGAGAGGAGAGAGAAAGAGGTGGGTGATAGGGAAGAGGATGATGGATTAATTGTGTGTGGTGAGGTGTAGGGTAGATTGTGTATGAGTGAGTTGGTTTAGTGTGGTAGAGTGTATAGGATGAGGCTGAGGGTGAATTGGTTTAGTTTTGGTGTAGGTGAGTGTGTGCTAGACTTGTGACCCCATTAAAATAAAATAAGAAAATAATTAAAAAAAATAAATCTAATAAAAATAAAAACTAAACTAAACTAAAAATAAAAACTCAACTAAAAATAAAACTTACTAAAAAATAACACGACACACAATACAAACACTAAAAACTAAACCCGACTCAGATAAAAACTAATAAAATGAAATAAAACAAAACAAAACAAAAATAATAATAAACTAACTAAAAACTAAAAGCAAACAAAAAAAAAAGAAAAAACAAATGCTCGATGCATTAAAATAAAAAATAAACCTATAAAAAAACTACAAAAGAAGTAAAAATAAAACCTAAAGTCCTAAAAATATAAAATCTAGCAAAACTAAAAGTAAAGACTAAAATTAAAAACTAATAAAAAGAAAAAAGAAAAAAATATATAAAATAAATTCTAGAAAATTCTAAATAAATCTAAAATAAGTCCTAAAAATAAAAAAGAACTCAAACTAAAAATCTAAAATAAATATAAAAGTACAAACTAAACACACACAAGCTTGGGTGATGGTTTGGGCTTGGTGTAGGCTTAGGTTTGGTTTGGGGATAGGGTTTGGGACATCGGACAAGCTCAATGGGACTTATGACTTCACGGTCTCTTTAATTTCTTCGATGCACTCTTTTTCCCACTACTTTGTCGCAATTGATTGGCTTTAGCACTATTTGTACCACAACTGCGTATTAACCTGCAAAATGATAAAATACGAACATAAGGCCAATTTTAATTAAAACGCGTAACTAAAATGCATCTATTCAGGGCTTAAATTCAACACTTTTGGGTGCTTATCATAGTACACCAATTTGACCAGAAAAATAAAACAAAATTTTTGGGAAAATTCTAGATTTATTTAATTGGGGACGCGCCCTCATGCGCTAGGTCAAAAGTTATTCGTGCCTGAGTTTGATCCCACTCTCGCGCGTGTAACTCCCTTCATTTTCAGCCTTCGATTTGCTGACTTTAGGGGTTTCAAAACTTTGATCTCAAATTCGAGCAGTTATAGAATACCATTTAGGTTGATTCCCGAATGAAGATTTTCTAACTTTTTGAGACGAATCCTACCACATTGGTTTTAAACATTGAGGTTAACTGGTTCGAGCTAATGATTTTTTGAAAAAATGGAGAAAATTTGACTTTAACATTCATGGATTTTGGCTATAATTTGAGCCACAACGTGATTACATTCATTATCTAGGATAAAAAATGAGTCAAATAACTTTGGTTTCAGGGATTTACATTTACCACAGCTCTCTAATTTTGTTTCTAATTTCTAGTTCTCTAAATTAAAAACTTTGGTCAAAAGACATTTTTAGTTGAATGAACTTATTAATTTCGGTTCCTTAGACCCAGAGCTTGAGTTCTTCAACTTTGAAACTGGTTCAAAGTCAGGATTATAGATTCCACCATTGAAGCTCAAGCTTTAATGGTAGTTTATGGTATTCAAGACTTTTCAGTGTCTTTCTTACGTTAGAAATTCCATGTAAAATTATATATATGACCTATGAATGCCCAGAAAGTTAATCAAATGGAAAAAAATAGAAATGCCACGTAAAATCATAGAAATGCCAAATAAACTAATTTTTGCTTTGTGTTTTTCACTTTGATAATGAGCGTTTTTACAGTGTTGAGGTGGGGGTTTTATACTGCTGGTTGAGGATAGGGGATTAATGCTAATGGAGGTGGAGTTTTACGATGGTTTAGTTAAGTTTTACCATGTGGGTGAAATGGGTATTATGTGTTTCCCATGTGGTACAAGTTCCTACATGGATGCCAACAGGCCAAATAGTACAGGGGTGAAGTGTAAAGTATATTTGGCTTTTGTTTTAGTCCTTAATAGTTTATGAGGTTAATTTAAGGATGTTTATATAATTTTTTTTGAAAATTTTGGGGGTAAATATGTAATTTTCAAACTTGTTAGGGTCGTTTATATAATTGTTTGAAAAATATAAGCAATATGATTAAGTTTTATGTTTATGGTTGGGTTATAAGAGTTTGGTATGGGTTTAAATAAGAAGTTTTTAAGTTTATAGGGGTATTTTAGTAATTTTTTAAATTTGAAAGGTACTGGGGTAATTAACATGTTCTTCAATTTTTTTATAGTTATAAGATGTATAAAATTAGTACAGAGTTTTATGGGTTTGTTACATTCTACCTTCTAAAAAATTTCGTCCTCAAAATTACCTTCGAAGAGTGTTGGGTGACGTAATCTCTTAGATTCTTCAGTTTCTCACGCTGCTTCTTTTGTGTCATAGTGTAGCCAAATGATGTTTATTAAAAGAATGGTTTTTCATCGAAGAACTTTGTTTTTCCAATCAAGAATTTTTTAAGGTTTTTCTGCGAAATCATGATTTGATTGTACCGATAAACCTTCCCAGATAATAATATAATTGGGGTCAGGTATATATTTTTGCAATTGTTAAACATGGAAAACATCATGCATATTTCATAATTTTGAAGGTGGTTTTAGATGATAGGCTACCGACCTTATACGTTTGGCGATTTTAATAGATCCAATATAATGAGGTGTTAATTTCCCTTTCTTCCCAAATTGAATATTTCCTTTTCGTGGGGATACCTTCAATAATACCTGATTATCTATTTCAAATTATAAAGGATTTCTTCTACTATTAGCATAACTCTTCTGTCTACTTTGGGCCGTATGTAATCTTTCTTGAATTACTTCTATCTTTTCTATTGTTTAGATTATAATTTCGGATCCAAAGATACTGCTTTTTCCTGACTCCTTCTAGCATAATAGTGACCGATGGGGTCTACTATATAAGGCTTCATAAGGGATTGCCTGAATTCTAGTTTAATAGCTATTCTTATAGGAGAATTTGATTAATGTGAGATGATCATTCTATGTACCGCAAAAAGTCCCGAACACAAGCTCGTAGCATATATTCGAGGGTTTGAATAAATCTTTCGGATTGATCGTTTGTTTGTGAATTAAAGGCAGTGCTTAAGTAAAAAAAATCCTATGGATTTTTGTAATCCTTTTCAAAATATTTCAATGAAGTGTGGATCTCGATCAGATATAATGGATAGGGGTACTCCATGGAGACTAATAATTTCCCAAATACAAATCTCATTGGGTTTTTGTATAGTATCAGTAGTTCTTGTTGGTAGAAAATGGGTGGGTTTGGTAAGTCAATCGATAATAACCAATATTGAGTTGTAACCTTGAGATATTCTAGCTAATCCACTGACAAAATCCATCATATTATGATCCCATTTCCATTTTGGAATAGGTAGAGGTTTAATGATCCTCCGAGATGCTGATGTTCAATTTTCACATGTATACATATTAGACGTTTTGCCATAGAAATTGGTTAAATCTTTTTTCATACCTTGCTACCAAAACTGACCATTAAGATTGTGATACATTTTGGTGCTCCTTAATTGAATCATAAATTTAGAATGATATGCTTCTTCCAATATCTTCGTAAGAGACATAATCGATTTTTAAATCTGAACCATTTTTTGTTCCTATAGGACCAATCTCTCTCTTCTCTGTTATCTTCTAATCTTTATTGTTGGCTTATCAGGAAATCATCCTCTAATTGTTATTCTCAAATTATTTTATGGAGGGTTGGATAAGTGATGATATTTCTTTGAACGATCGATTTTTTTGAAGATTCTCTCTGTAAGTTGTATTCTCTTGTAGTAGTTAAAAATTTAAACATATTATTGAGCTTTCCTTTCGATTTTTGTCTTAAGGCATTAGAAAACTATATCACCCTTCCCTAGGTGGCATTATAAGTAAAATTTATAATCTTTTAAAAACTCAATACATCATCATTTTTGAAAATTTAAATCATTTTGAGTGAATATATATTTGATACTTTTATTATATGGGAATACCTAAAATTCTTCTCTATATAAATAACATCTCCAATTCTTCAATGCGAAGACTACTACGGCCAATTCCAAATCATTCACTCAGTAATTATGATCATGAATATTTAATTATCGCGATCCATACTCGATCACCTTTACTTGTTTTATGAGTACACATCCTAATCCTTATAATGAGGTGTCAATATATACATCATAGCTAACATTAATAGAGGGAATAATAAGAACTAAGGTAGTGGTCAACTTTTATTTTAATATAAGAAATGCTTATTCACACTCTTGTGTCAATGACAATCGAACATCCTTTCGGGTTACATTCATTAAAAGTAAGGCAAATTTTGAAAATCCTTCCACAAAGCATCGATAATAACCTGCGAGTCCAAGAAAGCTTCGAATTTCTGTAACACTGGTAGGTTGCCACCGTTTTATTACGGCCACAGTTTTTGTTGGATCCACTTGTATGTGACACCCTGCCTAATTAAACCTTGGGTGATCAAGCCTTAATTTAATTTAAACAGGTTTCTTAAATGAATCATTCTTAGCATCACGGCCGAAAGCTTTTTAAATTACTAACCACCTACGTGAAATTAACCTAGTGCCAAATTTTATCTTCCTTAAGCATAATAAACAACCCATACAAAACGATATAATTTCAGTAATAATAAAAAAATTCGTATAAATACCTGAATACAGATAAAGTCTTGCTAAAAACCACAGCCAAAAAAACCAACTCAAAATCCAGAATCAGAATAACTGTAAAAGTAACGATTAGACAACACGTCCCAAATAAGAATACTAAAACTGAGATCATGTACTAGAACTGAAAGAGAAGGAACGTCTAAACAATCCCTGCAACATCCACACGTGCTGCAGCTCCCAAAACCCTGGAATGAAATCATGCTGGGTGTCCCTTTTGGTGGGAACCTAAAAGGTTGTTAAAATTTTTACATAGCAAGAGTTAGTACTCAAAACATTTGAAAATATTTTGCAAGCAGTTATCACAATTGAGTTATTGATTACACATATTAAGGTTTCGCACACTCCCTTGAACTTTCTCACCTGTCTTCTATAGTGCATGTCTAACGAAGATACTTAGTTCACCTTGTTATACTACCCCAGTTAACTAGATTAGAATGCCGACTGTATATACCACCTCACTAAGTCCCCATGACCTACTCGCAACATTTTAATAATCCATATTTCATATGCTACGAGCGTAGATAACTTATTCACTGCTGGTTATCCTTATTCTTGTAATAATTACATCACGCTATTCAATTATTACTAAGATATTTACAATCCATATCATTATCTACCATTCTAAGTCTGTAGATTATGCATATGGAATATATTTTATCACACAATCATATATTGAATATTAGTTATCACTAACATATCCTTTTAACACACATAAATGACTCTTGGTTCGGAATGATTCATCGACCCCAAGTGAGAGTTGGTTCGGAATGATCCATTGACCCCAACTATTTATATATATATTTTTATACCCATATCCTGGTTCGGGACTCTTTCATCGCGACACCAATTTAAGGTTTGGTTCGTCATTTTACGTCGACCCCAAACATAAAATAATTTTATGTTAGTTCGGAATGTCTCATCGACCCTAACATAATTAATTTAGGTAAAATTATCTTAACCCAAAATTTCATATAATTTAGTAGGTACACACCTAACCTATCAAATCATACCCGTACGTAATATATTCTACTTATATTCACCGTTCTCGTTAATTTACGATTTATTTCACTATTGCATTTATTCGAGTATTCACGCAACTCTAAGGGTCCTAGTTACCCCTCCCTTGATTTAGTAGTTAAGTTATCTTTAACCTACTAGTATTTTTCTGGAATTTATTCTCACTCTCTTCGTAACTAAAATCTCACATTCCCGACATACGACTGAATTCGATTATCTTCCCATCGGTCCATTTCTCCAAATTTTCCACTCAATCATTTTTAAAGAAATCTAACGGTACACCTACTGGTATTTATTAAGTCTCCTCATTGGTAAAATATCATAACTAAGGTTCCCATTAAGCTACAGTAATTAAAAGGAAATTTATCCACAAAATTTTCTAAAGTGCTGTCAGGGTCGATCGATCGATGGGATATGGTCGATCGATCGACTGCTCGATCGATCGACATTCAAGGGTCGATCGATCGATCAAGCAGTGATAGACCCAGATCGTCTTCTTCATGCGGGTTTCACCATTTTCGTTTATCTATCTCTCATGATAATTCACCATATTTGCAACCAATAATTTCTAATAATTCCTACATGTTCTGGGATGATTACTAATGATTTAAAACAACAAAATCATTATAAATTCTGTCCAAATTAACTAAAAATCTTCCTAATATTCAAGAACCCTAAAAATACAATCTTTCCATCTTTTCATCATAAGTCCATATTTTTAGTTCGATTTAATCATCTAGTCTTCTATGATATCAGAATATTTGGAGATCCAAATACGTTCTACATGAAATCCCTATCAATCATGGATCATAATCAAGTGTTTACTCCCAAAATATCATAAAAACCATATTCTTCATAAGGCTTATATATGGGTATTATAACTCAGTTTATTTTGCAAATAACCACTTGCCTTATGATTTGTAAGGTCTGATTTCGTGGTTGTTGTTGATGATTGATGATTTTTATCCTTCAATTCTCCTTCACAACAAGTTGGTGGTGAAATCTCCTTAGAATTCTCCCTCCTTCCTTCTTTTGCCTTAGGAAATTGTTTCTCTCTTCTCTCTAATGGCTATGGTGTATTTTCTTATTTCCTAACCCTACCCTCTAACTCTTATAATCTGATTTAGGGTTCCAAAATTCGTAGGTCTCCTCACCCATAAATATAAAGAGACCAAAATGCCCTTGAATGGTCCCGGTTTAGCCCAAAAATGACCCGGTAGTCAACTAGTAACCCCGGGTACACTATTTTGACTAATTCGACCCTTTCGGAATCATGTGTGGACTCTAAATTATCTTTTGAGTCTCTTAAAATATGTTTCTCATCTCATCTTCAATTTTTGTCTACGCGCGACACTCGGTTGAGATAACTCAGGTACGTTCATATAAATCTCTAGACCGTACATATCAACATTCAAAATTTACTACTCACATCTAGTAATTTTTTTTAATCGTCATATTAATCTTTATTAACATTACATCACATTAAATTACTCTACTCACGTAATTTAAATAAAACGTATTTTTATCACATTAAATTACTCTACTCACGTAATTTAAATAAAAATGTATTTTCCTAACTATGCAGAATTACGGGGTATTACATACTTCCCCTCTTACAAAAGGAATTTCGTCCTCAAAATTTAGAAAAATACTTGCGGTGAATAATTCGGGATATTGTTCTCGCATATCCTCCTCCTGTTCCCAAGTAGACTCATCCATATTGTGATGTCCCCGCTGTACTCGCACTAAGGGTACCACCTTGGATCGTAGTTTGCGCTCACTATAATCCAAAATAGCCCCGGGTCTTTCTTTATACGAGACATCTGGCTGCAAATCGATTTCCTTCAGTGGAATGTGCCAGAAGGCTCTCTTACTCCTCTTGTATTTCTTCAGCAACGCTACATGGAATACATCGTGTATTCGCTGAAGATGCTCAGGGAGTCCCAATATGTAAGCTACTGGTCCCACCCTCTCAATGATAGGAAACGACCCCACATATCTCGGTGCTAACTTCCCTTTCTTGCCGAACCTCATAATCCCTTTCATAGGAGATACTCGAATTAACACCTGATCACCCACCTCTAGTTCCACGTGTCTCCTATCGGTGTCATCATAACTCTTCTGCCTATCCTGAGCTATTCGAATACGTACTCAAATCAACTCTATTTTGGAGGAAGTCTCCTGTATCATCTCTAGCCCCAATAGCTTGTTATCCCCCACTTCTAACCAACGGGCGGGCGAACGACAAGGCCACCCATAAAGTGCCTCGAATGGAGCCATGCCGATAGTGAATTGGTGAGAGTTATTATATGCAAACTCGTCCAAAGGAAGGTATGGTTCCCAACCTCCCCCAAAATATAGGACACACATCCTCAACATATCCTCCAACATCTGATTTACCCTTTCAGTCTGACCGTCCGTCTGTGGGTGATAAGCCATACTCAACCGTAAGTTGGTGCCCATAGCCTCCTGAAAGCTCTGCTAGAAATGTGACACAAATATTTTTTCTCGGTCAGACACAATATTAATAAGAACTCTGTGCAGCTTAAGGATCTCTGAAATGAATAGCTGCGCGTATCGCATCGTATCATAATCCGTACGAACCGACAAGAAATGAGCTACCTTAGTCAGCCAATCCACTATCACCCATATGGAATCGTGACCCTTCTGTGATGTTGGTAACCCAATAATAAAATCGAAATAGATACTCTCCCACTTCCACACGGGAATCTCCAGTGGTTATAGCATCCCAGAAGGTCTCTGATGGTCAACTTTTACAAGATGACATGTAACACACCTGGAGACAAATTCTGCAATGTCTCATTTCATACATGACCACCAATATAATCGTCACATGTCCTGGTACATTTTTTCCCCACCTGGATGTACTGAAAACTTTGACCCGCGCGCCTCCATCATTACGGCATGCCTCAAATCATCATCTTCGGGTACTATCAGCCTACCATTAAACTGTAGACTGCCCTCTGAGCTGATGGAGTAGGACTCTGCCCCCTCGGCCAGTAGCTGTCGTACTCTGTCCTGACAAAATGGGTCCTCAGCCTATGCCCTCACTACCCACATAATACTCTCAGGAGTGATAGCTAAAACTGCCATGCATGCTCTATCTATCTCATCCTCGTGTCGAAGTTCACTCCACTTCGCCTTCCAAATATCTGCCAACTCCCCGGTAGGTCTTCTGCTTAACGCATCGGCCATCACGTTAGCCTTATTAGGATGATACTGTATAACAAACTGGTAATCCTTCATGAATTCAAGCCACCTACTTTGCCTCATATTCAGATCCTTCTGAGTGAAAAGATACTGAAGTGACTTATGATCCGTGAATAGAGTGAACTGTTCGCCCAGAAGATAGTGTTTCCATATCCTCAATGCAAAAATGACCGCTGCCAACTCGAGGTCATGGGTGGGGTAATTCTTCTCATGTGGCTTAAGATTTAGGGGTGCATAAGCTATATCCTTCTCTTCCTGCTGTAACACACCTCCAAGCCCTTGTAAGGATGCATCAGTATAGACTTGGTACTCCATTCCGCTCCTAGGCAAGGCAAGAACGGGTGCTGATGTCAACTTGTTCTTTAACTCATCAAATGCTAACTGACAACTGTCACTCCATACGAAGGGCACTCCCTTCCGAGTCAAGTTCGTCAAAGGTACGGCAATTTTTGAGAACCCCTTGATGAAGCGACGATAATAACCGGCCAACCCCAAGAAAATGCAAATTTCGATCGGTGTCGTGGGCTGTCCCCAATCCCTCACCGTCGATACCTTACTCGGTTCAACAGCAATGCCTCTGCTTGATACCACGTGGCCTAGGAACTGAACCTCCCGAAGCCAAAATCCACATTTCTCAAATTTGGCGTACAACTGATGGTCCCGCAATATCTGTAGAACCATTCGTAAATGTTCAGTGTGTTCCTCCTCCGTTCAAGAGTAAATCAGAATGTCGTCTATGAATACAATCACAAACTGATCCAAAAACTCCCTAAATACCCTGTTCATGAGATCCATGAATACTGTATGCGCATTAGTTAGCCCAAACGGCATTACTCTAAACTTGTATGACCCGTATCGTGACAAGAAAGCGGTCTTAGGTACATCCTCTTCACGAATGCGCAATTAGGGGTAACCCGACCTCAAATCGATCATTGAGAAGTACGCAGCCCCTCTCAACTGATCAAACAAGTCATCAATCCTCGATAAAGGATACTTATTACGTATTGTCACTTTATTCAGATCCCTGTAATCTACACACAGGCGAAGTGAACCATCCCTTTTCTTTACAAATAACACCGGCGCACCCCATGGCAATGTACTCCGTCGAATGAAGCTCTGTCCTAAGAGCTGCTGAATCTGTTCTCTCAGCTCTCGCATCTCCGAAGGACCCATGCGATACCGTGCTCTGGCAATCGGTCTCGTCCTCGGCGCTAGGTCAATAACGAACTCTATCTCCCTGCTGGGTGGTAACCCTGGTATCTCCTGAAAGACATCCTCAAAATCCTTCACAACTGGGATTGAGTCCAGAGAAACAACAACCCCATGTGAGGTCTCCTCCTCAATATAATATAAATGAGTGTGCGATCTTCCCTCGGGGAGTGGCATTGCCACAAGGAACATCTCTTGTCCCGGGATGGAGAACACGATAGTCCTCTCATAACAATCTACCATTTACCTATAACGCGCCAACCAATCCATGCCTAGGATGCCGTCATATCCCTCCATATCCAGCACTAGGAGGTCCGCCGCTAGACTCAATCTCCCGACCATAATGTCCACACCCTTACAAATCGAATATATAAGGGACCCATTACCCATCGGTGACTCCACGCACATAAGATGAGTGTCAGTTGTCGCTAATAGGCCGGTTTCCCGTGCAAATCTAGTGGCAAGAAACGAATGCGTCGCCCCCGTGTCAAACAAAATACTGCCCTCAAGTCCATGAATAGGAAACATACCCGCGACTGCCGACGGTTGGAGGAGTTGGATGAAATGGAATATCACGGACGTTGAACACACGTCCGTACTGCATCTTCCCTGGATGTGGGGCATGTGCTGCTGCTGGTGCTAACGGTGCCTACTCCCCCTGTTGGGCACCCTGTTGTTGTGACCTATCTTGCTGTGGACAATTTCTACTCTTATGACCCTGCTGGCCACAAGTGAAACACTGACCCAGAAACTGCCTCTGACCTTGGCCCTGTTGGCCTTGAAGTTGGCCCTGTCGACCTTGGCCTTGCTACCCTCCATTTTTGTTCCCTTGGCCCTGTCGTCCCTGAGGAACTGGTGGCTGGGGACCCTGCTGGCCCTGTCTGTCAAAGCGATGCCTCCCCTGCTTAAACTTCTCTGTAGAGTTCCCGTGTCGGGAATCCTGTCCTAGCTGGCCCACTGTTTGCTACTGTGGTGTGCTGATGTCACTACATCCACCTGCCTTTCCCGATTGGCTAGGCTCACCTCTCTTATTTCCTCTCGCATGAAAGCGGTGGTCCTGACACTGTAGTACAGCGGCATTGACGACATCTGTATAAGTTACCAACGCCGTATTTCCGATCAAGTGCTGTCTGATTCTCTAGGTCAAGCCATCCATAAATTTTGACTTCTTCCTCTCCTCATCTCTCACCTCATTTGGCAGAAAGTTAGCCAAGTGGGTAAACTCTTCCTCATAATTAGCAACTGAGCGATCACCCTGCACTACCTCGCTGAATTTCTTCCTCATCTCTAACTCTACTGCTGGAGGAAAATACTTGCGGTCAAACCGCACCCAAAACTCAGAAATTCCCATAGTGTCCCTTTCCTCGGTGGTGGTAACTGACTCTCACCACTGTAAGGCCGCTCCCGACAGACGGAAAGTAGCTAGAATTTTTTTCTGTACCTCGGTGCACTCTAGCATGCGCAATTGGTGCTAAATATTTTTCTTCTAGTTATACGCCTCCACTACATCGGTACTACTCTGAAACTCGGGTGGATGTCCTTTCTGAAAGGTCTCTTTGACTCGCTGCCAAGTAAACGGCCTTGTTGGGGCCGGAACTGCCGGTGCCACGGGAGGAGGTACTTGGGGCTGAGGAAATTGGGCTGCCATGGCCCTCATCGTTGTCTCGACTTCCTGAGACACTATCACTGCAACCTGAGTAGTGGAAATTAGCTCTGGTGGGGGTGGTGGTAGTGGCACCTATGGCTCCTGATGAGCCTCCCTCACCTCATCTCTGGCTTCATCCCTCTCCGCTCGCTGCCTCCTCGGTGGCATCTGAAATAAGATCAAATTGTATAAGTATACAGTTTATAAAAAATTTAAGAGCATATATACGATAACGCAAAAGCGGATATTGAATCAACAGTCCTAATAGTAGGGCTTTAATACAATCAAACGTTACGCCGAAATGCAGTAAGCCGTACAGATCCTATGGATACTAGAACCAGATGCTCTGATAACATCCGTGACACCCCGCCTAATTAAACCTTGGGTGATCAAGCCTTAATTTAATTTAAACAGGTTTCTTAAATGGATCATTCTTAGCATCACTGCCGAAAGATTTTTAAATTACTAACCACCTACGTGAAATTAACCTAGTGCCAAATTTTATCTTCCTTAAGCATAATAAACAACCCATACAAAATGATATAATTTCAGTAATAATAAAAAAATTCGTATAAATACATGAATACAGATAAAGTCTTGCTAAAAACCACAGCCAAGAAAACCAACTCAAAATCCAGAATCAGAATAAGTGTAAAAGTAACGATTAGACAACACGTCCCAAATAAGAATACTAAAACTGAGATTATGTACTAGAACTGAAAGAGAGGGAACGTCTAAACAATCCCTGCAACATCCACACGTGCTGCAGCTCCCAAAACCCTGGAATGAAATCATGTTGGGTGTCCCTGTGGCTGGGCACCTAAAAGGTTTTTAAAAATTTTACATACCAAGAGTTAGTACTCAAAACATTTGAAAATATTTTGCAAGCAGTTATCACAATTGAGTTAATGATTACACATGTTAAGGTTTCGCACACTCCCTTGAACTTCCTCACCTCTCTTCTATAGTGCATGTCTAACGAGGATACTTAGTTCACCTAGTTATACTACCCCAGTTAACTAGATTAGAATATCCACTGTATATACCACCACACTAAGTCCTCATGACCTGCTCGCAACATTTTAATAATCCATATTTCATATGCTACGAGCGTAGATAACTTATTCACCGCTTGTTATCCTTATTCTTGTAATAATTACATCGCGCTATTTAATTATTACTAAGATATTTACAATCCATCTCATTATCTACTATTCTAAGTCTGTAGATTATGCATATGGAATACATTTTATCACACAATCATATATTGAATATTAGTTATCACTAACATATCCTTTTAACACACATAAATGACTCTTGGTTCGGAATGATTCATCGACCCCAAGTGAGAGTTGGTTCGGAATGATTCATCGACCCCAACTATTTATATATATATTTTTATAGACATATTCTGGTTCGGGACTCTTTCATCACGACACCGGTTTAAGGTTTGGTTTGGCATTTTACCTCGACCCCAAACATATAATAATTTTATGTTAGTTCGGAATGTCTCATCGACCCTAACATAATTAATTTAGATAAAATTCTCTTAACCCAAAATTTTATATAATTTAGTAGGTACACACCCGAACTATCAAATCATGTCCGTACGTAATATATTCTACTTATATTCACCGTACTCATTAATTTACGATTTATTTCACTATTGCATTTATTCGAGTATTCACGCAACTCTAAGGGTCCTAGTTACCCCTCCCTTGATTCAGTAGTTAAGTTATCTTTAACCTACTCGTATTTTTCCGGAATTTATTCTCACTCTTTCTGTAACTAAATTCTCACATTCCTGACATACGACTCAATTCGATTATATTCTCGTCGGTCCATTTCTCCAAATTTCCCACTCAATCATTTTTGAAGAAATCTAACGGTACACCTACTGGTATTTATTAAGTCTCCTCATAGGTAAAATATCATAACTAAGGTTCCCATTAAGTGACTGTAATTAAAAGGAAATTTATCCACAAAATTTTCTAAAGTGCAGTCAGGGTCGATCGATCGATGGGATATGGTCGACCGATCGACTGCTCGATCGATCGACATTCAAGGGTCGATCGATCGATCAAGCAGTGACAGACCCAGATCGTCTTCTTCATGTGGGTTTCACCATTTTTGTTTATTCTTCTCTCATGATAATTCACCATATTTGCAACCAACAGTTTCTAATCATTCCTACATGTTCTGGGATGATTACTAACGATTTAAAACAACAAAATCATTATAAATTCTGTCCAAATTAACTAAAAATCTTCCTAATACTCAAGAACCCTAAAAATACAATCTTTCCATCTTTTCATCATAAGTCCATATTTTTAGTTCGATTTAATCATCTAGTCTTCTATGATATCAGAATATTTGGAGATCCAAATACGTTCTACATGAAATCCCTATCAATCATGGATCATAATCAAGTGTTTACTCCCAAAATATCATAAAAACCATATTCTTCATAAGGCTTATATATGGGTATTATAACTCAATTTATTTTGTAAATAACCACTTGCCTTATGATTTGTAGGGTTTGATTTCGTGGTTGTTGTTGATGATTGATGATTTTTATCCTTCAATTCTCCTTCCCAACAAGTTGGTGGTGAAATCTCCTTAGAATTCTCCCTCCTTCCTTCTTTTGCCTTAGGAAATTGTTTCTCTCTTCTCTCTAATGGCTATGGTGTATTTTCTTCCTCTCTAACCCTAGCCTCTAACTCTTATAATCTGATTTAGGGTTCCAAAATTCGTAGGACTCCTCACCCATAAATGTAAAGAGACCAAAATGCCCTGGAATGGTCCCGTTTTAGCCCAATAATGACCCGCTACTCAACTAGTACCCCCCGGGTACACTATTTTGACTAATTCGACCCTTTCAAAATCATGTGTGGACTCTAAATTATCTTTTGAGTCTCTTAAAATATGTTTCTCATCTCATCTTCAATTTTTGTCTACGCGCGACACTCGGTTGAGATAACTCAGGTACGTTCATATAAATCGCTAGACCGTACATATCAACATTCAAAATTTACTACTCACATCAAGTAATTTTTTTTTAATCGTCAGATTAATCTTTATTAACATTACATCACATTAAATTACTCTACTCATGTAATTTAAATAAAACGTATTTTTATCACATTAAATTACTCTACTCACGTAATTTAAATAAAAATGTATTTTCCTAAATATGCAGAATTATGGGGTATTACATTGTATTCCTTTCTCAGTAATCACATGCCCTAAAAAATTCACTTCTTTCATGATAAAATGGTATTTGATTTTCTTTTCATAAAGTTGGTGTTGTTGTAATGTTTCTAGTACTATACACAAGTGTTCTTCATGGTCCTTTTTAGTCTTAAAATATATTAAGATATCAACTACGAAAACAATTACAAATTGATCCAAAAAAGGTTGAAATACTCTATTTAATAAGTCCATGAAAGCTAGAGGCACATTTGTTAATCGAAAGGACATGACCACGAATTCAAAATGGCCGTATCGAGTTCAAAAAGCAGTTTTGGGTATATATTCTTCTATAACACAAAGTTGGTGATGCTCACACGTAAATCAATTTTTGAAAATACTTTTGACCCTCGCAATTGGTCAAACATGTCTCCTATCCTAAGGAAAAGGATATTAATTCTTTATACTTACTTGATTTAACTTTAGATAGTCAATGCAAAACCAAAATTCTCCTTACGTCTTTTTCATAAATAAGATTGGTCCCCGCAAGGGGGCCTACTAGGTCGTAGAAAACCCTTATCTAACAATTCATCACGTTGAGTTCTAAGTTCCCGTAGTTCCAAGGGAGCCATACGATTAGGATGTATAGAAATAGGGGAGGTGTTGGGTAATAATTCGATGGTAAATTCTAGTTCTAGTTATGGGGGTATACCAAACAATTCTACAGGAAATACGTCATCATATTTATTTAAAATAGTAAGAGGAAATGAAGACCCTTTTTCGTGAAGTTGAGAAAATATTGACTTGGAGTAGCTATTTTCTTTAAAATAAATTGGATTTAGATGAGGTATTTTGAATATTACTATCTTATCATGGAAGTTAATGTGAGAAAATTTTGGTGATAAAACGTCCATTCTTATTATCAAGTCGAATTCCTTCAGACTATTAGATCTATTACCAAAATTCCCATCCCGATTCGTGTAAAAAACCCACCTATATTTTATATATAACAGTAAAGGATAAGGTAATTACCATAGTAACCCTTAAAGTTTCAAAAATACCAAAATACACATAGAAACTTTTAAACTTATCATCTAACCCATACCATACCCTTATATCCCAAATTTAAACCAAAAATTTAATCATAATATTTGTTAGATACCATACCCGTCATTCTGAGAAATATCATCGCTTGCGCAACCATCTTCAAAAGAATTTTGGAGCACCAAGTAGAAGATGAATTCCTGATAAGCCAAAAGCAAAGATTAGAAGACAACAAAGGAGAGATATATTGTTCATATAGACCGGAGAGAGGGTTAAGATTTAAGAATCGATTTTGTGTCCCCCTAGACCCCTACTTAAGAAATGAAATCTTAGAAGAAGGCCATCATTCCAGATTTATGATTCACCCAGAGAGCAAAAAAATGTATCATAATCTCAAACAACAATATTGGTGGCAAGGTATGAATAAGGAGATAGCCAATTTTGTGGCAAAATGTCTAACCTTCCAATAGGTAAAAATTAAAAACGAGTATCCTACATTATTATTACAACCCCTCCCTATTCCAGAATATAAATGGGATCACATAATGATGGAATTCGTCAGCGGATTGCCTAAGACATCTCAAGGTTATAATTCATTATGGGTTATTGTCGATCGATTTACCAAATCTTCCCATTTTCTACCAATGACAGACACTGATTCTTTTCAAAAAAACTGGGTGAGCTTTATATTACACAAATTGTTAGATTCCATGAAATACCCTTATCCATTATATCTAATCGAGATCCCTGATTTATAGTAATGTTTTGGAAATCATTCAAAAAATCCATGGGAACAAAGCTTTATTTAAGCATTGCCTTCCATCCTAAAATCGATAATTTATCCGAAAAAGTAATTCAGACCCTAGAAGATGTGCTACGAGCTTGTGTTCTGAAATTTTTTGGTTCTTAGAACGATTATCTCAACTTAATCTGGTTCTCCAATAATAATAGTTTTCAAGCCAGTATTCAAGAAACTTTGTCTGAAGTCTTATATTGCAGACCTTAATGTTCACCCTTATATTGGAATGAATCCCGAGAGAATAGTATATTTGGACCCAAAATTATAGCTGAAACTATGGAAAAGATACGAATAATTCGAGAAAGATTACATTTAGTCCAAAGTCAACAAAAGAGTTATACGAATAACAAAAGAAAACCTTAGAATTTTTTTATATGCAATCAAGCGTTCTTGAGGGTGTCCCTATGAAAAGGAACTATACGGTTTGGAAATAAAGGAAAGTTAGCACCTCGTTATATTAGACCTTTTAAAATCATAGAATGTATAGGACCGGTAACCAATCGTTTAAAACAACGTCCAGAGTTTTCCAATATACATGACATTTTCCATTTTTCACAACTATGAAAATACATACTTGATCCCAATCATATTATTACCTGGGATGTTATATCAATGAAACCCAATCATGATTTCGAAGAAAACCCTATCAACATTATTTATTGGAAAAATAAGGTTCTTCGACTAAAAACCATTCCTCTAGTAAAGATCCTTTGGAAACACCATGGTGCGGAAGAAGTAACATGGGAAATGAAAGGATATATGAGAATATGCGATCCCTCACTTTTTGAAGGTGATTTTGAGGATCAAATTTTTTATGGTGTAATGTAACAAAACCCCATATATTTGATGTATAACCCTAAAGAATAATGAAATTACCTTAGTAACCCTTTAAGTTTCAAAATTACAAAAAAACCCCTAAAAATATTAAAATTTATTATTTAAACCATACCATACCCTTATAACCCAAACTTAAACACGAAATTCAATCAGTCGTAAGGAGCCCGATATTTCCAGGAGTGACTTCTGTTCTGGTCACTATCAGTCGAGGTTCAAGTAGAGTGATGTGCAAAAGTCGACCTTCCGAAATTAGTAAGGTTATTTCGAGTTCATAGTGGTGTCATATGATCAGACCAACGCCCAGTGTTTCGTGGACCTTATGGATGAGGTGTCCAAGCCCTTTTGGCTACACACCTGGTGAACTTAATCATAGCATTTGTATATGGTATCAATTACACAAACCAACCAAACAAGTGCATATAAACTTAAAAAAAAAAGCATAATTGTCCTTAAACTCATCTTATATATTATCCAAGGACCCAAATTAAAATCAAAACTAATTGCACTGCACCCCCTGAACATTTTTGCTAGTTGGCTACCTTATGAGGAGTTGTACCCCATGAAAACACATAATACCCATGTCATCCCATATGGTAAGTTTTCACCGCTTTTTTCACAAATTCCTTCACCTTGACCAGCAATATAACCCCCCCTCCCCCATATAAAAACGCCACTTACCACAACGAAAAACACAAAGTAAATTTTTAGCATTTTGGTGGTTTTATGATTTTATGTATCATTTCTATTTTTTCTAGTTGTCTAAGTATGAGGGCATTCATAGGTCAAAAATATGAGTTTGCATGTAAGTTTTAACGTGGAAAATGCAATAAAAAGGCTTTAATATCCGAAACCGCCATTAAAGCTTGAGCTTTAATTGTGGAACCTAGACTCTTGACTTTGAACCAGTTTCAAAGTGGGAGAACTCAAGCTCTGGTTCTAAGGAACCTAGGTGCAAAGCTTAATTCAACCCAAAATGAGTTTTGATACCCCAAATCAAATTTTTAAAATTAGAGACCTGGAAATTTCATAAATAAATTTCAAAAGTCATGCTAAACGAAATTATTTTAAACCAAACTTGTTCGATTACATTTTGATCCTAGATCATCAATATCACCATGTCGTTGTGACACCCCGACTAATTAAATACCGGGTAGCTACTCCTTTATTAAATCAATACAAAATGCCAAGTTGATTCAGTTAATAGCATCACTGTCGAAAACATTTTAATAATTACAAACCACCTAGTATTTAAAAGTAAGTTGCCAAATTTTAATTTAAGTTTGATTAACATGCAATAAAAGAATAATGGAAGAACAACATAATCCATTCACCATAACGAAGTAATGAAATAACCAACAAATAGTAATAAGTCCAGGGGAAAACTCCTCACAACAATCCCACGAATGAAATAATAACATAAGTCTGAATCCTGAATTAATTACATGCCCGAAGTTTGAATAACTGAAATAAATGAAAAGTCTCTAAAAGAAATGGGCGACATGCCCTACAACTGATAAGTGCTGAATATAGAGTCAAGATAGATGAAGTGTCTACAAGCAAAGTCCTGTAAGTTCCACAAACAGCTACAGCTCGTCACGTGAATGAGGATCCTAAGCATGGTGTCCTTGTGGCTGGGCACCTAAAATGGTTTTTACAAAAATAGATTTGAAAGAAAATGGGTCAGAGCCCGAAAGTGGAAATCATTTTAAAAATAGCAAGTGTTTTAATAACGTTAAAACATTAAATGCAAAATACATGTTAGGACGTGCACTCACATGAACTTCTCACCTCTCGACTATATGTGCACTCCTAATGTACCGTACCCATCTAAATAACATACATATCTAACCAAACCGTAATAAGCTCTACCCCTTACTACTCGATTCCCATATTACATTCTAACGTTAACAATTAAATAGAGGGCTTTACATACACTCGGATTCTCAATTAGTAATATGATTCACTATCAATTAACCCGTTATGTTTCTCATAATCTTACCATAATTATATTCACAATATTAACATGAAAGTTCCCATTAATTAAGTGTATTTTATTCATGTCATAAATATACAATACAAGCACCCCGAGACTAGCTTCGGTGCACACATACTCTGCTATCCATCCCGGTACATCACGTACATAAGGATCACGCATTCCGAATCTCTCAGGATTCGTTCTCAGATAACAACATCATAAATAATGGAGGCGAACACAGTCACATCACATGGGTCACGCACATACCTGCGCTCCCACGATCAGCAGACTTATTAACATCCCAATAAGTCCTTCTCTGACCTATGTTCATCGAGGTACCAGTCTAAATCCGGGCAACACAAGGATTAGAGAGCCCTAAGCGAACGTAAACCTCCCGTGATAGCAAGTATGGTAGGTATGTCATACACATAAAATCAATACATATACTAAGTACGCACACATCTTAGTAATCACCATAATATATATTGGTGGTACACTTATAAATCTCGTACTGACATATAATGCTACACAATTTATATGTTCCCGATTAATATAGTAATCTAGGCCGTCAATAGTTCTCTCATCGTAATAGACACTCACGTCCTACTTCATATTTTCCCTTAGGTTCAACTACACTTCAAGGTTTTGCTTCTCATTAAATCCCAATTATCCCAAATATATCAAATAATCCACGAGGAAATGTTATCTCTACATATAAACAAGGTTATGGGACACTAGGGATCCAAACAGGCTAAAAAGCCTAAATTGTCAACTCGTTCGAAGTCTCGTTCGAACGAGGCTGTTCGAACGAGAGTTCGTTCGAACGAAGGGGGCTTTCTAACGAGGTCTCGTTCGAACGAAGTCATCGAACGAACTTCACCCTCGTTAGAAGTCAAAGGTCAACTCGTTAGAAGCTCGTTCGAACGAGCTCGTTCGAACGACCTGGGCAGGTCTTCTAACGAGTGGCCAGTTTCGAGCCCAGATTTCCTATTTTCGTTTTTTCCAACTTCTCTACACCTCAAATCTCATCCAAACATTAATCCAACGATTGTTTAAAGTCCATAATCATTCCTAAACATATTTAGGTCATATGCTAACATGATTTGTGGGGTTAATTCATTCTAACCTCATTCAATTATCAAATCTCTTCATATTTTCCCCCAATTTTAAGAACATGAACCCTAGAATTTGTAAATCATCAAAGAGCCTAATTAAATCCATTTTTTTGTTTCATCCAAATTATAATATCATTAGGATAATCATCTAAATACCAATCTACATGCGATTCCTCATCAAAAATGAAATTTCTACTTCCAATATAAATGGGTTTTTCAGTAACTCCCAAGAACAATAGGATTTTATCAATTCCTACACATGGAGAAAACATTCTTTGCAAAATAACGAAATTAAACCACTTGCCTTAAGTGTATCTCTGGATTTGATGACGAATCTAATGAATTTCTCTCTCTCTCTCTGCATAATTCTCCTCTCTTCTCTCTCTACAAGCTTTCTTCTCTAATGGTGGCAATGGAGCCTAGGGTTTTGTCTTAGGAACTTTTGGGCTAATTCTAATAACCCCCCGTAGCCCTCTAATCAGTAAATGGCTGGTAATGGGTTAGTGGGTCTTTTAATTTTCCAATTAAGACTCCTAAAATTCGTTAATCAAAAACCCCAAAATTCTAAAATTACCAAACTACCCTTATACGTTGCCGGTGTGGCCTAAAAATTCTCCGGGACCCAAACTAAACCCCCGGCTAGTGTTTTCTGACTATTTCGACCCTTTCGGACGCGTTGGCGCACTCAAAATGACCATACGATTTATAGAAATAAAATCCACTTTTATTATTAAAATAAATATACTCCGGATGCGACTGTCACACGCGTCTCAACCAAAATTTTCCAAATTGCCGTATTTCAATCTCACGACAAATTTCATAATTCAGTATTCATATATAATCATATATGCACATTATAATCAAATACCAACTCGCATCTTGCTAGTATTTAATCCGGATTAATTTCCAATTAATACACATTTAATTCAATTAATCCCATAAATAAATATCACAAAAATACGGGGTATTACATACTTCCCCCCTAATAACTGAATTTCGTCCCGAAATTCGGAACTAGAAAGTACCTGGTAAGAACAACTCTGGATAACGTTCGCGCATCTCGTCCTCGGGTTCCCATGTGGACTCCTCGACATTATGATGTCGCCACTGAGCACGCACTAACGGAACTATCTTTGACCGCAGTTTCCGCTCACTTCGGTCCAAAATTGTAATCGGCCCCTCCTCGTAGGAGCTATCAGGCTGGAGATCTATGTCCTCCAAAGAAATATTGGAATGAGCTAAATCGTCTCTAAGATATTTCCTTAGCGAGGAAATATGAAATACATCGTGAATCCGATGCAAATGCTCTGGTAACCCAAGCCTATACGCAACCTGTCCAATCCGCTCAATAATAGGAAATGGTCCCACATATCTCGGTGCCAACTTCCCTTTCTTTCCGAAGCGCATAATCCCCTTCATAGGAGATACTCTGAGAAAAACCTGATCCCCCACTTGGAACTCCCTGAAGAATCTCTTCGCATCAGCATAGCTCTTCTGCCGATCCTGAGCTACCCGAATGCGACTTCGAATAAATTTTATCCTTGCCGAAGTATCCTGAATCACTTCCGGCCCAAGTAGTTTGTTGTCCCCCACCTCCAACCAACATGCTGGGGAACGACAAGGTCTACCGTACAACGCCTCAAACGGAGCCATGCCAATGGTGAACTAGTAGGAGTTATTGTAAGCAAAATCCACCAGTGGAAGATACTTCTCCCATCCACCCCCAAAATCAATGATACTCATACGTAGCATGTCCTCCAACATCTGGTTCGTACGCTCGGTTTGACCATCGGTCTGCGGGTGATACGCCGTACTCAACCGCAACTCCGTGCCCATGGCCTCCTGAAAACTTTCCCAAAACCGTGAAACAAATATCTTGTCTCGGTCAGACACGATATTTAAAGGCACACCGTGAAGTCTCACTATCTCTGAAATAAAGAGCTGGGCATACTGTCCCGTAGTGTAGTCTGTCCTTACGGGTAGAAAATAAGCGACTTTGGTCAACCTGTCCACAATCACCCATACGGAGTCATGACCTCTCTGTGACGTAGGTAACCCCGTGATAAAATCCATGGATATGCTCTCCCACATCCACATCGGAATCTCCAATGGCTATAGGAGTCCTGCCGGTCTCTAATGATCCATTTTTACTAGCTGACAAGTGGTGCATTTTTGAAACAAACACGGCAATATCTCTCTTCATCCCGCTCCACCAATACTGTCGTCTCATGTCTTGGTACATTTTGTCCCCACCGGGATGTACCGCGAACCGTGAGCCGTGCGACTCTGACATCACCTCGTGCCGCAATTCCTCCCCTTCCAGAACTACCAATCTCCCATTGAAGCGCAATCCCCCGTCTGAGATAACGGTATAGGATTCGGCTCCCTCTGCTAGTAATCAGACTATCAGCTCCTGACAGAACGAGTCATCTGCTTGTGCCTTTACCACTCTCGTGACAATCTGCGGCGTAACAGTCATTACTGACATGAATGATCGGGCCAATGCATCCTGGTGTCCCAATTCTTTCCACTTTGCCTTCCACACCCCTGCCACCTCATCTACTGGCCTACGGCTCAACGCGTCTGCTACCACGTTAGCCTTCCCCGGGTGATACTGGATATCGAACTGATAATCCTTCACAAACTCAAGCCACCTTCGCTACCGCATATTCAACTCATTTTGTGTGAATAGGTACTGTAGGGACTTGTGGTCCGTGAACAATCGAAACTTTTCCCCCAAAAGGTAATGTCTCCAAATACGAAGGGCAAATACAACTGCCTCCAACTCCAAGTCATGAGTGGGGTAATTCTTCTCGTGAGGCTTTAGCTTACGGGATGCATAAGCAATGGCCTAATTCTCCTGCTGTAATACACCTCCAAGTCCTTGCAAGGACGCATCGGTGTAGACTAGATACTCAACTCCCGGTCTCAGCAATGCTAACACAGGTGCTGAGGTCAACTTATCCTTCAACTCATCGAACGCCAACTGACAGGCATCACTCCAGATGAATGGCACACCCTTACGAGTCAGATGTGTCAAAGGACCTGCTATCTTCGAAAATCCCCGAATGAACCTCCTATAGTATCCTGCTAATCCCAGGAAACTACGGATCTCCGTCGGTGTCGTGGGCTGTCCCCACTCCCTCACCGCGGATACTTTTCCCGGATCAACAGATATCCCCCGGTCGGAAATAATATGTCCCAAAAATTGGACCCCCTTCAGCCAAAACCCGCACTTCTCATATTTTGCATACAGCTCATTCTGACGTAGCGTCTGCAAAACTTGCTTCAAATGCTCGGCGTGCTCCTCCTCTGTCTGGGAGTAAACCAGAATATCATCGATGAAGACAATGACAAACTGATCTAGGAAATCCCTGAACACCCTATTCATTAAGTCCATAAACATGGCTGGAGCATTGGTCAAACCAAAAGGCATAACCCGAAACTCGTAAGATCCATATCTCGATAAGAACGCTGTCTTCGAGACATCCTCTTCCCTGATACGCAACTGATGGTATCCCGATCGTAAATCAATCTTCGAGAAGAAAGAAGCTCCTCTCAACTGGTCGAATAGGTCATCGATTCGAGGCAACGGATACTTATTCTGTATCGTGACCTTGTTCAACTCTCGGTAGTCTACAAACAATCTCAGTGAACCATCTCTCTTCTTCACAAACAACACAGGGGCACCCCACGGCGAAGTACTCCTCCGTATAAACCCCTGACCCAACAACTGCTCAATCTAATCCCGTAACTCCCTCATCTCAGCTGGAGCCATACGCTACGGTGCGCGTGCTATAGGTCTCGTATCTGGTAATAAGTCTATGACAAAGTCTATCTCTCGACTGGGGGGTAGGCCTGGTATCTCCTGAAACACATCTGAATACTCCCTGACAACTGGGATCGAATCTAAAGGAATCACAACCTCCTTAGAGGTATCCTCCTTTATGTAGTACAAATGAGCGATCGAACCTCCCTCTGGGCGAGGCATCGCCACTAAAAACATCTCTTTCCCCGGAATGGCAAAAATAATGCTCCCACCGAAGCAATCAATCATGGCTCTATAATCAGCGAGCCAATCCATACCGATAATCACATCGTGCACATGCATATCTAATACCAACATGTCTGCAGGTAATACTAGACTACCAATCTCTACCCCCACTCCCCGGCATATAAAGAAAATAAGCCACCCACTCCCCAATGGTGAGTCTACACACGTCACTGTGCTCTCTGCTGTGGCTAACAACCCTAAGGCTTTCGCAAAATGTGTAGCTATAAAACAGTGCGTTGCCCCCGTATCAAACAAAACCCGACCCATAGTACCATGGATAGGAAACATACCTCAATCGTGGGTGGTGCCTGTGGAGCTGCTGCCTGGTGGACGTTATAGACACATCTATACTGTAACTGCCCTTGCTGCACAGGAACTGCTGGAATGGCTGGAAGTGATGGCACCTGGCCTGGAGCTGGGAGAGCAGGTGGAAAAAGTGGCCTCTGTGGCTCATGTCTAGCACCCTGCTGCTGCTGCGGGGCCCTGCCCGTATCAGGACAGCCCTGGAATTTTTGGCCAGTCTTGCCACAAACAAAACACTTCCCCGGGAAGTTCCCCCCTCTCTGTCCCTGCTGCCCCCGGCCCTGGTGGCCATTACCGTTCCTCCACTGGCCCTGCTGAAACTGCTGTTGACCATTCTGACCCTGCTGGTTCTGATGGCTGTTCGGACCCTGATGGCCCTGCCGGAAACCTCCCTGTCCGTGCCTAAAATTTCCAGACCTGAACCTCTTGTTATCCCCCTGCTGGGAACCCTGGTCGCCCTGTCTCTGCCCCTGAACAGATTGTGCCCCACTGGCACCATTCCCTCCAGCCCTGCCCTGATGGTTGGAATCTCCCGATCTCTTGCCCTCAGCCATGTGAAAGCGGTGATCCTAACAATGGAGCAATGCAACGTTAACCACATCAGAATAAGTGGCTAATGAGAGGTTCCCTAACAAGTGCTGACGAATCCTCCATGTCAACCCGTCAGTAAATTTATGTATCTTCTTCTCCTCTGTCGGTATCTCATCCGGAACAATGTTCAGAAGATTAGTGAATTCGGCCTCATACTCGGCCACAGTCTTACCCTCCTGTCGAAGGATCATCAACTTCCTCCTCATTTCCGTATGAACAGCTGACGGAAAGTACTTGCGATCGAACCGCACCCAGAACTCCTGAATAGTTAGAGTGTCTCTCTCCTCCACGGTGGTAATAGACTCCCACCACTGCAGTGCAGACCCCACTAGCTTAAAGGTAGCTAGTATCTGCTTCTGAACCTCAGTGCACTCGTACATCCTCAAGTGCCGCTGAATATCCTTCCTCCACTGACTCGAAACTACCACATCGGAGCTACCTGCGAACTCCGGAGGGTGTGCTTTCTGAAAAGCATCACGTACACGTTCCCAAGCCGACGGGAATGCATGTGTCTGAACTGGCGCGGCTATCAGCGCCTGAGGTGGTGCCTGCTGAACTACGGCAAGTGCGGCATTTACCGCCTGGGCCACAATGGCTGCAACCTCGGCGGCATTCATCGTGCCCTGAACTGGTGCGGGCTGTGGTTCTGGCATTGCATCCCTGAGAATCCTTTGTGCACATCGTGGAGGCATCTAAAATAAGAACGAAGTCTATAAGTTCACAGTTATAAACTTAAAATAGCTGAAGAACGTAGCATATACAAAAGAATACAACAGTCCTAAAATATAGGGCTCTACTTCAAAGAAAGCTCAGCGGAAACATAATAAGCCGTACAGATCCTAATGGACACTTGAACCTGATGCTCTGATACCACATGTGACACCCCGACTAATTAAATACCGGGTAGCTACTCCTTTATTAAATCAATACAAAATGCCAAGTTGATTCAGTTAATAGCATCACTGTCGAAAACATTTTAATAATTACTAACCACCTAGTATTTAAAAGTAAGTTGACAAATTTAATTTAAGTCTGATTAACATGCAATAAAAGAATAATGGAACAACAACATAATCCATTCACCATAACGAAGTAATGAAACAACCAACAAATAGTAATAAGTCCAGAGGAAAACTCCTCACAACAATCCCACGAATGAAATAATAACATAAGTCTCAATCCTGAATTAATTACATGCCCGAAGTTTGAATAACTGAAATTAATGAAAAGTCTTTAAAAGAAATGGGCGACATGCCCTACAACTGATAAGTGCTGAATATAGAGTCAAGATAGATGAAGCGTCTACAAGCAAAGTCCTGTAACTTCCACAAACAGCTACAGCTCGTCACCTGAATGAGGATCCTAAGCATGGTGTCCTTGTGGCTGGGCACCTAAAATGGTTTTTACAAAAATAGATTTGAAAGCAAATGGGTCAGAGCCTGAAAGTGGAAATCATTTTAAAAACAGCAAGTGTTTTAATAACGTTAAAACATTAAATGCAAAATACATGTTAGGACGTGCACTCACATGAACTTCTCACCTCTCGACTATATGTGCACTCCTAACGTACCGTACCCATCTAAATAACATACATATCTAACCAAACCGTAATAAGTTCTACCCCTTACTACTCGATTCCCATATTACATTCTAACGTTGACAATTAAATAGAGGGCTTTACATACACTCGGATTCTCAATTAGTAATATGATTCACTATCAATTAACCCGTTATGTTTCTCATAACCTTACCATAATTATATTCACAATATTAACATGAAAGTTCCCATTAATTAAGTGTATATTATTCACGTCATAAATATACAATACAAGCAACCCGAGACTAGCTGCGGTGCACACATACTCTGCTATCCATCCCGGTACATCACGTACATAAGGATCACGCATTCCGAATCTCTCAGGAATCGTTCTGAGATAACAACATCACAAATAATGGAGGCGAACACAGTCACATCACATGGGTCACGCACATACCTGCGCTCCCACGATCAGCAGACTTATTAACATCCCAATAAGTCCTTCTCTGACCTATGTTCATCGAGGTACCAGTCTAAATCCGGGCAACACAAGGATTAGAGAGCCCTAAGCGAACGTAAATCTCCCGTGATAGCAAGTATGGTAGGTATGTCATACACATAAAATCAATACATATACTAAGTACGCACACATCTTAGTAATCACCATAATATATATTGGTGGTACACTTATAAATCTCGTACTGACATATAATGCTACACAATTTATATGTTCCCGATTAATATAGTAATCTAGGCCGTCAATAGTTCTCTCATCGTAATAGACACTCACGTCCTACTTCATATTTTCCCTTAGGTTCAACTACACTTCAAGGTTTTGCTTCTCATTAAATCCCAATTATCCCAAATATATCAAATAATCCATGAGGAAATGTTATCTCTACATATAAACAAGGTTATGGGACACTAGGGATCCAAACAGGCTAAAAAGCCTAAACTGTCAACTCGTTCGAAGTCTCGTTCGAACGAGGCTGTTCGAACGAGAGTTCGTTCGAACGAAGGGGCTTTCTAACGAGGTCTCGTTCGAACGAAGTCATCGAACGAACTTCACCCTCATTAGAATTCAAAGGTCAACTCGTTAGAAGCTCGTTCGAACGAGCTCGTTCGAACGACCTGGGTAGGTCTTCTAACGAGTGGCCAGTTTCGAGCCCAGATTTCCTATTTTCGTATTTTCCAACTTCTCTACACCTCAAATCTCATCCAAACATTAATCCAACGATTGTTTAAAGTCCCTAATCATTCCTAAACATATTTAGGTCATATTCTAACATGATTTGTTGGGTTAATTCATTCTAACCTCATTCAATTATCAAATCTCTTCATATTTTCCCCCAATTTTAAGAACATGAACCCTAGAATTTGTAAATCATCAAAGAGCCTAATTAAATCCATTTTTTTGTTTCATCCAAATTATAATATCATCAGGATAATCATATAAATACCAATCTACATGTGATTCCTCATCAAAAATGAAATTTCTACTTCCAATATAAATGGGTTTTTCATTAACTCCCAAGAACAATAAGATTTTATCAATTCCTACACATGGAGAAAACATTCTTTGCAAAATAACGAAATTAAACCACTTGCCTTAAGTGTATCTCTGGATTTGATGACGAATCTGATGAATTTCTCTCTCTCACTCTGCAGAATTCTTCTCTCTTCTCTCTCTACAAGCTTTCTTCTCTAATGGTGGCAATGAAGGCTAGGGTTTTGTCTCAGGAACTTTTGGGCTAATTCTAATAACCCCCGTAGCCCTCTAATCAGTAAATGGCTGGTAATGGGTTAGTGGATCTTTTAATTTTCCAATTAAAACTCCTAAAATTCGTTAATCAAAAATCCCAAAATTCTAAAATTACCAAACTACCCTTATACGTTGCCGGTATGGCCTAAAAATGCCCCGGGACTCAAACTAAACCCCCGGCTAGTGTTTTCTGACTATTTCGACCCTACTGGACGCGTTGGCGCACTCAAAATGACCATACGGTTTATAGAAATAAAATTCACTTTTATTATTAAAATAAATATACTCCGGACGCGACTGTCACACGCGTCTCAACCAAAATTTTCCAGATTGCCGTATTTCAATCTCACGACAAATTTCATAATTAAGTATTCATATATAATCATATATGCACATTATAATCAAATACCGACTCGCATCTTGCTAGTATTCAATTCGGATTAATTTCCAATTAATACACATTTAATCTAATTAATCCCATAAATAAATATCACAAAAATATGGGGTATTACAGTCGTAGCCCGAATTGAAGCTTAGATGCATGAATGTTAAAATTAAAATTATGCCTTTTATATAGAAATTGAATAACTCGAACTACGTAAGCTCAATGCTTGAAAACTATATAGTTGGACTCCTCTAAAAAAACTAGATAATTTTCATTTAGGAATCAACTTAAATGGTATTCTATAACTCTTTGAATTTGAGGACACAGTTTTCAAACCCTAAAGTCAACAAAACGAAGGTAAGAGATGAAGTATTATATATGCGCGAGAGTGAAGTCATATCCAAGCGCATATGGGCTTCGACTGAGCATGCGAGGTCGCGTCTCCAATTGGAAAATTTTGAGATTTTTTCCAAAAAGAAATTATTTTATTTTATTGGTAAAAATGTAGATTACATCCCCCTGTCTGGTTTCCTCAAAAGTTTGAGGAATAAAAAACCAAACTTTTATTTTTCAATTGAACCCCAAATATTTGAATTATTTTAAAACAACCCCAAACTTTAAATTTAAGTCCCTTTGCATAAATAAAACAAAAAAATTTCTTATCAACAATCCCAGAAATGAATACAAATGAGAAATTTGATGAAAACCCTAAAATTTTCATAATTATATAGTTAACCCAAAAACTAATAATTACACAATAAATAATTTATTTTTCACCCCAACGTTAGCTTAGAAATTCATTTTTTTTTCTTCACACTCTAAACATTTATGTTATCCATCATTTCGGAATACTCGGTTTACCTTTTGATAATGAAATCTGCTTCAAACAACCCAAAAATTGAAAAGTTTGTAATGCTATTTCAATATAAATTTCGAGCTTACTACCTTGGATTGCTGCATTATTTATATCACTATGTGATATCCCCTGAAATATTTTTCTCATATACTAACTCTTTTACGTTGTTCACAAATACCATGAATATTGATTCATTCCTTATTCGATTAAACTATATCCCGATAATTTCATCCAACCTATGACCTCAATTAAACCCAATAATATACATTATAATTCAGGGAATATACTTTTCATACACCCACGAAAGATCTATTTAGCCTATAGGACTTAGATGTTTGAGTTCCTAAATTTATTTCTAAATACGTATGAGTGACTTTCTATTTTGTGTGCCTAGCGTGCTACTTTCTCCAAAACTTTTGGGTTAATTATATCTCGAAAGGTTTTGGATTGATTTTATCCAACAGTTTTGGATGTTATTATAAGATTATTTCTATGCATTTGAAGCCTCTATAATCGCTAATTATGGGTTGTCCAGCTATAGTTTGAACACCCTATCTTTATGAATCGATAAAAAAATTATCCAGTTATAATCACCATATTATTCTTACAAGTATCAACAAAGCCCCATATTACCCGTTTCATTACTATTGATGTCTCAGTTTTTTCCAAATTGTTATAACTATGACATATTACAGGTAATTCATTGTTATCAAATAGACTCATACATATACACTTGTTATAGAAATAAAATTTTCTACCTTACAAATTTTTGCTTCTTTGTTTCCCTTCCAGATGGAAAATGAACTCAAAGAAGGAGAAATAACCCCTGCCCCACTGGATTTTTATTCTGCCTTATCAAGAAAAACTTGTCGGTTACGTATGTGTGGGTGGTAACTAGCAAAGACTGGAGCATCCACTTGAACACTTTCATCCAAACTTATCTGCTTATGTGACCTTTTTAGTCCCCTTTTTTTCGTATGTTTTTTGGAAACTCCAAGATATTTAATAAGATGCTATGCATCCACATAAATAAAGATCTATTTTCTTTCTGTTTAAATTATTATTTTTATTTTTGTACCATTACCATATTCAAAACATCGGGCGTGTCAGTCCATATGGTACTCTGTTTACAAACTCAATTTGTTACAGTGATTCCTCTGGTTGGCATTCCTATGGATAATAACTTTTCTAAGGGAGTAATAGATAACAGCAATATATTCATGAAGTCGTAGCTAATGAAATAATGTCTTGATCCATAATCAAATTGTATATGAGCCAAAACATTGTGAAAAATATATATTATCTTCTACCACGTCGTAGTTGTTCGGATTTTTATGAGAAAAATGGAAAATTTTCGGCCTTAAGTCCTATTTATTAGTTCTTGTCTCTTTCCACGAAACCCTTGTTGGGGCAGATGACTGTCAAAATTATCACTTATTGTCACCAACGGGGGTTTGATAAAATTGGCGGGTTTAACTATTGGTGAGGAAGTAAAGTTCTTAGGAAACAATTTTTGCAATTTTGGTCATTGCGGCCTTATGTTACCTAATTCGTTACACTCATGACATCGCATCATAGATCCATTTTTGCTATGATTGATTTGATAAAAAATCCGACCATCCTTTGGCTTGACATAAGTGGCTGATTGTGTTGGTTATTACCACATATGAGTTCCTAGGAGGTGGTGTTCTGATTAGAGTATATCCTTCAAATCCCGATTACCTTCAATGAGGGAGTATACCTATATCATTTTACTAAAATCACAAAGTTGCAATGTGATAATATAAGTTTTAATGTTGGTTCGTAACCCACGTTTAAAGTGTTTACACTTTTTATCTTCCGTGTTTATGTACTCTTGGGCATGCCGAGAAATAACTATAAACTTAGCCTAGTATTGTGCTATCGGCATTTGTTATTATTGCAATCCTAGGAATTCTACCATCATCTGATCTCTTATTCAAAAAAAATACTATTTAAAGAAAATTTCTTCAAACTGGTCCCAAGTTAATCCATCAATATTTCGGGATCGAAGGACACGCAATCACCAAAAATCAGCTTTACCTTAAAAAAGATAGGTTGATAATCTCACCCTTAGTTCAGGGATTATACCTAATCCGTTGAGAACTTAAAACATCTGACGTATCCATTTTTTTTTCCTTTGTGGCACAGGGCTTCCCATTAAATACTGGTCATATTTGTCATAGAAATTCTTTGATTGAATTCATTCTTCGTGTCTCATCGGTGATATCATTATTAACCAGGTGTTGCGATGGTATATTTTAATGCAACCTAGTCAAGGCAGTTAATTCTTGTAGATAACGTAGTATCCCCTCATTAGTCGCAAGTGGATTTCGTATAATTGGAGCATATTGTTGTTCTCCATGAGGTTGTGATCCACTGGAAAATGTTCGTGTATTAACCATCATATACATAAAACATACTGAAGATACAATGGCGGTAAGAGTAACCAAATAAACTTTTATATTCATACCTCATGCTATTTTACATTGTATTGAGATATTATACAGTCAAAACTAGTCTTAAAGAAACGGTGCACACTTTTAATTATGTCTAAAAACTCCTATTAGTACAAACTATCAGTTTTGTCTATTACTCCTAGTTATTAATATGGAGATCAACTTCTTCTCACTACACACACAGAAAACACAATGAAAGACAGTCGATCCTTCGTAAGTTTATTTATATACATCCATATCCCCTTCTTATGTTACTTTAGATGAGTTGAGGTACGATTACATTAAATTCGGGCCCAAGGTCTTGGTCACTAGAAGTAGAGCTTAAGGAAGGGGAAGTAAAACAACTTCAATTTGATGAAATAAGTCCATATCGATTGGGAAGATTAGGGGAGTAACAATGAATTCCTCTGGTGGAGAGACATCCCATGCTAGATGAATCGCCTATTAAGGGATATTAAAATTATCGTAATACCTTTTTACTTGTCTTGCGGCTTTTGCTTCTCTCATTAAACGACTAATTAATAAACTATGCTTGATGTCCACAGTGGGAATGGCCCAATCTCGGTTGATACTTTGAATATTCTTACATAACTTGGCGTATCCTTCTTTTCTAATAGCTTGTTCAAATTTTTCATGTGTTGTGTCACATATATCCAAGTAAATCTCATCCAAAATATTCATGTCTGCGATATAGAATTAGTTACATTGTGTAAAATGAAGTTTTTATGAAAAATAACTAATATGCTATCCTAAGTCCCATATTGCCATAAAACTTGGTGGTCACTCTGATACCATGTTGTCAAACTCGATATTCTGTATATGGTAGTTCTACTAAAAAAAATAAAGTTTCAAGTAGAATAGAAATTAGAACTTTATTTAAGTGGATTCACAACATCTCATTACGTTTCTCGATGTCTTCATATAACATAAACAAAAGGGGGACTAATAAGGTTACATAAGCTGATAATTGGTGGTGAAAGTATTCCAGTAGGTGCTACCATTTTTGCTAGTTATTACCCATACATATATAACTAAAAAGGTTTTCCTTGGTATGGCACAATAAAAATACATTGGGGGGGTATTTCTCCATCTTCAAGTTCATTTTCCACCTGGAAGGGAAAAAAATAAGCAAAACTTTGGCAAGTACATAGTTCTAGTTCTATGACAAGTGTATATTTAAGAGTTTATAGATAGCATAACTGGAATGAATTATAGATAATATATCATAATTTATAGTATTTTGAAGCAAAAGGAGATATCAACAGTAATGAAAATTGGCATACTATAGTTTGGTGATATTTATGAGAATAGTATAATGATTATAATTAGATAATTGTTTATTCAGTCATAATGATAAGGGTTCATACTTTTCTATAATAGGATAGCCCATAATTATCAATTATAGAGGCTTCATATGCTTAGAAATACTCTTATAATAACATCTTAAACCTTTGGAACTAAAGTAAAATTGTTGAGCCCGTCTCTTAAGAGTGGCATCCATATGGTAAGAAAACTAAGCATTCAAACCCTGAGTCCTATAGTCCAAATAGTGGCTTCGTGGGTATGACAAAAGTTTATTACCGAAATTATAATGTATGATACTCGGCTAAATGAAATCATTGGATGTACTGAATTATTGGGTTAGGATTTATTTAGATAAGGATTGAATCAATATTCACGGTATTTGTGAACCACACAAAAGAGGTCATAAATAAGAACAAGAGTTCGAGGACTATCACATAGTGATATAAACAATGAAGTAATTCAAGCTGTGATCTCAAAAATAATAATGAAATAAAATCACCTAGTTTTTCAATTTCGGGCTTGTTGTAATTGATCATCTTACTCACAGAGTAAATTGAGGATTTTGAAATCATGTATATAGTATATGTTTAAGGTATATGAAAGGTAAATGAAATTCTAAATAAAGTTGGGGTTTGTAATTAATTTATTTGAGATTTATACTTTATAATGAGGTTAAATATATAATTATTAATAGTTTAAGTTTTTCATGAATTTTCTAAGCTTTTGGGATTGGTGATAAGAGACGTTTTTCTTATAATTGTAGAAAAGGACCTGGATTTAAAATTCGGGGTTGATATTGAAAAAATCCAAGGGTTTATGTGGAATTTAAAAGATTGATTTTTAAATTCATCAAATTGTTTTCTCGGGCAAATTCTTTCTGGTTAACCAAACAGAATGATGTATCATACCAATTTGACCGAAAAAATTAAAATAAAAAATTTTGGAAAAAAATGAAATTTGTTAGATTGGCAACGCGCCCTCTCGCTTCGGGTCAAAGGCCATACGCACCTAGGTTTGACCCTACTCGAGCATTTAACACACTTCATTTTCAACCTTCGATTTATTGACTTTAGGGTTTTGAAATTTTGACCTCAAATTGAAGTAGTTATAGACTACCATTTAGTTTAATTACTGAATGAATTTTGTTTAACTTTTTGAGAGGAATCCAACTATATCCGTTTCAAACACTCAAGTTAATTTTTTCAAGATATTTATTTTTTGAAAAAAGATAAAAGTTTGACTTTAACATTCGTGGATTTTAGATTTAATTCGATCCACGACATAGTTATATTCATGATATAGGATCAAAATTGAGTTGAACCACATTGATTTCATGGATTTTGGTTTACCATATCTCCTGGATTTTATTTCATAAATTTTTAGTTCCCCTAAAATAAAATTTTGATTTGAGGTATCAAAATCATTTTGAATTGAATTAACCTATGCACCTAGGTTCTTTAGACTTAGAGCTTGAGTTCTCTCACTTTGAAACTAGTTCAAAGTTAGGATTATAGAATCCACCATCAAAGCTCAAGCTTTAATGGTGGTTTATGGTATTAAAGCATTTTCAGTGCCTTTAGTACATTAGAAATTCCGTATAAAACCATATTTGAGATGTACAAATGCCCAAAAAGTTAATAAACTATAAAAAAAAAAAGAAATTCTACATAAAATCATAGAAATATCAAATAAGTTGATTTTTGGTTTGTGTTTTTCACTGTGTTGAAATGCATTTTTGCAGTGTTGGGGTGGGGATTTTATACTACTATTTGAAGATAGGGGATTGGTTCTAATGGAGGTGGAGTTTTACCATGATTTAGTTGAGTTTTAACTATGTACCACGTGGGGTGATATGGGTACCATGTGTTTCCTATTTGGTACAAATTCCTACATGGTTGTCAACTGGCCAAATAGCACGGGGGTGAAGTGTAAAGTTTATTTGGTTTTGATTTTGGTCCATGGATAGTTTATGAGGTAAATTTAAGGATGTTGTTTTGAAATTTTAGGGGTCAAACATGTAAATTTTCAAACTTATTAGGGTGGTTTATGTAATTTTTACAAAATAAAGTAATATGATTAAGTTTTAGGTTTAAGGTCAGGTTATTAGAGTACGGTATGGCTTTAAGAATTTTATAAGTTTATGGAGGTATTTTGGTAATTTTAATAATTTTAAGGGTATTGGGGGTTATTACTTGTTCTTTAGGGTTGTTTGTCGATGTAAGATATATAAAATTGGTTTGTTAGAAACAGTCCACTCATTCTCCCTCATAGAGTTTTCATATAAATAGGAGGTTGGTTGAAGGATGAAGACAGGTTCAAATTATTATACATTTAGATAACTAAGAGTTTTAGCAAGTGCTTACTCCTTGCATAATATCCTTTTAACCCATTGTTATGATCTTAGATTCATTACTTGGATCATCTCTAGTTATCATATACCCCGTATACCTTGTTGAGCCCTAAATTAGTAATCAATAATCCTTACAAAAGTCCATCAGTTACTTCTTTAGGTTTTTTAGATTGTTGACAAAGTGTGCAAGGACCTTAGACCCTCTTGACTAAAGCTTAATAGATCTCTTAGACTATATTAACTCTTTGATGATCTAATAAATAATGAAAATCCTTTTAACAATGCATGGGGGATCCTCGGGCGAGGTTCGAACCACTTTAAGCACTTGTATCACACTTTCACACTTTTCCCCTTTCACCTGTCTGAGGTCTAGAGGGGAGAACCTGTGAGTCTAAGGTTACATACAATTTCAACATCAATTAGTTTAGTGTCATTTATGGGGATGACAAGTTCCATTTCTTTGACAAATAAACTATACCCTTTTCAAGATTCCAACCAACGTGTTCTTATCCTATTCTTTCAAAGAATGGAATTTCGACAAAAAAGCCTCCAAGAGCAGCCAACTAACATTCTTAGTAAGCTTCCTTTACACCCCCACCCCCACCCCTCACCAGTGGAAGCGGAACCAGTTGTTTAGAGCATTGCAGAATGGAGAGAAGCGGGAGGTAAAATTGGGAGTGGACAATGATCTAAAAGGTGTGTCAAGGCCCCCCAAGGACCAACAATCAACATTCCTATCAAGGACAGGTTATCAATCCATGGAGATCAATTTTAAGGTGTTTCTAGTGTATCTAATAACTAGTAAAATGATATCAAGAAGATGCAAGATTGATTAGGGAATTTTCACAATCAAAACAAAATGTAAATGCCCAACACCATCTATTTGACTCTCCAAAAGACTCTCTCTCCATTCTCTAATGACTCTAAAAATTATGCTCTTTCACCAAAGTGGAAGATGGCTATTATTTAAGCATTCAATGGATCTAAGGATCCCATTGATCATTTAGAGACCTACAAATTGCTCATGCTCCATCAGGATAACCAGAGGAGGTCATGTGTAGAGATTTTCTCATTATCTCAAAGGTAACTCCTAAGCATTGGTTTCCAAATCTTAAGATAGGGACCATTACAAGCTTCATTGATATAGGAAGGTCCTTTTCAACCATTCCATTATGGGACAAAATATGAGAATTCCCGTCACTTCCCTTCCCCACTTCAGACAGATCGGAGAGCATCTCAGGGAATATGCCAAGAGATTCAACTAGGAAGCCCTCCGGGTTGATGATTTTAATAACACCATCTATATGGAGGACATAATCTCATGCCTCATCTCAAAATACGTGTTGAGTTTTTTAACAAGAAGCCCCCAAAGTCCATGAATAATCTAATTAAATGGGCTCAAAAGTATATGAATGTTAAGGATGCAATCCCAACAAGATATTTTGTGGTTACCCCTCATCAGAGAGAGAGCAAATACATCTTCTCCCATCTTGGGAAATCCATTGAGGATGTAGAAGCCAATAATAAGAAAGGTGGAGAAAGAACAGACCTCCAGAGGCCAAAAATTTTACCCCACTCACAGCCACCATAGAGTTGGTTGTTTCATCAAGAAAAGCTCAAGACCTCTTACCTCCACTAAATCCTATGAAGACCACTGAAGACAAAAGAGATAAGTAAAAGTACTATCAATTTCATTAAGATCATGGCCATAACAATAGAGATTGCTTCAGACTGAAAGAATCCATTAAATGGGTAATCAAAAGGGGTTACCTCAAAGAATTTATGGCCAAAGACGTCGACATAGGTTAGGGAAAAAATAACAACAAGGTCGAAGTCCCCCTCATTGACATACATACTATTTTCAGAGGTTTTACTGTTGGTGGAATATCCTCCACGGTAAGGAAAGCCCACCTCGGAATCATCTAGCAAGAAGGGGTGCAAGTCAACCATGTTTCTCTCCCATATCAAGTCCCTAATGAGGCTCCTATGATGGTGTTTCTTGAAATAGACCTCGAAAGGGTCTATCTACATCTTGATAAAACTTTTCTTGTCACTGTAATAATATGGAATACCAATATGAATAGGTGTCCACTTTACACTGGCAGATCTACAAATATAATGTTCTTAGACGCTTTTGAGGACATGGGCCTTAGTGCAAAGCATATGTAGATTGACACCACTCCCCTCATTGGATATAATAGAGAGCGAAAATATTCCTTAGGATATGTCACACTCCCTCCACCCTTGGATCCAAAGATTATTACACAACCATCTTGAATAAGATCATAGTGGTCGATCTCCCCTTAGCTTGCAATGTGATCTGGAAAGACTAACGCTTAACGATTTAGATGTTATCATATCAATGTGAAGGCTGGTAATGAGGTTTCGAACCCCTATTGGTTTGGGAGTAGTGAATGGGGATCAAAAGAAGGAAAGTGAGTGTTATAACACTTCCATGAGAGAGAATAAGAGGTTCCTAGAGTCCATTCGAAGTCAATATAATGTTTTGGAAATTTCATAAAAGTTCCTAGAAATCCCATTCGAGGTCTTTACTCCACTACCACCTATGGATGAGCTCCCTTTAGACAGTCTAGGCATAGAGTTGTGAATGTGGATACTTTAAATCCACAAGATGAAGAGAAGGGGAAAAAGGTGAGCTAGTTGAGGTTATTATCATCATATGAATTGATATGGACGACCTAACGAACGAAGTTTAGATTATGGTTAGCCTGAGGTCCTATCTCTAAGAAGTGCTCATCCTATTCCTAAGGGAGAATAAAGACATGTACGCTGAAACTACTCAGACATGATCGGGGTGGATCTTGAGGTCATGTTCCACCACCTCAGTATGGATCCAAATAATAAGTCAGTCCACCGAAAGAAGAGGTTGTTTGGCCTATAAAGGAATAATGTTATTATAGAATAGGTCAACAAGCTCTTAGTAACCAACTTTATCCGAGAGACCAACTATCCAAAGCGGATTTTGTATGTGGTACTTATGCCTAAAGCCAATAAAAATAGAGGATGTATGTTGACTTCACCGATCTCAATAAGGCATCCCCCAAATACTGCTACCATCTACCATGGATTGACACCTTGGTAAACTCACCAGCAAACCACGATATCCTCTATTTCATGGATCCCTACTCCGGATAGAACCAAATCATAATGGCCTATATCGATGAGGAAAATACCTCATTCATTATTGACAAAAGTACCTAATATTACAAAGTTATGACTTTCAGACTAAAAATGTAGGTGCTACCTATAAGAGGGTTGTGAACTCCATTTTTAAGAACCTTATTGGTAAGAACATGGAGGTCTATGTTGATGACATGCTGGTCAAAATCTTAGAAGCTCAAAACCATATGCAGAACCTCACAAATACCTCATCCATCCTCAGGAGGAACCAAATGATCCTCAACCCAAAGAAATGTTCTTTGGGAGTTACTCAAGGCAAGTACCCTGGGTTTATGGTCACAAGATGAGGTTTAAAGGCCAATCCAAATAAGATTTAAGATTTTCTTGATATAAAGTCTCTAAGGTCCATCAAGTAGGTTCAAATCCTAATCGGAAGAGTTTCTTCCCTCAATAGTTTTGTTTCAAAGGCCATAAATAAGTGTCTACCCTTATTTAAAATACTGAAGAATCACTTCAAATGGACTTTTGAGGTTGAGTAACTCAAGAAGTACTTTAGGTCCACCGCCTTACTATCCTAGACCATCATCGGGGAGGATCTCTAATTATAACTTGCTGCCTCACCAGTCACTATAATCTTAGCTCTGATTCGAGAGGGTTTGGAGTTCAATAAACCGTCTATTATATAATCCTAGCTCTTTAGGCATCCAAAAGAAAATATCTGAGAATAGAGAAGTTATACTTCTTCCTCATCACCTTCTCCAAGCTTCTAAGGCCTTACTTTTAGTCACATGCCATTGTGGTCATGACCGATCAACCCCTCGAGTTGGTCCTCCACAATCCTAAAATCTCATAAATAATTTTTCTAGTGATATGTGGAGTTAGGTGAGCTTGATATCAAATATCAACCATGAAGTTCCATTAAAGTAATGCTTTGACTGATTTCATTGTAGAGTTCAGCAACATATAGGAAGTAAAAGAAGTGCCTAAAAGATCTACAACAATAGAGGTCACAGTAGCGCTCAATGATCCTAAACAACTATTGTTCCAAGCAATAGAACCTACCTCCCCCACATAGGTATTACACATGGATCTCTCAATCAAATACTAGAGAAATGGAGCTGGACTTCACATATCAATCCCTAATGGAAGTACTATCTTTCTTGATCTCAATTTTAAGTTTAAAACCTGTAATAATAAGGTAGAATATAAAGCCTTTGTTAGTAGTTAACCAGGTCACTGAGGTCTATGAGTTCAAAGGTGATAAGATGGAAGGATAGTTGGTTATTGTGATTCATCTCATTAAGATGATCCTTAAATTTTACATCAGAAGGGTCCTACGAGCACAAAATTCAAAGTTTGACTATATTGCATGAGTGTCGTTATTAAGTGAGATAGATCATAATGTCCTAATTATCATCTTGGACTAGCCAAGCATCACCTAGATCAAGATCAACACTACCAAAATTAATCAGAGATTAAATTAGGCCATTCACATCAAGGCCTATCTAAAGGATAGGTTATTGTCCAAATATAATCATTAATCTTAATTAATGAAGTCCTTATCTTCCATATACTATATGAAAAATGGGATGTTGTTAAAAAAATTGGTACTGGTTAGCGGTGCCTTAGCCCGTTCGAAACTAGTTATGTCCTCAGAGATCTCCACGAGGATGTATATGGTACCTTTGCAAGCCCAAAGACCTTAGTATGTAAGGACCTTACGTAGGGGTATTTTTAGCCCACTTTAGGAAATGAAGACAAGGACCTATTATAGCATTATGACAAGTTTTGAAGGCTTGCATTTGTTTTGAAATAGCCAGTTGAGAATATGGCTCTGATGTTAAATACATGACCCTTTACTCAATGGGGAGTGGGATTGGTAGGAACTCTGCCCCTCAGCAAAGGCCAGAAAATGTTTTGTATTATGGAAATTGATTAATTCTCTAAGTGGGATGGGGTTAATCCCTTAGCCACACTTACAAAGAGGAAGACTACCAACTTAATTTGGAAAAACATCACCGTTAGTTTGGCTTACCTAATTCCATTATCTTAGTCGATGTCAAACAGTTTGACAACCTAGCCTTCTAAGAGTTTTGCTCAAATTGAGACATATCCAAACACTACTCATCTTTAATTCACCCTCAGGCCAATGGACAAGTTGAGGTGACCAGCCGAACCATTTTCCACAATCTTAGAAGAGGTTATATCAGTCTAAGGGGTTATAGGCTAACGAACACCATCTTGTGCGCTTACAGAATCACGATCAGAGGTCCAATGGGTGAAACTCCATTTTACCTGACCTTTGGCACTGAGGCAATGATCCAAATAGAGTTTGAAGTTCCCACATATAGGGTAGCCCAGCTTGAAATAGGGCCTAATGATGAAGGTCTCAGAAGGTCTCTGGATTAATTAAAATAAAAAAGAGAACCTGTGCTAGTTCAAATGGTTGCCTATAAGCAAAGGAAAGCCTCATACTTTAACAAAAAGGTATGGCATAGAGAATTCAAAGTGGGGGACTTGGTGTTAAGATAAGTCACCGTTGTGACTAGGAATTAAGGTGAAGGGAAGTTGGCCCCCAAATGGAAAGTCCCATATGTGGTGGCCAAAACTATGAGTCCATGTTGTAATTATTTTATAGACATTGAGGGATGCAAACTTCCTCACCCCTGGAATGTAGATCACCTCAAAAAATACTTCCAATTATTTACTTTGAAATAAAATTAAAAAAATCCTTTTTTAACCCATGATGTTTCGATGCAAATTCTTAAGGAGTTGTAAGATTCATTTGTGGCTCTAAGACATAAGGTCTAAGTATCCACACACCGAATTGCAAGGATTTCAGTCTTGTCTTAAGGTTTAAGCTAATGTCTATGGACCCAAAATCTCAAATTTCAAGGACTTCGATCTTAGCTTAGGCAAATAGTCAAAGGTCCAAGGACCCAAAAAATACTAAAAGAATGATCAAACTGACTAAGGTCCAAAGACCTATAAACAAACATCTTAAAGGACCTTTGCACACCTAAAATATTTTCTAAAAGGACGAAGGCATAAAAAATGCAAGAAGCTTGGTAAAATAACTATTTAACCCCATTTCCAAAAAAAATCCCAGTATCAGGCATCTCTTTCAAACTATGAAAATCTGATAGTTGAATAAAAACTTCCCTTTTCAAACAAGTTGGAGGGCTAAGTGTTCAAATGCAAAAAAATATTTTCCAAAACATTAATTTTTTTAAAGAAAGGGTGCAAGGCCCAAGGTTCCAGGGTCTTAAGACCCATTATGGAACCTCTGAATATCCTCATCATGGGAGGATAAGATTCATAGGTTTTTTGAGCTTAGTACGACCTTAAAAAATTTCAAGGACATCAATTTTTAAATTTCCTAAGTTCGGAGGTCTTATGACCCTTTGTGGGACTTAAGGTTCAAAATTCTCCAAGTTCGAAGGTCTTGTGACCCTTTGTGGGACTTCCAGTTCAAAATTTTCAAAGTCTTATGACCCTTTCTGGGACTTCGGGTTCAAGGTTTTCTAAGTCCAATGGTCTTATGACCCTTTAAAGGACTTTACATTTTCATTTTCCTAGGTTCAGAGGTCTTATAACCCATTAGGGAACCTCAGATTTACAAATGCCAAAATCTATAGGTCTCAGGACCCATTGGGAGCACTTTTGGTTGAAATAATTTCTAAGTGATAAAATCATATAAAACCTTAGACCCAAAGGTACTCCCCTTTGGACTTCAGACGGGTAAGAATAAAGAAGTGTCAAAGTGAGAGACACAGTTTTGAAGGGTTTTCGACCTCAGGAGATGGTCATATGTCTACTATACAAAGTTGTTAGGCATGTTTATTGCAATCTAATTGAGTGTTACAGTCTGTAACACCCGTATTTTTGTACACTTAATATTTAATTAATTCGGAAATTTTAAATTACTTATGTGTTGTAATTTTTGATTGAATTAATTATGGCAATATATATTTAAATATTAATAGGAGAGTGAATGGTTAATGTTTAGGGAAATTTATTTACTAAGTGAATAGTAATAATTTAATTACGTCATTTCGAGTATTAATGACGAGGTATACACTTATCCCAGTCGGGAGTCGGTATAGACTAAGTTGGGTGTGAGATAAGAATTTTTATAAATTAATTCGAATGCCAATTTTGAGTGCGCGGTTGAGTCCGGATGGGTTGAGATAGTCAGAAAAGAGTACCCGGGTGTAGTAATTGGGTCTCGGGGTATTTTTGGGCATAGCCGGGCCCACACGGGGTGATTTAGGCTATTTTAATTAAGCCCATTAGGCTAAAAACGGGATTGAGGGTTTTTAACCTAATTGGGAGATTAAGGAATGGTAGCCAACATAACTCTAAACCTAGGGTTTGAGAGGGAATTTGGGGAAAAACAAATCAGAGCAAATAGGAGGTTATTGGAGCCAAATTAAGGGACATCAATAACGGATCAGACACTACGAACACTTACAGGCAAGTGGTTAACTGTTGTGATTTCTAAAATTATGATAATCAATTCATATCATAGTGATGTGTATATGAAAATTCATTTTGGGTGTGTCACCAAAATCTAATTTAGATTTTTGTAAATTTATATACCTTAATGGGATTAAGGGGGAGATTGATCGTGTTTATGATTCTAGAATGTACAGAACTGAATCAGATGTTAAAACCAGTAAGAGTAGATGGTTAATTGCTGGTAAAATAAATGAAAGTCGTATTGGTGATTTGAAACCCGGATAATACCCAAATTGGGAAAACCTTGGAATTTATGAATATTGATGATGAAATTAGGTCTGTGAGATGTTTAGACCCTTTCCTTACATGGAGGATGTGTTGTTTGTATTTAGGCAAGGGCTTAGGTTGAGAAATTAAGCTTTAAGTTTCGTCAATGGCTGACAGTTGCTGGAGAAGACGATTACTGGAACGATCGATCGATCGACCTAGGGAGATCGATCGATCGATGAAGGCGAAATCTAGGCAGTTCGGCTAGTTTGTTATATAAAGGGAAAATTATTAAAAGTTAAGTTTCATACAATAATAAGTGATAAATAATTATGAAAAAAATATTCCTAGCAATTATGGGAGAAAGTAATTGGGACTAGGATGAATTTATGCGGGGCACTTAATGGATGAATTTGAGAAATTTTATTCCAAAATAGTGAGATACGGATCATATGAGTGAATCCGGGTATATTGGTCAAGCGACCCCAAAGTAGTGAATTAAGTTTGGAGATAAACTAATTAATTTTGAGTCGAGATATAGACTCGAGGAAATATTTAATTATGGACCAAGGGGGCGAGTCCGAGTATGTTGAAATTATAGGTAAATATAATTAGGAAATTATGGAGATAAATGTGTGACACATTACAGGCGAAAATGTGGGAAAGAAATTATGAGATGTAAAAATGGACCGAGTGAGTGAGTCCGGATATGTTGGTTATGTGACACCAAAGCATTAAATTAATTATTGAGAGAGAGTAATTAATTTGGAGTCGGAACATAGACTTGGAAAAAAAATTAAGTTACGGGACAAGTAAGTGAGTCCGGGGATAATGGTTGGGTGACACCAAGTTATTAAATTAATAAATGCGTTAATTAATTTAATTAGAGTCGGATGGTAGACTCGGGTAGGTATTAAATTAATGGGTGTGATAATTAATTTAATTAGAGTCGAATTGTAGACTCGGATAGGATTAAATTAATAAGTGTGACAATTAATTTAATTAGAGTCGGATTGTAGACTCGGGTAAGATTAAATTAATGGGTGTGATAATTAATTTAATTAGAGTCGAATTGTAGACTCGGGGAGGTATTGAATTAATAAGTGGGTTAATTCATTATATTAGAGTCGGACCACAGACTCGGAATTGGTGTAAATTAATTAATGTGTAAATTAATTAACTGGGAGTCGGACCACGGACTCGGATCGGTATTAGATTAATATGTGTGTTAATTAATTTAATTAGAGTCGGACCACAGACTCGGGGAAAGTATTATATAAATTGAGGTGTGAATTAAATATATTAGAGTCGGACCATAGACTCGGGAAGACGATAAATTATTAAGTGAGAAAAATTAATTACGTTGAGTCGGGCCACAAACTCAGGAAATATTAGGCAGTGTACGGAATTTTTGGTACACGGTAAAGCCAGGGTTTATCATATATATATATATACGGTGTAGTGATAGTATATATATATTCGTGTATATATTGTGTGTGATATTAAATTACAGGCAGTGTACGGGATTTTGAGTACACGGTAAAGCCGGGATTTATATTATATATATACGGTACAGTGATAGTATATATATATATGTGTGTGTGTGTGTGTGTTTATGTTGTGTGTGATATTAATTATCAGTGACTAGATAATTATACAATTTATATACTCTAATGCTATCAAGGGAGGTTGCGCTATGTGGGTGAATCCCCTAGCTTGAGGAGTAGGGTGAGTATATCCCTAGGTCATAGCATCCAGTATATATGGGTGAGGGATTTATCTCAGTTTCAGGGAAGGAATATGACTGCCTCCGCTACGTTTATATTTTGGGCCAAGTTGGTGAGCGATTCCAACTAGGGGAACTAGGTTTTGTGAGCACACCTAGTGAGATAGCATTTTAGAGGGAATCATCCGGTGATGGTATACTCGAAGGGATGGACATACGTATGATATATGTGTGGATTTTGTGGAAAAGGTACGTATATAATGGTAGTAAATATTATATACGGGTAATAATACAGTGTGTGATGTATTTACTTTATATAACTTGTGATACGGTTATATGCTACTATTTAAGAGGAATTAATTAAGTTAATTGTGAAATAACTTATAATTCAGGAAATCATTATACTCGGGTTAGAGTAGTATGGCAAAGGAAGGTTATACCAGGACTAGTTGGACGGGGTATCACAACTAGGTGGGGTTAAGGTAACCGGTAGGTGTGCACAATAGTGGAGGGGTGAGAATGTCCACAAGGGAGTGCGACACTAACTTAAATATGAAGTGCATTCATGCATTTTAAATTACTGCAGTTAATTCACTTGCTAAATATTTTCAAAATGTTTTGGTTTCTAACCCTTGCTATAAAACTATTTTCAAAACCTTTTAGGTGTCCAACCACAGGGACGCTAGGATTGATATTCTATTCCAGGAATACGGAGCTGCGGCATATGTGGATGCTAGCAGGAGTTTGGATTAGACGCATCATTCATTCATTCCTAGAGTAGGAATCTTGTATTAGCTTCAGTTTTATTTAGCGCATGTCGCCCAGACTTTCAGTTCAGTTTTTCATATTTGTTTTATTCCGATGTTGAATATTGTATTGGATTATTTCACTTTGGTGGCCGATGGTTTATTCGGCAAGTTGTGTAATTAATTATTACAGTTGAGTTTTATTCAGTTGTGTGAATGGTTTATATTTGTTTCCGCATGTGCTGTTTTGTTTAAATAAAAAAGTTAAAATTGGCACCAGCTTTTGGAATACTAGGTGGTTAGTAAGTTTTAAAAAGTTTTCGACCGTGATGCTAAGGATGATCCCACTGAGATTCCTGTTTTAATTTGGTATAGGACTGATCACCCGGTATTTTATTAAGCGGGGTGTCACACAGTCTAAGAGACCCCTTGATCTATGGTCAACGGATTCTGAGGTATTGTAGCATTTATTAACAGTACAATGGATCTTAGGAAGTAACTGAATGACTTATCTAAAAGTTATTAGGTATTATTTTATAACTCGTGTAAGATATACAAAGTGTATGAACAATAGAGGTTGTCCAAATACAAGTATAGACTTCGCAACTATGGGTTACGAGTATAAAACAAGGTGGGAAAAATTTCATAATTCTTGGACTCTTGTGAATATGATTGGTTGAATGTTCAAATATCTTTGAATGCTAGAGATTGATCCCCTTACATATTCAATCATCCTACTATTTATAGGAGAACTCTTGGAGAAATATCCAATGAGTTATCTAAGTAAGGATTTGACAGCTTTAAGGTCCATCGGTGTTAGTCCGAAGGTGGAATATTGGGAAAAGTATTTACAGGTGCCGTAAAATGGTTGTTGAGTGCATTATGTACTGATGGGATCACTCAATGAACATGAAATTGGGTAGGTGTGGTAGGTGGAATAGTGTTTTACTTTCTACTTTATCTTCCAGACTGGTTGAGGAAACTTTGTTGAGGTCTTTTGAGCATAGTACCCACTATATATTGGTCTTAATTATTATTAGGATGCTTTAGTATTATATACCTTGTCGATAAGGGTTCAAGATCATGGGACCTCAGTTTGGTCGTCAGCCTTGAAGGAGTCTTGGTCCTATGGTCTTTGGACTCCCTCGAATAGGTATCCTGGAATGACTGATACTTTATGAGGAAGAATGCCTAACTAAGGCCCACCAAAGTAGAATGGACTTACCTTAGGATCAGTAGAGTCTCTACTACTAAATAACATTTAGACTGAGGTTTGAGGTCAGCTGGAGAGCCTCTTTCTTTGCCCGAGGGATTTTGGGCCGTTAAAAGATCAAGGATTTGATAGGGCTTTATCATTAACCCTTTATTATTTTTTGAAATAATTAAAAAGGGAAACACTTAAAATCTTAGTTTAAACTAGGGGTAAGGTTATAATTACCACTATAATATCCATTATGGCATAAAAAAAAGCATTTAAGCGATTGAGAGCATTGATGGGACTGGGGAGATTAAAGAGCCATCCTTTGGAGTCTATAAAGAAGCCTTTCAGTCAAGTTTGAATGTGTAGCATTTTCTCATGGATTTTTTAACCAAAAGCTATCGTCTTTCCTCTCCCTTTTGCTGCAGATGTTTGTTTCCCTTCCTAAACTCCTTGACACAATGCCATTTGTCTGTTATGGGCCCCCATATTTCCATTCCTTTGGATGAAGAAGAAAGTGTTGGAACTTCTGAGGAGGCTATTAGGCGGTGAGTGACCTCAAATTCACTAGTGGTACCAAATACGCCTCTCAAGTTACTGATCAGGATTGGTCAACATCCAAGGGATCTACTAAATAACTCACTCCGTTATTTTGAGGGATGCCAATCCATATGAAAAGGGAATGCTACTTAATCCCTGAATATGTATGCTTCAATGATTATTTCTTTCAATATGGTTCTAGATTCTCCTTACATCTTTCGGTGCTAAGTATTTTAAGAGCTATTGGAATTACTCCTTCTTAACTAGTGGTTAATCCTTGGTGATCACTGTTGGTCATAATACTAGCCTTTAAGGAGGTTGGGGCGATCAGCGTGATGTCATAATAGACCAACTCTACGGGTTGTATCGAATTCAAGAGAAGAATAAGAAAAAGATAAAGGGTTGAAATACCTTTCTTCGAAAGTTGTTGTTGTTTTTTCTAGGTATGGGCATATTACTCCCAAGAAATGGTGAGAGGCATACTTTTTCATAGATGGTGCCTAGACCACCTCTAGTTTTGATGATCTAGCAAATTGACCCACTTTTTGGTGCATTCCCCTGGTTTTGGGTGAGCCTTTTATCTTTGTCTGTGCCTCAAACTTCATCTTTAGATCTATCCTTTGTACGAGTCATGTTAATCCCCTAACTCTGTTTATAGAGGTTGCTCCACCATCTGAGCAAAAGAAGGAGGAGATGGATAAGTCTTTGAATACAGCCTCCAAACCTTTTGAGATCTTTATTATAAACAAGTGCCTCTTTGATAGTGCCTAGGAATTGGGCCCAAGATTGTACTTTTGATATTCGCCCTTTCTTGCCAAACTCGTGATGGGGAATTACTGGGGTCTGATCCCCTTATTGAGGTTTGTTGCAAGAGGAATTTTATCACCAAGTTGGTTCGGGAGGTCCTTAAGGCCTCCAATGAAGGAGATAAACCCTGGGGTAGATCCTCCTTCATCGGTTAATAAGGATAGTCTATTGGTCTCTAATGAAGAATGGGATCAGCCAATTAAGTGGTTGACCTAGTACTTTTCATTATTTTCCTCCTTTACTTTGATTGTTTTGGTAGACAGTCTTTTCTTATCATATAGATGTTGTAAATAAACTAGAAGAAAGAAATATGAAGAGATGATTTACCAAGAATACCTCAATTAAGATTATTGCTACAGGAGGAAACGATCCCTGATCATTAAGAAGTTGGATCTTGATACATTGGTGGGCACTTTTAGTCATCAGGTTAGACTGCCTAATGAGGTTGAAAAAGATCCCAATATAAAAACTCTATCGTTGATACAAGAAGTATTGGGGGTCGGTGGAATCCATGGCGAAATCCAAGGTTATTCTTTAATTCTAGGGGACTTGTGAAGAGGGGGAAGACCTGAAGAGGGGTGTTGAGACCCTTAGACATTCGGAGGAGCTGTTTGCAAATGAGAGGTATTGCCGAGATCCTTTTATAAAGGAGATAAACTCATAAATTTCTTTAGTTTACATTGTCCATTAAATAACAAGATGAAGCTCTTCGATTTTACATCCAAAATGAGGACCCGAGAGACCTCTATCAATGTTGAGGACCTAGTCCACCTACTAGGGAAGGTATCTTCAAACTTACTCTCAATTTTTTTAGTTTTTTTAATCTTTTATGCCCTTGTTCTTCCATTTTCTTATATTTTTATAAGCACAACACCTAACTGAGGCCCTTCTGGATGACAACCTTAATGGCAACAAAGGATGGAGCAGGGATGCTAAGATAGAGTAGGGTTAGACTTTTGCCCTGATGGAATTGGATTGGACCATTAATGATCTTAGGGTGAAGGAATATGTCCTTCGAAAGTAGGAGGAAGCTCTAAGGTTTTAGCTCATTTATGTAAAGTAAGCAAAACTTTGGGATGCTAAGATTCTAAGGGATAATGCTTCTATAATGACCTCCATAAGAGAATCCTTGGCATAGGTAGAGAAACTTCATGGTCTTGGCTAGATTGAACTTTTTGAGATGAAAGAAACTCTTTGGGGACATAAGGATGATGTCCGAGGCTTACATGACATACTTCTTCACTTTGGTGGTGAAGTGGAAATTTTAAAATAGTCAGTTCATGAAGGAGGAACTGACCTCCAAGGGCCGGGATCTTTGGAAAGAACATTGTAGGTTTACCTTGATTTATTTCGCTCTCCAGTGGGAAATTAACTTTAATGTTAAGAAGAATGTTTACGTCTATATTGGGTCTGAGATCTTTAATACATTTTCCAGAATTACATATCTGGATTTGATGCTTGCAAGATAAAGGTTCAGAGGTTATTTCCTGAGGAAAACATTTTTTCCTATTTGTTGAGTCCCCTCGATCAGGTGGGGAGATCTCAGATGATGAGTTACACCCTCAGAAGCCTAAGGAAGACACCTTTAGTTCAACCAGAATGTGAAGCTTCCATGGATCCCAAAGTCTTGAGCCTCGATAGGCTCTTTGTAATTATTGTTTAAATCCTTGATTAGTCGTGGGTTTCTAAATGTAATTCGTAATCTTTAGTTTTTAATGAAAGTGGTTTTTGAATGGGAATGTGTTTCTCTTTGGTCTTTTACTTTGTACTTTCTTTAATTTTTTTCTTTGATAAGTAATTTTATGCATAGCTTGAGATGTATAAGCTATGATTTGTATGTAGTATACCCCTAGCCCCCCAAAATTCCATAGTAAAGCAAGATGATTGGGGTCTTAAGACCTTTGGATTTGAAATAATGCAACCTAAAGTCCCACGAATGGCATAAGACCTCTGAACTTAGGAAAAAATTGAATTCTCAATCCTTATAAGGGTTCTAATACCATCGAATTTGAAATAATGCAACCTGAAATCCCACGAAGGGTCACAAGAACTCTGAACTTTAGAAATTTTTGTATTGTGAAATCCTTATAAGGATCTAAGCCCTACAGACTGAAATAATTTTAAATTTGAAGTCCTTTTAAAGGTCGGAGACCTACGGATTAATTTTTTTGTTAACTAAAGTCCTTATAAGATTTTGGGACCTTTAAACTTTGGAAACTTTTGAATTCTAAAATACTTATAAGGGTCTGAGACCTTCGAAGTGATTTTTTTTATAATTTTAAGTCCTTATAAGGGTCTGGGACATCCAAACATTGAAAAAAATTAAATTTCGAAGTCCTTGTAAGGCTGAGGTCCTTGTATCTCATAAAGAACACTTATGCAGAACACATCCTGGGCAATAAAATATTAATTTCATTTTACCTAAGTATTTAAGACATCATTGGTAATATTTTTTAGGTTCTCCACATTCCAGTAATGAGGAATTTCATATCCCTCCATGTTCTTGAGGTAATAATATCCAGTCTCCCAATTTTGGTTACCACGTATGGGCATTCCCATTTGTGTCCTAGTTTCCCTTCAATAGGGTTTCTAGTTGATAGAGTCACCTCCCTTAGAACAACATTTACCACCTTAAATTCCTTATGACGGTCTTTTCTATTAAAGTTAGAGTTTTTATTCTGGAAGTAGATTTCCATCCCGACTAGTGCAGCTTCTCTTTTCTCCTCTAATTTATTCAGGGAGCTTCACGATTTATTCATTATCCCTTAGCTCAAAATGAGATACCCTTTGTGTGGATATTTCAACCTTAGTTAGGATCACAGCCTTAGTGACAAAGGTCAAAAAGAATCGAGTTTCTCCCATCAGACCTCCGAGTGTCTATAATCCCACGGGATACTTAAAAATTCTTTAGCCCATAGCCCCTTGGCTTTTCCAGTATTTTATTCAAATTTTGGAAGATAATTTTATTAGTAACTTCGAGTTGGACATTGGCCTAAGGATGGCCTAGAGATGAATTATGGTTGCAAATTCTACTGTCTCTCCATGAATGTTGGATTGCCAAACTGGTTGTTATTGTCCTAGATGGTGGCCATAGGCATGCCAAATCTGCAGATGATGTTCCTCAATATTAAGTTGGTTATTTTCTTCTCAGATATAGTGTCTAAGGGTTCAACCTCAACCCACTTGGTGAAATAATCAATGTTTAGTATTCAAAACTTGTTTTGACATTCATTGAGGGGCAGAGGTTCTACCAAATCCATACCCTGTTGAGTGAAAGGGATATGCATTTATCATTGGATGTATCTTATCGATTGGTCTCTTTAGAACAAAAAAAATCTTTTGAACTTATCACAATGTTGCAACAAGTCCTTGACCTCCTTTTCTAACATTGGCCAGAAGTATCCCTGCCTTGTAGTCTAAAGTCTTCAAACACGTGTGGGCACCAAAGACCCCTTCATAGAGGCATCTAAGGACATAATTATATTCTGACGAGCTCAGACATCTCTAGGTTACCAATCCGTATTAATTTTTATAAAATACTTCATTTCCATATAGTTCTTAAAGGCTATTCATTTTACCCAAATAGATTAGAGATTGTCCTTAGGCAGCTCACCATTATTGAGCCAGGCTTTGATGGGAGTGATCTAATCCGAACCTTGATCGACCTCTACATTGTTTATCTGTAGTTGTGTAATGCTTGGTTAATCTATATTGATATAACTAAGATCTCTGAGTCTATCTCATCTAATGAGGCCATATATGCAAAGTGGTCTGACTCTGAATCCTCATCGTGGGGGACCCTTCTGATATAAAACTTGGGTATCCTCTTGATGAGGTGTTGTATAATTTCTAGGTACCCAACCATCATGTTGCATTTGTCCTCATAGACCTCAGTGACCTAATTGAACACGAGTTAAGGGTTATTGATGGCCTCTACTTACCGATCCTTTAGATGGATGGATAAGCATAGACCTGCTACCAAGGATACTTATTCTTCTTCATTATTAGAGCCTTTGAATTTAAAGTGGAGAGTGAGAGAGATCGTACCATCCTCATGAGTGTTCAGTTGGATTTTATCCCCACTGTATGAGATATTTGAGGAGCCATCCACGTGAAGTACCCTGGTCGATGAGATGAGGTCTAATTCCTAGGGGTTGCCTAGGCTCTTGAGGTTTCGTTAGGAACATAGCCTCGGAACTCTTGGTTTCTTCTTCCACTTATTCCATGTTACTAAAATCCAAAATGAAATCAGCTAAGGCCTACCTTTTGATGGCTCTTTGAGGTTGATACCTAATGTTAAACACCCCTGCTCTACATACCACTTGACAAGACTTCTTAAGGTTTCATGCCTATGAAGGACCTAACGGAGGGTCTGATCGATCATAATTACGATGGAGTGAGACTAAAAGTAGGGCCTCAATCATTTTATAAAGATAATGAGGTTTAAATTAAGATTATTGATCCTTGGGTATTTTCTCTCGGCCTCCAAAGGGATCAGCTGACATAGTAGACGGGGTATTCCAACCCAAATCCTTCCCAAATGAGAGCGGAATTGGTATTAATGGCTGAGGCGAGTGTGTACAATCTTCCCCATAATCGTTCGGGATGGTGGATGTGCGGACTTTAAATATCTCTTGATGTTTTTAAAAGCTTCCTCGGCCTCATGAGTTCACTCAAAGGCCTTCTTTAAAATTTTGAATAAGGTTAAGAGCTTGTATATCGCCTTAGAGTTGAACCATTTGAGGGAAACGACTCTTTTATCCAAGATTGGGACCTCCTTCACTATTTTTGGGAACTTCATATTTAATAGGCCTTGGAATTTCTCTGTGTTGGATTCAATGCCATGTTTGGTGACCTTGAACGAAAGGAACTTTCCTCTAACTATACCAAAAGTACACTTCCTCAGGTTAAGGCTTATTTGATTCCTTAGAAGGACAACGATGGTATCTTCAAGTTTTTGAAAGTGGTTTTGGTCCTCCGAGCTTTTTACTAGCATTTCATCAATATAGACCTCTATGGTATTACTAATGAGATCTTTAAAAATAGAGTTCACCACCCTTTGATAAATGGCACCTGCATGTATTAGTCCAAAAAGTATACATTTAGAGAAATAAGCACCTTTGCCTGTGATGAATAAGGTCTTTTCTTCATCAAGAGGGTCCATCCTGATCTGAATGTACCCGGATTATACATCTATGAAGGAGCGAAGCTCATGACCAATTATAGAGTCTACCAAGTTATCAATCTGAGGGGACGATAGATATCCTTTGGGAATATCTTGTTGAGGTCAGTGAAATCAACACTCATTCCCCATTTTTTGTTGGATTTAGTCACCAGTACCACATTAGAGAGCCGTTTTTGGTACCTAGCCTCTCTAATGAAGTTAGAGGCGATGAGATTTTTAACTTCCTATGTTGCAGCATTGTTCCTCCCTAAGCCAAAGGACCGTTTCTTTTGTTAAACTGGCTTATGATTTGAATAAATGCTTAGGTGGTTTATCATAACTTTGGGATCCACCTCGATCATGTCAAAGTGGATCCAGGTGAAGAAATCCTTATTTTCCCTCATGAATTGGATAAGTTCTTCTCTGAGGGAAGGGCTGATCCTGTCCCCAATCTGAACTTCTTTGGCTGGATACTTCCAATCGATACGTACGATGATTAGATCTTTGGTAGGCTCTCCCATTTTCTTCTTCTTTTCGTCACATAGATGTAGAGTCTCCACGTTTAGTAATTATATACATAAGCCTTCTAAGGGGGCTCCTGTTGTTGATCTTTAGCCCTATTTAGGAGGTAATCCATAACGGTGTTGGTTGACATCTTGAAGAGATAAAATGTGTTTAGGAGAAAAAAAGACGTGTCATTCCCACAGACGATGCCAAACTGATGAGTTGTTCGGACCTCAGGAGATGGCCATACGTCTAGTGTATAAAGATGTTATGCATGTTTATTATAATAGAGTTGCGTATTACAGTTGTGGCCATCCCAAGGGGGCTCTGAGGAGGGCTTCCCCCCTTTTTTCGACATGCTCATGGGATTGTTCCCTTTCTCAGGGTGCTTGGCCATCGTCAATCTGGGGTAATATATAGAAATAGAGTCTCCAGCCTATTTTGCAAAAAATAGGCAAAAGAAATGTTGTCGTCTCAAGAGAACGACATCAAGGACAATACCAATGCTTACGAAACCAAGAAATTCAAAGGTTCGGGGACTAAGTTACAGAATGGAAAGGTGTAAGGTACTCATCCCCCTTTAAGTCTCTCATGGGAATCTGTTATTCCTCTCCTGTTAAACTTCGAGAAGTGTGTGCGCATGTGCATAACATAGATGGACAATGGAATCACTCAACTCGCGTCATGGAAGAGGACGGAGTGAGTTCATCCTTAAATGTGTTCCCAAAATAATAATTCAAAATATAATGCAAGTGTTTTTCGATTCATAAGTTTTATAGAAGAACGAATGTATACCTCGGATAGACACAAGCATGAAAGCATATAAAATCCATTAAGAATATATATGATAAAAAAAATAAGGTAAATAAGGTGTATAAGGGAGGACACTAGTCTAGGGATTTACCCAAGACACCTACGTAGCCCAAAGGGCATCAAAGTCCACGTATTTAAAAAATAATGTAGGGTGGGGTTTAACCCAAAAATATTAACGGGGGATTTCTTTTATATGAGTGTGTAGAGATAAATTTTCTTCAAGTATGAGGATGTGTAGTGAGAATACTTCTTTTGAAATTTATAGGTAAATGCTCGTTTTCTTGTTTCTTGGGTTTTCTATGAAAATATAGTATGTGCAAATGCTAATAATAAAGGTTTGATATTAAGGTATGTGATGTAATAAAATAAAGCGTTTAAGTAAAAATAATTATACTAATGCTAAAATAAGAGAATTTAAAGAAAATGGTTGAGAATTGGACCTCCTTATGAAGACTTGAAGTGGATCTTGATTGCAGATGCGATGATCTCACAATGAGGTGATGGTGGTATGAGGAGATGGGTGAAAATTTACTAAGTGGAGAATGAAAAGGATGGAAGGAATGTGGGAAATAGGTTTTATAAGAGGGGGACAACTTTGAATTCGAGAGAATATTTTATGAATTACTGAGAGAGATGTTATGACGTATATTTCAAAGTGAGGTCATGGACTCTATTTTTTTTTTAAATAAGAGGGACAATACCCCCCCAAGTTTGATTAGAAATCATAGAGAAAAAGCCTCTCTAGTGGCGCTTACAATCTTTGGGGAAAAGCAATAAATTTGGGGATTTATAATTAGCCCCATTACAAACAGATATCCTAATAACAAGCAATGTACTAATTTGGAAACAAAGGTCCCAATACAAAAAGACTAATATAGTAATAGTTTACGAATTAGTTAAACTCTGCAACCTAGGGTGAATCTGTAACGGGGTTAACCTAATATTGAAAATTTTGCACCAGTGAGAGTCAAAATCATGAATTTTTTAGGTAAAAGATAAGGATAAGTTAATGAGACAAATCTGGTGGCAACAATTTTCAATAAGGGTTGTAGCCGAGGCCTTACCCCCGTCAAAGATCACCTTATTTCGCAATGTCCAGATGCTCCAAATGGCCACTATATGCACCATTTTACAATAAAAGATTATGTAGTCTTTATCCCTACCGTGTAACCACCAAGACATTAGCATAGAAGCACAAGAATGAGAATTAATCTTTAGACCCATTAAATCAAAAAAATATTTCCATAAGCTTGAGGATATGGGGCACTAGAGGAATAAATGGTTAGTAGTTTCAATATCATTATGACATAGGTCACATATCGAGGCCAGTTTTATGTTGCACTTTTGGATATTTTCATCCATCGGTATATTTCTTTTTAACACTCTCCAATTTAGAATGGTCCATTTTTTAGGGATATTTTTTTCCCAAATTTGAGTAAAGACCGCACTTGACGAGAGGGAGATGCTCAAAATCGCCACTGCAGAAGCTTGGGAAAAAATTTCATTTTGGATAACGACCAAGACCATTTGTCATCCTTTAGGATCATATTCTCATTGGATATGTTAGCTATTGATCTCATTCTTTTCATTGATATGGAGCCCGATTGGACAAAATTGTTGTTTTGTAATCTATACCTGGAGTTCATGAACTTTCTCCATAAGGAATTTGAGGTTTTGAGTTTCCATAGGGATTTCAGGCTGGAGGCATTTGACAGGGTTTCTAGACTAGAAAACCCTAAACCACCACATTCTCTTGGGGAACACAAGGTCTCCCAACTGTGCCATTGGTGCTTCCAACCAATCTGTTCATTTCCCCCGCAAAAAAATTTATTGAGAATAGAGTGTATATTCTTTATTATGCCCTTGGGTGGATGAAGCACTGAAAGCAAGTAGCATGGTATTGAGCAGAGTACGTGTTTGATAAAAGTCCATTTTCCCCATAAGATATCTACTTAGATTTCCATCCTTGTAGCTTATGTCGAATTTTTTCCACTAGGGGGTAGAAAAAACTTATTTTCCTTCTGCCATTGAAGATGGGACACCCTAGATAGGTTATGGGGAGATACTTTAGATTCAGCCCTGTGAGTTGTGCTATTGACAATGTCTTTTTGTGTGGAGTTGACTTGTCAATAGTGAAATTGCTTTTAGATATGTTTATATGATGACCGAAAGTTATTTCATAATCATGAAGAAACTTCATAATTTGTCTAAGACTCTTTTTGTCAATCCTGGAGAATATAATTATGTCATCAGCAAATGCGAGGTGGGTGATGAGTGTGCATCTCAGTCAGTGGTAATATGGACGGCAAAGGCCCTTAGCCATTAGGGAGTTTAATCCTCTTCTTAATACTTCTGATGCCAATACAAACAGGCTGGGGGATAGAGGATCTCCTTTTCTGAGACCTCTACTGGATTTAAAGAATCCATTTTATTATCCGTTAATTAAAATAAAGAACCAACAATTGAGATGGATCTCCATATGAGGTCAATCCAGATTTCCCCGAAGCCAAATTTCCTTAAAATATTGATGAGGAACATCCAGTTTAGCCTGTCATATGCTTTAAACATGTCCAACTTTAGTATAATGTTACCCCCCCAAGTTTTTTTGGGGAGATTGTGGACCATTTCTTGAGCAATTAAAATGTTATCTTGTACACTTCTAGATTTTAAAAAGCCACTTTGATTGTCAGATATTATTTTGGGTGGTATGATGGATAACCTCGTGGATTGTATTTTAGCCTAAATTTTATAAGAGAACTTACACAAGCTAATAGGTTTGAAGTCTTCGCATGATATTGGCCATTTTATTTTAGGGATCGGGGCAATACAAGTGCTAGACCAGCCTCCAGGCATTACCTCCCCTAAGAAAAAACTTTTAATAGCCATCATATGTCATTCTTTATTATATGTCAACATTTATATAGGGCCAAAGGGGTTGCCAATCGACAGGGTCCTTGACCTGCTTATCTGCATAAAACCCCAGACACATTGCCTCCTAAGGGTGCCATTCGGCAGTTTGACACAGATTTTTTGAAAAATGGTTGTAAAATGCGAACCTTATGTTAAAATCTTGATTGGGATGGACCATCAGAAATGGTATTCAAATCCCTTTAAGAATCCATTGAGTCAATCCTGATTTTGGGATTTGACTTGTGTTAAACGGTATCTGGAAGTTCCTATTGGTTACTAGACAGGAAATTTTCAGAGGAAAATAGATCGTTTGTTTGAATCATAAGGCCGATCCATGCACGGGATGAACCATTGGAAACGGTATTCAGAACCCTTCGAGATTTCATGCATCTTTATTTGGCTTAGAGAGATAACCAAAGTCAAATGGGGCTTAGATGTCCCCGGTGATCCTTTAGAGTAAAATGGGTCATTTGTCTATACCGCAAGGTTGATTCGTGCATGGTACAAACCGTTGAAAAGGGTATGCAAAGCCCTTTGAAGATCCATTTAGCTGCATTCAATATGGATAGTTAACTGGGGTCAAATGGGACCTGAGAGCGCCCAGTGTCCTCTAGATTAATTTCCATGATAAAGTGGACTATACGTTCATACCATAAGGATAATTTGCGTATAGGGTGGGCCGTTAAAAAGTTCATTTGGAGACCTTCAAAGATTCATTGAGATTTCACTCAGGCAAGAAAGATTATCGGAGTCAAACAAGGATCGAGAGCACCCGATAACCTCTTGATCAATTTTTTATAGTAAAATGAATTATTCGTACAAATTGTAATGTTAATTCATACACGGGGAAGGCCTTTGGAAAGGGGAATCATATCCCTTCAATGATTCATTGAGCTTAAGCTCAGGAAAGAAAGTTAATCGGAGTCAAATGGGCCCAAGATTACTCGATAACCTCCAAATAAATTTTTGGAGTATGAACTAGGGTTTGTGGTTAACGAGTGAGTGCCAGGGACCTAAGGAGATGCCTGGGGAGGTCCTACGATGGGTTATCTATAGAAAGACCCTCAACGGGAGAGCCTGGAACAAGTGAAGATCGTCGAATGATAGACACTACATTGACGTTGGGAGAGACAATTTTAGGTCAATTCTATAGACCTAGAGTATGAGGTTGACCAATTTAGAGGGTTGAGGTCAATTATGAGGATCTAAAGTGATGCTGGGGATGATTGATTTAGTGGTTTGAGGTCGATTCTGAGGACCTAAAGCTGTAGGGACCAATTCTGAGGGCAAAGGTCAATTCCGAGGACTTAAAGTTATGACGACCAAATCTATGGGGCGAGGTCGATTCTGAGGACCCAAAGTTACGACGATTAATTTTGTGGGTCGAATTCAAATCTGAGGATCTAAAGTTGGGATGATCAATTCTGAGGTTCGAGATCAATTTTGAGGACCTAAAGAGACAAAGATGACCGATTTTGAGGGTTGTGGTCAATCCTGAGGACCTAAAGTTAAGACGATAAATTCTAAGGGCTGAGGTCAATTTTAAGGACCTAAGGACCAAATTTTGAAGGACGAGGTCAATTATGAGGACCTAAAGAGACGAAGATAACCGATTCTGGGGTTCGAGGTCAATTCTGAGGACCTAAAGTTATGACGACCAATTTTAAGGGCCTTGGATAATTCTGAACAAATATGAATCGGTTCGCTGTGACTGTGTGATAATGATTTAAATTAAATTCGCAAGTTTCCAAGAACCCTTATTTAATTAGCGTCTACTTTTAAACCAAATAAAATCAACCCTTAAACATGCATCTAAATCAACCCATCAAATATAAAGCATGCGATACAAAGTTAAGGAAAAATCCCCGAAGGGCAAAACCTTTTATTTCTAGAACTGTAAAGAATTTACAAGACCATTGACTTACATACAACCTAATAATCACCCACAAGTGTAATGCACGGTGTCTTCGGTAAACCTTCAAAGCAACGGCTAGAAACAATGTGACACAGAAATACCCGCAGGTGTCGGTTCCTATGTCGACGGCTGGAAGTTTCCCTTTCCAGGAGGGCAGCAATGAAGAAGAGAACAGCTTCTCCACAAGGGTTGAACAAACTCAAAGTTGTGTTCTTAGGTTACCAAAAAGATTCACAAAGGATTGGAATAATTGTGTGAATCAAAACATGAGTCTTGGGACTCAAAAATATGAAGACTAGAGGTATTTGGACTCTCAAATTCGTCTTTCAAAGTCTTGCAAAACAACTCCCCCGAAGTTGGCTTTTATAAGGAAACCAAAAGAGTTTTAAAACTTGGGGACTCTTGCAGCGTCAGGTACCCCGAACCGGTTTGGGGTACCTCATGCGGTTTGGGGTACATCTCTGGTTTGGGGTAACTTTCTAGTTTGAGGTTAAAAAAAATCAACATTCTTCAAGGAATTTTCTCCAACTTCAAAAGGTCATAACTCCTTCACCGTAGCTCGGATTGAGGTGTCGTTTCTTCCAGTATATTTGTTGCGGTGAACTCTTAAACTTTCCAATTGACCAGACCTCCGGAGTAAGGCTCTAAAATTACGAAAATTCCCTTGAAGTCTCCTATCGTGCCTTTTTTCACTGTTTTGACTTCCCTTGCGTACCACTTGCATTAAGTCCCTAAAATCGTGGAACGTGAAGTCGTTGAGGCAGATGTGGGACACATTAATGGATATGTTGAATGATTGATTCCCGGAATTCGGATAAAGGCCGTCATGTGAGATCGTGAGATGACGTGCCAAATGTAGCGGCGTACGACATACATAAAGGTAACATGTTGAACATGAGAAAAATGTCCTTACAAATCACCCCCTATGTCTATGCCGGTACATACATAAAAAATCCAAATTATCAAATAACAAAATTGCCTATACAAATCTACCCTTCCATGAACCCAAAACTGGAAAGATACAAATGAATAAGGCTTAATCGTTTGTTCTTTAAATCTTTAAAACTTCAAATCTTCAATCTTCAAAATCTCAAATCTTTTCTCATCAGGGTGTTTAATTCAGTGATCATCAATGTAGTACCTACACACATGAGATAAAGAAAAAATACCAAGTGACGTATCGAGTTTGAAAAGAGATAAACATAGATACCAATAAATGATAAGCATAAGTCAAATCTCAAAACACTCCCAAAATTCAAACTCTCCCAAAATAAGATAATTCTTTCTCCCCCTTTTTATGATGCCCCCAAATAGACAAATAAGAAGAATGAATCAAACAAGCAAAATCGGGGTGTCACTGTATACAAAAAATACACAAACTATTTTTTATTTTATCAATTTTTCGTACATAAAAAATATATACCAGTTGAAAAAAAATGTGATACAAAAATCACACCATGGATTTAGACTCAAACAACCGAGTCATGGAAACTAAATGAATGGGTGTGAATACATTCGATAGGTAAATCAACTCAATCAATCATATGTGCACGATGCATACGTGTACTTCTAACGAATGAACATCAAAGGTATCCTTAGGTGTAAAAATTTGTTGAATTTAGATGACATCATCTTATGCAAATCAACAAATCAAAGTCAAATGATTTCCACACCAATAACGTCCAAAACAATTTAGCGCTTTTTCAAGATTTTTGAGGACGTGCAAACCCGTTATAAAATCTCCAACCAAACGCCTTCTTATATATTTTCTTTTAGGGGTAATCTAAATTCTCAAACTTTGGAGAATTGGTGCAAAAACCTAAATGGCCCCCTTTTGGCATGAATATCTTTTTATTGCCTTTCAATTTTTTCGGGCTCTTTTAAACCTCTTTGGACCCCGGATGATAAAATTCCTGCATTTTTTAGGCCCAATTTAACGGTGGCTTTTGCGCAAAGGATAGATAATTACCTTTCACAGCCCCTCCCCGTTTTTCAAACAAAGCACACAAACACACAAAACGGGTTTTATATGCACAATTTCCTTATCAAAATTAATCGCGCTTGGTTCGTTTTAAGGACAGGATTGAAGTGAAAACACCCAACCAACATGTGATAAGACAAGCACAATAATCAAACAAATCCGTGCATGTGTGCAATAAAGGAAACTATGAGTCAAACATGTAGGAAGCAACACTTAATTACATCTTAATGACTCCAAACATTATAAAGCACAAGGATGAATTGACATATTGTCTCAAAACACTATCAAATAGTCACATGTAAAATGGAATGATGTTGTGACTCGGTCATCCAAAGTTGTTCATCCATAAATGGTGCAAACAAAAAACAAAAATATTTTTGTATTTTTCAAAATATTTCCAAAAACAAAAATCTATACAAAAAGTACATGTCACAATGCTAGCAAACATATATCAAAAATCATAACTAGCGTATGACAAATATGCAAACACACTCATCTATATGATATGGCAAGAGAAGAATCATGTGCAAGCAAACGAGAATCAACTTGTCTAAAATCTAGTGTATCCAAAAGTGATTTCCTAACCCAAATAGATGTGAAACAACGCGTGGGGGATTTGGGAACCACGGGAACACTAGACATAAATTTCCTAGGACATTTTCCAAGATCAAAACAAAAAAGCCTAAGATGACCTTTCCGACCACAATATGAAAATGTGTAAACGGGTGGAACGGAACCTATGGGTTGACCTTTTCTAACATCCTGAAAATTGGATAACCCTCTAAAACAAATAATGGCTTTGGATTTAGTATTAGAAGCATGAAAACAAGATGAGCCATTACCATCACTATCAAACCTACTTGAGTCTGTCAAATCATTTTTTAATTTCAAAATTTTTGACTCAAGCAAAGAATTAGACTCTTCCAAATTAAGGGACACCTTTTTCAAGTTTTCAATAATTCCTAAAAGCGTATCTCTCTCTCCCTCAATTAAAGTAAACTTTTTCCTAAGAGCCTTTTCACGTGCCACAAACTCATTGACTAAAATATTTTTCTCCTCTTTGGCACAAACACAAGCCATCGAATTTTTAAGGTCCCCTAATTCTTTTTCTAAAAATAGGACCCTTTCATCACTCTCCTTCTTGGACAATTTTAAAGAAACAAAGTCATGGTCCAAGGAAACAACTTTTTCACGATAAAAATCTCTTTGATTTTGAACCGTTTGCAAAAGATCCATTGCAGATTTAAAACGAGAATTTTATTTTTCCAAAACTTTAATTCTTTTGCAAAGTTTCAAATTCAAACTTTTTAAATTTTTAGCATCGTCGTGAACTTTTTCAAAAATAGGCTCCTCATTAAACGGGCGTTCCATTGAAAAAATTGCGATTTTTCACAAAATTGAATTTTTTAAAAGAAATCAATATCACACGATTTTGCGAAAAAAGGAGTAGGCGATAAATTAGGGCAACCCGCTCTGATATCAATTTGACGACGTGAGAAGTCAAATTGTATCAAAAAAAATAAATCCTTGAAAATCAAGATCAAGCGATAAATTAGCGTAACCCGCTCTGATACCAATTTGACGACGTGAGAAGTAAAATTGTATCAGGAATTTTTTTTTAAAAATCAGGATCACTCAATAATTTAGAGTAACCCGCTCTGATACCAATATATGAAAAAAAACATAAGCTATCTAAATCCGAAGGGCAAAACCTTTTATTTCTATAACTTTAAAGAATTTACAAGACCATTGACTTACATACAACCTGATAATCTCCCACAAATATAACACACGGTGTCTTCGATAAACCTTCAAAGCAACGGCTACAAACAGTGTGACACAGAAATACCCACAGGTGTCGGTTCCTATGTCGGCGGCTGGAAGTTTCCCTTTCCAGGAGGGCAGCAATGAAGAAGAGAACAGCTTCTCCACAAGGGTTGAACAAACTCAAAGTTGTGTTCTTGGGTTACCAAAAAGATTCAAAAAGGATTGGAAGAATTGTTTGAATCAAAACATGAGTCTTGGGACTCAAAAATATGAAGACTAGAGGTATTTGGACTCTGAAATTCGTCTTTCAAAGTCTTGCAAAACAGCTCCCCCGAAGTTGGCTTTTATAAGGAAACCAAAAGAGTTTTAAAACTTGGGGACTCTTGCAGCGTTAGGTACCCCAAACCGGTTTGGGGTACCTCATGCGGTTTGGGGTACATCTCTGGTTTGGGGTACCTTTCTGGTTTGGGGTTAAAAAAAATCAGCATTCTTCAAGAAATTTTCTCCAACTTCAAAAGGTCATAACTCCTTCACCGTAGCTCGGATTGAGGTGTCGTTTCTTCCAGTATCTTCGTTGTGGAGAGGTCTTCAACTTTCCCATTGACCAGACCTCCGGACTATGGATGTAAAATTACGAAAATGTCCTTGAAGTCTCCTATCGTGCCTTTTTTCACTGTTTTGACTTCCCTTGCGTACCACTTGCATTAAGTCCCTAAAATCGTGGAACGTGAAGTCGTTGAGGCAGATGTGGTACACATTAATGGAGATGTTGAATGCTTGATTCCTGGAATTCGGATAAAGGCCGTCATGTGAGATCGTGAGATGACGTGCCAAATGTAGCGGCGTACGACATACATAAATGTAACATGTTGAACATGAGAAAAATGTCCTTACAAATTCTGAGGACCTTAAGTCGTAGCGCGGGGAATAGCTCTCATGGGAAAATTATCTTGGAGGTGCAAGCGTACTTGTGGTTCCACTGGGGATTGTTTCATCTTGAGACTCCACTGAGGGTTATTTAGTTTTGGGGCTCCGACTTGGGAATTATATTAGACCTACATACGAGCACATCATTGGTTTTGATATGTAGTATGTTTAGGATAAAAGTGTAAAATTAATCCAACTGGGTATTTTGAGAGTTTTTAAGGGGCTCAGTGTTCCAAAATTGGTTTTCTATGGAAAATGATGTTCCATATCTTTTTTAGGGATTTTTGGAAATTTTTTGGGTAATTTCTAGGTTTTTCTGGAATTGTTTAGAATTTTTTATATAAAATCTAAAAGAGGCTTTCGATACGCAGACTTGGGGGTGTCAATCGTCAATGTCACGGACTCTCGGGCTTCCTTGGGAAGAGGAAAAGGAGCCTGCCGATCGGTATGGGCTGAGGGTTATCGATCGACGGGCCCTATAACCTTCTATAAAAGGTGTTGACCCCTACCCTTTCTTCACCCCTTCATGTGTTTTAATCTTATATTTTCTCTCTCTAAAAACCGTTCCTAAATCCTTTTTACTTCAAGACTTCATATGGTTGGTTCAAGCGAAGTGTACAATAATGAGTGGCTGGCTATTAATGGTTGGGCTAACGTAAAGTGGCGGCCTATGGTTCCCCTTGCATTAAGTAATGAAAACACATTTGATTTGTTTGAGCTCGTAGCTGATGCACATATCCTATTACGTGAACCTTCATATTCGTCTAGGGTGAAGAACTCTAGTGGCTACATAAGTACGGTGATTTTTGGTGTTCCAATTTATTTTATTCTTTGTTCTTTATGCTAATGATGGGTTTTTCTTCTTCTTCTTTTACTGACTGACATAGCTCCTTCGAGCAATCAATCTCGAGGGACGACGAGACTGAAGGAGGTCTGGGAGAATCTCCCTGTTATGGTGCGCTAGATGGTTTCATACGTTAGTTTTGGACATTTGGCGCAGGCTTTGGATGACACACCGTATTTTATTGTGGTGTTGTGTGCTCTAGAAATGTTCAATAGCTGACGGGGGTGGATTTTGATGGCTTTTAGATAGTGGTGTATCACACATTGAGGGTGACACCGTAGGCGGTGCAGGCATCATTGGAGACGGGGGTAGGATCGTGTCTAGGGATTCTATCTGTATCTCTTCTTTGAGGGATATTCTTTTGAGGTGGAAAGTGGATTTGATCGACGGGAAACAGTTCATATAAACGGCCCGTTTGTTTACCTTTCTTCTGGTTGGTGGCTTTTTGGTGATGACGAGCGACGATGTTGTCAATCTTTGGTTCTTGTTGTAAAAGAGGACGATTTACAACATCCATTTATACGATTGGTGGAGACAGACTTTAGTGTCCCTTTGTTCTTCTTTGGATTCTTTTAGCATGTGCTTCCGATAGACTTTTAAGGGGGACACATACCTTTTGGAGGTAACTTTGGATTTATTTTCCTTTTTATGCATTTCCTTGCATTCTTCTTTTGTTCCCCTTTTTTTCTTAATTCTTATCTTTTTCAGACATGTTTCTATGAGGTGATTGGTCATAATGCAGGGTTAATGGCCCCGAAGGATGAGGACCTGGGGGACTTCTATCAAATGTTCTAGTGGGGAAAGTCTAACAGGGGGTTGAACCTGTCTTTATCTTTGGTAGACGTGAGGCGGGTCTTAAATGCCTTGACGAGCGGCCAAGTTATTTCTCATTCGTTCTGAATTTTTCTCGGCATTTTAATTTCTTGAGTAGATATTGATTCTTTATTGAGGATTATAGGTTACCTTCTACCCCTTGGGGGTGACTCCGCGGGATACAGGGTGATGGGCCTATATGCGCAAATGCGGTGGTTAATCGCCCATGAGTTTGGGTACGTCTGGTACCTAGGGGAGAAGGTGGTGAGGAAAATTATGGAGGAGGAGGTGTTGGTCCCACCGTCAATGCTCCCTATGTATATGAGGCGGGTGAGATAGATGACGAATGATTCTCGGGTGGCAGTGATAATCAGTGAGTCCTTTTTGCTCTACACATATATAGAGGCGAGCGATGATTATCTGGATTTTGTGATGAGATGGTTAATGACCTCATATATCTATGACGTTGAGAAAATGCCTCCACCCTTTGTGGCTTCAGGTAAGAGTACTAACGTGCCAATGGTATTGGCCCACAACAAAGCTGGTGACATGTCGGCGGCGACGGCGATATCGGATGCTCTGATCATTTAGGTAAGTCCCCACTCCTATCATTTTTGACTGAGTAGTGGGGAGTCACTGAGCATTTCGCACCGTCCCAATGCATCGGTGCCTGGATTGGCAGGCCTTACAGATGAGGCCCTCCGGCCTGAGGTATATCCTTTCTCTTTCTCTTGTTCATTTCCATTTATTTTTATATTCTTTTTTAATGACTGATTTGTCTCATGGTGTTGCTTATTTGCTTGCAGTATGTTCAGGTGCTAATAAACTGGTTGAGGGATATCAAGGAATGGATGGCCTCTATGTATGATTATATCCAGAAGTCCTATCCTTCCTTCTTTGGGACACGTACCACCTCAGATGAGGGTTCAGGTTCTGGGAGTGCAGGATCCACTTCTAGTCGCCAGGGAAAACGTATCCGCTGCGGAGCTTGAGAACTTGAGAGGGAAAGTTGAGGGTTTGGGCAAAGTCCGGCATGTATTTTTTTGTTTTTCTTTCTATATGCAAAATGTAACTAGTGAAGAAAAATATATTTGAAAAATATGCATTTTCTCTTATCGTATTTTTCTTGATTTAGTGATTTATCCTACAAGTACTTTTAATTTTCTACTGAGACTTTTTATTTTACGCAAAGATAGAGATAAGTATGGAAATGATAATGAAAGGAAAAATATTTATTATTATTATTTTAGAAAAAGGGAGTAAAATAATTAACTCGGAAAAAATATTGTTGAGTAAGAATTTATTTTGAAAATGAAAAAGATTTTTTGAGGAATAAGATAAGTAATTGAAAAAGAATCACCCACTGAAGGCAATTTTTCAAAATAAGGATTTTTTTTAAAATTTGATTTTGGTAAAAGAATAAGATGTGATTTTCCAAAATAAGGGGATACCGATCTCCAAACCCCTTGACCTTCCTATCATCATGGGGGTCAAGTCAAATCATCCCTAGGATTTTATTGCACTTTCCTTCACATCAATGTACTCCTATAGGGCAGGGAATTAATCAGGTTTCCAAAGTTTTACTTTTGCCAAGGATTTAGATTTTCAAAGGTGGGGTATGGGATGTGCGTTCTCCACTAATACCAACATTTATCTTCTCGATTATCATTTCTTATTCCCAAATGATTCTTCCCATGTATGAAAAATGTTCCTCTTAACTTGATAGTCTAGTGGCCAGGTGCCAATACAATGTGGACTATGATGCTTTTAACTTGTGTCGAGTTTCTCTGTGGCGTAATCGAGACATAGACTAGAAGTTGCTATCAGTGATGGTAAAGTTCTAGTACCATGAGGACCATGTCTTCCATTTTAGCTTCGACAAGGTCTATCCTGCTTATGAGGTACTCTCAACAGTCTTGGGGTTCAGTTCCAGTGTGGCAGTAGCTATGCCCAATTTTTCTTATTATTCTCGGGCATTTCTGGCAGACTTGCTCCATATTTCTCCTTCAACGGCACATCCATTGGTTATTGGAGGGATTATTTCTCTTCATGTGGTTCTGTATTCAGTGCGCCTGGGGGGTTTTAAGGATGTTGGCTTTGTTCGAGCAGTCGTCTTGGGCCTTACTATGAGGCTTTTTTTGGTGACAGGGGACTTGACGGTGGATCCCTAAGTGGATGCGATAATGACTTCAATGTCTTACTTCCATAAATTTACGGTGTTAGTACTGGCGGAGACCCTGAACGGTCTGGATTCTTGGAAATAGTGTCTCTCCGACATTCTGAGGGGGAGCCCAAAAATTTTGTTCAAGTGGCTTATAGAGAGATTTCATCTAGCGGACCTCATGAGTATCCCTTGGTGGGTGTGCCTAATTTCTTTGTCAAGCCTTTCTTTAGTATCGTCCTAATGGTAGAGAACTCGGTCAACTGGTTTGTAGAGCATGGAGCCCGATGTCTTTATCGGTTGGTGCCATGGTGGGAAGACTTTCATCCTAGAGAGTAGCGATATGTGCGGTTGGTTGGACTTTGACAAGCTTCCTTTTATTTCCCATGGTGGATTCTGTATCAATTCGGATAGGAATATATTGTGCCTCCTCACATAATGAACTTCTTCCCGGTGGAGGACCTGATCGAATCATTGCGGATGATTTTGGGTTCCTTGTGGCAACACCATTGACCATATACTCGTCTGTCAAAATCTGTAGGAGGAGTCTGGCATGTGTTTGGGGACTACCTGAAGTGGTTGTGGAAGTGGGTAGTGGAGAAGATTATGGAGGAAGATACTGGAAAAAGGTGACTTCTTACCTTCAAAACCATGGAGGAAGGTGTCGTGATTCAATCTAGACTTGTCAGGGGTACCACTCCATGGAGTGCATACGGATTGTTAACCAGGAGTGGGAGACTTGGGGACCTCCGGGGGTCAAGAATGATGACGAAGCGGGACCATCGGGTAATTGAAGGCAATATTTGTGAATATTGGGTGATATTTTGTGAAGCTAAGGTAATTTTGGGTGATTTATAATTTTGGGGTTTGGAATAATTTTTGTGTAGCTTGGTTTAGGTTTGTTTAAATATGGTTTAGTCAGTGAAAGGGGGTGTTTTTTTTTATCTCCCTTCACTGATGCTTCATGTAACGGAGTTCTATTCCTTAACTAGACATAAAAATTAACTTTGATCATATTTTATTGCGCCTCTTGATGATTATTTCATTTGAATTATCTATACAAATGGCTAAGGCATATATAGTAATTTTGTTCATGTAGATGATAAGATGGACCTCCGTTCTGAGAGGTTAGAAAAGAATAGCATTTTGTGAAAAATAAGGTGACCGGGCACGTGTACGGCGTATGGGTTGCCTACGTACCTCTGGGGGTTTTACAGATTTTTATGAGTCTCATTTTGAAAGAAAATATTTTTGAAAGGATCAGGTCCCACATAGTACTGGGTAGGGGAAATGAAGATTTTTTTATAATAGAAGGGGATGAGAAGATTTGTAGCACATCGAGATTTCAGACTAAGGATAAATTTCTTGAGATGATCTAGGTGAACTGGAAGCACCATTTCTTCTTTGTCGAGGACCGTAAGCATATTAGCATTGCCTGAAAGAATTTTTTTGAAATGTAGGGGCCTCTCCAATTAGGTTTGAATTTCCCTCTAGAGTCCAAGACAACTTCTATGATTTATTTAAGGTAAAGGTCTCCTTCCTGGACACCTCGGTCCTTGAATTTTTGGTTGAACGATCCCACTATCTGGTGAGGGTACCCCAGTATATGATATAGATACCTAATCCTCTTCTCATCCAAAAGCGATAGTTCATCAAAGTTATTTTGAAACCATTCTTCTTCACTAACTTTGCTCTCGAGCATGACTCGCAGGGAATGAATTTCTAGGGAAATGGGTAGGACTACTACCATGTCGATCACTAAAGAATAAGGGGTAGCCCTAATAGTTATTTTAATTTAAGTGTTGTAGACCCAGAGGGCATAAGGGATTCGATCGACCGAATCTCTACAACTCTTAGTCATCTTGCGATTATGGTTTTGAGGCTTTTGTTAGTGGCTTCGACAGCACCATTTGTTTGGGTTCGGTATGGAGAAGATTTATGTCTCTAAATCCCGTACTCATCGACTAGTTTTGTGACCTCGGCTTCGAATTGGAGTCCATTATTTGGTACGGACTCATGGGAAACTCCGTATTGGTAGATGATGTTCTTTCTGGTGAACTTGTCCACTTTCTTACCATTCAAAACTGTGTATAACTCAGCTTCGACCCATTTGGTGAAGTAATCAATGGCGATCAGGATAAATTTAAGATCGTTTGAAGCTTTTGGAGCAACCTTACCTATAATGCCAATGCCCCGGGTTGAGAAAGTCTAAGAAGAGGCCATGTTGTATAGTTCCCGAGGAGGCAGGTGTTGAAAATTGGAAAACTATTGTCATTTGAGCATCTTTGGAATTAAGCAGTTTAATCTTCAACTATGGTGGTCCAGTAGTCACCTTTATAGATGATCTTCTTCATAATAATATGACCGTTCATGTGGGGCTTGTATTTCCCATAATGGATATTATGTATCATTTCTTCTACATCATCCCAAGTTATTCAATGCAAATGGGTTCCATTAAAGTTTCTCTTGAAAATTGATTTATCGTAGATGATACTGGGCATCCAATTTGTGAAGGGTCACAGAGTCTTTCTTATTTTCATCTTATGGATATCTACCATGTTTGAGGAGGTGCCAAATGTCAGAGACCCAACCATATCATAATCTTTCTCAATGACGATCTCAATATGGTAGGAATGGGTGGGCACATCTTGTTTCTGAACCAAGAAAGGGTCCATTGTTATCCTCTCAGTCATGTCGACCATGGAGGTCAAAATATCAAGGGCATCAGTCGGGTTGTTCTTTACATGAGGCAATTAAAGGAAGGTGATATCTTTGAACTAGGAGGCCATCTCTTCTAGGTGGGTGTAAAAGGGTAGGAGATTCTTGTCGTTGACTTTCCATTTTTTGAGGATTTGACCAACGATGAGGGAAGAGTCTACGTAGATGTCTAGGTGGTTAATTCCTTTCTTGATGGCTATTTTAAGGCCTATAGTGCATGCCTTATACTCAGTAATGTTTTTGGTGCAAGGTAAGTCTAGTTTGATGGCAATGGGGGTGTGAGACTCGTCAAGGGTGATCAGGAGTATCCTAATGTCATATTATTTCTTATTGGCAGCTCCATCAAAGAACATCTGCCATCTACGGTCCTCTTGAGAGGTGAAGAGAATATCTTCATTCGATAATTTAGAGACCCACATATTGGACCCTTCCATGGGGTAATTAGTAAGGTAAACAAAGACGGCTCTCCCTTTCCTATCTTTCTACGTGACGTACACAATATCGAACTCGGCAAGCAACATCAACCAATGGGCCATTTGGATGGACATAGTATCGATTCGGGATACTAGTCTGATGCAGAAGGCATATATGTAGTGTCGTAACTTCTGTGTGACCCAAACCAAGGTAACATATGATTTCTCCAAAATAGTGTAGTTTACTTCGTAACCAGCTAATTTTTTACTGGCATAATAGATGGCTCTTTCCTTATGGTATTCTTCAATGTATTCAGCAAGCCAAGCCCCTGGTACAGTATCTGTTAGGATCATATATAAGAGGAGGGGGATACCTGTCTACGGAGGCATTAACATCAGAGGTCAAGTTAGGTATCGCTTGATTTACTAAAAGTCTTCTTGACACGCCTCATTCTAGACTTTGGATGAGACTTTTCAGATAAGTTTGAAAATGGTTCACAGATAAAAGTCAATTGGCTGAGGAATCGACTGATGTACTATAGTTTACCTAGGAATCCTCAAACTTCCTTCTGCATCCGTGGTAGTGGCATCTCAACTATGGCTTTCAGCTTGGTAGGATGATGATATGCTAAAAATGCACTTTTGTGGGTTTAGTCCCATATAATATTACCGCAATCACAAAAATAATTTTCGGAATTAAGTAATATGACCTTCCCGATTCTTAAACTTAATGATTATGTCGTCCGACATCCTTGTGAATAAGGTTATGCAGGATGGTTGTGGCAGTCCTTTGGTATGTATCCCTCACGTTTTTAAGTACGAATGGCATGAAAGTATAGCAAAAGGTTCCTAATGGGGTTATGAAAGAAGTTTTATCCTGATGGTCAAGGTGAATCTTAATCTGGTTATATTTAACGAATACATTGACAAACGACTTGAGGGCCTGGATAGTCATGTTGTCCACGGTCATGACGATGTCAGGTAGTAAGTAATCGTATTTAGGGATGCTTTATTCAAATCCAGGTAGTCGACACACATGAAAACTTTTCCTCATAACTTCAGCACGGGGACCATATTGGTGATCCATATAGGGTATTTGACTACGCGAATAAAACCGATGTTTAACTATTTGACCACTTACTCTTTAACTTTAAGCGTGCATTCGGTATGGAGTTTCCTTAGCGTCTGTTTAAATGGTTTTCATTCTTGGAATTTAAGGATCTCATGTTGAGATTTTTCTAAGTCAATGTCGAGCATATCATCATACAACCATGCAAATACATCCATGATATCTCTCAATAGATCTTCAAATTGTGCACGCATATGTCATTGAGGGTGGACCCTATTCAAATCTCACGCTTATGCTACTAGAATCGAGATTAATAACGACAGTCTCATCATCATTAATTTGAACGTGGTTATGTTGTTTGTTATTCTTCTTATTAAGATCATTTAAGAATTATTCATTTGCAAAATCATCATCATCTAAAGTTTGATTATAATCAAGACAATTAATGCAAGGCACAACAAGATACTCAAAATCCTTATTTATTTCATTTTTGGGAAAAACAATATTGAGAATCTTATCAAAAGAGGTCTCAGTCACATTAATATCAGGAAAAGGAAAAATAACATTAGGTTAAGTGACTTAAATAGGGTAAATAACGGGGTCAAGTTGAATTTGAGTAGGTTGAACTGGTATGGCATTCCAGTTGAGGAGAGGCATGTCAGCAGCTTTAATTGGAGAAAATGGGTTCGATGGCGCGACATCTGAGTGGATCTTGCAGAGACTCATCTCTAATGTCTACAGGTCGAATGAGTCCTAAAAGTTACTCAACTCAAAATCCTCGGTAACTGTCATAGCTTTCTCGGTGAGAGGTTTCACTTTATGTTTGTAGTCTTCGACCCAAGAGTTCTTGTTATAAAAGAACATTTCTAGCTCGAGTTTCATCTTCTTTTCAATATGGTCATACAACGATTCAGGGAAGCCATTGAAGGTGAAGTCTTCACCCTCCTTGATAAATCTTCCATTCAAAGAGTCTCCTTAAATAGTCTTTTCATCTTCCAAGCTTCTTTTCAGTCGTGGTTGGCGGAGCACTTTGATTTCCTCTGGTGAAGGCTGGTAACCCAGGACACATGAGGTAAAGACCTCCTTCACAACTATGGGCTCAAATATTCCTTATTCGCGTCACCCTAGACACATTCCAAGCATGAAGTGCATGTTCTTGAACATCTTAATTATATTGACGTTGCCATGAGGGTTGTGTTCTAAACTGACTCGATCTTTAAAATTATATCCTGTTGGAATGGGAATTGGATCAACTCTGAAGCTAAAGAGGAGCATGCCATTCGTCCCATACTATATTTCCAATACTGGATTGATAGTTTTTTCATTGTTTATACAGTCATCATCCCCCAAAATGGTGATAACTTGATCTTTGGAGAAGAACTTCAATTTCTAATGAAGAGAAGAAGATACTCCTCGGATGTTGTGGAGCCATGGACGACCAATGAGTAGATTAAATCATGCAGGTATGCCAATGACTTGGAACTAGGTAACAGTATTGATAGGGCCAACCCCTAGTGTGAGTTTTATGAACCCCATAACTTCTTAGTGGGTATTGTCATAAGCACGCACGACGGCAGCGAGTGAGATCACTGACCTTTAGCACCAAACAGTTGAAGATTCTGAGAGGATAAACATTGAGAGCAGATTTGTTGTCAACAAGTGAAAGTGAGACTGTCTTTACTAAGACTTTAATAAAGATGTTATAGGCATTATTGTGATCAGGGCCAAATTTTTGTATCTCTTCTTTGAAAAAGGAGAGGGGTCTGGAAGAGGTCAAGGAACCAACCATGTTTACAGATTCTTCGAGGGAAGGGAAAGGAGAGACTGTGGGTTCGTTGAGGAGCTTTATCAAAGAATTCCAGTACAACTGAGTGGACATAAAAATCCCCTATAGGGTGATATTGGCTTTGGTCTTCTTGAGATGGTCAAGGAATTTTCTCTCTTCAATGGTCATTTCTAGCATGGGAAGTTCTTCAGCAACTCCTTTTCCTTTATCTGTTTCGATTACATGAGGAATCGATTCTTTGCAATGTCTCCCTGACCTGGTCATATGATTCACTAAGGGGGAAGAACAAGAACCCTGTGTCTTCACATACCTTAGTTTGAACAGACAAATTATTTATTTCTCCTAATAGATCTTCAAAGGATATCATTTCACACATACTTGCAACTGGATTGACGTCTTGCTATATTGGCTCGTCATCATAACTTTTAAAATCATCCCCCATATGCTAGCGACTATATCCTCTTGCAAAGAGTAATTAATACATTCAACAACCTCAACGGATTTATCATACAAATATTCTCACTCAGAGAAGAGGTACAGAAGTGAAGGAACCCACTATCCCTAAAGCTTCAAAGCCATAAGTAACTCAAAAATGTTGCAAATTTTATTTGTATCAAAATATGTCGGCCCTAGTCTGTACCATATCATCTAGACTACTTCTTCAACAGGTACCACCCATTCATCCGATTTTAGAGCCCACTTCTAAGATTCCATGAACAGACCACTGAATTTGTGATAATCAACAGTCATCTTGGGAAGCAATTTTATCCTAAACTCTAAGAGTTGGTTCAACACCACGGGTAACTCCATGCCTTTCCCCTCAGATCAGGTGCAGATGGCAATGCAGGCTCTTGTAAGGAGCGCTTGATCTGTGAAGCAGGTAGGGGGTAGGAGAAAATATTGGCAAACCTTAAGCGATTTGGGTGATGTTATAGGGATGATGGGTGCTTTGTTGGCTGTGATTTGAGTAGATGGGTCAAATTCGGGGTCACTTTCTATGAAGATGGCAATCTTATGTGCTAAAAGTGGGTTATAAGTGGTGATGGATTTAGGATTGGATGGTGGGGCGATGATACCCCGGTTAATTAGGCCTTGGATCACATTTTTAAGGTGGAAGCATTGGTGGGTGGTATGACTAGCAAATTGGTGGAAATCACAACAACCATCGGGTTTGAAATTTTTAGGGAGTGGATTTGGTAATGGATGGGGTTCCACCTCATCTTAATAGGGCCTGGTAGACTTTGGACAGGGGAGCATGAAGCTCGGTGTATTCTTTTTTGGTAGGATTAGGGAGACTTTTAAATTCCCAATGTTGTTGATGGTTGAGACTGTAGCACTAACAGGCTTCTCATACTTTTGAGGAGTGAACTATCATATTACTTTCTTTCGTTCAGATTCCACTTTGGTAATGCCTTCCTCAATATCTACACCAGAATCTTAAAGGAATGGAAAGTATGGGTAATACTGTCCTCCAATGGATGCACGGATATGAGGCAAGAAGTTTTTCTTCACAATACTTACTTGTTCCTCCTCGGAGGGTCTATTGTTCATGGTATCATCTTTCTCTCTCCACCTTCTTATTAAGCTACTGACCGTCTCCACGGGGTTTTGTTTAAAAAGCTCTAGATCTTGATGTGTAACATCTAGATCCTCATTGTACTTGTACTAAGACACGAATTCTAGGGCGACATCCTCCCAACTACGAATTTTGGACTCTTCAAGACACAGAAACCACCGGAGGGCACTTTCTTTCAAGGTCTACTGAAACATCTACATCATTATCTCTTTGGGGGAACCAAGGAGGGTCATAGCTCGGTGATAGCTTCAAAGGTGAACAATTAGAGGTCCGTCTTCCCCATACTTTTTGATGTCTGGAATCTTGAACTTCTCTATCAGTCTGTCTTTGGGATAGGGAGACATATAGTTGAGTCCATGTAGTTCCCAGATATCTTAACTTGGTAGAAATTCTTTGGCAGCAGTTTGAGGTCTTCCTTGATTTTTTTCAATTCCTCCTCTTTGGGATCCACGGGTACTGGAAGGTTAGCCCCTGGTTGGGTAAGGTTCGGCATAATGAGTTGAGTTGGCAGTGACCCATTGGCAGGCGGGGCATACGGAGCATGCTGGTACTCTTATGGTACCAAGATAGTCTCGAGAGCGTGTGAACCCATGGCACAAGGAAAGAGAACTTTGGGTTCTTCAGGAATCTAGGCCCGGTGACGTTATATTTCATGGACCTCACTTTTAAGGTTGTTAATCTTAGCACTGAGCTGGGCTAAGAAGATCGTCAGATCGGGCTGCACATTTGGTGCTTGGTCAGTTCTCTCTATGAAGATCTTGTGAAGGTGAATCCCAAACTCGGATGAAGTCGAAGAAGAACCGGCGGAGCTTCGGGGCGATTTGATGGAAGACCGAAGCTAATAGGGAGCCAGGCTAACATCGAGTATACAATTGACCTGAGAGGGAAAACGGTTCGAATTTATTTTTAAAAAAAAGGATGGATAAAAAAAATTGGTATTTCGAAAAGAGGTAGTTTTGGTTTTCGAAAAAAGAGGGAAAAGGGAAGGAATCTCAACGTGATTATTATTATTATTATTATTATTATTATTATTATTATTATTATTATTATTATTATTATTATTATTATTATTATTATTATTATCATTATTATTATTATTATTATTATTATCATCATAATCATAATCATAATCATCATCATCATCATCATCATCATCATCATCATCATCATCATCATCATCATCATCATCATCATCATCATCATCATCATTATTATTATTATTATTATTATTATTATTATTATTATTATTATTATTATTATTATCATTAGGTTTTCTCTTGTATTAGGCTTGCCTAAATGAAGAAAAAAATGTCGAACAAGACTCGAGCCTGGAAAAATAGGATATTTAAGACATAATTTTACTTGTTTTCAAGCTCACAGGTGGGGTCTTGTTTTAAAAAAAATGCAAAATAGTGCAAAAATTTGGGCGGTAAGCCAACCCAGAATTTCGACAGAGTTTCACGTGGTAATCGGTAAACTTAATATGAGTGCCCTAGGTTTGACACCTATATAAGGTTTATGAATTTGTTGGGTTAGTGGAAGGGTTCCACCTTTGGCATGACTTCCACGATATACCTATTGCCGATAAAGGCAATCATTCATCTGTACATCTGGATAAGTCATTTGATATACCTAAGTGTACGTGAATTATCTCACTATATACCTCATGGGGGTAATACATGTGAGAGAGAATTCCACATACTCGACATACGTGAATGAGTTCCCTGCTATATACCTCCCATCGTGAGTTCGGTCAAGCAGTACGATGCGAAGGGAACCGTTTGATATACGTCAAAGGTACCAGGCCAATGGAAGGTGAGAGTCATATCCCTTAGGCTAACTGCGACCCACAGGACCAATGACCATCACAAAGTGATCCCCCAATATGGTACAAAATTTTGGTTAATATTGACATGCACTTGGTAATGTAGTGTGGACAAATGCATGAGTCTTAATTAACATATTATGGAGAGAGTACTTTTTATTATTTCTTATTGTCATGATGTGTACGGGAGTACTATACTAATAATGGAGCATATACAAGTATTATGAAAAGTAAATCTAGCATGGATATTATACTGTGCATGGATATATGTGAGTGAGTAAGTGACATGGGAATATATACAAGTGAGTGTGTGTGGTGGTGATCCTATACATGGATAAACTACAAGTGGTGTGTGATATGTGTAAGGGGGAAAGGTAATATATACAAGTATGGGAACTGTGTGTGTGTGTGTGTGTGTGTGTGTGTGTGTGTGCTAGTGAAGCCTAATCATGGATATTCTAAGTGGTATGTGAAGCATGTGAGTATAAAGTGAAGCTAAATGTAACTGTGTGAAGTGTACATGGACAGTATATACAAGTGTGTGAAGTATATAAGTGAGTGAAAAGTGATATATACGTGAGAAAGACATATACAAAAAGTTAAATAGATGAGAAAAGGGAACATACAAGTAGGGGCATATGCAGAAGTGCAAAAAATAATAACACCCATGTAGAAAATAGAGTCTAGTCCTCTTAGAATCTCCTCAGTATAGTCGCCACTATGGCCATCCCGAGGGGGTCAGCGGAGGGTTTCCCTCTTTTTCCAGCGTTCTCGTGGGATTGCGCCCTTTTTCGGGATGCTCAGTCATTGTCTATGTGGGTAATATGTAGAAATAGAGTCGCCAGCCAATTTTGCACAAAATATGCAAAAGAAATGTTACCGCCTCGAGAGAATGGGAATTAGGATAGTATTGATGCTTACGAAACCAAGTTCAAAGGTATGGGGACTAAGTTACATAATGGAAAGGTGTTAGGTATCCATCTCTCCCTTTCGATCTCTCATGGGCATGTGTTAATCTTTTCTTGTTAAACTCTGTGAAGTGTATGCTCATGTGCATAACATAGATGGAGAATGGAATCACTCAACTCGCATTATGGAAGAGGATGAGTTCATCTTTAGAAGTTCTCCCAAAATAATAATTCAAAATGTAATGTAAATATTTTTCAATTCACAAGTCATTATAAAAGAACGAATGTATACATCGGACAAGACACAATCATGCCAGCATATAAAATCCATTAAGAATATATATGATAAAAACAATGAAACAAAGGCGTATAAAAGAGGACTCGAGTCTAGGGATTTACCCAAGATGCCTACATCGCCCAAGGGGCCTCAAAGTTCACATAATTCGAAAATAATGTAAAGTGGGGTTTAACCCATAAATCCAAATAGGTAATTTCCCTTTTATGTGTGTATAGAGATAAATGTCCTTCAAGTGTAAGGATGTGTAGTGAGAATCCCTCTTTCGAAATTTATAAGCAAACCCCTTTTTTCTTATTTTTGTTTTTTATGAAAATAAAGTATGTGAAAATACTAATAATAAAGGTTTGAGATTAAGGTATGTGATGAAATGAAATAATGCGTTAAAGTAGAAATAAAGCGACTAATGCTAAAATAAGAGAATTTAAAGACAAGGGTGGAGAATTTGACCTCCTTATGAAGACTTGAAGTGGATCTTTATTGTAGATGCGATGATCTCACAATGAGGTGATGGTGGTATGAGGAGATGGGTGAGAATTTACTAAATGGAGTATGAAAATGATGAAAGGAATGTGGGAAATAAACTTCTTTAGAGGGAAACAAATCTGAATTCGAGAGAGTGTTCTATGAATTGATGAGTGGGATGTTATGGGGTGCTTTTCAAAGTGAGGTCATGGATGATATTTATAGGGCCAAAAGGGTTACCAATCGATCGGATCCTTAACCTGCCTATTTGCAGAGAACCCAATAGACACTGTCGATAGAGAGGGTCCTGGGGGTGCCATTGGGGAGTTTGAGACAAATATTTTGAAAAAATAGTCGTTTAACAAGAACCTTAAGTTAGAATCTTGCAGGGGGTAGACCGTTCGAAATGGTATTCAAAGACCTCTATGAATCCATTGAGCTATTCCTGGGTTCGAGAGTTGACCAAAGTCAAATAGGGCTCGAAGCAAATATTGGTCACTAGACTGGAAATTTTTAGAGGAAAATGGATCGTTCGTCCTAACCGTAAGGATAATTTGTGAACGGGACGGCCCTTTGGAAAGGGTATTCAGGTCCCTTTGAGATTTCATTAGATTCGAAGAGTTAACCAAGGTCAAATGGGTCCTGAAAGCGCTTGATGACCCTTCAGAGTATAACGGGTCGTTCATCCGTACCATAAGGCCGATTTATGAACGGGCTGACTGTTGGAAAGGTTATTCAGAGCCCTTAAAAGATTCATTCAGCTTTGTTCAGGATGGAGAGCTGACTACGGTCAAACGGGGAACGATAGCATCCGATGGCCTTCAGATTAATTTTTGAGGTAAAATGAACCGTTCGTCCATACCGTAAGGCCAATTCGCTCATGGGGCACACCGTTGGGAAGGGGATTCAAAGACCTTTGAAGATTCATTGAGCTTACGCTCAGGTAAGAAAGTTTATCAGAGTCAAACGGGGTTCGGGAGCACCCAATAGTTGCTAGATCAGTTTTGATAGTAAAATGGATTGTTTGTCCTAACCATAAGGGCGATTCGCTCACAAGGTGGACCATTGGAAAAGGGATTTATATATCTTCAAATATTCATTCATATTCTGCTCAGGCGAGAAATTTGATTTGAGTCAAACGGGGCACAAGGGCACTTGTAAGCCTCTAAATTAGTTTTTAGAGTACGACCTAGGGTTTGCGGTGAACGAGTGAGTTCTAGGTAGCTAAGGAGGTGCTTAGGGAGGTCCTATGGTGGGGTGTCTACTACATTCTAAGAGAACATTTGATCTTTGGACAAGGGAGTTTGAGGTCTTGCGGCCACTGTTAACGGTAGGGGTGCACACGGGTCAAGTTCATTTGGTTTCAACAAGAATCGAGAACAAGAACCACAGTTAATGCATTCCACATTTTTGGAACTAGAATCGAACCATTTTTTCCAGAATCAAACCAATCTGAACTAATGGTTTTTTTTGGTTCAGATCGGTTCTTGGTTCCAAAAATTTATTTAAAAAAAATAAAATAATAAACTTTCCTCAGATATGATTAAAAAAATACATGATAAGCAAACATTATAAATTTAATCCAAGCCACAAAAGTCAAAATGAACATAAAAGCTTTAAATTAAAGAAACAAACTTAATATTTTTCATATATATAAATCTTGAAAAACTTTTTAGGATTGGATCGGTTTTGTTGTTGTAAAGGTTCTTGGTTTGGTTCCGGATCAGATCGATTTATGGTTTGGTACAGTTTAAGTTTGTTTTGGAATCGAGAATCGAACCGATAATATTGATTTTTTATTTTTTTAAAACCAAAACCGAACCAATAGGAGGAAAAAAACCCAACCCAACCCAATTCGCCCGAATTGGTTCTGTTTATTAGTTTTTTCGATTTTGGTGCACACCCCTAGTTAACAGTACAAAGGACCTTAGGAGTCTAAAATAAGGTGGGAACACTTGCGAAATTCTAGAACTCTTGTGAGTCGAATTGTTTGAATGATTTTAATTTCATAGGTCGATCCCATTCCACCTTTTACCAACATTATATTTATAGGATAACTCTTAGATAGAGAATGCATGAGCTGTCACAACATAGCTTTGACAACTCTGAGGTCCGTCGGAAGATAAAATGTTGGGAAAAGTATCTATAGGTGGTGTAAGATGGTTGTTGAGTTCATTAAATGCTGATGAGATCACTCAATGCATGTGGATCGCTGGAATAGTGTTATTCTTTCTACCTACTCTGCCAGATTGGCTGAGGAAACTCTTTCGAGGTCTTCAGATCTCATAACTCATTATAGGTTGGTCTTAAGTTATTCTTGGGTTACTCTGAGGTGATATACCTCATCACTAAGGGTTAAACAAATAGGGAAGTGCATTATTCTCTAGACTGAGGTTCGGTTTGGTCGTCATCCTTGATAAAGTCTTGGTCCAGTGGTCTCCGGACTCCTTGGAAGAGGTATGCCAGAACGACTGATACTTCTAAGAGGAAGAAAGCCTAACTATGTTCCACCACAGTATTGTTGGCTCCCTTTGGGAGCAACAGAGGTCCATGGTTCCAAATAGCATTTTAACTGAGGTTCGATGTCAATCAGGGATCCTCTTTCCTTGCTTGAGATTTTTGGGCCTTTGGAAGATCAAGGGCATCAAAGGGTATTATCTGCTTTGGCAAATAATCAAATAAAGACCCAAAAAAGACTAAAAGAAAAATCAAACTCACAAAGGTCCAAAGAAACATGAATAGTCAAATCAAAGGCCCTTTGCACACCTAAAAATATTTTTGAATGGGAAAAAAGTCATAAAAAATGTATGAACCTTAGCAAAATAACCTTTTGACCCATTTCTTAAACAGAATCCAAGTATCAAATGTAATACCCCATTATTTTAAAATTATTTAATTTTTGTGTGCTTAATATTATTAATTTAATTTGCGGAAATTAATTTAGATTTCAGTAAATATAAATTAGCAAGATAAAGGATTAATATTTATTATTATTACTCACTTGCGTGTGATAAGTAAATTTATATGTAAGTTTTTTTATGTCTTGTATGAGTGAAAGCGATGGTTTTTTATTCAATAGTTTGTTACATCGGCAGACTGGTATATGTTATGGGGGAAGGGTACAGTACACGCGTGTTAGGCCCGATTAATGAGATGTTAGCATATTTGGACTTGGAAAACTCTAATGACCTTTTCGAGTGCACCACTGATCCGAGAAAGGGTCAAAATACTCCAGAATAGGTGCTCGGGTGTTACGATTGGGTTTCGGGGACTTTTTTAACATATCAAGACCCGTACGAGGGTAGGAGGGTAATTTTGCACTTAGGGTTAAGTGGAAAATAGGATTAGGGTAATTAAGGGAGTATTTACAAGATTAGGAAGGTGGATGGAATCCCTCCTTTAATATTATGTGCAAGCGAGTTTGAGAGACAGTTCAAGAGAAGAGAAAAGGAAAAAGAGAGAATATAAAGGGCTTAGAGAAGAGGAAAAAAAGCTATTTCCGAATTCAACCAGTTATCAAGCACGTAGAGAACGTTGGATTTAATCCACCAAGGAAATTACTTACTTGCTTTAAGTTGAAAATTATCCATAGTCAATTACTTCCATTGTTAGAGATAGAAATCTGAGATTTAAAGTATTGAAGATTGAAACTTTGGTTAATTGATGTAGAGATTTCAATGATAAGGGATCACTCATTTTAAATTGCTTATCAATTTGAATTAATCACATTAGAATTTTGAAATTAATTATGGGATTTAAATGATGAGCATGTGGAGGTTTGATAGGAAGAATGAACTTTTGAAAATCAAACTGGGGAAAATTCTGAGTTGAATTAAATTAATGTTTGATTTGTAAACCTAGGTGTTTGATATAGGATTCATGGTTATATATATGTTTAAATACTTCTGGACATTATTATAATGATATATGGGGTCTATTTGAGGTTTGGGAGAGTCTGGATGAGAAAAAACTGAGGAAGAAGATGACAAACAGCCCAACAAACCGAACTGGTTTGCCCAACGGAATCGGTTCGGTCGGTCAACGAATCGATTCGATTTGCTAGCCTACCCAATTTATATTCGTGTGTTATTTTGACCCGTTAGGACATGGGGAACAGTCGTAGGGGATTCCAAGGTACTGTGGGATTACTGGGGAATGCTTTCTAGGATTTAATAAGCGTGATAGATTAGAAGGGTTCGATCAAGGAGAACTAAGAATTCAAGTGAGTGACCATTTATATAATTAATCGAGAAGTTGGTTCAAACTTCGGAATTAAGTGAACTGTGCACTGTGAGATATGCGTACGTGCTTGGAACTTTATATATAGACATATTAGAGTGAGGTGTATGTATATGTATATGCTAATTTTTTATATTAAATATACCTACTCGGTAGTGCTATCATAGGAGATTGCGCATAATGGGCAGTCCATCGTAGCATTGACAAGCAGGTCTCAGATTGATTCCCTCGATCATAGGACTATTGCATGGACACCATTTATATGTGAGGATAGGTATTAGTTTGGAGATATGGTATGGTTGCGATCTCCGGACGTATGTCTAAGACTGCATTCATTGTGTGTTTTTACGTTTAAGATCGGGGGTGAGATTTCGACCCAGTGGCTCAGTGTGGTGCATGATGCCTGGAGTTGATAGCACACGAGGGATATATCCACGAGGTCCATGCTCTAGAGATATGGTTATACGTATATTGCGATTGATATGTATATATGTATGTTTATATGATATAGTGTATATATATCTAATTATAGCATGAGCATAGCAATGTTGTGTTTATTGTGTGAACATTTATCTATAGCAAGTGTGTCACTAAAACATTATGGGCAATTTATGCTTCGGTCCCATGTTGACAATTTTTAAACATTTAAGGATAATTTACTATTAGTTCCACTTACCATGCCACTAGCGTGGACTTTTACAAGAAGAGAATTAGTGGACCTAATTGTTTAAAATTTGTCAAAATTCCTTAAATATTTAAAATTTGTTTGCAAGGGACCTAAGAGTAGTTTCCCCTAATATTATTTATGAACATATACCCAGTGAATGTAGTTATACTTGGCTAATATGGATTATTAGCGGGGTTTGAGCTTGGATAGTAGTTACGAATCCTAGATAGACCTGGTAGTTTAATTAGGATAATAACGTAAACACGATAGGTGCGCACTATAGTTGAGAGGTGATGCTTATCTCATGTGAGTGCGACCAGTTAATTATGAAAGTAATACACTACAATTTAATCAATTTAAAATAATTATCTACTTGCAAAATATTTTCTACTTTTCTAACTTTGACCCGCAGGCAATTGTTTTTCATTTTACACCCCAGATGTACAGCAACAGCAGCCGGGATCGCAAGGATAGATCTGTTCTTATCGTTGCAATAGTTGTGGACGCTAGATGATTATCTAGATGCTTCAACTTATTATATCTACATAGGATCATTTCATTTCATTTTTCAGTTTAGGCATATTTTCCATTGATGGATAGGCTTTTATATTATTATCAGATATTCTATTTCGACACTCATTTATTATTCAATTATTTCGAATGGATGTTATTATTTGGGTGACCTGTGGTTTATTAGATTCACTATTATTTATTTATGCATGGTTACTTATTCATTTATTTTAATTGTATGGCTTTATTCATATTATATTATATTGAGGTTGCAACAGTGATGCTGAGAATGAACCATACTGAGATTCCTGTTTTATTTTAGTACAGGATTAGCCACCAAATTTCAAAATAGGCGGGTTGTCACATCAGGCACATATTTAAAACTATGAAAGTATAAGACAAGAATAAAAAACTTCCCTTTTTCAAAAAAACTGTGGGGGGGGGGGGGGGGGGGCTAAGTGTTCAAATGTGAAAAAAATATTGTCCAAACCTTAAATTTTTTAAAATAAAAGATGCAAGGACTAAGATTCATAGTTCTTAGTACCCATTGTGGAACCTTAAAATATTCTCCTCAGGGGGGATAAGGTCTAGAGGTTTTTCAACTTAGTACGACCTTAAAAAATATCTAAGTTTAGAGGTCTTATGAACCTTTGTCGGACTTCAAATTTTAAATTTCCTAAGTTCGAAGGTCTTATGACCCTATGTGGAACTTGAAGTTCAAAATTTTCCAAGTTCGGAGGTCTTGTGACCCTTTGTAGGACTTGAAGTTCAAAATTTTCTAAGTACGGAGGTCATATGAACGTTTGTAGGACTTTGGATTTTAAATTTCCTAAGTTCAACGGCCTTATAACCTTTGTGAGACTTCGAGTTCAACGTTTTCTAAGTCCAACGGTCATATTACCCTTTATAGGACTTCGGATTATAAATATCATAGGTTTGGAGTCCTATAACCCATTGTGGAACCTCATATTTACAAACGCCTAAGTCTACAGGTCTAAGGATACATGGGGGGATTAAGGTTGAAATTTTTTTTAAGTTCTAAGGTCTCAAGAACCTGGGCAAAACTAAGTCTCCTATGTTAAGTCTTTCGTCATCGTCAAAACGCATTTCATATGTCTTAGGACCCTTTATTAAAATAATGTCAAGTCCATATTTTAAATCCAATGTCTTATGACCCAATACAAATTTACTCTTTACGCCTTTATTCCCATTTTTTTTGGGTCGGTGGGGTGGGGGGCAAAGTGTTTATACAAAATATTTTGGTTTTCAGTCCAAAAAAATAAAAGTACTAAGGATCCCATGGTTCAAAGGTCTTATAACCCATTTCAGAGCCTCGGTATTGACTTCAGAAACCTCAACCAAACTATTTTTTTATATTGTAATAGAACTTCTATGTAAATCCTAATTTTTTGGTAGGGTGGAATGTCACAAACAGTGAACAAAGAGTGGATGAATGAGAGGAATAGAATAAGTGAGGTGCACACAATTGGAATTACATATTTTCTTGATTTTGCAATTACAAACAATGGCCATCAGTTGTCGAACTTTACTTATCCATTTGTTAAGTGTCTAAATAAGAAGAATTTCATTGTGGTAGGCGTCGAGGCTCATTTGATAATGCATGGTAAAAATAGGACATATACTACGTGGTTTTTTCATAGTGAAACATTTTCTCAAACATAACATGTCCCATAGTAGAACCTATTGAATGTGAATTACATGATGAAAATAATAAAATTGAGAATAAACTGCTTTAAAACTTAGTTAACGCGTGTTATGATGTTCATGACCAACATTGTGTAAAACTTGACCAGTCAGTTTTCTGTGAAAAACCATATGTCGACAACGAGAAGTATAATCAGTATAATAGGTTAGCGACCAAAAATTGTACCTTCCGTGTGAGGGTCCTAAGACTAATTTTTCTATAATTTTGGAATTGCATAATTTGAAGAATCACTTCATCTGGTCGAGAAATAACGTGATCGCTATTTTGTCTGTCTTAAAAAGGTTCCTTCTAATAGAAAAAACTACCAAAAAAGTATTTTCACATGAAGATAATGATGAAAGACCTAGGGATGAAAAAGAATTACATTCATGCTTGCATTAACAATTGTATTTTGTATTGGGAAGATAATAAAGATCTATAGGAATGTCCCCAATGTGGAGAATAGAGATATGTAGTCACCTTGAAGAAAGGAAAAAGGTTATGCAAAGAACAAATGAAAGTGTTAAGACATTTCCCTTCAATTTCAAGGGTAGTGATATTGTAAACTATACCTTGGATAGCGCATGAAATGACATGGAACCATCGGGCAACAAGTTGATAGGATTATTGGTGACATCCTTGTGATTCATCCCAATGGATAATTCTAAAAGTAGATGGCCCAATTTTCTCGAAGAAAGGTGCAATGTTTATCTTGCAATAGCACCAAATGGGTCCAATCCCCATGGAATTTAGTCTTGTAGTTATAATTGATGGCCTTTCATGACTGTGACTTATAATATGGGCCATTCTCTAAGCTTGAAGTGTGATTTCTAAATCTTATCTCTGTTAATTCTTATGCTAAAGTCGTAGGGTCTAGACACTGATGGTTTTCTTCAACCATTAGTAGATAAGTTGAAGTAATTATGGAAAGAAGTTCCATTTATTGATGTTCACACAATGCATCCTTTTACGTTAATAACTATATTTATGTGGGTGATTCATGGTTTTCCCGCATATGGGAACTTATTTGGGTGTGTAACACATGGTTACAAAGCATATTATATTTATGGTGATAACACTCCATCCATTTAGCTAGAACATAACATGGAGATAGTTTATACAAACTATCATACATTTTTTTTAAAGCGATCATTATTTTACGAGTTGTAGAGGTTTGGTACTTACGACACAAGAAGTTGGACATCCCCTAGTTCGACTAAATGGAGATGCAATTATGGAGAAGTTAAAAAACATAAGGAATTTACTTGGCAAAGTCTCAAAAGTTCCTAGTGAGAAGAGAAATTATAATAATGTGAATGATAGTGAAAATGTTCAAGTCAAGATGCTTGGTATAAAAAAATCCATTTACTTTTACTTGGAATACTAGTGATACATCAAGTTCGCCATGTCCTTGATGTGATGCACACCAAGAAAAATATTAAAGAGCACTTAATAAACACAATTCTTGATGATAATAAGACAAAGGATACTTAAAAAGGGATGATTGGGCATAAATTACTTGGTCATACACAACGATCAGTGGATTTAATTTCATGGACGCAACTAAAAAAAAGATAAAACTAGCAGCACCATTTATCTTGGATAAAGAAGAAAAAAGACAATTCTGCCAAATTTTGAAGGACTTAAAGTTTCCTACCAGTTTTTCCTCTAACTTGAGAAATATAGTAAGTCCTAGTCCCCCACCTTTGCACTCTTTAAAGTTGCATGATTATCATGTAATATTGAACATTTTTTACCCGTGTTGCTCCAACACTCCTTTTCGAAACATCACGATTTGAGAAAAGCAATCCAACAATTAAGTTTGTTCTTTAGCATGTGGTGCTCCAAAGTCTTGATTCATTAAGATATCCAAAGATTCTAATACATGGTTGTTGAAGCATTATGCATACTGGAAAAATATTTTCCGCCTACATTTTTATATTAACATTCACTTTATTGTGCATCTTGTAGTTGAGACCTTGGTTTGTGGACTAACCAACGCTCATTGGACGTATTCGTTTGAAATGTGATTTTTTTCTTCTAATATAAACAAATATGCACCATTTAAGTTTATTTGTATTGTTATTAATTTTTACTACCTTATACAAGTAGGACAAAGAAAGATTTTAAAGATATACCCATCAATAAACAGTTTGTTGAAGGTTCCATTACGAAGTACTATGTTGTTGATCAATTTGTTATAATTTGCATGGAGTACATGCCAAATCCATCAGATGGAAATCGTAAATAATCATGTGAAGCCTTTTTATAGGAAGGTGGAGAGTTCTCTAATGAAGGGCATTTACTTGATAAAAAGACTATAACGTTGGGACCCGTATAGTTTCAACAAATACGTCGATTTATATGACTTGAACTTGATGTCGATGGAATTTAAGATTAATACAGGTTTGAGTTCTTTCATTTGTGTATAAATAAAAACTAATTAACATCTTGAGTTATAATTACTTATATCAAGCTAGATATTGCAGTGAGTATGAGGCATCATTAAAATCCATGTCTCGTGCTAAAGGGAAGGGGATTGAAATGACATAAGTGGTGAAACAAATTTATTTTATCCTTTGGTTATCCGAGAAGGTGATTATATATACTAATATTTCTAAGGGATATTTTGACATAATGCTTGAGACAGTAACGTATATTGACATAACCCCCTAATATAACCACCGAGTCAAAATACATTATTATCTTAGGCGGTTATGTTAAAAAATCATTTTTTATTAATCTTTCCCTTAAGTTCCCCTTATAATTATGATTTGTTTCCATCTAACAGTTGCTGAAATCAGGAGAGACGATGACAAATGAAAAATTATGGTGGTTAGTTTAAGGGACGCAATTCAAGGATAAAACATATCAAAAGTATAATGTATTTCGTATTTTCTCCTAAGTATCATGATGATATTGTTGTGACATAGGACCATAGTGTTTGCTTGAAGACATGAACACAATTTCGAGGAGGAAAAAGTGACAAGAATCTCACAAATACTCGGACTATGGAGGATTTAGTAATCAAATAATTACTTGAGCTGGACTATACCTTATTTAATGAGATGGACTCTAACTTACTGATGGAAAATTTTGATAAGTTTTAAATCGTTGATAATGAGTATGATAAGCCTACAATTCTCGCATCCAAGGCTATTCAAGTATTCTATTCAAAAGATCTTAAAAATCCTAATTGGTGGGTGGTTATACAATCATTGAAGAGATTGACAAGTCAAGCAGACGACTTAGAGATACCGACAGTTTTCCAATCTATTCTTAATAACCAACCAAATTCTAAAAGTTTGCTTAAGCAATGCGACTCCGTTTAGTTATTTTAATATTTGCTTTTGGATATTGAAATTGTTTTGTTTTGGAAATGTGACTAAATTTTGTTTTGCCCCATTGCTAATATATAAATTTGTTAGTGGTATGAAGCACTTAAGCATTTCTTCTAGATTCAATTGAATTTTAGTTCACGTCCATGATATCATCTTGTGGATTTTATATGTATCTCTATCAATATGTTAATGATATAGTAATATGATAATTCAACACATATTATTTCTTTCTTTAGGTCGTCATTCATTTTATATTTTATATTGATAATTGTTATTTCCAACGTTGGCTGTTGTTTTTTATTTTGGCAGCAGTGTATTGGGCATTATGACTTCTAGTGCAAGTGGTGGTTCAAGCAATAAATTCCATCATCTCTGTAACAAACATCATCTTCTCCGTAATAAAAATTAGTCGATGGAGGTTCGAAGCATCCTACTTCAAGTGAAAGTAAAAAAAAATAAGCATAAATAGATAAAAATCTAAGCAATTGACATATATGAATCAAAATGGTAAAATGATGGCCACTGTTCAAGTGGAAGTGAGTGTAGTCATCCCGTGAAGTGGAGATGGGGCACTTGTGTCACTGATCTTGTTAGATCTTGTATCCCGATTAGTTGGAGATGGAAGAGTTGTTCCAGACGACTACAAAGATGATGGTTGGGATGCTTTAATGGTAAGATTTTAGTTAGGTGTTGAACCGGAGGTGGCTCGCCCGTTGTTAAAAAAGAAGTTTACATATAAGTTTATGATGCAAAAAAATAATATGAGATATTTCTTCCTAACTAAGACCATCATGGAGTCCTACCCGTAAGGTGTTGATTATGACATATGGAGATTATTTTATGAGAACAAAAGTATAGTAACAAGAAAGTGATAAAAAATCAAAATGTGAAGATTCAGACCAATTTTTAATATTCCAATACACTTGGGCATCACACCTATGCTGCTTTGGAATGTGAAATGGCATGTATCAAAAAAAAATTATTAGCACTACTTTTATATATAATATTTGATATCTGAGTTGTAGTTTGAATTGAATCCAAAACAAGAATTAGATACATGGTATGCGGGACACAAGGACAGAATTAGGAATATCCTAAATAGTGCTAAGCTTTACTATGTGCAAATTTACATGAAAACAATAGTATTTTTATTATTATTCATTGCATTTAATATGAAATTTTCTTATTCTTATCTATAACTATCATTTGATATGACAAATGAAAGATAGAGCGAGTGTGGAGAGGGTAGTAATAAGAGCCAATGCATAGAGAGCGATGAGCTGACAAAGTTTTTAGAAAGGAGAAAAAGGGAAGAGTTTATGCAGTTTTTTACCTTGTTTCGAAGAAGAAGTTGATGAATTTAGGGATGGAAAAGGCTAAAGTAAAATTTAAAAAAAGGCAAATGATGGTGCAAATGCATTAAAGAAGATATCATCTCTTCCGTTAATAAAATATTTGAGGAAAACAACACACAGATTTTGGTATATATATATATCTTATATAGTTTCATTTATTAAACAGGCCTATTTAGATATAATAGATATGAAATTTATATAGTTGATCCATTTTGTTATAAGGTCATACACAAAGTTGGGTTCATAACTTCAATGCTCAAAACAAAAATGGTCCACCAATTACACTGATAAGTGAGCATGAATCCAATACAAGTCTACCGGATAGGAATTATTCTCAAAATTTGGATAATGATTTTGCATGAGCTTCTCCTCCTTTTTGCATGACCACACCTTCTCCTACCAGTAATCCCAAAGTCATCTTGCTTCATAGCAATAATAGAATTGGCAAAGGGGTATATCGTGATAATTGTAACAAATGATATATGTCATGGTAAGCGAGTTTGAGTCAGAATAATCCAAGTATATGTGGAGGAAGTGATGAAGCCGGATGCTAGGTTGTTTGATGCTCCTTAAGGTAGAAAATAAGCTTTTGTTGACCTAGTATTATGGGGATACTTAATTTGGATGGATTGTTATATTAGATATGTTTAGTTTATGTATTAAACTTTGTTTGAGATATTTATATTTGGACTTAATTTTCACCATGTTTTTGTTATGAACTTTGTTCAATGTTATCCATAATTGATTTGAACTAAATTTATACTATGTTTTTATTGTAAAATCCATTTTAACTCCACCAATGATAATATTTAGTTGAGAATTTCCAGTCCCAAGCCCGGATAAAGGAGGAGGGAATGGTAATTTTATAAATGTATAAAGATCTACACTTTATTGACATGATACCAATAATATTATTCGTATTAAGTGCTACAGGAAGAGAAGAGAGGATTGTAGTATATGGATGTGGAAGGGTTCAAAAAGCTTAAAACAAGTAATTAGTCAAGAAACTTGCCAAGAAGTACTCTTCCTTCTTAACATCTCAAATGGTCATTAAGAAGATTCCCCGTCTCTTAAGCTCGTGTCTCAACAAGGAAGGTAAGTTCTTTCACTTGTTATGATATATTTACTTATTTCTGTAGTTAATTTGAAGGAAATTTAGTTGCTTGTATTGCATAAATCTTTTGTTTGGATTTACGGAATTTTGATATGTCTTGGGAAGCTTTATGTCTTGATTGTGATGATGGATGAATAAATTTGACAAGTCCCTTGATGGAAGAGATTTAATACTACTGAATTTTCCCTAAAGAGTATCTATATTATTTGCCGACCCCAAAAGTATCTACGGTGTTTTTCGGTTTCATGGTGCCAATTCGATAAGTTGGTTAGGACTGTATTTTTTCTTCCAACCTAATCGTAAAACATTAAATACTTTTAAGAAAAATTTGGTTTATTTATGTCTTATATCTGGGAATCCAATCAATCGTGATAAATCTTCAATGCTATTTAGTCTCACATTTTTGTTATTGTATGAATGATGTGTATGATATGATTAGTAAGGAAAACTACATGACAATTTAGTAGATTCATGTATTACTCTTACATATAATGTGATATATGCAAAAGATAATGCACTATCTCCGTCGTCGGGAGCACTAGAAAATCAACTTATATTCCTATTCATAAATCATAGAAGATTATGCAAAGCTTAACAAATTTGTTGCATAGCTTAACAGATCGATGAGGGATGTTATAGATCTATTTTATTAGACCAAATTTGTACCCTTTTAGTCTATGTTTCCATTTATATGTGAATTTATTATATTATATTCCATTTATGTAGGTTCGTAAAGTTGTTCTCCAACTTCCCCCATAGTATATGCCTATATGTGTCACATATCCATAGTTATGTGTACTTAATTTCGGGCATGTACTCCTTGAATCTATCATATTGCATGTGGATTAATGTTTGCTTATGGATTTGTTATCTTTATAGGGAGACCACAAAGAATGTTATCATTACTTCCACACACATACATTAAGAGTGTAATAAATTTGTAAAATACACCTCAGAATAGCCTACTGTGTGCCCCGAAATATTATTGTATGGTCCTGCGGGTATTACTTCGACTTTATGTTGCTATGTTTGAGAAATTATTTTATGTCATTTTGACTTTCACACTCACTTTTGTACCAAATTCCATTGGCACCTTTTGAGGATCTTTTATGATATTGTGTGAGTTATAGAGATGGTCTTGGGGGTGCATCTCTATTTATCTAAAATGTGGGGTGTAACACAACTGAGGACCAACTTCTGTATACACTAAATGTTCTTGAGATATTACTAAGTTCAGGGTCCTTAGTCATAGTTGAAAGTGTCTTTAGGGAGGGCCAATTTCCCTATACACTGAGAACATCTTTTGTATACGCTAAATGTTATGTATACATTATGGGAAGTGTTAGAAACAACTCATAGCTGTTAAAAGATTCAAAACATTGAAGAGTGTTTTTGGAACTTGTTCCACATCGGTGGTCTAATTAAGATGGGTAGAGTTAATATACTCTTTTTGTGAGTATAAAGGGTAAGCCCTTTGTTCACTAGATGCATTGTGTGTATGGGTGGGAGACTTATTGGGCCAAGTCACACGCGTGCGCCGTCTCCATCATCCAGCCAGCCCGGCCTGTGCCCATGCCCATGTCCGAGTCGGGATCTTGGTCTTGGGCTCATTAAGAAAAAAAAATTGGACAAATTAATTAATGGTTTTTGGCTTAAAAAAATATTAATTATTAATGGTAATTTGTTCTGGGAAAAACGTGGTTTATTAACAGTTGAAAAATTCCACCAACTCAAGATGTTTTCCCGAAAATTTCTCCCCACTAAACCACTTCCAATGTCAAAATGTTTTTTGTTAAATATAGACTTCCAATCTCCATTTTTTAAACAGTTCTTAAAAAACAATTCTCATGCATACAGTTGCAAAAAAAAAATTCTATATACATTAATTATTATTCACTACCCTAGATGATTATTACTTCACAGAAATAATTAATCTCGACTCAAATTAATTATATTACACTAAATCGAGCAATATTACAAAATGGTTTTTGATTAAACGAATCTAGTTCGTGCTACTAGTTCATAATTTTTTGGGATTTCGAGGTGGTGACGGGGCTATTCACTGTCAGCACAAATTGGAAGCAAAGTCGCAAAACACCTTAAAGATAGTGATATTATCCGTAACTCAGACGTGTTACAATCTGATTTCTCAATTTCTTTTTTTTCTGTCTCAGTTTATCTACTCGTCATTGGGTAATTTCGTTCCTTATTAATTCTGCATTTGAATTGTTGTTGACACAACAATTTTAAGGTAGTCTAAAATTCTTTCATGGATGAATTTAACTCAACCAACCTTAACAAACCTTTCAAATATGAAGGTCAACATTTTAAACGTTGGAGTAAAAAACTGCTATTTTATTTAACTACAAAAAAGGCCGCATCTTTTGCTCAATTTGATAAACCCGTAGTGAATAATCGACCAACTCTTAAGGAAAGAAAAACTATTCGGAATTGGGAGAAAAATGATTTTCTGTGCAAGAACTATATTTTGAATGCCCTAAGTGACGAACTTTATGACTATTATGCCAATTATAAAATTGCAAAACATGTTTGGGATGCTCTTTTTAAAAAATATGACATGGAGGAGGCAGGTGAAAAAACATATGCCGTCAGCCATTATTTGAAATTTCAAATGGCGAATGATAAATTTCTTGTTGCTCAAACTCATGATTTCAAATGATTTCCCACGAAATTATTTTCGAAGGTATGGATTTAGATGAGCAATTTCAGGTGGCTGTTATTATTGATAAATTGCCTCCAATGTTTAAAGAATTTAAAAATACTTTGAGGTATAAGTCTAAAGAATTTTCACTAGAGTCTCTTATTATAAAATTGAGAATTGAGCAAAAATCCCAAAAATGGACTTTAAGGACGAGGTTCTCTTTGTGTCTAACAACAAGAATCGAAAAAGGAACCACACTCGAGTTGTTTTAAAGGAAAACGGGAATAACATGAAAAATCAGAAAAAGAGCCACAACCAGAATTTTAAAAATCAGACTAACACTCAGAATACGAATAAGAACCGTGAAAATGGGCAGTCTAGCAACTTGGGACAGTTTATCTATATCAAGTGTGGCAAGCCTGGCCATATAGCTCACAAAAGTCGCAATGTGCCACACGCACAAGCGAATTTGGCTGAAGAGGACCTATGTGCTATGATTTCTTAAATCAACATGGTTAGCAGTGCTGAAGAGTGGTGGGTGGATACTAGCACTTCTCACCATATCTGTTATGACCGTACTCTTTTTAAGACTTATTCTAAGACTGCATATGAGAAGGTGTTGTTAGGTGATTCTCATTCCACTAAGGTTGCTGGTACTGAAAATGTGAAATAAAGTTCAGTTTGGGAAAACTGTCATCCTTAAAGATGTTCTTCACACTCCTGAGATAAGAAAAATTTTGGTTTCGTCTTATCTTCGCAAAAAAGTTGGATTTACTCAAACTATTGGTGCTGATTTATTTACTTTGACCAAAAATAGAATTTTAACAAACAGGGGTTATGCCACTGATCGGATGTTTAAGTTGAAAGTCGATGCTATTAAAAAAAATTCTCCTTCTGCTTATATTTCTTGTTCTTTTCATGTTGGGCATGCTAGATGTTAATAAATGACTTGTTAAGAATATGAGCACTTTAGGATTAATTCTAGAATTATCTTTAAATGATTTTGAAAGCTGTGAATGGTGTAGTCAAGCAAAAATAACTAAGACACCAGATAAATTTGTTTTACATCATCTGAACCACTAGATTTAATTTATTCGGATATTTGTGAATTGGATGGTGTCACAACTAAAAATGGCAAATGTTATTTCATTACTTTTATTGATGATTGTTCTGATTATTCATTTGTGTATTTAATGAAAAATAAAAGTGAAATGTTTGACATGTTTAAAATTTTCTTAAATGAAATTGAAAATCAATTTAATCAAAAAATTAAAAGGATACATAGTGATAGAGCCACCGAATATGATTTTGCACTATTTATTGAATTTTATAAAACCCACGGTATTATTCACGAAAAAACTATACCTTATTGTCCTGAATGAACGGTAAAGCAGAAAGAAAAAATAGGACATTAACTAAATTAGTTGTTGCTATTATATTAAATTCAGGGGATGCCTCACATTGATGGGGTGAAATTGTTTAACGGTGTGACACGTACTTATGTATACTCTACCCTAAAAAGTCTAAATTGGCTAGTAGAGTATATGAGTATATTTTTATACATTTTTGAATTAATAGCAAAGCATATCGTTTTTATGTCTTGAAAAAATAAGTAATAATTGAATCAAATGATGCCGATTTTTATGAAGAAAAAAATTCCTTTTAAATTGAGAAATAGTAAGGGCATGACATCCACTAATGTTTATTTACCAAATAATTCATAATATAATGAAACTGTCTCAGAATCAAGAAAAAGTAAAAGGTCTCAAGTTGAAAAGGATTTTAGTCCCTATTTTTATGCACATATTTTAGAGGAGGAGCCTAAAAATATTGAAGAAGTTTTATCTTCTTTAGATGCCAATTTATGGAAAGAGGCGATAAATGATGAAATGGATGCTTTGTAAACAAATAAAACTTGGCATTTGGTGGACCTTCCTCCTGGTGTAAAATAATTGGGTGTAAATGGATTCTTAAAAATAAATTAAAACATGATGTCACGGTTGAAAATATAAGGCACGTTTTGTTGCCAAAGGTTTTAGACAATGAGAAAACATAAACTTTTTTTATATCTTTTCACCCGTGACCAGAATAACGTCTATACATGTACTATTTGTTATACTTGCCTTAAATGATTTAGTTTTACACCAAATAGATGTTAAAACTACATTTTTAAATGGAGAATTAGAAGAAGAGGTTTATATGGATCAACCTGAAGGTTTTATTATACACGGTCAAGAAAATAGAGTGTGTAAATTAGACAAATCTCTTTATGGTCTCAAATAAGAACCTAAACATTGGCATTATAAATTTAATAGCTTGGTCATCTCTAATGGGTTTTAAATTAATGGAAGTGACAAATACATTTATTATAAATATGAACAGAACGTTTTGGTTCTAATATTCATTCCGTAAATAATGTTAAATCCTTATTGTGTGCCAACTTTGATATGAAGGATTTGGGGAAGCTAGTGTAATATTGGGAATTAATATTACTAGGTCAGAAAAGGGACTTTGTTTGGATCAATCTCATTACATTGAGAAAGTTCTAAAGAAATAAAATTACTTTGACTGTAAGCCTGCTAGTTCTCTATTTGATCCCGGTGTAAAGTTATTTAAGAACACTAGCAACAATGTAAACCAAAATGCTTATGCAAGCATCATTGGTAGTTTACCTTATGCTACAGATTGCACTAGACCTGACATAGCTTATGTTGTGGGAGTACTGTGTAGATTTACCAGTAGACCTAGTATGGAATATTGGCATACTATTGAGAGAGTCATACAGTACCTTAAAAGGATAATGAACCTCGAATTATACTATAATAAGCATCTCGTTGTCCTTGAAGGATTTAGTGATGCTGATTAGAACACCCTATCTGATGATTCGAAGGCTACTAATGGATATATATATTTAGCATCACTCGTCGTGCAGTTTCTTGAAAATCTAAAAAAATAAACTATTCTAGCTTAATCCACTATGGAGTCTGAGATGATAGCACTAGTTACTACCAGTGAAGAGGCAAGTTGGTTAAGAAACCTCTTGTCAAATATCCTGTTATGGGAAAGATCAATACTTGTCATTTTGATTCATTGTGATAGTAACACGGATATTGTAAAAGTAGAGAACCATTACTATAATGGTAAGAGATGAAAAAATACATCATAAACATAGTATCGTCAGAGAGTTTATTTCTACAGGTGCTATGAGGGTGGATTATATATGGTCTGAACAAAACTGAGCGAATCCTTTAATGAAAGGACTAGCTAAGGAGAAGGTGTGAAACACCTCTAAAAGGGATGGGACTAAAGCCCTTGGATACATGATTCATTTGTGATGGTAACCTAGTATATAGACTGGAGATCCCAAGAAATATGTTCAAATGGTAATAACAAGTCACAAGTGATATGGGTTGAATCATGTTATTATTAATAAATATTGAATGGGGGTTTACTTTGAGTCCATCCCTATGGAGCATGATATCCTGAAGTGAGTAAAGGATGGTTATAAAAAAACTCTTAATGAGATCTATAGCTCTATTTTTAGTGGGCTACTTAGTTGCGAGAGTATCTATGATAGACTCACCTATGCGAATATGGAAGTGTGGCCGCTTACTATGGATATTCTGGGTAAAATTCCTAGAGCGTTCACTATACTGGTATAAAAGCACATGGATGTAACGTGTTGGCTATTAGAACCACACTATGTACGATTGTGTGGGGGATATCATATGATATATAGTTCAAAACTACGGTTACTCTAGTATATTCTAAGTCATCTTTACTACGTGAAGGTTCAAGTCGAAAGACACCTTTGCTTATGCACAATTCTACGGATTATTGCTCGATAAAATGTTTTTAAATTTTGCAAGTGGTGGATTGTTGGAAATAACTCATAGTTGTTAAAAGATGCAAAACTTTGAAGAGTGCCTTTGGCACTTGTCCCACATCAGTGGATTAGTTCAAATGGGTAAAGTTAACATACTCTTTTTCTGAGTCTAAAGGGTAAACCCTTTGGACATTAGATGTTTTGTGTGAATGAGTGGGAGACTTATTGGGCCAAGTCACACAAGCGCGCACGTCGCCCCCGTCGTCTGTCGGGCCTGTCCCATGTTCGGATCTTGGGTCTTGGGCTTGGGCTCACTAAGAAATAATTTTTTGGACAAATTAATTACAGATTTTTTCCTTAAAAAATATTATTCATTAACGGTAATTAGTTCTGGAAAAAAATGTGGTTTATTAACAGTTGAAATATTTCCACCAACTCAAAACGCTTCCTCGAAATTTTCTCCCCACTATAACATTTCCAGCGTCCTAAAATATTTCGTTAAATAGGGGCTTCCAGCCTCCATTTTTTAAAAAATTAAAAAAATCTCCTGCCATACAATTTATCAGCAAAAAACTTTTTGTACATAGAATTAATTATTCGCTACCCCTAGATGATTATTACTTCAAAAAAATAATTAATCCTGACTCAGATTAATTATATTACATTGAATCGAGCAAAATTACAGAATGGGTACTGATTGAACGAATCTGGTTCGTGTCACCAGTTCGTAATTTTTTTGGTTTTTTGAGGTTGTTTTGTCTTAGGGTGACGGGGCTATACATTATTGGCACAAATTGGAGGCAGAGTCGCGAAACACCTTAAAGAGAGCGACATTGTCCGCGACTCAGTCGTGTTTCAATCTGATTTCTGAATTTCTTAATTTTCAGTCTCGGTTTATTTGCTCGTCATTATGTAATTTCGTTCCCTTTTAATTCTGCATTTAAATTATTGGCAGTCCAATAGGAAGTTGGATTATCCTCTAGGTAAAGACCATCATGATATAGTTACCAAATTCTGTATACACAGAGGACCAACTTCTATATTAGATGAATATTTTTTAACTATAATTAAATTTAAAGTCCTGAGGAAGGGGCAAAAGTGCCACCAATTTCCGTATGTACTAAAGATTCTTGAATGTATATCAGTTTAGGGTCCTTAGTCATAGTTGGAACAAAATAGACGTTGAAAGTCAAACTTACCCATTTATATAGTTTTTACTTTTATCATTATCCATTTTAACATAATAATTCATGTGTACTTTATACAAGCTTGGAAATTTATCAAGACAAATTAACTTAGGTGCTTACTAAGCATTTCGATGCTAGATTTCTCCTATTTAATTATTTTTTCTATTACCGGATGTAAGCGTTTTCAATGACTCCATTTCTTTCTTCAGTAGATATTTTTTTCTAGGGTTCTAAAGGTTTATATAGCTGTTGATATATGCATAAAATAATTTCCATTCTCCGTAATATTTACATCCTTGAATGGATTTAATAAATATTGGAATTCTTTCATCCTAACTTGCCTTAAATTTATTCAAAGGTCAGAAGCAAAAGAATCAGATCTTGTAAAAGAAATAAAAAAAAATCTCAATGCTTGACAGAGCAAGTGTGTCTTCCAAACGGGCTGCAGCTGCATTGCATATTTAAAAAACAAATTTTGAGTGTAGAGATTGATATTATTGGGTGATTCACCATGGGCCCTTTGTTATCTAAAATGCCTGCTTTTGTACTTTATCAAAAAATAAAATATGAAATAAATCATATATGTGCAATAAATAATAAGATCAATAAAAAAGAATTACAAACGAAGAAGATGATCGAGTCGAATATTAGATACTCTCTCCTTAAGACAAAATGTGCGCCCGCTACAGTGCTTATGGTTAGAAACAATGAGTGTTTGCCTCTTAGGATGAAACGACCTCGACGCACACAAGAAGCAGTTAAATGTGCATGTTTCACTAACCAATTATGTTTGATACTCTATCCGACTCGATCGGAAATGGAAAGTTATTGAAAAATATTTGTTCTCTCTTTTTTCTCTCTTTCAAAATGAAGACAAGCCTTGTATTTATAGATAACAAAGTGATTTTTCATGAAAAGACATGCTTTTTTGTTAACAGTCACTTTAGGGACGTTTTCCAAGAACTATCACACCTAATAGTGAATGGTTACGACTTTTAGGGACGGTTTTAAAAAAAGTCACTATATAGCGAACAGTTACAACCTTTAGAGATAGTTCAGAAAATTCGTCCCAGAAAATTAAATGAAATTTCTAACAATTTTCATACATAAATGGGGCACTTTTAAACCAAATTTCTTTTCATTATATGTTTGTTTTTAACAAATTAGTATACCACATGGCTCGTCTTGCTGCAAGGAACACATATGCACGTGGTTCCACCAAGTTGACCAATATATTAATTTGGTCATAATGATTATATGTGTAAAAACACAATATTTTTCAACAATCCACCACATGAATGAAATTTGGGTGAAGAATCAAATGAACATGAAGACAAATTAGAGAGAGTATCAGTGGAATATAGCTGCATTGGTAAAGATATCTTATGGCCTTAAATCTTTCCTAGTGAGAGACTATCAGGTTTACTGGCCAATCAATGAACGTGATGTCTTGAATTGATCAACCTTTTTGTGTAAATCGAGATAATAGAATTCACACAGTTCTTCCCCGAACATTTTAGTTCTCATTGTTGTGTCCGTTTTGACCTTAGACACCTCCTGATTTCATGAGTGTGTTAGAGAATTTAGCAATATACCCGTTGAGTATTCTCATAGAAGTGTCCCCTTCTCACTCACATAGGTGATTTCTATAAAGAGTATCCTGCTAATACCCCACTTGACCCATATGCTCAAGATATAAAAATCATTAAAAATAAAATTTCTCCTGTTACACACAGCAGATAGTGCACTGACTCATCCTAGGTATGGGAGGAAGATATTTGTTTTTTCTCAGTGCTAAGTGAATCGCACATAATTAGGTTGTCCCGTTAAAACTAATTATTGGGATCTCAAGTCATTTAGGTTGGGTTTCCCTTATAACAATTATTTTGGGTTTTAACCGGCTGTAAGCCCATTCCCCTTGATGAACTTAGCTTACTCTCTTAGTAGTCTATCCATAATTATCTTACTAGGCCTAAGGTTATCACTAAGAGAGTCATAACTAATAAGTCGTGACTTATCAGATTATTCTACGCGTTTTTAAATAATGATTGTTAGTAGTAACAACGGGAATTTGAACTTTTATCTAGGATCATCCTCTTTAAAATTATCAAAGGTACCTTGCTTTTTCAAGAAATAAATTCATATTCCATCATTAATCTTGTACAAATATTTTAAAAAGGATTTGCAAACGTTAGAACTTCCCATTGTGCTAACATATTCATTGGTCGTTTTCCTATTTGTCGATAGGAATTAGCCTTGTTCCAATTTTGGATAGGAATCGTTGCCTTAGATAAATACCCCCACATTTATCATAATTCATACAACAGTTGGGATGTTTTTGTAACAACCCAGACTTTTGAGCGACTATTTTATATTATTTTGCCCAATGGGCTAATTTTATAAAATAGAGGAAGTTGGAGTAAATATTATTTCCCGTGAGTTAAGGGATAATATTTACCATGTTTTGCCTATTTACTGTTATGAAAAGGTAAATAGCATTATATTGTGTTTTATTGCGTCGTTGTGCTTTAAACGACGGTTATGACTTATATTTAAATCTGGGTATAATTAATGAAATAAAATAATGTAGGAACACAAAAATATTTCACGTTACTCCGGATGCCAATTTAGGAGGTGCGGTTATTTTTGGAATAGTCGAGATAGTCAAAATATGTGCCAAGTTGTATTTTTGAGTTCCGGACACTTTTGACCGGTTATGACTCAATTATGTAATTACGGGTTATTTTAATGGTGTATCAACATTTAAAGAGGGGAATTAATGTTTAGAACCCGTTTAAGTCTCCTAACCCTTTTATTTTCCCATTCTTATGTTATAAGACAAGAGAGGGAGAGAGAGAGAGAGAGTGAGAGAAGAGAGAGTTGGGAAAAAATGGAGAAAAGAGAGAAAAATGAAAGATTGCAGTTGGAATCCGTTGCTACCGGAAGAGAATCTGAGACTACAAACTTGAGGCAAGTTTATTACTTGCTAGATCATGATTTAATGTGATAAATTGCATGTATAGTTAGTTTTTGGAGTTTTAAACCATAAATGGGTTTTTGATCATTTTGGTGTTTAAACCCTAAATCTTGTAGTTTAATTTTATTTGAGGAAAATAAATTAGTTAGTTGATGTGTAGAAATGATTGGGTAGAATTAGTTGTTGTTGGTGTTGATAAAAATTAAAGATTGGAGTTTTGGGGATTTTAGGATTCATGCAACCCGTAGCCCAAATTGGGCAATTCTGCAGGGCCGAATCGATTAGCCCCTAGGCGAATCGATTCGGATATGAGGAAGGATATAGGTCTGGGAAACCGAATCGATTCGGCTGAGACAGTAGGTTGGATTTTCTCACCGAATCGATTCGCTTTTTGGGCGAATCAATTCACAATCAGGGGCGAATCGATTCGGCCCTAGGCAAATCGATTTGGATGCCCTGTTTTTCTGAGATTTTTTTTTAGTTTTATTTTACCCCTTTTCATTTAGGTTCGAGGTTTAGGAACCTTCCTTTGGGAAGTAATGAAGAGTTTTAGAGGTTTGTGTTGGGTAGACAATTGTCCTAGGCTAACATGGGGATATTTGGGATTAACCCAAGGGTTAGTTTATAGAGGTTAATGTTTCGTTTGATATAGGAAGTTAACCTAAAATGTATAGAAGGTGAAAATGATAATGTTGAGATTTTGGGAGACTATTATTGAGGGAGACTCACTTTGATGATTTATGTTATTGTTTTGGACTCTTGAGACTAGTGTGAGGATATTGGCACTTCGGGTCTTAGGTTATTAATAAAATATGACTTTAAGAATAGAAAACGCATATTCTAAAACTTGGTACTTAATGGCTGTAACACCCCATGTTTTTATTTATTATTTTAATTAATTAATTAGAATTTTTGAGAAAAATAAATTTTTGAATTTAATAATTTTTATTAGCTAAATATGTTGGTTATGATTTCAGAAGAATAAAACTTCAAGCGGAATTAAAATCAGAGTTAAAATGGATTTTATATTGATTTTACAATTTTTGTCCCTTATAATTTTTTTGGGGCAAACTGTCAGATTTTAGGCATGATCGATCGATCGATGCCTGGGGGTAGATCAATCGACCCTCCCAGAAAACGTGCGCTATAAGCTGTTTTTAGAGTTTGTATAGGATTAGGTCTCCTAATCACTATATAACCTTGTTAATCCGTAGGGGGACTTCTCATAATCACTTTTTCTCCAATTTTTCACCAGAGAACACTTCCAAATATTTTTCCTCTCACTCATAATCATCAACCTTTAACAAAATCAAGTTTTTGTCACAAGTTTTTGAAGGCTTAATTGGGGTTTAATCAAGATCGTTCAAGAACACTCTTTTGCTAATTTTTCGAGAGGAATCCAGATTTCTAATCAGATTTTCCACACGATCTTTATAGGCATGAATACTCTATTCTTTTCCTTTAGTATTATGCATTTTAAGTGTCGCGCAAACACTTAATTACATGTTTTCTTAAAAAAAAGTAGTGACTTAATTAGGAAAAGTGGACACTAATTATGGGGCTATTTTTATTAAATCTTTTCATCTGAATAATATTCATAACCCTTAGGTACGTAGGATTGATGAGTGGATTTTGGGTTTTATTGGTGTAGGTTGCATGTAGAAAAACCCTAGTTTTAAAATAAATGATTTTTGGGTGCGTATAACTCATGTAATACATGTAGAGATAACAAAATTTGATTTTGATGAATATATGATGAAAACTTGGTATATTTAATTTAAAATAATTAAATGAGATTAATTGGGTATTGTTGACGAGGTGATAGTTAAATTAAGATTTAATTGAATTGTACTATCATGCGTAGTTTTATACGTTGATTAATTACGCTTGTTTGTGTCACTTTTTGGTATTATTATATTCCCTTGTGATGACGGGTTGTTGGGTAATTTTTCTCTCCCTATATTTTGGAATGCCTTCTAGGTATGGGACTAGTGGGTTTGCTTTTTGATGATTTACACCTTCTAGGTATGGGAATAGTGAGGATAGATTATGGCATTTTTATCATCTTGGGCGTCGGCTGATTTTTGGTACTTCATCGTCGTTACGCTAGCCTAAGCATGAGACTAGGTCGAAATTTAAGTTACAAATTCATCCTATACATAGGTTATAACTTGGGAATCGTTAGTTATGGGACTAAGGGGTATTTTGAGGATCTCACATCGATTAAAAGGGTGGGGTGATTATAAATTGAGAAATTAAGAATTAATACCTAGATAAAAACGGGTATTAAAATTTGTGGCGACATAATGTGTCGGGACAGACAGTTTAAATGGGGCAGAGGACGATTTAAGTCGTGCCGTGTGTGGAACCTTGTCATGTGTCGGGGTCGACAGTTTAAACGGGTCAGAGGACGATTGACAAGGGGAAGTGTGACACTTTAATAAAAAGCGATAACAATAATAAAAGTTGGTTAATTTAATTAAATTAACATCGTGGGACTTGGGAATTTAAAATCATATTGGTGTGCGTTTATAAATGGGGATTTTTGCGGGTAGTTAGTAGTTTATATTTATCGCGTTTAAATTATTCCGTTTAATTTAAAATATTCTATTATGATATTTATTGCGTATAATGCTACTGTCTGGATTCAAGGATCCTATTTGAGGGGAGTAGTGTGTATTCTTGCTCGGGGCTTTGTCTCTGAGCCATGCATTGACCAATCTTTTTCAGGATTAGAATTGGAGAAGCTGCATAAGTTTCTCAGAGTTATCCTTTGGAGGTGCAGCTGGTGTTATTCATTTTATGACATAGTTTAGTTAGACTTTCTTTTCCAGTCGTATTTAATTTTGAGACTTCATTTGAGTTTTATTAGGCCATTCGGTTCCAAAGTTGTTTAGAGGATTTATTTTGGGATTATTTCAGATTTTATTTAATCATTATTGGAGAATGGATTATTGGAGTTAGCATATGATGGATCTTTTATCGCTTAGTTGTTTTTGAGCATTTGAGTTTGATTCAATTATGTATCTTATGGACTGGTTTATTTATGTCTCATATTTGTCCCATACTAAGAATGGTAATTATTTACTCACACCCGGCATAGTTTTGGTGGCGGTCGACGCCAGAATTAGGTGGAGTGTGACAGATGGTATCAGAGCATGGTCTTAGGTCTCGTAGGTTATGAGTCCGTTTAGCTTCCGGGCTACCGATCTTTGATTTCCTTTGATTGATTCGTACTCCTTAAGGTAGGGGTCTAGCATACATGTTAGATATGTTTCTCGGAGATGTGAAGTTTTGAGTTAAGGACGTTGTAGGCATTGAGTTTAGAATTAGTAAGCTTGATGTGAGGATCCTTAAAATGGATTTTGGAGATGATAATTATTTTTGGAGATTTTAATACAGATGTTAGGTATCGTATGTATTAATTTTTGGTGTTGAGATTTAATTTGAGGACGTTAGCATTTTGATGACTTTCGACTATCGGATCGAGTGGGGGAATTGTGAGAGCATGTGGTATGTCATTATTTTCATAGTTATGTGTATGTATATAGGCAATATATATTATTTTGTTGCTCGTGGGGTAGGTGCACGTAGAATTGGGTGTATGGGCACCCAATTATGGCATTCTACGGGTAGGCATATATGAGTCTTATTTTCTTTTGTAAGATTTATGCGTTGATGAGTATGCTTCGTCTAATTTCGAGGACGAAATTCTTTGCTAGAGGGGAAGTATGTAACACCCCGTGTTTTTATTTATTATTTTAATTAATTAATTGGAATTTTTGAGAAAAATAAAGTTTTGAATTTAATAATTTTTATTGGCTAAATATGTTGGTTATGATTTGAGAAGAATAAAACTTCAAGCGGAATTAAAATCGGAGTTAAAATGGATTTTATATTGATTTTACAATTTTTATCCCTTATAATTTTTTCTGGGCGAACTGTCAGATTTTAGGCATGATCGATCGATCGATGCCTGGGTGTAGATCGATCGACCCTCCCAGAAAACGTACGCCGGAAGCTGTTTTTAGAGTTTGTATAGGATTAGGACTCCTAATCACTATATAACCTTGTTAATCCGTAGGGGGACTTCTCATATTCACTTTTTCTCCAATTTTTCACCAGAGAACACTTCCAAATATTTTTTCTCTCACTCATAATCATCAACCTTTAACAAAATCAAGTTTTTGTCACAAGTTTTGGCACAAGTTTTTGAAGGCTTAATTCGGGTTTAATCAAGATCGTTCAAGAACACTCTTTTGCTAATTTTTTGAGAGGAATCCAGATTTCTAATCAAATTTTCCACACGATCTTTACAGGCATGAATACTCTATTCTTCTCCTTTAGTATTATGCGTTTTAAGTGTCGCGCAAACACTTAATTACATGTTTTCTAAAAATAAAGTAGTGACTTAATTAGGAAAAGTGGAAACTAATTATGGGGTTGTTTTTATTAAATATTTTAATCTGAATAATATTCATAACCCTTGGGTACGTAGGATTGATGAGTGGATTTTGGGTTTTATTGGTGTAGGTTGCATGTAGAAAAGACCTAGTTTTAAAATAAATGGTTTTTGGGTGCGTATAACTCATGTAATACATGTAGAGATAACAAAATTTGGTTTTGATGAATATATGATGAAAAGTTGGTATATTTAATTTAAAATAATTAAATGAGATTAATTGGGTATTGTTGACGAGGTGATAGTTAAATTAAGATTTAATTGAATTGGACTATCATGCGTAGTTTTATACGTTGATTAATTATGCTTGTTTGTGCGACTTTTTGGTATTATTATATTGCCTTGTGACGACGGGTTGTTGGGTAATTTTTCTCTCCCTATATTTTGTAATGCCTTCTAGGTATGGGACTAGTGGGTATGCCTTTTGATGATTTACGCCTTCTAGGTATGGGACTAGTGAGGGTAGATTATCGCGTTTTTATCATCTTGTGGGTGGGCTGATTTTTGGTACTTCATCGTCGTTACGCTAGCCTAAGCATGAGACTAGGTCGAAATTTAAGTTAGAAATTCATCCTATACATAGGTTAGGACGTATTGATAACTTGGGGACCCTTAGTTATGGGACTAAGGGGTGTTTTGAGGATCTCACATCGATTAAAAGGGTGGGGTGATTATAATTTGAGAAATTGAGAATTAATGCCTAAGATAAAAACGGGTATTAAAATTTGTGGCGACATAATGTGTCGGGGCTGACAGTTTAAACGGGTCAGACGACGATTTATGTCGTGTCGTGTGTGGAACCTTGTCATGTGTCAGGGCCGACAGTTTAAACGGGTCAGAGGACGATTGACATGGGGAAGTGTGACACTTTAATAAAAAGTGATAACAATAATAAAAGTTGGTTAATTTAATTAAATTAACATCGTGGGACTTGGGAATTTAAAATCATATTGGTGTGCCTTTATAAATGGGGATTTTTGCGGGTAGTTAGTAGTTTATATTTATCGCGTTTAAATTATTCCGTTTAATTTAAAATATTCTATTGTGATATTTATTGGGTATAATTCTACTGTCTGGATTCAAGGATCCTATTTGAGGGGAATAGTGTGTATTCTTGCTCGGGGCTTTGGCTCTGACCCATGCGTTGAATAATCTTTTTCAGGATTTGAATTGGAGAAGCTGCGTAAGTTAACAGAGTTATCCTTTGGAGTTGCAGATGGAGTTATTCATTTTATGGCATAGTTTAGTTAGACTTTCTTTTCCATTCGTATTTAATTATGAGACTTCATTTGAGTTTTATTAGGCCATTCGGTTCCAAAGTTGTTTAGAGGATTTATTTTGGGATTATTTTAGATTTTATTTAATCATTATTGGAGAATGGATTATTGGAGTTAGCATGTGATGGATCTTTTATCGCTTAGTTGTTTTTGAGCATTTGAGTTTGATTCAATTATGTATCTTATAGACAGGTTTATTTATGTCTCATATCTGTCCCATGCTAAGAATGGTAATTATTTACTCACGCCCGGCATAATTTTGGTGGCGGTCATCGCCAGAATTAGGCGGGGTGTGACAATGGCTAAGTGTAAATGGTTTTTGAGAATGTAAAAGTGAATGTTTTCATAATGGAAAAAATGATTTTCGTAAATGATAATTTACGTAAACAGACCTCTCTAAATCGCTATCATAAGGGAAGTTGCGCGCATGAGGTGAAGTCCCCTGGCTAATGAGTGCAGGGTGAATATAGTCCTCGGCGAAATGACCGGTTATTGTATGTTTATTTTGCACTAGTGAGGTAATTCTGGTTGTGGTTATGACTCACTCGCAGGTATATGGCCACTTCCCGACGACTCGAGTTTTAGGATCCCAGGTTGTCTTGTTTGATAGGCCCTAAAAGATGATAACCATTTAGGGGCGCGCACAGTAGGGAAACCCGGACAGGCGGTCTCAGAAACGTTATATGATATGGAATATAACTATTCTTAATAATGTGGGACATTATTGATGTTAAAGCATTTTATGATAATAAAGTTGCTTTAAATACATTTCCTGGATGGAAGAAGGGAAATTGAGAAGTTATGATATGTAAAAGCATTTTATGATAATAAAACTTGCTTTAAATATATTTCCTGAATGGAAGAAGGGAAATAGAAAGTTTTGGGATAAAATGGAATTGGTAAACATTTTTGTAAAATTAATTGCCATATATGTATTTCCTAAAGAGAAAATTAATTGTGTATTTAGATTGTGAATAATTGAAATGATGTCTCCTTGGGTATATGTAGATGAGTTCTCCCATTCTTATATGATCATTGAGTATTAGTATTGATATTGCGCTAGGTTGTGCTTCTAGATTGAGAGGTGAGGAATTTTATGATTTAATTGCGAGAGATAGTTACATTCATAACTGTCATGCATTTTAGTCACATGGTAATCATATCAAATCAGGCCCTGACCCGTCTATATCTCTTTGTTTTACATGCAACTCCTTGTCCGTTCAAGTTCTCTACCGCAAGGACACCCGTATTAACCTTACCATTCCAGTTGTCCTGAAGCTATAGAATTTTGCGGATGTTGTAGGATATTTGTTATAGACGCTTCTTTCCATCGTACTCTAGTTATGTTCAGTTTATTTATTCGGGCGTGTTGCCCATGCTTTGTACTCATTTATTATAATGTGATATGTAAATTGTAATACTCGGTGTAACTTGTTTGTATTAGTCTGTTAACCGACAACTTATTCGGTTATTACTTTATGTATGATTGTCGTTCTTCTACCCATTGATTTTTGGTATCCACCTTCTTTGCAAATGGGACTGTCTAAGTGTTTTTCTTTTAACTTACAAAAATTTAAATTTGACAGTCTGTTTTCTAAAATAATCGGTGGTTATCTCGTACTATTATTTTAGCGATAGTGATGCTAAGGATGGATCATCTATGATTCTTGTGATTATTAGTGTATCGGGATGGCCACCTCTTATTTTAGTAGGCGTGTTGTCACAGATGGTATCAGAGCATCAGGTTCTAGTGTCCTTAGGAATCTGTGCGGGCGTACTACGCCTTTAACACTATTTTTTATTTGATATAGAGCCTTAGGATTAAGAAAGTTGATTTCTCTGGTGAGGTTTTGTTCTTCTGCTGTAGAGCAAGAACTCAGAGAATCTTTTGCACGCTCATTTGAGATTCGTAGGTCGACTGATGAAGGGTTTCAGTGAAAGTTGTTATGAAGGCGTCACGAGACGGGATTACTAAGAACTGTAAGTGATAGTCAGGGATGAGGGGCTCTTTGGAGGTCTCTCCATTCGTAGCATTATCTTATATTGCTACCGCGACTACTAAGTACTGTAGTTATAGTTTTCTAATTACCGCTATAAGTAGAGAGTGGTACAAAGTTTGTAATTCCTAGCGATGTTAATTTGAAGTTGAAAAGTCCTTGATAAGGGCCACATGTTGAAGTTAAGTCAGATGAAGGAAGTGTAATCTCATTTGGTAGAAGTATAAGGCCCCGGAGCTTTGGTCTAGAGAGGGGTATAGAAGTGCCCAGATGCGAAGAATGGAGGAAAATCTTTCACCCGTTGGAGTAATGTTGAAATGGCGAAAATGGTAGTCGCCATATTTTGGTGGAGCAGGAAGTTTTGCCCATAGAGAAACCCGATAGATTTTTTCAACAGCGAGTTTCTATGGGATATTAGGAATGATGAGAAAGTGGATTCTCAAACATTCACACGAGGATCGGTCGGAGGCCGACAGTGAATAAAGAGTCACAGGGTTAAGGAAATCTTGCATCGAAGTAGGTAAATATAAGGAAGAAAGAGCCTTTCAGTGGATTGATAGGCTCACAAATAAGTGTTGTTAACACTTCTGGAGAAGTAGTGTTCATGAAACCCCATTGGTGGATATACACCTGGGGAAGACTCATTAAACTAAGGCAGGGGAGGCCGGTAGCATGTTCTCTCTTGTTGAGGAAGTTAAGGGAACTATGCGGGTAATCGCTAGGTGGCTAAAGATGGAGAAACGATTCTGACGTGGAATGTAGAACCACGCATTTTGATCTTGTCGATTGGAGAATAAGGACAAGAATAGGGTGCCTAGTTGGGGCATTAATGGAAGTAGTTTGGTTCAGATAAGACTAGAATACTGTGTCTGGGAACCATTAGTGGTGGCCAGGGCGATTGGCAAGAATGTTGGCGGGTGTTCCACCTTAGTTGAGGGTGGTGCATTCTTTATGATAAGATGGAGTAGTATGGTATTAACCCTATATTCAGGTGTGTAATTTGAGCTTGTGGTAGTATCGATGTTATTATAGAGAGTGTATCTATATGACTTCCATGGTAGGGAAGTTCTATATTTTTCTTCACTCGTTATAAAGCGAGTGTTGGTAATTTAAAAGTATATGTGTGGTATGTGCTACTCGTATTATATTTATTACACGAGTGGAAATATTCTTAGTTTTATTCGAACGATAGCAAGAAAATAAATTACAAGGCTATCGTAATTGTAGTTCCAGAATGGAACTAGTTGTTCTATAATATCTCACCTTGATACAGGATTGAGACTTTATAGAGATGGTTTAAGGTATGCAAGAATTTTATTTTTATTCTATTTCATTCATTTTTCATGTATGATGTTGCCTTATCTCCACGACCAACAAACTTAAGTAGTATTGTATAGGAGGGGTTCCATGTTTGGATTTCACTTTACGAGACGCTCCACGCATGAACCTTAACGACGTTGGGAGTGGATAGATGCTATTATTTATTCTTTTATTTTATTTTATTTTATTATTATGATGTTGGTTTTAAGGGATTGTAGCCTAAAATCGCGTGATTGAGTGATTAAAGGGATAAGTTAAAGTGCGATATAGAAGCACTGTGAATAGTTCTCTCCTCTAATCGATGTGAAGGAGACCTAGATAAGAAAGTCCGATTGATACTTATGGTTATGCCTTGCTGAGAAGGACGTTTAAGAAAGATGTATGTATACATATGAGGATAAAGTATTTGTAAGACTTTACAGAAAGTAAACGTCCGATTAGTTAAATTTCTAATTATCTGTGATGGTAGGACTTAAAAGTAGAAGCGCATTAGTAGGATTACGAGTTAGAATTCTAGCGGTCCCAATCATGTTTCTTAGACCATTATATCTTGATGACCGACGATGCGAGGTAGTAGTGTAACGGGAGGGTTCCTTATTTGGATTTCGCTTTGCGAGACGTCCCACGCATGAAACCGAGCGAATGTCAAAAGTTGGGAAAGGTCTTGGACACTAGGGATATAATTAGTATAATACTTATATGACTTGATTAGGGTATATATCGACCTTTGGATTATTAGGACGTAAGGCCCTTAGGGCATGTGACGTTATTTTAGGAAGGCTGTAGGGAGTTGACCACTAGTAGGTTTGTGGGTTAACTCTAAGGGGGATTAGGTCCCTAAAAATAAGAAATATGGTATCTCGAGTGATTCAGAATGTTAGGCCAAAGGAGGTGAGGCCTCTCTCAGATAGAGCGTTACATCGGTAACCATAATTTCGGGGGGTTAAAAGGATGAGTTGACTTTTACTCCTGCACTCGTGTTGCTAAGATCGAGAGTGGATTTAACGAACGAGTCTCTGCCAGAAACGGGAAGTATTAATACTGGAGCACGGACCCATTGTTTATGCATATCACAAACTTAAACCTTGTGATAAGTATTATCCCACGCTTGATTTAAAGTTCATAGCGGTAGTATTTGCCATAAAGAAATAGAGGCACTACTTCCTGGGCAGGAAATTTGGTCTTTTCAGCAGCAACAAGTTGTTTTAATATGTTGTTGGGGAGGTAGAGTTGGGGTTTAAAGTTCGTAAAGGACTATCAATTAGATATTCATTATCATTAAGGGAACGCGAGTGAGGTAGCGTGTACACCGAGTAGAAAACCGTGGGGGTGACTAGAGAAGGCATGGAAAGCCAAGTGGAACGAGCTTAACCAAGAGAATGCTGTAGTAAGAGCATTCATGTCTGTGATCGACCATTTCACCTACTAGTGTGAAGAGAGTAGTGTGGAACGAGGAAGGATATATCCATGGACATCTTCATTGAATTGCCGGCACCACAATGGTCATGATCCTATTTGAGAAAATTGTTGATCATTTGACCAAATCATTGCTTTTCCGGCCAATGTGGGTGTACTATTTATGGAGGAGTACACCCAGCTCTTTATGGTGAAGTTATGGAACTGTATAGGGTGCCTATCAAAATAGTGTTGGACTGAGACTAGAATTTTCTTGTCAAAGTTTTGGCAAAGTTTCTATAAAGAAATAGGAACCGTGTGTAAATGGGGTATATCCTACCACCATAAAGTGAATGAATGAATGGATAAAATTAACCAAATGCCGAAAGGCGTGCTTCGAATTGGCGTGTTTGACTTAAAGGAAGGATGAGGGCAGTAACTTTTAGGATTTGAATTCCGTATAATAATTTGGATCATTTTTCTATCAGTATGGCACTGTGGGTGGCCTTGTGTAGCCGGCTAAGTAATTCTCCTGCTCGTTGGTTGGAACCAACAGACAATATATTCCTTGGACTTGAAGTGGTCCAGGAATATTTCTCTAATGATTGGGCTCATTGAGCCACATACTTTCAAGGGCTACGCTGACTCGAATAGAAGTCATGTAGTATTGGAGGTAGAGAATTAGTTTAATGCAGTATTCCCTAAGAAGGGTATAATGTGATTCGGGAGGAAAGGTAACTTGTGCCGAGTTATGTAGGCATTTTTTTCTTTTCATCGAAGAAAGGTAGGATCAATAGTTCTTAAGGAGCAACTAGGTGCTATTTTAGAGCACGAAGGATGTAGACTAAGATCGATAGGGACGACCTTAGTCCAAGTACAATGGGGACGCCACAATATCGAGGATGTTGCTAAGGATGATAGAACGATAGTTTATCATAGTACACCCTTTATATGATTATAGGGTACGCCTGAATTTTGAGGGCAAAATTTCCTTCTAAGGGGGAGAGTATGTAACAACCCAGACTTTTGAGCGACTATTTTATATTATTTTGCCTGATGGGCTAATTTTATAAAATAGAGGAAGTTGGAGTAAATATTATTTACCGTGAGTTAAGGGATAATATTTACCATGTTTTGCCTATTTACTGTTATGAGAAGGTAAATAGCATTATATTGTATTTTATTGCGTCGTTGTGCTTTAAATACGGTTATGACTTATATTTAAATCTGGGCATAATTAATGAAATAAAATAATGTAGGAACATAAAACTATTTTACGTTACTCCGGATGCCAATTTAGGTGGTGCGGTTAGTTTTGGAATAGTCAAGATAGTCAAAATATATGTCAAGTTGTATTTTTGAGTTCCGGGCACTTTTGACCGGTTATGACTCAATTATGTAATTACGAGTCATTTTAATGGTGTATCAACATTTAAAGAGGGGAATTAATGTTTAGAACCCGTTTAAGCTTCCCAACCCTTTTATTTTCCCATTCTCATGTTATAAGCCGAGAGAGAGAGAGAGAGAGAGAGAGAGAGAAGAGAAAGTTGGGAAAAAATGGAGAAAAGAGAGAAAAATGGAATATTAGAGCTGGAATCCGTTGCTACCGGAAGAGAATACGAGACTGCAAACTTGAGGCAAGTTTCTTACTTGCTAGATCATGATTTAATGTGATAAATTGCATGTATAGTTAGTTTTTGGAGTTTTAAACCATAAATGGGTTTTTGATGATTTTGGTGTTTAAACCCTAAATCTTGTAGTTTAATTTGATTTGAGGAAAATAAATTAGCTAGTTGATGTGTAGAAATGATTGGGTAGAATTAGTTGTTGTTGGTGTTGATAAAAATTAAAGAATGGAGTTTTGGAGATTTTAGGGTTCATGCAACCCGTAGCCCAAATTGGGCAATTCTGCAGGGCCAAATCGATTCGACCCTAGGCGAATCGATTCGGATATGAGGAAGGATACAGGTCTGGGAAACCGAATCGATTCGGTTTGGGGCTGAATCGATTCGGTTGAGATAGGAGGTTGGATTTTCTCACCGAATCGATTCGCAATCAGGGGCGAATCGATTCGGCCCTAGGCGAATCAATTTGGATGCCCTATTTTTGTGAGATTTTTTTTTAGTTTTATTTTACCCCTTTTCTTTAGGTTCAAGGTTTAAGAACCTTCCTTTGGGAAGTTATGAAGAGGTTAAGAGGTTTGTGTTGGGTAGACAATTGTCCTAGGCTAACATGGGGATATTTGGGCTTAACCCAAGGGTTAGTTTATAGAGGTTAATGTTTCGTTTGATATAAGAAGTTAACCTAAAATGTATAGAAGGTGAAAATGATAATGTTGAGACTTTTGGGAGACTATTATTGAGGGAGACTCACTTTGATGATTTATGTTATTGTTTTGGAATCTTGGAGACTAGTGTGAGGATATTGGCACTTTGGGTCTTAGGTCATTAATAAAATATGACTTTAAGAATAGGAAATGCATATTCTAAAACTTGGTACTTAATGGCTAAGTATAAATGGTTTTTGAGAATGTAAAACTGAATGTTTTCATAATGGAAAAAATTATTTTCGTATATGATAATTTATGTAAATACACCTCTCTAAATCGCTATCATAAGGGAAGTTGAGCGCGTGAGGTGAAGTCCCCTGGCTAATGAATGCAGGGTGAATATAGTCCTCGGCCATATGACCGGTTATAGTATGTTTATTTAGCGCTAGTGAGGTAATTTCGGGTGTGGTTATGACTCAATCGCGGGTATATGGCCACTTCCCGACGACTCGCATTTTAGGATCCCAGGTTGCCTTGTGTGATAGGCCCTGGAAGATGATAGCCATTTAGGGCCGTGCACAATGGGGAAACCCAGTCGGGTGGTCTTAGAGACATTATATGATATGAAATACAACTATTCTTAATAATGTGGGACATTATTGATGTTAAATCATTTTATGATAATAAAATTGCTTTAAATACATTTCCTGGATGGAAGAAGGGAAATTGAAAAGTTATGATATGTAAAGGCATTTTATGATAATAAAACTTGCTTTAAATATATTTCCTGGATGGAAGAAGGGAAATAGAAAGTTATGAGATAAAATGGAATTGGTAAACATTTTGTAAAATGGATTGCCATATATGTATTTCCTAAAGAGAAAAGGAATTGTGTATTTAGATTGTGAATAATTGAAATGATGTCTCCTTGGGTATATGTAGATGAGTTCTCCCATGCTTATATGATCACTGAGTATTAGCATTGATATTGCGCTAGGTTGTGCTTCTAGATTGAGAGGTGGGGAATTTTATGATTTAATTGCGAGAGATTGTTACGTTCATAACTGTCATGCATTTTAGTCACATGGTAATCATATCAAATCGGGCCCTAACCCGTCTATATCTCTTTGTTTTGCATGCAACTCCTTGTCCGTTCATGTGCTCTACTGCAAGGACGCCCGTATTAACCTTTCCATTCCAGTTGACCTGGAGCTATAGAATTTTACGGATGTTGTAGGATATTTGTTATAGACGCTTCTTTCCATTGTACTCTAGTTATATTCAGTTTATTTATTCGGGCGTGTTGCCCCTTGCTTTGTACTCATTTATTATAATGTGATATGCAAATTGTAATACTCGGTGTAACCTGTTTGTATTAGTCTGTTAACCAACAGCTTATTCGGTTATTACTTTATGTATGATTGTCGTTCTTTTACCCGTTGATTTTTGGTATCCACCTTCTTTGCAAATGGGACTGTCTAAGTGTTTTTCTTTTAACTTACAAAAATTTAAATTTGACAGTCCGTTTTCTAAAATAATCGGTGGTTATCTCGTACTATTATTTTAACGACCGTGATGCTAAGGATGGATCATCTATGATTCCTGTGATTATTGGAGTATCGGGCTGGCCACCTTTTATTTTAGCAGGCGGGTTGTCACAATTTTCCCCATAAAATTTTTTTGTGGGTTAATGTGTTGAGAAGATAAGTTATAACTTCTAAAAAAAATTGTTTCCCCTATAATTTCAAATATAAATTTGGAATTATAAAAAATTGCTATGTTCATTCTCAACCTCCAAAGGCTTTATTTTTCATTTAAAATGTAATGACTTTATCACATAAGATCATATACTACTACATTAGTGTTTATTTGAACCAACACGTATATCCATTTAGAAGGTAACCATTATTTTCAATCTGAATAAACATTAGTTGAGATAAGTTTCTCAACTTTAGTCATTTTAACATTTACTGATACATTCCTTATTATCCTATGACTACAAATTCCCTTATGATAATTCTTAACATTAGACTCAATTTGTGTTACATATATTATATATGCCTCAAAACCATTTGAACATATTCTATAATTATGGACTTAAAAAAACATAATATAAAATATTAATTTGGTTTCTTATCCTTCTTTGAGTTCTCTAGTTGTGGAGTCTTGAGATTGCACCTAAGTCTCCAATGAGCATATAATTTTATTCTACCTTCCTTAAAGCAATCCTGAAATCGCTCGGTTCTGAATCCATTGATCATTTCTATGGATTTTATATTTAATTCTAAACCATATTTAAAGCAATCATTAAATCGCTTGGTTCTCAATTTTGAATCATAAATCCAATAAATAGATCTGTAATAACACCATAGTAATTTCTCTCCATTGAAGAACACATTCGATAATAACATAGACAAACGCATTAATTAGAAGTATGAAATTCTTCCAAAATGAATTTATACATTATGAAAAAGGAATATGTCACTTTATATCAACTAAAGACTCTCATATCTTTTGCAATCTTCATCGCATTTTATAATATTCAATATAGTGTCCAATTCATTGAGAATATAACACATCTTAAGAAAATATACGTGCAATGCCTGGTCCACAACTATCTAGAAAATTTTATCATATCCAATATATTGAGGTATACCAATATTAATTATTGTCCCCTCTTTATTTTACCCCCATTTAATTTTCAGGCATTTAACATTCATACGCATTATATGATTATATCGCTGATACTCATGATATTATAAAATCATTAAATACAATGTCTAAATAGGTTTAACATTACATAATCCTTAAATATAGTGTCAAAAGAATACTTGCACTGCAATGTTTAACATACACACCATCATTAATGAATAATGCCTTATACTTTTCCTTGACACAAGAGATTAAAAAAAATTTAATAGAATATTGAGATTACATGAATTATTACAATAATTAAATATTGTAATTATGCATGGAATGCATCTCAATTCAAATTAGTAGATATATCACATTTCCTTTCATGTAATCTCATTTAATTTGGTGCACAATACATATATGAATAACTACTTATGTTATCTTATTTCACTAAATGTTATTAAATGAAATAATTCAAAACTATTTAATGACACTAAAATAATTTTATTACACATATACAAGAGACCATAATATCATCGTATATATTATTATCAAATTACTTTGGGTAAAGTATAATTTAAAAATATGTGAATATATATATATATATATATATATATATATATATATATATATATTACCAAAGATGTGACTAAATATCAGTAATTTAAAATATTATTCCGTTACATAAAATATTATCGCACGCCATGCACTGTTTATAAAAAACATTTTAAATACATTATTCACAAAATAATCACTTTTATCCATGATAAAATTTCTGCTCCAAAACACAAGATTTCAGGTTTTGTCCATTGTAAAACGACTTAAATTATCAAATATCTGATCCACAAGTAAATCCCTCGGTAAAATATGTGATTTTTTATTTTATTAAAAATTAAAATAAGAAATAAATCATATTTATGCAATAAAATTAATATCTCTTAGAAAACTTACAAACGAAGAAGATAATTGAGACACTCTCTCTTTAAGACAAAATGCGCTCCCACTACGGTGCTTATGGCAATGAACAATGATCGTTTGCCTCCCAGGATGAAACGGTTTCGACACGCGCAATAAGAAATTCGATGTTCGTGTCCCACAAACCAATTATGTTTAATGCTCTATCTAACTTGATTGGGAATGGAAAGTATTGAAAAATCTTTTTTATCTCTTTTAAAATGAAGACTAGTCTTGTATTTATAGAAAACAAAGTGTTCTTTCATGAAAAGACACGTCTTTTTGTTAACAATCACTTTAGGGACATTTTTCATGAACTGACACAACTAATAGTGAACACTCATAACTTTTTGGGATGGTTATGAAAAACAGTCACTCTATAGCGAATAGTGAACCTTTAGCAACAGTTCAGAAAATTCATCCCAAAAAATTAAATAAAATTCCAGACAACTTTCATACATAAATGGGACCCTTTGAAACCAAATTTTTTATTCATTATTTGTTCATTTTTAACAAATGAGTATATCACATAACTTGTTTTGCTACAAGGAACACGTACATACTTGGTCCCACCATATTTGAAGTGTGGGTTCTACTTTTATAATGGCTCAAAGTTGACTAATATATTAATTTGGTCATAATAATTATTTGTATAAAAACACCATTTTTTTCAACAATCCCCCACATGAATGCAATTTGGGTGAAGAATCAAATGAATATGAGGACAAATTAAGGAGAGTATCAGTGGAAAAGAGTTGCATCGGTAAAAATAGTTTTTGGCCTTGAATCTTTCCTAGTGAGAGACTATCGGGTTTATTGGCCAATCAATGAACGCGATATATTGAATTGATCAATCTTTTTGTGTAAAATGAGATAATAGAATTCACACAGTTCTTCTCCGAACATTCTTGCTTCTTATTGTTGTGTCCGTTGTGGCCTTGGATACCTCTTGGTTTCATGAGTGTATTAGAGAATTTAGCAATGTACGCGTTGGTTATTCTCATAGAAGTGGTCCATTCTCACTCGTATAGGTGATTTTTCTAAAGAGTATTATGCTAATACCCCACTTGAGCCATATGCTCAAGATACAGAAATCATTAAAAAAATAAAATTTATCTTGTTACACGCGGTAGACAGTGCACTGACTCATCCTACGAATGGGAGGAAGAATTTATTTTCTTCTCAGTGCTAACTGAATAGCACATAATTAGGTTATCCCATTGAATCTAATCCTTGGGATCTCTAGTCATTTAGGTTGGGTTTTCATTATGGCACTTCTTTTAGGTTTTAACCGGCTTTAATCCCATTCCTGTTGATGAAATTACTTTACTCTCTTGTTAGAGGATCCACAGTTATATTATCAGGCCTAATGTTATCATTAAAAGAGAGTGATTTATTTATGGTCTTACGTTATGACTAATAAGTCGTGACTCGTCAGGTTATTCTATGCCTTTTCAAACCATGATTGTCAATCGGGACAACAGGCATTCAAATTTTTACCTAGGATCATCCTCTTTAAAATTATGAAAGTTACCTTGCTTTTATAAGAAATAAATTCATATTCCATCAATATTCTTGTAAAAATATTATTAAGAGGATTTGCAAACATTAGCACTTTCAATTGTGCTGACATTTTCACTCGGAACTACGAGCCTCAAGTCATATATATCTCGTTTGAGAGAAATCTATGTTATCTTGGTCACCATACAGGATCATATACATCTCATTTGAAAGAAATCTATGTTATCGTGGTCACCATACGAGGACACGAAACGATTTATATATACTTTACACATATTTGGTAATATGTTTATTCACATGTTTTTTTAAATGCACTTTTAGCAAAGTCATGTGATAATAATATATGCGATGATATTATGGTCTCTTGTATGGCTACATGTATATGCGTGATAGTACTATTTTAGTATCATTATATAGTTTTTGGGTTATCCATTAAAGCACATTTAGTGAAGTATGATGATACAATTAGTTATCCATATCTGTATTGTGCAATGAGATTACATGAACAAAAATGTGATATATTTAGGTAGATGAATTAAATTGCATTCCAAGCTAAATACAATCTTTAATTATTGGTGTGTATGTCAAACATTGCAATGCATGCATTCTTTTGACTCCTGCATTTAACAATTATATAATCTTAAACCTATTTGGGAACTGTATTTAAATATTTTATAATATCATTAGTATCAGCAATATAATCATACAATGCAAATGCCTGGAAATTCAATGGGAGTAAAATAAAGAGGAGACGTGTTACATTCTCAATGGATTAGACACTATATTGAATTTTATAAAATGCGATGAAGATTGCAAAAGATTTGAGAATCTTTAGTTGATATAAAGTGATATATTCCTTTTCATAATGTATAAATTCATTTTGGAAGAATTTTATACTTTCAATTAATGTGTTTGTCTATGACGGGGAAAGGGATGGAGTTGGAAGATACCATGATAAGAAGAAAAGTTAACATAGGTTGTTTATAAGAAACTAAATGGGTTGGTGAAAAAGGTAGAGAAATAGAAAATACAGGGTTTAAATTATATTATATAGGAAAACATAGAAATAGGAACGGAGTAGGAATAATAGTAGAAAAGAATTTTAAGGATGATAGCGTAACCGTTATTAGAAAAGGTGATAGACTTATACTTGTAAAACTGGTATTAGGTGAAAATATAATTAATATTGTTAGTGCTTATGCACCCCAAGTAGGATTAGATGAGCACACTACGTACAATTTTGGGAACAAATGGATGAACTAATTCAAAAAATACCCGTAGGTGAGAAAATCTATATAGGAGGAGATTTTGAAGAAAAGCTTTAGCGTTAAAATCTCGTTTAGAAGAAAATGACAAGCTGTTATAAGTTGTGTAAACTCCGAATAAACTTTTTGGGCAAAACTCTTTTCGAAAAATACAAGATGTGTTATAAAAGACTTTCTGAATGTATGGTTTGAATTTGATAGTTGGTTACCTTCTTTTTAATTTTTAATAAACATCTACTAAAGTAACCATGCAGTCCCAATCACAACAAAAGTTCTTGAGGGACCCATGAGGTCCATGTGGATAAGTTCCAGAGGCTTAGTGGTCAGGACATCTTTAACTTTCTTGTGAGGGGATTTACTTATTTTTCCTTCCTGACAAGGTCACGGATAAAGTGATGTATAATCTTAATATGCTTAGTTCGTGAGTGCATTACAGGATTTTTGGAAATATTAATGGCACTTTGGTTATCACAAAACATGGTTAATTATTTTTCTGTGAGACCATAATCAATAAGCATCTGTCTAATCCATAGTAATTGAGCACAACAACTACCAGCGACTATATATTCAGATTTGGCGCTAGATAATGAGATACAGTTCTATTTCTTACACGACCAACCTACGAAATTATTTCCTACGTAGTACCAAGCACCACAAGTGCTCTTACTATCGTCAGAACACCCAGCCCAATCGGCATCGGTGTATCCTATAATAGAACTAGTTGTATCATTTGTGTACCAAATACCAAATTTTATATAAAGTTTAGGCTATAAATCAAATAATATCAGTCCATATATGCAAGAGTGCCTAATGTGTCAAGTGCAAATGTGCATTCACTCGTGAATACCTTTACTCGGATATGTCATTTAAAACTAAACTCATAAGAACAAGTGTAAGATATCATAGAAATTGATAAATCATTAAAAAATAATATATCATGAAAATATTTCAAGAATCAAGACTAATAAAATGTTGTACTATTCTCCCCCTTTTTGTCTCAAATAGACAAAGGATAAAAACAATGATAACATGAGGAAGATTAAAAAATATATAACTACCACAATAAACATATTAACGGTTCTAATCAAGTGTCACTCCTACATTGACATGATTTTAAGAGTTGCATTTTGCATTGACAAACATCCATACCTTAAAATCTCATAGGACATATAATTACCATGATTATGACAGGAAAATATGTAAATATGGTAGAAAAATGAATCAAGCACATTCATGTAGTCTTCAGGGACTTCTCAAATGAAATCAAGGGTAAAAGACATACTAGAAATAATTTAAATAAGATGAGCATATTCTAGAGTAATCAACAAATAAGGTATCTCCCCTTCAACCAATGATATTTTTACAAAAAATATTATGCTAAGCATACAAACCATATAGGGGTTTTAAATTCAAGAAATAGAATAAGAACAATTAGAGGATATAAAATAACATGTTGTCTACCATGAGGTTATACATATAAAAAAATCATCATCATATTACGATATAAAAAAATAATCAGATTTGTAACATGAAATCATATGATCAAGAAAATAAAGGATCAACACTCCAGACGGTTAAATCTTATTCGGAGCTACCCGCTCTGATACCAGTTAAAGAAAAGCTTTAAGGTTAAAAGCTCGTTTACAAGATTAATAACAAACTGTTATAAGTTGTGTAAACTCCGAATAAACTTTTTGGGCAAAACTCTTTTCGAAAAACACAAGATGTGTTATAAAAGACGTTCTGAATGTATGGTTTGAATTTGATAGTTTTAATGGCCATATAGGAGACGATCGTGTGGGATATGAGATAGTGCATGTAGGATATGGTTTTGGAGATAAGAACAACGGTGGAGAGTGTATCTTGGATTTTGCGATGGCTTATGATTTTGTACTAGTAAACATGTGTTTTAAAAAGAGGCTTAAACACTCAATAACTTATAACAGTGGAACACATAAGAGCTAAATAGATTTTTTTCATTACTAGAAAAAGAGACTGATTAATGTGTAAAGATTATGGTTATCCCGGTAGAGAGCTTAACCTCACAACATAGGATAATGGTGTTGGATATAAATATTAAAAATCAATCACGAGTGCGAAAAGAGACGATTAACCCACAAACTAGGTAGTGGAACTTAAAAGGAGAGAAATTAGAACTATTTAAAGATAAAGTATTAAATGAAGCATCTTGGAATATTTAAGAAGCGACTAACATAATGTGGAATGAGATGGTCACATGCATTACAAGAATATCAAAAGAAATTCTTGGAGAATCAAAAGGCAAGGGACCACAATCTAAAGAAACTTGGTGATGGAATGAAGAAGTACAAGATATAGTAAAAATTCAAAGGGAGTGCTTTAAAATATGGAAAACAAATAGAAATGAAGAAAATTATGAGAAATATAAATGGGCTAAAAAGAAAGTTAAGAAAGTGGTAAGAGATGTTAAGTTAAAAGCGTATGATGATCTTTATACAAAATTAGGAACACAAGAAAGGGAAAAAGGAATGTATAAGCTTGCTAAATTTAGGGAAAGGAAAAAAAAAGATTTTAATAACGTTAAGCATATTAAAAGTGATGATTCGAGAGTCCTAGTCAAAGGTGATGAGATTATGAAAAGATGAAAAACTACTTTGAGAGGTTTTTAAATGGAGATAATGGGAGTAGATTAGATATAAAAGAACTTAGAGAGACTTAAGAAAATATATTTTCTTGCAAAATTAGGATAACAGATGTTAGGATTGCTCTAAAAAGGATGGAAACAGGGAGGGCTTTAGGATCAGAAGGTATCCCTATTGAGGTTTGGAAGTTCTTAGGGGAGGAAGGAGTATCTTGGCTTACAAAATTATTTATTAGAATTATAATGACTAATAGGAGGCCCGATGAATGGAGAAAGAGTGTTTTAATACCTATTTATAAATATAAAGCGGACATACAAAGATGTTGAAATTATCGTGATATTAAATTAATGAGTCATACAATGAAACTTTGGGAGAGACTGATTGAATATAAGATTGAGATTGAAAACAACAGTGTCTGAGAATCAATTCAGGTTTATGTCTCGGAGGTCAACAATGGAAGCAATATATTTATTAAGGAGATTAATAGATATGTATATGGAGAAAAAGAAGAATCTTCGCATAATTTTAATAGATTTGGAGAATTCGTGCCCAGATTATAATATGGGGGGTTCTATATAAAAAAGAAGTGACTCATATATGTATTGATGTGATATTATAGGGCTATGACTACTGTAAGAACATCAGTAGGAGAAAGTAGTGAATTTTTAATTACTGTAGGTCTACACCAAGGTTTAGTATTAGGTCCTTATCTCTTTCCTCTTGTTATGGATGAGTTGACTGGACAAATACAAGATGATGTGCCATGGTTTATGCTATTTGCAAATGATATTGTTTTAGTGGATGAGTATAAGACGAGGATTAATGCTAGATTGGAATTATGGAGAGAAACTCTAGAAACAAGAGGATTTAAAATAAGCAGGACTAAAATAAAATATCTGAGGTGCAATTTTAGTGGTAATAGGAGGATAAATGGAGATGTGATGAAATTGGAGGCTCAAGAAATATCTAGAAATGATCATTTTCATTATTTAGGATCAATTATCCCAAAAGATGGAGATATTAGTGATGATGTTACTCATAGGATTAGAGTAGGCTGGGTCAAGTGGAGAAGTGCTACCGACATATTGTGTGATAGGCATATACCTCTAAAGTTTAAAGGAAAATTTTATAAGACGACCATTAGACCCGTTATGTTATATGGGACAGAGTGTTAGGCAACCAAGAAACAAAATATACAAAAAATGAACATGACGGAGATGCGAATGCTGAGATGGATTCATGGTAAAACTTGAAAGGATAAAATTATAAATGAACAATTTTTTGAAACGGTAAAAGTAGCTCCTATAGAAGATAAATTGAATGAAAGTCGACTTAGATGGTTTGGACACGTCAAGCGTAGACTAGTGGATGCTCCCGTAAGGAAGAGTGATTTAGTTAGTATTGATAGTAACACAAAGGGTAGAGGTAGGCCTAAATTGACTTGGTGGGATATTATAATAAAGGACATGATATCACGTGGCTTAACCAAAGATATTACCCTGGACAAAATGGAATGAAAAAATAAGATTCATGTAGCGGACCCCAAATAATTAGGAAAAGGCTTCGTTGAGTTGAATTGAGTTTATGCGATTGTCAAACGTGTTCTTCAATGAAGCAAAATTAGTGTAGCATGATTACAGATCTATTTATTGGATTTATAAATCAAAATTTAGAACCGAGCAATTTAACGGCTGATTTAAATATGGTAGAGAATTAAATCATAAATCCATAGAAATGATCAAGGGATTCAGAATCGAGCGGTTTCATGACTGATTTAAAGAAGGAGGAATCAAATTTTATGTTCACTCGAGACTTGGGTGTGATCTCAAGACTCCACAACTAGTGAACTCAAAGAAGGACAAGTAACCAAATTACATATTCTATAATATGATCTTTTTAAGTCCATAATCATGTAATATGTTCAAATGGTCACAAGGGCATTTGTAGTCATGGGATGATAAGGAATGTATCAGTAAATGTTGAAATTACTGAAGTAGAGAAACCTATCTCAACTAAATTTTATTTAGAATGAAAAGGATGTTTACCCTCTAAATGGACATATATGTTAGCCGAAATAAACATTGATGTAGAGGTAAATGGTTTTTCGTGCTAATAAAGTCATTGCATTTTAAAGGAAAAGAAAAGCCTTTGGAGATTGAGAATAAACATAGCAATTTTGTATAATTTCAATTTTATGTTTGAAATTGTGAGGGGGCATTGTTTTTTAGAATTTATAAGTTATATTCTCGACACATTAACCCACGATAAATTTTATGGGAAAACGATCCAAACTTTTGTGTGAATTATGATAAATGTGGGGGAATTTATTTAAGGCAACAATTCCTATCCAAAATAGGAATAAGACATGATTCCTATCGCAAATAGGAATAAGACCATTAAAGATGTATTAATTGGTAGAAAGAGTTATTTAATTTAATCAACTGAACATTAGTATGTCCATTAGTATAACTACCACTTCAACACAATCATATTATTGTTTATCATCATAACAATTCAAGAAAAATAAACACACGCATAAAGGAAGACACTTAGTCATCCCTGCCAATCAATTGGATTCATGATAAACAAAACATGAATGTATGAAACTATGATCATATGGAACCCACAACACTTAGTCATTCCTTCAGACATTTTTAAATGCATTAGAAAGTTGAGAAAGCTTTATTTCTACGTTATCAAGATCAAATGCATTTATGACCAAGCACATATATATCTCATATAAGAGTAGAATAAAAACTTAGAATATTATTCTTCTGAACAGACATTACCATATCCTAAAGGGGCATAAATGGTCAAAGCCACATATAAGATATACATGAAAATATATACTTCATAATGCTTATTATATGTATTCCAAATGGTCTCATAAAATGTGGGGCAAAGTGCATATCATTTAAAAACATCTAACTCAGTAGTTGGAAAAAATGCAACGTATTTTACAATCTACTGAATTTATGGCAGATTTTCAAAAATGCCAAATGGTTTCATATTTGATTCTCTCAAAACAAAAAAGTAAAAGGATGCAATGAAAACACACGATTTTACCATTCGTCACAACTATGACTATTAAAAGACACAAAAGGTTCCAAAAGTAAAACATGCCATTGTTACTTTTGTAAGACAATGCAACATTGTCCACATTCTTTTTGTTTTTTTAAAGTAAGGAAGGAATGAAACTTTTCAAACCATTCACCACCAATGTTTCTTCCATATTCATAATTACCATTATCATGATCTAATAGCACCGCATTAGAATACAATGATTCACAGTTTACCAAATTAAGCAAATGCATCCTTATAGTTCTACCTTTACGTTTTTTTTATTTAAATATCTCGTTCCCTTTGTACTACTATTACCAGAAATTCAAATTGGAATAATATGAACAAGTTTTCCTTGAAACTACAAAAGAACTAATCATATGTTAATTTGACAATAATTACTGTTAGTAATGTCATCATATTATTAGTCTAAATATTTATACTAAATATTTTATGCAGTAATTAAAACAAAAAAGATAAAGACATAAGAACATTTTGTCTTAAGATTATTGAACATAATTAAATATGTGCTTTTGTATTTTATCAAAAATTAAAATACGAAATAAATCATATTTATGCACTAAAATTAATATCGCTTAGAAAACTTAGAAACGAAGAAGATGATCGAGTTGAGTGTATGACACTCTCTCCCTAAGACTAAGTGTGCTCCCACTACGGTGCTTACGACAATGAACAACGAGCGTCTGCCTCCCAAGATGAAATACTCTCGACAGGCGCAAAAAGTACTTCAATGTGCGTGTCCCACGAACTAATTACGTTTGATACCCTATCCGACTAGATTGGGTATGAAAAGTATTGAAAAATATTTTTTCTATCTTTCAAACTGAAGACAAGTCTTGTATTTATAGAATTCAAAGTGTTCTTTCATGAAAAGACATGTCTTTTTGTTAACAGTCACTTTAGGGACTTTTTTCATGAACTAACATAACTAATAGTGAACTGCCATGACTTTTAGCGACGATTATGAAAAACGGTCACTATGTAGCGAACAGTCATAACCTTTAGCGACAGTTCAGAAAATTCGTCCTAGAAAATTAATTAAAATTCCCAACAATTTTCATACATAAATGGGGCACTTTGAAACTAAATTTCTTATTCATTATTTTTTCGTTTTTAACAAATGATTATACCACATGACTCATCTTGCTACAAGGAACACGTATGAACTTGGTTCACCAAGTTTGAAGTGTGGATCCTACTTTTATAATGGTTCAAAGTTGACCAATATATTAATTTGGTCATAGTAATTATTTGTGCAAAAACACAATTTTTTTCCAAAAATTCCCCACACGAAGGAAATTTGGGTAAAGCATCAACTGAATATAAGGATAAATTAGATAGAGTATCAGTGGAAAAGATCTCCATCGGTAAAAATAGCTTTTGGCCTTGAAGGGAGCCCGATTTTACTCCTAGGCTTGTCGTCCTCACCCTCAAAGGCATCAGGGAGTTCGAAAGAGACCTCATAAATAACCTTCCTCTTCCTAGTCACCGCGACAAAGGCCTCACCACCAAGAGACTCCCCAAGCATTATCTTGGGGGCCTCAGGAGGATTAACAGATGTCAGGGCCAAGGGCTGAAACCTAGCCCCCACTTGAAGAGGAACTTGGCAATGACAAAGGCCTTAAAGGGAACGAAGCCAATTTTTGGGCCTCGACAACTCTGTTCATTTCCTTCTTAGAGGGCTCAGCAGCAACTGCAAAAAAAGGGGGATCATTAAGTCTCATGAAAGAAGTCAATGGACAAACTCAAACATAAAGGCAAAGATAAACTTTAACTTACTCATGATCGGATTATTAAATTATATGGTAGGGTAACCAATTGGCCTAGTAGGGTATGGGGTAGCCTAGGCTCCCCCAAAAAAGAAGAATATTTCCTTTCGGTTCTTAGGTTCATTGTGATTGTCCTTAGTAAAGACTACAATAGCTTTAGGAACTAGGGACTTTAACCTTTTGTCCTTGGGTTTCTTTTACTCTTGAATCCTATATAATTTGAAGAATTTGTTCGATGTAATATCATGGTGGTCCTCACTTGATTCCATGAAGGACACGACCATTGCCATCAAATATCTCCATGAATTTTCCACCAATTGAAAAAGGTCTATCCCCGTGGTTTTTTAAATACCCAGCACAGGTAGAAGCAAAGGAAACCTTAACCCATATTTGAGGAAACATTCGTTAAGGTACACATAATTCAACTATGGAGAAAGCCCTCTTTCTAGGTTATGCGCCCCTCAAAGTGATGGCCTCAAGGATTTGATAGGTCTTTTGAATATCTACCAAGTCCCCGCGATGATCCGAGAAGACAAATGGGCTCCGCCAGAAAATTGGGGTTATTGGCCCCTAAGTAAGTAATCATTGTAGTACCATAAGGGATAGTCTAGGTGGGTAGGTGGTCGGATACCTCTATTCCATTCTCCTCCGTCAAAGGAAAAGATACTTGAGGACCAATAATAGATAAGGGCTTTGGGTCCGAGACTTTGGAAGGGAAAATATTTCGGCAGGCATTGTTAGAAAAAGTGAAGTTATTTTCTTAAGAGTTCTATAGAGAATAGATAATTAGAGCAAGATATGAAGATTCAAACATTCCAAGGGGATACTGTATAGTCCTATAGGGTTGACACTTGAGTTATTTTATCCCCTAGGCACGTGCCATCAAGTTCTCTCATCCACTTACAAGTTCTTTCTTGATGCAGTCTCATTACGATGAATCTTAGTTAGTTACGAGCTTACCTCTAAAATGCGAAATAGAAAAATGTTGTCATTTATAATACTTGTAAGAAATAAAAAAGGTCTAGTGATGATACCCCATTCAACCCTTAGTATTTAAAATGCTCTTAGACCCCTTGACTACCCTCATTCAAAAGCATATGTCTGAAGGCTACAACACTATAACAGATATCAATCACCTCTTCTTCCTCCTAAAATGATTCGACCTTCCAATATATTATTTAACTAACTCTAGAGACCACAACACCAGAGTTCAGCTATGACTGACGCCCAGAGCAAACCTTAGTCTGAGGATAAATAATCATCAAAGGCTATAGGACCCTCAACACTGATATGTATCATTACGAAACACCTTTTCATCATCTTATGGTAGTCCCAAGACCATTCTCGAGTTCTTAAGCCTCTGGAAAAGATTTTACAACCATTCAAGGGGTAGATAAAAAGCACAACACTTCTTCACCTATTGCCACCACTCAATTCTACTTACATTGAAAGGTCCCATCCTAATTCAATGTACTCACCAACTACCTTACACCATCTGAAAAAACTTTGGCCAACACTCCACCATGTTGCTGACACCATTAGACCACAAAGGCACCGTCGTTATGCTTTGATATTCCACTCATTCTCTCTTACAGATTTTGCATATAAATATAACATTGGTTGAAGGTTGACGACAGGTTCAAGTCATGATACATCTAGATCACCAAGAGTTTTATCACTCATAAGTGTTTACTCTTTAATCTATATCCTCTTAACCCACTGTTGTGAGCTTATATTCGTAACTTAGATCATCTCCAGTTGTCATTAACAATATTGAGCCCTAAATCAGTACTCAGGAATCCTTACAAAATTCTATTAGTTACTTCCTAAGGTCCTTTGGATTATTTGCAATGATCCAAGGACCTCAGACTCTCTTGACCAAATCACAAAATGTATCTTAGATTGTATTAACTATTTTATAATCTAATAAAAAGTGTGACACCCTTCGATAATGACCATATGATCCTTATCTGAGGACTGGACCACTTTAAACCTTTTATCTCACACTTTGACCCTTGTCCCTTTTACATGTATGAGGTCTAGAGGAGAGCCCTTATAGGTCTGAGGTCACATGCGATTTCAACAACCATTAATTCTATAAGAAACTAAGCATCATTTTATGCAATCACATATATTATGCAACAAATTTACCAAGAGCTTTTATCAAAACTACACAAAATATCAAAAAATGTTTTGTATTTCTCAAAAGAATAAAAAAAATGTACAAAATGAATCAAAATCAAATGTGCAAGTATATTTTTAACAAAATGCACATTTCACCCCAATGAAATGCAATCGTTTGATTTTAACTAAGCCTAAGAAACCACTAAGGTAACGAAATATAGAAATGTCTTAACGTTTATGAAGATATCGTTTAAGTATTTCTCCTTAGGGATATAGTTCATGTTAATGATGTTTGGATCCACTAAATCCCTATTGAAGTGATGTCTCAATTCTATATGATTTGTCTTGGAACATTTCATTGGATTCTTCTAAATTCAATTGTACTCATGTTAGATCAATAAACATACATTGTTTATTGATTTAACCCATAGTTATTCACATTTTCATAATCCAAAGCAATTGGGTGCAACAAGTACTCATGGCAATATATTCTGTTTCAGCCATGGACAAGAATATTGAATTTTGTTTCTTAGAAAGCCAAGACACCATGACATACCAAAGAAGAAGTATCCATCCGGCGTGATCTTCAAATCAATGGAATCACCCGCCCAATTAGAATCCGAATATGCATAAAGTGAGTCATTATATCATATGAATACCACAACCCGATCTTTTGAGTAAAACTAACAGATCGGATCACCTTTTAAATGGCCTGTAGGTGTCATTCTTTAGGTTTTCCTTAATACCTAGCACACACTCCTACACTATAAAAAGTATCGTTATGGCTTATGATTAGGTAGAGAAAACTACTTATCATGCTTTTATACAACTTCTCTTCCACATCTTTTTTACTCTCAACATTGGTTAATTTGGAATCAATTCCCATAGGTGTGTTGGCATGTTTTGTCTATTCCATGCCAAATGTTTTAACCAATTCCTTAGCATATTTATCTTAGGAAATGAAAATCCCATTGTGCATTTGTTTCACTTGTAAGCCAAGGAAAAATGTCAATTCACCCACCATGCTCACTTCAAAGTCCTTCTTCATCTCTTTCAAAAACTATGAGAATATCTTAATTTTTAACCTAAACGCAATCATCCACATATGTTTGAGATACACGAATATGATCCCTATATTTTTTTTCACGAAAAGTGTCCTATCTCCTCCTCTCCTAAAACTAATTTTTAATAGATTTGCAATCCACCTCTCATACCAAGCCCTAGGAGATTTTTTGAGATCATATAAAGCTTTATGGAGCCTTAACATATGATTGGGAAAATTAGAATTTTCAAACCTCATAGGTTTGTTCAATATACACTTCTTCATTTAAAATTACATTTAGAAAAACACTTTTGACATCCATTTGATGAATTTTAAATTTCATGAAAAATTCAATGTTTAACAAAAGTCTAACACTCTCTAACCTTGCAACAAGGTAAAGGTTTCATTAAAATCTACACCTTTAATTTGAGAATATCCTTGATTTAAAAGTATTGCTTTCTTTCTCACAATCACACCATATGCATCCAACTTATTTTTGTACATTTATGTAGTATTAGTGATATTTTGATCATGTGGTCCAAACATTAATTCCCAAACAATTATTCTTTCAAATTAATTTGACTCTTCTTTCATTTCTCCAATCCAATGTTCATATTTTAAAGGTTCTTTCACATTTTTAGGTTCAATTTGAGATGTGAAGCATTGAAAATTATGTTCATTAAGAAATTAATTTTTGTTATCACACCAATTTTGAGATTTCCTATGATTCTAGATGGTGTATGATCTCTATAAACCCAACTAGGAATCTCTCTCTCTCTCTATCTCTCTATCTCTCTATCTCTATCTCTATCTCTATATCTATGTCTATTTATCGATCTAATCTCTCTCTCTCACCTTGAGTCTAATTTTGGGAAGAAGTTCTCGCAATATTGTTCTAGAAGTATTAGACTTTCCTACCTCAACATTCCTACACTTAACAATCTTAGGATCTAAATTTTCCCCGTAAGTTAATCATCCAAAGTGATAACACATGAGACATCATCATGAATAACCACGTTGTATGTTGATGCAAGAAATTGAACATGTATCTTCCTCAACTATAATATCAAGTATAAAATAGAAATAAAGCAAGTAAAAGGAGATTAACACGAGATATAGAGTGATTCAGCTATAAAAATAATCCTATATCCACTTTGTTGCCCTCCTCTCATTATATATGTGTTATAGTACAATATTATGGTGCTATTAGAAGCGTACAAGATAGAGAATAAAAGAGAATACATGAATGGAGCTAAGTTGGGCAGCTTAGGATGTGGCCTGTAAAGGATGATGTTATGCGGCTGCGACAGGGGGTTAGCCCCCAGGTTTGATGATCTCTCTCTTTCTCTCTCTCTTTGGAGAGAGAGAGAGGGAGAGAGAGAGAGAGAGAGAGCGAGAGATAGAGAGAGAGAGAGAGAGAGAGAGAGAAAGAGAGAGAGAGGGGCAAGAGTTGATACTTTAGCAGGATTTTTCCAAGTCATTCGTTCCCCCAATAGTGAGGTAAGAACGTCTATTTATAGAAGTCATGAAGGTGGTGTCACGTGCACAAAGCACCTGACATGTGGATAAGTGAGATGAGTAAGGAATTCTTCTAGAATCTAGACAGTTATAAAATGGCTAGTGGGAGAGAAGGTGTCACGGCCTATTTAAACTCAGGCAGTGGCTAATGCTCAGATGACTATCGCGGCCTGTTTGACCTTAGGCAACGGCTGATGCTGATAACTGTCCACGGCTTGTTTGACCCAGGCGGCGGTCTCTAATGAGGTAAAAGGGGATAAGGCCACGACATGTATGTTCCCAGGTAGCAGTCACTATTGGGCATATCAATAACCCCCCAAGCTATAGTGCCAAGAGGTGGAGAGTCGGTGTTGCATCTATTATTTATGCCCTTTCCACGATGTCATTATTCAAGTCAAGTTTCTAGATAGGTATGCGGTCAGTTGTCACAATTAATATAATGTGGCGCTTCACCTTCCATCACCCTCTTATATAAATGGGATTGGGTCTTGGCTTTCATTACCTTAGCTAAATCTTTGAGAGAAAATCAAGAGAAAACATTTTTCCACTTTTCCTTTGCATTTTTCGGCGAATTTCAGGTGATTCCAAGGCTGAACAATCGTTGATCTTCCATATTTTTCATCATTTCTAGGTAACCCTCTTTAATTTCTTCTTTTTCATACTGCAATTTCGATTTCTGCTTGTATATCACGTTTTTGCAAATCTATGCTCTGTAAAATCCTTAATCCATATTATTTAATCCCAACACTTTGTGAATCTATTTATGCTTTTGATTTCTGGAATATTGTAAAAATTAGGATTTTTTTAAATAACATGGCTTTAGGCCTTGGGATTTTTTGAATGGATGTTTAGTGTTTGGGCTGGATTTGAGATTTCTAAATGGGTTTAGGTACTTTTGGGGTTAGGATTTGGTGTTTCTGGGCTTAATCTATACCTAGGGTCATGATTTTTTTTTTATCTTTTGAGGTTGTTAATCCAAAATGTTTACCTATTTTTGCCCCTAGCCGTAACCTAGTAGTATAATGATTCTATCTTATTGCGACCTTACTTCTATCCTTGTAAACCCATGATTTCCTTTGGTTGCATTCCATGGTTCTTGGATTGATTGGCAGCAACTTTCACTTTTCCTTAGTTTTGCTAAAAAAAATCCTCTTGTAGTTTCTTAGCAACATTGGTTTAAATGACTGTATCCTTTGACTTGAACTTTTTTATGTCTTTTCACTATATTATTTGTATATGTCACGATCTCTACCAGACCTTTCTAATCATAGTGGCTATGGCACCTAACTGTAGAATCCTTCTACTTTTTAGGTATTGACGTGGCTCTATGCATTGGACTTCTTGGGAGTACTTAGAGGATTTCTAGAAGAGGCACTTCAGTGTACCTCCTCCTGAGATACTTCATATAAAGCCTTTGAAGGCTAGTGGATCTTAAAAATAGCCCCAATTGTGTCACAATAGATTTTGACTTTGTATAATCTTTTAATTGTAGGGATCCTAAGGAGGTTGCAGACACAATGGATGAATATGCTCACTCTAACCCCCTATCAAAGTGACTGTTGTGGCAGTGATTGGGACTTCAATTATCCCAATAGAGATTAGGAATACTCCTGCTGGATTAATAGCCAATCCACCGAGGGAGCTCCCGCGGCATTGAACCACCAATGTATTATGAGATAAGAATGGATTGTGGATGTGGCTATAGCTTTTGAGTACCCAAAAGGGACCATCTGTACTCTTCCTACTGCGGGACAAAGTTTAAGTTCTGCAGTCCTCAATGAGGGAGTTTATTTTACTCCTCATGATTTGTCTTAGGGTTGCAGCTGCCAGTTCCTGCACTAGTGAGGATAATTCTAAGTGCCATGAACCTAGACCCAGCCCGACTAGACCCCAATGGCTGGAAGGCAATCCTTACTACTTTAGTATTTTGTCAGAGTCACTTCAACAAAGACATCATTACTATAGAGTTCTTCCAATTTTACAGACCAAAGGAGAACTCCAAAGACTTTTCGTGGTACTATTACTTCATGATGTAGAGTGGTGATAGATATATGTATACTAGAAGGCCTTACAGTGTTACAAACTCGAAAGGCAAATTCTTCTTTGTGTTCGGGGATAGTTATGAGATATTACCTGAAGAAAGTAAGAGGGAAAAATCCTTTAGTATGCCGCGGACGTGGGGATGTCCCTCCATAGCAGGTATTCACTTATCGCAGTTTCTATTCTTATTTTATCTTTTATTTTACACTTTTATTTTATTCTCTAGGGCACATGCTAACACTTTGGTACAGCTCTTGACAGCCTGAAGCTCAATAGCAGGCATGTAAAGAGGGTTGAGGCTACGGCCAATTTAAGTAATAAACAGAAAAAAAAATCTAACCTTGTAACCTCCACGTCCATCTTTGAACAAGGATATTTTGTGTCCAAGCACCAACCCACGAAAATGGCTACGGAAGGTAACTCTAATATTTGCGTTTAATATACTTTGTTGCGACTTCCATTCTGGACTTGTTTTAAACTAATTTTCCTCTTCAGATGGTCATGAGGAGATTGACCGCGAATTCTTGATGTCCAACTTAATGAAAAAATGAGGCCGCTCTTGGACTCAACCAGGCTCCCTAAAAAAAGGGGAAAAGGAGGAAGAGGGCTCCCAAGGAGGTGATTCAAGCTAGCTGCTAGTGGATCTGCGACCGTTGAAACTAAGGCTGCCAACCCAACTGTTGAAAAATATGCAGCTCCAGGTGAAGATGTCACAACAGTGGGTTAACAAAATGAAGTGGATGATGACATTGGGGAGCATCTTGTCGTGGCAAGTCTGATGTCAACTAGCGTATATTTCCATGGGAGTTCCATCCCCATTCATGTATCGACCAATGGTAGCCTTCGCGGACGGTGATGGATGCTTGATAACTCCACAGAGCAAGTGGATAGAGGCATGATTATCATATAGGTGATGGATGTAGTTCAGCAGTTGGTCTATCTCTTCATTCTAGTGTGAAATTGATATAGAGCTTCCTTCCATGGCTTCTGCTATGTCAATATTTAGAAATATATACTCTGAGATGAACTAAGCAGTGGTGAGAAAACCAGGGAATGTAGAGAAAAAACCAATAATAGTAATAGGGATGCAGTCTTTGGTAATCTACAAAATTATACAGATGTGGTCACGACTTGTTATACACATGTAGTAATTTTCATGTCTTTACCTGGGGAAGATTCACGAGAGTTGAGTACGAGGATAATTTATCATAAGACCTTTTTCCTAGTTGGTGAACTGAAGAAGTTAAAATATACACCAACTACAATAGATGGGCTATGGCCTACAGGCAGCTAAGTTACCAGGACACATTCAGCCTGAGACGGCGGAGGCTATAATCTCAAACTTGGCCCAGAACCTGAGTTTAGCCCATAAAAATGTCCAGAGTAGGCCTACTAGGAATCTACCAAGGACAAAATAGTCCCTAGGTTAAAAAATAGCACAAATATAATAGCAAACCCTAGATCACGAGTGTAAAGAGAAAAAAATGAGTAAATAGAACTCATCCATAGTTACCCACCTTTATGAGGCTTTAGCATTTTATGCTTTTCAGCACTAACTAAGTAGGGCGACATCATTGGAGTAAAGAAAACAGATCTAAGGTCATAAAAAAGAAGACCTATAAATAGATCTGGAAGTAAATGACTCCCTCACAGGGTTTAAATGTAAAAGTATGAGTACCACGACCTAGATTTCACCCATGGGATAGGAGCCTGGGGGGCCCCATGGATGAAATAAGGTGTAAGGAACCCTAAAATATAAAGAAAACTATATTTAATACCTCGTTTCCCTAAGACGGTGCTAGAATGATGACTCGAGAAATTGGACATATATCCTTCTCAACCATCATATCAAGTATAAATTATAAATAAAGTAAGTAAAAGGAGATAAACACGAGATGTAGAGTGGTTCCTCTATAAAAATGAGTTAACGTTCACTTTGTTTTCCTACACTCATGGTGTATAGTATAAGATTGTGGTTCCATTAGAGTTGTACAAAAGAGAAAAGATAGGAGAGCAGATGAATAGAGCTAAGCTGGGTAGCTTAGGATGTGACCTATAAAGGATAATATTATGCGGTTGCGGCATAGGGTTAGATCCCTGGTGTGATGATCTCTGGAGAGAAAGAATTAAGACTTTAGCAGGTCTTCGCTAAGTGATTCGTCCCCCCAATAGTGAGGTAAGCACTTCTATTTATAGAAGTCATAAAGGAACGAGCACATAGCACGTGACATGTGGATAAGTGAGATGAGTAAGGAACCCTTCTAAAAGCATGACAGTTGTTGAGTGATTTGAGGGAGAGTAGGTGCCATGGACTGTTTGAACCCAAGCAACAGCTAATTCTCAGATGACTATCGCGGCCTGTTTGACCCCAGGCAGCAGCTGATGTTGATAACTGAATTTGACCCAGGCGACGGTCTCTTATGAGGTAAAAGGGGATAGGACCACGGCCTGTATGTTCCCAGGCAGCGGCTAATATTGGGCATATCATATGTCTATGTCACTTTCTTGCTCTCCAAGTTAAAAATATGATATGATTGGCTATTTTGTAAATAATCATGAAATATCCCTTCCTCACTTCTTTAATCAAACTTGGTTAAATTCTCATTATCCCTACGATGTAGCACTTACTACTAAAAACTTTAAAGTACTTAATAGTATGGTTCTTTACTTTCCAAAGCTTATATGGAGTCTTATTAATAAAGGGTCTAAAAAAAACATATTAGATGTATGACAATTTGTTTGCATAACTTCGGCCTAAAAATTTTCAAGTGAGCTGTGACGCCTTGCCATCTCATGTAATGTTCGATTGTTCCTCTTAACATCTCTATTTTTTTTTTTTTTTTTGCGGAGTCGCAACGACCAAATATTCATATTTTATTCCAACTTAATAACAATATTTATTAATCTTGGAATCAATAAACTCGAAACCATGATCACTCCTAATATAACAATGGGAATTGATTGTTCATTTTGAATTTTCTTACAAACTGAAACAATGATCTCAAATGAATCACTTTTATCTATCATAAACCCCACAAATGTGAATCTGAAAAATCACCAACCATCACAAAACGATATATGTTCCATAGTATACTCTCCATCTTTGAGGGACCCATCAAATTAACATGTACTAACTTTATATGTCTATAGATAGTAATTTCACTTAACTTTTTATGATAACTCTTGGTTTGTTTTCCCTTTTGGCATGTTCCATAAAAATTACTCACTGATTTTCCTAACCTAGGAAGACCCTTAACTGTCTCTTTCTTTGACAAACTTTCCAAATCTTTAAAGATTATATTTCCTAGCCTTTAATGCCATAATTCAATGGACTTAAATTTAGCATTTCAACACACAACTTTGGCTTCACTCACAAGAACATAACAATTCTCACTCGACCTAATACCTCTCATCAAATCTCTATTATTTTCCTTTCTCACTAAGTACTTACCTTTTGAAATACTCACACGATGACCATCTTCACAAAGATGACTTATGCTAATGATATTATCGGTAATCCTTTTAACATAAAGTATATTGTGAAGTGTAGTATTCAACAAAATTTTCATTGTACCTCTACCACTCACAATATATGTATTCCCAATTCCAAAAGTGACTAAGTCACTATTGTGATCCTCTTATGAAGTGAAAAATTACTTACCTCCCGTTATATGTCGTGAGCAACCATTATCAAAATACTAATTGATACAGTTTGAGGCTTTATGAGCCCCAATGACCACACAATAATTATAATTCTCCTTCTTACCCCACTTAGGTTTATCTTGAGAACCTTTTATCAACTCACCCGCTTACTTTTGAGTTTCTCAATTATATTTTTAAGTCTTATGTTGGCCCCTTTGAAACTCATTTCTCCTTGAGAATCTAGTGTATGAATAATGCTCATCTTTTTTTAAGATTGTAACAAAAATATCTCAAATGTCCTCTCACAAAGCAATAGTAACATTTGTACGTTTGAAAAGGATTTGAGCAAAATTCATGTTTCTTTTGAAAAACCGTTGTTCTCTTTGGTTTTTGAAAATGTATTTCCCTGTCAAATGATTTTCATGATATCTGCAAGAAGGATTCAGTTTGTTGAAAACTTTCTTTTGATTCTCTTACATTTGAGGTATTTGAACAAATTTAGCCTTTTGACTTGATAATCTTTTTCAACCTTTACAACATATACTTTTGCATTTTTAAACAAGACATTCTCCTCAAGTTCTTTTCCTTTGATATTGTTTGAAGAAAATGTTTATCAATTTGTAAAATACCGCAAGTGCACGGGATATTATAGAATGGCGAGTGTAAGTATAGATCGAACCCACGAAGATGTGTCAATTTTAACTTTTAAAAAAATTACAATTATCCAACTAGATTAAATGGGATGAAGAATAATAATACACTAAACTAAATAAAAGCAACTACGAATAATGAGAGCAACACAAGAGAGTTGTAAACAGTAAGGAGGAATTAGAATTCAAAGTCCATTTTTCACGTAACTAAATATTTCACATTAATTTAACATTGCATTCCCTTTTTATAACTCAAATTAAACCGACTTTGATCCCTTTTAATTTAGAAAATATGACGGTTATGTTCGAAATATATTTCGCGTCTCAAATAGACGGCTAAAATCCATATTCCCTTAGAAAATACAAGTCTTAAAGTTCACAAATGTATTTAAGAATGGACTATTAAAACAATCAAAGTGCAAGCAAAATCCATCAAAAATTACTATTTTTAAAATCTCAAAACTTGATTTGACAAAACCATTTTGAAGATTTTAAAACACACTCTCGTGTTGTTTTAAAATGACTACTGGATTTTTTATATAAATTAAAATGAGTAGGGAATAAACAACAATTAAATTAACGTGACAATATTGGCTAACTATGATAAACTTCACCATAATCTTAATATAAGAATTAAGCTACTATAATGAATGATAAAAACAAATTGCAAGAATGAGTAGAAATTTCCATTAATAAGTCAAACTTACAATCAGTTCTCTCACAATAATCTTCAATCCTCTAAAAACTGATAAAAACTTGGACCTCAAATTCAATACAATCACGCAAAAAAATCTTTTCGAATTTGTGTGTGAAATTGTGAGCCCAAGGGTCCTTTTTATAGGGCAATGGGTGAGTTGTTTAAGTTGAGGTGAAGCTCTCTTTGATTGGCCTAACAATGTTGGAACCGATCACTCCACCTCTTTAGTCTTTGAATCGGAACAAGCGACTCAATTACCCCCACTCGAGGAATCTTATATTTGATTGTTGAACACGTACATTTTAAAAACAACTTTTCTCGAAGGACCGTAAAAATTAGATTTTTCGCCTTATTTTTTCGATCATCAACTTGCATCAAATTCCATTATTACCTGCAAATTTTCACTAGGCAACTTTTTTTACAAATTAGTACAAAAAATTATACAATTATCGAAGTGCCCATTTTTTACTTAAAATTACTATTTTGAATATGAATTCAACTTTTTCGCATTTTTTCCTTTTTAAAGAAAATGATCACAATAACTTATTAAATAAAATAAAATGGGACTAATAAAGTATAAATTTAGATATAAAATATAAAAAATAATACACTCATCAAATACTCTCGAGCATAAACTTTGTTAGTTCCCGAGCAAAACAAAAATTTTAAAATCTAACTCACTTTCGTAGGAATCACGATTTCACTTAGTATGTGCAACAACTCGTTAAATTCTTAGATTACCTCAATGGACGAGTTTTGTCTCATGAGGCTTTGCAGTGAATATACTCACAAAATTCAAAAAATTTATTCAGTACGAAAGACACAAAAGTAATGTAATCAAGTTTGAATGCAAACTTCATAAATACAGTAGAACTTCACTTTTCAATCTCAATGTACCGTGGGTGAGTGCGTAGCCGATATAACTTTCCATTTCAAAAGATTTGATCATTAGGGTTTTTACCAAAAAGTTTGTTTCGATTTCAAAATCTCACGGGATTTACTCACAATCGATCACTCAGAAATATGTTATTTTCTCTCGGTATATGTAATAAAAGAGTAAAATTAGATGAACAAATTTCACATATACATGATGAAAATTGGACTTTTTATAATGGATTAATATGATCTCATGAACAAGAAATTGATTACTTTTTGAAAACACTGAATCATACCGTAGATCCTATTCATCTTCTCTCCAAACTGTAACTAATTTTACTTGAGTTCGATTAGGAATTTCTTCGGTTGTATTGTAGGCTCGAATTTTGGCTAGAAGGAATTGTTTTTTTTTGGAGTTCAAATTTTTGGCACTTTTTCTCACCTCTAATTTTCTATTCTTTCATTTTTCTTTTCAAACTCACATATTTTTTTTCTTCTTTTCTTTTTTATTTTCACACATTATTCTTGCAACCTCCCTTTCTTTTGGCCTTTTTCTACTATAATTCCACTATAGAATTCTCATAAATTGGGTATGGATTTTTTATGGTCTTTTAAACTCCCAGTTGGAGTTGGGTAGGTTAATAGATTTTTGATAAAAAGGCTTATTTGTTTTGGCGCAAATGGCTTTAAAATATATTAATTAATGATAAATAAATTCTATATAAATGGGAAGCGTATTTTCAAGGATTGTTGAATGAAGAATATCCCAAAAAAGATGTCAATAACATTGAACCGAATATAGGAATGGTATGTCCGATTACTAAAAAACAAGTAGATATATTAATAAGAAAAATGGGAAAGAATAAAGTGGTTGGTTGGGATAAAATGCCCAAAGAGGTGTGAAGAACCCTTGTAAGTCTAGGGGTAGAATGGTTAACAGGTTTAGTAAATAAAATTTTAAGAGAAGGAAACATGCCAGATGAGTTGAGGAAAAGTACCATAATACCTTTGTATAAGATATACAAAATTACTGTAATTATAGAGGAATCAAACTGATGAATCATACTATGAAATTATGGAAAAAGGTTATAGAACAAAAATTAAGAAATTAGTCAACTATTTCAAACAATCAATTTAGATTATTTCCAGGGCAATCCATCACGAAAGCAATTTACTTATTAAGACAGTTAATAGAGAAATGTAGAACTAAGAATAAAAATTTATATATGGTCTTTATAGACTTAGAAAAGGCTTTTGGTACAGTACCTAGGGATATAATTTGGTGGCCTTTAAGTCGAAAGAAATCCCTTTGACTTATATTAAAGTTATTGAAGATATGTATGATAACACAAAGAATAGAGTAAGAACTATATGTGGAGAAACTAATGACTTTATTATTAAAGTGGGTCTACATCAAAGATCGGCTTTAAGTTCTTACTTATTTGCCGTAGTTTTTGATGTGATTACTAAGAAGATATAAGAAGATGTCCCAGGGTGTATGTTGTTTGCGAATGATATAGTTTTAGTAAACGCTTCAAATGAGGGCTTAGCGATGAGAGTAGATACTTGGAGAAAAGCCTTAGAGTCTAAGGGACTAAAAATCAGTGGAAATAAAACAAAATTTATAATGAGGCGTTGGATAGCATAATGTTAAAGATTAAATAAAAAGTGATAGACCCAACTAATAAATTTCTTTATTTAGTTTCAGTGTTACAAAGTGGTGGGGATATTGATGAGGATGTTTAGTAGAATATCAAGTGGTTGGATGAAATAGAGACAAGCAAGTGGGGTGTTATGTCATAAGAGGATAAATAATAAATTAAAAGAAAAATTGCATAGAACAGTATTTAGGACAGTGCCCCTATATGGAGTGGAGTGTTGGGCGCTAAAAAAAATATGAACAAAGTCTCCATGTTAGTGATGTGACTCTCCGATGGATTATAGGAATTAATGGAAATGACAAAATTAAAAATCAGTATGTGAGAGAAAAGTTAGGAGTATCTCCCATTAACAATAAATTATAAGAAAATACACTTAGGTGGTACGAACATGTGTTGTGTAGACCAGTAAATGCAGATATAACACGGGTAAGATTATTGAAAATAGAGGGTGATGGTCCCTTTTAATTTCTTATGCGGAAATTGTTTTAAAGATGACAAAGAAATTTCTCTTTTTATAAAAAAACCTTATTCCAATTTTTAATTCGCATCAAGTTATGAATCAATTTTAACTTAACAAACTTTTATCTTGATTAAACCTAAACATTCATCTAGTGATTAAAACAAGTAAAATAAAGTAAAGAAAGGAAAACTCACAACACCGAATGTCCGAGAAAACCACAACAGGAAAAAACCTCGAACGGCCCAAGCCGGATAATCACTACGAATGTGAAATTACAACGAACAGACACAAGTCTTATTCAATGACTCGATCCCCCATGAGATTTGATGATCTTCTGATCTTCAACCACTCCTCTCACAGTGCCCACACAGAAATCCTTCTTCCATAATACCTGTCCACAACACACGCCTCCTCGTATGTCTCGGCGTCCACCGATATGGCTTGTAACGTCTACGAAATCGAAACATGAACTCCTTCGCTTCTTCTCCACAAAACCAGTAATATTCAATGTAAAACAAAACCTTATTGGTGCTAACAAGATCATTATTTCATATAGTAATGAAAACTTGGATCTTGTAAACTCTAAGGATGTGTTTAGACTTAAAAACCTTGGGAAATAATGTGTGAAACTCGTACTGATTGTACGTTGTTTTCGCAGAATGCACACTTACGAAATTCTGAAGGAAACACACCTATTTGTATTTTTCTTGAGGCAGCTGCTCATTCAAGTGACTTTAGCCTGTCACTCAAACGAGATGTACATGTCGCTCGAATGACGCGTCATCTTACTCGAACGACTGGTCAGGTTGTTTGAGCGACACGTCGAATTAGAGTTTAAACGAAACACTACTCTAATCCATCCTTATCAGAATAAAACAAAGTGTAAACAAATTCAAACACTATAAAAACATTTTCTTAATAAAATAACATCTTTAACATTTTAAAATAAATTTCAAGTCCCATTAAAATTACGCATTCATACATGAGTGATCTCGAAATGCAATTGAACTTGAAGACGAATAAACTTGCACCAATTAAACATTCAGCATAAAGAATTCCTTGAACCTTTATCGCAACATCTTCATTAAACTTCAGCACGTCATAGTCTGTATAGGATCGTGACAATGAAAATCTCCCTATGACTCAAATGTGTGTTGTTTCAAGAATAAGTCAAAACCATACAACAGGGCGTCCACCGATATGGCTTGTAATGTCTACGGAATCAAAACACGAACTCTGTCGCTTCTTCTCCACAAAACCAGCAATATTCAATGTAAAACAAAACCTTCTTGGTGCTAACAAGATCATTATTTCATATAGTAATGAAAACTTCGATCTTGTAAACTCTAAGGATGTGTTTAGACTTAAAAACCTTAGGAAATAATGTGTGAAACTCGTACTGATTGTATGTTGTTTTCGCAGAATGCACACTTACGAAATTCTGAAGGAAACACGCCAATTTATATTTTTCTTGAGGCGGCTGCTCATTCAAGTGACTTTAGCATGTCACTCAAACGAGATGTACATGTCGCTCGAATGATGCGTCATCTTACTCGAACGACTAGTCAGGTCGTTTGAGCGACGCGTCGAATTAGAGTTTAAATAAAACACTACTCTAATCCATCCTTATCAGAATAAAACAAAGTGTAAACATATTCAAACACTATAAAAATATTTTTAAAAATATTTTCTTAATAAAATAACATCCTTAAACATTTTAAAATAAATTTCGAGTCCCATTAAAATTACGCATTCATACATGAGTGATCTCGAAATGCAATGGAACTTGAAGACGAATAAACTTGCACCAGTTAAACATTCAGCATAAATAATTCCTTAAACCTTTATCGCAACGTCTTCATTAAACTTCAGCATGTCATAGTCTGTGTGGGATCGTGACAATGAAAATCTCCCTATGACTCAAATGTGTGTTGTTTCGAGAATAAGTCAAAACCATAAAACAGAATCAATTGGAAATTTTTTTCTTACAAATCTCCCCTTATGACTATTCCAAGACAAAATCAACGGTGAAATGCCAAAGCCAGGCCGTCAAGCCGTATGGTACCTAAATCCTATCCCATAAACCCAAAATCAAAAATTACAGGACAAGACTAGTAAAAGATGGTCCAGCAGGCATGAACTGTCTCTGAATGTATAAATGTGATGTAGTCCTGAAATCTCGAATCTTTTAAAGCTTACATACACACATGAAACAGACAAATACCCAGTGAAGTATGGAGGAATAAAAGATATAAATCATTATGTAAAAGTAAAATCCAAATCATTTGTTATGTGAGAAAAACCTGATATCAATATATAAACAACATCTAAATCAGGATAGTAAGCTCATCACACAAAATCTCCCCCTACATCACATACATCTCTCCCCCTTTTTGTCTCGAATAGACAACCCGATGAAAAGATAAACAATTTTGTGATATATCTAGCACAAGTATAGTAAATGAAATATATCTAGAAAATCATGCAAACAACCAGCTAATAATGATCAATAATATCAAATTCATAGCTAGCAAGCAGTAATCACACAAATGAATAAGAATTCTACACAGGTGTGACTAAACTATCCAATGCAACAACATATCAAATCTATCAAAATAAACTGCATAAATAGAAACCAGAAGCATCCAACAGTACCAAAATATATAACCAAATTAACAGGGTACTGAAACAATAAGAAAAAAAAATTCCAAGGGGTGTCACTCGAACGATACTGCCTTGCCGTTCAAACGACATAAGCATCTCACGAGATAAACTTCGTGCGATAGCAACAAGTCGCTCGAACGAGGAACACAAAATCTCACATGCAGTACAGAAAGTCAAACAGTTTGCACAGTGAATTTTTTTTGTGAAAAACAGACTGGAAGTGACAGAAACTCGCAAAAAAACAAAAATAATAAACAAAAGACAAAATCCAATATGAGTTACATGTTAAGATAGTATCGATGTGCTCAAATATGATCATGGAATGTATGGGCGTGAACTACAATAAATGAATCACAATTCTAACACATCGAAATGATCAAGAAACTCTAATTGATAGCTATAAATCATCAAACTTTATTTTAGCCATATATGACAATTATAGTGTGAGATAAATGAACTAAATAATCAAACATGCACATAAATCTAGAATTTTGACAATTCTACAAACAATAGCGTCATGACACGATTTTTCAACGATAGGATTCGTGGTGCAAACCCGTTCAAATTATCCATCCAAACTCCCTCAATTATATATCATATGTTTCTTTTGAATGAACATAAACTAATTGGCCTATATTTGCATATGATTCTTTTTATTGCCTTGAATTTTTTTTCGGGCTCTTTTAAATGGTGGCTTTCACGACGAGTCAATTTTACACTCTCGCAGCCCTTTTTTCGTGAGCACTCGCCATTTTTTAATTACTATCCTCACGGTAAACGGTTCTTACATGAACACATCCTCCTTATGTCTACTTATGCATAGATGACAAAATTGAGATAAGAACATCTCACCAAACTCAAATATGCAAGAAATGTCAAACATTCACTCATGCATGTGTGCAAAGATGGCATATATACAAAGTCGAATTAAAACGCATATCAACTTTGAAACAACCCCATAATACAATGGTTAAGATCCTTCTAAGCATCAATAAGTATGACCAAATGTCCTAGCCACATGGATAATGAAAGGAAGGGGGTCCAAGCACACCATTATGCCACATCAAACAAGTAAACTCAAAAATAAAAAATAGAAAATATTTTTGGTTTTTCTACATATTTTGACTCAAATAAATGAAAAATCTTTTTGTATTTTCTCAAAAATATAATAAACCAAAAATCTTTTTGTACTTTTCAAATAAGACTCAATAAATGAAAAATATAATACAAAATGATACACATGTCATAACACTAGCAAGATATAAAACATTATGCAAAGACCAGCATATGACAAACATGGTAACACTATCATCCTTTAAATCTTTTTGGTTTTTCAACATATTTTGACTCAAATAAACTAAAAATATTTTTGTATTTTCTCAAAAATATAATAAACCAAAAATCTTTTTTGTACTTTTCAAATAAGACTCAATAAATAAAAAATATAAGACAAAATAATACACATGTCATAACACTAGCAATATTTAAAACATGATGCAAGGACTAGCGTATGACAAACATGGTAACAATATCATCCTTTAGATCTAGCATGGGAAGAAACCAATGCAACCAAATGAGAACCATAAAGTTTTAGTCCTAAAGCCACTACATCCGATTTCCTAGCCCATGTAGGTTTAACATGATGGGTGGGGGTTTGGGAACCGACACGACATTATTCCTAAACTTCCTAGGATCATTCCTAAGGTCATAGAAAAAACGTCTAAGGTGACCTTTCCGACTGTAATGTGTGCACGTGTAAAGATGGCGGGAATGATTACCAAAATGTCGACCTCGCCTCACGTTCCTAGTGGGATCTCTCACACGGTTGGTATTGACTTTGGTAATGGGAACAACTCTATCATCGTAGCCTATACCACGCCTATCACTTTTGACTTGGACGGTGCCTAACATCCTATCCAACTTCTCCGACCTAGATTCTAAGTCAAACATAACCTTACTCGAGTCTCTCAATCTCTCCTCTAACTCACAAATTCTAGACTCAAGCACACGCCTAGACTCCTCAAACTCTAACACCTCATTTTTTAAAGTATCCATCAAACCATGAAGACTATCTCTCTCTTTTTCCACATATTCTAGCTTATCCTTAATCTTTCTATCCCGTGCCCTAAGATCCTCAATAAAAACATCATTATCTTCTATGGCACACTCATTCAACCTAGCTTGGAATTTAGAGTTTGCCTTTTTCACCCTCACCGCCTCGGTATACAACTCATTAAATGAAACTTGCAACTCTTTCACATCAACCTCCTCCTCGTCACTCTCACCACCCATACATACTCGGGATGCTCTCTCAATGGTCTCAAAAGTGTCATGCACATGAGAATCTTGTGGAAATATTTATCATCGTCGCTCACATGATGTGCCAAGAAAGCAACAAACTTGCTCTCGTTGGAGGAACTCTCTCCCTCTTCCGGTTCACTCTCTCTTAAGGAGGCACTATAAGCTATCGATTTCTTACCCTCTTTCTTAAGTCTAGTGGGACACTCGACAACTTTGTAATATACAACGGACTCAATTGAAAATTTTGTCCATATAGAGGGTTAAAAAGAAAGGGGTCGCCCTAACCTATCTTGGGAGGAAATTAATAAGAGATCTTAAGGAATTAAACTTAAATGATAACACTGCATATAATAGATTAAAATGAAAAAGGAGAATCTACATGGCCGACCCCATATGATGGGATTATGGTAAGGATGATGATGATGATGATGATGATGATGATGATGATGATGATGATGATGGGCTTTCAACGTAATAAAAGGTTGTTTTAGGCCTAATTTTTGGGCTTTCAAAAGATGGCCTAATATTTTTTCTCAAGTTTTGTTAAGCTGATTTGTGTCTCAAGATTACTTACTAAGACTTCTAGTGCTTAAGATTTACATTTAAACTTTTTGTTTATAGTAATCGAACAAAACAAAGAATTTGATATCATCAACGAATTTATCACTAAAGGAAACTTGAGTCATTGTAACTTGGATTGATTTAAATCTCTCGAAAATCATGAATGGCACAAAAGTATTACCGGGCAAAAATCTCCACATTTATTCATTAAACATATTGACTTTTCTTCAATATCCATTTTTTATCCTATTATATAGCTAATATGAAAAAAAATTCTTAAGTTGAGAGATCCATGAATTAATTATGTATTAAGAAATTGTTTCAAGACTCAATTATAATAAAAATATTTTTGGATTTTTTTAATTTTTTTCTAATTTTTTTCAAAAATACCATCCTTACCCCCAAATCTAAATTTTACATTGTCATCAATGCATGTTCAAATAAAAATATGGACAAAGAAAATAAATCAAAGAAGTAAAATGACGATATTACCTTTGAACTTCACTTTGCTACTAACACCAAAGTTAACAAATGCATGTTAACTATAAATAATAAAAATAAAATAACCAAAATAAAGAAAAAAAAATACACTAATAATGTACAAACTCGTGACAATTACCATCATCACCATAAATTATTAATCAAAATAGTTGTGGGTCATTCTAATTAATAAACTTTATAGCTCTAAGTACTAAAACATTAGAAATTTGAGAGTATAACTGCACAACACAAATTTTAACCTTAAATTCATGGTCATAATGGTGCGTACCGACGTCATCAATAATAAACAAATATGAATCGCACAAATCATATGTCGATGCATCACATGGGATAACAAATTACAATAAGAATCCAAATATTTACTATCCATTTTTCAAAAATAGTCACGTAAATTTGGGAATTCATACTCCATTCCTAGATGTGAGACTTTACAAAAAGTTCGAGAAGAAGAGATATCAAGGGGGGGATATATTTTCTTCATCAAAAATGGGAGGACCATCATAATAACTAGAAGTATCACTAAAATCGAATGACGAATCCTCAAATAAAATTTTCCCCAAATAAGACGAAGTAGTATTTTTTTCAATTAAATTATAAGAAAGTCTTGACAACCATCAATATTCAAATCATCACAAGTATTACATGTGTCAATATCGTCAATTTTCTCCTCGCAAGATTGATTATTCCCGTTTAATTCATGACTACTTTTAAAGATAATGTTTGTTTACCTCTTCTTAATGGATACACTTTGGTGGGCAAATAGTGAGTAAAGGGATTGGACTCTCATTCACACCTTTTTTAATTTCTTTATAAATGATTACTAACCCATCTGACTCAAATTTAAATATATAGTCATCTGAATTTTCAGTATTTTGTAATAATATATTCAAAGGATTAATAGAGGAATTCAAAAAAGATGACGGAATAACAATATGAGGATCACCCATTGCAGTTTATAACGCATGATTTTTTTTGAATTTTTTTAGAACACAAAAGCAATTATAACTGACTCAAAATCACATAAACTGACACAAAGCAATTTTCATTTATCTAATTTAGGTGAGGAAAATTTCATTTTTAAATTTTAGTTTTCTCGAGATTAATCGATGACAACGAGGGTCTTCGAATTAGATAAATCCTACTCTTCAACGAGGAAGAATATAATAGACGACTAACTGTGGTTATCGCCTCAAATATCGCTTTTTCCTTCAGGTAGGTGGTCGGTATGAAGACTCATTAAAAATCACCAATCCTAAATAAGGTAAAAAGGAACCGATTTGACAAGTTCGCATTATAGTAGATTTTAACTCTAGCCTCATGAAGAGGTTTCCTGTGAGCTATGTGATATCCTAATACCAATGTCTACTTGATTTTAATTGAATGTAATTGCTCGGGATATGAAAATGCTTGGTTAATTAGTGATTTTCTGGTAAGGAAGGGTGATGAAATTCCAATCTAATCTTTCATACAGGTTTTGCTTTTAAATCAATTTATGCAACGTGCTAATTTAAATGTGAAATTAAACCACGTAGAAGCACACAAAAGGGCACCTCCGGTGTGAACTTTTTACAATAACTCGTTTACGTCGGACCGAAATTTAAGTTGACATCGATAGAGGGAAAATCTCTCCTATATTTCGGTTATCCCCAAGAGTTCTTTGTGTTCGTGACAAGATTTGCACAAGTATTCTTCACGTTCGCTCATCGATGCATACTTTTTTCGAATTTCTCTTCACCTTTGCACCCCTTTTTTATTTTTATTTTTCTTCTTCTTTTTTTGAATGTTCTTTTGAAAAAAAAACACAAATGCAATTACACCAGGCGTAAAGTGCGACACAAAGAAAATTATAATAAAAAATACATGACACGCGCACTAGTGGTGTATTTAATACAAAATAAAATAACCAATCATACTTATGAAACATGTTTTAAATCTTTTTTTTTATTTTCTTATTTTCTGAAAATAGCAAAATTACTAGTAGAAATAAAAATTATTTTATCAAATTTTTATTTTTGGGGAACTACTTACTAAAACAAATGATTTTGACAATTTTAAGAAAAAAAAAATTCCCTATTGTTTATTTAAATTTTATGTATTTTGTGATTAACTAGTGCTACAACTACTCTTTACTAAAAAAAGGCTTAATTCTGAGTTTTATTTTTTTACTGACTAAAAACAACATAAATATTAGCTACTGGTTTTTTTATTTTATTTTTGAAAATGTACTTTTTTATATATTTTTATGAATTTTTTACTAACCAGAATGCGAAAAGTTAAAAAAAATAAATAAATAAAAACACTAGTCCCAAAGTCATAATTTTTTTTAAAAATTTGTACAAATTCCCAGCAACGACGCCAAACACTTGTTTGTCAATTGATAAAATATCACAAGTTCACGGACTATTATAGAATAACGAGTGTAAATACGGATCGAACCCAAAGAGATTTTTCAATTTCAAATTTTAAAAAAAATTACAATTGTCAAACTAGACTGAATGGGGTAGAGAATAATTGTGCACTAAACTATATAAAAGAAACTACGAGTAATGAGAGTAATACACGAGAGTTGTAAACAATACGAAGGAATTAGGATTCGGGGTCCATTTACCACATAATTAATATTGCACACTAATTTAGCGTTGTCATTCCCATTTTATAAGTCAAATTAAACTGACTCTCTTCGAGTTTAATTCGAAAAATATGACGGTTATATTCGATATATTTTTAGCGTCTCTAATAGACAGCTAAAATCTTCATTCTCTTAGAAAATACTAGTTTTAAAGTTCGCAAATGTATTTAAGTATGGATTATCAAAACAATCAAAGTGCAAGCATAATCTATCAAAAATTACTATTTTTTAAATCTCAAAAGTTGATTTGACAAAGCAAATATGAAGGTTTTAAAACACACTCTCATGTTATTTCAAATAAATACTGAATTTTTTATAACAATTAAAACGGGTAGGGAATAAACAATAATTAAATTAATGTGACAATATTAGCTAACTATGATAAACTTCATCTCGGGGTAGACGCACCCCATCCCGAATAGAGGCGGTCGCACCCACGACTTTCTCCAAAATTTCTGATGTTATATTATAAAAATAAAAGATAAAAAACTTTTTGGGTCTATGTATAAATTTATAAAACTTTGGGGTGAGGGCTAATATAAAAATTAAGTTTTTAAAAACTAAAAAACTTAAGTTATTACCAAGCAACAACACTTTCTCTTTCATCTAAAAAATGATAGGTCTTAAGTCTCAATCATCCTCCTCTCCTATCATCTCAAGTTCTCATTCTCAACCTCTTTCCCTTTCCTTTCAATCTAAAAAAAAGGGCAGAAAATCAACCTCTAAAAAATGGCAACAAGAGCAAGGCAACCAATTAGCATGACACCACCTAGGCTAAAAAAAGGGCAGCAAGTACCAACCCCTGCTTTCGGGTATTTTTTTTTAGTATATTTTAATATGTTTTTTCAATTTGTTTTCATATTTTGAGTATGTTTTAATTTTTTTTCAATATGTTGTTCAAATATATGTTACTTATTTTGTTGCTCGAAATTTAGTTGGATGTTCCTAAAAAATAACTTATTGCTAAAATTGTAAAAAAAAATTCCAAAATTTGTTGTTGTTGCCAAAATTTGAATGAAATTTTTTGTTGTTGCTGAAATTTTAATTGATTATTGTTGCTAAAAAACAACTAGTTGCTGAAATTTTAATTTTTTCCCAAATTTTTTTGTTATTGCTGAAATTTGTATGACATTTGTTGTTGTTGCAGAAATTTTAATTGGTTGTTGTTGCTAAAAAATAATTTGTTGCTCAAATTTGTATGAAACTTTAATTGTAATTAGTTTCTAAAAATCTAATTTAAAATAACGTTTCAGATTTAGACAATTATGTTGAAGTATTTCAAAAATATACGTGACGAAAGTTCGAGTCAACCACCACCTACACCATCGGCCCCCTCGCCTCACTCTCTCCACCCCCTCCCCTAACCCAACGTAATATTGAAGCCAGGTTGGGTGAGTACCCGGATGATCACGGGTTAAGAAAACCCATACAAGAGTATGATGTAAATGAAAGAAACGCGGTGCGGTGTTACCACTTAGCAAAAGGTCCTTTTCAACCTAAAAATCATGACTTTTCGTGGCGTGTTTGTGCTAAGGAGAAATGTAGATTTAGGCCTTCATGGCTCAATGATCACCCTAATTGGCTAGAGTACAGTATAGACAAAGATAGGGAATATTGTTTATATTGTTACCTTTTCAAAAATGAGAAAAGTGGTTTTGATTCCTTTATTGGGGAGGGTTTTAAAATTGGAGAAATAAAGACGGGTTTAATGTGCATGTTAGGAACTAACTAGTACACATAACAAGTGCGTAACACCAACTAGTACACAAAACAGGTTCAATGGAGCCTTTTATTGGCATTGTATATGTTAGTGACACTTCTGCTCATCACTTAAGGCAGCAATCGAGGCACTTTTATGCAAAAATGGAATATGTATTAGGGATGGCATATTTTTTTTAAAAATTTGGGTCCCTGCGGATACCCAACCCTATTAGGTAGGGTATGGGGATTATGTTTCGGGGATCGGGGCGGGTTCAGGGAGTTAAAAAAGTCCCCGAAAAAATTCAGGTCGGTTTCGAGTATAGCCTCGGGTCCCCACGGGGATACCCGAATTATTAATATATAATAAAATATGTAATAAATATATAAGAAAGGAGATAGTAAAGTCCTTACTATCCCTTCTATTTCTTCTAACCCTATTATTTCTTTCGCCTCCCTCTCACTCCCCCACGAACCAAACCCTGATCATCTTCCTCCTGCCTATGGCTGTAATACCCCGTAATTTTCTAAACTAAATAATAAAGTAATATTTTTGGAATAAATAAAAAAATTGTGGGAATTGGATTTAAATTGGGCAATTTAATTTATTAATATCGGATATATAATTGGTTGGTATGGCATAATTATGTGTGATGAATTTTGTATGTTAATGTTTGTAATGATTTCTTGTGTTGTAGAAAATACATAATTGAGGTGTGACACAATTAAAAATGTATAATGTTAAAATAAAACAACTTAGGACAGATCTCGGGGAGTATATGGGCTCGTTAGATGTTTTATACCGTTAGAAATAGCCCTGGGCCATAGGATCATGAGCTGGGGAATTTTTGTGTTAGTTTGGGTATGGATTTAAGCCAATTTGGGGGTCCAAAATTTGGATTTTTAACCCAACTCGGGATTAGGAGCTAATGAGTGTTTAAGGGGAGATAAACCACTTTTCCACTACCAATGAGAGAGACCTAAATGTAACTACTACTAAGAGAGAAAGGGAGGAGGACCAAAAAGGGAGAAAAAGGCAAGGAATCAAAACGAATTTTAAAGGGCTTTCTTCCACGATTTATTAAGGCAAGAATTCTCTTGCTTAATTTAACTTTCAATATATTTCATGATGCATTATAATTACCTCCTAAGATTTCTGGGTTTTAAGTTAAATTCTGATGATTTGATGTTAAAGAATTATTCTATACATGTAGAGGATTGATTTCAATAAAGGATGGTGACCTAGAAATCTAGGTATTGAATTCTTGAAATTGAGGATAGAAACCTTAGGGTTCTTAATATGAAATTGGGGATATCTTGATGATTATATGTATAGGACATTAATGTTGGTTTATGACCTGTGAATCTGATGTAGATTCCATGTTAAATGCCATATACGATGAATTAAACTTTGTAGATATTGGAGATGAAATCTGGGCTTAAACACTTCATTCACGTTCAAAAATTTTGGGATATTTTGGTATGAAATTGGGTTTGATATATGAAATTAATCATCCTAAGTTGAGTAATTAAGTGTTAAAGACTTAACTAGGTGATTATAAAGTGGAATAAACCATTGGAAGGAAATTTGGTAATGAATGTAGAAATCCCGTAATAGAAACAACAAGCATATCTGAACTACTGGGACAAAACGAATCGATTCTAACTTGGATCAAATCGATTCGGCCAAGAAATCGAATCAATTCGGTCATGCTGTTAGGGTGGGTGAGTTTGGGCCAGAACTTTATACGGAATATTTTTACAACCCCATACGAGTTGGTAGGATGATGTTTGGGGTAGCAAAGAGTTTATTAAACATATAAACGTGACTCACATATTTATTGGAATATTATATTTGACTAAATGGTTAAATAATTGTCAAGGAAATTGGAATTAATAATTAACTAGATGGTCAATTAATAATTAACGAACATTTATGAATATCTTGTGGGACACTTTGGTGATTATAGAGTAGTTACCTATACATATTATATGAAATAAATATTATGTACTTATATCTACTTGTGTAGCCATATCAATGTTTGTGGACGGTCCTATCGATTTGGGGGTTCGTGCGTTCGGACTACGTAGCACACGTCGGCACAGGTGGGCTAGACGATGTGTAGGTCATTTATGTACTATGTAGGTGCACCATCTATGAGAGGTAGGTGTTGACACTGGTAGCCATTGTCAGCGCTAGGTATGGGCCGTGAATTGATATACCGCGTAGGAAACACCCCAACTTATATGTGTTTTGTGATGTCCTCTTAGAATTAGAGATTCCTCCGGACTTTTCGATAGAGCACGAATTCGACACCAACAGTAGATGCCTTTGTATGTGGTATATATGAAAGGACATATATATATTACTCGAAAACTAATGAGATTAATTAAATTATCTACGATTGGAGATATAAACTGTAGACCCTTGTTACATTATGCATAATAGATGTTTATGCTATCTTAATGCTATATAGCTGACAAGGCCGGTAATTAATCATAGTCGGCTCCATTGTAATAATTGGGTATAATTAATCCCATAAATATTAAATTGGCACGATGTCGTGTATATCATTGTGGAACTTGTTACGATACGAGTAATATCACACTTAAATGAGGGGTGAGATGTTAATCGCATGTGAGTGACGATGGGGAATATTTATTTTGCATCAACTGTACTTATTGCATCTTAAATTGATTAAGTTAATTCTTGCACACCTAGGGCTCTGACCCAAATTTAAATGTTTTCGCCCCCAGGTGCACCTAGACAGGGATAGCGGAATTGCCATTGTATTAGTCTTGCGATCTCTCATTGCCTACTGGATTTTCAGACTTAGGAATCTAGCATAGGTGCTTTTTTGCTTTAGTTATTTATTTCATTTGAGACAATTGTAAGGGCATAAGCCCGAGATTTCTTTTCATTATGCGGGTTTGAGATATATACTTTATTATAGGATTTATTATTAGTTACTAGGTATTGGTTTGAATTTATTTATGGTGATGAAAATATTTTTGAACCATGATTATGGGCCTTTAGAATATTATTTATATTAAGTTGTGATGAGAATGGTATTAATTAATAGACAAGCCCCATCTTCAGCATATCATGCTTGACCAGCCTTTATGTGAGAAAATGGGGGTTACTTGATATCAGAGCACGGTTTTAGTGTCCTTAGGATCTGTGTTGCATTCATTACGTTCTGCATTGTGTTCTTTGATATGTAGAGCCTATGCTTAGGGTTCATTATATTCTTACGTTGGTACTAATTCGAACTTTGTTTGCGTCCAGATGGCAAACGGATATAGGGGTTGGCCGAGGTGTGTAGTCACACCATCAACCGAGGAGGAGGCTCACTCGGAGCCACATCAGCATCCACATGCCCCATAGTTGATTACACATGCAGAGATAGCCACCATCGTGTCTCAGAAAGTTTCTACGGCTATGGCAGCCATGCTTCAGCACTTTCCATCACCACAAGCAAAACAATAGCCACCGCCATAATAGTAGGTGGCTATTCCAGCTCAGGCACTAATTTGTATATGGGACAGAGCGAGGGAGGCCTTTATTAAGGTCCAGCCCCCAGAGTTCGTAGGTGGTTCAGATATATTGGTGGTTAGTAGGTGGAAGAAGGACATAGAGAGGCATTTATGTATGGTAAAGTGCACACCAGTACAAAAGTAGATGTTGTCGTTGTTTCGATTAGTGGGGGTCGCTCTTCAATAGTGGGAGGCAGTTACGACAGTTGCGGAGAGGTACAGCCTCACTATTGACGAGTTTTAGAAGAGTTTTGAAGGGAAATACTTTCCCTTATCCATGTAGTCTAAAATTAGGAGCAGGTTTACGGAGCTTAAGTCGTATTGTAGTAGAGTACAATGAGGAGTTCACCGCCCTCTCGTACTTTGCAAAAGAGGATGTCAGCACTGAGAAGAGAAGGATGGACAGGTTCATAGCGGGATCGACCTGGCACACCAAAAGGGCTATTTTAGGGAATCCAGCCTTCATGACATACAATAACTTGGTCAACGCCGCACTCCTCCATTTCCAGGATCACAGGGCATTTTTAAAAGAACAAGGGTGAGAAATGCCATGCAGCAGTGTCGTCGAGCCAGCAGGGCAAGGTGAGTGGGGGAGAGGATTCGGTACCAGTAGTATAGGGGCACCCCATATGCTGATCAGAATAAGAAGTTTAGGAGTTCAGATGACCGACATAGATAGGGCTAGGGACAGTCAGGATAGGTCCAGCAGTACAGAGGCCATCTGGGTCAGGGCCAACAGGTAGAGGCCAGCAAGGCCGGTAGTTTGAGCGGCGCCCATTTCACGGGAATTATTATACGTGTGGAGAGAAAGGGAAAACTTTGAGGCGGTGTCCTCAGGGTAACCAGGCTGCACAGAAGCAAGGAGGTTATAAGGGATAGCAGGCACCACAAGGACAGCGCCCACCATTTCCAGACCAGGGAGTCATTGTATCATCCGCTCCAGCACCCGTCACCCCACCTCAAGGACAGAATCCATTACAGTATGGGCGGGTCTATCATATCACGGCCGCAGTAGGTCCAGCACCAGTACAGGAAGTTGAGGGTATGTTTCTCATCATTTGTCACATTGTTCGAATTCTATTCGACACGAGTGCATCTCATTCTTTTGTTAGCACAGGGTTTGAACGGGGGATCGGGATGGTTTGCACGGGAGACGGGGATCGTAGATTACACATCCGATATTTTTTTACATATATTTTCACCGCTGGGTAGAGGGGAACCCATATGATTAGTGTATCGAGGTATTGGGATTGGGATAGGATGGCTTACCTTTGTAGTCGATTATTAGTATTTGACATGCACGAGTACGATGTCATCTTGGGGATGAACTGACTAGCTACGTACAAAGCATATGTGGATTGCTATGGGAGGTCCATCGTCTTCGCCATTTCGGGGAAGGAGATGTATCTAGTTGTGATGACATACCATGGGAGTGGATCGAGCACGTATTTATACTATAATGTGGAGGATACGTCTTCAAAGGTTGTGGTGACGCTAGACTCCATCTCGATGGTTAGTGAGTTTTTTAAAATTTTTGGGAAGATTTCGGGGTTACCACCTAGTCGGGAGATCGACTCCGTAATCGACTTGATTCTAGGCACGAGACTCATTACTCGTACACCGTATCGGATGGATTCTATAGAGACGAGGGAGCTACAGGAGCAATTAAGCAGCTGTTAGGACAGAGATTTATTAGGAGGAGTATTTCGCCATGGGGTTCTCTAATTTTATTCACCAGGAAAAATGACGGATCTTTGAGGATTTGTATCAACTATAGGGAGTAAAATAAAGTCAATATTCAGAATAAATACCCGTTGCCACGTATTGACGATTTGTTTGATCAGTTGAGGGGTGTTGCGTATTTTTCAAAGATTAATTTGAGGTTGGGTTACCACCAGTTAAGAGTCTGGGAGCAGGACATCTCGAAGAAAACTTTCCTTACTAGATATGGGTCGTATGAGTTTTTGGTGATGCCCTTTGGGCTAACCAATGCGCCAATAGTATTTATGAACTTGATGAATCGGGTGTTTAGATATTTCTTGCATCGGTTCGTTATTGTGTTTGTAGATGATATCCTGATTTATTCTCGAACTGCGAAGGAGCATGAAGAGCATTTACGGGTGGTTTTAAAGGCGCCTCGAGATCATCAGTTATATGCAAAGTTTAAGAAATGAGGGTTTTGGCTGAGAAAGGTACAGTTATTGGGCCACATTGTGTCCGAGCAGGGGATACCCGTGGACCCGGGGAAAGTTTCTTTCGTAATGGAGTGGGGATAACCCACTACACCCACTGAGGTGCGCATCTTCTTGAGACTGGTCCGGTACTACCGTCGATTCATCCAGGGTTTCTCCAAGATAGACATGCCCTTAATGTATTTGATGAGAAAAGTAGTACCATTTATGTGGGATGATGTGTACCAACAGGCATTTGAAAAAGCCCCGGGTCCGGACGGATTCAATGCCCACTTTTTTCAGGTCTGTTGGCGAATCATCAAACATGATGTGTGCAAAGCTGTATCGAACTTCTTTCGAAGTGGAAAGCTGCAGGTCAACTCCACTTTCCTTGAGATGATCCCTAAAGTGGATAACCCGGAGGTCTTTGAGGAGTTCAGACCTATCTCAATGTGCAACGTGCTCCCGATGCCAAAGCTTCCTGAACCTACTGAAGCGAGGTAGTACTTATTCTATAGGGGCGCTAGCATCCCTTGCTCTCAATCGATTGCTCACTGCCGTCTCATCCGAACAAAAAAAGGAAGAAACTGAATGATGCTTAAAAGCGTCTTTGTCTTAGTTTCGAAGTCTGACTTTCACTGAACACCAACCGAATCTCGATTCAAAAAAGAAAGAATTGCAAGCCGTGAACGGACGCTTTCTTGGAACTAACCTTTTCATACTTGTGCAGAACGGCTCTACTAGAAATCGGTGACCGGTCTTAGTAAAGTAAAGGCACTGTTGGGCGAGATTGTTCGATCCGACGCTCATTGATGAGACGACGATATAGAGAATAAAGTATACCCTTTGTCACCCCCCTTGTCACTTAAAAGTAAAGAAGAGATACACACTTTGGAATCAAAAGATTGCCATGAAGGGAATCCAAGCAGTAAGCAGAACGTCGTTTTGGAGAATTGTAAGGGAAGTCAAACTGAGACTGCATTCGGTTTCCTCTCAGATGAAACTGAGAGTTATGGACTCTTTTTGCACTCAGTTTTGGGGAGTGCATAGTCACCCTGCTCAGCCATCTATGGCTGAATCTTACTTTTCTTCGAACCCGGAGCTGAAGACTGAGTTGACTACAGAACCGACTTTGGCGTTGCCTCAGGTAGGGATTGACTATAGAGTCTTCACAAACGCATCCTTAAGGGGACTTGGCATAATATTTATGCAGGAGGAGAGGTCGATAGCTTACTCTTCCTAAAAGCTTAAGCCTCACGAGGGATATTACCCCACCCATGACTTGGAGTTAGCAGTCGTGGTTTTTACATTGCGAGTGTGGGGATATTATCTCCTAGGGGAGAAATCTCAGATTTTCACAGACCATAGTTGATGTCCAGTGTGCTACGTGTCAAGTGTGCTACGTGTCAACCGGTGAAGGTGGACCATCAGCGTCCTGCAGGTGTTTTACAGCCTTTGGAGATCCCGGTGTGGAAATGGGAAAGCATCACCACGGACTTCATTACTGGGCTACCTACATCACAAAGGGGGTATGATTCCATATGGGTGATCGTCGATAGATTGACGAAGGTGGCCCAGTTCTCACCGATCCGAACAGATTGTAGCTCCGAGCAGTATGCCATACTTATCCTTACAGAGATTATTAAGTTTCATTGGGTACCGATCAACATCGTGTTAACTAGGCATATGATGTTTATGTCCTACTTTTTGAGGAGCTTTCAGTAGGCTTTGGAGGAAGAGTTAAGATTGATCATGCCATATCATCCTCAAACCGACTGGCAGACGGAAAGGGTGAACCTAATGCTGGAGAACATTTTGTGGATATGTATTCTGGATTTTAAGGGGAGCTGGGAGCAGTATTTTCCTTTAGTGGAGTTTGCATATAATAATAGCTACCAGTTCAAGAATAGGGATGGCACCGTTTGAGGCACTCTATGGGAGACCTTGTCGTTCACACCCTCATGCTGGTTGGAGGTGGGGGAGAACAAGTTACTTAGACCAAACTTCATTCAGGACACCTCAGAAACGGTAGAGATGATTCGAGCTAGGATATGGATTGCCCAGGATAGGCAAAAGTGCTACGCTGATGCGGGCCGGAGACACTTATACTTTGATGTTGGAGATCGGGTGTTGATTAAGGTGTCTCCCATAAAGGGGGTGATGAGGTTTGGGAAGAAAGAGAAACTGGCGAGACTGTTCCCTATTCTAGAGAGGATTGGATATGTGGCATATCGGTTGGGATTACTGAACCACCTATAGTGGATGCACAATTTTTTCCACATATCTTCATTTCAGAGGTTCCTTAGAGATGATATAGTACACCAGAACATTGATATTGACGAGATAGAGCTCCATCCAGATGCTACTTACGAGGAGAGACTGGTAACCATTCGGGACCGATGGGAATGACTGCGATCTAAGGTTGGTCCTTTAGTTCGGGTGCAGTGGGGACACCATCAGGAGGACTGGTCAACTTGAAAGAGGAAGGACGACATGCACACCAAGTGTCCTGAACTCTTCGAGATAGGTACGTACTTTTCTTGATTCTGAGGACGAAATTTCGTTATAAGGGGGAAAGAATGTAATACCCCATAATTTTCTAGAATAAATAATAAAGTAATATTTCTTGAATAAATAAAAATTTGTGGAAATTGAATTTAATTGGGCAATTTTATTTATTAATTACGGATATATAATTGGTTGGTATGGCATAATTATGTGAGATGGATTTTGTATGTAAATGTTTGTAATAATTGCTTGTGTTGTAGAAAAAACATAATTAAGGCGTGACACAATTAAAAATGTATAATGTTGGAATAAAATAATTCGGGACATATCACGGGAAATATATGGGCTCGTTAGGTGTTTTAGACCTTTAGAAATAGTCCCGAGCCATCGGTACAAGAGTTGGGGAACTTTTGGGTTAGTTTGGGCATGGATTCGGGCCCATTTAGAAGTCCAAAATTTGAGTTTTTAACCTAACTCGGGATTAGGGGTTAATGAGTGTTTAAGGGGAGATAAACACCTTCCCCACGACTAATCAGAGAGACCTAAATGTAACTGCTACCAAGAGAGAAAAGGAAAAGAACCAAAAAGGGAGAAAAAATCAAGGAATCAAAAGGAAGTTCAAGGGGAATTCTTCCATAATTTATTAAAGCAAGAATTCTCTTACTCAATTTAACTTTCAATTTATTTCTTGATGCATTATAATGACCTCTTAAGATTTCTGGGTTTTAGGTTAAATTCTGATGATTTAATATTAAATAATTATTTTATACATGTAGAGGACTGATTTTAATAAAGAATTGTGACCCAGAAATATAGGTATTGAATTTTTGAAATTGAGGATAGAAACCTTAGGGTAATTGATAAGAAATTCAGAATCTCTTGATGATTATATGTAGAGGACATTAATGTTGGTTTATGACCTGAGAATTTGATGTAAATTCCATGTTAGATGCCCAATACAATGAATTAAACTTTGTGGAGATTGGGGATGAAATCTAGGCTTTCACATTCATAAATTCTGGGAGATTTTGGTGTGAAATTGGGTTTGATATATGAAATTAATCATCCTAAGTTGATTAGTTAGGTGTTAAAGACTTAACAACATGATTATAAAGTGGAATAAACCATTGGAAGTAAATTTAGGAATGAATGTAGAAATCCCGTAATAGAAACAACAAGCATATTTGGGCTACTGGGACAAAACAAATCGATTCGAACTTGGACCGAATCGATTCGGCTGGGTGAATCGATTCGACCAGGAAAACGAATCGATTCGGTCCTGCTTTTAGTGTGAATTTGAGCCATAACTTTATACGGAATATTTTACAACCCCATACGAGTTGGTAGGATGATGTTTGGGGTAGCAAGGAGTTTATTAAACATATAAACATGACTCACATATTTATTAGAATATTGTATTTGACTAGATGATTAAATAATTGTCAAGGAAATTGGAATTAATTATTGCATCTTAAATTTTGCATCAACTATACTTATTGCATCAATTGTACTTATTGCATCATAATTTGATTAAGTTAATTATTACACACATAGGGCTCTGGCCCATATTTGAATTTTTTTCTCCCCCAGGTGCTCCTAGACAGGGATAATGAGATTGTCATTGTATCAATCTTGTGATATCTCATTGCCTACTGGATTTTTGGACTTATTGATTCTAGCATAAGTGCTTTTTCTCTTTAGTTATTTATTTCATTTGAGAGAATTGTAAGGGCATAAGCTCGAGATTTATTTACATTATGTGGGTTTGAGATATATACTTTATTTCCAAGTTTATTATTAGTTACTTGGTGTTGGTTTGGATATATTTATGGTGATGAAAATATTCTTGAACCACAATTATGGGCCTTTAGAATATTATTTATATTACGTTGTACTGATAATGGTATTAATTGATAGACAAGCCCTGTATTCGGCGTATCGTGCCTGGACAACCTTTACGTGATAAAATAGATGTTATTACAACAGCCTCCTCCTACCGAAGGCCAAACCTTGATCGCCATCCTCCTGTTGATGTCCTCCTCCTACCGGCGGCCTGAACTACTGATCGGCTAAACCTCCTCTTGCCTGCTGATAACCCACGAACCTGAAACTGCCGATAACAACTTCTATTTTGATTTTATTCATCTGTTTGTTTAGCATAACAATTTTTTTTGTTATAACTGTTTGCTTGATTAATTGGTATCTCACCTCTATTTCATTCATTTGTTTATTTATCAGATCAAAACATTATGTGTGCCGACAACATTTTTATTACAAATTTAATAAATGTTGATAGAAGGAAAATATTTAGATGCTAGAAATTTATCATATCCATTTATTTTTTGGTGTTAATTTTTTGTGATGGATTGAAGTGTAGAATTTTTTGTGGTGGATTGAAGTGTAGAATTTATGTTTTTCCCCTATGCAGTTATGCTCATCATCATGATGAAATGAATTTTTTTATATTAAAAAAAGAACGGGCTCCCCACAAGGAAATCGATACCCGTTTTATATGGGGATGGGGATCCCCAAACCCGTTATAACAAGAAATGAGGCAGGGATGGGGAATGATACTTCTAATGTGGATGGGAATGGGGATGATTTCCTCATCCCCGAACCAACCCCGAACCGACCCGTTGCGATCCCTATTATGTATTTCATGTTTGCATGGGAAAGGCTATTATGGAGCAAGCAATATGCGAGGAGAATTCAATGGGATTAAAAGTTTGATTTTAAGTGAGAATGAATGTGATTATTATGTTCATTATGTTTCTCACCAACTTCAATTAACCCTTATTACTGTTTAATAAAATCATAAAAAAATTGCAACATTTTTTGAAATTGTCGCATAACTCACAAATGTTGTTAGAGCCTCATGAAGACGAAGAGACATTCTCCGTGAGAAATAATTTGAGAAGATTACAATAAGAATATGCGATGGAAATAGTTTGACAGGACAGGGATTGACTCAATAATTAGCAATGAAGCAAGCAGGTTTGCTATAAAGATGCGTCAATTGAAGAAGCGTCGCACATATCCATTGGTCTATTTGCTTGTGAAGTTGGCACTACTCCTACCTGTCCCAACCGCGATGGTAGAGAGAGTATTTTCTGCGATGAAAATCATTAAAACTCCGTTGCAGAATAAAATGGGAGATAAGATGATGAATGACTGTTTGGTGGCATACATTCAGATGAAAATAGTGTCCGACGTTGACAATGAAGATATCATTCAATGTTTCCAAAAAATGAAGGCACGAAGAGTTTATTGTAGAAATTTGATGTTATTTTATCTTTGTAATGCAGTTGTGCAAGACAATTTGACGATTTATATATGGTAATTTTGATTGTATATTTTTTTTTCAAATGTGTTTCACCCACACCGCGATAAATTCTTGGGCCCGCCACTACTTCACCCTAATACTAATAGAATAATTAAGCTACCATGATGAAGGACAAAAAAATTTCTTGAATGAGTAAAAATTTTTATTAATAAATCAAACTTACAATAAGTTCTCTCACAATAATCTTCAATCCCCTAAAAATGATAAAAACTTGGCCCTCAAATTGAATACAATTGCCCCCCCGAAATTGTGTGTGAAATTGTAAGCCTAATGGTTCTTTTTTATAGGGAAATGGGTGAGGTGTTTGAGTTGGGGTGAAACTCTCTTTGATTGGCCGAACAGTGTTAGAACTGATCACTCCACCTCTTTTGTCTTTGGATCGAAATAAGTGACTCAATTTCCTCCACTCGAGGACTCTTATATTTTCTTCCTAAACATGCACGTTGATTTTCATCCAAGTTAGAGAGTAAAATTTCCCAACTTTTTTTACGATTTCACAACTATAAAATTATTTTTTTTCGAATGATCGTAAAAATCATTTTTTTTTTTGCTTTTTTCGAGTTGATTATCAATATGCACTAAATTCCATCATTACCTGCAAATTTTTCACTCACACAACTGTTTTCACAAATTAGCACAAGAAAATTCTAAAATTATCGAAGTGCCCATTTTTTACTTAAAATTGCCATTTTGAATATGAATTCAACTTTCTCGCATTTTTTTCCTTTTTAAACTAAATGATTCTTAGAACTTATTGAATAAAATAAAATGGTACTAACAAAGTATAAATTTGGATATGCAATATACAAAATAATGCACTGATCAGAAATATTATTTTCATTAACTTGAGTAGAACTCTCTTATTCAAGAACTATTTACGTTTCATGTATGAAAGTATTAGATGTATTTGAAGAAGAATAAAATGAGTCAAAACCTAATTCTTTATTTCCATTTTGTATCATAGACTTCTTAAATAACATCTTGTTCATTTTGCAGACCTATCCTCTACAGTAAGTTTAACTTTCATTGCATCAGACAAATCACTCTCGAGAGAAATAACTTCTTTCTTAAATTATTTTTCTTTAATTTCAAACATCTTACACTCTTTCTCATGTTTTCGATTCTTTTTAATGAGATCGGATTTTTTATTCAAAGAGAAGAGTTTTGATCATTCACAGGCATTAACTCAAGTTTGAGTTGAAAAACCAATTCATCTTTTTCTTTCAACAAATCACTCTCTTATTCAAAAACATTTATTTTGCTACTCATCTTGATGTTCGATTTCTTTAATTTCAATGATTCTTTGAACAATTTTTTATATCCATAATTGATTTCACTCATCTTCACATCATTACTTACTTCGTTTTCATTATGTGCAATTTCATAGCTAGACTCACTAAATACATGAGATGTGTCCGCAGCTATAGGTTAATGTGATAATGAATGCATATTATCCAAACCAACTCCCAAAGCATAAAAATATAAAATCTCCATGTAAACACACAATTAAGCAAAACAAACAATTACAAATAAGGATCAATTCGGGATGTTAAGTCCTAAAATGAGTAACCGTACTCTGATACCAATTGAGGATGTATATGTGTGTGTATATAAGATGCAAACCTAGCCGGGGTGAATAGGTTTCAAGGTAATTTTTCTCAATTTTAAATTTCAAGCATTAATTAGTAACCTAGATTTAAGTTATTTTCAATTTTAATAATTAGATTGAAATCAACTAATACAAAAAGAAGCATAAACAAACAATCACACCCAAAAAAAATCTCACAACACCAATTTATGAGGAAAAACACCAACATATGGGTAAAAAGCCTCCGTGTGTCCTAGTTTCTTATTAGATTTGAAAAGTTCCTTTCTATAACTCAAGAAGATAGCTATCTCCTGTGCACTCATAAAAAGTTACCTATGAACGTTGAGATTCTTCCCCTTACTAATAAAAATATGATCGAAACTCCATTGACTGAATATGAAAGTAGCATTCTTCATCCTTAGACCACACCATAATAATACTCTTTACTAGCTCAAACACCTCTTTTGAGATCGTGGAGTATAGATCATATGCATAGTTACTGTGGATTTAAAACTCTCAAATCATTTCACAAGTGTAAAAAAAAAAATTCTCAATTTGACTTTGAACACTTGATTTTTAAAATAAGAAATAAGGAGATGCTCTCAAATACAAAAATGTCCTTAGAGTAAGCCTAATTTGAAATGAGGAAATGTGTTATTCCTTTAAGGGAGTGAAGGTCTATTTATAGACACTTTCAAAAATCAGTGTCGTCGTGTGCACGGGTGTAAATAGGCATCGTGCACACAGGTTTTGGTAGGGAAAAATACGACCTAAAAATTCAAAGGGTCGTACGCATAGGAGTATATCAACATTGTGTGCACGATTTTAGGTAAGAAAATTATTGAGCCTTAAAACCATGCTCTGTGCGCACGGGGGTGATTCCACATCGTGCGAACGAATTGAGGTGGTAAAATAGTTTCAGAAAAAAATGCCTTTTAAATCCAAAACAAGGACCTTATCCCCGTTTTAAAAAGTATGCACATACTCTCAGGAAACTAAAAAATTATTCCATAAAATTTTTACTCATTTAAAAATCGTGAGTGTGTGTATAGTCAAATGATAAACAAATGAGGCATTCCACAAAAGGATACGGTCAGATAGATCAATAACAGAGCTCTATAATGTGGAGGAGCCGTGAGATCTTCAAATCTTAACATTTATTGGAATTAGAACAAGACTCTATCACACATAAACTGCAAAGCACACCAAGATTTTGGGCTCGATATAATGCATGGTTTAAATGCTTTGTCACGAAAGTAACACAACCAAACTATATATAAATTGATTACATTTTTAGTCGTGGTTTGTTAGGGTTAGAATTCATAAAGGTGACTAGGAAATCCTTATAAAAAAGACTCAAATAATTACAATGGATTCAGAAGCATTAAAACTCTCTTATTTGAAAGAACCAAAACACACCAAAATGGTAATAAATCCTTGTAAAAAATACTCAAATAATTACAATGGATTCGGAAAGCTTTAAGCCTCTCTTGTTTGGAAGAACTGAAACACGCCAAAATGGTAGGAAACCTTAAAAAAAATACTCAAATAATTACAATGGATTCGGAAAGCTTTAAGCCTCTCTTGTTTGGAAGAACCAAAACACATCGAAGTGGTATCCACCATACTTAATAATAAAAGGATTTTGGAGAAATATGTTAAATTATCCTTTCTAAAAAGATTATTTCAAAATAAATGGGAAATAGTTAGGAGAGGTACGCTAGCGGCACTTTTTAGCATTTTTTAAAAATATTTTCTGTAATTTTTAGAAATTTAAGTATCTTTTATGTCAAATGTTCTATTTTTTTCTCATTTTTCAGATTTTTACACATTTTAAAAATAATTTTTACGTATTTTTAATGTTTTTCTATAATTTTTGGAAAGCATATTTTCTATTAAATGTTGTAAACAAATATTTTTCCCAATTTCAGGTTTTTTTAAAAATTTCTTTTATTATTTTTTAAAATAAGATTATTTCAAAAAAAAATGGGAAATAATTAGGAGAGGTGCGCTAGCGACGAGTAAAAGCAAGGTTATTTATAACTCGGGAAATCCCGACTAGAACCACATGTGAAACTTTCCATGCTTCCCTCCATGTGGCTCGTCCATGATAACTTCCTCTAACACCATTAATTTTTTGGATGGAAAATGGGTAATGTATGTGGTGCATGAGGGCATTTTTGTCCAAACATAACTTTTTAAAATAATTCTGAATATTACAAAAAAAACTTTTAAAAATAGATAAAAACTAAAAAACATTTTTAAAATATAAAAATTACAAAAAATATATTTAAAAATATTAAATTATAAATAATATATTTAAAAATTCTTAAAATTAAAGAAAAAATTTAAAATTTGTAAATACTAAAAAATATTTTAAAAAATAATAAAAGAATTTTTTTAAAAAACCTGAAATTGGGAAAAATATTTGTTTACAACATTTGATAGAAAATATGCTTTCCAAAAATTATAGAAAAACATTAAAAATATGTAAAAAATATTTTAAATGTGTAAAAATCTGAAAAATGGGAAAAAAAATAGAACATTTGACATAAAAGATACTTAAATTTCTTATAATTACAGAAAATATTTTTAAAAATGCTAAAAAGTGTATAAAAATGGGAAAACTAAAAAAACTTATAAAAAAATCTGGAAATGACAATAAAAAAAAAATGAAAGTAATGATTCATGGAATGGATTTGGGTGTAACAAAGTGGGAATGACCATTTTGTAGGTTATAGATCAATCAATACTAAGAAGGTAAGTGTCACAAGGTATTATTTTTCTTAAAAAATCAGCCATCTGATGATGGTAAAGAATTTACATAAGATACACAAATGTGGAACACATAATTTACATGAATATCCATTCCCAATATTGATTGCTCACTCAACAATGAAATTCTCTGAAACGCCTACATGTGCACTCCATGACATGTGCTCAGAAACCCTCGAGGCGACTTTTAGCTTTTATAAACATTGTTGTTCAATTTATTTGATGATTTGGAATTGGATCCATCCTCGGCATGAATCCGAATTCACAAAAATAAAAAGAAAATTAGTCCAAAAATCGATCCATCCTCATAAAAAATGTTCCGTCCTGTTCAGTTTGAGATGTGTGTGAGCGTTGGTATGTGTGTGAGAGGGAGAGACAGGTTGTGTTAAATCCAAATATGCGCTCATGTGCCATGCTCATTTTTCATACAAAAAATTAATGGTCTTAGCGTGTTAGGAGTTACTTCAAACCATTTTACAAGTTAAAAGAGATTAAATTCAAATAAATAAAAGAAAATTATGCGGAATTGAAAATAAAAATAAAATTAAGGAGGACCAAGTGTAATTAACCCACAATATTTTTGTGAGTCCTATGTTAATTAGTATGGGTGTAAATGGATATTTGAAAATCCAATTCCCTCCGGTATCCGAGTCCAAATTTTGCGAATATTTATCCGAAAAAACGGATATGAATGCAGATAGTATGTATATTCGACACGGATAATTCGTATCCGATGCGGAGTATTCATATTTGTGGATATCCGTTTTTTGGGATATCCGTATCCGTATTGTATTTGATAATAATTTATCATTAATATTACGGGTATATAATTATTGTTTATATTATTTATCATATGTAATATAAAATATAAATATATAAAACAAAAATGATAATCGCTGCTTTTCACACATTAAAATAAATAAATAAATAATACTTTTTAAAAAATTAAAAGATAATGAATGGCTTGAAAAGAAAAAAAGGAAACAATAGAAAAGAACAAAAAGCTAACAAAACAAACTCGAGTAAAACATTTGACCTAAAAGTTCTCTTTCATTTTACCAATTTTTCCTTTCTCCCTCATTTTCAACACGCCTCTACCGGTCCCCCTCCCCCTCTCTCTCTCTCATCCCCCACCACACGCACCTACAACAATGCACACACACAAGTGCACACAACAACACACGCACACAGACGGACAATTAGGAAAAAAATGTTGATTCTAATTTCTAAATTGTTGATTACGAAATGGTAGATCAATTTGTTGTTTTTAAATTGTTGATTCTAAACAGTTAGCGCTTGATATTTTTTTTTTTACAGTAGTATTGATATTAAATATTAAAAGAGGCAAGTCAATTTCAATGGATAAATAATATAAATGGATACGAATATTATCCGAATTCGGGGAATCCGGGAGAATACGAATATGGATAGTTATTTTTACTTTTCGGATGAATTCGAATACGGATACAGATAGTGCATCCAGAAAGCGAATACGAATATAGATAGCATGATATCCGCTTTGTATTTGTCCGTTTATCACCCCTATTAATTAGCACTCAAAATTTATTAAAATTTAATTTGGTCAAAACAATTTATTGGGGGAATACCCTTTATTCAACACATTTACCTACTTTGATCTCAACTTATTCAATATTCAATCCAACTTATTCTATAAATCAATCCGACATTTTTTTCTTCCCTTATGTTTAGCAGTAAGAAATCTTTCGTACCTAATGGAATCTAAAATTATTATAAAATTCTTTATTTAATATTCAATTGTCGCACAACAATATTTACTGGGCCCACCCAATATTATATATCTATTATATATAAAAGTGTAGAGCATGTTTTCATTATAAGACAACATTCATTAGTTTAGAGTTGTACAACAAATATCGATTCATGAGGAGTGCTATAGGTATCGGCTGCATCAACCGGATAACCCAACCGGCTAATGTGGCCACATGAGTTGGCCAAAATATACATGCTGCTTTCTACACACACACAAAAAAAAGAGAAATTCTTTTACAATAAAAAATAATTTTAACAAAAGAAAATTAACGAAAAATATTTTTTAAGTAAAATACAATTTTTAAACTAGTTTTAACATAAAAAAAAAATATTTTTTATGACGACTCATGATTTTTATGTGTCAATCGCGACACTAGTTATTGTCCTTGACGCTGATCTACATTCATAAAACAATAATCAATCGTAACACGTCATATCAGCGTGTCGCAACCGACATATATGATTTGTTAGTGCTGCTGGTGCAGACCCACATCCATTAAATTGTATGAATCCACGCCAACGACAATAACTGATCGTTGATGTATATTTTAACCTATATTTTTTTACATATATTTATATATAACGTGTATATATAAATACATGCTAAAATCTATATGTTAAATACACGTATATTTAACGTGTATCCGCGCGGATCCGCGCCAGCGACAATAACCGATCGCTGATGTATATTTTATAAAAAATATATAATTTTAACGTATATGTTTTACATATATTTATATATAACGTGTATTTGACGTATAAATTTTAGCAAAAAAAATTAATATTTTTTAAAATCGATTTGTTAATACCGCTAGCGCGGACCCACATCCATTAAATGATGCGGATCCGCGCCAGCATCAATAAATGGTCGTTGATGTATATTTTAACGTATATTTTTTTACATATATTTATATATAGCGTGTATTTAACGTATAGATTTTAGCAAAAAAAATAATATTTTTTAAAATCGATTCGTTAGTGCCGCTGACGCGGACCTACATCTATTAAATGATGTGGATCCGCACCAGTGACAATAACCGATCGTTGATGTATATTTTAACGTATATTTTTTTACATATATTTATATATAGCGTGTATTTAACGTATAGATTTTAGCAAATACAATATTTTTTAAAATCGATTTGTTAGTGACGCTGGCGCGGACCACATCTATTAAATGATGCGAATTCGCGGCGACGACAATAACCGATTGCTGACTTAAGATATCAACGTTTTGATGTTTAAGAGACCAATTTTTTTTTCCAAACTTATATTTTAAAAAAATGTCTCAATTGTTAACAAATTGATATATAAAAATTATTTTTTACCCAAAACAAATCTGACCACAAAATAGTTATTAAAAAAATAGTTTCTAAAAAAGTAATTTTTACACTAAAAAATTCTTCTTAAAAAATAGTTTTAACAAAAAAAAGAGTTTATAATAAAAAAAATATTTTTAGAATATAGTTTTAAAAACAATTTTTGAGAAAGAGAAAAAGGTAAAACAATTGCCACATAACAATTCACAAAAGAAAATTCTCCTCATACCATCAAACTAGCCACCTCAGCCGGTTGGCTTAACCGGTTGCATTCACCTGGTCCCAAAAGCATTATTCATCGATTCATATATACTACTTCAAAACCAGTCAAACTCCAACTATGTCCAATGTATAGGTATTGCCATGTAGCTTTTATGAAGTCTTTATCATCATCAACATATCTACCCCAAACCTATTCTACTTGTCCTCCCACAATAAAGAAAAAAGGCAGCCGCCACCAGCCAGAGCAGCCGTTGTCATGTGGTTTGTGTCCATCGGTTTTATACATTTTTTTACTATTAAAATTAAATTACACAAACAGTGTGGTCAGTTCAATCATGGTAACACTCACGTGTCACTACTTTTCTTATAATTTATCACACTGTCTATATTTATTTTATTTTATCTATACAACTGTGCTAATAAGATTTTAGTCCACTAGATTCTCTAAAACCACAAAAGTGCTATTAACTGGAAATATTAATTTCTTTTAAAGCTATTTTAAATGTGTTAAAGTGAGACGATGTGAAATAATAAGAGTTTTTTTTCTATTTAAAAGGTGACAGCGTGACACTCCAACATGGAGGGCAAGGGAGTGCATTAAATTTCTAATGCAATTTGGGCAAATAGTGAAGTTTAAATTTAAAGATTCACTTTAAAACAAATTTTGGTGATCTTTTTACTTGACTAGTGTACATATTAAAAAGGTTTGTTATATACAGATCTTATTAAATATTTTTTTACTCATTTCAGTTTCACGATATTTTCCCTCAATATATAGGTCTTACTTTTAATTTGGGAAAGTTACATAAGTGGTTGAACTTTTTTTTCATTTTATTTTTAATTTTCAAATGATCATAACTTTTGCACTGTTCTAAAAAATCCGCCTAGGCACGCCTAGGCTTGAGGCTTGGGAGAAACCCCCCGCCTTAAGATTTTGACGCCTTATACTTGGTAAAACCCTTAAGGCGTACTTTTTCTCTAAAAACAACAATGCTTTAGTGAAACGATATCCACTTCTAAAGTTTTTTTTACAAACCGAACCATTATCTCATCCAAAATAATCAAATCGTATTTTTATTTGAAAATATTCAGACATATTTTTATAATATGTATAATTTTAGTATTTTAATAGCCTTGTTATGGTTAAAAAATATTAAAATATATTAAAAAGACCTAAACGCCTTTTCACGCCTTTTTACGCCAAGGCCCGCCTAGTCTTTTAAGGGTTGGCCTCCACGCCTCGATCACGCCTCGATCACGCCCCGCGTTTTTTAGAACCTTGAACTTTTGATTGACAAATTCGTTTTTCGTGAAATTACTATTTTTGAAATCTCCTAGTTGAGATCTATAAAAAAAGATCCATGAAGCATATAGAATTTCGAAGAAAAAAAATTATACAGACAGTAAACTTTACTATATGCACTAAAAATGAAATAATTTTATATTTATGACATTTTCACACAACGGTGACATTTTTTGTTTTAATATTACACGGACAGTCAAATTTACTAGTTAAATAAATGGATCAAATAATCTATAAACTCATATATATATATATTGAAAAAAAGACATATATTTTTAGTTTAATCCGTTTAGTTGTTCAAACACTCATTTATCCAATATTCACTTATTTTTAAAGATCCGCATCAACGGCACCTAATGCCACCCATACTCACCCCAAGCCGGAGATCCGGTGAATTCAAACCTCATTTATCCAATATTCTCTTATTTTAAAAAGTCCGCGCCAGTGGCAAGCCATGCCAGCTCTACCCACCACAAACCGAAAAATGAAATAGTTTTATATCTATGACATTTTCACAAATTCTTCTGAAAATGTCATATTTTCTTGTGAACACAGTAAATTTTATTGTATACACCATAAATTGAAATAGTTTTATATCTCTGATATTTTCACAAACACTAATATTTACCAAGGTTCTAAAAAACGCGGGGGGTGATTGAGGCGTGGAGGCCAAGCCTTAAACCTTAGAAGCCTAGGCGGGCCTAGGCGTAAAAAGGCGTGAAAAGGCGTTTAGGCCTTCTTAATATATTTTAATATTTTTTAACCATGACAAGGCTATTAAAATACAAAAATTGCACATATCATAAAAATATGTCTGAATATATGCAAATTAAAATACTATCTGATTATTTTGGATAAGATAATGGTCCGGTTTGTAAACAAATTCTTTAAAAGGCGACAACGTTTCACTAAGGCATTGTTATTTTTAGAAAAAAGTGCGTCGTAAGGGTTTTACCAAGAATAATGCGTGAAAAGCGTAAGGCGAGGCGTTTCTCATAACCCTTAAGCCTAGGCGTGCCTAGCCGGACCCTAGGCGGGTTTTTTAGAACAGTGATATTTACTGTGTTGAAATAGTTTTATATATGTACCATTTTCACAAATAATAACATTTATTATGTTGATATTACACAGACAATAAAATTTACCGTGTCAATAAATTAACTAATTAATTAATATATATATATATAAGACATATTTTTAGTTTAACCCATTTAGTTCATCAAACACTCATTTATTCAGTATTCTCTTATTTTTGTAGGTCCGCGCCAGCGGCACCCAATGCCACCCCTACTCACCCCAAACTAGAGCGTCGGTGGATCCAAACCCCATTTATTCAATATTCTCTTATTTTAAAGGTCCGCGCCAGCGACAACCCATGTCAGCTCTACCCACCACAAATTGCAAAATGAAATAGTTTTATATCTGTGACATTTTCATAAATTCTTGTGAATACATTCAACATTACTGTATGCACTAGAAAATGAAAAAAATTTATATCTGTGATATTTTTACAAATAGTAATATTTACTGTGTTGAAATAGTTTTATATCTGTGTCATTTTCACAAACATTAACATTTATTGTGTTGATATTACACTGACAATAAAATTTACTATCCTGGTCAATTAATGTGTGTGTGTGTCTCTCTCTCTCTCTCTCTCTCTATCTATCTATATATATATATATATATATATATATATATATATATATATATATATATATATATATATATTGTAAAAAATGCACTTATTTTTAGTTTAATCCATTTAATTGCTCAAATACTCATTTATCCAATATTCTCTTATTTTTGAAGATCCGTGCCAGCGGCACCCCATGCCATCCCTACTCACCCCAAACCGGAGCTCCGGTGGATCAAAGCACCATTTATCCAATGTTGTTTTATTTTTAAAGGTCCGCGCCAGTGGCACCCATGTCATCCCTACCCACTCCAAACTGGAGCTTTGATTAAGGTCGTTGGAGCTCCGACAATGGGGGTGGGTGGTGGCGGGAATTGGGTGCCGTTAGCGCGAACCTTTAAAAATAAGAGAATATCGGAAAAAAGTGGTTTGGATCCACTAGAGCTCCTGTTTAGAGTGAGTAGGGGTCGCATGGGGTGCCGCAGGTGCGGATCTTAAAAAATAAGAGGATATTGGATAAATGAGTGTTTGAGCGACTAAATGAGTTAACCTAGAAATAGGTGTCCTTTTTATAATATATATATATACTAGCGGATACCCGTGTCTGAAGGCACGGCAAAAATTTTCAAAATACATATATGCGAAACAAAGAAAATTTCGAAAATACGTAATCAAAAAAAGGGAAAATATCATTTCCCAATGGTGTTTTAATTCTAATGGTATGCAATGTTCTTGAATACAGGTCGATTAGGTTTCGTTTTACATCTAAACCAGAACCGGAACCTATATCGTCCATTTTCAAAAATATAATTCCAAATGACAAATGTAAAAAGAAAATAAATAATTTAAGGGGCAGGGTTGTTCTTTCGTATCAATAATGATTTGCATTTTAAGAGTCAAACATAATAGATGAACAATCTTGCCAACAAACTTGCATCGTGCTTACTAATTTTAGCCCATAGGGTACTACTTAAAAAACTTTAAAGACGAATATCAAAACAGATTTCAAATACAATAAAGAATAATGCTTTACATGATCTCCTTTAAACTTCTGTAAGTTTTGTTTCAAGAAAGAAACTAAAAAAAATACGCTATATACATAAGGTCAAATAAGTGGAACTGCTTCCTACATGAGGATGAATACGCCCACAGAGCTCAGCTGCAAGTCTTCGAACATCTTGAAATTCGAAGTTACTAAATGCCCTGAATTAGATCAAAGGGGAATGAAATCAGATTTTCACTCTAAAAAAATAGATTCCCATTCGAACAATAGAAGCTTGGTGATAGTTTCGCATCTAGAACTACCTATTCATAAGAGGCAATTATCACCACAAAATTATTAGATTCAAATTTTTAGAATGCACATAACACCCTAGAATTATGAGAGAGATTAGAAGATAGCGGAAAAAAAGAGGCAGCACCTGATGTTAATCAGCTTTTTCGGTCGACCGCTGGTGGGCGCTCGGTCTATCACAATTTTAAAATATGCATAGGATGTGAAACAGATGGTGAGGAGAATGGGGACCGGTCGACTGGGTGTTCGAACCTTCTTCAATTTTCTTTTTCGGACCTGCTTATTAATACCCGTAATTGAAGGCACGACAAAAATTTCGAAGTAGAATGGGTGAAATAAAATTAAAAAGAATATACAACAGATGGGAGTAAAAAATATCCAGTAACATCTCATTCTTGGAAATACATTGAATATATCTAGCCTATAAAATAGCTTTCCAGTGAAGTGTATATTAACTGTAATGAAAAATAGAACTTATATATTTCAAATGAAATACTACAGATTTCTACATCATAACAAATTAATACCACATGCCAAATATAGAAGTAAAGATACAACATACAGATTCAATACCAAATGCCATATATTAAAGTACCTAGCAAGAAAGTAAAATACTGCATACCCCAAGAAACTACTTACAGATTTAATAGATATCAACAAAGCTTCAACTTGAAAAATATTCTAACTTATTTACAAATCAAAAGCCATGAATCATAGACCACAAAGATTAGATTTTGGAAACAAATGCACACTTTAACTCTGAATCATTAATGACATTCTATATAAATAAGCAAATAATTAGTTCCACCAGCAAGCAAACTAAAATATAATATAGACAAATACAAAAAAGGTTTAGAACAACTCTAGAGGGAAACAAATTTATCAACCTCTGTATCAGCAATTTCTTTGAGGGAAGCAACATACTTCTATGAAGCAACCTCTCTCGCCTTGATCAAGAGCATACATTTTTTGTAGGATCAAGTGTTCTTCTCTTCCTCGAAATAACAACATTTGCAATAACAGTTTCCCTCAGTCACTTCTTTGGGATTGTGTTACAGTCGTGTGATGGTAGCTAGAAGTTATAATCAGAGTACGTGGTTGCTGGAGGTCACTCAAATAAACAATTACACATGCTCCTATGAACTCCACATATCTGTACACGAAGTCTGCAATAATGAAAAAACACAGCATGAATGTCCATCAAGGAATATAATGCACACCCATCGCACTCAATTAGTATTGCAAACAAATATCAAACACCAATAATGAAAAAACACAGCATGAATGTCCCTATATCTTGATGTAAATATTGAGTTACTTTTTCCTTACAGGTTGATCCCTTCTCTAGTGTTAGAGATGCTCATGACGTTGGTGAAAATAGTGGAAAGATTGAATAGGGTAATACATGATCCCTGTCTACCCTATCTTCCTTGATTATCTCTAATCTGTAGAAACAAAAATTAACAAACACGTGGAGAAATACATAAAATGAATAGGTGGAAAACAGTTCAGTACAAAGAATCTTGCAAAAATGCTAAGACCAATATATAGCATCGTATCGATCCGATTCTCAACCATTTCTGCACAGAAGGTGATAAGTTAGAGCCTAAATAATAAATATTTTCAAAATTTAAAAACCAAGTTAGTTGCAAATATTATAATTCATGTAAACACATCCGTGTCAGATCAGTTCACCCATGGAAAACACGGCCGTGTCGAATCAGTCACCCATGTCCCTTCGTAGTGTAACACTGTTGCATTAGCAAAACACAATTTAATAAGATGTTGTCGATTAATGGGGCCATTAAACTCATCTCCAAGCATTGCTAAACCAAGGTTTGCTGCTGCGATTGCGCTGGTTGCCTGTGCTTGCCTCTGCTCCACGATTGCGCTGCGAGTGCACAATTGAACAATTGAAATAATAATTGAACAATTAGAGTTGAAAGTAACTACAATTCTAATTGAAAAATATTTATGTAACTTCATATATATTAGATCATAATAAAGATATATTTGCTATGCCAACAGACCCAAGCTTACAATTTTTGGAGATATTTGATTCACAATAGGTCCAAGCTCCAAATTTGTGAAATTTCATGGCTAATGCTACCCTCTTAAGAAAGTTTGCATAAACCTTTCCAGAATAAGGTTACTGCTTAGACAGACCCGAGGCACGCGTGAAACAGTAATGTTGTTTCTATTTGAAAACTGATTTGAAGGTTAAACATTACGAAGTAATTAAAAGTAATGTGAAGCCATTACTACTTAACATTCTTCTCTCCAAGAATATGCAGAAACAATCCCTCACTCACATATCCAAGTAATGTGAACTAAATGAGAGCTAATTGGCGTGGTTATGCTGATTCCGACTGTTCCCTCTATATATACCCAGCCCTTTTCAACAACAAAATGAAAACTACATAGGGAAGGAACCCAACAACTCTTAAAAAATAAACAGAATAGTGCTTGAAAACAAAATCTCATGTAAACACAATACACCATGAGAGTTGTATTTTAACCATGAATGCACTTGCTGAGAATCATACAAAATGAAAGAGATGAATTAAAATTGACAACAATACAACCATTTAAACATCTTAATCAGTGTGGCATTTCATCAAACATACGGTATTTAAAGTTATAACAAATCCATATTAGATACTTGAAAAACTAAATTAAAGTAGTAATCCAATCACTAAGATATAAATTAAAGTAGAACACAAAAACATCAAACTTGGGTAACATTACCAAAAAGACACCCAATGGATACCTGTAACATAAAAACATCCATAAAATGTCACATATTGATGTAATTCAAATACTATAAGTGGAACAATATTGGATACAAAAATGTTATTCATAAAAAAATGTACTATATAGACTACCATACAAACCTATAGATTCAATAAACAAATTGGATAAAAATAACCATGCAAACCTAGAGAATCAATAAACAATACAAAAATTAACAATCATCATAAAGAGGCCCTATTTGATCATCATAAAAAATTTACCTTTATTCATTACTAATTGAAACAAAAAACTCCATAGTAAAATTAAAACTCCTATTTTGAACCTCAAACAAACCCCCATTTTGAAAGCCATAATTACTTAACATGGAAAAGAAATGAAACTCAGTGAAGGAATACCTTAAAAACTTCATCCTTGTCCAAAACCAACTAACCAAACCTAGAAACTAAAACAAAATAAGGTGAATAGAGGTGAAATTAGATATAAGACACAAAATAGATATTTAATTTTGTTTGATCTTGCAAGAACCGGGGGGAGAAAGGGGAATACCTAAGATGTTGCAATAATCATTACCCATGAACTATGAACTTCGTACCCTGAAAGAAAATCTTAAAATTTGAAATAAAATGTACTTTGAACATTTCAAGCTAAATAAAAACAAAGCTCTAATATTTAAAATAACATATAAACCCAAAATAATCAGATATTGTAAACCCTAATGCATTCTCACTCAGATTCTGGATAGGGATGGAAAAAAGTTTCGATTGTGTTACCTGTGGGTTACTGTAGAACCATTGGTAGAATCAGAGGGATATTTCTCTTGAATTCGGCAATTTGCGTATCATGGAGAATATAAAAGGAAAATGAGAGAGAAAGTTCATTGGGAAAGTTAAAGAGGGGTCATGTGCATCGTAGAATGTGAAGTTGTTTAAATTAAAGTATGTTGAGCATTTCAGCGAGATAAGGTAATTCCATGCTTGGGCGGGAAAAATGAAATTCAAGGATTCATCCCAACCATTGGATTGAAAAGTGATGATGTGGAAAAATCCCAACCATTATTGTGCTTTTACATTTTTGCAAATTCAAAAACAATGCCATCTTATTATATGGATATATATAGGGAAATGATCAAGTGAGGTCCTATTTGAGGACCCTGAATGATGACCATTTTTTAAAATAATAAAAAAATATTTTTGGGCTATTTTTTTTTTATTTTTAAACATTTCAATAGAACCATAAAAAAATAATCAACTCAAAATGATTTTTTTTGCTATTTTAAAAAAATCGGTCAAACTTTGTCAGTTTTTAAGTTGTTAAAAACTGACAAAGTTTTACCGATTTTTTTAAAATCGTTAAAAAAATTCATTTTGAGTTGATTTTTTTTATATAACCCTACTGAAATATTTGAAAACTATATAAAAAAATTATCTCAAAAATATATTTTTTACTATTTTATCAAAATTGGTCTGTGTCAGCGGTATGCAAACAGAGGGCCTCATGAGATCCTCTCTCTCTCTCTCTCTCTCTCTCTCTCTCTCTATATATATATATATATATATATATATATATATATATATATATATATATATATATATATATATATATATATATATATATATATATATATTTACCAACACAGTAAATTTTACTGTCTGTGTAATATCAACACAATAAATGTTATTGTTTCTGAAAATGACACAAATGTAAAACTATTTCAACACATTAAATGTTATTGTTTGTGAAAATGTCACAGATATAAAATTAATCATTTTTCGGTTTGTGGTGGGTAGAGTTGACATGCGTTGCCACTGGCGCGGCCCTATAAAAATAAGAGAATATTGGATAAATGGGGTTTGGATCAACCGGATCTCCGATTTGGGGTGAGTAGGGGTGAAATTGAGTGTCACTTGTGCGAATCTTTAAAAATAAGAGAATATTGGATAAATGGGTGTTTGAGCGACTACACGGGTTATATTAAAAATGGTCTCTCTCTCTCTCTCTCTCTCTCTCTCTATCTATATATATATATATATATATATATATATATATATATATATATATATATATATATATATATGAGAGAGAGAGGCTGGATCGTATACGGACCTAGTTTACGGACCGGTACCGTCCAAGAATTATCTAGGGACCGTTTTGTCTTTTTAGGACCACCTTTTGGGACCGCGATGTCTTTTAACTTCTTCTAAGTTTTAGGGAATATCAATTTTTACCCCAAATTATTTCTAAGGTCTTTTAAGCTTATTTTAACGCTTAATTAATCTGGAAGTCTAAGTGTGGAAGTTTCAGGGCTACTGCTACTTCTCAAGCTTCTTCCGTCACTATCGTACTGGAGTTCTGAATAGAGAGAATTATCTATATAAATAATTTCTTCAGGGAGTCTAGAAATTGAAAGAGGTTTTGATGGAAAATATTCTAGTCTTAAATACCTTATACGGTATCGTGGATTTATCTGTCTAGTTTCTTTATATATTTGATTAACAATATCAATTATATCGTTATCTATAAATTCGTCTAAATTATTATCACCATAAGATGACAAAAATCTACGGTATGTTCTAGGGGCAGCTGTTTCTACGTTTTTAAGGAGAGGACGGATTCCTCCAGCTCTAATTAAAGTAGCCTTTGTTTCAGCTAACCCTTTTCGTCTAATAAATTTTAATACGTCTATACTATCTTCAAGTATCCTAGTTTATTCTTTATATTTTTTAGGTCTTGATAGTTCTTCTGCAAAATCTTCAGTTCTTAGTTTTTGTCTAAAGAGATCTCGGATCCCTGTTCTAATTATTTCTATTCTAGGTACTTCTCTTCCTAACCACTCAATGATCTGGTCTATGTATTTAAAAGTACCACCTGCATATACTAAAGCAGATTCTATAAGTTCTTTATCTTTAGGGTCTGTAAGAGTCCAGTCTTGAATTTCACTAGTTAAGTCTAAACTTGTTTGATTAACAAATTCTAAAAAGTCTTTAGTGATTTGTAAGCTCATACAAGATTCTTCTTAAAACAATAATATGTAAAATAGTTAAGGGTTTGGTTCGAGTTATACCTTCCTTCTGGTCTGCAATATCTTTATCTTCTTCCCTTTGTCTCTTCAGCCTTGCTACTATTCTTCTCCGGTCTCGGCCTCCTACAATTCTCTCTTTATGTGTCGCACCTCAATCCACTACTTTGGCGGTTGACCCGTTTCCTCCCTGTACGCCTTCACGCCTAACGCCCACCTGGCTAACGGCTCACGGCTAATCGGCACCTGACGGCGGTTCACCAGTATAACACCTTGTGTGCTACACCAGAGGTTCCACACAATAATCCTCTATGAACAGAAAGTTGGAGACAATTTGGAAAATAATAACAACTTAACATAAGAGATTTCTGGAAAAGAAAACACTTTTATTTTGCATAGTATAAGTAAATACAACTCTCCCCTCTCCCCTAACTATGAGATGTTTACTCACTCATATACATATTACTCTCTACAAGCATACTCTCTCTAAAAGTCTAACAATCTCTCACCCTCTAACTCCTTATGTCTAAAACACACATGGACGCTCCCTCTTATAGATCAAGGGCGCTACAAAATGACTGGTAACCGGTTACTAAAAGCAATCCAGTTCAAATTATTAAAGCAACATTATCTTCAGAATCTTATCAACTGGGTCTAAAGCTTTTATCGTCTTTTGATAATTTGGGGGGACCTCTTTCTTTATGAAAAGAAAGGCGTGCCAAGTCTTTGTCGTTTTGTAATAATGCAAGAGCATCAAACAAAGTCTTCGTCTTTTTCATCAGTCTGGTGGCCCATGTGGGGCAGGCATCCTTTTGCTTTATGGAAAGCATGGTCTAGGCAAACGATTCTTTCGTCTTTAATAATTCATCCACCACTGAGGGACCCTTCTTTGTCGTGTCTGTGTCTTCTTCTGCCTTATCCTGGTTTGGGAGGGTATTATTAAAAAATTCATCAATAAGGCCTACCGTTCTAAAGCTGGCTGGCAAAGCTATCTCTACCATTTCTTTGGATTCTTTCTTGAGCCTTCCATTGAATGGCTCATCAGCTTGGATTATCAGGTCTTCTTTGTGGTAGGCAGTGTACCACATGTCTTCTCTTGTCAATAACTCCATGATTTCAATTGTCTCCATGGCTTGAGCGATCTGGAGCTTGGACTTATCAATAATTAAATATTTAATCTCATCTTCAGATAGGATCTCAACATCTTCAAATGTATAATTAGAAAATATAACAAGTCTAAATCCTTCCACTCTCATTCCTCCGTAGGAACTTGGAGCAATTTGATAGATTCTAGCAAATAAAGGAAGGAAATCTTCTACCTTTTTAACGTACTCATGGACTATTTTTCCAAGAGCAACAGAGTCTTCTATAGTCTCAATTTGGATGAGTCCGAAGAACCCATAGTCTGCTAAGGTTATCTGGGCAATTTCTGCTTTCCTAGCAAGATAAATCTTTGGAACGTCTTTGAAGAAACCTTTCATTATTAAAGCATCTCCATTAGTCTCAGATAATAACATATTGAAATGCTCAATAATGCTATTAGATTCTTTCTTATAGTCTTCTGTTAATGGAAGATTATTATGACCAAATGGTATAGCAATCTTAGTCTTAAAAGTCTTTTTCAGATAACAAAAATTATCAGTGGGTCTAGTTTTGGAGGATTCTCCAAGAGTCTGAGCATAGGTTTGAGTCTGTGGTCTAGGTATAGTAGTACCACTGAGTTGGGTAACTGCAAGTCTTTGAGTCCTCATAAATCTGGCAATAGCTACCAAATTTTGTTTGAACTCGATCCACAGTCTATTCTTCACGTTCCACCATATGGCATCTATAAGGGTATTTTCGTCTTCTGAGAATTCTCGTCTAAACTTGATCAAGTCTGGGTATCTTTGATCGGGTCTATATTGGGGAAAATACATCTTCCCAATGAGTCTATTTTGAGAAATAATCTCTTGTCTAGATTTTCCAGGAAGAACTAAGATATCATCAAAGTTCTCTAGGATTGGTCTTTCTTAAGAGTCTTGAATATGAGTCGGTCTTTGCGTTACACCAGCATTTGGTCTTACGCGTCTAAGATAGTCTGCAACGTCTTCCCTGTTCAGTCTATTCGTTCCATAGGAAATCATGTCTTCTAGGTCTTCTGTTTGCAACATAAAATATGAAATTATATTAGTGTTAGCAAACATTGGCTGTCTTGATATAATGTCTGGAATGGTATTTTTACTTCCCTTAATATGTATAACAGAGAAGTCATAACCATTAAGCAATTATTGCCATCTAATTAGTCTATTAGTCCTTGATTTGGACAAGTCTAAATCTCTAAATTTTACTGCATAAGAAGAGTCGGTATAAACAGTAAAATGTTTAGGTCTAAGAAATAACATATATTTTCTATTGCCCTTACTATAGCTAAAACTTCTTTTTCATGGGCAGTGTATCTTGTTTCTGGGTCTGTAAAGGTTCCAGAACTATGTCTACAAAGTTTCTTCTTTTTTGTCTGATGATCAATGGCAAAGTATATTGCTCCCCATTATTTATCAGAGGCATTTGTTTCTACTATAAACTGGTCTTCTGCATTAGGCAGTTCAAGTAAAGGAATGTTCTTGACTGCATCTTTAATTTGTCTTATTACTTCAAAATCATCTTTAGTCCAATAAAAGGGATTGGTTTTATCGATTCCTTTTAATTTGGATGTTAAGCTTTGTCTTTTTGAAGCAAGGTCTTTAATAAAGTCTGCAGCACAATTAAGCAATCCTAAAAATGATTGTAATTGTTTTCTATCTTTGAGTTGGTCTGGAAACTCAAGAATCTTCTTAGTTATGTGTTCTGTCAAGGACAATTTTCCTTTATTAATATGCATTCCCACAAAGTCTATCTCAGTCTGAAATAATTGCATTTTCCTTTCGAAAATAACAATACCATGTTTATCTAATTCTAAAATAATCTTTTTAAGATGGTCTATATGCTCTATCTCAGTCTTACTTGCTACAAGAATATCATCTATGTAAAAAAGACAAAATTCTGAATAAGGTCTAAATATATTATCCATTCTTCTTTGGAAAACTTGAGGAGCATTCAAGTATCCAAATGGCATGACTAGCCATTTGTATTTTCCTTGGGGCACACTAAAGGCTGTCCAAGTAATACTGTCTGGATGCATCTTAATTTTCCAGAAGCCTGATTTGCAATCAAACTTACTGAATATAATTATGTCTTCAATTAAATTAATCAAATTATTCTTGTCTGGTATCTTATAAGAATCAAATTCACAATTCTTATTTAATTGTCTATAATCTATAACCATACGTCTTTTTCCTCTTTTACGTTCAGATTCATTTTGAACATAGAAGGCTAGGCTATTATGTCTACTTTTACTTTCTCTAATAATGCCTAACTTAAGCATTTCGTCTATGTCTTTCTTGAATTCTTCCATATCTTCTTGTGAGTGTCCTTTCTTATAGGTTCCACCATTAATAGTGGCTTCTGGGTTAATAGGGATGATCTCACAATAGGTTTGGTCTTTATCCCACTTAGCGATGGGATTTTCTCCTAAAGTAGGCTCTGCTAGTTTCCTAATCTTTTCCTTTTCTACTTCTACATCCATTTTCTTCTGTTTGGATATAGCTTGGACCTGTAATAAGGTCTGCTGGGCTTGATCTAAAATGTCTTGTTGTATAAGCACTATTTACTTATAACACTTTTGGTCTGGACACTTACACTCTTTTTGTAAGGGTTTAGTGATATCTAAGGCTTCTTGTTGGGTTGTAGGTCTAGGTCCACCATGCTCAGCTGAAGAACTCTGATGTTTAAGGGGTCTATAATTTGGTTTGACCTGCATAAGGTCAAAGGTAGTCTTATGATCAATTAGAGGGGCTTTAATATTAAATTCCTCTTGATCACTAATTAATATCTTATCATTATACTGAGTATAAGGATGATATTTACTAATAAAGTCTTGTCCTAAAATAATGTTTCCTGTGAAACTAGGACGATGGTCCATTATCCAAAACCGATGATTAACGGTTTTGTTGGTTTGATTTCCTAATTTAAAATAAATAGGAATAGTCTGGAAATATAAGGTAAATGGATCTCCATTAGCAACTTTACCATAAATTTCTTGAGTACTTTCTAAAAAATAGTCTTCAGGGAAGGCATTAGCCTTGCAAATACTCTGAGAGCACCCTGTATCTATAAAAGCTGAAAGTCTTTTAGGATAGTCTTTATGTTGAACAAATAATTCTACAAAACAAGCATGTGGTTTGGTAGAAATTCCTAAATTGTTCTTTTCTAAAATAGATATTCCTTTCTGAGGTTTATCTATAGTATCTAAGGGTATTTGGTGTTCTGAACTTTTATCAGAATGGTATTCTTCTAATTCATAGGAAATTCCTTTTCCTTTGAAGTCTTCATTTTCTTGCAATCTTTTGGCTATATTTTTATCAATGTCTTGATAATACGTTTTAATATCTAAGTCTATTTGAGAGTCATACTGCCTAGTATAAATTGATCTAAATCTAGTTCTCCAAGAGTCTTCATGGTAGTGTAATTGACAAACAATACAAACCATAAATAATTCTGTTTGTATAGTCTCAAAGCATTTTACGCATGTAAAGTCTTTTTTGTAACATTTCATTTCAAATGTGTAATAATGTCTTTCATCACAGTAGCATCTAGGTATATAGGTTAGTAACTCAGGATTACTAACTTTCCATATTTTCTTTAAGAATGGGCTTAATATACATTTATACCAAGCATCTTCACAGTCTATATATTCATCATCTAGATCGCCTTGATCAGCCTGCATCATATATAAGTCTAGGGTATCCTGAGAGTCTTTATACTCATCAGTATCACTATAGTCTTCAGAATCACTGTCTGTATATGCACTATAGATACTAGTATTGTCATCATCATCTTCTATGTCTGATATTTCTATAGCATATAGGATATCTAATTCTTCTTAATCTGCATAGTCTAATATTGTATTAATAATCTTAATACTTTCTTTATCTTTCTTATTAGGGCAGTCTTTAGCAAAGTGTCCTTCTTTGCCGCAAGTCCAACATTCTTTGGTGGCAGTCTTAGATTGAGCTATATCTTTTTCTTTCCTATAATTAGGAACCTTCTTATACTTACTCGTATTCTTCTTAAAGTATCTTCTTTGGTTAAATCTATTTTTCTTAGTTTTAGGATTCCTTTCTCTAAAGGTAGTAGATTATCTAAATTTATACTTCTTTGGAAATCCTAAAGGTCTAGTCTTAAACTTCCGATGTTTCCATTCTACTTTCTTTTTGAATTTCTTAGATTCACTTCCACATCCCCATTGGATTGGAGCGATGTCTCTTTCGTCTTTGATCGGAGGGATCTGCTTGAAAGTTTCTTCTATTAACTTTCCTTGAGTTATATCACGTCTTTTAGATATGATATAGTTTTTGGCGAAATTGATTCTTTCACCAAGGGAGTTATTCTTAACTCCAGCTACACCTGGCCAATTCCTATATTCATTAATTAGGATTTATCCTATGGCTGGTATCTTTCTAAAGTATTCATCTTTTAAGGTCTCTCCAAATTCTTTAATTTGGTAATATAGCTGCTCATAATTATTGCTATATTAATTTATCTTATCTAATTTGCAAATGCTAAGGAGGGCTAACTTAGTTTTTGCTAAGTCTTGTTCATTGATTTGAGCTAGATGTCCAGCTCCAATGAATTCTGAAGTGAACAATTGAATATATTCTTTAATTGATCTTTCTTCTAAGTTTTCCTTCATCTTCTCAACTTTAGCTAAGGAGTCTTCATCTGTAGCCTTTCTTAAACTATCTAAGTAGTCTTTTACAATACCTCGAATGGATTGCTCAGCGTATTATTTACATGAACTTGCATCCCATTGTTCATTAGATGCAAAACACATGTTCATCTGATTACGCCATTCGTCTAAGGCCTTCTTTCTATCTTGAACATTGTCTAGGTTAAGGTATATACCTAATGGATTTATGGCTTGGATTGCCATTGTCTTAACAGGAGTGAAACTCTTTTTTACTAGTTGGAAAGTCTTTTATATAATCAGGTTTAGTTTTTACTACAGTGCTTGAGTATATAGGAATATTTATTCCTATTGGTTTACTAAAAAGTCTAGGAGCATCTTCTAGCCTACTACTACTTCTTATATCTTGTTTACTAGGTTCTACTTGTGTAGCTGACATTAATCTTTGTTCTCCTTCTTCTATTAGTCTTAAGTTTCTAAGAAGTTCTTTTGTATTCTTAGATTTTTTTAATTTTAATATACGCTCTTGAGCTATCATATTAAATCTTTCTCTTTCTTGAAATCTAACAGAATGACTTTTCTTAAGGTTATCTTTAAATGTATTCATATCCAATTCTGAGGGCTCATGTCCAAAGTTTTGGATCCTAGCTTTTTCTTTAACTAAGTCTTTTTGTTCAAATGATCTTCTATGTCTAATTATCGGAGCTTGTCTAAGTAAACTAGTACTAGTCTTACTACTACATTCTCCTTCTGAAGGATCATTGATTATGGCTTCTCCCATATTTCTAAATCTAATTTCTTCGGTCTGGATATTCTTATTGACAATCTTAGGGGGACCAAACTGGATGGTAACATTTCCAGTGACGTCGTCTTGATTAATAAACAAGGGTTTATTTTGTATAGTCTTAGTTTCTTGAAATTCTGGCAATTGTCAGAGGGTCTTAGCTTTCTCTTTCATAGGTCCGGTATTCCTAATACTGTAAGTATGATTATAGTCTGAAATATTGGTTCTAACTAAGATTTCTTCATTAAGTCTACCGCTAGGAATTCCTTATTGCATTCCTTCATAAGGAAATTGGGAGAACTTCACATAGCTTTAAAATTCTATGTTTGTATTAGCGTCTGGGATAATATAGTCTTCGTAGCTACTAGCATATAAGATTAACTTAAAATGTTTGGCTGTGTCTACGGTTACTGTAAATGCCGGAATGACATTAAAGTATTCTATGTTGTCTAACATTTCTAATTGGGCTATCCCAATAAGGCTTTTCTCAAAATCTTTCCATCTTTTGTCTACTAAACAACATAATATGTTAATATTATTCTGAGGTTTATGTAATCCTTGGATTCTTTCTTGAAAGATTCCAAAGGTTAGTAATTGGAACTTCCTATCAGTTCCTCTGGATCTAAGCCATTCTGAGTCAAATACTTGAATCTCAGTATAGGATTTGTCTAACACATGATTTCTACAATGGTAGGTCATGTTATAATTAGGGGTCTTAGGAGTGACACCTTCTTTAAACAAGTCTATGTATCCAATGGCTGGAAGTTGTCCATTATGAATGGAATCTTCAACAATCTTCCAGTCATCTTCACCCCATTCTTTCCATTAGAGGGGATTGGTGAAATTTCTTTCTTTCCACCATGTCCTAACATTGGAGGATGAATCCTTAAGTCTTTGGAGCATATGATTACTCTGTCCAATATTTGGGATAGAGCTGGCTATCTTATTAGTCTTATCTAATCCATCATTTATGATTCGTCTACCTATGGTATTTCTTTCTCTAGTTTCTATAGGAGGGGCATCTTTAAACTTACAGGTGGTTACCTGTTTTTGTTCAAGTTTTTTTCAATTCTTTCTAAGAAGTCTGAATAATCTTTTTGTATTTTCATCTGATTAAGGATTTCTTCTTTAAAATTCTTATTATCTTTTCTAGTCTTTTCAGAAGTTTCTTCACTATGTCTAGCTAGAGAATTAACGATGGTTTTACCAACGTTAGTGATATAGTCTTTTACTTCATTATATTTTTCTAGTTGTTGCATAGTTCTAACTTCTATGGATTCTATAGTCTTTTCAATTTTATCTAACCTAGTTAGAATAAAAGGAGAGTCTATTTCTGCCTGAGAAGGTTTATTATATACGGCCTTAATTCCGCTTATAATTTCTTCATATTTTTCTTCTACTTTGGCCATGTCTAGTCTAAGTTCATTAATAATACTATCTATTTTAAATAGATTATGTCTTTCCATATTATTAAGGTAATTTGCTAAATTCTGTTGGAATTTAACAAAGTCTGTATAGAAGGTAGTTAATCCTTCTGTCTTAGCCTTTAAGTCTAAATGTAAGTCTTTAACAAAGCTACTGTTATAGTCTTGGGTAGCTGCTATGGATGTAGAAATTAAATTTAATATTTCTAATATAAGTCTAGTTGCCTTAGCCGCGTTGGCAATCTTATTTTCATTTATCTTATAATAAAATCTATCATCATTTATCTTTTCTAAAATTCTTTGATAAAATTCTGATAAGGTCTGAATGGAAAGGTTTCTTGGTACCTCATTCCAGTTTGATCTAACTATCTCCATTAGGAAGATAACTATCTAGTCTAGGGATAAGCTTGGCTTGTTCTTTAGTAAGTTTAATTAACTCACTGTCTTGATTTTTAATTAAAGTTTTAATTTCTAAAATGTCTTTGTTAAGGACTTCTATATGATTAGTCTTACTATTTATTTCTTGTAACACGTGTACTAAGTCTATTTGGATTTGATTATCTATGTCTAATCATCTTTTAGAGATATTTTTTTATCTCTGTTTCTAAGGTATGAGTGTCTTTTATTAATTGTCTTAATATAAGTAGTATACACTTATTTTGGTCTATTATGCTATTAATAGCACTAGCAGTAACTTGTCTACTGTCGGCGTGTTTAGCTGGGATATGTTCAATGTGTGAACAACCGTCTATGTGTGTGGTTAAACAACCTTTTGAGTCTAAGTCAGTTATGGATATAGGTTGGTAGTCTGGGTTGGTTCCAAAAATATCTTGGTAAATGCGAGGGATAAATCCCAAGGGCATTAAAGTCTTTTAGTCTAAAAGGAACGTCTTATGGCTCTGATACCAGAATTGAGGTTTGGTCGGAATTTGGTGAGTTTCTAAAATCTTTAAGGTCTTGATACCAATTTTAGGTCGAAATTATAAATCTTTTAATTATATAGTCTAAAACTAAGGTTTTAGTATAAGACAAGAGGGGGACCATTAGAGTAAATAACAAAAGTCTTTCGGACCACGAGGGGACCACTTTTCGGGATAAGGACAAAGTCCGCACGAGAAGTCCGCACCTGAGCCTATATATATATATGTATATGAGTTTATTGTATGTGTAATATTAACATAAAAAATACCATTATTTGTGAAAATGTCATAGATATAAATCTATTTAATTTTCTAATACATACAGTTGAGTTTACTGTCTGTGTAATTTTTTTCTTTGAAATTTTATATGCTTCATGGATCTTTATTGATAAATCTCGGCGAGGAGATTTCAAAAATTACAATTTTGCGAAAAACAGATTTATCAATCAAAAGTTATTATCATTTAAAAATTAAAAATAAAATGAAAAAAAAAGTTCAACCACGTATGTAACTACCCCAAGGAAGTTACGAATTGTTGGTTTTAAAAGGGTATAACTGTGAAAAAAAAGTCTCATAAAATTAAGAATATGACTTATATGTGGGGAAAAAATCGTGGGACTAGAATGAGTAAAAAATATTTAATAGAACCTATATGCGAAGCGCCTATATTAAAATAATAATAAACACTTGCAATGAATTGCACTATATAAGTAAAGTGTCTTATTGATGTTTTGTACCCAGAAAACTCATAAATCTCAATAATGAATGATTGAATAGAGTAATTTGAATTTCTATCGAGTAATTTCTCTATATAGTAAAACGGGTTTAAATTGAAGCCTTCATAATTTTTTTGTAATTATCAGTTTAACATTACTTTCGTTGAAATTGTCAATTTAAAGTTAATATAAGGCTTAATTACACTTCCCCCCTTCAACTTTATCCTATTTTTGCTTCGGTACCCTACTTTCATTTTCTCTGAACTTAGTAAAACGGTATAATTATTTCCTAACCTTAACAGTGCTAAGTTTTTGGTTGAAAAAGTAGTCACGTGCATGGCACATAAGCTTATTTTTTACAAACACAATATAAAAGTCCAATTTATATTTTCAAAAATTTTAAATTTGAAAAAACGTTTACAAATTCTGAATACTGTAGAAAAAAATTAAAAATCTATAAATTATTAAAAACAACTTATAAAAATTTCAAAAAACATAAAAAATTAGAATATACTAAAAAATATTTTTAAAATATAAAAATTAAAAATAATAATTAAATTACAAAAAAAAAATTGATGAGAATACATTTTAGAACTTTGACAATGATAGAAAAAAACATTTAGAGGTTTTGAAATTGTAGAAAAATATTTTAGAGGTTAAGAAAAAAACATTATAAATATCTGAAAAATACTAAAGACATTTTAATTATCTAGAAATTATAGAAAAAATATTTCAAAACATATCTGAGAAATACAAAAAATATTTTAAAAAGTAACATTCGAAAAATTGTGAAAAACATTTTATAAATTTAGATATTACTAATTTTTTAAGGGAAAATTAATGTTCAGTTCCTATGAGCGAAGTACTTTGTCCCTTAGTCCACATTATTTTGTTATGTTCCAAAATGTCCGTTATTCATTTTATGACATTTTTTTCTTAGAGCTTAGTATAAGAGAATAAATAGTGCTTATGAATCTTTTATATGGTGAAGAATCTTTTGTAATAGAATAAAAAGATTTGAACTAATCATTAACTAAAAAAATATCGTGGAACCCTTTTTCTGAATCTAAAAAAATATCCACCCCCACTAAAAGTTAATTTGGGATTTCGTACTCTCCTTTGTTTATCCGAGATAAAAAAAAGGGAGAGAAATTTTAAGATTAAAGGGTGGATAACAATATGGGGGTAGGTTTTAGCATATTGCATATTTCAAATTCTCATTTTATCCCTTGGGTGTCATGAGGTAGTGTTTAAGCATGTAGAACTTACAGACGCTTGTGATGCTGATTTAATTTTAAGTGTGGATCAGAAAGTTGTACTTTAGTATCGAGTCTCGCGATGATTGGGGATGGGTAGTTTTATGTGTAGGTATTTTCATATGTACCTTTATTTTTGGATCTTTTCCGTTTTTTGACTTTATCCTTGAATATCCAATGGGGAGATTTGTAAAGACTTGTTTTACACTCCCTAGGTTTTATTTGTATTGGGTTCATTTCAAAATGAACACATGTGTTGTAGAGTGTTTGTATCCAGTCTATCGATTTTTTAAATTGTACATAAAATTAATTCAAAGATATAAATAATGGTGATAAAAATTATCGATTTGGACAAATTCAGACATTCTGCGTTAGAGGATTGGTAAGGTTTCCAAAGTTTTTTAATTCCTTGTGGTTTATTTTATTGCTACGACGTGATATGACATGAATTTGAATAAAAAAGAGAGAATAAATTTCATTGTTTTTTTTTATAATTTTACAAGGATTTGATAAAAAGTAACCTTGTTCGAACGAGGTCACCCTCAACTGGAAGAAATTTTAAATGAGGACCATTTTTTTCTCAAAACAGTGGACCTCGGTCAAAGACAACTTCAAACGAGGTCACCTTTGATTGAAGTTGTTTTCAGACGAGGGCCATCGATTTAATAAAACAAACCCTCATAAGATAATGTTTCAAGAAATAACCCCTCATTTGAAAGCACTTGTTCGAACAGGGGATTCCCTGATTCGAACGAGGGCTTCAATCTTGAAAAATATATTTTGGTGCATCTTTTTCACTGAAAAGCTATGTTAACACTTTGAAATTCATCTATAAAGATATGAATACCTTTTTTTTTAAAAACCTTTATAGGTTTTGAGAGAGCCCTTTGAAAGAGTGAGATCATGTAAATCCCATGTATCAAAGTAGAATCTAAATTTACAACCCCCATAAATCTTCTAAATTCCCAAAAGATTCAAGAATAAAGATTTATGTGGGTGAGATAGCACGATGAATTAAGTGTGGATAGATCATCTATAACTGATATTTGTGGATTCTGAGCCTTGAAGGTTGTGCAACATTTTCCTCAAATTGAGCAATAATTGCTAGTGCAGGCAGAGATAAAAGAGAAGAGCGCAAGGGAGTGACTAATTAGGCATAATAGTCTTTATATATATATAAGTCGTGTAAGTGTACTCATTAGTTCTTATAAACATTCATTAATACTAGTGGACTTGTCATGGATTGGGGCAATAGTGGTATTTCCCAAGTGGGTTTTCACTTTATTTTATAACGTGTTTTTATGATTTCCTTTTAATTACTTCTATTGTTAATAATATCTTACATAAATTTTGGATTAAATAATTTTATGTAGTAAAATTAAAATTGGTTCAAATTAAAAATGATTTAATTTTCTTAACGTGGCAATTAATTAATTGAACTTCGACCCATAAGTTAAAACTTTGAGTACGGACCTAATTAAAGAAAGTGAAACCTAATTACTATGTTTTTATAAACTAATGGAAGAATGAATTAGTACTTATGATATTGCATGATTTTGAGGAATTTGAGTTATATAGTGGGATTACTATATGATATTGAAATTCGAAACTAAATATGATAATTGGGTACTAACACCGAATATATGTTAATGCTTATGAAATTGATGAAAAGTGAATATTGGTTAGATGATTGAATATGTTTGTGGTGACAATTATGTTCAACACAAATGAATAAGAAAAGGCAATCACCAAAAGTAAATAAAGAATGTAAAGAACGTCAATCACACAACACAATATTTACGTGGTTCAGCAAGAATGCCTACGTCCACGGTGGTGCTCTCAATATTATTTCTCTTTACTCTGGGGAGTGTTTTACAGGAAATACATGCGTGCCTTTTGACCCAGGCTTAGGGTTTGTTATATACAGGTTTATTTCCGGGGAGTGGGGGTGTTGGACTCTCCCACGCCAATCCATAATTCCTAGAATATCTCCTTACGAGATTTTAGGAATAGACTAAGTCGTAACTGACTATTTTGAGATGGTGGGCTCCCAGACTTTGGGCCGTTCTTATTGGGCTACTCGTCTTGGGCCAGAATAACAAATCGAGGTACCCAAAATTGCCCCTAAAGTTGTTGGGCCACAATTTGGGCTCAATAATTTTAAATGATTTGGCATAATGGTATTTTTATAAATTGTGCAACACTTTCCAAGATTGAAACGCTTATTCTGAACTGATTTAGGCGGCAGCCCACTTCGTTTCTCGTGCACTACGATTGGAAACATTTAAAAATCCTTCGGAGAAGTTTTTCCTTGTTATCGTTTCAAGTTTCTTCATACTTTCTAACCTTCTCCAAGCTCCCGCTGTTGCTCTTCTCATTCTCAAGTCTTCGTCTTTCAACTTCACTGTTCTTCATCGTCTTTGCTTATGACTTTGCATCGTCCCAAGCTAAGTTTTCACTTCGTAAGTCCCTCTTTCTCTTCTCTTTGCTTTTTCTGTTGACATTTCTTCGCATTTGTAGTTAGGGTTGGTAAATGGCGAAAATAGACAATAGATCGATAACTGAATTTAGGAAGTATTATAACATACCAAATTGGGTAGACATTGAGTGTGCCCCTGTCCCTAAAAATGTTAGAGAAATAGAGGACGCTCACTGGATTCACGTCTCTTACTGTCCCAAGGGGGTCTTACTTTCCCTCCAAGCAATTTATTTATGCACTTCTTTGGTTATTTCAATATTGTCCCTGCACAGTATTCGCCAAACGCCTGAAAGATTGTTAATAGTGTCCATAGAGTAAATCAGCTTTATGGCACCAATATAGGTCTTGCTGAGATATGCTTTTGTTATTCTTTCTCGCGAACAAGTTCTGGTCTTCTTTACCTCAAGGCCAGGAGTCCTGATAGGGAATTGATAGTAAATCTACCTGATTCCCACAAGGATTACTGGCAAAAGGGTTTTTTTGCTAGAAATTGGCAATTTCCTCCCCATAATGAGGGGTCGAGGTCTGACAGGCTCATGGTCCCCTTTTATGGGTAGGATTTCATAGGTAGGCTTAATTTTTGCTCTGCTCTTTGATCTTCTTATTAATGTATAATTTCTCTGATATTCTTCTCTCTTTCTTTTTAGCGAGGACAAATAACTTGGAACCTGCTATCAGTGAGGTTCGAGCTGCTAAGTTGGTCAAGGCTTGGAATATCAGGGATATCTTGGCTGATGGTGAACATATTCGATCAGTGACTTTTCTCTTGGAGTACAAGAACGTTGGGTCCAACTTTATCGTGCGCCCTATAGACAGCGTTCCCGAGCTAGACATCACTGAAGAAGTCATTGTAGTTCCCATCCAATTGGATGAGGAAGAGATCAGCTCTGGCGAGGGTAGCAAAGGTGATAACGGGGGAGGTGATGAAGGTGGTTCTAGTGAAGAGATCACTAGTGGTGAAGGTTCTTCCAGCTCAGAAGAAGTTTCAGAAGCTCGAGAGTCTTCAAGTGAATCGAGCAGTTCCAACGAAGAGGATATAGATCCTCCCAGGAAAAATCTAATTCGGGATGAGGATGATTTGCTTCTTTCTCGGCGGTAAAAGAAGTAGAAGTCTGGCAGAGGGTAAGTTGTCACTAGTTCTCAGCCTGCTGTCAGCGAGCAAGAAAAGAAGAGGAGGGAAGAAGAGCAGTTGAGAGAGAGAAAAAAAGAAGAAGGAGGAGAAGAAGGCGAATGAGAGAAAGAAAATGGAGGAGAGGAGAAGAACTGAGAAGGAGAGGGAATAGGAGATAAGGAAAGAGGATATGAGTACGAAGGCAGGTCAAGCGCTGGTGCTTGTGTCTGCCTTGCCTAAGGGAGCCTTTGTCGCCATCTCTCCTCAGTTGGCTCCCGCATTGCTCGAGAGAGAAATTTTACCTACTTATCGTCAGAAGGCAATGGGAACCGACCAGTTAGCTCTGTTGGTGAGTCAAAGGCTAGCCCTAGTAAGTAAGTCTTCACTTTTCTATGCTTGCAATATTCTATTCAATGCTTCTCTTTCCTAATGTTTTATTTTTTTTATTATTCGTGAGTGACTTCGCCATCCTCTATCGCACCCGCGACGAGCTGGTAAAGAGGAATGCTGATCTGGAAAAGTAGAATGCTGAGCTGAAGGGGAAGGGGAAGAGTGTAGATCTAAAGGCCAATTTGAAAACTATCAATAATGCTCAACATTCTTCCGCTCTCGCCCTTATTGAGGCCAATCAGGTAAAGAAGGCAGTGGTCAAAGAGCTCAACGAGCTGTGACAGTCCTATGACTTGGTCTGCACGAGTAAGTTAGCTATGGTGGAGGAGAACTGGTAGAGAAGGTGAAGAAGGTAGAGGAGAGCTCATACAATATCGGGTGGGCTACTGCGTACGAGGATGCTGAGGTTCAGATAGGCTACATCAGTCGACTGAACTTCAACAAGGGCTGGAATAAGGCTCTTTTGGCTGCTGAAGTGGAAGTTGACTCTCCACTATTCGATGAGCATAAACTAAGACCAAAGCCTACTGTGGATGAGGCACCTGCCCCCATCATTGAAGGTGGTGTCTATGTTTTTCAGACTATTTCTGGTAGCACCCCTTCTGAGGGAGGTATTCTTGCTTCTCAAATCGTTCCTGCTAGTGCCCCTTTTGAGGGAGGTGTTCCTACTGCTGCAGACAAAGGAAAGCGACCAACGACCTCAGAGCCAACTGAGGTTGCTAGCTAGCCTTTCTGAAGACTTTTTTTTATATTCTTGCTTTGTACTGTTCTTTGGATTATCAATGTACTTGGAGACTTCTATTTTAATGAAATTAAATCCTTTCCCTTTCTGCCTGTTGATTCCTCTACTCTTTAATTCTTTTTATGGCTTGTAGTTGATTGATGTGGATGAATATATACCTTCTACCTCTCAATTAGGAAGGATCCTCGGTCCTAATGCGAGCACTCAAGTTCGCCAAGCCTTTGTAAGGATTTGCAAGTCTCTCATGTCGAGGAATAAGAGCTTCAAAGACCAGTCTGAGATCATCGCCAAACTAAAGGACAGACTTCAGGAGATGGAAGAGGTTGGTGCCTCAGTCCAAGAAGAAGTGAACATTCTGAGAGATAAACTCCTAGATACCTTCGAGATCAATCAGGTCGGAGAAGTTCTCTAGCAGGAGAATGAAACTCTGAGGAGGGAGGTGTCGTGACTCAGGGAGCATTCGCCAAGCGTTGCACCTCGAGTTTTGTGAGGTTCCTCTTCATCTCCTGGTCCGTGAGATGGCATAGGATCGAGCGACACCCCTTAAGTTTTGCGAGGTTCTACTTCATCGGTCGATCCACGAGCTCGTACAGATGCAAGGGGCCCAGCTAGGAAGACGGGTGAGCTTTGAGAAGATGTTTATCGAGTAGACGTGATTATTATTGGGCTTCAAAGAGATGTCACGCGGCTAAGGCATCTGTTCAAGAAAGGACCTCGACGAGTATGGGCTGATGGTTATGACCAGGGTTGGACAAATGCTCCGACGAGGTTGGAAGAGTTTGAAGAACTATCCTTTATTAGGGTATGGTTGAGTACCCTCAGGGAGCTGCAAGTCCCTAGGAACTCAGTGCTCTGGTATCGTCATGAGATCTCCCCTTCAACTCTGAGGCCTAATCCTTTTAGGAGGGACGACATGTGGGTCCCTATAGATGCTATCCCTAGGCAGCTGTTGGAGCAAGATGCGAATGAAGTTGAGTAAGAATTAGCTCCTCATCCGGACGACGGCTGAAGATCGCAAGTGGATGATTATCTTACTCAGAGGCCTAATCTTCATTAAGATTTCAATGTAACTCTTTGTAAATGTAACGAAGTAATAAAATATTTATGTTTTGGGCGTTTTGCCGACTAAACATGTGTTGTGTATTTCACTTCATTAATTTTTCGTTTGATTTTCTTGGGCTCTCCGTAGCCGACTAGATTTGATGTGGGTAGAGTTATTTTATTGTGTGAGTATACTCCTAGTCCAGTATGCTTATGAGATACCATTCTGCCCCACTTTACCTTTTAGGTCATGTCGTCCCATAGGCCTAAGTATGGCAATAGCGACACACCTGGTGTTGGATGTTCTATCCGATCAGGTTTTCTGAGCCAAACATTATTTGGTGACCAATTCGATTTGGCCAAACTCCCTAAGGGTCCCCTGTAGGGCTTCATGTATTGCCAGGGGCAATGCTAAGAGGTTGTTCGTGTTTCATAACAAAAACCTGAGGAGGGTGGCTCCCTGCTTTTATATATCGAGCAATGTGCCTGTCGCTTGGAAAAGGTGTGCAAGTTATAAAGTACACAAAACAAAATTAACACTTCATAAAATGCCACTGTCGAACAATCTTTTATTAATAGTAATGAAAAATGAATTGCCAATTCCAATAATGTGATTAATGAAAAAACTAAAAATAGAATTTTTTCAGGTTGGTTGCGTTTCAAGCTCGGGGTATCTCTCTGCCCTCCAGCATTTCTAAGTGATAGGATCCTTGTAAGTCGTCCCTTGTCACCTTGAATGGTCCCTCCCAGTTTGGACCTAGCTTGCCATCGGATGGTTTTACTGCGCTGCCAAGGACTTTCCTTAGGGCGTAGTCTCCAACCTGGAATGCCCTTGGATTAACCTTCTTGTTATAGTGCCTTACGAGCTGTTGTTGATAGATCGCTAGTCTCACTAGGGCTAGCTCTCTACATTCGTCGGCTAGGTCAAGTTCAGCGAGTAATGCTGCATCATTCTGGCCCTGGTCGACCAGAGTGGTCTTTATGGTTGGGAGGCCAGCTTCTAAAGGGATGATTGCTTTCATTCCATATATTAGTGCGAATGGGGTTTCACTAGTTGCTCGCCGTGGGGTTGTGTGGTAGGCCCACAAGATATATGACAACTCGCTCACCCATGCATTGTTGGCTCGCTCTAGTCGTTTCTTCAATCCATCGATCACTATTTTGTTGGAAGCTTCAACTTGGCCGTTGCTCTGGGGGTAGGCTACCGAGCTAAAATGGTGCCTGATCCCGTGGTCCTTGTAAAAATTCTAAAAAAGGCCGCTCTCGAACTGCATTCCGTTGTCAATGATGATGGTTTTGAGGATTCCAAAGCGGGTAATTATGTTCTTCCATATGAATCTCATCATATTTGCATCTCTGATGTTTGTCAGCGGCTTCGCCTCAATCCATTTGGTGAAATAGTCTATCGCGACCAACAGATACTTGCGATTGTCGGTAGAAGTAGGAAGAGGGCCCATGATGTCCATTCCCTATTGGGAGAAAGGCCAAGGGCTGGTAAGTGATCTTAGGTCTCTGGCAGGTTGGTGGACCATAGGAGCATGTAGCTGATATTTTTAGCACTTGTGAGTATATACTCTAGAATATCTCTGCATGTATGGCCACCAGTAGCCTTCCTTCATTGCTCGAAAAGCTAGCGATCTCCCTCTAATATGGCTCCCGTAGATTCCTTTGTGGAGCTCGCACAGCACTTGCTCGACGTCCTTTGGGTGAACATATTGGAGGTAAGGGTCGGTGAATGATCTGTTTTGCAGCTTGCCCTCAGGAGATAAGTAAAAGCGAGCAACTTTGACTCTTATATAATGAGCGGCATTCTTATCGTCTGGTAGTGCACTATCCTTCAAATAGTCCCTCAGGGGGTCCATCCAACTGGGTGCTAATTCAATCTGGAGAATATGGCCCATGTTTGGCAGTTTTTCGATCTGGATGATGCTCGGCTGGGCGAGGAAGTCTATAGGGATTGTTCTCTTTAAGTTGGAGTCAATTGCTGAACTTAAGGCTGCTAGGGCGTCGACATGACTATTTTGTCCTATGGGAAACTGTTGGACGCTGACTTCCTCAAAGTTGGACATTAACTTTTTTGCTAAGGCGAGGTAGGCTGCCATTCTTTCATCCCTCGCATTGAAGTCCCCACTTATCTGATTGGAGACTAATTGTGAGTTGCCGAACACCTGTAGCTGTTTTGTTCACAACGCCTGCACCTTCTGTAGGGCTACTATCAAAGCCTCATATTCCTCCTCATTATTGGAGGCTTTAAATCGAAGCCTGATTCCCTGCTCGAGGATTGTATCTTCTGGGGTAACAAGCACAATTCCTACTCCTGCCCCCTTTGAGTTGGAGGCTCCATCAACGAACAGTCACCAAACTCCTGTTGAGTGATCTTCCCTCTGATCCATGGGTTGAAGTTGCTCACAAGGATACTCGCCTGTGAAATCCGTGATGAAGTCGGCGAGGACCTTCCCCTTGATTGCATTCCTTAGTTGAAATTGGATGTCAAATTATCTGAGCTCGACTGACCACTTGGATAGTCTGCCAGACAGACCCACTTTCCGCAGGACTGCTTTAAGGGGGTGTGATGTAAGGACGATGATAGTGTGAGCTTCGAAGTAGTGCTTTAGTTTCCTCGATGCTACCACTAGTGCAAAGGCGAGCTTTTCCAGTGGTAAGTACCACTGCTCGGCGTCCAATAAGGTCTTGCTCGCGTAGTAGACTGGGTGCTGGATTCCTATTTTTTCGCATACTAGTGCAGAGCTGACAGCGTGGCTGGAAACAGCAAGGTGTAGGTACATGGAATCGTTCTCTTGAGGTATCACGAGCAAAGGTGGTGTACTGAGATAAGCTTTGAGCTCTTTTAATTCTTTCGAGCAATCTTGATTCCACTCCACTGTTTTGCTCTTCTTCAATAGCTGGAAGAATGGCTGGCACTTTTTGGATGACTTCGAGATGAATCAATTCAGGCGGCGAGCATGCTCGTGAGTTTATGTACGTCTTTGATCGTGCGGGGAGGCTGTACCTTGCTGATCGCATCAATCTGGTCTACATTGGCTTCAATGCCTCTCTCGCTAACCAAGTACCCGAGAAATTTTCTTGACTGGACACCGAAAGAACATTTGCTCTCGTTGAGTTTCATTTGGTATTTTCTGAGGATTTCGAAGGTCCTTGATAAGTCTGAGAGGTGGTCTTCTTTGTGCCTGCTCTTGACGAGCATATCGTCAATATAGACTTCCATGGTATCTCCCATTTGTTCCTTAAACATCTTGATGACCAGCCGCTGGTAGGTTGCTCCTGCATTTTTTAGCCCAAAGGGCATAACTTTGTAACAATATAACCCAACGGTTGTGATGAATGTTGTCTTGTCTTAGTCTGGTGCATACAGAAGAATCTGGTGATACCCCGAGTATGCGTCCAGGAAACTCATCCTCTCATGAGTTGCTGTGGCGTCCACCAACTGGTCAATCTTTAGGAGGGGGAAACTATCCTTAGGGCTTGCCCTGTTAAGATCAGTGAAGTCGATACAAACTCTCAATTTTCCATTGTTCTTTGGAACTACTACTGGATTGGACAGTCATTTAGGGAATTAAACTTCCCATATGGATCCTGCATCCAGAAGCTTATCTACTTCCTTTTCTACAGCCTTGGCCTTCTCGAGAGCAGTTCACGTGCCTTCTGCACGGTAGGCCTAAAGGTGGGGTCGACGTGCAATCGATGACAAACCACACTGGGGTCAATTCCTGGCAGCTCGTACGGTTCCCATAAGAAAACGTCTAGATTGCTCCTCAATAGCACCGTCAATTGCTACTCAATAGCACCGTCAATTATTTCTTTTCTTTATCTTTGAGGGAGGTACCGATCAAGAAACTTTTATCTTTTTTGCTACCACCGGCTGCGACTTCTTCTAGGTTCTCAACGACCTGCTCAGAGGGGAGGAGCCTGGTCTCCTCCACTCTGGGTCTTCCATACTTTAGCTGCTATTTTGAAGGTATCAAACCTTCTTGTTCTTCAACCTTCTCTTTAGCCTTCTCAACCTTCTTTTCTGGTTTTAGGCGGATGGCTGCTATGAAGCACCTTCTTTCCATCGCTTGATCCCCGTGGATCTCCATTATTCCTCGCTCAGTCACGTACTTGAGTTTCAGATGGGAGGTTGAGGGGACTGCCTTCATTATATGTAACCATCCTCTGCCGAGGATACACTTCCTTCCCTTACTGGCAGTACGATATTTCCCAAAGGGATAGTTACTTTCCCAGTGAAGCCAACTAGAGGAACAATGGCTTCCTTCAAGTCGGAAACGCTCAACTTTAATTTTCTGAATAGGTCGAGATACATTACCTCGGATGAGATTCCCTGGTCGACGAGTAACTTATCGACGTCATAGTTGGATATCCTGAGGGTAATGATCAAGGCGTCATGATGTGGGGTTCTTACTTCCACTAGATCTTCATTCGTGAACACGATGTGCTTGCGGTAGTCGACGTCATCTGCTCACCGACGCTTTCCTGACTGTGTCTTCGTTGGATCTATCTGAAAAGCTTGCATTACTGCTGTAAGCTTTTTTACTTCCATTCTAGCTGAATTCCCTTGAATCTTCTTTAGATCAGATGCTCCATGAATCACTGCAAATTCATGGCCATCATCATCCTTGAGTACGTTGTTAGGCATTTTGTCTCCGTTGGCAGTGACTTTCTCTGCATTCTTTTCTACAAACTCGTTCAAGTGCCCGGTATGGGCCAACTCTTCAAGGTAAGACTTAAGAGCCTTGCAGTGCTCAGTCTTATGTCATCCTTCCTTGTGAAAAGCGTATCTTAGCACATTATTTCTTTTTGAGGGATCTCCTCCCATTTTTCTAGGCCACTAAATAAATGGCTCATCCTTGATCTTCGCTAGGATTTTGGAGATTGGTTCCTTGAAGATAGTGCTTACTGCCTGAAATGCTTTTGAAGCATCGCTCTTATTTCGATTCTTGGAGCCACCCTTGCCTCCATTCTTGACCCCTGTCTTCTGGTTTTCATCCTTGTCGTTGCCCTTGGCAGTGAGCTTAGCTCAATCATTTTCTCCTGCACTGAGGCGGGTCATATCTTCAACCTTGCTGTACTTCTCGCTGCGAGCCATTAGGACATCAATGGTTGTGGCCTCCTTCTTAGTGAGGGATTGGTGCAAAAGGAAAGAGCTGGGTAGGCCAATCTTGAAAGAGGCCACTACTACCTGCTCCGAGCAGTCCTCGACCTTATTGAACAACTCCCAATACCTTTTTGCGTAGTCCCGAAGGATTTCCTGAGGCGTTTTCTTCATTATTAGCAAGGCATCCATCCTCTTTGGATGGGAGTTGTTGGTAATAAAGTGAGCTGTGAAGAGCACTGCCATGGACTCAAAGATCCTGATGGATCTGTGAGGGAGTCTCTCGAACCACTTTTGGGCCACATCATGCAAACTCGAGGGAAAGATCCAACACATTAGTGCGTCCCTGTGGTTCCAGAGAGTCATGGCCTACCTGTACTACCTAACGTGATCGATAGGGTCAGTCTTTCCGTCATGGATCTTGAATCTCGGAATCGCAAACTTCTTGGGGGCTTCTTTTTCTTCTATCTCCCTTGAGAAAGGGGATTTTATCTGGGTCCTGAGAGATTACTGGGCTAGCTCTCTGGTCGATCTGGCACCCCGATGCGCTTGGTGCTGGTCCATTTCTCTTCTGACAAAATTTTGTATGTCATCATTTCCTCGAGTCGGGCTCCTGCAATGGCGAGTTGGTCGCTATTGCTCGAGCAAGTCATCATCTGACAAGCGTTCCTCGATCCTTTGGGATCCGCGTCTAGGGCTCCTTCCTTGGCTGCGAGACTTGCTCGTCTGAGGGCTAAGAGTGTGATATTGACGTCGCCTGGTGCTACGATGGAGCTCTTTTTCCATCCTTTCTAATATCCTTTTGAGGCGAGCATTTTCAGCTTCTTTCTTGCGAGTGGCCTCTCCTTGCTCCTAGAGCCTTGCCTCATAGGCATCGATCAAACTGGAGATTTTTGTAGACCTGGAAGGTCCCTGACTTTCCTCTGAGGCTTGCCGCTCTGGGCGAGCCCTTTGACCTGAACGTCGAACTTCAGATCTGATCCTGTGAGGGGTAGGTTGTTCTTGGATATTCCCTATTTGAAGGGCATTTATACTGTGACCAGACATTCCAAATTATTTGTTTGTGAGGGATTTCTAAAAGGAAGACAAACTATTCCCACAGATGGCAACAAGTGTGGTGACAATTATGTTCAACACAAATGAATAAGGAAAGGCAATCTCCAAAGTAAATAAAGAATGTAAAGAACGTCAATCACATGACATAATATTTATGTGGTTCAGCAAGAATGCCTACGTCCACGGTGGTGCTCTTAATATTATTTCTCTTTACTCCGGGGAGTGTTTTACGGGAAATACAATGCGTGACTTTTACACTAGGCTTAGGGTTTGTTATATACAGGTTTGTTTCCAGGGAGTGGGGGTGTTGGACTCCCCCACGCCAATCCACAATTCCTAGAATATCTCCTTCCGAGATTTTAGGAATAGATTACGTCGTAACTGACTGTTTTGAGATGGTGGGCTCCAAGACTTTGGGCCGTTCTTATTGGGCTACTCGTTTTGGGCCAGAATAACAAATCGAGGTACCCACAATGTTGTTAATAATTTTTAATTTTCATGATTAGATTAATATATGCTTTAAATTTATGAAATCTCCCATGAGGTGTAATAATGTAATTATGTAACTTGTTGGAATATGATGTTGGATTAATCATCCTAAATATGAAATTTATGGGGTATTGCAGAGGTCATCCGGGTAATTCAATAAAACACACATAGTCTAACTCCCAATTCATCTTAAGAATAACTTAGCTGAACTGAGACCTAAGGGGATATTATGGGGGAACGAAAAGTATACCTCAAGTAATAGTGAGATACATGGCTAAGGATCTTTAAGAGTATTTTGGGTAGGTATGTAGATGACCAACATGGGACCAACCTAGGCCTATTATAGTCCATATTGAGCTAATAGGATAGTACTTATCCAGTTGTAATCCTTAAAATCTATATAAATGGGAGGATCCCCCTACCCCCAAATATTTTGTAAGACGAGCTTAGAGACCAAAAAATTATCCTCACATAAATTCTCTCATCATTATAATGAAAACACTTTGATCTCCACCATGGACATTAACTGATTATGAACGGACTATATAAATCTTTCTCTCTCACATTTATTTTACATTCATATCGTGATTGTGGGAGGAGCTGATTTTTCCCCTACGTTGATGATTAGTTTATTACATAAAGCTCACAAGTCTCAACATATTACCATAATAAAAGGAATGGATAAAACACAAAGAAAAAGATAAATATCCTAGTACATAATTGAAATAAATTAAAATTCCATGAGATAAAAAAATCTATAACTGGATTAAAACCTATAATATGAATCGTCACAATAATGCAATCCAAGAAACATGGCTATAATGCAAATCCTCCATCCACCACAATGATATCCTAAAAATGTTAGTCAACGAAACGCTGTTCAAAACCCACTATAAGAAATCACATACTCAAACCAGTTAGAGATAAGAATAATATATATTAAACATAATGAGATCTTCAATATGCATATATATATATATATATAATATATATAATATCGAAATATTAGTATGACCTTAATCTTGGTGATAATTTCTTATATCTCACTTAGAGGAATCAACCACTGTGTTATCCTATACTATCTTGTTAATGATTGTAACTATACCCTTAAGAACGATCACTAAGAATTCTAAATACAATATCATACTCTTAAACCTAATTATGATAGATACCACATCTTGTATGTAAATCCCTAATCACATATCCATCAACTTGCTACTACAAATTTACACATATACTAAGGCTACTTAAATATACCCTTAACCTCACAATGTCACAACACCCAATTATTCCCTAATTCTTAACCAGAACTAGACTCCATGTGTAGGACGTAAAATCCAAATAGGGAATCCCTCGATGCACTTCTATCTAACCCAATTGGTCACAAAGGTCTAGTGGGTATAGGACCACAAATAAGATCACATAAGCACATACGTCCATCATATAAATCATTCCTCTTTAATAGACTTATTCGACATGAAAAATAAGAAGTGTTTCTAATTTTTCAACTTTTGGGGTGTTTGATAGCATTTTGATTTTTTTTCCCAATTTACACTAAGGTACTGCTAACGAATGCACATTTGATGATAAGCCATGTCTAGATTTTTCTTAAAATGCCATAATGTCGTAAAATTTTATTTAATATGCAATATTTCCTATGGAAAATATGAAATATTCCATATTTTACAACTTTTGGTGTGTTAGATTGCATAAATTTGCAATGAGAAAATATTTCGTCCGCCTAAAATGTACAACTTCTTAAAGCTGCAAATTTACGTTTCTAACTTTTATTTTCTTGTCTATACCTAAAGAAAAATTATGTCATGATAAATTTTCATTAGTTTAATCAGGATAAACCCATTTGTTTTCAGCTTTTACACAACTAAAATCAAACACATAAATGAGCAAAAAATAGCATGTCAACATTTTCCTTGGAACAATTAATTTAAAAGAAATACATTTCCCACATTTTTTTTCTATTAAAAATACAAAGAGTATTTGCAAATCCCAATTTCATAACTTAAAATTAGAATTTGAATATTTTCATTCACATTAGTGAGGATAATTATGCAAATGGGTAACGAACATTATCATTTTTTCGTTTTGGCCCATGTACCTTTATTTGTTGTTGTGTAGGCACTCTATTTTAATTTTATTTTAATCATTAACTTTTTCATAAAAATTATTAACGCGATGTTGAATAACAAATTTAGGTCATATTCATCCTTACAAACCTCTTTGTTCTTTAGGAAACCCATAACAACAAAGAATTCGTTATAAATTTAGATGGAAAAATTAACGCAAAAACAAAAAGAAAGTATAATGGCTAAAACGTTAGAAAAATTCAGGGACCAAACTAAAATAAAAAATGTTAGAAGTCGTTACCTACTTACCTAAATAACCAAAAAATATAAAATTTTAAATTATTTTTCTTTTTCCTTGGTATAAAGATGAAATGAATTTTTTTTATAATTTTTCATGACATTAAACTAAGGTCCCAATGACAGCCTAATAAAATTCCCTTTTTTCGCTTGAATGTAGTCTTATATATGATGCAAAAACATACATTAATGGTCGAAAATAGAACCTTATTGCCCTGTAAGTTTGTAACACCCCCATGCAAGTGTATTCTTGTTTGTTTGTTTTTCTGTTTTTCTGTTATACACACTTATAAATATGGGTCCTGATATCTTCACCCAAAAAACATATCCAAAACATCGCATAAAAATTAAATACACACTTTACTAATAACATCCATAAGTATTCAATCTTTTTATTCTTTCAAAACGTCTAAAATACCCCAAAATAAAAAAAAAATTACACATAAACAAACACCACAATTTACAAGATCTCAAAACTCTCTAACTCCCACCAAAACCTACCCTCTCATGGTTTAACCTAGCTATATCACCTTTTTCATTTGTCCCCAAAGCTCCATTTTTATGGGTCCTTTGTGTTGTTGTGGTGGTGGTGTGTTGTTTGCATACAGAAATCAAGAGTAAAAGAAGCTACATTGCAATGGTTAAAGTAAAGAAAGTTGATATTGAAGCTTCCCAAACTCAGAACATCCAATGCTCTCTTGATGATTTTGAGGTATTAAAGCACCTTTACAAAGTATATAATGTCTAAAACTATATGTAAAATGAAGATATGATTAAAAAAATCAAGATTACTGGACTCACAACCCCGTGTCGCTGTAAGTGATGAGTAGTTTCGGTGGAATGTAACCATAACTCTTAAACAACGGTTGCTCTAGACCGTGTGTCACTGGTATGAAATATTAATTCCCGAACTAATGTAATCATAAGAACGTATTTCAAGATAACTCATAACCATGGTTAGCCCTTCACAGTTTCTTATAGTTGTAGGTAAGCTTGCATGGTTACTTGCAGCCGTGTGTTACATATGCACGGTCTCTTCCGATCGTGTAGAGTCCTTAACGGCTATATTGGGTCATGATTTCCATTTTGAAAGTAATTATTTAAGTTCTTTTAATTTAAGGGTTTAAAATGAAAACTAAATCAATTTAAAGTTCAAATTTATTAAAATGTGATATTTTTAAAAAGGTTACATATTTTTTTCATCTTTACAATAAAACATAACGACGTATACAAGCCGTCGTTATGAGTAACCGTGGATATATTTTTATTGATTTTTGTCATTATATTCTCAATTCATATTATACTGATTGTTGTATTATCATTTCAGTTAGACGACTCGATACTTGATGATTTATTTTGACAAGATATACACAACATTATTATACCGAGTGTATCTACTTAATGTGCTTTACCCGAGAAATTAAATATGCATTGACAATGCACGATTGAGGAAGCAAGGACATCAACCTTGGGCCAATGTTTGCTCAACTTGTTTTCATATTTCACCTTATCTACGGTAAAATAACATATCACGCAATTCAAATACACTAATTCAGGTTTTTAATGTATGACATAATTGGATGACACTAAATTTGATTGTATTCATTAGCAAGATACGGGAGTAGAAGAAGGATTGGATATTAATGCAATTACCCAAGACCATATAGTCAAATTCACCACTAACGATGCATGTTTAATTTTTTTATATTATACTGCACATGATTTTTCACGTATATGATTAATTTCAATTATCAATGCTATGCTTGTGAAGATTTTCGATGATCGTGACAAGATGATTAATTGGTGTAAAGAAATTAGTCGCAAACTTCATGATGTCGTGATTATTTTGAAATTCGACAAGGCCAATTTAGTCAGAATGGGAAGGTTCGTACTTGATTGTGAGCGCAACGAGCTTCATAGAAACATAAAAAGATGAGGGGGTGGACAAGAAGAGGAAGTGATGTTTTGAAACGAGAAAGTGCGATTGTCCCTTTCGATTGAAAGGCGTTCAGCATGATGATGGCCATTGAGGGGTGGAAGTTGATTGTGGGCTACACAATAATGAGGTATCCAAAACACTCGTTGGACACCTTAATGCTCCTCGGCTTTCATAAGATGAGTGAAACATTGCAAATGAGATGATTAACAATGGGGTGGGGATGAAGGAGCAATCCACAAATTGAAACAACGATCAAAATACAATTATTCATCCTTTAGAACAATTTATAACACAAAAAATAGAATGAAAAATATTGAGACGCAAGGGCGGACCACGATGCAATAGTTGATACATTTGCTAAAGGAGAAGAGTTATGTTCATTAGCATAGAAGGAATGAGCAAACGGATGTGGTGGAGGATTTATTTTTCACACATCCTACCTCTTGTTTATTGGTGAAATACTTCCCTACCGTATTGGTTATCGATTGCACTTACAAGACTAATCGATATAATATGCCATTATTTGAGATGATTGGAGTCACGACCAATCGGTATAATATGCCATTATTTGAGATGAATATAGTTACGTCCACCGAGCAATCGTTTTGTATTGCATTTGCTTTTTTGAAGAATGAATAAGAGGAGAATTTTGTTTGTAATTGCAATATTTTCAATCACTATACGAGCCAAAAGCTTTACCGCAAGTTGTTGTTTCTGATAAGCAACAATCTTGTCTAAATGTGGTGTCAAAGATGTTTCCACTTGCCCGTTTATTCCATGTTCAAAAAACATAGAAGGTGCATGTTTAAAACATAATATCAAATATTAGGATAAGAAGTTATTTGTGCAGGGTTGGATTGGGGTTATGGAGTTCGAGATGCCGATTTATGTTGAGAATGCATGGCCGAATTTTTATCAAAACTAGCATAACTACCCCAACATGATTTCTTACATACATACGAACTGGATGCCTCTATAGTTTCAGTTCCCACACGTGTGGACTAACTAGGCACCGTACTGTGGTAACCGCGCCACTAACAGAGCAGGAGGTGCCCATGCCCAATTAAAAAAACACCTAATAAATTGAATCGATTTGTTTACGACCGTTTAGAAGGGGGTGGATTCATTGCTTGGCCACCAAGTAACTCAAATACAAATGGAGTTTCAAAAATCACTCTGATTAACAAAGCATAACCATAATGACTTGTTCTTGCGTGAGATCCATGGTAGGGCATCACACTATGCCTTAGACTTAAATGTTGTGAAGATCGATTGCATGAGATCAGTTTTGAGATAATCCACTGCTAACACCCAATATACAAATTTATGATGCTCACACAAACTTTGTACGATCTGCGAACTACCATGTGTTCACGAGTTGGCCCAATGGGAGAATCTAGGGCAAGAAATTCTTTAGTGGGCGTTAGACGATCATTGGAAGAAACTTGCAATTGTCCTAGATATCCCTCAATACCATGAGCTTGAATATACTCCAGATATTATTTATTTAAGAAATGGTGGACTGAGGTAGTTTAATCCGTCAGAAAGATGATGCTAAGCAAGTTATTAGAAATTGTCCAACCCTCTTGCACGCCGTTGATCGAGCCCGTGCAAATTGGTCAAAAGGGTAGTCCTCCTAAAGGGAAAAAATCGGTTGATAAATCTATCGAAAGAACCCCTTGTGCTTAGGACAAAGATGTACTGTCTACAACGGATTTAAAAAAAACTTTACAAACAAGACCCCATTAACGGGCGTGAAACTAGAGACATGGTCTAAGTAGAAGAAGATTTATATCAAGCACGTTCCTGGCTTCCACCAACCATTTGTGGAAGACATATATTATGTCAAATCGAATGGGAACCGTGAATATATGGTCGTTTCCAAAGGATATGGTGTTAGGAATGGATTAAAATATTCTCATGCCATCCGTAGTGTACTATTGTCCGAGCTACGTAAGGATAAGCCTTTCCGGGCTAGTATTATGAACTCATATGATATTGAGGATTCGGAGAGGAGATTGGACTACTTCCGACACTCATGCACCAGCGAACATTGTCTTATCATGCCAGAGTTTGGCTATCTTACAGCTAAACATTTAAGTTTATGGTTGTAATGATATCCAAATTACAATGCTTGACTTTTGTTCCATTCGACGTTGGGCCAAAATCTCCGGTAGAAGAGAATCGCATCTTCTTTATCCTCAACATCTCTAATACTCATTGGGTGAATTTAAAATGCCCACGATTTTGTCCTCTAACACCATTTTCCTCTCACTGGAGATCGAGGGCCACTCAAGATGTCGTACAGTGGGCTTCTATGTTCAAGTCTCAATTACAAACTTTTCAGAATATATGTCCAAAAGACATTGCGACGAAATATGAACCATGCTTGCTATCGTCGAATGAAAATGAGGACTTGATTGTGGCTTACATTTAAGTTTTTATAATATTTTGTCGAATTATGTAATTTAGTGATAACATTGATTGTAACTTTTTTTTACAAATATGTAAATTGGTTATAGAAGTTTATCTTATCAATTTGGTTATAGTAAATTGGTTATATTGATGCCAAAACTTATCCATCTACATAGATCAATTAAAAATGTATAATTGTCCCCTTATGTGTCAATGGTCATAGTCATCAAACATTTGGTCATCTCAAAGGAGAGTTGATCATCCAGTGAGCTGACTAACTTGAAGAATACAAGACATCATTATAGATAATAGTCATCACATAGAAGGCAACCAAGATCATTCTACCCGTTCTCAATACTCTCAACAACCACATTCATTATGTATGGGAGTAAATGCTTAAATGTATAATGGCATTCCAACCGTTAATCTATGGGTCACTATAAATACAACGTATTCCTTTTACAAAAGACAAGAGAGAAAAGTAATATGTCATTCTTCTAACAAGAATACCCAGTTTTCTGTAATCATCAACAACAATACAATGACAGTGGACATAGGCTTTTCTTATAGCTGAACCACTTAAAAATTCTCATGTCACATTTATTTTTCTCTCATTATTTTACTAGTTATTATAGAGTTGTCCTCATATAAATCATTATTAATTTTAGACATCAACAGATTGGCACCCTTTGTGGGAAAGTTTATCTCTCATCGTTCTTTACCAAACCCATTTCCTTAGTCTTCCAGAAAGATTGTATGAAATGAATGAAATCCTGGAGAGAAGTAATGCTATAGGAGGTAACGTTCCTCCTACCATGACTGAACTCAATGGAGTTCTGCTTAATCTTGCCAAAGGGCAAGAAGCGATGCAAGAAACTATGAGGAAATTGGCTCAATCCTTATAAGCAAGGCCTACTGTTCCATTCAGGCATACTACTGAACCGTCTTATAGAAGGGAAATGCCACCTCCTCCTCCAAGGAATAATTAAAATAGGTATTCTAGATCTTCACATGACTGATCCTATCACCCAGGAGCCAGTTCATCAATCAAATTTACAGATCAATATAATGGTCTCTCTCTTACTCCTGAAAGTCCAAGTATCCTGGAAAGGTTAAGTAAGACTTCAGATTTTAATTGCCTAGGTCCACGGGCAAATAGAGGTCATCATAAAGAACTATCTAAATTATGAGAACGTCAGGCCGACCACTATGAGAGATCAGTCAGGTCTAGAACCAATGCCCAAGGATCTGTGCGTGCCAAGCAAACTTTTCAGGAAGAGAGCTTAGCACATACGTATAAAAGAGATGGTCGAGTTGTTTCCCACAGACCCAAGGATGAAAATACTTAATGAAAAGGATCAATCCAACGACTAGAAGATTGGTTGGGGAGATGGATAAAGCAAAGAATCCATTGGAGCAAAATTTTGTCAAGGGGTCTCCTTTCATCCAGGAAATTATTGATTTTCCTACCCCATCTAAGTTTAAGATTCCAATGGTTGCCCCTAAATATGATGGCAAAACTAACCCAATTTTGCACATTGAGCAATATCAACAATCGCTAATATATATTTTATTCCTAATGAAATGAGATGTAGAGATTTTTTTTAGCACTATCACTGGTTCAACCCAAATATGGTACAACAACTTGCCCCGAGGACAAATATCCAGTTTTAATCAAGTTATCAAGATGTTCATCAGCAACTTCTGTTTTGGGGCCAATCCAGTTAAGAGAGTAGCTTATCTTCTAAGTGTTAAGCAACGAGCAAGAAGGACCACTGGAGAATACATCACGCATTTCAATAAAGAAAAACTAGAAGTGGTTGATTATGAAGAAAAAATAGCTATCACTGCCTTGATGAGTGGGTTACTTCCAGAAAAGTTATATTACGCATTGATAAAAGATCCTTCCAAACCCATGACAAAGCTCATGGCTAAGGCTGAAAACATCATGAATGCTGAGGAAGCAATGGCTACAAAGCAAAGCCGTACCACCACGCCTGAAAAAAAGTAGCAAAAATATAAAAAAGTAGATAAGCCCAAAAAATATAAAACATACACTCCACTAACGGTCAGTATCCACCATGTCCTAGAGGAAATTAGGCACAATAAATATTTGAAGTGGCCTGAGAAGCTGATGGCATCCCCCAACAGGAGAGATAAATCCATATATTATGAATTCCACAAGTATCATGGATACATGATCGATAATTGTATCGCTTTAAAGAACGAAATTGAATCTCCCATTTGTTGAGGAAAGCTGAGAAAATTTGTTAATAGATATAAAAGTCGAGAAATGGGAGGAAGGCCAAATTCTCCCTGCAAACCTAGAGATGACAAGAAGCGAGGCCATGAGGATTATTATGAAGATGATCCAGACCTATCAAAAAAACCCAATCATCTAGAAATTGAGGTAGTTATGATAAGTTTTGGTTCTTTTAATTGCCATGTCATCACAGGTGGAGATGCAGGAGGAGGAGATCAGACTGCTGAGAGTTATGATCATAACTGATTCCATATCTTCAGTTGAATATTAGTCAACTAAAACCGTACCATAAACCCTTATTTGTCTTTTCAGGAGAAAAAGTTTACCCCTGGGAACAGTCAAATTGGAAGTGTTATTCAGCACTTGGCTAGCAAGCCGTACTGATAAGATATGTTTATTTGTTATGGATAAAAATGCTCGTCAACTTATAGTGTGATCCTCGACAGGATAGGATTAAAAAATTCAAAGTTGTGCTATCAATTATCCACCAATGTTTAAATTTCCCTACTCATTTCGGGGTCAGCATAGTAAAGGGTGGTCAAAAGGTGGCCAGAGAAGGTTATTACTCTTTAGCCGAGCAGGAGATTGGGTCAATTTGAAAAAAAATATCACCACTTATCAAGTTGACACTGTGAAGCCCAATAGCGAGTCAAAAGTTGATACTTTGGATCCTCGAGATGAAACAGAGCTAGTCAAAGGGCAGATAGTAGAATCTACTGAAAACATAATCCTGGATGATGAAAAATAAAAAAGAACCACCCAAATTGGATCCACATTAGCACCACTCCTCAAACAGGAATTAGTTACGTTCCTGAGGGGATGAAATAATGTATTCGCTTGGAGTCATGAAGATATGCCTCAGATTGATCCTAACTTCCTCTGTCATGAGCTCAACATTAATAGGGATGCCAAGCCGATCAAACAAAGGCCTGGGGTGTTTAGTCCTAAGAGGAACTAGTCCATTCAAGAGGAGGTAGAAAAACTTCAAAATGCCCAATTCATTGAAGATGTCAAATATCCATCATGGTTGGCAAATGTTGTGATGGTCAAGAAGAAAAATAATAAGTGGTGCATACGTGTAGATTTCACTGATCTTAACAAGACTTGCTAAAGGACCCTTTTTCCCCCATAATTTGTCCATTAGTAGAGGCCATAGCACGACATAAGTTGTTGAGTTTCATGAATGCCTATTCTGGATACAATCGGATAAAAATGAAACCAGAGGATAATTTCATTACCAGTCGAGGTACTTATTGCTACAACGTTATGCCTTTAGGGATTAAAAATGCTAGAGCAACATATTAGAGATTGGTCAATAAGGTGTTCGAAGAACAAATTGGGAGGAATATGGAAGTGTACGTAGATGACATGCTGACCAAAAGCATAAAATCTTTAGATTATATCAAGGACCTCAGTCAAACTTTCAACCAACTAGAAAAGCATCAGATGAAGTTGAATCCGACCAAGTGCGTATTCGGTGCGCAAGAAGGAATATTCTTCGGCTTCATAGTAAACCAGAGAGGAATTAAAGCTAATCCTTCTAAAATCAAAGTTCTGATTGAAATACAATCGCTAACTTGTAAAAAAGACGTTCAAAAGCTTACCGGTAGAGTAACCGCCCTTAAGCAGTTTGTTTCTCAAGAAATGGACAGGTGCCTACAATTATTTAAGGTGCTTAGAAATACTTTTGAGGAGAATAAGGAGTGTGAAGAAGCATTTCAAGAGTTAAAGAAGTATGTGGGATCTCTGTCATTGTTGTCCCGACCAATTTGGGGAGAAAAATTATACTTATATTTAACCGTTTCTGAATCTGTAGTTAGCTCGACAATAGTTTAGCTGGAAAATTAAATCCGAAAATCAGTGTACTACACTAGTAAGGCATTCAGGGGTGCAGAGATCAATTATCCACCCCTGGAAAAACTAGCTTTAGCTCTCATTGAAGCCTCTAGGTGAATGAAGCTTTACTTTTAAGAGCATATCATAGTTGTATACACTGATATACCTCTTTGGCAAACACTTCACAAACTTGAAAAGTCAAGCAGGTTGATGTATTGGGCAGTAGAGTTGGGAGAATACAACATCATCTACTAGACGAGATCATCATTAAAATGGCAAGCTTTGGAAGATTTTATTACAGAATTTACATACCAAGCGGTTATCGACCAACTGAACTTGCCTGCCGAACAGACTTCTTCGGAAGAGAGATCAACTCAAAAGTAAGCCAAAGTCGTATCCGATCAACCGAAATCATCCATTACTCAAGAAATGGCCCAAAAGTATGCAGAAGAAAGTAAAAGATATTCCTCTATGGAATTCTATCTACATAAAGATAGCAAATAAATTCCATTATGGAATTTATATGTGGATGGATCTTCATGCATAACTGGTAGTGGAGTTGGTATGATACTTAACACTCCTGACAATATTGATGTGGAATATGCCCTCAGGTTTTAATTTCAAACCTCAAATAATAAAGCTGAGTATGAGGCTTTAATCGTCGGACTTAAATTAGCCCAAACATTAGGATCCGAGCAAGTAGTGGCAGGCAGTGATTCCAAGTTGTTGTTAACCAAGTTCTTCATATATATGACGTCAAATAGGATTTAATGGTGAGATATTTGTCTAAGGTAATGGAAGTCATTTCCAAAGTCTTAGAACTATGTTCGCCTCCATTGTATGTTGTTTGATTTTAGTTCGAGGAGGGATTCCAAATCGGTAGTCCTTGATTTGGTATGAGAGGTACATGGACTTGATAGTAGAGTATGCAAGTGTGCGTCGCTGTGGCCAATTAGGGAGATGCTGTATATAGACACACACACACACATACATATATATATATATATTAAATATAATAAATCTTGATATAACTATAAAGACAAAAGATATTGCATGTGAATTAATAGATCAAGAAGAATTTAAAATACAAATAAGAGAACTATTAAATTTAGGAGTAATACAAAAAAGCATAAGTAGACATAGAAGCCCTGCATTCATGGTTAGGAATCATGAAGAAATAAAACGAAATAAAGCTAGAATGGTAATTAATTATAAAAGATTAAATGATAATACATATGATGATAGTTATAAAATACCTAATAAAGATGAACTAATTAATAAAATCCAAAATAAAAAATACTTTTCTAAATTTGATTGTAAATCTGGTTTTTGGCAAATAAAGATGCAAAAAGAATCAATAGAATGGACGGCTTTTACTTGTCCAGAAGGACACTTTGAATGGTTAGTCATGCCTTTCGGATGAAAATATATATATATATATATATATATATATTCCTGGGTGATTTATCCTACTTGTGTATAATGTAGGAAGGATAGATGATGTATATCTACAATTGATTCGATTATGAGATAATTTGCTTAGTGCGTGAAAGTTGTAAAGTTGGATATGTTTAAAGAAGAGTTTAGTAGAAAAACTTAATGAAGTGGTTTAAGAATAACATACATGAAATGTTAATTACGATTTAATAATAACATATGGGTAATGTTAATTATTAGTATTACATTAGCGTACTGTATGGGCGGTACATTGGAGTTAAGGAGAAACTTGATTGAGGACTAACGAGTGAAGATTGGGATACTATAGCGTATTGTATGGGCGGTACGGGGGAGCCACACCTATCAGTGGTTATATAGTTATTGATGAGACCTAGTGGGACTGGGCAGCATAGCAAGGTAAATGATGTTAGGCATGCACATTAGTTGAGAGGTGAGGAACTCAATGGAGTGTGCGTTAAACAAACTTGTGTAATTAATAACCGCATTTAAACTGAGATAAATACTTGCTAAATATTTTCAAAAATACTTTGGGCTCTGACCCGTTTGCTATATATTTTTAAAATCTTTTAAGTGTCCAGCCACAGGGACGCCAAGCTTGATAATCTGTTCTAGGGATGCGTAGCTGCAACACTTGTGGATGCTTGCAGGATTTGGATTAGACGCTTCAGCAACTTCTTTCCTAGAGTAGAATGCAGTTCAGTTATTCCATTTGGGCATGTTTCTCTTTCAGTTAGTTCATTTTATCAGACTTCCTATTTGTGGACTCAGTTTATTTCATTAAATTTTTAGTTCGACTTTTGTATTGAAAATCGATGGTTTATTCAGTATTATTTTATTCAGTTATTTATCTTGTGACTGGTTCAGATTTTTATTACTGCCTATATGGTTTGGTTATTGTATTTATTTCCACATGTCGTGGTTGTTTAATAAAAAGATTAAATTTAGCACCGAATTTTTTAATATTAGGTGGTTAGTAAACTTTTAAAATGTTTTCGACAGTGATGCTAAGAATGAACCAAATGAGATTCTTGATTTATTTTTATAAAGGATTGATCAATCGGTATTTAAATAAGTGGGGTGTCACAGCAAACTGGCATGGTCCATATCGTATTTCAGGAGTAGTCCAACCAGAAACTTTTCATTTAGAGACACTCGATGGGGAAGAATTTAAGAACCTTTAGAATGCCAAGCAACTCCGAAAATACTATCAGTGAGTAAAGGCATTTTATATTTCTTTTTGGTTTATGTTCAATAAAACTTTATTTCAAGTTCAATAAAATATCTTGATTTTAATTTTGTTACACTTCAATTTTTTCAATTTCTTCCGAAGTACGACGATGTACATATATATTCCCAACACACTTGGTCGCCAATGATAACTACTTCATGTATGACTTCGTCTTTGACAAGTCAAGAACAAGAAGCCTCTGAAATTTCATGTATACACACAAGAATTTTACCCGACTAGGTTAAATGCAGGAATACATGTATACATTCCTAAATAAAGGAATACATAAATACATTCTCATACACTTGCTCGCCACTGATAACTAGTGTTATAACTTGGATCAATAAAACTATTTACAGTTTATATAAGTGAATTAGTACAATCTAAGGCTGTATAATCACAGTATAATAACTCATCATCCAAGCAAGAAGATTACTTAGTCGACTAACTGATTAACTAATCATAAGTTGACAACAAGTACATATATTTTTATTCAAATACTAAAGGTATTACAATCAAGATCAAGTAAGTACAAAAGACAAAATTATCCAGCTGGATGTTTCCCTTATGCTTTGGTCATTTCAGAAGATGTCTATTGCACTCTCTCCATCTCAGTGGGAGGATCATCCAGGGTAAAGGGGGAATTTATGTAATTAAAATCTCTCAGCATTTGCCTATTGCTACTGCTCGGCCTATTGATCAGATGAGAAGGACGAATTATCTTATGCATATCATGAAGATCGTAATATCCCATATATTTGGTGATTAAACATTGGGGAATGGCATCAGGAGGGATCCATGTTATGTCCAAATTGAATGGAGGCTTGTCTCAATACAATAAGCCCGGATCATTCCAATACCATAATTCACTGTTTTGATCATATTTCAGTAAGGTAAGTAAGTTGGTCCATTCCTATCTATAGCGCTCGCGATGACTTTGTGCAAGATGATCATCCACATGGCTTAGGGCCTCATTGTAACCTTTCATCCAAATCTCCCTCGGTTTCTTGTAAAATTGGAAAGTTAATCTTTCGACCTGATGTTGGAGTTTCTTGAGAACATCATTCTTGACTTTCAACTAGGCAGATTGGTCGACAATAGCTTTATCCATTGCTTCCAACTGGATAGATAGATTAGCAGTGGATTTACTCTTTGATTTTAACTAGGAAGCTTGGTCGGCTAGAGTTTTTCTAATTCTTTTTTCATCAAAAGTTGGTCGGACAACCACCTTTTGTTTGGAAGTTTTCCCAGGTCTGGTTTTCTGCAATGCTTCAAGAGTTCCTATACCAACCTTGTATTTTCAGTTTCCAGGAAAGGGGAACCTTCATCATGACTAATGCTAGACGATTTCTTCAATCTGTCAAGCTCATTCCTCAAAGCCTTATTTTCTTTCTCCAGCATAGCAGTAATTCCTAGAGCATTCTCCATATCTTGATTCAAAGACAATTCCTTCTTGTTCAAAGTAGAAGTGATGTTTTGTAATTTTTTCTCAAAACCCCATCCTTCATTCAAACCCTTATACTTAGCTTCATAATCATCATGAAGCAGAGCTTTGGATAAATTATAATTTTCTTGAAGTTGTTCAATCATATCATAATATGTTGCATTATTGGTAATAGCCCTATCTAATAAATAATGGAGATGAGCGTAAGATTCTTTAAATTGCTCGGATATATTAGGGCCTAACAATTTGACTAAGTCCTATTCAGATATTGGGATTATGTCCAACTTTTAGAAGGTTTTTACTTCGCTTAAGTAGATTGGATTCAACAGAAACTATGGCTTTCTTCCTAGCATCAAATTGTGATTTGTAAGGGTAAGAATACAAAGACTACAAAGATAATTATCAAGTAAACTTTTCAAGAAATATAATTTCATAGAAACCAAGCAAGATAAAAAGGAAAACACTCAATTTGGGTCAAAGTAAAGTCTTTTCATTAATAGTTAAAGGGATATTACAAGATGATGATCCTATTACAATAATAAAAAAGAAAATTACGGACAAAGAAAATAGATAATAAGGAGCTAGACCTTCTCCTTATCATGAGCATTAACTTCAGAAGGTAGATCGATAATATGGACATCTTCACCAACTGGTTCCACAATCGACTGAATAGGTTGTAGGGAAAACTCCCCTAATACTTATTCATAATCAAACTCTTCCTCGATGTTTGGAGGAGCGTCTGGGTCATGTTTTTGAACAACTCAGAGTCGTCAGCACTGCCAACTTTTTGAGTTCCTCCGACCAAACATCCTTACAGGATTCTTTCTTGGCATACTCAATTTGAATGGAAGAAGCTAGCAGTTCCTTTTTCCAGCCTTTGTCGAAAGCATTATCTTTTATGCTGTTATTCTTAGCTTTCTCTGCTACAAGATCAGCAGTAAAACCTTTGAGCTTTTCCTCGGCAGATGAGAGAAGAGTGTGATTCTCCACTAATTTGTTTTCAATAACCTTGTCCCTATCCTCAATAGCTGTTAAACTAGTCTCAGTAGTCTTTAATTTCCCCTCAGTAGTAGTGGCCCTTCAATTGGCCTTCTGTAGTTCTTCCTCCCAAGTTTTATGCTTTGTCTCCAAAGCATGTCGACTAGCTCTTAAGGATTTATTTAGACCTTTAAAGGCCTCTTTAACTTCTCCCAAAAAAGGAACGCAGTTGATCATCCTTCTCCATCATCTGATTAAAGTTCACCAGAAACTACTAAAATAAAAAAGTAGCAAGTCAGGGAAAAAAAATAAGACAATAAATATGAGCAACAAATGAAAGATGGTTACCAAAGCCAAAGTTTAGCAAGCTCTCTTTGTCAATTAGAAACAGGGCATAGGAATCAGTAGGAAGAGTTCTAGACTTGATCAACTTCCTGGCCAAACTAGGATTAACAGCTATAGAAAATGACCCAGCAGCTTCCAGGCCGGCTTGGATTTTTTTGACCAACTCATGTTGGTCGGAAGAAGTTGTTTTGGTCAATTTGTTAAGAAGTCCTTTCTTCATTCTCTTTAAGTGACCCCTACCAGTTTCACCCTCTTGAGTATTGATAACTTGAGAAACCTTCTGGAAAACCTCAAGCACCTTTTCAGTCACCTTGGACTTCTGGGTATCAACAACTTTGACAGTCTTGGTAATGGGAGACAAAGGCCCATCCATCAAATTAGGAAGATTTATCTTACCCATGAGATCTAGTGGAGAAGTGGGAATAGATTCAAATAAAGAGGATGTTCCAAGGTCCCTCTCTACTCCAGCAGATTCCTCAGTCGAAGAAGTAGAAATTGGTTCTTTTTCCAAATTAATGGGGATTAAAGGTGACGCAGCAGTTGGCCTAGCAACAAATAAGTAACAGAACTTCTATATTGTAACAGGTAGGAGGCTTCTCTAGGATTCTCCTCACTAATTCTCTGATGAATGCTCCACAGATACTTAAGATCTTGAAGATTGATGTCCCCTTTCTTTGGACACTTTTTCTTGTTGTCCACTGCATAAAAAGAAGACAAGAAGGTTAGTTGACATATTTTTAAACAGTTAGTTAGCAGAAAAATAAAAATAAAAAGTTCTACAGCATATGCAATGTCCCTCCTGGGGACACCTGGGCACATCCTACATTCTCCTCTTTGAAGAGGAGCATGTTTCCAGTTCTTCGCTATTACTCCATAATAAAAGTAGTATGGGTTAGTGGAGAAGTGGGAATAGATTCAAATAAAGAGGATGTTCCAAGGTCCCTCTCAACTCCAGCAGATTCCTTAGTCGAAGAAGTAGGAATTGGTTCTTTTTCCAAATTAAGGGGGGATTAAAGGTGATGCAGCAGTTGGTCTAGCAACAAATAAGTAATAAAGCTTCTGTATTGTAATAGGTAGGAGGCTGCTCTAAGATACTCCTCACTAATTCTCTGATGAATGCTCCACAGATATTTAAGCTCTTGAAGATTGATGTCCCCTTCCTTTGGACACTTTTTCTTGTTGTCCACTGCATAAAAAGAAGACAAGAAGGTTAGTTTACATATTTTTATACACTTAATTAGCAGAAAAATAAAAATAAAAAGTTCTACAACCTATGCAATGTCCCTCCTGGGGACACCTAGGCACATCATACATTTTTCATAATTGAAGAGGAGCATGTTTCCAGTTCTTCGCTATTACTTATTGGAATTTGGTAAATTGACCACTAAGGCTCTATTAGAAAACCTATTTTTCAAATAATATGTGTTGTCACTAGTAACCCACTTATAGCCGAACATCAATTCAGGAATACCAGTATGGGTTCTGTATATCTGGTTAAGCCTATGAACCCCATTTACTATTATCCATATATTGGGGGCTACCCTAGCAGGGACAAAGTCAAAATATTGACAAAACTCCAGAAAGAAGAGATTGGGGGGAAGACAATACCACACTCAACTATAAATAGCGAAGGGATCCAATGACCCTTTGACAATGATAAAACATCAATTAGAGGAATAGGCATTTCTAATTCTACCCAATCAAGGATATTTCTTTCCTGCCTAAATTCATCTAAAGAATATCCATGAATGATGTATACCATGATTGCTACAAAGAAAGAAATCAAAGTAAAGGGAAGAAGAAAGCTTACAGAGAAAGCGATGGCAGAAGCAAGAGTGTAAGTGGATGCAAAAAGAAAGCTTGGAGATGAAAGATAACTCAAAAGTTTGAAAATTTATGGTACAAAAACTAATAAAAATCTCGTCTCTTATAGCTTGACTAAAAAACAGTGCAGGTAATGATTAACTGTATAGACGATTGACATTTTGACGGTTGCACAACTCTAAATACGAGAAATTATTGATGTGCCCTTGGGGGCAGTTTGCTAAATTTTAAATTATTCACGAAATTGCCATCACATGAACAAATGATGGGAAAAAAATTCAAGTCCTATAAGTCGACAACCGACTAAAACCACAAAAGACTGCTGAGAAACTCTATATAGCTCATACTTCATCCTTTCAACAAAATATCAAGAATGAAGCATTGGGGACTTCTGTTGATTCCAAAAATTATCCATCTATATGGACCAATTAGAATTGGACAACTGTCCCGTTACGTGGCAATGGTCATAGTCATCAAACATTTGGTCAGCTCAGAGGAGAGTTGATCGACCAGCGAGTCGATCAACTTGAAGAATATAAACCATCATTGTAGATAAATAGTCCTTGCATGAAGGGCAGCCAAGAGTCATTCTACAGGTGTTCAATGTTCTCAATAGTCACATTCATTATGTATGAGTATAAATGTTTGAATGTGTAAAGGCATTCTAACCTTTGATAACCGGGTCACTATAAATACAAAGTATTCCTTTTACAAAAGACAAGAGAGAAAAGTAGAAGGTCTTTCTTCTAAGAAGAATACCTAGTTTTTTGTAATCATCAACAACAATACAATCTCAGTGGACGTAGGCTTTTATTATAGCTGAACCACTTAAAAATTCTCGTGTCTCTTGTTGATGTAAAAAACTAGATTTCATCTAATTATTTTAATCACAGATAAAAATGAATAAATAAATATAAGACAATAGATTTTTAAAGTGGTTCAGCCTTATGAGAATGGCCTACGTCCACTGTTTTTGTATTGCTGACTGTTTGCCTGAAATTCTCGATAATAGGGTTACCAAGAGATCCCGAGTCCCCCTCTAATGAGGAGGTTACAATGTATTTATAGCCTTGAGGTTGTACATGTGAAAGGATAATATGTTGTTATCTAGTAGACATATACATCTGTACGATAATAATGAGCATTTAATGAGCAGTTGTCTTTTTTATTCTCCTGATTTGGATGCTCTGTACGTTGAGTTGCTCGGTACGCTTAAGTTGCTCGGAGACTTAAGCTCCACGGGGCGCCTAAGCTGCTCGGTATGATTGAGTTGCTCGGGGATCTTGAGTAGCTCGATGACAGTATGTTGTTCGTTAAAAGTGTTTGTAATTGCCACATAGGTTGACACGTGTCTTCAAGTGAATGGTCCACGTCAGCAGACTAAATTTGGTATCAACAGAAGCCCCCAATGTTTCACACTTTGAGGTTGAAGAAAAGTGTGGAATATTCTGCTCGAAAACTGCTCAGATTATTGGTTTTTTATGGTTTTTAGGAAAATTTCGTTGTATATAACTCCTTTTTGAACTCATAGTATCAGGCTTCATAAATATTTTGAATTTTCATGACCACTTTGATATTTGTGCCCTTTTATTCTTTTAGCCGCCGGAAATGTAAACATCTTCCCTTATAATCATTGCCTTTCTCTATTCCCGAGATAAAGTATTTAAGCACGAAAGAAATCCTATCGTCTTTCACTTTTCAAATCTGTATCTTTGAACTCTTCATTTCCTCTCTATCTTGTGCCTTCGTTCTTTCTATTGTTCATTGTCAACTGATCTCTCTTTTTTCGTAAGATTTTCTTCATTTTCTTTTATTTACTTTGTTCATCATGGTTTATCTTGTTGAGTCGCTGGACAAATTTCGATCTGAATTTTCAATCCCTTCGTGGGTTATTTTGGAAGAACTTTCTGAACCTTCTGATTATTTTTCTTTGGCTAAGGGACATTGGTTCCCAAGTCTTTTTGTGGCCGAATGTGGCTTTTCTTTCCCGCCAAATCCCCTGTGTTTGGAGTTCTGCCAATATTTTGATGTTGTACCTGTAAGAATAGCTCCAAATACACGGAGGATAGTTAATGGCATACATAGGTTGAATCAACTTCATGAAACTCGATTAAGGATTCCAGAGATTATGTACTGCTATAGATGGGTTGTCAGTGATACCACATTCTATTTAAAAACTAGGTTTTTGAATAAAGCTTTAGTTGTCAATCTTCCTGATGCCAATGGGGATTATTTTGATCATGGGGTTGTTATGAAAAATTGGCAACACCCTCCATTAAATGGAGATGATGTATTTCAAGGTCCCAGGTGTCGACCTTATGGCAATGGAATAGGTTGTTTTTATTTTTTGAAATCTTGTTTTCTTTGTGTTCGATAAAATGCATCACTGATATTTGCTTTTATTTGTTACAGTTGACAGTAAAAGAAAACCTCCAAAAGAGGCTGATGTTAATTTAAAGCATTTAAAACTTATCAGGGATTTGCATCAATCTGTTGCTGAGGAGCATATTAGATCTGCTTTTGACAAAGGTCATAGATAATAAGAACAACCCAAGATTTCACTGATCTTAACAAGGCTTGCCCAAAGGACCCTTTTTTCCCCATAATTGATCCATTAGTAGAGGCCATAGCACGACATGAGTTGTTAAGTTTCATGAATGCCTATTCTGGATACAATCGGATAAAAATGAAACCAGAGGATAATTTCATTACCAATCGAGGTACTTATTGCTACAACGTTATGACTTTAGGGATTAAAAATGCTAGAGCAACATATTAGAGATTGGTGAATAAGGTGTTCGAAGAACAAATTGGGAGGAATATGGAAGTGTACGTAGATGACATGCTGACCAAAAGCAGAAAATCTTTATATCAAGGACCTCAGTCAAACTTTCAACCAACTGAAAAAGAATTAGATGAAATTGAATCCTACCAAATGCGTATTCGGTGCGCAAGAAGGAATATTCTTCGGCTTCATAGTAAACCAGAGAGGAATTAAAGCAAATCCTTCTAAAATCAAAGTTCTGATTGAAATACAATCGCCAACTTGTAAAAAAGCTAATCCTTCACTGCTCGTCCTCGTCCTCGTCCTCGTGGTAGTTAATCTTGACCAAGTACCAGCCTCTGAGACTAGTGTGGAAGGTTCTTCCTCTGAGTCGAGTATTCCCATCAGTGATCTGATGAAGAAGAGAAGAGCTCTTGCCTTTTTTGACAAATCTGCCTCTGCCACTGTGGAGGCAAAGAAAAGTAAACAAGATGTTCCAGAAAAAGGGACAAAAACCACTGATGTACCCCCTCATGCTGCTGCCAAGAAGGCTGTCGAAAGGCCCCCTATGGCCCCGAGCAAGACTGTTGTTGTTTCTCCTTCAAGTGATGTTATTATCATATAACCAATAAAGATAACATCTTTAATTGAAAATGCTTCATCTCCTCTGAGGAGATTAAATAAAATTTCTTCTGAGAGACCTATTGAACCTGTCTCTCAACCTTCAAATGTTGAAGGTAGTGTTCCATCTTTTGTTTCTCCAAGCTCTGCTGTGAGTTTGGTAAGATCCTGGACTGTCCCAGAGGTCCAAGGCATTGAAAATACTTTTTCTCGTGAGAGAATTACTACTCTAGCTGCTCAACACATTGCATCAGTAAGTACCTTTAGCTCAACTTCTTTATTTTTTAATACTATGTTCACGTATTGACTTAAAGTTCTGTCTTTTTTCAGCTTGTGACGTGTTTCAACAACATTTTGAAGAAGGATGAAGCTATCAAGGCTTCAAGCTCTTCGGGAGGAGTAGAGGAAGATTTTGTTGGGCTGAATCAATCTTTAAAAGATTCTCGTCAAAAGTACGAGGAAGATAAAGTTGCTTGGGAGAATCAATTCAAGTCCATTGAGCTAGACAGAAATCAAGCTGTGAATGCCTCCAAGGAGTTATAGAAGAAGTTGAAGGAGTTTGTACAGAGGAATAAGGATTTTGAACAGAGCAACAAGGAGCTTGAGGATAAGTTCACGTCTGCTGAAGAGAAAGTTGTCAAACTTCAAGAAGTTGAGCGACAGAAAATTGAGATGGAAGAAAAATTGAAGGCTGTCGAGGAGCTTCTTAGGGAAAGGACCTCCTTAGAGAAGGAAAAAAGGAAAAATGTCATTAAAAAATCATTCAGTGCTGGGTGGGACAAAGGCTGGAACAAGGGCTTGGAAGCCATGTCTTCTCAAATGGAGTATGCCAGCGTAAAATATTTTAGGGATGGATGGGTAGCAGCCTTGCAGGAGCTGAAGGTTGCTGAGAATTCTGAGTTATTCTAGCAGCACACTCATGGCCCTCTTCCCTCTCCTGGAGAAGAAGAAGAGGATGAAGCTGCTTCAGATGAATCTTCTATGATGACTGGAGATCAGGCCCCTGCTGTTCCTGTTGTTCAAACTTTTGAGCAACTCCAATCAACCAGCACTTTTGCTGAGAATCTACCCTTGTCCTCCGAGCAACCAGTCCCTTCCTCCAAACCTTCTGAGGAAGTCATAGGAAACAAGGAGAATGTGTAAAGTTATTTGGGCTTTTTTGTTGCTTTCTTGAATGTAACCATGGACTATGTATCTCCTCTTATGATGAATAAAAATTTGAACTTTGGTTATTCGTCTTGACTTTCTCTTTTACTTTCTATGTCTGCATAATTATTGATTCTTTTTATTTCTTCTCTTTGTTAGTTTAAGGCCAGGATGGAGCTCTTATCAGCTCATGACACAGAATTGATGAAGAAATGCAATAATTATTTTAAAGCTGCTCATGCAGATCTTAATGAGGCTCAAATCATTGATATCCTTGGTTCAGATGCTTCTGAACGAGTAGTTGAAGCTTATCAATACTTAAAGTGCTTGCTCGATCGTGTTGTTGCCAACAATGTGGCCTACTACGAAATGATTGAAGATCTTCAAGGAACGATCGAGAAACTTCAGCATCAGTACAAAGAGTCCTCCACACTTTTGCATCAAGGATACGAGAAGAAATATCAGCAATTGAGTGCTGACAAAGGGTATGATAAATTCATCTCTGCTCATGAGAAGAAAGAGAGTGTTCTGAAGCTTGAAGTTGAAGAGCACAGGCATATCGCTAAGTTATTAGAGCAGGAGAACATGGATTTGCAAGAAGAAATAAAATAACTCAAATCTGATGCATCTTCTTCGGGAACCTTGGTCCCTGTTAATGATGAAGGTTTTTCTTTCTTGGAGGTAGAAAATGCCAACTTACGAGATGAGTTGGAAACTTTGAAAAGAGATGGACCCTCTACATCTACTCATGGACGAGAAAGATCTTCTTCTCGTGGATGATCAAGGGCTGGTCGGATTTCTAATAAAGAAGCGAGAACTCAATCGGCCTTAGAGAATCAGGCAGTTCAGTTGATGGCGAAGAATCAAGCTTTGGCAAAAATGTCCAAGAAGATTCTGAATTTTACTGATCAACTCTCTTCCCAGAGTTCTGCTTTGGAAAATAAGGAAATTCTGGTAAAGATTCTCCGCGAGCAACTGGAGAGGTTAACTTATCAGTTCCATAAACAACCCAGAGAGTTTTGAATGGCTGGGTATAATGAAGCCCTTTACCATCTTGATGCTTGGATCTAGCAGTCAAATAACGAGGGGTACAAGCAAGGGTGGTTGAATGCACTGTGTGTGCTAAAATTGGAGCAGGGCCACTACTTATGGGATTATTATAACCCTGGAGTGCTCGATTTGCCCGTGCCTCCTTTTAAGCTTGATATTAGTTGGATTCCTGCTCGGGAAATTCCTCAATGCTTGATCTCCAAGTATCTCGGCGATTATAGTCTTCATGCAAACTTTGAGATATCTCGCCCAGAGAACTTTTTTTATCGGCCCTCCGTGATGAATGTTCGAATGCTGCGAGATCTAAATTTTATAAATTCCCCTTATGCATTAGATGATCCTCCTGCTGGGGTAGAACCTGTTTCAAAGGCAGAAGGGAAAAAACTAATAGAATAGGGTTTTTTTATGTAATGAAGTATATTTTTCACATCATATGTAATTCTACTTGATTTGAATGAAGAAATTTTTAGTCTTTTGCCATTTTATTTTCCTCTAAATAATTTGTACAATGTCCTTGCTTGTTGGTTGGTAAATATATATGTATATATTATACTTATCCCATTTGTTGTTTAATTATAGTGACTTGTCACTCTTTGGGCCTAAGCAATGGAATGATTTGCATCCCATGTTCCTACTTAGTTGTAGTAATCTCTTATGGATTACTTTATTGCCTAGGCAATGGATGCCCAAGGAGGTCGTCCAGCTTCTTGTCTAGTTTGGTACCAACCAACCGGAGTTGGTGGTATTGATTTCCTGACCAACCGAAGTTGGTGGTAATTAGTTCCCGACCAACCAGAGTTGGTGGTAATTGATTCTCGACCAACCGGAGTTGGTGGTAATTGATTCTCGACCAACCGGAGTTGGTGGTAATTGATTCCTGACCAATCGGAGTTGGTGGTAATTGATTCCCGACCAACCGGAGTTGGTGGTAATTAATTTCTCGACCAACCGAAGTTGATGGTAACCAACCGAAGTTGGTGGTAGTTAGTTCCCGACCAACCAGAGTTGGTGGTAATTGATTTCCGACCAACTGGAGTTGGTGGTAATTGATTCCCGACCAACCGGAGTTGGTGGTAATTGCTCTGAATTTGGTATGTAGTGTGTAGCACTAATATATTCCGAAAAAATAAATTTCAACAAAGAAAGAAACTGGGTGAAACATCACTTAATTCATACTGAAGAAACTGCATTACATAGGAATTTCAATTACTGATAATACTTGCGCAGATGCTCTACATTCCATGCATTCTTGAATTCTTCTCCTTCCAAGGTTTCAATCCTGTATGTCCCTGGACGAACAACTTCTGTTACTCTGTAGGGTCCATGCCAATTGGCTTCCAGTTTGTTATTCTCTTGGATCACTTTCTTCAGCACATAAACCCCTTCCTTCAAATCACACTTCTTCACTCTTTTATTATAGAATAAAGATGTTTGTTGTTGATATGCTGCATTCCTGATTGCTACTTCTTCCCTAACTTCTTCGAGCATATCCAGGTATAATCTTCTCATCAAATCACTGACAGGAGAATTAAAATTAAGCACCATATGCGTGGGTAGACCCAATTCAGCAGGTATGATAACCTCACTCATAAATGCCAGCATGTATGGAGACTCTCCTGGTACTGTTCGTGGTGTGTTACGATAAGCCCACAACACAGAATGTAGCTCGTTAATCTAATTTCCTTTTGCATTATCTAGTCGTTTCTTCAAACCATTCAGCAGCATTCTGTTTGTCACCTCAGTTTGCTCATTGCTTTAGGGATGGCCTGGTGCAGAATGGGTGTTCAGTACATTAGATTGATGACAATACACAGCAAACTCCTCGTTATCAAACTAGGTTCCATGGTCAGTAATGAATGCATGTGGGAGACCATATCTGCAGATAATAGTCTTACAAATAAATTGATAGACTTTGTCGTATGTCATATCAATGAGAGGCTCGATTTCCACCCATTTGGTAAAGTAATCCACAACAACCACGGGGTATTTAAATCTTCCCTTGGTCGTTGGAAGTGTCCCGACCAAGTCTATTCCCCACATGGCGAATGGTCAAGGAGACGTGATGGGTGTTAACAATGCTTGTGGAGTTCTTCGGATAGAAGATAAGCGTTGACATTTATCGCACTTCTTGGCATAATCTACACAATCAGCTCTCATCGTCGGCTAGTAATACCCATGCATTGTTATTCTTTGCAAAAGCGTCTGACCTGCTACATGGGCTCCACAAGATCCCTCATGAACCTCTTTGATCAAATCCTTCACTTCGGAGGGATGGACGCATCTTTGTAGCCCTGTTATAACTCCTCGTCTATATAAAATGCCATTGGTCAATACATAATGAGCAGCTTTAAACTTTAGTTTCTTGGGTACGAGTTTATCAGTTGGTAAAGCCCCCTCTTTAATATAGGCCCTGATGGGGTCCATCCAAGATGGTCCCAAGTTGAGTGCAATGAAGTTCATCATCAAATCTTCGTCTATGCTCTGACCAACCAGGATTTCTATTGGGATTATTCTTCGTAGCTCGATGCGTGTGGCAGATGCTAACCGAGCTAGGGCGTCTGCTCTTGCATTTTCCAATCTTGGTATTCTAATCAAATGAACTGCAGTAAAACCTTATACAACATCCATTACTTTTGCATGATACCTGATCATTAATTCTCCTTTTGCCGCATACACCCCCAGAATTTGATTTACGATTAACTGTGAATCACTGAATATAACGACTTGCTCTACCTTCATGGTTTTGGCTAGACTTAGACTCACGATCATTGCTTCATATTCGGCCTCATTATTAGAAGCCTTAAATTAAAAGCGCAGAGCATACTCCACATCAATCTCATCCGGACTGTTTAAAACAATCCCTTCTCCACTGCCTGTAGTGCACGAAGAGCCATCCACATACAAATTCCATATAGGTACTTCATAATCAAATTTTTAATCAGACAGAGTTCCTCGGTGGAATATTTGGTGCTTCCTTTTGTCCTCCTCCGGTACTTCTCGCTGCTCGTTGATCATCTTCTCTTGCTCGTCTAGGGACATGAGTTGGTCGGGGTTAAAATTTGATGATCCTGTAACATCCACAGGTTGGTCTGTATTCTACTCCTGTTCTTTGGAGGCATCTTCTCGAGTAAACTCTGATAAAATCTGATACTGCCTGCCCTTTGAGCGACGATCTAGGCTCATAAACTATATCATATTCACCAAGTTCTACTGCCCAGTACATCAATCTTCCTGATTTCTCCGGTTTATGCAGAGCTTGTCTTAATGGCATATCGGTGTACACCACTATAGTATGGGCTTGGAAGTATGGCCTCATCCTTTTGCTTGCTTTAATCAGTGCTAGTGCCAACATCTCCAACCTTGGATATCTAATTTCTTCTCCTCGGAAAGCCTTGCTGGTGTAATAGAGTGGTTTTTGTACTCCGTCCTCCACCCTTATCAACGTCGAGCTCACTACATTTTCTGAAACTGCCAGGTACAAGTATAGTTTTTCTCCCACCACTGATCTGGATAACAATGGAGGCGTCCCCAGATATCTCTTCAGTTCTTGAAAGGCCTCCTCGCATTCATCATTCCATTTAAAAAAATTTCAGAGTGTTTTGAAGAATGGGAGGCATCTGTCAGTTGCTCGTGACATAAATATATTAAGTGCTTCAACTCATCCTGTGAGACTTTACACTTCCTTCTTCGTGGTTGGAGATCGTAGATCCAATAGAGCCTTGATGTTTTCAGGGTTCACCTCAATTCCTCGTTGGTTAACAATATATCCGAGAAACATGCCTTCTCGTACTCCGAATATGCATTTGGTGGGATTCATCTTCATTTGATATTTCTCTAGTTAATCAAAGGTCTGACCTAGGTCAACTAGATGATCAACAGCTTTCTTGCTCTTCGTAAGCATATCGTCAACATAAACCTCCATGTTATGACTGATTTGCTCTGCAAACACCTTGTTCATCAGCCGCTGATATGTTACACCTGTATTTTTAAGTCCAAAAGGCATAACATTATAGTAATAAGTTCCCCTTGGGGTGATAAAAGAGGTACTCTCCCTATCCTCAGGCTTCATCTTAATCCGGTTGTAACCAGAATAAGCATCCATAAAACTCAATAACTTGTGTCCCGAGGTAGCATCCACTAGTTGATCAATTCGGGGCAAAGGAAAATGATCCTTTGGGCATGCCTTATTAAGATCAGTGAAGTCTACACACATCCTCCACTTGTTATTTTTCTTTTTTACCATCACCACATTTGCTAGCCAATCAGGATATTTGACATTCTCAATAAAAAAGGCTTTTTGTAGTTTCTCTACTTCTTCCTGTATAGCTTGGTTCTTCTCAGGGCCAAACACTCTTCTTCGCTACTTCACTGGCTTTATTTCCTTGTCCACGTTGAGCTCATGACACAGGAAACTCGGGTTTATCCCTGGCATGTCTTCATGACTCCATGCAAAAGTATGCTTTCTGCGTATTAAAAATACTATCAATTCCAATTTTATCAATACATCTAGTGATGCACCAATTTGAGTTGTTCGTTTTGGATGCTCGTCGTCCAGAATGATATTTTCAGTAGCCTCCATGACCTGGCCCTTCACGAACTAAGACTCGTCTCTAGGGTCTAACGTTTCAATCTTTGCATCTTCTATTTCCTCCACTTGATAGGTAGTAGTCTTCTTCCTGGATTCTTCATGTTCCTCCTGTTCGAAAGATGAATAGTAGCATTCCTGAGCTACTTTTTGGTCGCCTTTCACAACTCCCACTCCAAAATTAGTTGGGAATTTTAAACATTGATGTACAGTAGATGGTACTACCTCGAACTTCTTCAGACCTACCCTTCTCATGATGATATTGTAAGCTGATTGGACATTTTTATTCATTACGAAAAATCATACTCTTTCTGTTCGATAAGCAGGCCATGTACCGATAAGCATATCCAACTTGATCGTCCTAAGTGGAAAAACCTTCTCGCCAGTAAAACCAAGGAGGGGCCTATGATACGACTCCAACTGGGCTAGCTTTAGATTCAAACTGTCAAAGCATGGATAAAATATAATATTTACCGAGCTACCATTATCCACTAGTACTCGTGAAATCACCACTTCCTTCATTCTTATCTTGATCACCAATGGGTCATCATGAGGATATAGTACACCTGCCAGGTCATTCTTAGAGAAACTAATGACCAGTTTGTCTTTATTCCCCTTCCTCGGGCGATCATCTTCAGCTAAATTTATTCGCTGAATGTACGAGCAAGCTTGATCCTCATTGAGGTAAGCTTTTCTCTCCGCAGTCATGTCTCCACCTCTTGTATCTCCACCTGTAATAACATTACATTCCAATGATCCGAAATGGATTGAAAATACCTCACGTTCTGGCTGCCTTGGTCTTTTGGGGAGATCGGGGTTATCTTCTGGATCATCTTCATGATCTCTCTTCTTGTCTTCTTTTGCTCGACGAGGAGACTTAGATCTTTGCCTTCCTCGGTCGCTGGTCTTTCCACCATTTTGGCGATCAACATATTTACCCAGTTTTTCTCGTCTGATGAGTGCTTCAATTTCATTTTGGAGAGCTATGCAACTTTTGGTCGTGTGACCATGGTCTTTATAGAACTCGCAATATTTGGACTTATTCCTCTTGTCAGGATCTGCCTTCATTTTTTCTGGACAGTTTAGCTCCTCGCTGTTCTTGATCTCTTCCAGAATGTGGTTTTTATCTACCTTGAGAGGAGTATAATTTCCAAATTTCTTCAACTATTCCAGAGCTTTCTTCGCTTTCGACTACCTACTGCCACCATTATTCTTCTGATCCTTTTTCTCAGTCTTGTAAGCCTCGACCTTGGTTTCCTTAGTGTCTGTATTATTCTTCGCAGCCATAGCTTCCTCGGCGTTCAAAATATTGGATGCCTTTGCCATTAGTTCTACCATGGTCCTAGGTGGATCTTTGGCTAGAGTATAGTACAACTTGTTTGGTAACAGTCCACTCATCAGGGCAGTAATTATTGTTTTCTCCTCATAATCAATAACTTCAAGTTTCTCGTTATTGAAACGAGTAATATAGTCCCTGGTGCTTTCACCTGCCTTCTGTCTAACACTCAGCAAGTGCGCTACTCGTTTAACTAGTTTCACTCCGAAACAGAAGTTCCCTATAAAGAGATCTGCCAGTTGAAGGAAAGTGGCAAACTTCCCCCGAGGAAGGTTGTTGTACCATATCTGAGCTAATTCGGTAAGAGTTCTTGAAAATTACCTGCATCTCATTTCGTCTAGAACTGCATAGATGTCGGTAGCAGCTTGGTATTGTTCTATATGAAGGATAGGGTCAGCTTTTCCATCATACTTTGGCGTCACCACAGGATCTTTGAATTTTGATGGTGTGGGAAAATCCACAATTGCCTGTACAAATGGTGTCCCTTGGACAAAATTTCTTTGTAGAGGATTCTTGGCCTTAGCCATTTCCCCTAATCTGTCCTCCAACCTTTGAATAGAGCCTTTCCATGCATCGTTTCCCACCTCGGGCCTATTTGTTCGAGCAACTGATCGCGCTGAGTTTTCCTCTTGGGATCTTTCATTACGGGCCGTTGGCCGTGATTGGGCAGAGCCTTCTCTTAGATTGGATGGTCGTTGAGAGTTCCTCGACGCAATCCTAGGAGGACTTCTATTCCTCTTAGGGCCCAAAAGATCAAAAGGAGAGACTCTACTCAACCTTTCTAGAGCACTAGTCCTTTTTGGAGATAAAGTGATGTTTTGTTGAGAATCTGTAGCTCGTAGTGAGGAAGTCCGACCAGGTTGATAAGAAGGGTCATTAGATCTCTCAGTACGATATGATTCAGTGCGTCTAGATCGAGATTCCTCTGGGAATAGCATTCGCCTAGTTCAAGAAGAGGGTAAACGAGTATTTCTCTGAACACTTCGTTGTCCTAATTGACCCGACACTCCACCTTGAACAGTTTGTATAAGTTGACGCATGGTTTCTTACATGGCCGTTTGGCCTTGGGCTAAATTAGCCATTATGCCAACCAGATCTGTAACATTTGGGGGAGTAGAGAGGTTCAGAGGGACCCCAGTGTTTCGATTACTGGATTCAGGATTATCAGCCATAGATGATGAATTATTTTGATGAAAAACGATAAGTATAGTCATTTTCCACAGACGGCGCCAATCTGTTGATGTAAAAACTAAATTCGATCTAATTATTTTAATCACAGATAAAAATGAATAAATAAATATAAGACAATAGATTTTTAAAGTGGTTCAGCCTTATGAGAATGGCCTACGTCCACTGTTTTTGTATTGCTGACTGTTTGCCTGGAATTATCGATAATAGGGTTACCAAGAGATCCCAAGTCCCCCTCTAATGAGGAAGTTACATTGTATTTATAGCCTTGAGGCTGTACATGTGAAAGGACAATGCGTTGTTATCTAGTAGACATATACATCTATACGATAATAATGAGCATTTAATGCGCAGTCGTCTTTTTGATTCTCCTGATTTGGATGCTCTGTACATTGAGTTACGAGGTACGCTTAAGTTGCTCGGAGCCTTAAGCTCCTCGGGGCGCCTAAGCTGCTCGGTATGATTGAGTTGCTCGGGGCACTTGAGTAGCTCGGTGAGAGTATGTTATTCGTTGAAAGTGTTTGTAATTGCCACGTAGGTTGACAGGTGTCTTCAAGTGAATGGTCCACGTCAGCAGCCTAATTTGGTATCAACATCTCGTTTATTTTTCTCTCATTATTATATATGTGATTATAGAATTGGCCTCATATGAATCATTACCAATTTTAGACATTAACAACAATTATTCTATTAATTGATAAGGTGATGGTATTACATACAGTAAATTGGTTATAGCAAATCACAAACAAGATTACATTAAATTAGTGTTACATATACATTAAAATATCATATTATCAATTGCACAACATTGATATTACATATACGTTAGATTAAATTAACATGGATAATATAAAAAATTAACATATGGTCTCTTTTAACCGTACAACAGACATAGCGTAGCGGTGACACCACACCGTAGTTTAGCAAGTATCGATAAAACCACACTGTGGTTTAAGTGGTATGGTGGTATATATCCGTAGAATTTATGCAGTGAGTATGAGGGAAATTTTAGTCAAACACAACAGTCACATAAGACCATGCCTATAAACCCCACGACTGAAAAAAAAACGTCTATAACTAACGACGGTGACACCACACCGTACTTGATAATCTCACGGTCGCACCACACCGTGACTTTTATGCAGAGAGTTTGAGGAATTTTTCACTCAAATTACACGGTCACCAGAGATCGTAAGACTTTCACTCGTGGTTGTCAATAACCATGTGTGACACTTGCACGGTTATCTTTCACTGTGCCTTTTACCTAGAGAGTTTAAGGAACTTTCCACTCAAATCACACGGTCACTTGAGATAGTAATCCTTCCACTCACGTGTGACACCCCGACTAATTAAATACCGGGTAGATACTCCTTTATTTAAATTAATACAAAATGTCAAGTAGGTTCAGTTCATAGCATCACTGTCGAAAACATTTAATTAATTACTAACCACCCAATATTTAAAATAGAGAAGTGTCAAATTTTAATATTTAATTTAACCATCAATCACATAATTTAAACCATCATTCAACAACCGCATGAATAATCTTATAAGTGTAAACAACGTAATGAAATAACCGATGTCTGGAGTAAACACTCCAATAAAGTAGTAGCAATGTAAATAAACCAAATACAATAGTCTCAATGAATAAAATCCCAAGACTGAAATAAAATAAAACTCTAAAATTATTGTCTCTGAATAAGAAAGGGCAACAGGCCCTAACTGGAACAAATGACTCTAAAAGAAGCAAGGATAGACGTGGAGGCGTCTAATAACGAGATCATGTAACTTCCACAGCAGCTACAACACATCAACAGAATGGAACTCCTATGCTTGGCGTCCCTTTGGCTGGGCAACTAAAAGGTTTTTACAAAAATAGATTTGGAAGAAAACGGGTCAGAGCCCGAGGTGAAAATATTTTAAAAACAACAAGTGTTTAAATTACAATATTAAACAACACATATTAAACATGTTAGTCACGTACCCTCATTTGAGATCCTCACCCCTCAACTATTGTGCACGCCTAATGCATCTTCTATATGCCATCTAGTTATATTACTGCCTGGCTAGTCTATTCTACTCCTATCCAGACGGTCTTACTTTAGATGTCACCCGTATTATTCAAATAAATTATATTCATAACTCACACATTCATTAATCAAATTACTTAGCTCAAGTATTAGTTAAGTTCACATTATTCTTAACTCATTTAAATCTCTTAGTCATTCTCATTTACTAAGTAATAGTGAATCAGTCACAAGTACTTACACAAGTCACTCTCATTACATAAATACATATATGGCACCCCTAGTCTAATCCGCGGTGCACGCATACTCTGCTATCGAATCCCGGTACATCACGTACATAAGGATCAAGCGTTCCGAATCGCTCAGGAACTGTTTTTGTAAAGGCCACACATATTAGAGGCGAACATAGTTCACATACCCATGGGTCACGCACATACTTACGCTTCCATAGTCAGCTAACTTATCAACTAACAAATAAGTCATTCACAGTCCAATGTCCTTAAGATACCAAACTAAATCCCCCCGAAGGCACATAAAGATAAGATGGTACTTTCCCAAAAATCAACCTCCCGTGATAGTAAGTATAGTAGGTATGTCATACACATAATCATCCATATACTAAGTATTCACACAACTTAGGTAATCATCATATTAATACAGGTATAGTTCAGCCCTATACCATAAGTCTCATACATAACATAGTATCATCCTGATTATTCCACGTAATATGTTTAGCCCGATAACTCTCGTCGTATCATTCCGAGTGCTTAACCCTAACCTAATAGGTTACTAAGTCTCCCGCTAGTCTCTAAGGTTATCTCAGTAATTAAAGTTCCCATTTTTCAGTCTTTAACCTTAAGTTATAGTTAGGGAAAAATATATTCAGGTTCTCACAACTTCCAATCGTATCTCACTAGTCGAATATTTGTAAGTTTACCACATAATCTCAAATTAATCTAATATTTTTCAGGCTTCAAATACATCCCTACCAGTCTTCCATAAGTACCAATATGTTCAATCAATCATCACTAAAGGGTTTTAAAGGTTGGAAGTTACTCAATTATTTAAAGGGAAAAGGATCACATTTTCCAGAGGGATCGATCGATCGAAGAAATGGGTCGATCGATCGAACAGTCGATCGATCGACATTTTTGGGTCGATCAATCGATCGAGCAGTTATTTGCCCAGAATTCCTTTAACAGTTACGGTTTCTCCCATTTTTACACCTCCAATTCTCCATTACAACATTCCAAACTCCCATATAAGTATACTAAACATTAAACCAACATATCTACACTAGTTTTAACGTTCAAGATTCATCAAACCATCATAAAATGTCGATTTCTTGGATCAAAAGGCATGAATATTACTACAACCCTAATTCTTTAATATCTCTTCAATAATCATCATAAATCACAATTTAATTTCATGATTTCCCAAATATTAATTTATAAATTCTTTCATTTAATATTTCCAAAAGATCCACTACATGCAAACCTATCCAAGTTCAATAATTTATTCTCCAATTTCACATAATTACAATTATTTATAATTTGTCTTCAAATCTAAACTATCATGTAAAATATATGCCTTAAATAATTGCAAAATAAATCACTTGCCTTGAATTAGAGATTCTGATCCTTTGAAGCAAATGATATGGAAGTGTTCCTTTCTTCCTGATCTATCATGTGGTGGTGACAGTGGTGCAAAACCCTCTAAGTGGTGGTTCTCCTTTGGGAACTTCCCTCTCTTCCTCTCAAATGGCCGTTTATGATTTTTAGTTGTAAAACCCTAAGGTACATAAGTGTTGGATGATATAATAAGTCTAAAATTCATGGGTTTACATTCCTTAAAAAGTCAAAATGACTAAAATACCCTCTCGGGTTGCCGATTAGGCCTAAAATGCCCTGGGACCCAAATTAAACCCCCGGCTAGTGTTTTCTAACTATCCCGATCCTTCTGGATATGTTGGCACACTCAAAATGATCATACGGATGATATAAAAATAATTTACTTTTAAATCCATTAAATTAGTTCCTGACATGACTGACACGCGCGTCCCAACTTTTATTTCCAAAATTATCGTATTTATAACTCGCGACAATATTAATAAATTCAATAATAATATATTACCATATTCACTCAGTAATATTCAACATTATTATCATAATCAAATACTAACTCTCGTCTCGTTAGTATTTAAATCCGGATTAATTTCTAATTATTTATCCCATTTAATTTAATTAATAAAATCAATAAAAATACGAGGTATTACATACTTCCCTCCTAATAATATAATTTCGTCCCAAAATTCAAAAATAATATATACCTGGTAAAAATAACTCTGGGTAACGCTCGCGCATCTCATCCTCGCGCTCCCAGGTAGACTCCTTGGCATTGTGATACGCCACTGAACACGTACTAGCAGTACTACCTTCGACCTCAACTTCCTTTCACTACGGTCTAGGATAGAAATTGGCCCCTCCACGTAGGAACTATCAGGCTGCAGATCAATATCCTCTAAATCAATGTGGGTATGGGCCAAATCATCTCGAAGATATCTCCTCAATGAGGAAATGTGGAACACGTCATGGATCCTATGCAAGTGTTCCGGTAGCCTAAGCTTATATGCATCTGGACCAATCCTCTCGATGATAGGGAATGGCCCCACATACCTTGGTTCCAACTTCCCCTTTTTCTCAAAATGTATAATCCCCTTCATCGGAGACACTCGTAGCAGCACTTGGTCCCCCACATTGAAGTCTCACAAGAACCTCTTGGCATCGACATAACTCTTATGTCGGTCCTGAGCAACCCGAATACGGATCTGTATCATCTCTATCCTCGCCAAAGTATCCTGAATCACCTCCGGCCCAAGTAGTTTGTAGTCCCCCTCCTCTAGCCAACATGCTGAGGAACGACCAGGCCTACCGTACAACGCCTCGAATGGAGCCATACCGATAGTAACTGGTAGGAGTTATTATAGGCAAACTCCACCAGTGGAAGATATTGCTCCCAACCTTTGCCAAAGTTGAGGATGCACATACGCAACATGTCCTCCAATATTTGATTTGTTCGCTCGATCTTCCCATCTGTCTACGGGTGGTATCAGCATCTTCGTACCCATAGCTTCCTGGAAACTCTCCCAAAACCATGACACAAATATCTTGTCCCTATCAGACACGATATTGAGAGGCACCCCATGGAGTTTCACTATCTCAGTTATGAAGATCAAAGCGTACTATTCTGTACTGTAGTCTGTCCGGGCTGGCAGAAAGTGAGAAACCTTGGTCAACCGATCCATAACCACCCATATGGAATCGTGACACCTCTGCGATGTAGGTAATCCCATAATGAAGTCCATATAAATTCTCTCCTATTTCCACATAGGAACCTCTAATGGCTGTAGAAGCCCTGTCGGTATCTGATGGTCCACCTTTACTAGCTGACAAGTGGCATATTTCGAAATGAACTCGATAATATCCCTCTTCATCCTGCTCTACCAGTATTGTCGCCTCATATCCTGGTACATTTTATCCCCTCCATGATGTACCACTAATCGCGAACCGTGTGACTCTGTCATTACCTCGTGTCGTAAGTCTTCTCCCTCATGAACAACCAATCTCCCATTTAAGCGTAAGCCCCGGTCTGAACCAACATTATAAGACTCGGCCCCCTATCCTAGTAAATGTACTATCCTCTCCTGACAGAACGGGTGTGTTGCCTGAGCCTGTACTACTCTCGTAATGATCTGGGGAGTAACTGTCATCAAAGACATGAATGATCGGGCCACTGTGTACTGGTGTCCCAACTCCTTCCACTTCACTTTTTATACCTCGGCTACCTCACCTACTAGCCTACGGTTCAATGCGTCTGCTACCACGTTAGCCTTTCCTGGGTGGTATTGGATATCGAATTAATAATCCTTCACAAACTCGAGCCACCTACATTAACGTATATGTAGCTCCTTCTGCATGAAGAGGTACTGTAGGGACTTATGATCTGTGAATAAGTAAAATTTCTCCCCCTAGGAGATAATGTCTCCAAATCCGAAGTGAAAATACGACTGCCTCTAACTCCAAGTCGTGGGTGGGGTAATTCCTCTCACGAGGCTTAAGCTTATGGGAAGCATCAACTATAGCCTGATTCTTCTGCTGTAGTGTACCCCCAAGTCCAGGTAAGGACGCATCAGTGTAGATTAGATACTCCACTCCCGGCCTAGGCAAGGATAACAATGGTGCTGAGGTTAGTTTGTCCTTCAAGTCATCAAAAGCCAACTGGCAGACATCGCTCCAGATAAATGGTACCCCTTTACGAGTCAGATGTGTCAATGTACCCGCTATTTTTGAAAACCCTTGAATGAACCTCCTGTAGTATCCTGCTAGGCCCAAGAAACTACGTATTTTTGTCAGTGTCGTGGGCTGTCCCCACTCCTTCACCGCTGATACCCTCCCCGGATCTACAGATATCCCCCCGTCAAAAATGATGTGCCCTAAAAACTGAACCTCCTTCAGCCAAAACCCGCATTTATCATATTTTTCATACAGCTCGTGCTGACACAGTGTCTGAAAAACCTGCCTTAAGTGCACGGTATGATCCTCCTCGGTCTGGGAGTAAACCAGAATGTCATGTATGAAGACAATGACGAACTGGTCCAGGAATTCTCTGAACACCCTGTTCATCAAGTCTATAAACACGACTGGGGCGTTGGTTAGACCAAAAGGCATGACCCTGAACTCGTAGGAACCATAACTTTTCAAGAAGGCAGTCTTCGAGACATCCTGCTCCCTGATACGCAACTGATGGTATCCCAATCTTAAGTCAATCTTTGAGAAGAAGGCATCTCCTCTCAACTGGTCGTATAAGTCATCGATTCGGGGCAACGTATACTTATTCTATATCATGACTTTATTCAACTCCCAGTAATCGACACAAAACCTCAAAGATCCATCCCTCTTCTTAATAAATAACACATGAGCACCCTATGGTGAAGTACCCCTACGGATAAACCCCTGACCCAACAGCTTCTCTATCTGATCCCGTAGCTCCCTCATCTCCACTAGAGCCGTACGGTAAGGTACACGGGCTATCGGTCAAGTGTCCGACTCTAAATCTATGATAAAGTTTGTCTCTCTACTAGGAGGTAATCCCAGAATATCCTGGAACACATCAGCGAACTCCCTAACAGTTGGAATCGAATCAAGTGGTATCACTGCCTCCTTAGAGGTCTCCTCCTCTATGTAGTATAAATGAGTGGACGATTCTCCCTCAGGACGAGGCATCACCACTAGAATCATCTCTTGACTGGGTATGGCAAAAATAATACTCCTACTAAAACAATAGAAAATGACTCTATACGTGACAAGCCAATCTATACCGATAATCGCATTATACTCAGACATATCTAATACAAGCATGTCAGCAGGTAAAGTAAATCTCCCAATCTCTACACCCACGCCTCTACATATAAAGGAAATCACAGAACCTCTACTCAATGGCGAATCTACACAAGTGACAGTGCTCTCCGCGGTATCTAATAATCTCATAGCGCGTACAAATCTCGTGGTAATAAAATAGTGTGAGGCTATCTTGTCAAATAAAATATGCCCCATAGTCCCCTGAATAGAAAACATACCCTCAACCACGGGTGGATCCTGTGGGACTGCGGCCTGATGAAGGTTATAAACCCAATTGTACTGAAGCTGGCCCTGCTGAACTGGGATCGATGGAATAGGCGACAGTGCTGGAATTTGTGGTGGTGCTGGGAGGGCGATGAGAAACATCGATCTCTGGGGATCCTGACGAGCACCCTTCTGCTGCGGCTGAGGGGCCCTTCCCCTCTCAGGACACTCCTGGCATTTGTGGCCAATCTTTCCACATATGAAGTATTTCTTCGATCGATCGATCCCTCTGAAAAATGTGATCCTTTTCCCTTTAAATAATTGAGTAACTTCCAACCTTTAAAACCCTTTAGTGATGATTGATTGAACATATTGGTACTTAGGGAAGACCAATAAGGATGTATTTGAAGCCTGAAAAATAATAGATTAATTCGAGATTAAGGGGTAAACTTACGAATATCTGACTAGTGAGATACGATTGGAAGTTGTGAGAACGTGAATATATTTTGCCCCAACTATAACTTAAGGTTAAAGACTGAAAAGGGGGAACTTTAATTGCTGAGATAACCTTAGAGACTAGCGGGAGACTTAGTAACCTTTTGGGTTAGGGTTAAGCACTCGGAATGATACGACGAGAGTTATCGCTCTAAACATATTACGGGGAATAATCAGGATGATACTATGTTATGTATGGGACTTATGGTATAGGGATGGATTATACCTATATTAATATGATGATTACCTAAGTTGTGTGAATACTTAGTATATGGATGATTATGTGTATGACATACCTACCATACTTTCTATAACGTGAGGTAAATTTTCGGGAAAGGACCATCTTATCTTTGTGTGCCTTCGGGGGGACTTAAATTGGTACCTTAAGGACATAGGACGGTGAATGACTTATTTGTGAGTTAATAAATCAGCTGACCATGGGAGTGTAGGTATGTGCATGACCCATGGATATGTGAACTATGTTCGCCTCCAATATGTGTGATCTTTACAATAACAGTTCATAAGCGATTCAGAACGCGTGATCCTTATGTACGTGATGTACCGGGATTCGATAGTAGAGTATGCATGCACCGCAGCTTAGCCTAGGGGTGCCATATATGTATATATGTAATGAGAGTGACTTATATATATACTTGTGACTGATTCAGTGTTACTTAGTAGATGAGAATGACTAAAAGATTTAAATGAGTTAAGAATAATGTGAACTTAACTAATACTTGAGCTAAGTAATTTGATTAATGAATGTGTGAGTTATGAATATAATTTATTTGAATAATACGGGTGACATCTAAAGTAATATTGTCTGTATAGGAGTAGAATAGACTAATCAGGCAGTAGTATAATTAGATGGAATATAGAAGATGTGTTAGGCGTGCACAATAGTTGAGGGGTGAGGATCTCAAGTGAGGGTACGTGACTAACATGTTTAATATATGTGTTTTTTAATATTGTAATCTAAACACTTGCAGTTTTTAAAATATTTTCACCTCGGTCTCTAACCCGTTTGCTTTCAAATCTATTTTTGTAAAAACCTTTTAGGTGCCAAGCCATAGGGACGCCAAGCATAGACGTTTCATTTTATTGACGTGTTGTAGCTACTGTGGAAGTTACGGGATCTCGTTATTAGACGCCTCCACATCAATCCTTACTTCTTTTAGAGTTATTTGTTCTAGTTAGGGCTTGTTGCCCATTCTTATTCAGAGACAGTAGTTTTAGACTTTCATTTTATTTCAGTATTGGGATTTTATTTATTCAGACTATTGTATTTGGTTTATTTACATTGCTGCTACTTTATTGGAGTGTTTACTCCAAACATTAGTTATTTCATTACGTTGTTTACACTTATAATATTGTTCATGCGGTTGTTGAATGATGGTTTAAATTATGTGATTGATGGTTAAATTAAATATTGAAATTTGACACTTCACTATTTTAAATATTACGTGGTTAGTAATTAATTAAATGTTTTCGACCGTGATGCTATAAACTCAACCAACTTAACATTTTGTATTAATTTAAATAAAGGAGTAGCTACCCGATATTTAATTAGTTGGGATGTCACATCACGATTGTCAATAACCGTGTGTGACACTTACACAGTTATCTCTCACTGTATCTTCTATGCAGAGATTTGAGAAATTTCCACTCAAATTACACGGTCACATGAGACCATAAACATTTTAATAGCAGTTAGACATCACCATGGGTGACACTTGCACAGTTATCTTCCATCATGTCTTCTATCAGAGTGTTTGAGGAATTTTCCATTCAATTCAGACGGTCACCTGAGATCGTAATCCTTTCACTAGTGGTTGGGCATCACCGTGGGTGACACTTGCACGGTTATCTTTCAATGTGTCTTCTAGCCAGAGAGTTTGAGAAGTTTTCCACTCAAATCACACAGTGACTTGAGACTGTAAGCCTTTCAGTACTAGTTGGACATCACTGTGGGTGACACTTGCATGGTTATATTTCACCGTGGCTTTTATGCAAAGAGTTTAAGGAATTTTCCACTCAAATTACGCGATCACTTGAGACCGTAAGACTCATATTCTACGGTTGGACATATTCGTGTGTGACACATCCAAATACCATGTATACCAAACACAATGCATACCAAATCAAAAACATGAATTACAATGAAAATATAGTCCATAAATACCAAATCAAAATTGTTCCTACAAAATTTACAATAATCATTGTACATCGAACACAACAGTATTACATAATAATTCTCTCAAAATTCACTTAGAATAAAATTATTTCAAATTTTTTTGTCTATTTTCTCTTTGAACGCTTCTGGGGGGAGCTTTTTGATTCGTATCAAATATTGCATATTTTTGCCCGTTATCTTTATGCATTCTAGCACTTTTACGGTCCTTAATTCCTGTATTTATGCTCATTAACCAGACAACGTTGGATTTGGATATATACATGCTTTGCAGGGGTTAATTGTGATTTTATAGGTATTGGAACGCTAAAAGTGATGATCCATTGCATTTCGAAGACGTTCCATCGTCGAACACTACTTCAAGGGCATTTTAGTCAATTCACATTTCATCTTTAGCTCTTGGAATTTCCACGGATGCATAGCTTATTGAACAAGCTTCGCGTGGCCGTAAACGGTGCGTGATTTTGAGTCTGGACGATGAAGTTATGGCTATTTCTGTTAATAGACCTTTCCCCGTCTTTATGGACCAAACATGACTAGAAAACAGAGTACCGGTCAACCGCGGTTTGAGGCCCGGTAGACCGCATGTTGACATTTTTCCTTGGATCGAAGATAGTGGGTATTTACATGAAGTACCGATCGACCGCGTTCTTGATGCCGGTCGATCGCGGGTTTATGATTTGCCTTGGATCGAAGACAGTACACTTTTGTCTGAGGGCGCGGTCGATCGGCCCCCTGGCCGCGGTCGACTGCGTATACCAGATATTTTGAGATATTTCCTTTTCTTTTCTTTTTCCTTTATTTCTTTTCTAACTTACTATATAAACCAATTTTCGGTTTGATACTTAGATAATTAGATTTATTAAATTGTCGAGAGTTGTAGGTTAGGGTTTGGGGGATTTGAGAGTTCTTCTTCTTCCTCTCTTGGTTTGACACCCTTTAGGGTTTGTAATTGTTACTTTCATATTTCCCTCTCCATTTATATAGTTATATTTCATTAATTCTTGCTTTGTAATTATGTTTTCTTGCTTTATTTACATGCTTTCTTCCCGTGCTTTCTAGTGTAGATTTATCGCGTTTCTTTATCGCATTTTTAACATGCTTTCTAGCTAATTTAAATTAGGTTGTGTTTGAATGGAACTCACTCGAGTTGACGTGTTGCTTTGGTTTGGTGATGGTGTTTACGGGTTTATTTCGGGTGCGTTGTCCTAGTTATTGCGCCTAAGAGATTTGACGGGGTATATCATGTATGTCCCGTGCTTACGACCTTTTGTGCGCAATTTTTGGGGTATTTATTGATGCCAAAATCTTATTAGGCTTTTATGCGGATTTAGGGGCGTGACAACCCTTGATTCAATTAACTGTCGAAATGAGACGCATTCGTAATAACTCGTCGACCCATATATCCATCTTATACAAATTAAATTGGGTGAGGGATATTCGCCGCAACCTATAGTTTTACCGCTTTGTTAATCTAGTTAAATTTACACTCGCCTAGATTAATATTTCCCTTCTTCACATATTTTCCTTTTTAGTTTGTAATCACCTATTTCCCTTTTATTTGGGAGTACTAAATCATATAAATTCTAGCAACTCATCTCAGTGGATCTTTCGATACCTGACTTACTGCTACACTCACCAGTTGAGTGTAGTCGTAACTTAGGTTTTTGCATTACCGCAGTGAAACGAAAATAACGACCGTGCCCTTACACGAGCACGCATTTCACGCGATAGTCAAAATGGCGCCATTGCCGGGGACTTGTTTGTTTTAGACTTTATTTGATTTAGTATTTCATAGTATTTTCTTTCTATTTGTATTATTTGCTAATCTTTTTGCAGGACTTCCACATTTGAGCACTTGGAAACGCTTGAATTTCTCCCGCGCGCACCTACTTTGTGGAATTCGCCACTTCGAGCCATTTTTGTGGTAAGCATGTCCTATTCCAATTATTTCGGTAATCATTATTATAATTCTCAAAATGCCCGTAATTCTATGACTTTAGATGAATACTTAGAATCCCAAAGTATTGCAAATTCAAATATAACTTTGGGCGAGTATAACGAAAGTCAAAATTTGGGTTATTGGAATTTTGATGATGATGATAATGATTTTGGGCCTTTACCTCCTTATAATAGGAATTTTGAAACGAATTGCAATAGTTTTCAAAATTCCTATAATCATGAGATTTCGTTTAAGTCCGATGGTAATTTTCAAAGTTCCCATTTTCATGGATCCACACCTCGACCTATGACATTCGGTGAGGGCTTGCGTATGTATGAGAATGAGAAACTTGAAAATCGTTATCGGGAAGAAAATCGTTTGTGGGAACATGAGTTGAATTTATTATTTGATTCCGACGACGATTTTGCTTCCGAGACTTTCGAAGTCGAAGAATGTTTTGAACCAAATGAGGTACTTTTGCCTACTTTGGAACAAACCATTCTAGACTTTTCCCATTGCGTAATAGATATTGAAAGTGAGGATGAAAATGGTGTAATATCTATTTTCAATGAAATGATTTCTTCTTTGGCCCCCGAAGAAGAACATTTCATTGAAAATGATATTATTTCCCTCGAAACTCAATCTTCATGCGATTATGATTCATCTCATGAGTTTGAATTTCTTTCATCCCTATTTTCATTCTCTATTATCACACCGTCACAAGTACCCTATGATTCGGTTTCAAACTTTAATGTTTTAAACCTTTTCGCCGATGAGGAGTACTTGCTCGAGTCGCCTTCCATGATCACATCTTTACCTTTGTGTGTGCTACCTCACATTCCAATTTCAAAATCATTTGGAGGATATTTGCCTTTTCTCGGTCCCCACATGTTTTTGTCACCCGTTCAATCCAAACCCCCCATCGTCCTCCAAAACTTTTAATTGGCGATGGTTCATTTCTTACGCCTTACACATGCCTTCCGTTGTTAAAACGAAATTCATATTTTTCGAAGGGCATACTTGTATGTGAGGGTACACCGGCTATCCTCCCAAGTCAAATAGTTTTCACCGTGGACCCTCAACAATTTAGACTTCTAGTGTATAGTTAGTGTGAGGCCTAAATAATAGGTTGTATATAGTTACCTTTTTATTTCTTTCTTTTTACTTTTTCTTCCCTTTTTAATTTAGTCTAGTGTAATTAGTTAACTTTTCGTTATTTGTTTTTGCTATTCTCGGTACTAACTTGTTTTGTAGATTCTTTGGACTTGTTCTTATGGGGATCGCTCCACTTTTGGGTAATATCGCTCTTTTCCTCTCTTTAACTTGGTTCTTAATTCACATTGTGGATAATGTCAAGTTTTAAGTTAAGGGGTGTGGGATATTCTATCCATTTCTTTATTTAGTTCATGTTTTTGCTCACATATTAGTTGCTTAGTATGTTTTTCTTAGAAAATTTTAAAAAGATTTTCTTTCTTTTTTCACCTTTTTTGGGGGATTTTGCCTTTGTTTTCGATGATAAATTTCAATAATTGCCCGATCCAATAGACAACCCAATGATGCATGTTCTCGATTTTAGAAGGTATTAGACTTTAGTCCTCGATTATTGATATTATGAATAACTTCATGAATTAAACTTTAATCCCATGAGCACATGCACTTTTATTGCCTCATTGATTTGGTTTAAGATTTTTATAACTATGAAATCCTTTGTTGCATTGTATATACTACACCGAGTAAGATTTGTACCTTTCGTCGTTTGTGAGTGTATACACTATTCTTTTCTCATTGAAAACGTTGAATTCGTTGGAAATCTCACTATTCTTTCATTTAACCATTCATTAATTGAGTTCATACTTGAAATGTGTTACTTGATCATGATTTTTTTATATTGTTTTGACTCGAGAATTGTGTAAACTTTTGGAAATGATCATAGGCATTTCTTGTTATATCACCCATATTAGCCTTGACCTCACCTTATATGTTTACCCTCGTCAACCCCTTTGAGCCTAAATATAGCCTTTCGTTTCATAACCCAATTCCCGTAACTAACTCCAAATTGGAGTTAGAACCATACATACACCTTCCATACCTTTGTTTGTAATGTTACTTGGGATTGAGTGATGTTGTTGTGTTGTGGTTGCAATTTAGGCATGTGAGAGTTTGAAAAGTAAAGAAAAGAAAGAAGTGAAAAAGTGATGAAAAAAAAGAGAAAGAAAAAAGCAAAAGAAAACAAAAGAAAAAAGTGAGAAAAAGAAGAAAAGAAAAGAAAGAGAAAGTTGTAAATGTTGTATATAGTTCAATAAGCTTTGATTACTCTCCCCGATGATATATCTAATGCTTGTTTGGCACTTGTCTTCCAATTTTGATATTGCCGGCATTTTTCCATTATCCTGAGTTTTCAGCCCGAACACTATGAATTCGTACATACATATGCTTCATTTCGTACCCTAGCCAAACCTACATTATAACCCTATTAAAGTCCTATGTGATCTTAGGTTGATGTAATTCAAAAGTCATAATAGTTTTGATAATCTGTGAAAATGCATTTCGCCTCTTTTAATGTGCGGTATCTTTCATTGAGATTACAATTTTTCATTTTATATATAGCGTTCTTCATTTGTGACATGTGTGCGACCTAGTTTTCATTTACATTTACTCTTTATGCCCACATGTTGCGTGTGTTAGCTCCCTGTTTCGAGTGAATTCACTTGATGAGTGTAATGCCCGTGAGGATTGAATATATGCTTGCTTTATTTAGTATCCGATTTATATAAATTTTTGCCAAATGATACTTTTCATGTGCTCGCTCCCCCCCCCCCCCCCCCCCACACACACACATTTTAAGGTTTCAATTCTAAGAGGTGCATTCAATAATGTTAATGACTTGGACTTTTGTTTGAATTCATTCACTTTGCTAATAATGCGTATGAAATCTTGTTCGCTATTGTTGGGCTTGTCGCATGTTGGTTTGGGAATATTTTGAGGAAACCATTTGATGTTTGTGGGTATTATCTCTGAAAACCCTCACGAGACGACACTTGTCCACCAGGGTAACCTGGGGGTTTAACGGCTTATTGCATATGCTAAATGTAATCGTGCTCCCTACGAAAGTGGAATTTATATTTCGATGCATATATACGTCTTGTACTGCCCTTTGTGGAATGGTTTTATTTGTTTCATTACTAGGGACTAGCAATGCTTAAGTTAGGGGGTGTGATTCGTATCAAATATTGCATATTTGTACCCGTTATCTTTATGCATTCTAGCGCTTTTATGGTCTTTAATGCCTATATGTATACTCATTAACCAAAAAACCTTGGATTTGGATATATACATGCTTTGCAGGGGTTAATTGTGCTTTTGTAGGTATTGAAATGCTAAAAGTGAGGATCCGTTGCATTTCGGAGAAGTTTCATCGCCGGACGCTACTTCAAGGGTATTTTAGTCAATTCACATTTCATCTTCGGCTCTTGGAATTTCCACGGATGCGTAGTTCGTTAAACAAGCTTCGCGTAGCCGCAAATGGTGTGCGATTCCAATTCCGGACGATGAAGTTATGGCCATTTCTGTTAATGGACCGTTCTCCCTCTTCATGGACCAAACATGGCTGGAAAACAGAGTACCGGTCGACCGCGGTTTGAGGCCCAGTCGACCGCGTGTTGGCATTTTGCCTTGGATCGAAGACAATGGGTTTTTACATGAAGTACCGGTCGATCGCGCACTTGATGCCGGTCGACCGCGGGTTTATTATTTACCTTGGATCGAAGACATTACACTTTTGCCTGAGGGCGCGGTCGACCGACCCCCTGGCCACGGTCGACCGCGTATACCAGATATTTTGAGATATTTCCTTTTCTTTTTTTTCCTTTATTTCTTTTCTAACTTAACCAATTTTTGGTTTAATACTTAGATAATTAGATTTATTAGATTGTAGAGAGTTGTACGCTAAGGTTTGGGGGATTTGAGAGTTCTTCTTCTTCCCCTCTTGGTTTAACACCATTTAGGGTTTGTAATTGGTACTTTCATATTTCCCTCTCCATTTATATAATTGTATTTCATTAATTCTTGCTTTGTAATTAGGTTTTCTTGCTTTATTTACATGCTTTCTTCCCGTGCTTTCTAGTGTAGATTTATTGCGTTTCTTCACCGCGTTTTTAACATGCTTTCTAGCTAATTTAAATTAGGTTGTGTTTGAATGGAACTCACTCGAGTTGAAGAATTGTTTTGCTTTGGTGATGGTGTTTACGGGTCTATTTCGGGTGCGCTGCCCTAGTTATTGCGCCTAGGAGATTTGACGAGGCATATCATGTATGCCCCGTGCTTACGACCTTTCGTGCGCAATTTTTAGGGTATTTATTGACGCCAAAATCTTATTAGGCTTTTATGCGGATTTAGGAGCGTGATAACCCTTGATTAAATTAACTGTCGAAAAGGGACGCATTCGTAATTACTCGTCGACCCATGAATCCATTTTATACAAATTAACTCGGGTGAGGGATATTCAACGTAACCTATAGTTTTATCGCTTTGTTAATCTAGTTTAATTTACACTCACCTAGATTCATATTTCCCTTTTTCGCATCTTTTCCTTTTTAGTTTGTAATCACCTTTTTTCCTTTTATTATTGGGAGTACTAAACCATATAAATTCTAGCAACTCGTCTCAGTGGATCTTTCGATACCCGACTTATCGCTATACTCACCAGTTGAGTGTAGTCGTAACTTAGGTTTTTGCATTACCGCGGTGAAACGAAAACAACGACCGTGCCCTTACACGAGCACGCATTTCACGCGGTAGTCACTTTTTTCTTGGGGCTGGATCGTAACATGCCTTAAGTCGAGTTTCTTGATGCGTTGGAGTCTTTCTCTTTCCTTTTTAAGCTTGCGTTCCCTTAGCCTTAAGTAGGGCGTCAAGCGCTGCACGTGATAATTCAAGGGCGTCCGAAACATCTTGGTCCAATCCGACGTCAATAGCCTTCTGGAGCATGATGATGGCTAAGTCTATCTCATGGGCCTAAATAAATATCACCATCAATCGTGTTAGAACATACGTGAAGAAAAGAAATCAATTTAGGAAATTTCACAACTTACCATTTTATTGGAGTTCTGTAACTTTGACTTGTGAATACGATGCTCGGGATTTTTAATGTTTGGATGGGATCTTTCTAGGTACCAAGACATATACCCATCCATACATTCCGAAGGCATTTTCCTCGCTACAGTCGAGCGTCTGGCATCGAAAAGATTATGGTCCACCCAGTTAAGTTGATACCATTTCTCGCTATCAAACTTAACCTTGTAGCAGGCCTGGGTCTTTCCGCTTTCCTCCAATATAAGGCGCATTGGCAGTCTAGGGATTATTTGAACATGGCTAGCCTCGTGTAGGACCCTCTCTGGATAACAAGGTTCACCAACATCATAGCAAATAAGGAGGTTATTGCACCACGAGACCTCCTAAAATGGATAGGCCTTAACTTTTTCAGCGTAGGGATCCCAGATGACCTACAAGTAATTTCAAGTGTTAACATATAAAAAAGGCACAAATGTTAAAATATTGCGTTTAAAACAAATTATACTTACGTCTGAAGCTTTTAAATCATCCAAGATTTTCCTTAGCTCCAGTATTTGTGCAAAGGCATCACCTGACACCGTTGTGCCCTCCAATTGCATAGACGTGGCTCAGCTGGCTGAAACTCCAGATTTCTAACACCCCACGCCACATTGAAGTGGTCTTATATCCATGACTTCATCAAATTTATAAATTAATTAGTAAATTTATATAGAACAAAATTAAATAAAAAGCACATGTTGTAAATAAAATATTTACCACTAGAAGGGGGATATATCTGGCCACCTGCAATACGTCTACCCATGACGCAACCCCCAACTGCCGATACAAGTGCGCTAATACACCCATCCCTAAGCATATTTGTTGTATTTTTTAACTTTTTGCAACGACTAAAGGTAGTAAACTGAGACTCGGTTCCCTGATTTGTCAAGGGATAATAAGCACCAGACCATGAACAACAAGTACCCCCTTGCGACTTGCTCAATCTTCTTCTTTATAACATCCTCCCCCAACTTCTTAACCTTCGCCTTGCACATATTCATTATATAATTAGAATGTACAACATGATCATACTTGCATTCCTCTAGAGCCTCCTCCTCGATACAATCGGTATATTTGGTAAGCCATTTAATTTGGGTTGCCTTATCCTCAACTTTCTTAAAAATGGTACTATACACTGGTTTACCAAATACCGAGATTTTAAGGAGATGGTACACATCATTAAGTGCGATGGTCATCTCACTGAACGACTTATGGAATGAATTCGTCTCCGATTGCCATCATTCGATAAATGTTAACACCGATACGTAGTCAATGTATTGATAGGAGTGTTTAATCAAACCCCAAAGACTCGAGTTCTTTACCAACTCATTCACCCTCACATCTTCCTTCTCTATGTCCCACTCAGTAAATTTTTGAAGTAGTACACACATTTCATCATGCCTCTCTCCTCGTCTCGATTCCATATCGAATAAGCGATATGGTTATGATTTTTTATAGTAATTATGGGTTATTTGGCGTGCACCCCTCGAGTGGCTAATTTTTTTCCATTGTTTCTTCTCGGGAACTTTAGTGATGGTTACAGTTCATCTTCAGATGAAGAATACTCGTCCGTATCATCTTTGGGATTCTCTCATTTCTTTCCTTCTCCCTCTTCTTCTCCCTCTCGTTCTTCCTCGCTTTCTTTCCCTCATTCTTTCTCTCTTGTTTTCCCTCATTCTTTCTCTCCTTCTTTCTCTTCTTCTTTCACTACCTCTTAACTCTCATCCTTTTGAACCTCAGTCTCTTTTACCGCACCCCATTCACCCTCCATTAGGAATTCACTAACCATCTGGTTAATGTCACACCCCGCTAAATTCTGGCGTCGGCCGCCACCAAAACTAAGTCGGGAGTGAGTCAATAAAATACCATTCTTAGCATGAGATAGTTATCAGACATAAATAAATCAATACTCAAGATAAATAATTGAATCAAACTCAATTGATAACAATAACTAAACTATAAAAGATCCATCATAAGCTACACTCCAAATAAAAACTGATCTCCAATAATATAAAACTGAATAAAACCCATACAACTTTGGAATTGAATGGCCCAATAAAAATCATAAACTATGTCTCAAAGTACATACTAAGGAATGGAAAACTAAACTAAATCAATACGCATAAGGTAGAGCAACTCCAACTGCACCTTCTCCAATTACTATATAGCTTCTCCAATTACTAGTTCCTGAAAAGATAGTCAACGCACGAGGTCAGAGCCCCGAGCATGAATACACACTAATCCCCTCAAATAGGATCCTTGAATCCAAACAGTATCATTATATGTAATAAATATCATAATAGAGTATTTTAATTAAACGAGATAGTTAAACGCGCTAAATATAAAACCATCTACTCGCAGGAATCCCCATTTTAAAAAGAACACACCAATATGATTTTAAATTCCCAAGTCCTGCGGAGTTAATCTTTTATTAATTAACCCAATTTACCAAAATTTTCAATTATTTATGTTCTTACTTCAATAATTATTAGGTATGGCGGTCCTCCCGCCTCGGGTGATAATTCACCAAAATTCATTATAGCGGTCCTCTCCCTACGGGTGATTTCTCCACTAAAATACACATCACCTTGTCAAAATGTCGGCTGACCCGTTTAAACTGTCGGCCCTCGTTGATTATGTCGCCAATATATTTTAATACCCGTCTTATTATCTTAGGTATTAATTCATAATTTTCTCATATTCACAATTTCAAATTACCCCATCCTTTTATCGATGTGAGATCCTCAAAATACCCCTTAGTCCCATACCTAAGGGTCCCCAAGTTATCAATACGTCCTATGAGGATGAGATTCTAACATAAGCCTCGACCTAGTCTCATGCCTAGGCTAGCGTAACGACGATAAAGTATCGAAAATCAGCCCACCCCAAAAATGATAAACACGCAATAATCTACTCTCACTAGTCCCATACCTAGAAGGCATCCTAAAATATAGGGAGAGCATAAATACCCAATAACCCGTCGTCACAAAGACAATTAATAAAACCAACAAGTCACATAAATAAGTATAATTAATCAATGTACCAAACTACACATGATAGCCCAATTCAATTAAATGTTAATTTAATTATCATATCGGCAAAAAGATCTAATTAATCTCATTTAATTATTTTAAATTAAATACACCGAGATAACATCATTAACACATCATATCTCCAATTTCATCATCTTAACACAAATCACGTGAGTTATATGCCCCCAAATCAATTAATTCAAGACTAGATTTTTTATACATGCAACATACACCAACAAAACCCAAAATTCACTCATGAATCCTATGCACCCAAGGGTTATGAATATTATTCATATTAAAAGATTTCATAAAAACAGCCCCAAGTTTTATGTGTCCAATTTCTCTAATTAGATTCCTAATTGATTTTAAGAAATACATGAGATTAAAGTTTAGGCAACACTTAAAATGAATAATACTAAAGGAGAGGAATAGAGTATTCGTGCCTGAGTGAGGATTGATTTGAGAATCTGAATAGAAATCTGGATTCCTCTCGAAAATTAGCAAAGAGACGTTCTTGGACAATCTTGATTAAACCCCAAATTAAATCTTTAAATCTTGTGTCAAAACTTGTGACAAAAACTTGATCTTATTGAAGGTTGATGATTATGGTGGAGAGGAAATTTTTTTGGAAGAGCTTTCTGATGAAAAACTTGGGAAAAAGTATTTATGAGAAGTCCACATACGGATTATAAGTCTTATATAACAATTAAGAGTCTTAATCCCAATCCAACTCTAAAATCTGACTGAATCGCGCAAAAACTAGGCATGGTCGATCAATCGACTAAAAGGGTCGATCTATCGATCGTACAGAAAATCTGACAGTTCCCCCACGAAAATTACATAAGGCAAATATTAAAAACTCCATTAAAAAATCGGTTTAAATCCGATTTCAATTCCGCTTGAAGTTCTATTCTTCTAAAATCATAACTAACATATTTAACTAATAAAAATCATTAAATCCAAAAAATTATTTTTTTCGAAAATTCCAATTAATTAATTAAATTAATTATTAAAAACACGGGGTGTTAGAGTTAATAACTTTATCCAATAACTATTGCGTACCCCCTTCACCAACCGTTAGTAATTCACCAACCACCTAATCAACAACTTTATCCAATTACTGCTGCATAAGAGAATATCCTTTGGTCTCACCACTGTCACTAATACTAGACAATATGAGTTGTTCAATTTCCCTAATTGCCTCCAACCTTCTCTTTAGCTCTGATGCGGTAGAAGGATTTCTACTTCTTCCCATTTATATGACTTACATAAGAAATTAACAAAATTATAACAGCAAATGAACATCAAATTAACAAGTTCATACTAACAAAGAAACAATAAAAAGTAAACATCAAAATTATACTAACATAGAATGCTAACGTGGTTGATCAAGTAATAATTCATATATATATATATATATATATATATAACATGAGTTTTATATATAAACTTGTATTAAATAGCTATACGCGGTTAGAAGAGGTCGTGAAAACAGTTATTACGGTGGTAAGTGACCGTGGTAAGTGGAACACGGTGGCAAGCGACCGTGAAAACAACAATACAGTGAAAAGAAATTGAAATAAATAAAACTACGGTGAGAAACAATAGAAATGAACTAACATACGGTCACATGAGACCGAGTTAGACCACCACTTATGACGACGACCAACCGTAGGTTCAAGGTTTGTAGAGAATGTTTTTTTTTTAAATTTTAAAACCCTAGGTTGTCTAGTTCCTTTTTTATGAAACATATTACCAATGTTCATATTAGGTTTCATATTAAGGTTGTTAAATGGGTTTATAATGGGGTTTGCGTGCTAGGTTTATAATTAGGTTTACATGTTAGGGTTTCATACCCGAAATGAGTGCATATATGTGACACAATATAGTAATGAGAGTAAGTTATAAGGTTGTAACATATCAGAATGTTGATCTTGAGGTAGATGAGAGTAAGTTGTAAGGTTGAGAGAAAATGGGAGTAGGTTGTAAGGTTGAGAGAGAGGTTTGGGATGAAAGTTAGAGAGAGAGAGAGAGAGAGGAAATATAAAAAGTGGAGTTTACAAATTTTTGGATTTTTATATGACAGTCACTAATGTGGTGTTGTGTTTGTTTGGTGTTTTGTATAAATAATGAGTATTAATGTGGTGTTTTGTAGAAAATGGTGTTTTGAAGGAATTTTTTTGCCGGAAATATTAGGACCCTATAAATATATTTTTTTATCATTAATGACTTGCACTATTAAAATTTATGCATCGAAACCCCCACAAAACCTCAAAGCCAAATTGCGTATAGGTATTACGTGTGAATAGACCCGTAATTGAGTTCCACTAAGCATAAGTGGGAAACATGGCAATTAGAGAGGCCTTGATGAGAAAGTTCACGTCATATGCGGATGATATACGAAGGTGGAATTAGGTCAACCAGGCTAAAAGATCAATCATCCCAATTCTGGGGTGCAATTGAAGATATAACGAGTTGGGTTGTCCATGCGCCACTGCGTGTGACACTCAAAGAATCTTAAGTCACTTTAGGTCCTAGCCGTTTGTCAATATTACCGATCGGTTAAAGAGGAGTCTAGAAATGATGATGATGATAAAGATGACCAGATACAATCCTCTTGCAACTCAACAACCTAAATAATAATATTGAAAATAGAGGCAAACTTTATGAGAAATGATTAGAGCAATAGCTTATGTAGGTAAGACTCTTGTACCGATAGATAGATAGATAGATCACCTATTGTGAGTAAAATATATATTGAACAATCTTGTACCTACGACTTTAGACTCTCGGCTCGTGTTCTCTATCACTCCAAGTTGTCTTTCTCCTCCGTTAATAAAATCATCCCTCTCTCCTTTCGCTGTGGACGTAGGCAAGACTGACATGTTGAATCACATATATTCTTGTATCTTTTCTCTTAGGCATTCATATTTGTGGGTAAACTTGGTATAAAGCACTATTTTAGATTTGATCCCCTACACTTACAAACATCTAGATTTTCTACCAACCCTATAATAATTAAGAATCCATAATGACTAAAATGTCATAAAAAAATTAAAGCTGAGAAGAAAATGAAAGTACAATGACTAAAATGTCATAAAAAAATTTAGTGGCCAAAATAGAATTTTTCTTCAGAGGTTACCTAATTACCTAAATAACCCAAACTTTTGAAATTCAAAATAAATTTCTCTTTTTTTTAATACAAAACTTCAAGTGAAATTTACGTGTTCAGTGACATGGCAGTGAGTTGATGTCCCAATCACACCCTTATATAAATTCTCCCTTTTTTGAGTTGAATATAGTGTTATTAATATGGGCAAACATACATTAATGGTCGTAGATGGGACCTTATTGCCCAACAAGTTTGCAACACACCCATGCAGGTGTATTCTTTTTTGTCTCTTGTATACGTAGTCATAAATATAATTGTTGCCATCAATGGCCTGCACTACTAAACTCTGTGCATCAGAACGAGGAGAAGAATCAGTCAGACACACAAATTGGGTTTTCGCCTGGAAATACCAAGTACCCATAACCCCAAAACAAGGAAATGGAGGCCATGGAAGGAAGATCGTTGGCTGAAACCCCAACATGGGCCGTTGCAACTGTTGTTTCAGTCATGGTTTCTATTGGTTTCCTCATTCATGGCTCTTTGAAACAATTTGGAAAGGTAAAATATCCTTTTTTTTTAATCAAATTTATGCCTTTTGGTTTGGTAGTCCTCTCAATTAATTCTTTTATTCATATGTTGAAGTTTAATGTCTCTGTCTCTCTCTCTCTCAAAGTGGTTGGATAGGACAAAGAGGAAATCTCTTCTTGCTGCTCTAGACAAGATCAAGGAAGGTATATCAATGGGTTTTTTCAAAGATTGTGTTTTTATGTTATACATATAGGTTGGTTGTCACATTTGGATTGGGTTTTCTAAAACAGAGCTAATGCTTTTCGGACTTCTTTCATTGCTGATGGGCCATTGGATTGTTTTTGTGGCCAAGATTTGCATTAACTCGTCTACAATGAGCAGCCGATTTTATCCATGTGCACCAGAAAGTGAGATGAGGGAGTCATTTTCTTTAAATCGCCTACTTCTTTCCAGTTCTAATCGTTTGAATTACTCGAGACAGATGATGAGCAATGTGCATCATAATTATTGCCCCGAGGTACTTTCGTTACATCCCTTTTCGTGTCGATTCAATTTTCATCCTAATCATTTGAGTATATTGCAATACCATTTACCAAGAAACACGCTCGCATGCACCTATGTGTATTTTTAACACCCGTCATTTTAACATCGTATAAGATTAAAGTATCCACAACATATATTGCTTTAATACTTGGGCCTGCCGGATAAAATATTCAGCTAGGATTAAAGTTATCTAATTTTAACATAATAAAATAGTCTCAATGATTATATCCCACAAAACAAAAGAAAAAGGGAGATAAGTTGTCCGATTATATGTCTCATCCTCACTAACAACAAACAAGGGATAGGATGAATTCAATTTATCTTGCTCTCTTATCGGGCACATCAAATGGGACCTTGAAGATTTAAATGCAAATTAATGCAGGTTTGAGGACAATTACATATACGGTACAGTTTCAGTTCCTGGAGATCATTTTATTCTCAAATTAATTGTGAAATTATGAGCTTGAGGGTGAGCTACTAGTTGAACTACCTAGACCTGGCAGTGGGAAGAAATATGTGTTCTGTCTCAGGAGTGAATTGGATCTGAAAGTAGTTAATCATACTGCTAATGTACTTTAGTAGAACCTGTAAATACTTATCTGATTGTCAATGAAATGGGTTATTTGTTTTTCTGTTATCTTTTCTTGATGTTAGATGGCCAAGTTTGGTGATCTCACATTTTTGGGTAGTTCAGAGCCTATAGTAGGACTGATGCCCTCAGTTTAGATTTCTATACTTTAGAGATTAGAAGGCTTGATGATTTTCCTTTCAAGGCTTATTGTAGAGCACGACAATGAAAAAATGGTAGAGCTTAAGAATAAAGATAGTGTTGTGTTGTGAGAAGCAAGATAGATTGTATCCATTGTTGAGAAAAGAGCGTCTTGTGAGATACCTTTTGGTGATTGTGTTCTTGATTTATAGGGAGTGAGATGTTCTTAACCTGTAATTTAGCCCTGTAAGGGTGAACCTCATAAATCTTGTTATTGTTGGGCGTGTGAAGATCCAAGGAAAGAAATTTATCCGTTTGAAAGGCATTTGCGTACATTGGGAAGATATTAGAATTGATCAATAATGTTTGTTACAGATTAAGAAGTTTTGATTTTGACTGGAATTGATTATTTCTCTTAATGTGAAGTCATAACTGATCCGTATATTGCTATAAGTGATTTGCTTAATCTTGTGTGGATTATGTGGGTTTGAAAATTGAGTATAAAGAACGCTCAAGTTCTGTTGTTACTAAGTACTAACTGCTATATAAAATATGAAAGAGTGAGACCATCTGTAACTTGCGAGCAAGTGAAGAAAAGGCAACAGGCTTTGGTTATTAAGAAAAAAATTAGAAATTTTGATAGAAAAATACACAGGAAATTTGGGAGAGGTTTCTAGATTTACATTTAACAGAACCTGGTATCTGTTTTCCAGGGTCGTCAATCACTTGCTTCGCATGAAAGTCTTGAGCAGCTTCATCGTTTATTGTTTGTTCTGGGGATTACCCATGTATCTTACAGCTTCATTGCCATTGCCCTGGCCATGATCAAGGTCAATATATCTTTCCAATTTTCCCTTTGATATGCACCTTTGGAACAATCTCTACGGAAAAAAAACCAAGTCCTCTCTTTTAATTTGCAGATATACAGCTGGAGAACATGGGAAAATCGAGCTATGTCAATGGCAATTCAGGGATTAGAAGGTGCACATTTTTACAGTGGATGGCTTTGACGCATCTTCTTTTAGATTAACACTTGAAACTAAATCTACACGAGCTACAAATTTTGAATAAATTTTTGTTTGTGTGTGTCTGCGTGGATATCTTAATCTAGGTTCCTCAGAAGCTGTGCCGAATAATTTTAGAATGAGGCGACTAACTACTTTCATATTTCACCAAGCCTCCCACCCATGGAGCCAGCATAGAATTCTTGTTTGGATGGTAATCTTACATGCTTATGATACTGTCTTGTGCCCGGTTAAAATGATTTCTTATGATCTTATGTTATCAGTTCAATTAATCATTAATATTTTGTCGCACCAAGTCCCTAGAATGATGAAAAGTCATCCCGGACATGGGTTATCCGAAGTACGTGGTGAATGTGCACTGCCTTGGGTAGCTTTCACCTATCCAAATGGATCTAAAATTATCAGGATTTGACCACCAACGAACAGAAATTGTATGAATTTATATTTTTGGTAACAGAATTTTAGGTTCTATGAAAGTAGCTATAGAACCAAATAGAGAAGGATAGTACAGGTCTGGAGGCTCTAGATAGAGATCACCATATAAAGTCAAAAGTGAAACGAACACATATTTTTAGTGAAGTTGGTGCCAAAAATGGTTTCGACAATCCCACTGTGAGAGAGAGAGAGAGAGAGAGAGAGAGACCATTTCCTGTGTAGTCAGTCAGTGTGTTACTCTTTTCATGAGTTCGGTTCTTGACAACAGGATAATATTCTATATCAATTTACTGGACTATTAATAATTATAGCCCAGAATAATTCACTCTCTCTCTTCCATTTCACGGTTGAACAAGAGAAGCATTTTTCGGATCATGGCAACATTGAAACGGAAGTCTTAATCTCTGCACTTCAATATGATCACGTGCCATTGCCTTTTCTATTTTATTGTATATATAATATCTCAAATCTTCTTTGGTATTTACAATGAAAATTTTGTTTTATTTATTTAAATATTATTTCCACTTAATCCATATTATGAATATATCTTTCTTATTATAGGGACTCTTTTATCACATTCTGAAGCTTTATATGCTGATAGGTATTCCACCTCGGTTTTTATATAATAATATATTGTGCTTGCTAGATATTATCCTACATTTCTTTCTGCCTGCATATGCTTTGACTACTCTGTTTATCTTTCTGTTTTTGTTATCCTGTCTTGGTTAGTTTTTTATGGTCTGGCATTAAGTGATGTTAAAAGCCAAACTCATGATATTTCAATGTTCAGCTTTGTTTCAGTCGCCAATTTTGGAGTTCTATAAACCGAGCTGACTACATGGCTTTGCGTTTGGGCTTCATTACTGTAAGTTTCTCTCTCTGATGCTATATATATATATATATATATATCTTGGCCCATGGAGTATATGGGACTGCCCTTGGGGCATCACCTAAATACAGAAATTTCTAGAAGATTGGACGGGTGGAAGAAATAACGTTTATCAAGTGCGGTAGACTCACCCTAGTCCATATAATATAAGGGAATCAATAGAATCATCCAAAATAAAGTACCAAATAATTGCAAATAGTACTACATCATTTCAAACAAAGTCATAAAATACTACAGCATTCCAAATAAAGCCGCAAATATACTACTACTAGGGCTGGCAATATGGATCCAGTAGTCCATTTCATCCATATACAACCCATTCGGTTTCTGTTGGACCTGCGTTCAAGTCTATTTGCTGGTCGGAAGTGGGCAGCTTAGCAACTGATTTGCGGGTTGAAAACCTAACCGTTCCAACCACATATAACAGTACATGGTTTTCTCATGAGTCATTGCCTAACACCCACCGCCTCTCTTGTTTCTCACTCAAGGATGGTGGAAATTTCATATTATCAGGGTTTTCAACAGCTAAGATATTTTCAGTATTAGACATATAAAGCTTGCATCTCTCTCTCTCTCTCTCTCTCTCTATATATATATATATATATATATATATATATATATATATATATATAAGCATTTTCCTATTTTAGAAACAACAATATTTGGCTCCTCTCATTATTGGGTTATTGGGTCAACCAACCCATATCCAATCCGATTTGATATTCAGCCGCTCCCAACCCGCCCATATTCAACCCGAATCCGAATTTGAACCGCCGATATTTGTCCAAAGCGGCCCATTTGCCGGTTCTAAATACTACATTGTTCAATATAAAGTCGTTCAAAACCTAAATAAATCCTTATAATCATTCCAAACACAAAAAGGTTCTGAAAACAGAATTTGGCAAGCAAATAAGATATTGAAAGTAATCTCCCTCATCCAACATAACATGTTGTAATAATCTTTAAAAAATAACAGAACATTTTAGGTAGGGTTAAAACCCAAAGAATTGAAATCAGAGACCCTCTGTAAATCAAAACCCAAAGAAATCCAAATCAAAAAATTGAAGAACATACCTATAGGGCACATGTTTATAAAACCCAAACATATCTTTATAAAAACTAAAGCCCCTCTCTATTGAACGGTGGCTTCATTTATCTCTTTTGTGAGAGTCTGACCAAGGTTTTTGGCATTTTTGGGGATGCTACGATTCAGATAGTTTTTTTTTCAATAAAAAAAAAACGAAAGAAAATCAACTACAAAATGATGTAGTGTATTTTCCGATGTTGAACGCATTAGCACGCTTTTAATTACACTGCAAGTAAAAGGAAGATGTAGACCACTTTCTCTTGCATTGTGACCTTTTCAGAGTTTTGTGGGAAAAGATGTTTTTTGAGCTTGATATTTGTGGAAGCTATACCTTATTTTTGGCACGACTTCTTAATTATGAACATTATCCTTAGAGGTGACAAGAAGAATGGCAAGAGTATGTTGGGGTTCATTATTAATCGCGTGGCTGTAAGTCTATGGGAAAACAAATGAGATGACTTTTGAGGACAAAGGAAGTTCAAAGGAGGGTATATGGATGGGTGAGAGTCAAATTTTTTGCCTCACTATCGGTGTCAACATCGAAGCATTTTATGATAACGGGGTTATCACTATGTATCAAATCTTTTACGCCTTCACCCAACATCGTTGCCGTGGGGAAAATGCATTATTTGTACTCTCATTCCAACACAATCCCCCAACAAATGACACGGGCAAGAGTCGAACTCATGACCATAGGCTCTGATACCACTTGGCGAATCTTAAGTCGCCATCTCACCTAAAATCAATTGGTGTTAAGGTTGACAAACCTTTAATCTTTTACAAGTCCACTCAACATTATTGTCCTGGGGCAAGGTAGTTGTTGTACCCTCATTCCAACATAAACAACTGGGCAGCACCTTTAGTGTAATCATTTGTGTTATTGTGCTCTCATGAGAGGTAGTTTAGGGGCTGGATGCTGAGGCTCTGGTGCTGGGAGATATTTTAATTTTTGTTTGAGGCTGATGATTTCTGACGCAGGAGCATGTCATTTATTTATTTATGTCATTTCATTTATTTTGTTCTTTTACTTATTTAGGGCATTTTCATCTTTTTGGCCCCTTGTGCTTATAAGAGGAACCCTAGTTGCTTAGCTTTCATTAGTTTCATTTTGTTTTAGAGAGTTTAGAGAGAGAATTAATGGAGACTTCATATTTCAGCATTTCATCCATGTGAGTGTAATTAATTTGTGTAAGTTTCGTTGCATTTCACATGAAATTGGTATCTTCACTCTTAGATCAATATGTGTGATGATTTGGAGTACGGGTGATTAGGAGTATGGGTGGTTACATATGTCGGAGTTCCGGCGATCCAAATCCTCATCCGCACCTTGGGGTGGAACCCTAAATGCGACCACCACCGAAGTGAGGTAGCAGTAGGAGTGTTGCCTGGACACCAGCCCCAAGCCCTAGCGTGCCAGCCTCCTCCGACCACCCTCAAAACCCCATCAGACCCAAGACCGGACCCTGCACCCTCTCACCCGTACCCTGCAGGATCAACGTTCCCTCATAGGCCTTCCCGACCTCGGGCTAACAGCCCTCAGACGCCGGACAGCTCCAACGATCCCTCCACCTCGTTCCAGCTTCCAACTACCTACCCCCACTAAGTGACGACCCCGACCCAACCGAAGAACCCCTCTTCCAACCCCGACCCATGCCTTCACACCTCCAGCAGACCTCAACCGCACCAATGAACCCCACGAACTAACAAAATTTTGCCCATACCCTACTAACCTGAACAACCTCTCACCGAGATGGCCACAAACGGGCTTTTTCTGGTCACCGGCCATTCGTTGGGTCTCGAGCCCATTAACCCAATGGTCCTCACTAGTGTTCACGCCTCTATTTATTGTAGGGGCATCACCCACAGTCAAAATCAGTTTCGTTTGTTGAACAAGCAATCCTCTACTCCATCCCTAAACCTAAAACAACCCTAATGGCCAGCCTCATCATGGCTGCCCCAACCTACACCCCCACCACTGAATATCCATCACCGCACCCTCATCCTCCCATTTTCCCTTGTATCCAGATCAGCTGTCACGTCGACAGATCGGTTGCAATGGCATAACTTATTCTATATACAGTGTGTTGCGAATGGACGATTGTGTAAAATCATAATTGATGGTGGCTCTAGTGTCAATTTGGTCTCTCGATAGATGGTGGAGCGTCTGGATCTTCATATCCAACCTTTCCAGAATTTTTGTAAAATTGGGTGGCTAGGATCCAAGGATAAAGTGCGCCCTAACGGGCAATGCCGAGTACCATTTACCATCGGGTTATATTCAGATGTTGTTTGTACGGTTGTTGATATGGATGTGTGCCACCTTCTATTGGGACGACCCTGGCAGTTTGATTATTCTAGCATGCATGATAATCATGTTAATACTTATTCGTTTATGCACCAGGGTGGTGAGGTGGTCCTTGATTCCATGCCACAGCCCAGACTCCCCGGCCTACTTATGTCCCTGACATCAAAACCTATAGTCCTTACCGATGCCCTCGAACAGGGGTTGTGTTATGCCCTTGGTAGCTCCATTGGACACCGTGCTGACTAGTATTCCAGAGGTCCGTTGCGACACCTTGGCATCGTTCAAGGATGTATGTACACCGCTCGATTTCCTTCCGCCGTTGAGGGACATACAACATTCAATTGATTTTTTTTAGGAGCCTAGTTACCCAACCTCCCCACTACAGGATATCACTTGTCTGAGCTACAGTGACAGGTGTCAGAGTTATGTGGTCGTGGCCTCGTATGGGAGAGTATTGTTGGTTTTGGCTCTCCTATTTTTTCAGTTTTGGTTTATTTACAAATTTGCCATTTTGGCTCAAATCTATAAATACAAGTGTTATTTCTAGGTTTTGGGAGTTTACAAGGGGGGCATATTTGAGAGCTAATCAAAGGCAAAGAGAGAGAGAACTACTTTGAGCAAGGTGAGTTCTTGAGGTTGGTCAGTGATTGACGTTTGAGAGAGATAAGTGAGGTGTGTGTGTAACCATTGGTTCCTAGCGATTTATCTATAAAAGAAGATATCCTACCATTTGTGAATGTAGCCCAGAGCTTGGGAACCACGTAAATTGTTGTTGCTTTGATTGTTTGTTGCTTGTATGTTCTTATTGTCACTTTATTGATACTTGGTTGATTTGATTTGGAGTTTGTACACTAGTTCATTTACGAAACAAGGTCTTGGGTGTTTTTCGCACACCAAGTGTTTGATAAAATTCTCGAGTGAGTTTTATCGTCTTGGTCGCTAGAGATAGTCTTGCTTTAGCACAACAAGTGGTATCAGAGCTTTGGTTGCATTGTTTGCCCGATATTTTTGGTTCGGGGTTGAATCAATTTTGGCATAGCTTTTGTTTTTGTTCCAAATGACGGAAAATGTGGAGTGATAATGCTGGAAATAGCACCACCCTTCGAGGTGTTTGTAAGCTCAAATCAGTGATAACAATGGCAGCTCAAGTATATACTAAATATAAGAGATTGAGATGAGGAGAAGAGGATGAACACCAATATATAAGTGGTTCAGCCAATTAGGCCTATGTCCACTGTGCAAGTGAGTGAATAAGGTCACCGGAATAAGGCACTAACGGCTATGGATACAATCTCTCAAGCTTTCTCTCTCTACAGTATAATTGGACAGAGTTTCAGCCAGGGTTGTTATTTTTGGATCCTTTGCAAGGTAGATGATGACCTCTATATATAGTGTTTGGGGGGTGTAATGTACCCCCCAAGCATATAATGAGCAAGTGCATGGAGATTCAGCCAGTGAAAGGATGACACCTGGCTAATCTTTAACTAAGTAATGATGACCTCAATATTCCCTCACGTGGAGGGAATGATTCAGTTATAACAGATTTGTCCACGTGCCTCAAGCCATACATGTACGCATAGAAGCTCGGCTGTCTTTTCTTGGTACCAACCTCGGCCTGGGTGAGTACGAGTTTTGTCAGGTACGATCCTGCCTTGGCTGGGAATTATATGATGACCTTAGCTGGGATGCCAACCGAGGTTAGATATGTGGAACGTCGGCCAGGGCCGATGCTGACCTGATGATTGACGCTGAGCCTGCTGGGCTGCTGATTCTCATGTGGCGCTTGTAACGTCGGCTAGGGCCGATGATGATGAAGGGTGGTTGACCCATGAGTCCTTGATGACCTCGGCTGATGACCAGCCGAGGTTGATGCATGGGGTAGGTGCGACGTCAGCTATGGACGACCTGATAAGAACTGTGCTCCAAGGTTCTAGATAATCTCGGCTGTGGCCGAGATGAGGTTCGTAGTCGAGGGGGCGTTGGCTGTGGCCGACCTCAGTAGGACGATGTTGCTGATAGGTATTCTTGAACTTCTATTACCTCGGCTGTCATAAGGCCGAGATTGAGGTCTCTGGATTGTCTGGTACACTTTGGGCATATCAATCACCCCCTAGCCCATAGTTACATATGTGAGTAGGTGATTAAGGGGTATACATGCCCGAGGCTATAATTTCCTTGTGTACCACCATCACTTTGACATGTGTCACCTATTGGAGTGGGTAGCGTGCCTGACAAGTGCAATGATTCTGATTGTCTTTTGGGCTCCCAAGGCAATGATGGGCTTTGGGAGTTGGGCCAACCCACTTAAAGGTTTAAACTCCATTTCCTTCTCTTTCTTCTTCATTTCTCTATTTCCCGCCTTGGCTACCTCAGCAATTCTCTCTCTCTTACAAGGGCTTAGTTGCTGCGTTTTCAGGGGTCTCTTCGTTTCTTCACATCTCCATTTCGCGAGTCTACAGGTATCGTCTCCACCTCACTCTGCCATTTTCAGCCCCTTTAATTCTTGTTTCTTCAATTTCCGGCAAGATTTTTGAGTTTTTCGGTTACTGTTTGAGTTTTTCGGTGAGATTCTTGAGTTTTCCGGTGACTGTTCTTGCATGTTCTTGCTTGCTCTTGCTCTAAAATCTCAGTTCGATCCTTAGTTAAGTTGCCGATTTGTTTATTTTTAATTGAGTCCCAAGTGTAAGGTCTGACTCCTATGCTCAGACCTCTTTATCAGCTCTCAGAGGAATTCCCTTGTCTTAGGGAGAAGACTTTAGACAAGATTAGGCAAATAGAACGAGTCCAAGAGGAAGCTCGTAGGGCTGAGGCATTCCCTCTCAGACCTATCTTTCCCCCACCTCTGAAGGTGGTGTACCCTGAGCCAGTCGAGACTGCTGAGCCATCAGGGGAATGAATTGAGATCCCTCTCATATGTCTGAGTCTGAGTCGTCCATCTCAGACCTTATGTCTATAGATTCATTCCAGGAGGCAATGGATTTCTCCATTAGGCAAGATCAGGTCCCTGATCAGGCTGAGGTCGAAAGTCGCGCCTCGTCCCATAACAGTTCTAGCACTTCAGGGACTTCTTCTGATGTTGAAGTTGTGGGACCGAGTGTGGCTGTTCCCCCAATCATTGATGCTATTCCCCTGTCGGCCGCCACGGGGGCTGAGTTCGCTCAGAGGTTCCCTGGAGGTGTTCCTACACCTGCCCAGGCCGATATTGACAGGGACGAGGATGATGGTCATGAAAGTGATGTTGATACCTCGGAGGCAGCCGAGATAGAGAGCACTGTCAATGAATTCGACCTCTTAGCTTTTAGGCATCTTTATTCCATAGGTCCTTCTATTAAACTTAGGAGACCTCTGAGGGATGAGAGGGCCTTTGGTGGCCGAGATGGGGAGATCTACGTATATGAGAAGATGTTTAAGTTAGGATTTCGTCTCCCCATCCATCCAACAATTAGGGCCATATTATCCCATATCAATTTGGCCCCTTCCCAGTTGTCTCCCAATGCCTGGAGGGTGATGATTGGAGCCATCGTCCTATGGAGGGCAGTTCATCATTCAGACCTTCCTGTCAGGGTCTTCACTGGTGCTACGTGCCATCCTCTGCTAGTAACCACCCTAGCTACTACTACTTCCTAGCTAGGAAGTCTGATAAGAAGATGTTGCTGGTTACCCAGACCTCAAATCATAACTGGAAACCACGATACTTCTTCGTCTCAGGGGCATGGGAGTTTGGTACTTGTGCCCCCTCTTCATCACTAGAGCCGAAGACCCCTCTGAGGTGGGGAAAACTGTCACTGGCTGCCAAAGCCGACCCTGGGTTAAGCCAGGATAACCTACAAAAGGTTAAAGACCTTCAAAATCAGGGGGAGCTTGGTTATCTGGTCAAGTTGAGCATTTGATGATCCCTTACTACCTCTCTGAGACTGGCCTTGGGGGGAGTCCCCTGACTGAGCTTCGTAAGTTATATTATTTTTTCAACAAGTTATACCTCTGAATGTCTCTGATCTTTTAACTCAGACCTTTCTTTTTGCAGAACGCCTCGAAGGAGTCTCAGACGACCTCTGGGAAATGTCGGCCCCAAGTTTAGTCAGGCTGGTGAAGAAAGCAGGCCTAAATGCACCTCCTCCTCCTCTAACCTCTTCAAAGGCCGATGCTTCAAGGGAAAGGAAATCCACTGTCCCTGTTCCTGAGGATCAGAGGCAGAAGAAGGCCTCAAAGGGGGATCGCGCCATCCGTATTTCCACCGATGATGCACTTGCAGCTCGCCTGGAGCAGCTAAAGATCGGGGGCAGCCTCATAGGACAAAACATGAAGGCCCTGGACTCCATCGGCTCTGTAATGACCGATGCCGATAAATGCTTCTGCCGTTCTTTGGACACCCCTTGCTTGCCGAGTTTTGTCTTCATAGATCTATCCAAGTAAGACTTTTGTTTTTATATTTCAAGTGTAACATCGGCTTTGAATTTTATTGGCTCTTGAACTCATGTGTCTGAATATGTTTTGCAGGGTATCCTCACCATGCACCAGTATTGCCTAACTCAAGAAGGACCACAACTCAGCCATGAAGGCCAAGGATGAAGCCCTTCAACAAAAAGTAGATGTTGTTGTTAAAGCTGCCGTGGAGGACGCCTCAGAGAAGATCTTGGAGGACTACAAGGTCTCTGACGAATTCATCAGCTTTGGCTTTGAATACCTCGAAAGAGGTGTTAAGGCCACTGGTAAATGGGTTGCCATGAAAGAGAAGGAGTCAGGGAGCTTGGCAGCCTCGGATTTCATTGGTCTGGGCTATGCTGACCCTTAGTTTGCTCAAGCCCTACAAGAGGTGGAGGAGGAAGGAGGTGCTGCCCTTGCAGAGACTGCTCAGCCGGAAGCCACAGGGACTGAGGATGTCAACCCCCAAGACGATGGGGCCGAGGTTACCAATGTCGGTCAAAATGATCAGGCCGAGGTTACCAACCCTATGGCTGCAGACCCTTAGGCCATAATTTGTGAAGCTTTGTAATTTTTTGTTAATCTGTAACTTCATAACTTCTGATAACATTCTCTTTCGAATTTTGACTTGTAATTCTTATTGTTGATGTAAAAAACTAGATTCGATCTAATTATTTTAATCACAGATAAAAATGAATAAATAAATATAAGACAATGGATTTTTAAAGTGGTTCAGCCATAGGAGAATAGCCTACGTCCACTGTTTTTGTATTGCTGACTGTTTGCCTGGAATTCTCGATAATAGGTTTACCAAGAGATCCAGAGTCCCCCTCTAATGAGGAGGTTACAATGTATTTATAGCCTTGAGGCGGTACATGTGAAAGGACAATGCGCTGTTATCTAGTAGACATATACATCTGTACGATAATAATGAGCATTTAATGCGCAGTTGTCTTTTAATTCTCTTGATTCGGATGCTCTGCATGCTAAGTAGCTCGGACCACCTGAGTTGCTCGGCACGCTTAAGTTGCTCGGAGCCTTGAGCTCCTCGGGGCTCCTATGCTGCTCGGTATGATTGAGTTGTTCGGGGCTCTTAAGTAGCTTGGTGACAGTATGTTGTCCGTTGGAAGTATTTGTAATTGCCATGTAGGTTGACACGTGTCTTCAAGTGAGTGGTCCACATCAGCAGACTAAATTTGGTATCAACACTTATCTTCATGCTATATCATCCTCTGAAGAGGGCTTTGCTTCTTTTGATGAATGTTCCTTGAATGGTTTTATATGTCATGAAATGGTGTTTGTATTAAGGTCTGAAGCCTCCATATAATGGTGTCTTCATCATTAGACTAAGATGATACCCCCATAAATTTTCACCAAATTAATGATGTTTAAGGTCTGAGGTCATCCAAATATGATGTTTTGCCTTAGACCCTGTCACCAAATTAATGATGTTGAAGGTCTGAGGTCATCCAACTATGATGTTACCCCCATAAATTTTTACTAAATTAATGATGTTTAAGGTCTGAGGTCATCCAACTATGATGTTTCACCTCAGACCCTGTCACCAAATTATGATGTTTAAAGGTCTGAGTCCATAACACTAAGATGTTACTCTCATAAATTTTCACCAAATTAATGATATTTAAGGTCCGAGGTCACCCAAATATGATGTTTCACCTAAGACCTTCTCACCAAATTATGATGTTTTAAGGTCTGAGGTCATCCAAATATGATGTTTCACCTCAGACCCTGTCACCAAATTATGATGTTGAAGGTCTGAGGCCATCAAACTAAGATGTTACCCTCATAAATTTTCACCAAATTAATGATGTTCAAGGTCTGAGGTCATCCAACTATGATGTTTCACCTCAAACCCTGTCACCAAATTATGATGTTGAAGGTCTGAGGTCATCAAACTAAGATGTTACCCTCATAAATTTTCACCAAATTAATGATGTTCAAGGTCTGAAGTCATCCAACTATGATGTTTCACCTCAGACCCTGTCACCAAATTATGATGTTTAAAGGTCTGAGGTCATCCAAATATGATATTTCACCTCAGACCCTGTCAACAAATTAATGATGTTTAAGGTCTGAGGTCATCCAACTATGATGTTTCACCTCAGACCCTGTCACCAAATTATGATGTTTAAAGGTCTGAGGCCATCAAACTAAGATGTTACCCTCATAAATTTTCACCAAATTAATGATGTTCAAGGTCTGAGGTCATCCAACTATGATGTTTCACCTCAGACCCTGTCACCAAATTATGATGTTTAAAGGTCTGAGGCCATCAAACTAAGATGTTACCCTCATAAATTTTCACCAAATTAATGATGTTTAAGGTATGAGGTCATCCAACTATGATGTTTTACCTCAGACCCTGTCACCAAATTATGGTGTTGAAGGTCTGAGGTCATCAAACTAAGATGTTACCCTCATAAATTTCACCAAATTAATGATGTTTCACCTCAGACCTTGTCACCAAATTATGATGTTTAAGGTCTGAGGTCATCAAACTAAGATGTTTCACTTCTGACCTTGTCACCAAATTATGATGTTTTAAGGTCTGAGGTCATCCAAATATGATGTTGCACCTCAGGTCTTGTCACCAAATTAATGATGTTAAGGTCTAAGGTCATCAAACTAAGATGTTACTCCCATAAATTTTACCAAATTAATGATGATTATGATGTTTTAAGGTCTGAGGTCATCCAAATATGATGTTGCACCTCAGACCTTATCACCAAATTAATGATGTTTAAGGTCTGAGGTCATCAAACTAAGATGTTTCACCTCAGACCTTGTCACCAAATTATGATGTTTTAAAGTCTGAGATCGTCAAACTATGATGTTACCCCCATAAATTTGACCAAAAGCATAATGAACAAAGAATTGACACAGGAACTGATCTTCTCATTAATATTCTCTTCATAATGTGATACATTTACATAGAAACAATTGCTACATCATATGTAATACTTCTTCAAATGATCAGCATTCCATGGATTGGAGAAAGGTTCCCCTTTGAGATTTTCTAGCCGGTAGGTACCGAGTACAACCTCCTCGATCACTTTGTAAGGGCCATGCCAATTTGGGTGAAGCTTGTTTTCCTTCTGCAACGTCTTCTTCAGCACTAGGTCTCCTACAGCTATGGGTCTTGATTTCACCCTTTGATTGTAGAATTTTGCTGTTCTCTGCTGGTAGGTTGCCTGTCTGATCTCGGTGTCTTCCCTTCTCTCCTCAATTAAATCTAGGTCAAGTCTTCTCTCTTTCCCATTCTTCTCAGGGTCATATGTCTGAACTCTGTGAGTAGGGAGTTCTACCTCTGTTGGTATGACGGCTTCTGAGCCATGTGCTAACATAAATGGGGTCTCCCCCGTTGGTGTCCTAGCCGTTGTTCTGTAGGCCCATATCACAGCATAAACCTCTTCAGTCCATCTCCCCTTAGCTTCTTCCAACCTCTTCTTAATCCCATCTAGGATTGTTCTGTTCATGACTTCGGTCTGACCGTTTGCCTGAGGTCGGCCTGAAGAAGAGAAAAATTGCTTGATCCCAACTCTCTCGCAATACTTCTCCAAAGAAGAATTTTTGAACTGGATTCTGTTGTCTGAGATGAGGGTGTTCGGAAGGCCATGTCTGCATATGATGTTCTTCCAGATAAATTGGAAGGTCTTCTGCTCTATAATCGTGATCATCGGCTCAGCCTCCACCCACTTAGAGAAGTAGTCAATCGCTACTATTAGAAATCGATAATTGTTCGTAGCCCTTGGCAAGGGACCCACCAAGTCGATCCCCTATACTGCGAACGAGACCAAGGGGAACTGATTGACGTCATAGGTCGATGAGGTTGATGGGGAATAGCGGAGAATCTTTGACATTTGTCACACCCCTTCACGTAGGCTGCAGCATCCTTGGCTAAGGTTGGCCATTAGTATCCTTGCGTGATTATCCTCTTGGCCAAAGGTCTTCCTCCTATGTGACTGGAGCAAGAACCCTTGTGTACCTCCTGTAGGACGCGGGGGACCTCTGTGGGATGGACAGATCTGAGGAGAGGTAACAGAAATCCCTTTTTATATAGGACATCTCCTATTATTGAGAACTTTGCTGCTCTGTATCTCAATTTCCTCCTCTCTAGCTTCGATTCCGGTAGCTCTCCCTCTCTGATATATCTGATGAGGGGGGTCCATCCATAAATCCCCTAAGTTCAAGTTGAGGCAAGAGCTGGCAACCTCTTCTTCCTCGATGCCCGGTTTGAGCAGGATCTCGACTGGTATTGTCCTTCTAATGCCTATCCTTATTGCTGAAGCCAACCTTGCTAGTGCGTCTGCATGGCTGTTGTTTTGTCGAGGTACCCTCTTCATCTTCTCCTCTTCGAAGCCTTCTAGCATCATTCTTACCCTCTTCAGGTATCTGGCCATCCTTTCATCCTTGGCCTTACTATCGACATACTTTCTCAACTTTTCGGATTTCAACATCTTCTCGATCTCATCCCTTAAGGCGAAGCACTTGTCTGTCACATGACCGTGGTCTTGGTGGAACTCACACCACAAGTTCTTGTTCCTCTTATGAGGAGGAGCCTTCAGCTTCTCCGGCCATCTCAGAGATCGGTCGTTTTTTATCTCGTTGAGGATGTGCTCGCAGCTCACAGTTAGAGTATAGCGTGCAAACTTGTCGTCGGTTGCCTCTTCTTTCCATCTTTCTTTCTTTGGAATTTCCCGCTGCCACTTCCATTCTCATCCTCATACTTCGCGGCCATAGCCTCTTTGGCGTTCATGACCTTTCCTGCAGTTGCCAATAGCTCTGCCATAGACTTGGGAGGGTCTTCTGCAAGCTTGCATAGCAGCTTCCCCTTCTGGAGTCCTCCAATGAGGGCTGTTATGGCTATATTCTCTTTATAATCCTCAACCTCCAATTTCTCTTTGTTGAATCTAGCAATGTAGTCTCTTAGGCTCTCGTTCTTTCCTTGCTTGACATACAACAGATGGCTGGTCTTCTTTTGAGGTCTTACCCCAAAACAGAATTTGTGAATGAACCGTTCAGTCAAGCCCTTGAAGTTCTCAATTGAGTTCTTCGGAAGAGAGGTAAACCAGATGTGTGCAGCTCCCGTCAAAGTCCCGGAGAGGGCCCGACACTTCATCTCATCTGGTATTGAATAAATGTCCGCCGCCGACTGGTACATCTCAATATGATGCACAGGGTTAGTGCTACCATCATACTTGGGAGACACCGTAGGTAACTTGGCAGGGGTTGGGAAGCTCACTATCTTAGCCACGAATAGAGAGCCTTCTGAGAAACCTCTTTGCAGTGGGTCTCGGCTTTTGATGAGGTCTCCTATCTTCTCTTCAAGACGTTGGATGGAGTCATTCCATAGCTTTGCAACGTCGTCCTGGCCGAGGTTGTCCCCAGCCACCTCTAAGGGGTGGACTGAGGGTTCCCCAGTCGCAGTACAATGTCGGCTATTGACCTCCTCTTGATCCCTGTCTCGGCCTAAATGGGGTCGGCAATGATGAGCCCGATGTTCCCCATCTTCCCTTTGTGACCCTGCTGCACTTCTTGACCTGGATAACCTCTGCCTCAGGTAATTGACTGGGTCGACCCATTCAAAGGCCGACCCTCTGCTCAAGCGATCAAAAGCTGATCCTCTTCGTTGGTCGCCACCATCTCTTCTGCCCCCACAACCTCGGCTTTGCTTGATAGGACGTACAGTGTTGTTCGAAACCTCATACGGCTCCGAGAAGCCCTCTGGAGCATCTTCTGCTTCCATATCATCATACATATCCTCAGGGCAAGGGTGTCCTTGCCTCCCCAGACGTAAACGCCTAGGGTCAGCAACATCCCTCCTCCGTTGAGGAGTAGGTTGGTCTTTTTACGGTGCCTGGGGTGGTCCCCTGGCTTCAGGATGGGGCTGAGCAGCCGCCGGAGTAATCATCTCCGGTGAGACCCCAGGTGGCCTCATCATATTTTGACTGAGCTGTGCAAATTGCTCCTTCATCGCTTGCTGCGTCGCTGCCAACGATTTCAAGACTGCCGCCACCTCAGCCATTTCGGATTGGGGTGGTGCCTGGCTGGAACTAGGCCCTCCAGGACCAGGTGGTGGAGGAGGTGGTAGTAACTCCGGTGCCATGTGTTTTAACAAAAGAGCTTATGAAGAAGATGAGCCTAATACCTTAATGGACCTCTTTCAATGGTGAAACAGCTCCACGCAAGGGGTGAGGCCTGGTTCACCACCAGAGTCTCCGGTGAGGTTAAGCAGAAAAAGAGGAAGAGACAGCTTCTCGTTCCCCAGACGGTGCCAAAATGATGATGCTGGAAATAACACCACCCTTAGAGGTGTTTGTAAGCACAAATCAGTGAAAACAATGGCAGTTCAAGTATATACTAAATATAAGAGATTGAGATGAGGAGAAGAGGATGAACTCCAATATATAAGTGGTTCAGCCAATTAGGCCTATGTCCACTGTGCAAGTGAGTGAATAAGGTCACCGGAATAAGGCACTAACGGCCATGGATACAATCTCTCAAGCTTTCTCTCTCTACAGTATAATTGGACAGAGTTTCAACTAGGGTTGTTATTTTTGGATCCTTTGCAAGGTAGAGGATGATCTCTATATATAGTGTTTGGGGGATGTAATGTACCCCCCAAGCATACAATGAGCAAGTGCATGGAGATTCATCCAGTGAAAGGATAACACCTGGCTAATCTTTAACTAAGTAATGATGACCTCAATATTTCCTCACGTGGAGGGAATGATTCAGTTATAACAGATTTGTCCACATGCCTCAAGCCATACATGTACGCATAGAAGCTCGGCTGTCTTTGCTTGGTACCAACCTCGGCCTGGGTGAGTACGAGGTTGGTGAGGTACGACTCCTACCTTGGCTGGGAATTATATGATGACCTTGGCTGGGATGCCAGCCGAGGTTAGATATGTGGAACGTCAGCCAGGGCCGATGTTGACCTGATTATTGACACTGAGCCTGCTGGGCTGTTGATTCTCATATGGCGCTTGCAACGTCGGCTAGGGCCGATGATGATGAAGGGTGGTTAACCCATGAGTTCTTGATGACCTCGGCTGATGACCAACCGAGGTTGATGTATGGGGTAGGTGCGACGTCGGCTATAGACGACCTGATAAGAACTGTGCTCCAAGGTTCTAGATAATCTCGACTGTGGCCGAGATGAGGTCCATAGTCGAGGAGGGCGTCGGCTATAGCCGACCTCAGTAGGTAGATGTTACTGATAGGTATTCTTGAACTTTTATTACCTCGGCTATCATAAGGCTGAGATTGAGGTCTCTGGATTTTCTGGTACACTTTGGGCATATCATGGAGAGTACTTGAGAATCAACCTCTACGAGCGGAGGCTCTAAGAGATGGGAGGATCCGAGTTATGGATCGAGTGGCTCGATGAAGATGGACATGAAGGCTTTTGATGAGAAGATCAATTTCGGGTTATGGCAAAGACGAATGTGAGACATTCTTGTCTAACATAGGTTGCAATTAGCATTGTTGGTGGTAGAGGAACGACCGGTAGGCATGACCGATGCTGAGTGGATTGACATTGATCAAAGAGTGGCTTCGTGTATTGAGATGCTTATCACGGATGATGTGTTGAATAACGTGATAGCGGAGACCACGGCTAAAGGCATGTGGGATAAGCTAGAAGAGATTTACTTGGGAAAGTCGCTGTCAAATAAATTGTTCCTCAAGAAGAAACTCTTCAAACTTGAGATGAAGGAGGGTGAGGATATGATGAAGCATATCAACGTTAGTAATGCCTTGATAAATGACTTGAACCAGATAGACGTTCAATTCGTTGATGAGGATCGAGCATTTTTGTTGCTTTCATCATTACCCGATTCATACGAGCATTTTGTGACCATTCTCATGTATGGGAAGTCTACGCTCCGGTGCAATGAGGTTGTGCAAGATATTCAATCTCATGTCACGATGAGAAAGAAGGAAGGTGGAGGTGACGGGTATTCCCATAATGAAGGCCTTACGACGAGAGACGGAGGTGGGCAAAATGGCGGGAGGAACTCCAACCGAGGATTTAATGACAGTAGTAGGTCTAGATCGAGAGGTGTTAGTGGCAAAGGGCCGAAATGCTACAAGTGCCGGGAATGGGGTCATATGATCCGAGAATGTCCTTTGTGGAACGACAAGGTTAAGGGCAAGGTTGATTCCGAGAGGGCAACGGTAGCGAGTGCGAATTATGAAGATGAACTTGGAGAACTTCTCACAATCTCCAAGGTTAACTCTCTTTTCCAAGATGATTGAATATTTGATTCGGGATCATCGGATCACGTTTGCTCCAAGAGAGAATATTTTGAGTCTTTCACGGAAAATGGAAAAGGTTCCATGTCTTTGGCTAACGGAGAGAAGGTTCCGTTGAGGGTGTCGGGACGGTGAAACTCAAGATGTTCGATGGGGTGGAACGCACTTTGGGTGGTGTGGCCTATGTCCCAAAGTTGCGAAAGAATTTGATATCCATTAGCCGTTTGGATTCCAAGGGTTGTCGGGTGTCGGTGGCGGGTGGAGTCTTGAAAGTCACACGCGGTTGTATGGTTCTAGCGAGGGGAGAGGAGAGATAGGGGTTGTATCGTCTAAATCAGACTTCGAGAAAGATGGGGAAGCTGTGTGCACAAGTGATCGAACGTTCGAGGCATGTCTCGTTTGTGAACAAAGCGGAGACATTGGGTGCTAGCTTTCCGAGAGTAGACGGTAGTGATGGGATAATACCTACTAGTGGAGGGGATGGATCGAAGTCCCCCTTCAGGGGCAACGGGTGATGTCGACTCGGTTTAGTTGCACACATGCATTGGCCGATTGGAATCGAGGAGGTGTAGGACTGTGATGGATTCGAGGTGTGTGTAGCTAGTTTAAGGAAGGTCGATGGGTGATTGTTTGCGAGCATTGGCAAACGGGAGTCTTTCGTGACAAAGACTTGGTACATCTTTCGAGGGTGAGATTTGGAGGGTGTGAGAGGTGAGGAATTTTCCCTCACATCCGTGGTTAATTTCTCAAGGAGGAAGATGGTGTTGATGTGTTTGAATGTTTCGTGTAAAGAAGGTGTATGCTATATGTATTGTGTGGGGGTGTACTCACCGGGTTACATGAGGAGCGAGCTTCACCGTATGGTTACATGGGAAGCATTCAGATGCATGAGATGGGGAGTTCTTAGTTTAGAACTTGGTTCCTCGGCGGGTGGAGTCGTTTGGAGTCTTGGAGTGAAGACTTGCGGTATCTCACTTCATGGTTGAAGTTTGGGGTGGCTTAGCGTCGGGTGGAGCGTATTGGCTTGTTAGACGTCGGTATGATCTTCGAGCGGATTTAATGTTTGTGTTATGAGTTTGGTTGGATCGTGAGGATCGCCTGGAGGAATCGTATTAGCTTGGTAGATGGTGGGACAGTCTTCAAGCGGGTTCAATTTCAGCATTCTAGAGATTGGTTGGATCGTCAGGATCGTCAAGGTGGAGTTTGTTGGTTTTGGCTCTCCTATTTTTTTAGTTTTAGTTTATTTACAAATTTGCCATTTTGGCTCAAATCTATAAATACAAGTGTTATTTCTAGGTTTTGGGAGTTTACAAGGGGGGCATATTTGAGAGCTAATCAAAGGCAAAGAGAGATAGAGAGCTACTTTGAGCACGGCGAGTTCTTGAGATTGGTTAGTGATTGATTTTTGAGAGAGATAAGTGAGGTGTGTGTGTGTAACCATTGGTTCCTAGCCATTTATCTATAAAAGAAGATATCTTATCATTTGTGGATGTAGCCCAGAGCTTGGGTGAACCACGTAAATTGTTGTTGCTTGTATGTTCTTATTGTCACTTCATTGATGCTTGGTTGATTTGATTTGGAGTTTGTACACTAGTTCATTTACGGAACAAGGTCTTGGGTGTTTTTCGCACACCAAGTGTTTGATAAAATTCTCGAGTGAGTTTTATCGTCTTGGTCGCTAGAGATAGTCTTGCTTTAGCGCAACAAGTATGTTCCCTTGTGTTGTGCCTACTTTTATTGACGCCGAAGAAGGATGGTAGTTAGCGGATGTGTGTAGACAACCGAGCTATGAATAAAATCACAGTCAAGTCAAGTACCATTTTTCCATCCCGAGATTTGAGGATATGATTGATCACCTTCACGGGGCCGCAGTGTTTTCCAAACTTGATTTGAAGAATGGATACCATCAGATTCGTATGAAGTCTGGGGATGAGTGGAAGACTGTCTTTAAGACGAAAGATGATTGAACCAGTGGACTGTCATGCCCTTCGGGTTATCCAATGCCCCGTCCACATTCATGCTTATTATGGTACAGATCCTCCCCGTCCCTTTTTGGGAAACTTTGCCGTAGTGTATTTTTATGACATTCTGATCTACAGACAGGGATCATGTCAAATAGGTATTAGAGGGTCTTTAGCATAAGAGTTTTTGCCTCTAGCTGAAGAAGTATTCTTTTAAGGTGCCGGAGGTTACTTTTTTGGGGAATATAGTCTCAGGAGAAGGAATGTGTGTTGACAACGAGAAGGTTCAGGCTATCCGGAAGTGGCCTAAAGCAACTACTGTCTCCCAGGTCCGTAGTTTTGAGGGGGTCAGTTCAGTGAAGGCTCCTATTACGGCGCTAATGCGCGTGTCCATGACTGAGTTTGCTTGGACTGATAAGGCTGAGGCGGAATTCCAGCTTATTAAGTTTAAAATGACACCCGCTCTTATTCTAGCCTGCCAGACTTCACCTAGTTGTTCGAGTTGAGTTGCGATGCAAATAAATCCGGGATTAGTGCAGTTCTCAGTTAGAATGGCTGCTCCATTACATACTTTAGTCAGAAAGTTGTTGGTTCTGTTAGCAGCTATTCTGCCTATGATTTGGAGTTCTATGCAGTGGTGTAGGCGGTCAAGCATTGGCAACCCCATTTGATTCACGGGGAGTTTGTCCTTAAATAGGATCACGAGGCCCTTCGTTTCATGAACTCCCAGAAGAAAGTCAGTGACCGACACGCTACGTGGACTAGTTTTCTGCAATAGTTCCCCTTCCAGCTGCAGTACAAGCCTGATTGAGAGAACCTAGTTGCGAATGCCCTGAGTAGTAGGTCTCATGACCTAGTTTCCATTCAGGGGTCGGTCTTCTGCTTTTCTGAGATTCGAGATTTGTTTGCGATAAGCACCTTCTTTGGGCTGGTTATGGAGGCATGTGCCCGCCAGCATGGCATTCAGGGCGACTATTTACTGTAGGATGGGTACTCGTATCGTGATACAGCATTGTGCATTCCTTCTTCTTCTTTGCGAGAGAAGATCATCACAGAGCTCCATGGTGGGGGGCTAACTGGCTATTTGGGTGTCGCTCGTACATTAGCTACACTACGTGAGTATTTCTATTGGCCTACCATGAGGAGGGAGGTTAACACCCATGTTCAATGTTGCTATACTTGTCAGACGGTAAAAGGGGAACACACTAATGTCGGATTGTATACATCCCTCCCCGTCCTTAATCGATCGTGGCTAGATGTTTCTACGAACTTTGTTGTGGGATTTCCAAGACAGCAAAAGGGGCATGATTCAATGTTCGTAGTAATTGACCGATTTTTTAAGATGACCCATTCGATTCCATGCTCGCAGACTTTGGATGCTTCATATGTAGCCATGCTCTACTTCCTCGAGATTGTCCATTAACATGGTGTACCGAAGAGTATTACATTTGACAGGGATGTTCGTTTTACAGGGCCCTTTTAGCAGACCCTTTGGAAGTTGTTGCGATGCATGCTTCAATTCTCCATGTCTTTCCACCCACAGACGGATGGTTAGACCGAGGTGGTCAATCAGAGTTTGGGAGATCTTTTACGCTGGTTAGTCGATGAGTCACCTAAGACTTGAGAGGTGGTTCTTGCTCAGGTAGAATTTGCTTTCAACAATTTATTCTATCGTTCTACTAGTTTTTCCTCTTTTCAGATTGTCCTGGGGTCTTCTCCTTTATTGCCCGTTGATCTTGTCGAGGCACCGCTACTATGATAGTGAGCCTGATAGCTGCTGATTTTGCTACCAAAATGCTCTCCATTCATGATGATGTGTGAATACATTTATAACGGATGTATGCTTCCTACAAGGAGTGGAAAATTTTCGTCACCGATCCCTTGTTTTTCAGCCTAGAGATCTTGTTATGGTATATCTTCGGAGATTTGGTCCATTCCATGTTCTTCATCGTGAACGGCGGGTGGGCAAAGCCACCAAGTTACAGATGTGCTGATTTGGTCCCTTCCATGTTCTTCATCGCTGTGGCGATAGTGCGTATGAGCTCACCCTGACCGAGGGTTTCAGAACACTTCCCACATTTAATATGGCCGATTTGACTCCATATCGGGGATCACATGTTCCCCCAAGACCCTTACGCATGGATCCGATGCATCCAGTTCGCTCGCATGTTGACCATGTCGAGGGTCTTTTGGACTCTGAGACGGCTACAATGCCTATGGGCCCCCTTGCCCATTAGTTGATCCGTTGGTTGGGATATCCTGTGATGACTCGTGGATTACTGAGGCCTCATTGTAGCAGATTGACCGCGACTTCTATGACCATCTCCAGGAGGATATGGAGATGCTTTGTATGGGGGAGAGTGATGGAGGAGCATGTCATTTATTTATGTCATTTTCTTTATTTTGGTCATTTACTTATTTAGGGTATTTTTGTCTTTGGGCTTGTGCTTATAAGAGGACCCCTAGTTGCTTAGCTTTCATTAGTATCATTTTGTTTTAGAAAGAGAATTAATGGAGATTTCATATCTCAGCATTTCGTTCATGTGTGTGTATAATTAATGTGTGTAAGTTCCGTTGCATTTTACTTGAGTTTTTTTTGTTCTATTTTTCCATTATTGCCAACGTTTGTCTCCCGGCTAGAATGTCTTACCATTCTTGAAGTTGCAGCACTTCAACGCAAAGAACCAGCGAACCTACTTTGGCAGTTTCTATTAAAAAGGAATCTATGAGAATGATATCTATTCTGGAAGAAGTTGTTTCAACACGAAGGGAGGAGAGAACTTTATAGAGTGCAAGGAAACATTTCTGAACAGGCATGAAGCACTAGCTGGTGCCTTTTCAGATGAATAGCCACGTTTGGGAACACTAATGGATTTACAATATAAAATGTCCTGCGGAATCATTTTGAATTTCGGTTGGGCCAATAGAACTGAATGGAAACACCTGACAATGGTAAAGCAGACGAAAATTCTAATGACAAAATAAGGCTGAGGCTGCATTTTGAATGAATTTTTTTCCCCAAATCGTTACTCACTTTGTCCCTAATCAATGGTCCTTTTCTTAATGGGACGTCTCAAATTAAGAGTCCACTTTCCTCTTTTTGACATAATCAATGAACCAAACTCCACGATCGTGAAGAAGTCTTGATCTTGGACTTTGATTGAGTGTATCTTAAAAATCTTTGTTTTTCAATAGGGACTTAATTGGGATGGTGGGGGGGGAGCCCCAAGCAGAGTATGGATGGGCCGGCAGTAGCTCACGTCCGTATTTGAAACTAGTTAGCGTTCTTGTTGGGTATAATGAATGTAAAATGTTGATCTCTTCACGGGACATAAGGCTTTTCAACGTGGTCCAGTTTCTAAGACGTGTGGGACCCACTTAAATTAATGTTTAAATTTGACCAAAATTCACCATTGGTCAACCAAATTCCAACTGATATTACTTATGAAATTAAAGTAGATTGGTTCAAGTGGAGAAATGCAATTGGAATAAGAAGTGATTTTCTATATTTAAGATTAATATGTGGTAAACTAGAAATGAACACATTCCTGAAACGGTATTATTAGCTCCCATAGGAGACGAATTGAAAGAAAACAACTTAGATGGCTTGGATACACTAGTAATACCAAGACGGAAATGTGATTTCATAAATTTCTACATTAATACCGAAAACTCCATAACCCATCCAAAACAAAATTTCTCACAACAAAAAACACACACAAAAATACACGTGGTTTGCTAATGCGATAACCTCAAATAAGGAAGCCCAATCAAACATCTAAAGGGAATAGTGTCGGCTTCGAAACCTAAAAAGACAAAGGAACACACAAATGCTTCCACATGAAACCGAAGATCAAACCCACAGCTGACAATGATTGAAAATCAACCCTACTGTTGAAAATGTGAGATCACAAAGGTTCACACCGATAAAGTCCTAAAGCTAACATGCGTGCGTCAAGCAATTCGATGAGTCAAAATAAATAAATGCTAGATGAAAATGTGCACACCCATTGGTCTTCAACTTATATCCCCATCATTATATACTTTTTACTATTTTACATTTTGATACGTGAGAGTATGCACTTTGCATACAAAATAAAATATGGACCGTTTGTGTGAATACACGTGCAATAAAAGCCTGTCAGATCACATATCAACAATACGCTCTAGTTCAACTCGTTTATGTGTGTGAAATATGGCAAAAACTACTCCATAGTCAGCGTGAGTTGTTCCCCAAAGAACTCCAAAGGTAATGATTACGCAAAAACATGAATAAGGTTACACTACCTTCCAAAGTTTCTAATCCAAGGATAGGGAAGCAGATAGCATGATGTTTGTCCCATATTCTCAGGCATCGCATCATTCATATTTTTATTTTTTCCAACCGAAATACACCCATAAAAAAGTGTCCTTACAGAAAGGCATAGAGGCATAGTACTTCGTGGTTTAGATAAGATATTGTGTTCAATAGAACATAACGTAAACATATATTTATGTAGTGACTTCAAGTAGTAGTGACAATATTTTGTCGAGTTGAGTTAAGTTTTTCGGGATTTTTCTTTCAATGTGCACAAGAGGAAATTTTATCAAAATGTGTCTTATAGAAATTGTAATAGTAATTATTGACTCACATTTTGGTATTTGTTTTGAATAATGGGATCAGTGAGCTATGGCGGAGAGGAGTGCATGCCTATGATAGAATCCAATATAAGAAAGTTTGTGTAGCCTTGGAACATAGAGCTGCATTTGAAAACTGAATTTTAACTTTTGAGAATCACATCTGCCAAAAAGCTAGAAATCTTCTTAGTTTTGCATGTCATTTTGTATTGTTGAAAGAATGGGTTAGTTTACTATTTCACATATTGAAGAAAAGTGTTTTTGCGAATCTCTCTCTCTCTCTTTTTTTTGTTGTAGACTCATCAGCTGCCATTAACATATGATTTTCATAATTATATGCTTCGAAGCATGGAGGAAGAATTTCGAGATATTGTTGGCATTAGGTACTATTGCACACTTTGTGTTTGATGGTGGAATTTCCTTTAAAGTTATATGTCTAATGCATGGTTTTCTTGCAACGCTTTATGTAACAAAGATTCATTTGAAAAACTTAACGAGTTTGAAATTATGTTTACGCTTGGCTCGTAGCTGCTAAGCAAACAAATTCTATTCGAGATTATCTTGTTTTTTCATACTATGTTAGTAAGACTATTGGTAATTAAGCTGAATTAGTACCAAGCTCAATAAAGTAAAGATCTTAACTATATGTTCAAACTTGATTCGTTTTTTTCATGAGTCGAGCTTGTGACGTGGACACACAAATATTCACTAAACTCATTAATATTGAATGAATACAATGAGGGCCAAGGGCCATATTTATACTCAAAATAAACATTAAGTCTAATTTTATCACCTAACTAAGGGATAAATAAGGTTTTTAATTAAATAATATCCCAATGATGTAATCTAGAGATAATAGAAAAAATAATATAATAAAAAAGGGGATAAATCTCTCCCTCTCTCTCTCTCCTCTTGGGAGGTGGGTTGACCTAGGGGCTCGTGCGCCATTTCTCCCTCCTCCCCCTAAAAATCTAGTCCTCGAGCTTATAGGGGATCATCGGACGTGTAGGTGTCCCGCTGGATGAGCCACAAAATGAGGGCGACACCTTGCACCAGGAGCTCTTCACAATCAGCTAGCGGTCTAGTCGAACACGCAGGGGCTCGCCTTGTGACAATGTAAGCATCTATAGAGGTCAAATTGGAGCCCGGAGAAGGTTGTGAGGTTTTGGAGCAGTCGCGGTCGTGGTGGTGAGAGTCGTGGTCGGGGACATAGTGTGGTGAAATTTCTCCAACTTGAAGCATACCCATAGGCCACCTCAACTGTGAGGATTTCCTTTTTGAGCAAGTCTTGTCAGATCTTTGGTTTGACACACTTGTTCATCGGCTTCCATTAGACGCACCCGAGTGTTAAGAAGCTGAAATTTCTCGCTGTAGTCAATGACCAAGAGTGTGCCTTGGCAGAGATAATGGATGCACATAAAGAGGCCTTTGTCGTAGTTGTGTGGGAGGAAATCTGCAAGCATTGCCTCTTTTAACACGGCCCAAGTACGAACAATAGACCGGTGTTCGGCGCCGGGTAAACTCTTGCCACTAAACTCGTGCAAATCCCTCGAACTTCAAGGCGGCCAAATAAACGCTAAGGATGCAAGACGTCCGTTAAAAGTCGATCAATAAACACATCGGGTGCAAGACGGCCGTAAAAGTCAGGACATCAACCCGACTATCCCTCTGCATACTTCACTCTTATAAGCGAAAAACTGACCCATATTGTTGTCAGCGGTCTGCACCACGAAGCCGAGGTAGTCAAGGTCACTCGTGACACGACTGCCGCGCCCAGGGGCCTTTGAAGTGTTGGGCGATGTAGCGGGGGTCGAGGGTGGCGACACTCACATGACCGTGTGGGGCAAACAGCGCTCTTGTGGCCCACTCCCTTGTCTGTGGTACACTGACGCGGCTCAGTGTTTCAAGAGTGCATGCTTCAAGAGTCCTACGGGGAATGCGTGACTAGCTGTAGGGCTTAATGGTCCCCCATTCTTTATAGTTAGGGGTAGTGGCAAACTGAATCCAAACTCATATTGATTAGCTAAGGTCACATCGAGTGGCATTGGGATCATCAGGGTTGAAGCGACCGATTGGTCCTCACTGGCAGACGGAGAAGTTTAATCGGACGTTGGCCTCTATGAGGACTTTGTCGGTGGATGGTCCTCCCCCGGGGTGAGGTACACTCCATGAGTATGCCATAGGGATGGGAGGGTCCCTGACATGGGCCCTTCAGGTTTGGCTATTTAGGGTTTGGATGTGGGTCGGTGGTCGGAAGGGGCGGAACACACCGAATTGAGGCTGGTAGGAGGTTTCCGTCCTGAGCAGGAGATGGCATGGGATCCGAGAGGGTGCGAATGGGGCTGACGGTAAGTCCGAATCCCAGGATTAGTTTGCGGCTGCCGTGTTGGGAAGGGGTTGGGGAAAATAGGGATTCTGCAGCGAGTAGGGTAGGGTGGTGAAGGCGGGGCCAGTGGGCGGCCAGAGGAATTACAGGGAGGGGTCATAGATTTGGCCAAGGGCCTAATAAATTGGTAAAAGGTATGTTGCTAGCCAAGATGACCTGAAAATTATAATGACTACAGGAGGAACATACCCCCAACATATTAGATAGAAATAATCTAACAAGACACAAAGATAAGATAAGCAAAAGTAAATCCTTGGGCTTCTCGTGCAAAACATTTTTTAGTGTGCATATTACGTCGTATTATCTCTCACGAAGCAGCCATTTTTTTATCTCGAAGGACACCATCATATGCTTTCTTTAGTTGATAAAGACCTACATGAAAGTCTTTATTTCTCTTTATTACTTCCAGTAATATTGAGTAGTGAAGATAGTACTCAATCCACTGTGCATGAATCTATATTGTTAATGTGGGAATGCTTTCTTGTCAAAGCACTGTTATATATCTTGGTGCTAATACTCTGTTCCAGGACGCTTATATATGTATAATTATCTGATCTTTAATTAAAAACATTGTCAACTAAGTCTCTTCCACATATTATTATGTCTCCCATTTGGTTTTAAAGCTCACTTTTTCTATTTTATTTTTTGTACTTTCCTAAACGCAACTAAGATTCTCTAACTGTTGCTTTTAATGCACTTAATTTTAACAATATCACCGTCTCTGCCTTGCCTCTTTTTGCATCAGTCATGTCTCTCGTCTATTATTTTAACTTCTTTGTTTTAATCCTAAAAATAAACAAAACCACCTACTAATTGAAGAGCTGGTAAAACCTTGTAGCATTTTAACAGAATTTACTGCTCTTTTTTTCCTCTTTTTTTTAATGTGATGTTTTAGGCGATTAAACTTATTCTTTTATTTTTTACCCCTTTGTAGGGTAAAATGATGCAAAAAAATATATAATAAAAAAAATAAAATCATCGATTCGATTGCAATTGCCCCCTAGCATTGCAAACAACACTCTAAACTACGACAGTTGCAAATACCCCCATATGTGTCGCTAATAAGTGTTGCTAAAAGCCTTTTCCAGCAACACAGAGAGGGGTGATTTGCAAACAAATGGATTAGTTCAAGGAGTTTTTTTTGAAAAATTAATGGTTTAGGGAGGTATTTGCAGCTAGTGTAATAGTCCATTTTTTTTTTTCAGTTTACCCGTTTTATCATCATTTGTCTTTCTTATTTCTAGAGTCATTAGCTATTACATACACGCCGCCAAATTACATGCAAAAGTAGACTTTTCTGAAGGTAATTAGTTTCCAAGACTAATCAGATTTTTAACAACGAATATTATTGATTTTTTTATGAACTTGAGAATGATTTATTGGCAAATCACTTGACATCTCCTGCCATTCTTTTGCAGTGTCCCACTCTGGATTTTTGCGATAGTATGCATCCTTCTTGGTTTTCATGGTAATTTTCATGTGACTCAGCATTCTTCATAATGTCTCCAAAGCTTATATATGCTCTTGAGAGACCACAACCACGTCAACAAGTGCCATCCATTTGCATTTCCTTGTGGCACACTTTGAATTCATTGAAAACTCGAGGGCTCCATAGCCTTATCGCACAGCATTAGGATGGAGTCCACAGTCTCCTCACAAATAAGCAATTAAAGAAATGGGAGCCATCACTTTGAATGACACATTCTATAATTGTGACATAAGAATAATGCTAGGCGCACAGTGCACAAAAAGTTGCTCACAATATGATGTGACAGATGTTGTGATTGGTTAGATACTGATAGACAATGGGGAGCCCACTAGATCGTTGACCAATCATAATTGCTTCCAATTGCGCATATTGTGTACCTAGAATTACTTAAAAATTGTTGCTTCACTATTTACAATGAATGGGCCTAGGGCGGAAATTCTTAACATGACACGAAGTTAGTGGGTTTGGATTTACTCTCAACGGGTTTGGGTCGTTAACAGATTAACCAATTAGGCAGGATTATACAAATTGGATGGGGGACATGATACGAACCTGCTAATAGTAACAAATACACGATTTTAATAATGACAAAAACATCATACAAAAAAGGTTAGGTATGAGTGATGTCAATCTTGCACTTGACCTGAAAGAGCTTTCACTCAACATTGCCAGGCATATCTGGGGAAGTGGCTAGTGTTTCCAATGGCCCCAAGCATGGTGATGGACAGGGGCGAAGCCAGGAATTTATGTTGGGGGGGGACTGCAATTTATCGAGGGTTCGGGGGCGGGAGCCCACGAGGCGATTTTTTTAGGGTTATTTATGTTTTTATCCAATATTTTAGCACTAAAAATATATTGATCATAAGCATTTTTTCCAACAATATCTTATATATTCACCGTCAAAATATAATAGTTGCACCACATACAAAACACATGTTTTCACCGTAATTAAGATCCAATATTATAAAGTAATTGTTGGAACATAATACAAAAAGCTAGCAAATCACATGTCCATATTTCTACAACACAAAAATAAAACAATTGAAATTTATTATTTTCCCTAAAAGAGTTAATTACCATATATTAATTGAACACTGAAATATCATATAAAAATTAAAAATTACAATAAGCTTGATTAGCAGTTAACAATAATAGTCAACAATTAAAATAAATTAAAATATTTCCATTAATAATACTCTAACAGTTAACAATGAAAATAAACCTTTGAATAAGCACTAAAATATGAAGATACCTTTGATATAAGCATTAAAATATGGAGATACATTTGCTTTGAATAAGCATTAACATATTAAAATAATAGAATTTCTAACAATGAAGATATACCTTTGCTTTGCTAATGCCTTTGAGAAAATATGGGGAAGTCTTGAAAGTCGGCTGTACTGGTGGTTCCCGTGAGATAGTGAGAGAAATAAGAGATATTTTGCTTTTAGTTAATCTAAAGATAAAATAAGGTTTGGGCTTGGGCCTTCTTTTTTGTTGGGCTTAAAAATACAGATATATTACATGTAGGGTATTTTTTTTCAAAAGATTGGTAGGGGCCATGGCCCCCCCACTGCCATGGCCCAGCTTCGCCCCTGGTGATGGATTTGTGAAATATATATAAAACTGAAATATGCAAATGAAACATTTGATTGTTATGGGGTTCAGATTTTCCCTTCATGTTAAATTTCATTGTTTGATCTTTAAATTATTTATGTGATGTAAATCTTCAAATGCGGAAGCGTTATTACTACACTACATAACAATTGTTACCTACACAACAATAACAATAACAACAACAACAACAACATCAACAACAACAAATAATTAAACTAAAGAAATGGGTCTTTCTCTCTCTATTCTCAATTCTCAATATTCAAGGTTAAGTACAAATGAGGGCCAAAAGGCCTATTTTTAGGAAGAGTTAGCTTGCTAGCCAAGCTAATACTCAAAAAGATCAAAAAGGACAATTAATATATAAAAATGACTCATTAGTCCCAAACATACTTGGAAACTAATTAAACACTAAACATAAAGGAAAATTACAATAAACCCTAAACTAAAAAATGGAAAATAAAAGATAATCGTCTCCCGTAGGCACAATCACTCGTCACGTGTCGCTGGAAATTCCATATACATCATATCCCCGTCTTTGAAAAAGCTCGTTCTCGAGCTTGGAGGGTGCATCATCAATGCCACATGAACACGTGTCGGTACAAGTGTTAGTTTCCAAAGCAAAACAAAACCCCAAATCAAATCCAACACGCAAATGGACCGACCGAACTTCTGTTAGACCCATATGGACCTTCAACAAGTGGGTCTAATATATCCGAATCTCGACGATGCCTCCCTACAGAATTCGAGCAACCAAAAACTGACGACCACTCCGCCTTCTCAACACCATTAGAACATGGTTGCAACTTGGCTTTGTGGGCCCCTGAATCTGACCGGACGGTAACTCCGGAGATCGCACCTTTGCAAGTATGATGGTGAAACAAGAGGACTGAAGACGACGACATCTCCGGTTGCAAATAATCGGAAAATGTATCCCTGGTGGGCACATTTCTCATGGAAGTCATACGTTGTGTAAAAAATTGACCGGAATAGAGGTCAATAGGGAGGGTGAGAACGGCTAGCCTGTTTGGGTCGGATTTACTTGAGGTCAGGCATTAACGAGTGGAAAAGGGGTAAAATTAGGGTTAAAAAGGGGTGGAGCTGTTTTGGGTTAAAAAATAGGGGCTATGGTTAGGTATTGGATCAGGTATGTGGTCGGTAATAGGGCAGCAAGGTAGGGGGTTTGGGTGATGATCTGTTCGAAGGTGGCAAGGGTGGCTGGATGCCATTAAGGCTGGCTAACCCCCTGATGAGGGGTTCTGATCAAATTGGGGTAGGGGGAGGGCTGGTTTTGGACTGCGTGGGGTTAGGATAGTAGGAAACAGGGGTAGTGTGGTGACAGGCGGTTTGGAGGTTCGGCCAGTCATTTTGATCACTGGCGGCAGCTTCTGAAGGGGTTTCAGCATGGGGTAGTCTCGGGCGGCAGCCATTAGGGCTGTCTGACCCTGTTTGTTCATCTCCGGGGCGGGATTTATCGTCGGACGGGTCTCCAGTAGGGTTTGAGCAGTTTCGGGCAGGGAAAAAAGGGTTCGGGTGGAAAAACTTGGTCGGCCTAGGTTGGGGCTGCTTGTAAAGGCTGAACAGTCTCTGTTTGGGCAGTGTTTTAGCGTGGCAGCAGTTTTCGGCCAGTGGGTTGGTCGGACTAGGGTGGGGGTAGGTTTATGGGTAGGTTTGTTATGTTCTTGGTTAGGGTTTGTAGGTTCTCAAGTTCTTGAGGGTTAGGGTTTTAATTTTGGTTTGGTGGGTTTCTTGGGTTAGGGTTTGCCTAAAAATTTGAAGATGGAGACTCATGTAAACAGGGTGGTGGTTGTGTGGCGGTAGGAGGTGGAGGTAGAGATGGTGGTGGTGGAGATGGAGATGAGGGTGGAGGAGCTAAAAGAGTTGGTATCTCCTCTTTTAGTGGTGATGGAATTTAATGTTTTCATTCCCCCGATTCTCACTTGGACATTTATCAATCTTTCGATTGAAGGGTTGCCGGAGTTGAAATCTCCACTCGTGACCCGCTTCATGCAACACGACGAACACTAAGAACAAACCGAGCTCTGATACCAATTTGATATAAATCTTCAAATGCGGAAGCGTTATTACTACGCTACGCAACAACTATTACCTACACCACCACCACCACCACCACAACAACAACAAGAAATAATTAAATTAAAGAAATGGGTTTCTTTATCTCTCTATTCTCAATTCTCAATATTTAAAGGTTAAGTACAAATGAGGACGAAAATGCCTATTTATAGGAATAGTAAGCTTGCTAGCCAAACTAATACCCAAAAAGACCAAAAAGGACAACTCATACCTAAAAATGAGTCATACCTCCCAAACATACTTGGAAACTAATTAAACACTAAAAATAAAGGAAAATTACACTAAGCCCTAAACTAAAAAATGGAAAATAAAAGATAATCATCTCCCGTAGGCACAACCACGCGCCACGTGTCGCTAGAAATCTCATATACATCATTATGTACTTTGGGCCAAGGAAAATTTAGAATAGTGACAACTTAAGAAATCTTTCATATTTTCCATGAAAAATATTGTCATTCAAACACACCCTTAGCGTTGAGGGACTGACTTCTGATGGAATAAATGTATTGTCCTTGTTCAGGAACAAACATTTACTTTTGGATATCCTTTCTTCCTGCTATCGTAAGTATTCACCATTTCTTGAATTTGGCTTCCGATCTCCAAGAGTTACACTTTCCTCATCTTTCTCTGTTCTTACCTTTTTTTAATGTATACAAAAGTTGATTCTCGTGGTGGGTACTAAACTGCATCGCATAGTAGTAAAGTTGGCTGTTGAAATCATGAATGAAAGTCCATGGACAGAGATTCATCAGTTTAATCTAAGGGACGAGTTATTCTGGTTTGGGAGGCCCAGGTTTCTGCTGCACCTAATACAATTTATATCATTCCAGGTTGTTAAGCAAGTACATTCACATTTACTTTTTCAAATCATGTATTGATATTATTTGAAAAACTAAAGAAGGATCTCAAATCTGTTTTGCTGAGTTTTGATGGTTGTTTTGCAGAACGCATTTGAGATGGCAGCATTTATTTGGTCAATGGTAAGAACCTGTACCAAGTTAGTATTTGGCTTTATTTTTGTTATATCATTTAATTTATAAGCTTGAGCCAACATGTCAACATATTTATTTACCCATTGGAGCTAAGGAAGACAGCTTCCAATGTGTTCGTGAGCATAATAGTTAGCTGTGTTGAATTATTTTGCCGTTTGATTGAGTTGAAAGAACTTGTATTAAGAATTTCAATTTTTACAAGCAAGTTAGTAATGAAATAATATCTAATGAGTTTGTTGTTAGGCATATCACCTAAAATAATATCTAATGAGTTTGTTGATTATGTGGAACTTTTACTTGGTTTGTTAAATGTCACATTTACGATATACTCACTTTGTCTCAAATTAATATTCCCCGGCGGCTTTTAATGACACTTGATCAATAGCCAAACAAGACTTGTTCAATATAGTGGATTGTGGTTTGTTGATATATTCCAGAAAAGGAAAGTGGACCCTCAATTTGGGACATTCAAATAAGAAAGGAGGACTCTTAATTTGGGACGGAGGGAGTAATAAAAAACGTTAGTTTTTTTTTTTTTGACCACTGGGGGGGTGGGGTGATTTACTCATCAATTAAATACGGTATGAACAGTTTTGAATTCGTCCCCAATCCACCTCCAATAATCGCACCCCTATTTTTTATTTTTCAATTTGAAGTCAAATTCCTTGATAACGTATTCACTACTTCTGAAATGTGCTGAATATGAAATTGTCTTGTAATGTAGTTAGTTTTCAACCAATTATTATTGATTTAGTGCAACTTCTTAGCATAAAAGGATATTTGAAATTAAATTTAATATCACATTACATATCGGACTACCAATAAGATAACTCTAAAAGCTTGTTTGGTTCGAGGTCTGGAAAGGAAATTTAGGATTCCTGGAACTTAGGATTCTCTTCATTTAGAATTACAATGTTTTGTTGGAAAATTTGGGAGAACTTAGAATTTCTAGAATTTTGAATTCTCACAAAATTGGAATTCTCCTTTACCCAAAAAAATAGGGGAATCCTATATTCTCGGGATTTCTAGCTTACTTTTGTGGTAAGACACACGCACACTCTCTCTCTCTCTCTCTCTCTCTCTCTCTCTCTCTCTCTCACACACACACACACACACACACCGCACACTCAAATCAAGTAGAAGGGCATTTTAGTTAAATGATATGTATTCCTACTACGGGGAAGTAATTTTAGATGTTGGGAAAAGAGAATTTCGGTTTGAACCAAGCAATGGAAAGGAATTGTAGATTCCAGGAATTTTCTTGAATCAAAGATACTCATTCCCTTTCAAAACCTCGAACCAAACGAGCCCTAAAGGGTACTTGTGTATGCAGGGACAGATCCAGCACTGGCCGAAGCGGGGCGGCCGCCCCAGTTCAAAAAAAAAAAAAAGGGGGGGGGTTGGTAAAAAAGTAAATTTGGAGTTTACTTCTAATTATATTCAAAGATGAGGGGAAAATGTGTAATAAATTAAAAAAAAAACTCAAACGTTCATCTCTCAAATCTCATAACCTATTCTCTTCTATTCTCTCCTTTTGTTTATAAACAGTTTATTATTTATATGAATTTGTTTATATTTTGTGTTTGTTTATATGTTTATTTAAATGAATTTGTTCATAGAGATAGAGGTATGTTTATGTGTTTGTTTAGCAAAATAAAATGTGTGTTTTTGTTTATATTTGTTTAAATTTATAATGAATATTAAAATTAAAATCCCTAGAATCTATTAGTGTGAAATTTAATTTATAATGTAAAATTTGTTTGAAATGAAATTAAATTTAGTGTGAATCTATTAGTCTGAAATTAAATTAAATTTGTTCTAAATATAAGAAGTCAATGGAGAAATTTTTTAAACGGAAATGAGGAGACAATACACTAACCGTATCTGAAACTGAGGTTCAGCCGCATCCTAAACGAAAAAATTTAGGAATCAAAATTTAGTTAATTAATACCTCAACATTTTTAGGGTTAAAAATTGTAAAAATATAAGTAAAAACAACCCCAAAAAAATGCCTCGGGGGTTTTGCCCCTGAACCCCCGGGCTTCGTAAAAAAAACTAGTCCCACTTCACTTCAAATCCTGAATCCGCTGGTGTGTGTACGCTGTTATGGTTTCACCCTTTTTAAAGAACAAGGCTTTCTTCAGTAGAATTAGAAGAACATATTGATATCACATAACATAATGTATTTTTTATTTTCTTTATGACTACATTTATTCTGATAGGGTGCTAATTGCATCCTTTTGTCTTTCCTTTTCCTAGTGGGAAATAAAGGACACCTCTTGTTTCACGAAAAATCACAGATTCCTTGTGATACGTTTGACATTTGGGTATGTAACCATGGCAATATTCATTTTAATCTTTGCCTGCTAGAAATCATTTACTGTTTTTCTATGAACACGTGTAATGCCCATTCTCACAGATCCAACTAATTATTTGTGCAGGCTTGTTTCTCAATTTTGGTGTAGCTTCATCACTTTCCCCCTCTATGTTATTGTAACTCAGGCAACTTCAAATAACACTCGTCTCAACAATGGAAACAGGTTTAAATAACTTTGTCTCACACCCACCGTTTGTATTCGTGCAGATGGGTTCAAAGTTCAAGAAATCTATAATTTCGGAAAATGTAAGGAGATCGCTAAATGAATGGCGAAGGAGAGTGAAGAATAGACCTTTCACCCTCCTAAATGCAACATCAACGACATCCTTGGATTCAATGGTGGATGAGATAAATAGGATTGATACTGTTACCTCAAGCAGCATGGAAGGAGGCTCCTCAAGATACGACCACACCACAAACACATGTGATAACCAAAATGATGGCATTCATGATGCAGAAGATGGTTCACATCTAACATTACCTTAAGCTAAGCTTAGTTCAATTGCCTATACAATTATGCCTTGGTTGATTTCAAATACTGAATGCTAGATGATTATTTTAGGTAGAGGTGAGTTATTTTGTAAATAAAGTATGTTATATAAAGCATTTTTCCATGTGTGAATTATGAAGTTCTAGCTAGAGGCAGGATCACCTGGGTCTAGGACAGCGACAACATTGAGCTTCATGTGTACATCATCAAGGTTTTGAAAGTATAGTCCCTCGTTTTCCACTCCAAAATAATGTAGCCTCACTCTACTTTTATATGAGTGGGTTTTGAAAAAAGGTCCTTATAATTCTCAAAGTGTATAAAAATAGGACTTTCCAAATAATTTTATAAATTTAGTCCCTGTGATAAAAAAAAACACCACGAAAAAATGGTGCCGCTGGCGCGGACCAAAAAAATAAACTCCTAACTTTAAAGGGGCCGCACAAATAAATGTTATTATACCACAAGGACTAGATTTATAAACTTGAAAAGCATTGTTCTAAAAATTCAAATATAGGAAGGAAGATGACATTTATCTTAATTCTCTATTTATATAAAATGACTATAATATTCTCAAACCTCACTATCTCCTTTTCTTTTATTCAAAACACATTTTATCACTAACTAAAACGAATTCATTTGATAAAAATCAAACTTTATTTTTCAATAATAATAAAAAAACTGATTTTTTATAAAAATATGTTCTTAATATTTTTTTTACACTTTTTATAACTGTTTAAAAAAACATTTCAATTGTTTTAAAAATGTAAATCTTATCTATTTTTTTATTAAAAAACTGTTTACAAAACGTAAAATTTGTTCCCTTAAAAAATCGTTTTCTTAAAAATGTGTTTATTTTGTTTACAAATTTTATTTTGGGCTAAAAACTATTTTTTTTGTACTATTTAAAAAATAATTTTTTACTATAAAAAATGGTCCGCGTTAGCGGATATGTATAGGTGGTTCGACCACCTATACATACCACTGGCGCGGACGGACCATTTTTTCGTATATGCTGCTCTGCGCAAGCTAGCGGAACATTTTATTTTAAAATGGTAAAAAGATTATTTTGAACATAGTACAAAAAAACAGTGTTTTTTATTAAATAAAACTGTTTTTTTGTACTATTTTGAGTTTTATAAACAGTTTTTTAATTAAAAAAAATAGATAAGATCTACATTTTTAAAACAATTGAAATGTTTTTTTAAACAGTTATAAAAAGTGTAAAAAACATTTTAAAAATAGAATCTTATTAAGAACATTTTTTTTAATATAAAAACAGTTTTTTTTATTGAAAATATAAAATTTTTATTTTTATTTAATGGATTTGTTTTAATCGATGGTAAAATGTTTTTTGAATGAAAGAAAAAGTGATAGTGAGATTTGAGGGTGATAGTGAGATTTGAGGGTATATAATCATTTGATGTAAATACGACTGTGTTTTTTTTCCGAACATTTCGATTTTTTCGATATTCGATCCGATATTTTTCGATTTTGGAACGTATACAAGGTTTCCGATTTTCGATTTTTTCGAAAAAAATCGGATCAGAAATTGAAAATAATTCTGAATTTTCGATTTTCTGATTTTTCCGATCCGATTTTTTTCGAAACTATGCCGATCCGATTTTTCCGAAATATTTTCCGATTTCCAATTTTTTTAAACATTCTCATGTGTCCCACATCGGCTAGGAGAGGAAGAGAGGCCCAAAAAAATCCTCTACAAAAGGAGAATATCCTTCTATCCTCTACACAAATGAAAAAATGGTTAAATTCTTGTATATATGTTGGGTTAAATCTTTTTTTCGATTTCTTTAAAATGAGAATTTCGAGTAATCGAAAATCCTATATTAATTTTTTTGAAATTTTGGAATTTCCCAAATTTATGAATTTTTAGTATATTTTTTGAATTTCCAATTTTTTCCAATTTTTTCAAATTCGGAAACTTTTTTGATTTTTCAAAAAAATTGGATCGAAAATCGGAACAAATATTTTATTTCCGGTTATTTTTCGATCCGATCTGACGGAAATACAATCCTAAATGTAAAGGTGAAATGAAATTAGATTGTTTTGAAGTGGGATAGATATACCAAAGTATATCCTTTCATCAAGTAGACTTTAGTCTTTTAAGGTGTAAGAAGAAAATGTGGTCAGTTGTCTTATTGTCTTATTTGTGTATTAATTGATGTGAAGCTATTGCAGACACGACACAAAAATAAGTACAATTAATAGTAATAGATTTGCCTATCTCTATATCTCTATCTCTTAATACTATAAAATGCAAAACAAGGCATTTATTATGCTTTGCAATTAGCCTATCCACGTGGCACATCTATAGACCCAAATGATACGACATTGACACATGGCAGATAATTAATATGGATGAGTTAATGGGGCGAAGTGGACATTTCTTTTCTTATATTCGATTAACCCTCAGTCTTCCCCAATTATCAATGATATTTAAGAGTCCTATCGAAAAGCTAACTTTTTATCTTCCCACTTTAATAAATTTTTGGTGCATTTCCAGTGGCGGAACCAGGATTTGACGCTGGGACGGGCTAACGTCGGGGGTTTGGGGGCGGGAGCCCCCGAGCCGAATTTTTTTGAGGTTTTTTAAATCATTTTGACGAAAATCATCAAAGTTCCTATTAAGGGTGGGCTGAAGTTAAATTTCGGGTGGGCTGAAGTTAAATTTTAACACAACTTTTTTTTTTAATAATTAACACTACTTATTTTTTTTATTTTTTATTTTTTTTAGGGGCGGGCTGGAGCCCCCCCCTACATTTGTTTTTCTATACGACTGATCTTCATGGAGATTATTTAGGTTCTCATAAAAAATGGTGACGGTTCTCCTCTACATTTGTTCTACCCCTCTCTCTTTCTCTCAAACACAAGATTGCTCTCTTTTCACCACAGGCAAAACATGAACGAAGGCGGTTTCACCACATCGCTTGGTCTTCAATAACAAGTTTTGGATATTCCATTCTCTTTCAAAGGTAATTCTTAGAAATATAATATAGATCTCAAACTTTGTAGATGAAACAAGATTTCTATTCTTCATCCTAACAGAATGTCTGATGATTATTTACACAAACATTATAACTGTCCGATAAGTCTCCCCCAACATTTGGTATTTCTCTGTTTTCTTACTTATTATTGGTGGTATATTCAGATTTGAAATATGAAACTCACGGATATTGTTTACGATAAAATTGAAGTCTTTTTTAATACGATAGGCTTAACTAAACAAAATTTCTTTCTAGCCCTCACCCTTTCTCTACTCAATTTGTTGGAAAGAGAAGATAAAGAGACCATGCCTCCAAGAAAGGCACTGGTGAAGGCCAAAAAACCAGCGCCCAAATCAAAAGAGGTAGTCGAATCCACAACCCCAACACTCGATTCCGATAAGGAAGAATAACAAATTGTCGCTCGAATGGAAGATCAAGAGTTAGAAATGAAGACAAGTGTTCTATTTGTAAATGGGAGTGAAGAAGATAAGGTTGTGAACACTATATATGATCTCACGTTATTCATGCTAATGTTGTTTGCATTCCTTTATTTATGTTACACTGTAAAATTTATGTATTGCATTCCTTTATTCATGCTAATGTTGATTGCATTCCTATATTTATACAGTGTACCAATTGTAATATATTATATGATCATGGAGAGCGGCTAAGGTGGGGGAGCCCAAACGAGGGACTTCCGGGCGGGATCTTTTATTAAAAATTAAAAAAATATATATATTTTATTTTTGTATGGGTTATAAACATTTCAAGGTAATTCTATAAAAAATGAACTCAAAATGATCTTTTTTGGTATTTTAAAAAAGGGTCAACATTTGACAGCCTTTTAAACTGCTTAAATTCATATATGAACTACAAAATTCTTTTGAATTTATTTGTATATTAATTCTTTCATTGATTCTGACTTTTTTTGTGTAGAGGATTTTAGAATAAATCTCCCATATAATATATTCGGTTTTGTTCTTGAAAAAAGAAAAAAAAAATCCACCCATATATGTTTTTCTCTCTTTCTCTTACTTATGAGTTTTGAGTTCTATCAAATTTTTATTTATTTTCTTTTCGTTCAGATCACTTGCTAGACAAAAAAAAAATGTATTTTAAGCTGAAATAGAAAATGGAAGCTAATGGTTGTGAATGTAACTTTTTACATGTGAACACAAATCATTCATGATGAAACATTAGAGGTACCTATGATTTTTTTTTTGTCATTTTAATTATTTTAGTCATTTTTACGATCAAAATTATAATTTTAGTAACAATATATAATTTGTAAAGGAGTTTTTTTTTTCAAATCATCTCTTACGACGAAGAGTTATTTGTTTTTTTTATGAGTTTTATTTTTTAAGTTTGAACAGTCATAAATGAAGCGCCCAAAATCGAGTATGATTTTTTTTATATATTCGATCACGTATCGCGTGGCGTTCATACTAGTACTAGTATAAAGTGAAATACAAGCATTTAAGAGATCGAGCTATCCACGTAAGATTGTTAATTCAGCGCTAGCCTTTAAGAGAACTGATTACAGGAGCATCAACCATTCAGCTCCAGCCTACCATTACCATTCAACTCCAGCCTCTTCATCTCCAAACATACGGTTTTCCCTTTTTATCTCTTTCTCTGCCATCATCTATTAATAACCGCTCACACACCCACAAATCTTCACATCAACCCGGTTTGCTCCACCATCAAACCACCAATGTCTACAGCCATCAAACCACAACAATCCAAATCGCAACAACACATCACACCCCACCGCCAACCTAAACGCTGCAGTTAACAACACCATCCACTAATAACGTAGAAAACTAAAACCGAGAAGAAAAAGGGCGGAATGTCACCATCCACCAGTGGTTTAGGCCGGTGATTTTGCCGTGTATGTCGAACTCGTCTATTCCTGTCTGTTCAAAATAGTCGAGAACTTGGGTTTAAGGGAATGCAAATGAATGGTTATTATCTACTATTCATGTGATGTATTTTATGGGTTTCTACTGAGTATAAGAAACTGGCTTTACCTATGGGTTTTATGTTGTAATTGTTGATATACAATATTTGTTTGATATACTTATACCTGTCAAAATACACGATAACCCGTTAACACGACACGACCCGACACGAAATTATAAGTTAATGGGTTTACCCTTATTGGGTTTGAGTCATTAACGGGTTGACACGGTAGACCCGTTAACACTAAGGGTTCGGGTTTGGAAATTTACCTGTACCCGTTTTAACCCGTTTCTACCCGTTAACACTAACGGGTACTATAGGGTCACCCAACCCGTACCCAATAACAATAACCATTAAAATCCATTATTTCTAAATCTTTAAAGACTAACGGGTGCTATAGGGTCACCCAATCTATACCCAATAAAAATTACAATTAAAACCCATTATTTTTAAAGTATTGAAGACTAACGAGTATTATAGGGTCACCCAACCCGTTACCCATTTCGACCTAAAATGATTCGTTAATATTAACGGGTGTTAACGGTTTGGGTCGTGTACCCGTTAATATTAACGGGTCGTGTTTGGGTATTGTTATTAGACCCGTTAGGCTTAACGGGTCGTGTATGGGTTAGGGTGTTTTGACCCGTAACCCGTACACGACCCAAACCGACCCGTTGACAGGTCTAGATATACTGAAGATACAGAGTGAAAAAATCAAATTTGGACAAAAAATTGTGTCCTTTACTCAAAAGTTAGTAAATGTTTTAAAATCGCTATGTGACTAAAAAAAATTATTCACACTTCCAAAAAAAAAATTTATCAAAATTTTTGTCTGTTTTTTCTTTTGAAAATATTTATAATTTTTTTAGTTTTTATATTTCTTTGAAAACTAAAATGACCCTTAACACACAAATATCTCCCAAACACTTCACAAAATTAAAATTTCACAATCTAAAATTAAAAATTTCAAAATGACCCCCCTCTCTCCCCCCCCCCCCCCCCCAAAAAAAAAAAGTTAACCGCAAGATGATTTCAATATATTAAAATAAAAAAAGAGGGGTCAAAAATAAATTAAAATAAAACTTTCTTGATAAGTGACATTAGAGGGATAAAAAATATATTTATGGATTGTTTACCTAACTTTCGGTTTTGATCTTATTTGTATGCTAGGTATTTTGTTGAACTCTAATATTTATTTTTGTTGTTTCATATATATCATGTTTAACGATATTAATGAATATTCATCCTTTTTAAAAGAAAATTATTGTAGACTCATTCGTTGTCTAGATGATCTATTATTCAATTTGAAGGAACTCTTTTAGCGTATTTGTTTTACCTTGAATGTAACGCGGGATATTTTGATAATTGTAAGCAGTTTTGCTTTTTCATAAATTGTAGGGGTATTCAAATATTTTTAAGCAATAAAAATTATGAATTTTTTAATTTTTTTTCCTGCAGAACTATACAATTAGTAGTATCACCATTTGCTAATATATATGGATGATTTCTGCAACATGACAATCGCAATAGTGTATCTTGCGCATCGCGCGGGTTTATACCTAATCTATATCTATACTAATACTATAAAACGAAAGCTGTTATTAAATTTTGAAATCCATCTAAGTCATCCAGGTGGCATAGTCCAATTCACTACACTAATTCCTACTCGAAATATTTAATGGTTCCCTCCAGCTTTCTCCGTCTCTTTCTCTCTTGATCTCTCCCACTCCCTCATTTTTAAGACTCAACCTTCCCTCTCCCTTTGATACTAACGCTTTATAACTCTCACATCAGTTTTAAATTCCCTTGGCCGTTACTCTTCCTCCTTCCTTCTCCCCCCCCCTCCAAAAAAAAAAAAGTGACATTGGAATTCTTTCATGTCCAATTGAAGCAGTTATGCTCCTATACCATAACTGGATTAATTTTTGGAAAGGAGAATTGGGGAAGTGGCATGACTGGAGTGAGTTCTCAAATATATATATATATATATATCATGAACAACAAATGTGTTAAAAACATTTAACAATTAGTATATAACAACAATTGTGTTAAAAACATTTAGCAATATATATACACTAATTGTTATATACTAATTGCTAAATGTTTTTAACACATTTGTTGTTCATGATAATTATATAGTTATATACTAATTGTTAAATGTTTTTAACACAATTGTTGTTATATACTAATTGTTAAATGTTTTTAACACATTTGTTGTTCATGATATATATATATATATATATAACGTCTATGTGGAGACTTTTACTATGGCCAGAAGTGTGTTGTAATTTTGTGATAGTTTTGGGATTGAATTAGACATTATATTTATTAAATCATTTTACTTGATCAGTTTCAAGTAATACAATGATGAAGTTAATTCTTCTGAGTTGGTTAATTCTCTTCAATTTTAAAGAGTAGTTGTGTTGGTATACTCAGGTTTTATGTATTATTGTTGTATATGGAAGTCAAAAGGTTGTCAAAATATTTCTTTTCGTATAAATTGAAAGAATATAATATGAATATATGAAAACTTTAAGAAAAACAGCAAGATTAGTCTTGGGCACGAGACACACAATTTTTTACCTAACATGGATATAGTTCATTTAAACACGACAAGATTAATAATTTTTTCACTAGATTAACTATGATAATGCTCGAAACCACGAGTAAAAACAAAAATTACATGACGCCACTAACATGAGTCATGATTTTGACACAAATATAATATGACACATTTTCATGCCCAAAAAACCCAACACAAACACGACACAAAGAAAACTTATCGTATCAAATTTTGATCCATTTCATATCGTATTATTGTTTCGTGCCAAAATTATCAATCCTAATTTTGGGTCCCTTTCTTCTACTCATTCACCATAAAATATTAAGTATTTACATATTCTATTCATTATTATCTATTTATATTTATTAATCTATTTTAAGTACTTATTCAAATTTTATCAGCGCATCGCGCGAGTTGTATGCTAGTATGGTTTAAAATCAGTGGGGACGATTGACCCCTTTGAACTTGGTTCCCCCCTCAAAAAGAAAATACTAGTCTTGCATTGATACCCAATTTTGGACAAAAATATTAAGGAATCAATTGTGACCTTTAATTTAAACGTAAATTAGTATGCTATTACTAAAAAAATAAAAAACAACCTTATTCCATCCTCCCGTTTTCAGCTCACTGTTCCAAGCTATCTCTCTCATATCTGAAAACCTTTTGTGGCGCTCACCACTACAATTTACAAGAGAACTTATTTTTCACATTTTCAAAATCGAATTGAAATCTTAGGTTCGAATACAAAATTGATTGCACCCCAAGTACATCTTTGGTTTAGTTCATCCTTAAATCAACCCAAATTCAATTGTGGTGGAGGAAAATCTACAATATGGATTTTGCACTTGTTAAATCGATATATATATATATATATATATATATATATATATATATATATATATATATATATATATATATATATATATATATACACACACACACACACACACCACACCATACATCACATTAGTTTTAGGTCCTAAGAAGCCTTATTTCCAAAAAAAATATTTTTCTATTGAAATTAACTTTTTAATCAACAAATATTCAAAAAGTTAGGTCAAAATACATTTTCTAGTTATTTTTTAAAAAATTGTTGTCACCGATCCTTATAAATAAGGTATTTCAGCAGTTTTTGTTTGGGTTCTTAAAAAATAGCTAGAAATTGTATTTGAACTTAATTTTTTGAATATGTGTTGATTGGAAGGTTAACTCCATGGGTAAAAAAAATTTAAAAAAAAGTTTTTTATGCTCTAGAACTAGGTATGTTGTATGAGTGATGTAGGAAGCATGATGTATGGGAGCCTTTCTCTCTCTCTCCCTCCCTCTCTCACTCACAGTGTGTGTGTGTGTGTGTGTGTGTGTGAGAGAGAGAGAGAGAGAGAGAGAGAGAGTCTCCTATGCGGTCTTCCACCATAGGAGTAGATACGGAGTGTCCTTTTTTCTTTGTCAAAGAAGATGTGATTTAGTAAATCTGTAAATATCAAGCTCCTGCTATAAAACGAATGCACACATGCATTGTGCTCCTATAAAGTCTCCTCTAATATAGGGGTTGTAATGACCACACTTTTATATGTTCATATATAGTTTTAAATGTTGCATTATTTCATATGTGATATGGATAATGTTAATTTATTATGTTTAAGTCTAATCCTCCCTTCATAAATCATGAAATATCAAATTAGTTACAAACATAAAATTTTAAAGTTTTCGGTAGGAATATTCATATTAGAGAGTAGTTTTGACCTTATAATATAACAATTGACTTGAGGTAAAAGCTAAAAAGTTATAGATATATGAATTAGGCTCGTAACACAACAAACGGTGTGTTAAACGGAGGTCCGAGCAAGAAGTTATACCAAAATTATGAAATAAGGGCAAATTTGTCCATCCTTTAAGTCGTAATTACGAAATAAGGGCAAATTTCCTTTAAGTCATATTTTGATTGGTTGGAAGGGGAGTCTAGCTTGGCTGACTTAAACACTTTGAAGTAACCTCCTTCTTCATCAAAATGGATTAAATCAAAGTCTTGTAGCATATCCTGCGCTAAATGATAAGTTTCGGGGTAGAAAATATAATTTTATGAAACTTTAGGGACTTGATTAAAAAAAATGTTTCAAGGACTAAAATGAAAATATAGAGAGGACCATTTTGTAAATAAAATATTTTCAAGGACCTCTAAGAAATATTGAAAATGTATGGTGTAAAATTACTATAATACCCTTCATGTGTAAAATGACCCTTATACCCTTAATAACTTTACACCTCGTGCTTGGTTTTAACACCTCCACCGCACACGTGTCGCCTTTATAAGAAAAGATAAAACACATGTCATGCATTTATGAAAAGTTAAAACACGTGTCGTTGTCTGGTGAATTAAGACTGCAAGACAACTTCGTTACATGACACGCTAACGCCGACTCACCAAAATAAACGCTTAGTCATCGGGACACATGTCAACACCCTAATAACTTTGGGAAACTACAAATAAGGCCTTTAGTTATTACACGAAATTCATTCAAAATATCATAGGGAAATAGTGAGAGAAAGTGAGGGAAAGTTTAAGAAGAAGTTTCGTCTTATAACTTCGTACTTCTGTTTTAGGTGAGTACCCCGTGACATTTCTTGCGTATTTTGATTATATGATATTAGGCAAACTATATCTATTTTGTGAAATATTTTATCGTGAAAATACATTTGATACTGATGGTTCCGTCGTTTGTTATATATGTATATCTCTCGATATATACATCTGATTTGAATTATGAAATTATTGATTCGGCCTATGAAAACTCTCTTACTATGTTGGCCTTGACTACCGGGTGGAAATATTTGGCTGGTACCTTCCCAGCTGGTTTATCGCTGGTGTGCCCTAAATAAGGCGTTGTTTCAGATATCATGATTTTTTGTCTATTTTGTTGCCGGGTGGAAACATTTGGTAACACTATCTGTTTATCTGGGTATTAGAGCATACATGGCCATTAAAATAAAATTGAATAATTGACATATTGCTCTATTGTTTTATCTATTCTGTTTTGAACTGTTTATTCTGAAAATATTTAACGTCAATTACTTTATATATATATATATATATATATATATATATATATATATATATATATATATATATATATATATATATATATATATATATATATATATATATATATATATATATATATATATATATATATATATATATATTACTGCAAATTCCTGTGTCTATATACATACCGTATATTCTAAATTAAATAGGTATCAATTTTCTGAAAAACGTTGGAATGTCTGGAGATTGAATCTCATTCGTCTTTTAGCTGATGTCGTATAAATAACCATTTTCAGGAAATAAGTAGACTCGTGGAGAGAACATGCAAGGACTATATTGAAGATTTAGCTTTTAGAGTTCTTTTTGTTATTATGATTGTTTTATCATTTAGAGCATGTCTGGCTCTCTTGTAATAAGTTTTTAAATTTTGTCTTAAGTTGTAATTCATCGTTACTTTTAATATAAATGAAGTTTTCTTAAGAAAACTCTGATGACATAATTCCTTTACTTTCAGTAGTTTACGATTTATAACCATGTGATTGTATTTCCGTTGCACTTATTTAAGGAAACAATTTAAGTCGGAATATTTGTTGCCTTGGTGGCATGTCAAGACGCTTGTTACCTACTAACTTTGGGACGGGGTCATGACAGAGGCAGAGTTATTGGTTTATTTAACACATTCTATGGTATAATATGGATATCAATTGGAGTTCGGATATAAATTATGTGCAAGAAGACCACACATGAGTATTATTGTGTGTGTGTGTGTGTGTGTGTGTGTATACATACATATATACATATGTGTGTGTGTGTGTGTTGCAATTTTTTTTCTTTAACTCAATTGCAGGAACTATTAAACCTTGTCCCATAGCTTCCCAAGAAGAAGAAGAAATCTTTCAAGTGCAAAGCGTCTTCAATAAAGACCTTTTTCTCTCTTTATTTTCTTTGTCCCTCATATCTCATTTTGCTGATTGAAAGAGAATAAGCATTATCCACTGAGTATAGGGAGGGTTTGCTACAGTTAGGTTGAAGGTATTTTAGTCTTTTTTTGTACAAAAATGATGAACCAAATAACTGTTTAGGAGAGACATCTAAAATGGAACGTCAATGTTGGATTAGTGTGTGTGTGTGTGTGTGTATGTGGGGTGGGGGGGGGGGGGGGGTGGGGGGGGGGTGTTAATCCCAATCAGTAATAATTAATGAGTGCCTAGGATTGTGTTTATTTTTTCATCTGAAGTCTGAAATTTGAGTATGAAAATATATTTGTTTTTATGTCTCAATGGTATGTATTTAGATGGATTCAGAGGTAATTTTACCTCTTAACCATTCAAACGAAAATATAATCATTAACATCTTAATCTTTTAAAAAACAAACACTATTTGGTACCTCTTAAGTCTGAATGGTTCAGTTTCAGACTTAAAAGGTAAAAATAAACAACCTCTAGGTCCAAATAGCCCTTTAATTATTTGATAAGGAGTAAACTAAAATTCTTCAAGCAAACTTGGTAACAGAAGTTAGTTTCAGTCTGAATTGATTAAGTTCAAAATCGATGGTTAGAATATGTGTAGACACCTAGAATTTATACTATATCTTTGCTCATCGTGATGCATACCTTCCAGGTACCATTTCAACGAAACTTTCTCCTAGACCTCTCCCATATCCCATACAAGGCTTAATGGCCTCTATTTCACCTATCATGAGCAAACCTCTACATTTGACACCACCCTAGCTTAACTACAGTTGTCGACATATAAATGCCCATCCATCGGATATGAACAATGTTGTATGGCACGCTTTTTGGATTGTTCCATGTCAGATCATCATATAACTGCCACATAAAATGCAATAATTGAACAATCTTTTCAAAAATATAAGTCGTTATGTCGGACCGGCGACCCTCGACTATATTGGACCGATCCATTTTCGTCGTACGACATGAAAGTAAGAGGACTCGTAAGTCTTTTTTACTTGACATCTTCCACTATAAAGGGAGACACTTGTCACTCATTTTAAAAGGGAAATACTCACTTAATCCTTTCTTATTTCTTCCATACCCCCCAAAAATCATTGATCTTCTTCTTGGTCAATTAAAAAACATACAAGACTAGCCTCTTCACAACCTTAATCAGCCTTTTAAGTTTGAAGAACATCCTAGTTAGCAAACATCTTTGTATCATGGTGTTTTATACCATTTTACATATCTTTCACTTTGGAGCAATGCTCATGGGTGACAAGAAAAATTATTCACTTCTCATTCAAAATTGTTATCTTCGAAAGAGAGTCTCTGATGTGAATCAGGGACGTAATTGTCATTTTATCATTTTTTTAGTTCTTTTTAGTATTTCTTTTATTTTGATCATTCATTGTATTTTTCTTTTTCTTTGGTATTTAGAAGAAGGAAGGTTAATTGGCACTTAAGGGCATAATTATAATTAGATTGGTAGCTTAGAGGCCAAGCAACCTCCTTCCTATAAATACCGCTTGTGTAGACTTATTTGAGTCATTCTTCCATTTTAAGAGATTGATTAGAGAGAGTTTAGAGAGAGAATTATGCTTTCTTACTCCCATTGACGTCATTTATGTCAATTGGTATTAGAGCCTCGTCGCTCTACCCAGTTCTTGTTATTGTTGTTGTTGTGTAGACAAAAACTCGTAAACAACGTCATGTGGGTCCAAGAAAAATGAACAACTCCGCATCAAACCCTTCGAGCAAATCATAGAAGCTTTTCAACAATTGAAGGCTCAAATGGATGACATGAACTCTCGAATTCTACCACCGATAACCACCACGGATCGCTCCCGCACCGCCCCAGTAACATATCAAAACCCTAACCCTAATTCTCCAAGATCCACTTATTCTACAACTTTGCCCTAAAAAAACCTAGTTTCACAAACCCTAACCCCACTCACAATCAAGAATGCCCCACCACCGACGAGGTTCCTCTCCCACCATCACCTGTTGGCAGGAATGCAAAAAAAAAAAAAAACAGAATATCCCCTCCGACCCCTTATAGCCCCTGAACCATAAAAAAAATATCCGAGCCCTCCCAAAAATATTACGCCCCTATCAGTATTGCCGACCAAGTCGGCCAGCCTATACATGTCCTCGGTTACAACCTCCAAAGTATACCAGTTGCAAAACAATGCCATACAGCCCCGACCCAAGTCCAAGTTGAACCGCACCACCCCCTGGCTGTCCTGGACATCTCCGACACACTAAGATACACCAAATAGGGGTCAAAAGTAGCCCCTCCTGGTCGGCTGCCAGCACCACCCCAAATGAGGTAAATCTGAATATTTCTTCCCCAATTGCCCTCCAAACGGTACCCCCCATAGTGGAAACACACTCCCCGACTCTCACCGAGATGATTCGTGACATCCAGTATGAAAAAGGTTTGAAGTCAACCCAAATTCAGCCCCCAATGTCAATTCCCAATTTTAATGAACCTTATCCCCACCTTAAACCCAATCTTGAACCCCAAACTCTAAAATTTCTACCCTCCCACATCCCTAATAATTTTGCCCACTAAAATTCACCACCACCCTTATACCTCCACCTCCACCGCCAGACATATCAAACCACCATCATATACCCTTTTCCCATCTTCCCCCACCTCGAATTCTTGTTCTCTCCCACTCCTCACCACAACCCCCACCCAACACCCATATGACTATACCCTACCTCCTATCTTCATTTACCCTTGCCACCACCCACAAAAGCACCTCGAACACCCCCATACCCCCATCCGTCACCACACATACTCACCCGCCCCATTCCACTTTCCCCACGCTTCTGCCCCCACCTATTTTACACTTCTTTTCCCCCGCGGGATACCCGTTCCTTTCACTCCGCGCCCGTTGATTCCCATGAGCAGGTTCAGGAGTGGATTACCTTACCTCCTCATGCAGACCCTCCCTCCCCCTCCCCACTCCGCTCCAGAGTTTGAGCCACCCCCTCCTACCGAGTGGCGCACGGATGTCTCTCGCTTTGATTCCCTCAACCCCAAGGTGACCCCCTATGTCCCCATCTCTGAGCGCCATTGCTTTGTTTGCCACCAGAAAGGACACCAAATGAATCAATACCCCTACCTCCAGCCATTGGTTCCACCACCTCCTCCTTCCCCACCTTGTGAGACTCTACCACCTCTTACCGCTTCTCCTACACCCTCAGTTTCTCTACTAGCTCCTGACCCTCCTCATCCACCGCCTCGGAGGCACCCACAGCGAGCCTTACTTACCGAGCCTCTGCCAGGAGATGATGATTTATATGGAGACACCATATCTCTTCAGGGTGGTGATGCCATCGCACAGTTGGCCCTACAGTTACTTTCACAGAGTATGCATGGTGATATCAGAGTGTATGTTCTCATGTTTGATGGCCACCTACCGCCTGATGCCGTTGTTGATTGGCTTGCTACCATGGAGCGAATTTTTGAGTATAAATGGATAAAGGGTCGTAGATGTGTTCTTCTCGTAACAAACAAGTTTCAGGGCTATGCTAGTGTATGGTGGAATTACTTGGAGCAGCACCGTGCTAGTGAGGGACTTTCCCCCATCCAGTCCTGGACCGAGCTCCGTGCACAGCTGATGTCCACTTTTGTTCCAACCACTTATGAGCGTGACTTATTTCTTCGAGTTCAGTCCCTTCACCAGGACTCCACAGTTTTGGACTACACTAAGTGATTTCAGTTATTATGTACTTGAGCCCGCCTAGGCGAGAGTGAGGAGAAGCACATTAGTCGTTACATTCATGGTCTTCAGGGCTACATCTAGCGCGATCTTGATTTGCGTGAGATCACCTCCTTTGCCAAGGCGGTGGAGTATGCCACCAAGGTAGAGTCCTTCCACCAGACTGCCCCTCCACCATGTAGTCGCTCCACGCCTACTCCTCCAGCCCCAGTGATTTCTACACTTACTGGGACTCCTTCCACCACTACTCATCCTACTGTCGTGGTTCCTCCTCCTGCTCTCGCTCATCTAGTCACCTTTAAATGCTATAATTTCGGGGTGATGGGCCATCGCGCCTCCGATTGCTCTCTCCCTCGTCATCGAGCTCTCTTAGTTTCTGGGGACCCTGACTACATTGAGGAGGCATAGGAATTCCCTTTCTGCCAGCTCTCATCATAATCCTTGATGGTGACACCAAAGGTCTTCCCCTTCGAGTTCGAGGACGAACTCTTTTCAAGGGGGAGAGTGATGTGAATCAGGGACGTGGTCGTCATTTTATCATTTTTTTGTTCTTTTTAGTATTTCTTTTATTTTGAACATTCATTGTATTTTTCTTTTTCTTTGGTATTTAGAAGAATGAAGGTTAATTGACACTTAAGGGCATAATTATAATGAGATAGTTAGCTTAGAGGCCAAGCAGCCTCCTTCCTATAAATACTCCTTTTGTAGATTCATTTGAGTCATTCTTCCAATTTAAGAGATTTGATTAGAGAGAGTTTAGAGAGAGAATTATCTTTTTTTTTCTCTCATTTACGTCAGTCTCATTTACCCCCAAGAATTTTTCTCAAACCATACGAATGAGAAACCACAACCAATCTTGAATATAGGTTCTGAAACTCTCTGTTTCCATTACTAAAGAACCCAACATAAAAGCTCCCTCTACCTTCAAAGGTGAACATGTTCTCTGATTCTCCATAGAAGATATAAATGCCCTTGCTTAACCATTCAAGTTCTCAATAGTGGGTAAGTTCTCTCATGGTAGACGTACTATGAAATATACAAGGAAAATAATATTAACCTTTAAACATTAAAACCTCATTCATTGTTTGTCTTTTTTTTTATCATAAACACGTTCTCATAAAACATAAATGGACAACACAATATAGGGTGGATGGACAATGGTATATTAGTAGATACCAAATGAGAAAATTTAGGGTGGATTAAGAGAACTCTGTTGTACCTACATGGATAAATTTTCCCAAACTTCCTATCCACTTTTTTGCAAAATCTTATCTATACTGCATCGCTTAATTGATTGGTAAAGCCAAAATGATGGATGCATTGACATTGAGTCTTTTAAGACCCAGCTTAACAAGAGTTTGTGTAAATATCAATCTTCTAAAAGAAAAGACAAGAAAATTTTGGATTGGTATCGGAGACTAAGGTTTTTGGCAAGAAGTTTGATATGAAGACATTCCATTATACGGTGACTACTTCATGAAGAGGGGTCACAATAGAGATAGATGTATTTTTAATAAGCAGCTCCAAAATGATGATAAGAAATCAGTTGATCAAGAAATTCCCAAAATTAAACAGATCTTTAAGACTTTGAGCCCAAAAGAAGTAAAGCCATTAACAACTACAAACCCCCTACTAGAACTGAAGAAGTTCTTATAATTCAAGAATCTTCCCAAAAATTACAACAATAAGAAGATAATACAACCCAATAGTGGGATCAGGTTCTATCTCTAAGACTTAAAAGTCCAAATATCCATCGCTCCATGCCCAGTAACCATGGCCGGCCCTGGCCATGTGCCAAGTGGGCAATGGCACAGGGCCCATTTTAGAGTATACACCTATATATGTATATTTTAGGGGTCCAAAAATATTTTATGTATATAAAAATGCTAATTTTTAAAATAAGTTCAAATTTTTAGGGGCCCGTTTTTTAACTACCCAAAAACAATTTGTACAAAGAATGATTCAATTACACAAAAATCTCACCCAACTAAAATGGGCCCTAAAAAATAAGTTTAATTTTTTAGGGGCCCATTTTAGGTTTTTCATATCTTTGTACAATATTTTTTTAAAGGGTCCTAAATTGATTTAAAAGTCCAAATATCCATCGCTCCATGCCCAGTAACTGGCAAAGAAGAAGAAAATATCCTAACAAATTCTCAAGATTTAGCACTGTGATATAACCTTAGATGAAGTGATTGTTAGTGATAACATCATGCTCTCATTCAGAGCTACAAAATTACCTGATTATGAAAGTCACCTTGCAAAGCATAAAAACTACCAATATGATTCAAAAGATACAAGGATGATTCCCACTCTAATGAAAGAAGAGTTTGATATGTTTGCTAGCTTTTTTGATAGGAAATTGAATTCTATATGCATTGCAAAGGAACTAAGAAATAATAAGAAGCCTCTATAAGAGTTTGATGCTCATATTCCCAATAACAATTCGGGTAAGCTCTTTCACCCCAGCAATTTGAAAGAAAATCACCATGATCCTTTATTTAAAAGAGTTACTAGGGCTCTAATTAAATTCTCTAAAAAATTAGACTTCTCAAAATCCCGATGATTAATTTCATATGTTGGAATGTGAGGGGAGTGGCTAACAAGCCTACCAGTAGGAGACTTAAAAGATTGATTAGAAATTATGGCCTAACAGATATATCCCTTATTGAACCTAAAGTGAATAAAGCCAACATTGAGAAGTATCATCTTATATGGAAATTTGATGAAGCTGTCTCCAATATATTAAGCAAAATTTGGTTTATGTAGGAGTTGGGTATGTCAATCGGCAATGTTTTATGATGATGAACAAATTCTTTCCTTAAAATTTTTCCATTAATGTTTAAAAGTGGAGATCATTCTCACTACAAATTACGATAAATGTCTTAAAGAGGAAAGAGTTCTTTTATGGAGAAACTTCGAAGATCTTTGTAATAGATATGTTGGGATTCCTCATTTAATTATTGGGAACTTCAATGTTGTCAACAATCAAGTGGAGAAAGTGGGGGAAATGTGATTGACTTCCAAGTTGTAGAAGACTTTAACGACTGCATCACCTCTTGTGGGATATAAGATTTAAGATACCCTGAATTTAGGTTCACCTGGACCAACAATAGATGTGAAGAAGGTGCTTTGTTGTTAGATTGGATGGGGGAGTATGTAATTTACAATGGTGCACAGAATTTCCAAACACTTTTATATCTCATCTATCAAAGCATTGCTCTAATCATTCTCCTATGTTGCTTTCAATCAAAAGTCCTTTTGATTCCTCTCCTAAGCATTTCAAAGTACAATATACGCGGTGCTCTAAAAAATGATATAAATCATACTATAATGCATTCATGGTCCATTTATTTTCAAGCTTCTCCAATTCAAACTTTTGCACTAAAACTTCGAAGACATAAGGGGGGTCTGAAAAATTGGAACAAAAATGTTTCTAAGGACATTTTTAAAAATTTCAAAGATCTAGAAGATCGATGAGATACTATTTTATGAAGCTACATTTGAAATGGATCCTAGTACTTAGAATATATTTTAATGTAAGAAGCTAAAGCTAAGATAAACCATCATCTAAAACAGTAGCAATCTTTGTGGTAGCAAAAGTCAAATATAAAGTGGCTTAAAGAAGGGGATATTAATACCAATTTTTTCACCCTGCTATGAAGGACAGAAAAAGTATGCTCATTGTCCATGAAATTAAACATAAGAACAACAACTGGCTTGAAGGGAAAGAAGATATTTAGGGGGCTTTTGTAAATCATTTTTAGAAACATTTGAGTGTTGAACCAATTATTCAAAATCATTCTCTTTTGGAAGTAATTTCAAAGTTAATTTATGAAGATATGAATTATGTTATTAATGAGTTGCCCTCTTAAAGATTTACAGGGCCATTATTGACTTAGATGCAAAAAGTTCTCCTGGCCTAGATTTCTTTGGTGGTGCATTCTATGTTACATTTTGGGAGATCATTAAGGTGGACTCAATCAAAGAAATTTAATCTTTCTTTGTAGGTGGACAAATTCAAAGAAGTTGTTCCAGAAACTCCATTCTGATTATCCCAAAAATTAACAATCCAAACTAATGCTCTCATTTCAGACCTATCAACCTATGTAATTACTTTATGAAGATCATCTCCAACATCATCAATTCTAGATTGTCTAGAATTTTCTCGATCATCACTTCACCTAATCAAAATGGATTTATCAGAGGTAGAAGTATACAAGACAACATTGTTTTATCCCATGATATGACTAATTAATTGGGTAAAAAAGTTATGGTTCAAATGTCATCATCAAATTGGATATGGAAAAACTTCTGACATAATTTCTTAGATGTTTCTTCTTCAAGTATTGAAAAAGTTTGCCTTTTGTGAAATCTTTATAGATATAATATGGAGGCTAATTTCACATAATTAGTTATCTATTGTGGTAAATGGAAATCTAGAAGGTTACTTTAAATCTACTAGAGGTCTCAAGTAGGGTGATCCCTTACTCACACTCTTCTCATCATTGCGGAAGAGGTCTTAAGTAGAAGTGTTAGTAATCTAATAATTTCCAAGAAACTCAGGCCCTTCAATCACCCCTCTGGAAGTAATTTTATATATCATTTAAGTTTTGCAGATGATGCTATATTGTTTGTGAATGGTGGCAATAGAAGTTTGTTAAATTTGATGGCATTCTTTAATTTTTGTGAAGTTTGTTCTGGGGAACTCAACAATAGGGTAAAAAATAGCTTTACCATTGATAGAAAACTTCATGTAGAGAGGAGGGCTTCCATTGGCTCTTATTTGGGGCTAACTCATAAAAACCTCCCTAGAAAGTTTCTTGTATTTCTTATAAAGGTAGAGGTAAGATAGATTACTTTTCAGAGCTTTTAGAAAAGATAAGATGCAAGTTCAAGGGATGGAATATAAATTTTTATCTGCTAGTGGTGGCTTATTCTCATAAAACATGTCATTTATTCTATTCATATCTTCATTCTAGACTCTATTAAACCTACTAAAGATATTATTGATAGAATACATAAACTTTTTTGCAAGTTTTTTTGGGGATCTAATATGGTGCATGGTGATATATATGTTTGGCTAAAATTGGATAATCTGAGCTTCAATGATATTGTCACATCTAGTAGTATGAAATTGGCATAGAGAGTTAAAACTTTTAATTGAATTTGGGCTTTATTTATAAAGAAGAAATATAAGAACAATCTGTAGTCAGGTAAGATAGGATCTCAAACTATTAAAAGAATTAGATCATTTCAAGAGGTGGTGGAAGATCAAATAGTTAAAGCGTGAGAAGATTTTATTTAGGCTCTAACTACCATTGGAGAATTCACTTTCAACTCTGTTGTTAAATTATGCAAAATAAGTAAACCTTCTAGTAGTATTTGGGAATTCATCTAGAATAAGCAGTGTGCCACAGATATTTCCATTTTTATTTGGAAGCTTCTTCACAATGCAATTCCTATTGATGTGAAAATTCAAAGTAAAGGAATAAAGTTGGCCTCTAGATGAAGATGATGTAATGCTCATGTTGAAGACATTCATGACAATTGAATTAGCTAAAACTATTTGGAATCCTTTTTAAAGTATGTTTGAAATTTCTCCCAATTTAAATTATATCTTATCTATGCTCATTTCATGGTGGTTAAATATGCCTAGGAATTATTATCTCCAATTCCTATTCAATAATATTCCAATCCCTATTCAATAATATTCCAATCATGATCTTATGGGAGATTTGGAAGGCCATAAATAGAAGTAATATTGATGGTGAGTTTATGAGTAAAGATAGAATCATTAAAAATGTCCTCAGCATGATTTTTAACTTAGATCCCTAGTTACCTTTGAGGATAACATTAACAACAAACACAAGCCGTTGATAAAATATTTCAATATCAAGAATAAAGTTAAAAAGCCCAGATTCATTATCACTAGATGGCTTTGTCCTAAGGATGGATAGGTTGAATTAAATGTGGATTGTTCCTCTAAAGGTAACCCAAGGGAGAGTGGAACTGGAGGTGTTATAAGAGGTCATAATGAGATGTTTATAGTTGCTTTTTACTCTTACATAGTCACAATTATAGCTTCATGGCTGAAATATTGACTTTGCAAAAAGGTGTGGAGTTATGTATGAAATTTGGTTTGCAAAATGTATGAAGGGAATCTGATTCTCTAACAGTGGTTAATATGGTGAATGGTACTTGGAAGCCTCCTTGGAAGCCTTTAGAATTCGTTCAGAAGATTAATTCAAGCATCATTAGCACTAATATAAAAATAGTGCATGTTTGTCACCAAAGTAACTTAGTAGCTGATGGTATTGAAAATTTGGCAACTAGTTCACATAACTCTAGGATTAGTTGTTCTTTTGTTGATCTACTAAGGTTGATTAAAGGTCTCTTTGATGTTGATAGTTTATGTATTCCGTAGCAGCAGAAAAATTAGGTAATTGTAATAGGAATATGATCAATTCCCAAATTTAAATTTCATTTCTTGAGTTATAATGGGGATAGTATAAATTTTCAAATTTCATTTCCATATTGTTAGTGCTTATAAGTTCCACTTAGGAGAGGTTATTTATCCTATTTATTAATAAAATGTATGGGGTTATTATCCCAATTCCATAAAAAAAAACCTTTTGCATCTCTTGTAAATGGAACCTTTGCTCAAATATCAATTATTTTCATACGAAGGAAAAAATGGATGCGTAAGCGTTGTCCATTTAAAATGATAATCGAATCTTCATACACCAACTAACACACATCTTATAGGCAAATAACTCCTCCCGAGACACTTCCTTTCCTTTCTAGTGATTTCAATACACTACACCACTCCTCGAGTATGGTTGTGCCACTTACCTTTCACTTTCTTACACACGTCACATCTCACCTTGTAGTAACCATTTAGGACAATACCATGACACCCTACACCCTCCTACCTCGACTTTACTCGAAGTAATCTTGGTAAGGAGTCCTAAAGGATAACACAAAATGGTGTTTTAATGCGTAGATTCTGTTTTTGGATGTTTTACAAAAACAACCCCACCTTTCAAAACCAACTAATTATATTCCATAGAAAGAAAGTTTTCTATCATTTTATGTTCTTAGAACAAGTCTAAGAAGTCCTTAAAAGGATACTTCATGATGGAATAAGTCCATGTCGTATAATGTGAACTCGTTTCTACATAGCAGTGAGCTTTGAGAAACTTCACAAGTATGTTTAAAAAGTGTAAATCAGTATTCAAACATAATACTACATTCTCTCAATCAAACTTTAAACTATTAATGTTCATTTGAGGATAATGTCATCCAACACTGGAATATTGCAACCAGTAGTGGACTTTTGCTTGGCACCGGGGTTCTCTTTTTCCTCTTAGTTGATATCACATATTTACCCCCTTAAAAATAACTTTTAGCGTGATTAAAAAATGTTATTTTTCAATAATAAGCCTATTTTAATTCATAAAACAAAAGATTGTTGTATTTTACATGAGCTACATGATCATGTTAAACAGTTCCTAAAAGGACACTGCCTCAAAGCATAAGCCCATATCGTACATCATAAGATTATTGCCAAAGGGAAACTTTCAGTAGTATGTTTGAACAATATAAACCAACGTTTAAACATTACTTTTACATCATCCATCTTTTAACATACTTCCACAAATCGAAAATCACTTAAATTCCATTCCCTCGGATATGTAGGCACTACGAGGATTCCCCCTCTAACGCACAAGTCAAAACTTGGGCAATTCATGTTATTTATACTATTAAATAAATACAACTGTACATAATTACAAATTATTATTATAATTACAGAAATAAAACAAAATTATGAAAAATAAAACTTACTTGAATTTGCAGAAACAATAATTGAAATAGAATAGAATCCGAGCCTTATGAATTTTCACAGTGTCCTTAAGATAATTTATTCCCTTCAATGTGTTTTGAGGTTGATGAATATTGTCTCCCAAGATAGAATGGATTTTCCAAATAAATTATGTAGCATGACAATAATTAATTTCAACGAACACAAATCTGTGTTTTTGTACTCAACCAGAACAGTAATATGCCATGCAGGAATGAGAAAAAGATTTTTCTGGATTAAGTAAATACGGCAAAAACATTTTCAAAATTATTGGAGAGGAATTTTTCATTAGTAAAAAACTCGAGGGAATGGTTTGTATTTATAGCTTTGGTTTTGACTGTTGGGAACAGTCAAAACGTTTTTAATTGTCAAATAATATTTAATTAACTGCTGACTGTTGGCATTTAATTAATTTCGTAATTAATTAATTAAATTAAAGCCCAGAGAGTTAATTAAATTCGACCCAAAAATATAAGAGATATTTATAAGCCCAAACCGAGCTGGGCAGACGGACGATGCGCGCAAGCGTGTGGGATTTTGGCCCAAGCCCAACACATGCATAGTGTAGGCCATCTCCCCTTCAAAGAGTTGGGATACCCCAAAGGCATCCAAGACTTAGTCCATACTTGGGGTGTTATTAACTCTTCAATTTTTCACTACTCTTTCAATGTGGGACGAGTTAAAACACACCCAATTCATTAACTTTCATTGATTTATGAGTCATTTTGGACACAAATATATCATTCATAACTTAATGGAATTGTACATGTTAATATACCACGTTAATCTCCTCGAATAGGAGAACACGTTTATATGCGGTCCTACAAATATCGAGGTGTGGGTCCTATTTAAATTTGAGCTCAAAGTTGCTCAAAATTCTGTCTAAAAAATCTAGACAGCTTTTAAGTGCAAGCTTTTAAGTCGAATTTTCCCATAATCCCCCACATGAATGATATATCGCTATAAATAGAAACAAAACGGAAGCAGATGCAGATGCAGACACTGGTTGAGTAAAACATAAGATTTATTGCATCGAGAGAAGTATCTTAGTGGCCTTGAACTTTCCTTAGTGATATACCAATGGATTTACTTGATCAATCAATAGACTTCACGTCTTTGAACCGTTAATCGTTTTTGTAAACCTAGACAATAGTATTCACACAATAATTCTTTAACACAGTTAGATCTCACATTTGTGTTCATTTTGGACATGAGCACCACTTGGTTCCGTGAGTATTTTAGAGAATTTGCCTTTCATTATTCTCATAGAAGTGGCCACCATCTTACTCACGTAGGTGACTTCTATAAAGACTATCCAACAATACCCCACTTAGACATACTAAGATATGAATGTCATTAAAAGAATTACTTATCCTAATTTTGAGACAGATGTGCATTATCTCATCTTTGGAATGGATATGATTAAATATCCTCCCGTGCTAACTGAATACAATGTAGTTCGATTTGCCCGTTGAACCTAAATCTTAGGATCTCCAGTCAGCTAGGTTAGGTTGCCACTATATTGATTCTTATTTATTTATAGGCTTTAGATCCATTCTTCTAGATGATCTTTCAACTTTCTCTTGGTTTAAACCTGTGACACCCCGCCTAATTAAATACCGGGTGATCAGTCCTTTAGTAAATTAAAATCAAGGTGAACAGTTGGTTCATTCTTAGCATCACTGTCGCAAAATAAAGTTTCCAAGTTAAATACCCTACATAATTAAGCTAAGTGTCAAAACAGTTTAAACCTTATTTCTATTTTAGTTAATTCTATTAAGAAAATCTTTTCAATAATTAACACTTTACGAATCGTATAAATGCTAAAGATGGCAATGAACACATAAGAATTTAACCATTCAGATAAACCAATACCAAGGCTAAAAACTACAATTGAAATCATCCTGACACGAATTACATCCCAAAGAGTACCAAATACTGAAAAATAAATGAATAAAAATCTCTGACAATCCAACTGAATAAGGAATCGGGCGACACATGCCCTAACTAATTAGAACTATAATAAGAGCGGAGTCAATCAACGAGGTTGTCTAAGCAATGGCCTGCAACTCACACCTAAGCTGCAACGCGTCCGTTATAAGGAATCTAAGCATGACGCCCCTGTGGCTGGGTACCTGTAATATATACATATATATACAAGAGAAAAAAAATAACAGGAAACGGGTCAGAGCCCGAGTGTAAAACAGTTTAAAAATAGTTTATCAAGTATTTAAAATGCTTACCGGCTAATGAAACAACCATGTTAGTGTGCGACACTCTCTTGAAAAATTCTCACCTCTCATCTAGTGTGCACGCCTACCGTACTATTAATTTTAAAAGTTTATTTTAACTTAACTTTCCCATAAGGTTTCATTCCGATAAATACCGTGGCTAAGATAATTAATTTCTGAAAATTAAGCTCTCTCATATATCTTATGTTATTTAAAATAACCCAGTGATGTCACAGAATTCCCAAACACTTATAATAAAGTTGGAGTATTTATTCGTTACTTAACAACTTTTATGCGTAGTAGAAAGTTCCCGTACTTAAGTATATATATATATTAGTCACTCATATAATATATATACTATCTGCACCCCACATAAAATCTATGGTGCCGGCATTCTCTGCTATAAGTCCCCGTAACACTCGTACTAAGGGAAATACTAGTTCGGATCACTCTCGAACTGTATTAACATAAAACACATACAATTTGGAGGCGAAGTATAGTTCCAAGTCACTAAGAGGTCAGTACATACCCTCACGTCTCTTAGGATCATCTGACTATCACTCAAATATCCTGTATCAAGGATACTATCTTCTAGGGTACAAGTCGTTATCCCCCATAAAGGCCCAATCGAGATAAGACTGTCCCGGCGCGGAAACCCCCGTGATAGCAAGTAGCTCGGGTATGATTTTTACACAGATATATAATATATGTACAATTACACAATCTTATATATATAAATATTCACATTTCTAAATTTGGTGCGCCCACGACCCATAATTATAATTATCCGTTATTGGCACATTTTACTCGATTATCTCGCATAACGGACCCGTCACTTTTATTCTCATATATAAGTTACTCCATACTTACTTCTCATTTCTTGAAGTATTCTATCTCCCTAAGTATAATTTCAGTAGGCACTCTCACGTATTTTCTAGTCTAACTTACTCACGAGTTTCGATCTTTTATTAGACGAACGCATGATTTCGTTTGTGTGAATAACTCCCCATTAAGCCATAATTTCATCCTACCTTAAATTTCACTCAACGGGGTCTACCTAGGCCCTACTGGTCCTCTTTATAATTCATTATGCTCTATCAATGATGATTAAGGGTTCCTACGCATTTTAACCGGATTAAACTTAAAGAAGAAAAATATGCAGTTTTCCAAGAGGGATCGATCGATCAAGGAAAGGGGGTCGATCGATCGATGTTCTTGATTGATTGATCGATCAAGCAGTTATGACAAAACCTGCCATTGTCCAGTTACGGGTTTATCTCTCCAACCTCAACCAAATCTCCATTAACGATACCCAAACTCCCAAACAACAATTCTACAAGTACAATATACCTAATTACATGATTTTCTACGTAAAATATATCTGAATTTAGTATAACGATTTAATGGGTGTAAAATTCACATAAACTTTAAGAACCCTAATTTTTCTTTAATTTCCATTCTTCCAAATTCTTTTCCAGATTACTTGATTCTAAATCCATACAAATTCGTGGCTTATCCTCTATATGTGATTTAAATGTCCAGAATATGACTACTTCCTCTACAACATACGATTTTATGTCTCAAAATAGTAATTTCTTCCATGAAGCATGTTCTAAAAACCCCTAGACTAACATGATTGAAACATTAACTAAAAATAAAGAAAGATAAATACTTGCCTGGAATTTGGGTTTCTTATTTGTGGACGAAAGATGTATAGTTGCGTTCCTCGTTGCGCGATCTACGCTTTGGTGGTGGTGGCAGTGCAAACGGGTGAGTCTTTGGCCTTGAGTTGGTTGGAAAGCTCTCCAACTCCTTCTCTAATGGCCGTTCTTTGATTTTGTGTTTGTTAACCCTAGAAGATAACTCCTAAAGGCTGATATATCCTTAGGAAATTCGTGGGTTTAATTGCCCAAAAATATAAAATGTCTATAATACCCTCCCGGGATGCCAATTAGGCTTAAAAATGCCTCAAGATCCGAACTAAACCACTGAGTACATTATTTTGACTATCTCGACCCTTCCGGACACATTGACGCACTCGAAAAGACCATACAGGTGACTTATAATTTATTCACTTTCAATAATAATAATTTAATCTCGACACGACATATGTGATCCCCGATTTAATTTCCACAATTATCAAATTATACACTCATGATAATTTCATAAATTCAATTATACATATTACTTTATCCTTTAAGTAATATTCAACAAATTCCCAATAATTACTAGCTCTCATCACGCTAGTAAATATTTAAAATAATTTCTGGATTAGTATTAAATTAATATCTCAATTTAAATTTAATAAATCCTCAAATTTAAAGGATATAAAAATACAAGGTATTACATAGTTCCCCCTATAAACGGAATTTCGTCCCAAAATTCAGAAAATAAGGCATACCTGGTAAAAATAATTCTGAATATTTTCGCGCATATCTGTCTCGCGCTCCCAAGTGGATTCCTCCACATTATGATGCTCCCACTGGACCCGTACAAGTGAAACTACCTTCGACCTTAATTTCCTCTCGCTATGGTCTAGGATGGCCACTGGTCTCTCCTCGTAAGAGTTGTCGGGCTGTAAATCAATCTCCTCTATCGCGATATGAGTATGGGACATGTCATCCTGAAGATATTATCTCAACGTCGAGATGTGGAACACATCGTGAATGCGGTGCAAATGCTCTGGCAACCCCAATCTGTATGCCATCGGCCCAATCCTCTCGATAATGGGAAATGGTCCCACATACCTCGAAGTCAACTTCCCTTTCTTTCCAAACCTCATCACTCCTTTTATAAGAGACACACGCAGTAATACTTCGTCCCCCACGTTAAACTCTTAGAAAAACCATTTTGCATCGGCGTAGCTTTTTTGCCTATCCAAGGTTACCCGAATGCGACTCCTGATAAGCTCAATCCTAGCTGAAGTTTCCTGAATCACCTCTGGTCTGAGTAATTTATTGTCCCCCACCTCTAGCCAACAAGCAGGAGAACGACAAGGCCTGCCATATAATGCCTCAAATGGGGCCATGTCGATCACGAATTGGTAGGAGTTATTATAAACAAACTCCACCAGTGGAAGATATGGCTCCCATCCTCCTCCAAAATCAAGGACACACACGCGTAGCATATCCTCCAACATCTGATTGGTACGCTCTGTCTGTCCATCCATATGTGGGTGATAAGCTGAACTCAATCTTAACTCTATACCCATGGCTTCCTGAAAGCTCTCCCAGAATTACGACACAAAGATCTTGTCTTGATCAGACACGATACCCAGGGGCACCCCATGTAGCCTAACAACCTCGGTAATGAATAACTTTGCATACTGGCTCATGGTATAGTTTGTCCGTACTGGCAGGAAATGAGCTACCCTGGTCAATCGATCCACAAAAACCCATATGGAGTCGTGACCCCGCTGTGATGTAGGCAGCCCAGTAATTAAGTCCATGGAAATACTCTCCCACTTCCTCGTAGGTATCTCCAACGGCTGAAGTAATCCCGACAATTTCTGGTGGTCTACCTTTACCATCTGGAAAGTAGAACACTTGGACACGAACTCGACAATGTCCTTCTTCATCCCACTCCACTAGTACTGCTGCCTCATATCCTGGTGCACTTTATCCCCTCCGGGATGTACCACAAATTTGGACCCGTGAGACTGTGTTATCACTGCATAACGTAAGTCTTCTCCTTCCGGGACCACTAATCTCCCATTAAACCTCAAACCTCCATCAAAATTTATTGAATAGGACTCAGCACCCTCAGCTAGAAGCCGTACAATCTGTTCCCGACAAAACGAATCCGCTGACTGTGCCTTTATCACACTCGTAACAATCTCTGGTATGACTATTACAGATACAAAGGAATGGGCTATCGCGTCCTGGTGACCTAACTCTTTCCACTTCACTTTTCAGACGTCCCCTACATCGCCCACCGATCTACGGCTTAACGCATTAGCAACCACGTTAGCCTTTCCCGGATGGTACTATTTCTCGAACTGGTAGTCTTTCACAAACTCCAACCATCTGTGCTGAGGCATATTCTGCTCTTGCTGAGTGAACAAGTACTGCAGTGACTTGTGGTCTGTGAACAAGCGAAACTTCTCCCCCAGCAAGTAATGTCTTCAAACCCTTAATGTAAAAACGACCGTTGCTAGCTTTAGGTCGTGGGTGGGGTAATTCTTTTCGTGAGGCTTTAGCTTGCGGGAGGAAAAAGCTATAGCCTTCTCCTCTTTCTTAAGTACTCCCCCGAGTCCTAGTAAAGAGGCGTTAGTGTACACCAGATACTCTACTCCCAGCTTGGACAAAGTAAGAACTGGCGCCAAAGTTAACTTATCTTTCAGCTCATCAAAATCCAATTGACAAGCCTCATCTCAAACATACGGAATTCCCTTGCGAGTCAGATTCGTCAACGGACCTACTATCTTCAAAAATCCTCGGATGAATGTCCTATAGTACCCGACTAACCCCAAGAAACTACGCACTTCCGTCGGTGTCTTGGGCTGTCCCCACTCCCTCACCGCTGACACCTTGCTCGGGTTAACCGATATTCCCAACTCCGACATAACATGCCCCAAAAATTATACCTCCCATAACTAGAATCCGCACTTCTCATACTTAGCATACAGCTGATGCTCTCGTAGAGTCAGAATAACCTGCCTCAAGTGCTCGGCATGCTCCTCCTCAGTGTGTGAATATATCAGGTTGTCATCTATGAAAACGATGATAAACTGATCCAAGAACTCTCTGAACACTCGGTTCATCAAGTCCATGAATATAGCTAGAGAATTTTTCAGCCCAAATAGCATGACTCTGAACTCATAGGACCCATATCTTGTCAATAAAGTAGTCTTCGACATATTCTGCTCCCTAATTCGTAGCTGATGGTATCCCAATCTCAAATCTATCTTTGAAAAGAAGGTTGTTCCCCTCAGCTGGTCGAACAGGTCATTGATTCGAGGCAACTGATATTTGTTCTGTATCATGACCTTGTTCAGTTCCCGATAATCCACGCATAACCTCAGTGAACCATCTCTCTTATTCACAAACAACACTAGAGTACCCCAAGGTGAGGTGCTCCTACGAATAAAGCCCTGACCTAACAACTGCTCTATCTGATCTCATAACTCCCTCATCTCTACTGGAGCCGTACGGTACGGTACACGTGCTATCGACCGAGTTCCTGGCATTAAGTCTATGATAAAATCTATCTCTCGACTGGGGCGTATGCCTGGTATCTCCTGAAATACATAAGAATACTCACGAACAACAGGAATCAAATCTAAAGAAATCACAATCTCCTTAGAGGTATCCTCCTCTATATAGTACAAATGGGTGGAAGATCCTCCCTCTGGGCGAGGCATCACCACCAAAAACATTTCCTGCCCCGGAATGGCAAAGATAATACTCCCACCTAAACAATTTATCATGGCTCTGTACGCAGCGAGCCAATCCATGTCAATAATAACATCGTGCTCATGCATCTCTAAGACTAGCATGTCTGCCGGTAAAATGTACCCTCAATCGCGAGTGGGGCCTGAGGTGCTGCTGCCTGGTGGACGTTATAGACACGTTCGTACTGCAATTTCCCCTACTGAACTAGAGTTGCTGGGATGGAGGATAAGGTTGGAACTTGAGCTGGCGCTGGGAGGGAGGCTAGAAAGAGTGGCCTCTGCGGCTCATTATGGGCACCCTGCTGCTGTGGGGCCCTATCTCCCTTTGGGAAATCCTGGCGCCTGTGCCATTCTTTCCACATTCAAAACATCTGCCCCTGAAGTTACCTCCCTTCTGTCCCTACTGGCCACATCCTGTTGGCCGTTACCTCCCCACCACTAGCCCTTCTAGAAACGTTATTGGCCCTGATGGCCCTGCTGCTGTCCCTGTTACTGACGGTGTTGGCCCTGTTGGCCATGCTGATTAGACTGACGCTGCTGACCCTGCCCGAATCCCCCAAATCCCTATCTAGAGTCACCTGATCAGAACCGCTTGGTAGGGTCCCTCTGATGAGAACTCTGCTCACTGTGACGGGTCTGCCCCTGGGCTGCTCGTGCCCCACCAGTACTACTGCCCCCTGTCCTGCCCTGCTGGATGGACTCCCCTGCTCGTTTGCTCCAAGCAGTGATCCTAACAGTGTAACAAAGAAGCATTGAGTACATCAGTGTACGTACTCAATGACAGATTGTCGATGAGTTGCTGACGGATCCTCCAGGCTAATCCATATACAAACAATAATATCTTTTTATCCTCAGTGTGTGCCTTATCTGACACTATAGTGAAAAGTCTAGTAAACTCCTCCTCGTACTCAGTAACAGTCATACTCTCCTTCTTTAGATTCAGTAACTTCCACCTCATCTCTGTCTGCACGGCGGATGGAAAGTACTTGCGGTCAAACCGCACCCAGAATGATTGAACGTGATTTTGTCCCTCTCCTCCAAGGTGGTAGTGGACTCCCACCACTACAAAGTGGCCCCCACTAGCTTGAAGGAAGTCAAAAGCTGTCTCTGTACGTAAGTGCACTCATACATGCGCAGATGCCTCTGGATATCTTTCTTCCATTGGCTGGCGATTACTATGTCTGAACTACTCGAGAACTCTGGGGGATGCGTCTTCTGAAAGTCATCCCTAACCCGCTCCCATGTAGATGGAAGCTGTGTTGGTACTGGCGCCACTGCCTGAATCTGGGGTGGAGCCTGCTACACTACCGCTAATGCGGCATTCACCACCTGAGCAACAACAACGGCTACCTTAGTTGCGTTCATCATCCCCTGAGCCGGAGCTGCTGGCTGCTCAGCCTGGGCATTCTTGTCTTGGGGTGCGCATCTCGAAGGCATCTTAAATGAAAAGGAAGTTTATTAGTCTACAGTTATTATAAAATCTCGAATAGCTGAAGACATAAGTGTAAATACAAGAATACAACAGTCCTAAAAACAGGGCTCTATATCAAGGACGCTAAGCTGGAAGCCAAATAAGCCGTACAGATCCTAAAGGACACTAGAACCTGATGCTCTGATACCACTTGTGACACCCCGCCTAATTAAATACTAGCTGATCAATCCTTTATTAAATTAAAATTAAGGTGAACGGTTGGTTCATTCTTAGCATCACTATCGCAAAATAAAGTTTCCAAGTTAAATACCCTACATAATTAAGCTAAGTGTCAAAACAATTTAAACCTGATTTCTATTTTATTTAATTCTATTAAGAAAATCTTTTCAATAATTAACATTTTACGAATCGTATAAATGCTAAAGATGGCAATGAACACACAAGAATTTAACCATTGAGATAAACCAATACCAAGCCTAAAAACTACAATTGAAATCATCCTGACCTGAATTACATCCCAAAGAGTACCAAATACTGAAAAATAAATGAATAAAAATCTCTGACAATCCAACTGAATAAGTAAACGGGCGACACATGCCTTAACTAATCATAACTATAATAAGAGTGGAGTCAATCAACGAGGTTGTCTAAGCAATGGCCTGCAACTTGCAACTCCCACCTAAGCTGCAACGCGTCTATTCCAAGGAATCTAAGCATGACGCCCCTGTGGCTGGGCACCTGTAATATATACATATATATACAAGAGAAAAGAAATAACAAGAAACGGGTCAGATCCCGAGTGTAAAACAGTTTAAAAATAGTTTAGCAAGTATTTAAAATGCTTACCGACTAATGAAACAACCATGTTAGTGTGCGACACTCTCTTGAGAAATTCTCACCTCTTATCTAGTGTGCACGCCTACCCTACTATTAATCTTAAAAGTTTATTTTAACTTAACTTTTCCATAAGGTTTCATTCCGATAAATACCGTGGCTAAGATAATTAATTTCTGAAAATTAAGCTCTCTCATATATCTTATGTTATTTAAAATAACCCAGTGATGTCACAAAATTCCCAAACACTTATAATAAAGTTGGAGTATTTATTCATTACTTAACTACTTTTATGCAGAGTAGAAAGTTTCCATACTTAAGTGTATATATATATATATATTAGTAACTCATATAATATATATACTATCTACACCCCACAAAAAATCTATGGTGCTGGCATACTCTGCTATCAAGTCCCCGTATCACTCATACTAAGGGAAATTCTAGTTCGGAATCACTCTCGAACTGTATTAACATAAAACACATACAATTGGGAGGCGAAGTATAGTTCCGAGTCACTAAGAGGTCAGCACGTACCCTCACGTCTCTTAGGACCATCTGACTATCACTCAAATAGCCTGTATCAAGGATACTATCTTCTAGGGTACAAGTCGTTATCCCCCATAAAGGCCCAATCGAGATAAGATTGTCCCGGCGCGAAAATCCCTGTGATAGCAAGTAGCTCGAGTATGATTTTTACACAGATATATAATATATGTACAATTACACAATCATATATATATATATATATATATATATATATATATATATATATATATATATATATATATATATATATAAATACTCACATTTCTAAATTTGGCGCGCCTATGTCCCATAATTATAATTATCCGTTATTAGCACATTTTACTCGATTATCTCGCATAACGTACCCGTCACTTTTATTCTCATATATAAGTTACTCCATACTTACTTCTCATTTCTCGAAGTATTCTATCTCCCTAAGTATAATTTCAGTAGGCACTCTAACTTATCTTTTAGTCTAACTTACTCATGAGTCTCGATCTTTTATTAGACGAACGCATTATTTCGTATGTGTGAATAACTCCCCGTTAACCCATAATTTCATCCTACCTTAAATTTCACTCAACGGGGCCTACTTAGGCCCTACCGGTCCTCTTTATAATTCATTATGCTCTATCAATGATGATTAAGGGTTCCTACACATTTTAACCGGTTTAAACTTTAATAAGAAAAATACGCAGTTTTTCAGGAGGGATCGATCGATCGTGGTAAGGGGGTCGATCGATCGGTACCATCAATCGATCGATGTTCTTGATCGATCGATCAAGCAGTTATGACGAAACTTGCCATTGTCCAGTTATGGGTTTACCTCTCCAACCTCAACCAAATCTCCATTAACGATCCCGAAACTCCAAAATAACAATTCTACAAGTTCTATATACCTAACTACATGATTTTCTACGTAAAATATGTTCGAATTCATCAAGTATAACGATTTAATGTTGTAAAATTCACATAAACTTCAAGAACCCTAATTTTTCTTTAATTTCCATTCTTCCAAATTCTTTTCCAGATTACTTGATTCTAAATCCATACAAATTCATGGCTTATCCTCTATATGTGATTTAAATGTCCAGAATATGACTACTTCCTCTACAACATATGATATTAAGTCTCAAAATAGTAATTTCTTCCATGAAGCATGCTCTAAACGACCCTAGACTAACATGATTGAAACATTAACTAAAAAAAAGCAAGATAAATAGTTGCCTGGAATTTGGGTTTCTGATTTGTGGACGAAAGAGGTATAGTTGCATTCCTCATCGCGCGATCTATGCTTTGGTGGTGGTGGCGGTGCAAACGGGTGAGTCTTTGGCCTTGAGTTGCTTGGAAAGCTCTCCAACTCCTTCTCTAATGGTTGTTCTTTGATTTTGTGTTAGTTAGCCCTAGAAGATAACTCCTAAAGGCTGATATATCCTTAGGAAATTCATGGGTTTAATTGTCCAAAAATGTAAATGTCTATAATACCCTCTTGGGATGCCAATTAGGCTTAAAAATGCCTCGAGACCCGAACTAAACCCCCGGGTACATTATGTTGACTATGTCGACCCTTCCGGACACATTGGCACACTCAAAAAGACCGTACGGATGACTTATAATTTATTCACTTTAAATAATAATAATTTAATCCTGATACGACATAGGCGTGTCCCGATTTAATTTCCACAATTATCAAATTATACACTCATGATAATTTCATAAATTCGATTATAAATATTCCTTTATCCATTAAGTAATATTTAACAAATTTCCAATAATTACTAAATCTCATCACGTTAGTAAATATTTAAAATAATTTCTGGATTAATATTAAATTAATATCTCAATTGAAATTTAATAAATCCCCAAATTTAAAGGTTATAAAAATACGGTGTATTACAAAACCTTTCGTTAGTGGATCCACTATATTATCTTTTGACTTTACATAATCATTTGAGATAATTTCGTTTGAGAGAAGTTGTCTAACGGTATTGTGTTGACGACGAATATATCGTGACTTTCCGTTATACATGTGATTCTGAGCCCTTCCAAGCGCCGATTGACTATCGCAATGAATATATATTGCAGGCACAAGTTTCAACCAATTTGGAACATCCTTTAAGAAATTTTGAAGCCATCCATCTTCTTCTCCAGCTTCGTCTAGTGCATTGAATTCGGATTCCATTGTCGATTTAGCAATACACATTTGTTATAAGGATTTTCAAGATACGGCTGCACCTCCAAGGGTAAACACATACCCACTCATAGACTTGGAGTCTTTTGTATCGGATATCCAATTTTCATCGTAATGTCCTTCAAGAACAGCTGGATATTTTGAGTAGTGCAGTCCATAGTTTTGAGTATATTTCAAATAACCCAAAACTCTCAATATTGCCTTCTAGTGATCTCTCCCTGGATTACTCGTAAATCGACTTAGCTTACTTGTTGAGTATGCTATGTCCGGTCGTGTACAGTTCATGATATACATTAAACTTCCAATAATACGAGAGTACTCTAGTTGAGATATGCTTTCACCATTATTTCTTGCTAGATGTAAATTTACATCTACAGGTGTCTTGGTAGGAATGATATCATACTTCTTGAATTTTTCAAGTACTTTCTCTATGTAATGAGATTGAGATAATATAAGTCCATCCGATGTTTTAGAAATTTTAATTCCTAATATAACATCGGCGATACCCATATCTTTCATGTCAAATCGACTACTCAACATTTGTTTGTAGTTTTGATAATTTCCAGGTTACTACCCATGATAAGCATATCATCAACATAGAGGCATACAATGACATATCCATTTTGAATATATTTAAAGTAAACACATTTGTCGCATTCATTAATTTTGAAGCCATTTGATAGCCTTGCATTATCAAATTTTCCATGTCATTGCTTAGGTGCTTGTTTCAATCTGTAGAGTGATTTAACAAGCTTACATAATTTTCCTTCTTGTTCGGGAGCCTTGAACCCTTCAGGTTGATCCATATAAATTTTCTCATCAAGTTCACCGTTTAAGAATGCGATTTTTACATCCATTTGATGTATTTCAAGTCCATTAATAGCAGCTATTGCTATTAACATCTGAATGAACGTAATTCTTATTATCGGTGAATATGTGTCGAAGTAATCCAACCCTTCCTTTTTCCTATAGACTTTAGCTACAAGTCTAGCTTTATATTTATCAATTGATCCAGCTTCTTTTTGAAAATCCATTTTTAACCTAATGGTTTTGAACCTGGTGGAAGATCCACTGTTTCCCATGTGTGGTTTTGTAATATGGATTCAATTTCACTATTAATTACTTCTTTCCAATTAGAAGCATCAGGTAAGGATATGGATACTTTGTACGATTGAGGTTCATTTTCTAGCAGATATGTTAGAAAATATGGACCGAAAGAAGTCCAGGTTCTTGCTTTTTTATTACGTCTTGGTTCATCCTCTATTGGTTCGATAGGTTGATGAGTACCACTTGTAGTAGCTTGATTTGTACTTTTAAAAGGACTAGATTCTCAGGTCATGTTATACGGGCATTCATTTTCAAAAAATGAAGCGTTCCTCGATTCACTAACTATATTTATATGAATATCCAAAATTTCAGATTTATAAGCTAAGAACGATATGCACTACTATTAGTAGCATAACCGATGAATACACAATCAATGGTCTTTGGCCCTATTTTTACCTTTTTAGGTTTAGGAACCATTACCTTGGCTAAGCACCCCCACACTCGTAAATATTTATAGCAAGGTCTTCGACCTTTCCATAACTTATAAGGTATCTTATAAGTTTTCTTATGTGGTACTTTGTTAAGAATATAATTAGCAGTTAGTAAGGATTCCCCTCACAAGTTCTGTGGAGCTCCTGAACTTATTAACATAGAGTTCGTCATTTCCTTCAATGTACGGTTTTTGCATTCAACAATGCCATTCGATTGAGGAGGATAGGGAGCGGTGGTTTGATGAATAATTCCATTTTCGGAACAAAATTCTTCAAACGAATATTCATAATCACCTCCTCTATCACTCCTAATAACCTTTATCTTTTTGCTTAATTGATTCCCAACTTCATTCATATATCGTTTAAATGCATTAATAGCCTTATCTTTAATATGTAATAAATATACATAGTAATATTTTGTGCAATCGTCAATAAAAGTAATAAAATACTTTTTTCCACCTCTAGTTTGTACAAATTTTAAATCATAAATATTCGTGTGAATTAAATCTAGTGGTTCGAATATCCTTTCAATAGAATGAAAAGGTAATCTAGCAAATTTTCATTCCACACAAATATCACATTTATGATTTTTATCAATATTAAATTTTGGCATAAATTCCAAGTTAATTAACTATGCAAGGAATCAAAATTAACATGTCCTAATCTAGCATGCCAAATATTAGATGACTCAATCATATAAGTAGAACTAGAAATTTCATTCATAAGAAATGCCTTAGGCATCAATGTCATTACATTCATTTTAAAGAGCCCCTCAGACAGGTAACCCTTTCCCACATGCACATTATTTTTGGGCAACACAAACTTATCAAAAACAAACACAAGTTTAAACCCATTCTTGCTTAGAAGCGATCTAGAAATTAGATTTTTACGGATGTTAGGCACGTGCAGTTATTGTTAAGAGTAAGCTCCTTTCCCGAAGTCATCTTCAGAATAATCTTTCCTTGTCCCACAACTTTAGAACTCGAAGAGTTTCCCATAAAAAGGGTCTCCTCATTTTCCAAAGCCTTATAATTAGTGAACATCCATTTGTTTGCACAAATGTGGCGTGTAGGCCCAGTGTCCTCCCACCATTCCTTGGTATGTCCTACCAAATTGCTTTCAGAGACAAGAGCAGAAAGATTTATGTGTGCGATGCCATCGTAAATGTTTTCACCCTCCGTCACATTTGCTTGAGCATTGTTCTTTTTAGCATTTTTTGGTTTGCGACAGTCGCTTGAGCGGTGTCCTGGCTTGCTGCAATTGTAGCATTTGCCTTTGAACTTCTTTCTTTGTTTATACGTGCCTTCCCCATCATGCTTACGTTTGGATTTAGGACCTTCAACCACATGAGCTTTGGACTCCATGATGTTCTTCCCACTTTTCTTTTGAGATTCACAATTGTCTTCTTCAATCCGAAGTCGCACTACCAATTCTTCAACATTCATCTCCTTGCGTTCGTGCTTGAGATAATTTTTGAACAAACTCTAAGATGGAGGCTATTTTTTAATTATCACTGCCACTTGAAAAGTGTCACTGACGAAAATTCCTTCAGCATGAATGTTATGAAGAATAACCTGAAGTTATTGAACTTTTGCAATAACCGGCTTGGAGTCAACCATTTTGAAGTCTAAAAAATGGCCCACAGTGAATTTCTGCATACCAACGTCTTCAGTTTTGTACTTCTTCTTCAAAGAATTCCATAATTCTTTTGTTGTTTTCATAGTGCTATACACGTGACACAATGTCTTGTCCAAGTACGTCAGGATGTAGTTACGGCACAAATAATTAGAATGTTTCCATGCTTCAACAACAATAACTTTTTCAGTCTCATCTCCTTCTTTCAAAGGTGGATAATCCTCATACACGAACCTTGCCAATTGGAAAGTTGTGAGGTAAAAGTACATTTGTCCTTGCCAACATATGAAGTCATCCCCAGTAAATTTTTTCGATTTCTCCCCATGTGGCATGGTCACGGGGGCATTAATAGTCGCATGTGTCACATTCACGATTGGTGGGACTGTGTTCGTACTTTGTGATTCCATTTATGTTACAAAAACATAATTTTTATCAATGATATTATTCATTTGTAATGACTTTATCAAAACAGAATTCAAAATTCTGTACACCAATTTCCTCCAAATATAATTAGGAATAAATGAATTCTAAATAAAATTCTGAACGATATGACACATAATTAAACTAAAATATTAAACACTAGTTATTACTACTCTAAATTAAGAAAAATCTATGTCAAATTGTTTTTAACAACAAAAAAAAAATTCCATTCAAAAAAGATTAAAACAAATTCATGTAAAGCAGATTTCCATAAAAAAAATTATAAATAAAATTTATTTTCTGTCATACAGAATTATTTTACACTTATAAAATTTCTATGATTTAAAAAATATTCTGTACATGATATAAACAATAGAAAAATAAACAAATTGTCTTAAGATTGTTATTTCTACTATTTAATAAATACAACAGTACATAATTACAAATTATTATTATAATTACAGAAATAAAACGAAATTACTGAAAATAAAACTTACTTGAATTTGCAGAAATAATAATTGAAATAGAAAAGAATTCGAGCCTTGTCAATTTTCACAGTGTCCTTAAGACAATTTACTCCCTCCAATGTGCTTTGAGGTTAATGAATTTTCAAATTAATTATATAGTACGACAATAATTAATTTTAATGAACACAAATCTATGTTTTTGTACTCAACCAGAACAGTAATATGCCATGCAGAAATGAGAAAAATAATTTTCTGGATTAAGTAAATAAGGCAGAAACATTTTTCGAAATTATTGGAGAGGAACTTTTCATTAGTTAAAAATTGGAGGGAATGGTTTGTATTTATAACTTTGGTTTTTACTGTTGGGAATAGTAAAAACGTTTTTAACTATCAAATAACAGTTAATAACTACTGACTGTTGCCATTTAATTAATTTTGTAATCAAATAATTAAATTAAAGCCCAGAGAGTTAATAAAATTCGGTCAAAAAAATATAAGAGATATTTACAAGCCCAAGCCGGCCGGCCGGTGCGCGCGTGGGCTTTTGGCCCAAGCCCAACACACGCATAGTGTAGGCCATCTCTCCTTCAAAGAGTTGGGATACCTCAAAGGCATCCAAGCCTTAGTCCATACTTGGGGTGTTAGTAACTCTTCAATTTTCCACTAGTCTTCCAATGTGGGATAAGAGTTAAAACACAAACAATTCATTAACTTTCATTGCTTTATGAGTCACTTTGGACACAAATATATCATTCATAACTTAATGAAATTGGACATGTGAATATATCACATTAATCGCCTCGCATAGGAGAACACGTTTATATGTGGTCCCACAAATATTGAGCTGTGGGTCCCATTTAAATTTGAGCTCAAAGTTGCTCAAAATTCTGTCCAAAAAATCTGGACAACTTTTAAATCCAAGCTCTTAAATCCAATTTTCCAACAACACACACATGTTGTATTATGATACATTTATCATATTTATCATATTCTCACTTTTGTGAAATCTACCCACGCATTTGCTACATTTTCTATATTCGTACTTATGCCAAACACTTGCACACACATTTGTTATCTTTGCCATATTCGTCATTATATCAAACACATGCACACGCCATTCCTATCTTTTCCAAATTCACATCTATGCCAAACACACACATACACATTTTTCTACGTTTGCCATAAATTCACCTATGTCAAACACACGCACACATTCACTATATATGTCATATTCGCACTTATGTCAAACATACACACACATATTTATCTACATTTTCCATATTCATACTTATGTCAATACCTGCACAGATTTGTTATATTTACCATATTCGCACATATGTCTACATATACGTTGAACACACACTATGTATATACACTTTTACTGCTCACTTATTCCATTAACGACATTCCTAGTATTAAATGCACCAAGTTTATGTTAAGCATGTCGTATTCGCATTGAGATTGAAAGGGAGGAACAGATGCCTAATACCTCCCCTCTCCATAATATAGCCCTCGTACACATAAATATTGTTTCATACATAGATTAGCACCTTCCATATAGCTTTACAGGGCTATACCCTATTTTCTATCTTTTAAGGAAAATACGGTGGCAATTTTGAAAAAATCACATATATTCACAAGACCACTGAAATTCCTAACTTAGATGCACCTGAGAATAAAAACGACATACACACGCATGGGCGAACACGTTAACCTCGAAGGTCGGGATTCTCATAATATGGTACCATAATTAGTTAATCTGGTCTTAATTCATTAAATATTTTAATTAATATATCATGCGTGGATATTAACAAATCAATTTTATTTGTGTGTGTATATATATGCTTTTTTGTGTGTGAGTGAGTGGGTGGGGTGGGGGGTGAGATTTATATGCTCATCTTCTAAATCAATCTATGATATAATGGTAGTTTTATTTACCTCCCGTTTTAATGGTTATGGGTCAAGAGTATCCATTGGTTAGCTTTCACGCAACGAGACTAAGTCATCTCCTCGTGAAAATGTAATTTCGCTTATATATAGAAGTTGGTTTTATATTGTGTCAACGCTTTAAGTCTTGTATAGGTTGGATAAATAATCCAATGATTATTTAGATGATAGGGTGTGATACGTAACTTCATTATAAACCAATACTTTGAACATCATCTATAATATTGAAGATTTTAGTTGGAGATGAGAGCTACAATAATATTTTGAAGATATATCCTTTTTGTAGTTTAATTAGTTTTTGTGAATGTTCACACACTTGCATGCTTTAAAACCAGAGTATTTTATTTCTATAGTGTGTTAAAATCATCTTTTATGTGTGTGTTTGGTCAAAATTGTGTTACACAATTGTAATATGAGGCATCTGTGCACAATCGTGCGCACAAACTCATATAGGGCCTGTTTGGTTGTCCCCAAAATTGTAAATTAGCCTATTTAAAATTAACTCATTCATGAATTGCCTTATTATTAGTGTTTGGTTACAAGAATGAACAAATTCAAAAATGAACCAATTCATGTTGATTCACAAAAACTTAAATTAGTTCATTTCACCAAAAGCTTGAAATTGCACAATTTATAATTACAACATGAATTTTAAATGCACCACTCCCATAGAGTACCTATCACCATACTATTCTCTCTCTCTCTCTCTCTCTCTCTCTCTACACACACACACACACACACACACACACACATCAAAAGTAAATAACTCCATTTTTCTTTTCCAAACACACCACAAATTAGATTTAAACCCATTTGAAATTAATACATCGACAATCTATTCATTTCAAATTGATCAATTTATAAAATTAAATAATTTACGCAACGACCCCATAAAAACTGTGCGTATGGTTACTGAATTTTCTCCTGCCCAATACTTCATTTGACATGTGCCTTAATTCTATTAAATGAACTTTAGGACGTGCGCAAGACATCGCCATTTTTTCAAAAAGGTATATAAATGTTTTGGCTTATTTTTCAAATTAAGAAGCTCATTGATCTAAACCTTGAAAGCATATTTGAGAGCCTTTTTAGCCTTTTGGAGAGTCTTACTTCATTTACTTTGTTTTGAGTGTTTAAACCTTAGATATTACTTCGATCTAAGGAATTTTTATGAGAGATCTGTGAGATACAAATCATTCAGTCACCTTATGATATTTTGAAGTCAGATTTTCTCTGATTCACGATTTGAGGAGCTATTGAAGAATTTCTCAAACGAATGCGTATATGTGACAGAGAACAGACTTTCGCTCACTCGTGATGGATCTTTTTATGTTATTCTCGCTTAAAGGGGGAAATTTTTTATGTTTAAAAGATTCACCTAAAGGGATCAGTTATTAGGGATTGCTTCATGGATTGCGTAAAATTTCTTTTCAAATTAGTGAGAGAGTGCATGCATCCCGATTTATTTTTATCAAGGTGGTCTTTTTCCTCGTAGATCTTGTGTTTTGGTTGAATTTGCATTACATTCAATCGACACACACTCTCACCATCTTATTATGCGCTTATATGTGTGTGATTGTTGATCAAATACTTTAGATCTCATTTTTACATGCTAAATCCAATAACTTGTATAATTAGAAATTGAGGATATTTAATAAAATTCTCAACTATTAAGGTCATTTAATCAAATTGAGGATTTAACCATGTTTTTTTTATTCACATGTATTCAAATGAAGTTATATTTGATTGATTTTTAGTTAATTTCTTCACTGGATTACTCGTTCAAATATTTGTTGTTTTGGTAAGAATTCATGCATAATTAAAAATTGATTTGATTTAGACATTCACCCACCTCTAGGTATTCTCACACACTTAGAATTCCAGATTACATTTTTAATTGGTATCAGAGCTAAGTTACTCAATTTGTGTTGAACATTCACCGAGCAAGATCATTTATGCGTGCTTGCATGTATATGTGAAATTTCATTTTGATGCCTAGAATGGATATTGTCAAATTTTATTCCCTGCGAGCTAGCATTGAACATATCGATCTGATGTAACACTCGTCCCCATGGTTTTGACTATACATGTGTAATGTGACCCAATTTGTCTTTAGACTTTATCAGACGAATTATGGGTCAAGTTTGGGTAGTGTAGTGGTCTTAGTGCAATTAATTGGATTAGTTAGGCCTTATATTAAATTTGGAAAAAATTTAGGGTAGCTTTAACGAGATCCCTGTCCTATAGGAATGATGCTTCAAATGACCACCGAACGAAAAACCATCTATTTACATTTCCACCCTCTTTAGAAGCTCGTTTGAACGATATTATGTTGTCATTCGATGAGGTCCATTCTCGTTCAAACGAGACTGCAAAAATTAGAATTTTCAGATTCCAAAAATGCTGTCAAAATATAAACCCTTGGTTCATTTGAGCTGTCAAGCTCTCAATGAAGCATATTAAATCGTGTGTGTGTGCGGGGGGACCAAAGGTTAATAGTTTTAAAGGTTTCGGGGTATTCAAAGGAGGTTTAAGACATTTTCACCCCCATTTCAATCAGATTTTCTCTCTCTAGGTCTAAAGAGATCTTCCACTACCAACCACCATCCACCACCCTAGAACCACCTCTTCTCCACCCTAAATCACCATATTTACCTTATATTCTATCACATTTAAGATTATAAAATCCATAAACTCCACATGTTTGGCAAGATATAAACTTATAAATATGTTTTGGGGGATTTTTGGAGAAGAAAAGAAGAAGAAACAATGGAGTTTGAAGGGGGTTTTTATGGAGCTTGTAAGGACAAGATTTTATAAATATCCGTTAATAATTGAGTATGTCATATACCGCTACATCCGTTGAAGAATTGTTCAAGATCATTCATGCATCGAGACGGATTTGAATATCAAGCTTCTTCAACATTCAAGCCTCTGTAAGGTTAATTTCAGTGAGATGGTTTTTAAGTCCCTTTATGGTTCACTTAGAAGTATTGGGATATTTTTTAAAAGAAGTTTGGAAAAGTTTCCAAAGCTTTTTCGAAGTGTTGAGGCGTTGTTTTTCGTCAAAATAACTTTTTCAAGATTTATAGACGAATTTTCTAAAATAAATAATAAATTTATTTTTTGCATTTTCTCATTCGAGCGACAGTGCAGCTCGTTCGAACGACAGGGGGATCTTGCGCGAAGTGTCGTTCATATGATACGTGTCTCTGTTAGAGCAACAATATGATTTTGTTCAAGCGACACGCCGCCTTAATTTTTTTATAAATAGTTCATTAAACTAGTCTCCTCTGTATTCCAGAGGAGACCTGAGTTTTACACCGTAAAAAAAATGCAAACTGCAGAAACGTTTTTGTCTTCTGCTTTAAGGTTTTAATCCTTGTTTTCAATTCACAAAACATCCCAATCTTTATGTGAATTATTTTGGAACCCAAAATATGATCTTGTTAAAGTTTCTCTTATAGGGAGAATAAGGTACAGCTGATTAAGGTGCCACTTGAGGGAGGTACTGGGCTGACAATTGACTGCATGTTAAAGGGAGTACTCATGAGTGTTCCTTGGTTGATTGGACTGCATGTCTTTATAAGTCTTCTACGGTTGATTCGTTATTAATTTTGAGTTTTGTGTTTTTGGGGGGTTTATGCGGATAACTTATTGCAGATTTTTCTGGTAATGTTGTAAGTTATAAATTGCAAATTATTAATGAAATAAAGTTTTTTTCCCTTCGGGGATTTTTTTCCTGAAAATTGGTTTCCCTCTGCATGTTATTTTTAGTATTTTAAATCACTTAGACGCATGAGTTAGGGTTTAACTAAAATTTGGGATTAATTGAATTAAGTCAATTTGAAAACACTTATAATTTTTCGTTGCACTGCACAAGTTTACAAATTGATATCGAAGCTTATTTAAGAAGATCACTGCATTATCAGAGCTTTTGATCGAGTATGAACCACATGCTCGTGTAAGGGCACTGTCGTTGTTTTTGGCTCGCCGCCTCAATACCAAAACCTAAACTATGACTACACTCGACAAGGGAGTGTATCAGTCAGTTAGGGTATCGAGAATTCACAGGGAATGTTTGATAGGCTTTAATTGATTTATCACTTCAGGAATAATAGTGCAAAAGGTGATAGGTTGGAAAGGAGAAAAGGAAAAATAGGAAGTTAACATTATACTTTAATTAATTAAAATGAGAGTCAGGATCGCTTTCCTGCCCCGGGATAAACAACACATAGTTATAATTTCGATTCAAAAGCTAATTAACTGAGCATTTCAATTAAGCATAAACAAAACACAATAAGGAATCCAATCCAAAGTTGTGAGATTAAACATTGAATAGAAAATGATCACACGCAGATTAAATTCGGATTATCGCTATAAACACTAACGTTACATGACAAAGAAAGTTAAACGCATAATAATCCGACTGTGATATGCGAGGTTTCAATTAAATGCAATTTTACATAAAGCCCAATTTTCGAAGCTTAATCCCCATTAATGGAGGAAACGCAACCCCAACCCGTTATCTATGGGCTAGACATGGAATTAAACTACTAAAACAACAATTAAACTAAATTACACAACAAATTAACTAATGAAAACAAGTTATCTAGGCAATTAAAGTAAAGACATAAATGGAAATTAAGGTAAACAAGTGAAAGAGATAATAAATAGTAAACTAATACTTACAAATGGGCAAAACACCCAAAGAAACCAAGGAGAGGGTGAGCTCCCAACAAAACCCTAACCAAAAACGAAAGAAAAATGAAGGATTTTCTTCTCAAAATGAGAAGGAATGTATTTATACAATAACCCTAATGGAAAATTAGTAATAAGAAAAGTTCAAAATATGTAGGGACGAATCAATTCGGCTGTGTCCGAATCGATTCGAAAATAGTGGAAATAAAAAAAAGTTGTTTTTGGTGCCAAATCGATTCGGTTTAGCAGGTCTGCAATTTTGCTGCTTTGATCAACAATATAAAAAATGTCGTAACTTCTTCGTTATAACTCAAAATTAGTTACGGTCGAAGGCTACGCGAAGCTAACTCAGAGGAATACAACTTCTAAGAAGACATTAGGCCAAAAACTCAAATTATAAAATGACTAAAATGCCCTTGAATAGGCCCTTGAATGTGCTATTGAAGACAAAACCATTCTAAAAATGCCATAACTTCCTCATTATACATCGGAATCATGCATTGTGAACGGCCACGCAAAAATAAATAAAAGGGATTTAATTTACTTGAAGAGTTCGGGATTAAAATCTGAATGATGAAATTACTAAAATGCCCTTGAATCTACAATATTCATTGGAAGTTTTTTTTAAAGTGATCAAACTTCACGCTAAACACTTTAATACCTAAAAGAGATCAATTATACCTCATATAGCATGTTAACATATAAAATGTAGGTTGTCTTGTTAAAGAGTATAAATATAGGAATTAAGGTACCCGAGGGGGCTAAAATGCATAAGTATAAGGGTGAATGAATACAATATTCGTATTGAATCAGCTTTGAAGGAGCAAGCTAGTGGAGCTCGGCAACCTCTTTAAGGCCACATTAGGAGGTGGGAGGTTGACATCATCTTTTTCCTCCTTCTATCTCTATGCTTCTTTGAGATGGAACACTCTACTCTTTAAGTTTAAGAACTCTATTTCCCTAGTATCCGGTTTTGTATATAGAGTCTTAATAGTAGAATATATTCATGTTTCAAGATAGATATTTTCTCATGTTCTTTGTAAAATGATTTACAAGTGATCTTCTAAGGTTATGAGACAGTGATACATTTTCAAGAAAACTTAGTGTTAAACATTTTATGAAATAAATTTTTTTCAACTAATATTTATCTTTTTGGGATATTTTATGGACAAAGTCTTGAAGTTTTCTTGTAAAAATGGGACTTTATAAATTTAGACATTTATTTAAGTTTTGAAGAACAAAAATATCTTTAGTTCTTCAAAAGCATATTTTTGCAAGTATTATGAAATTTCTTAAATCACGTGTTAGACTCATTTTATTGGATTTTTGGACTTAAAATCACTTTCCCTCGTGTATAAATTTGTAGTAACTTGGAAATGAGCATATAAACAAGTTTAGTAAAGGTTTTGATGAGTTTTAACATGAAATAAATAAAATAGAAATTTCACCCCTTAAAATGTGTTAATAAAAGTGAAAAATGTGATAAGTGTATGTTTTCAAGACTACATGTATTAATAAAGGAAAATGGTGTTTTTCTTGTAAAGTAGTTTTCAAAATACCAAATGATTTCTTTGATAAAAAACAATGAAATAAAGAGATTTTCAACTTGATAAGCGCGTTACTCCATAGTGTCAAAGAAGTGTCAATGAATTAAAAACATTTAAGAAGTTAGCGTGTGTAACTTAACAATGTTTGTGAAAAGACAACACTTGTGAAAATAAAGGAAAATGCAAGTTTGGAAACAAATGGGGAAATTTGTAATTTTATGTAAAGTGGAACATTTTTATGAAATAAAAATATTGAAAAAGGCGTTACACAAAATGGTCCTAAAAGAAAGTGATTTTCGGGATGAGATCAACATGTGTAAAGGACATGAAATGGTGATTTTCATATATAACACAAATATGGGGTGTAGTTCCCAGGATTTTGGCTTTGTCCTATAAAAGTGAAATAATGTGAACATTTCAAAATGTTAAAACACATTGAAAAAGTACTCTGATGCGATCGATAAAAATTAAGAAGGGTCTAGAGTCCGAGGGTGAAAGATCCAAATCACTAGCCAGAGTATGTGGTAGCGTAGTTGGCGGTGTGGAACCCGTTAAAGTATGAGATTATGTGGTAAACTCTGAGAAAAAGATAATTAGAAAAGCGAAACATGATAAGGAAATTGGTTGAGCTAAGAATATAAGAAAAGACAACTTAACGTGAAATGAAATTGGTGAATGTTCCATTAAAAATATAACGTGGACAAGAAATATGAGAAATTAACTAATGTCCATATGAAGTGAAAGGGATGATAAAGTGAGGTGACTAATGGGCAGTTAAGTAACCTAAGATGGTTTAACTCATAATTAAATAAAACTAGACTAGCAACATTACTTAGGTTGTCTCATTTCACTTCACACCTAACGTCTAGGATGGACCGAGTTGACCTAAAGGTAATCCATAAATTTAGGATGGGGCATTACAAAGGTATCTGAGCAGTAGTTGAAGGTTCCTTTTGGGAGTGATGTTGTGAGGTTGGTAATGTATCTTTGACATCGGTGTTAGTTTTACGTCGGTCACGCTAGATAGGTGACGGTTTCAGTTCATATTCTCAATTACGGAGGTAAGTAGATTAGCTCGATGAGCAGTCCATTGCCAATTAGCAAGTGGCCAAATTAGTTACCATTAATATTTCTCGGTGCTTCTGATTTAGACGTATTAGTAAATTGAGAGTGTTTGTGTAATCCATTAGTGTCGTCACCGCATCATCTGGTGTGAGGTGCATTTATGCCAGCCTTTGATGATGTGAGAGGTTTGTCAATATATTAATAAAGGTAAATAGCGCCCATTAAATTAGAAATGTGAGTTGTTTGAAGCCAGCTATGGAGAATCCATATGGCCGACCCTATATGATGGGATTAAGGAAAAAATGATGATGATGTTAAATAGTATTGATTTTATGGTAAGGACGCACTAGGTTCCTTGGTTAGGTACTTGCGAATGATTGATAATGATGTTGTGATTAGACGAACTTGATCCCTGGGGTAGTGTCATGCCATAAGAATTTGACAATGCGATAGGCATGTAGATCTATATTAGTCATTACTTCAGGATGTGTACTCAGGCTTAATTAATAGGATGATATCATTGGCGGCAAATGTGTTACACGTATAACGATGATGATTTGAAGTGGGATAGAAGTAAACCCTAGGTAGCCTTATATTATGTGGTTTGAAGAATATAATGCGATATTTGAGGAATGGGATCTCTTGTCATGTTTGTAGTGTGGACCTAAAGGTTTCTATTGTACACGAATTGCTATATTTTACCAGAATCCTTAGTAGTGTCAGCTTGTGGTTTAATATGTAGTATATGACATCAGTCATTTAAAACAAAGTTTTTGGACTTTCCATCAGGTCCCAAGGAGAGGGATGTAGTCTATATCCATGCCAAGGTTTCAAAAGAAAGGGAAATACGATTTTTATCTATATATTGTAGCTCATTTTCAATTTCCTAAGTGATGATTGAATGTGAAGCTGTTTCGGTATGAGTAGATGACCTAAATAGAACCTTATTAGTGTTATGTGGGAAGTAGCCTTTTACGATTCCTGTCTAGTAGTCATTCTGAGTGGTTTCCCTTGGAAAGGGTTTTTTACTTATTCAATAAGGAAATTATCTACTCCACCCGACCTGTGAGATCAATTGCATGTGGAGTCTTTGGGAATCAAAATCTACCTATTGTGGCGCCTTGAGGTGTTCAGTGATAATGGTTTGTCATGGGTGGAGACTTGTTGGCTAGTAATCTTATGAGTATCTAATAGTCGTGGGATAGATATTGGGAAGTCGGTAGAGCGTACCTACTACAAGAGGATCATAGGTGATTAAATCTCTTATCAGGTCCTTATTGACAATTACATTGAGGTATGCCTATTGTCCTTTGAGAACCAGTTAAGTTCGGTGTTATGGAGTGCAGATGGTTGTATTGAGGGTCATGTGATATTCTCAGGTGATTTTTCAAGTTCAAAGGAGTCGAATCGTCTGTCCTTGGTGAGGTAATCCAACTTGGTATAAATAGGTGATGCAACCTTCTAAGGGAAATTGGTGATTAGTGTCATGATTGGGCATGATACTCGTTTGTCATAAGATGACTAGTGTAGAAAGTGTTGTACTTGATTTTGATGATCACTAGGAGATGCGTTGGAGACTTAGATTTATGATTTCATGTTGAGGACTTGAGAATAACACCTAGATGTGATATCGAAGTATGATTAAGGTGTCGACCTGTGTCAATAATGTAAGTTAAAATAGCCCTAATAGGGGAAGTATTAGTTCTTGGCATGTCTTTCCAAACTTGTATGGATTAAGAGGTGTAGATATGTGTAATTCTTTTTATCCTTATAGTCCTACTGACGATCGGTGTGGCGATCACATAGATTCAGTTTGGGTAGAATTTGGAGATAGGTGTGGTAATGACCTTATGTCATTATTATTTATAATAAGGTGAGTGTTTTGCCTAGTTGGGCATTTCTTAAGGAGATGCTGGGATACAATCACCACACGATAAGGTATAAAGTAACCTAGGAGCGTTAGGTTGGTCACAAAGTCACGTTGACTAGAGAAATGGATAAGGTCAGGGTTGATAAAGACGTTTAGCATTCGTCAACTGGAGTGATTCGTGTTTGTCAAGGATGAAAGGAGGAAGCCTTATTCCTAAGGAAGGAAGTCCCGCGTTTAACTTTCCAAAGGACAATAGTTCGTGCTTTATGTTCTTCTCAAAATGATGAATGGTTCGTGATCCGATTCTTCACGGTTAGTGACTCAAGCCAGGGTGTATGGCTAGATTAGGATCTAATAAGGACATCTAGGAAGAAGCATAGACTTCAAGCGTATGATGTATGTTCGCCTTTTATAAACCATAATTCTTTACATAAATATCAGATCCTCTCAGAATGATTGTTTATTCATTTTGATTCGTTGTGTTAAATTCGGTAGTCGGGAACTGTGTTCCTTCAGTTCCGATGGTTGGCGACTATGTTCTTTCGGTTTTGATAGTCAATAACTATGTTTTTCGATTTCGATGGTCGAGGACTGTGTTCTATAAGTTTTGATGGCCAAGGACTATGTTCTTTCGATTTCAATGGTCTGATGTTGTTCCATGTTAACAGTTTAGTCACAGCACGACTTGGCTCAGTATGAGTGCGGATGGACATAGTGTGGTCATCTCAGCTCGGTAACTGAGTGCGCTCTTATTTGAAATGTGATTTTATTTTGCACAAGTTCCATGTAAGTGTGTCTACGCATTCTGCCGCATGGTTTGCTCATACTACTCACTTTCCTTATGATTAACGATCTTTTGGATCGTCCGACATGGTGATTAGCGTCTCTAGTTATAAAGAGAAGGGTTATGATTTGAAGATATTGTAAAGTGTTAGAACCCGAGGAAACATAACATATAGTGTTATTTTTCCATGTTGAGTGGGTTGGTGTAGTACTCGAGTGAGGGTTCCATAATTGGATGCCTAGAGTTATCATAGGTTCATACAAGGATCTTGTGGAAAGTAGTAGTTGGGCACACAATTTGTGAATTAATTGGTATATTTCTCCTCGAAGTGATTTACTAGCGATGCGAGGTTAGTATCAAGTTTAAGTGAATTTGTGTGGTCAGGATGACCCCACCCAAGAATTTGAGGAGACTCAGGATATGTAGTCCTAGGAATTAAAATAATTTATGACAATGGACTGGGTGTTAGTGGTATGTCGTTTTACTCTAGGGTGAGGGTCGATCGCTAAATATTTTTGCCCCAGTAGATGTAATGGTATTCTTTGGATGTTATAAAAGAATCCTTGGGACTTTATTCAGTGTGATCATCGAGTAAGTGGAGACTCGAGGACTCTTATGTGACTGATGACTAGCTTGATATTGAGCGTTAGAATATATAGCATGCTGAGCTCTTTGGTGACAATACATTTTGAAAGGATGTGTGATGACTTCGTAGTGATTTGAGGATTTCAATGATCTAGCCTTGAAGGATCCTTATGACATAGAGTAAGAATTGATAACCTCCAGGAACTTGAGTAATTGATGGATTGAGAATATCAAAGATGAAATTACTTAAGGAGGGAAGAATGTAACACCTACCCCCATGGTTTTGACCGTAACCGCATAAACTGGTGACTTGATGTGACTTAATTGGTCTTTAAACTTTGTAAGATGAATTATGGGTCAAATTTGGGTAGTACAGTGGCCTTGGTGAAATTAATTGGATTATAATGGCCTTATTTTTAATTTGAAGAAAAGTTAGGGTGGTTCGAACGAGACACTTGGTCATTTGAATGAGATCCATATCTCCTTAAAATGATGCTTCAAATGACCATCGAACGAAAATTACCTGTTTGCAGTTCCACCCTCGTTAGATGCTCATTCGAATCCTGTTCAAATCAGATTGTATTGTCACTTGAATAAGGTCCATTCTCGTTCGAACGAGACTGCAAAAACAATAATTTTCAGATTCGGAAAATGCTGTTAAAATATAGATCCTTGGATCATTTGAGGTGTCAATCTCTTAATGGAGCAGATCAAATCGTTGGGGGGGGGGGGTAAAGGTTAATAGTTTTAAGGGTTTGGGGGTATTTAAAAGAGGTTTAAACCATTTTCACCCCCATTTCAATAAGCTTATCTATGTCCTTCTCTCTCTCTCTCTCTCTAGCTCTTAAGAGCTCCTCCATCACCAATCACCACTCATCCACCCTAAACATCTATATTTACCTCATATTCTAACACAATCAAGCTTATAAAACCCTTACTCACTGCATGTTAGGCAAGATATAAATTTATGAAGGTGTTGTTGGGGATTTTTATAGGAGAAAAGAATAAGAAACATTGGAGTTTGAAGGGTCTTTTATGGAGTATTCAAGGAGCAAGATAGTGGAGACTGGCACCCTCTTTAAGTCCACCTTAGGAGGTGGGAGGTTTCCATCATCTTCTTCCTTTTCCATCCAGCTTTGGAGCTTTTTTGAGGTGGAAAACTCTACTCTTTAAGTTTAAGAACTCTATTTCCCTATTATTCGTTTTTGTATGTAGAGTCTGAAGAGTAGAATGTATGAATCTTGAATGATAGCTATTTTCTCATTTTCTTTGTAAAATGGTTTACTAATGATCTTAAAAGGTTTTGAGAAAATGATACATTTTCAAGAAAACTTTGTGTTGAACATTTTATAAAATAATTTTTGTAAATAATATTTATCTTGTTGGGATATTGTATGAACAAAGTCTTGAAGTTTTCTTGTAAAAATGAAATATTATTAATTTAGACATTTATTCAAGTTTTGAAGAACAAAAATGTCTTTAGGTCTAAAAAATCATATTTTTGCAAGTATGATGAAATTTCTTCAATAAATCGTGTGTTAGACTTGTTTGATTGGATATTTATATTAAAAATCCCTCTTCCCATATATATAAGGTTGTAGTAATTTGGCAATGAGCATATCATCAGGTTTAGTAAGATTTTTAATGAGTTTTAACATGAAATAAAGAAAATTGAAATTTCAGCTCCTAAAGTTTGTTAATAAAAGTGGAAAATTTGATAAGTGTATGCTTTCAGGACTATATGCGTTTATAAAGGAAAATGGTGTTTTTATTGTAAAGTGGTCTTCAAAATTCCAAATGATTTATTTGATAAAGAAAGTAATGGAATAAAGAGATTTTCAAATTGAGAAGCATGTTCTCCAAAGTGTTAAATAGGTGTTAACGAGTTAAAATCATTCAAGAAGTTAGTGTGTATAACTTAACAATATTTTGGAAAGATAACACTTGTGAAAATTGAGAAAAAATCAAATTTAGAAACAAATGGGGAAAATGATAATTTTGTGTAAAGTGAGACATTTTTATGAAGGTGTTACAAAAAATGGTCCTAAAAGAAAGTTATTTTCTGTAGGAGATAAACTTAAATGTGTAAAGGACAAGAAATGGTAATTTTCAAGTGTAACACACATATGGAGCGTAGTTCCTCAAATTTTGGCTTCGGTCGGTAAAAGTGGAATAATGTGGACATTTGAAAAATGTTAAAACAAATTGAAAAAGGACTCAGATGTGACTGAGAAAAATTAAAAAGGGCCCGGAGCCCTAGGAGAAAAGATCCAAATTACTGGTCAAAGCATATGGTGATGTAGCCGGAATTATAGAGTCAATTAAAGTACACAGTTATGTGGTAAACTCTGAGAAAAAGATAATGAGAAAAGTGGAACATGATAAGGCAATTGGTTGTGTTGAGAATATAAAAAAAAGCTAACCTAAGGTGAAATGAAATTGGTAAATGTTCCGATTAGAAAGATAATGTGGACACGAAATATGAGAAATTAACTAATGTCCATGTGAAGTGAAAGGAATGGTAAAGTGAGGTGACTAATGGGCAGTTAAGAAACCTAAGATGCGTTTACCCATAATTAACACAAGTGTGGGTTGGAAAAGGTTTTAAGAAAAGAAATAAGTATGTGTTGAAAGGTGGTTTTCAAGGAAAATACTAAAATGGATTCGGTATGAGTAAATTGGAAATTTCGATAAATGAAGTGTTTTTCCTAAACAAATGGTATTTTGTTTAAATACTTAACCATGTGAATTAAATTGGGAAAATGATGCTAAGTTATGTATTAAGGGGCAAAAGGGGTCCTTTCATAGATTAATGTGATTTAATCAAATAAAGTGACGTTTTGGAATAAGTGGATTCATGCATTAGTGTGTGTGTGTGTGTGTGTGTGTGTGTGTGTATATATACGGTATTTATATGTGCATAGGTAATACGTTGCACATTCTCTTTTCTTTCGCTCGATTCTATGTTGCATTATTGTATTTCCCACTGGGCATTCGGCTCATTCCATGTCCTTTGTTACAACATATTGTACGCGATTCCTTACTTTGTGAGCGTTATACTGATAAGTACTTTTTTATTTTATGTTAATAGCTCTTAATGCTTAAGTTTGGGGTACGCTTCCCACGAGTCCCACACATAGCTTGATATAAATTAGAATCGCATGCTAAATATGTGAAATGTTAATTAAATGAAACTGGACTAATAAAATTATTTAGTTTTTCTCATTGCACTTCACACATAACGCTCGGGACGGACTGGGTTGATCCACGGGTAATCCATAAATCCGAGAAGGGGTTGTACATCTAAGTCGTTAACTCCATACATATCTATTTTAATTTGTGTTGGTCACCTCGATCTGAGTTAGAAAGATATTCTAGATGGTTAGTGGGTAGTCTATAGGAATTGGTCGATGTTCATCTCTGTGAATAAAACTCAAATGTGGATCCACGAGCATGATATGTTGTAGGAGTAATAGTGGTAGTAAAAATAAGAAACTCATATATGAGCATTGGTATCTCGTCATCAGCATTATCTCTACTATCATCTTATTCTTCGTCCTTAAGGACTTGAGGATCGAATGTGCTTTTCTTTCTCTCAAGGAGGTTACGAGTGAACAAAGTGCATTATGGATAGTGTGAAGCATCCATGAACAACCTAGTACTAGTATTATGTAGGAAAACACTATGTATGATTGAACCATAATCAACCACAAAAATGATATATTTATACAATTCACTAAATAATGGATTTGTATATATAAAAAATTTATATTGCGTACATATATTATGAAATTACAAAAACCGTATCAACACGTAAAAAAATAAATTTCATATTATGAAAAGGTTAATATGAATGTGAAAAAGGTTTTAGTCATCTACGTCTTTTTACCTTAATTTAAAGTGTCTTTCCAAGAGTGTGAATATGAAGGATGTCGGGATATCGGGATGAGGTTGATGTGTCTTTTTAGAGAATGACATACTTAAATCTTTATTGGATGAAAAAAATACACAAATTATATTTTGGAATCGAAATAAAATAATACAAACGAAGTAGGGAACATAAGTTTACATATACTCTTACATCATCAATCGAGGTGGAAATTTCACAAAGGTCATTTCCAAGTTTGGTTGGATGGTTGTGATGAGGTCATAATAGATGCACATGTTAACTTGGAGGATGCTAAGGATCATTCACACAAGCATGGGTGGTTGAACACACTTTGTTTCTTGAAGGTTCCTAAAGATTCTGAGCTTTAGTAAAGGCATTCCTCAGAAAGTCCATTCTACTGGCATCCACCTTTTTATCATTAAAACTCTTGGGATTTAGTAGATGACATACCTATGGAACTAATTTTGCAGCATGCGATGAATTATGATAGCGATAGTGATGATTTTCCTTGACACTAACTTGACGCAAAGCCTTCTTATTGAATGGAAGTTGTAACTTATATTAGACATCATATTGTAAAGAAAATGTTTAATAAGTTGTGAATCTTAAAAATCTATTTTTATCATTCATTTGTATATTATGTGTGAACATATCACTATCCTTATGCATTTGTGTGGGTAATTTCCTTACCTTTTTGGTGGTGCCTCACATGCATACTTAAGCCCAATGATAGTCACTGTGGATGCCTATGTTCGTGGGGCTTCCCTCATATAGCCAACCAAATTTTTATCGTTCATTGTGCCTAAAGATCCCTCATAGGTATTTTCTTGCTACTTGGACAACTTGATAATATTGAATTAATTTGACAGACATGATATCATTTAATAACAAGTATTTTGGAACAAAATTTGTTATTAAAATAGCCGTGCCTAAATGTGAACAATTGTCTACCACTTGGAACAATAAAAAATCATATTGAACGTAAAGATTATCTAATTAAATTGATTAAGATAAAATAACTAGTCTACGGATACAGGAGAGCTTATAAATTAATAATAAAACTTCTTTAAATTTGTTGCATTCCATGATTGACGAATCTCAATGCCCTTTATTATTTTATGGTGGTAAGCCTTGTAACACTCGGCCCTTATGACCCAAAATAGTCCTTCCTAATTTATACATAACTTCCCATCACATGGATATTTATGGTAGTTGAATATTTCTTAATATGAAGTCAATTTCCTTTAATTACCTTTATTAAACATTGTGATTATACTTATTTGTGAATTGTTGTGGGTATGATGCATGTTTCATAACTTTGTATTCCTTATTTTCTTAAACACAATCTAGATCTCTTTTATCATTTAATCATTCATGCTTTGGTCCAATAAATAAGTCTGTAAGGTACGAAGGCCTGGATCGAATGGGATCACTGCTTCTATTCTGTAGGATAGAGAAAAATGTGTCTCCCTAGTTAACCTCTTTGGGGTCCTCTTATACAACCAACGTACCCGTGGGATTTTAACCTAATATCTTTTACGTTTTTATCATGCTGCAAATTCCATCTAGCATGATTTTTTAAAGGCCTCGAATTTCCCCCTTTTTTTTGGATTGGATTTCAATTTGTAGTAGGACCTAATAACATGGTCATCACAAAACTCGTGGAATGGTTAGCTCTCACAGTGAGTGTAGTTGTCCACTATAATGTTTCTTGGAATCCAAAATTTTGTGATGATATTTTTCGAGATGAATCTTATCATATCGAAATATCTGACATTAAATATTGGTTTGTCTTCTATTCATTTGGTAAAATATTTGACACCGACCATAAGATATATCTTATTTCCAAATTTCTTGGGTAATGGTCCCACAATGTACACTCTCATGAACTAATAGGTGTGGCAATTCCGAGGGGTGTCTCTCTGGGGGGTTCGGGAGGAAAATACGTCTGCAGAGGTAGATCCCTCCTTCCTTTGCCTTTTTTCGGTGTGTGCACTGGATCGCGCCCTTTATCGAGGAGCTCGGTCATCGTCGAAGTGGGGTGATATGTAGAGATATAGTCACCAACGCATTTTGCACAAAACATGAAAAACAAATATTACCTCCTCGAGAGAACGTCATCAAGGACAATATTAATGCTTGCAAAACCTAGTAGTTCAAGGATCCGGGGACATCTCCGGAATGAGAAGGTGTTAGGCACCCATCCTAAGCTTTTGACCTTTCATGGGCATGTGTTAATCTTCTTATGTAGAACTCTATGATGTATGTGATTATCTGTGTAATATAAATAGAGGATGGAATCACTCGACTCGCACCATGGATAAGGGCAGAGCAAGGTCATCTTTTGGAGTGTTCCCAAAATAACAATAAAAAATATAATATAAGTGTTTACCGATTCATAAATCGTTAAAGAAGAATGATTGCGTATATTGGACAAGACATAAGGAAGCAAACATATAAAATATATATCAGAAATCTATGACAAGAACAAAATAACAAATGTATGTGGAGGACTCAAGTCAAGGGATTTACCCAAGACGCCTACATATCCTGGTGGGCATCAAAGTCCATGTAGTTTGAAGAAAATACGAGGTGGGGTTTAACCCATAAATCCGACCGGAGACTTTATTTACATGTGTGTGTGTGTGTAGAAAAAGGTGTTTTAGTGTGAGAAAATGTGATGAGAAATCCTAATTTAGAATTTATAAGTGAACCCTTTTTTTTCTTGTTTTTGGGTTTTTGTATGAAAATAAAGTATGTGCGAATACTAATAATAAAAAAATTTAAACTACGATGTGTGACGTAATGAAGTGAAGTACTAATGTGAAAATGAAATAACTAATGAAAAAAAATTAGAGAATGTAAAGACAAATGGGAAGAATTAGACGTCCTTGTGAAGACTTGAAGTAGATCTTGATTGTAGATGCGTTAATATCAAGATGAAGTGATGGTGGTTTGAGGAGGTGGGTGGAAATTTACTCAAAAGAGTATGAAAAGGATGGAAGGAATGTCAGAAATGGGCCTTTAAGGAAAGAACAACTCTGAATTCGAGGGAATTCTCTCTGAATTATTGAGAAGGTTGTTCAAGGGTGCCTTTTAAAGTGAGTTCATGGATTCTATTTATAGGGACAAGAGGGTGCTGATTTGCATGGTCCTAGACATGCCTGTTGTCATAGAACCCTAGACACACTGCCGATAGGCAGGTTCCTAGGGTTGCCAATTGGTCGTCTAAGGCAGGTTTTTTAGAAAAATGGTCGTAAAATGCAAATCATAAGTCAGAATCATGCACGAGGTGGACCGTTGAAAAGGGTATTCAGATACCTTTAAGAATACATCGAGGCACTCTCGGGTTTGGGAGTTGACCATCATTAAAATAGGGCCCGAAAGCACCCCGTCGCTCACTAGATAAGAAATTCCTGGAGGAAAATGGATAGTTCGTCCGAATCGTAAAGCCAATTTGTGTATGGTATGGACTATTGGAAAGGTTATTCAGTGTCCTTAAATATTTCATTTAGCTTTGTTTGGTTCGGAGAGTTTACCTAGGTCAAACAGGGCCCGCAAGTGCCCAATGACCTTTCGAATGGGTCATTCATCCGTACCGTAAGTCTGATTCGCATACGGGGTAGACTGTTGGAAAGATTATTTAGGTATATTTGATGATTCATTCAATTTTTTTTTATCTTAAGAGTTGACATAAGTCAAATAGAGCCCGAGAGTGCCCATGGCCTCCATATCAATTTTGGGGTAAAACGAATCGTTCGTTTAATCTATAAGGTCGATTTTCACATAGGGTAAATTATTGGAAAGGGGTTTCAGATCCCTTCAAACATTCATTGAGATTTTGCTCTAGAGAGAAAGTTGATTGGTGTCAAAACGGGTCCCGAAAGCATCCGGTGGCTTCCAGATCAATTTTTAATAGTAAAATGGACCGTTCGTTTGAAATTGTAAGGTTGATTCACACACGAAGAAAATAATTAGAAAGAGTATTCAAATCCCTTTGAATATTAATTGAGATTTAACTCAGGTAAGAAAGTTGGTTGGAGTCAAATGGGGCGTCCTGGGAGCACCTAGTGGCCTCTAGATCGGTACTCGGATTATGATCTAGGGTTTTTGGTGAATGAGTGAGTGCTAAGGACCAAAGGATGTTCTTAAGGGGTCCTAGGATGGGTTGCCTATAGATATCCTCTCGATGGGCTAGTTTGGAACAAGTAAAGGCCGTCGAATGATAGACACCACATCGACGTTGGAGAGGGGGAATTTTAGGTCAATTCTGAGGACTTAGAGGATGAGGTTGATCAATTATGCGGGTTGAGGTCAGATTTAAGGAACAAAGGGGATGAGGATGACCGATTTAAAGGGTTGCAATTAGTTTTAAGGACATAAGGAGATAAGGATGACCAATTTAGTGGGTCGAGGTTAGTACTGAGGACCTAAAGAGATAAGGATAACCTTTTCAGCGGGTCGAAGATGTGTTACGATTGGTTCTAAATGTATAGGGAGACGAGGATGTCTAATTCAACCGATCGAGCTTAACTTTTGATTTATGCTAGGGATGACCAATTCTGCGGGTCGAGTTTGAATATAAGGACCTTGAGTTGTGACGACCAATTTTAAGGGTCGAGGTCAATTTTGGGGACCTAAGTTATGATGACCAATTCTGAGGGCCAAAGTTAATTTTGAGGACCATAACTTGTGACGTCCAATTCTAAGGGTTGAGGTCAATTCTAAGGACCTTAAGTTATGACGACCAATTCTAAGAGCTGGGGTCAATTATGAGGACCTTAAATTGTTACCATTATTTCTAAGGGTCGAGGTAAATTCTGTGGACCTTAAGTTGTAGCGACCAATTTTGAGGGTCGAGGTCAATTCTGAGGACCTTAAATGGTGACGACCGATTCGGAGGGCCAAGGTCAATTCTGAGGACCTAAAGTGATAATCGATTATGTGGATTGTGGTCTAAAATTGTGATGACCAATTCTGCGAGCTAGGGTTAATTCTGAGGACCTTAAATTGTGATAACTAATTCTGTGAGGTATAGTCAATTATGAGGACCTTAAGTTGTGAGGACCAATTTTGAGGCCGAGGTAAATTCTAAGGACCTTAAGTCGTAGCGACCAATTATATGGTTTGAGGTCGATTCTAAGGACCTTGAGTTGCGATGACCAATTTTGCGGGACGAGGTCAATTCTGAGGACCTTAAGACATGACAAAAAATTCGAGGATCGAGGTTAATTATGAGGACTATAAGTTGTGATGACCAATTATGCGGGTTAAGGTCAATTCTGAGGACATAAAGTTGTAACGACTAATTCTAAGGTCTAAAATTAATTTTGAGGACCTGAAGTTGTAGCGACCAATTTTGAGGGTCGAGGTCAATTCTGAGGACCTTAAGCTGTGACGATCGATTTTATGGGTCGAGGTCAATTCCGAGGACCTTAAATTATGATGATCGATTCTGCGGGTTGAGGTTAATTCTGAGGACCTAAAGTTGTAGCAACCAATTCGGAGGGTTGAGGTTAATCCTTAGGACCTTAAGTTATGATGATCGATTTTGAGGGCCTTGGTCAATTCTGAGGGTCGAGGTCAATTTTGAGGACCTAAAGTTTTGAAGGTCGATTTTGAGTGTCGAGGTTAATTCTGAGGACCTTAAGTTATGATTACCAATTCTGTGGGCTGAGGTCAATTCTGAGAACCTATAGTTATAGCGATCAATTCTGAGGGTCAAGGTCAATTCATAGGACCTTAAGTTGTGACGATCGATTCTAAAGGCCAAGATTAATTCCGAGGACCTTAAGCTATAATTATGGGAGTTGCTCTCTTGGGGTATTATCTCGAGGGCTACAAGTGCATCTATGGTTCCACTAGGGATTGTGTTGTTCTAAAACTTTACTAATGAAGGCCTTATCTTTGAGATTTCGGTTGGGTATCATGTCTTTTGAGACTCCACTGGGAGATATTTAGGCTGAGGAATTGTAGGAGACTTGGATGCAGATCCATCATTGGTTCTGCTTGAGGATAGGTGTGCAAGATTAACCCGACTGGGGATTTATACAGAGGATAAGAGCATAAGATTAATCCTACTGGTGATTTCGAGAGTTTTTGTGACACCCCGCCTAATTAAATACCGGGCGATCACTCCTTTATTAAATTAAATCAAGGTAAACAGTTGGTTCATTCTCAGCATCACTGTCGATAAAAATATATTTTCCAATTTAACACCCTAAGTAATTAAGCTAAGTGTCAAAAATCATTTTCAGACATACTAACCAAATTTTATTTAAAGAAAAATATTTATTTTATTAGCAACATTCAAATAGTAAGAATCACACCATATTAAATTCTGCAACATAAACCAATTAATATAATACATTCGTCAGTCGAATGTCAACATATGAAATCTAAAGTCATACAACCAAACTGAATAAATCCCATAGTAACAATCTGGAAATAACTGAAATAAAAATGTCCCAATAACAAAGAAATAATGGAAAGGGCTACACATGCCCAACTAAATGAAAGTACTAAGAGTGGATCCGAATGAACGAAGTCGTCTAATCAAGAGACCTGCAACTCCCACCTAAGCTGCAGCGCGTTCCTTCCAAGAGATCCTAAGCAAGGCGCCCCTATGGTTGGGCACCTGTAATACATACATATATATACAAGAGAGAGAGAGAGAGAAAAATGGGTCAGAGCCCGAAAGTGTGTTTGATTTAAAATACGTTTAACAAGTATTTAAATTGATACAGGCCAATGCAACAACATATTAGTGCGACACTCTCTTGAGAAATTCTCACCTCTCTTCTAATGTGCACTCCTATCGCACTAACCCTCCTAATGGTTTATCTCATCATATATCTTTCCCCAATGATTTAACTTATCTTAGGTATTTCGTAGGATTCAAAAAATTTAACGATACGATTGTTTGAAAAGAATATTTCAAGTAATAACCAAAGTTCTCATTTTAACTTTATTAGTCAATAAAGTTTTCCAGTGTCATATTATACTTTCTCAAAACAAGTATTTACAATTTGAGTCATTAACCATATCCTACATATCAATTCACAGTAGGTAGTTCCAAATTTCAGAATTCCATATATATATTAACTACTCGTATAATATATACATATAACAACAGCACCCCAAATAAACTATGGTGCGGGCATACTCTACTATCCAGAACCCCATATCACTCATATTAAGGGGAATACAATCGGAATCACTCTCGAATTGTATTAACATAAATACACAAACAATATTGAGGCGAAGCATAGATTCCAAGTCTCTAAGAGGATGGCACATGCCTGCGTCTCTTAGGACCGTCTGAACTATCACATCGATAGCCTGTACCAAGGATATCTATCTTCTAGGGTACAAGTCAATATCCCCCATAAAGGTCCCATCGAGATAAGACTTGTCCCAGCGCGGTAACTTCAGGGATAGCAAGTAGCGTGGGCATGATTTTCACATGTATATAATATATGTACACACAAATCATATAAATATACCACTTTTATCATATTAATGTAGGTTCTTCTCGTCACCCATAATTACAACATTTATCCTTAATTTCACATTATTAGTATTATGTATAAGGTTTCATCTCTAACCTTAACTCGAAGGGTTTTCTCACTTATTACGTGACACACGTGGACTCTATCCTTCCAAGTAGAAAATTCAGTAGGTATACCTCTATCCACTATTGTAGCTATTCGCCGTAATCTCTCACTTGAAATACGTAGTTTCATCGTTTATTATATAATTATCCCAAAGACAAGATTCTCGTCTTATAATAAAGTTCCCAACATTTATTCATATGTCCTACTGGTCTTTCCTATCTCCCAAAACATTTCATTAAGAATACCCAAGAATTATTTCAAGATAAATTTAATTTAACTAATTAAACAAGGGAAATAAGAGTCTGCCAGGAGGGGTCGATCGATCGAGGTTTGGGGCTCGATCGATCGATCAAGCAGGTCTGCGAAAATTCTGCAGAAATGCAGTTACGGGTTCTACCAAATTTCTTCATCCAAAACCATGTTTTTCCATTCCAATCGTCCAAAAAATCCTACTACTATCATTATAACAATATACCAGATGTTTTCAACGTAAAGCATGTGTATATCTAACATTAAACATGGATAATTAACCCAAAATTCATCTAATCATCAAGAACCCTAGAGTTTTTTCTTAATCAAGGTTCTAAGCTATTTTTACCATAATTTCCTTCTAATATATCATCAAAATTTCGTGGGTTTTATTCCTCTACATGACAAGGATTCCAGAATTTCATTATAATCAATACTACATGCATTTTCCTAACACAAATTGGGTTTTCTTCCATAGTTTTCATCTCTAATCAATCCTAAACTAACATGAAGATTGCACTAACGAAAATACGCACGTTAAATACTTTCCTGGGATTTTCAGAAGTCCGGTTTGCAGATGAATCCGGTGTGGTTGCGTTCCCCTTCTCGCGATCTACGCGTTGGTGGTGGCGGCGGTGCAAACCGGTGACTTTTTGGCTTTGAATTGCCTTGGAGCTCTCTCCTCTCTTCTCCAATGGCCGTCACTTGTTTTCTGAATATTCTAACCCCAAAAGGCTAACCTAAATGGCTGATATAGGTTGCTGAATTTCGTGGGTTTAATTACCCAAAAAGGTGAAATGACTAAATTGCCCTCCCGGGGTACCAATTAGGCCTAAAAACGCCCCGAGACCTAAACTAAACCCCCGGGTACACTTTTCTGACTATCTCGACCCTTTCGAACGCATTGGCGCACTCAAAACGACCATACGAACAATTTATAAAATATTCACTTTTTAATTATCAAAATTTAGTCCCGACGCGACACGGGCGCGTCCCGATTCAAATTTTCAAAATTGCCATTTTATTCACACATGACAATATTATAAAAATAAATCTCATATATTACTATACTCGTCCAGTAATATGCAACAAATAACAAATTTCCAATAATTACTAACTCTCGTCACGCTAGTAAATATTTAAAGCAACATTCCGGATTAAAATTAAATTAATTTATCTCAATTAAATTTAATAAATCCCATAATTTTAAAAGCTATAAAAATACGGGGTATTGCATACTTCCCCCCTAATAACTGAATTTCGTCCCGAAATTCGGAAAATAAGGCCTATCCGATAGCACAATTCTGGATATCCTTTTCCGTACACAAACTAACTACACATTACGGCGCTCAATTACTATAGCCCTTTCTTCACAGCAACATTGTTTTACATTCTCATTAGAGATACTTCACCTTGTGCTCCCAACCTACAACATTCGCATAAGTCACGCTTATACGTTATACATTTCATTATCTCACTAACATTAGGAGGCCGCACCCTACTATAGACAAATACTCGGATTCATTCATATACAAAACTCCCATTCTGAGAAAATATTACGAACATTTGATCAGTCTTGCTCGCCTAACAAAGTCGTGGAATTCTACCACATTTATCGGAAGTTCTCTTGACCGATCCAAAAATTCTGATTACCTACTCTCCTCTAATCATACGAAAGGAGAATAGTCGGGGTTCTTCCATAACAAAACCTTAATAAGTACCTTGTACGCGACAAACAGGTACGAGTTCTTCTACCGAGCATTCTTGAAATCATCGTATCACGATTTCAAAATTTTCGTTACGTGGCTCCACAAATCTTTAATCACCGTGCGCCCATTCCCTGGCTATGGGTGATACATCCTACTCGAAACGAAATCTTTTCTCTGATGGTTCCTGAAATCCCATATCAAAGGTGGGATTCACCAAATCTCATCCTGATTTAGAAATTTATACTGCGCCGGACCATGCACTGGTGCGATCCTTCCTTTCAAAGGAAGTCTGGGGCATACTAGTTAATATTGTAAGCCAGCCCAAAGGAATATTAATCACTTCCTTCTTGGCGACTTAATTCACATGTCCGGGATAAACCATTGATATTGTTTTGAGGATGGCAACTCATCCAAGAACTTTACCAACCTCTTCCGATTTCAGGAATTTTTTTGATAAACACACAATTCTTTGGTTGATTCTCCTCTTTCAACCAAACCTTACCTATGGGCAGTGCATGTAGAGACTACTCACTACGTCTCGCTAAACATCGATTCTTCCCTTGAAATGTCTCACATTAAGTGACACGTAATACTCCCCTTCCTTCCTTGTAGTATGCCGAAAGTTCCACCTGTGCTCTTCTCTCCACGCAGCGCACTTCTGAAACTCTTATACTATACTAACATCATTACTCTTTGTATGCGCAAGTCTCTTTCACATTTGACTAATAACAACTCCGCACCTGGTGTGCCTCATAACAATTAAATTCTACTCTATTCAAGGAATACTAATTCTTGAATGGCTTCCCACAGCCTTCCAGTTAAGTTAAGGCATGGTATAATAATCGCACACTTATGTATGGATTATCGCCCCTCATGTGACGTTTAATCCACTCTATCACTTCCACTTCGTCATACTAGTCCCACAAACATATATCTCCCACGTCTATTACCACGTCCCTTCGATTCAGACCATTTTAACTGTAGTTAACCAATATGCCCACATTTTTGCAATACTCCGACCGCCCTGGGAGAGCGAACGGCATGCTACTCATCTGTAGGACTAACTAAATTCAACGGAATAGAAGGAATAGGGCATTCAAATTCCATGACAATAAAAGAGGAATAATAATTCTCAACCTTCCTCAGATAAGTACAACAATTTTCCCAAATAGGTACAATAACCAAAGTAAATCACTAACGCTCTATTCATCAAAATAATTATAGGTCATCTCTTCTGTATAGTATAAAGTTCTTTCCAGATAATCCATGCTAAAAATCATTCCAACTCTTTATTCACCTTGTGTTCTGTACTCGGTTATGACATTCGGGTACTCTCAATCACCCTAGAAATCAGAATTCTTAAATTCTCCTTATCATAGTTCCACCCCTCAACTCGTGGGGATAACTTTCAATGCTTTCCTACCATAAAAGTCCGGCTACAATGACCTTAAAAAAACATTCAACTCCCAACTTACATACATAATTACTTGATCCATTTCGACCAGGGTACCGAACTTATGGAATAGTGACCAAACGTCTCCCTATTTCCAACCTTACGCTAAGTTTCATGCGTGGGATGTCTCGCAAAGCGAAATCCAAACAAGGAACCCCCCCGATACACTACTACCTAGCATTGTCGGTAATCGAAATCCGTTAGGTCCTCTGTCCATAGTATATACCCCTTTATTCCGTCCCTTGAAAAAAAAGTCACAATTTCTCCCGTAATTATGCTTAACAAAGAACGTTTCACCAATTTAACTATCGTCCCGTATTGGTTGATGGTAATTGGATTTTATAAACCTCGAATACATACACTCGGAATTCTCGAAATTCCTTTCCCTAATAATAGGGTATAAATATTAACTCCCACATCTCTAAAGGATAAATATAACAATGCACTTTTCTTATCACTAAGTTCGGAGTGCTAAACATAATACTGAGTCAACTCTTTTCGCTCAACGGTAAATCCCGATACATACAGAATTATACTAACAAAGTCTATACATACTTTGGCATCGAATATCTCGAGCCCACTATCTCCTCCGAAGTCTCTAGGATAGATAATATAAGTGCGAGTCCAACTTTCTTACAGGTAAGCCTCGCCAAAACAAACATGAAACATGTTGCACCAATGCAACTACTCCAATAGCCTCGCAATAAATGCCCACTATCATACTACCCATTTTTATAACATTTTAACAAAGATAATATCATACTTGTGTATCGCATCACTACAATAAGTAATCTCAATACAGTATAAAACACTGTTAATATACTCACCCATCCTCCGCGGATAGCACTAAAGAAAATCCCGCTATACTAGGGAAAAATATTCACACAATGGTAACATTTATAATTATATGCATTAAACTCGTCTCACATGCTAATCTAGCAATGAACAAAATATGGTGACTCGCTCGTGTCACATAAACACGCCTCATCCTCTGAGGACACAACTTACACTTCTACCTTGACAATCATCCTGACTGTGCAAATGGTTTCCGGACGTAACACGTCTACACAAACCAAACAATATTACTTTACTCGTTGCCTTTTACTAGGCACCGTATTCTGGCCCTTATACTTACTTTGGAACATATTATCGTGAGCGATATCACTCCGCACAAAATGCCTCAACACATAATTCACCTATCACCTCCCCTACTAACCAGGTTAGGATTGACCTTTCCTCGGACATTAGTAGACTCGATTCCTGTTAGCCATCTGGGTTGGTCCATAGCTTTTTATGCCATAAAGATCATGTTACTATCTATACTAGTAATTACTGAATTTACCATCACTTGGTAAGAATTTAACTATCTGAAGCATTTAAATGATTTTCCAGATGTGTATCCACATCCTTCTGTGGTGTTATACCACCACCGTTGCATTCAGTCTCATTCTCGACTAAATTCTTCGATTCCTTTAACTTCCTCCACAAAGAAGCGTTATCATCTATTCTGACACAATATGACAATGTCAACCTCTGAATCATTCGTCCACCAGAATTTCCTCCTCGAGTTTTATCAACTATTATTACGAGTTGGTCTTCCACTTAGAGTCGTTTCCCCCACTTGTATCTACATCTTCTGATACAAAATTGGCTAACGGTTAAGATTCAAATTCACGAATGGACCCCTGACATGCCCTCTCTCAATGAGTTCAGAACCACATTTGCTTCTAATCCTGAACAGTTAAGGAAGGAACATACGGTCAACACTGTACCTCAGGTTCTCCTATAGGCATAGCATTCCACTTCTAAAATTGGTGGTTGACTCCAACCATTATAATTTCGTCCCGAAAGCCAAGAAAATTTTCTCTAAATTTTCACTTTCGGTTTGCCACACTCCGTTCTACATTTAAGCCTTTGGATACTTTACCACCTTTGGTAAAGACACATACAATTTTCGCGTTTCTAAAATTTCCCGTTGATAGTCTCTACACGTTTTTGTAAAACGTTGGGTAAGTTTACCCCCGCACCTCATTTGACTATAACAACATTTGAGAATCATTGTTACACCTTAGTCGCCTTTCAAGTCTTGGCTTCTCGTGCCATAATGGAGGTGACCTCGACTACGGTCGTCATCCTCGAATATATTTCCTAATCTCAACTGAGCCCTACCTCCTGATGTACGCTTAACGGTCCTCTTCTGACATCCGTCATCGCTCGGCACACGCACACATCCGAACGAAATTAGAATTCACTAATGCATACACATTATAGCAGGAGAATGAAATCTCGCCAAAGGAATCGACAATCCTAAACATAGGGCTCTATAACAAACAAAGTAATGCTGAAAGCATAATAAGTCGTACAGATCCTAAGGACACTAGAACCTGATGCTCTGATACCACCTGTGACACCCCGCCTAATTAAATACCGGGCGATCATTCCTTTATTAAATTAAATCAAGTTAAACAGTTGGTTCATTCTCAGCATCACTGTCGATAAAAATATATTTTCCAATTTAACACCCTAAGTAATTAAGCTAAGTGTCAAAAATCATTTTCAGACATACTAACCAAATTTTATTTAAAGAAAAACATTTATTTTATTAGCAGCATTCAAATAGTAAGAATCACACCATATTAAATTCTGCAACATAAACCAATTAATATAATACATTCGTCAGTCGAATGTCAACATATGAAATCTAAAGTCATACAACCAAACTGAATAAATCCCATAGTAACAATCTGGAAATAACTGAAATACAAATGTCCCAATAACAAAGAAATAATGGAAAGGGCTACACATTCCCAACTAAATGAAAGTACTAAGAGTGGATCCGAATGAACGAAGTCGTCTAATCAAGAGACCTGCAACTCCCACCTAAGCTGCAGCGCGTTCCTTCCAAGAGATCCTAAGCAAGACGCCCCTGTGGCTGGGCACCTGTAATACATACATATATATACAAGAGAGAGAGAGAGAGAGAGAGAGAGAGAGAGAGAGAGAGAGAGAGAGAGAGAAACGGGTCAGAGCCCGAAAGTGTGTTTGATTTAAAATACGTTTAGCAAGTATTTAAATTAATACAGGCCAATGCAACAACATATTAGTGCGACACTCTCTTGAGAAATTCTCACCTCTCTTCTAATGTGCACTCCTATCGCACTAACCCTCCTAATGGTTTATCTCATCATATAACACGCTATCTTTCCCCAATGATTTAACTTATCTTAGGTATTTCGTAGGATTCAAAAAATTTAACGATACGATTGTTTGAAAAGAATATTTCAAGTAATAACCAAAGTTCTCATTTTAACTTTATTAGTCAATAAAGTTTTCCAGTGTCATATTATACTTTCTCAAAACAAGTATTTACAATTTGAGTCATTAACCATATCCTACATATCAATTCATAGTAGGTAGTTCCAAATTTCAGAATTGCATATATATATTAACTACTCGTATAATATATATATATATAACAACAGCACCTCAAATAAACTATGGTGCGGGCATACTCTACTATCCAGAACCCCATATCACTCATATTAAGGGGAATACAATCGGAATCACTCTCGAATTGTATTAACATAAATACACAAACAATATTGAGGCGAAGCATATATTCCAAGTCTCTAAGAGGATGGCACATGCCTGCGTCTCTTAGGACCGTCTGAACTATCACATCGATAGCCTGTACCAAGGATATCTATCTTCTAGGGTACAAGTCAATATCACCCATAAAGGTCCCATCGAGATAAGACTTGTCCCAGCGCGGTAACCTCAGGGATAGCAAGTAGCGTGGGCATGATTTTCACATGTATATAATATATGTACACACAAATCATATAAATATACCACTTTTATCATATTAATGTAGGTTCTTCTCGTCACCCATAATTACAACATTTATCCTTAATTTCACATTATTAGTATTACGTATAAGGTTTCATCTCTAACCTTAACTCGAAGGGTTTTCTCACTTATTACGTGACACACGTGGACTCTATCCTTCCAAGTAGAAAATTCAGTAGGTATACCTCTATCCACTATCGTAGCTATTCGCCGTAATCTCTCACTTGAAATACGTAGTTTCATCGTTCATTATATAATTATCCCAAAGACAAGATTCTCGTCTTATAATAAAGTTCCCAACATTTATTCATATGTCCTACTGGTCTTTCCTATCTCCCAAAACATTTCATTAAGAATACCCAAGAATTATTTAATGATAAATTTAATTTAACTAATTAAACAAGGGAAATAAGAGTCTGCCAGGAGGGGTCGATCGATCGAACCTTCGATCGATCGAAGCTCTAGGCTCAATCGATCGATCAAGCAGGTCTGCGAAAATTCTGCAGAAATGCAGTTACGGGTTCTACCAAATTTCTTCATCCAAAACCATGTTTTTCCATTCCAATCGTCCAAAAAATCCTACTACTATCATTATAACAATATACCAGATGTTTTCAACGTAAAGCATGTGTATATCTAACATTAAACATGGATAATTAACCCAAAATTCATCTAATCATCAAGAACCCTAGAGTTTTTTCTTAATCAAGGTTCTAATCTGTTTTTACCAGAATTTCCTTCTAATATATCATCAAAATTTCGTGGGCTATATTCCTCTACATGGCAAGGGTTCCAGAATTTCATTATAATCAATACTACATGCATTTTCCTAACACAAATTGGGTTTTCTTCCATAGTTTTCATCTCTAATCAATCCTAAACTAACATGAAGATTGCACTAACGAAAATACGCAAGTTAAATACTTTCCTGGGATTTTCAGAAGTCCGGTTTGCAGATGAATCCGGTGTGGTTGCGTTCCCCTTCTCGCGATCTACGCGTTGGTGGTGGCGGCGGTGCAAACCGGTGACTTTTTGGCCTTGAATTGCCTTGGAGCTCTCTCCTCTCTTCTCCAATGGCCGTCACTTGTTTTATGAATATTCTAACCCTAAAAGACTAACCTAAATGGCTGATATAGGTTGCTGAATTTCGTGGGTTTAATTACCCAAAAAGGTGAAATGACTAAATTGCCCTCCCGGGGTACCAATTAGGCCTAAAAACGCCCCGAGACCTATACTAAACCCCCGGGTACACTTTTCTGACTATCTCGACCCTTACGGACGCGTTGGCGCACTCAAAATGACCATACGAACAATTTATAAAATATTCAGTTTTTAATTATCAAAATTTAGTCCCGACGCGACACGGGCGCGTCCTGATTCAAATTTTCAAAATTGCCATTTTATTCACACATGACAATATTATAAAAATAAATCTCATATATTACTATACTCGTCCAGTAATATGCAACAAATAACAAATTTCCAATAATTACTAACTCTCGTCACGCTAGTAAATATTTAAAGCAACATTCCGGATTAAAATTAAATTAATTTATCTCTATTAAATTTAATAAATCCCATAATTTTAAAAGCTATAAAAATACGGGGTATTACAGTTTTATAAAGTGTTTAGTGCTCCAAAAGTGATTTTCTTGAGGAAAATGATGTTCCATAATTTTCAAGGGTTTTTGAGGAATTTTTCGGGAAATTATTGGATTTTTCTAGAATTTTCTGCTATTTTTTGTATGAAATTTGGAAGGGGTGCGGATAGGCAATCTTTGGGGGTGCCAATTGACAAGGGCGCAGACTGTTGGGCTTCCTTATAAAGGGGAATCCTCCCCATTTTTCTAAACTTCAAGTGTTCAAATCTTCTTCTTTGTCTCTTTAAAAACCATTCCTAAGTCCTTTTTACTTCAAGACTTCTAATGGTTGGTTAAGTGAGGTGTACAATAATGAGTGGCTAGCCATTAATGACTAGGCTGGCCTGGAGTGGCAGTCTAGGGTGCCTCTTGCTTTGGGTAATGAAAATATATTTGATCTATTTGAGCCTGTGTTTAATGAGCGTATTGTACTACGCGAGCTGGCATTCCACCGTACGTTAGGGTGAGAAACCCTAGTGTCTTTATAAGTATAGTGACTTCAGGTATTCTATTTCATTTTTATCTTTCTTATTTTGTGCTAATGAAGGGTTTTTCTTCGTTTTCTCTTGCAGACTAACTTTGTTCCTCAGGCAATTCGGAATCGAGGGATGATGGGGCTGAAGGAGGTTTGGTAGAAGCTACCAATTCTAGTATGCTGGATGGTTTCTAATGCGGGTTTTGGTCATTTAACGAAGGATTTGGATGAGACACCGCATTCTACTGCGATTCTGTGTGCTCTGGGATAGTGGCTATGGGACACTACCCACACTTTCCATATTGGCTTCGGGAATATGATATTCACTCCCATAGATGTTTAGAAGCTGACGGGGGTTGATTGTGAGGGATTTCAGATATTAGTGGACCGCACACTAAGGGTGACACCGGAGGCGGTGCATGAAGCCTTAGGTGATGTGGGCAAGATCGTATCTGGGGATTCGATACGTATGTTTACTTTAAAGGAGACTCACTTGAGAAGGAGGGTGGATGTTCCTGATGGAAAGAAGGTGAGGTAGACGACCCATCTATTTATTTTGCTTCTAATGGGTGGATTTTTGTGGTGACCAGTGGCGACGTCGTGCATCTCTGGTTCTAGTCGTATTTACGGACGATTTCTAACATCCAGTTGTATGACTGGGGGAGCCTGACCTAGGTGTTCCTTTATTATTCTTTGGATACTTTCAACCGGTGCTACTGGTAGACTTTTATTGGGGCCATGTATCTTCTGAAGGTAATTTTGAATTAATTTTCCTTTTTATGCATTTGCTTGCATTCTTCTTTGGTTTCTTTTTACTGATTCCTTTATTTTATAAACTTGGTTCTATGAGGTGATTAGGTGTCATACGGGGTTGATATCCCTGAAGGATTCTGGATTGGGGGAATTTTTCCTGATGTTTTGATGGCGAAAGTCCAACTGAAAGTTGAATCAGTATTTGTCCATGGCGGACATACGATGGGCTCTGAATTCCCTAATAAGAGATAAAGTTATCTTTTGTTTTTCTTCTTGAGTTTTCTTTGGCATCTTCATTTCTTGAGTAGATATTGATTTTCTGTTGGGTATTACAAGTTACCTTCAACCCTTGAGGGGTGACTCCGTGTGATACGGGGGTGACGGGCCTACATGCACAGATGTGGTGATTAATCACGCATGAGTTTAGGTACGTCTGGTACCTAGGGGAGAGGGTAGTGAGACAGATTATGGAGGAGGAGGTGGCAGACGCACCATTGGCGCCCCTTATGCACATGAGGCGGCTAAGGGATATGTCAGATGATGTCCGGACGGCAGTGATGATCGGTGAGCCATATACGCACTATACAGATATAACGACAAGATATGATTATTTAGATTTTGTGATGAGCTAGCTGATGCCCTCCTGCATCCATGACGTGAAGAACATGCCTCTACCCGCTATGACTTTGGGTAAGAGGACGAGTGCACTGGTGGTATCATCCCACAATGTTGGTGGTATGTCAACAACGGCAGTGGCAGCAGAGGAGGCTCCAATTATTTAGGGTACTCTCCCTTCCTATAAATTTTGATTGAGTAGTGGGGAGTCACTGAGTGCCGCATCTCCCTCACACATCAGTGTCTAGATTGACAGGGCTTAGGACGATTCCCTTCGGATTGAGGTATATTATTTTTCTTTCTCTTCCTGTTCTGTTGACTTTCATTTGCCTTTTAACTGATTTGCTTTTTTCTTGTTACTTTTGTGCTTTCATTATATTCGGGTGTGGACCACTTGGTTGAGGAATATCAAGGATTGGATGTTCTCTATATCGAAGTATATCAAGAGTTTGGATTCTTCCTATTTTATGCCACCTGTAACTTCTGATGAGGGCTCGGGTTTTGGGAGTGGAGGATCCTCCCGTAGGGGAAAGAGCGTCTTCCATGGTGGTTGAGATCTAGATAGAGAGAGAGTTAGGGGGTTAGGGCAAAGTCCCATTTTTTGCTGTTCTTTCTTCTATCTGCAAAATTTAACCAAGTAAAGCAATATATTCGAATAAATATGCATTTTTGGGGGCATTTTTCTTGATTTAGTGACTTATCCTATATGCACTTTTTAATTTCTACGGAGATTATTTATTTTTATGTAAAGATAGAGATAGGTATGGAATTGATAATGAAGGGAATAAGGACTTGTTATGATGAAAAGGAGTAATTAGCCCAGGGAAAAGGATTTTGGAGTAAGAATTTATTTTAAGAGAAAATAATTTTCTTTAGAGAAAAAAAAGTTAATAACCCGGGAATAATTTTTCAAATAGAAGATTTTTCTGAAAGTGATTTTGATAAAAAGGGAAAGATGGAATCTTAAAAAATTGGGGATTGCTGATCGGCATACCCCTTGACTTGCCTATCGACATGGGGGTCAAGTCAAATCATCCCCGGTACTTAATTTCACTTTCCTACACATCAGAGTACTCTTGTGGGGGTAAATTTTTCTCGAGTTTCCAGAGCTATTGTATTTTGCCAAAGATTTTAAGTATGAAAGGAGGTGTGTGGGATGGGTTTTCTCCATCAATACCCACATTTCCTTTCTTGATTTTTATTCCTAATACTCAAATGGATCTTCCTATGTGTGAAGGATTTGCTTCTTACCTTGATGGTCTAGACATCATCTGCTTATACAATGTGGATTACAATTCTTTCAAATTGCACTAGGTTTCTTTGTGGCGTAACCATGCCATAGACTGGAACCTATTGGCAACAGTAGTACAGTTCTATTATCTTTAAGACCATGTCTTTCGTTTCAGCCTGAACAAGGTATGCCCTACCTATGAGGAATTCTTGGCCATGTTGGGGGTCAGCCCCAGTATGGCGGTGGCTATGCTTAACTTCTCCCATTCTCCCTGGGTATTATTGTCAGAGTTACTTCATATATCTCCTTCGTTGGCTCAACTATTGGCTACTGGAGGGGCTATTTCTCTCTAGAAAATCATGCATTATGTGCGATTGAGGGGTTTTGTGGATGTTGGCTTTGTCAAATCCCCAGATGGTTGTGATAATGGCGTGGATATCTTGTCACCATAATCTTACGGTGGTGGTGCTAGCTGAGACCTTGAACGGTCTGGATGCTTGGAAAGAGGGTCGTTCTAAATTTCTGAGAGGAAGCTTGGTAATGTTATTCATGTGTCTTGCAGAGAGGTTTCGTCTGAAGGCCCCACCTGAGTAACCTTTGGAAGTTGTGCCAATTTCCTTGTTCATCCATTTTTTCAGATTCGATCCATCTATAGAGAGTTGGGTGAACTAGCTTGTAGAGCATGGAGTCCGGTGTCTTCGCTAGTCAGTGACATGGTGGGGTTACTTACTGCTTATTTTACATCTTAGAGAGTATTGGTATGTGGTTAGTGGTCCTTCGGCATACTTCTTTTTATTTCCCCTAGCGAATTCTGCGGCAAGTCGGGTGAGCACAAATTGTACACCTTCGTATAACAAACTTCTTCTCGGCAAAGGATTTTACTGAATCGTTGAGGATGATACTGGTCTCTTTATTGTAGCGTTATTGACTATTTATCAGTCCGTAAAAATATGCGGGGGCCTCTTAGCATGTGTCTAGGGACTATCTGAAGTGGTTATGGAAGTGGGTAATAGATAAAGTCACAGAGGAAGAGGTCGATCAAAGTTGGTTCATTGCTTTCGACACTATAGAAGACGGTGTTGAGGTTTTGTCTAGGCTTGTCAGGGTGTACCACTCTATGGAGCGCATATGAAATGTCAACCTGGAGTGGGAAACTTGGGGACGTCTGGGGGATGGTAACAATGATAAAGCAGAGTCGTCCGACAATTGAAGGAGTGTCTTGTAAAGATTTGGGTGATTTTTGTGAAGCTTAGGTTTGTTTTATGAATGATTTGGTCAGTGAAAAGGGACAGTTGATTAAACTCCTATCACTGACACTTTGTGTAATAGCGTTGCGTTACTTATTAGAAATAAAAATGATTTTGATTATATTTTATTGTGACTTTTGATGAGTTTTGTATTTGAATTATCTATACCAATCTCTAAGGCATACATAATCCTTTTGTTCATGTAAATGGTAAAATGGACCGCCGTCCTCCGAGGTTAGAAAAGAGTAGCATTTTGTAAAAAAGAAGGGGATGGACCCATGTATCGAGTATAGGCTGCCTACGTACCTCTGAGGGTTTTGAAAATTTTCATGAGTTTTATTTTAAAAAGAAAAGATTTTGAGAGGATCAGATCCCACGTAGTTCTGGGTAGTGAAAATGAATATTTTTTTAGAAGAAGGGGGATGAGAAGAGTCAAAGCGCGTCGAGATTTCAGACTAATGGAAAAGTTTCTTGATATGGTCCAGGTTGAATGGACACGCCATATCTTCTCTGTGAGCATATGATCTCTTTGAGGGCAAGGTCTCCTTCCTGGACATCACGATCCTTAACTTTTCGATTAAATGATCATGCGGTCTGACGATGGTACCCTTATATATTGTACATAGCCTTCAGTCTCTTTTCATCCAAGAGTAATAATATATCGAAGCGGCTCTGATGCTATTCTTCTTTATCAACTTTTCTCTCGAGCAGGACGCGGAGTGAAGGTATTTTCAGCTCAATGGGTAGGACTTCTTCCATGCCGTATACTAGAGAATAAGGGGTATCCCCAGTAGGTGTTCTGATTGAAGTGCAATAGCCCCAGAGGGCGTAAGGGATCCGATTGGACCAAGCTCTTCAACTCTCAGTCATCTTGTTGATTGTGGTTTTGAGGTTTTTTATTGGCATCTTCGATAACACCATTAGTTTGTGGTCAATAGGGAGAATATTTGTATCTTTGAATCCCGTACTAATCGACTAATTCTGTAACCTCGACTTCGAAATGAAGCCCATTATCTGACACTAACTCGTGGGGAACTCCATATCAGCAGATGATATTCTCTATGATAAATTTGTCCACTCTCTTAGCACCGCGTATGACTCAACTTTAACCCATTTGGTGAAGTAATTAATAGTGACCAGGATAAATTTGTGACTGTTTGAAGCTTTGGGAGTAACATTCCCTATGATGTTAATTCCCCAGGTGGAGAAGGGCCAAGAAGAGGTCATGTTGTATTGATCTCGGGGAGGCAAGTGTTAGATATTATCAAATTATTGGCATTTAGGCATCTTCGAACATAGACAATGTAATCTTAAACCATGGTGGTCCAATACTACCCTTAACGGATGATCTTTATTGCAAACATGCGATCTTTCATATGGGGCCTGCATTCCCCACTACGGATCTTCTACATTATTTCTTCAACATCAGCCCCTACTATATAGTATAAATGGGTTTTATCGAAGTTTCTCTTGAACAGTGATTTGTCACAAATGATGTATTGGGTAACTAGTTTGTGAAGGGTCGCACGGTCTTTATAATCTGCATTTTGGGGATACCTACTGTTGATGTAAAAAACTAGATCACTCTAATTATTCAATCACAGATAAATAAATAAGACAAAGATTTTTAAAGTGGTTCGGCTAGGAATAAAGCCTACGTCCACTGTTATGTTATTGCTGAGTGTTTGTGGAATTCTTGATTACAAGTTCTCTCAAGAAATTCCCGTCCCTTTGAATGGGATTGATACAAGGTATTTATAGCCTCAAGGCTGTACATGAAAGGTCCAATACATTAAATGATATACATATGAATGGGTAATACATTTAATGCAGCGTGTGCGTCAAGAATCTAATGAATAGTTGAACAGTTGTCCGTCTGATAATTGATGACACGGCCGAGGTGCAGTTCGGACCGCTTTAGTTGCTCGTTGATCAAGAGTTCCTCGGAGTGCTTAGAGTATCTCGGGATGAAAGAGTTCCTCGGATGGAGTTCCTCGGCATGATAGAGCTCCTCGGTGTATTCTCGTTGCTCGGTACCAACCAAGGTTGTTCAGTAAATGATCTTCCTCACTGTTATTGTGCCACGTAGATTGACACGTGTCTTCATACTATTCGTCCACATCAGCATATTAATTTTGGTATCAACAGAAGCCCCCAATGTTTCATATTTCGAACTTTGAGGAGTATGGGACATTCTTTCTCGGTATATGGTAATATTAAATGACCTTCCTGGGTTTTAGGAGCATTGTATTTAAATTTCCTTCTTATTTCGCAGTTTCCGCCTTTTTTACAAGCGCTTCGATCTTCGTGCAACTTTTGTCTTTTTAGCCGCCGGAAGTTCAGTAGTTTCTTTTCTTTCGCCGCTTCCCAATGCAAAGTATTTAAACTCCTTTGGTAACCATACCGTCGTCTACACTTTCCATTTTTCTGCATTCAAGTTTTCTATTCTCTTCCTCTCTCTTGTGTGTTCATCATTGTTTCCGTTCGTTGTCAACATATCTCCTTTCTTTCTGTAAGATCTTCTTCTTTTCTTCTGCATCTCTTTTATTCAATATGGTTTATATTGTTGAATCTGCTGAGAAATTTCGTTCTGACTTTTCCATTCCTTCTTGGGTAACTCTAGAGGTTCTTTCTGAGCCTTTAGATTACTTTCGATTGGCTGAGGGACATTGGTTCCCCAGTCTTTTCATTGCTAAATGTGGTTTTTCTTTTCCCCCAAATCCATTATGTCTTGAGTTTTGTCAATATTTTGATCTTGTTCCTGCAAAAATAGCCCCCAATTCATGGAGAATAATTAACGGGGTGCACAAGTTAAATCTAACTCATGGGACTCGTATAGGGATCCCAGAAATCATGTACTGCTATAAATGGGCCACTTTAGATAATATTTATTATTTAAAAACTAGGTTTTTAAATAGAGCCCTTGTAGTTAACCTCCCTGATTCAAATAGAGATTATTTTGAGCATGGGTTGGTCATAAAAAATTGGCAACACGCGCCTTTATCTGGGAATGAAGTATACAACGGTCCCAGATGCCCCCCATACGGCAATGGGATAGGTTTATTTTTCATTTTTATTTTACTTATGAAATTGCGTATTCATCATGTTTGACAAAATGTATGACTGATATTTATGTATTTATTTGCAGTTGATAGTAAAAGAAAAACTCCAAAAGAGTCGGAAGTGAATATCAAGCATTTAAAACTTATCTGGAATTTGCATAAGACGATTGCAGACGAGCATATTAGATCTGCATCATATTTGCTGCAGTATAAGAGCTACACAACCTCTTATACTGCTCGCCCTGTTGAACCAGCCTCAACACCAGAAAGTTCATCTTCAGATTCTCATATTCCCCTATCTCAGAGAATGGGCAAGAAAAGAGCTCCTCCTGCTCTATTTGGTGAAATTTCTTCTGCTGTTGGAGCACAGAAAAGTAAAATTGATGTCCCAGAGGGGACTAAAAAGGTAGATGTCAGTTCCTCCAAAGTTGCCGAGAAGCCCCCAGTGGCCCCGAGCAAGAAAAGTGCTAGTGCTGATGTAATTACAATATCTCCGACCAAGACTTCTTCCTTGGTTGATGCTGCTGACCCTCCTTTGAAGAGATTGAGGAAATCGTCTTCGGTTAATCTTGCTGGAACTGCATCTTCTCTACCCGCTGGTGGTAGTAATGTTTCACAAATCATTCTTCCGAGCTCCTCAACGAGCTCAGTTATACCCGAGGTTCTCGGGGTTGATGAAAAGATTCCTAGGGATACACTGACATCCCTAGCTGCTCGCCATCTTTCTTCAGTAAATTTCTCATACCTTTGGTCTTTCTTTTCTTTTTCCCGAACTCTTATATTGGTGTTGACTCTATTGTTTTTCTTATCTTTTAGCTGGTGAACTGTTTCAATACCATCGTGAAGAAAGATCAAGCTCTTAAAGCTTCTAGTTCCTCGTCCGATGTTGACGATGCCCTCTTGGGTTTAGCCCAATCTGTGAAAGAATCTCGCCAGCAGTACGTCGAGGAGAAAACTGCCTGGGAGAAAAAATTGGCTGCGGCTGAGGCTGATAAAATGAAGATGGCTGAAACCTCCAAGAATTTGGAGGAGAAAATTAAAGATCTGGAAGTTAAACATCAGGAATCTGATGATAAATTGAAGAAGGCAGAAGAAGAAATATCTACTCTGCGAGATATTAAGGTTAAGAAAGAGGAACTGGAGGTGAAGCTTTCCTCGGAGAAATCGAGGAGAAAAGTTGCAATCAAGAAACATTTCAGTGTTGGTTGGGAGAAAGGATGGGAGAAAGGGATAGCTGCAATGACGTCCCAAGTCCAATATGGGGAGTTGAAATACTTCTATGATGGTTGGGTAGCTGCTCTGCAAGAGCTAAAAGTCCAAGATGATTCTGAGCTATTCCAACGGCATCTCCCTGGTCCTCCTCCACCAATTGTGGAAGAAGAAGAAGATGAACCTGCTTCAGATGAATCTTCCATGGCTATGGGCGATCAAATTTCTACCTCTCAACCATCTGCCACCGAGGACATTTCCTCCATGCCTCCTCCTCCCGAGAAGACTTCTACCGATCAAGCTGTAGTTATCACCGAGCAACCGAGCTCCTCGTCCCAGCCTCCCGAGAAAGTCTTGGGAGACAAGGAAAAGGTGTGAAGTTGTTCGGTATCATTCTTATCTTTTATCATTTGTAATCGAACACTGTAATCCTTTTATGATCTAATAAAATACTTCTTTACTCATCGCCGTTATTGATGATTCTTTGTTGATTGTTGTCTTTTTCTTGTCTTTAGTTTGTTGCTAGAATGGAACTAATCTCTTCTCATGATACCGAGCTGATGCAGCAATGTCACCAATACTATAGGGCTGGTCATACAGACCTTAGTTCTTCTGAAATTGCTGACATTCTTGGTCATGATGCTTCAGAACAGGCGACTGAGGCTTATCGGTACTTGAAAAATTTACTCGACCGAGCTGTAGCTAACAATATCGCTTATTATGAATTGATTGAAGAGCTGCATTGTTCCTTAAAGGATCTCCAAGGCCAGCACAATGAATCGATGGCTTCATTACACGAGGAATATGAAAATAGATATCAACAACTTTCCTCTGATACAGGTCATAAAAAGATCATTGCTGCATATGACATTAGGGAAAGGACCCTAAAAGGTGAAGTTGAAGCCTGCCGACAAATTGCCGAGATCCTGGAACAAGAAAATAATAGTCTGCAGAAAAGATTGGCTCAATATGAATCCGTTGCCTCCTCTTCCACTGCATTAGTACCAGTTACTGATGAAGGTTTTTCGTTTCTAGAGGTTGAAAACGCCAAACTAAGGCAAGAGTTGGATGACTTGAAAAAGTCTATTATTCCTGTGACTGCTCGGGGACGAGGAAGGAGTTCTCGGGGACGAGGAAGAATCGTCGAGGAGCAAAGTTCTCCAGTTGCTTCTCGGAGTCGATCAAGAGTTCTTAGCCGTAGTGTTGAAGAATCTCGCGCCCAATCTACTCTGGAAACTCAAGCATTCCAACTGAATGTTAAGGATCGTGCTCTGTCTGATTTGTCTAAGAAAAATTTATCTTTAGAGGATCAATTGGCTGCGATGAAGTCTGATCTGAATAATAAAGATGCTCTTATCAAGAACTTTCTCGAGCAAGTAGATAGATTAACTTTCCAATTCCATAAACAGCCTCGGGAGTTCTGGAATGCAGGCTATAATGAAGCTCTTTACCATTTGGATGATCGCCTTGAAAATGCTAACAACGAAGGTTATAAGCAGGGATGGTTGAACGCCCTGGGTGTATTAAAATTGGAACAAGGTCATTATTTATGGGATTATCATGCTCCTGGATTGCTAGACTTGCCTGTTCCTCCCTATAAATTGGATATGGCATGGATTCCTGCTCGTTCCATTCCTCGGAGTTTGATCTCTAAATATCTTGGTGATTATAACCTTCATTCTCAAGTTGAAGTATCTCGTCCTGAGCACCTGTTGGACACTCCTACAATAATGAATGTCAGAATGCTGAAGGACATGAACTTTATTAATTCTCCTCTTTGTCTAGAGGATCCTCCTGCTGGCGAGGAACCTGTCTCAAAGGATAAAGGAAAGAAACCAATAGAGTAGGAATCTTTAATGTAATAGTTAGCACATACATGTAACATGTAATACATTTTTATCTTAATGAAAGAATTTCATTTTCTGTTTTGCCAATAGCTATTTTTCTGTTTGCAAATTATATGGTTCATCAACCAAATTAGAATTTATAATAAGCATAAATTGTTCAAAATTGTTTCCAACCAACCAAGGTGGATAAATAATGTTTGTCGACCAACTACAGTTGATGGGTTTCTATCCCCGACCAACCATACTTGGTTCAATTTTCAAATATAAACATGTGTCCGACCAACTAAGGTCAATACATTTATCCTCGTCGACCAACTACAGTTAGTGGGTTTTTATCCCCGACCAACCATACTTGGTACAGTTTGGAATATTTCGTTCTTTAAAGAACTTTTTGTAATAATGTTACCTCCCGACAAACATAAGCTGTAATGCGAGAGTATATAAAGTCTTACCAACCGTAGTTGATCATGCTGGTCTACACCTCCTAATCAAAGGAGTAGTAGGGTTCTTTCGAACTTTTTGGCTCCTTGGAGCATGTCCTCCTAACCAAAGGAGGTTGGCTACTTATAGCACTTTTGCTCCGTAGAGCGCTCCGGAGAGCTTATCCTCCTAACCAAAGGAGGTTGGCTACTTATAGCACTTTTGCTCCGTAGAGCGCTCCGGAGAGCTTATCCTCCTAACCAAAGGAGGTTGGCTACTTATAGCACTTTTGCTCCGTAGAGCGCTCCGGAGAGCTTATCCTCCTAACCAAAGGAGGTTGGCTACTTATAGCACTTTTGCTCCGTAGAGCGCTCCGTAGAGCTTGACTCCGTAGAGCATGGCTCCGTAGAGCATGACTCCGTAGAGCAGTCTTCTTCTTGTCAAGCAGTGTAGTGTTCAACACTAATATTCCCCGAAAAACTTTCAACAGAAAGAAAATGGTGAACCATCCTCGTTTTATTCATAATGAAGGAAATACTTTACATTTTTCATTACTGATAATACTTTCGCAAGTGTTCAGCATTCCATGCATTCTGAAATTCTTCTCCTTCTAGAGTTGCTATTCTGTAGGTTCCAGGTCGAACAACCTCTGTAACTCGGTAAGGTCCATGCCAGTTTGCTTCCAGTTTATTCTGTTTCTGAATGACTTTCTTCAGCACATAATCACCCTCCTTCAAATCGCATTTCTTCACCCTTTTGTTGTAGAACAGAGCTGTTCGTTGTTGATAAGCAGCATTCCTAATGGCTGCCTCTTCTCTTACTTCTTCGAGCATATCCAAATCCATTCTTCTCATCAAGTCACTGATCGGAGAGTTGAAATTCAGCACTCTATGCGTTGGGAGACCCAACTCGGCCGGTATCACAGCCTCACTTCCAAATGCTAGCATATATGGTGATTCTCCAGTTGCTGCTCGGGGAGTTGTTCGGTAGGCCCATAATACTGATTGGAGCTCATTAATCCAATTTGCTTTAGCTTCACTTAGCCTCTTTTTCAACCCATTCAGTAATGTTCTGTTCGTCACTTCAGTCTGTCCATTGCTTTGGGGATGGCCTGGTGCTGAATGAAACTTCAAAACGTTCGATTGATGACAATAGGCAGCAAATTCTTCATTATCAAATTGTGTTCCATGATCTGTGATGAAAGCATGAGGGAGACCATATCGACAAATGATATTTTTCCATACAAACTGGTATACCTTCTCGTACGTCATATTGATAAGAGGCTCAGCTTCCACCCACTTAGTAAAATAGTCCACTGCAACTACGAGATACTTGAATCTTCCTCGGGTGGTCGGCAGTGGTCCAACCAAATCAATTCCCCACATGGCAAATGGCCAAGGGGAAGTTATTGGTGTTAGCAATGCTTGTGGAGTTCGTCGGATGGAAGAAAAACGTTGGCACTTGTCACATTTCTTGGCATAGGCTATACAATCAGCCCTCATTGTCGGCCAGTAATATCCCTGTGTCATCACTCTTTGTAAAAGTGTTCGACCTGCTACATGAGCTCCACAAGATCCTTCATGGATTTCTTCAATCAATTCTTTCACCTCGGTGGGATGTACACATCTCTGCAAACCTGCCATAATTCCTCGTCTATACAAAATACCATTAGTTAATACATACCGAGCAGCTTTATACTTCAGTTTCTTGGCAGCGAGTTTGTCCTCCGGCAATTCGCCCTCTTCAACATATTTCCTGATTGGATCCATCCAAGATGGTCCTAAATCAAGGGTAATCACATTCGTTGTCAGATCTTCATCTATGCTCCGACCTTCTAATACTTCAATCGGTATGGTTCTTCGCATCTCGGTGCGAGTAGCTGATGCTAGTCGGGCCAGTGCGTCTGCTTGTATATTCTCCATCCTCGGTATTCTCTCCAATTGAATGGCCTCAAATTCTGTCAACAATTTCATCACCTTTGCATGATATTTGATCATTAAATCTCCTTTAACCGCATACATTCCCATCATCTGATACACAATTAATTGAGAATCACTGAATACCATCACTTGTTGTGCTTCCATAGCCTTTGCTAGATTAAGACCTGCTATCATGGCCTCATACTCCGCTTCATTGTTAGAGGCTTTGAATTGGAATCGCAAAGCATATTCCATGTCAATCTCGTCTGGAGTGATCAAAACAATTCCTGCTCCACAACCAGCTGTGCAGGATGATCCGTCTACATATAATCTCCATGTAGGTATTTCGTCTTCAAATTTCTTATCTGTCAGAGTTCCTCGATAAAATATCTGCTGTTTTCTCCTATCATTCCCCGGTATCTTTCGCTCCTCGTCAATCATCTGTTCGTACCCTTTTACCAAGCTTGGTTGGTTTGGACCTATTTCTGCTGATCCTGTATCATCCACAGGTAGGTCAGCAAATGTTTCTGTTGATCCTGTATCGTCCACAGGTAAATCAGCAGGCATCTTTTGCTCCTCGGGGGTATCAGGGTATGTGAACTCTGCTATAAAATCTGCTACAGCCTGCCCCTTCAATGATGATCTGGGCTCATACACAATATCATATTCACCAAGTTCTACTGCCCAGTACATCAGTCTCCCTGATTTTTCTGGCTTATGGAGGGCTTGTCTCAATGGCATATCAGTATAAACAATGATGGTATGGGCTTGGAAATATGGCCTCATTCTTCTGCTTGCTTCAATTAGTGCCAATGCCAATTTTTCTAGCTTTGGGTACCTGATTTCAGCACCTCAGAAAGCCTTACTTGTGTAATAGATTGGCTTCTGGATTCCATTCTCCAATCTGATCAACGCTGAACTGACTGCGTTCTCTGATACTGCCAGATACAAATATAACTTTTCTCCTGTTATTGGTCTGGACAACAGTGGAGGTGCTCCCAAATATTTCTTCAAGTCTTGAAAAGCTTTTTCACATTCCTCATTCCATTCAAAGGTTTTTCGAAGTGTTTTGAAGAATGGTATGCATTTATCAGTTGCTCGAGATACAAATCTGTTGAGCGCTGCAACTCGTCCGGTAAGACTCTGCACTTCTTTCTTCGTCGTCGGAGGTCGCAGCCCTAGAAGAGCTTTGATCTTATCTGGATTTGCCTCAATACCTCGCTGACTGACGATGTATCCGAGGAACATTCCTTCTCGTACTCCAAAGGTGCACTTCGTCGGGTTAAGCTTCATTTGGTATTTATCCAATTGATCAAAAGTTTGACTCAAGTCAATCAAATGATCAGCAGCTTTCTTGCTTTTAGTGAGCATGTCATCGACATAGACCTCCATGTTGCGGCTGATTTGTTCGGAAAAAACCTTGTTCATCAACCGCTGATATGTTGCACCTGCATTTTTTAAACCAAAAGGCATAACATTATAACAATAAGTTCCCCTAGGGGTAATAAAAGAAGTACTTTCCCTGTCTTCAGGTTTCATTTTGATCTGGTTGTAGCCAGAATAAGCATCCATGAAGCTGAGTAGCTCGTGTCCCGAGGTAGCATCCACCAGTTGATCAATTCTGGGCAATGGAAAATGATCCTTGGGGCAGGCCTTATTGAGATCGGTGAAATCGACACACATTCTCCATTTGTTGTTTTTCTTCTTTACCATCACCACATTAGCCAACCAATCTGGATATTTTACATCTTCAATGAATTGGGCTTTCTGGAGTTTCTCGACTTCCTCTTGTATGGCTTGATTCTTCTCGGGACTAAACACCCTTCTTCTCTGCTTTACAGGTTTAATCTCCTTATTCACATTGAGTTCATGACATAAGAAGTTTGGATCTATTCCTGGCATGTCTTCATGACTCCAAGCAAAAGTATTTTTCCTATTCTTCAAGAAAGTTATCAACTCCTCTTTTATTGACATATCCAACGATGAACCTATCTGGGTTATTCGTTCAGGATGTTCGTCGTCCAAAATAACATTTTCTGTAGATTCCATCACCTGTCCTTTTACAAGTTGAGATTCATCCCTGGGATCAAGAGTTTCAATTTCTGTACCTTCCTCCACCTGGTAAGTAGTAGTCTTTTTCATCGATCCTTCTAGTTCTTCTTGCTCGGCCGACGAATAATAGCATTCCCGAGCTACTTTTTGATCACCTTTCACCACTCCAACTCCAAAATTTGTTGGGAATTTCAAACATTGATGTACTGTAGAAGGAACGGCTTCGAACTTCTTCAATCCAACTCTTCCCATGATGATGTTGTAGGCTGACTGCACATTCTTATCCATCACAAAGAATCGTATTCTTTCTGTTCGACAAACAGGCCAGGTTCCAATGAATATATCCAACTTGATCGTCCCAAGTGGAAAAACTTTCTCGCCAGCAAAACCCAGAAGGGGTCTGTGATAAGGTTCTAATTGGGATAATTTCAAATTCAAGCTATCAAAGCATGAATAGTACATGATGTCTGCAGAACTACCATTATCTACCAACACCCTTGAAATGATCACGTCCTTCATTCTCATTTTGATCACCAAAGGATCATCATGAGGGTAAAGAACACCTGCCAGGTCATTTTTTGAAAAACCAATTACTAGCTTCTCTTTGTTTACCTTCCTCGGACGATCATCCTCGGCCAGGTTTATTCGCTGAATATATGAGCAAGCTTGAGCCTCTCCGAGATAAGCTTTTCTTTCTGCAGTAAGGTCTCCTCCTCCTGCATCTCCCCCTGTAATAACGTTACAATGAAATGATCCAAAACGTATGGAAAATACCTCTCGTTCAGGTTTTCTTGGCTTCTTGGGAAGATCGGGGTCATCATCTGGATCCTCTTCATGGTCCCTCCTCTTTTTCTCCTCTGCACGACGAGGAGATTTAGATCTCTTTCTAATTCTGTCCTCATTTGTCCTCTCACCTCTGCGATCTACATACTTTGATAATTTTCCTCTTCGAATGAGTGTTTCAATCTCGTTCTGAAGAGCTATACAATTTTTGGTCATATGGCCATGATCTTTGTGAAACTCGCAATATTTGTTCTTATTCCTCATGTCTGGATCTGTCTTCAGTTTCTCTGGCCATTTGATTTCCTCGTTATTCCTGATTTCTTCTAAAACATGATTAATACCCATTTTCAATGGAGTATAATTATCATACTTCTTTAGGGCTTCCAACTTTATCCTGTTATTCCTAGAATATTTGTCACCACCATTATCTTTCTGATCTTTCTTTTTAGAGTTGTCGACCTCCACTTTAACTTCTTTATCCATATTCTTCTTCGCAGTCATAGCCTCCTCGGCATTCATGATTTTGGCCGCTTTTGCCATCAATTCCGACATATTTTTAGGCGGATCTTTGGCCAGAGTATAGTATAGCTTGTTAGGCAGCAAACCACTCATCAAAGCAGTGATTGCTGTCTTTTCTTCATAATCTATGACTTCCAACTTCTCGTTATTGAAACGAGTTATGTAATCTCTAGTACTTTCTCCTGATTTTTGTCTAACACTTAGTAAGTGCGCTACTCGTTTTACTGGTTTTGCTCCAAAACAAAAATTACCAATAAACAGCTCGGCTAACTGAACAAAAGTTGAAATCTTACCCCGAGGAAGATTATTGTACCATATCTGTGCAGATCCGGTAAGAGTTCCCGAGAATGCTCTACACCTCATCTCGTCGGGGACAGCGTAGATATCTGCAGCAGCTTGGTATTGCTCTATATGAAGTACGGGATCCGTCTTCCCATCGTACTTGGGGGTCACTACAGGTGCTTTGAATTTCGACGGTGTGGGGAAATCCACAATGGCTTGCACAAAAGGTGTCCCTTGAACAAAAGTTCTCTGTAAGGGGTTCCTCGCCTTAGCCATTTCTCCCAGTCTATCCTCCAATCATTGAATGGAACCTTTCCACGCTTCATTCCCTTCCTCGGGCCGCTTAGTCCGAGCAACTGATTGCTCTGACGTAGCTTCCTGAGATTTATCTCGACGAGTAATTGGTCGTGATTGTGCAGATCTTTCTCTCGAACCTGGTGGTGGTCGAAAACTTCCTGATGGAGCCCTAGGTGGACTCATGTTCCTCCTTGGTCCTAACCGACTGAAAGGAGACACCCTGCTTAATCTTTCTAAAGCGCTAGTTCTCTCAGGAGAAAGAGAGATATGTTGATCAGTATCCGTAGCCCGTATTGATGAAGTTCGCCCAGGTTGATAAGAAGAATCATTGGATTCCCTATTGCGATATGACCCAATACGTCTGGATCGTGATTGCCCATGATCAGTCCTTTGCCCTGAATGAGTAGGTACACCGCCTTGAAGAGTTTGAAGGAGTTGCCTCATAGATTCTTGCATGGCGGTTTGTCCCTGAGCCAGATTCATCATAATTCCGGCCAGATCTGGAGATGCAGATGGATTTGGAAGATTTCCAGTATTTCCAGCATTTCGATTACTGGATTCTGGATTATCTGCCATTGGTGACAAATGATTTTTATGAAAAACGATAACAACAGTCGTTTCCCACAGACGGCGCCAATCTGTTGATGTAAAAAACTAGATCACTCTAATTATTCAATCACAGATAAATAAATAAGACAAAGATTTTTAAAGTGGTTCGGCTAGGAATAAAGCCTACGTCCACTGTTATGTTATTGCTGAGTGTTTGTGGAATTCTTGATTACAAGTTCTCTCAAGAAATTCCCGTCCCTTTGAATGGGATTGATACAAGGTATTTATAGCCTCAAGGCTGTACATGAAAGGTCCAATACATTAAATGATATACATATGAATGGGTAATACATTTAATGCAGCGTGTGCGTCAAGAATCTAATGAATAGTTGAACAGTTGTCCGTCTGATAATTGATGACACGGCCGAGGTGCAGTTCGGACCGCTTTAGTTGCTCGTTGATCAAGAGTTCCTCGGAGTGCTTAGAGTATCTCGGGATGAAAGAGTTCCTCGGATGGAGTTCCTCGGCATGATAGAGCTCCTCGGTGTATTCTCGTTGCTCGGTACCAACCAAGGTTGTTCAGTAAATGATCTTCCTCACTGTTATTGTGCCACGTAGATTGACACGTGTCTTCATACTATTCGTCCACATCAGCATATTAATTTTGGTATCAACACCTACCATATTTGATGAGGTGCTAGATGTCATAGTACCATAACCCATCCATATCATAATCTTCCTTGGTAGTGAGTTCAATGTGGTAGCAATAGGTAGTCTTAGCTTGTTTCTGAACCAAAAAATGGGACATTATTATTCCCTAAGGCGTGTCAACCATGGAGGCCAGGGTACCAAAGGCGTTAGCCAAGCTATTCTTTGCATCAGGCAAATAATGTAAGGTGACATCTCTTAATTAGGAGGCCATCTCTTCAAGGTGGGAATGGAAGGGTAAGAGCTTCTCGTCTTTGACTTTCCATTTTCTGAGGATTTGGTTGATGATAAGGGCAGAGTCTCCGTAGACGTCTAAGTGTTGTATTCTTTTTTGGTGGGAGATCTTAAGGCCTGTGGTACATGCCTCATATTTCGTCATGTTATTGGTGCAAAGGAAGTCTAGATTGATGGAAATTGGGGATTGAGAGTCATCAGGGAAATCATGAGTATCCCAATGTCATATCCTTTCATGTTGGTATCTCCATCAAAGAATATTTACCATCTGAGGTCCTCTTGAGAGGTACAGAGAATATATTCCTCTGAGAATTCAGAGACCCAAATATTGGCTTCTTCCATGTGGAATTCAACAAGGTAGTCATAGATAGCTATCCCTTTCATAGATTTTTATGTGACATACACAATATCGAACTCGACTAGAAACATCAACCAATGGGCCATTCGACTGGATAAAGAGGGATTTTCTAGCAAGTACTTGATGGTTTCCATAGGGGATACAAGTCTAATGGGGAAGAAAATCCTGTAGTTCCATAACTTTTGTGTGACCCAAGCTAGGGTGATACATGCTTTCTCCAAAATAGTGTAGTTGACTTCGTACCCAACCAATTTTTGGCTAACATAATAAATGGCTCTTTCCATACAGGATTCTTAAATGTATTGGGCTAGAAAAGCGTCTGTTATAGTATCTGTGATGGTAAAGCACAGGAGTAGGGGGAGACCTGGCTGCGGAGGCATTAGCACAAGAGGTTGGGTAAGGTATCTCTTGATTCGATCAAAGGCTTCTTAGCAGGCCTCATTCCAGACTTTAGTCGAATCCTTTCGGAGATAATGAACCGACTAATGTGTTATAGTTTTCCCAAAAATCCTTGGACTTCCTTCTTTGTCTGTGGTGGTGTAATCTCAAGTATGGCTTTCATCTTGGCAGGGTCTGCTTTGATTCCCTTCTTACTGACCATGAATCCCAAGAGTTTTCATTTCGTGATGTCAAAAATGCATTTATGTGTATTTAACCGCATTTGGTATTGCCTCAGTCACTCAAAAAACTTCCTAAGGGTGGGTGTATGACATTTTTGAGTCTTAGATATGATGATCATATCTTCTACAAAGACCTCGACCTCTTTGTGAATAAGATCATACATGATGGTTATGGAAGCCCTTTGGTAGTTAGTCCCGACGTTCTTGAGTCTGAATGGCATGACAATGTAGCAAAAGGTTCCCTATAGGGTGATAAAGGCAGTTTTCTCGTGATGTTCAGGGTGCATCTTGATTTGGTTGTTTACGGCAAATCCATTGACAAATGACTTAAGGCATGCCTAGTCGTGTTTTCCACGATCATGTCGATATTGGGTAATGGTTAATCATCCTTCGGGTATGCTTTATTCAAATCCCGGTAGTCGACGCACATGTGGCTTTTCCTCCTAACTTTGGTACAGGGATGAAGCTGGCGAGCCATTTAGGATATTTAACTATGCAAATAAAATCCACGTTCACTTACTTAACCACTTCCCCCTTGACTTTGAGTGACCATTCGGTGCGGATATTTCGTAGCTTCTGTTTGACCGGTTTGCATTTTGGGAATGTTAGGATCTCGTGTTGATCTATTTATGAGTTAATGATGAGTATGTCATCGTAGGACCATGCGACGAATTCCTTCAGTATTTCTTCGAATTTTACATGCTCATGCTCATTAAGGGTGGACCATATCCTAATCCCGCGCTGATAGCTACTAGATTCAAGATTAATAACAATAGTCACATCATAATTAATTTGAACGTGGTTATATTGTTTATTATTCTCCTTATTAAGATCAGTTTAGAATTATTCATTTAAAAATTCATCATCATCAAGAGTTTGATTAAAATCAAGATAATTAATATAAGGCACAAAAAGATTCTCAAAATCTTCGTTTATTTCATTTTCAGGAAAACAACATTGAGAACCTCGTCAAAAGAGGTCACAGTTACATTGATATCAGAATAAGGAATAATAACATCAAATGAAGAGATTTAGATATGGTAGACAACAGGGTCAGGTTGAATCTGAGCAGGTAGGACATGCATGGCATTAAAGTTGAGGAGAGGCATGCCAGCAACTCTGATTTGAGTAGACGGGTCCGACGGCGTGGCATCTGAGTGATCATGCAGAGACTTATCCCTAGTGTCTTTAAGTTAAATGTGTCCTCGAAATAACTTTCCTCAAAATCCTCGGTAACTATCATGGATTTCTCGATGAGAGGTTGCACTTCATGTTGGTAGTCTTCATCCCAAGAGTTACTGTCTTGAAAGAAGATTTCCAACTCTAATTTTATCTTCTTATCAACGTGGTCATACCATGATTCAGGGAAGACGTAGAAAGGGAAGTCTTCACCCTCCTTGATAAACCTTCCATGCAAATAGTATTTTGAAACAATCCTTTCTTCTTCTAATATTCTTTTTTATCGTGGTCGTTGGAATCCTTTGAGTTCTTCTGGTGAGGGCTGGTAACCTAGGCCATATGGGGAAAGCCTCCTTCAAGACTAAGGGCTCAAGGATCCCTTGCTGGCATTACCCTATCCCCATTTAAGGCATGAAGTGCATGTTCTTGAACATCTAAATTACGTTGATATTGCCATTCGGGTTGTGTTCCGAATATACCCGATCTTTGTAATTATCTCCTATTAGAAGGGGGAGTGGACAACTCTGAACCCAGAGAGGAGCATATCATTCTTACCATTCAGAATATCCAATATTGGATTACTAGTGATTGCATTATTTATACTGTCGTCATCTCCCACGATGGAGATAAGCTAGCCCTTGGCGAAGAATTTCAGTTTCTAATGAAGAGAAGAAGATACCCCTCGAATGTTATGGATCCATGAACGGCCAAAGAGTAGATTAAAACATCCAGGTATGTCAATGACTTGGAACTCGGTGATAAGATTGATAAGGCTAACCCCTATTATGAGTTTTATGGACCCTATTGACTCTCCGCGGGTATTATCGTAAACATGCACGACATGACGGTAGAAGTAGGAGTGAGATCACTGATTTTTAATCCTAAATAATTGAAGGTCTTGAGAGGGCAAACATTGAGAGCATATCCGTTATCAACAAGTGATAGTGGGACTATTTTTCCCAAGACTTCAATGAAAATGTTAAGGGCATAATTGTGGTCAAGGTTAATCTTTAGTATCTCTGGTTCGAAAAAGGAGAGGAGTCTGAAAGAGGTGAAGTATCGAACCATGTTTATCGATTCTTCAGGAGTGGTGGAAGGAGGTAATATAGGCCCGATGAGGAGTTTTATCAGATCATTCCGGTGCAGCTGGGAGGACATAAAAAGCCCCCATAAGGTGGTGTTGTCTTGGGTCTTCTTGAGCTGGTCAAGGAACTTTTTGCAATGGTCATTTCTGGCATGGAAAGTTCTTCAACAACTTCCTTTCCCTTATCTGTCTTGGTCACATGAGGAATCGGATCTTTGTAGTGTCTCGCTAACCTAGTTATGTGATTTACTGAGGTAGGGAAGAAAAACAACTTCGCATTTTCATCTATTTCTTCCTGAATGGCCACCTAGTTGATCTCTCACAACAGATCATCAACAGATATCATTTCACACAGACTGGATATTAGAATGGTTTCTTCATCTATGTTATCAAAGTAATCCCCTCATTCGGTGGCGATTATATCATCTTTCCAAGGGAAATTAATACATTCAATAACCTCGACGGCTTCATCGTATAAATCTTCCCACTCAGCTGGGAGGTATAGAAGTGATTGGACCAACCATCCATGAAGCTTCAACGCGGTGAGTAGTTCATCAATGCTGTAAATTTCACTTGTCTGTCAAAATGCATCAGACATTATTTGTACCACATCGACAAAACCAATTTCTTCAACTGTAATGCCCCGACCCAGATTTATGGGTTACCCGTGAGTCAACCCGATTCGAATGGAGTTGTAAGGTGTGAAGTGCAATGAAAAAACCTAGATAATGCTACGAATACAATTTTATTTTAATTACGTTTCACTTGTTATCATGCGATTCCAGTTTCAAGATAAATTACGTGAGGGACCCATGGGGAGCACCCTAAATTCCAAGTAAACAGAGATACTAACGTAAACATAAATAGAATATACTTACTTTTAAAATTCCCTCAAATTTCGAAACCACTCCCAACCTGCCGTAACAAAGTGGGGATATAAGCTTATGCCTAGTGGGATTTATACAAATAGTATAGAAATGAACGACAAAAAGGAATACTCACGCGCTACCAACACATGAATGCGAAAATATGTATATATATCTACATATGTATACCTTTGAAAATACACATGCCAATGTATTAACCGTTTTACTTCCGAAAGGCTTACCTATCCATATTACTTTACCTTAATCTAGTAAAGACTTCCTTTATTCATACTTAGTAGTTAACCTTGTTTAACAGACCTGGTTCAACACTTGAGACTATTACACTTTATTTACCCCAATCCATTCCTTTACCAGAATTAAACCCTTTTCATTCATTACTATGCACTTTATAATTTCAACACACACATTCACCATGTTAGAAAATACTTATTTAATATTTGAAAATCCTTTTTGCAAAATATTCTTGTGTTAAGTATGGGTTTAACCATTTAGGTTGATTAACCACCCAATTATCCACTTTCTTTAACCCTTTTCATTTCTTTATGGACATTACTAGATTTATGAATTTACTTGTCCATTTCCCATTTATCAAAATATTTATTACATTCATTCAAGTTATTTTTTTTAACACAATTACTACACAACCGATTTCTTGATATGTTCCGTATTTCACTTAACATTTCTTGGAATCTTCCTATACCACATAATTACACGGGCTTTACACCGACGACTATGTGCACCATATGCTCTCGCCAGTGATTTAGGGCTTTCACCTAAGGATTTAGGGCCCTTCTTGCTTTATCCTAGTGTTATCTGAGTTCCTTTAATGTGTTTTAACATTTTACAAATGTCCACATTATTTCCTTTCCCTTTTTAACCAGCCGAAGCCAAAACTTGGAACTTTACCACCCCAATTTGTGTTACACTTGATAATTTTGCATTTTTGTGTACTTTACACCTTAACCTTGATTTTTATTCCAAAATCATATTCATTTAGGACCATTTTGTGTAACACCCTTTCCAACACTTTTATTTCATAACAATGTTCCACTTAAGTAAAATTTCCATTTTACCCATTTGTTTCCAAATCACACTTTTACTCCTTTTTCACAAGTGTTAATTTCACCCAAACACTATTAAGTTATACACTCCAAATTCTTAAGTGTTTTAACCTTTTAACACCTTTTTACACTTGCAGTAATCTTTTACTTGAGTGGAAACACTTTTTATACCTTTGTTTCTTTTTAATTTCATAAGTGTTAATATTTCTCAATATTAGTAAGTAACACTCACTAACTATTTCATATTTTCCCATTAACATTTAATCAATACTTTTTATCCACATTCGTATTTATTTACTTCTTTATTCAAGAAATGCATTCACACTTAAGATTACTTTTATAATAAAATTGTAATTTATTTTTATTTGGCATGTAGTCCTTCAACTTTATGCACATTATGTCTTTTAGTCTCAATTACAAATACTTTGATGACTAAAATCCCAACTTTCACTATTTCTTGTTTAAACCCATTGTTCTAAAAAACCCGCCTAGGCACGCTTAGGCTTGAGGCTTGGGAGGAACTCCCCGCCTTAAGAATTTGAAGCCTTATGCTTGGTAAAACCCTTAAGGTGTACTTTTTCTCTAAAAATAACAATGCTTTAGTGAAACGATATCGCCTTTTAAAGATTTTTTTGCAAACCGGACCGTTATCTCATCCAAAATAATCAAATAGTATTTTTATTTGCAAATATCCAGACATATTTTTATGATATGTACAATTTTAGTATTTTAATAGCCTTGTTATGGTTAAAAAATATTAAAATATATTACAAAGACCTAAACGCCTTTTCACGCCTTTTTACCCCAATGCCCGCCTAGGCTTCTAAGGCCTAAGGCTTGGCCTCCACGCCTCGATCACGCCCCACATTTTTAGAACCTTTAAACCAAATAAAATATTCTTTAAACTTGTTTATACATTCTATGTCAAAATACTACAAGTTTATACGCATAAGAAGATGGATTTTAAACCCAAAAATCCTACTGTGTGGTTTAAACATATTTTTCACTAATTATTTTCTGAATAATTATTTATTTCCAAATATTTTATTCCATAAAATATTTAACACCAATAATTCTAGAAATGCCCATTTTCTACAAAATATATCATCTTTCATTATTTTAAAACCTTGAAATAATTACTTATTCCACATTTTCAACAAAATTATCATTTTTATTCCTTTTACTATAAATACAAACAAATAATATTTTCTTACATTTTTATCCCACTAAAAATGTTCATTATTTATTTTTACTAAACAAATACACCAAAAAATGACATTTCTTACATTTTCATAAAATGAGTATTTTCAGATTTACTAGAAAATATGCATAAGAATATTTTTCTACAATTTTTATTCCATAAAAAATGTTCTATTTTTAGTTATTAGGGACACACCATTATATTATAATAATACTATTCTTAATCAACAATAACAAGACTACAATATATATCAAATAGAGTCTCAAATACGATAAGAGTAGATTATTGAAAAGGAATAAATTCTTTTAAATTTACCCCTTTAATTTAGAGACTTCTAGCACCCTGGGTGATGTAAATCGTGTGGATTTATCTAATATATGTTTTACTAACCTTTCCTATATAGTGCCTCGATTTTCTTGTATTCTTTGTACTTTTTACAGGTATTTTATACAAGTGAAGAGAAGAGGAAGCTCAAGAACCGAGAAATCAAGGAAGAAAAGTCAGAGGAATAAATAGTAACTTTACATCTAGAGTTCGGACGAAGGACCAAAATGAAAATTGAAGACCTCGATCTACTACCACGTAGGAAGAAACTGCGTCCCAATCCGAGTCCCGAATCAAAAGTTATGGAACTTCAAATATGAGAAAAAATCAAGAGAAAAGAAGAAAATAAAGAATTCCAGAACCGGACCGGGCTGGTTATTGCCAAAAACAAATCGATCTGAAAGAGATCCGGACTCTAAATAAAATTCACCATCGAATCGATTCGAATAAATCCAAAAATGAATCGGTCCGATGCCTTGAGAATATCTGCATAAAATTGGAAGTCGGACCGATCCGAATAAAATGTAAAACGAACCGATCCGAATTATACCGGACCGAACCGAAAGACCACGCCAGACTGGTTCGATGGTGATCTTTCTAATTTTTCTTTTTCAAATTGAGAGTCCAACTTAACTCAAACTCTTTTAATTTTTGTAGGATAATTATTCTAATTACATACTAGACATGAGGGAGTTCTTGTTTGGATATTTTTTAGAGAGCTTTTGCAACTAAGAACCCCAGGGATTTAATTTATTCATGTTTCAAGCTTAAATTCCAGAATTTTCTTCATTCCAAGTATTGTTTACTTTCTGATTTCAATTGCTTTTACATTAAAGTAGGATTATTCACATGAATTAGGTTGAAATTCTTAGTTACAAAATTTCTCCCCAATTTTTCACGTAGTTATGAATTCATGCACAGTAGGTTTTGTGTTCATGCTTAGTTTAATTATGTCCAGTTAAATTTCTAAGGGTTAGGATGCATGAACCCAACTCGATGTAGTCTACATGAATAGACAATAAGTTTTGAATTAAATTTTGATCAAATCGTGTTGTGTAGCAATCACAACATTCGTAGGCCTTTTAATATCATTTGCCTTAGGTAACCGGGGTGTTTAAGGATGCAATGTGCGTGTTGGCTATACAACACGGCTTTATTATACAATTTGATTACATATGATGCGGGATAGTACCTTCATATATGTAATGCTTAGGGTTACTAAATACTGGGTTTGATCATTTATCTAATTCAAAAGCTAGTATTCTATCTGGTAAATGTACTAGGGCTTGGGGGATTGTATCCTAACCTGCTTTTCATTCATTCATATTCACTTAATTGGAATAGCTTTATTTCTGTGCACGTAGCTTAGTTTGATGATGCTGAAATCTAGCACCACCAGATAAGTGATGATGAGCTCAAACAGTAACAACAATGGCAGCCATAGAGATGTATATGTGTAAGTGTATAGAATGGATTGAGTATAAGAGGAATAAGACAAAGATGTATAGTGGTTCAGCCAATTGGGACTACATCCACTGTGAGTATGTGATCCACTAAGTATGGGCGCTAATGGCCTTGGATACAATGCACATAAGCTCACTTTCTCTCTCTACTGTGTGTACAAGCAGAGTTTCAGCTAGGGTTACAAATTATCGATCCCCTTGTAGGGTTGAAGGTGATAAGTATATATAGGTCCAGGGGGTGTAGTGTACCCCCCAAGCATGCACGGTGCATGTGAATGATGATCTAGCCAATCCCCTACTCACACCTGTAAATGCCACCTATGATTAATGATGACATAATATTCCCTCACGTGAGGGGGTGATATTGTTATAACGGTCTTCCACGTGTCTCCCAAACCACGCGCTGTGATGATGTCACCCTCGACTTATGATATGAGGCCGAGGGCAAAGTTCCTTCTAGTAGTGAGTCTGGCCTAATTTTGGCCTCATACTGTCGTACCCTCGGAGGGTCGTCCGGACCATGATGAGGGGTCGGCCCCTCGAATGGTCGTCTGGGCCTGATGAGGGGGTCGTCCCCTTGGAGGGTCGTCTGAGCCATGATGATGGGTCGTCCCCTTGAAGGGTCGTCTGGGCCTGATGAGGGGTCGGCCCCTTGAAGGGTCGTCTGGACCTGATGAGGGGTCGGCCCCTTGGAGGGTCGTCTGAGCCATGATGATGGGTCGTCCCCTTGAGGGGTCGTCTGGGCCTGATGAGGGGTCGACCCCTTGAAGGGTCGTCTGGGCTTGATGAGGGGTCGGCCCTTTTGAAGGGTCGTCTGACATTAGTTAAGAGGTCATCCTGGCCCCGTCCAGGTGCAGGGCGCCCTCGGCCTGGCCGGGGGTATATATGGGTATATCATAGTTCGTAATTGTAAGGACCAAATTTCCATTTGAGTCTTAATGTAGTTTTGACTTATTTTCGAAACAAAGCATATGTGAGTCATAGATAGATTTTTTATTATCACGATCCCACGAGTCTATGACGTGTTGATTTGAAGACATAGCGGCAAAGCTTCAGCGTATTATCATGTTGTGTTATTGATGCAAGTTTGAAGTCTTCAATCTAATTGAATAATGCATTCCGAATTTTTCTAAGGTATGAATGCTAAACGATTTTGGAAATCGGATTTTTTTTAAGGATGAATTTTAAAATAAATGTTTTAAGAAATGATAAACATGTTTTTATAAAAGATAAATATGTTTTAAAGTGTTTAATCTGAGACAAAGTTTTTTTGGAAACGTTTAAAACTCGAACTGATTTCTTGGGAAGCGTGAAAAATAAAATAGTGTTTAATATCGCTCAAATGACATTGCATGTCGTTCAAACGACATGAAAGGTCATTTGAACGACATTGGGTTTTGTTTGAACGGCTGCACCGACTTAAAAATATTATTTAAAGCAGTCTCGTCTCAGTTATTCCAAGTGTGCAAAGCCAAATATTTTCAGAATACTGTTACGTTTTCTGCACAACAGTTTGCAAAGGTTTTCATAAAAAAATTATCTTTGTATGTCAAAAGCTGATATTTCATTATCATATGCTATAGAGCTCATTTTGCATCAAGTTTGGAACTTGTTCAGCCATCTTTAAACAACTCGTGTTACTAGTTTTGTGATGGAGAAGCGACGGATAAATTATTCAACATTGTAGATGAATCAAGCCGTATCGATGGACACCGAGACATACATGGACGCGTGTGTTGTGGACGAGAATTGTGGAAGATGTAATTTCTGCATGGGCACTATTAAAGAATAGTATAAGATCATAAGGAGCATCAAAGCCCCTGGGGATCGAGTCGTTGAGTAAGGCTAATCTGTCTTTTTAAAACCATTATTCACAATGATTGTCTAGCTTGGGTCGTCCGAGTTTTTTTTCCATTTGGGTTTTTCCTCGTACCTCCGGCATTGTGAGTATCTTTACTTTATTTTACTTGCTTTAATCACTAGATCCATGTTTAGGATTAGTCAAGATAAAATTTAGTTAAGCTAATTTGTTACACAACTTCGTTTGGTTTGAAACACATTTTTTTCGCACTCGATTATTTTGGGACCTACAAATTGGTATCAGAGCCTGTTGCACTCATTTATTATGTTGGATACCTTTTTTCTTACGGGTGATTTCGTGTTTATCTATCTTGGCGTGTTTTTTTTTTCTCTCGATTGATTCTCAAAGTTTTAACGAATTAAATCTGTTGAATTTAAAGTTTGCAAAACGAATTGAAGTTTTGGAGGAAGAAAATTCTCATTTTAAAAATATGACTGAATATTTGCAAACGTTTCAAGTTCAAAGAGATATGATTCACGAGAAGTTTAGAGCTTTATATAATAATTTTGAATCTTTAAAACTTTCCAAAAAGGAGAGTGATGATAGAATCCTTGTTTTAGAGAGAGAGTTAGAAAATTTGAAAAATTCAAATGTTTGTGCCATTAATGAAACTAGTTTGATAAATGAATTTAAGTCATGTGAGAAGACTCTTAGGGATAAGTTTTCTCACATTGAGGGGGAGCAAGATAAACTTTTAGGGGTAATTGAAAATCTAAATAAGGAGTCCCGAAAGTTTGAGGAGTCTAATCGTTTACTTGAGTCAAAATTTTTGAAGTTGAAAAATGATTTAACTGACTCGAGTAGTGATGGTAGCGCTTATCGTGTTCTAGTAGTTCGAATGTCAAAGACAAAACCATAGTGTGCTTTAGAAAAGGTCAATCTAAAGGTACCGTTCCTCGTCGTGTTTTCACATGTTCACATTGTGGTAGGAAAGGTCACATTAGGAGTTTTTGTTTTGATCTTCGAAAAGACCCCAGGAAGTTTAAACATAGTGTACCATCGGTTCCCACAACTAGGTTTGTTAGATATACACTGGTTTGGGTTAGGAATTCCTTTTTGGAAATGCTAAATGCTTCATTAGTTGATTCTCACATGCATGCACATGACTCATCACTTGCTATTTCTTATGGATAGTTGCTTGCATGGTTTATTTGTCACATGCTAATCTTTGCATTCATGATATATACTTTGATAGTATTATGGCATGTGTATCATTTTATATTTTATTTTTCATTTATTAAGTCCTACTTCAAAAATACAAAAAGATTTTGTTTTTGATAAATTTTTTCGAAAAATACAAAAATATTTTCGATTTTGTGTCATGAGTTAACATGTTTGATGTGGCATATTGGTGTTCTTGGACCCCCTTCCTTCCATTATCCATGTGGCTAGGACATTTGGCCATTATTATCGATGCTTAGAATGATCTTAAACATTGTATTATGGGGTTGTTTCGAAGTTGATATGCGTTTTGATTCGACTTTGTTTATATGCCATGATTGCACACATGCACGAGTTTATATGGATGTTTGACTACTCTTGAATATTTGAGATTGGTGCGATGTTCTTATCTCAATCTTATCATCTATGCGTAACTAGACTTAAGGAGGGAGTGTGCATGTAATATCCGTTTACCGTGAAGATTAAATTAAAAATGACGAGTGTTCACGGGAAAGGGTTACGAGAGTGTAAAATTGACTCGTCGTGAAAGCCACCGTTTAAAATAGCCCAAAAAAATCATAAGGCAGTAAAAAGCATCATTTGCCAAAATGGGTCGAATTAGTTTAGTTCATTCAAAAGAAAATATGATATATATTTGAGGGAGTTTGGATAAATAAAAAAGTTAAACGAGTTTTCACAAAGAATCCTAACGTTGAAAAATCGTGTCATGACGCTATTATTTGGAGAATTGTCAAAATTATGGATTCGTGTACATGATGTTTGTTTAGTTCATTAAGCTCATACTTTAATTATCATATATGGCTATAATAAAGTTTGATGATAGATTTATATTGATTAGGGATTCTTGATCATTTCGATGTGTTGGAATTGTGATTTATTTGTTTTAGTTCACACACATACATTCCATGTTCATGTTTAGGAACATCGATACTATGTTAGCATGTTACTCGTATTTGTTTGTTTTGATTTTTCTTAGTTTAGCTACTATTTTTCTTATGTTTTATAGTTTTGAGCCTCTCCCAGTCAGTCTTTTATGAAAAAAAAAATTATTGGGCAACATTGTTTACTATTTTAGGGAAACTATAACTCTTTGATTATGTCGTTCTAATGACATGCTGTTTCGTTCAAGAAGTGTTGCATATCATTCAAGCGACATTCCTAGCTCGATCGAATGACAACCCTGTTTGATCAGTTTGACTTTTTTGGGTGGATTTCTATTTCAGTACCCTACTTCATATTGTTCATCTTTTGCTACTGGGTTTTTGTTTATGCAATTTTCTTTTACAGATTTAATTTTTTACTGCATTGATACCTTTAATCACACCTACTTGGATTGATATATTCTTTGTGTGATTCAATGTTTGCTAGCTACTGATTTGACCCTAATTGATTATATTTAACTGGTTATTACATGTTTATCTAGCGATTCTTCATAATTGATTTAATCAAATTGGTATCATATTATGCTAGATTTGTTTATCTTTTCATCGGATTGTCTGTTCGAGACAAAAAAAAGGGGAGAGATGTCTGTGATATAGGGGAAGTTTTGTGTGTTTGACTTGATATCCTGATTTATATAGTTGCACATATTGGTATCATGCTTTTCTCACATAACAAATGATTTGGATTTGATTTTTCACATTGATTTATATAATTTGTTCCTCCATACTTCAACCAGGTATTTGTTTGTTTCATGTGTGTAGGTATGCTTAAGGAGATTCGAGATTTCAAGTCTACATCACATTCAGATATTCAAGACAGTTTCATGCTTTCCGGTCCATTGTTTATAAGTCTTATCCAGCACTGATGATGTAATTTTGTTTTGGGTTTTATGGAATGGGATTTAGGCATCAGACGGCTTAATGACCCGGCTTAGGCATTTCACTGTTGGTTTTGTCCCGGAATAGTCAAAGGGGGAGATTTGTAAGGACCAAATTTCCAATTGAGTCTTAATGTAGTTTTGACTTATTCTTGAAACAAAATAAGTTTGAGTCATAAATAGATTTTTTATTGTCACGATCCCGTGAGTTTATGACGTGTTGATTTGAAGACGTAGCAGTAAAGCTTCAGCATATTATCATGTCGTGTTATTGATACAAATTGGAAGTCTTCAATGAAATTGAATAATGCATTCCAAATTTCTCTAAGGTATGAATGCTAAATGATTTTGGAAATCGGAATTTTTTTTTAAGGATGAATTTTAAAATAAATGTTTTAAGATTTAATAAACATGTTTTAAAAAAATATAAATATGTTTTAAAGTGTTTAATCTGAGACAAAGTTGTTTTGGAAACGTTTGAAACTTGAAATGGTTTCTTGAGAAGCGTGTAAAAACATAATAGTGTTCAATGTCGCCTAAACGACATTGCTTGTCATTTAAACGACATGACAGGTCCTTCGAATGATATTGGGTTTCATTTGAATGACTGCACTGACTTAAAAATATTATTTAAGGTGGTCTCACATCAGTTATTCCGTGTGTGCAGAGCCGAATATTTTCAGAATACTGTTACTATTTCTGCACAACAGTTTGCAAAGGTTTTCATAAGAAAAATCATCATTTGCATGTCAAAACCCAGTCTTTCATTATAATATGCTATAGAGATCATTTTGCATCAAGTTTGGAACTTGTTCAACCATTTTTGAACAACTGATGTTGTTGGTTTTGCGGTAGAGAAGCGACGGATATCGTATTCAACATTGTAGACGAATCAAGCCGTATCGGTGGACACCGAGACATACGTGGACTCATGTGTTATAGACGAGCATCGTTGAGATGTAATTTCTACATGGGCACTATTGAAGAATTATAAAAGATCAGAAGGAGGGTCAAGACCTGTGGGGATCGAGTCGTTGAGTAAGGAATATGTCTTTGTAAAACCATTACTCATAGTGATTGTCTGGCTTGGGCTGCCCGAGTTTTTTTCCCGTTTATGTTTTTCCTCGTACCTTCGGCATTGTGAGTATCTTTACTTTATCTTACTTGATTTAATCACTAGATGCATGTTTAGGATTAATTAAGATAAAATTCGGTTAAGCTAATTTGTTACACAACTTGGTTTGGTTTGAAACACATTTTTTTCGCACTTGGTTATTTTGGAACCTACAGTAATTTAAATTTCATTTGCATTTAGATAATAAAGTTTAGTTCCATAATTAATCATCTTTTAGATTCTTTTCTCGAATCATTTTAGGGTTAGTCTTTTATTCCTTCGTGATTAGGAGCTTTCGTCCTAGTTCCCCGTGGATACGATCCAGACTTACTAGGTCATTACTTACGCGACAGGCTTGCACTTGAGCCTATATAAGCATGCACTTTAGACACATTTATGATCGCGTTAAGTTTTTGGAGCCGTTGTCGGGGACTTAGGTAGACTTTAGAATAGTAGATTCAATCCCAAAGTTAATTCCAAAATTTAAAAAAAATCAAAAAAATAAAAAATTCAGAAAAATTCAGAAAAATAAATAGCCAAAAAGAAATCATCTCTCAAAAGCCCTTTCATGCAAAATTAAGAACAAACTCCTCAAAATACTCCAATAAGAATTCACGAAAATCCCACCGTTGAGTATAATTCTAATAGCCCCCATACCCCTCGTATTCCACAATTCTAGGCTCCACCTCATACACCTCCAAACTCCATCACAAGTCACACGTTGCACATATCTAAAACACTGAGTGAGGATTTTAAGTCAATTGGAGAGAGAGAAATGTCAGATATTGCCAGTTTTGGTACGGGTGAGGGGAATTCACCATATCGTCCCATGAAAGAACTCTTATTTCCTGAGCGAACTGTCACCCCTGGATGCATTCTACTTTCATACAATGCAGGACAGTTCCACTTCCGTAATGGCATGAAATAGATTCTTCCAACATTTCAGCATGGATTCGGTGAAACCATACCTCCATATCCACGAGTTCGAATAGGCATGCAAAACTTTTAGTGATCATGCTTGCACGCAAGATGTCATTCGCCTAAAGCTTTTTCCTTTTTCTTTAAAGGATAAAGCTAAGACCTGGCTTTGGTATTTACCACCGAACTCTATCATATCATGGAAGGATATGCAATCTAAGTTTCTTTCAAAGTTCTTTCCACAACATCAAACCAACTTCGTCAAGGCTCAAATTTAAGCTTTTCGACAACAATATAATGAGTTATTTGGCAAGTGTTGGGAAAGATTCGATGAGTTGGTTAAATCTTGGCCCCATCATGGATTTAAGAAAACATAACCTTATCTCTTTCTTCCAACATGGGCTTACTATAACGTCTAAACAACTTGTTCAAACAATGTGTGAAAGACCGTTTTGGGAATTAGATGAGAGTGAAGCTGAGGCTCATATTAAGTATGTCGCCGAGACTACTCAAGCATGGGACACATCTAATCATAATGCCCAAAACCGACCTCGACAAGTGTCCACCACTCCTGCTACGTTCGGTCTATACCAATTGGATAGAGGTACCTCGTTAGACCGTCGATTTTATCAATTTGAAAAAATAATGAGAGATATACTCGAGTGTGACTAAGAGAAGCTGTCGGATCGAGTCGTGTTATGAAAGAAAAGGTGTGCGCCATTTGTCAGACAGGCGATTCAATAAAGGAATTCTCGACGATACCCGCCTATAAAGCCATGCTTACCGAGCAAGTGGAAGCAATAGGAGTGCTTAAGGGAAATTTTAACGCCCCCATGGGAACACATGCAACCCTTCATGGGGGAATCATCATGGTTTTAACTACAGGAAACAACAAGTTGCGTTGAATCCAAATTCCCATGTTTCCCTACCTCCACCCCCTCCTCAATTTTAACAACAACCACCTATGCAGCCACACATTCAAGCACCACCTCTAGGTCCATACATTACCCCATCGTGGAGGACTCTTCATGACAACTTAACCCATTTCATCCAATCTCAAAATGCAACTAATTCCAAGTTTGAGAGCATGTTCATTGAGATGCATACGATCATATCTAAGTTACAATCCTCGTTAAGTGTCGAAGAGAAGGGCAAGTTTCCATCTCAAGTCCAAAGACCTCCTCAAGGTCAAGCCAATGCTAGCTCTACAACTTTCAATCATCAAGAGCAATGCCAAGCCATCACCACAGTGGGCGAGTGGTTGATTTATCACCGCCCCCACACGAAGATCTAAAAGACAAGGAGGTTTCTCCCGGCACGAAAGAGGATGAAGATTCCCCCTTGAATGAGAGTGACAAGGAAGACGTAAGAGAGCCCGAAGTTATCATGAAACTTCCCACCGCCGCTCCGTTCGCTCAACGGTTAGCCCCGCCTCAAAAGGGAGCCTCCCATGCAGATGTTCTAGAGGTTCTTAAGCAAGTTAAGTTGAATTTGACATTCCTGGATGCCATCCAGCAAATTCTCGCCTACGCCAAGGTCATTAAAGGACTTTTGACTATGAAAAGACGGTTAAAAGTGAAGAAGAATGTCTTCCTAACACAGAATGTGAGCTTCGTTGTACTTACAACTTTCCACCCAAGTTTAAAGATCCAGGTGCACCCACGATCTCATGTGTTATTGGAGAGCGTTGAATTGAGAAAGCCTTATTGGACTTAGGCGCAAGTGTTAGTATCCCTCCCTATTCCATTTATAGGCAACTTGAGTTGGGTGACCTTAAAGCCATACGAATCACTCTCCAATTAGTGGATTGCATAGTGAATGTGCCTCGAGGGATTACTGAGACGTGATAGCCCAACTGGACACTTTCTACTTCCCGGTAGACTTTTTCATTTGGGACGTGGATCCCTCCATCCATATTAGCAACCATGTTCCCATCATTCTAGGTTGTCCATTCTTAACTACGGCTAATTCCTTAATCAATGAACGAAATGGGCAAATGCAGATCACTTTTGGGAACATGACCCTCGAGACGAACATCTTTAATGTTTCTAACCAAGTGGGTGAAGAAGATAAAATCCACATGGTCGACCTCATAGAGCAGGTAGTAGAAAAGCACATCGAGAGAATTATGGGTGGGGACACTTTAGAAGCATGCCTAGTGAGAGGTGATGAGAGTGAGATCCCATACCCCGACTTTGAGCAAGAGGGCAAGGAATTGAAAGGGATATTAGACAAGGGAGCATCGATAGAGGAGTTGAGAGATGTTCATTGGGTTTCTAGATTCGAGGAGCTACCCCCAAGGGAGTCATTCTTGATCTGATCCAAAGAGAAATTTCCTACCCTCGAGTTGAAGAAACTACCCTCTAATGTGAAATATGATTTTTTACGAGATGATGAGACATGTTATTGTCTCCTCTAGCCTAGATAAAGAGCAATGGGGTAAGCTGCTGGAAATTTTGAGGAAGCATAGAGGTGCTTTTGGTTGGTCTATAGCGAATTTGAAGGATATAAGTCCCTTGATTTGTACCCACAAAATCCACCTCGAGGAGGACGTGCTCAAGAGAAATGCAAGGGTGACTAAACCAAACCATGAAGGAAGTTGTTAGAGTGGAAATTATCAAGTTATTAGATGTCGAGATTATCTACCCGATCTCAAATAGCAAATTGGTGAACCCAATTCAATTCATCCCGAAGAAGTCGGGCATGACCGTTGTCGAAAACACTAAGGGAGAATTAATTCCTTAAGGCACCACCATCGAGTGGCATGTTTGCATTTATTACCAGAAACTTAATGCCGGAATGAGAAAAGACCATTTTCCCTAGCCATTATCGATCAAATGCTTGAATGTGTAACGGGTCTCCCATATTATTGCTTCCTTGATGGTTATTCCGAATATAACCAAATTGAGGTAGACATACTAGATCAAGAGAAGATGACTTTTACATGTCCATTTAGCATGTTTGCCTACAAACGTATGCCTTTTGGATTGTGTAATGCACCCACGACCTTTCAACGGTTGATGTTGAGTCTCTTTAGCAACATGTTAGAGAGAGGACTTGAGGTTTTCATGGATGACTTTAGCTTTTTTAGCCCCTCTTTTGACCAATGTCTAGGGAATCTTGAGAAAGTATTATGCCGATGTGTGGAAAAGAACTAAGTTCTCAATTGGTAAAAATGCCACTTTATGGTTACTGAGGGCATAGTTCTTGGCCACATAGTCTCATCTAAAATCATAGAAGTTGACCGAGCAAAAATAGATGTTATAGGCGAGCTTTCCCCGCCTAAATCACTAAAGATGTGTGCTCTTTCTTGGGCCACGCGAAATTTAATAGAAGGTTTATCAAGGATTTTAGCTCCATTGCTAGACCCTCGAGTAACCTCCTTATGGAGGATGCACCCTTTGAGTGGAATGACGCATGCCAAGAGGCTTTCGATAAATTGAAAGGCATGCTAATTTTTTCCCCCATCATACAAGCTCCGGATTGGTCCCTTACATTCGAAGTTATGTATGATGCTAGTGATTACGCGATTGGGGCTATTTGGGGGCCAAGAACAGACAAGAAAGATCATATTATCTATTACGCTAGCCAAACTTTGATCAGGCCACAACTTAACTACTCGACTACAGAGAAAGAGTTTCTAGCGATTGTCTTTCCTTTGGATAAATTTCTCTCACATCTTGTTGGGTCAACCATTACATGCTTTACTGACCATGCGACACTTAAATATCTCCTTACTAAGAAATATGTGAAGCCGCGCCTCATAAGGTGGATCCTACTCCTACAAGAATTCAACCTCTCTATAAAAGATAAGAAAGGGGTAGAAAACATCACCGTCAATCATTTATCATAGCTCTCGTCTGACGTGCCTAGTGATTGAATACCCATAAACGAGTATTTTTCGGATGAGAAACTCTTTGCTACTTCTTCCCTACCTTGGTTTGTGGACATTGTTAATTATCTTATCGCGGGAGCCATTCCTCTCGAATGGACATCGCAAGAGAAGCAGAAATTCATCACTTGGTCACGCATGTTTTTTTATAACGATCCATTCTTATTCAAATATTGTGCGAACCATCTCATCCGAAGATGTGTTCCGAATGAGGAAATTAAAAGTGTAATTTAGTTTTGTCATACGAAAGCTTGTGGAGGCCACTTCTCCAAGAATAAGATGGCCGCTAAAATCCTCCAAAGCGGTGTCAATTGGCCCACAATGTTTCGGGATGTGAAAGCTTATTGAAAATCTTGTGATAGATGCCAAAGGATGGGAGCTATTACCCGCCGTAACATGATGCCACTAACCCTTGTGATCGTCATTGAGTTATTTGATTGCTGGGGTATTGACTTCATAGGACCATTCCCTCCCTCCATCGGCTTCTTATACATCCTCATTACGATAAACCACGTCTCCAAATGGGTAAAGGCAATAGATACCAAGATGAATGACAATAAAGTGGTGATAAAGTTCTTATAAGAACACATACTATCTCGCTTCGGTGCTCCGAAGGCAATCATAAGTGATAATGGCACACATTTTTTCAATTAGCCATTTGAAAAATTAATGAGAAAGTATGGAGTCATCCACAAGGTTAGAACGACTTATCACCCCCAAATAAGGGGGCAAGCCGAGTTAGCAAATAGTGAGATCAAAATAATCATTGAAAAGACCATCAATCCTACCCAAAAATATAGGTTCCTTCGATTGAATGATGCGCTATGGGCTTACCGTACTGCCTATAAGAACCCTCTCGGGATGTCCCCATTTTGTTTTGTCTATGGAAATCCTTTCCATCTCCCTGTGGAGCTAGAGCACAAAACCTAGTGGTCCGTCAAGAGGTTGAACTACAATCTAGATAAAGCCGATGAAGCTCGTAAACTTCAATTGAATGAGTTGGAATATATGCACAATGATGCATATCAGAAAGCTAAGATTTCAAAGGAAATAATGGAACTCGCGCATGACAAGATAATTTAATGCAAGGAGTTTCATTCGGGATAAAAAGTGCTTCTCTACAACTCTTGATTACACTTGTTTCTCAAAAAGTTACGTTCAAGGTGGATGGGTCCATTTGTGGTTAGAGGAGTATTCCTCCCATAGAGATATAGAGTTGAAAGATTCAAAAGGGGGAAATAATTTCGAGGTGAATGGTCACTGTCTCAAACCATACTTTGAGGCGTGCGTCTAAGAATCCGACACCATTTGATTATCAAACCCTATCTATGGGGACTGATTGAGAAGTACGAGAAGGTCGTCACACCCCCGATACGTATGGGGTGATTCTTGTGTATAGTAGATGTGAGTCGGTTGGGGTAGTTAGAGTTGGTAGGTATAAGTCACATTAGGATAGGAGCGGGTGCACACACATCGAGAGAGAGTCTTGCTTTTTGAAGTAAGTGTTGGGAGGTTCTAGGTTGATCTTGCGGAGGAAAAGTTATGGGAGAAATCAGAAATTGAGAGAGATAAGTGCATTCTAAAGTTAGGGGAATATGAAAGTTTCTTGGATCTGGATCGGTCCGCCCCTGGGGGTCCAGATCAGTTCATTTATGTGGAAAATGCAAAAAATATAGAACCGGACTGGTCCGGTCCTGGGCACCCGAATCTGTTCAGCTTCTATATTTCTGCTCCTTCCTGAGATACACCCCCCATTTTCCAATCCTCCCTTTTCCCTCCCTATCCATTTTCCCCTCTTCCCCATCCATTCTTTACCTCCCAAATACACTCCCCCTTGCCTCCAAAACCTTTCCTTCTAAAAGCCAACCCTTACCTCCACCCCCACTTATAGATACACATTTATCCTCCCCCATTTCACCACCACTCAACTCACCCAAATCTCTTACTCTCTCTTCTAGATTCTACCCTCAACCAACTTCCTTCCCACATGGATAACCGAGCCCTCCCATAAAAATGTAACTCAGCTGAGGTTATCAGCCACGGTAATGATGCGTTTCGATTAAACCAAGAACAAATTTGGTGTGAACGTTTTTCAGCCATTCATGAAATTTACATATGGAGCGCCAAGTGCGCTGGAATGAGCTTCCCCAATTCGTCACCGGCCTCTTCCTTTCGAGGGGGTGGTGTCAGTTTCTCAACGAGCCCCACGGAGAGGTATGGGCAGCCGAGGTGCACATTCTATGGATCCTTTGTCCGCACCAGTGATTTTATTTTCGGAGCGTATGTTGACGGCACACACGTTCCATTCTCCCTAGAAAGTCTCACCCGTAAATTAGCAGAAAAAGATATCCCGAGCCTAGCCAAATACATGTACCCTAACAACTTTTCCCCCTTGATAAAGCCACATGCATGCCCCGCATCTCACCTGGTGAATATTGGGGTACCAAGACATTCCCGGTGGGTCGGATGAATGACAAATCATGCATCACATTCTAAATAGTCTACGCCAATATCCTGCAAACTTCAAATGGCTCCATTATGCGCCCCCGTCAGGTGACCCTCATTTATCATCTTTTCGACCCCACCACCTCGGTCTACAAGGATATTTTTTTGTGGCCTTGGACAAAAAGGGTTCCACCCCTCTCCCTTATGCTCGATTAATCACTTCCATTCGAACCAATGGGGCATTACTCCTCCTACCAGGTTTAATCACCTTCTAAATCCTTTTGGGCAGGGCACCCGCACCAAAAGTGAGAGGCAAACGGAGATCATCCGAGCACAGAGGGAGGATGATGATGATAACGACGATGATGATGACGAGACGGATGCAAAAGATGATGAAGAGGATAAAATCTGAGGAGGAAGAGGATGTGGACATCAACGTTGTCATGGGAGAGGGTGCAAAAGAGGAGTATAATTAAGATGATGATTTAGATTTCCATCCGCTGGGAGAAAATTTTGATAGACGCATCACCGCTCTCGAATCACGACTCGACGGGTTCATAAATCGATACGATGCAGACCAGCGAGCATACCAGCACGATACAAGCATGATGCATCGTCTCAAGGATGACACTTATCGAATGACTATGGGTGCACCTCCACTGGATTACTTTTACGACCCATACAACCCGAATGCTCCCGGCACCTCTCATCCGCAACCTCAATAGCTTGATTTCACTAGTTTGTTTGTGTTTTTTCCCATTTGCAGTTTCCGCATGCTTGTATGTTGAATATCTATTGGAAATTGGTTTGCCTATCTTATCTTGGTTTATACCAGCATATTTATGTCTTGCATTTTGTACTTTGTTCCATTTCTATGCCTTCTCTCTTTAATTTAGCTTTTCGTCCTTTGCATCAGGACAGTCTAAGTTAGGGGGGGTACGCATGCGCTTCCAAATTTCACAAAGTTCAAAATGCCCAAAAACCAAAATAAAAAATAGAAAACTTCAAAAATTTCCAAAAAAATTTAAAAAGTTTGAAAAAAAGCCAACAATTTTTTTCTTTAAAATAAATAAAAATTGGAACTTAAATTTTTCAAAAATATCACCGAAATTTTGTTCAAAGTCTCAAATTTGTAAAATCTCAATTGTACAAAGTCAAAAGTAACCAAAGATGGAAATTGAGCGAAATTTGGCGACTTAGCGAATAAGTGTGGAGATTAACCAACCCGGTAAGATTTTGAGCCTATCGAGTTCTCCGAGTTTTTAAATCAATCTTAGTTTATGGTTTAATCAACGTTCATTTCAGCATTTTAAAAATTCATTGAGGATCTCTATACCCTTGTCTTGATCGGTTATGGGAAAAGTGTGTGATGTTACCTCGAAAAGCGCGCTAATATATCTCTAAACTAAATTAATCTCGAGATGCATATGGTAATGTGATTAGTAATTCAGATAAATGATGTTAGGCCCTCGTTTGTTACCCAAAAATATTGGCCTTAAAAATTTGTGAAAATTTTTCCCTTTGCAAACCAATTTGAGTCGAATAAAATTTTCCAATTTAGTTTGGTCACCCGAAAAACCCGATTAGCCCAGAATTGGGAAAATTAGAAATTTCATGAATAAAGTCCAATTTGTGCGACAAAAAGGGGCAAGAAAAATATAATCATGCTCAAGAAAAATAGCAAGAAAAAAAAATAGAAAAATAGAAAAAAAAAATATAGAAAAAGAAGATAAAATGAGCAAAATCCCGAAAAAGCACTAACGGACATCATAAGGACATTTTCCAATTTCGAACTTTTCGTTCATTCCCAATGTACCCAATGCACCTTCAACCTCGAAAAAGTCCTAACCATCCGGATTGCGAAATTAATTACCGCGTGGAGAGCTAAAACATGAAAAGATAATTATAGAGATTCAATGGTGTGTATAAGAGGCGATGTTCTCGTTTTTTAATGACCTTAACCCGATGAAGAGATATTTTCACCCAAAAATTTTCGTCTTTCAATTTTTGTGTACGTGAATTCGTGTTCCAATGCATTAATCCTTATATCACGTACACCGAGAAAAATAGCCACATTTTTAGTGATTCCTTTGTGAGATCATCCCGTGAGATTTTGAAACTAAAACGAATTTTCGAAAAAGTAATGTAATGATCAATCGGTGGAAATTTGCGTTTAATTTTTGGCTTTGTGCACACACACAGAAAATAGTGACTTGAGCATATAATTATACGGTGATTATTTTTATAAAGGTTTAAATTATACAATTTTTATGGTATTTTGAATTTTGTTTGAGTCGAAACCGAATTTTGTGGGTATATTCATTACAAACTCTCACGAGACAACACTCGTCCTACTAGGGTAACCTAGGGGTTTAAAGGCTTGTTTCATATGATAAATGCAATCGCTTGACCGTGAAAGAGGTATCCTATCCTAATAAAATAGTTTTCAAGAGTTGAGCCTAGTTACAATTCTTTAACTTTGCTCAGGACACATAAAGTTCTAAGTTAGGGGGGTTTGATTATGCATAAATTCTTCCAAATTTATCCCCTTAATTTAGAAACTTTTCACCTTGGGTGATGTAAATTGTGTGGATATATTTCATATATATTCTACTGACCTTTCCTACATAGTGCCTCGAGTTTCGTGTATTCTTTGCGCCTTTTAAAGGTATTTTATACAAGTGAAGAGAAGAGGAATATCAAGAACCGATAAATCAAAGAAGAAAGAAATCCAGAAAAGCCAGAGGGAAAAATAGTAACTTTACAACTAGAGTTCGGATGAAGAACCAGAATGAAAATTGAAAACCTCGAGTCTACAAGCACGTAGGAAGAAACGGCGTCCCAATCTGAGTCCCGGATTAGAAGTTATGGAACTTCAAAGATGAGAGAAAATCAAAAGAAAAGAAGAAAATAAAGAATTCCAGAACCGGACCGGACTGGTCATTGCCAAAAATAAATCGATCTGGAAGAGATCCGGACTCTAAATAAAATACACCATCGAACCGATCCGGATAAATCCAAAAATGAACCCGTTCGATGCCTTCATAATCTCAGCATAAAATTAGAAGTCGGACCGATCCAAATAAAATGGAAAACGAATCGATCTGGATTATACCGGACCGAACCGAAAGACATCGCTGGACCTATTCGGTTGCGATTTTTATGATTTTTCTTTTTCAAATTGAGAGTCCAACTTTGCTCAAACTCTTTTAATTTTTTTAGTATACTTATTCTAATTACATACTAGACATGAGGGAGTTCTCTTTTGGATATTTTTTTAGAGAGCTTTTGCAACTAAGAACCCTAGGGATTTAATTTATTCAAGTTTCAAGCTTTAATTCCAGAATTTTCTTCATTCCAAGTATTGGTTAGTTTTTGATTTCAATTGCTTTTACATTCAAGTAGGATTATTCACAAGAATTAGGTTGAAATTTTTAGTTACAAAATTTCTTCCCAATGTTTCACGTAGTTATGAATTCATGCACAATAGGTTTTGTGTTCATGCCTAGTTTAATTATGTCCAGCTAAATTTGTAAGGGTTGGTATGCATGAATTAAATTTTGAATAGAAAATAGAAACTAGGTTTTGAATTAAATTTTAATCGAATTGTGTTGTGTAGCAATCACACCCGTCGTAGGCCTTTTAACTTCGTTTGCCCTAGGTAATCGGGTGTTTATGGATGCGATGTGCGTGTTGGCTATGCAACACAACTTTACTCTTACCTTTGATTACGTATGATGCGGGCTAGTACCTTCATATATGAAATGCTTAGGATTACTAAAGACTGGGTTTGATCACTTATCTAATTCAAAAACTAGTATTCTAGCCGATATATCTACTAGGGTTTGGGGGATTGTATCATAACCTGCTTTTTATTCATTCATATTCACTTAATTGCAGTAGCTTTATTTCTGTGCACGTAGCATAGTTCATAATTTAAATTTCATTTGCATTTAGATAATAGAATTTAGTTCCACAATTAATCATCTTTTAGTTTCTTTTCTCGAATCAGTTTAGGGTTAGTCTTCTATTCCTTCGTCGTTATGAGCTTTCATCCTAGTTCCCTGTGGATATGATCCCGACTTATTGGGTTATTACTTATGCGATAGGCTTGCACTTGAGCCTATATAAGCACGCACTTTAGAGACATTTGTGGTCGCGTTAATTAACCACCTCAATTGTGGTGGTGGTGAAGATGGGTGACTCCCCCTCTTCCAAGGTGACCCTAAAGGGAGGCACAAAGCTCCACCATGAAAGCTCCAAATTCTCCAAGAAAATCCTATCAAAACCTCTAATAATACCTTTTGTATTTTCTCCTTAAAAATGTCTAAATAATACTTCCAACAATATATATATCTTCTTCTAAAAACGCCTCTCCCAAGTACATATCAGAACCCCAACAACATCTTCTATATTTATTGTCATACCTCAACGATGGTGGAAAAAGGGTGTTCTTAATGTGAGTGTAATCACTACAAATTGGTGGAATCTAGTTCTTCGAAGGAAAGTAGGAAGTGTAGAGTTATTTATGGAGCAGTGGAGAAGATGAAATAAAATTGTCTTATTTTGCTTCCCAGCACCTCTCTCTAACCTCATCGAAGTATACCAACCACACATATATAAACTATTCCCCTTGATCATCTTAAATTATCAGGCTACTAGGATTACCATGGAGGCACGATCGATGGCATAAGGGGTGACAGGATTTTGGCATGTCTTCCCTGGTGGGCTCATGTTCATAGGTTTCCATATTTTACACCCAAGGCAAAACCCACAACATAAAAGATAATTGGTCATTATCGTTTGCTGATTCATCAAATGAGATCAACGACTGGAATGCTAACATCAAGAAAAGGAGTCAGAGATTTTAAACGTCGTTTGAACGGTGTAGCATTTCATTTGAATGAAGGTAATGTCGTTTGACTGACGATGACCTTTGCTTGAGCGACCTGCTAATGCCTGAAACTCCTCTCACCTCCAGTCTTTATAGATTTCTCACTTTTGCCCCCCAAAACATCTAAAATTTTAGAAAGGAAAAATAGTTTAATAAATTTTGTAACCGCTCATACTATAATCACTACACCAAAAACAACAATCTAGCACATTTTAAAACTATGCCACATCAAATCTGGTACGGTTTTGAACTGTGGAAGAATTAGGTGTTCCAAAATTGTCATTTTTTCCTGGCACGGTTTAAATGTGTGCCAGATTTGGTCAAACAGGAACACTTCTGGCACACTTTGAAACCATGCCAGAATTTGATATTTTTGGCACACTTGAGACACACTATATAACTGTGCCATAATGAGTACAATTTGGTACACTTTTGGCACAATTCAAAACCGTGCCAAAATTTGTTACACTTTTGGCACAGTTTGGAACTGTGCCAAATTTTTGGATCAAAGAAAAAATATTAATCATAAATAATATTACCCAAAAATAATCGACGACATTTCCACTATTTTTCGTACCTGTTTGGGAAAAACAAAAATTTAATAATAATATAAAATCGTCATGGCAAAAATAGTACAACAACAATACAAATAGTCCGCAACACTAATACACATCCAGACAATAAGCCCACTAAAAATTAATGGCTCAATTTCCATAAATTGAAAATTCATATCAAAGCATATGAAATTCATCTCAATACATGAGGAAATTTGAATTCTATATCAATTCATGTCAATACATATGAAATTCAGAGCATATAAATATGAAATTCATCTCAAATTTTGCAATCTTCTCTTCAAGCAGCACTAACGTGTTTAACTCCTCATTTATCAAGCAACACTGGTTCCCCTCTACATGCACAACCATCAAACTTCGAATGAGTTCCAACCTATAAAAAAACAAAGAAAAAATAGTAGTTATTTCTTATCATTTGACAAGATTGAAGGCCAATAATTTAATAGAGACTAACATATATTCTTTCAATCACACAAGATCTAAAATCTAGTGCAATTGCAAAATGCTATGGATAATGCTATACACACACACACACACACACACACACACACACACATACACTAGGGTGTACCCGTGCCGATGGCATGGTTGTAAAAATGCTCTGGATATTTCGTAATAGTCAATAGATCGGACAAAATGTGACACACGATAACATGCTTGAAGTCGTGTATAATGTAAATAATAAATATATTATATATTATAATTGTAAATTTTAAGAGAGACTGAATAATGTATATGTAAACGATAAAGTTTCTTTTACAACACAAATGGGTAAGCAATTTAAAAAATTTGGACAAAGATTCTTTTGTTTATAGGATAATCCACCCTGTTTAACAAATAAAAATACTCTGATACCAACAATAGTTATAGTCCGTCTTGGACCTTATATAAACAACATCATTAATAAAAATAAATTTGTCGAAATACAACCAAGGCGGCTGATCCACATTAGGATATCTTTATAAATTAGATGAAGAGAAAATGGGAAGATGCTTATATACAAAAACTACTGTATATATGGTATACAAAAATTCTGCTTATATACAAAAATATTGCATACAAAACTGCTCAAACGTATATACTGTCACAATGTAACATAAAAAGAAAAAGATGACATACCTCAGTAGCTGCAAGATCTGCATCACGAGTTGTTTCTACAATAGCTAAGGTTGTCTTCTCTTCTTCAGACATACCAAAATCTTTGGAATCCTCTGCCTTAGATTCCTATCTTCCTATAGAACCTTGAGATCTTGAGGATTTAGCCTCGGATTTCGAGTCTAAAATGTGATTCATCTGATAGCATGAGATCATGTGTAGTGTTAAGAGATAACAAATATAGTATTACAGTTGAAATATACACTGTGATATGCAATGTATAATTCAATTGTGATATGCAATGTGATATGCATATTTTAAATGTGATATCACTGCATATTTTAATTGTGATATGATAGTGTATATGCATATTACAACACTGTAGTTATATATATATATATATATATATATATATATATATATATATATATATATATATATATATATATATATATATATATATATATATATATATATTGCAATAATAGCACTACAGTCCGTCCCCAAAGCGAAGAAAGAGGAGACCTTTATCTTGTATCAAAAGTTGGGTGCTAATTAAAATAACACTTTCAAATTATTTGATTTTGCAGATGGACATAAGATAAGCTAAGATTTACAAAATCTATTTACGTAGGAGAATAAGTCATCGCTTGTGGCTTTTGCGCCATAGATTTAGCCTTTGACCTAGAAAGACCAAAGCTTGCTTGAAATAAAAGAAAGACTCACCTAAGCGCTTGCTCTCTCTCTCTCTCTCTCTCTCTCTCTCTCTATATATATATATATATATATATATATATATATATATATATATATAAACTGGTCTGGATTCGAACCGACTAAGAAAAGGCAAGTTGAGCGCCATTCTTCTAGGCCAAAGACAGTCCCACAACTATATAACATCACTGTTTTTTATGCAATAATTTATTTGACATAGTGACCATTCGATGTGGGAAGTGCACAAATTTGTGGTCCGTTAACATGTCAACTGCATTTCGGTCACTAACTTCCAACCAATATGTTCAGGCTATCAACCACACCTCTCCAGAGTACAAGATAGACCTTGGTGGTTCCTCTTCCAATTTAACAACTATAATCTGGCAATGTAACCCCCAAGCATGTATGCCATTCTAGAAAGGATTGTGATAGTGATGGATAGTTTGCATATAACATACGTTGTACAGGGCACAGAGTTAGTCACTTATGCGGTACACAAAAATTTCATTCAATAGCTACATGTATTATCTATGTACGATTGCAGACATATGAGTACGATCCCCAATTAGGCCTTCCCTAGCAAACCCAAAGTCTGAAATCTTGGGTTTTAGTCCTTGTCCAATAGCACGTTCAAAGATTTAAAATCTTGATATATCACCTTCTTCATTTAACAAAAGAAAAATCATTTCAACAATATGAACACAAGTATCTTGTTCTCAATAAAGATGAAATTTTCAAGGCATAACCGCTAAGGACTTATGGTATAAGAACAAAAATAATTCAAATTTCGTTCACTATTTGAATCAACTGCAAACATTAGATACATTCAACTGCAAACATCAGATACAATCAGCTGCAAACATCAGTTGCAAAAATATGCTTGAATAAACATCAGCTAAAGCTTGAACAAAAATAATTAATTATCTACAATGGGACAATGAGTAACACCAGGAAGTCAAACCTAACAGCAACACCTGTTTGGATCTTATCAGATGACATAAGTGGAACAAACTATTGTTTGGATCTTATCAGAAGACGTAGGACCACAAATCCTAAATTTAAAGTGACGAACAAATGGGTAGAGCTCTATTTTTTGGTAAAAATGAAAGAGTATACCTGATCTGATCAAAGCAAAGATTTATGGGTCGAGATCCAAGATCTGACTCCAAACTTTATCGATCTGAAACACAATCAAAATCAAACACAAAAATCACAAATAATAGACTAATATTGAAATCCAAAAAAGGAAATGAAAAATTGGGGACTGAGTCTGATCGGAATTACCCTAGTGTCAAAACAAAGGGAATTACCTCAGTGGTGTTAGGGGCTAAGTCTGATCGGAAGCCAAAAGAGAGAAATGGAGTTATAGAAGAGTAAAGGGAATATAATATGCATTACATCCATGTCAAAACACCACAAACGCAAATATAATATGCATTACATCCATAATAATATTTTATCACAACACCACAAACGCAAATATTTTATGCAATCAAGCAAAACAAAGATAGCAGTTATATTGTCAGAAGCGATAGTTACTTTTACACTTAAGACTAAAATAGTTGATGCAATACCACAAAATTTACAAAACTTGGTGCAATGCCACTAATTAGCTCCAAGACAACTATTCGTCGGTGTCACTAATGGGAGGAAAAATTTCGTTGAGCCAATGCATAATTCCATTTTTATTAACATCTCCTAAGTTCTTGAAATGAGCTTGTTTTTCACCCCAAACTGGATCCTCGGGCACTTTGATATCATCGAGTAAAACTCGTACTTCATTATTTCTCAACGTATAAAAGTGAATGGTAGAGACGGCTCCTAGTTACGTTTTCCTCCCATAACCAAAAAGTTCATGTGTGTGGGATAGTATTTTGCATTCAATTAGAGAGGTGAAATTTAGAACCTCGAATGCAGAGGAGGAAAAAGAACACGAAGGGGTTCTAGTTTCACAAGTAGGTAACTCCTGAACGTTATGTCCAACACCTAAAAATTTCTTAATTGGGAAGCCAATAATGAATTCTGATAATGAGGACTTCATCCCCTCCATTTCCCTGCTAAGGTCATCAACATGATCCTTCCAATTTTCAGTGTCCTCTTTCACCTCTTAAATCATTTCTCAAGAAAATACCGACCCTAATATAATGGTTCTTGATATTGTGGACCCAACACAATGAACACATCATCCCATATCTTTTTCAAAGACCTCAAAAATACACTCGACATCCAAGGTCTCCTCCTGACCACTCTCTTTGTATACATCCAGAAGCAATTGGATTTGGTCCTCTACAAAAATATATTAACATTAGGTTTGATGATAATGATAAGATACTTTTTTAGGAAAAAAAGAACATTAAAAAATTTAAATTATCGTAAATTTTTTATCATGAGGGCTATAACCACCTCATCTGACTATATGAGTTATCAACCATAATTCAGCACGAGTGGGTGCACGCCCATGCTTCTTTCTCAGATTCTCTAAAGCTTGAGTATAACCATGACTACCCGTGTCATGAGTTGTCTTTCTCGAACAATTTTGTTTAATCTCTTTGTTTTTTCTTCGCAAAGTCTTTTGAACCTCTAAAGCTTGATTGTTGCAAAATACCTACCAGTCCCCAGATTTAACATTTCATAGCACTTTGTCCTTCCACTTTACAACATCGACATCCTTCAGATTAACCCTTAGCTTTTACTTGAACTTTTTCCAAGCATCGTTCGCTTTTTTCATAAACATAGTCTTCTGACTTTCGCACACATCTGGGAACTCTTTGTATAATATATGAAGAAATAAAATTAAAACATCACATAATTGAACTTACTAACTATTATATTATTCAGAAAAGAAAAAACAGTATACCATGAATGATGACTAAACTGAGTTCTTATATCGCACATCCACTTCTTTCTAACTCGTATAAAAAATGGGAACATGTGTCCTTACTAAGTCTCCCAAACTAGTTAAGAGTGTATATTAATCTTCACCAACTGGAAGGCCGTGCTCATTAAATTTCAATTTCTTAGCAGAAGAGTCACCACCTTCTCTCGAAGCACCCGAAGCAACCTTAGAACGGGACGTTGATATAGGTGTCACCCCACTTAGTGACGGTTGTGAAGTATCACCCATATGAGACATTTGGAAAAAAGTGATTATTGGACACCAAAATAATCAGAATAAACATGAATATTGCATGTTAAAATAGAAATATAAAGAAGATTTCATGTTCAAATAGCAATATAAAGAAGATTACATGTTCAAACAACAGTAAACATAAAATTACAAGTTCAAATAAACATACACATACTACTAAATGTTTACAACAACAACAAACGGAATAAATAGAATATTACCCATTCAAAATAATAAACAATAGAATATTGCATATTTAAAAAAAATTCAGAACTAAATCATTGCACTTGAACACTTCATCGGTGTCAAAAAACTCCAGTAATTTGTCATTTTCCTCTAGAATGGAGTCATACATCGTACGATCAATATCAATCGCATCTATTTCTTTTGTCAGTCTCTTAGGAAAGTGAAAAACAATTGACCACCCCTTCAACTTTACATCTTGACAATAAAATACTTGAGTTTCTTGAGATGCAAGGATGAATAGACCGTCGTGAATGGTATTTTTAGTCATAAGATTACTAAGATTCACCATCACCAATTTTGAGGTGGGTTCAACTTTGCAAGCATTCTTATCATCAATATCCATCCAATCACAATAAAAGACTGTATGTGTGAACTCAATGTAATTGAGATCAAGTATTTGTCTAATAACTCCATAAAAGGTTGTCATAATCCCCTTAATAATAAAGGCCTCGGTGGATACACCGCTACTCTTAAAGTTATGATTCTCTTCATGTGCAGAAGTACAAAAGGTGTACCCATTGCATTGAAATTTCTTATAACTAGTAACCTTATGGAGCGAACCATCGACAGATGGAAAAATTCTCGTATCATTACATCTTGAAGCCTGTAAGAAAATTATAATTTTTAGAGTTTTATTAAAAATAATTACGGTTGATAAATAAGTACACGTATAAATAAAGACTTGCCTTGTTCATTAGCCATGGGATTAAATCATCAATTCTATGCGTCGATGAAGTCTCAGTTACCACAAAATTTCTACAAGAAATTAGTTTTAAAATTAAGAAATATCACATTACAATCAATTAATATGAATTAATGTAGAACTAAGTGTGTACCTTCTCCATTCATCAACATCGTCGCATTAAGATAAAACCCATCTTCATACTTACTCATATTGTACATTATTTAATATCAATTCTTTACTTTTACCCAATGCTTGTTGACATTCCGAGTCATCAAACTCATCGTAAAAAAATCCTCAAGATTCCTCTTTTGAGTTCCTTCACCTCTTTTCGATATATACTCCATGGCATATAAAGAAGCTTTATGTAACAAATATGCATTAGTAATGCTCACTTCAATGTACCTCTTATTTCGTGACCACTTTTTATATCTTCCCATTTCTCTCTCAAACAACCACATCGCCCGATATCTTGGCGGCCCATCTATCAAAGCTTTATCGGCTAAATGGTGCATGAGGTGGATCATCACCACAAAAAAGGCAGGTGGAATAATAATTTTTCAAAGACACAAAGTTCCTCTATAAAAAAGGCTTATGATCCGAAAATGATTGCATAAGAAACGCAGGAAGCAACCGTTGCATAATGACGTTATAATCGTGGGACTTGTTATTGGTAGATCCAGGTGGATCGAGGTTAACATTGATGCTGAAATTTGATGAAAATCCAATTGGTACCTTTAATGGTCTTAGTGTATGATAAAAGACTTATTTCTATTGCTTTCCTATGAGAAAGGTGCCTTTGGTATCCGCCTTTTATTACTGTCTTCAACATCTTTCTTCCATAATTTGCTTTTAAGATTCAAAAGATCTTTCAACTCTTCACGGGCTTCAACCTTATCTTTATTTGACTATTTTTTCACCGAGAGTATTGTACCTAAAAGATTATATGTGACATTCTTTTCAACATTCATAACATCTAAATTATGTCTAATATCATGATCCTTCTAGTACTCTAAGTCAAAGAAAATTAATCTCCTTGAAAAACCCTCGGTACCCGTTATATTCTCATCGTCACCCTCACTTAGATAATCATCGTCTTCCATTACGACATCCTCCTTCTCCTTACCCTTTCCCTTTCTCTTTCCCTTTTTATCTCCCTCACCCTCTCCCTCTCCCTCTCCCTCTCTTCTAAAACCTTCTTGAGAGAAAAGTGACACTATCTACTGAACTTCAACACTTGTTAACTTTCTTGGAGCCATATCTTCCTCTATTTTACCATTAAATGTTTGCTTTGATGAGTCAAACCTGTAAGGATGGTTTTAAGGATGGAACATACGAGATCGTTAGTAACAATATTTCGTTAACTTATGAAGATATTAAGAAGGTGTATTTGTAGAACAAACATGACACCCATTGTAACCTTGAGTTGAACAACCTGCTAACATCCCATAAGCTGAAAAATCATGAATATCCCACGTCAACATGGCTTTTAACTGAAATTTCTCATTTTTGTTCGCATTCTAAGCCTCAACTCCAGACCATAAGATCTTTAACTCATCGACCAACGGTTGCAGGAAGACATCAATATTACTTGATGGTGACTTAGGCTTGGGAATCAATACAGACAACATTGAAAACTAACTTTTCATACACATTGATGAAGGAGGTTTGAGAGGTTGAATTATCACTGGACAACAACTATACTTACCGCCAAACATGCTATTCGGGATGAAACCATCAGCTGCTATTGCAAGTTAAATATTACGTGTATCTTTTGCAAAATCTCTCCACATATTGTTTGAATTTACCCATCCTGCTGGATCTCAGGGATGACGCAAGAATTCCATACAAGAGCTTGCACAAGCATGCTAAGTCATTTTCTATGCTATCCATTTTATGGGATACAATCATTTTAGCCTAGGTATAAAAGGAAAATGTCGCATTACCTTCTTAGGAACCCTAGAGTACTTTTTTCCATTAGTATTCTGAATTTTTACCCCGTTCTCGTCTACAGAAGTAAACTTGTAGCGTAAAGAACCACATTTTATACATATATTAGGTTTTTCATGCTCTTTCCAAAATAACATGGAGTTGTTAATGCGTATGTCATACTTAACATAATCCATACCGAGATCTCTAATGGTGTTTTTCATTTCCGTATAACAAGTTGTCAAGTTGTTCCCTTCAGGAAGTAGTTCGTTTAATAATCTAAGAATTCCACCTGTAGCATCATCTGACAAATTGAATTGTGTTTTTAAATCATTAAAATTTATAAGAGTATACATTGTGGTATGACGCGAAGAACCAGCAGCTGGGTGCAATGGCTCCTGTGCGAGTCGATGTAAATGATCATACTTCTTGCCTATGTATTTATGTGTGTGAGAATCATTGGGATCCTCAAAAGTTGGGGGGCTTCATCACTACCTACACAATTAGGTTCACTAGGTTTCGCTTCACCTGTAAACATCTCACAAGCATCATTCAAAATTAGAATATTGTTCACATCAGTGTGTTCTGTCGGTGTCACAAAAATTGAGGTGGAGATTGGACTTGATCAACAACTAATGTCTCACCATAAAAATGCCATAAGGTATAGTTCATGTTCATACCACATGTCATTAAATGAACGAATATATCATCTATAACAACATGTCCTTTCCCAGTTCGACAACGTCTGCAGGGACACGAATGTTTAGCATTCAAACTATTATTACGCACATAATGTAGAAACTCTAAAACCCCATCTCTATACTTATCGGTCTCGATATTTTTCTCATTTATCCACTCTATGTTGATTCCCGACGACATCCTGATAAGTTTAAAGAACACATATTTTAATATAAATGCTTACTGTAGGTATATTTAAGTTTTTATTCAAGTGTAAATAGGTATATATATTTTAGCTCCTATATTTCCTCCATCTCCTCTATAGGGTAAGGGTCCTATCCCATTCGAAAATGCGTATTTTCTATTGTTCATAATGTCTCATGCCATGTCCTAATCTGGAAACTTCGCCAGCAGATCCCTACAGTTCTCCAAGTACACAACTTCAACCAAGAAAACACAAAACATTATGTACAATACAAACTAGTACGCACCCTAAGAACATAAAGGGATACCACCGAATTTTCATGTGTTACTTAAGTTTTTCAACCAAGAAAACACAAAACACTACATCAATCTAGTACGCATCCAAAGAACATAAAGGGATACCACCGAATTTTCCAAAATAGGACATGCATAAACATTATGTACAATACAAACTTTTGCATTTCCAAACTGTCCAAAAATGGGACAGTTCAAGAGTTCTCACCAGAGTCGTAGTGAGACCTCTTGAACGGGTCTAGGGTTTTTATACATGTGTAACACTATCATTGAATGTTTATCATTAATGTCTACTTACTATTTAAATAGTTTTTTTTTTCTTAAATCTTCAATACAAAATCTCATTTATCCATTTAATTAGTGGGGTTGTCTAATTACTATTTCAATTTTTTTAACATTATTATTGAATGTTTAACACTTAAATATTCTTAAAACTCCATAACCTATATGAATTAGAACAAATATGCATTTTAAATAGAAGGGTAAGAATATAAAAACATAGATTACCACTCAAATATCCCAAGCTCCATCCAAAACCAATGATTTATTTTTTTCATTAGAAACATTCAATTTGTACCAAATACTCACACATTAAAAAAACACAATAAATATTTAAAATGTATAGACTTAGGTTGAAAAAAAGAGGCATCTTGTTAGCTTGTCTTTGTAACGACTTAGGTTAAAAAAATACAGATGTTTTACCTGAGCGGGGTGAGTTGAGAGAGAGCTGAGCGGAGAGAGAGATCTGATCGGAGAGAGCTGTGAATAGAGAGAGCTGACTGGAGAGTTGGGTGTGGAGAGAGAGAGAGAGAGTGCTGATCGGAGGGGGGAGAGAGAGAGAGAGCTGAGTGGAAAGGTAAGAGAGAGGGATGAGAGGGAAGACGTAGAGCAGGATATACCAAAGTGTGAGATAGTGAATTTATTTTGGGTCTTTTATATTTCAGACAAGTGTACTCAATTTTGGCACACTTTAAAGCAGTGCCAAATTTTGGTACTGTTTTAAAGTGTGCCAGATTATCATTAAACCGTGCCAGAATTTGGTACAGTTTTAAACTGTGACAAATTTTTAATATCAGGGTGTGCCAAATTGCTGTTTTTGGTGTATGGAATCCATATAAAATCCTTAATTTAATAATTCTCTAATAATCCAATTATTACTCGTAAATTCCTATAATCATAATTTATTTCTCCTCCTATAAAATTTATATAATGTTTTAATTGATTTGTTGGGTGGGACATTACAAATTTCCCTCCTTACAAAATTCCGTCCTCGAAATTCTGGGTTTATCAAAATCTATAATCCTATTACCTTTTACTGATTTCCAATCCTAGATATCCTCAACACTATGGTCTAGACCCAAGGAGTTCAATTACATCAACCATCGTCATATCTACCATGTCATTCCCTCACTCCAAGGAGGAATAATTTCGCCAATTCACTTTTGCACGCTCGGTTTACGCCTTTCGTTGCACACTCTAATGAACCTAATGCGACCTTTGGTATCTCATCCTTGAGTACTCACTTGAGTCTAACTTCAATCCACTCATCGTGGAAAAGAAATATCGTATGCTAAGTTTCCCTCGATTTACAACACTATATTGTCTTCTCAAGTCATTATTTCGCTCATCGCAACCTTAGCCACTGACAGCTGAGCCAGTCAGTCGAGAGTCTACTAGTCTATGGGAGTTTGACACTACGAACAAACTAGATCGCCTAAGGCATAGCCACCCGTAAGCAAAGCTTTTATGCAATAACCAAATTTTTCCTTAGATGAGCGGCACCTAGTTACCGAGATGCATTGGCCAAACTTTGCCCACCGCGCTTTCCCGAGCTTAACTGCATCGTGCCAAGACATGGCACCAATTTGAGTCACCTCATAGATGAGAATACCGATTCCCGACTGCCAAATCCGAAAGGAACCTACTGGAGTTAGAGGGACATGCAACCATCCCCAAAAATTTCACCCATAGGCAACCAATCCCGATTTATGGAAGTGAACCTACACCGTATATTGGAAGTTATACCACTCATCACGGAACTCTCATCGAGTGCTACTTCTAGACGTAAACCCTGGCCTGGATCACTAGACGTGACGAATCAAATCCTGACCATTCACTCTCATAACATGAATACAATCACAGATCACAAATCAGTAGTCCTTGAGGGAGTTGATGCTCAACTTACCTCCTTGGGAGCAAGTCCATACCTTTCATACCCTCGGTGTAAATGGATCATTCGGATTGGCGGAGACCTCACGCCTAGTTTATACTGAACTCATCCAAAAAACTAGTGATGATGTCACCAACCTATTACACCTAGGCTATTTTCTGCTTTAACATATCATGATCAAATCCCAAATTTCGTGGACATTAATTGGTTTAAGTAAAGCACTCACCTAACTAAGTCCCTTTGACCAAGAGATATTTCCACCGATTCACCTTCGATTCTTTTTTCACCCAAATAATATTCATACGACGACCACGACGCATCCATTAGCATCCTAAGGGTTACTGACACCACATCGAGATACATCTCTAACCCGTGCCCATTTGGCAAGACATGCCCATAACCAATCCTCACATTGCTAAGGCTGTTCTAGAATATGTTGTCAACACCCCGACATAACAATCATGTTCGATGCTACCCATTTTAGTTTCCATTTTCAAGTCTCCACATGGCATCATTACTATAAGCCTCGAATAAATTCCCCAATATGTTCTGAAACCAAGTATCACCACACCCATACTAGTCATTCCATAATGCCCGAGCACCACTCATAAAATGATACAACAATCATTACTAGAATCTTATTGCCTCTTCATGTCGAACTTAATTGGTTTCCTAAAAACACAAAACACATTTCATGTGAAAGCCCAATTTTGACAAGATTTCATCGTCTACATCTTTATCATCTTAGGTACACCCTTCAAGCCTTTCGATACCCACGTCGACATTACTTGGTGCTTACAAGTAAACTAGTCCACGAGCTTCTAACCATAGTGAACATTAATCCTCGAACAACTCAAGACATCAAAAAATTCAATATTTATCCTCAATGATGCCACACACATATTCTTCTTATGGGCACCTCCACGTGCCTATGAACTACGTACACACTACGATTTCCTCACAACTAGCCCTTACCTCGGTGGCTAAAACAAGTTCCAATGCTTAGATACAAATCTTACATTCTCCCAAACGGCTATAACTATAAGTCATGTGTAAATTATAATTATTGCTACCACCAATTATGGCATAGCTCAGGCATCCTCTGCAACCTATAAACCTTAGAATTTGCCTTACTCAAATCCTCGATGATCGTTCAACTATGGCAATCGAATTTCCTTGCTATGTGAATATCACGCTATATGCCAATTCACAAGATACCACACTCTGTGATCTTGGTAGGATATGGACCTCGGGTATTGCATAAACACCCCAAGTCCCTCACTACAAATTCCGCACGAGATCCCATTCCTCAATGCCACACTATAATCATCAAGCTATAAATTTATACCATCTAGGGTTTTAGTAGGAGAAAGGACGTAAGGTATCTCCCATGAGGGGGCCCACCCTAACTACGTCGCAATTAGTCCTATTCTAAATTATCCCCCTAGCGTTGGCCCACTTAAATTTATAAATTCCTTGACCTTATCATCAATCACGGTATTAACCCAAGCTTCGAAATTGTCTAATTATCCCATCGATATTGACCTCTCATATGTGTCACACCCAAAGCTACATATAATTTAAATCACGACTTCCCACTACTCAATTATGATGCTCTAACCATCAGTCTCTACTATTGGGTGTACATAATTTGGTTCCACTTGACCAATGGGCATCATTCTATTCTATAAACATCTCGCATGATTCTAAGCCATTGAATTATTAATGAAAGGACCTCATAATAACAACTACGGTGTCACCACTATAGGTTTGTGTGGGTACCCAAAATTAGAATAATGGGCCTGGACGAGTATCCCAATTGAGGCGGCCCAAAGTCCAGACCCTCCGTATCTTGAACGATTATGATCCAGTCTCCTCCCATGTTCCCATTAAGAGAGGTTCTAGGGAGAGATGGAAGACGTGGGGAAGTCCAACACCCCCACTTACTAAAATGAACGTGTATATAATAAACCCTAGGTCAGGGGCAAAGGACACATTGTATTCTCTATAATCACTCTCCAGAGAACATAGAAATAATACTGACTACACCACCGTGGACGTAGGCATCTTTGCTGAACCACGTACATCCTTTATTGTGTGATTGCCATTTTGCATTCCTTACTCTTACTTGGTGATTGCGTTTCTCTTATCTATTTATGTTGCATAATAATTGTCACCACAATTGGCGCCGTCTGTGGGAAACGTTTATCTTCCCTAAGAAAGCCCATACCAAAAAAAGGAGTTTAAAATGTCTGATCACAGTAGCAATGCTCCCAAGGCGGGGGATATTCAAGAACCACCTGTTCCTCGTAAGATTAGGTCTGAAGTTCGACGTTCAGATCAGAGGGCTCGCTCAGAAAGGCCAGCCTCAGAAGAAAGCCAAGGACCAGCGAGGTCCACACAGATATCCAGACTGATTGATGCGTATGAGGCAAGGCTCCACGAGCAAAGGGAGACTTCTCGCAAACACGAGGCTGAGAATGATCGCCTGAAAAGAAGATTAGAGAGACTAGAGAAAGAGCTCCATCATAATACCAGGAGACGTCCGTACCGCACTCCTAGCCCTCACGCGAGCAAGTCTCGCAGCCGAGGAAGGAGCCCCAGGCAAGGATCCCAAAAGGTTGAGGGAGACGAATCAGACGATGACCTATGTGAGAAGCTGCGAAAAGATGGCCGTTACCAGAACCCTACTCGAAGTAACGAGAGTATAAAAAATCTGGTCCGAAGGTAGATGGACCAACATCCTGCCCATCACGGTACCAGATCAACCCGAGAACTCGCTAGGCGAGCTCTAAAAACTCAGATGAAATCATATTTCTCAAGGGAAATTGAAGAAGAAGAAGAAGAAGCCCCCAAGAAGTTTGCCATTCCAAGGTTCAAAATTTATGACGGTAAGACTGATCCCATTGATCACGTCAGGCAGTACCGGCAGACCATGACCCTCTGGAACCACCGGGACGCACTAATGTGCCGAATTTTCCCCTCAAGCCTGCATGACGTGGCGCAAAAATGGTTCGAAAGGCTCCCCCACCGATCCATCAGGAGTTTCAAATCACTGGTCGAGCTCTTTACGGCCCGATTCATTACTAGTAGCTCCCATCCCAAAAGGATGGATGCTTTGTTGACAATGAAGAAAACGCCTCAGAAGACCCTCAGAGACTACAAGAAGAGATACTGGGAGTTATTCAATGAGGTCGAGGACTGCTCGGAGTAAGTGGTAGTGGCCTCTTTCAAAATCGAGCTACCCAGCTCTTCCCTTCTATACCAGTCCCTGACGAAAAAGGAATCCATGACCATCGACGACCTAATGGCCCGCATCGAGAAGTATGCCAAGGTGGAAGATGTGACCCACCTCGTCACAACGGAAAATGGTCGAACCAAGCTCGCTGCCAAAGGCAGTGACAAAACTGAGAACCAGAAGAAATGGGGAAAAAGTGGGGGCAAAAATGGCTCCAAACACGGAGGAAACAATGACGTGTCGAAAGCATTTCAAGCGGTCAACACCGTCTTCAAATAACCAATTTATAAAATTCTCACAAAAATCAAAGACGAGCCATTCATCAAGTGGCCCAGAAAGATGGGAGGAGATCCCTCGAAGAGGAACAATGTGCTGAGATGCGCCTTTCACAAAGAGAGAGGACATAAGACTGAGCATTGCAAAGCTCTTAATTCCCACCTCGAAGAGCTATCCCAATCCGGGCATTTGAACGAGTTTATGGAGAAGAAGGCAGAGAAAGAGGCTACCAATAGAGAGGCGCGAGACCTGACAACGTGCTCGAAGATGATGCTGGACATGAGTTCATGGTAATTCATGGGGAATTTGATGCCAAGCATATCCAAGGAAATTCAGCTCGAATGGAAATGAAGAAGCTTATAGCGGTGATGCGAGCTTTTCAGATCGATCCGACAAAGTCACAGTCAGGAAAGCGTCGACGAGCAGATGACGTCAACTATAATAAGCATATTGTTTTCACAGATGAAGACTTGGTGGGAGTGAGAACCCCACATCATGATGCTTTGATCATTACCCTCAGAATAGCTAACACTGATGTCTACCAAGGAAGCTCGTCCGAGGTAATGTATCTCAACCTATTCAAAAAATTGAAGTTAAGCGTCGCCGACCTAGAGGAAGCTACTGTCCCTTTAGTTGGATTCGCTGGAAAAATAACTATGCCCCTGGGAAAGATTGTACTGCCAGTACACGCGGGAAATATCTCCAAGATGATTGAGTTTTTAGTGGTTGACATCGACTCGCCATACCAAGCCATTCTCGGCAGGGGATGGCTACATGCGATGAAGGCAGTCTCCTCAACCTACCATCAGAAACTCAAGTATGTAACCGAGCGATGAGTAATGGAGATCCACGGAGATCAAGCAATGAAAAGAAGGTGCTTCATAGCAGCCATCCGACCAAGGCCAAAGAAGAAGGCCGATCATCCCAGCGAGAAAGTTGAAGAACAATAAGGTTTGACACCTTATAAATAGCAATTAAAGTACGGAAGACCTGGAGTAGAGGAGACCAGGCTCCTCCCCTCTGAACGGGTCATCGAAGACTTGGTAGAGGTTACAGCTGGAGATAGCGACAGTGACAGAGTTTTCTTGATTGGAGCCTCTCTCACTGACCAGGAACAGAAGAAATTGACAACTCTGTTGAGACGCAATGTAGATATTTTTGCATGGGAACCATACGAGCTGCCTGGAATAGATCCTAGTATGGTTTATCATCAGTTGCACGTCAATCCCACCTTCAAAAGAATCACGTAGAAGTCATGGCGAACTACACCCGAGAAGGCAAAGGCCGTGGAAAAAGAAGTAGAAAAATTACTGGATACAGGATCCATACGGGAGATACAATTCCCCGAATGGTTATCCAACCCAATAGTAGTTCCAAAAAGCAACGGGAAGTGGAGATTTTGCATCGACTTCACCGACCTGAATAGAGCATGCCCTAAGGACAGTTTCCCCCTCCCAATAATTGATCAACTGGTAGACGCTACTGCAGCTCACGAGAGAATGAGTTTTCTGGACGCATACTCCGGGTATCATCAGATCCCTCTGTATGCCCCAGACCAGGACAAGACAGCATTCATCACCTCAGTCGGACTATACTACTACAAGGTCATGCCCTTCTGGCTCAAAAATGCAGGGGCAACCTACCAGCGGCTGGTCACTAAGATGTTCAAGGGTCAAATGGGAGACACCATGGAAGTATACATCGATGATATGCTCATTAAGAGTAAGAAGAAAGAAGACCACCTCTCAGACCTATCAAGCACCTTCGAAATCCTCAAGAAATACTGAATGAAACTTAACGTGAGCAAGTGTTCTTTCGATGTCCAGTCAGGAAAATTTCTTGGGTACTTGGTCAGTAAGAGGGGCATCGAGGCCAACCCAGACCAGATCGATGCAATAAACAGGGTACAACCTCCCCGCACGATCCGGGACATACATAAGCTCACCGGTATGCTCGCTGCCTTAAACCGATTCATTTCAAAGTCCTCTGAGAAGTGAAATCCTTTCTTCCAGCTCCTAAAGGGAAACAGAACGGTAGAATGGAACCAAGATTGCTCGCGAGCACTGGACGAACTCAAGGCTTACCTCAGTTCCCCACCACTGCTCGTCATACCACAGGAAGCAAATCTCTTGTACTTGTACCTCTCCATTTCTAACAACACTGTCAGTTCTGCATTGATGTGCGAAGTTGCAGGAATCCAGCACCCCGTTTATTACACGAGCAAAACCCTACTAGACACCGAGAAGAGGTACCTACCACTAGAGAAGCTCGCTTTTGCACTAGTAGTGGCTTCGAGGAAGCTAAAGCACTATTTTGAAGCCCACACTATAATCGTCCTTACATCACACCCCCTTAAAGCAATCCTGAGGAAGGCGGATTTATCGGGCAGACTGTCTAAATGGTCAGTAAAGCTCGGACGATTTGATATCTAATTTCAACCAAGGAACGCAATCAAGGGGAAGAACCTTGCTGATTTCATAGCCGAATTCACAGGCGAGCAACCCTCCAACCAGCCTCCACCAACAAGACAAAAGGGGAACGACGCAACAATGGGAACCTGGAAACTATTCGTCGATGGAGCCTCCAACTCAAGGGGGCAGGTATAGGCATTATCCTCATTACTCCAGAGGATACAATCCTTGAACAAGGAATCAGGCTTGGATTTACAGCCTCCAACAACGAAGCAGAATACGAAGCCTTAATAGCCGGCCTCCAAAAGTCGCACAATTTGGGAGCAAAGCATTTACAGGTGTTTAGCGATTCTCAATTAGTCTCCAACCAGATAAGTGGAGATTACAATGCAAAAGATGAAAGAATGGCAGCGTACCTCGTCTTAGTGAAAAGGCTAATGGCGAGCTTCGAAGACATCAATGTCCAGCAATTTACCAGAGGGCATAACAGCCATGCTGACGCCCTAGCAGCCCTAAGCTCAGCAATCGATTACGACTTAAAAAGGACAATCCCCATCGATTTCCTCTCTCACCCTAGCATTAACCATAACAGCGAGCTACCAAGCGTGGAGCAGGTGCTCCGAAATTAGTTTGCACCCAGCTGGATGGACCCATTAAGGGACTATTTGAAGGATGGCCCACTTCCATATGATAAGAAGACTGCTCACCAGATAAGAGTCAAAGCTCCTCTCTTTCACTTATCTCCTGAGGGCAGGCTATATAAGAGATCGTTTTTCGGTCCCAACCTCCAATGCGTTCACCCAAAGGATGTCGAGCAAGTTCTACATGAGCTTCACGAAGGAATATATGGAAGCCATATTGGAGGAAAATCTCTGGCTTTTCGAGCAATGAAGGAGGGCTATTGGTGGCCATATATGCAAATGGACTCTGCGGTGTATGTCCGTAAGTGCTTAAAATGCCAGATTCACGCCCCTATGGTCCACCAACCTTTTAACGACCTAAAATCATTATCCAGCCCATGGTCGTTCACCCAATGGGGGATGGACATCGTAGGACCACTTCCTACCACCATCGGTAACCGCAAGTATCTGCTGGTCGCGACTAACTACTTCACCAAATGGATTGAGGTAGAACCCCTAGCGAACATTTGAGATGCATATATGATAAGGTTCATATGGAGAAACATAATCACCCGCTTTGGCATCCCCAAAACCATCATCACCGATAATGGAACGCAGTTCGAGAGCGACTCTTTTCAGAGTTTCTATAAAGAACATGAAATCAGACACCATTTCAGCTCAGTGGCCTATCCTCATAGCAATGGCCAAGCCAAGGCTTCCAATAAAACTGTGATCGACAGATTAAAGAAGCGATTAGAGTGAGCCAACGGCGCATGAGTGAATGAATTACCACGTATTCTATTGGCTTATCGAACCACTCCACGACGAGCAACATGGGAGACCCCATTTTTACTGACATATGGAATGGAAGCAGTCATCCCATTAGAAGCCGACTGGCTGACAATGAGGTCCAGCCTTATCGACCAGGGCCATAATGATGCAGCATTGCTCGCTGAGCTCGACCTAGCCGATGAGCACCGAGAGCTAGCCCTAATAAAGCTAGCGAGCTATCAGCAACAGCTCGCGAGGCATGATAACAAGAGGGTCAACCCAAGGACATTCTGAGTTGGGGACTATATCCTAAGAAAAGTCCTGGACAGTGCAGTGAAACCATCAAACGGCAAGCTAGGGCCAAACTGGGAAGGACCATTCAAGATAACAAGAGATAATCTGCAAGGCGCCTATCACTTAGAAACGATGGAAGGTAGAGAAATCCCCCGAGCATGGAATGCAGCCAATCTCAAGAAATTATATTTTTAGATTCTTCTTTTATGCTTTTGTTGTGGAACTAGTAGTTCATTTTTCTTGTCATTAGTGAAAGTTGTTTAACGGCTGCATTCTAATGAGTAACAGTTATATAATCTTTATCACACACCTTTTCCAAATGACAGGCACATTGGTCATTACACCATAGCAGGGAATTCACCCTTCTTAGGCTTTCGTTATGAAACACGAAAGACCTCTTAGCATTGACCCTGGCAATATATGAAGCCCTACATGAGATCCTTAGGCAATATGGCCAAATTAAAACTGGTCGCCAAACCATCTTTGGTTGAATAAAATCCTGATCGGATAAAGCATCCAACATCAGGTGTGTCCTCACCAATTGCCACACTTAGGCCTAAGGGAGTGTAACGACATGACCTAAAAGGTAAAGTGGTTCACAATAGTACCTCGATAGTATACTGGACTGGAAGGACACTTGCATAATAAAAATTTAGAGATCATAAAGGAGCAAGAATATGGAGAATATAATACACTTGTTTAGTCGGCTAAAATAGCCCAAAACATAAATTTTATATTAATCCACCATATTTACAACAAGTACAATACATGTTTAGTAGACAAGCTCGCCCAAAACATTGACATAACATCACTTCAACACAAAATACATAGAGTAACTACTGACAAAATCTCAGTGGGAGTGAGGCCTCTGAACGAGATAATCAGCCACTTGAGCTCTTCGACCATCATCAGGAGCAGGAACTAACTCTTCCTCGGCTTCGTTATCATCTGACTCCAATAGCTGCCGAGGGATAGCATCGATGGGTATCCACTGATCATCTCTCCGGAAGGGATTGGGCATCCGAGTGGAAGGAGATATTTCATGGCAATACCAGAGCATAGAGTTCCTTGGAACTTGCATCTCCTTCAAAGCACTCAACCACCCCCTGATGAAGGCAAGCTCTTTAAATTCTATCAGCCTCGTCGGAGCATCTAGCCAACCCTGGTCATAACCGTCGGCCCATACTCACCGAGGTCCTTTTTTAAATAGGTGTTGTAGCCGAGTAACGTCCCTTTGAAGCCCAAAAGCAATCACATATGTTGGTTGGACATCACCGCGGAGCTCTTCCATTTCCCTATATGAATGCCTGGTGCTCCAACCAGCTTGCGGAACGAATAGACCAGTGAAACCTCGTAGCACAGGAGAAATGTCGCTCGAGCCAGTCCTAGCTCGCGTCGATGAAGAGCCTCGCAATACTGCAGGAGTGGTGCTCGATGCATGCTCCCTAAGATGCAAGACCTCTTTCCTTACAGCTTTATTTTCTTACTGAAGCATTTCCCCAACCTGGTTGATCTCAAAAGCATCGAGAAGCTTTGTTCTCAACGCATTCAGCTCTTCTTACACTGAAGCACCAACCTCTTCCATCTCCTGGAGCCTGTCCTTCAACTTGGCCACAAGCTCAGACTGATCCTTATACTTTTGATTCCTTGACCTAAGAGATTTTCAAAGCCTAACAAAGGCCTGGCGAACCTGAGGACTGGCATTGGGACTAAGAGTCTTACCTGATTGGGATGTGGCAAGAATATACTCTTCTACATCATTCAACTACAAGATATAAAAGGGCAATGGAGAGAAAAATCAATCAATGCACTGGAAAAAGAAGCCTTTTCATTTCATTGATAAAAGTTAAAGTACATCGAGCAGAAATACAGAAATAGTCCTAAAAATAAATTAACTAGCAACCTCAGGTTGCTCAGAAGTCGATGGTTGCTCCCCTTTACCAGCATCAGCAGGAGCACCCCCCTCAGCAGGGATATCCTCTATCGCCATAACAAGGGGAACGTCAGTAAAGATTGTCTGGGAAATAGGGTCAGCGCTTTCAATAGCAGGGACAGGGACTTCATCCACAACTGGCCTCGGCCCTGGGTCGTGCTCATCGAACAGAGAAGATGCAACATCCACACCAGTAGCTAGGAGGGCCTTGTTCCAGCCTTTTTTGAAGTTCAGACGGCTAATGTAGCCTATCTGGACCTCGACGTCTTCATATGCAGCAGACCACCCAGAGTTGTATGAATCCTCCTTAGTGGTGGCTGCCTGGGATTCCTTCTCCTTCAGCTGCTCGGCTAGCACCTTTTTCTCCTCTGCGATGGCCAACTTGCTCGAGCAAACCAAGTCATAGGCCTGCTTCAGCTCGACCAGCTCTTTAATCGCCGCATCCCTCTCTCGATTGGAATTGATGAGGGCCAGGTCAGAAGAAACTCGGGCAGCGTCAGCAGTCTTTAAATCAGCCTCCAGTTGAGTACCCCTGACTTCCAGAGCAGACTTCTGCTGCTCCAGCTTACCATTCCTTCTTACCAACTCATTGCGAGAGCGATAGAGCACGACGAAGTCAGTCACAAATTGTCAGAAACAAAGAAGAGATCAAAAAGGAGAACGATTAATAAGGAGAAATAGCCAAAAGTTGTTAAAGCATTAGAAAATGAAAAATATCTTACTAGGGCTAGCCTCTGGCTAGCTTGTAGGGCCAATTGATCAGACCCCAGCGCCCTCTGGCGATCTGCTGGAAGAACTGCCTTCTCGAGCAGCGCAGGAGCCAGTTGAGAGGAAACGACAACTGAGGCTCCCTCGGGCAAAGCAGACACCGGGACTAAGGCTTGCCCAGCCTTCATCCTTGACTCCATCTTCCTCCTCTCTTCCTCTTTCTCCTTCTCCATCCTCTTCTTCTCCTCTATCCTCTTCTTCTCCTCTATCTTTTTTCTCTCCTCCTCCTTTTTTCTCTCCCTCTCTCTCACCTGCTCTTCCTCTCTCCTCTTCCTCTCTTGCTCCAGAGTAGAAGACCGGGAGCCAGTAGCTACAGCCCCAGTACTGGACTTCTGCTTCTTTGACCTCTGAGCGAGGAGCACGTGATCGTCGTTATCATCATCTCGAATTAAGTTTTTTCTTGGAGGAACCATCTCCTTGCTTGAACTGCTGAATGTGCTCGACGATTCTCGAACTTCAAAAACTTCCCTCGAATCAGAAGAGCCGCTACTGCTGGATCTCCCTTCACCCAAATTGCCTCCAGCACCACTTGCGATATCGCTTTCAGAGCTGCTCTCATCCTCATCCAACTGAATAGGATCCGCAGCAGTCTCTTCAGAGGTATCAAACTCAGGGATACTGTCCACCGTCCTCGCTATAAAACTAGAACCAACGTTCTTATATTCAAGCAAAAAAGCAGCAGACCGAGGATACTCACCGTCAGCTAAGGGCTCCCTGATATTCTAGTCCTTGACCAATTCAGAGAGACGAACCTCGTTGAGAGCAGGTTCCAAGTTCTTCGACCTCGCTGAAGAAAAAATAGAGAAAAATTAGAAAGATCACAAATCAACAAAAATTAAAAGAACAGAGCAAAGTCTACCTATGTATTATTCCCCATAAAAGGGAATAAAGAACCTATCAGACCTCGACCCTTCAAACTGGGGAGAAAACTGCCAGTTTCTAGTAAGGAAGCCCTCCTGCCAATAGTCCTTATGGGAATCAGGTAGGTTTACTACTAATACCCTGTCAGGGCTCCTAGCTTTGAGATAGAGAACACTAGAACTAGTTCGAGAAAAAGAGTAGCAAAAACAGACCTCGGTAAGCCCTAACTTGGTACCATATAACTGATTGATTCTATGGACGCCATTAATTATCTTCCACACATTGGGCGAACACTGTGCAGGAACGATATTGAAGTAACCAAAGAAGTGCAAGAACAGGTCGTTGGGAGGAAAAGTAAGTCCCCCTTGGGAAAGCATCAAAATATGGATCCAATGGGCACCCTCTATGTCTCTAACATTTCTAGGGGGAGGAACACACTCAATCTCTACCCACTTTGGGATGTTATAAAACTTCCTAAACTTAGACACCGACCTATTACCAATATTTGCCATTGGGAAACCCTGGAAAACTAAAAATTCAAAGAGAAAATACAAAGAGAAGGCACAGGAAACTTACAAGATGAAAATTCGACTCGAACGATGAAGAATCACGAGCCCAAATAACAAGGAAGCAATAAGAATGGATACTGAGAGAATAAAGTGTGAATCGCTAGAGCTCATAGGAAATGGAAGAATGCTGAGAAGGTTAAAACGACGGTCGAAAAATGTCTATTCCATAAAAACCTTTAATTGTTGCTAATCATAGTGCACGGGCCATGAAGCGGGTGCCGCTAGAATCAGTTCTCCAACTTTTGAAGAGTTGCACGATATATGAGAAAGCCATTATGACAAATCATTTAAATTTATTGAGCCTAAAGCATGGCCCAACAAACTTAGGGGAAATTATGGGTACCCAAAATTAGAATAATGGGCCTGGACGAGTAGCCCAATTGAGGCGGCCCAAAGTCCAGACCCTCCATATCTTGAACGATTATGATCCAGTCTCCTCCTACGTTCCCATTAAGAGAGGTTCAAGGGAGAGCTGGAAGACGTGGGAAAGTCCAACACCCCCACTTACTAAAATGAACGTGTATATAATAAACCCTAGGTCCGGGGTAAAGGACACATTGTATTCTCTATAATCACTCTCCGAAGACCATAGAAATAATACTGACTACACCACTGTGGATATAGGCGTCTTTGCTGAACCACGTACATCCTTTGTTGTGTGATTGTCATTTTGCATTCCTTACTCTTACTTGGTGATTGATTTTCACTTATCTATTTGTGTTGCATAATAATTGTCACCACAATTTGCATGGACACTCGTAAATTACTATAATTCTAATCAGAAATGCGGAGGTGATTAATAACCATCAATCTAATCTCATGCCACTAGGCATTAATCTGACTTGTCGTACTAACCTCTAAGACTTTACCGTGAGGACACGAACCAAACCATCATCAAATTAGCATGACTGGCCGGAGACACATCGACGTCGAAAGATCTAATACCGACCTCACCACGTCACACCCAAATAGAACCTTGAACCTATAGCTCTAATACCATTTGTAACACCCCGACCTGAATTTATAGGTTACCCGCAAGTCAACCCGATCAGAACTGAGCCGTTAGGTGTAAAGTGCAATGGAACAACCTATATAATGTTGCTAATCCAGTTTTATTTTAATTTTGTTTCACTTGCTAGCATGCGATTCTAGTTTCAAGATAAATTACGTGAGGGACCCATGAGGATCACCCTAAAGTCCATGTAAATAGAACATACTAACTTGTAAAACGCCCTTAAATTTCATAACCGCTCCCAGCCTGCTGTAACAAAATGGGACGTGAGCTTATGTCCAGTGAGATTTATACAAACATTATTGAAATGAACAGAAGAAAGTAATACTCACACGCTATCAACACATGCATTCGAAAATATGTATATATTTACATATATATACCTTTGAAAATACACATGCCAATGTATTAACCGTTTTACTTTCGAAAACCTTAATTATCCAGATTACTTTACCTTAATCTAGTAAAGACTTCCATTATTCATACTTAGTATTTGACCTTGTTTAACACACCCAGTTCAACACTTGAGACTATTACACTTTATTTATCCCAACCCATTCCTTTACCGTAATTAAATCCTTTCATTCATTACTATGCACTTTAGTATTTTCATTGAAAATCATAATTTCAACACAAACATTCATCGTGTTATAAAATACTTATTTAATATTTGAAAATCCTTTTTGCAACATATTCTTGCATTAAGTATGGGTTTAACCATATATGTTGCTTAACCACCCATTTATCCACTTTCTTTAACCCTTTTTCATTTCTTTATGGCCATTACTAGATTTACGCATTTACTTATCCATTTCTCATTTACCGCATCATTTATTACATTCATTCAAGTTAGGTTGTTTTAACACATTTACTACACAACTCATTTCTTGATATGTTCCATATTTCACTTAACATTTCTCGGAATGTTTCTATACCGCATACTTACATGGGATCTACATGGATGGCTATGCGCACCATATGCTCTGGCCAATGATTTAGGGCTTTTCACCCAAGGGCTTCGGGCCCTTCTTTCTTTATTTCGGTGTCATCCGAGTTCCTTTAATGTGTTTTAACATTTTACAAATATCCACATTATTTTCTTTCCCTTTTTAATCGGCTGAAGCCAAAACTCGGGTCTTTACCACCCTAATTTGTGTTACACTTGAAAATTTATCATTTTTATGTCCTTTACACCTTAACCTTGATTTTTATTCCAAAATCATATTCATTTAGGACCATTTTGTGTAACATCCTTTCCAACAGTTTTATTTCATAAAAATGTTCCACTTTAAGTAAAATTTCCATTTTACCCATTTGTTTCCAAATCACACTTTTACTCCTTTTTTACGAATGTTAATTTCACACAAACACTATTAAGTTATACACGCCAACTTCTTAAGTGTTTTGACCCTTTAACACCTTTTTACACTTGGAGTAATCTTTTACTTGAGTGAAAACACTTTTTATACCTTTGTTTCCTTCTTAAGTAAGTTACACTCACAAACTATTCCATATTTCCCCATTAACACTTGATCAATACTTTTTATCCACATTCATATTTCTTTACTTCTTTGTTCTAAAAATACATTCACACTTAAGACTACTTTTTTAAGAAAATTGCCATTTCTTTTTATTCCACACGTAATCCTTCAACTTCATACACATTATACCTTTTAGTCTCAATTACACTTATTTTGAAGACTAAAATTCCAACTTTCATTATTTCTTGTTTAAACCCAACAAAATCTTGTTTAAACTTGTTTATACATGCAATGTCAAAATACTACAAGTTTATATGCATAAGAGGATGGATTTTAAACCCAAAAATCCTACTATATGGTTTAAACATATTTTTCACCAATTATTTGCCGAATTATTATTTATTTCCAAATATTTTATTCCATAAAATATTTAACACCAATAATTATAGAAATGCCCATTTTCTACAAAATATATCATCTATTATTATTTTAAAACCTAGAAATAATTACTTATTCCTTATTTCCAACAAAATTATCCTTTTTATTTCTTTTACTAGAAATACACACAAATAATATTTTCATACATTTTTATCCCAATAAAAATGTCCATAATTTATTTTTACTAAAAAATACACCAAAAATGACATTTCTTACATTTTCATAAAATGTGTATTTTTAGATTTACTAGAAAATATGCACAATAATATTTTCCTACAACTTTTATTCCTTAAATATTGTTCTATTTTCAGTTACTAGGGACACCATTATATCATAATAATCCTACTCTTAATCAATAACAACAAGACTATAATATATATCAAATAGAGTCTCAAATACAATAAGAGTATATTACCCACCTCAAATGTGGTGGTGGTGAAGATGGGTGACTCCCCCACCTCCAAAGGTGGCCCTAAATGGAGTCACAAAGCTTCACCGTGAAAGCTCCAAATGCTTCAAGAAAACCCCATCAAAACCTCCCATAATACCTTCTGTATTTTCTCCTTAAAAATGTCTAGATAATACTTCCAATAATATATACATCTTCTTCAGAAAGAATCTCTCCCAAGTACATATCAGAACCCCAACAATAGCTTTTATATTTATTATTGTACCTCAACAATGGTGGAAAAGGGGTGTTCTTAGTGTGAGTGTAATCACTACAATTAGGTGGAAACTAGCTCTACGAAGGAAAGTAGGAAGTACAGAGTTGTTGATGGAGCAGTGGAGAAGATAATAGAAAATTGTCTCATTTTGTTATCCAAAGACCTCTCTCTACCCTCAACAAAGTATTCCAACCACACATATATAAACTATGTTGCTTTATCATTCAAAATTATCAGTTACTAGGATTGCCATGGAGGCACGATCGACAGCATAAGGGGCAACAGCATTTTGGCAGGTCTTCCCAGGTGGGCTCATGGTCCAAGGTTTCCATCTTTCACACCCAAGGGAAAACCCACAACACAAAAGACTACAGGTCATTATCATTTGTTGATTCATCAAATGAGACTAACGGCCAGAATGCTGGCATCAAGAAAAGGAGTAAGAGATTTTAAATGTCGTTCGAACGGTGGAGCATCTCTTTCAAATGAAGGTAATGTCATTTGAGCGAAGACGACCCTCGCTTGAGCGACCTACTAATGACCGAAACTTCTCTCACCTCCAATCTTTCTAGATTTCTCGCTTTTGCCACCAAAAAGGTCTAAAATCTTTGAAAGGCACAATAGTCTAATAAATTTTGTAACCATTCATACTATAATCCATATAAAATCCTTAATTTGATAATTCTCTTATAATCCAATTGTTACCCACAAATTCCTATAATCATACTTTATTTCTCCTCCTTTAAAATTTATATAATATTTTAATTTATTTGTCGGGTAGCATATTACATCAATAGGTACCACCTATTTATCTGACTCCCGAGCCCATTTTTGGGCTTCCATGAACAAGACACTAAATTTACGACAATCAACTATCATCTTGGCGAGTAATTACAGCCCAAACTCCAAGAGTTGGTTCAACACAATTGGTCACTCCATATCCTTCCCTTAAGATCGGTTACGAACGATAATAAAGACCCTTGTAAGGAGAAACAAAACCCGATCGATGAAGCATGTAGGGTGTAGGAGAAAATACGGGCAAACCTCAAGTGGTTTGGGTGAGATTACGGGTATGATGGGTTCTTTGTTGGGGACAATTTGAGAAAATGGATCAAATTCTGGGTCACTTTCTAAAAATATGGAATTTCATGGGCTAGATGTGGGTTATGAGTGGTATTGGGTTTAGGATTGGCTAGTGGGGTGTTCGGTGACCTGAAGATCGGTACTGAGGATATGACCTAGGGTTTGCGGTGAATGAGTGAGTGCAAGGGACCTTGGAGGTGCCAAAGGGGTCCTGGGATGGGGTGTCTACAATAGGCGAGGTGCAAGTCAATAGATTGAGGTATTCTACTAGATTATGGAGTAAATGAGAGAACTTTCAACACTTTTCACACTTTTGGATGTATTGGATAGTCCCCTTTTTCATGTAATGTCACCAATACCCTTATTTAATTTATTGGAATGTTAGTGATTTTATCTTACCATGACTTTTGCAAATTCCTTTATGGATTTTGTACAAAACACCCTCTACCTTGGTTAGATATACACATTTGATGAAGGGATATATGAAAGACCATCCGTATAGTTTTCATTTTGGAGATAAGTTAAAATGGGAAACTTTTATTCTAATATTGTGTACTTCCTTCCCATCATTAGGTAATGTGTTTTCCAATAAACACATTAAGATGGGATCCATCCAACTTGGGGCCTCTACTATTGACATAACTTGAATGACATCCGTATCTTAAGATATTATTAGTTGATCTTGGATCTTCACATGGATGGTCTATTTGAGGTTTGAATTAACCATTGCGGCCAAGGTTTCTAAAGCATCCACGTGAATATTATTTCCTTAATGGAATTGTCTTGAAATTGATTACCTGTTCATGTGATTTCTCTAGGTAAGTCGACATGCATTCATATCTTACACAATATTCCCCTAATATCTAGTTGGAAATAAGTATTGAAGAAAAATGCCTTTAGATGTTTGGCTCCTAATATGTGAGCCTTTTTTAGTCATTTGAGTAGTGCTTCATACTCCACTTAGTTATTGGATGCCTTAAAACCAATTCGTATATCCTTTTTTATGACTGTGTCATTAGGAGTTATTCGCATGATACTAACCCCCGATCCTTTGGATTTAGATTCTCTATAAAACAAATCCACTCCTTTTTTCTTTGTTACTAGCTTTATCGTCTTCTAATGCTAATTTAGCCATGGACTCGGCTAAAATTATCCCTTGATCGTTATCCTAAGTTGATATATGATATCAAACATCACTAATTCCACTGACCATTTCGATATATGACCTAACTGATTAGCCTTATAGAGGATAGTTTTAAGAGGGAAAAAGGTTACTATTGTTATGGGATCGCCTTCATAGTTATGTTTTTGCTTTTATGATGCAATCACCAGTGAGTACGTTAAATTATCTAATGGGAGGTACATCTGGTCTTCATCGTTTAATGTATTTATGATGTTTTAAATAGGTGTTTGCTCCTTGGTGTCTTCATGCAATAAGGTCGAACTAATAACATGATAAAACGTAATTAAATATAGGTACAAAACTACTCCTTAATCAGAGAGCACAAGAATAGGTGGAGCTTTTAAGTAACTTTTGATTAATTCCAATGTTATTGTGTATTCGTCATTCCACATCTGTTTCCTTGTTACTTCAAAAATAATCGACATTGCCTAAAGGATTGTAAGATAAATCGATTGTGTATGGTGATCATACTTGTGAGTTTTTAGACTTCTCGTACCCTGATCGAGGGGTGAATATTTCATAGTGCTTCAATATGATCGAGGTTGCCTTTTTAATTCCTATATAAATAACCACATATCTAAGGAGCCAAAAGAGCATTTTATAGCATTGAGCTTTATTCGTTAATGACGTAGATTCTCAAAAAAAAATCTTAGGTCAGACATGTGTTCACTTTTTTCTTTTTCTTTACCAATATATCATCTATGTACACCTCCATGGTATTGCCCAACTACTCTATGAATATTATGATCACTAGTCGTTTTTAGGTTATTCGTGCAGTCTTCGGGATGAAAGGAATTTTGGTGTAACAATATAGGCCACGTTTAGTGATAAAAAGAGGTTTCTTTCAATTCCAGTCTAAACAATGGGATTTGGTGATATCCCGAATAAATGTCCAATAATGTCATTCACTCATTTCTTGTTATGGCGTCTATTAGCGGGTCGATCTTTGATGGAAACTTTACTTAGGGAAAGCCTTATTTAAGTCAATAAAGTCAACACACAATATCCATTTATAATTATTTTTCTTCACTATTAATGGATTATAGAACCACTCTAAGGATTTCTCTTCCTTTATGTATCTTGCCTCCCGAAGTTTCTTGGCAAAATTTTTGTAAGATTTGTCGAGTCAACGTGCAACTTATGACACATACCCTCTAAGTCTATGCTCTAAATATTATATAATTTCCAACAAAACACATCTTGATTACTTTTCAGTTATCAATTAGATCTTGCTTCTCATCAATCATTAATAAGCTTTCTATGATGAAGTTCTTTTTAGGATGGTCAACATCAAAGGCCACCTCATATAGAGATTTCATAACCCAATAAATTGGAAAAATATGGGTCCCTTCCATCTAATGCCGTTCGTTCTTTTGTTTCTAATTTAAGGAGATAATAAATTATGTAATTAGTTTGTCTACGTTCATTTCCTTTTTCTTTTATTTTGGTTTAATTTTTGTTATAAAGCATTCACAATCATAATCACGGTTTCCTCTAATCTCCTCTCCTCCTCGGTTAGTAACGCATTAATTTTTATGGGATAAGTGGTGGATATTGCCTTTATGGCATGGATCCATTCTCTTCTTTGGATGGCATTGTTGTAATACCCCGTAATTTTTATGACTTTTAAAATGGGTTATATTTTAAATTAATGGATTAATTGGATCTTATATAAATTAATTCATTTGGGTTTTATCCGAATTGTGGATATTAAAATGGATGATTCTGAATATTACTTAAAGATATTTAGGTAATATATGAATGTGATGTCATTGATATGACGGTATGATATAAATTCGGTAATTTGAATTTTTAGTCAGACGCGGTATGGGACCTGTCGGGACTAATTTATTAAATTAAAAAGGAAATTTATTTTCTATCGACCTTATAGTCATTTCGACTGCGTCGTTGCGGCCGGAAGGTTCGAAATAGTCAGAAAAGTCTATTTGGATGTTAATTTTGAGTCTCGGGTCATTTGGAAATGAAAAGACAACCCAAAAGGGCATTTTGGTTATTTTTACAAGGGGGATGAATAGTGATTTCGGGTTTTGTATTATTATAAGTATTTGGAAATTAGTGTATGTAGGTTCATTTCATCTCTTCTACACAAAATTGAAAAGTCATCTTCTTAGAGAGAGTGGAAGGTTGCTTGGAAAGAAAAAGAAGTTTGCTTGGGAAGGAGGAGAACCAAAGGTCAAAGGTCACCACCACCATCACCACCTGTGTTATTCAACTCCAAAGGGTCAGATCTTCATTAGAGGCAAGTGTTTGATATTTGCAACTTAAGTTCGTATATTGTCCATGTTAGAATAATTATGAAAAGAGATGATTTTTCATGTTTGGAAGATAAAAATGGAGTAGTAATGGATTTCTGGAAGTATGAAATATATAGGAATTAAACTCATGTTGTAGGTAGTTAGTAATCCAAGAAATATTCATCAATCTGTGGAAGAAATTCTGAAAATCATTTTGTGTTCTTGAAGATAATATGTTTATAATTTTCTGGAAAAAGAGGCAAAAACGAGTGGAATGAGAAGAGCCAATTTGGAATGTTTAGATCTCCTTTTCGAGTGCATTTGGATGAGATTTAAGAAAAAATCAAAACACATACCTGACTCAATTTTTCGTGTAGAATCCAAATCTGAAGTCGGATTGATGATTCGAATAATTTTTTGATCTAATTTTTTTGAGTATTTAAAATATGAGAATTCATGATGTTGTTTCTTTTTAATGTTGGTTCTTATCCCAAAACTTTTGTGGATCTTTGGTGATTATTAATTGGATATTATGGGACTTAGAAAATATCAGTAGACCCTTGATAAGATTTGAATTAATTTGAGTGGGATTTAAATTGATTAGAATGATGATAATTAAATTAAAGAAATTTTGGTTGCTAGATTCATTTTTTGGATTATAATTGGTTTGCTTGAGGATTAAGGATAGGTCCAGTAGTGGTGATTGAATGTAACACCTGGGTAGCCTTAGGATTACAATATGAACATCAAGGACTGAGTTTAAGCTCATTATTGATTGTGCAAGGACTAAGTGTAATACAAGAGCGTAGTGATATGTCTCCTGGATAGAGATGGGAGTTTGGAACACATTTGGTTGAAAGAGGGTATGAGGTTATCTCAATCACGTATTTAAAGTTGACGGACCTCCTCGATCGACAAAGTTAAGTAGTAGTGTATTGGAGGGGTTCCTTGTTTGGATTTCTTTTTGTGAGACGCTCCGTGCATGAACCTTAACGACGTCGGGAGTGGAGAGATGTTATAGGATGCAAGGATAATTAAATTATGAAGTAAAGATATGATATTTTAATACGTGGAATTTAGAAGAGATATAATGCTACGTATGGGAATTATCTTAGGGTAGTGATATTACCTTATTGATATTATATTATAGGTATGATAATGCCTATTTGATTGATTTATGATTTATGTGTATGACATACCTTGCTTACTTGCTATCGGTGGGAGGTTTGCGCGTGAGGGCAGTCATATCCTGATGAATCCATGGGATCTTTGATTTGTCGCTCGAGAACATAGGTCTATGAAAGACTTATCGGGGAGTTGATAAGTCCGCTGACTGTGGGTACGTAGGTATGTGCGTGACCCATGGGTATGAGAACTATGTCCGCCTCCAATGATTGTGTTGTTGTTTGTGGTTCGAGGAATCTTAATGAACCTTTAGTCCCTTATTCGGCGACAAGCGATATTGGGACATGATAGCAGAGTAATGCATTGCACCGCAGCTGTGACTCAGGGTGCCGTATTATATATGAATATATATATATAATGAATTAAATGATTGAATGGTTATATTGTGGTTAAGTCATCTACTGTGTGATAATTGTAGATAAAGGCGAATTGAGAAAATAATGGAATTAAGTTAATGAATGTTTATTCTTATAGAATTGAAAAGATTAATTCATATTAGTGAGAAATGATTCATGTTAATGAGAAACTAATCATATAAAGGAGAAATGTAAATGAATAATAATGTGACGTTTGGTATGGGACATATGGGGATTATGATATTGGGATGGAATTATAATATGGAGACTAGAAAAGAGGAACCATTAACAAGGAGGTTAATAGGAAACGTTAAGTGTGCACTCTAGTTGAGAGGTGAGAATGGCAAGTGAGAGTTGGGTCTAACATGTACATAATAAAAGATTTATTGCACTTGTTAAATACTTGCTGTTTTAAAAATCATTTACACAATCGGGCTCTGACCCGTTTCCTTGCATATTTTCTTTTCTATTGTATCTTCTATATCAGGTGTCCAGCAATAGGGTCAAATACTATTGTATTCGGGTCTTTTTAATACATTTAATATTGTTGTGATTACTGTAATGGATTAATATTATTTGGGAATGTTTATTCCAATTGCATTCAAATTATTTTGTGTTATCTAATTGGTTATCAGTGTTGTAGAATAAAATGTGTTGTGTTATTCTTAAACTGGAAATGGATTTTGTTAAATTAAAATTTGAAAAGTTTTTAACACCAGCTTAATTGAGTATCGGGTGAGTTGTAAATGTTTTCAACAGTGATGCTAAGAATGAGCCAACTGTATATTCTGTTTTAATTTGGTATGGGACTGGCCATCCTGTATTTAATTAGGCGGGGTGTTACAATTGTAAGGTGAATCAATGTCTACCCCTAAAAATGAAGTAAGTTTGGAGATTACTCATGCGTAAACTAGTAGAACCACCTTTCATAGAAGCATGGTTATCATTTTCTCAAATCCGACGAGTAAAATGATAACTTCTTTAAGGTTTTCCAAATGCAGTTTAAGTTTTTTTCACAACTTAAGGTACATGATATCAGATAGACTTCCTTGGTTGACCAAAAGAGCGTCACATCTCACTTTGTGATGCATAACCTAATAACCATAGTTTTATGATAGGTAGTTTGTACCCATACTAAATCTTCATTAGTGAATATGATGTGCTTCGTATTATCCAAGTCATCTAGTCAACGTCTCTTACCCATTATGAGATTTCAAGCTTCCACTTGAAAATATTATAGTATAGCAGTTACCCTCTTCATATTCGATCGCATTATGCTTCCTTTGATCTAATCAGGACTAAAGTCCCATTGATGATGATGAACAAGTGTCCCTCCTCAACATCATCTAATAAATTATCTAGCATTTGGTAAGTGAAAACTTTTCCTTTTCTTGTCTTTCCATCAACGTAATCATATAGATATCCCTCTTATACTAATTCTTTCATATGAGACTTGAAATCCTTGTGATTTTTTATCATATAGTCATGATCATTATGGTAGTATCACCTTAAGGATGAATTCCCATTCAGTGGGTCGTTAGTCATCATCCTCATCCACTTAAAATACTAATTGTCTTTGATGTTTGGGAGGATTTTATATATAAACTCTTTAAAAATGGTATTGGTCCCCTTATATTCCTTTGTTGAATATAGTTTGTAACAATTATTTTGAGCACTATTTTACATATATGTGTCATTCTTTGACGCAATTTCTTTTATTTCATTACCATGGGTTTTGGTTTGGTCACCACCTTAATCACTCTTTATCACAACATTTTCCACCTTCCCATATTTCTTAATTTTTGACATGAGATCGTCAATTGTGGTAGCCTTCTTCTTAGAAAGTGATTGTTATAATACGAATTCATTGTGCAATTTGATCTTGAAGGATGTGGCAATGACTTTCTTTGATCAATATATTAACACAATATACACTTCCCAACATTTCCGAGCATACTCTTATAGTGTCTTTTGAGACTACTTCTTAAGCATGGTCATGGCATCCATCTTGTTTAGGTGAGATATGCTAGTAAAGAATCTTGTTGTAAAAGATTTAACCAATTGCTCAAAATTCTCTATTCATCTAGAGGGGTTATTTTCAAACAATTTACCAATTTTGAGCCACGTATCTTATAATGAAGGGGAATATAAAACACATTGGTGATTCAATGTTATTATATAGAGTCATATATTGATGTTAAATGTGATCAGTGGGATTAATTTTACCACGATTTATTTTGAATTGTGATGATAAAAACTTCTTTATAGGGTCAACTTGTTCTAAAGCCCGGGTGCATAGATACTTCATCTAGTTCAACAAATCTCAACATGATAATTCTCTCATGGTACAGGCCCTCGATCCGTGTACTCGTCCTTCCAACTCTTTATTAATGTAAACCATTGAGATATTCTCTCCTATTTATGGAGATGTCATAAGATTCAAGCATCCTAAAGTCTTAGATGGAGTGGTGCTTGATATATCCATCATTAGACTGGTCCTATTGGTATTGGTAATTAGGTCTTGAAGTGATCTTATTGCACTGAGAATTAACATCACTGTGGGGTTTATACGACTCCATTCTCTTAGATATCATGTCAGTCATGGTGGTCATATTGGTTTTAATCCATCGGTTGATATTTGGGATCAGAACTTGGCTAATGTGATAAAAAGAACTAGGTTCCAGAAATTCACACCAATTATAAGTTCACAAACTCAAAGATTATGAGAACTCAAATTACACAATCTAAGGTGATAATTGCTGATGGAAAAAAAATCCAAACCCACAAAATAAACATAGAATGCACGAGCTTCAACAAGATGCCTACGTCCATGGGGGTGAAATTTTATTACTATATTGATAGTACAACTTTACAAAGGTTTTTCATTTTATTTTTCACATTCAACCAAGGGTGGTACCTTATATTTATGCAATTAGTTTTAAGGGACCTCATTGAGGTGAACTCTCCCCTATCACTTAATAAATAAATGATAATATGTATTCTTTGACTTATCCCACACGATCATACTTATTGGATAAAGGGACATGGTACCATGTCTGGTGGGCCCTCAATGTCATAAATGGAAAAATACACTCCCAACATGTTTTATCACATTCATTAACCTACAAGTATAAGCCATGGTGTTAATAAAAACTTGTTAAAAAAGTTAAAAAACTTTTAAACCAGTTAAAGTTCAAATCCTTACCTTAGTTTGGTTCCTAATTGAATATTTGAGACTTTCATTAACAAAATAAAGTATGTTTTAACACCCCTCATTTCAAATATACTTAGTGTCACTTCCCTAGATTTTATGGATTGGAATGTAGCCTCTTCTCTTATTACTCTAATCTTAAACTTTTTTAGTAATATCGAGTGACCTACTTCATGTGTATTCATTATAGTCTTCCCATTTTCTCATATGATTATCGATAGGGGTGGGCACGGTCCGATCCGATCTGGTCCGGGCATTGCCTATTTTTTGGACCGGGCCGAATATTCGATCCTCAATTTTTTTGGATCAAGATCGAACCAATTAATTCGGTTAACCTACTAATCCAGTCTAGGCTTTTTTTGGTTCGGTCCGGGGTAAAATTCAGTCCTGACCCTATTTTATATATACATACTTTTTTTGAATGTTTTTATCTATTTTTCTCACAAATATATATACAAACATTAAAAAAATAATAATACTCGAAACTCAAAGTGATATTTACATGGTTTTTTTAATCCAATTAAAAAAATTATCTATACATATATAAAATGTTCCAAATTAAATTCATAAGTTATATACATTAATTCAAAAACTAAATATAAGAAACACAATAACATTATTTTTATTGTATATATATGGGAATCGGTCTGGTCCGGTCCGGTCCGATCTGTTGATATAGTGGACCACGAACCGGACCGATTTAATCGATTTTTAGTTTTTGTGAACCGATTTTCCGATCGGTTTCAAAATAGCCTTAATTTTCGGTTCGGTGCATTCGGGTCAATCATTTTTTTGTCCACCCCTAATTATCGATTGTTAAGAGGATGAAATGTTTTTGTATAAGTGTGTACGTGTCCTTTTGATCATAATTTTAACAAATCTCCAGGATTAAATCAAGCATAAAATATTGTTAATACACCATGGAAAGAGGATAAACCTATGAGATCCATTTTCTATAGGTCATGGCATTTGAGTTCACTACATAATACCTTTTTGGTCAAAGAACTTGGAACTTCGGAATTCATGGCCAATCGAGCACATAATGGGCATATTCAATTGTGATCTTATAATATTCATTGAGTCTTTGGATACAAGATGGGATTGAGCCATTAGTTTGGAGAGGATTTCGACTTGTATTCTTATATTTGTTCTTCTTTATTAAATTCCTTCTCTCCTTTCATTGGATTAAAGGAAGTGACATAATAGTCTCAAACGTTTCTCCTATCTATCTTCAAGAAACCCATTCTCAAAGGTATTAGGAACTTGATTCTTATGTGCTTTTTTTATATCAGTTCCCTAATAGTATTAAGAGTGGATCTCCCAAGGATTATGTAACACCCGTATTTTTGTTAAATTAATAAAATTGCATATTTATGGGATTAATTTAAATAGAATAATCTTATAATTAAAATTAAAAAGAAAATCCAAAAATGTCGCATACCGCGTTACGCGTGTTAAATTAAGTGACGCATTTTAAATAGAATTAAAGAAAATTATACAAAATAAATTATATAATATTACTTTTAATTATGTCATAATATCATTACTATATAATAGGATTATACAAATTATTCGAATAAAAATTTGTACCTATGAGGGGCGAATTGATTCGAGCCAAAAGCCAAATTGATTCGGCACCTGCTGGTTGGCCACTTTTGAGCTATCAACTTTTTGGATTATTGAGGGGGTAAAGAAACTAACCCTCCCATAAATTTAGCCCCATGTTTTCAGACTTCTTACCCTATCTAATATGGTGGCTTCATTATTGAGGGATGGGAAAATATTATTTAAGTCTGGGGACATTATAAGAGAAAGGGGTGAGGGACTTTGTCCTCACATCTCACCTCATTTCTGCTGAAGTAAAACATCCCCAAGACTAAGACCCTCGAATATTCTTCCTAAACTCATTTCAGTAGCTTAAGCACCCAAAAACACCCCCTACATATGAAGCTTGCAAGACCACCATTCCACCATTTAATTGTCAAGAGCTTAGGAGGGTGTTGAAGGTGTTAAATTGGAGAAGAAAGCTTGCAAGGAGCTTGGAGCTAGGAAGTTTATTGAGATTTCTTTCTATATTTTCTTTAAATAGTTTATATCTTCAAGAGATAGGGGTTCTACTTTATTTTCAAGTTTTAAATCAAGCACGCTAGTTATATGTATATATGTATGATTTACAAGACTATTTATGCTTATTATTACTACTTATGATTATATGTTGACGAATATGTGATAAAAATAGTTAAAAGTTGAAGTTAGAATTAAATTAAAATCTCATAATATTTAAGATTTTTATACCTTATGGAAATCATGTTTAAACTAATTATTTAATACCAAATGTTAAGTTGAACTTGAAGAAGAAATTTTAGGATGCATATAAAGGTTTTATTGGTGTAAATCCGTTCATTCATGAACAAAATCATATGTGGTTGTGGGAACTGGGTTCAATATGTTGAGAGCACATTTGAACAAATCTTTGAACATGAAATAACAACTTAGGAAAAATCGACATACTACTCACATAAAATGACACTACTTTGTTTAAGAAAGTTTAAGAAGTTTAAGTGTTGAGGGACTAAAGTGAAAATAATAAAATGTTGAGGTTAAAACGTGAAATATGATACTATTTACAGATAAAATGACAAGAATACAAAGTAAAAAATATAAAGTTATCAAATTTTAAGAAAGCTAAAGTAAGGTTTTTTGCCACATGCGTTATTTTCTGTAAAATATGGACTTAAGTATAATGCTCCTAAACTAGTTTGGACCCTAAATAGAAAGTTAGCTTTAAATAATATGACGAAAAAACTATTTTACATAGTAAAGGTGAAAAGTAGTATTTTATAAAGTAAAGGTGAAAATAGTATTTTGAAAAGTAAAGCTGGAAAAGTGTAATTTTGACAAAGTAATGGAAAAGAAGCTTTACTAGTGTTCATAAATAATGAAAATGAATGTTAAAGTAAGAAAATGGAGCTGAAATTATAGTATTAAATTTCACCAAGTTAGGTTTTTAAAGTAAAACACCAAGTTTGAGCGTTAAATGAAAACGGGTATTTTGTTAAAACGAGAAACTTAAAAATAAAGTGTGGCGGGACTAGTCTCGTCCCGAGTATTGTGGCCTCATCGACCAAAGTATAAAATAAAGGATAAAAGGAAAAAGGAAAAGAAAAAGAAAAAGAAATGGGTTATAAAGATGTAACAATTAAAAGATACTAAGAGAAGCCATGAAAATTTAAGAAGGGCCTTGAGCCGTAGGGTGCATCTTTGGCTTAAGCCCAAAACCATTGGCCAGTTATCATATTGAAACATTTTTGGAAGTTGGTGAAAGTCTGTAAATACAAATGGGATTGGTCACCTACATTAATAAAGTGAAAAGATGATTTTGAGTACGGAACTCACTATTGTGAAAGCGATTTTATGAAACAACTTTAAAAATGTGAACATATGTTAACGGTTGAATTAACGAGATATGGGTAATATTGAAGGAAATATTAAGTTTGAATGGGCTAATCATTTGGGTTACATTTTCAAAAGGCCAATTTCATGGTCACGATGGAACTGCATGAGAATACTAAATCAAATAAAGGATGATTTCATAATTACTAAAATATACTTTATATGTATAAATAATACTTTGCATATATTACTCTGCTAGTATTTCTCCTACTGGGCGCACGCTCATACCCCACCATTTTCTACACCCCAAGTACTTCAAATAAAGATAAAGGTAAGGAAATCGTGAGAAGGAAGGAAGTAATTATGCGCCAGTAGAGCTCTGTTTACTATTTACTTTAAATGTGTAATTTAAATATAAATTTTGACTACGTTATCTGGAACTATTTGGAATTGCTTCAAATTTGATTTGTAATAAGACAGGATGATGTGGACTTTCTTTAATTGTTATTTACTCTATTAAATTGGCAAAACTCTATTTATTTCAAGTGTTCTTATAAATTTCATAGGCTGGACATCATTTCAAATCAAATTAAATGAATTTTTTTCAAAAAATGTAGAATAAAGATTTTATTAAAAAAAAGGTATTTTCTTAAATGAAATCAAAGTACAAAAAGGTTATCCACATAACACCCAAAATCAAGGCATTATAACTTGGTATCAGAGCATAGGTTATGTGTGTGTCAGAGAGTACGCTTACATTTCATTTTATTTCAAAAGATAGTTCTTCATATTTATGAGTGCAAGGAATCACAATAAAGTATTTTCAGAAAGCAGCGAATAAAAAGATTATAATAAATGCTCACAACATAAGAATTTATGTTGTTCGGTAACTGCTTACGTCCACGGAGAGGGTTCTCAGTTCTTACAAATTTCTCAGAAGGTTCGAAATTACATCCCCCTTTACCCTAGGGTGAGGGTTGTATTTATAACAATGTAAAGTATTTGAGTCATACAAGGAACTCTCCTAGCCTTCCATTGGTTCGTATGGCAACTCCCTTTTATCTCGTCCAAGATTGTAGGTAACCATTTAAGCCTATCAATATTCACCTGATAAGTATTTGTATTTACCCACCTGATTTACATTCATATTTATCCGCATGATATTAAACCGGACTTAGGGCAGCGTGTTGGGACCTTCTCGATTTCCAGATATTGGGCCTTTGTTTTAGTCCCCCATAATATTCTATCCTACTATACAATTATCATCCCCTCTTTAGAATGACTTATGCCATATGACTCAAAAATTCAGACAGTTAGTTGATTCACTCTCTCAATAGCATCAAGGCAACTGTAGCATAACAGAGAGTAACAGGGGGGCCATTATACTAAAAAGATTTAGAAAACTTAACACCCTTACACTTAACAGTATTGCGGGACCGAAAGAGGCTGAGGTTTGGCTACAACGCATCACTCGTATCTTTGAAGTTATTAAGGTGTCAACTGCATATCGAGTTCATGTGGCTACATCTAAATTATGGACCCAGACCCAAAAATGGTGATGTCCTATTAGATCATTTTGAATGGGGCAGTCCTTTAGGAGGATTTCAAGTTGTAATTTCTAGACTGATACTTCCCTGAAGTTTATCGTGATAGGAAGAGGGTTGTGTTCCATAACTTATTACAAGAAAAATGAATGTTGGAAAGTAAGAGGTGAATTTTGAAAGTATGTCAGATTTTAACAAGTTTTTGGAGGGTGATGAGAAACAAAATACTCAATTATTCATAAAGGGTCTTAATTAATCCACCCAAAGACTCATAGTCAGATAAGACATTTGTAAGTTCAGGGAAGCCCTCAGAAAAGCCATCAGGTTAGAGAAGGAGTTAAAGGATTCTAAACTAATTAAAGAGAAGATAAGAGGATGCGATAGTGGGTAAATCAGTGATGGAAATAATCCAAAAGATAGATGGTCCAGAGGGTTCTTTACAAAACTAGAATAAGCAGTGTGTGGAAGTTCTGCACAGTACTAGGGTGAAGCCAAAGGGTTTGTGGAGCAAGATCAAAGTTGCTTTGTATGTAGAGATCTAGGCCAATTCAAGAGAGAGTGCCTATAAATATGTAACGATCCTTAGCCCAGCAATCAGGGTTCTATCTTTCAGCTAGTAAAGAACTCAAATTTTAGAACACCCACCTAGCATCCACAACACTTCGGTTGACTCTAGTAGGGGAGGTATGATAATAATGGCTCATGTCCCAGCCAGGGGTATGGTTGGTAGGGATAATTAAATCAGCATGGTAGTCAGAAGAACATATTTAACTAAAGGTGTGCTTATGCCCTCAAATGATCAACATCTCAACCAGACGCCATAGTTATTGAAGGTATAATTTAATTTACCATCGTGGGTCTGAGGATTGGTTGATTCTGGTGCATCATTTTCATTCATATCCAATTCTTTAATTCGTAGTTTGGGTCTTAAGGTTGATATATTTTATCCCCCATCTTTGTGGGACTTCCAACTAGCGGAGGTAATTATCTAAACCATGTTTTTCGTAATTGCGTTATCATTTAGGGGAGTATGTTCTTAAGTATGACTTAATTTTCATGGAAATATAAGGTTTCTAGGTAATCCTCGGGATGGACTATCTATCTTATTTAAATTCCACGATCGAATGTCATCGGTATAGTGCTTCGGTGTTATTATCGGATGGGTTTATCCATAGATTTAATAGCGAATAATTCACGGACGATCCTTGTTAATACACTAACACTAAGGAACAACGGAATTACTTGTAATGGATTTCATGCCTTGTGTCACGAGATACTCCTAACCTTATGTTCTTGGACTATCCAACTACGCGAGAATTTTAGGACGTATTTTCGAAGGAGCTGCCAAGGTTATTACCGTAAAAAGAGATCGACTTTGTGATAGAGATACATCTAGGTGTCTCACCTACTTCTATTCCACCACACCATTTGGCTCCAACTAAATAGAACGATCTTAAGATCCAGTTAGAGGATTTATTATCTAAGGGCTTCATTAGACCAAATGTGTCACAGTGGGGAGTACATATTCTTATTTTTTAAGAAAAAGTACAATTCACTCAGACTTGACTATAGTCAGTTGAATAGAGTCACAATTAATTAAAAAAATATCTTATGCCCTGAATTGATGATTTATTAGATAAGTTACGAGGTGATGGTTTAGAACTGAGGACATTCAGAATGCAACATTTTAGATATGATACGAGCATTATGAGTTCTTGGTTATTCCATTAAGATTAACTCACACCTATAATATTTATGGACCTAATAAATCATATTTACCATCCATGCCTAGATCGGTTTGTTATGGTGTTTATTAACGACATCAATCTACTCAGCTTCAGAGGTGGACCAAGAGGAGCATCTATGCATGACTTTTCAAGTACTTCGGGAGAAATAGTTGTTTGAAAAGTTCAGTGAATGTGAGTTCTTGATGGGAAAGGTCAAATTTCTTTGCCATGTCATTTCAGGACATGGAATTTTTGTGGATCCACCTAAAGTTGAATCATTGCTATATTAATAGCAACCGGAGATAGTCATTGAGATAAGAAGTTTTTCGGGTATCGTCAAGTATTACAGGCATTTTATCCAAAAATTTTTAGATAGGTTCCCACCTCACTACGTTTACACATAAGAAGGTTTGATTTTAGCGGTCAGATGAATGCGAGTCTCTATTTCAGGAGTTAAAAGTAAGACTGACTTCAGCATAGGTACCCATCCTCCCAAATTGAGGAAAGTTCTATTAATGCATTAGGGGCACGTTAGGAGCAATATTAATGCAAGGAAAGAACATAGTAGCTAATGCATCAAGGCAGTTAAAATTTTATGAGAAGAACTACCCAACTCATGACCTTGAGCATTGAGTAGTTATCTTCACGCTTAAAATTTAAAGATATTGCATGTATGGGGAACTGTTTAAGGTATACTCGGATTCACAAAATTATCCAACATATATTCACTCAAAAGGATCTGAACCTCGGGCAAAGAAAATTTATAGAGCTCATCGAAGATTACAACTTTGGTCTCCATTACCACCCAGGTAAGACCAATGTTCTAGACGACGCATTGATTAGTAAACCATGAGAATTTTTTTAGGCAATGAATTGCTACCATCATAAGATGATGCTAGACCTTTAGAACTACGAATTGAGGGTTAAGCGGGGAAACCATCACGCCTACATTTATAGAACATTGGCAAGACACGTTATACAATCGAAGGTGCATGATGCATAATCTTGTCATGACGATTTGATGCACTGTAGGAATCAAATTTGGGCAGGAAAACCAATCTAGAACTTAACGCTCAATAAGGATAACGGTATTAGGTTCTGAGGAAAATTGGTAGTTTCGAGTATTGAGGATCGCAGGGAAGAAGTTAGGGCAAAAGCATATTATTATCGTTTCAGCATTCACCCTAGTAGTACAAAGATGTATAGGGATTTATGCAGAGATGAATGGTGGTCAGAACTGAAAAAGAATGTCGCACTTTTTATGGCAAAGTGTATCACTTATTAACAAGTAAATTAAAGCATCAGAAACCATCAGGGTTGTTTCAACCATTACCGATAACAAAGTGGAAGTGGTAGCACATAATTGTGGACTTTATCATAGCCTTGCTTAGGACTCGGATAGAGCATAGTCCAGTGTGGGTTGTTATTGATCGCCTCACAAAGTCAACGCATTTTCTTCCTATTAAAGTCAAGAATAATGTGGCTAGGCTTGTCAGACTCTTTAGGATTATTATTCATTTTATTTGCTCCATCGCATATTTGTCGTATCCCATTACAAACCGTCATGAACCGTCACGACAAATCGACTCCAAGATTGGAGACTTACCGATATCCCACACAAGTATAAATCAATTAATGTTTAAAATTATTCATCGAATTTATTTAGGATGTTTATTTTTTATAAACCAAGGTTGGAAATTCTATTTAAAAATTAATTTTTTTAACCTCGTACAAACGAGAATAACTTTTCAGCCAAATAACTTTGCCTTATTGTTAGAAGTGTCTTTTTATCTGATACTGAATGAACATCTAACGAGGTCCTCTGTTAGAATTATTTTGAAGCTCGTTAGACATTGGTTCAAACGAGATTATAGTATTGTTCGAATGAACTCTGTCTTCGTTAAAATGAAATGCCTTTCTCGTTTGAATGAGCTTCATTTTCTTTCGAACGAGCTATCGCTTCAAATTTTATGCACGGGCTATAAATATCTATTTCGTTTTGAAATTTTGTGGGACTTTTGACAAAAGAATTTCTACATATATTTTTCAAAAGATTTCAATACGTTTGTTTACCAAAACACTTTTGATTCACAAACACATCACCAAATATCGTTTGTGAATCAGTTTTGAACCTTAGTTGAGTGATAATTTGTGGACAGGTCATCTCTACGGCTGACTTATGAACTTGGAAGGATCACGGATGAAGACCGAAGGCTGAAGGTTGATCGATGGATACCGAGGGTGGACTGCCACCTATGGACGACTCTAGACAGAGCTATTTTCTCTAGAGGTTTTGAAGACACTAAGTGTTATACTTGTGGGTTATATCAAGTAGTCTGTAAGTCAATAGTCTTGTAAAACTTTATAAAGTGAGGATTAAAAGGTTTTTCCATAAAAAGATATTTTTCCTCAATTTTCATGTGATTGCAATTTTTATTATCTGTTTTATCACTTAGATCCATGTTTTACGATAATAAAATAAAATTGGATTTGTGTTTAAAGGCATTTAATTAAACATGTCATTGCATTAAGATCACACAAGAACTGTCAAGTTGGTATCAGAGTCAGTTACACAAAAATACTGTGTGATTTTTTTCCCCAAAACTTTTCTTTGATATCATTTTTTTTGAAAAATTGTTGATCTTGAAAAGGCAGGATTTAATGGATAATTTGTATAATCGAATGCCCATTTTTTATTGTTCCAATTATGCCTATTGGAAAGCAAGAATGAGGAAAACTTTAAAAGCTATTGATGAACGCGTGTGGTTAGTTTATGAAAGAGGATGGACTCTTCCCACTGTCACTGTAGATAATGTCATTGGCCCTAAACTTGTTTCTCAATAGACCAAGGACGACTTTAAATTTCATAAGCTAGACATCATTTAATTAATCAAATTAAATGAATTTTATAATAAAAATGTAAAAGCAAGATTTAAAAAAATATGATTTTCTTAAATGAAATCAAAGTACAAAAAGGTTTCCTGCATTGACACCTAGAATCGGGACATCACAAATTACGTTATAAGCTAAGGGGGATACCATCACTAAAAATCTACAATGTATGGACACTTTATGTCAGTAAGTATCAGTCAAGATTTTCAAGATGATATATCCAAAAGGGTGAGAGGTGCTCCAATTATATTAAAGCTTTAACAACCTTTAATTGGTGTTTAGATATAGCCATTTTAATATACAATATAAGAACATGAGGTCAATAGATCTATTTATCATAATAAGACTCGGCCAATAATGAAATTGGCCACTAGCATGATAGCTATGAGTGAATCAATATGGGAATTCCTAACACCATCAACATCTTCTTCATTAAATGTTTGGTATTGAATTGGTGTTCAATGATGCTTACAGGGTCTAATTGAGTTGATTTCATTTCCTATATCTCCTTTGTAACACCCCGCATATTTTTAATACTAGAGTTGATCATACCCGAATATTAAAATATGAAAAATTCTATCATTTAATAAACCATTCTCAGCATGTGATAGAAATACGACACATTTAAAACTTTTTCCAACAATAAGAAATATGAGCAATAAAAATATGATTGATCACCAATAAATTCCAACTACAAAAATCCTCCAACAATCCAAATAATATAACAAAAGTGGAGTCACAAACAACTCAATCCAAAAATGTCTCATACGAAGATACGCAACGGAAGGGAAAACTAAATCGTACATAAATCAATCTCCAAGATATATCCTGCTATTCAAGATTCAAGATTCAAGATCCAATTTTCTCCTAAATACTCAAACCTAACCTGAGAGGTTAGTCAACGCAATAGGTTAGAGCCTACTACAAGAATACTAGCTATGTTTTCCAAGGCAAGTAATTTAACCTAATAGAAGTACTAAATGAAATAAATACCATACTAAAATCTTTTAAATTACAACAACAATTAATATCAGTATATTATCAATGTTCACCATATAATATAACATATTAGACTTAAACGCATAACCATAAGGTTTATTAGTGTTTTATATTGTCATGAATATAAAGAGCTTTCTAATTACTAAACATGATATCATAACTGTAACACCTACCTCTGCGATTTTGACCGTACCCTTATGAATTGGTGACTTTATGTGACCCAATTTGACTTTAAACCTTGTGAATTGAATTATGGGTAATGTTTTGATGATATTGTGGCCTTGGTGCAATTGATTGGATTAATAATGGCCTTATATTCTATTTAGAGAGAATCAGGGTCGTTCGAATAAGATCCTTGGTGGTTCAAAAGACCAATAAAAGAACCTTCTAATAACATATACTTGTTTGGATAGCCCACCCTCCGCAGAACCTCGTTCAAAGTATGGTCGAACGATATTTGTTCTCGTTTGAATGAGAAACAAATCTCATTCAAACGAGAAACTCGACCACGATATAGACCATTGGATTTGACACATGTCACATTCCCACACATTATATCAACTCGGGTCTAAGATTTGTGGAATTTTTGGAATTTAACCCCCTAAGGGTTTTGGGGTATTTAAGTGAGGCTTTGTCCCATTCTAGGGCATTTCTCTCTTTCTCTAGCTCTTGGAGCCTCACCACCATGTAACCACCTTCCACCATCCTAGCACCACCACTCTTTAACCCTATACCACCATACTTTAACGTATTTCCATCATATTTAAGCCTTTAATCCCATTAACACCATTTTTGGGGAAAGGTATTGATTTATGAAGAAGTTATTAAGGGATTTTTGGAGAACAAATGAAGAAAACATTATGGGGTTTGAAGGGGGTTTCCATGGATCTTTCAGGGAGAAAATCCTAGTCGAGTTAGGCAACCTCTTTAAGGCCACTTTAGGAGGTGGGAGGTTGTCATCTTCTTCTACATTTCGTCCACCATTTTTAGAGCTTCAATGAGGTTGGAAAAATCTACTCTTATTGAGTCTAAAATTACTCTATTTTGCAATATATGAGTTAAATATGCTAGAGTTCACAAGAGTAGAATCTTTCCATGTTTAGGTAGTCTTTACTCATGATTTCTTAATATCTTTGAAGATTTAAGAAATAAATTTTCAAAGGGATTGAGAAAAGATGATAAATTTCAATAAAATCTTATGTTTAAACATTTTAAGAAATAAAATATTTTCAAAGAAATAATTGCATTGACAAGCTATTTCTAGCATAGCTCTTGAATATTTGTGGCAAAAATGAATATTTGTGAAAACTAGACATTTAAGAATGTTTTTTAAGTAAAAATGTCTTTTTTTGTTGAAAATCTTAGATTTGCAAATGTTATGAAACTTCATATGATAATCATGTGTAAAATTCATTTTTATGGATTTCTATGCTTTAAAATCCACCTCCTCATATGTACAAACTTGTAATAAGTTAATTATGAGCATATGAATATGTTTAAGAAGGATTAAAATGGGTTTTAACTTGAAATAAGAAAGGTGGAAATTCCAGCCCTTAAAGTATGTTGTTTAATATTAATTATTTATTTGAATAAATTAAAATTTGACTTGTATTTTGACCTTACCTATTAAAGCACCGCGTTATCATTTGTATATGTCTATTTACATTCAAAGATAACTTATGTTATTTAGTTGGTAATTGGTATCAGAGTTGGTTTTATGTGGATTCAGTATTTCATTATATTGTATTTGTTCTTTTGATTCTTGTTTATTTCTTATGCTAAGAATATTACCAAAAATTTTGACTCACATGCTTTTTATGGTAGACCTGATTTGTAAGGACATGTTTTATAAATGTCCAGGGTTGAATCTAGGATTTTTCCAAGTGTCCTAGATCACCATTAAGTATGTCTGATACAGCTACATTCGGCACGTCTCGACAATCATCCATGACGGTCGTAATCCGACTTCATGCATCCATCATCTTCGTACGTGCATCATGGGTCAAGCAACATACACTTCAATTGTTCCCACTACTCCGCGTACTTATGGTAAAATAATTTTAATTGGAGTTTTTAATTATTTGCATAAATAATTTGGAATGTTTTTTTTAAATAAATTTTTTGAAGTCTGGAAGATGATAATCACGCAAAATCTTTTTAAGGAGTTTTTTTAGGAGCGTCACTGATGTCGTTCGAACGACATCATATGTGGTTCGAAAGAGATGCTATCTCATTCAAACGACATTGTGTTGTTACAAGACTTTTTTTGCAGCCCTTAAGGTGGAAAATCTTAGATTTACAAGACCTTTTTTTGCAGTGGCTTGTATTTATTTTCGCATGTTGTTAATTATTGCAATAAAAATTTGGCACCGGTCTATTCAAATCTTTGACCCTTAATTTAATTAAGTGCACATTAATTAATTTTATCCAAGTGGTGTCACTCAACAAAATGTCCAGACTCCCTTACTTGGTCCATAATTTAACCCTTTGAATTTATTTCATCCAATATCAATTGAAACTCTATCTAAATAAAATATATCTTTGTGATATATATATTTGTGTGCTTTATAAATATCGGTGTGAATGATATCGTAGGAATACATACCCCTCTAGTGCTATCATAGGAGGTTGCGCGATATAGGTGAATCCTCTAGATTGAGGAGCAGAGAGAGTATAATCTCCAGGTCATAGTGTCCGGAATTTATATGGTGTGATTCTTTTTGGGGTGAGACGTCCTGGGTATGATTCGGTCTCACACTCAGAAAACTATGATCGCCTCCACTACGCTTATTATTTTTACCCAAGCTCGAGAGTGAGTCTGACTTGAGGGAGTCGGGTTAGAGTGACAATACGAGGAACATGATAGCATTTTAGAGAAAGCATTCGAGAGTTATTACTCGAAAATGGATGGTTATTATACTTGGCATGTGTGTGAATTTGGTAGTATACTAGTACGTATATAATATGAGTAGATAATTATATACAAAATTAATACATAAGTGTGAATTTACTTATGATATAACTAGTGTGAAAGTTATATGATTTATAAAGGTCTTTCCTATATAACTAGTGTGAATGTTAGATGATTTAATACAGTTGAATCGATTCATAAGTTAACGAGTAGATAACTTAATAATCAGAGTAAGGATACCCGGGTTATATTAATGTGGTAGAAAGGAGTGATACAGTTAGTTAGGTGGGGTAACATAACTAGGAAGGTTATAAGGCAAGCGCTAGGTGAGCACATTAGATGAGGGGTGAGTTATACCTCAAGAGAGTGCGACACTGGATTAAATATAAAGAGTGTACATGCATATTTAATTATTAAATTTAACTACTTGCTAAATATTTTCAAAATTTTTTACTTGAGCTCTTACCCGTGTCAAAATATTTTAGGTGTCCAGCCACAGGGACACCCAATTTGAGGATTCTATCTAGGGATGCGCAACTGCAGCTCATGTGGAAGTTGCAGGACTTTGCTATAGATGCTTCGTTTATTTATTCCTAGTATAGGATCTTTACTTCAGTATTCATTTGGGCATGTCACCCTTAAATTTAGTATTCAGTTATTTATTTGATCTTGTGTATCTAGGTTATTATTTCAATTTATTATTGGATTGTATTATTGAACCGATAGTTGATTCGGTCATCTTCATTTATATTATTCATCTGTGTTGGATTCAGTTACCAGTTTGTGTGGATGGTTTAATTATTATTTATTTTCGCATGTTGTTAATTATTGCAAGAAAAAATTTGGAGTCGGTCTATTTAAATTACTAGGTGGTTAGTAACTTTAAAATGCTTTCGACAGTGATGCTAAGAATGAGCCATATGAAACCAACGTTTTATTTTGATCACGGGTTGGCCACCCTGTATTTTATAAGACAGGGTATCACTTTATAATCTAATTTAATCGAATGAATATAAACATACACACTTTAAAATCCATCACCGTGCTAACTCCAAAATAAATTCCAACTCCAAACGATAGATTAATATTCAAAATGAATAATCTAACTACAATCTCTTATTAAAAACCATAAACAACTGTGGAGCCGAATAACCCACAAAAATCCATAAATGATCGTCTTATAAATAACACGACGGAATGAAATAAATTTAAACTAATAAAGAGATAAAGATAAATCTTCAATTGCACTCAACGTTTAAACCTTCTAGTCAACCCTCTACTTTTTGGCGATCTCAGCTTGACTGACCTTCCAATTAGCATCCAAGACCTTGATTGCCTCGTCTAGAGTTGCCTCCACAATATGGGAGGATTTACTCAATGACATGTCTTTTTCTAATAACTAGCCGTAGTTAAGTAGGATATGCAAAGCACATAATAAAAAAGAGTCAATAACTTGCATGCATGAAGGGTCACACGAAAAAATACATGCGAAAAAAAAAGCTGACAAGCAATAGGTTATAGTTAGCGCGTTCCACAAATTGATCATGAGCAAGGCCAATAGCAATAGCCCTATCAGCAAAGAAAGCATGTCGACCTAATCAAGCCATGAACCTGGTCAGGACGTGCCATAAGGAAATAACCTTGCCCTTATTAGCAACATTTTTCCCCACAACTGCTAGTAGGGGGAGTTTTATACTTCTTTATCTTCTTGAAGGGGTATCCGCATCCTTAGTGGGTGAATCCCAAATATCCAAGGGGTTAGAAGGACCCCTAACTTCATCTCTCCTGCTCGCAAGTCGAGTAGGATCTTCACGCTTGTTATCTCGGCGAGCAGGAGAGGACTTTGGGAGTAGAGTGGCAGTAATCAAGTTCACTAATTTTCCCTTGGGGGCCATGGCATCGAGAGAAAGTTCGGCGGAAGGATTGGATTAGATGTCTAGAAACTCAGAGGAGAGGGAGGTGGCCTTCTCGTCTAAACCCTAAGAGGTAGAAGCCTCTTAATAATCCAAATCAAAAAGAATAACCGGAGTGTGGTCAACTGACCTCGTGATAAAGAAGGTAGTTAAAATCTTGTAGTCGAGGAGAAAAATAGCCAACCTGAGATGATAATCAACACCAATCATTTATGGTACCAAATAAACTTTTAGAAGATCAGAAAAATTCAAGTCCTGATCACGATGAAGTTTTCTCTTACTTTTTACTATCAAGAAACAAAGAGAAAATCGTTACAACCAATCAAACAAAAGGAAGAATGCAAAACAAAGGCATAATTTTGAACTAACCTAATTATTTCCCTTTTTGAAGGCACTTTATACCTCCATATTTTTTCCATGGAAAGGGGAATGTGTTGCCAGTTATTCAAAATCACGCCATGATCCTAGTAGTCCTTATTGGAATCGGGCAAGTTCACCACCAGCCCGATTGGCTACCTTCATTTTTAGATAATAAAAATTTTCATGGGTCGACGTCCATTGGTAAGAGTACATAATGTCTAGGATACCTATATTGGTCCCATACAACCTATTAATGTGGTGAACCCCATTAACGATTCTCCAAGTATCTGGAGCTACATGAGCCGAGACCATATCAAAGTATTTACAAATTTAAAGAAAAAGTTGATTCGGGGGAAAGGTTACCCTACACTTAGAAATAAAAATAGAGCGCAACCATTGTCCCTCATTAACTTTGCAAAGTTCATATGGGCTTTCAACTAATACTACTTTAACCCAGTATAGGATATGGTAAAGTTTGAATTTTTTTTATGGTGTCTTCATTGATTATTTACACCATTGTTGAAGAACGATGGAAAACTCAAAGAAAGAATTAAGGGACAAAATAATCAAAATGTAGAAAAATGAAAGGAATGAAGTTAAAGAGCTTACAAAGAAGTGGAGGAAGTAAAAGTCCTTTTTCAAATGCTCTGGTTTGGAAATAAAGGGAAATTAGAGGGAACAATTCTTTTGTGGTGAGAAATGACTTCATGATTCCCCAAAATGGATATTAAACGCATGAAAGTCAAAACAACATGTGACGGCTACCGAAATGATGGTTATGTCCCCAAGGCTAAGTAAAGATGCCAGAATCACCAGCATACCCTTGGGCACTCAATAGATGATGGTTTTTCAATTCTTTAGGAATTTATAAAATTACCCCTCGATAAGTGTTAAGAAATTTCAAACATTTACTAACTTCCGACCAAAGGAGAAATTATGTCATCCCTAAAGATAAAGAAGACTTGTCCAATATCAACAACCCACCTAGGCACAGAGCCGAGCAACCTCAATGAAACCCTAGACTTTGGGAGTAATTATGGGGTCAAGAATTTCAATGGCACATGCTCGAAAATGTAATCATATGATTAATTAAGGCTCCCATCTAGAGAAGAATTATTTAACTCTATCACTTGTAAAGGTTGATCACGATCAGGGATAAGTCTGAACTCTTAAGGATAGATATTAGCAATGCTTAAGACTCTCCTACACTGCCTTATAAATTTAAACTCACTCCATATAAACGGGGCATGCATAATTGTAACGTCGATCAGTATTACAACTCTGCCAACCTGAGTTCTTGATTAATAAAGAAAAAAACCTAACACCCCGTGGATGTAGGCAAGTTTTTGAACATCTTACATTGTGTGTATGATTTCACTATTTTCTGCAATTATTGTTGCTCTTTAGCTTGTGTGCATTGAATATCATTACCTGTAGGAAATTACCACCTATAAAAACTAAGAAAGTTTCATACAAGGACACCGGAGATACATTTTGCAGGGTTCAACTTCATCTGATACTTATCCATCACATTGAAAGTTTGTTCGAGGTCACGGATGTGATTGTTTGCTTACTTGCTCTTAGTAAACATGTAATCAATTTAAACCTCCATAATCTTTATAATTTGTGCTCCCTAAAACATGGTTGACCAACCTAGGGTATGTTACTCTAATGTTTTTTTATCCTAGGGGGCATAACATTGTAGCATTAAGTACCTCGATTGGTGATGAAAGAGGGTTTTCTCTATCTTTTACTTACATCTTAATTAGATTATACCTCAAATAGGCATCCATAAAACTGAGCATCTCTTGCCCAGTAGTGGTGTTGACAAACTGGTCAATTTGGGGTAATAGATAATAATTCATCAAACTTGCCTTGTTGAGGATTGTAAAGTCAACGCACATCCGATAGTTGTCATTGCTCTTCTTCACCATCACGACATTTGACAACCAACTCAGTTATTTAACGTCCTTAATGAATTAATCTTTCTTGAGTCTGTCCACCTCCACTTTTATGGCCATATTTTTCTCTTCGATAAATATTATGTGCTTTTGTTTCATGTGTTTAGCATATTTAACTATATCGGTCTTATGGTAGAGTACATTTAGATCAATACTAGGCATGTCCTCATGGATTAATTCAAATACATTTTGTCTCTCCCATAGGAAGTCTGCCAACACTTTTTTTAGTGTCGGGTCTAAAGACGAGCCGATATGCATTATCCACTCTGGATGTTTGTCATCCAAGATCATGCGATCAATATGCTTGTTTGCCTCAACTGTAACTAGGTTATCTTCATATCTAGGGTTTATGTCTCTATTTAATAGGTCTATGGCAACTTTTCACGCTTCTCAACCTAGGCAAAGAAGCATTATCTTGTTACCACCTAGGGTCCCTTCACCCGATCTACGCCAGTGTTTGTGGGGAATTTAATTACTCGGTGCACCATAGAGGTGACTGCTTCAAACTTCTTTAACACCACTTTAACAAAATAATGTTGCAAGTTGATGCCATATTATATCCATCATAAATAACTTCATCACCTGCATACTACAAGTCATCCATGTCCTTGCCGTAACCTATAGTTCAATGGCCTGCAACTTTCTTTCGGACAGCCGAAGCCTTTTGAAGTAGTCATGGAATAGTACATATATTGAACTCCCATTGTCCACCAAGATCCTCTAAACAATCCTTTCATTAACCATCATACTCACAACCAATGAGTCACCATGCGGATAAAGCAAGTCATTAAGGTCATTCCTTAAGAGACCTATAATCAACATGTCTTTATTCACCTTGTGTGGGAAGGTGTCGGTGGCTTCAGCAAAATTCACCTCATTTTGACTATTTACAACACAAACTTTTGCTTTTCCTTTATGCAGGTCCATCGACTCCTACTCCTTCTTTACTAGCAATGAAATGCATGCCAAACAAAATCATGTTAATATTTTCTCTTGGTTCCTTCAGCTTTTTGGGCAAGTCATTGTTAATTCCTTCAACTGAATTTTTGCCATCACACACGTGTTTCTTGTTATCTTTTCCCTTATAAGGAAACTTTGACCGATTCCTCAGCTTAGGTTCACCCCTGGACTCAGTTGCTTAGCCTGAATCATATACGTACATCGTTAGCTTTCCCCGTCCTAATAAAGACCTCAATTTTGACCTTTGAGGCCAAGCACTTATCAGTTGTATGGTCGTAGTCTTTGTGAAAATCACACCACTTACTTTTATCCCGTGTGTTAGAAAAAATTTTTAGCTTCTCCGGCCAACTGAGCATCTCATTTCCTCGAATCTTATCTAGAATGTAATATAACCCTACAGTAAGGGGCATGTATTCATCAAAATTCTACGGTCAATCTTGCTTCGGCTTCTTGGATTTGTCTCTCTTTTTTAGCTCCCTTAAGCATCAGATTTTATATGATCGAATTTCGTAAATATCATTGCCTCCTCAGTCTTCATGATCTTCCAGGCTTTTTCCTCGAGTTTGACCATGGTGCTAGGAGGATATTTTGCCAATAACCAAAATAATTTCCTAGGCAACAAACCATTCATAGTACTAGTAGTAATTGTTATTTTTTCATCATAATCCACTGCCTCTAATTATTCAGTGTTGAACCAGGTAACATACTCTCTCATCATCTCACCTTATTTCTATCTGACACTGAGTAAATGAGTAACTCTCTTTTGAGGTTTTGTGTTAAAGAAAAAATTATTGATGAACATATTAGCCAACTATTTGAAATTGGTTATATGTCCCCTTGGGAGCCCATTACAGCACACATGGGTTGATCCAGTCAAAGTACTGGAAAATGCCATGCATCTAATCTTATCGGGAATGGAATATATATATATATATATATATATATATATATATATATATATATATATATATATATATATATGAAGCAGCGTAATACTTCTCTATGTAGTGCATTAGGTCGGTCTTCCTATCATACCTCGATGTTATCAATGGTGGCTTGAACTTCGTTGGGGTCGGATAGGGGTGGAAATTTTTGACACGACACGATAACCCGACACGAACACGACACGAAGTTAGCGGGTTAGGGTTGACGATTTCTTGATACGAACCCGAATATGACACGACCCGCCAACACGAATAATAAACAGGTTGGGTTAGTGTCAAACACGTATAACTCGAAAATGACACGAATAGACCGGCTTAACTCATATTTTATGGAGAATATATTAGATAATTTATATATCTTGATAGGCATTCTATAAAATTCATGGAGAATCGGATGATAAATTATTTATGTGTTGAAAGAAGTTGAAATTAATTAAATTTAAATTATTGTAGGCCTATGATTGGTATGATTGGTTAAGAGAGAAGAAAAAAATTATTTTATATTTTACTTAATGGGTTATGCGGGTCAACCCGAACACGACACGATAATAAATAAGTCGGGTTAGTGTTTGCTCATTTGACATGATTAGTTAAATGGGTCGGGTTAGTGTTGACTAATACTAGACACGGACCCGACATGACACGACACGGCGCACATGAATTGCCACCCCTAGGGTCGGGTGACTTATAATGGTTGATGAAAAAGGAGATCCATGCACATAACCCCTATCCAAAGGGTTTTTAGTCTTAATCAATTCTCCCAACCGGTTCCAAACAATGAATGGACCCTTCTCACGGTTAGTCCTTCTTTATCTCCTCAACCTTGACTAATTTCTTGGCTCATCACCGACTCTCGATCGAACTCTCCTCCTTTCTGGGAGTGTGCTCGAATCTTGCTACCCTCTCGCACTTTACCTAGTTTTCACTGAGTAGACAATTGTGACACCCCGTAAATTTTATAAATAAATTGATCGGGTCTAGTTTCAAAAATCACTAGAATAGAACAACATTTAGTAACATTCTCAGTATAACGAAAAAAAATAAAATTGAACAAGTACCATACTGAGAAATAAAAGAATACTAAATAAGATAAAACCATATTTGGTACCATATAACTATTAATATATAATAAAACTAGCTATGGAACATATCTCAAGTATAATACCCAATATTGAATACAACTACTACTTGTACAACCCCTGACTTGGGATAACTAACTAAATACCATGGCTTGCTGAATCCAAAAATAATAATAAAAATAATAAATAGATGACCTACACTTCTCAAATTCTACATTCTAGAGATGATGATTAACACATCACTAGAGATACTCCTCATATGGCATCCCGTAATATTTAAAAATAGATTGATTAGTCCTAAATTAAACGTTACAAGAGTCTAAAAAAATGAGTACTATACTAAGAATGCAAGAAAAAGAAATAAACTGAAATCAAAACCGAATATCCATAATGAAATATATTCTAGAACTCGGATACCATCCACATGAGTCAAATCTAACATGCCAAAAATAACTAGCTATAGGCTATATAAAATGTGAATACAAGTATGAGTTAATCTCTATAAAAGAAAAATAAATGAGCTTATGGAACTAGCACGTAGTCCGGTGACAGCTGCATCATAAAATAGAGCTGCAACTGAAGGATGAATGATAGCAACATTATCGATCAAAGCTACGGAACGGGCGGCCTCAGTCCTCAAACGTTAAATCCACAATGTTAACAGAAAGTTTAAAAAGAATAAAAGTATAAAGGAAGTTGAAATAAGTCATAACTATGCATCTGCCTCTAGCTTTTTAACAAGTTTTAGATTTATCCCACCCTACAATCCTAATATCATGTGCATCTAAGATTCAAATCCCAACTAACCCCATGTTTAAGTGTTATTCTATATATACGAAAATAACAATTTAAATACAGGGTAACATTACACTAATCAAAGTCAAGTGTTATAAAGCAGTTAAGATAGTCTTAATATTTAAGGATCACATAAGTAAGTCAAGTAACAAAGGCCTATCTCTAACGCCTTCGGTGATCACTCGTGCGTACTAAGTATAGTGTTAGGCCATACAAAACCAAAGACATCATCAAGGCAATGGATAAATCAACACGTCTACCCATCAATCATATAGCCTACCATATAAAAGGCTATATAAAGGAAATATTCCCATAATCCATCTCAGACATGGGTACCTAGACATGTGACCCAAGTGTAAAAATTGATTAAGGTATCTCGTCTACTCACCGATCTACCATAGCGGTCTGAGTTATACGTCCCCTTTAGAACGTTCTTTATGATTACTCATGCATGGTATGCATTACATAAAGAACACAACAATTAATATCCATCTTAACCATGGAATTCGAGTCCCGACTAAATTTATCCACTTGAATTTCATTTAAAAGTAATTAAGAAATGCATCTATTACCTTAAATTAAAGTTACCCAATTCATACTATAAACGAAGTCATATATATTAATTTACGTCAGTAGTATCCCAAAACAAGCCTTAAATACCAACTTCTCAAATGAAAAAAAAATAAGAGAATTTGCCAAAATATTTGATGGCAGAAGTCAACCACGTGCTTCAATGTTTTGAAAAATTCCCCTTACGAGGGTTGCCTTCTCCAACTCAACAAAATCCAATTTAAACCTCCATTAAAGACCATAAAATTTTAATATATGATTCACATAACATATAAACAATGTATCCACATACAAAACATGATTGGAACAGAATTATATCATCAAAATCCTGATTAAAGTGTAAGAACCCAAATAAAATCCATTTTCTCTCTCGAAACCCTAACATTTCAATTCTCAACAATTTGATTTCAATTAACTAAATAAAATACATACGTTCCTAGGATTTTGAATGGACTGTATTAACAAATCATAACCTATTCAAGATCTAATCAAAACATGTCAATTTGTGGGAAGATTCAATCAAATGATGATAAATCAATCCTAATTAATCCCTATTTGGGTTAATTATGAAATTACTTTATTTAAATCATCTAAATCAATTTCTAATGACTTATTTAGGGTTTTGATTAAAATGAATATGCATAATTTATATAAAAAAAATCAATTATACAAGAATTTAAGTTAAACTTGCCTCCAAATTGGTGTAGAAATAGAGCACCAATCTTCAAAATCCTCTCTTTTCCTTTTAGCTTTCTCCTCTCTGAGTCTTCGATCCCCAATTTTGTGTTTGTATTAAATGAGACTCCTAATGATTCAATACTAACTCTTAAAGACCTAATTGGGTTTGGGCCTAATTTGAAGTCTTAAGTGGCTCACCCAAAATGCCCCTTAACTAGTTAAAGTCTCCCATTCATATTTTATGTCAAATAAATCATCATTTTAAATACACGTAACCCTCATAATCCATCATCCTAATAGCCAATGGTAGTAAATAACACATATACTAATTATTAGACAAATTAGTCATAAATCACTTGAATGATAATCAAAATATTTACTAATGTTTTACCGTCTCTTTATTTCAAAAATTATTTATATACGTATAACTAAGTTATGACATTACATGTCACTCAAGGACACATAATATTCTATTTATATATAGAGAAAATACAGGGTATTACATTCTTCTCCCTTATTCAAGAAATTTCTTCCTCAAAAATTGGAATATACCTAGCTAGAATAACTCTGGAAACTTTGCCTTTATGTCCTCCTCGCACTCCCAGGTGAACTCTTCCTCACTATGATATCCCCACTAAACTCTCACTAGTGGAATGACTTTTAATTGTAGGATATGCTCTCTACAGTTAAGGATATGTTGGGGTCTATCTTCATAACTAGAATCTTATTGCAACTCCATCACATCTAGATCTATATGTTGATACTCATCCTCACGCCTCGAGATTTTTCTCAACATGGATACGTGAAAAATGTCACATATTCTTTGAAGGTGGTCTTGCAATGCTAGACTATATGCCACTGAGCCCACTCTCTCAATAATTATGAACAGGCATATGTATCGAGCAGACAACTTCCCATTTGTTCCAAGTCTAACCACCCTTTTCATTACGGATACTCTCAATAACACTATATACATTCATTTAATTCAATATATATATATATATATATATATATACATATATAATACGGCACCCCGAGTCACAGCTGCGGTGCAATGCATTACTCTGCTATCATGTCCCAATATCGCTGGTCGCCGAAAAGGGGACAAAAGGTTCGGTAAGGATTTCTCGAACCACAAACATCAACATACAAATTGGAGGCGAACATAGTTCTCATATCCATGGGTCACGCACATACCTACGTACCCATAGTCAGCGGACTTATCAACTCCCCGATAAGTCTTTCATAGACCTATGTTCTTGAGCGACAAATCAAAGATCCCATGGATTCATCAGGATATGACTTCCCTCACGCGCTAACCTCCCATCGATAACAAGTAAGCTAGGTATGTCATACACATAAATTATCAATCAATCAAATAATCATTATCATACCTATAATATACTATCAACAAGGTACTCACATTACCCTTAGATTATTCCCATATGTAGCATTATATCTCTTTAAATCCCACGTATTAAAATATCATAACTTTACTTCTTAATTTAATTATCCCCGAGCCTCACTCAATACTCAAGGTCCAAATAGGTTTTTCCTCAATATATATTCAGTAAGAGGTCACTAATATCCTACGGGTCCATAACATCTTATCTCCAGAATTACCACAAATTAAACTCCTCTTTAATTAGGGTTATAACCGATTGTTTCTAATCTCTTACAAACACATCTTCTATCAACTAGGATTTAATATCATCATCACATGGCTCATAGTCTATAGTGTTTCGTTCACAGTATATGACTTATCAACAAAATCAACATCCTCGCATCCTAAAACATCTCTCCACTCCCGACGTCATTAAGGTTCATGCGCGGAGCGTCTCGCAAAGCCGAAGTTTGGGACGAGGGAAAGACTCCTCCTCCACTCCCACTACCTCCAGGCCTTCCCACTTGCCCCGCTACGGTGGCTCTCTTGCCACTTTGCACAAATAATCTATGTTTTTGGCAATGTAGTAATGCCGCATTCATTACCTCACCAAAAGTTTGCAATGCCGAATTACCAAGCAAGTGTTGCCGGATCCTCCAGTTCAACCCTCTCATAAACTTAGAAACCTTCCATTCTTCGGGAGTCACCTCCTCTGGTACAAAACTTGCCAACCGGGTGAACTCCTCTTCATATTCAGCCACTGACCTTTCACCTTGCACAATGTCTTGCAGCCTCCTTCTCATCTCCCCTTGAATCGCGAGAGGAAAGTACTTTTGATCAAACAAAACCCAGAATTCAGAAATCGGCATAGTGTCTCTCTGTTCTGGTGTAGTCATAGACTCCCACCAGTGTAACGCGGCCCCAACAAGTTTAAAAGTAGCAAGGACTTGCTTCTTCTCCTCACCGCATTCCACCATACGTAGATGGCGTTGCATGTCTTTCTTCCACTGATTTGCCCTTATGACATCCGAGCCTCCATCAAATTCCGTGGGCTGGCCTTTTAAAAAGGATTCCCTAGCTCTCTCCCACGGAGAAGGTCCCATAGGAGCTTGGGCATCTTGCGCTCGCTGTTGAGCTTGTGGCATTTATTGAGCCACGGCTGTCATAGCCGCATTAACCGCTTGAGCCACTATGTTTGCCACATCAGCAACATTAATTGTTCCTTATGGTGGCGGAGGAGGACCAACCTCCTCTTCTACAACCCTATTACGTTTCGCTGGGCGACCTCTCTAGGCGGCATCTGAGATGGAGAAACAATAGAGTTAGAATACTATATAAAATATTCTATCTTGCAGAAGATCGTAGACATAAGCAACAAAGCAGTCCTAATATTAGGCTCTACATCAAAGAATGCTATGGTAGAACATGACAAGTCACCTGACTCTCTGATACCATCTATGACAACCCACAGTCCGAAATAAGGGGTGGCCAGCTCGATACTCAAACATCGAGGAAATCATGGATGGAAATCATTCCCAATATCAAAACCTTAAAATGAGTATCCGGGAAGACCACCCAATAATTCAGAAAACAGGTTGCCAAAATTTAGTTTATTTGATTAAAAGGATAAGTTAAGAAAATAATTCAAATAACCCATTCTAAAAGATAGTGGAATTCCAGATAACATATACCATACCTCCACAACGAATATACAAGGAGAAGACCGAATATGCTATCGGTCCACATCTACATACAATGTTTTACAACAATGTAATATGTTACATTATACAATCATTAAGCATTTACAAAGTTTTGGGGCCACACGCCCGAAGAAAAACCCGATCATAATCTAAAATATAAAAATGAAGGCGTCTAACAAAACATCCAGTAATATCTGCAAATTCTTACAGCTCCTCAAAAGTAATGGAATAGAAATATCACAACGGGCGCCCTTGCGGAGGAGCACCTGGGGGGATACAATAGCAGATACAACATAAAAAATAAACAGGTCAGGGCCCGATTTTTATATGATTACCAGATGAACAAGAAGCATGATAGACATGAACAGTTAATCATAAATGAGGTAAATGAAAATCTAACAACTTAATCAACAAGAGTGATAGGAAATTTAAATGATTCTAACAGTGTTAACTATACAAGAGAATAAAATTTAAACATCGTTACTCCTCATATCTTTCCATTTATCCATTCCTTAGCAGGAATATAATTACCATCATATTTTCATATGGCAATCCATGATGCGACTGAAAATGTGTCTCAGAAATGCGTTCACTCTAGGCTCAAGTGCAAGCCTGTCGCTCAAGTAATAATCCGACAAGTCGGGTATCGATCCTCAGGGAAAAAGGATAACGAAGTTGTGACGACGGGAAAAGACGGAGGAATCCTAACCTTGACTCTAAAAATAAAGGAAAAATGATTTGATTTTGGGAATGATTATAACTAAATGCAAATATGAAATTATGAAAAGATGCAATTACACTAAAATACCTAAAATATGATTGAAAAATAGTCCGAAACTTTTTATTTAAATGATGAGAAAAATAGGACGGGAATACAATCCCCCAACCCTAGTGTAGTGCGGATATAATACTAATCTTAAATTTATCTTTGACCCGGAATTTAGTACTCCCAAGCATTACGTATACGAGGTTCAAGCCCGCATCATACTTAATCTGAGGATGAGTAAATCAGTATCACGATAGTAGCATTCGAATTGCACTCTAAATCATCACGAGTACCCAGAGGCAAACGAGATATAAAGATCTACAATCATTATGCAACTGCGCAATACAATCAAGGTCAATCCTTAAATTTTGTGGGTTAATTTTATACACACGCACTAACACATTAGGCTGGGTTCATGCATCCCGGCCTTAGGAAATCTAGCCTAACATGTTGAAAAGAATAGAAACAAGGATTAATGTGCAGGAACTCATAATTACTCTAAGGAATATAACGATTAGATGCAGAAAAGAATTAGAACTAAAAATTAATCACTAATATTATCCAAGCAATAAATGAAAACAATGGAAGAAACATATACTCGCATAAATCACTGAATAAAATCTTCAATCCTTGAAATAAATCTCAAAATATTAACTAAGCTAGGGTTTCTGAAAAAGAAGAGGTAAAACCTACTAATTCTCCATGTCTATAACAATACTAAATCGGGTCTTTTATACCCTACAACAATATCGGAAGTCAGCTGCACTAGGAGTCTTTTTAGGAAGAGAAAAGATTTCCAAATCTCGAAGGCCGGACCGATCCGGGTCTTAGGCGGACCGGTCTGCCCCCAAGGCGGATCGGTTCTTTTTATTTTGGGGTGGACCGGTTCTTTTTATTTTTGCCTCCTTCGGTTTGCATGCGATCCGGGGTCTTCTGGAGTTTGGCAAGGCGGACCGGTCCGGGGTAGGGGCGGACCGGTCCGTCTATTTGACTTTTTTTTCTCTTTGACTGCTCATAACTTTTGTTCCGGGATTCCGATTGAGGTTCCGTTTCTTCCTTTGTGCTTGTGAATGAGATGTCTTCAACTTCTCTTTAGGTACCTCATCCGAATTTCGTGTAGAAATTACACTTTTGCCCTTGAGACCTTTCCTTCTTTCTTTCTTGATTCTACCCATTTCTTTCTTTCGTTTCTTGACATCAAATACCTGCAAAATCACTACAAATTACCAGAAACTCGGTGTACTCATTAGGATCAGTCAGTAGCACAGTTATGAGATAAATCCAACTCAATTACGTTGTTCGAGGTGCTAAAAGTAACTAAATCAAGGGATAAATTAGGAAGAATTTATGCCTAATCAATCCACATATATCAAGTCCCACTTGAATTTAAAAAGGTTATATTCTTATACATATAACGGTTCTAAGACCGCCCCTCCGAGTTTCCCCACTGGGCGCGCCCCTAAATGACTATCATCTTCCAGGGGCCTATCAAACAAGGTAGCCTGGGCACCTAACGCACGTCGGGAAGTGGCCATAAGCCTGCGAGTAAGTCATAACCACACCCGGAATTACCGCACTAGCGCAGAATAAATCATATAATAAACCCGCCTATGGCCGAGGACTATAGTCTCCCTGCATTCACTAGTCAGGGGACATCACCTCATGCGCGAGCTTCCCTTATGATAGCATTTAGAGAGAGGTGTTTAAGTAAATTAGCATTTACCATATAAGTCTCATTTTCATTTCCATTAATCATACGTGTGTTTCATTATATCGGAAACCAAAATTTCTGAAAATTTTCATTAATATTCATCATGTTTTTAAGTCCCGAATTATCATCCAAATAATCACCAAAATCTTACGAGTCCCATGGTTTTATATACCTCAATAGGGCCCCTAGAATCTCCAAGTATGGGCTTATAATTCTTAATTCCTAATAACGTGCGAAAAGAGAAGTAATGCCTAAACATCACTTTTTGTACCCATGGAATGAACCCCAAGTGAACCCGTTCAACTCTAGGGTAACAACCAAACTCAACTAGAACTCTAGGACTCTAAGTTTACTTCATACAAGAAGGTTCCTAGTCCCTAATTAAAAAGTAGAAGCCTAGGAAACAAAAATAAAGTTTAAGGGTAGAAAACAGGGGACCGATCGACCGATCCTGAGACCGCGTCTCAAGGTTTTGCCCACGAAGAAAAGCAGAAAGTCCAGGTAGAGGGGACCGGTCGACCGGTCACGGACCGCGGTCAACCGCACACCAAAATTTAGACCTTGGGGGGAAAGCAGTGTGCCACTCCCCCGAAGGCCCGGTTGACCGGTCCTGGAACCGCGGTCGACCGGTCACAACAAACCTAAGACTCTTTTCTCTTCCAACAACATAACCCCTTATCATTTATTGCTACCAAATGATCATAAATACTTCCAACAACATTAATCTACACCAATAAATATCCAAATCTCTTCCAAAGATTTTAAAGCCCATAAATCCAATAAAAACCCTAACATTAACAAACCAAAATTAATACACAACTAACATACTAATTATACACCTTAAATCACATAATAGCAAGTAGAAAACTTTCCTCAAACTTGCGAAATTCATATTTGATGAAGTTGTAGGCAAGATAAATCTTCAAACCTTCAATCTCTCTCTTTCTCCACAAGTTCTCTTTTTTCTCTCTCTCACTCTAGGTTAACAATTGGGCTTTAAGAGAAATAAAAGGGATTAGCAAGACTAAAACATAGCATTAGTCTAAAGTCTACCAACTTAAGTGGTTCATACCAAAATAAAATGATTTCCAATACGCAATATATTAAGATCAGTCAAAAGTGCCCAAAACCACAAAATACAATATGGCACACATCTTGACTATCTCACACCTCCCGGAACTAACTACACCCTCCAAATTATCATTTGGAAATTTTATAACTCATTTTATGTTCTGGTCTCATTTCAAACCTTAATGTCATTTTAATTCTTATGACACAATAAAACACCACATGGCGATATTCACCTACAATTTAGGTAAATATGCAACATTTTAGTAAATATTAATTTTTCTTCATTAAATTAATACTTACTCCACATTCCAACATTTTATATCTAATTACTGTATCTAGCAAATGAATATAAAATAGGTTCTCAAAAGCGAGGGTTGTTACAGAATCCCTCCAATACACTACAACTTCAAATATGAAACCGGGATAACCTCATCCCCTCTTTCACCCAAATGTGGTCTGAACTCCTATCTCCATCTAGGAGCCATACCACTAAGCGCTTGTACTACACTCAGTCCTTCCGCAATCAATAATGAGCTTAAACTCAGTCCTTGATGTTCAAATTGTAACCCTAAGGCTACCCAGGTGTTATATTAAATCTCCCCTACTGGACCTATCCTTAATCCTCGTGAATACCAATTTAGAATCCAACACATGAATCTAGCAGCCAAAATTCCTTTCAATTCAATTATCATAATTCTAATCAATTAAATCCCAATCAAATCAATTCAATTTTTATCTAGGGCTTACTGATCTTCTCTAAGTCCCACAATATCCAATTAATAATCACCAAAGATCTACAAAAGGTTTGGGATAAGAATCAACATTAAAAAGAAATAACTTTAGGAATTCTGGGGAGGTCGATCGATCCATAGCAGGGGGTCGATCGATCGATCGCCCAGGTAACAGCCCAGTTTTTCTGCATTTCTTCAACTACGGGTTTGATCATTTTTTATCATTAAACCCTTCATATTAACAACCCAAATGACTTATAATCCTTACTACATGATATATCAACATATATAAATGATTTTTAATCATCTAAACATCCTAGAATCATCAAGAGATTGAATTAAAGGCATGTTTATATCCTCTTTTTCCAGAAAATTAACATAATATCTTCAAGAACACATCAATGGTTTTCAGAATTTCTTCAACAGATTTATGAATATTTCGTGGATTACTAACTACCTACAACATGAGTTTGATTCCTATATATGTTCATATTTCCATAAATCCATTACAACTCCATCTTTATCTTCCAAACAGGAAAAATCATCTATTTTCATAATTATTCTAACATGGACAATATACAAACTTAAATTGCAAATATCAAACACTTGCCTCTAATGAAGGTCTGATCCTTTGGGGTTGTATATCACAAGTGGTTCTCCCCTTCTCTGGCCAACTTTCGATGGTGGTTGGTGGTGGTGACCTTTGACCTTTGTTTCTCCTCCTTTCCAACCAAACTTCGGTTCTTCCAAGCAACCTTTCACTATCTCAAGAAGATGACCTTTCAACTTTGTGTAGAAGAGATGAATAACCCATGTACACTTAATCTCCAAATACTTATAATAGGATAAAATCCGAAATCACTATTCATCCCCCTATAAAAATTACCAAAATGCCCTTTTGCGTTGTCTTTCCATTTCCAAATGACCCGAGACCCAAAACCTGCATCCAAATAGACTTTTTTGACTATTTCAACCCTTACGGACGCAACGACGCAGTCAAAATGAGTATAAGATTGATAAAAATAAATTTCCTTTTTAATTTAAACAAATTAGGCCGGACACGTCCCATACCGCGTCCGATTAAAAATTCAAATTACTGAATTAACAACTTACAGCAGTATCAATAGCATCATATTCATATATTACCTAAATATCTTTAAGTAATATTCAGAATCATCCATTTTAATATCCACAATTCGGATAAAACCCAAATGAATTATCTAATAATAAAATTCAATTAATCCATTAGTTTAAAATATAACCCATTTTAAAAGTCATTAAAATCACGGGGTATTACATACTTCCCCCCTTATAACAGAATTTCGCCTCGAAATTTGGAAAGATAAATCATACTAGTAAGGTCAACTCTCAGTATAAATCTCACATCGCAAGTAATCTATGTCGTACCGCCCATACAGTACATTAACGAAAATCCCCATCGATGTTACACTAAGTCTCACCATATAGTTCCAACAGAATCGAATTTAAACTTTATCCAATCTTCCCTATACCGTCCTCGTGACAAACTTTGGAAAAATGATCCTCACGTACTTAAACTAATAAATCCTGAAGTCATAACTACTTAATTTTTCACAATGAAGAAAACTACTGCAATACAACCATCCAGGGCACCCATACACCCTATCATACGACTACATAAAAAAATGGATATAGTTACACGCATAATACTTGGATCTATCGCAAAGGTTATAAACTCATATCCTAAAGACCTAACTTATTTCGACTCCCAACGGTTATTAGTTTCATGCGTGGGGTGTCTCGCAAGAGAAATCCAAACAAGGAACCCCCCCAATACACTACTACCTAAAGTAGTCGGTCATCGAAACTCCTCAGGTCCTTAGTCAGTAGTTTATAACCTCTCCACAGGTTTTATCAATTTTAAATAAAAGTCTACTCATCTACTCTCTTATAAAAGAAAAGATGCTGGATATAATAGTACATACGCTCTCATATACCACAAATCAATCCATGTCGATAGTCACATCATGTTCGGACATGCCCAAAGTAAGTAATTTCGTGATAAAAATCAGACCCACGCGATGACATAAAAATATAGATGTCCCACACCCCTCGGTGAGTCTAGGTAAATAACAGTGCTATAGGATAAGTTTAGTAACCCAATTTTCCCACACATTATTAATCGCTACAAAAATCAGTATACGCCTCATAATTCCTTAGATAGCAAACATACCCTCAATTGCGGGTGGTGGTGGTTGAATTGCACTAATATAACTTTGCTCCAATGAGTCAAGAAAAATTTTACCCCAAATTTTCTACTCCAGTTAACCGCACTCCACTATATGTCCAAGCCTTTGAATATATTGCCTTCGTTAGGTAACACACCCAATTCCCACATTTGAAGAACTTCTACTGATGACTCTTCTCAATTTTCCATAATAGGGGTGACCTCGACTATGGTCATCATACTCGAACATACTTCATAAACTCCTAAGTACGATCTCCGTTATCCGTCCAATGGCCCTTATCAACCATACTTCTTGTACGAACACGTACGAACGCAAATAAGATTCACTAATATATACGGAATCTTACCAAAGAAATCAACAATCCTAAACATAGGGCTCTACATCAAAGAACGCTAAGTTGAAAACACAGTAAGCCGTACAGACCCTAAAGGACACTAGAACCTGTTGCTCTGATACCACCTGTAACACCCCGCCTAATTAAATACCGGGTGTCCAGTCCCATACCAAATTAAAACAGAATATACAGTTGGCTCATTTTTAGCATCACTGTCGAAAACTTTTACAACTCACCCAATACCCAATTAAGTTGGTGCTAAAAACTTACCAAATTATAATTTCAACAAAAACCATTTTTAGTTTAAGAATAACACTACACATTTTATTACACCACAATAATAACTGAACAGATCACTCAAAAGAATTTAAATTCAATTGGAATAAACATTCCCACATAATAATCCAATACAGTAATCCCAACAATAGTAAATGTATTAAAATGACATGAGTACTAGAGTATTTGACTCAGATAGAAAAGATAACTGAATTCCTTTGGGCGACATGCCCTAACTAAGAGAATACTGTGAATCAAAATAAGGTAAGCGTCTAAGCAATACTCCATAGCTCCATAACTAGTCATAATCCGCTAAGGTTGGCGTCCCTGTTGCTGGACACCTGATATAGAAGATACAATAGAAAAGAAAATATGCAAGGAAACGGGTCAGAGCCCGATTGTGAAAATGATTTTGAAAATAGCAAGTATTTAACAAGTGGAATAAAGCATTTATTATGTACATGTTAGCATCCAGACTCTCACTTGATATTCTCACCTCTCAACTAGAGTGCACACTTAACGTTTCCTATTAACCTCCTAGTTAATGGTTCCTCCTCAATAGTTTCCCTAACATGATTCCATCCCATAACATAACCCCATATGTCCCATACCATACGTCATATAATTATTCATATACGTTTCTCATTAACATGAATCATTTCTCATTAATATGAATTAAGCTTTTCAATTCTATAAGAATAAACATTCATTAACTTAATTCCATTCTCTTTCTCTATTCACCGTTATCTACAATTATCACCGTAGATAGATTTAACCACTATATACATTCAATTAATTCAATATATATATATATAGATATATAATACGGCACCCCGAGTCACAGCTGTGGTGCAATGCATTACTCTGCTATCATGTCCCAATATCGTTGGTCGCCGAAAAGGGGACAAAAGGTTCGGTAAGGATTTATCGAACCACAAATATCAACATACAAATTGGAGGCGAACATAGTTCTCATATCCATGGGTCACGTACATACCTACGTACCCATAGTCAGCAGACTTATCAACTCCCCGATAAGTCTTTCATAGACCTATGTTCTTGAGCGACAAATCAAAGATCCCATGGATTCATCAGGATATGACTTCCCTCACGCGCTAACCTCCCATCGATAACAAGTAAGCTAGGTATGTCATACACATAAATTATCAATTAATCAAATAGGCATTATCATACCTATAATATACTATCAACAAGGTACTCACATTACCCTTAGATTATTCCCATATGTAGCATTATATCTCTTTAAATCCCACGTATTAAAATATCATAACTTTACTTCTTAATTTAATTATCCCCGAGTCTCACTCAATACTCAAGGTCCAAATAGGTTTTCCTCAATATATATTCAGTAAGAGGTCACTAATATCCTACGGGTCCATAACATCTTATCTCCCGAATTACTACAAATTAAACTCCTCTTTAATTAGGGTTATAACCGATTGTTTCTAATCTCTTATAAACACATCTTCTATCAACTAGGATTTAATAACATCATCACATGGCTCATAGTCTATAGTGTTTCGTTCACACTATATGACTTATCAACAAAATCAACATCCTCGCATCCTATAACATCTCTCCACTCCCGATTTTTCTGCATTTCTTCTACTGCGGGTTTAACCATTTTTTATCATTCAAACCTTCATATTAACAACCCAAATGACTTATAATACTTACTACATGATATATAAACATATATAAATGATTTCTAATCATCTAAACATCCTATAATCATCAAGAGATTGAATTAAAAGCATGTTTATATCCTCTTTTTCCAGAAAACTAACAACATAATATCTTCAAGAATACATCAATGGTTTTCAGAATTTCTTCAACAAATTTACGAATATTTCGTGGATTAATAACTACCTACAACATGATTTTGATTCCTATATATGTTCATATTTCCAGAAATCCATTACAACTCCATCTTTATCTTCCAAATATGAAAAATCATCTCTTTTTATAACTATAATAACATGGACAATATACAAACTTAAATTGCAAAAATCAAACACTTGCCTCTAATTAAGGTTTAATCCTTTGGGGTTGTATATCACAGGTGGTTCTCCCCTTCTCCGGCCAAATTCCGGTGGTGGTTGGTGGTGGTGACCTTTGACCTTTGGTTCTCCTCCTTTCCAAGCAAACTTCTCTTCTTCCAAGCAACCTTTCACTCTCTCAAGAAGATGACCTTTTAACTTTTTGTAGAAGAGATGAATAACCCACGTAAACTTAATCTCCAAATACTTATAATAGGACAAAATTAGAAATCACTATTCATCCCCCTATAAAAATGACCAAAATGCCCTTTGGGGTTGTCTTTTCATTTCCAAATGACCCGAGACCCAAAACCAACATCCAAATAGACTTTTCTGACTATTTTAACCCTTCCGGACGCAATGACGCAGTCAAAATGACTATAAGGTCGATAGAAAATAAATTTCCTTTTTAATTTAAACAAATTAGTCCCGACATGTCCCATACCGCGTCCGACTAAAAATTCAAATTACTAAATAAATAACTCACAGCAATATCAATAGCATCACATTCATATATTACCTAAATATCTTTAAGTAAAATTCATAATCATCCATTTTAATATCCACAATTCGGATAAAATCCAAATGAATTATCTAATAATAAAATCCAATTAATCCATTAGTTTAAAATATAACCCATTTTAAAAGTCATTAAAATCATGGGGTATTACAAATGGGTCATTCATCTTTATCGTAAGGTTGATCCATGCACAAAGAGGACCATTTCAAAGGGTATTCAGTGCCCTTTGAAGACTCATTCAATCTCGTTCGAGCTAAAGAATTGACAGTGGTCAAATGGAGCCTGAGAGCGCCCAATGGCCTCTCTATTAGTTTTTGAGTTAAAATGGATCGTTCGTCCAAATATAAGTTTGATTTGTGCATGGGATGGAGATTTTGAAAAAGGTTTAAGATCCCTTCAAATATCCATTGAGCTTCTACTCAAGCAAGGAAATTTATTAGGGTCAAAACGGGGCTCGGGAGCACCGATGGCATTCAGGTCGATTTTTAATAGTAAAACGGATCATTCGTCCAAATCATGAGGTCGATTCAAGCACGGGTTGGGCCAATGGAAAGGGAATTTAGATCCCTTATAAGATTCATTGAGCTTTTTCTCTGACGAGATAGTTGACCGGAGTCCAACGGGGCCCAGGAGAGCCTGGTGACTTCTAAATTAGTACTCAGAGTACGACCTAGGGTTTACGGTGAATGTGTGAGTGTTAAGGACCTAAGAATATTCTTAGAAGGGTCCTAGGATGGGGTATAGAGATCCCCTCGATGGGCGAGTTTGGAACATGTGAAGGTCGTCGAATGGTAGACACCACATCGATTCTGAGGACCTACATGATAATATTGACCAATTCAGTGGGTCGAGGTTGATTATAAAGACCTTAAGAGATGTGGATGATCAATTCGGTGGGTTAAAGTTATGTTAAGATTAGTTCTAATGGAATATAGATGACCATTCAGCGGGTCAAGGTCAATTCTGGGGACCTAAGAAGACGAGGATGACCAATTCAGTGGGTCAAGCTTAACTTTTGAGTTATGCTGGAGATGACCAATTCTGAGGGTCGAGGTCAATACTGAGGACCTTAAGTTATAGCGACCAATTCTGTGAGCCGAGGTCAATTCTGAGGACCTAAAGTTGTAACGACCAATTCTGCAGGTCGAGGTCAATTCTAAGGACCAAATATTGTAGCGACCAATTCTGCGGGTCAAGTTAAATTCTGAGGACCTAAAGTTATAGATACCAATACTACGGGCCGAGTTCAATTTTGAGAACATAAAGTTGTAGCATTAATTGTGCGGGTCGAGGTCAATTATGAGAACCAAAAGTTATAGCAACCTATTCTGCGAGCTGAGATTAATTCTGGGAATCTAAAGTTATAGCGACCAATTCTGCGAGCCGATGTCAATTCTGACTACCTAAAGTTATAGTGACTAATTTTGTGGGTTGAGGTCAATTTTGAGGACCTAAAGCTGTAATGCGAAGAGTTTCTCTCCTGGGGAGTTTTAAATTATCTTGGGGGTACGGATGCAGTTGCGGTTCCTCTGGAGATTGTATTATTCTGGGACATCGTCAGGGAAGGGTCTATCTTTGCGATATCCGGGTGGATATTTACGCTCGAGATAGGGGTGTAAAATTAATCCAACGGGGATTCTGGGTGTTTATAAGGGTCTTGGTGCTCAAAAAATGATTTTCTTATGAACATTGAGTATCTATATGGATTTTTGGAATTTTTTCGAGAAATATTTAGATTTTTTTTAGAATTTTATGCTTTTTTGTAGAAAATTTGGAGGGGGTGCCGATAGGCTGTCCTGGGGGTGTCAATTGGTAAGGGCATGGACTCATGGGCTTCTAAGGAACGGGAAAAGATACTTGTCGATCGGTATGGTCAGGGGGACTACCGATCGGCAGGCTCCTTAGCCTTCTATAAAAAATGGGCGAATCCTCCGTATTTTTCACACCTTAGATTATTTAAATCTCTTAATTTTTCTTCCCTAAAATTGTTCCCAAGTCCTTATTTATTTAACACTTTAAATGGAGAGTCCAAGTGAGGTGTACGACAATGCGTGGTTGGCCGTCGATGCCTAGGTTGGCCTGAAGTGGCAGTCTAGGGTGCCCCTTGCCTTGGACAATGAGAATTTCTTTAATCTGTTTGAGCCTATTGTTGACGAGTGTACTCTTCTATGAGAGTTGACACACCACCATTCGTCTAGGGTGAGGAACCCTAGTGTTTATGTAAGTGTAGTGACTTTTGGTATTCCATTTAATTTTCTCTTTCTTCTTTTGTGATAATGAAGGGTTTTTTTCTTCTTTTTCATTTTATAGATTGACATTTCTCCTTTGTCTATCCGATATCGGGGCACGATGGGGTTGAAGGAGGTTTGGGAGAAGCTTCCTTGTGCAGTACGTTGGATGTCCTCTTACTCGGGTTTTGGTCACTTAGCAGAGGCTTTAAATGAGACACTGCGTTCCACTGCGGTTTTATGTGCTTTGGGAAAGAGGTGGTGGGACACTACCCACACCTTCCATCTTGGATTTTTGGATATGATGGTGACTCTCATAGATATTCAACAGTTAATGGGGCTTGAGTGGGGGGGATTTCTAATAGGGGTTGATCATACGTTGTGGGTGACGTTGGAGGTGGTGCAGGCAGCATTTGGTGATGTAGGTAGAATCGTTTCTGGGGATTCAATTCGTATTTCTACTTTAAGGGAGACTCTTTTGTAAAGGAGTGTGGATGTGGATGAAGGGCGACAAGTGAGGCAGGTGTTTATTTTTCTCCTACTGGGTAGTTTTGTGGTGGCGATGATTGGCGATGTCGTCCATTTTTTATTCTTACCGTGTTTGCTGACGATTTCTGAGATTCATATGTATGATTGGGGGAGCCTGTGGCATCCCTTTATTTTTCTTTGGATGCTTTCAGTCGGTGTTTTCGACAGACCTTTATAAGGGTCACGTATCCTTTGGAGTTAATCTTGAATTTATTTTTATTTTTATGTGTTCTTCTTTAGTTTTTTCTTTATCGATTCCTTCCTTTTACAGATGTGGTTCTATGAGGTGACAGGGTATAATGCAGGGTTAATAGCCCTGAAGGATGATTGATCGGGAGACTTTTGTCATATGTTCTAGTAGCGAAAGTCTAATCGGATGTCGATTTAGGCCTTGTCCATGGCAGCCGTGGGACGGTTGACGAGTGATCGGGTTATCTTTCTTCACTGAGTCCTTTGGTTTCTCCATACCTGAATATATATTGATTCTTCGTTAGGATTGCAGGTGACCTTCTACCCCTGGGGTGTGACTCCGAATGATATTGGGTTAAAGGGCTTACATGCATAGATGCGGCGGTTGATCGCGCATGAGTTCGGGTACGTCTAGTATCTAGGTGAGAGGGTAGTCAGATAGATCATGGATTATGAGGTGGTGGTACCTATGTAGATGCCCTCGATGTACATAATGAGGGTGAGGAAGATGCCTGATGATGACGACGTGGCGATGATGTTTGGGGAGCTTTACATTCTCTACATGGATCCAACGGTGAGTTATGATTGCCTAAACTTCATGAAAAGCTATTTGATGCCTCCCTGTATCTGTGATATGGATAATATGCCTCCATATGCTATAGTTTCAAGTAGGGGTATTAGTGCACCGATGGGATTAGCCCACAGTGTAGGTGGTGGCACATCAGCAACAGCAGAGGAGGCTCCGATTATTTATCTTACTCCCCCTTCCTACAATTTCTAATTGTACAGTGGGGAGTCAGTAAGAGTGCCGCTAAGTCCTCACTCATCAGTGTCTGGATTGATGGGGCTTATCGATGATGCCCTTCGGCCTGAAGTATATCTCTTCTATTTCTTCTTATTCAGTTGACTTTCCATGGCTTCTTGACTGATTGATTGGTCATTGTTTCTTCTTGCAAAAGGTCCAGGTGTCAACTACTTAGCTAAGGTATATCAAGGATTTAGTGTCCTCCATGTTGGAATATATTAAGAGATCAGCTTCTTTATGCTTCATGTCGCCTACCACTTCTGATGAGGGATCGGGTTCTGAGAGTGGAGGATCCACTGCTTATCACCGGGGAAAGTGCGCCCGCCGTGGGGTTGAATCAAGAGAGAGAGAAGGATTGTGGGTTCGTGCAGAGTCCCATTGTTTTCTATTTTTATTATCTACAAGATGTAAACTCAGTGAAGCAGTACATAAAAATTTGCATTTTTTTTTAGATTTTTTCTTGATTTTAGTGACTTATCCTATATGCACTTTTAATTTTCTGCTAAGATTTTTTTATTTTTATGCAAAGATAAAGATAAGTATTCTAAAGGTAATGAAAGGTAAAAGTATTATTATTATTAAAAGGAGTAAAAGTTATTAGCGCAGGGCAAAAAAAATTGAGTGAAATGATTTTCTTAGGAGAAATAACTAAATAAATAACCTGGGGGTAATTTTTTAATTGAGGATTTTTCTTAAATTGATTTTGATAACAAAAGGAAAGATGGAATTTTTTGAAAAAGGGGGTTACCGATCGGCAAACCCTTGACCTGCCTATCAGCATGGGAGTCAAGTCAAATCATCCTTAGGCTTTGATTGCATTTTCCTGCATTTTAGAGTACTCTGGTGGGGTTGGATTCTGTTCAAGTCTCTAAGGCCCTTGTTTTTAGCCAAAGTTTTCAAGTATAAAAGGGGGTGTGTAAGATGAGATTTTCTCCACCCATACCGACATTATTCTTTCTCGCTCTAAATTCCTCATTTTTAAATGGCTTTTCCCATGCGTGGAGGATTTGATTCGTATCTCGATGGTTTGGAGAATATGTTCTTGTATAATGTAGATTATGATGCTTTCGACCTGCGTTTAGTTTCCTTGTGGCGTAATCATGCTATAAACTAGAACCTGTTGGCTACGAAAGTGTACTTCTGGTGCCCCGAAGATCACATTTTCCCATTTGGACCTGGATAAGGTTTGTCCTACTTATGAGGAGTTCTCGATCATATTAGGGATCAGCCCCAGTGTGGCAGTGGCCATGCCTGATTTCTCCTGTTCTCCATGGGTTTTCTTATCAGAGTTTCTTCACATCTCCTTCAATGAGTAGATTGTTGGTTCGTGGAGGGGCCATTTCTCTCTAGAAGATTATGTATTCCATGTGTTTGTGGGGTTTTAAGGATGTCGACTTTGTTGGAGTCATCACCTTAACCCTAACTGTGAGACTACTATTAATGATGGGGGATTTGGTTGTGGATCCTCAGGTTGCTGTAATAATGACGTAGATGTCTTATTGCCATAATCCCACAGCGGTGGTGCTGACTGAGACACTGAATGGCCTAGATGCTTGGAAGGAGGGTCGTTCTGACTTTCAGAGGCCCATAATACTGTTCATGTGGCTTGTATAGAGGTTTCGCCTAGCGGCCCCTCCTGAGTAACCTTTGGCGCTTGTGCCTAATTTATTTGTTTGGCCTTTTTTCAGCTTTGATCGATATATGGTGTGGGTACTTTCTCCCTGTTTTTTAACTTTGAGATTATCGGCATGTGCAACTGGTAGGCCTTAGACAGACTTCCTTCTATTTCCCCTGGAGGCTCCTGCGCCAAGTCGGGTGGGAACAGATCGACCCCCTTGTATAACTAATTTCTTCTTGGTGGAGGATTTGGCTGAATCGTTAAGGATGGTGTTAGGATCTTTGTGGCAACATCGTCAGTTGTCTATCCATTTATCATAGTTTGTGGGAGGGGCTTGTCATGTATCTAGGGATTACTTGAAATGGCTATGGAAGCGGGTAATAGATAAGGTCCGGGTGGAAGACACCGATCAAAGGTGGTTTGTGGCTTTCGACACCATGAAATATGGTGTTGTGGTCTTGTCTAGGTTTATCATGGCGTACCGCTTCATGGAGGGCACATAGAGTACCAATCAGGAATAGGAAACTTGAGGACCTCCAGGGGCTGGTAATGATGACGAATCAGGGCCATCTGACAATGGAAGAAAGTGAATCTTCTGAAGCTTTGGGTTACTTTTTTGAAGCTATGGTGATTGGAATGTTTTTATAATTGGAATTTTAGGGGTAATTTTGTGTATTTTGTCAGGTTTGTTTGGGAATAACTTGGTTAGCGGAGAGGGGTGGTCGGTTTGACTCCCTCTGCTAATATTTCGTGTAACAGCACTATTATCCCTAATTAAAAATAAAAGTTTATTTTAAAAATATTTTCTTATGCCTCTTGATGAGTTTTACATTTGAATTATCTATACTAATCGCTAAAGCATACATAATCCTTTTGTTCATGTAAATGATAAAAGGAATCGTCGTTCTCGAAAGTTGGAAAAGAATAGCATTTTGTAAAAAGAATGGGACCGAACCCATGTATGGCGTGTGGGATGCCTACGTACCTCTGAGGGTTTTGAAAATTTTCATCAGTTTCATTTTGAAAGGAAAATGTTTTTGAGAGGATTAGGTACCACGTAGTTCTTGATAGGGGAAATGGAAAAAAATTAGAATAGAAGGGGGGTGAGAAGAGTTGAAGTGCGTTGAGATTTCAGACTAAGCGTAAAAGATTTTAAGACGGTCCAAGTTGATTGAATATGCTATCTCTTATCCATTAAGGTTTGTGAGCATAGCGGTGCCTCCTGAGATAATCTTTTTCATAATGTAAGGGCCACTCCAATTAGGCTTGAATTTCCTCCTGGGGTCTTACACAGTGTTGATGTAAAAAACTAGATTTGATCTAATTAATTAATCACAGATAAATATGAAATAAAAGATAAGACAAAGGATTTTTAAAGTGGTTCAGCCTTATGAAAATGTCCTACGTCCACTGTTCTGTATTACTGGATGTTCTTGCCTTAATCTTGATCACAATTGCTGATAATCAATTACCCCGTTATGGAAGGTGTTACAACGTATTTATAGCCTTGGGGTTGTCAGTATGAATAGACGCTATGCCGTTATCTAATAGACATATACATCTGTACAATAAGAAGGTGCATTAAATTTAATGTTCATTGAATGTGCAATTGTCAATTGATCTTCCTAGCCAGATGCTTTGCATGTTGAGTAGCTCGGCACGTTAAGTTGCTCGGCATGCTAAATAGCTCGAGGTGATGAGTAGCTCGGTGCTGCGAGTTGCTCGGTGAGTATAAGCATTTGCCACGTAAGATGATATATGTCTTCATATGATTGGTCCACGTCAGCTGACTAATTTTCGTATCAACACACAGGTTTTATGATTTCTTTGAGGGCAAGGTCTCCTTACTGGACACCATGGTCCTTAACATTCCTATTGAATGATCGCGCTATCTGGCGATGTTATCCATGTATATGGTATAGAGCCTTCAATATATTTTCATCCAAGAGAGATAATTCATTTAAGCGACTCTTGTGTTAATCTTCTTCATTCACTTTGATCTCAAGCAGAATGCGGAGGGAAAGTATTTCTAGCTTAACGGGTAGGGTTGCTTCTATGTCGTATACTAAAGAATAAGGGGTAGTCCCAGTTAGTGTTTTGATTGAAGTTCGATAGCCCCAGAGGGCGTAAGAGATTCGGTCAGCCCAATCACTATAACTTTTAGCCATCTTATTGATTATTGTCTTGAGAATTTTATTGGAGGATTTAATGGATCCATTGGTTTGGGGTAGGTTGGGAGAAGATTTATGTCTCTGAATCCCGTACTTATCGACTAGTTCTATAATCTCAGCTTCGAAATGAAGCATATTATCTAATACTAACTCATGGGGAACTCCATATCGGCAGATAATGTTCTTTCTGATAAACTTGGCCACTTTCTTGGCATTTAGCACCGCGTATGACTCAGGTTCGACCCATTTGGTGAAGTAATCAATGGAGACTAGGATGAATTCGTGACTGTTTGAAGCTTTGGGAGTAACTTTCCTTATGATGTCGATGCCCCAAGTGGAGAAGGGCCAAGGAGAGGTCATGTTGTACAACTCACTGGGAGTCAAGTATTAGAGATTAGCGAACTGTTGGAATTTGAGGCATCTTCGGACATAGGTAGTGCAATCATGAACCATAGTGGTCCAATAGTATCTCTTACGGATGATGTTTTTGGCAAGCATATGACCATTCATGTGGGTGCCATTATGGATCTTCTTCATCATGTCCATCAAAGTTTCTTTTGAATAATTCTCTATAATAGATGATATATTGGGCAGCCAGTTTGCGAAGGGTTGCGCGATCTTTCTTATTGGCATTTTGGGGATACCTACTATGTTTGAGGAGGTAACAAATGTCATAATACCAAAACCTAGTTATATCATAATCTTCCTCGATAATGAGTTCGATATGGTAGCAGTGTGTAGGATGAGCTTGCTTCTGAACCAAGAAAAGGGCCATTGTTATCCCCTCGAGCTTATCGACCATAGAGGCCAAGGTGGTTAGGGAATTCTCGAGGCTATTCTTTGCTCATGGAAAGTAGTGGAATGTGACATCCTAAAACTGAGAGGGCAATTCTTCTATGTGGGCATGGAAGGGTAAGAGATTTTTATCTTTTACTTTTTTAAAGATTTGGCCGATGATAAGAGCAGAGTCTCCGCAGATGTCAGGGTGATGAATTACTTTTTAGAAGGCGATATTGAGGCCTACCGTTCATGCCTCATACTCAGTCATATTGTTAGTGCGGGTAAAATCTAGCTTAATGGCAATTGGGGTGTGAGATTCATCAGGGGTGACTAGGAGTATCCCAGTGTCGTATCCTTTATTGTTAGCAGCTCCATCAAAGAATATTTTCCATTTGAGGTCCTTTTGAGAGATCCAGAGAATATCTTCATCCGAGAATTCAGAGACCCAAACATCGACCTCTTCTATGGGGTAATCAGCAAGGTAGCCGGAGATGGTTCTCCATTTCATGGCCTTTTGCGTAACATACACAATATCTAACTCGGTTAATAACATCAACTATTGGGCCATTCGGCTAAATAGAGAGTGTTTTTCTAGCAATTACTTAATGAGACCCATACGCGACACAATTCTGATGGGGAAGGCGAGTATGTAATGCCGTAACTTTTGCGTGACACGAAACAGGGAAACACATACTTTCATTAAAACAATGTAGTTGACTTCGTACCAAGCTAATTTTTGACAGGCATAGTAAATGGCTCTTTCTTTTTGGGATTCTTCAATGTATTGGGCAAGAATAGCCCCTGTTGTAGTATTTATCATAGTCAATTATAGGAGTAGGGGGAGACCTGGCTACGAAGGCATTAGTACTCGAGGTCGGGTAAGGTAACGCTTGATTCGATCAAAGGATTCTTGACAAGCCTGATTACAAACTTTAGTAGATTATTTTCAAAGAAGCTTGAAAATGGCTTTGTAAATAAAAGTTAGTTGGCTGATGTACTGTAATTTTCCCAAGAATCCTCGAACTTCCTTCTCCGTTGGTGGCGGTGGCATCTCAAGTATGGCTTTCATCTTGGCATGGACTGCTTTGATTCCATTTTCACTGACCATGAATCCCAAGATTTTTCCTTTTGTGATACTAAAAATGCATTTATGTGGATTTAATCGCATCTGGTATTACCGCAGTCGCTCAAAAAACTTCTGAAAGGCAGGAATATAACCTTCCCGAGTTTTAGATTTGATGATCATGTCGTCCATATAGATTTTAACCTCTTTGTGAATAAGAACATGCAGGATGGTTGTGGCATCCCTTTGGTAGGTAGACTCAGCGTTCTTGAGTCCGAATGGCATGACAGTGTAGCAAAAGGTTCCCCATGGGGAGATGAAGGCAGTTTTCTCTAGATGGTTAGGATGCATCTTGATCTGATTGTATCTGGTAAATCCATCGGTAAATTATTTGAGGGCATAGCTAGTCGTGTTGTCCATGATTATGTCGATAATGGGTAATCGTCCTAAAGAGATGATTTGTTCAAATCTCGATAGTCGATGCACATGCAGACTTTCCCTACTGACTTTAGCACAGGGATGATATTGTCCAGCCATATAGGATATTCGACTATACAAATGACACTTACGTTCATTTACTTGGCCACTTCTTCTTTGACTTTTAGCGACCATTCGGTTCAAAGCTTTCATAACTTCTATTTGACCGGTTTACGTTCTAGGAACGTTGGGATCGCGTGTTGAGTTATTTTTGGGTCAATGTCAAGCATGTCATTGTAGGACCATGCGAAGTCATCAATGAATTCTTTTAATAATTCTTCAAATTGTGCACACTCATGATCATTAAAGGAGGACCCTATCCTAATCTAGCACTGATGGCTACTAGAACTGAGATTAATACCAACAGTTTCATCATCATTAATTTAAACACGGTTATGTTGTTTGTTATTCTCCTTATTAAGATTAGTAAAGAATTATTCATATACAAAATCATCATCAAGAAGAGTTTGATTAGAATCACGATAATTAATATAAGGCATAGTAAAATACTCAAAATCTTCGTTTATTTCATTCTCAGGAAAAATAGAATTGAAAACCTCATCAATGAGGTCTCAGTTACATTGATATCAAAAAAGGGAACAACAACATTGGATAAAGATATTTAGATAGGGTAGACAATAGTGTAAACTTTAATCTGGGCAGGATGGATAGGTATGCCATTCCAGTTAAGAAGAAGCATGTTAGTAGCACTGATCTGAGTAGATGGGTCTGATGGTGCGATATCTGAATGGATCATGCTGAGACTCAGCCACAATGTCTGTAGGTTGAATGAGTCCTCGGGATTGCTTTCCTCAAAATCCCTGATAACTATCAAGGCTTTCTTAATGAGAGGTTGAACTTCATGCAGGAAATTTACAGCCCAATAGTGAATGTCTTTAAAGAATATTTCCATTCTTGGTTTCATCTTCTTATCAACGTGGTAATACCATGGTTTGGTGAAGCCGTAGAAAGGGAATTCTTCACCTTCCTTGACAAACCTTACATTTAAAGAGTCTCTCAAGGTAGTCCTTTCTTCTTCCAAGCTTCTTAATTTTCGTGGCCGCCGAAAGGCTTTAAGTTCTTCTGGTAATGATTGATCGCCCGGGCCACATGAGGGAAAGGCCTCTATCAGGACTATAGGCTCAAGGATCCCTTGTTAACGATTACGTATCCCCATTCTGTACATAAAGTGCATATTCTTAAACATTTGAATCATGTTGATGTTGTCATGAGGATTATGTTCCGGACAGACCCAGTCTTTAAAACTATCTCCTGCTGGAAGGGTAAATGGGTCAACTCTGAAGCCAGAGAGTGAGGAGAGTGCGCTTGCATTCAAATAAGGAAGTTATTTAATTAACCACAGTTTTTACCACTTAAGTCCTAAACATGCATCTATATATGATTAACTACGATGATGAAACATGCAAGAACACAAATATGAGGAAAAATCCCCAACAGGGAAAAACCTTTTATTATCACAATAATTTTGTAAGAGTACATCTTACACGGATTACAATGAAAATACAGTGACGCAGAAATACCCTCGGGTGTCGGTTCTGTTGTCGGCGGCTGAAACTATTCCTTTCCAGTAGGGCAGCAGTGACGAAGAGAGTGGCTTCCTCACAAATTACTCCATATGAGTAAATGATCTTCTTGAAGGTTTAAAGATTCACACACATATATGGGAATGGTTTTGTGAATCAAAAAGGTTTAGAAATCCTTAAGAGGTGAAGTCTTATTCTGGGCAGTTTTCGCAAATTTTTGAGATTGCAGAAAGACTTAAAAAACGTGTAGAAGGAGATCAGATATATATACAAAAATCGAGGCGGTGGATCGTTCGAACGAGATAGCCATGTCGCTCAAACGAAGGACAGATATCGTTCGAATGAGATCGCGCGACATGCCTATCTCGCGCGAACGACTTTCAAAGTCGCTCGAATGAGCTCGTCGATCGAGGCCATTCGCTTCTACACTTAGAAAAAATTCTGCTTTTGATAAAAAATTAATCCAGACTTCAAAAATAATTTTATAAAACATTTCCCAAATATTTATGCAAATATATAAAACTCCAATAAAACATATTACTGATAGAGCGTAGTGGAGTAGTGGGAATGAGCTAAGCAACACGTTGCATATACCATGATCCACGTGAAGAAAGTGGATGCATTGAATTCGGATACAGGTCGTCGAGGATGATCGTGTTGACGTGCCGAATGTAGCGGTATCAGACATATGAACTGTGATCTAGGAGAAAACAGAAAATTCCTAGAATCTACCTCGGATATTTATAAAATTATGTCCTTATAAATTTCCCCCTATGTCTATGCCGGTACATACATAAAAAATCCGAATTATGCAATCAAATGACATACAAGATAATATCCCCATTAAACCCTCAAACTGAGAATACTAAATGACATGTCTTTCAAATCTTCAGCTCCTCAGAAACTTTCAAAGCTTTTCTCATCAGGGTGTGCAATCCAATAATGAACAATGATGTACCTACACATATGAGATAAAGCAAATACCCGTGACAAGCAACAGTTTGAAATATAATGATATGCAAAAATTGATGATCAATTAAGCTTAAGCAAATCATTCATAAATCAACCAAACACTAAGTCAACCAAACACCAAAAACAATTCTCCCCCATAATTCTTCTCCCCCTTTTTATGATGTCCCCAAATAGACAGATATGAGAAGTATAAATGAATGCATATGGATAATGACACAAGGGAATAAACTTCTTTTTTGCATTTTTCAAATTTTTTCACACATAGTATACAACAAAGAATCACACCATGAAAGAACGCAAAAACAACCAAGTCAATGATAGCGAAAATGAAGGGGTGTGATCAAATTCGATAGGAAAATCAATGCATACAAATATGTGCACGATGAATATGGGATACTCCTAACGAATGAACTCAAAGTCTTCCTTTGGTGTAAAAAGGTGGAAATATAAGACATTGACTCAATCAAATCAACAAATCAAAGCTCAAAGTGATTTCCACACCAATAACGTCCAAAACTATTTCATGCTTTTTCAGGACTTTCAAGAAAGTGGAAACCCGTTTATATTCTCCAACCAAACTCCCTCAGATATTAATTTTGAATAGAGGCATTCTAAATTCTAAAACTTTGGAGAATTTATGATGAAACCTAATGGCCCATATTTGGCATGAATTGTTTTTTATTGCCTTTAATTTTTTTCGGGCTCTTTTAACCTCTTTGGACCCTGGATAATAAAATTCCTCCATTTTTTAGGTCCTTTTGAACGGTGGCTTTTGCGCAAAGAAGAGATAATTACCTTTCACACCCCCTCCCCGTTCTTAATCGAACACTCAGTCTCACAAAACGGTTTTTTACATGCATTTCAATCTTGTCAAGTTTTATCGCATATTGTAAGTTGTATAGACAGAATTGAGATGGAAATACTCAAGCCAACATGTGATAGACAAGTACAATAATCAAATAAAGCCGTGAATGTGTGCAATAAAGGAGATAGGAGTCAAAAATGTAGGAAAATATCACTAATTACATCTCAAAGACTCCATACAATGTAAAGCACATGGATGAAATGATGTAGCGTCTCAAATTTCTATCAAATAGTCACATGAAAAAAATGGAATGATGTTGTGACTCGATCATCCTAAGTGTTTATCCATAAACGGTGCAAACAAAATACAAAAATCTTTTTGGATTTTCAAATATTTTGTCAAAATAAAATCTTTTTGTATTTTTCAAAAAATTTCAAAAGCAAAAATCTATACAAAAAGTACATGTCACAACGCTAGCAAATATAGATCATGAAATCGCAACTAGTGTATGACTAATATGCAAACACAATCATCTATATGATATGGCAAGATAAGAATCATGTGCAAGCAAATGAGAATCAACTATTCTAAAATCTAGTGTATCCAAAAGTGATTTCCTAACCCAAGTGGATGTAACACGTCGACACGGGGTTTTGGGAACCAACAAAACACTAGACTTCGAATTCCTAGGACCTCTTCCAAGATCAAAACAAAATCTTCTAAGGTGACCTATCCTACCACAATATGAACATGTGTAAACGGGTGGAACAACACCTAAAGTGTGATCTTTTCTAAAATCCTTGGAATTAGTTGACCCTCTAAAATAAATAATGGTCTTGGTTTTAGCATTAGAAGCATGAAAACACAATGAGCCATTACCATCACTATCAGACCTACTTGAATCGTTTAAATCATTTTTCAACTTCAAAATATTTGATTCAAGCAAATAATTAGACTCTTCCAAAGATAGGGATTTCTTTTCCAAATTATCAATTAAACTTAACAGTTTATTGCGCTCCCCCTCAATTAAAACAAACTTATCCCTAAGAGTCTTTTCATGTGCAGTAAAACCATCGATTAATTTTTTATCCTCGACGGCACAAACGGGAACCCTAGAATTTTTTAAGTCCTTCAATTCATTATCTAAAACAAGGACTTTCTCATCACTCTTCTTTTTGGACAATTTTAAAGCAACAAAATCATGGTCCAAGGAAACAAATTGTTCACAATAAAAATCTCTTTGATTTTGAACCGTTTGCAAAAGATCCATTGCGGATTTAAAACGAGAATTTTCTTTTTCCAAAACTTTAATTCTTTTGCAAAGATTCAAATTTAAAAGTTTTAAATTTTCAGCATGGTCATGAATTTTTTCAAAAATAGGCTCCTCATTAAACGGGCGTACCATTGAAAAAATTGCGATTTTTCACAAAACTGATTTTTTTTTAAAAATCAATATCACACAATTTTGCGAAAAATAGGAATACGCGATAAATTAGCGTAATCGGCTCTGATACCAATTTGACGACGTGAGAAGTCAAATTGTATCAGGAAAAAATCTTTAAAAATCAGGATCACTCAATAATTTAGAGTAACCCGCTCTGATACCAATTTGAGGAGAGTGCGCTTGCGTTCAAATAAGGAAGTTATTTAATTAAAAACAGTTTTTACCACTTAAGTCCTAAACATGCATCTATATATGATTAACTACGATGATGAAACATGCAAGAACACAAATATGAGGAAAAATCCCCAACGGGGAAAAACCTTTTATTTTCACAATAATTTTGTAAGAGTACGGCTTACACGAATTACAATGAAAATACAGTGACATAGAAATACCCCCGGGTGTCGGTTCTATTGTCGGCGGCTGGAACTATCCCTTTCCAGTAGGGCAGCAGTGACAAAGAGAGCGGCTTCCTCACAAATTACTCCAGATGAGTAAACGATCTTCTTGAAGGTTTAAAGATTCACACATATATATGGGAATGGTTTTGTGAATCAAAAAGGTTTAGAAAACGTTAAAAGGTGAAGTCTTATTCTTGGCAGTTTTCGTAGATTTTTGAGATTGCAGAAAGACTTAAAAAACGTGTAGAAGGACATCAGATATTTATACAAAAATCGAAGCGATGGCTCGTTCGAACGAGATAGCTATGTCGCTTAAACGAAGCACGGATGTTGTTCGAACGAGATCGCGCGACATGCCTATCTCGCGCGAACGACTTTCAAAGTCGCTTGAATGAGCTCGTTGATCGAGGCCATTCGCTTCTATACTTAGAAAAAATTCTGCTTTTGATAAAAAATTAGTCCCAACTTCAAAATTAATTTTCAAAAACATTTCCCAAATATTTATGCAAATATATAAAACTCCAATAAAACATATTACTGATAGAGCGTAGTGGAGTAGTGGGAATGAGCTGAGCAGCACGTTGCATATACCATGATGCATGTGAAGAAAGTGGATGGATTGAATTCGGATATAGGCCGTCGAGGATGATCGTGTTGACGTGCCGAATGTAGCGGTATCAGACATATGAACTTTGATCTAGGAGAAAATAAAAAATTCCTAAAATCTACCTCGGACATTTATAAAATTATGTCCTTACAGAGAGAATCATGTCATTCGTCCCATGCTGGATCTTTAATACTGGATTACTAGTACTAGAGGCATATAAACTGTCATCATCGCCAAGATGGTGATAACCTAGACATTGGAAAAGAGTTTCAATTTTTGATGGAGAGAAGATGATACCCCTCTGATACTGTGGAGCCATAGACAGCCAAGAAGAAGGCTGAATTATACCAGTATGGCAATAACATGAAACTCAGTGATAGGATTGATAGGGCCAACCCCTATTGTAAGTTTTATAGACCCCATTATCTCTCGACGGATATTATCGTAAGCACGCATAGCGGAAAAAGTAGGAGTGAGATCACTGACTTTTAAACCCAAGGAATTAAAGATTCTGAGAAGAAAAATATTGAGGGCTGATCAATTATCAACAAGGGAGAGTGGGATTTTCTTTCCCAACACTTCAACGAAGATATTGAGAGCATAATTGTGGTGAAGGATGATCTTTGGTATCTCTGCTTCAAAAAAAGAGTGGAGTCTGAAAGAAGTCAAGGACCTAACTATATTTACGGCTTCTTCAGGTATGGTGGAAGGAGAGATTGTAGTCCCGGTGAGGAGTCTGATCAGAGTATTGCAACTTAGAGGACATGAAAATATCCCATAAGGTGATGTTGGCTTAGATTTTCTTAAGTTGGTCATGGACTTTACTTTCTTTGAAGGTCATCTCCGGAATGGGAAGTTCTTCGATAACTCCTTTTCCTTTATCTATCTCGGTTACATGAGGAGCCGAATACCTGATCTGGTTATGTAATTTATTGAGGTGGGGAAGAATATGAACCTCGTGTCTTCAACTTTTTCTGGTTGAATGGCCATTTTTTTTATTTTTCCCAACAGATCTTTAAATGATATCATCTCGCACAAACTGGATACTAGAAAGGTGTCCTCCTGACATAACTCATCATCTGAGATATCAAAGTCATCTCCCTATCCGTTGGTGACTATATCCTCTTGCCAAGAGAAATCAATGAATTTAAAAACTTAACAGCTTCATCGTACAGATCTTCCCACTCAACGGGGAGATGCAGAAGTGAATGGACCAACCGTTCATGAAGCTTCAAATTAGTGAGTAGCTCATCAGTACTAAAAATTTTGCTTGTTTGTCAAAATTCATCGGCCATAATCTTCACTACATCGTCTAGACAGGCTTCATTAATCGGTACCACCCAATTATATGACTCTCGACCCATTTTCGGACTTTCATTAACAAGCCACTGAATTTACGACAATCGATGGTCATCTCTAGGGACAATTTTAGCCCCAACTCCAAGAGTTGGTTCAATACAGCAGGTAACTCCATATCCTTCCCTCCAGATCGGGTACAGATGGCAATATAAGCACTTGTGAGGAGTGACAGAGCTTGGTCGGTAAAGCAGGTAGAGTGCAGGCAAAAATACGAGCGAACTTTAATCAATTTGGGTGAAATTACGGGTATGATGGGTGCTTTACTGGGCACAATCTGAGCATATGGATCGAATTTGGGGTAATTCTCTAGAAAGATGGCATTTACATGGGTTGGAAGTGGGTTATGAGTGGTGTTGGGTTTAGGATTAGTTGATAGGGCGATGATAGCCTGGTCAATTAAACCTCGGATCACATTTTGAGATGGAAGTACTAGTAGGTAGTATGGCTAGCAGATTGGTGGAAATCACAACGGGCATCGGCTCTGAAGTTTTTAGGGAGTGGGTTTGGCAGTGGGAGAGGGTTCAAGGGTTTGATAAGATTTTAGCTCAGCAAAGCTTGGTAGACTTTTGACAGCGAAGCATGAAGCTCAATGTATTCTTTCTTGGTAGGGTTGGGGCGACTGTTCGGTGCCCAAAGGTAGCAGGTTGAGAGATATTGATGATAGTTGAGACTGTAGCACTAACGGGCTTCTTATATTTTTTGGGAGTGAACTGTACGGTTACTTTCTTCGGCTCAGATTCGACTTTGGCAATACCTTCCTCGATTTTTACACCATCTTCTTAGAGGGCTCCGAAGTGTGCTTAGTACTATATTTCCATGGATGCTCGGATATGCGACAAGAAGTTCTTCTTCACATTATTGATATGTTCCTGCTCGGAGGGTCTATTGGTCGTGGTAGCATCTTTCTTTCTCCACTTTCTTATGAAACTACTAACTGCTTCCCTAGGGTTCTACTTAAGAATCTCTAGATCTCAGCGTGTAACCTCTAACTCCTCATTGTACTTGTACTGTGATATGAATTCTCGGGCGACATCCTCCCAACTACGGATTCTGGATTCTTCGAGGGACAGAAGCAAACGAATGGCAATTTCTTTCAAGGTCTGATAGAACATTTGGGCCATTCTCTCTTCAGAGTCGCCAAGGAAGGTCATGGCTCGGTGATAGCTTCGAATGTGAACAATTGGGGGTCCGCTTCCCCTGAACTTCTCGATGTCTGTCACCTTGACCTTTTCTAAAAGTATGGTTTTGGGATAGGGGACATATGGGTGTATTCCATGTAGTTCCCGAATATCTTGACCTGGTCAAAATTCTTCGACAACAGCTTGAGGTCTTCCTTAACCTTATTCAGTTCCTCTTCATTTAGATCTGTGGGTACTGGAAGGTTGGCCCGTGAATGGTCTGTAACAACCCGTAAATTTAAAAGGTATTATTTAGATTAATTCAGAATTTTGGGTAAAATAAAATTTTGAAATTTATTAATTTTAGTAATTTAAAATATTGAGTATTAATATTGAAAAGTAGGATTTTAATCGAAATTAAAATCAGAGTTAAAATGGGATTTTTAAAAATTAAAAAAAATGATTGTCACTGTTTTGGGTCGTGACTAACGGGCAAAATTTTTATTTTAGCTTAAATATAATCCTATTATCATTTGAACTCCTAATCATTATAAATTAAAACAAATCCGTGATTGGGTTCTTCAAATCTCTTTTTCCACAACTCTTCCTCCAGAAGATTTCTCCAAAATATTTCCCTTTCATCTACAAACATTTGTCGTAATTTTCTTCAAGGTTTCAACTAAAGATTTGTCGAGATTAACTAGGTTTTCTCAAGACGCTCAAGAATGAATCTTTATCAACTTTTTGAGAAGAATACATCTTTGAAATAAATAATTTTCAATCAAATTTTATTCAGGCATGGATACTTTATTCTCCTCCTTTAGTATTATGCATTTTAAGTGTCGGCTATACAATTAATGACATATTTTCTTAAAACATATTAGCAACTTTAATTAGAAAAAGTGAGAACTAATTTGGTACTATTTTGATGAAAAGTTCTAATATGAAATAAGACTTAAAACCCTTGGATGCATAGGATAGAGTATTGGGTTTTGGTTATTATGGGTGTAGGATCACATGTAGAATTTTATAGATGTTATTTAAATGAAAAAGGGGCGCGTACACACTCGAATAATTATGTAGTTAATAGAAGTGGGTTATTATTATGCTTTTCATAAACTTGCATGTTGATGGACATAAATTGTCTCAAGAACGACAATGGTGTTATTAATTAAATTAAATTAAATTGTGTTATCAAGGATAAATTTGTGATATTGTTTATATATGTTGTTAAATTGTGCGATTGAATAATAATTATATTTGTTATCACGGGTACGATGGAATTTTTGGTAGTATGCTCTCACCTATATTTTAGGATGCTTGCTAGGTATGGGACTAGTAGGTGGCCTTAGTTGCGGTTTACACTTTCTAGGTATGGGACTAGTTAGTGTAGATTTTTACGGATGGGTTAGTCCAGGGTGAGGCTGATTTTTTAATGTCGTTCCGTCGATTCATTATCCTAGGCATAAGACTAGGAAGAGATTATTGATAGAATTCCATCCTATAATTAAGTTAGGACGTATTTATGTGTTGGGGGACCCTTAAGTATGGGACTAAGGGTGTTTTTTAGGATCTCACGTTGATAATGAGGGTGGGGTAAATAAATATTTGAAGAGGAGAAAAATGAGAAATTGAGAATTAATACCTAAGATAATAAAAACATGTATTAAAATATATTGGCGTCGTTAATATTTACAGGACCGACAGTTTAAACGGGTTGGTTGGTTATTGCAACGTGTGGGTGTATGGCGTCTGAATAATTGCAGGGCTGACAATTTAAATGGGTTGGTTGGCTATGAAGATGTGTCTTGCGTGGAACCTCGTACATAATTACAGGGTTGACAGTTTAAACAGACCGACTGGCTATGGCGAGGTGAGTGTGTGTGGTGTAGAACAGCGGGAGTACCGCAACCAAATAAATAAAATGAGATAAAGATGTAGGAGGAAGTCCCACACATGATATCAATAAGGATGAAAATTAACAATTGGATTAACTTAAATTAAGTTAAATGAATGGAAAATTGGACTTAGATGTTGAGATGGCATAAATGAGTATTTCTATCATAGGTTGTTTATTTATCTCGTCTTAATATAAAATATTCTATTGTGATGTTTATCATGTATAATGCTATTGTCCGGATTCACGGACCCAAATTGGAGGGAGTAGCCAGTATTTATGCTCGGGGCTCTGACCCTGTGCGTTGACTAATATTTTTCAGGTGCTGGAGTAGATGCATATGATTATTTGGAGATTTATCTTAGAGGTGCAGCTGGAGTATTTATTTTATGCTTAGCAGTTTAGTTTAGTTTTCTATTCCTTCGCATTTATATTAAGACTCAGTTTATGGATTTGGTATGCCATTCGGTTCCACAGTTGTTACGATTTTTATTCGGATATTTCATTATGAATTCAGTTTATTGGAGATTATATTTACTTCAAAGTTAGATATTATTAGAGATTAGCATGGTGATGGATTTTCGATCGCATTGATGATTATTATTTATTGGGATTGATTTCATTATTATCTTGTGAAATGAATTTTATATGTCTCATATCTGTTACATGCTAAGAATGATATTTTATTTAGTTCGCACCCGACATAGTTTTGGTGGTGGTCGACGCTAGAATTAAGCGGAGTGTGACATGGGCAAGGTTAGGGATAGGGAGTTGAGTTGGCGGTGGCCCATTGGTTGACGAGGTGCGCGACGCATGTTGATACTCTTCTGGGACCCAAATAGGCTCAAGAGCAGGTGGACCCATGGGACGAGAAAAGAGAACCTCGGGTTCTTTATGAATCTAGACCCGGCGACGCTGTATCACACGGACCTTGATTTAAAAGTTGTCAATTTTAGTGCTAAGTTGGGAAAAAATGGTCATCATATTGGGATGCACATTTAGTGCTTAGTCGACGTTCTCCATGAAGAGCTCATAAAGGCAAATCCCATACTCGGATGAGGTAGCAGAAGAACTAGAGAAGCTTCGGGACGGTTTGATGGAAGATCGAAGCCAATAAGGAGCTAGACCAAAGCCAGGTATGTGATCGACCTAAGAGAGAGAAAAGTTTGAATTTATTTTTGAAAGAGGGGGGGAGAAAATTTTGGGTATTTCGGAAGGATGAGAAAAAAATCTGCATTTTTGGAAAATGGGGGGAAAATGAGAGGAATCTCAGCATGATTATTATAAATGCTATTAATAGGTTCTCACTTGTATTAGGTTTTCTTAAATGTAGAAAAAATATCGGACAGGATAGAGGGGAGATAAAAAATATGTACTACACAGTTGGGCTTATTTTCAGGCTCACGGATGGGCTCCTGTTTTGAAAAAGGCAAAATTGTGCGAAGATTCGAGCGACATACCAACCCAAAATTACGACAAATTTTCGCATGGTAATCATCAAACTAAATATGAGTGTCCTAGGCTTGACATCTGTATGAGGTTTATGCAATTGTTAAGTTAGCGGAAGGGTTTCCCCCTTTGGCATGACTTCTATGATATACCTCTTGCCTATAAGGGCAATCATTCATCGGTATGTGTGGACAAGCCATTTGATATACCTGAGTTTACTTAAAATTCATCACTATATACCTCGTAGGGACATTACGTGTGAGAACAAATTCAATATACTTGACATACGTGAACGAGCTCCCTTCTATATACCTCCCGTCATGAGTTCGGTCAAGCAGCGGGGGAACCGTTCGATATACGTAGACGGTACGAGGATAATGGAAGATGATATCTATCACTCGACTCATGGTACAATACGGGGGGGACTTTTTGTATATCTATTTCTCATGTATATATCACCCGACTCGCGTCATGGCTAAAGGCAGAGTGAGGTCATCCTTATGAGTGTTCCCAAAATAATACTAATAAAAAATATGTTGTGAGAGTTTGTTGATTCACAAGTCGTTATGGAATAACGATTGCATGTATCCAACAAGACACAAGTATACAAGCATATAAAACGTATATATCATGAATATATAATAACAAAAGTAGGTAGGAGGACTCGAGTCGAGGGATTTACCCAAGATGCCTATGTAGCCCGAGGGGCATCAAAGTCCACATAGTTCAAAAAATAAGCAAGGTGGGGTTTAACCAATAAATCCAACCGGGGACTTTATTGTTTGTGTGGATGTAGAAAAAAGATGTTTTAGTGTGAGAAAGCGTGATGACAAAACCCCCTTTTAGAATTTAGGAGTGAACCCTCTTTTTCTTATTTTGGATTTTTCTATGAAAATAAAGTATGTACGAATACGAATAATAAAATTTTAGAATTAGGATGTGCGACGTAATGAAATAAGATACTAAAGCGAAAATGAAGTAACTAATGCAAACTTAAGAGAAATTAAAGATACAGAGGAAGAAATGGGCCTCCTTATGATGACTTGAAGTAGATCTACCTTGTAGATGCACTGACCTCAAGGTGGAGTGATGTTGGTTTGAGGATGTGGTGGGAATTTTCTCAAAAGAGTATGAAAATGTTGAAAGGAATGCGGGATATGGGCTTTTAGGAAAAAAAATAGCTCTGAATTCGAGAGAATTCTCTTTGAACTGCTGAGAGGGATGCTTATTTTTTCTTTCAAAGCGTGGTTATGGCCTCTATTTATAGGACCAAGGGCGTGCCAATCATCATAGTCCTTGACCGGACTATCGATATAGAACCCTAGGCACACTACTAATAGGTAGGATTCTGGGTTGCCATTCGACAATCTAAGGCAAGTTTTTTAGGAAAATGTAATGCGAATCGTAAGTCAGAATCATGAAAGGGATGGACTATTGTAAAGGGTTTTCAGAGCCCTTTAAGAATTCATTGAGATACTCCCGGGTTCAGAAGTCGATCGAGGTGAAATGGGGCCCGAAAGTACCCATTGGTCACTAGATAGGAAGTTCCCAGAGGAAAATAGATCGTTCATCAAAATCGTAAGTCAAAATCACGCATAGGATGAACCATTGGAAAGGGTATTCAGACATCTTTGAAGATTCATTCATTCTCATTTGGTTAGGAGAGCTGACCTTAGTCAAATGGGGCCCCAAATTACCCGATGACTCTTCGGAGTAAAAGGGGTCGTTCGTCCGTACCATAAGTCTCATTCACACACGGGGTGGATTATTGGAAAGCATATTATGTGCCCTTCAAAGATTCATTTCGTCTCGTTCGAGTTAAAGAGTTTACAGGATTCAAACGAATCCTGAGAGCACCTAGTGACCTTTGGATCTATTTTGGGGGTAAAACTGATCGTTCATCCGAATCATAAGTCTGATTCGTGCACGGGATGGATCGTTGAAAAGGGTATTTAGAAACCTTCGAAGATCCATTGAGCTTCCCCTCATGATAGGAAGTTTATTGGGGTCAAAACGGGGCTCGAGAGAACTTAGTGGCCTCTAGATTAATTTTTGATTGTAAAATAGACTGTTCGTCTGAATTCTAAGACCGATTTACGCATGGGGCAGACCATTAGAAAGGGATTTAGAGCCTTTTGAATATTCATTGAGCTTTTGCCTAATGAGAAAGTTAACTGGAGTCAAACGGGGCTGGGGAGCGCCTAGTGGCCTCTAAATTGGTACTCGGAGTACGACCTAGGGTTTGTGGTGAATGGGTGAGTGTTAGGGACTTAAGGAGATGCTTATGAGGGTCCTAGGATGGAGTGTCTACATAAAATAATTAAGATGGTCTTAGAGAGTAAGAATCATAGAAGTAGGTCAAAAAATAAAGGCCTCTATAATGCCTTCGGGGATTACTCGCACATACTAAGTATATTCTTAGGTCGTCTCAAACCTAAGACCTCATTAAGGCGAGAGATAAATCACCACGTCTACCCATCAATCATATAGCCTATCATACCCAAGGCTATATAAAGGAAATACCCTTGAAATAGATCTCTAACACAGGTACCTATACATGTGGCCAGGGAGTAAAAATAACCAAAGTATCTCGTCTACTCATCAAGGTACCATAGCATTACAAGTTGTATGTGCCCCTTTAAATGGAATTCCACTTTAGTAGGTTCGCCATGAGTACTCATGCGTGGTAGGCATTACATAAAGAACACAACAATTAATATTCATCTTAACCACGGAATTCGAGTCCCAATTAAATTTATCCACTAGAATATCATTTAAAAGTAATTAAGAAATCCACCCATTACCTTAAATTAAAGTTATATAATTCATACAATAAACCAAGTCATATATATCAATTTAGGTCAGTAGTTATCCCAAAACAAGACCCTAAATACAAACTTCTCTAATAAAAAATAAGAGAATTTGCCAAAATATCTAATAGTTGCAGTCGACCGTGGGAATAGTGTTGGTCTACCGCATGCATTATTGCTTTAAAACAATCCCCCTACGGCGGTTGTCTTCTCAAACTCAAAAAAATCCAATTCAAACCTCTATTAAAGACTAGAAAACTTTCATATATGATTCACATAACATATAAACAATGTACCCACATACAAAACATGATTGGAATAGTATTATATCATCAAAATCCTAATTAATATTCAAGAACCCAAATAAAACCCATTTTCTCTCTCAAGAACCCTAACATTCCAATTCTCAACATTTTATCTTAATTTTTGACATAATAAACATAAGATCCTAGGGTTTTGAATGGATTATATTAACAAATCATAACCTAATCAAAACACATCACTTTATGGAAAGATTCAATCAAAATGATGTTAAATCAATCATAATTAATTCCTAATTGGGTTAATTACGAAACTACTTGATTTAAATCATCTAAATCATATTCTAATTACTCGGTTAGGGTTCTAATTCAAATGAATATGTATAATTTACAATAAACTCAATTATACAAGAACTCAAACTAAACTTGCTTCAAGTTGGTGTAGAACTAGGGCTCCAATCTTCAAAATCCCCTCTCTTCCTTTTAGTCTTCTCCTCTTTAAGATCTTAGATTCCCAATTTTGTGCTTCATATTAAATGAGCCTCCTAACGGTTTAATACTAACTCTTAAATACCTAATTGGGTTTAGGCATAATTTGGGCTCTTAAGTAGCTAACCTAAAATTCCCCATAACTAGTCAAAAAGTCTCCCGCTAATATTTCAAGTCAAATGAATCATCATTTAAATACTCATAAACCTTATAATCCATTCTAGTCATAACCAATGGTAATTAATAACACATATACTGATCATTACCAAAATAGTCATAAATTGCCTGTATCATAATCAAAATATTTATTAACGTTTTACTGTCTCTTTATTTCAAAAATTATTTAATACGTATAAGTAAATTGTGATTAGATGCCACTCAAGAACACGTAATATTCTATTTATATTTGGGGAAAATATGGGGTATTATCCCTCCAATGAATCAACCTAAGTCTATGGAAATAACAACATCCTAAGATCTGTAAAAATAGATTTAACAACATAAACAACAAGTTTAAACACAATAAGATTTTAATCGAAGTTGGGTCATAATAATAATACATCTTCTTCCTGTTTTAAGTGAATTTTGAGTCATTTAAGTTACCTAGTCTAAAAAGACTAAATACACATGTGGTTATACTCCATATGTGACCCATATGAATAAAGCTCTTATATTCAGAATCATTTTTTCTTATGGTATGCTTTAATCTTAAACTCATATTTTACTAAAGAATGAAAGTATCTCCAATAGTATCTGAGTATGATACTAAACACATATCTCAAGTTTATATGTCCTGAACAGTCTCATGCCACAATTATATTATATACGCCTCTAGAATATTTATTATATAATTCTCGAGTCATAAATTTACATTTATGCATCTCTAGTATAAATTATATAGACCACTAGTAAACGACATAAATCGGTACGACCAACTCAAGTACCGCAATACGTATAAGTACTATCTCAATCACATGCAAACAAATGGGCTATGCTCGCCCCATAAAGGACATCCCCTATAGTACGTATCCCACAAGCACCCCCATACCCAGTATGTAGCACATAAAACATATAAATACTCATAACCCTTTGCAATAGGGTTTAAACAAATAAAAACAACCCTACATAAGCGGTTTACACATAAAGTATCTATTATAATTAGTTAATGTGCATATTAACTATAATTGATCATATAATATTAGCCATATATTCTATCCTGCAAATCTAGGCATCATCACACATCAAACCGTATACTAGAATTAACTAAATATAATCCCTACCCTACTTTATAGGTTATACGTATATTCTAAGTTATTGTGTGATCTACATAATCACTAAAATCTAGTTTTATCATAATTTATCTTCATAAACAACCCTATACTCAAGGTCCTTAAATAATCCTATCTACCCTAGGGTCCCTAAAATGGTTTTATGTTTTAGATTAATATAACTAATTAACTAAGTACTAAACTCCATACCTTATGTACCTCAATTGAACTAACTTCAATCTATTAATTCAAATTAGTATTATAGTTTTCCTCTATAGGCTTTCCCATAAGCCTCAATATCCATTATTAATAAAATCTCAAGAACCAACAAACACAACACAAAGCCCAAACCCCAAATCTCCAACCCAAAATTTTGAGCCTTCCATATCATTCGTAAAATATTCATAAGAAATTCATAAAAAATCTAAAAAATGCAAAGCCAGTGCCTGCGTGTTTATAATTTCACTTCTATAAATCATGGGCACGGACTAAATCCTACTCGTGTGCACGGTTCTGTTTGCACAGGCAATAATGAGTAGTGTGCATGGACTCTACAACCCATATTTTTACTACTTACAGATTTCTTCAACCTCCAACCCCAAAATAAGAACCTACAAACCCTAGTTCGCCATCGATGAACAAAGAAAGGCTCCTAACTCATCAAGAATAACCTACTTCGATTTTCAAACCATTATATATAAAAACCTAACCTCCTGATTTCATAAATTGACAATTTAACTTAGATTTGATAAATATTAAGGTATTAGCGTAAGGGTTCTAAGATTTACTAACTATGGTTCATATTTATATTAATTTAAATCACTTATATTATTTCAAGTATCAATGTAAAGTTTTCATTGTTGAATTACTAAATATTGTCAACAAGATTAATGATTAACATCTATTATTAACCAAATTATCAAAATTACAATTTAGATGATTAAAATTAATATATATATAGATTTGAGTCAAGAATCCAATGACTACTACTATAACAAAAATCCACTTAATTTCATAAACTATATAAACTTGCCTTAGGCCAAATGTAAGAATTCAAGCCCCAAATCCCAAATCTTCTTTACCTTAAGTGTCATTCTCCCTAAATGTATTTTAGGTTTTCTCATCTTACCTTGTGAACTTACTTTCCACGAAATTGCCTTGGGCCCAACCTAAGCTTCAACCTAATGAGCCGAAAAAATCTTCTAAATGGACAAAAACTCCTATCAAGTTATGTATCGATCATATGGGCTTAAACCCCAATATATTAAGTTAAAACAAACATTATAATTATCCCAAAAGCTAACCCAAAATATAAAAATTAATTTCTATCTGGTATGAATCCAAATATTAATTATTTAATTAATAAATTATTGTATATTGAGTCCTAGTTTAAATACAAATAATATAACACATAAATATGAATAGTGAAATCTCACGTCACAATAAGCACACATAATTAATTTTCACAATTGAATAATATACAGAAAATACTAGGTGTTACGGTAATTTTATTGGTTTTTGATCTCCAAGATTCCTCTATGCAGTCTCTATATGGTTGCCCCCTTGCTACCCACTAATTTGGGCCCAAATGATAAAAAATGTCCCCTGGTTAACCTTTCCAGCACACTAGGTCGCTCGATCGTGTAGGACTGATCATCATTTATCAATTAGATGGTCGAGGTTTTCCCTCGTCTATATGACTGATCACCCTAATCGAACTCAATCCTCCTTCCAGACCTGCCCCTCTCACTATCAAACTAATCCTACTTCCAGATTTGGGTGATTAGTCACGACCTAATCACCGTAATCAAAAGGTTTATGGTTCTCTAAAGATCGTTCACGATGTACCTGCCTCCTATCCATGTGTGGTGCTGAAGATGGCATTTCTGTAAACCTGATCTCGAATAACCTAAATAATGTTGCTAGTCCATTTTATTTAACTAAACTTTCACTTATTTAACATGCAGTTTTGATTCATATCAAGCTATATATAGGACCCGCGAGAAGCGTCCCCGAAGTCCAATCATTCAGATCTACTAACGTAAAATAAAAAGGATACCTACACGTACAATGCTCTCAAAATACGGAACCGCACACAACCTGCCATAACAAAGAATAGGGAATGGGCCGAATGCCTTGTGAGAAATATAATAATGCAATATAAAATTAAATGGAAGAAAAGAGACTATCACGTCATACTTGCATGAAAATGCAAATACATTATATATATATATACACACACACACACGCACATCAATGCATGAAACCATTTTTATTCCAAAAACGTTACATGTTCCCATTAAAACACATCAATCTATGGTGAGACCTTTTTTGCTTAACTTACCAAATTTTTCGATTGAATTCTCTCGGTTAAATACTTAAACAAAATAATGTTTGTTTAGAGAGAATACTTCCTTTATCGAAATCATTCATTTACTCACACCGAATTTACCTTAGCATTTTCCTTGAAAATATCCCATCAACATACACACGCACCGTATTAGAAAATACTTGTTTTCCATTGAAACGATTTCACAAACACATAATTGTGTTAACTATGAGTTAAAACCTCCTTAGGTTACTTAATTACCCATTTAATCACTTCCTTTGCCAATACTATCATTATACATGGACATTAGCCGACTTCTCATATTATTTGTTCATATTATCCTTTCAACTGGAACATTTATCAATTACATTTCATGTTAGATTATCTTATCTTATATTCACAACACAACCCATTTATTTTCCATCTTACATTATCTTTTTCTCGAATTCCTCCAAATAACTGTGTACTTTAACGAGATTCATGCCTCCCGCTACGCTACCATATGCTCTGACCAGTGTTTTAGATCTTTCACCCTAGGGATTTGGGCCATTCTTAACTATTTCCCAATCTCATATGAGTCTATATTAATGTGTTTTATAAAATTTCAAATGTCCACATTATTCCACCTTTACCGATAGGATCCAAAACTCGGGGATTTCACCCACTTCGTGTTACACTTTGTAAACCATTGTTTCTAATTCTTTTCACACTTGCATTGATTTTAACCCCGAAATCACTTCCATTTATGACCATTTGTGTAATATATTTTCACATATTTTCATTTAATAAAAATTTTCCCCTTTACGTAAAATTACCATTTTACCCATTTATTTTCAAACTTGTATTCTCCTCCATTTCACAAGTGTTATTCCTTAAAAACATCGTTAAGGTATACATGCCAACTTCTTAAATATTTTTAACACTTCTACACTACTTTGGAGTGACACATTTCTCAAGATGGAAATCTCTTCATTTCATTATTTTCTTTATAAAGGAAATCATTTGACATTTTAAAGACTACTTTTCAAGAAAACACCATATTTTCGTTATTTTCACATGTAGTATTAAAAACCCACTTATCATATTTTCTACACTTATTCACATACTTTAAGGGCTGATATTTAGGTTTTCTTTTATTCATGTTAAAACCCTTAAAAAACTTTATTAAACTTGTCTATATGCTCATTATCAAATTACAACAAGTTCATATACATAAAAAGAGGGATTTTAAGTCCAAAAATACTATTAAATAGGTTTAACACGTGAATCATTCTAGAAATTTCTTGATATTTGCAAAAATATGCTTTTCAAGACAAAAGACATTTTTGTTTCTTCAAAACTTGAATAAGTTTATATCTTTATAAAAATACCAATCTTTACAAGAGAACTTTGAGACATTTGTTAATAAAATATCTTAAATAAGATAAATATTATTTTAAATATTATATTCCATAAAATGTTTAAATACCAAGTTTTCTTGAAATATATTATTTTACTCAAAACTCTTGAAATCATTTGTAAACCATTTTACACAAATCCATAAGAAATAACCCTCTTAAATCATATGTGCATTCTACTCTTACAAACTCTAACTACAAGACCAATACTATGAAAAATAGAGTTTTTATGCTAAAGAGTGGAGCTTCTCGCCTCAAAGAAGCTCAAATAATGGTAGGATGAATGTAGAAGAAGATGGCAACCTCCAATCTCCTAAGGTGTCCTTAAAGAGTTTGTCTAACTCCACTAAGCTTGCCCCTTGAATGCTTCTTGAAAACCCCCTTCAAACTCCATAATGTATTCGTCTTCTTCTTCAAAAATCCCCAATAACATCTCCATGAAATCCCATCTTGCTCAAATGTGTGGTGTATATGGGTTTTATAAGCTTGAATATGGTGGAAAAGGGTTAAACTATGGTGGTTTTGGGTGGAGCGATGGTGGTGTACGGTGGTTAGTCGAGGGGGAGCTCCGAGAGATAAAGAGAGAGAAGTAAAATATGATTGGGTTGATCAAACGATCCAAAACCCATTTTAAATACCCCCAAACCATAATGGTTAAATTCCAAAATTCCCCTAAACTCAACCCTTAAATCCATTGGTCCATCAAACCTTTAACCCACGTTTTGATCTGAGCCAATAAGAGCTCGACAGCTCATCCGATCTAACGATCCACGTCACAATAGCACAATAAAATGTGCAGAAAATTTCTAATTTCCGTTCGGTAATTCAAACTACTTTAGACTTCGTTAGAATGAGATCCCCTCTTGTTTGAATGAGAGTTCTAATGGGAGTCCAACGTAGGCTATAAATGGGTCAAACACCAGTTCGTTCGAACAGGAAGCTACCCCTAGTTTGAACGCCAATACACTTCGTTCGAACGAGGGATTTCCAACAAGATTCCAGAGAATGATGGAATTTGTTCAGATCCTTGTCGTTAGATGGTCATTCAAACCTCGTTTGAATGACATGCCTTTCCTTATTTGAACGATGTGGCCACTCAATCGAACGACAACCATAATTTCGAATAATAACTTTGAGCCATACCAATCCAGTTTAATGGCACAGGGCCACTACATTACCAAAAATTGACCCAAGATCCATCTTACCAAGTCGAAAGTCCAAATAGGACATGCCAAGTTACCAAATAACATGGGTACGATCGAAATCATGGGGGGAGGTTATTGAATTCTTCCCTTCATAGGAAATTTCAGCCTCCAAATTTTTAACCCATCAATTCCTCAAATTCCTGGTGTTATCAAACCGTACTCTAAGTCATAGGGATCCCTCAAGGCTGGGTAATCTAAATCCTAAACCACTAGAAAATCATCATACTTCCCTTCATAAGAGCGATTACCAAAGAAATCAACACGGGTCAGGTCCTAATGCTCACCATTAGGATGATCATCAAATCGTATAGCAGTACTCGAGTCTCTATTTGCCCGGTGATAATATTTAATCAAGTCCTAAAGCTTTCTTGCTAACACCCAAGGCAGACTCGACACATCTATCGAGAAATAATCTCTAGTGATTGACACGCACCCAAGATCAATACGACATGAAACTAATACCCACTACATCATCATAAGGTATCCCAATGACTGGGACTACATGTCCTGAGCTACCTTGAGTTCTCAGTTCATATTGAACATAAAGTTCATTTAAACTTGACGCTCACCTTGCATCGATGGTCACTCATCTCGAGGAGTGACATACGAATTAACTCACAAGTCATACGTCCGATCAGTACTCCCGCAAGGTCCTTTTACGAACTAAGTACCACCCTCGGCATCCCAACTATAGAGCTCCTACCTGAATCTTACGCCGACCCACTTACACTCATAAGGATAAAACAACACCATGTGACAAGTTTCCTCAAGTTCTAACGCCTATGCCATTATTAAATCATACTCATGCTCTTACAGCTGAAGCAACTAATCGCCACATCGGGTAACTCATCACCTAGTCCTTGCAATTAAAGCACTAACCACCACACCGATTAATTTACGAAATCGTTAATCTAAGGAAAACAGACACTATGAACAAATCATGCGACAGAATGCACAGCCCCACGTACATGAAACTTGTATTAACCAAGGGGATATGTTCCATAAGAGTGCACTCAGTTACCGAGTTTCAATTTCCACACCAAGCCCATCTGCACTCATACCGAGTCAAGTCGCATCACAATAACTTTATAAAATAATTCTAGGCTACCACCATCGAGGGAACACAATCCTTAACTACTGAAACTGAAGGAATAATACGAATCAAAATGAATAAATAACCATTTTGAGGGAATCCCATTCGCATGAAACGGGTTATGGTTTATGAAAGGTGAACCTACGCCATGCACTTTAAAACCTATGACTCCTTATAAACACTCTCAACAAATTCTAGCCCAACCATACAATCTGACTTGGGTCACTAACCATGACAATCAGATCACGAACCATGAGACGAAAGTAACATACAGGCCTATCGTCCTTTGGTAAGTCAACTCTAGATTTCCCTCCTTTGAAGTGATACTTCCACATTTTATCCTTGACAAATACGAAGTTCTCCAGTCGACGAGTGCTTAACACCCTTGCTAATGTCGATCGTATCTATCTTTCTGGTAGACATGACTTTATGACCAACATAGCACACTTAGGTTACCCTTTACTTCGTTACACATCATTTACTTAGGCAATGCCTAACTAGGCGAACACTCACCTCGTAATAGCTATCATTGGTACAAGGTCATCATTGTTCCCATCTCCAAACTCAACCCAGAAAAATCTACGTGACGGACACACCGATCATCCTTAGCACTATAATTAGGGGTGGCAATTCGGGTTAGTCGTGTCATTTTCGGGTCGCGTTGATTTTGATTTGAGTATAAGTTTTGGGTACTTTAAAATCTATACAAGTTAATCGTGTCATGTTCGGGTCATTTCGGGTTATTACCATAAACGGGTTATCGTGTCAAAAATTGCCAGCCCTAACTATAATAATAGCGAGTAATACACAAGTCTACAACCCCTAATCTGTACAAGTTTGTCAAGACGTGCCAAGAGCTAATCATTGCCATGCTAGGGTTATTTAGCTTATACTAACGACACCTATCGATACGTTAATCATACTCTAACACTCCATCTAGGGGTACTATTCTCAAGTCCCCGACTCAACATCATCAATCTAAGTCTCCAATGCGTCTCCCAGTATTTCACCAAATTGAGTGCAACACTTTCCTTAGTTATCCTACAACAATGAGGGTTACGTCCCATCACGACATAAAATCTCCAATTTCCATTAAAATGCTACATCCCTACATGTGCCACATCAGACGGTGCTATATAGACTACAGGATTCAACTCCTCCGAACTTAGTCAACAAACTTAGGTCATCGCGTAACCCTTATAACAACCGTCAACAGAACATTTTCATTTTATAACATCGAAAATAATTGGATCCCTGAGGACACTAAGTACACCTCAATGTAAACGTCACCCAAACCTGATAAGATTTCGTCACCCATGACTCCCTCACAATAGATACGCCCTACCAACCTTCTAGTATCCATCTCAAATGACTGTTATATTCTCGCACAGATACTAACCTATAAGTCTCTAATAACGAGCTACTACGTTCGGATGAATATCCTACTTCTTTTTATTTAAAACCTTGCTATGTTTTCAACCCAATGAAAGGGCCCTAAAACTCCTTTCTAATAACCTTGATGCCACACACTACGTATCAACCAAAATTTAACATTTGTAAGGATTCTAGTAGGATACATGATGTCTTGATTGACCTATAATCCTTTAATTCCACACTACCTACATCACAAGGGATCCTATTCCTCAATATCGCACCATGTTCTCCAAAACCACATCATGGGAAACTTACATAAGGTTTACTCATACGTTAATCCAATTCATCATTGTTACCCACGTAACGCACTTACCATCAATGACTCATAACTCACATCATGGCTATATATATATATATATCAATCAACAATTACTAAGGCACTCGTCTATAATGGTACTACCTTATCAACTAAGTCATAAATACACATTCTTAAGTAATGATCAATACGGGTCTATATGCCTACTGACTTCTTAAATACTTACGACATGACACTACCCCAAGAAGTAAGTTCACCTAATTTCATAATCACTGTTAGCTAACGATGAGTTCCTAACTAATGAACCTAATGCATCATCATGGAGTAAATACTTTTTAGACATGCCACTCTAGTCACCTGGTCTCCACAGTTGACTTTAAACAATCTCCATATCTAAGCAATGGACGACATTCGTCTTTGCTGACACCTCAAAAGGCTTCTCATATCATCAAAAGTTGACACAAGTGAACCTCATACTAAAGACCACGGTGTCTCAACTAATGGTATGTACAGACACACGCAAGTTACTAACACGACTACATCAAAAGCACCAAGAACTATTAATGACAACTAACTTGGCCATTTGTTACTTGGCAATAACTTGCCCGTCGTGAAAATATCCTTAACTCCACCGTCGAGAACACAAATCGAAACCAACACCTGTCTAGCGTGACCAGCCCGAAACCAATACTAAAGTCAAAATATTCATTATCGACCTCATCACATCACTCCCGAAAAGGAGCCTTAAACCACGAACTCTGATACCAATTGTAACACCTTGATCCGAATTTATGGGTTACTCGTGGGTCAACCCAGTCAGGCTCGAACATTAGGTATGAAGTGCAATGATACAACCTAAATAATGTTGCTAATCCAATTTTATTTAATTAACATTTCACTTATTTAAGATGCAATTTTGATTCATATCAAGCTATGTGTAGGACCCGTGGGAAGCTTCCCCGAATTTTGATCATTTAGATCTACTAATGTAAAATAAAGGATACTTACCTATGCAACGCTCTTAAAATACGAAACCACACACAACCTGCCGTAACAAGTGAGAGGGAATGAGCTGAATGTCCAGTGGAAAATATAACCACGCAATATAGAATCGAACGACAGAAAAGATACTATATCATGTCATACCTACGTACACATGCAAATACCTTATATATATATATATATATATATATATATATATATATATATATATATATATATATATATATATATATATATCAATGCATGAAACCTTTTTTATTCCAAAAACGTTACTTGTTTCGATTATATCACATTAATCCTATGATGAGAAACTTTTTGCTTAACATACCAAATTTTCCAATTTAACACACCTCGTTAAAAACTTAAACAAAATAGCATTTGTTTAGAGAGAATACCTCCTTTACCAAAATCGTCCATTTACTCGCACCGAATTTACCTTAGTGTTGATACCAAAATTAATATGCTGATGTGGACGAATAATACGAAGACACGTGTCAATCTACATGGCACAATAGTAGCGAGGAAGTTAATTCCTTCAACCATTTCATATTCTCTCCGAGCAACGAGGAAGACATCCCGAGGAACTCAATCATCCCGAGATACTACATGCGCTCCGAGGAACTCTTGATCAACGATCAACTAAGGCGGTCCGAGCTGCATCTCGGCCGTATCATTAATTACCAGACGGACAACTGTTCAACTATTCATTGAATGTTTATATTCTTGACGCCCACGCTACATTAAATGTATTACCCTTTCATATGTATGTCATTTAATGTATCGAACCTTTCATGTACAGCCTCAAGGCTATAAATACCTTGTATCATCCTCATTCAGGGGGATCGGAATTTCTTGAGAGAACTTGTAATCAAGAATTCTGCAAACACTCAGCAATAACATAACAGTGGACGTAGGCTTTATTCCTAGCCGAACCACTTTAAAAATCTTTGTCTTATTTATTTATCTGTGATTGAATAATTAGAGCAATCTAGTTTTTTACATCAACAGATTGGCGCCGTCTGTGGGAAACGACTGTTACTATCGTTTTTCATAAAAAATCATTTGTCATCAATGGCAGATAATCCAGAATCCAGTAATCGAAACGCTGGAAATACGGAAAATCCTCCAAATCCATCTGCATCTCCAGATCTGGCCGGAATTATGACAAATCTGGCTCAAGGACAAACCGCCATGCAAGAATCTATGAGGCAACTCCTTCAAACTCTTCAAGGCGGTGCACCTACTTATTCAGGGCAAAGGAGTGATCGTGGGCAATCGCGATCCAGACGTACTGGGTCATATCGCAATGGAGAATCTAATGATTCTTCTTATCAACCTGGGCGAACTTCATCAATACGGGCTACAGATACAGATCAACCTACATCTCTCTCTCCGAAGAGAACCAGTGCCTTGGAAAGATTAAGCCGGGTATATCCTTTCAGTCGGTTAGGACCAAGGAGAAACATGAGTCCACCTAGAGCTCCATCGAGAAGCTTTCGACCACCATCACGTTTGAGAGAAGGATCGGCACAATCACGACCAGCTACTCGTCAAGATAAATCTCAGGAAGCTACGTCAGAGCAATCAATTGCTCGGACTAAGCGGTCTGAGGAAGGAAATGAAGCATGGAAAGGTTCCATTCAACGGTTGGAGGATAGACTGGGAGAAATGGCTAAGGCAAGAAACCCCTTACAGAGAACTTTTGTTCAAGGAACACCTTTTGTGCAAGCCATTGTGGATTTTCCTACACCGTCGAAATTCAAAGCACCTGTAGTGACCCCCAAGTATGATGGAAAGACAGATCCTGTTCTTCATATAGAACAATACCAAGCTGCTGCCGACATCTATGCCGTCCCCGACGAGATGAGGTGTAGAGCATTCTCGGGAACTCTTACCGGATCTGCACTGATATGGTATAATAATCTTCCTCGGGGTAAGATTTCAACTTTTATTCAATTAGCCGAGTTGTTCATTGGCAATTTTTGTTTTGGGGCGAAGCCAGTAAAGCGAGTAGCACACTTGCTAAGTGTTAGACAAAAATCAGGTGAAAGTACTAGAGATTACATAACTCATTTTAATAACGAGAAGTTGGAAGTCATAGATTACGAAGAAAAGACAGCAATCACTGCTTTGATGAGTGGTTTGTTGCCTAATAAGTTATACTACACTTTGTCCAAAGATCCACCTAAAACTATGTCGGAGTTGATGGCAAAAGCGGCCAAAATCATGAATGCCGAGGAGGCTATGGCTGCAAAGAAGAATATGGATAAAGAAACCAAGGTGGAGGTAGACAAGTCTAAGAAGAAAGAACAGAAAGGTAATGATGGTGACAAGCACTCCAAGAACAATAGAACGTCATGGGAAGTCCTAAAGAAGTACGACAATTATACTCCATTGAAAATGGGTATTAATCATGTTTTGGAAGAAATCAAGAATAGCGAGGAAATCAAGTGGCCAGAAAAACTGAGGACAAATCCTGATTTGAGGAATAAGGCCAAATACTGCGAGTTTCACAAAGATCATGGCCATATGACCAAAAATTTCATAGCCCTTCAGAACGAGATTGAAACGCTCATCCGAAGAGGAAAATTGTCAAAATATGTAGATCGCAGGGGTGAGAGGAAGAATGATGATAGAACTAGAGAAAGATCTAGATCTCCTCATCGTGCAGAAGAGAAAAAGAAGAGGGACCATGAAGATGATCCAGACGATGACCCCGATCTTCCCAAGAAGCCAAGGCAGCCTGAACGAGAGGTATTTTCCATACGTTTTGGGTCATTTGATTCTAATGTTATTACAGGAGGAGATGCAGGAGGAGGAGACCTTACTGCAGAAAGAAAAGCCTACCTCGGAGAGGCTCAAGCTTGTTCATATATTCAGCGAATAAATCTGGCCGAGGATGATCGTCCGAGGAAGGTAAACAAAGAGAAGCTAGTGATAGGTTTTTCAAAAAATGACCTGGCAGGTGTTCTTTACCCTCATGATGATCTTTTGGTGATCAAAATGAGGATGAAGGACGTGGTCATTTCAAGGGTGTTAGTAGACAACGGTAGTTCGGCAGACATCATGTATTATTCATGCTTTGATAGCTTGAATTTAAAATTATCTCAATTGGAACCTTATCACAGACCCCTTCTGGGTTTTGCTGGCGAGAAAGTTTTTCCACTTGGGACGATCAAGTTGGATATACTCATTGGAACTTGGCCTGCTTGTCGAACAGAAAGAATACGCTTCTTTGTGATGGATAAGAATGTACAGTCGGCCTACAACATCATCATGGGAAGAGTTGGATTGAAGAAGTTCGAAGCAGTTCCATATACAGTACATCAGTGTTTAAAATTCCCAACGAATTTTGGAGTCGGAATTATGAAAGGTGATCAAAAAGTAGTTCGGGAATGCTATTATTCGTCTGCCGAGCAAGAGGAACTTGAGAATCAAGGAAAAAGACTACTACTTACCAAGTGGAGAAAGGTACAGAAATTGAAACTCTTGATCCTAGGGATGAATCTCAACTTGTAAAAGGACAGGTGGTGGAATCTATAGAAAATGTTATTCTGGACGACGAGCATCCTGAACGAGTAACCCAGATAGGATCGTCGTTGGATGTTTCAATAAAACAGGAGTTGATAACTTTTTTGAGAAACAGGAAGAATACTTTTGCTTGGAGTCATGAAGACATGCCAGGGATAGATCCAAGCTTCTTATGTCATGAGCTCAATGTGAATAAGGAGATCAAGCCTGTGAAGCAGAGAAGAAGAGTGTTTAGTCTCGAGAAGAACCAAGCCATATAAGAGGAGGTCGAAAAGCTCCAGAAAGCCCAATTCATTGAAGATGTGAAATATCCAGATTGGTTGGCAAATGTGGTGATGGTAAAAAAGAAGAATAATAAATGGAGAATGTGTGTTGATTTCACTGATCTTAACAAGTCATGTCCAAAAGATCATTTTCCATTGCCCAGAATCGATCAGCTAGTGGATGCTACCTCGGGACATGAGCTGCTCAGCTTCATGGATGCATACTCTGGCTACAATAAGATCAAAATGAAACCTGAAGACAGGGAAAGTACTTCTTTTATTACCCCAAGGGGAACTTATTGTTATAATGTTATGCCTTTTGGTTTAAAAAATGCAGGTGCAACATATCAGCGGCTGATGAACAAGGTTTTTGCCGAACAAATCAGCTGCAACATGGAGGTCTATGTCGACGACATGCTCACTAAAAGCAAGAGAGCTACTGATCATCTAGTTGACTTAGGCCAGACCTTTGATCAACTGGATAAATACCAAATGAAGCTCAACCCGACGAAGTGTACCTTTAGAGTACGAGAAGGAATGTTCCTCGGATACATCGTCAACCAAAGAGGCATTGAGGCGAATCCAGAAAAGATCAAAGCTCTTTTAGGGCTGCGATCCCCAACGACGAGGAAAGAAGTACAGAGTCTTACAGGACGAGTTGCAGCGCTCAACAGATTTGTATCCCGAGCAACTAATAAATGCCTCCCATTCTTCAAAACACTGCGAAAAAGTTTTGAGTGGACTGATGAATGTGAGAAGGCCTTTCAAGATTTGAAGAAGTATTTGGGAACCCCACTATTGCTGTCTAGGCCAATAACAGGAGAAAAGTTGTACTTATATCTGGCAGTATCAGAGAATGCAGTCAGCTCGGTGTTAATCAGATTGGAGAATGGAGTCCAGAAGCCAATTTATTACACAAGTAAGGCTTTTCGAGGTGCAGAAATCAGGTACCCAAAGCTAGAAAAATTGGCATTAGCGTTAATTGAGGCAAGTAGAAGAATGAGGCCATACTTCCAGGCCCATACCATCATCGTGTATACCGACATGCCGTTAAGACAAGCCCTTCACAAGCCAGAAAAATCAGGAAGGTTGATGTATTGGGCAATAGAACTCGGTGAATATGATATTGTGTATGAACCCAGATCATCATTAAAGGGGCAAGTTGTAGCCGATTTTATAGCAGAGTTCACATACCCTGATACCCCCGAAGAACAAAAGGTACTTGCTGACCTACCTGTGGACGATACAGGATCAACAGACACAGGTCCAGACCAACTAAGGTTGGTAAAAGGACTTGTGGATGTAGAAAAATCATCATATTCAAACCCAGACCAACTCCGGTTGGTAAAAGGGCACGAACAGATGACCGACGAGGAATGAAAGATACCAGGGGATGATGAAAGAAAACAGCAGATATTTTATCGAGGAGTTCTGACAGATAAGAAATTTGAAGACGAGTTACCTACATGGAGATTATATGTAGATGGATCATCTTGCACAGCTGGTTGTGGAGCAGGGATTGTTTTAAACACCCCAGATGATATTGACATGGAATATGCCTTGCGATTCCAATTCAAGGCTTCCAATAATGAAGCTGAGTATGAGGCCATGATAGCAGGTTTTCATTTGGCGAAAGTTATGGAGGCACGGCAAATAATTGTTTTCAGTGATTCTCAATTAATTGTGAATCAAATGATGGGAATATATGCAGTTAAGGGATAATTAATGGTGAAGTACCATGCAAAGGTGATGGAGTTATTGACAGAATTTGATGTTATTCAATTGGTGAGAATACCGAGGATGGAGAATGCTAGAGCAGACGCATTGGCCCGATTAGCGTCAGCTACGCACACCGAGCTGCGAAGAACGATACCAATTGAAGTATTAGAAAGTCGGAGCATAGAAGAAGATCTGACGGTGAAGATTATTACCCTTGATTTAGGACCATCTTGGATGGATCCTATCAGGGCATACATTGAAGAAGGAGAATTATCGGAGGGCAAGCTAGCTGCCAAGAAATTGAAGTATAAAGTTGCTCGGTATGTGTTAACTAATGGTGTTTTGTATAGACAAGGAATTATGGAAGGTTTGCAGAGATGTGTGCATCCATCAGAAGTCAGGGAATTGGTTGAAGAAATCCATGAAGGATCTTGTGGAGCTCATGTAGCAGGTCGGACACTTTTGCAAAGGGTAATGACACAGGGATATTACTGGCCGACGATGAGGGCTGATTATATAGCCTATGCCAAGAAGTGTGACAAGTGCCAACGTTTTTCCTCCATCCGAAGAACTCCACAAGCATTGTTGACACCCATAACTTCACCTTGGCCATTTGCCATGTGGGGGGTTGATCTGGTTGGACCATTGCCGACGACCCGAGGAAGGTTCAAGTACCTCGTCGTGGCATTGGATTACTTTACTAAGTGGGTGGAAGCTGAACCACTAATTGATATGACGTACGAGAAGGTATATCAGTTCATTTGGAAGAACATCATTTTTCGATATGGTCTCCCCCATGCTTTCATCACAGACCATGGAACACAATTCGATAATGAAGAATTTGCTGCCTATTGTCATCAGTCGAACATTTTGAAGTTTCATTCAGCACCAGGCCATCCCTAAAGCAATGGACAGACTGAGGTGACAAACAGAACATTACTAAATGGTTTGAAGAAGAGGTTAAGTGAAGCTAAAGCAAATTGGATTAATGAGCTCCAATCAGTATTATGGGCTTACCGAACAACTCCCCGAGCACCAACTGGAGAATCACCATATATGCTAGCATTTGGAAGTGAGGCTGTGATTCCTGCCGAGTTGGGTCTCCCAACTCATAGAGTGCTGAATTTCAATTCCCCAGTCAGCGATTTGATGAGAAGACTGGATTTGGATATGCTCGAGGAGGTTAGAGAAGAGGCAACCATTAGGAATGCTGCTTACCAACAACGTACAGCTCTGTTCTACAACAAAAGGGTGAAGAAATGTGACTTAAAAGAAGGGGATTATGTGCTAAAGAAAGTCATTCAGAAGAAAAATAAGTTGGAAGCAAACTGGCATGGACCTTACCGAGTTACAGAGGTTGTTCGACCAGGAACTTACAGAATAGCAACTCTAGAGGGAGAAGAATTTAAGAATGCATGGAATGCTGAACACCTGCGCAAGTATTATCAGTAATGTAAAATGTAAAGCGTTTCCTTCATTATGAATAAAACGAGGATGTTTCACCATTTTCTTTCTGTTGAAAGTTTTTCGGGGAATACTAGTGTGTAATACACTACGCATAAAAAATACTCCTTTGGTTAGGAGGCGACACTAGTGTGACCAACTACGGTTGGTAAGATATCTAGTGGACAGTTCAAAAGAACTAAAAAATACTCCTTTGGTTAGGAGGCGACACTAGTGTGACCAACTACGGTTGGTAAGATATCTAGTGGACAGTTCGAAAGAACCAAAAAATACTCCTTTGGTTAGGAGGCGACACTAGTGTGACCAACTACGGTTGGTAAGATATCTAGTGGACAGTTCGAAAGAACCAAAAAATACTCCTTTGGTTAGGAGGCGACACTAGTGTGACCAACTACGGTTGGTAAGATATCTAGTGGACAGTTCGAAAGAACCAAAAAATACTCATTTGGTTAGGAGGCGACACTAGTGTGACCAACTACGGTTGGTAAGATATCTAGTGGACAGTTCGAAAGAACCACTACTACTCCTTTGGTTAAGAGGTGTACACCATCATGATCAATTACGGTTGGTAAGATAAAAATATACTCTCACATTACAACTTATGTTGGTCGGGAGGTAAGATTATTACAAAAAATTCTTTGAAGAACAAAATGTTCCAAAATACACCAAGTATAGTTGGTCGAGGATAAAAACCCACTAACTGTAGTTGGTCGACGAGGATAAATTATTGACCTTGGTTGGTCGGACACATTTTATGAAAATATTTGAAATTGAGCCAAGTATGGCTGGTCGGGGATAAAGACCCATCAACTGTAGTTGGTCGACAAACATTATTTATCCACCCTGGTTGGTTGGAAACAGTTTGAACATTTTATACTCGTTACTTTATTATTAAGTGATTGAACAACCTTGATACTTGTAACTTTTTATTAAGTTACTCGATGAACAATATTATTGTTATCTTTTTAACAGATACATATGCACAAATATAAAGGTGTTTGATAAACACAAGACAACAGCAAAATTTACAAACAGAAAATGAAAGTCTTTTCATTAAAATTCAAAATAAATTACAGGTTACATGAATGTACTAACTATTACATTGATAGTCCTATTCTATTGGTTTCTTGCCCTTTGCTTTAGAAATTGGCTCTTCGCCGGCAGGAGGATCTTCCAGGCAAAGGGGAGAATTAATAAAGTTCAACTCCTTCAACATTCTGACATTCATTATTGAAGGTGTCTCCACCAGATGCTCTGGACGAGATACTTCGATTTGGGAATGAAGGCTATAATCACCGAGGTATTTTGAAATTAAACTACGAGGAATGGAACGAGCTGGGATCCAGGCCATGTCCAATTTAAAAGGTGGCACGGGCAAGTCTAATAATCCTGGAGCATGATAATCCCATAAAAAATGTCCTTGCTCCAATTTTAACACACCCAGTGCATTCAACCACCCCTGCTTATAACCTTCATTGTTGGCATGTTCAATACGAGCATCCAAGTGAACAAGAGCTTCATTATATCCTGCCATCCAGAATTCCCTGGGTTGCTTATGAAATTGAAAGGTTAATCTATCCAATTGTTCGAGAAGGTTTTTGGCAAAAAGATCCTTAGTATGTAGAGCAGACTTCGTTGCAGTAAGTTGATCTTCCAAGGATAGATTTTTTTTGGACATTTCTGATAGAGCTCGATCTTTGACGTTTAATTGGAATGCCTGAGTTTCCAAAGTAGATTGGGTACGAGCCTCTTCAACATTGCGAATAAGAACTCTTGATCGGCTCCGAGAAGCGACTGGAGAACCTTGTTCCTTGATAACATTTTGAACAGCTCTTCCTCGCCCCCGAGAACCTCTACCTCGTCCCCGAGCAGTCCCAGAAGCAGCAGATCTTCTTAAGTCATCCAGTTCTTGCCTTAATTTGGCATTTTCGACCTCTAAGAACGAGAAACCTTCATCAGTAACTGGCACTAAAGCAGTGGAAGATGATGCTGCAGAATCATACTGAGCCAACTTTTTCTGCAAATTATTGTTCTCCTGTTCCAACAACTCAGCAATCTGCCTGCAAGCTTCAACCTCACCTTTTCGAGTTCTTTCCCTAATATCATATCCAGCAAGGATCTTTTTATGGCCTGTTTCAGAAGAGAGCTGCTGATATCTATTTTCATATTCCTTGTGCAGCAAAGCAGTTGATTCATTATGTTGATTCTGAAGATCTTCTAAGCTACAATGAAGTTCCTCGATCAATTCGTAGTATGCCACATTATTGGCCATAGATCTATCAAGTAAATCCTTCAGGTACCGGTAAGCCTCAACTGCTTGTTCTGAGGCATCGTGACCAAGGATGTCGACAATCTCTGATACACTTAGGTCTGTATGACCAGCTTTATAATAACCATTGCATTGTCGCATCAACTCAGTATCAGGAGCAGATATCAATTCCATTCTGGCCAAAAACTAATAAAGAAGAGGAAGCAGGAGTTAATAAATAAAAGCAGACAGAGTATCAATAATAAAGAGGAACGAAGATGTATTTTATTAGATCATCAAAAGGTTACATTGTTCGATTACAAGTAATGAAATATAGAAATGATACCGAACAACTTCACACCTTTTCCTTGTCCCCCAAGACTTTCTCGGGAGGCTGGGACGAGGAGCTTGGTTGCTCGGTAGTAACAGCGACTTGATCGGCAGGAATCTTCTCAGGAGGAGGAGGCATGGAAGAAATGTCCTCGGTGGCAGAGGGTTGAGAGGCAGAGACCTGATCACCCATGGCAATAGAAGATTCATCAGAAACAGGCTCATCTTCTTCTTCCTCCACAATTGCTGGAGGAGGACCAGGGAGGTGTAGTTGGAATAGCTCAGAATCGTCTTTAATCTTCAACTCTTGCAGAGAAGCTACCCAGCCATCATGGAAGTATTTCAACTTCCCATATTGAACTTGGGATGTCATTGCAACAATTCCCTTACCCCATCCTTTCTCCCAGCCAGCACTGAAGGATTTTTTTACTGCAACCTTTCTTCTCAATTTCTCCGAGGAGAGCTTCACGTCCAATTCTTCTTTTTTACTTTTGATATCTCGCAGGACGAGCAACTCCTCCTCTGCTTTCTTCAACTTATCTTCAAGCTCTCCAAAATTCTTGAGCTTGTCATCATATTTTTTATGCTCAACCTCCAAACTTTTTACTTTATTCTCAAAACCTTTGGAGATCTCAGCCAACTTCACTTTCTCGGCTTCAACTATTGACAACTTTTTCTCCCAAGCAGTCTTATCCTCATTGTACTGTTGGCGAGATTCCTTCAAAGATCGGGTCAAACCCAACAGAAAGAACCTCTAGAGTTACCCACGAAGGCTCAGAAAGAACCTCTAGAGTTACCCACGAAGGAATGGAAAAATCAGAACGAAATTTCTCAACAGACTCCACAATACAAACCATACTGAATAAAAGAGAAGAAAGGAAAAAGATCTTACAGGAAGAAAGGAGGTATGTTGACAACGAACGAAAACAAGGATGAACGCACAAGAGAGAAGGAGAGAATAGAAAGCTTGAATGCGGAAAAGTGGAAAACGTAGAAGACGGTATGGTTACCTAAGAAGTTTAAATACTTTGCATTGGGAAGCAGCGAAAGAAATGATTACCAAAAAGAAACTACTGAACTTCCGGCTGCTAAAAGGACAAAAACTGCACGGAGATCGAAGCGCTTATAAAAAATTCAAAAAAAAGGCGGAAGCTGCGAAATGAGAAGAAAATTTGAATACAATGTTCCTGAAACCCAGGAAGGCCATTTAATATTGCCATATACCGAGAAAGAATGTCCCATACTCCTCAAAGTTCGAAATATGAAACATTGGGGGCTTCTGTTGATACCAAAATTAATATGCTGATGTGGACGAATAATACGAAGACACGTGTCAATCTACATGGCACAATAGTAGCGAGGAAGTTAATTCCTTCAACCATTTCATATTTTCTCCGAGCAACGAGGAAGACATCCCGAGGAACTCAATCATCCCGAGATACTACATGCGCTCCGAGGAACTCTTGATCAACGATCAACTAAGGCGGTCTGAGCTGCATCTCGGCCGTATCATTAATTACCAGACGGACAACTGTTCAACTATTCATTGAATGTTTATATTCTTAATGCCCACGCTACATTAAATGTATTACCCTTTCATATGTATGTCATTTAATGTATCGAACCTTTCATGTACAGCCTCAAGGCTATAAATACCTTGTATCATCCTCATTCAGGGGGATCGGAATTTCTTGAGAGAACTTGTAATCAAGAATTCTGCAAACACTCAGCAATAACATAACAGTGGACGTAGGCTTTATTCCTAGCCGAACCACTTTAAAAATCTTTGTCTTATTTATTTATCTGTGATTGAATAATTAGAGCAATCTAGTTTTTTACATCAACACTTAGTAATTTCCTTAAAAATAGACCTTCAACACACGCATGCACCATATTAGAAAATACTTATGTTTCTTTTAAAAGGCTTTCACAAACTTATACTTGTGTTAATTATGGGTTAAAACCTCCTTAGGTTACTTAATTACACAATTAATCACATCACTTTACCATTCCTATCATTATACATGGACATTAGCCGATTTCTCATATTACTTGTACATATTATCTTTTCAACTGAAATATTTATTAATTACTTTATGTTAGGTAGTCTTTTGTCTTTTCTTATATTCACAACATGAAACGGGAAAATAATCCCAAAAAGGTGGTTTCAAATAATTTTAATCTTTTAATCAATTAGAGTCCAAAGCCCAATTTTAGTTAAGCCTAAAATATGCAACTACGTGTCCAATCCAACCATTACAAATGAATCTTGTGACACAAAGATGCTAACTCATAGATTTCAGGAAAAAAAAATCGTTCGGGTAAAAACCTTTTATTTCTATAACTTTGACATGTTTACAAGACCATTGACTTACAAACAACTTGATAATCACCCACAAGTGTAACGCACTGTGTCTTCGTCAAACCTTCCAAGCACCGGCTAGAAATCTCCAGTAGATCCACACGTAGCGAACCCATATAAATCGCAGTCCAGAATCAGCAAGAGAACACCCGCAAGCACTCTCCAAAGACATGCATCCATAAAGTGTATATTTATCCTCTCTATAAGAGAAACTTTGAACAAAGATTTGTTCTTCGGTTCTAAAAAGATTCACAAAAGCAATTGGGATTTTTGGTATGAATCAAACTTGAGTTTGGAACTCAAAAATATGAAGACTTATTGGATATGAACTCTCAAAATTGTCTCTCAAAGTCTTAAACAAATACACCACCGAAAATGCCTTTTTATAGAAATCTAAGAAAATTTGAGGCGGTGGAAGAACTTATCAGGTCCGAACTGGTCCGAAAATAATCAATGGTTCGGTCCGAATATCGGATCGGTTTGCTTTCCCTTAGCATCAGATCAGTCCAGATCTTAAAATCTTACAGAGAAATTGCCCATACCAGATCAGTAATAATCCTAAAAAGGTTGTTTCAAATAATTTTAATCTTTTAATCAATTAGAGACCAAAGACCAATTTTAATTAAGCCTAAAACATGCAACTATGTGTCCAATCAAACCATAACATATAAATCTTACGACACAAAGATTCTAACTCACAGATTTTAGGAAAAAATCCCTTTTAGATAAAACCTTTTATTTCTAGAACTTTGACATGTTTATAAGACCATTGACTCACAAACAAATTGATAAACGCCCACAAGTGTAACGCATGGTGTGTTCGTCAAACCTTCAAACCATCAGCTAGAAATCTGCAGTAGATCCACATGCAGCGAACGCACATGAATCGCAATCAAAAATCAGTAAGAGAACACCCGCAAGCACTCCCCAAAGACACGCATCCTTAAAGTGTAGATTCATCCTCTCTACAAGAGAAACTTTGAACAAAGATTTGTTCTTGGGTTCCAAAAAGATTCACAAAATAAATTGGGACTTTTGGTGTGAATCAAATATGAGTTTGGTACTAAAAAATATGAATACTTGTTGGGTATGAACTCTTAAAATCATCTCTCAAAGTCTTAAATAAATACACCACCGAAAATGCCTTTTTATAGAAATCTATGAAAATCTGAGGCAGTGGAAAAACTTATCAGGTCCGAACCGGTCTGAAAATAATCAACGATTTGGTTCGGATACCGGATCGGTTCATTTTCCCTTAGCACCTGATTGGTCCGGATATTAAAATTTTATAGAGAAATTTCCTATACCGGATCGGTTCGTTTTTTAAAACCATCGTACCGGTCCGGTATCAAAAAACTTTCAGCTCTAATTTCTTTTTAAAAAAAACTCGCCTCGAGTTTATAAAACATTTTAAAAAATATTCAAATACTTAAAATGAAATATTAAGAAACTTAAACTCAAACTTTATCAAAGTTAATCTCGTCGAGGCTTTGTTGAATAATTATTGATATTCGAATCCGTCTTGGTGCGCGATTGCTCTTAAACAATTCTTCGATACGACATAGTAACATGTATACGGACATGAGAAAAATGTCGTTACAAATCTCTCCCTATGTCTATGCCGATACAAACTAAAAACATCTGAATTATCCAAAATAAAATAACTTATTACAAATTTACTCTCCCATGAACCCATAAGAGAAAGGTAAATTGATAAGTCTTCAAACTTTTATTCAAAATCTTCAACATCAAATCTCAAAGCTTTTCTCGTCAGGGTATGCAAAATGATCTTCAAGTTTGGACCTATACACATGAGACAAAGAAAATACCTTCGTGATGCATCGAGTTTGAAATTAGATATAAGCATAATCAATTAATACAAAAACTCAAATCTCCCCCATAATGCAGAAACTCCCCCATAACATGATAATTATTTCTCCCCCTTTTTAGTTGTCCGAAATAGACAAGGAAAAGAATAAACTAAATAAACATGGAGTGTCACGAAAATCAAAACAAGGCATCATGAATATGACAAACGTTCTCAATGCAAGGATATACTCAAAAGCATCCAACAAACTATTTTTGATTTTTTTTCAAATTTATGAAAACAAATGCTACAACAAAAAAATCATACACCATGAATTTACACTAAGATAACCAAATCGAGAAAACGGTATAATTGGGTGTAAACAAATTCAATAGGTAATAAGACTAAATCAATCATATGTGCACGATGCATATGTGTACTCCTATTGGATGAACATTTAAAAAATCCTTAGGTGTAAAATTATTAAATTTAGATGACATTGTCTTAATAATATCAACAAATAAAAGCCTAAGTAATTTTCACACCAATAACGTTCAAAACTATGTAATGCTTTTTCATGACTTTCAATGATGTGCAAACCCGTTTTATATTCCATCCATACTCCCTCATGAATAAAATATCATTTTTCTTTTGAGGTGATGAAACTAAATCATAAATGGTCCCTTTTAGGGATAATTTTCTTTTTAATGCCTTTAAATTTTTTCGGGATCTTTTAAACCTCTTTGGACCCTGGATAATTTTTAATACCTCACTTTTTTAGGTCCGATATAAATGGTGCCTTAATCGGAAAGGATAAATGAGTACCTTTCATAGCCCTTCCTCGTTCTTAAATAAAGCACAAAAACTCACTCAACGGTTTTTACATGCACTTATTTCTTATCAAGTTTTATCGCACTTGGTTCGTTTTAAGGACATGATTGAGATGAAAACACTCGACCAACATGTGATAGATAATTACAATAATCAAACAAATCTGTGTGCGTGTGCAATAAAGGAGATCATGAGTCAAACATGTAAGAAGTAACACCTAATAACATCTCAATGACTCCAAATATTGTAAAGCACAAGGATGACATGATATACTGTCTCAAAACACTATCAAATAGTCACATGGATATGGAATGAAATTGTGACTCGATCATCCTAAATGTTTATCCATAAAAGGTGTAAAACAAATACAAAACTCTTTTTGGATTTTTCAAAAAATTTATCAAAATAAAATCTTTTTGTATTTTTTAAAAGTTTTATCAAAAACAAAAATCTAATACAAAAAGTATACATGTCATAACACTAGCAATAATATGTCAACAAACACAACTAGCATATGATAAATATGCAAACACAATCATCTATATGATACAGCAAGAGAAGAATCATGTGCAAGCAAACGATATTCAACTAGTCTAACATCTAGTGACTCTAAAAGAGATTTCCTAACCTAAATAGGTGTGCAACGATGTGTGGGGGTTTTGGAAACCAAAAGAGCACTAGACATCAACTTCCTAGGAACCTTTTGAAGATTAAAACAAAAATACCTAAGGTGACCTTTTCTACCACAATATGAACATATGTAAACGGGTGGAACGACACCTATGGGTCGACCTTTTCTAATGTCCTTATGATTTATTGACCCTATAAAACAAATAATGGTCTTGAATTTAACACTCGAAGCATGATAATAAGACGAGCCATTACCATCACTACATAAACTACTTGAGTCTTTTAAATCAACACTTAAGTTCAAAATTTTATACTCGAGCAAAGAATTAGACTATTCCAATTCTAGGGACGCCTTTTATAAATTTTCAACAATTCCTAAAAGGGTATCTCGCTCCCCCTCAATAAAAGCAAAATTATCCCTAAGAGTCTTCTCATGTGACTTAAAATCATCGATTAAATTATTTTTATCCTCAACGGCACAAACGGGAACCCTAGAATTTTTAAAGTCCTCCAATTCTTTTTCTAAAAATAAGATTTTATCATCACTCTACTTTTTGGACAATTCTAATTTTCTAAAATCACGGTCCAAGTCCACAAGCTTCTCATGAAGGAAATATCTATGATTTTGGGTAGTTTACAAAAGTTTCAAAATATTTTTCAAACGATTTTCAAGAAATTCAATTTTTTTGGCAAACTTAAAATTCAAACGAGAATCCATCGAGAGACAAAAATAAGCACACGAGTGATGAACAAAAAAAACCACCACAAAATTTCACTACAGGATCTACACAGTAAATTAGTGCAACACGCTCTGATACTAATTTGACAACACGAGTAGTCAAATTGTATTAGACAAAACAAAAATCAGGATCAGTCGATAAATTAGCGTAACCCGCTCTGATACCAATTTAAAACGGGAAAATAACCCCAAAAGGTGGTTTCAAACAATTTTAATCTTTTAATCAATTAGAGTCCAAAGCCCAATTATAATTAAGCCTAAAACATGCAACTACGTGTCCAGTCAAACCATAACAAATAAATCTTGCGACACAAAGATGCTAACTCACATATTTTAGGGAAAAAATACTTTCGGGTAAAAACCTTTTATTTCTAGAACTTTTACATGTTTACAAGACCATTGACTTACAAACAACTTGATAATCGCCCACAAGTGTAACACATGGTGTCTTCGTCAAACCTTCAAAGCATCGGCTAGAAATCTGTAGTAGATCCACACGTAGTGAACCCACATGAATCGCAGTCTAGAATTAGCAAGAGAACACCCGCTAGCACTCCACAAAGACACACAGCCTTAAAGTGTAGATTTATCCTCTCTACAAGAGAAACTTTGAACAAAGATTTGATCTTGGGTTCCAAAAAGATTCACAAAAGCAATTGGGATTTTTGGTGTGAATCAAATAGAGTTTGGGACTCAAAAATATGAAGACTTGTTGGATATGAACTCTTAAAATAGTCTCTCAAGGTGTTAAACAAATACACCATCAAAAATGCCTTTTTATAGAAATCTAAGAAAATCTGAGGCGGTGGAAAAACTTATCAGGTCCAAATCGGTCCAAAAATAATCAGCGGTTCGGTCCGAATACCGGATCGGTTCGTTTTCCCTTAGCACCAGATCAGTCCGTATCTTAAAATCTTACAGAGAAATTGCCCATACTAGATCGATTCATTTTTTAAATCCATCAGACTGGTCCAGTATCAAAAAAAATTCAACTCTGATTTCTTTTTAAAAAAAACTCGCCTCGAGTTTATAAAAATATTTTGGAAAATATCCCAATACTCAAAATGAAATATTAAGGAACTTAAACTCAAACTTTACCAAAGTTAATTTCGTCGAGGCTTTGTTGAATAATTCTTGATATTCGGATCTATCTTGATGCGCGTATGCTCTTAAACATTTCTTCGACGGTTGTAGCATTATATCACTACACCAAAATGGTCAAAATGTCACCTTTCAGTCGGTTACCCTTGTTACGGTCATTGACCGTGACAAGAATCTCGCATTTTGTGTCACGGTCATTGATCGTGACAAGACCGTGACAAATTTTTGTCACGGTCAATGACCATGACAAGTCCAAGACAAATATATTTATCACGAACTTGTCACGTTCAAGGACCTTGACACGACCGTGACAATATCATCAGTAAAAAAGCCCTAGAGTCTTTTTTCCCACCGTTTTTGGTTTCCCTCTTTCTCTCTCTCTACAAGTGATTTCAGCGCTCTCTCTCTCTCTCTCTAAGGTATATTTTTTTCCTCTCTTTCTCTTTCATTTCTATATGTGTGTGTATGTGTGTGTATATATATGTGTGTGTATCTATGTGTGTATATATATGTGTGTATATGTATGTGTATATATGTGTGTATATATGTGTGTATATATATGTGTGTATGTGTATATGTGTGTCTATGTGTGTGTGCGCGTAGTGTCCCTTGTAAAAAAATTGATTGATTATTAATTTTTTTAGTAAATTAATATATACTATATATAATCATTAATAATTGAATTTGAATATAAATAAGACATAATTAAATAAGACATACTACATATAATTATTAATAATTGAATTTGAATATACACAAATGTTGGGTTGGTTAGTTTTAAAAGTGGCATGCCCACTGGATTATTGTCCATATGGGGGTGGTATTTTTCAACTTTTTAGTTTACTTATTTTACTAATCATGTGCTTTTTGTCGTTTCAGGTAAAGCTTAAGGAAGTGCATGAGTCGCAGTCTGATGCCAACAAGGCGTCTTTGTCCACAGACGCACTCAGCCAAGTGGTTGGCTCTGATTGCAAGGGGGGACAAGGGGGGTGAGCTCGCGGGTGGCCAAATCTAGGATCATTGGATGGGAGACGAGCGACACCGAGTTGGCTCGAACGGTGGATTCACATGACGCGAAGTTGTCCCATTTGGAGGCGACGGTGCAAGATATGTACTCATTCATGAAGCGTACGTTGGGCGAAGACCGTAAGGGGAAAGGGAAGGAGAAGGCGGTGAAGGAGGAGGAGGAGGTACGGGAGAACGAGGCGCATGATGACGAGGATGTGGACCTCGCTGCTTCATCACCGACACGTGCGTACTTTGATGATCCACTTCCTTATTTGGCTCCCTTCCCCAGACCGATGTCGATAATTGGTTGGCCGAGCGTGTTCATATTGGACGTATTTGATGGCCAGCGGATAGGGTGGGGGTTGAGGGACCCGAATATCGTCCAGGGTGGAATAGTTCATGGACGTGCACTTCAAGAGATCGAGTCCAAAGTGCTCGTCACGCATGTGATACCCGGGAAGGAGAACTCCCTATTGTGGTTATGCGAACAATGCGACATGATGTATATTAGTGGGTGTGTCAATTCGTATATCGTGTGGCCTACTCACCTCCTCACATTTACCCCAGACATGTAGTGACATTATTTTTAAGTTGGTACATTTGAATTATATTTGGATTATATCATCATGTATATTGTTTCTATTTTGAATATATATTTGCATTATCTTTAGTTTGTTTGGATATATGATGTTTGAATAGGTACAACGTTGCTATAACAGGTACAAATATACCGTTGGGCAGTGGCAGTGGCCACACTGCCCAGCAGATTTTTTTTAAATTCTGCCCAGAATTGTCACGGTCATTGATCATGACAAGTCCTTGACAAATAAGGTTGTCACGGACTTGTTACGGTCGATGGTTGTGACAATTTTTTTTAAAAGGGTCAAGGCTTTGTTACGGTTATTAACCGTGACTAAACTTGTCACGGTCATCACCCGTGACACGACCGTGATAATTCTAATGAACTTGTCACGGTCAATGACTGTGACACGTCCGTGATAAAAAAAGTTATCTCGTCCCGAATTGTCACGGTCATTGACCTTGACAAGTTGAACTTGTCAAGGTCAATGACCGTGACAATTAAGCAGATTTGGTGTAGTGTATGATATACTAACATGTATACGGACATGAGAAAAATGTACTTACATAACATAACCCATTTATTTACGATGTTCCATAATCTTTTTGTCGGAATCCTCCAAATAACCGCATACTTTAACGGACTCCACACCTCCTGCTATGCTACCATATGCTCTGTCCAGTGTTTTGGGTCTTTCATCCTAGGGCTTCAGGCCCTTCTTACTTCTTTTTTGGTGTCATTCGAGTCTATATTGAGATGTTTTTAACATTTTTTAAATGTCCATATTATTCCACCTTTACCATCCAAAGCCAAAACTCGGGGATTTCACCCACCTTGTGTTACACTTTGAAAACCACCGTTTCTTGTCCTTCACACACTTGCATTGATTTTATCCCCAAAATCACCTTCATTTAGGACTATTTGTGTAGCACATTTTCCAATATTTTTATTTCATAAAAAATTTCCACTTTACGTATTTGTTTCCAGACTTATCTTCTCCTCTATTTTTATAATTTTTATTCACCAAAAACATCATTAAGGTATACATGCCAACTTCATAAATGTTATTAACACTTCTCAACTTCTTTGGAGTGACACATTTCTCAAGTTGTAAATATCTTTATTTCACTAGTTTCTTTATCAAGGAAAACATTTGACATTTTAAAGACTACTTTGCAAGTGAACATCATGTTTTCGTTATTTTCACACATAGTATTGAATGCCCACTTATCATATTTGCTACACTTATTCAGACATTTTAAGGGCTAAAATTTCCATTTTCTTTTATTCATGTTAAAACCCTTTAAAACCTTTATTAAACTTGTCTATATGCTCATTATTAAATTACAACTTTTATTAAACTTGTCTATATGCTCATTAGCAAATTACAACAAGTTCATATACATAAGAAGATGGATTTTAGGTCCAAAAATTCCATTAAATGGGTTTGACACATGGTTCATTCTAGAAATTTTATAATATTTGCAAAAACATGATTTTCAAGACAAAAGACATTTTTATTTCTTCAAAACTTGAATAAATGTCTATTTTTAGAAAAAAAATCATTTTTTACAAGAGAACTTTAAGACATTTGTTCATAAAATATCTTCAATAGGATAAATATTATTTCAAACATTTTATTCCATAAAATGTTTAAATTCCAAGTTCTATTGAAATATATCATTTCACTCAAAACTCTTGAAATCATTCGTAAACCATTTTATACAGATCCATAAGAAATAACCCTCTTAAATCATATGTGCATTCTACTTTTCCAAGCTCTAACTACAAGACCAATACTATGGAAAATAGAGTTTTTAAGCTAAATAGTAGAGTTTCCCACCTTAAAGAAGCTCCAACAATGGTAAGATGAATTTAGAAGAATATGGAAATCTCCAACCTCCTAAGGTGGCCTTAAAAACGTTGTCTGGATCCACTGAGCTTGCTCCTTGAAAGCTCCATGAAATCCCTCTTTAAACTCCATAATTTCTTCCACTTCTTCTCCAAAAATCCCCAATAACATCTCCATGAAATCCCATCTTGCTCGAACGTGTGGTGTATATGGGTTATAAGATTGAATATGGTGAAAAAGGGTAAATTTTGGTGGTTTTTGGTGGAGGGATGGTGGTGCATGGTGGTTGGTATAAGGGAAGCTCTAAGAGATAGAGAGAGAAAGAGGGAGAGATGAAAATTTTGATTGGGTTGCTCAAATGAACCAAAACTCACTTTAAATCCTCCAAAACCCTAAGGGTTAAATCCAAAAATACCCTTAAACTTAACAATTTAATCCATTGGTCCATTAAGCCTTTAACCCATGTTTTTATTTGAGCCACTGAGATCTTGACGGCTCATTCGATCCGATGATCCACATCGCGACAACAAATAAAAATGTGTAAAAAATATTATTTGTGTTCGGTCATTCAAATAACTTTGGACTTCGTTCGAATGAGATCCCCTACTGTTCGAACGAGAGTTAAGCGTAGGCTATCAATGGGTCAAACATCAGCTCGTTCGAATAGGAAGCTACCCCTCGTTTGAATGACAATGCACCTTATTTGAACGAGGACGTTCCAATGAGATTCTAGAGAATGATGGAAATCATTCAGGTCCTTGTCGTTAAATGGACTTTCCTCATTCGAACGACATGATCACTCGTTCAAACAACAACCATAATTTTGAATAACAATTTTGAGCCATACCAATCCAGTTTAATCACATTAAGGCCCGTTCATTACCCAAATTTAACTCAAGATCCATCTTACCAAGTCTAAAGTGCAAATGGGTCATGCCAAGTTATCAAATCACACAGGTATGGTCAAAATCGCGGGGGCGGGTGTTATAATTTCTCTCATTTAATTTTAGTTCTTCGAAATAGCATGGGTGATGGGATTCAATTATGGTCAGTTATGTCCAACCATAATACTATTAGTCAGTTATTTAATGTTCTCCTGTGTGGCCTCCTATCTTTTATCTAGGCTTTGTAGGATTCCTTGCAAATCAACCAATCTAACCGATATGGAGGGAGGTAATCCCTCTTCAGCCCTATTACTCTCCAAATTTTAGACATATATAATAGAATCTAAGAAGAAAAATAAAGTATTACAAAGTAAATTGATTCATAGGGAATGTTGATTTAAAGCATAAATCTAAGAAATTTTTAAGAATTGAACTAAAATTTATATTTAGACAATATTAACCCTTCGAAACCAACATGTCAAGACATTTCCCACTGGTGACGCAAATCTGTTATCCTTAAAAGTTGGTATATAGTTCATCTAAGCTAAATATACTAACTACTAGTAGATAAATAAATAAAAGACTGAATTACTGAGATACTAACACAAACAAAAAGAGTAAAGAAAGAAAGGATGAGAACCAGATTTACCTGGTTCGGCCCAACTTGGTGCGTACAACCACCGATCTTAGTGATTCTATTGATTACTTAACAAATGTCATTAATAAGTATATGGTATAAGTTCCCAAGTTCTCTCTAGAGTTGGACAACATAACAGTATGGTAGCGTCTCATAGGATACTCAAATGAGGTGAGTGCGTGCTATTTATAGGTTGTTAGAGGAAAGAGAATTAAGTGGGACACTTGTCTCACCTTTATAGGTGAGGAGAATACACACTTTACATCCATAGTAGAGGAGATTATTTGCATAACTTTTCTATATACATGTGTATTTAAGCTACTGATGTCATTTAGTCACGAAATGTATGCTTACTCTAATGGTGTTATGTAACAACCCGGATTTTTTTAAATGGGAATTTTTAAATTAATTTTGGAAATCGGAGAAAAAAGAAATTTTGGATTTTATAAATTTTATAATTTAAAATTTTGATTTTTATATTTGAAAAATAAATTTTCAAACGGAATTGGAATTGGAATTAAAATGGAGTTTCAATTGAATTTTTATTATATAGAAAAGTCCTCAAAACATAAAACTCTGTAAGAGTCCTCAAAACATAAAACTCTCTAGAAAGAATAATATTTTTAGAAATCTAACCGTCCGATCGAGCTAAATTTTTCACAACAGTCCTGCCTCGTCAATCGCTACAATATACTAAAAATTCAAGCCATTCTCACGGTCCGATCGTCCGTAATGATTTTTCGAGTGTTTGTATCTGAGTAGAACTCTTTTCCTAATCAAACACTTAACCCTTTATATATCACAACTAATTCGTGGATGGACTTTTCAAATCACTTTTTCTCAAACTTTTCAACAAGAAGACCTCTCCAAAATTTCTTCCTTTCATCTACAAACCATAGCCCCAAAATTATTCAAGATTTCAACCTTAGATTAGTAGACTTAATTGGTGTTTTCTCAAGAGGATTTAAACCTTCTACTCAGATTTTTGTCCAACTAATCACAGGCATGTTTACCCTATTCTTTTCCTTTAGTGTTATATGTCTTGATTGTAACCTCCATTAAACTCATGTTTTCTAAAATAAGTTATGAATATAATTATTAAAGAGATAAATTTCGGGACTGTTTTGCATGAAATATTAATGTTACTTAACACTTATAACTTTGTTGTTCTTTGGGTTGTGTTGCCGTAGTCGGTTGTATTATGGGCATGTGCATGTAGAGGAGCCCTTAGAAAGCCAATTTTGATATTTCATGTGAGAACCCTAGATTAAATTAATTACTTGTGTTGGAAAATAATAACTATGATAGGACTTGCATGTAGCTATTATTCTAAAAATCACCATATTTATGTGTCCTTGATTTCCACTATTTAGATTAAAATTATTTAATTGGGAATTTAGTGTTGTTATGAATATTGCTATAAATTGTTAATTGTGCCACTTTATAGAAGTATTATAATTTTTTATATCTCGGGGGAGTTGGTATTGTAGGTAATTGGTTTTCACCCTTGTTATAGTACACTTGTTAGGTATGGGACTAGTAAGTGGGCCTTAGTTGCGATTTATGCTAATTAGGTATGGGACTAGTTAGTGTAAGTCTATGAGGGTTATATATTTTGAGGTGGGGCTGGTTTTCTATATTATACCATTGTTACGATAGCCTAGGATTGATATCTAGATGGAGTGAAATTTTTATAATCATCATTTACTTAGGATAGGACGAATTGGTATTTTGGGAACCCTTAATTGGGTCTAAAGGGTATTTTGAGGATTTTCACACCGATGTTAAGGGTGGGGGGAATATATTTGATTAATGAGTATAAGAAATTTTGGAAATTAATATCGCATGACTAAAACGGATATTAAAATTTATTGGCGACATGATGTGTTTAGGGCCGACAGTTTAAATGGGTCAGAGGACGATTTATGTCGTGTCGTGTGTGGGACCTTGTCATATCGCGAGGATCGCTGGATAAAAATGGATCAGACGGCGGACTTGACAAGGGGATGTGTGTGTGTGTGTGTGTGGAACCTTGTCATATCGCGAGGATCGCAGGATAAAAATAGATCAGATGGCGGACTTGACAAGGGGGCGTGTATCTTGGTAAATTATAATTGTGGTTCTTTTAATGAAATTTAATATTGTTGGGAAGGTGGGTTAATTAAAATAATATTGGTGTGACTTTTTAAAGAAATCGTGCGGGAAGTTAGAAATTTACTTTTGGTGATTAATCACTTTCGTAATTAAAATATTTTATTGTTATGGTCGATATATTAGCACTATTGTCTGGGTTCAGGGACCCTAATTGAGAAGAGTAGCCAATTTTCATGATCGGGACTTTGGCTCTGACACATGCGTTGACTCATCTTTTTCAGGATTTATTTGGGAGTTGCTGCTTAGGATTCATTGGAGATCTTTTGGAGGTGCAGCTGGATTAATTTTATTTTTTTAGTCGTTAGATTTATCTTTCCATTCCGTCGTATTATTTATGAGACGAATTTTGAGTTTATTGGGACTTTCGGTTCCAAAGTTGTTTTAAGATTTCAGTTGGATTTATTTATTTAATTATTGAGATATTCGGAGATCACATGTGATGGATTTTGATCGCACTTTGGTGTTTTTACCAGTTGGATGCCATTCATATTTGGGTTTGATTAAAATAATTTATCTTTGGATTAAAGTTTTTATGTCTCATATCTGTCACATGCTAAGGATGATATTTAATTTACTCGCACACGGCTTAGTTTTGGTGGCAGCTGACGTCAGAATTTAGTGGGGTGTCACAGATGGTATCAGAGCATGGTCTTAGGTCTCGTAGGTTATGAGTCCGTTTAGCTTCCGCGTCGCCGATCTTTGATTCCCTTTGTTGTTTCGTACTCCTTAAGGTAGAGGGTCTAGCATACGTATTAGATGTGTTTCTTGGAGATGTGAAGCTTTGTGCTAAGGACGTCGTAGGCATTGAGTTTAGAATTAGTAAGCTTAATGTGAGGATCCTTAAAATGGATTTTGGAGACGATAATTATTTTAAAGATTTTTTGTGCAGATGTTAGGTATCGTATGTATCGATTTTTTATGTTGAGGTTTAATTTGAGGATGTTAGCATTTAGATGAATTTCGGATATAGGATCGAGTGGGGATTTATGAGAGCGTGTGGTACGCCGTTATTTTCATTGTTATGCGTATGTATATAGGATATATATATTATTTTGTTGTTCTTGGGGTAGGTGCCCGTAGGATTGGGTGTATGGGCGCCCAATTATGGCATTCTACGGGTAGGCATATATGAGCCTTATTTTTTTTTGCAAGATTTATGTGTTGATGTATATGCTGCGTCTAATTTCGAGGACGAAATTCTTTGCTGGTGGGGAAGTATGTAACAACCCGAATTTTTTTAAATGTGAATTTTTAAATTAATTTTGGAAATCGAAGAAAAATGAAATTTTGGATTTTATAAATTTTATAATTTAAAATGTTGGTTTTTATATTTGAAAAATAAATTTTCAAAAGGAATTGGAATCGGAATTAAAATGGAGTTTTAATTCAATTTTTATTATATAGAAGAGTCCTCAAAACATAAAACTCTCTAAGAGTCCTCAAAACATAAAACTCTCTAGAAATCCGTCCGTCCGATCGAGTTGAATTTTTCACAACAGTCCTATCTCGCCGATCGCTACAATATACTAAAATTTCAAGCCATTTTGACGGACCGATCATCCGTAATGATTTTTGCGAGTGTTTGTATCTGAGTAGAACTCTTTTTTTAATCAAACTCTTAACCCTTTATATATCACAACTAATTCGTGGATGGACTTTTCAAATCACTTTTTCTCAAACTTTTCAACTAGAAGACCTCTCCAAAATTTCTCCCTTTCATCTACAAACCGTATCCCCAAACTTATTCAAGATTTCAACCTTAGATTAGTAGGCTTAATTGGTGTTTTCTCAAGAGGATTTAAACCTTCTACTCAGATTTTTGTCCAACTAATCACAGGCATGTTTACCCTATTATTTTCCTTTAGTGTTATATGTCTTGATTGTAACCTCCATTAAACTCATGTTTTCTAAAATAAGTTATGAATATAACTATTAAAGAGATAAATTTCGGGACTATTTTGCATGAAATATTAATGTTACTTAACACTTATAACTTTGTTGTTCTTTGGGTTGTGTTGACGTAGTCGGTTGTATTATGGGCATGTGCATGTAGATGAACCCTTAGAGAGCCAATTTTGATATTTCATGTGAGAACCCTAGATTAAATTAATTACTTGTGTTGGAAAATAATAACTATGATAGACCTTGCATGTAGCTATTATTCTGAAAATCACCATATTTATGTGTCCTTGATTTCCACTATTTAGATTAAAATTATTTAATTGGGAATTTATTAATGTTATAAATATTGCTATAAATTATTAATTGTGCCACTTTATATAAGTATTATAATTTTTTATATCTCGGGGATGTTGGGTATTGTAGGTAATTGGTTTTCACCCCTTGTTATAGTACACTTGTTAGGTATGGGACTAGTAAGTGGGCCTTAGTTGCGATTTATGCTAATTAGGTATGGGAATAGTTAGTGTAAGTCTATGAGGGTTATATAATTTGGGGTGGGGGCTGGTTTTCTATATTATACCATTGTTACGATAGCTTATGATCGATATCTAGGTGGAGCGAAATTTTTATAATCATCATTTACTTAGGATAGGTCGAATTAGTGTTTTGGGAACCCTTAGTTGGGACTAAGGGGTATTTTGAGGATTTTCACACCGGTGTTAAGGGTGGGGGAATATATTTGATTAACGAGTATAAGAAATTTTAAAAATTAATATCGTAGGACTAAAACGGATATTAAAATTTATTGGCGACATAATGTGTCTAGGGCCGATAGTTTAAACGGGTCAGAGGACAATTTATGTCGTGTCATGTGTGGAACCTTGTCATATCGCGAGGATAGCAGGATAAAAACGGATCAGACGAAGGACTTGACAAGGGGATGTGTGTGTGTGTGTGGAATCTTGTCATATCGCGAGGATCGCAGGATAAAAACGGATCAGTCGGCGGACTTGACAAGGGGATGTGTATCTTGGTAAATTATAATTGTGGTTAATGAAATTTAATATTGTTGGGAAGATGGGTTAATTAAAATAATATTGGTGTGACTTTTTAAATAAACCATGCGGGTAGTTAAAAATTTACTTTTGGTGATTAATAACTTTCGTAATTAAAATATTTTATTGTTATTGTCGATATATATAGCACTGTTGTCTGGATTCAGGGACCCTAATTGAGAAGAGTGGTCGGTCTTCATGCTCGGGGCTTTGGCTCTGACACATGCGTTGACTAATCTTTTTTAGGATTTATTTGGGAGTTGCTGCATAGGATTCGTTGGAGATCTTTTGGAGGTGCAGCGTGATTAATTTTACTGCTTTAGTCCTTAGATTTCTCTTTCCATTCCGTCGTATTATTTATGAGACTACTTTTTAAGTTTATTGGGCCTTTCAGTTCCAAAGTTATTTTAAGATTTCAGTTGGATTTATTTATTTAATTATTGAGATATTCGGAGATCTCATGTGATGGATTTTGATCGCACTTTGGTGTTTTTATCAGTTGGATGTCATTCATATTTGGGCTTGATTAAAATAATTTATCTTGTGGATTAAAATTTTTATGTCTCATATCTGTCACATGCTAAGGATGATATTTAATTTACTCGCACCCGGCTTAGTTTTGGTGGCGGCCGACGCCAGAATTTAACGGGGTGTGATATGTTAACTAGAAGTGCCTACTAATGGAGTTAAGATGTCTTGTTAAGTATGGCCTAGTCAATCTCCTTGCGACGTGACCATACTATTAGCTCTGGCGGACCTCATTCCCAACATGTAATTGGGGACAAGTACATCTTCTAGTTAGTCCACGTGTCACTCTGTATTTATGGTATAGTAATTATCAACTTAAACTTCAAATTGATCTTAAAGTAATCAATATACATGTTGAGGATATTCTTACCTTAAACCATTTCTGAAATCTGACTTGATTTCCTTAGTTTCCTAAAACATCTAAGCAACTTTTTTGCTTGAAGCACTCCCAAAATCCAAGCTTAAGGTCCTCAAATAGGGTCTGAACGTTGTACTTTAATGGGGTTGTGAATTTGAGAAATTAGGGATGAAGAGGAAAACGATTTAGGATTTGGTTTGAGGGGGAAATGAAAGACATAAATAAAATTTTATGGGGTTTGAATAAATAAAAGGGGAAGGGTAGCGCACCCTGCGTTGCAGCCGTGAGGGGGCTGCAGACCTACATAGGCCGTGGTTGCACCTCAAATTTCCACGGACGCGGGCCTTTCCCCATATCAGTTGTTCAATCTCTTAGTTTCTCTTTTCTTTTCTCTCTAATTCACATCCAACAACCATACACATAGTCAAACATAAATGGGATTCTTTAAAACCCTAACTTAGACACCAAAAATAGGCCCAAAGACCTAACTACTCTCGTCCAAAGACGTTAATTTTGCACAAGTAACTCATTAAATATAAGGGTCATTTTAACTAATTTTAATTCACACAAAATATCTGAAAATTATATAAATTTAACATTTAATCCTTTAATAAATTTTATACCAATATAATCAATCCAATTCAAATATTCTCAATAATAATCAACTTATTAATTAAGCAATTAATAATTCACTTTAAAATTAGTCAATACTTGTAGTATCATGAGAGATCTTCATAGGTAGATAGGCCCTAGTGGGACGTATTAGATGTGATGGGTTGTGCAGATGTCCTACTGTGAATTTTGATGGGCTATATATATGCCCTGTAATGATTTATGATGGGATGTGCGGATGGCCTACTGAGAATTTTGATGGGCAGTGTGGATGACCTATAGTGATTTGTGATGGGTGAAGAAATGCATTTTGTGCTTATTTTTGTGCTCTTAAATAATTTGGTATCCATGGTTTGGAGATATCACGTATATTCATGTGTGAACCATACTGATATGATATCTATATGTATTAAGTGCTTAATAGATACTGTCTCCGGTGGTAAGTGTGAGAACTTTTGTCATTTTCTGTAATAGTGGGTTGTGATTTGACTTCCCAGGGAAAAAGGGTCGAACTAGATTTTAACACCTTAATTGTGATTAATAATTTGGTAGTGGAAATACCTTGTATGATATACTTATTTGAGAATGTTTGTGGTCCCGTAACTATGAGATATTGGCAACTATTTGGAGTAGACCTAAGTTTATTGGGGCATTCACTTCTTGGATTATCCTATGCATTCTAGTACTTTTTCCTCTGCTATATCCTACATTTATGCTCATATACTGTATAACCTTGATTTTAGATGTATATATATGCTTTGCATGGTTTACGTGAGATTTTGTAGGTATTGGATAGATTAACAGAGCAAGTGGTTACATTTCGAGGAAGTTTTGTCATTTGACATAACTTTAAGGGTATTCTAGTCATTAATGATGAAGTTATGGCCTTTTTCGTAAATGAAGTTTTCTCCCTTTTGATGGATCAATTTCCCCATAAAAAAGAGCTTCGGTCGACCACCCTTCAGACCCTGGTCGATCTTCCATTCAATATTTGCCTACAAAGGTAGACAAGGGTTGTTTCAAGTTCGATCGATCGATCAATCGATTTTCATCGATCGATCGACACCTTCAGGTTTTGTGTGATTTTCTCCTTTTCTTTTCTTGTCCATTTTCTTTTACCCCAACTTACAATATATATGTAAGTTAGGTTTATTTTGTTAGTTAGTTAGTTTTTATTCCATTTTTAGTTTAGAGAGGGGGGGTTTGAGTGGAATCTTCTCTCCTTGGGTTTCACCCTTTTGGGTTCGTAAGTTACTATTCATATTCTTCCTCCTTTAGTTAAAGCTTTATTTTCTTATTTCTTGCTTTGTTAATTAGTTTACTTCCTTTATTAATTAGTTTTATTTGCTTATTTATTGCTTTCATTTACTTTCATGTCTTTCACTATGCTTTGTAGTTAAATTAGTTTAGGTTGAGATTGATTGAACTCACCTTGGATTAATGGGTTGCTTTGCTTTGGTGACGGGTTTAATGGTTTTAAATGGGTTAAGTTGTTTTTGATATTATGCCTAGGATATTTAACGGTGTATATCATGTATGCGCCATATTTACGACCTTGCATGTGTAATCTCAGGGATATTTGTTGATGCCAAAATCAATTAAGTTTTATAACAATTTAGTGGTGATAACTCTAGATTTAATTAATTGTGAAAATGAGATTTAATCTTGATAAACTTGTCTTCCTGTGTAACCATTTATACTTGTTAACTCGAGGTGAGGGATATTAATCTCAATCTATAGCTTTTATTCCTTTTGTTAATCTTAATTTAAACACATTCCTAGATTCATCTTTTGTTTTAACTTTTATCTTTTACACTTTATTAATAATAAATCAATTAAAGTCTAGCACCATTCTATGTGGATTCATTACCCGGACTGGCCGCTATATTCCAGTAAAAACTGTAGTAATAGTTTAGGTTTTTTGCATAGCGGTGGGAGCCGAAAACAACAATAGGTGTTTTCACACGACGCCAAGCTTTTTTTCCTGTTATCAATCCCACATAAGAGTTTAGTTTCAACTGGAAGTTGGGAGATAATGGGGTAATGTCATTTTTATGATCTAGTGTTATCCCTTGTTATCATTAGTATATATGTAGATATTTAGGGATTCATTGATGTTAGTTTGGTAGTTATTAAAAGGTTAGTTAGGTGGAGATAATCCTAGTAGAATTTGTATAAAGGTATATTACCTAATGGTTAAAGATTTTCTTCATTAATATCCTTAATGGTAGATATTATCATTCTTATCGGGATTTCATATGATAGGTTGTGGAAACCTTTTTTGTGCTCAGAATTAGCATATTATTATTTGATTTGAATTGGTGAGTTGATTACTAAAACTTTTGGTTCACCATAACGATGGAATAGATTTTATATAGTTGAGTTTTATCTGTAATTGGGAACATATGGAGGAATCCTTGTTGTGATAATGACCCATATTTAGTTGTTAATATTTTTTTAAGGCTTGTTGATGTGGTACCAGAGGATTTACCATTATAGTGTTGATTATTTTGGAGTGGATTGCAACCAATGATTTGTAGTGTATGTTTCTTTCAGTTGTAGAGTTTTGTATCTTAGAGGATTATTGTTATATTCTGGTTGTATCATTTTGCATTCATCAAATTTCATTCTGCGACCAATCGATATTATAGTTTTTATTTATTGTCATATCTTCAAGTTTTAATATGTGTGTGTGTGCGCATTTGTACTCCTTGTGTTATTTCACAAGCTTCGAATGATTCTCTATTTTTTCCTACGCATAAAATTTATATTTTGGGCTAATCGCCGTAATTATGAAATGTAACACCCCTCCTATTCTAATCCTAGGTGATTAGTCCATTATTAAATTAAACATGGATCATTTATAATTTCATTGTTAGTATCACTGTCGAAAACCAAATTATTTTACTAATACCCTAATGGCCCCGTGTCAAAGTTTTAATCTTTTTAGTAACAGACAATAAATTAAACTAATAAATCACATTCACCATTCCAGTAAACATAATAGTAAATGATAAAACAATGAGATGAATAAATGTTCTAGGAAATAACTCTCCAAACTGAAATCTAAATACAATCATCCATAAAATAAATCCAAATCCGATACTGGAAATAAAATAAAAGTGCAATGTCTCTCAAATAACCACTAGCTAGAGATGGGCGACATGCCCGACTGAGATAGAGAAATGATAAATATGAGTTAAAAAATATAGAGGCGTCTACTACCAAGGTCCTGCAACATCCATAGTAGCTACAGCACATCAAATATGAAGGAACTCCTAAGCCTCGCGTCCCTGTGGTTCGGCACCTAAAATGTTTTTTCAAAAAATGGATTTGAAACGGGTCAGAGCCCAAGTAAAACCATTTGAAAATGTTTAGCAAGTATTTAAAATGCATTAAGAGTAGATATTATATACATGTTAACTTCACGTGCCCTCACTTGAGTCCTTGTAAAAAATGCGCTATAGCTGAATAATGTGACTTCTCAAAATAAATCCAATTTTAATTAAACCCAAATTTTAGTTAAACCCTAACACATGCATCTAGGTGATTTAATAACATAAAATCAATAATCATGCAAAGGAAACCAATTTCAGAAAAAATTCCCGAAGGGTAAAACTTTTTATTTCACTATAATTATAAATCTCAACTTACACAGTTATAATGAAATAGATTTTTTCACACACGAATACCCGCAGGTGTCGGTCGGTGTCGTCAGCAATAGATCCACGCACAGCGAACCTACAAGAACCACAGTCCTATCTTCAGCCCAGGAATACCGCAACACTCCCTAATGACACGCAGTCAATCATCCTAGTACCTCACTCAAGTGGTACCTAGATCAGCAATAGTTTACCCTCCCTACAACAGCAAACTTGAACAAGATGTATGTTCTTGGGTTCCAAAATAATTCACCGCAACATATGGGATTTTTGTGAATTCAAAATAAAGAATAAGCCAAAAGTGTTCTGCTGATTTCGTAGTGTTTGCAGAAAGAAAAACAAGAAAGACTTCTTATGAAAAACGGAGTTGAAGAGTCCTATTTATAAAAACTTTAAGGTGGCAGGTCACTCAAACGAGATAGCATGTTGTTTGAACTAGATGCAGTGCCGTTTGTATGACAGCTAGCACTTCGCGCGACATACCATGTCGTTTGAACAACATATGGTGCCATTAAAACGAGGTGAATAAAATAATATTTCTTTGTTTATCTTTTTCTCGTTAAATTCGACGCGTCAAACACTCCGAAAAATATATTTTTGGAGGAAAAACATTTAAAGCTCCGCTCCAACACTTAGAAAATATTTTTTTTAAAAATATCCCAACATCCTAAGTGAATAATTATGGAATAAAAACATAGTCTTTACCAAATTCGTCTAGCAGAAGATTCTTTGATGAAGAACTTTGATATTCGGTCCGTCTTGATGCTTGAATGATCTTGAATAATTCTTCGACGGTTGTAGCGGCATACGACATACTCAATTGATAATGGACATTTATAAATTATGTCCTTACAAATCTACTCCTATGTTTATGCCGATATAAAATAAACACATCCGAATTATAAAAAAAATGCCTATACAAATCTAATACACTCGCATGAACTCAAAAATGAAGAGGTACTAAACATGTAGACTTTTCTTCAAAAATCTTCAACATCATCTTCAAGCTTTTTGTAACAACCCGTGATTTTTAAACCGATTTTAATTAAATTATCTTGGATTTCAAAAAAAAATTAGGTTCTATTTAATTTTGATATATATATATATATATATATATATATATATATATATATATATATAAAATAAGGTCTCAAGTGGAATTTAAATCGAGATTAAAAATTGAAAATTATAACTTTCGTATAAAAATCGAGGGAGGTTTCGAGCTAAAGAGGATAAAAATAATATTTTTTTTAAATTTGACCATCCGATCAAGCTTAATTTTTTACAGCATCTCCGTCTTGTTGTTCACTATAACATACTAAAATTTCAAGCCCTTTTAACGATCGGATCGTCCGTAATAATTTTTTGAGTGTTTGTATTTGATTAGGATTCAAATTCTTTTCGGTATATAAACAAAGTGATGAGTTTAGTACTTTTAAAAACACATTCCTCTAAACACTAAGAGCAGTAATCTCCTCTTTTACATCTTCTTCCTCCCTCAAAACCTTAATTCCATTGGAGAGCTATTTTCAATCCAAGTTTTGAAGCTTTAAACCGGGTTTTCTCAAGATTGTTCAAGAACGACTCTTTTCTTATTTTTCAAGAGGAATTCAACCATCAACTTAGATTTTCTTCATCTAAATCACAGGCATGAACACTCTATTCATTTTCTTTAGTATTATGCGTTTTAAGTGTCGCCTAAACCCTTAATCATATTTTTTCTTAAAAGAGATTAGTGACTTAATTAGGAATAATGATAACAATTTTTGGGACTATTTTTATAAAATCTTTCAAAATGAATAATATTCATAACCCTTGGGTACGTAGGATTTATGAGTGGATTTTTTATTTTATTGGTATAGGTTGCATGTAGAAAAATCTTAGTTTTGATTTTAATGAATTTGGGGGCGTATAACTCATGTAATTTGTGTTAAGATAATGAAATTGGAATTATGATGTATTTATAATGAAATCTCGGTGTATTGAATTTAAAATAATTAAATAGAATTAATTGGGTGTTTTTGACGATGTGAAAATTAAATTAACAATTAATTGAATTGGAGTATCATGCGTAGTTTGGTACATTGATTAATTATACTTGTTTGTGGGACTTGTTGGTATTATTACATTGCCATTGTGACGACGAGTTGTTGGGTATTTTTGCTCTCCCTACATTTTAGAATGCCTTCTAGGTATGGGGCTAGTGGGTAGGCCTTCTGATGATTTACGCCTTCTAGGTATGGGACTAATGAGGGTAGATTATCGCGATTTTATCATATAGGAGGTGGGCTAATTTTCGGTATTTTATCGTCGTTACACTAGTCTAGGTACGTGACTAGGTCGAGATTTATGTTAGAAAATCATCCTATACATAGGGTAAAACGTATTGATAACTCGGGGAGCCTTAGATATGGGACTAAGGGGTATTTTGAGGATCTCACATCGACAATAAGGGTGGGGGAAATTTTTAAATTATGAAGTTGAGAAAATTGAGAATTTAATACCTATGATAATAAAACGGGTATTAAAATATATTGGCGTCATTAATAATGTGCAGGACCGACAGTTTAAACGGGTTGGCTCGCTATTGCGACGTGTGGGTGTGTGACATCTGAATAACGTGCAGGGCTGACACTTTAAGCGGGTTGGCTAGCTATGAAGACGTGTCGTGTGTGGAACCTCGTGCATAACGTGCAGGACTGACAGTTTAAACGGGTTGGCTGGCTATGGCGAGGAGAATTGCGGGTGGTGTATAATTTATTGCGAAAGTACCGTAATGGATGATAAAATTGAGATAAATGATAACTTTGGGTTAAGTGAATTCAATTAATACTTTGGGATAGTGGAATAATTAAAATATATTGGTGTGATTTTTATAAGAATATCTGGGAGCAGTTAGTAATTTATCTTTCCCGCGTTTAAATTACTCGTCTAATTAAAATACTCTATTGTGATATTTATTGCGTATAATGCTATTGTCTGGGTTCACGGACCCTATTTGAGGGTAGTAGTGTTTATTATTGCTCGGGGCTCTGACCTCGTACGTTGACTAACATTTTTAGGTATTAGTACTGGAGTAGCTGCATAGGATTTTTGGAGTTATCATTTGGAGGTGCAGCCGGAGTCTAATTCATTTTTATTGTTTTATTTAGCGTAGACTTTCTTTTCAGTCATATTTCATTATGAGACATCATTTGGGTTTTTTTATTGAGCCATTCGGTTCCAAAGTTGTTAGAGGATTTCAGTTGGATTTTTTTCAGTTGGCTATATTTAGTTTTTGATTAAATCATGATTGGAGATTGAATTTATTCCAAATTTTAGCCTGTGATCGGTCTTTTATCGTTTAGTTGTTATTATCATTTGGGATTGATTCAATTATTGATCTTATGGATGAATTTTTTATGTCTCATATCTGTCTCATGCTAAGAATGGTATTTATTTAGTTCACGCTCGGCGTAGTTTGTTGGCGGTGGCTGGCCAACCCGTATGTCGGATTGCGCGAGGTGTGACACTTTTCTCATCAGAGTGTGCAATCCAATAATCTTCAACTTTGTACCTACACATAAGACAAATAACATACCTTCGTAATGTATCAAGTTTGAAATGAGATTAACATAAACCAAAACAAGTATAAAGTCTCAAATCTCCCCCATAATGTAAACAATCCTCCATAATTCGTTCTCCCCCTTTTTATTGACCGAAATAGACATGGAAACGAATAAATAATAGAACCATGAAGTTGTCACGACAATCAAGACAAACAACTACGATCATCAGGATATACTCAAAGATGTCCACAAACTATTTTTGATTTTTTAATTTTTCAAACAAAAACAATTTATAAAAATCACACCGCGAATAACATTAAGACAACCAAATCATGGATATGGAATGAATAGGTGTGAACAAATTCAACAGGTAATAAAACTCAATCAAGCATATGTGCACGATGCATAAGTACACTCCTATCAATTGAACATCAAAAATATCCATAGGTGTAAAATTATTGAATTTAGATGATATCGACTAAATCAAATCAACAAATCAAAGCCTAAGTGATTTTCACACCAATAACGTCCAAAACTATTTAGTCCCATTTTGAGAACTTTTCAAAGGACGTGAAAACCCATTGATTCATATCCAACCAAACTCCCTCATATATAATAAAAATAAGTTTTATATCTAATGAGGTGCTAAATTCTCAACCTAGAGAAAACCTATTGGCCCAAATTTTAGCATATTTCATCTTTCTATTGCCTTAATTTTTTTGTGCGGGATCTTTTCAAATGGTGGCTTTCACGCAGAGTCAATTTTACACTCTCGTAGCCCTTTCCCGTGTCACTCATCATTTTTTCAAGTATAAACAAATTCCTCGTGGGCAATGGTTTTTATATGCACTACTTTTATTACTCTCGTATCATTGCACTTGGTTCGTTTTAAGGACATGATTAAGATGGAAAACACTCGACCAATATGTGATAGACAGGTACAATAGTCAACAAAATCCATGCATGTGTGCATTAAAGGAAATAATGAGTCAAACATGTAGGAAGTATCAACTGATATCATCTCAATGACTCCTAACATTGCAAAGCACATAAATGACATGGTATATTGTCTCAAAATACTACCAAATTGTCACATGAATGAATGGAATGAAATTGTGACTTGGTCATCTTAAGTGTCCATTCATATACGGTGTAAAACAAAATACAAAACTCTTTTTGTATTTTTCAAAAATAAAAACCCAAAATACAAACATGGCACACACTAGCAATAGGCATAATATTGTCATGAGAAACATCCTATGCTAGCAAACAATAAATCACACAAAGATTCATTAATCTAAGCAGTTTTGATTAAACGAATAATGCAGTATAAGAAATTAAGCATGAATACTAAGAATGACTACATTTAAACTGTTAGAAACAACCTAGAAATACCAAATAATGTAACCAAAGCACACAGGGTACTGCAAACAGAATGGTCAAAGTCAACCGAGTCACTCGAACGAGACTCCCTATAGTTCAAACGATATAGCATCTCGCGAGAAGCCTTCGCGCGAGATCAGGACTCTCTCGAACAAGAAAATAAAATTTTCAGAGATTCTCAAAAATGTTAAACAGTGTTGCCCAGTGAAAAAAATTTCAGAAAAGAATACCTGGAAGGTGCTGACAGATCCAAAACAGTAGTTAAACACATAAAACAATGTGAATTATAACAAAGTGAGTCATAACACTAGCAATAATGTATCATGTTTGTCATCCCGACTAATTAAATACCGGGTAGCTACTCCATTATTTAAATTAATGCAAAATGTCAAGTTGGTTCAGTTCATTGCATGACTGTCGAAAACATTTAATTAATTACTAACCACCCAATATTTAAAATAGTGAAGTGCCAAATTTTAATGTTTAATTTAATCATCAACAAAATAATTTAAATCATCATCCAACCATCACATGAACAATCTCATAAGGCAATCAACTGAGTGAAATAATTGATGTCTGGAGTAAACACTCCAATAATAGCACCAATGTAAATAACCAAGTACAATAGTCTGAATAAATAAAATCCCAAGACTGAAATAAAATGAAAGTCTAAAATTGTTGTCACTGAATAGAATGGGCAACAGGAGCTAACTGGAATAAATGACTCCTAAAATAAGCAAGGATAAATGTGGAGGCATATAGTAACGAGATCCTGTAACTTCCATAGCAGCTACAGCACGTCAATGGAATGGAACTCCTAAGCTTGGCGTCCCTGTGGCTAGGCACCTAAAAGGTTTTTACAAAAAAATAGATTTGAAAGCAAACGGGTCAGAGCCCGAGGTGAAAATATTTTTAAAGTAGCAAGTGTTTAAATTACAATATTAAGCAACACATATATTAAACATGTTAGTCACGTGTCCTCACTTGAGATCCTCACCCCTCAACTATTGTGCACGACAAACACATCTTTTAAATTCCACCTAGTTATACCACTAACTGACTAGACTATTCTACCCCCATCCAGTCGGTTCTTACTTTAAATGCCACTCATTTTATTTAAATAAAATATATATATAACTCACACATTTAATACTCAGATTTATTAGCTTACTTATTGGTTAAGCCTACATTATTCTTAACTCAAATAAATCCCATAGTTATTCGCATCTATTAAGTAGCAGTGAATCATTCACAAGTACATATATAAGTCACTCTCATTACATATATACATATATGGCACCCCTAGGATAAGGTGTGGTGCACGCATACTCTGCTATCGAATCCCAGTACATCACGTACATAAGGATCACGTGTTCTGAATCACTCAGGAACCGTTTCAATACAAATCACACATAATGGAGGCGAACATAGTTCACATACCCATGGGTCACGCACATACCTACGCTCCCATGGTCAGCTGACTTATCAACTCACAAATAAGTCATTCACAGTCCTATGTCCTTAAGGTACCAGTCTAAATTCCCCTGAAGGCACACAAAGATAAGACGGTCCTTTCTCGAAAATCAACCTCCCGTGATAGCAAGTATGGTAGATATGTCATACACATAATCATCCATATACTAAGTATTCACACAACTTAGGTAATCATCATTTTATTATAGGTATATTCCAACCCTTATATCGTAAGTCTCACACGTATAGTAACATCATCCCATTAATTCTACACAAAAGTTTTAGCGCGATAATTCTCGACGTATAATTTCGAGTACATACCCTAACCCAAAAAGGTTACTAAGCCCCCCGCTAGTCTCTAAGGTTATCTCAATATTTAAAGTTTCCCCTTTTTAGACTTTAACCTCAAATTATAATTGGAGCAACATATATTCAGGTTCTCACAAATACTAATCGTATCCCACTTTTCGAATATTTGGAAGTTTACCACTTAATCTCAATTAAATCTAATAATTTTTCAGGCTTCAAATACCATCCTACTGGTCTTCCCTAAGTATCCATATGTTCAAACAATCATCACTAAAGAGTTCTAAAGGTTGGAAGTTACTCAATTATTTAAAGGGAAATATTTCATTTTTTCCAGAGGGGTCGATCGATCGATCAAGCAGTTATCTGCCCAGATTTCCTTTTAGCAGTTATGGGTTCTTCAAACTTTACACCCCAAATCCTCCACTACAACGTCCCAAACTCCCAAACAAGTATTCTAATCATCATATTAACATATTTACATAATCTTTAACGTATAATAATCATAAAATCATCATGGATCATCAGTTTCTTGGATCAAATCACCAAATTTTCGTAAAAACTCTATTTCCTCTATTTCCATCAAAATCTTCATGTAACTCAACATAATTTTATAATTTTTTACACATGGATCATGATTTCGTAACTAGTTTATGTCCAGAAGTTTGTCTACATGAAACCTACCCATATTTAACGTTTAATTCTCCAGATTCATAATAATTTCATTTATTTAGGATAAATCCTCAAACCTAAACTATCATGTAAAATATATGCTGTTGATGTAAAAAATTAGATCATATCTAATTATTCAATCACAGATAAATAAATGAGACAAAGAATTTTAAAGTGGTTCAGCCTTATAAGAATTGGCCTACGTCCACTGTTATGTTATTGTTGATTGTATGGGAATTCTCGATCACAAGTTATCTCCAGAAATTCCGGTCCCCCCACAATGAGGATTGTACAATGTATTTATAGCCCTGGGGCTATAATGTGAAAGGGTAATACATTAAATGATGTACATATGAAAGGGTGATACATTCAATGCTCCTTAAGCGTATGCGTCTGAATGATAAGCATTTAATGAACAGTCAAACTGTTGGTTATCCCGCTATTAATGCTTTGTTCGAGGTGCAGATCGGACCGCCTGAATTGCTCGGACCGCCTAAGCTTCTCGGTGCTCAAGAGTTCCTCGGAGAATTGTCGTTCCTCGGAGCATATGAGTTCCTCGGGGAAACAGTGTTCCTCATTGTAGTATGGTTCCTCGGAGTGTGTGAGTTCCTCGGAAGTGTTTATTGTTGCCACGTGTTTTCACTTTATTGATCCATGTCAGCAAACTAAATTTGGTATCAACAGAAGCCCCCAATGTTTCATAGTTCGAAATTTGAGGAGTGTGGAATATTCTTTCTCGGAATATGATAGCTTTAAATAGTCCTCCTGATTTTTAGGAGTGTTTCCCTTATATTTATTTCTCTTTCCAAATTCGTAGAATCAGGATTTTTTGAATTTTCACAACCACCTAGATCTCTGCGTACTTTTTGTCCTTTTAGCCGCCGGTAGCGTAATCGTTTCTTCTTGCTTCGATTGCCGAGCCCTTTTTGTTCCTCTAGCCGTCGGTAGCGTAATTGTTTCTTTTTGTAATCATTACTTTACCATTTCCCAAGGCAATGTATTTAAACTTCACAGACACTCCCATCGTCTTCTACCTTTTCAAATTTGTATTTTCGAGTTTTCCATCATCTCTTTCTCTCCTGTGTATTCATCTCTTCCATCGTCCGTTGTCATCAGATCCACTCTTTTTCTGTAAGATTTTCTTCCTTCTTATTCATTTCTTTTATTCATCATGGTTTACCCTGTTGAATCTCTTGATAAGTTTCGATCTGATTTTTCTATTCCCTCCTGGGTTGTTCTGGAAGAGCTTTCTGAGCCTTCTGATTTCTTTTCGTTTGGCTAAGGGACATTGGTTCCCCAGTCTCTTTATTGTTGAGTGTGGTTTTTCTTTTCCACCCAATCCCTTATGTCTGGAATTTTGTCAATACTTTTACGTTGTTCCTGCAAGAATAGCCCCAAATACATGGAGAATAGTTAATGGGGTTCATAGGTTAAATCAAATCCATGGAACTCGCATAGGAATTTCAGAAATCATGTTTTGTTATAGATGGCCAGTTGGTGATAACACCTTTTATTTAAAAACTAGATCTTTGAATAGGGCTTTAGTGGTCAATCTCCCAGATGCCAATAGGGACTATTTTGAGCATGGAGTTGTAATAAAAAATTGGCAACATGCTCCTTTATCAGGAGATGAAGTGTATCAGGGTCCCAGATGCCCTCCCTATGGCAATGGGATAGGTTATTTTTATTTCATTTTACTTATTTTGAAATCATGCTTCTTTTGTGTTTGATAAAATGTGCCACTGATATTTTAATTTTGATTTATTTGCAGTTGATAGCAAAAGAAAGTGTCCAAAGGAAGCAGATGTTAATATAAGACATTTGAAACTTATCTGGAGTCTGCATCAGAGTGTTGCTGACGAGCACATTAGGTCAGCCTCGTATCTGCTACAGTATAATAGCTACACCACTTCTTTCACTGCTCGTCCGGTGATAAGTGACGCAGAGCCAGTACCAGCTTCCACCAATTCCTCGCCCGAATCACACATTCCTTTAAGTGAACGGATGAAGAAGAGAAGACCTCCCACCCTTTTTGAGAAACCTGCCTCTGGTGCTGGAGAGGCGAAAAGAAATAAGGTATATGTCCTAGGGGAGGGGACAAAGAAAAATGATGCGCCTTCCTCGGCTGCTGCTGTTGTGAAGGTTGTTGAGAAGCCGCCAGTGGCCCCGAGCAAGGCTGCTGCTCCAGGCGAGGTGATTGTCATATCACCGACCAAGGGCTGCTCCTTGGTTAAATGAATCCCTGTTCCCCCGAGGAAGCTGAAGAAAAGCTCCTCAGTCAATTTGGCTGACACCATCACTCAGCCCCCAGCTACTAGAACTGGTGTTCCAACTTTTGTTCCCCCGAGCTCTGCCATGAGCTCGATAAAGTCTTGGATCATTCCCGAGGTCCAAGGTACTGAGGAAAACCTTTCTCGGGACATGGTTACCTCATTGGCTGCTCACCACCTTGCTTCTGTAAGTCTTTTTACTTTGAACTTTTCATATTTCCCTTGTCATTTCTGTTTCTGACTTTCTTTCATTTTCTTTTCACAGTTGACGAGCTGCTTCAATATAATTTTGAAGAAAGATGAGGATATTAAAGCTTCATGCTCCTCATCTAGTGTGGATGAGGCTCTGAAGGAAGCTATTAAGTCTTTGGAAGATTCTCGCCAAAAATATGCTACTGACAAGGCAATCTGGGAGAACAAGCTTGCCTCCACCGAGAAGGAGAAAGCTCAAGTTGCTGAAGTCTCCCAAGGGTTGGAGAAAAAAGTGAATGATTTGGAGAAGAAAAATAAAGAGCTTGAAGAGAAGCTCAAAAATGCTGAGGAGTTTGAAAATAAACTCAAGGTTGCTGAGGAGGAGTTAAGTCGACTTCAGGAAGTAAGTCGTCAAAAGGAGGAGGTCGAGAATAAATTGAAAGCTGCTGATAACCTGCTGTCCGAGAAGCTTTCCTCGGAGAAGTTGAAGAGGAAAATGGTTGTGAAGAAGTCCTTCAGTGCTGGCTAGGACAAGGGGTGGAACAAGGGATTGGATGCCATGATGTCTCAAGTAGAATATGGCAGCCTCAAGTACTTTATGGATGGATGGATTGCTGCTCTACACTATATGAAAGTGGATAAAAATTCTGAACTCTTTCAGCAACACATCCCTGGTCCCCCTCCAACTCCTGAAGAAGAAGAAGAAGAAGAAGAAGAAGAAGAAGAAGAAGAAGAAGAAGAAGAAGAAGAAGAAGAAGAAGAAGAAGAAGAAGAAGAGGACGAAGATGCCTCCGAAGAGTCTTCTATGGTGATGGGATATCATCCCCCAGCCATCCAGCCTGCTCCCGAGGAACCTCAGTAAATCATTACTTCTTCCGAGCAACTGTTGGCGCTCCCCGAGCAGCTTTCTATTCCCTCCGAGCAACCTACTTCCTCGTCCCAGCCTCCCGAGAAGGTTTTGGGAGACAAGGAAAAGGTGTAGAGCTGTTCGGGTTTCTCTTTATATTTTTCTTTTGTCAATTGTAACCATGAATATGTAACCCTGATCCTTGATATAATAAAACATGAATTTTTGTTCTTGCATATTGTTGTCTCTTCTTCATAATCTGTCTTGATTCTTATTGATTATTGCTTTTCTTCCTCTGCTAGTTTCTGGCCAGGATGGAATTATTATCTGCTCATGATACTGTGCTGCTGAGGCAATGCAATGATTATTTTAAGGCTGGTCACACAGATCTGAGTGCAACACAAGTCATCGACATCCTCGGCCAAGATGCTTCTGAACAGGCAGTTAAAGCATACCAATATCTGAAGTGTATACTTGATCGAGCAGTGGCCAATAATGTGGCTTATTATGACATGATCGAGGATCTCTAAGGCATTCTTGAAGACCTTCAGCAACAATACAAAGAATCCACTGCCCTGTTGCATGAGGGGTATGAGAAAAAGTATCAGCAACTCAATGCTGACAAGGGGTACGAGAAGCGCTTTGCTGGCTACGAGGTGAGGGAGAGAACTCTGAGGGGCGAAATCGAGGAGTGCAGGCAGATAGCTGAACTATTAGAGCAAGAAAACAACAATCTTCAAAGAGAGTTGTCACAGTTGAAGTCTGCAGCTTCTACTTCAAACGCCTTAATCCCAGTGAATGATGAGGGATTCTCATTCTTGGAGGACGAGAACACCAAATTGAGGGACGAATTGGAGACCTTGAAGAGAATTGGTCCTTCTACATCTTCCCGTGGTCGAGCAAGAGCTCCTCGGGGACGAGCAAGAGCAGCTCGAATTCCTGTCGAGGAACAGAGGACTCAGTCTGCCTTAGAGAACCAGGCCTTCCAATTAATGGCAAAGAACCAAGCTTTGGCTGAAATGTCAAAAAAGATCAGGGACTTGGAAGAGCAGCTCTCAGCGCAGAAATCAGTTTTGGATAATAAGGAGATCTTCATCAAAAATCTCCACGAGCAGCTGGAAAAACTAACATATCAATTCCACAAACAGCCCAGGGAGTTCTGGATGGCTGGATACAACGAAGCTCTCTATCACTTGGACGATCGTATCCAGAATGCCAATAATGAGGGCTACAAGCAAGGATGGTTGAATGTCTTAGGTGTGCTGCAACTCGAACAGGGTCATTACCTGTGGGACTATCATGATCCTGGGCTGCTCGACCTACCTGTGCCACCATACAAACTGGATATGAGTTGGATCCTTGCTCGGGCCATTCCTCGATGCTTGATTTCCAAATATCTCGGCGACTACAATCTCCATTCAAATGCCGAGATATCTCGTCCCGAGCACCTCTTAGATCGACCATCCATGATGAATATCAGGATGTTAAAGGATCTCAACTTCATAAATTCTCCCCTCGCTTTAAATGATCCGCCTGCTGGCGAGGAACCTGTGTCAAAATCAGAGGGGAAAAGACCAGTAGAGTAGGAATTTTGATGTAATAGTTAGTATACATTTCAATATCAATGTAACTTTCATTTCATTATTAATGTAATTTGTTTTTGTATTTAATGAAAGACTTTTATTTATGTTCGCAATCTTAATTGCTATTGTCTTGTAAAACACTTTATATTTGTGCATGTGTATCTGATAAAAAGATAACAATATTGTTTAGTTTGTCGATCAACTTATTGTCGAGTAGTTTGAACTTGTGGTAGTCATTTGGCAAAAATAATATTTTATTTCTCGACCAACTTAGTAATAATTAAAAAGTTACGAGTATCAAAAATGTTGCTCGATCACTTTAAATTTTACTTGTCCACCAACTATAGTTAGTGGGTTTTTATCCCCGACCAGCCATAGTTGGTAGATTTTTCTTTTAAATGTTTCCGACCAACCAAGGTCGGTAAATTTGCCTTGTCGACCTAGTACAGTTGGTGGGTTTCTATCCTCGGCCAGCCATAGTTAGTCTTTTTGAAATAATTTTACCTCCCGACCAACTCAAGTTGGCATTTTCGAGAATATATTTGCTTCCTAACCGACATAAGTTGGTATTTTTAGGAATACTTTTATTTCCCGAGAAACATATAGTTTTATTTCCCTTAGGAATACAAATTTTACTTCCCGGAGGAATACAAGTAGCTTTACTTCCCAGAGGAATACAGGTAGTTTTACTTCCCAGAGGAATATTGGTAGCTTTACTTCCCGGAGGAATATAGGTAACTTTACTTCCCGGAGGAATATAGGTAGCTTTACTTCCCGGAGGAATACAAGTATCTTTACTTCCCGGAGGAATACATGTAGCTTTACTTCCCGGAGGAATATAGGTAGCTTTACTTCCCGTAGGAATATAGGTAGCTTTACTTCCCGGAGGAATATTGATAGCTTTACTTCCCGGAGGAATATATGTAGCTTTACTTCCCGGAGGAATATTGGTAACTTTACTTCCCGGAGGAATATTGGTTTCTCGACCAACCTTAGTTGGCATTTTCGAGAAAAAATTTGAGTAGCCTGAGCTTTACCGAGTAGTGTGTAGCACTAGAATTCCTCGAAAAACTTTCAATAAAATGAAAGAATTCGGCAGAATATCTTCATTTTATTCATCACTGATAATACTTGCGTAGGTGCTCTGTGTTCCATGCGTTCTTAAACTCCTCCCCTTCTAAAGTTGCTATTCGGTAAGTTCCTAGTTGAACAACTTCTGTAACTCGGTATGGTCCATGCCAGTTTGCCTCCAGTTTGTTGTGCTTTTGAATTACTTTCTTCAGCACATAGTCTCCTTCTTTCAGGTCATAATTCTTCACCCTCTTATTATAGAATAGAGCTCTTCGTTGTTGGTATGCAGCATTTCTGATGGATGCTTCTTCTCTAACTTCCTCAAGCATGTCTAAATCCAATCTTCTCATTAAGTCGCTGACAGGGGAATTGAAATTCAGTACCCTGTGTGTTGGGAGGCCCAACTCGACAGGTATAACAGCTTCACTTCCAAACGCTAGCATATATGGAAATTCTCCAGTTGCTACTCGGGGAGTAGTTCGGTAAGCCCATAGTACTGACTGTAACTCGTGGATCCAATTTGCTTTCGCATCGTCCAGTCTTTTCTTCAAACCATTCAGCAGTGTTCTGTTTGTCACTTCAGTTTGTCCATTGCTTTGAGGATGGCCTGGTGCTGAGTGGATCTTTAACACGTTTGATTGATGACAATAGGCAGCGAACTCCTCATTATCAAATTGTGTTCCATGGTCTGTGATGAAAGCATGAGGAAGACCATATCGATAAATGATGTTCTTCCAAATAAATTGGTACACCTTCTCGTACGTCATATCGATGAGAGGCTCAGCTTCCACCCATTTAGTAAAATAATCCACTGCGACGACGAGGTATTTGAACCTTCCTCTAGTCGTTGGCAGTGGTCCAACCAAATCTATTCCCCACATGGCAAATGGCCAAGGGGAAGTGATGGGTGTTAATAATGCTTGTGCAGTTCTTCGGATGGAGGAAAAGCGCTGAAACTTGTCACATTTCTTGGCATAGGCTACACAATCAGCCCTCATTGTCGGCCAGTAATATCCCTGCGTCATCATCCTTTACAAAAGCGTCCGACCTGCTACATGGGGTCCACATGACCCTTCGTGGATCTCTTCAATCAAGTCTTTCACCTCGGAGGGATGTACACATCTTTGCAAACCTGCCATAATTCCTCGTCTATATAAAATACCGTTAGTTAATACATACCGAGTAGCTTTAAACTTCAATTTTTTGGCTGCGAGCTTGTCAATTGGTAACTCTCCCTCTTCAATATATGCCCTGATGGGATCCATCCAAGATGGTCCTAAATCAAGGGTGATAAAGTTCATCGTCAAATCTTCATCTATACTCCGACCAGCTAAAACTTCAATTGGGATTATTCTTCGTAGCTCGGTACGAGTGGCTGACGCTAATCGAGCTAGGGCATCTCCTCTTACGTTCTCCATTCTTGGTATTCTGACCAGCTGAATTACAGCAAATTCTGATACCAACTCCATCACCTTTGCATGGTATTTGATCATTAATTCTCCTTTGGCTGCATATATTCCCAACATTTGATTTACAATTAATTGAGAATCACTGAAGACAATAATTTGTCGTGCCTCCATAATTTTTGCCAAATTAAGACCTGCAATCATGGCCTCATACTCAGCTTCATTATTAGAAGCTTTGAATTGGAAACGTAGGGCGTATTCCATGTCGACCTTATTCGGAGTGCTCAAAATTATCCCTGCCCCACTGCCTGTTGTGCAAGATAAGCCATCTACATATAGCCTCCATATAAGTAACTCGTCTTCAAACCTCTGATCTGACAGAGTTCCTCGGTGAAATATTTGTTGCTTCCTTTCATCTTCCCCTGATATTTCTCGCTCTTCGTCGACCATCTTTTCTTGCCCTTTTACCAACCGGAGTTGGTCTGAGCTCGAATTTGATGATCCTGTAACATCCATAGGTTGATCAGCGAGTAACTTTTGCTCCTCGGGGGTATCAGGATAGGTGAACTCTGCTATAAAATCCGCTACAGCTTGCCCTTTAAGCGATGATCTGGGTTCATAGATTATATCGTATTCACCGAGCTCTATTGCCCAGTACATCAATCTCCCTGATTTTTCTGGTTTATGAAGGGCTTGTCTCAACGGCATGTCTGTATATACGACTATAGTATGGGCCTGAAAGTATGGCCTCATTCTCCTACTCGCCTCAATCAGCGTCAGTGCTAACTTTTCCAGCCTTGGATATCTGATCTCTGCTCCTCGAAAGGCCTTACTTGTGTAATAGATTGGTTTTTGTACTCCATTCTCCACTCTTATCAACGCCGAGCTAACTGCATTCTCCGATACTGCTAGGTACAAGTACAATTTTTCTCCCATCACTGGCCTGGATAACAGTGGAGGTGCTCCCAAATATTTCTTCAAGTCTTGAAAATCATTCTCACGTTCATCATTCCACTCAAAAGTCTTTCGGAGTGTCTTGAAGAATGGGAGACATCGATCAGTTGCTCACGATACAATTCTGTTGAGTGCTGCTACTCGTCCTGTAAGACTTTGTACCTCTTTCTTCGTCGTTGGAGATCGCAACCCTAATAGAGCTTTAATCTTTTCAGGATTCGCCTCAATGCCTCGTTGATTGACAATGTACCCGAGAAACATGCCTTCTCGTACTCCAAATATGCACTTCTTCGGGTTCAGCTTCATTTGATATTTATCTACTTGATCAAAAGTCTGACTTAAGTCAACTAGATGATCGGCAGCTTTCTTGCTCTTTGTCAGCATATCGTCAACATAGACTTCCATATTGCAACTGATTTGTTCAGCAAAGACTTTGTTCATCATCCTTTGATATGTCGCACCTGCATTTTTCAAACCAAAAGGCATAACATTATAACAATAAGTTCCCCTAGGGGTAATGAAAGAAGAACTCTCCCTGTCTTCAGGTTTCATTTTAATCTGATTGTAGCCAGAATAAGCATCCATGAAGCTCAGCAGATCGTGTCCCGAGGTAGCATCGACTAGTTGATCAATTTTGGGCAATGGAAAGTGATCCTTTGGGCATGCTTTGTTGAGGTCGGTGAAGTCTACACACATCCTCCACTTGTTGTTTTTCTTCTTTACCATCACCACATTGGCTAACCAGTCTGGATATTTAACATCTTTAATGAAGCAAGCTTTTTGGAGATTCTCGACTTAATCCTATATAGCTTGGTTCTTCTCGGGGCTGAACACTCTTCTTCTCTGCTTCATTGGCTTGATTTCCTTATTCACGTTGAGTTCGTGACATAAGAAATTTGGATCAATTCCGGGCATATCCTCATGACTCCACGCAAAAGTTTGCTTTCTGCTTCTAAGGAAAGTTATCAATTCCTGTTTTAGTGAGGTTTCCAACGACGAACCTATTTGAGTAGTTCGTTCAGGGTGCTCGTCGTCCAGAATGATGTTTTCAGTAGCTTCCACCACTTGACCCTTCACGAGTTGTGACTCATCTCTAGGATCCAATGTTTCAATTTCTGCCCCTTCTTCCACTTGATAAGTAGTAGTCTTTTTCCTTGATTCCTCCAGTTCTTCTTGCTTAGCGGATGAATAATAGCATTCTCGAGCTACTTTCTGGTCACCTTTCACAACTCCTACTCCAAAATTTATTGGAAATTTCAGGTACTGATGCACCGTAGATGGTACAACCTCGAACTTCTTCAATCCTACTCTTCCCATGATGATATTGTATAATGATTGAATATTATTGTCCATCACGAAGAAGCGTATTCTTTCTGTTCGACAAGCAGGCCACGTACCAATGAATATATCCAATTTGATCGTCCCAAGTGGAAATACTTTCTCACCGGCGAAACCGATGAGGGGTCTATGATAAGGCTCCAATTCAGATAGCTTTAGATTTAAACTATCGAAGCATGAGTAGAACATGATGTCTGTCGAGCTACCATTGTCGACCAGTACTCTTGAAATTATTACTTCCTTCATTCTCATCTTGATCACCAATGGGTCATCATGAGGATACAAAACTCCTGCGAGGTCATTCTTTGAAAAACCAATGACCAATTTCTCTTTGTTCACCTTTCTCGGGGCGATCCTCCTCAACGATATTTATTCGTTGAATGTACGAGCAAGCTTGAGCCTCACAGAGGTAAGATTTTCTTTCCGCAGTAAGGTCTCCTCCTCCTGCATCTCCACCTGTTATAACATTACAGTCAAATGACCCAAAGCGTATTGAAAATACCTCTCGTTCTAGCTGCCTTGGTCTCTTGGGAAGATCGGGGTCATCCTCGGGATCAACTTCATGGTTTCTTTTCTTGTTCTCCTCTGCTCGACGAGGAGATCTAGATCTCTCTCTTGTTTGGTAGTTGTTCCTTCTTTCGCCTCCATGATCAACGTACTTTGCCAGCTTTCCTCGTCTGATAAGTGTTTCAATCTCATTCTGAAGAGCTATGCAATTTTTGGTCATATGGCCATGATCTTTATGAAACTCGCAATACTTCGCCTTATTCCTCTTATCAGGGTCTACCTTCATTTTCTCTGGCCAGTTTAATTCCTCGTTGTTCTTGATTTCCTCCAGAACATGGTTGATATCCTTCTTCAAAGGAGTATAACTATCATATTTCTTCATCACATCGCACACCGACCTGTTTTTTGAATGTTTGTCATTACCATTGTTCTTATGCTCTTTCTTCTTAGCTTTATCGCCTTCCACCTTGGTTTCTTTGGCATCCATATTCTTCTTTGCAACCATAGCCTCCTCGGCATTCATAATCTTGGACGCTTTTCCCATCAGGTCTGACATGGTTCTAGGTGGATCTTTGGCCAAAGTGTAATACAACTTGTTGGGCAGTAGTCCACTCATCAAAGCAGTAATCGTTGTCTTTTCCTCATAATCAATGACTTCAAGTTTCTCGTTATTAAAACGAGTTATATAATATCTGGTACTCTCACCAGCCTTTTGTCTAACACTTAACAAATGTGTTACTCGTTTAACTGGCTTTGCCCCAAAATAGAAATTCCTAATGAATAACTCGGCCAGTTGAAGAAAGGTTGAAATCTAACCCTGAGGAAGATTATTATACCATATTTGAGCAGATCCGGTAAGAGTTCCCGAGAATGCTCTGCATCTCATCTCATCTGGAATAGCATAGATGTCGGCTGCAGCCTGGTATTGTTCTATATGAAGGACAGGGTCAGTCTTTCCATCATATTTGGGGGTCACAAAAGGTGGTTTGAACTTTGATGGTGTGGGAAAATCTATAATGAACTAGACAAAAGGTGTTCCTCGAACAAAGGTTCGGTGTAGGGGGTTCTTAGCTTTAACCATTTCCCCCAATCTATCCTCCAGCCTTTGAATAGAGACTTTCCATGCATCATTTCCTTCCTCGGGCTTGTTGGTTCGAGCAGCTGATCGCGTTGAGGTGGATTCCTGGGATCTATCTTGACGAGCAACTGGTCGCGACTGGGCAGATCCTTCCCTTAAGTCTGATGGTCGTTGAAAACTCCTCGATGGGGATCTAGGAGGAATTTTGCTCCTCCTAGGACCTAATCGATCGAAAGGAGATACTCTGCTTAATCTTTCTAGCGCACTGGCCCTTTTTGGGGAGAGAGTGATACGTTGTTCAGTATCTGTGGCTCGCACTGATGAAGTTCGTCCAGATTGATAAGAAAAATCTTCAGACTCCTCATTGCGATATGAATTGGTACGCCTAGTATGTGAAGAAGATGCACGGGTATTTCTTTGAATACTTCGTGGTCTTGAATGGGTTGGTGCACCGCCATGGAGGGTTTGTATGAGTTGACGCATAGTTTCTTGCATGACGGTCTGGCCCTGACCCAGATTTGTAATTATTCCAGCCAGATCTGGAATATTTGGCGGAGCAGATGGATTTGGAGGGCTTCCAGCATTTCGATTGCTTGATTCTGGAATATCAGCCATTTGTGATGGATTGTTTTTTATGGAAAAACGATATTAGCAGTCGTTTCCCACAGACGGAGCCAATCTGTTGATGTAAAAAATTAGATCATATCTAATTATTCAATCACAGATAAATAAATGAGACAAAGAATTTTAAAGTGGTTCAGCCTTATAAGAATTGGCCTACGTCCACTGTTATGTTATTGTTGATTGTATGGGAATTCTCGATTACAAGTTATCTCCAGAAATTCCGGTCCCCCCACAATGAGGATTGTACAATGTATTTACAGCCCTGGGGCTGTAATGTGAAAGGGTAATACATTAAATGATGTACATATGAAAGGGTGATACATTCAATGCTCCTTAAACGTATGCGTCTGAATGATAAGCATTTAATGAACAGTCAAACTGTTGGTTATCCCGCCATTAATGCTTTGTTCGAGGTGCAGCTCGGACCGCCTGAGTTGCTCGGACCGCCTAATCTTCTCGGTGCTCAAGAGTTCCTCGGAGCGTATGAGTTCCTCGGGGAAACAGTGTTCCTCGTTGTAGTATGATTCCTCGGAGCGTGTGAGTTCCTCGGAAGTGTTTGTTGTTGCCACGTGTTTTCACTTTATTGATCCATGTCAGCAGACTAAATTTGGTATCAACATATGCCTTGAATCTTTTCAAGATAAATCACTTGCCTACGATTAGAAGTTTATGATCCTTTGATGACGATATTGGTTGATCCTCCCTCTCTTTCCGGTCACAAATCCGGCGATGGCGGTGGTGTATAGTGGTTATTTAGCCTCATAACTCTCTTGAAACCCTTCCTTCCTTCTCACGTTGTTCTCTCTTGTGTTTAACAGTTAATGGGCCTGATGACCTGAAGGGTTTTTGATAAACAAAACCTAATTTTTCTAGGTTACCATTCCCCAAAAATAGAAAAGACTAATATACCCTCCCGGTTTACCTGTTTGGTCTAGAACTACATCGGAATCCAAACTAAACTCACGACTAGTGTTTTCTGACTATCTCGACCCTTTCAGACACGTTGGCGCACTCAAAATGATCATACAGATTATATAAAAATAATTTACTTTTAAGTCCATTAAATTGGTTTCTGGCACGACTGACACGCGTGTCCCAGCTTTATTTCCGAAATTTCCGTATTTATAACTTGCGACAATATTAATAAATTTAATAATCATATATTACCATATTCACTAGGTAACATTCAACATTATTATCGTAATTAAATACTAACTCTCGTCTCGCTATTATTTAAATCCGGATTAATTTTCAATTAATTATCCCATTTAATTTAATTAATCTCAATAAATAAAATCAATAAAAATACGGGGTATTACATCATGGAGCGCAACTAGCGTATGACAAATAACAAACACAATCAACCAAACGATCTCACATGGGGTGAATCGCGTGCAAGCAAATAAGAGTCGTGAACAATTTGACCATAAGCCTCTAAATTCGATTTCTTAACCCAAACAGATTTGTAACGACAAGTGGGGGTTTGAGGAATCAAATTTATTCTTTTATTAACCTTCCAATGTCCATTTAAAACCTTGTAACAGAAAAGCCTAAGATGCCCTTGCTTACCGCAATGTGTGCAAGTGTAAATTGGGCTGTGATGTAACCTAAAGGTGGCCCTCTCCTTAAATTCCTAGGTGGCACTCTCCTCAAATTTTTAGGTGCCTCTCGCACGATGTTCTTAGGTGGCTCTCGCTTGACAACCTTCGGTGTATCTCTCTTAACAACCCTGGGTGCCTCTCTCCTAATAACCCTATGAGGCTCTCTCACACGTGTGGGGTTGGCTTTGGGAATGGGTGCAGTACTCTCATCGAAGCCTATACCACCCCTATCCTCCTTAATTTGGACAGTCCCTAAAATTTTATCTAACTTTTCTCACCGAGACTCCAAATCAAATTTTACCTTGCTTGATTCTCTCAAACTCTTATCATTCTCACCTATCCTCGACTTGAGTAAACGTATAGAATACTCAAACTCTAAAAGTTCCTTTTTCATAGCCTCCATCACTCCTCAATGACTATCTCTATCTCCTTCAACATATCCTAGCTTCTCTTTCAAAATTTTCTCATGTGCCCTAAGTTCTTCAGCCAAAATATCATTATCATTTTTTAAGGCCCGCACTTTCAATTGAGCTTTCAATTTCAAATTTTCTTTCTTTATTTTTAAAGCTTCGGCATAAAGTTCATTGAAAGCCATTTGCAAGTTGTGCTTATCTACACTTCCATCCTCACTCTCATCACCCTCACTATCATCACTAATCACACGGGTGGGAAGCTCTTGCCTAAAAGCATAAAAAATTTCTTCTTCCGAATCACTAAGGGTAGAAACATGAGATGTCGATTTATTCAAATTCTTTCTTAAATTTGTGGGACTCTCATCTATCATGTGACCAACACCCTCACAACCCGAACACCTCTCTGAATCATCTTTAATGGAAGATTTAAAAAAAGAGTTCGTGTGAATTTTCTAATTAGATTTTTCAAAAAGTTGACAACGAAAATCATCAAAATCGTCAAAAGCCATACTTAAGAAAATCAATTTTCAAACCAGTTTTTGAAAAGTCAGGATTACAACACAATAACTTAGTGCAACAGGCTCTGATACCAATTTGTCAAAAATGTGCTACAGCGGAATAATGCGACTTCTCAAAATAAACCCAAATTTTAGTTAAACCCTAACACATGCATCTAGGTGATTTGATAACATAAAATCAATAAGCATACAAAGGAAACCAATTTTAAGAAAAATTCTCGAAGGGCAAAACCTTTTATTTCACTATAATTGTAAATCTCAACTTACATGGTCACAATGAAATATATTTTTGAGACAAGAATACCCGTATGTGTCGGTCGGTGTCGTCAGCAATAGACCCAAGAGCAGCGAATCTATAAGAACCGCAGTCCTATCTTCAGTCCAGGAATACCGCAGCACTCCATAATGACACGCAGTCAATCAGTCCAGTACCTCTCTCAAGTGGTACCTAGATCAGCAGTAGATTTCCCTCCCTACAAGATCAAACTTGAACAAGATGTATATTGTTGGGTTCCAAAATAATTCACCATAAAATATGGAATTCTTGTGAATTGAAAACAAAGAAGAAGCCAAAAGTGTTCTATTGATTTTGAAGTGTTTGCAGAATGAAAAACGATAAATACTTCTTATGAAAAACGGAGTTGAAGAGTCCTATTTATAAATACTTTAAGGCAGCAGGTCGCTCAAATGAGATAGCATTTTGTTTGAACGAGATGTAGTGTCGTTTGAACGACAACTAGCACTTCACGCGACATACCATGCCGTTTGAACGACATACGGTGTTGTTCGAAGGAGAAGAATAAAATAATATTTTTTCATTTATCTTTTCCTCGTTAAATGCACCGCCTCAAACACTCCAAAAAATATATTTTTTAATGAAAAACATTTAAAGCTACGCTCCAACACTTAGAAAATATTTTGTGAAAAAATATCCCAATATCCTAAGTGAATAATTATGGAATAAAAACATAGTATTTACCAAATTTGTCTAGCAGAAGCTTCTTTGATGAAGAACTTTGATATTCGGATCCGTCTTGATGCTAGAATGATCTTAAAGAATTCTTCGACGGTTGTAGCGGTATACGACATACTCAATTGATAACGGACATTTAAAAATTATGTCCTTACAGTCCTCACTTCTCAACTATTATGCACGCCTAACGTACTTCTATTCCAACCTAGTTATACTACCCTGCCTAACTAGTCTCAATTAAGTCTCGTCCCGCCTAATAATTTATCATGCCCATGTGACACCCCGCCCAATTAATTACCGGGTGATCAGTCCTTAATTAATCAATTTCATAATATCAAGTTTATTCAGATAATGCATCACTGTCGAGAACTCAAATTTTAATTTAATAAAACTAACCACCTAGTATTTAAAATGGGTGATGTCCAAATTTTATCTTGTCATTAACTACTACTAAAAGAATACCAACAAACACCATGCATCACAGTAAAATAAGTAAAGTCTGACTGAAGTAAAATGAATGGATGGAGTAAACATCTCCAAATACAATCCCATACAATAAATACAACTAAAAAATCAAATCTTAGAGAGAATTTAAAGCGACTAAATCTCTGAAAGTAAACATAAGTAAGGACGACATGTCCAACAGAGTGAATAACTGAAAAGGAAGAATGAGTTGAGTCGTATACTAGCAATTATCCTATAGCCTCCACAGTAACTACAGCACGGCAACTGAATATAGTCTCCTAAGGCTGGTATCCCTGTGGCTGGGCACCTAAAAATAATGAGCAATAGAAAGATATACAGAAAGACGGGTCAGAGCCCGAGTTGAAAACAGTTTAAAAATAGCAAGTGGTTAAATTGATTCAATTAGCACAATTATTCTTCAAGTTAACTTAGCATACTCACTTGAGATATTCACCCCTCGATCTAGTGTGCACGTCTAACGAGCCTAACTACACATACTAATCATGATACCCTGGATGGCTACTAATTACATACCATTATGTTGAGAAGACTCCCTAAATTTCCCCAAAGCCGACATCGTTAAGATTTCAATATAGGTTTAGAATTACCTTAGTTTATTCTCATATTATTTTAACTGCCTAGCAGTTAATACCATAAGTGCACATTTCAAGATAGAGTCATTAATATAAGACACCAAATAGGATTACAGTATACACACATTAATCACTTTATGTACACATATCAATTTATATAAAAAAATATAACAATATTGCACCTTTGGTTGAGAAAACCTTAATGCTACGCATACTCGGCTATCTAGTCCCATTGCAATGCTCACGCATAGAAGACAACTAGTTCAATCTCTCGAGAACCAATAAAAACACAAACACCTATTGGAGGCGAACATAGTCCCAAGCCTATGGTCTACGCACATACCTACGAGCCCATACGACAGTCATCACTATCATTCTCATGGATAGCCCGTACCTAGGTTCCATGCTTTAGTGGTACGACTATAAATCCCCCGAAGGAACACAAGATCCGGTCGTCCACAATGCGTTAACCTCCGTTCGATAGCCAGTATCTAGGTATGTCATACACATAATATTTTAATCAATAAGCATACACATAACTTATATAAATTCATTAGTTTTCCCACAATCTAGTATTTGTAGCACATATATTATATCTCTTATTATAACCCGTACTTTATTCGTGTATACTCTACCTTGTATTTTCTCACCTCCTTAATTCTATGGATTCTATACCTTCCGAGGGTCGACATATTCTCCGCTCACTATTAACTGTCAATATAAGTCACTCGACGATCATACTAGTTTAACACTCATTAAAATAAGCCTACAGGAAGTTCGAAACAAAATCGTGCTTAAAAAGACCATTCTGGAATCTCGTTAGAAGGCCCAGGAATCTCGTTCGAACGAGGGTCGTTCCAACGAAGATACTTCAAACCACCTAACTCGTTAGAAGGGCTACTGGAATCTCGTTAGAAGTCTCGTTCGAACGACCTGGGCTGGACTTCTAACAAAATTTTTGAAGTCACCCAGTTCATCTCCAAAGTTCATTTTTTCCTGATTTTCTCCACTCAAATCTCAACCTAAATCCATTCCAACCCAAATGCAAGGTTTCTAAACTACTCTAAGTCACCCTAGAACACTTCTCAGCATAGTTTTGGGGTCAAATCCTTCTAATCACCATGTAATTTCAATAAATTCCCAAATTTTTACCATAAACCATATTAATATAAACTCAGAATTATTTGTCTATAAAAACTCCATTCTTATTTCGTTATTAACATCTAATTCATCAAATTTTGCAATCCTATTAATGGGATATTCCTCTACATGCAAACCCCCATCAGATTTATAAAATTCCTACACGATTTCATCATAGGTAAACCCCATTTTGGTATTAGTTGTTCTAAAACCTCAACACATGTTAACAAGAGTAATAATTGCTAAGAGAAGATCAAGATAATCACTTGCCTTAAAAAGAAACTTTTGATTCGTGGTTGAAATTGGTATGGGGACGAGCCTCCTGACACGATCTACACGTTGGTGTACTTTTTTGTTATGAGAGCTTGAGTTATTGGCTTAGGGCTCTAATGGAGTCTCCTTCTTCTTCCTTGGTTCTCTCTCTCTTTTCCCCTCTATCTTACGTAAGTTAAATTAACAGTCCACTGACTCTAAATGCCTTTAATTAAACCCAATTTTCATCCATATAATTACCCAAAATTCCAAAAGACCAAAATACCCTCCAGGGTATCGTTTTGGGCTAAAAAGTCCTGGACTCCAATTCAAATACCTGAGTAGTATTTTCTGACTATTTTGACCCTTATGGGCACTCTGGCGCACTCAAAATAGTCATTCGAGTTATACAAAAATAATTTACCTTTTAAACCTCCAAATAACTACTAGGAACGCGACTCTTACGCGTCCCAAATATTTATAACATAACTGTCGTGTATTTCATCCCCGACCAAAATACTATTTCAATAACTACTAACCCATATCACGCTAGTGATTATTATCATAAAAATTGGATTAATTACAATTTAAATTTTATCCCTTATTTAATAAATCCCCATTTTCCATAAAAATAAATATGCGTAAAAATACGGGGTATTACAGCCCACTCCTATTGCCCATACAATACGTTACTAAATTTTCCAAGCTCTTTTTTTCCATTTCCCCCACACTTAAAATTATTTTAGATATCACTATCTATCCTATCTACTAGTTCACTCGTAGTAGAATAAATCACACGTATATAAATAAATACCACACTTATAATATATACGAATACGGCATCCCTAGGTGGAGACCTGTGATGAGGGCATACTCTGTTATCAAGTCCTCGTACATCATGTACTAAGTAAAGCACATCGGGTTCGAAATCACTCTCGAACCATACATTCACAATTCACACAATTTGAAAGCGAACATAGTCCTAAGCCTTTGGGCTACGCACATACCTAACGCACCCAAATGATCGGCCACACTCTCATTCACACAAGTAATGCGCAATCCCTAAGTTCTATGTTCTGAGGTACAAGTTAAAATCCCCTCAATAAGTTCATCAAGATAAGACTGTCCACAATGCAGAACCACCCGTGATAGCAAGCAGTCTAGGCATGTTCACATATATCTAAGAAATCATGTAATAGGTATTCACACAATATATACACATATATCATTAGGAATACTCACATCCTAATATATTTTGTACGTAATATAACTCTCGAATACCCTACGTATAATCAATTTATCATTATACTTCTCATAATATATTAACGAGTGTTTCCTACTACCCAAAGTGTACCATTTGTTCTTTAAAGTATTTCGTTAGGTAATTCACTCATATCGTACTAGCCTAAGTCATAGGTTTACTCCATTCCCCGTGACTCATCCTTATTCCCAAATTCATCACATTACAAATCACATCGATTAATATTAGTCTTAATTCACCTCACTTATGATCAAGACCCAATCCTACCATTAGCCCACCGGTAACTCAAAATGTTTCTCATAATGTCCTAAAGGCATCCCAAAAGTTTTCCCATTCATCAATTTCAAGTTCAAGGAAATACTAGGGAAAATCATCAAAATCAGTGGATCCGAATCGATTCAGCTAAGGAGATAAATCGATTCATGGTAACAGGTATCGTCTTCTCCCTTCTAACTGTTACGGGTTTCACCATTTTTAACACTCCAAACCCGCAAGATTCAATCCCAAACTCCCAACCAAGCATACCAAACATTATACTAACATAAATAAAATATTTATAACACTCCAAACCTGCACCTTGTACTCCCTCTGAACACATACAAGTGGAACTACCTTCGAACTCAATCTCCTCTCACTATGGTCTAGGATAACAACTGGCCTCTCCTCGTATGAAATTTCGGGCTACAAATCAAACTCCTTTAATACAATGTGAGTGTGAGTTAACTCATCCCAGAGATATCGCCTCAACGAAGAAATGTGAAATACATCATGAATCTACTGTAAGTGCTCAAGCAACCCGAGTCTATATGAAATTGGCCCAATCCGCTCAATGATAGGGAATTGCCCCACATATCTTGGTGCCAACTTCCTTTTCATCCTGAAACTCATTATCCCCTTGATAGGAGATACACGTAGTAACACCTGGTCCCCCACATTAAATTTCAGGAAGAACCATTTGGCATCGGCTTAACTCTTCTGTCTATCCTCAGCTATCCGTATACGACTCCGAATCAGATCAACTTTAGTCGAAGTATCCTGAATCAACTCTGGTCTGAGTAGCTTGTTGTCCCCCACCTCTAACTAAAAAGTGGGAAAACAATAATGTCTACCATAGAACGCCTCGAATGGGGCCATTCCAATTGTAAACTAATAGGAATTATCGTACGCAAATTCCACCAGTGGAAGATACTGCTCCCAACCTCCCCGAAAATCAAGGACACACATTTGTAGAAAACCTTCCAATAATTAATTCGTTCTCTCGGTCTGCCTGTCCGTCTGTAGGTGATAGTCTGTACTCAACCGTAACTCGATACCCATGGCCTCCTAAAAACTCTCCAAAAAATGATACATGAAGATCTTATCTCTGTCGGACACAATATCGAGTGGCACACCATAAAATCTCACTATCTCAGCAATGAAAATCTGGGCATACTATCCTGTAGTATAATCCGTACGGATTGGCATAAAGTGGGCTACCTTAGTTAATCGATCCACTATCATCCAAATGGAATCGTGACCTCTCTGTGAAGTAGGCAAACCCAGTAATAAAATCCATGGAAATGCTCTCTCATTTCCACATCGAAATATCTAATGGCTGCAGAACCCCTGATGGCTTCTGATGGTCCACCTTCACCATCTGATAAGTGGTACACCTAGAGACAAACTCTGTAATGTCTCTCATCATGCCACTCAAACAATATTGTCGTCTCATGTCTTGGTACATCTTATCCCCTCCAGGATGTACCGCAAAATGCGACATCACAAAGTCTTCACCCTCTGGGGCCATCAATCTCCCATTGAAGCGTAAGCCTCCCTCTGAACTCACGTAGTACGACTCTGTTACCCCGACTAAAAGTTTTCTGATCCGATACTAACAAAATAAATCATTTGCCTGGGCCTATACCACCCTTGTGATAATCTGGGGGTGACAATCATAACCGACATAAATGATCTGGCAACTGAATCTTAATGTCCCGGCTCCCTCTATTTTTCCTTATAAACTTCAGCGACATCCCCCACTGGCATGCGGTTCAACGCGTCTTACACCACATTAGCCTTCCCAGGGTGATAATGGATGCCAAACTGATAATCTTTCACAAATTCTAGCCACCTACGCTGACGCACATTCAGCTTTCTCTCCATGAACAAGTATTGTGGTGACTTATGATCTGCGAATAGGCAAAATCTCTCCCCCGAAAGGTAATATCTCCAAATTCGTAACGTAAACACGATTGTTGTTAACCCAGATTGTGGGTGGGTTAATTCCTCTCATGAGGCTTAAGCTTGCAGGAAGCATAAGTTATAGCCTAATCTTCTTGTTGTAGTGCACCTCCTGTAGGGGTGCATCAATAAAAATAAGATACTCCACCCCTTCCCTGGGAAGTGTGAGTACGGGTGCTGAAGTCAACTTTTCCTTCATCTCATCGAATGCCAATTGACAAGTGTAATCCTAGATAAACGGTACCCCTTTACGAGTCAAATTAGTCAACGGACCTGTAATCTTCGAAAATCCCTGAATAAATCATTGATAGTACCCTGCCAATCCCAAGAAATTGCGCAACTGCGTCTGTGTTGTGGGTTGTTCCCACTCCCTTACCGCTGAAACCTTACTTGGATCCACTGATATCACCCTGACAGATACGATATGACCAAAAAATTGTACCTTATACAGCCAAAATCTGCATTTCTCAAACTTTGCGTACAACTGGTGCTCGCACAATATCTGTAAAACTCGATGTTGATGCTCGGCATGCTCCTCCTCAGTCTGAGAATAAACCAAAATGCCATCAATAAAGACAATGACAAACGATCCAAGAACTCTCTGAACACCCTATTCATCAAGTCCATAAACACAGTTGGCGCATTGGTTAACCCAAATGGCATAACCCAAAACTCGTAAGACTCGTACCTCATCAGAAAGGCAGTCTTAGATATATCTTGCTCCTGAATGCATAACTGGTGATACCCTGATCTCAAATCTATCTTAGAGAATTGGGCGGCTCCTCTTAACTGGTCGAATAGGTCATTGATCCGGGGCAACGGATATTTATTTTATATCATTACTTTATTCCACTTCGATAATCCACACGCAGGTATAGAGATCCATCTTTCTCTTTCACAAATAACACTGGGGCACCCCAAGGCGAGGTACTCCAATGAATAAAGCCCAGACGCAAAAGCTGCTCGATCTGGTCCTGTAGCACCCTCATCTCCATAGGAGCAATATAATAAGGCGCACGAGCTATCGACCGAGTGCCCAGCGCTAAATCAATAGCAAAATCTGTTTCCCTGCTAGGCGACAATCATAGTATCTCCTGAAACACATCAGTGAACTCGCATACAACTCGGATCGAGTGTTGAGAGATTACCACCCCCGTAGAGGTCTCCTCTTCTATATAGTATATATGAGTCGACGATCATCCTTCAGGATGAGGCATCGCTACTAAAAATAGCTCATGACTCGGAATCGCAAATACGATGCTCCTATTATATCAATCAATCATGGCCCTATACGCTGCTAGCCAATCCATACAAATAATGGCATCATAGTCTGATATATTGTAAAAGTGGTGATCGCTTAAATAAGCTCTTATACCAATTTGTAAAAATGCGACGGTGTGATAATTGATTAAACTCACAAATTTCTATTTTGGCACACTTATTTAATTATAGTCTATTTAAACCAAATTGATCAAGCCCCTAAACATGCAACTACGTGTGTGCATGTGTCAACCCATAAACAAATAAAGAAAAAATACTCATTCTCAAATTTTGACGAAAAAGTCAGCTCCAACACTAAGAAAATATTTTGTAAAAATATCCCAAAAGTTCTAAGTGCAAAGTTAAGGTATTTAAAACATAACCTTACCAAAGTAAACTTTGCGGAGTCTTTTTGATGAAGAATTTGATATTCGGATCCGTCTTTGATGCTTGAATTTTCTTGAATGCTCTTTGACGGTGTAACCGTATACGACATACTAAATTGATAACGGACTTATAAAATAATGTCCTTACATATATCTAGCACAAGCATATCGGTAGGCAAAACAAGTCTCCTAATATTTATACTCACACCCTAACAAATAAACAAGATAAGTGTCCTGCTACCCAGTGGTGAGTCTATACACGTGACTATACTATCAGTTGTGTCTAACAATCATGCGTCTCGTGCAAATCTAGTGGATATGAATGAGTGTGAAGCCCCAATGTCAAATAAAATACTCCTCGAAGTCCCGTGTATAAGTAATGTACCCTCAATTATGGGTGGAGCCTATGGAACTGTAGCCTAATCGATGTTATATACACGCTCGTACTGTAACTGCCCATGTTGAGGTGGGGCTATTAGAATGACTGATATGTCAGGAAATGCTGGTACTAGTGTTGGTGTTGGGATGGCGGTAAAAAAAATAGGCCTCTAAGGCTCCTCGCGAGCGCGCTGCTACTGCGAAACTCTACCCTTATCAAGGCAATGCTAACGCTTATGGCCATTCTTGCCACATATGAAACATTTGCTCGTGAAAATTCCTCCCCTCTAGCCCTATTAGCCATTACCATCTCTCTCACGGCCCTGCTGAAAATGCGATTGGCCCTGCTGACCCTGATGGCCATGCCTGATTCCACCATGCCCCTGCCTAAAATCTCCTGAACGAAAACGCTTAGCAGCATCCCCCTAATGGGAGCCCTTCTCACCTTGTCTCAACTGATATTAAGTCGATTGTGCCCCACCGGCACTACTACCCCCTATCATGCCCTACTGGATGGACTCTTCTAAACGCTTGCTTCATTTCATGTGGAAGCGGTGGTCTTGACACTGCAGTAAAGTGGCATTTAACACATTCTTATACGTCTTCAAAGTGGGATTACCCAACAAATGTTATCGGATTCTCTAAGTAAGACCATCCACAAATAGTTGTATCATCTTATCCTCTGTACTCACCTCATCGGGAATAAAATTTGCCAACCTAGTAAATTCCTCCTCGCACTCCATAACTGTCCTCCCTTCCTGAGAAACGTCTAAGAATTTTTGCCTCATCTCTGTCTAAATGGTGAATGAGAAGTACTTGCGATCGAACCGCTCCAAGAACTCCTGAATCGTCATGGTGTGTCTCTCCTGTGCAGTGGTAACAGACTCCCACCACTATAAGGTTGCCCCCACTAGCTTAAAAATAGATAGTACTGTCTCTGTACATCGGTTCACTCATACATCCACAAATGCCGTTGGATATCCTTCTTCCATTAGCACGTTGCAACTATATCGGAGCTCCCCTGAAACTCGGGAGGATGAGCCTTCTAAAAGGCATCCTTGTCTCATTCTCAGGAAGAAGGAAAGAGTGTGCATGGTATGGAGCCACAACTTGAGGCTGAGGTGGAACTTATCGTGCCTACTAAGCAAAAGTAGTCAAAGTCGCATTAACCGCGTGTGCAACTATAGTGGCAACTTCAGCAGCATTCATGGTCCCCACTGCCTGAATTGGCTTTGGCTCGGGCTATGGATCTAAGGTGGCTCATGGTGCACATCTGGGAGGCATCTGAAATAACAGAGAATTTCTATAAATCCACAATTCAATATATCTCAAAATAGCTGAAGACATAAATGCGTATTCATGAATACAACAATCCTAATGGTAGGGCTCTATATCAAAGAACTCTACGGTGGAATCGTAACAAGTCCGCACAAATCCTAAGGATGCTAAAACATGATGCTCTGATACTATCTTGACACCCCGCCTGTTCTAATCTTGGGTGATCAGTTCATTATTAAATTAAACAGGAATCATTAATGGTTTCATTCTTAGCATCACCGTCAAAAACCAAATTACTATACTAATACCCTAATGGCCCGGTGTCAAAATTTTAATCTTTTTATGAATAGGCAATAAATTAAACTAATAAATCACATTCACCATTCCAGTAAACATAGTAGTAAATGATAAAACAATAAGATGAATAAATGTGCCTCGGATAAACTCTCCATCCTGAAATCCAAATACAATCATCCATAAAATAAATCCAGATCCGATACTGGAAATAAAATAAGAGTGCAATGTCTGTGAAATAACCATTAGCTAGATAAGGGAAACATGCCTGACTGAGATATAGAAAGGATAAATAGGAGCTGATAAATATGGAGGCGTCTCCTACCGAGGTCCTGCAACATCTACAGCAGCTGCAGCACGTCAAATATGAAGGAAATCCTAAGCCTAACATCTCTGTGGCTGGGCACCTAAAATGTTTTTAGAAAAAATAGATTTGAAACGGGTCAGAGCCCAAGTAAAACCGTTTGAAAATGTTTAAAAGGTATTTAAAATGCATTAAGAGTAGATATTATATACATGTTAGCTTCACGTGCCCTCACTTGAGTCCTCACTTTTATACTATTGTGCACGTCTAACGTAATTCTAATCCAACCTAGTTATGCTATCCCGCCTAACTGGTCTTAATTAAGTCTCGTCCCGCCTAATAATTTATCGTGCCCACTCCTATTGCCCATAAAATATGTTACTGAATTCTCCAGGCCCTTTTTATCGATAAAAAATTACCAATTAATTATTAAGTTTCCCATATTTAGATTATTTTAGATATCAATTTCTATCCTATCTACTAGTGCACTCGTAGTAGAATAAATCACACGTGTATATATATATATATATATATATATATATATATATATATATATATATATATATATATATATATATATATATATATATATATATATATATATAACACACTTGTAATATATACGAACACGACATATCTAGGTGGAGACCTGCGATGCGGGCATACTGTGCTATCAAGTCCTGGCACATCACGTACCAAGTAAAGGACATCAGGTTCTTAATCACTCTCAAACCATACATTCACAATTCACATAATCTGGAGGTGAACATAGTCCTAAGCCTTTGGGCTATGCACACACCTAACGCACCCAAATGATCGGTTACACTCTCATTCACACAAGTAGTAATCAATCCCTAAGTTCTATGTTCTGAGGTACAAGTCAAAATCCCCCCAATGGGCTCATAACGATAAGACTGTCCACAATACGAAGCCTCATCTGATAGCAAGTTGCCTAGGTATGTTCACGTATATTTAAGAAATCATGCAATAGGTATTCTTACAACCTATACACGTATATCATTAGGCATACACATCCTAATATATTTCGTACGTAGTATAACTCTCGAATGCCCTGCGTATTATCAATTTATCATTATGCTTCTCATCATATATTCCTAAGTGTTTCCCACTACCCGAAGTGTGCCATTTGTTCTTTAAAGTATTTCAGTAGGTAATTCACTCATATCCTACTGGCCTAAGTCATAGATTTGATCCTTTTCTTATGACTCATCCTCATTCCTCGAATTCATCACATTACAAATCACATCGATTAGTATTAGTCTTAATTCATCTCACTTATGATCATGACCCAATCCTACCATTAGCCTACTGGTAACTCAAAATGTCTCTCATAATGTTCTTAAGGCATCCCAAAAGTTTCATTGTTCATTGATGTCAAGTTCAAGTCAAAACTAGGGAAAATTATCAAAATTAGGAGATCCGAATCGATTCGTCCTTGGTTCGAATCGATTCTGAATTAATTCGACATCCGAATCAATTCGACCAAGAAGAAGAATCGATTCACTGTAACAGGTATCGTCTTCTCCCTTCTAACTGTTACAGGTTTCACCATTTTTAACACTCCAAACCTTCATGATTCAACCCCAAACTCCCAACTAAGTATACCAAATATTATACTAACATAAATAAAGGATTTTGAATGTAATTGAATCATTAAATCATCAAAGAAATCCTTTAAACCGAATTAATTCAATAATTAAATTCTAAAACCTTAATATTATCCTTTTTCTTTAAAAAATCAACAATATTTTATATTTCTTCCAAGTTTTATTGTTCCAGTCCTTAATTTCATGTTACATACATGAATTAAACACACCCATCAAATTTTCTACCCAAGAACATGAATTCAGTCTTCCAAATCAAAGCCAACATTTATATATTCATGAGATTATTCATCCTACCCTAACATGGATGGTATATATGCTCAAAATTAGCAAGATAAATACTTGACTAAAATATAAGGTCTGAATTTCTGCAGAATAATGGTGGAATCGCTTTCCTCACCTCCCGATCTATATAACGGTGGTTGTGGTGGTGGTGGTGGTGGTGCAAGAATGGTATGGGATGGCCTTGAAATTCCTCCTCTCCCTCCTCTAATGGCCTCTGTGTATTTTTTGTAACTTCTACCCTAACTCCCTCATAACTGATGATATAAATCTCCAATTTTCGCAGATCTCTTTTTCCCAAAAATTCAAAAGACCCAAATACCCCTCTAGGGTGCCGATTTAGCCTAAAAATGCCTCGGGACCCAATCCAAACCCCCGAGTAAACTTTTTTTACTATTTCAACCCTTCCGAGCACATTAGTGCACTCGAGATGAACATTTGGATAATCCATAATTAAATTACATTTTATCTCAATAATTTAAGTCCTAACATGACTAACACGTGCGTCCCGACTAAATTACCGTAACTGCCGTAATTCTCACTCACGACAATGATAATACGTTCTTATTAACTTATTAATAATTCATTAAGTAACATCAAATATAAATAAATATCCTTGTCTCGCTAATTAATATTTATTTCAACCCGAATTAATTTCCCATTTAATTTAATTAATCCCGATATAAAAATAATTAAAATTACGGGGTGTTAAATGAAATTTATAGGGTATCACATGAACCTTCCCTTTATCCTAAGTCAATCACTTTTGCATATCGGTTGAAGTCTTTACGGTATTTATTTTTCGCTTCAGCAAGTCCTCTCTATCATCATAAATGTCATCCGAGTCCATGAAATCGGGATAGGTCATAGCTCTCCTCTTGTGGAAGGAGGTAACACATTTAACATTATAGACTCTTACAGTGAAGGCCACAATGGACACCTTCTCATTGAGTCCTTAGAATTTGATTAAATTTTATGGAGCCAATCGAAATAGAACTGAAGACTTCCTCCCTTCTCTTATCACAAGATGAGCATTTGCGTATCAGTTTTAAGCTTAGAGAAGTTGGCAAAAATCATTCACCATTTTTTTCGCAAACTCATTGAAATAGATAATGGAGCATATGACTAGGATAGTAAACCATGTTCTTGCCACACCCTTGAGAGTGCTATATAAATCTCGAAAAATAAGCTCATCCCAGTTAGTGGGGTCCATATTGTATTATTAGGTGGTTAGGCAGTCTTTTGGACACCTTCCACCTTCAAATATATCAAACAAAGGACAATGGTATTTTGTGAGGATTACATAGCTCTTTATCTTATAAAATAAAAGCGTGGTTGTCTCCTTGTGGAGGAAGCTTGGTGTTGATACCAAAATTAATCTGCTGACATGGACCAATCATATGAAGACACGTGGCTATCTACATGGAAACAGCAAACACTTCCGAGGAACCCACTCGCTCCGAGGAACAAGACTACAACGAGGAAGACTAGTTCCCCGAGGAACTCACAAGCTCCGAGGAATAATGCCTCTCCGAGGAACTCTTAAATACCGAGAAGCTTAGGCGGTCCGAGCAACTCATGGCGGTTCGAGCTGCACCTCGAAGCAGGATACCAACAGTTTAAATGCTCATTAAATGCTTATCATTTGGACGCGCACGCAAAGAGGGCATTAAATGTATTACCCTTTCATATGTATATCATTTAATGTAGTACCCTTTCACATTACAGCCTCAGGGCTATAAATACATTGTACAATCCTCATTGTAAAGGGACCCAGACCGGAATTTCTTGAGATAACTTGTAATCGAGAATTCCCATACAAACAGCAATATCAAAACAGTGGATGTAGGCCATTCTTATAAGGCTGAACCACTTTAAAATTCTTTGTCTCATTTATTTATCTGTGATTGAATAATTAGAGTGATCTATTTTTTACATCAACAGATTGGCGCCGTCTGTGGGAAACGACTGATAATATCATTTTTCATCAAAAATAATCCATTGCCAATGGTAGATATTCCTGAATCCAACAATCGAAACGCTGGAACCCCTCCAAATCCGTCTGCTCCATCAATTGTTTCAGATCTGATTGGAATAATGGCAAATCTGGCTCAGGGCCAGACCGTCATGCAAGAAACAATGCGACAATTCATCCAAACCCTCCATGGCGGTGCATCAGCCCATTCCGGACCACGAAGCATTCAAAGAAATACCCGTGCGCCTTCTTCGCGTACTAGGCGTACTAACTCACATCGCAATGAGGAATCTGATGATTTCTCTTATCAACCTGGGCGAACTTCGTTTGTGCGAGCCACGGATACTGAACAACGTGTCACCCTCTCCCCAGAAAGGACCAACGCGTTGGAAAGATTAAGTAGGGTTTCTCCTTTCGACCGATTAGGCCCTAGGAGGAACAAAAGTCCTCTTAATGCAGCATCGAGGAGCTTTCGATGACCATCAGATTTAAGGGAAGGATCTGCCCAGTCGCGACCAGTTGCTCATCAGGATAAATTCCAGGAAGCTACTTCAACGCGATCAGTTGCTCGAACCAATAGGCCTGAGGAAGGAAATGATGCATGGAAAGGATCTATTCAAAGGCTGGAGGATAGATTGGGGGAAATGGCTAAGGCCAAGAATCCTCTACAACGAACCTTTGTTCGAGGAACACCTTTTGTCCAGGACATTGTTGATTTTCCAACACCATCAAAGTTCAAAGCACCTGTTGTGACTCCCAAGTATGATGGAAAGACTGACCCTATCCTTCATATAGAACAATACCAAGCTGCAGCCGACATCTATGCTGTCCCAGATGAGATGAGATGTAGAGCATTCTCGGGAACACTTATCGGATCTGCTCAAATGTGGTATAATAGCCTTCCTCGGGGTAAGATTTTAACTTTTCTTCAACTGGCCGAGCTATTCATTGGGAATTTCTTCTTTGGGGCAAAGTCAGTTAAACGAGTAGCACATTTGTTAAGTGTTAGACAAAAATCTGGTGAGAGTACCAGAGATTATATAATTCGTTTTTATAACGAGAAACTCGAAGTCATTGATTATGAGGAGAAGACAGTGATTACCGCTTTGATGAGTGGACTACTGTCAAACAAGTTGTACTACACTTTGGCCAAAGATCCACCTCGAACCATGTCGGATCTGATGGGAAAAGCGTCCAAGATTATGAATGCCGAGGAGTCTATGTCTGCGAAGAAGAATATGGACACCAAAGAAACCAAGGTGGAAGGTGATAAAGCTAAGAAGAAAGAACATAAGAACAATGGTGGTGACAAACAATCCAAAAATAGGTCGTCATGGGAGGTCTTGAGGAAATTTGATAATTACACACCTTTGAAGGTAAATATCAACCACGTCCTGGAAGAAATTAAGAATAGCGAGGAGTTAAACTGGCCAAAGAAAATGAAGGCAGACCCTGACACGAGGAATAGGGAAAAATATTGCGAGTTCCACAAAGATCATGGCCATATGACCAAAAATTGCCTAGCTATTCAAAATGAGATTGAAACACTCATCCGACGAGGAAAGCTAGCAAAATATGTTGATCGGGGAGGCGAAAGAAGAAACAACGACCGAAATAGAGAGAGGTCTAGATCCCCTCGTCGAGCAGAGGAGAACAAGAAGAGAAACCATGAAGTTAATCCAGAAGATGACCCCGATCTTCCCAAGAAACCAAGGCAGCCAGAGCGAGAGGTATTTCCAATATGCTTTGGGTCATTTGATTGTAATGTTATTACAGGAGGAGATGCAGGAGGAGGAGACCTTACTGCAGAAAGAAAAGCTTACCTCGGTGAGGCTCAAGCTTGCTCGTACATTCAACGAATAAATCTAGCTGAGGAAGATCACCCGAGAAAGGTAAACAAGGAGAAATTGGTTATCGGTTTTTCAAAAAATGACCTTGCAGGTGTTTTATATCCTCATGATGACCCGCTGGTGATCAAAATGAGAATGATGGAAGTCATGATTTCAAGAGTGATGGTCGACAATTGTAGCTCGGCAGACATCATGTTCTACTCGTGTTTCGATAGTTTAAATCTAAAGCTATCTCAACTGGAGCCTTACCACAGACCCCTCATCGGTTTTGCTGGCGAGAAAGTATTTCCACTTGGGACGATCAAGTTGGAATATTCATTGGTACGTGGCCTGCTTGTCGTACAGAAAGAATACGTTTATTCATGATGGATAAAAATGTCCAATCATCGTACAATATCATCATGGGAAGAGTAGGATTGAAGAAGTTCGAGGTTGTGCCATCTACGGTACATCAGCGCCTAAAATTTTCAAGAAACTTTGGAGTAGGAGTTGTGAAAGGTGATCAGAAAGTAGCTCGGGAATGCTATTATTCATCCGCCGAGCAAGAAGAACTGTAAGAATCAAAGAAAAAGACCACTACTTATCAAGTGGATGAAGGTGCAAAAATTAAAACATTGGATCCCCGAGATGAGTCGCAACTCGTAAAGGGTCAAGTGGTGGAAGCTACTGAAAATATCATTCTGGACGACGAGCACCCTGAGTGAACTACTCAAATAGGTTCATCGTTGAAGGCCTCATTAAAACAGGAATTGATAACTTTCCTTAGAAGCAGAAGACAAACTTTTGCATGGAGTCGTGAAGATATGCCTGGGATAGACCCAAACTTCTTATGTCACGAGCTCAATGTGAATAAGGAGATCAAGCCTATGAAGCAGAGAAGAAGAGTATTCAGTGCCGAGAAGAATCAAGCTATACAGGAGGAAGTCGAGAAGCTCCAGAAAGCTTGTTTCATTGAAGATGTTAAATATCCAGATTGGTTAGCTAATGTGGTGATGGTAAAGAAGAAAAACAACAAATGGAGGATGCGTGTAGACTTCACCGACCTCAACAAAGCATGCCCAAAGGATCATTTTCCACTGCCTTGAATTGATCAACTGGTGGATGTTACCTCGGGACACGAGTTGCTGAGCTTCATGGATGCTTATTCTGGCTACAATCAAATTAAAATGAAACCTGAAGACAGGGAGAGTACTTCTTTTATTACCCCTAGAGGAACTTATTGTTATAATGTTATGCCTTTTGGTTTGAAAAATGCAGGTGCGACATATCAGAGGCTGATGAACAAGGTCTTTGCTGAACAAATCAGTGACAACATGGAAGTCTATGTTGACGATATGCTGACAAAAAGTAAGAAAGTTGTCGATCATCTAGTTGACTTAAGCTAGACTTTTGATCAACTAGATAAATATCAAATGAAATTGAACCCAACGAAGTGCATCTTTGGAGTACGAGAAGGCATGTTTCTCGGGTACATTGTCAATCAACGAGGCATTGAAGCAAATCCAGAAAAGATCAAAGCTCTATTAGGGCTGCGATCTCCAACGACGAAGAAGGAAGTACAGAGTCTCATAGGACGAGTAGCGGCACTCAACAGATTTGTGTCACGAGCAACTGATAGATGTCTCCCATTCTTCAAGACACTCAGAAAGACTTTTGAGTGGAATGATGAATGCGAGAAGGCTTTTCAAGACTTGAAGAGATACTTGGGAGCACCCCCATTGTTGTCCAGGCCAGTGATGGGAGAAAAATTATACTTGTACCTTGCAGTGTCCGAGAATGCAGTTAGCTCGGCGTTGATCAGAGTGGAGAATGGAGTACAAAAGCCAATTTACTACACAAGTAAGGCCTTCCGAGGAGCAGAGATCAGATATCCAAGGCTGGAGAAATTGGCACTGGTGCTGATTGAGGCAAGTAGGAGAATGAGGCCATATTTCCAGGCTCATACCATAGTAGTATATACTAATATGCCATTGAGGCAAGCCCTACATAAGACAGAAAAATCAGGAAGATTGATGTACTGGGCAATAGAACTCGATGAATATGATATAGTCTATGAACCCAGATCATCGCTTAAAGGGCAAGCTGTAGCAGATTTTATAGCAAAATTCACCTATCCTGATAGCTCCGAGGAACAAAAGTTGCTCGCTGATCAACCTGTGGATGTTACAGGATCAACAAACACAAGCTCAGACCAACTCCGGTTGGTAAAAGGGCTAGTGGATGTTACGAGATCATTGACTTCGGGCTCAGACCAACTCCGGTTGGTAAAAGGGCGAGGAGAAATGATCGACGAAGAGCAAGAAAAACCCGAGGAGGAAAGGAAGGAATAAATATTTCATCGAGGAACTCTAACTGATCAGAAATTTGAAGACGAGTTACCTATATGGAGACTATATGTAGATGGCTCATCTTGCACTGCAGGACGCGGCGCGGGGATAGTTTTGAGCACTCCGGATGAGGTCGATATGGAATACACCTTGCGTTTCCAATTCGAAGTTTCCAACAATGAGGCTGAATATGAGGCCATGATTGCAGGACTTGGTTTAGCAAAAACTATGGAGGTGCAACAGGTCATTATTTTCAGTGATTCTCAATTGATCATAAACCAAATGATGGGAGTATATGCAGTTAGAGGGGAATTAATGATCAGATATCATGCAAAGGCAAAGGAGCTGGTGTTAGAATTTACCGCTATTCAGCTGGTCAGAATACCAAGAATGGAGAATGCAAGAGCAGACGCCCTAGCTCGACTAGCATCAGCTACTCGCACCGAGCTACGACGAACAATCCCAATTGAAGTGTTAGCTGGTCGGAGCATAGATGAAGATCTGACGATGAACTTTATCACCCTTGATTTAGGACCATCTTGGATGGATTCCATCAGGGCGTATATTGAGGAGGGAGAATTGACAATTGACAAGCTCGCTGCCAAAAAGTTGAAGTTTAAAGTTGCTCGGTATGTACTAACTAATGGTGTTTTATATAGATGAGGAATTATGGCAGGTTTGCAGAGATGTGTACATCCCTCCGAGGTGAAAGAATTAATTGAAGAGATCCACGAAGGGTCTTGTGGAGCACATATAGCAGGTCAGACGCTTTTACAAAGGGTGATAACGCAAGGATACTACTGGCCGACGATGAGGGCTGATTGCATAGCCTACGCCAAGAAATGTGACAAGTGCCAGCGCTTTTCCTCCATCCGAAGAACTCCACAAGCATTGTTGACACCCATAACTTCCCCTTGGCCATTTTCCATGTGGGGAATTGATTTGGTTGGGCCACTGCCAACGACCCGAGGAAGGTTCAAGTATCTCGTCATCGCAGTGGATTATTTTACTAAATGGGTAGAAGCTGAGCCACTCATTGACATGACGTACGAGAAGGTGTACCAATTTATTTGGAAGAACACCATTTGTCGATATGGTCTACCTCATGCCTTCATCACAAACCATGGAACACAATTTGATAACGAGGAGTTTGCCGCCTATTATCATCAATCAAATATTTTGAAGTTCCACTCAGCACCAGGCCATCCTCAAAGCAATGGACAAACCGAAGTGACAAACAGGACGCTGCTAAATGGCTTGAAGAAAAGATTGGATGATTCAAAAGCGAACTAGATCAACGAGTTACAATCAGTACTTTGGGCTTACCGAACTTCTCCCCGAGTAGCAACTGGAGAATCACCGTACATGCTGGCGTTTGGAAGTGAAGCTGTCATACCTGCCGAGTTGGGCCTCCCAACGCACAGGGTACTGAATTTCAATTCCCCTGTTAGCGACTTAATGAGAAGACTGGATTTAAACATGCTCGAGGAAGTTAGAGAAGAAGCAGCCATTCGAAATGCTGCTTACCAGCAGCGAACAGCTTTGTTCTACAACAAAAGGATGAAGAAGTGCGACCTGAAAGAAGGAGACTACGTGCTGAAGAAAGTAATTCAAAAACACAATAAGCTGGAAGCAAACTGGTATGGACCATACCGAGTTACAGAAGTTGTTCGACCAGGAACTTATCGAATAGTAACTTTAGAAGGCGAGGAGTTTAAGAATGCATGGAACGCAGAGCACCTGCGCAAGTATTATCAATGATGTATATGTAACACGGTTCCATCAGAATGAATAAAACGAAGATATTCCGCCAAAGTCTCTCCTTTTTATTGAGAAATTTTTTGGGGAATACTAGTGCTACACACTACTCGGTAAAGCTCAGACTGCTCAGCAAAATATTCCTAAAAATGCCAACCTCGATTGGTTAGGAAACAAAATATTCCTAAAAATGCCAACTTCGGTTGGTTAGGAAACAAAATATTCCTAAAAATGCCAACCTCGGTTGGTTAGGAAACAAAATGCCAACTTCGGTTGGTTAGGAAACAAAATATTCCTAAAAATGCCAACTTCGGTTGGTTAGGAAACAAAATATTCCTAAAAATGCCAACCTGTTTGGCTAGGAAACAAAATATTCCTAAAAATGCCAACCTGTTTGGCTAGGGAACAAACTATTACTAAAAATGCCAACCTGTTTGGCTAGGAAACGAAATATTCCTAAAAATGCCAACTTGTTTGGCTAGGAAACAAAATATGCTCGCAAATGCCAACTTATGTTGGTCGGAAGGTACGTACATTCTCGAAAATGCCAACTTATGTTGGTCGGGAGGTAAGATTATTCCAGAAAGTGTAAAATCTACCGAGTATGGCTGGTCGGGGATAAAAACCCACTAACTGTAGTTGGTCGACAAGACGAATTTAACGACCTTGGTTGGTCGGACACATTTTATGAAAAATCTACCAAGTATGGCTGGTCGGGGATAAAAACCCACTAAGTGTAGTTGGTCGACAAGCATAAGTTAACAACCTTAGTTGGTTGGAAAAATTTTAAACATTTTTTATACTCGTGACTTTATTATTAAGTGATCGAGCGATATTATTAAAACTTGAAACTTTTTATTACTGAGTTGGTCGACAAACAACACAATATTGTTATCTTTTTAACAGATATGCATAAATATAAAGTGTTGGATAACTACAAGACAATAGCAATCAAGATTTGCAAACAAAAATGAAAGTCTTTCATTGAATTCAAAATAAATTACATTGATAATGAAATTACAATTACATTGACATGTATACTAACTATTACATCAAAAATTCCTATTCTACTGGTCTCTTCCCCTCTGCTTTTAACATAGGTTCCTCGCCAGCAGGCGGATCATTTAAAGACAGAGGAGAATTGATGAAGTTGAGATCCTTCAACATCCTGACATTCATCACGGATGGTCTATCTAAGAGATGCTCGGGATGAGATACTTCGATTTAAGAATGCAAATTGTAGTCACCGAGATACTTTGAAATTAAGCTCCGAGGAATGGCACGAGCAAGGATCCAATCCATATCCAAATTTTATGGTGGCATAGGCAAGTCGAGCAACCCGGGATCATGGTAGTCCCACAGATAATGACCTTGTTCGAGCTTCAACACACCTAAGGCATTCAGCCAGCCTTGCTTGTATCCCTCATTGTTGGCATTCTGGATACGATTGTCCAAGTGGAATAATGCTTCGTTGTATCCAGCCATCCAGAACTCCCTGGGCTGTTTGTGGAATTGATAGGTTAGCCTTTCTAGCTGCTCGTGGAGATTCTTGATGAAAAGCTCCTTATTCTCCAAGACGGACTTCTGCGCAGAGAGCTGTTTTTCCAGGTCCCTAATTTTCTTTGACATGTCAGACAAAGCCTGGTTCTTCACCATTAATTGGAAAGCTTGGTTCTCTAACGCAGACTGAGTTCTCTGTTCTTTGACAAGAACCCGAGCTGCTCTTCCTCGTCCCCGAGGAGCTCTTGCTCGACCGCAAGAAGATGTAGATGTGCCAGAACTCTTCAAAGTCTCCAACTCGTCCCTCAACTTGGCATTCTCAACCTCTAAGAACGAGAATCCCTCGTCGGTCACTGGGATCAAGGCAGTGGAAGTGGAGGCTGCAGACTTCAATTGTGATAGCTCTTTTTGCAAGTTGTTGTTCTCTTGCTCCAGTAACTTGGCAATCTGACTGCATTCCTCTACCTCACCCTTCAAAGTTCTCTCCCTCAGATCATACCCAGCAAAAAGCTTATCGTAACCCTTGTCAGCCATGATCAGCTTGTACTTCTTTTCGTACCCCTCATGCAACAGGGCAATTGATTCCTTGTATTGATTCTGAAGGTCTTCGAGGGTACACTGGAGATCCTAGATCATTTCATAGTAAGCCACATTATTGGCCACTGCTCGATCAAGTAGACACTTCAGGTACTGATATGCTTCAACTGCCTGTTCTGAAGCATCATAACCAAGGATGTCGGCAACTTGTGCAGCACTCAAGTCTGTGTGACCAGCCTTAAAGTACTCATTGCACTGTTGCAGCAACTTTGTATCATGGGCAGATAGAAGATCCATCCTGGCCAGAAACTAGCAGAGAAAGAAAAGCAATCATCAATAAGAAGAATAAGCAGAGTATGAATGAAAGATAGACAACAGTATGCAAAAAAAAAAGTTCAAATTTTATTAGATCATAATTCAGAGTTACATCTTCTGAGTTACATTTGATAAAGAGAAACAAAATAAATAGAAACCCGAACAACACTAAACCTTTTCCTTATCTCCCAAAACCTTCTCGGGAGGCTGGGATAAAGAGGTAGGTTGCTCGAAAGGAAGGGATAGTTGCTCGGGGAGAGTATACAGTTGCTCGGAGGAGGAAACGACTTGCTAATTTTCCTTAGCAGCAGGCTGGATGGCTAGAGAATGATCTCCTATCACCATCGAAGACTCTTCAGAGGTAGCTTCGTCCTCTTTTAATTCTTCTGGAGTTGGAGGGGGACTAGGGATATGTCTTTGGAAGAGTTCGGATGACTCGTCGACTTTCAGTTCCTGAAGGGCAGCAACCCATCCATCCCTAAAGTACTTTAGACTGCCATAGTTAACTTGAGATACCATAGCAGCCAACCCCTTATTCCACCCCTTGTCCCAGCCAGAGCTGAAGGACTTCTTCACAGCAGCTTTCCTCTTGGTCTTCTCCAAGGCAAGCTTCTCGAACAGCAGGTTCTCAACAGCCTTCAACTTATTTTCTACCTCCTCCTTCTGCCGACCTATTTCCTGAAGTTTAGCCAACTCCTCCTCGGCAACTTTGAGTTTATTTTCCAGCTCTCCAGCAGCTTTGAGCTTCTCTTCAAGCTCTTTATTTGCCTTCTCTAAGGCATTATTTTTCTTCTCCAACTCTTTGGAGGCTTCAACAGCTCGAGCTTTATCCTGTTCGGTGGAGGCAAGCTTTTTCTCCCAGACAGCCTTATCAGTGGCATATGTCTGGCGAGAATCTGCCAGAAATTTTTTAGCTTCCTCCAAAGCTCCCTCCACGCTGGACGAGGAGCATGAAGCTTTAATTGCCTCATCCTTCTTCAGGATTATGTTAAAGCAGCTCATCAACTGTGAACAGAAACAGAAAGCAAGTTAGAAACCGAAATGACAAAGGAAATATGAAAAATTGAAAGTAAGAAGACTTACAGAAGCAAGATGACGAGCAGCTAGTGAGGTGACCATGTCCCGAGTAAGATTTTCTTCAGTACCTTGTACCTCGGGAATGGTCGAGGACTTTACCGAGCTCATGGAAGAGCTCGGGGGAACGAAAGATGGAACCCTAGTTCCAGCAACTGGGGGCTGAGAAATGGTATCAACCAAATTAATCGAGGAGATTTTCTTCAGCCTCCTCGGGGGAACAGGTACAGATTCAACCAAGGAAGAATCCTTGGTCGGTAATATCACAATCACCTCTCCAGGAGCAGCAGACCTGCTCGGAGCCACTGCGGGCTTCTCGGCAACCTTGACAATAACAGCTGAAGGAGCTGCATCAGTCTTCTTCGTCCCCTCCCTTGGGACATCAATCCTACTCCTTTTTACCTCCCCAGAACCGGAGGCAGTTTTCTCAAACAGAGCAGGAGTTCTTCTTTTCTTCATCCTTTCACTTAAAGGAATATGGGATTCAGGCGATGAGCTTGTGGAAGCTGGAACTGGCTCTGATTCACTTATCAACTGACGAGCAGTGAAGGAAGTGGTGTAGCTCTTGTACTGGAGCAGATACGAAGCTGATCTAATGTGCTCGTCGGCAACACTTTGATGCAGACTCCAGATAAGTTTCAAATGCCTTATATTGACATCTGCCTCTTTGGGGCACTTTCTCTTGCTATCAACTGCAAATAAATAAACATTGTTATCAGTGGCACATTTTATCAAACACAAAAGAAGCATAATTTCAAAATAAAATGAAATAAAAATAACCTATCCCATTGCCATAAGGAGGGCATCTGGGACCCTGGTAAACCTCATCTCCAGTCAATGGAGGGTGTTGCCAATTTTTTATGACAACCCCATGTTCAAAATAATCCCTATTGGCATCAGGGAGATTAACTATTAAGGCTCTGTTTAAAAATCTAGTTTTTAAATAATAAATATTTTCATTGACTGCCCATCTATAGCAGTACATGATTTCTTGAATTCTTATACGAGTTCCATGCACTTGATTTAACCTATGCACCCCATTAACTATTCTCCATGTGTTGGGGGCTATTCGTGCAGGAACAACGTCAAAATACTGACAGAATTCTAGACACAAGAAATTTGGTGGAAAAGAAAATCCACACTCGATAAAAAAGAGACTGGGGAACCAATGTCCCTCAGCTAAATGGAAGTAATTAGAAGGCTCAGAAAGCTCTTCCAAGACAACCCAAGAGGGAATGGAGAAATCAGAACAAAATTTCTCAAGAGACTCAACAGGGTAAACCATGGTGAATAAAGAAATAAAGATGAAGGAAGAAGATCTTACAGGAAAAGAATGGATCTGCTGACAACGAACGACGGAAAAGATGAACGCACAAGAGAGTAGGAAGAGACGACGTAAAACTCAAAAGACGAAAATTTGGAAAGGTAGAAGACGATGGGAGCGTCTGTGAAGTTTAAATACCTTGCCTTGGGAAATGGTGAAGTAATGATTACAAAAAAAAGGATGATTACGTTACCGGCGGCTTAAAAGATGAAAAGTAGCGCGGGAATCAAAGCGGACAACAGCGGCTAAAAAAAGGAAAAGTGGCATGAGAATCGAAGCGGACAACAGCGGCTAAGAAGACGAAAAGTAATGCGGGAATCGAAGCACGCAAAAAAGTCCAAAAAATCATGATTCTATGAATTGGGAATGAGAAATAATTACAAGAGAAACGCTCCTAAAAATCAGGAAGACTATTTAAAGCTACCATAATCCGAGAAAGAATGTTCCATACTCCTCAAATTTCGAATTATGAAACATTGGGGGCTTCTGTTGATACCAAAATTAATCTGCTGACATGGACCAATCATATGAATACACGTGGCTATCTACATGGAAACAACAAACACTTCCGAGGAACCCACTCGCTCTGAGGAACAAGACTACAACGAGGAAGACTAGTTCCCCGAGGAACTCACAAGCTCCGAGGAACAATGCCTCTCTGAGGAACTCTTAAATACCGAGAAGCTTAGGCGGTCTGAGCTGCACCTCGAAGCAGGATACCAACAGTTTAAATGCTCATTAAATGCTTATCATTTGGACGCGCACGCAAAGAGGGCATTAAATGTATTACCCTTTCATATGTATATCATTTAATGTAGTACCCTTTCACATTACAGCCTCAGGGCTATAAATACATTGTACAATCCTCATTGTAAAGGGACCCAGACCGGAATTTCTTGAGATAACTTGTAATCGAGAATTCCCATACAAACAGCAATATCAAAACAGTGGATGTAGGCCATTCTTATAAGGCTGAACCACTTTAAAATTCTTTGTCTCATTTATTTATCTGTGATTGAATAATTAGAGTGATCTAATTTTTTACATCAACACTTGGATAACTCCTCAAGGTGTTAACAATGTCTCAGATCCTTTACTTTAGTTGGCAAAGTTAATCCCTTAAATTATTATTGGTATGATTTTTTATTATATCTCATCGTCTGCTACAACATCATCAATTTCTCAAGGTTTTCCATTCGATGACACTCGATCAAATTTGGGACCACATGTTCAAATTTTTGGCACACTCGATCAATTTCTCAAATTTTTATAAAGGACCACATGTCGATAATAAGATCTTTGTAACATGCACCTCCATTTCCCCTTAGATAGGGAAATAACTCGGGGAGGTAGTACCCTCACTATTGTCCTTGATCTGGATAAATAAGTTGCATTTATGATGTTTGGGAGGATTTTTGAGGGCTTGAGCTTTTTTGGGAAGCTCTAGGATTGATAATAACCAGTATATTCCTCCAAAGAGATGTATCCAAAGGATTATCATAGCAATGTTTAGTTTCTCCACTTACTCCTTCGATTTGTGATTATGGATGAAATGTGTACCCTTACAAGTGGTATGTCTTTTTATTTTTGTTACATATTCAATTAATTTTTTATGTCAAAAACAAAATGGTAAGTATTTTCTTAGGGGTGAGCTTGACATGTGTTGATTCCCTAGTTCTCCATCGAGGCAACTGATTGATCACTTATGGTCTGTTTGATTAATGTTGATTTATTATATGTAGAAAATACTTACATTAGTTTATTTTTCACTTTTCTGGGTGCTTGATTTGAAATAAATTATATGCAAATAATAGTTATAAACTAATGCCAGGGTTACCAACTTGATTTGAAATACATTATATGCAAACAATATGTAATACCCTGTATTTTTAATGATTTTAATTATGGGATTAATTGACTTAAAAACGGGAAGTTTATTTATAATTAATCCGAATTTCATTAAATAATTACTAGCATGAGGAGAGTTAGTACTTATTGATATGAGTTATGTTGAATATTACTTAGTGAGTAAAGTAATATATGATTATGAAAATATTAATGCTGTCGTGAGTGAAAAATATGACAATTACGAAATTTAAGTCAGGACGCGCATGTGAGTCGTGTCGGGACTAAATTAGAAGAATACAAAGAAAAATATTTACATGTTGCTCAAATGATCATTTCGAGTGTGCCAAAGTGTCCGGAAGGGTCGATACAGTTAGAAAAGTCTACCCGGGGGTTTAGTTTGGGTTTCAGGATAGTTTTAGGTCAAACCGACACCTTGGAGGGGTATTTTTATCTTTGGAAAAATCTAGGAAAATTAATGGACGAAAATTGGGAGGATTATTTCTGCATGTAAATGGGAGAAGTTAGGTTTTATCTGTAGAAGAAAAGAGAGAGTCGAAAAGGAAGAAAGAGAAGAGATTCCTATTAGCTCCAAGATAAAATCCACCCATCTTTCACTAAAAATACCATCAACATGTAGATCAGGAAGAGAGGAATGCATCTATACCACTTTCATTCTACAATTTAGACCTTCCCATCATGACAAGTGGTTATCTTGCTTTAATTAGTGCATATATATATTATACATGTTAGTATAGAATTGATGATATACACATAATATGGTGAAATCTGGGTTGAAATTGAATTGTTAATCAAGCTTTTGGGTAGGAAATTGAATGTAAATGAATTACCATATGTAGAGACTATGAATCTGGGATATTACATGAAGAAAAACGGGTTTAATTTTGGGTTTGGGGTGGATAAAATTAATGATAATGTAAAATTAGGGCTTTTGGGATTTGATTAAATTTCTTCACCCATAGATGAGATTTAATGAGGTTTGATGGCTAAAAGATGTTAGGGATCGTCTATATGTATGTAAAATGGCTTTAGGACTGTTATTTATGAGTTGGGTAAAGTTAGATGTGAATTGGGTGAACAAAAATGAGCAAAAACGCAGATTTCCTAAGGAAGAAGACGAACTGGGCAAAAGTCATTCGAACGACCTGGGGAATGGGTAAGTCGTTTGAACGACATAGTTTGAACGAGAATTCATAACTTAGTTCGTTCGAACGAACTCATTCGAACAAGATACTAGGCACTTCGAACGAGATTTCATATTTTTAGAAATTTACAGGGAGAGCTAGAATTTGGTGAAAATAATTCGAGAATAATAAACGACTTAAGGTTATGTAGGGCAACCACGTTTATTGAGCTAGAAACATGGGTATAAAAGTATATAAGGGTAAGAAGGACTCCTTAGTGATATCCATTATAAGTGGTGCGAAACGATAGAGAGAATAGTCGTAATTGGGAAACATCGTGAATATTGTAAAGAATGACAATTCGTCCAAATTGAAATGTATAAGTGGTGTGATTCATTAATTATATGGTTTGTGTGTACCTATTGTATGAATCCTTATGAGTATGACATACCTACCATACTTACTATCACGGGAGGTCTTAAGAAGGGGATAATCTTATCTTGATGAGCCTTCGGGAGGATTTTAGATTGCTACCTCAAGACATAGATCTGGAAAAGAATTATCCGTGAGTTGATAAGTTTGCTGTCACGTGGGTGCGTAGGTATGTACGTAGCCCACGGGGCTGGAAATTATGTTTGCCTCCATTATGTTTGATATGTGTTGATGCGATTCCGGAGTGATTCGAAATTTGTAGTCCTTACGCGCATGATGTATCGGGACTGATAGCAGAGTATGTGTGCACCGCAGGCTTAGCCTTTTGGGGTGCCGTATTAGAATATATATATATATATATATATATACACACACTTGAGATTATTCTACTGTATTGCTTAGTAGATGAGAAAGACTAAAATATTTAATATTAATCAACAATATGAGAACTTGAATGATTAATGAGTAATTTAAATCCGATTAAGCTAGTGTTATAATAATAAGAATGTATTATTCGAGTGTTATAATTGGGTACAATGACTTAGGCCTTTCAGTAAAGGACTTGGGCTAAGTTAGATAAGTGGGATAGCATGACTAAGAGGGGTTAGGAGTCTACGCTAGGTGTGTACATTAGTTGAGAGGTGAGAATCTCAACTAAGGGCACGAGAAACTAACATGGATATAATATTTATTGTTTAATGCATTTTAAACACTTGTTGATTTTAAATTGTTTTCAACTCGGGCTCTGACCCGTTTATTGAAAATCTTTTCTCGTCAAATTATTTTAGGTGCCCAACTAGAGGGACACTAAGGATAGCAATTCCATTCATTTGACGAGCTGTAGTTGTCGTGGTAGACACCTCCATTATTCTCATTCTTACATCTTGAGTTCCTCTATTTCAGTTAGGGCATGTTGCCCTTTTTTACTTATTCAAACGGTCAGAGATTTGTGGATCTACTTAGTTATTCCTTTCAGCTGTTATTTTACTTTGTTGGATTATTGTATTTGGGATTTAGGCTATATGTGTTTACTCCAGTTTTCATTTGTTACCTTAGACATTTTTATTTCATATGAGATTTGTCTGAATGGTGTATGGTTACTAATTGGTTAATTTGGTTTTATGTTAATTAATAAATAAAAAATTTGACATCAACCTTTTTAAATATAAGGTGGTTAGTGTTAATAATAAAGTTTTTCAATAGTGATGCATATCCTGAACCAACTCGATATTCTGAATTAATTTAATAAATGATTGATCACCCGGTATTTAAGTAGGCAGGGTGTCACAGGGGGTATCAAAGCACCGGTTTCTAGAGTCTTTAGGATATGTACGGCTTATTATGCTTTCATCTTAGCGTTCTTTGATGTAGAGCCCTATTATTAGGATTGTTGTATTCTTGATTATATGTTTACGTCTTCAGCTTTTTGAGATTTGATAACTATGGACTTATAAATTCTTCTCGTTTTAGATACCTCCCAGACGTGCGCCTAAAGCCAAAAATTCCCAACCTGAGCCTCAGCCAGCACCAGCCCAGGGTACATTAAATGCTACCGAGGTTACTGCTATCGTTGCTCAGGCAGTTAACGCAGCACTAGCTGTGGTCCAGCAGGCCCCGCCACAGGCACAGGAGGTAGCACTAATACTAGCTCATGCATTCCCTTCTGCATGGGAACGCATCAGGGATGCCTTCCAAAAAGAGCATCCTCCAGAGTTCACAGAGGGTTCTGATGTTGTTACAGCTAGCCAATGGAATAAAGATATCTAGAGGCATCTGAGGATGTACGAGTGCATAGAGGTGCAGAAGTAGATAATAGTTACTTTTAAGCTAGTAGGGGCAGCGTTACAATGGTAGGAGTCCATTACTACCATAGAGGAGCGTGACGTTATGACTATACAAGATTTTTGGGTGTGATTTAACCGTAAATATTTTCCTTCCGCTGTTCGGACAGAGATGAGGCTTAAACTACTGGACCTCACCCAAGAGGGGAAGACTGTAGCCGAGTACGAGGAGGAGTTTACAAGATTGGTAAACTTGGTACCAATTGAGATGCCTACTGAAGATAAGAAAATTCAGATGTTCATGGATGGTCTGACCTGGAGGATTCGACAGCATCTTCTGGGTAACATCTCTTTGCAGTCTTATACCAATGTACTTACTGTTGCTTTACTACACTGCCATGATCACCGTTTCCATGTTAAGGGGAGCATGCGGGCAGGTGACTCCAACCAGCAGGGTAGGACAGGTGGAGGTAGTATCAGTGGGTCACAAGCAGCTCAGAGTCAGCAGAGGCGGAGTGAATAGGTCTCCCATCAGGGGGATCCTGCTAAGAGATTCAGATATAGGGGCTTTCATCAGGGACAGGGAGGTTTCAGAAATGGCCACCATCAGCATGGTCATCAGGGACAGTAGAGCCACCCGGGACAACAACAGTTTCAGCAGGGCCATCAAGGCTAAGGGGGAGGTGGCAACGACCAGCAGGGGTAGAAAGGGGGAAATTTTACTGGGAAGTGCTTTATTTGTGGCAAGACTGGCCACAAACGATTTGAATGCCCAGATAAGGGGCAGTATCCTCAGCAGTAGGGTGATCACCAAGAGCCCCATAGGTCGATTTTCCCATCCGCTCTTCCAGCGCCAGCACCAGTCCCATCTTTACCTGCCATTCCAACAGTTTCAGTTCAGTAGGGGCAACTACAATACGAGGGTGTCTACAACGTCCATCAGGCTGCAGTCCCACAGGGCTCGCCAGCGACTGAGGGTATATTTTCTATCCATGGAACCTTGGGGTGGATATTATTTAACACGAGGGCTTCACATAGTTTCATTACCACTAGTTTTGCACGCGCCACGGGGTTATTGGACACGGCGGAGAGCACAGTCACTAGTGTAGATTCACCGTTGGGCTATGGGTTATTGATTTTCTTTATATGTCGGAGAGTGTACATAGAGATTGGGAGATTGATCCTACCGGCCGAAATACTTGTTTTAGATATGCACGAGTATGATGCTATCATTAGAATGGATTGTCTACTTGAGTATAGGGTCGTGATCGATTGCTTTAGTAGGAGCACAGTTTTCGATATCCCTAGTCAGGAGATGTTTTTAGTGACGATGCCTCGCCCCGAGGGAGGATCATCCACCCACTTATTTTATATAGAGGAGGAGACCTCTACGGGAGTTGTGACTTCCCTTGATTCGATTCCGGTTGTTCGTGAGTACGCCGATGTATTTAAGGATATACTGGGGCTACCGTCGAGTAGAGAGATAGAGTTGGTGATTGACTTAGAGTCGGGCACTCGACCGATAGCACGTGTACCTTATCGTAGGGCTCTTGTGGAGATGAGGGAGCTAATGGATCAGATTGAAAAGTTATTAGGATAGGGTTTCATCCGTCGGAGTACCTCACATTGGGGTGACCCAATTTTGTTTGTGAAAAAGAGGGATGTATCATTACGATTGTGTGTAGATTATCGAGAGTTGAATAAAGTCACGATATGGAATAAGTATTCGTTTCCCAGAATCGATGACTTATTCGACCAACTGAGGGGAGCATCTTTCTTCTCGAAGATAAATTTGAGGTCAGGGTACCATCAGTTGAGGATCAGATGTGTCTAAGGCTGCATTTCTAACGAGGTATGGATCCTATGAGTTTTGAGTTATGCCATTCGGGCTAACCAATGCACCGTAAGTATTTATGGACTTAATAAACAGAAAGTTCAGAGAGTTCTTAGATCAGTTTGTCATTGTCTTTATAAATGACATCCTGATTTATTCACAGACCAAGGAAGAGCATGCTGAGCACTTACATAGGGTTTTGCAGACTTTATGGGAGAATGAGTTGTACGTCAAATTCAAGAAATATGGATTCTAGCTTTGAGAGGTACAATTTTTGCGGAACATCGTATCAGATAGGGGAATATCGATGGACCCCAGAAAGGTGTCAGTGGTGAGGGAGTGGGGGCAACCCACGACACCGACGGAGGTGTGGAGTTTCTTGGGGTTAGCAGTCTATTACAAGCGGTTTATTAGAGGATTCTCGAAGATAGCGGGTACATTAATAAACTTGACTTGCAAAGGAGTGCCATTCATCTGGGAAGATGCCTGTCAATTGACTTTCGATGAGCTGAAGGACAAGCTGACTTCAACACCCATTCTAGCACTGCCCAGACCGGAAGTGACGTATTTAGTCTATACCAATGCGTCCCTATAAGGACTTAGGGGTGTACTTCAGCAGGTGGATCAAACTATAGCTTGTACCTCCAATAAGATTAAGCCTCATGAGAGGAATTACCCCACCCACGACTTGGAGCTAGCGGTGGTCGTGTTTGCTCCTCAAATCTGGAGACACTATCTGTTGGGGAGAAGTTTTGCCTGTTCACCGATCATAAGTCACTACAGTATCTATTCACTCAGAGGGAATTGAACATGCGTCAACATAGGTGGTTTGAATTTGTGAAGGACTAACAGTTCGATATCCATTACCACTCGGGGAAGGCTAACGTAGTAGCTGATACGTTGAGCCGAAGGCTAGCAGGTGACATGGCCGAGGTGTGGAAGGTGAAATGAAAGGAATTGAGACACCAGGATTCAGTGGCCCGATCAATCATGTCTATCATGACCGTTACACCCCAGATTATGACGAGAGTAATACAGTCCCAGGTAGCCGATACACTCTATCAAGAAGGGGACAATCTTATCTTGATGAGACTTTGGGGGATTTTGGATTGCTACCTCAGGACATAGGTCTGGGAAAGACTTATCTCGTGAATTGATAAGTTTGCGGTCACGTGGGTGCGTAGGTATGTGCGTAGCCCATGGGGGTGGGAACTATGTTCGCCTCCATTATGTGTGATATGTGTTGATACGATTCCAGAGTGATTCGAAATTCGTAGTCCTTACGTGCATGATGTACCGGGACTGATAGTAGAGTATGTGTGCACCGCAGGTTTAGCCTTTTGGGGTGCGGTATTAGTATATATATGTATGATAGTGATATATATATAGACTTGAGATTATTCCACTGTATTGTTTAGTAGATGAGAAAGATTACAATATTTAATATTAATCAACAATGTGAGAACTTGAATGATTAATGAGCTATTTAAATTCGATTAACCTAGCGTTATAATTGTAAGAATGTATTATTCAGGTGTTATAATTAGGTACAACGGCTTAGGAATTTCAGTAAAGGACTTGGGCTAAGTTATATAAGTGGGATAGTGTGACTAGGAGGGGTTAGGAGTCTACGCTAGGCGTGCACATTAGTTGAGAGGTAAGAATCTCAACTGAGGTCACGAGAAACTAACATGGATATAATTTTTACTGTTTAATGTATTTTAAACACTTGCTGATTTTTAAACTGTTTTCAACTCGGGCTCTGACCTGTTTATTGCAAATATTTTCTCTTGTCAAATTATTTTAGGTGCCTAGCCACGGGGACACCAATAATAGGAATTCCATTCTTTTGACGAGTTGTAGCTGCCATGGAAGTTACATGACTTGGTAGTAGACGCCTCCATGATTCTCATTCCTGCATCTTGAGTTCCTCTGTTTCAGTTAAGGCATGTTGCCCCTTTTTACTTATTCCGACAGTTAGAGATTTGTGTATCTACTTAGTTATTCATTCCAGCTGTTGTTTTACTTTGTTGGATTATTGTATTTGGGATTTAGGCTGGTATGTTTACTCCAGTTTTCATTTATTACCTTAGACATTTTTATTTCATATGAGATTTGTCTGAATGGTGTATGGTTAGTAATTGGTTAATTTGGTTTTATGTTAATTAATAAATAAAAATTTCAACATCAACCTTTTTAAATATTAGATGGTTAGTGTTAATAATAAAGTTTTTTGACAGTGATGCATATTATGAACTAACTGGATATACTGAATTAATTTAATAAAGGACCGATCATCCGGTATTTAATTAGCCAGGGTGTCATACAATAGTTGACATATGCCCATACTTACGTTATCGATTTCCATTTGTGGAAATTTGGATAGTTGATGAGGAACTTCTTGTGTTGTGGGAACGAAGACGGATTCAAGCAAAGTTTGGTGAGCTGGGAGGAGGTGTGCAAACCGGGGAGGGAGGGAGGAGAGGGACTGTGAAATTTGACTTGTTTCGATAAAGATCTTTTGGGAAAGTGGTTGTGGAGGTTCTCGGCGGAGTCAGACAAGTTTGAGTTGGTTCACAATGGGTGGGGATTAGGTTTAAGGTGGATTCCACATAAAATGGGGTCGTGAAAGAACATTATCAAGGCGGGGGGGAGATCCTGAGACTTACTTCCTTGCGCACGGGGAATGGTAAAAGAGTGAGGTTTTGGAGCGACCTTTTTTTGGTGGTGGTGTGGGGGAGGGGGATATCTTAATTAGGGGATATGTTTCCAGGGTTATTTCACATTTAGAGTGAGAGGTATGGATCGGTGGCGGGACATATTTGGAGGGATGGAGACGGGAGGGTGTGGAACCCTTAGTTGAGAAGGAGGCTTAAGGATCGGGAGTTGGAGGCGGTAGAGGAGTTGTTTAATTTGTTGGGTAGGAGGAGCTTTCCTTAGGGGGTAAGGATTGTGTATGGTGGATAGGCAGCAATAAAGGGGGATTCTCGGTGCGGTCTTATTATGCGAAGCTGATTGGCAGATATCAGGTTGACTTTCCTTGAAAAACATTTGACATATGTGTGTTCCACCAAAAGTGACTTTCTTTATCTGGACAATAGTCAGACATACAATTATGATGAAATATGGGATAATGAAGAGAGGCATACGCAAGACAAGTAGGTGTTTGATATATAGGCAGGCATACAAAATTGCCAATCATTTGTTATTGCATTATTAGGTTATTAGAGGATTATGGGAGATAATTTATTCCATATTTAAGGTGTAATGGGTATGTTCCAAGTCACTGAAATAGGAGATGGCAACTTGGGGATATTAAGTAGGGGAGAAAGGTCTGGTTTGTTTGAAAAATGGCGCCTCTATACATTTTATGGACGATTTGGATTGAGATAAACATGAGGTGCTTTGAGGATGAATAGATTGAACCAACAAGACTTTAATACAATCTTTTGAGCTCTTGGCATGAATGGTTTAAGTAGGTGTCACATTTTCAATGCTTGTTAAATTTTCTGGGTGAGTTGATGTTGGTTCCCTAAGTATATTTTGGTAATTAGGGGAGGATGGGATGGTTTTTGTTTCGCCATACCCATTTTTATATCCTTAGTTTCCACTTAGATCTTTGTATATCCCATGTATACGGGATTTCGCCCCCTTATACGTATTTTTAATATACTTAACTTACTTATAAAAAATATATAAATACGAAAAGTACTCCATAATTTTATCATTAATCATGGATAAAATTTCTAACCCACCCCCAATGAATTGATTTCCATGAAAAATCTAAAAGTAAGACCAAACTACTCTTACCTTTTTTCACTCGTTTTCCAACTTCTCACAATCATTTTTCAACTTTGTAATCAAACACCCCTTAGCATTTGCAAAGGGAAAAAAACTTACTCGTTTCCACAAACAACGCCATCTGATGGAGTATTTCAAATTGAGTTAAAATAAAGATATTAAGAATCAAGATTCATAGTGGTCCTTCCAAGTATTGGCCTATGTCCACTCTGGTGAGAGGGGGTATATTTGAGGGATATTTTGACTTTACCACTCATTTAGTTTTTAATAATTAGACTTTACCTACTATTTGGTTTTCTTTAGACTTTGCTACTAAAAGTAGATGGAGAAAGTTAAGTGACTAATCAAACCACTATCTTTATACAAAAGCCCAAACTAAACACATTCTAAATTATTAAAGGCCCAATGCAATTATTATTTTCTTTAATTACTTAAGATATTTTATGGACTTAATATTTTAATTAAATTATACATTTTATTAAATATATAAAAATTTAGTTCTTCATTATTTTTAAGAAGTAAAAATTTATTTTTTGTTTTTATTTTAAATAAGAAATTTTTTTCATTTTTTTTGTCTTACTTTTATTTATTTTAAAAAATCTATTTCAATTTCATTTTTAGTCCCAATTTTATTTAATAAAAAACAAAAATATTTTTTTTATTTTGTTCGTCCCAGTTTTTATTTTTGAAAAAAAAAATTATGTTATTTTTTTCTCCTATTTATTTTATTAAAAAAATAAAAAAAATGTTTTTTGTTATCTTTTATCTCCCTGATTTATTTATTAACAAACATTTTTTTGTTATTTTTTTTATTCCCGTTTTTATTTATTAAAATATCCCTATTAATATCCTTTTTTGTGGTAAATAAAAAACTAGGACAAAAAATAATAATAAAATAGTTTTTATTTTTATTTTTTAATAGATGCAAACTAGGACAAAAGGAACAAAAATATACTTTTTAATATATACAATTTACGACGGGAAAATTTCTTCTTTTTTTTTTTAAATAAAAACTAGGATGAAAATGAGAACAATAAAACTATTTGCTTGTAATAAAATTCACTCGGACAAAAAGAAAATATGGAAAGTTTTTTTTACTTTTTCAATAGGTAAAAACTAGGATGAATAACACAATTATCATTTATTTAATAAATAAAAAGTAGGAGAAAAAAAGGAAAAATAATAGTTTTTAGTTTTTTTTAACATATAAAAATTTGGATAAATAAGAAAAAATATTTTTTCATAAATAAAAACTAGGATAAAACATAATTTTGCTTTTTGACCAAATAAAAATCGAGATAAAAAATAGAACAATAAAAATTTTAGTTTCTTCTTAACAGGAATAGTTGTGATAAAAACATATTTTTTTTGCTTTTCTTTTAATAAACAAAAACTAGGACAAGAAAAGAAAAAAAATACTCTTTTAATAAATAAATCCGGGACGAAAAAGAGAATAGAAAAACACTTTTTTAATAAATAAATTTGTGACAAAAAATATAGAAAAAAAGTTCCTTATTTTAAAAAAGCATTTTTTTTACTTATTAAAAAATAACAAAAAAAAATATTTTTAATTTAAAAAAACTACTTATTTATTTTTAAAAAAACTTGTTTATTGAAAAAATATTATAATAAAATGTATAATTTAATTAATATATTAAGTTAATAAAGTGTCTTAATTAAAAATAATAATAAGTGGATATGTCCTTTAATTATGTTGAATAAGGGTAGTGTAGGCTTTTGTAGAAAAGATAATGGTTTAACTACTCAACTAACAGTTTACTAAAGTTTTAAAAAAAAGTTGACGTGGTCGAGGCGTGAAGGCCAAGCCTTAAGCTTTAAGCCTTAGAAGCGTAGGCGGGCCTTAGGCATAAAAATGCGTGAAAATGAGGCATTCTTAATATATTTTAATATTTTTTAACCATAACAAGGTTATTAAAATACTAAAATTGTACATATCATAAAAATATGTCTCAATATACTCAAATTAAAATACTATTTGATTATTTTGGATGAGATAATGGTACGGTTAGTAATTTTTTTTAAAAATGCGATATCGTTTCACTAAAGTATTGTTGTTTTTAGAAAAAAGCGTGCCTTAATGGTTTTACCAAGAATAAGGCGTAAAAAACTTAAGGCGGGGCATTTCTCCCATGCCTTAAGCCTAAGAGGGTTTTTTAGAACACTGCTTTTTACATTCAATTTTAGTGGTAAAATATAAAATAAAATAAAATAGTGGGTAAAGTCTAATTACCAAAACTAAATAGGTGAAAAAATCAAAATACCCATAGATTTTATCTATATGAATATGAGTTACATTGATTTTGGGGGAACCCACAAAATTTGTGCTAATAAAGATCTTAAGAATGGTGAGAAAGATAAAATGGAGAGAGAAAATAACAACTTTAGGCTCTTGAAGTGTGGCAACTTTTTCCTTTTATAAGAGTATAGGTGTCACCTAGGTGACCAATACGCGGTGCAAGTGCGAAAATATATCGATTTTTAAATTAGTTGAATTTCAAAGCATTTCCAGAGCGTCTCTCTCTCTCTCTCTCTCTCTCTCTCTCTCTCTATATATATATATATATATATATATATTATGACAACCCGTTCACCAAAATAAGGGGTGGTCAGCCCGATACTCCAATATAACAGGAATCATGGATGGAATCATTCTCAGCATCACAACAATATAGTAGTATACGGGATAACCACCCAATATTTCAAAAAATGGGTTGCCAAAATTTTTATTTTATAATAAGTTAAGGAAATAATTTACACAACCCAATTTGAAAAGAAAGTGGAAACCCAAGAAAACTTATATTACATCCACAACAAGAATACAATATGGGGACCGAATATGCTGTCGGTCAACAGGTACATACAACGTTTTCAACAAGTTTAATTTAAGTTACATAATACATCCATTAGACAGTTACAAGAGTTTAGGCCACACGCCCGAGTGAAAGACCCGATCTTAACTAGAGTACAAAAATGAAGGCGTCTACACCAAATATCCCATAATATCCGCAAAGTACCACGGCTCCCCAAAACACCAAAATAGGAAAGTCAGTATGGGCGTCCTTGTGGCGGAGCACCTGAGCGGATACAAGATTCATGCATAACAAGAAATATGAACGGGTCAAGGCCCGATTTTATATGATCACCAGATGAATAAAAAGTATGACAGTTATGAACAGTTAATTATGAATGATAAAGACGAGATTCTAACAATATAATCTCAAAGCATAAACTAAGACAATTTAAATGATTATAAATTTTATTTAGTTATGCAAGAGGATATAAATGAATATCATTAATTAAAAACCTCCATCATTTTACACTGTTTCATTTCATCTTTCCATTCCTTATCAGGAATATAATTACTGTCATATGAACTTTGTGGCATTCCATTCCTTATCAGGAATATAATCACTATATATGCTCTTTGTGGAATTTATCATACATCAAGTCCCACTTGATAAAGAATTGTTATATTCATATACATATAACGATTCTAAGACCGCCCCTCCGGGTTTTCCCACTAGGCGCGCCCCTAAATGACTATCATCTTCCAGGACTTATCAACAAGACAACCTGGTCACCTAACGCAACATCGGGAAGTGGATATATGCCTGCGAATGAGTCATAACCACACCCAGAATTACCTCACTAGCGCAGAATAAAACATATAACAATCCATCATATGGCCGAGGACTATAGTCTCCCTGCGTTCATTAGTCAGGGGACATCACCTCATGCGCGAACTTCCCTTATGATAGCATTTATAGAGGTGTGTTTAAGTAAATTATCATTTACCATATTCATTTCCATTTTTCATTTCATTTTCATTCCCATTTGCCATATGCATGTTTCATTTTATCCGAAACCATAATCATTAAATATTCTCATTAGTATTCATCGTATACTAATTCCCGAATTATTCTTCAAGAGGTCACAATATTTCTACGAGTCACAAGGTTTTATATACCTCAATTGATCCCCTAAAGTTTCCAAGTATGGGCTTACAACTCCTAGACTCCTAATAGTTAACTAAAGGAAAGAAGTGCCCCAAACTCAATTTGTACACCCCCGAAACAAGCCCCGTTTAACCCATTTCTAATGTAGGGTAGTGACCCGACTCATCTACAACTCTAGGACTCTAAGTTTACTTCATACAAGAAGGTTCTTAGGTCCTAAGCCTAAAGGAAAGGGTTTAAATAGAGCTAAGAAAAATCACACAAAACTGCAGGATTTCCGAATCGATTCGGCCCGGCCGAATCGATTCGATCAAAAAAGCGAATCGATTCGAACCAGCCGAATCGATTCGATCAGTAAACCTGACTTTCTGCATAATCGCCGAATTGATTCGGACAGGCCGAATCGATTCGGTCCACTCAGACCTGTAATCTGTCTCTATGGCGAATCGATTCGCCTTGGCCGAATCGATTCGCCCCTACAAATTGGCCAAGTACGAGTTAAGTGTTATGAACCCTAATTTCCCCAAATCTCCTTCCTTCTCCAACCAACATCATTAATTCCACCCATCAAACAATAAATGCATCTAACTACCATCAATTTACACCAATAAACATATAGATCAACTTCAAAGGGTTTTAAAAAACCTACAAATCCATTTAACATTCTAAAATTATTAAACCATAATCAATCCATTACTATCCATACAAATCATTCATCTTAAATCACATATTAGCAAGTAAAAAAATTGCCTTGAGCTTCAAATCTCAAATTTTCTCTTGGTAGCAACAATTCAAGCTCCAATCTCTCTCTTTTCTTCTTTTTCTCCTCTTTTCTCCACAACTCTCTTCTTCTCTCTTTCTCTCTAGGTTAATGAATACACACTTAAGAGAATAAATAAAATTCAAGACTTAAATCGTGGCTTAAGTCTAATTTCTCAACTTAAATAGTTAATACCCCATTAAAATGACTCACAACTACATATTTATGTTAAAACCAGTCAAAAGTGCCCGAAACATAAAAATACAATATGGCATTATTTCGACTATCTCGCACATTTCGAGACTAACTACGCCCTCCAAATTATCGTTTGGAAATTTTATAACTCATTTCAAGTTTCGATTTCATTTTAAACCATAAATGTCGTTTAAATCTTATGACACTATATAACACAACAGGGTGATATTTACTTACACATACAGTAAATATGCACCAATTTAGTAAGTATTAACTTTTAACTCGTTTAATTAATATTTACTCCATATTCCAACATTTTATATAATTACTTCACACAATAAATAGATATAAAATAGGTTCTCAAAAGCGAGGGTTGTTATATACTCCCCCCCCCCCCCCCCCTTATGAGGGAATTTTGCCCCCAAAATTCAAGCGTACCTTGCAAGAAGAGATGCGGATACTTTTCCCGCATGTCATCCTCGCGCTCCCACTTCGATTCCTCGGCGTTGTGATGACCCCATTGAACTCAAACCAAGGGCACCACTCGAGATCTCAATCGTCGCTTTTCGTGCTCTAAAATAGCAACCAGTTGTTCTTCATATGAAATGTCAGGTTGCAACTCGATATCCTCCAAAGGAATATGCCAAAGGGCTCCTTCACACCTCTTGTACTTCTTCAAATAGGAAACATGGAACACATCATGGATTTGTTGTAAGTGTTCCGGTAAGGCAAGTTGGTACGCCACCGGACCTACCTTGGCAATAATAGGAAAAGGTCCCACATAGCGCGACGCAAGCTTCCCTTTCTTCCCAAAACGCTTGATACCTTTGATAGGCGATACTCTTACTAACACTTGATCCCCAATCTCCATCTCTACATGCCTTCTATTAGCATCGGCATAACTCTTTTGACGGTCTTGAGCTATTCGGATGCGATTCCGGATGAGCTCAATCTTGGAAGAAGTATCCCGGATCATTTCAGGTCCAAGGAACTTATTATCCCCCACCTCTAACCAACAAGTGGGCAATCTACAATGCCGGACATACAAAGCTTCATAGGGCTCCATCCCAATAGTAAATTGGTACGAATTATTATAAGCAAATTCGACCAAAGGGAGATATTGTTCCCAACCACCTTTGAAATCAAGCACACACATTCGGAGCATATCCTCCAACATTTGGTTGACTCTTTATGTCTGCCTATCTGTTTGAGGGTGATAAGAAGTTCTTAACTTCAATTCGATTCCCATAGCCTCTTGGAAACTTTGCCAAAAGTGGGAAACAAAGATCTTGTCTCTGTCAGAGACTATATTTAGTGGCACCCCGTGGAGTCTAACAACCTCCGTAATAAATAGCCGGGCATAGCGAGCAGTATTATAATCGGTGCGTACCGGTAGGAAATGTGCCGACTTAGTCAAATGATCAACAATAACCCAAATAGAATCGTGACCATTTTGCGACGTTGGCAAGCCCGTAACAAAATCCATTGATATGCTCTCCCACTTCCACACCGAAATTTCCAACGGTTGCAACAAACCCATTGGTCGTTGATGATCTATCTTGACCAATTGACAAGTGGTGTATTGGGACATGAACTCAGAAATATCCCGCTTCATGCCTGGCCACCAATATTGACGGCGCATGTCTCGATACATTTTGTTATTACCTGAATGCACTGCAAACTTGGACCATGAGATTCCATCATTACGGCCCGTCTTAAGTCCCCTTCGTCCGGGACAATGAGTCTCCCGTGGAAATGCACCCCACCCTCAGAACCTATAGAGTAGGATTCTGCTCCCTCGATCAATAGCTTGTATATATGGTCCTGGGAGACTTTGTCCCTCCTTTGGGCTTCAACCACCCTTGCCACAATAGTAGACGTGACGATCAACACCGACATAAACGCCTTAGCAACCGCATCCTGTTGACTCAGCTCCTCCCATTTTGCTTTCCATACTTCCGCTAACTCCTCCTCGGGCTTTCTACTCAAAGCATCCAGCACCACATTCGCTTGCCCGGATGATAGTGGATGTCGAATTGATAATCTTTCACGAATTCTGGCCATCGGCGTTGTCGCATATTTAAATCCTTCTGTGAAAATAAATACTGCAACGATTTATGGTCCGTGAAAAGACTGAATTTCTCCCCTAGGAGATAATACCTCCAAATCTTCAAGGCAAAGACTACTGTGGCAAGTTCTAAATCGTGCACCGAATAATTCCTTTCATGGGGCTTTAGCGTGCGAGAAGCATAGGCAATGGCTCGTCGCTCTTATTGAAGTACACCTCCCAATCCTTGTAGAGATGCATCGGTGAAGACCAAATATTCCAATCCTGGCCTTGGTAATGCAAGGACTGGAGCAGAAGTTAACCTATCCTTAAGTTTGTCAAAAGCCGACTGGCAAGAATCATCCCATACAAACCTCACCCCTTTTTGGGTTAAATTTATCAAAGGACTAGCAATTTTAGAGAAACCCTTGATTAATCGGCGATAGTATCCCGCCAAACCCAGAAAACTACGGATCTCGGTAGGTGTCGTGGGCTGACCCCACTCCCTCACCGCAATCACTTTACTTGGGTCCACCGAAATACCCTGGGCTGTCACAATATGACCCAGAAACTGTACCTCCTGCAACCAAAACCCGCACTTCTCGAACTTGGCATACAATTGGTGATCCCTCAATCTCTGTAGAACCAATCGTAAGTGAGTAGCATGATCGGCCTCTGTGGGAGAATACACTAGAATGTCATCGATAAACACGATAACAAACTGGTCCGGGAAGTCCCGAAATACTCTATTCATGAGGTCCATAAACACGGCGGGGGCATTAGTTAGTCCAAAAAGGATAACCAAAAAATCATAGGACCCATATCTCGTAAGAAAAGCAGTCTTGGACACATCGTGTTCTCATATCCTCAACTAGTGATACCCCGTCCTCAAGTCTATCTTAGAGAAGTACGAGGCTCCCCTAAGTTAATCAAACAAATCATCAATCTGAGGTAACGGGTATTTGTTCCGGATGGTGACTTTATTCAACTCTCTGTAGTCAACACATAACCGGAGAGAACCGTCTCTTTTCTTCACAAATAACACCGGATCACACCACGGTGATGTGCTTCGCCTAATAAACCCTTGATTTAGAAAGTCCTGAATTTGATCCCTTAACTCCCTCATTTCAACAGGAGTCATACGGTGCGAAGCTCTCGCAATCGGTCGAGTTCCCAACGCTAAATCAATTAGAAATGTAATCTCTCTACTAGGAGGCAAACCCGGTATTTCCCGAAACACGTCTCGAAAATCTCTAACAATCGGAATAGAATCTAAGGGAACAACTATATCCCGAGAAGTTTCCTTCGTAATACAATACAAGTAAGTGCTAGTACCTCCTTCTAAGCGAGGCATAACCACTAAAAATATTTTTTACCCCAGAATGGCAAACATTATACTCTTCCCATAGCAATTAACTATCGCATGATACTTCACTAGCCAATCCATACCCAAAATCACATCATACCCGACCATGTCAAGGACGAGCAAATTGGCCTCAAAGCACAAATTACCAAAAGTTATTCCTATTTGTTTACAACAAAGAAAATGAGCGAACCATCACCCATAGAAGACTCAACACTAGTGAAGGTACTCTCTGTAGATTTTATCAACTCAGTAGTCTGAGCAAAACTTCTAAAAATGAACGAGTGTGTAGCACCCGTATCAAATAACACACGACCTATATGCCCCTGAATAAGAAACTTACCCTCAATAGTTGGCGGCGCCGGCGGAGCAGGAGGAAGCATAGCATCCTGAATATGATAAACACGCCCATACTATAGCTGACCCTACTGTGGAGGGGCAACTAGATTAGGTACCTGCGGTGGTAGCTGAACCCGTGGATGCTGAGGAACCCTAGGAAGCTGACCCCCAACTAACTGAGGACACTCCTTCTCGTAATGACCTGCCTCCGCACATTGGAAGCACCGTCCCGTCATATTCTCTGGATTTCAGCCCTGATTATTTCTAAACTGGGTAACGCCTTGGCCCAGATGGCCCCTACCCCCGTGACCACCCCGACCTATTTGTTGTTGTTACGGGGCACCCTGACCGTGCCTATTGTTATTGCCACCCAAATTAAACCCACCAAAACGTTGCCTTTTTGACAAGTCCCCTTATTAGGGATACCTTTCTTTCTGCTAATTACCTGAAGATTGGGACGAGGGAAAGTCTCCTCCTCCCGTCCCATTGCCTCCAGGTTTTCCCGCTTGCCCCACCACTGTAGCTTTCTTGTTACTCTGCATATACAATCGATGTTGCTGGCAATGGAGCATTGCCGGATTCATTACCTCACCAAAAGTTTGTAAGGCTGAATTACCCAACAAATGTTGTCGGATCCTCCAGTTCAAACCTCCCATCAACTTCGAAACCTTCCTCTCTTTCGGAGTCACCTCGTTCGCTACAAAACTTGCTAACCAGGTGAAATCCTTTTCATATTCCGCCACGGATCTCTCACCTTGCACCACATCCTGAAGCTTCCTTCTCATCTTCCTTTGAACCGTGGGAGGGAAGTACTTCCTGAGAAACGTGTGTGAGTGGCCTGATATGTGTGTTTTCAAACAAAACCAATTTTTCTTCGAAAAAGATCCAACTTTTAATTATGCACCAAACAAAGTTGTGAAATCCTAATTCTCACTTTAAACCAATTTTATCTTGATTAATCCTAAACATACATTTAGTGATTAAAGCAAGTAAAGTAAAGTAAAGTAAAGAATACTCACAACGCCGGATGTACGAGGAAAAAACTCAAAACGGGAAAACAACCTCGGACGGCCCAAGCCAGACAATCACTATGAACAATGGTTTTACAAAGATAGATTAGCCTTACACTAAGACTCAATCCCCACGGGCCTTGACGCTCCTTCTGATCTTCAACCGTTCTTCAATAGTGCCCACGTAGAAATTCCGTCTTCCACGATCTCTTTCCATAACACACGTGTCCACGTATGTCTCGGTGTCCACCGATATGGCTTTGATACGTCTACGATGTCGAACACGATGTCTGTCGCTTCTTCACCGCAAAACCCTTTGTGTTCAATGTGTAGAATAAACAACTTTCGTGCAGCAAGATCACGTAAACATATAAGAATGATAACTCGGATCTTGGCAAACTCTAAGGATGTGTTTATGCTTTTTAAACCTTAGAAAACATGTGCAAACAAGGTTCTGGTTCGTAAAACTTTTTTCCAAAAAGCACACATACGAAATTATGATGCAAACACTGTTTAAATAGGATTTAAACGCCGCCTCGAAAAATGTGTCATTCGAACGACTTAAGCATGTCGTTCGCGCGATATTGTATCTCGTTCGAACGAGATCCAATGTCGCTCGAGCGACCTTCTGAAAGTTTGACTTTCTTTGACTTTCAGATAAAAACGTCTCTTAACAAAGAGATTCAAATTAGTCAAACTCTATTTCTAGTTTATCATCATAAAACGAAGTTTAAACCATTAAAACACTTTTAAAACATTTAAAATCATTTTTCTATATAAAAATTACATCCTTATCTTTTATAAAATAATTCCGAGCACCATTAATTATACGCATTCACACCTGAGTGATCTCGGAATGAAATTAACTTTGAAGACGAGTAAACTTGCACCAAATAAACATCGGCATGATTATTTCTTTGAAGCTTTGTCTCAACGTCTTCAATTTCTTTAATACGTCATAGACCAAGTGGGATCGTGACAAAAAAAAATTCTCCCTATGACATATTACAAACACAGTTTTGTTCACGGAATTAAGTCAAAACAATACAGGGACTCAATTGGAAATTTATGTCCTTACACTTTCGATCAAACATAGCCCAAAAATCATTAATAGTCATTGTATCTCTCTGTTCTGGTGTAGTCATCGACTCCCACCAACGTAAGGCAGATCCGACGAGCTTAAAAGTAGTAATGACTTGTTTCTTCTCCTCACTACATTCCACCATTCGAAGATGGCATTGCATATCCTTCTTCTACGGATTAGCTATAATAACATCAGAGCCTCCATCAAATTCCGGGGGATGGCCCTTTAAAAAGGACTCTCTAACTCTCTCCCACGGAGAAGGTCCCGTAGGAGCTTGTGCATCCTGAGCCCATTGTTGTTGAACTTGTGGTAATTGTTGAACCATGGCGGTCATAGCAGCATTAACCACTTGGGCAACAATATTTGCTACATTAGCAGCATTTACAGTCCCCTGTTGCGGCGACGGTGGAGGACCAACATCCTCTTCTACAACTCTATTGCATCTCGCTGGGCGACCTCTCTTAGGCGGCATCTGAGATGAGGAAACAATAGAGTTATAATACTTTTCAAAACAATCCATCTTGCAGAAGATCGTAAACATAAGTAACAAAGCAGTCCTAACATTAGGCTCTATATCAAAGAACGCTACGGTAGAACGTGACAAGTCTGCATAGATCTTAAAGACTCTAGAACCTGATGCTCTGATACCATCTGTGACAACCCGCTCACCAAAATAAGGGGTGACCAGCCCGATACTCCAATATAATAGGAATCATGGATGGAATCATTCTCAGCATCACAGCAATATAATAAGTATATAAGATAACCACCCAATATTTCAGAAAATGGGTTGCCAAAAGTTTTATTTTATAATAAGTTAAGGAAATAATTTATACAACCCAATTTGAAAAGAAAGTGGAAACCTAAGAAAACTTATATTACATCCACAATAAGAATACAATATGGGGACCGAATATGCTATCCGTCAACAGGTACATACAATGTTTTAAACAAGTTTAATTTAAGTTATATAATACATCCATTAGACAGTTACAAGAGTTTAGGACACACGCCCGAGTGAAAGACCCAATCATAACTAGAGTACAAAAATGAAGGCGTCTACACCAAATATCCCGTAATATCCACAAAGTATCATGGCTCCCCAAAACACCGAAATAGGAAAGTCAGTACGGGCGTCCTTGTGGCAGAGCACCTGAGCGAATACAAGATTCATGCATAACAAGAAATGTGAACAGGTCAGGGCCCGATTTTATATGATCACCAGATGAATAAAAAGTATGACAGTTATGAACAGTTAATCATGAATGATAAAGACGAGATTCTAACAACATAATCTCAAAGCATAAACTAAGACAATTTAAATGATTATAAATTTTATTTAGTTATGCAAGAGGATATAAATGAATATCATTAATTAAAAACCTCCATCATTTTACACTATTTCATTTCATCTTTCCATTCCTTATCAGGAATATAATTACTGTCATATACAATTTGTGGCATTCCATTCCTTATCATGAATATAATCACCGTATATGATTTTTGTGGCATTTATCATACATCAAGTCCCACTTGATAAAGAATTGTTATATTCAAATACATATAACGATTCTAAGACCGTCCCTTCGGGTTTCCCCACTGGGCGCGCCCTTAAATGACTATCATCTTCCATGGCCTATCAACAAGACAACCTGGGCACCTAACATAACGTCGGGAAGTGGCCATATGCCTATGAGTAAGTCATAACCACACCCGAAATTACCTTACTAGCGGAGAATAAAACATATAACAATCCATCATATGGCCGAAAACTATAGTCTCCCTGCGTTCATTAGTCAGGGGACATCACCTCATGCGCGAACTTCCCTTATGATAACATTTATAGAGGTGTGTTTAAGTAAATTATCATTTACCATATTCATTTCCATTTTTCATTTCATTTTCATTCCCATTTGCCATATGCATGTTTCATTTTATTCGAAACCATAATCATTGAATATTCTCATTAGTATTCATCGTATACTAAGTCCCGAACTATTCTCCAAGAGGTCACAATATTTATACAAGTCACAAGGTTTTATATACCTCAATTGATCACCTAAAGTCTCCAAGTATGGGCTTACAACTCCTAGACTCCTAATAGTTAACTAAAGGAAAAAAGTGCCCTAACCTCAATTTGTACACCCCCGGAATAAGCCCCATTTAACCCATTTCTAATGTAGGGTAGTGACCTGACTCATCTACAACTCTAGGACTCTAAGTTTACTTCATACAAGAAGGTTCCTAGGTCCTAAGCCTAAAGGAAAGGGTTGGAATTGAGCTAAGAAAAATCACACAAAACTGCAGGATTTCCGAATCGATTCGGCCAGGCCGAATCGATTTGATCAAAAAAGCGAATCAATTCGAACCAGCCGAATCGATTCGGTCAGTAAACCTGACTTTCTGTATAATTGCCGAATCGATTCGGACAGGCCGAATAGATTCGGTCCACTCAGACCTGTAATCTATCCCTATGGAGAATCGATTCGCCCTGGCCGAATCGAATCGCCCCAGTGAATTGGCCAAGTATGGGGTAAGGGTTATGAACCCTAATTTCCCCAAATCTCCTTCCTTCTCCAACCAACATCGTTAATTACACCCATCAAATAATAAATGCAACTAACTACCATCAATTTACACCAATAAACATATAGATCAACTGTAAGGGTTTAAAAAAACCTACAAATCCATTTAACATTCTAAAATTATTAAACCCTAATCAATCCATAATTATCCATACAAATCATTCATCTTAAATCACATATTAGCAAGTAGGAAACTTGCCTTGAGCTTCGAATCTCATATTTTCTCTTGATAACAACAATTCAAGCTCCAATCTCTCTATTTTCTTCCTTTTCTCCTCTTTTCTCCACAACTCTCTTCTTCTCTCTTTCTCTCTAGGTTAATGAATACACACTTAAGAGAATAAATAAAATGCAAGACTTAAATCGTGTCTTAAGTCTAATTTCTCAACTTAAATGGTTAATACCCCAATAAAATGACTCACAGCTACACATTTATGTTAAAACCAATCAAAAGTGTCCGAAACATAAAAATACAATATGACACTTATTTCGACTATTTCGCACATTTCGAGACTAACTACGCCCTCCAAATTATCGTTTAAAATTTTATAACTCATTTCAAGTTCCGGTTTCATTTTAAACCATAAATGTCATTTAATCTTATGACACTATAAAACACAACAGGGTGATATTTACTTATACATACAATAAATATGCAACAATTTAGTAAATATTATTTTTTAACTCGTTTAATTAATATTTACTCCATATTCCAACATTTTATATAATTACTTCACACAGTAAATAAATATAAAATAGGTTCTCAAAAGCGAGGGTTGTTATATATATATATATGATCAAGTATACATAAATGTAGTTTAAAAATAAAAAATAAATGGAGGTGAAAAGGAAAAGGAAACATCTCGCATTTTACAAATCAAAATGTCCCACATTGTTTACATTGTCAAAACAACACCCTCTCAGTTGCTATAAAATATAGTTTGAACCTTCATGCTACACTTAATGTCCCACATCAGAAAAATGTGTACTTTCTTCAACTATAGCTCTCTTTAAAGTTAATGGCTATTGTAAAGCTATAGCCCAACTTGACTTTGTTGTGGGCTAACTTTTTTAAAGGCTGAAATAATTTTGGCAGATTATTGGCTTATTATAAAAATTCAAGTAATTTTAGTTAACTAAGTTTTTGGGATTTGATGAGTTACTTTTGACCCCGTGCACTCATTGACTTTTGGGTGCGAGTGTTTAACTTAATCAAAGCACGAATTACTCTCAAAATCACAACGACCTTTTGAATTCGTGACTTGAAGGCATGTCCGTCAGAGTCTGTCAAGGAGAGTGTCCGAGTGGTTAGGATCACTAAGGTCGGCTTTCGTCCCTACTCGACGGGTGGGATCACTAACTAAGACTACTATAATATAATAAAAAATACAAATATAATATGGATCTTCGAATGAATCTCCACCTTTATCTTATGATTTCCATTCAGGGGAGCGTATCTCTTTGAGAGAGGTTCATAATCTCTCCTTTTGACTCAGGGGGTCTTCCACCACATATCATTTGTTCCACTTGGTCGATCTGATACTTAGTTAATTCTTGTTACCAAAGGGCTTAGGTAATTATGGGTGATATCTCTTTCTTGACTAATAACAATAGATGCCCCTGGACAAATGAGGTGTAACTAGATCATGTACTAATGGGTGACAAACATGACCTCAAGTAGTGAACTCATAAGGTCATTATGCATTTGAGAGTAATCCGCGCTTTGACTAAGTCAAACACGCGCACCCAAAAGTCAACTAGCACACCAGGTCAAAAGTAACTCATTAAACCCCAAAACTAAGTTAACTAAATATACTTGAACTTTTATGATAAGCCAAGTATTTGCCAAAATCAATTTTGAGCCTTTAAAAAAGTTAGCCCACATCAAATTAAAGTTGGGCAATAGCTTTATGGTAACCAACAACTTTATCGAGAGTTATAGTTGAAAAAAGTACACTCATTTTCCATGTGGGACACTAGTGTAGTATGGAGCAGGGAGGTTCAAACCATGTTTTATACCAACTGAGAGGATGTTATTTTGACAATGTAAACATTGTGGGATATTTTGATTTGTAAAATGTGAGATGTTTTATTTTATTTTTCACCTCCATTTATATTTTTATTTTTAAACTACATTTTTGTATGCTTAATTACATCAAATATAAATATAGAAATAAAAAATATATAACTATATAGACGTCGCTCTTAAATTTAACTAATTTAATAATCGACGCATTCATGCACTTTCACTTGGACCCGCACTGCGTATCGATCAAAATCTTATCCATGCTCATCATCATAATTTTAGAATTCTAAGATTCATAATTAGAAATGTTTAAAAACTTGAATTTTATCAACTTCATTAAATCTTAAAATTACGAATGTGTGTGTTTTCATACAATCAATCATATAAAACATGAATTTTAAGATTTCATTATTGTAACTATTTAAAAACTTGAATTTCATAAACTTTATAAAATCTTAAAAATTATGAATATATTTGTTTTTATACATTCAATCATATAAAATATGAATTTAAAATTCTAATGCAAATAGATAATATAAAATATAAAAAAGATAAGATAATGTGTTTTATTTGTGCGGAGGGAGTAACTAGGCGACTCGAGGTTTAAAGGTCAATCATCGCACAACATATAATTTAACATGGGAATCATTTGCGCAATTAAAACGTCACGTGAGGGTATCATATGCCACATCTTCTATGACATATCTAAGAGCAAAATAGCTTCAAATTTGTCACTCCGTTAACAAATGTTATTTTTCATAATATCATTGTGCAAGATTTGCACGATGCTTTGGTGATGGTTTAATTATCATCATTTTCTATTTTTAATTCATCCCCACTTAATCCTTTGGATTATAATTAGTTAGACATGACTCTCTCTCTCTCTCTCTCTCTCTATATATATATATATATATATATATATATATATATATATATATATATATGTGTGTGTGTGTGTGTGTGTGTGTGTGTGTGTGTGTGTATTGACACTTAATAACTACTCATTTATAATTAGTCCTAAATGTTTTATCATTATAATTTAGACTAAAAAGTCAAATTAATGCACTAAAAATAAAATTAAGTTAATTTAGAAACACTTAAATTGAATTTTGTACTTAAAAGGCCGTAAAATTATGAGAAAAATAAGAAAGTTATAGTATATAGCTAAAGTTGTCATCATAACATGACGTCGACGTTTATCGCTCCGACACGTTGACACGTGTACACTTCATTAAGCTATTTATTAATTTTGTATTATCTAGATTAATGTGGACACATGTACATTTGGTTAATACATGCATTTCATTGGTTCATGTATTAGGAGGTTCAGGTGTTAAAATATAAATGGGGTATGCTTACATTAAATATAATAGATACATGTATTTGAGCAGATACATTTTAGAGATAATATAAATACCCATGTAATGCTGGCATTTGAAGTGAAGTCATAAAAAATCAAAAATATTGTCTGAGTAGTAAAGAAAAAGTCTTCCCTCATACTGAGCGTTATCTCTCAAATATTGAGTGCCTTAGTGTATTTTATTATCTCTCAAATATATTTTTTTTTTTAATTTTTAGCAGCCGTGTATTTGGATTAAAGGGGTTACAGAGGTGTTCTCAAGTTAATTCGGGGACATATCTAGATAGATTAAGGCAGGCAGAAGAGTTACGTCAATGCTGATCGGAGACATGTAGAGTTAGAGGTCGGGGATCAAGTACTGATTCGAGTGTCTCCCATGAAGGGGGTGATGAGGTTCGACAAGAAGGGAAAACTAGCGCCAAGGTATGTGGGGCCTTTCCTTATCATTGAGAGAGTGGGACCGGTAGCTTATAGACTGGGTTTGCCAGAGCATCTTCAGCGGATACACGGTGTATTTTATGTTGCGTCGTAGAAGAAATACTGGAGGAGCTAGAGGGCTTTTTGGCATGTCCCACTAGAGGAGATTGACTTACAGCTCATATGAGGAGAGACCCGTAGCTATTCTGGATCGTAGTGAGCGCAAGTTGCGATCTAAGGTGGTAGCACTAGTTATAGTTCAGTGAGGATATCACAGTGTCGACGAGTCTACTTGGGAGCGGGAGGATGACGTGCGAGAGCAATATCCAGAGTTATTCGTCGCAGGTACTACCTAATTTCGGGGACAAAATTACCTTATAAGGGGGGGGGGGGGGGGGGAGTATGTAACCCCCCATATTTTTGTGCGTTTAATAATTAATTGATTCGGTTAATTTTAAATTACTTGTGTATCGTAATTTAATTGAATTAATTATTATTAATATTATTTAAATATTTATCGGGAGAGTAAATGGTTAATATTTATGGAAATTAAATTACTAAGTGAGTAGTAATAATTTATTTACATTACAGAGAGTAACAGTGATGTGTCATTTATTTATCTCAATCGGGAGTCAGACATAGACTATATTGGGTTCGAGATAAGGAGTTTTGGTAAATTATTTCAGATGGCAATTATGAGTGCATGAATGAGTCCGGATAGGTCGAAATAGTCAAAAAGAGTTCCCGGGGGTAGTAAATGGGTCTCAGGGCATTTTTAGGCATCACCAAGCCCAGACGGGAGTGTTTTGAGCATTTTAATAAGGTCACAAGCCTAAAAACATAATTGGCTTAATAAAACCTAAAAGTGAGAGGGTGTGGCAGACATAACTCATTCAAAAAATCTTAATTAAGTAGGGGAGAATTTGGAGAACTCTTGGGGGCCAAAAGCAAGAACAAGTGTGGGTGTTCCACCGATTACGTTAATATTAAACTACTTTGAACTTTTGGAATTGTGTGAAATTGAAATTTCTATTTATAAATTGGCAACTATAATATTTATCAAATTTTGGCAATTGGCACAAAAAATAATTAGTTTTAACTATTATAAGTAAATGGAATGTTGTAAAATTGAAATTTCTAGTGATAAATTAACAATTATAATATTAATCAAATTTTTGCATCTGGCATAAAAAATAATTAGTAGATTAATTTATCTTTCTCACTTGCACAATTACTTTTAGATTTCAATAATGAGTAAATTTATATATATTATTTATATATTTAAATTAGGAACATTTGGTTAGTTTTAGATTCAATTCTGAATTACTATTTGTTTCATTTGCTCATTGATGTTACTATGCAATGTTATGCGTTCCTTTATTTATATATATATATATATATATATATATATATATATATATATATATATATATATATATATATAGGGAGAGTTTCAGAAGTGAACATAAAAGATGAACATTTAAATGAACCTTAACAAAAAATACCTAACAACAAATTAATTTTAATTCCTATGTTGCAATTGGTCCGCGACAACGGACATGCGTCTCACACATGTGTATTAAAAAATACGCATCTCACATGGGTGTCCGTTGCCACTGGCGCGGACCAATTACAACATAGGAATTAAAATTGATTGGGTGATTGGTGTTTTTTATTAATGTTCATCTTTTATGTTCGCTTCTGAACCTCTCCCTATATATATATATATATATATATATATATATATATATATATATATATATATATATATTATTTAGTTTAACAAGGTTCACTATTTTTTTAATTGCAGATGGTGTTCAAAAATGCATTTGGTTATACTTGTAAACCATGTTCTACTTTTCATTTACAGTTTTTTATTTGGAATGTGATTTCAGATTTCTGTTGATGTAAGACGATTTTTTTGGATTTTTATTTTAGATTTGTGTAAATAATAAATGTACGTACACGAGGAATATGAATTAGAGTTTTCATTTTACTACCTCTTTGGAGAAATCAAGATACGTCAGTGATTGGTTTGGGTATTTTTTTTTTTCAGATTTGAGTCTTGATGAGCATTCACACTTTCTTGAATTCCAGAGTATTTCGCTCGGACAATTACTTTCAAACCGCATGTTTAAGGTTTGCTTTTCTGGAGTACGAAACATCAAATTCGGATTTTTAAAATATTCACTCGCGTAGAGACATGCCATAATTAAAGACACCATTGATATTTTATTAAAATCCACATCATAAGAGACATTTTATCAAGTGAGATGGAGAGAGAGGAGGGACTCTGAATATTTTACTTTGGTTATGAGAAAGAATAACGCAATTAGTTTCCTCAAATTATCTCTCTTACTCTATTTGTGAAGATGTATAGAAATTGATTGTTTCCAAACATCTTCAGTGTTCTCCAAACTATCAATTTATATCCCTTTATCGTATGACACTCACTATAATATTTGGCAGGGCCGGTTTTGAAGGGAGGCAGAGGAGGCCTCCGCCTCGGACCCCCAATTTTTGACGAATTTTAGGCCCCCCCCGATTATATATATATATATATACACCAATCGACACCCAAAGACCAAGCGCAACTGCCAACTCTTCAAATCCCACAAAATCCCATCCCCACACAAATCGACAGAGAGAGAAACCCACCCTATTGGGTATTATATAAACCCATAAGCCACCACATATGCCATATCAATTCTCAAACACACAACTCAAATCGACAGAGAGAGAAACCCACCCTATTGGGTATTATATAAATCCATACCACATATCCCATATCAATTCTCAAACACACAAATGATTTGGAACAGCTTGAATTCGGAACTGATATCAAATCAAATACGGACGACACTTGAATTCGTCGGCTTGAGGTGAGGAAATTGGAACAACTTCTAGATTATTTTTTTTTCTCATATTAAAGCAACAATATTTTCTTTCCTATCACTTCCATTCTATATATTTTTTAGTAATTTTATAAATACATTTTGCTTTTGTTTTATCTTTTAGAAATTGTAAGGATATAAATTTTCAATTGAGTTCATGTATTGTTTTGACTTAATTTCGTGAACAAAATTGTGTTTGTAATATGTCATAGGGAGATTTTTATTTTGTCACGATCCCACTTGGTCTATGACGTATTGAAGAAAATTGAAGACGTTGCGGCAAAGCTTCAAAGAAATAATCATGCCGAAGTTTAATTGGTGCAAGTTTAATCGTCTTCAAAGTCATTTGCATTCCGAGATCACTCAGGTATGAATGCGTATAATTAATGGTGCTCGGAATTATTTTTATAAAAGATTAGGATGTATTTTTATAAAGAAAAATATTTTAAAATGTTTTTAAAAGTGTTTTAAGTGTTTACACTACGTTTTAATTCTGATATACTCGAAATAGAGTTTGACTTATTTGGATCTCCTTTAAAAGAGACATTTTGAACTAAAAGTCAAAGAAAGTCAAACTGACATTAGCTCGCTCAAACGACATAAGGATCTCGTTCGAACGAGATGCCTGTGTTGCGCGAACGACGTGGCATTATCGTTCAAACGACACATTTTTCGAGGAGGCGCTAAATTGTTATTTAAAGCGTGTTTCTATCAGAGTTTCGTAAGTGTGCATTCTGAAAAACTGTTTACTAACCATAAACTTGTTTGCACATGTTTTCTAAGGTTTAAAAAGCATAAACACATCCTTAGAGTTTGCAAAGATCCGAGTTATCATTCTTATATGTTTAAGTGATCTTGCGTCACCAAAGAAGTTTGTTCTATCATTGAACATTAAAGGGTTTTGCGGTGAAGAAGAGAGAAGAACTTCTTGTTCGACATCGTAGACGAATCAAAGTCATTCGGTGGACACCGAGACATACGTGGACGCGTGTGTTATGGACAGGTATCGTGGAAGAAGGAGTTTCTGCGTGGGCACTATGAGAGGATTGATTGAAGATCAAAAGATAATCATAAAAAAAAAGATCAGGAGATCGTCAAGAACTGTGGGGATCGAGTCGCTGAGTGAGTCTTTGTTTGTTCATTGTAAATCCACATTCATAATGATTGTCTGGCTTGGGCCGTCCAAGGTTTTTTCTCGTCTTGGGTTTTTCCTCGTACATCCGGCGTTGTGAGTATTCTTTACTTTATTTTACTTGCTCTAATTACTAGATGCATGTTTAGGATTAATCAAGATAAAATTGGTTTAAAGTAAGAATTGAGTTTTCACAACTTGGTTTGGTGCATAATTAAAAATTGGGTAATTTTCAGAAAAAAAGTTGGTTTTGTTTAAAACACACATATTGGGCACTCTTCAAATTAGTATCAGAGCAGAAAATATATTTTATTTATTTTGTGATCCCGTATGTTTGTTTATCTCTCATGTTTTTATTTTCTCTCGATGGATTCTCTAAGCTTTGACGATTTACATCATTTGAATTTAAAGTTTGCAAAACGTATTGAAGTTTTGGAGAAAGAAAATTACGGTTTCAAAAACAGGATTGAATATTTGCAAAACTTTAAAATTCAAAGTGATATTTGTCGTGAGAAGTTTAGCTCCTTGTTTAATTATTTTAGTATGCTAAAATTGGGCAAAAAGGAGAGTGATGATAGAGTCCTCATTTTAGAAAAGGAGTTAGAGGATTTAAAAAATTCTAGAGTTTGTGCCGTTGAGAAAAATAATTCGATTAATGATTTTATGGCACGAGAAAAGGCTCTTAGGGATAAGTTTGCTCACATTGAGGGGGAGCGAGATAACCTTCTAGGGGTAATTGAAAATTTAAAAAAGGAGTCCCGAAAGTTTGAGGAGTCTAATCGTTTGCTTGAGTCGAAAGTTTTGAAGTTAAAAAATAATTTAAATGACTCGAGTAGTGATGGGTGCGGCTTATCTTGTTCTAGTGGTTCGAATGTAAAGGCCAAAACCATAGTTTATTTTAGAGCGTCAACCACATCCGAGGGTATTAGAAAAGATCAACCTAAAGGTCCCGTTCCTTGTCGTGTTTTCACATGTTCGCATTGTGGTAGGAAAGGTCACCTTAAGAGTTTCTGTTTTGATCTTAGAAAAGACCCTATGAAGTTTAAACGTAGTGTCCCATTGGTTCCCAAAACCCACTTTGTTAGGTATAAACCTGTTTGGGTTAAGAGGTCTGTATTGGAGATGTTAAATGCTTCGTTGGTTGATTCTCACACGCATGCACATGATTCATCTCTTGCTATTTCTTATGGATATTAGATTGCATGTTTTGTCATACGCTAGCCCTTGCATCATGTTTATAATTTGCTAGTGTTATGACATGTTTATCTCTTTGTATTTTATTTTTCACTTATTTGAAAAATACAAAAAGATTTTGTTTTTGAGAAAACTTTTGAAAAGCCAAAAATATTTTAGTTTTTTATTTTTGAGTTTACATGTTTGATGTGGCATATTGGTGTGCTTGGATCACCCCCCCCCCCCCCCCCCATCGTTTCATTATCCACGTGGCTAGGACATTTGGTCATTATTATCAATGCTTAGAATAATCTTAACCATTGTTTATATGGGGTTGTTTAAAAGTTGATATGCATTGTGATTCGACTTTGTATATATGCCAACATTGCACGCATGCACGAGTTTATATGGATGTTTGACTTCTCTTGCATATTTGAATTTGGTGAGGCGTTCTTATCTCAATCTTATTATCTATGCGTAAGTAGACTTAAGGAGAAGTGTGCATGTAAGAACCGTTTACCGTGAGGATTTGAATTGAAAAAATGATTAGTGATTCACGGGAAAGGGCTGCGAGAGTTCAAAATTAACTCGTCGTGAAAGCCACCGTTTAAAAGAGCCCAAAAAGAAAATGCAATATGCTAAGAAAAGGGCCAAATTAGTTTAGTTCATTCTAAAGAAAATATGATATTATTGAAGGAGTTTGGATAGATTAAAAATTTAAACGGGTTTGCACAAGTAATCCTAATGTTGAAACATTGCAATTTGACGCTATTGTTTGTAGAATCGTCAAAATTCTGGATTTGTGTGCATGTAGTATGTTTAGTTCACTAAGCTCGTATTTAAAATTTCATATGGCTATGATAAAGTTTGATGATTTATCGCTATCGATTAAAGCTTCTTGATCGTTTTGATGTATTGGAAGTGTGACTCATTTGTTGTAGTTTCACGCCCATTCATTCCATATCCATGTTTGAGCGCATCGGTACTATGTTTTCATGTAACTCACATTATTAGTTTTTATGAGTTTTTGTGTTTTGTGTTAAAAGCCTACTGTTTTAACACTATTTTGCTTCTGTGAGGCCCTTCCTGGATTTTTTTGTGGAAAATTTTTCACTGGAAAATATTATATAATATTTTTGGGAATCTGGTAATTTTGGCAAGTCGCGAGAAGTCGTTCAAGCGACATATCCATCTCGCGTGAATGACAGTTGTACTTCGTTCGAGCGACGTCCTCAACTCGTTTGAGCGACGTCCCTGGCTCGTTTGAATGACGGGTTGATCTCTCTTACTTCTGATTGGTTTGCAGTCCTCTGATTTAAATTGGTATATTTTTGGTATTGCTGGAAGTGTTTTTGGACTGACTGGTTTATATGTAGGTTTTAAATGGTTCAAAATTGGATTTTTGCATATAGTCCGTTTATCACACCTGATTAGATTGCTTTATTCTTTATGTGATTCATTGGTTTACTAGCTACTGATTTGTCATTACATGATCATATTTAGCTGGTTATTTGGTTATCTAGTGTTTTCAATTTTCAAATTGGTATCCAATTGGTATTTTCTCACACTAGATGCTTGATTGGTTTATCTTTTCACCGGATTGTCTATTCGAGACAAAAAGGGGGAGAGATGTATGTCATGTAGGGGGAGATTTGAGCATGTTTTGGTTTACATATGTTTACAAATTGGTATCTCATATTGGTATCAATTTGTTGCTCAAATTGTTTAACAAATGATTGTTCAGAGTTTATTCATTATGGTATCTATTATTGTTTGGTATCATTTGGATATATATATATTGGTTTCATTTATTCCTCCATACTTCACTGAGTATTTGTTTGTCTGTTTCATGTGTGTAGGTATGCTTCAGCGATTCGAGATTTCAAGTCTACATCACATTCAGACAGTTCATGCTTGCCGGTGCTACATATTCTAGTCCGTGTCTTATAATTTTTGATTTTGAGTTTATGGGATGAGATTTAGGCGTCATACGGCTTGACCGCCCGGGTTAGGCATTTCACTGGTTTAGTTTTGTCCCGAAATAGTCAAAGGGGGAGATTTATAAGGACATAAATTTTTAATTGAGTCCATATATTATTTTGACTTAATTCCGTGAACAAAACTGTGTTTGTAATATGTCATAGGGAGATTTTTATTTTGTCACGATCCCACTTGGTCTATGACGTATTGAAGAAAATTGAAGACGTTGCGGCAAAACTTCAAAGAAATAATCATGCCGAAGTTTAATTGGTGCGAGTTTAATCGTCTTTAAAGTTATTTGCATTCCGAGATCACTCAGGTATAAATGCGTATAATTAATGGTGCTCGAAATTGTTTTTATAAAAGATAAGGATGTATTTTTATAAAGAAAAATATTTTAAAATATTTTTAAAAGTGTTTTAAGTGTTTACACTACGTTTTAATTCTGATATACTCGAAATAGAGTTTGACTTATTTGGATCTCCTTTAAAAGAGACGTTTTGAACTAAAAGTCAAAGAAAGTCAAACTGACGTCAGCTCACTCAAACGACATAAGGATCTCGTTCGAACGAGATGCCTATGTCGCACGAATGACGTGGCATTGCCGTTCGAACGACACGTTTTTCGAGACGGCGCTAAATTATTGTTTAAAACGTATTTCTATTAGAGTTTCGTAAGTGTGCATTCTGGAAAACTGTTTACGAACCAGAAACTTGCTTGTACATGTTTTCTAAGGTTTAAAAAGCATAAACACATCCTTAGAGTTTGCAAAGATCCGAGTTATCATTCTTATATGTTTAAGTGATCTTGCGGCACCAAAGAAGTTTATTCTATCATTGAACATCAAAGGGTTTTGCGGTGAAGAACTCGACATCGTAGACGAATCAAAGCCATTCGGTGGACACCGAGACATACGTGGACGCGTGTGTTGTTGACAGGTATCGTGGAAGAGGGACTTTCTGCGTGGGCACTATGAGAGGAGTGGTTGAAGATCAGAAGAGCGTCAAGACCCGTGGGGATTGAGTCGCTGAGTGAGTCTTTGTCTGTTCATTGTAAATCCACATTCATAGTGATTGTCTGGCTTGGGTCGTCCGATGTTTTTTCCCGTCTTGAATTTTTCCTCGTACATTCGGCGTTGTGAGTGTTCTTTACTTTATTTTACTTGCTTTAATCACTAGATGCATGCTTAGGATTAATCAAGATAAAATTGGTTTAAAGTAAGAATTGGATTTTCACAACTTGGTTTGGTGCAAAATTAAAAGTTGGGTAATTTTCAGAGAAAAAGTTGGTTTTGTTTAAAACACACATATTTGTCACTCTTGAGAAATTATAATTTTTTTTTATTTCAATTGATTGATATTTTATTTTTATAAACACACAAAAGTATTTTTATTTTGAGTAATAAATATTTTTTTAATTTTTGAATGAAAAAAATAAATATCTTATTATATATAGGACCCCATTTCAAGAATTCGTCTCAGGCCCTAACTTCTCGGGACCGATCATAATATTTGATTGGTGTTTTGTTTTCTATTTGTATAAATATTTTAGCTTACAATTATTACTTTCATACTAAAAATGATTAATTTTTATTATCATATTTATACATCCAAAAATTACATATACTCAAACATTTTCAAAATACATTATGTAGAATTATTACATCCTAATTTGAGCAAATTGAATACATGTGTGTAATTATTACTTTGATTTGATTTGATTTTAACTTCCCATTTCCTCTTCACGCCGACACCTCCCCTTCTCCACTACCTCCGTCCGTCTTAGAGACCATCGTCTCTTTTTCCCTTTTCTTCATCTCGCGCCAATTAACCACGCATTTCCTCGTATCAGGTACAAACCAAAACCTAGGCCCCGATTTGTCTATGCATACTTCCTATTTTGGGGAGAAATTTCCAGCAACTTTGTTCATCTTCTCAAATATACATTTATGTATATGTCTAGACTGTATATATAGGTATCAAAATAACAACTGTCTGTCTTGGGTTTTTTGCTATTAAATAAATAAGAGCAAGGCTTTTAACAATGTCAACTTCTTCTTTTTACAGATTAATATGTTTTTGTAACTTGTTCATTACTTTGCTCTGTCCCATGTTAATCTAATCCCAACTTTTTGGCAATTGACTATTGACTCAATCAAGGAAAATTTTATGATTCACATTGAATATGGTTTAGTTTCCACTTAATTATACTATGTCTATATACAATCAATAATCACAGTATCACCTCATAAATAAAAAACCCATTTCAAGAGCACCTATGTTGGTTCCAATGATTGATGACAAGATGTTGGGTAACGTAAGAAACTCAAGTTTTGGGACCGATAATTGTACGAGATTAGGAAAATATTGAAATAGGTTACGAGTGAGTATTGGGATAAGTTTTGGGATGAGGATGACTATTTTATGTATGCTTGTAAAATTTTACAATAGGTTGAAGGTTAAATTTTTTCTTATTAATTTTTGTATGGGTCTTTTTAATTGGTGGTAAATTATTTTTTATTGCATGTATATTTCTTACAAATGTTTTTTAATAGGGTGGAAGAGGAATAATAATCATTGTTGCAATTTTGTTAATTTGTTAATATACTTTTAAGTTCTATGTTTTTTTCCTTTGAATTGGTTCTAAAGTTTCTTTCTGTTTATGGACCGGATGCTTTTGTTATGTCGGAATGGATTGTGATTTTTATTTTTGTTTTTCATTATTTTAGAAAAAAATAGTTGTGAAGATGAACAATAAATATTTCGAAGCACTAATGAGTTGATTTTATCATTGAGTCTTCAATAGTGAAAGGTTTTGAATTTAATGTTAAGTTATTTCTGTCCCTCGTTTTTTCATCTAGCAAATGGTGTCATGAGTTATTTACCCCTTTGTTGTATGAACTCTGTTGTAATTCTGTGATAATACACGTACAATAGTTAATTCACGGGAGTTCGTATTTCATTTGTCATATAGGTATTGTAACATAAACAAATTATTGAATACAGTTTCAAATTTTGTCTTCTTCCGCTTCACTTATCCATTATTTTTGGCCTTCTTGTACTTGGAATCTCAATACACGTGTTTAAGGATTGTCATGTATGAAAGATATTTGGAATTGTAAATAGCATTGATGATGATGTATATTTTCTTTTTGTATAATGTGGCTATATTCTCATTCGTTAGGGAAATTTATTGCGGTTATTTCTTCATGCGGATTTGTATTGCACGGTCGGTAACACCGTCCAGCGGTATACTAGTTAAATCGTGCTCTCTCTCTCTCTCTCTATATATATATATATATATATATATATGTTGTTTTTGTAGATGCTGAAGAGGTTAGGAAGAGCTACCTCTTGTTTATAGTAGTATACATATTATTTTATCATTTGTATACGTGTTTGGGTTCTTGTTCAACATATACATATTTATACGCTGCTCACATCTGTATATGGATTCTTGTTCAACATTTTTTACAAGAAATTGAACCATTCTATGGATGAAATTTGTGGCACTCTAATTGCAAAATCCGGAATTTCAGGGTTTTCTATGGAATTACATTACAAGGCAAACAATTCTTTTTCAACTTTGCAATCAAAGTCAACTTTATTATCTCGTCTAATGCTTATTTTGCAGTGTCTAATTGGTTGCTGTGCATAATACTATGATAGGTTGCTCCACTTCACTAGCCGTCTACATTGGATTGTCTGCTCGGCTTAATAATTACAAGACAGAATGGATACTACATTGAATGAGATGAATTTCCAATGCATCCAGTGTGGATTTCATATAAAAAAGCTATATATACAATATTCACCAGGAAATATCCGTCTCATGAAATGTGTAAGCTCTTCCTCTCTCTTCCCCATTTCTTCATTCTCTTTTTAAATTCTGAATTCCCTTTCATATTTGCACGTCACAAAAAAATTTTCTTTACAGAACAATTGCAAGGCAGTTGCTGATGAGTACATCGAATGTGAGATCATGGTAAATTAATAATAATAATCCCGTGCTTGTCAATATTTTTGATGATTTTGATACTTTCATATGCTCTTCATTTATTAATTAGTTTTGTCTGGACTTTTATTGTGATTTGTCATATTTCTGTAGATTCTTATAGTTGATTTGATTCTGCACAAGACAAAAGCATATAGACACTTGTTCTATAACATGTTCAATAGAAAATCTGTCAATTTTGAGGTACAGGTATTATATATATATATATATATATATATATATATATATATATATACACATGAATTCGTTTTCATTTTTTAGCATGGAAGTTTAGTTGCCTTATTGTCTGTTTGCATGATGCTTACTGAGTATTGGGCTCTACATTCTAAATCTCACTAAAGACAGACAAGGCTCAAGACGTATTAATTGTAAATTGTTATGAGGGTTGCTTTCAGAAAAGGATCTACTGACGTTTTTTTTTTGGGGTGGGGTGGGGTGGGTGGTATGGGACTCTCAAACGCTCACTTTAGTTTTTCATATTATTTTTTGTAATAAGAAATCTGTGTCGTTTCAATTTCTGTCCTGATCTAAATTGAGCATTGTACCATTTCTTTTACAGGGCTTGTTGTGGAGGTTAACATTGGGCTTTCTTCTCTTGGATGCTTGTATCCATCTGATCAAGTCGCTGAACAATAAGATTATTTAAAGTATTCATATAGGTTCCATCTGCATAATTAATTTGAACTGAATGGGTTTGGGGTTCAAATTTGGAGGATTGGCCATTAGAATTGGTTTGAGACATGAGAGACTTAAGGAGAAGCATGGGTTAGAGGTGAGGACATGCAATGCACATATTAAAATCTCCCTTCTGATAGGATTTATCTTCGCAAGAAGTTCAATACCCCCCTTACCTTGATATTTCATATTCACTCGTATAAGGCTTCCAAATTTTACATTTTTGCTGAGCATTAAAGTTAAATGATAGGCATCTTCATGGTAGGTGCAAGAGAACAATCCTGTACCCAATAGATGGATTGAGGATTTGATTTAGGTATGCATTTTATTAAATATAGATTTATATGCTGTGTCAGGATTTAATTACTAAGTTTGGGTTTGATTTGCCTATATATTCTATGCTTGTGCATTGGACTTTCTATCTTGGTCAACATTCAAATGCTGATTTATTGAATTTTCTCAGTTTTTGAATTTTCTTTGTTGTGCTCTTCCTTCTCTTGTCGCTTCATGGATGTTGTCAAGTCTAAATCTAAGCTACAACTTTACTGCTTAGAACCAAATCCATTCATTTCAGTACCTAATCCAAATGTGCTTTTGATAATTACATATGAGTAAATATATAGCCTTAACTTCCTAAGACAGAATCTTCATCTCGAGTAGCAGTGAAGATGAGTGGAGATTGTCTATGACCTTTGCTTCCTTAGTTTGGAGCTGTGGAAAGGTTTAAACATCTTCCCTTTGCATATTGAAGACTTTTTTCATTATAAAAATTGAATTTAGATTTCGTATTGCTTCGACTTATGGGTTTGCTATTGTCAATGTAGATGTTAATGGATGCCTTTCTTGGAAACTTCATGTTTCTTGTCATATTACTTCTTGGGACACGAGTGTTGCTGAATGCATCAGTTGGAATCTCTGGGTAAATATCTCTTTTATGTCGTGTTCTCATCTTTTCTTTGCAATACCTCTTAGGCTAGCAGTTGAATATTTTCTTAGTAAGGAGCGTTCCTTGTTGCCAGAGGCAACCCCTTTGAATTTCAACTCGTAAACATCATTTACACAAGGTCCAAAGTCTCTCCCTCTCCCCCCTTCTCTCTCTCTCTCTCTCTCTCTCTCATTTGTTTAAGACCCTTATAGTTTTTTTTGGTTGTAAACAAAGCTTTGTTTTCTATATCTTTATGTTGCATTCCACCTTGTAATTGTCATACGAGCATTTACATTTTTTGTTTTTTCAGAAATGAAAATAATAGACCTATGATTAGGCTCGCGTGACCCTAAAGTATACTTATATTGATATCTTAATCTTGAGGTATCCAGGCCTCTTAGAACACTTGACGAATCCTCAATGGTACATTTAAACCCTCAAACCGACATACAATGAGAGATGGCACCAAGAGGATTCGAGCTCTTCATCTCTAGGTTGTGAGGTAAGAGTCTGTGCCACTAGGTTACCCCAAGGATTTCCTTGAAGTGTATATCGAATATGGTAGTTTTCAATAAATGACAACCCATCATTCAACTTAATTGGCTTATGAGTTATGACTTTTTGTAAAATAATGCGCTTTCACCTATACATGTTAACAATGGTGGATCTAGGAATTTAGGTGAAGTGGGTCGAAAGTTTCGAGTGGTACCGGGGGTTCGGGGGCGGGAGCCCCCAAGGCGATTTTTTTTTGGGTTATTTCGAGTTTTATACAAAGTATAGCTTTATAATGCCCAAACAACTACTCTCAATCATTATTAATGTTGATACCAATTTTAGTCTGATGACATGGCACAATGAAGTGGAGACACGTGTCGATCTACATGGCAACAACAAACATTTCTGAACAATACCTTGACTTCGAGGAACTCAATTTCCCCGACCAACTCAGATACTCTGAGCAGTAGGTGCTCACGGAGGAACTTTACTGCACCGAGCAACTCATGGATACCGAGATACTTAGGCGGTCCGAGCTGCACCTCGATCAGAGCATTTATTATCAGACAATTAAGAGGATTAAATGCGCATTAAATGCTGATTATTATCATACGGATGTATACGCTTGTTGAACAGCTATGTATTACCCATTCACATGTACAGCCTCAAGGCTATAAATACATTGTATCATCCTCATTGTAGGGGGACCGGAATTTCTGGAGATAAACCCTACTTTGAGAATTCCCAAACAATCAATAATAACACAAACAGTGGACGTAGGCCATTCGTTCAAGGATGAACCACTCTAAAATCTCGTCTTATTTATTTTTTATCTGTGATTAAACAATTAGAGATAATCTAATTTTTTACATCAACAGATTGGCGCCGTCTGTGGGAAACGACTGTAATTTTCGTTTTTCACCAAAAACAAATCATCACCGATGGCTGACAATCCTGAATCCAGCAATCGAAACGCTGGAAACCCCCCAAATCCATCCGCTCCTCCAAATATCAAAGATCTGGCAGGAATCATGGCCAGTTTGGCTCAAGGCCATACAGCCATGCAGGAAACAATGCGACAACTCATGCAAACTATCCAAGGTGGAGCATCAACCTATTCAGGACAACGAAGTGGTCAAAGAAATACTCATTTACTTTCTTCACGCATTAGGCAAAGCGATTCATATCGCACTAATAAATCTGAAGATTTTTTTATCAACCGGGGCGAACTTCGTCAGTACGAGCCACAGATACTGAACAACACATCACTCTCTCTCCGGAAAGGACCAGTGCACTGGAAAGATTGAGTAGGGTCTCTCCTTTTGATCGATTGGGCCCTAGGAAGAATAAAAGCCCTCCTAAGGCTGTGTTGAGAAACTTTCGACGACCATTTGATTTAAGAGAGGGTTCTGCCCAATCACAACCAGCTGCTCGACAAGATAGATCCCAAGAAGCCACATCCACGCGATCAGTTGCTCGAACCAACAGGCCCGAGGAAGGAAATGACGCGTGGAAAGGCTCTATTCAGAGGTTGGAGGATAGATTAGGGGAAATGGCCAAGGTCAAGAATCCTCTACAAAGAACTTTTGTCCAAGGAACACCTTTTGTCCAAGCGATTGTGGATTTTCCTACACCATTAAAGTTCAAAGCACCTGTTGTGACTCCTAAATATGATGGAAAAACCGATCCTGTCCTTCATATAGAGCAATACCAAGCTGCTGCCGACATCTATGCTGTGCCAGATGAGATGAGATGCAGGGCATTCTCGGGAACTCTTACAGGATCTGCTCAAATATGGTACAATAATCTTCCTCGGGGTAAGATTTCAACTTTCTTTCAACTGGCCGAGCTCTTCATTGGAAACTTCTGTTTTGGAGCAAAACATGTTAAACGAGTAGCACATTTGTTAAGTTTTAGACAAAAGGCAGGTGAAAGCACTAGGGATTATATAACTCGTTTCAATAACGAGAAACTCGAAGTTATTGATTACGAGGAAAAAACAGCGATTACTGCTCTAATGAGTGGGTTGTTGCCCAACAAGTTATACTACACTTTGGCTAAAGATCCACCCAGAACCATGTCAGAATTGATGGCAAAAGCGGCCAAGATCATGAATGCCGAGGAGGTTATAGCTGCAAAGAAGAATATGGATACCAAAGAAACCAAAGTGGAGGGTGATAAGGCCAAAAAGAAAGAGCATAAGAATAATGGTGGTGACAAGCACTCAAAAACAAAGCCATCATGGGAGGTATTAAAGAAATTTGAAAATTATACTCCTTTGAAGGTAGACATCAACCATGTTCTAGAAGAAATCAAGAACAGCGAGGAGTTAAACTGGCCAGAGAAAATGAAGTCAGACCCTGACAAGAGGAATAAGGCCAAATATTGCGAGTTCCACAAGGATCATGGCCACATGACCAAAAATTGCATAGCTCTTCAGAATGAGATCGAGGCACTCATTAGACGAGAAAAACTGACAAAGTATGTTGATCGTAGAAATGAAAGAAGAAACAATGACCGAGCAAGAGAGAGATCTAAATCTCCTCGTCGAGCAGAGGAGAACAAGAAAAGAGACCATGAAGATGATCCAGAAGACGACCCCGATCTTCCCAAAAGACCAAGGCAGCCAGAACGTGAGGTATTTTCAATACGTTTTGGATCATTTGATTGTAATGTTATTACAGGTGGAGATGCAGGAGGTGGAGACCTTACTGCAGAAATAAAAACTTACCTCAATGAGGCTCAAGCCTGTTCATATATTCAACGAATAAACTTGGCTGAAGATGATCGCCCGAGGAAGGTCAACAAAGAAAAACTGGTCATCGGTTTCTCAAAAAATGACCTCGCAGGTGTGCTGTATCCTCATGATGACCCATTGGTGATCAAAATGAGAATGAAGGAAGTGATGATCTCGAGAGTACTGGTTGATAATGGTAGCTCGGCTGATATTATGTTCTACTCGTGCTTCGACAGCTTAAATCTAAAGTTGTCTCAGTTGGAGCCTTATCATAGGCCCCTCCTCGGTTTTGCTGGCGAGAAAGTTTTTCCACTTGGGACGATCAAGTTGGATATGTTCATTGGTACATGGCCTGCTTGTCGAACCGAAAGAGTACGCTTCTTCGTGATGGATAAGAATGTTCAATCAGCCTACAATATCATCATGGGAAGGGTAGGATTGAAGAAGTTCGAAGCAGTACCATCTACGGTACTTCAATGCCTAAAATTTCCAACCAATTTTGGAGTAGGAGTTGTGAAGGGTGATCAAAAAGTAGCTCGGGAATGCTACTATTCATCTGTCGAGCAAGAGGAACTGGAGGAATCTAGGAAAAAGACTACTACCTATCAAGTGGATGAGGGCGCAGAAATTGAAACATTGGATCCTAGAGACGAGTCGCAACTCGTGAAAGGTCAGGTGGTGGAAGCTACTGAAAACATCATTCTGGACGACGAGCACCCTGAACGAACAACTCAGATAGGTTCGTCGTTAGATGCCTCGTTAAAAAAGGAGTTGATAGCTTTCTTAAAAAGCAGAAAACAAACTTTTGCTTGGAGTCATGAAGATATGCCCGGAATAGACCCAAATTTCTTATGTCACGAGCTCAATGTGAATAAGAAAATCAAGCCAGTGAAACAAAAAAGAAGAGTGTTCAGCCCCGAGAAGAACCAAGCTATACAGGAGGAGGTCGAGAAGCTCCAGAAAGCTTGCTTTATTGAAGATGTTAAGTATCCAGACTGGTTAGCAAATGTGGTAATGGTGAAAAAGAAGAACAACAAATGGAGGATGTGTGTAGACTTCACCGACCTCAACAAGGCATGTCCAAAGGCCCGAATTGATCAACTAGTGGATGCTACCTCGGGACACGAGCTGCTGAGCTTCATGGATGCTTATTCTGGTTACAACCAGATTAAAATGAAACCTGAAGACAGGGGGAGTACTTCTTTCATTACCCCTAGGGGAACTTATTGTTATAATGTTTCCTTTTGGTTTGAAAAACGCAGGTGCGACATATCAGCGGCTGATGAACAAGGTCAAGGTTCTAAAAGGCGCGAGGCGTGGTCGAGGCGTAGAGGTCAAGCCTCAAGCCTTAGGAGCCTAGGCGGGCCTAGGCGAAGCCTAGGCGTAAAAAGGCGTTTTTCCTTTTTTTATTATTTTAATTATTCCAAGGCTAGTAATATAATAAAATAGTACATACCTTGAATTTTGAAAATATATCCATATGTTTGGTAGCCATCTTTCTCATATTCATGCTCCATAACCAATATTTGTCAACTAATCATTTGTTTTTTTTTTAAAAAGTGTGCCTTAAGCCTTTTACCAAGAATAAGGCGTAGGCGATGCGTTTTTCTCAAGCCTCAAGCCTAGGCGGGCCTTTTAGAACAGAGAACAAGGTGTTTGCAGAACAAATCAGTTGCAATATGGAAGTCTATGTTGATGATATGCTGACAAAGAGCAAGAAAGTTGCTGACCATCTAGTTGACTTAGGCCAGACCTTTGATCAATTAGATTAATATCAAACGAAGCTGAACCCGACCAAGTGCATATTTGGAGTACGAGAATGCATGTTTCTCGGGTCTATTGTCAATCAACGAGGCATTGAAGCAAATCCTGAAAAGATCAAAGCTTTGTTAGGGCTGCGATCTCCAACGACGAAGAAAGAAGTACAAAGTCTTACAGGGCGAGTAGCAGCACTTAATAGGTTTGTATCGCGAGCAACTGATAGATGCCTCCCATTCTTCAAAACACTCCGAAAGACTTTTGAATGGAATGAAGAATGCGAGAAAGCTTTTCACGAATTGAAGAAATATTTGGGAGCACCTCCACTGTTGTCCAGGCCAGTGATGGGAGAAAGATTGTACTTATATCTGGCAGTTTCAGAAAATGCAGTTAGCTCGACATTAATAAGAGTAGAGGATGGAGTACAAAAGCCAATTTATTACACTAGTAAGGCCTTCCGAGGAGCGGAGATCAGATATCCGAAGCTGGAAAAGTTGGCACTGGCACTGATCGAAGCGAGTAGAAGAATGAAGCCATACTTCCAGGCTCATACCATAGTCGTATATACCGATATGCCGTTGAGGCAAGCTCTTCATAAACCAGAAAAATCAGGGAGATTGATGTATTGGGCAATAGAACTCGGTGAATATGATATAATTTATGAACCTAGATCGTCACTAAAAGGGCAAGCAATAGCAGATTTTATAGCAGAGTTCACTTATCCTGATGCCCCCGAGGAGCAAAAGCTGAGCACCGACCAACCTGTGGATGTTACAGGATCATCAAATTTAAACCCCGATCAACTTAAGTTGGTCGGAGAGCAAGAGGAGAAGGTCGACGAGCAGCGAGGTGTGGTAGAAATGGAGATAAAGGAGCAACAAATATTCCATTGAGGAACTTTGTCCAATAAGACGTTTGAGGACGAGATACCTATATGGAACCTATATGTGGATGGCTCATCATGCACCTCAGGCAGTGGAGCTGGGATTATATTGAAAAGTCCAAACGAGATCGATATAGAATATGCTCTGCGCTTTCAATTTCAAGCTTCTAATAATGAGGCCGAATATGAAGCGATGATTGTAGGTCTTAGTCTGGCAAAAATCATGAAGGCAGAGCAGGTAATCGTATGCAGTGACTCACAATTGATTGTAAACCAAATGCTTGGTGTATATACAACAAAAGGAGAGTTGATGATTAAGTACCATGCAAAGGCAATGGAATTGGTATCGGAATTTGTTACTGTTCAATTGGTCAGAATACCAAGAATGGAGAATGCAAGAGCAGACGCTTTAGCTCGATTAGCATCGGCTACTCGTACCGAGCTACGAAGAACAATCCCAATTGAAGTTCTAGCGGGTCGGAGCATAGATGAAGATCTGACGATGAATTTTATTACCCTTGATTTAGGGCCATCTTGGATGGATCCCATCAGGGCATATATTGAGGAGGGAGAATTACCGATTGACAAACTCGCAGCCAAGAAATTGAAGTCTAAAGCTGCTCATTATGCACTAACTAATGGTATTCTATACAGACGAGGAATCATAGCTGGCTTGCAGAGGTGTGTACTGATATGACAAATATAGCACCCCGCCACGGATAGGTACTCATACATGGGCGGGCTTATAGGCCGCGGCCCTAACCAACAGGGCGCGGCCCTAACCAACAGGGCGCGGCCCTAACCAACAAGGTGCGGCCCTAACCAACTCGCGTTACATACACAGGCCGCGGCCTCTCCCTTGGAGGGCCCGACACCTTCTGTTCAGCATATGGTGCCGCACTTATCATCTATCTTATAGGCCGCATCCCTCTCCACTGCAACCAACTACGGACCATGTGCTCATAGCACGTGACACCTCACATCACTCTTATAAATAGAGGACCGCACCTCGAAATAAGGCATGGATTTCCTCTCCTCTGGAACACTCTCTTCAACGCTTGCTTAAGCCTCGCACGGCTCTCCCCGTACGACCTCAACATACGACTTGGGGGCTACGTGGCCTGACCTCCGGCACACCCGGAACCTCGACAGCCATGTATTCTCCCTATTTCTCATACTTGTACGCCTCTCTAGGCAGGCTTATATTGTAAAGTGCATCGTATATAATGAGAACGGAGCAACACAGTGGACGTAGGCCTATTTTAAGGGCTGAACCACTCTATACCTTGTTTTCTATCTATTTACTTGCTTTATCAACTTATTCTACACTTACACTTGATCTGCTGGTACGAGATCTACCTGTGTGCGATTTCTCGTATCATCAGTTTGGCGCCGTCTGTGGGAACGAGATATTTCAATCTTGTTTCTCTACATTTTGAGTTCATAAACACCTTATATTACACATGGGGATCTTTTGGATCAGAATCTCATGTGTGAATTTTGGTTAGTTGAGCTCTGCTTCATATTCACCCCTTTGATGGTTATTTCTCAAGTCCAGACCTACTCTTGGACCTCTGTTTCATAACTTTAAATCTGTTTTGCATTCCCCGATGATATCGCTCCACCTAGATGGTGCTGATAAGCACGATGGGTTTTAACCCCAAAAAGATGAACGATTAGGGAAGGATTGTACCTATTCCTGTTTTATTGTACATGGCCTGTGATCTAGGGTTTATCGTTCAAGCTGTGCCACTTTGTGCATCGAGAGGTTATGTCCTCATGGATAGACCCTAGTAGGTATGCTCTCCACAAGTTTTGGGAGAAAAACTCAGTTCCCGGGCTTCAATTTTGGGATTGTGCCTTCACTGCCTAGGTAGGGACGCGGTGTGGTAGTTCAACTACCTTACATACCGCGACCTCTACTGGGTTAGTTGTAATACAGAAGCTTCAAAACATCAGGGGATGGACTCAGGTGGTCTCTAGCTCAACCTTGGTGTATATCATACAAGGCCGCGGCAGTGCACTTATGTGCCTTATTGGCCGCGGCCGCGGCAGTAAGCCCATGTGACAGTGCAAACGCTGCATCCCCATTTTTATACTTGGTTACTCCACTATTTGTGAGATTACTTACTGCTGTTAGTTTTGTCTCAGATTATATATATATTTTGTAAAAGACTAACAAAAGCAGAGGATGGAAGGAGAGTCCAGTCAAAGCACAGAAGTCAAAGACGAAATTGTGCAGCTGTACAGCCATCTCAACCATCTGTATGACAGCCATGCCTCGCTCCAGACCCAGGTCAACTACATAACTCAGAGGGTACTCATGCTAGAAGCCGCGGCCTCACCCAATACGGGCGCGGCACTCATCTCAGCAGCACCCGCGTGCTTGACGACCGCGGCATCTTCAAAGGATGCAGCTGTAGAGGCAATCAGCGGCCAAAAGAGGAAGGCAGAGAAGAAGTCAGGGCCCTACACCCCGCTGGCCTACCCGATTGAAGTGATACTTGAGTACATCAAGGAAGATCAACTTTTGAGGTGGCCAGAAAAGCTGAAAACTCCGCCCCACAAGAGAAGCAAAGCCGCTCAGTGCCAATTCCATCAGGACCATGGCCACGAAACGGAGCAGTGCTACGCTCTGAAGGATGAGATCGAAAGACTAATTGGGCAAGGGATGCTGAGGAGGTTCCTCAAGAATGATTAAAGGCTGCAGCCAGACCTAACATAGGCCGCAGGCCACATCTCTCCCTTAGTTTTTCTGTTTTTCAGATCTTTCTGTTTATGTTTGAGGAAGCTCATTACAGCCTTTATCTTCAAGATTTTATGTTTTATTAGCAAAGCCATCTGCTGAAACATACATATATAAATATATGGATTAGCAAATTTTGCCATATCTCATTCCTCTCTTGTTTTCATAATTTGTCATCTCACAAGAAGACCTTTTGTCTTAAACAGATTCCAAGGGAAGAATAACACATTATCTTGGAAGATTATTACTATTTTGGGATGCACCTATGGAGGGATTGCGGTCTTAATTAGCTCAAAAGTTCCCCTCACGATGTGCAACTGTATCTTATCATATGATGATTACAATCATGAAAGCGTCCGGGGATTCAAGGAGCTTTTATTAGCCACGGGGGCTTACAATGCCTGTTCTCATCTCTTGGGACGCGTCATCAAGCCGGGAGGCTTATAATCTCTGGCTATGGAGGGCTTTGTGTATATCAGTAGCTGTAGGCGGCTTAATAACATAGCCCAGCCTGGAGAGGCTTGATAATGTCTCACACATTAGCTGTGGGTGGCTTCATAACATAACCCAGCCTGGAGAGGCTTGATAATGTCTCACACATTAGCTGTGGGTGGCTTCATAACATAACCCAGCCTGGAGAGGCTTGATAGTGTCTCACGCATTAGCTGTGGGTGGCTTCGTAACATAACCCAGCCTGGAGAGGCTTGATAGTGTCTCATATATATTAGCTGTGGGCGGCTTAATAACATAGCCCAGCCTGGAGAGGCTTGATAGTGTCTCATACATTAGCTGTGGGCGGCTTAATAACATAGCCCAGCCTGGGGAGGCTTGATAGTATCCCGTATATTAGCTGTGGGTGGCTTGAAAACATAACCCAGCCTGGAAAATGGAGCCTGGAAAATTGCTGCAGCCCATCAATATGGCTGAAGACATCTGAGGCACTCTTACAAGACTAGAAGAGAATCCGCAGCCCTAAAGCCATACTTCATTGGCACCGCGGCCTAGGCGATCATCTACAGCATGAAATTGTCCAAACAGGCCGCGGACTTCACGAAGAATACACACATAAAGTGGTGCTGCAGCCTTGTGTCCAAAGGGTTTAATATTCAAAAGCCCCTCCATGTCGATATGGCTATGGTCATCAATTATTGGACTGGCGGTTCAGTAAGCGGTTATTGAAGAAATTTGTCATAATACCGCGGCAGTTATAGAAGCATTTTAAAGATGTCAAGATTTCAGAATCCATGCCATGAAGCCGCGGCACACTTTGCATCATAAGCAAGTCATCATACTGGCGACTAAAGCACCGCGGCATGTATCTAATCCTTGTTTCAACAAAGAGTTGGGGCCGCAGCTATTAATATTAGTTCGACCAAGTTCATTCAAAGGCAAACTGCAAATTTATTATGCTAGGCTGCCGCGGCCATCACTATTAGTTCATGCAAGTTCATTCAAAGGCAAACTGCAAATTTATTATGCTAGGCTGCCGCGGCCATCACTATTAGTTCATGCAAGTTTATTCAAAGGCAAATTGCTAATTTATTATGCTATGTTGCCACGGCTATTATTAGTCCTATGAGTAAGTTCAATTGGCAAAGTGGAAAGTAAGTACATTCAACCATTCATCAAGGCATGAGAAGGAAAGTGGGCAAAGAGATGCAACAAATAAACTTTATATAAAGCGGAATATATGGCCGCAGCCTTAACATTATAATGTTTACAAAACTGGGCCGCAGCCACAACAAAGATAAAATGACAAAAGGGACGCAGCCCTATGAATGATGAAAGATTACAAGTTCAAGATGCTGCGTCGTCGTTGTCATCAACCTCATCACCTTCCCCGGCCGTCTCAGTCTCTTCATCATCTGCCGCGGCCTCCGCCTCAGCTTCGGCTCTCAACCTGGCTCTTTCCTCAGCTGCAGCCTTAAGCTCAGCAATGCAGTCCTGGTGTTCTGCATCACTTAGCTTCCAGCCAAGGACAATCTCCTTGGCCTCAGGGAAATTCTTGATAACCCTCTGCCGCAGCTCCTGGAAGCCGCGGAGGTAGGCCCTGTTATTTATAAGGAAGAATTCCTTGGAGTTTTTGAAGGACTCCACAGTTTGGTCAATGGCCATTTGAAGGGCGTCTTTATGGTCCGCCTGCATCTTCTGTATGGCCGCGACATTGTTGGCCTCCAGCAGTTCATAGTTTTTTTGCAGATGGGCAAGCTTGCTATTGGCCACTTCAGCGACCTGGGAAGCGGCCACGGTCTGAGCCTGGGAGGCTTTGAGAGATTCCGCGGCCTGGCTAAAGTTGAGCTCTGCCTCCTCCCTGGCTTTGTTAGCCCTCTCCAAATCCATCTTTGCTGCCTCAAGAGCCGCGGCAGATGACATCTTCCCAGCTTCAAATGAAGAGGTCCGTGCAGCCTGCAAGTCCGCGGCATGGGCACTCTTCTCGATCTCCTTCAGCCTGTACAAGGCCTCGTACTTCCTCTTCTGAACAACAATCACATCCGCGGCCTGAAATAAAGAGGAAATATGAAAAATACATGTGGTGTAAAAGTTGAAAGAATAACGACAGGTACGTACCCTCAGAAGGCTGTGGAGGCCGCAGTCCTCCAGGTCGTCCTGATCTTCCTCGACCAATCTGTCAAGGTCCGCGGCATCTAAGGCTCTCTTCATTCTTCTGGCAGCCTTCGCGGTGGTATCCCAGGAAGAGTTGGGATCAGGTTGTCTTAGTTGTGGCCGCGGCCTACCATCAGGTCTAGCTCCTCCACGAAATTGTGGAGGTGGCAAGTTGGCATTAATGGCCACAACTGGTGGTGGCGGAGGTGAGGATTGTTGGGCAGACATATCAGGAATCAATCCTGCCGCAGCCAGATTGGCTCCAATATCGTCATCAAATGTTTGAGATTCGGGAGCAGTGGTTGGCTTCTCCGCGGCAGGAGTAGTTTGTTCAGTAGTTTGTTCCCCCAAAGGTTCCGCGGTGGGGGCCTTTGTCTTTGCCCTCTTCCTCTTTCTGCTCCGCGCAGTATTATTGAGGACCACCGCGTCCTCGTCCATCTCCGCCAATTGTGCGTTCAGCAACTCCCTGTCCACTTCCTCACCTGAAAGGGAGAAACAATGTTAAGCACAAGCATTTGAAGAACTCAAAAATCAAGTTGTAATCCGCAGATTAAAAGTTACCTTCCACGGCCATTTTCAGGGGGATCGACTTATTAGGGAAGAAGCCTGCGTTGAATATAGTGGCAGAGGTCACTAGAGTGCTGAATCTCTTCTTATCAGCAGAAACAGCCGCGGCCTCGGCAACTCTCCTCTCCTGCCGCGGGTTGAGTTGCAAATTGTCAAGGACTGCAGAAGACAGTACAAGGGTTGGTATAAAAAAGTGGCAAATTATAAATAGGGGACGCGGCTATTAAAAAGATACCTAGTTTGGATGGGGTCCCCCATCGCTGCGGCATTTGAAAAGACCTCTCCCTCTCATTCTCTTCAGGGTGGAACTCCCACCCCTCTCCAGAAAGGAAAAAGTACTTCCCTTTCCAGTTCTTTACACTGGTTGGCCTCCCAGTATATAGGGTCTCATCCCTGCCGCGGATGGAAAGGTAGTAGTAGCCCGCGAACTTTACAGAGTTCTCTTTCGGGCGGTAGAAATGGAAAAACTCCGCGGGAGTAATGTCCTTTTTGAACAAATTCTCCCAAAGAACGACCGCGGCAAGAACAGCTCTCCAGCCGTTGGGATCTAACTGGGCTGGGGCCAGTTTCATAGTTTGAAAAAGTCGACGGATGGGAACAGGAACAGGCAACCGCAGCCCGTAAATAAATGCATGAAGTGGAAAGCATATCCCATCAGTGAGTGCCGCGCACGGCCTTTGGTTCGCGGCAGGAGCTGAGCATATCAAATTTGATGGAAATTCGAAGGACTCCGCTACCTGGTCGACCCAATCTTGGGTCATGATGCTGTGGATGCCAAGAGCAGCTAAGGGTCGCTCAGCCCTCCCAGACGTACCAGCTGGGGGGTCTCTAGATTCCGCGGCAGTACCTCCTGCCTCCAGTGGATGATTGCTCGAATTGGCTTCTTCCTCCATCGGCACGGACTGAGAATCAAGCTTAGAATCAGAGTCCGCGGAATCAGAATCTAATGTTATGCAGTTGGGGCAATCCTTCAATTGGCAAGACCCTATTGATCTTAAGGGGGGCACGAAAGAGAGTTCAGGAGGAGAAGTCCCAAAGTGCTTTGCCCAAAAGCCCTTCAGAAAGTTGTCTGGGTCAAAGCTCATATGGCTGCAGCAGTACCTGAAAAGCAGACCGCAGTTAGGTGCCGCAGCCAATATGGTCCTAAAAAGCTCCTAGGAAGCCGCGGCAGGATTATTAATATGATTAAAGCGGAGTAGCAAGATGGGCTAAACATGCCAAGTGTTGGGTTCTAGAGCCCTAAAGGATGTTTGTAGCCGCGGACTAAAGTTATTGAGATAAAGACAAATTCTGCGTAGCCGCGGAATCTAATCTAAAACTGAGTCACTACAGGCTGCAACCTTTATTTAATACTGGTTACAACCCTTATTTACTACATGCCGCAGATGATTTTTATTAAGCAATGAAGGATATGTTGACTGAGCAGCTCTAAGTTATTTAAGAAATTATTTCACTCCGCGGCCTCAAACACAAACAGGTAATTACTTCAGCAGTTGTAAATCCGAAGATCAAAACCCTAGAACACTCAAGAACACAATGGGAACTCAGAAGCCCTAAAGTTTAACCCTAAACTGCAACATTGATGTTCTATTCAAAACCTATTACCCAGTACAAATCCCAAAACAACTATGCAGAAAAGAGCATGGCAAATCTAATACGAAGGAGAATACATGATTCTAGGTTGAGATATTTACGAATGCAGAAGTTAAAAGAACTGTTAAAAGGTTGATGGGTGGAAAAGTTACCTTTTAATGAAGAAACCGGCGGTGCTCAGCCTTCAACCACCACGGAACCGCCACACACCGCTTTCGAAAGTCGCCGGAAAACGCAAGAACAAGGAGGAACAGAATTTTCTCTCAAGGTTTCGAAAATGTAAAGAAGTCCACGGCCAGAAGCCATTTATATAAGGGAACGCGGAAGATGAAACGTCGCCTTGATCAGGCCGCGGCACGTCATGCAACACCGCTGCCTGGGATCAAACAGGCCGCAACATAATTCAATAAGCACGAAACATCTCTCAGCATCCGCGGTTGGTACATAATTCAGCCGCAGCCCCAACATTCTACCAATTGGCACTACGGCTTGGGGGCTTATTGATATGACAAATATAGCACCCCGCCACGGATAGGTACTCATACATGGGCGGGCTTATAGGCCGCGGCCCTAACCAACAGGGCGCGGCCCTAACCAACAGGGCGCGGCCCTAACCAACAAGGTGCGGCCCTAACCAACTCGCGTTACATACACAGGCCGCGGCCTCTCCCTTGGAGGGCCCGACACCTTCTGTTCAGCATATGGTGCCGCACTTATCATCTATCTTATAGGCCGCATCCCTCTCCACTGCAACCAACTACGGACCATGTGCTCATAGCACGTGACACCTCACATCACTCTTATAAATAGAGGACCGCACCTCGAAATAAGGCATGGATTTCCTCTCCTCTGGAACACTCTCTTCAACGCTTGCTTAAGCCTCGCACGGCTCTCCCCGTACGACCTCAACATACGACTTGGGGGCTACGTGGCCTGACCTCCGGCACACCCGGAACCTCGACAGCCATGTATTCTCCCTATTTCTCATACTTGTACGCCTCTCTAGGCAGGCTTATATTGTAAAGTGCATCGTATATAATGAGAACGGAGCAACACAGTGGACGTAGGCCTATTTTAAGGGCTGAACCACTCTATACCTTGTTTTCTATCTATTTACTTGCTTTATCAACTTATTCTACACTTACACTTGATCTGCTGGTACGAGATCTACCTGTGTGCGATTTCTCGTATCATCATGTACATCCCGCCGAGGTGAAGGATTTGATTGAAGAAGTCCATTAAGGGTCTTGTGGAGCCCATGTAGCAGGTCGGACACTTCTGCAAAGAATAATGACGCAAGGATACTACTGGCCAACGATGAGGGCTGATTGTATAGTCTATGCCAAGAAATGTGACAAGTGTCAGCGCTTCTCCTCCATCCGAAGAACTCCCCAAGCATTGTTGACACCCATTACTTCCCCTTGGCCATTTGCCATGTGGGGAATTGACTTGGTCGGGCCACTTCCAACGACTAGAGGAAGATTTAATATCTCGTCGTCGCAGTGGATTATTTTACTAAGTGGGTAGAAGCCGAGCCTCTTGTCACCGACCATGGAACATAATTTGACAACGAGGAGTTCGCTGCCTATTGTCATCAGTCAAATATCTTGAAAATCCACTCGGCACCAGGCCATCCCCAAAGCAATATACAAACTGAGGTGACAAACAGAACCCTACTAAATGGCTTGAAGAAAAGACTTAATGACGCGAAAGCAAACTGGATCAACGAGCTACATTCAGTACTATGGGCTTATCTTACTACCCTCCGAGCAGCAACTGGAGAATCTCCATATATGCTGGCATTTGGAAGTGAAGCTGTTATACCTGCCGAGTTGGGTCTTCTAACACACAGAGTACTGAATTTCAATTCCCCTGTTAGCGATTTAATGAGAAGGTTAGACTTGGACATGCTCGAGGAAGTTAGAGAAGAAGAAGCCATCAGGAATGCTGCTTACCAGCAACGAACAACTTTGTTTTACAACAAAAGAGTGAAGAAGTACGACAAAAGTGATTAAAAAAAAAAGTGATTCAAAAGCACAACAAACTGGAAGCGAATTGGCATGGACCTTACCGAGTTACAGAAGTTGTTCGACCAGGAACCTACAGAATAGAAACTTTAGAAGGGGTGGAGTTTAAGAATGCATGGAATGCAGAGCACCTGCGCAAATATTATCAGTAATGTAAACCCTCATGTAATGCAGTTTCATCAGTATGAATAAAATGTGAATATTCTACCCAATTCTCTCCTTTTATTGAAATATTTTCGCGGAATACTAGTGCTGCACACTGCTCAGCAAAATCCACCAACTCCGGTTGGTCGGGAATAAAAAATATTTCCCAAAAGTGCCAACTCCGGTTGGTCGGGAATAAAAAATATTTCCCAAAAATACCAACTAAGGTTGGTTGGGAAGAAAAAATATTTCTAAAAATCCACCAACTCAGGTTGGCCGAGAATAAGAAGCTGCCAACTACAGTTGGTCGGGAACATTTTTATTAAACAAAGCATGAGTATGTGATAAAAATCATCTAATGGCTTAGAATTAAAAAGTGATTAAGCTGGTCGAGAAACAAAATATCATCAATTTTGGTTAGTCGTCAAATGATTACCACAAATTTAGGATAGTCGACAATAAGTTTTAACCAGCTTTAGTTGATCGGCAAATAACACAATGTTGTTATCTTTTTAACAGATATACATACACATATGTAAAGTGTTTTACAAAATATCTACAAGACAATGGCAATCAAGATTGCAAAGAAAAATAAAAGTCTTTCATTAAATCTAGAGCAAAATACATCGAGAATGAAATACATATTAATTATTACATCAAGATTCCTATTCTATTGATTTCTTCCCCTCTGCCTTTGAAACAGGTTCTTCACCAGCAGGAGGATCGTCTAAGGCATAAGGGGAGTTAATGAAATTCAAATCTTTAAGCATCCTGATGTTCATAACTGATGGCCGATCAAGGAGGTGCTCGGGGCGAGATATCTCAAAGTTGGAGTGAAGATTGTAGTCGCCGAGATACTTTGAAATTAGGCATTGTGGAATGGCCCGAGCAGGAATCCAACTCATATCAAGCTTGAAAGGAGGCACTGGTAGGTCGAGCAACCCAGGATTGTGGTAATCCCACAAATAATGACCTTGTTCCAACTTCAACACGCCCAAAGCATTTAACCATCCTTGTTTATAACCCACATTATTTGCATTCTGGAGCCGATCATCTAAATGGTAGAGGGCTTCATTGTAACCAGCCATCCAGAACTCCCTAGGCTGTTTGTGGAACTGGTAGGTTAATCTTTCTAACTGCTCGTGGAGATTCTTCACCAAATTCGTTTTATTCTCCAAGGTAGAATTTTGGGCAGCTAGTTTCTCGTCTAAAGTTTGGATTTTCTTAGACATCTCAGCCAGTGCCTGGTTCTTTGCCATCAATTGGAAGGCTTGGTTTTCCAGAGCCGATTGAGTTCTTTGTTCCTCGACAGGAATCCGAGCAGCTCTTGCTCGTCCCCGAGAAGCTCTTGCTCGTCCCCGAGTAGAGGTAGAAGGCCCAATCCTTTTCAAGGTTTCTAATTCATCCCTCAGGTTGGCATTTTCAACCTCCAAGAAAGAGAATCCCCCGTCGTTTACAGGGACCAAAGCGTTTGAGGTAGAGGCAACAGATCTCAGCTGGGATACTTCTCCTCGCAAGTTATTATTTTCCTGCTCATTAACTTGGCTATCTGCCTGTGCTCCTCGATCTCGGTTTTCAAAGTTCTTTCCCTCACTTCATAAGCAGCAAACAATTTATCGTATCCCTTATCAGCATTCAGTTGCTGATACTTCTTCTCATATCCTTGGTGCAAGAGGGATGAAGATTCCTTGTATTGTTGTTGAAGCTCCTCGAGAGTGCTTTGGAGGTCTTCAATCATGTCATAATATGCTACATTATTAGCCACTGCCCGGTCGAGCAAACACTTTAAATACTGGTAGGCTTCAACTGCCTGCACTGAAGCATCTTGACCAAGGATATCAACGATTTGAGCTTCAGTCATATCTGTGTGACCAGCTCTGAAGTAATCATTGCATTGCCTCAACAATTTTGTGTCATGAGCAGATAGCAATTCCATCCTGGCCAGAAACTAGTAAAAAGAAGAACGAGTAAGAATCAATAAGGAGCAAGAGGAAGAGAAACAACAGTATGAATAGGCAAAACTTCAAATTTTATTACATCATAAAAGAAAAGTACATAGTTCAGAATTACAATTGACAAAAATAAACAGAGAGTAAAAAACCGAACAACTCTACACCTTCTCCTTGTCTCCCAAAACTTTCTCAGGAGGCTGGGACGAGGAGGTAGGTTGCTCCGATGGCACAGATGGTTGCTCAGGGGGTGCTGGAAGCTGCTCGGTTGAAATAATGGATGGTTGAAGTTGCTCGCAGGAAGACTGGACAACTGTGGGATGAGAAATTTGATCTCCCATCACCATGGAAGATTCCTCAGAGGCAGCTTCGTCCTCTTCTTCTTCTTCAGGAGTTGGAGGGGGGCCAGGGATGTGTCGCTGAAACAGGTTAGAATTTTCATCAACCTTCATCTCTTGCAGAGCAGCGACCCAGCCATCCCTAAAGTACTTGTGGCTACCATATTCCACTTGTGACATCATGGCAGCCAGACCCTTATTCCACCCCTTATCCCAGCCAGCACTGAAGGACTTTTTCACAGCTAACTTTCTTTTCACCTTCTCTGAGGAAATCTTCTCGGATAGAAGTTCCTCGGTAGCCTTCAATTTATTCTCCACTTCCTCCTTCTGACGACTTATTTCACGAAGCTTATTTAACTCTTCCTCAGCAGACTTGAGTTTACTTTCGAGCTCTCCAGCATTTTGGAGCTTCCCCTCGAGCTCTTTATTCTTCTCCTCCAAGTCTTTTATTTTCTTCTCCAACCCCTTGGAGACCTCAACAACCTGATCCTTCTCCTGTTCGATGGAATTAAGCTTCTTCTCCCAAGTAGCTTTATCATCATCATACTTCTGACGAGAATCCTTCAGAGACTGCGTCAGACCCACCAAAGCTTCCTCTACACCTGACGAGGAGGTTGAAGCTTTAATAGCTTCATCCTTCTTCAAAATTGTATTAAAACAGGTTACCAACTGGGAAAAGAAAATAATAACAAGTTAGTGCACAAATATAACAAGGGAAAAATGAAAGTTTAGGACAATAATACTTACAGAAGCAATATGACGAGCAACTAATGTGGTAACCATGTCCCGAGAAAGATTTTCTTCAATACCTTGGATCTCGGGAATGATCCAAGACTTCACCGAGCTCATGGCAGAGCTCGGGGCAACAAAAGTGGGAACACCACTTCCCGTAGTCGGGGGCTGAGTGATGGATTCAGCCAAATTGACCGAGGAGCTCTTCTTCAGCCTCCTCAAAGGAGCATCAACGGTCTCGACCAAGGATGTAGTCTTAGTCGGGGATATGACTATAACCTCGCTTGGAGCAGCGACCTTGCTCGGAGCCACTGGGGGCTTCTCGGCAACCTTCACAGGAGCAGCCGGAGGAGGTGCATCGATTTTTCTTGTCCCTTCTTCTGGGACATCATGTTTGCTTTTCTTTGCCTCTCCAGCAACAGAGGCAGATTTCTCGAAGAGGGCAGGAGCTCTTCTTCTCTTCATTCTTTCACTCAGAGGAATATGTGACTCAGGTGAAGAACTTGAAGAAGCTAGTACTGGTTCTACGTCACTTATCACCGGACGAGCAGTAAAAGACGAGGTGTAACTCTTATACTGCAGCAAATATGAAGCTGATCTGATATGCTCGTCTGCAACAGTTTGATGCAAACCCCAGATAAGTTTCAGATGTTTTAAGTTAACTTCTGTCTCTTTTGGAGACCTTCTTTTACTGTCAACTGCAAATAAATGAAAATTAAAATATCAGTGACACATTTTATCAAACACAAAGAAAGCATAAATTCAAAAATAAAGTAAAGTAAAAACAACCTATCCCATTGCCATAGGGAGGGCATCTGGGACCTGATACACATCATTTCCAGTTACTGGAGCATGTTGCCAATTTTTTATAACAACACCATGCTCAAAATAATCCCTATTGGCATCTGGGAGATTGACCACTAAAGCTCTATTTAAAAACCTAGTTTTTAAGTAAAAAGTACTGTCGCTGACAGCCCATCTATAGCAAAACATGATTTCTGGAATTCCTATACGAGTTCCATGAATCTGATTTAATCTATGAACTCCGTTAACTATTCTCCACGTATTGGGGGCTATTTTTGCAGGAACCACGTCAAAATATTGACAGAATTCCAGACACAAAGGGTTTGGGGGAAAAGAAAAGCCACATTCAGCAACAAAGAGACTGGGGAACCAATGTCCCTCAGCCAAACGAAAATAATCTGAAGGCTCAGAAAGTTCCTCCAAAACAACCCATGAAGGAATAGAGAAATCAGAAGGAAACTTATCAAGCGACTCAACAAGGTAAACCATGGCGAATAAAGGAAATAAAAGAGAAGGAAGAAAATCTTACAGAAAAAGGATGGATCTGTTGACAACGAACGATGAAAGGGATGAACGCACAAGAGAGAGAAAATGGAAAACTCAAAGATACAGATTTGAAAAAGTAAAAGACGATATGATTTTCTACAACGCTTAAATACCTTACCTTGGGAAAAGGTAAAAATAATGATTATAAAGGGAGACGTTTACGCTACCGGCGGCTAAAAGGACAAAAAGGGCGCGGAGAACGAAGCAGTTAGAAAAATTCGAAAAGTCCGATTCTATGAATTCGAAAAGAAAAAATAAATGCAAAGAAAATGTTCCTAAAATTCAGGATGACCATTTAATCCCGCCATATTTCGAGAAGAATGTTCCACACTCCTCAGTCTCGAACTGTGAAACATTGGGGGCTTCTGTTGATACCAATTTTAGTCTGCTGACATGGCACAATGAAGTGGAGACACGTGTCGATCTACATGGCAACAACAAACATTTCTGAACAATACCTTGACTTCGAGGAACTCAATTTCCCCGACCAACTCAGATACTCCAAGCAGTAGGTGCTCACCGAGGAACTTTACTGCACCGAGCAACTCATGGATACCGAGATACTTAGGCGGTCCGAGCAGCTTAGGCGGTCCGAGCTGCACCTCGATCAGAGCATTTATTATCAGACAATTAAGAGGATTAAATGCGCATTAAATGCTGATTATTATCATACGGATGTATACGCTTGTTGAACAACTATGTATTACCCATTCACATGTACAGCCTCAAGGCTATAAATACATTGTATCATCCTCATTGTAGGGGGACCGGAATTTCTGGAGATAAGCCCTACTTTGAGAATTCCCAAACAATCAATAAAAACACAAACAGTGGACGTAGGCCATTCGTTCAAGGCTGAGCCACTCTAAAATCTCTTGTCTTATTTATTTTTTATCTGTGATTAAACAATTAGAGATAATCTAATTTTTTACATCAACAATTAACAATACCTAATTAATTTCAAGAAATAAACAAGCGTAATAAATATTCACAATACCCAAATTTTAGTTGTGATAACAATTGGATTTTGCTTAATATGAAGTACCAAAATGAGTTAACTCACCTAGCACCATTAATAACTCTCCAAGCACACCTGATGAAACAGAAACAGAAACCGGTTGATGAAGACCCCATCTCCAAAACTTACCTGAACTTTGGAGATGATCGATTGAACTAACCCTAATTTTTTTTTTTTTTCAAATCTCAACTGGGCCTATAGTGGATCCGCCACTGCATGTCATTTTCTTATTGGACAGTTAGACAAAATAAGGTATTTATTGAAATAGGTAATGGTGGTGAGATTTAGGGAGGAGGGGTATGATTAAAGAAGCTAGAGGTGTTTAACTAGGACTTATTGTGGAAGTAGTTATGGAGATTCTTGTAAGAGGATGAGAGATTGTGGAGGTCGGTTGAGGCGGCGAGATATTGGTTGGGGACACATGGTGCACTCTTCCAACTCGTATCCCTCATTGCATGGGGTTGTGGAAACACAGCCAACGGGCAAGAGGAGTTCAACATGCATTCTTCCTTCAGACTGGGAGCAGTGAGAGGATTAGGTTTGGTGTGGTGAAGCTTTGCTCAAGTCCAGATTTTCGGGGCTAATTTGTCAGGTGCGGAAATTTGCTGAATTTTTAGCACAGATGGGGTTTGTGGAACCTCATATTAAAGATTGTGAGGTGAAGGGGAATGGACTTTTTATGAAGATCCTGGGTGAGGCTGGGATTATGAGAAGTTCTTTGTCAGAATGTATTATTCTAGACATCTGATCGGAAGGAGTGAGGCTCCACTATAGCGGGAACAAATCAGGGGGGGAATTTGCGCTGGTTGTCGTTTTTTTATTTTATTTTTATTTTGTGAGTGGACCGCAACTAGAGAGGGGATTATCACTATAAAGAACTTGAAGAAGAGGGATAGGCTTACGGCTAATCGATGTTAGATAGGTAATATGTAGGAAGAGACGATGGATCATTGAGGGAAGATAGGGGATCATGGGATGATACTCTTTATCTCTTTGGCATGCTCTGGGTAATGACTTGCTCTTCTCTGTTTATGTTGTGTTTATTGTATGCTAGTTCGTTGTTTCTTTGGTTCAGGGAGGAGTACTATTTTTAGATTTGTCTTTCGTAGATTTTTTTGCTGAGCTTAGCGGGTCTATTCGTGTTATTTTCGAGTTATACGTGTTTGACACTAACCCAACCCATTTATTATTCGTGTTGGCGGGTCGTGTCATATTCGGGCTCGTGTCAAGAAATCGTCAACCCTAACCCGCTAACTTCGTGTCGAGTTCGTTGTTTCTTTGGTTCAGGGAGGAGTACTATTTTTTGGTGCCTCACTTTGAGCTCGTGAGCAGATTGCTACTGAGATGCTATGACGTAAATCTCTAAAATTAGCATTATCTATACACAGGATTCTCGAAAATAATAAAATATAAATGGCGGTGTTCTAAAATAAGCAGATTTTGTATATTTTGTTATAGAAAATGCTTATTTTAGAATAAGCAGATTTTCATAACAAAATATAAACGGTGGTGTTCTAAAATAAGCAGATTTTCATAACAAGAAGGTGAACTATGCAAAATTAAAATAAGCATTCTCTATAACAATGGCACAATATAAGCATTCTCAAGCAATCAAATCTCTAAAATAAAGTGCATTAATTGATTTGCTTCCCGACCACGATTTTTTCTTTTTTCTAGGCATTTCACTTCGAAATAAGACGTTGTGTTCTACTAGGTATAAAAAATAGAGTAAATAACAAAATATAAATGGATAAGGAAATCGTGGATTCCATTGTTTCCATGGTTACTTCTTAAACGGTGAGGTCTTCTCTATACACCGGAGCTTTTACTTCATTTAACTAATGTTATTGGTAACTTGTATAGTTCACATTCTTTGGCTCTACCCGTGAATTATCTAGTAATATGTCTTTCTCAACGAGATCTACCTATACAATAACGATATTTAATTACGAAGGTTGGTTGTGTAGCTGACCTTGTTAGTCCGTTCTTGCAAGGGGGCCTCGGGAGATGTTTCGGCCTATATTCCGACTATTGTAATTTCGATTACTGATGGACAAATATTCTTATCTGCCAATCTATTAATTCTGGAATCAGACCTACGATAAATGGTGGTATCTCCATTTCCAGAGTTGGATCTGCAGCTCAAATGAAAGCCATGAAACAAGTAGCTGGCAAATTGAAATTGGAACTGGCGCAATTCTCACTGTCTTGGAGAGAGACTCAATGAAATAGACATTTCTGTGAAGATGCGGACTACCTGCACTTGAACAAAAAGACCATATGAAGAATCACTGTTCCTGGAATTGGTTTTGGGCCTTTTCTGTGCAACTTAGGTGGAAGGCGAAGAAGGCCTCCTTTCGGGAAGGCTCGAGCCATCAGTGAGATACTCACTTCGGAAGAGCTAGAATTCTAGCCATGTGTCAGTACCTACGGGCCAAGGGAGAGTCTCAGGACAGTTTCTATGTCCCCTAATGAGAAGTACAATATTTATGGGGATAGGAGAACGGTCTAGAAGGGCCTATTACTTGCCTACTAAGAAATGCACATGTCACATGTGATGTCATGGGGTGACATCACTAATGACATCACATGGACTTAAAACATTTTTTTATGACATAATACCTAAAATGGCCCTCACTAAACCGAATAACTACAACTAAAAATGGAAAAATAACAAAGAGAAAAATTACAATAACAAAATAAGAAAATTCCTAAAATACCCAAAATATAATTCACATCATGCTCCTCTTCCTTTATTGTGTTTCTTTTCTTCTTTCTTCTGTATACATCCTGTTTATGGGCTCCTGGACCTGTAGATGGCTTAATTTATATGTTTTTCCATTGGACGAAGGACATAGTTTTTATATTATATTGGCTTATGGGAGGAAAAATGAATTTGAATCACAGAAGTGACGAGGAAACAAAAAACCACGCCTTTCTCTCTGATTCTTACGTCCCACAACAAAAAGTCATCTGGAATGCTGATTCTTGAGCAACAAAGGCCAATTAATGAGCAGAAATGAAGTTATTAATCCAATTCGATTGCACCTCAAGGATAATAGATAAGCCCAATTGTGGGAAATGCTGGAAAGATGTGTGATTGTTCAGTGGTTCAACTAGATATCGGGATCATGCAAAATGTGTTGAGAGTTTATGAAGTATAAATGGAACTGATTCACGACACGAATATGACAACAAATAGGCACGGAAAATCCTAAAGGCCACATTTTAATGCAAGGGAAGGAAAGGAATGTGCTCAAAATTGAACTTTTCTGCACTTTTCTTGCTTTTGGTCGGACGTTGTTGGACCCACTTTCGTGAAGGAAAATGTCTCACAAAAAACACAATTTTGTAGGAAAGTTGCGGGAAACTTCGATATATTTAACATGGAAAGTGCTCTCGCCCAAGCTACGGCTGGCTCAAGTTCGAGACATGGGAACAACTGCTCCATATATGGAGGTAAGGCCTGCCGACATCTACCTGTCCCAGACCCTGTAGTTAAGCGGGAGCCTTGTGCAATAGGTATGACCTTTTATTACTATTAAAATATTTACTCATAACTATTCATAGTAAAAATAAGCTATTTATAGATATGTTAATAGATTAAAATGTTAACCCTAATGTTATTCCATGTTAATGTCTAAGTTATGTGGATGTTTTGTTAAATTATTTAATTTCTTTGCTAATTTAAATAAGAAAATATACTTTACTTTCATTTATTATAAACTTATAAGTATATATATATACTAGCATGTAACCTGCGCGATGCGCGGGCACATGTATTTTTTAACCATCATAATTCAATACATACATGTAGCCAAACACTATTGTAATGAACATACATTTTGATTAAGGACTTTAAATTCAACACTTATTTTAAAGATAAATATTTTCAATTTGAATAATAAATTCATTTGATAAGTTAGTGTAACCATAATGAAAATAAATTGACTAAGTAGTGAAATGGTCTGTTAAGTGAATTCCAACATGTCGCATTGTTTTACACTAATTTTCATTATTTTTCATACAAAACAAATTTTCGTCTTAAATCAAATGGTGCCTATGATTTCGATATTATAATTATGGAATAAAAACTTTTTCACCAATGCTCGACTCAGTTATTGTTTTTCCTTCATCATCAATGGTGCCAGTTGCATGAAAATTTTCTCCATATTTTATAATGTAGATAGCACCTGCACGAAAATTGCAAAAAGGATAAAAGATTAAATGTAATACACCTGTAGTGATGTTCGTGTTACTTAGTATAGTACGCTAAATTATGCTCATGTCATGTCATGTTCATGTTAAAATTGTAATTCATGTTATGCATAGACCAAGACACATTATCAAATTCATATAAATTAGAAATCAATAATATTACATCTTCATAAAAATAAATCCACACAAGGGAAAAAAGTAACGTGATAAATTTATAAACATAAGCTAATATAAAGAAATAACGTAAACTAAAAGTTGTAATAATCTTTCAACATTTACATCATAAATAGTCCATCAAATACCAAGTCTTTAAAAGTTAAAAAACATATGGATGTAATATTTGACAATTGGAAATTAATCTTTCATATGCGCTAGCGATTGATAATTTTTCTAAGCAATTCCATTTGTTTTACAACAAATTCCTAAAAGCCATCTCATATATGTCATGTAATTATTTTTAATAAGTGAGTAATACAAACATTTGTACATGCATTACCAAATAACAAAAATATTAAATATTTAGTAAAGTTATTATCCATTAGCAAAATAATAGCAGAAAAAACAAAAGAATTATAATGAACATATAAAAGGAAAAAAAATGCTTGATGGGTCCAATATTCAATTATTACAAAATGTCCTAATTCTTGTCCACTATTAATATCAAAAAGAAAAAAAGTTATCTTAACATAAACACATGAGCATTACCAAAATAAATAAATAAACTAACAATATATATAAAAAAAGCTTTTCATGTTCTCTATGATGTTTTAACGAATCGTGGAAAATGTAAATACTTTATGGGAAGAGAGAGAGATAGAGAGAGAGAGAGATTGTGTTAAGAGGGGAAATGAAAAATGTTAATTACCGTAGAAGTTAAAGAGATAGGCAATTATGAATGACACGTGTCAATCTTATGTTAAGCGAGCCTATAACGTTCTCTCTCTCTCTCTCTCTCTATATATATATATATATATATATATATATACGTATGTATGCAACTTTTTAACAGTTTTCCTGCAATTCTTCATATTAAACAAACGAACAAAGCTTTTCTTTTCCTCTACATCACTTTATCTCATGAAACATTTTCTAGCTTTCAAAAAAATTATTAACAAAATATTTTAATGACAAATAATCAGTCAGAAAATCCTAAAAAAGTAAAGTATAGAGGGAAATTAATCTTGGGTATATTAGTTCACCCCTTTGTTCTATTGACCCTTTGCAATTGAAGTCATTCCATTGAGATTCCATCTATTTTTTGAACAGAAATTGTTCTTTAAATCTTTCTGAATGACTAAACATCCTTATTGTACTCGTCTCTTAATTAAATTAATATCAATTAATTTTAAAATTAACTCAACCAAAAATAGATAAAAAGTTAAACTGTCAAACCCTTCACCACCACCACCATTAAAAAAATCAGAATGATTTTCATCAGATCTACCACCAAATCAAGAAAAAAATAAGAAAGAAAGAAAAATCGATCCTTCACCACATCTTCACCAAATGGTGAAACTCAATCTCCTTCACCACATATTGATCCTTCATCAGATCTTCACCATTGCGACTTGTTTGCTGCAATCAATTTTCACCTCGGTATCCTTCTCCATCAAACTTCAGTTCCAATAATTTTCTCACAAAAAACAGAGTAGATTTACACAATTTTGTAAATATTCGCTATATATATACACAATTTCGTGTAGTTACAGACATGGGAGGGCGAGATGGGTAGCAGCGGCGAGCTGTGTGTGTGTGAGAAGAGAAGGGGGGGGGGGGGGGAGATAAAACAGAGTTTTCTAAGTGTTTGGTTATAGGTTTAGGATGTTTAGTAATACTTATGGACTGGTCATTATCAGATTGCGAGTAATTTTGACATTATTCCGATTTATTCAAGGTAAAATTTTCTTTTACAGGCTTTGTAAATACCGTAATGCCAAGTGAAACGGGTCATTAGTTCCAGCAAATTGTCTTGTACAATTGTTTTGGGCTCAAAGGGTTTGAAGGTAATTATCCCCAAATTGAATATCTTGTGGCTTAAATTTAAAACTTGTTACTTAAGAATCATAGTAATCAATAGTATAATGTAAATGATAAAATTAGAAAGAAATATAAGTATGCAAGTGTGTAGAATTAGCCTGGCAACAAACCCTATCTTCCAAGAAATCAATAAAAAATTTGAAGATCTCTTCTGCTTCTTCACCTAACCTTAACCCAAAACACCACCACCTTCCGCAACCATCCCAGCTGCTCCAATACCCTCATTCCCCATTTCACCATCCTCTGCTGCCCCACAAACTCAAAGTCCTAACCCCACGAAACCCACCTCTATTAAAACCTAGAAAAAACGAAGAAAGAGGGTATGAAATCCAACTCTAAGATTAGATTGAGGAGAGAAAAGAGAATAAAGAAGAAAACGACCCGGGGGGGGGGGGGGATTGGACCTCCCCGCCGCCATGTCACCTTCGACAGCCCTTTTTGTGCTCCGAGGACCCCAGATGGCTTTGGATCTGACTGATGATGGCCATGGACAGTTTGATCTAGGGTTTCAAACCCTTAGACTGGTTTTTTACATCGGAGGCTACCCATTTTGTGGGTCGGAAGTGAGAAAAGAGAAAAAATGGAGGAATATCGTCGCCGAAATGAGAACATGGCCAAGTCTTATCAGGCAGTGGTCTAGTCGGCACATATTTTGCATCTCCAATTTTGAAATCTCGAGGACGAGCTTGATTTTAAGTAAGGGAGAGTGATGAAAATTAGGGTTTTATTTTAGTATTTTCGTACATTTTTTATTTCATTGTATTTTTCCTTTTATTAGTTATTTAGTATTTTTTTTACATTTTTAGTTGTAGCAAGGGTTGAGATGGAAGCTTCTAGAAGGTTCCATTAGTTAGTGTTGTCATTGGAGGAGTTATCATGATAGCTTATACTTAGCTAATAGCTTCAAGAAGGCTTCATTTTGAGTGACATGAGATGTATTTGGAAGTTAGTTATAGCCTATGCGACATCACATGGGCTTACACCCTCTCAACCAATAGGAGCTTAGGAGATCCCTTTTAGAATCTTCTCTTCCCCCCATATAAAAGGCCTTAGTCTTTCATTTGTAAGAAATTTTACATTTGAAAGATATAAAGAAATTCTAGTTTCTCTCTCTAGTTGTGTGTTTGTTTTAGTTTTGGGCCTTTTGATGTGTAGTTTACGTCAAATTCAGTTAGGCGATTCTCCATCAATATTTGCAGGCGAAGCCAATATTATCATCGTACAGGCCCTCCCTTTCTCAGAAGAGCAGATTCCGGCGAACAGTTGGCTGGTGATATCATCGGTTTTGACAAAGGGGAGAAGTCTGTGGTGTCGGTTGACAAAGTCAGTGGCGAGTAAACGTGTCGGCGTACTGAGGTTAGGAAGGAAGAGAGAACGTTAATTCTTGAACCTTACCTTGTTGGCATTGCTGGAATAGCAGGATAAGAGCTGGCTGAGGTAATTGTCAAAGGCAGGGGCTGTAGCAAGGAGGTCGAGCAGAAGGGGCAGCTAGGGCTCTTAAGGCTTATAGAACATTGATTGGCTGGGAAACAAAAGCTGGGCTATGACTAATTGGGCCTTACCTTATTGGGTTGCTTACAACTGCAGCAATGAACTTAAAGGAGTAGTGGAGCAGCCTAATTGGGCCTTCTCTGATTCAGGCCCTATTATTAAGGGGACATTATTGGGTTTGGATTTTAAGGGCCTAAAAATTGATTTCATTGGTGTGAAGAAAGTTTGGGTGAGGCCCGCATTTTCAGTTGATGAGCAGATGCAATTTTGTTCAACATTATAGTGGGCCAAAATTCAAGAGGAAGAAAATTTCAAAATATTTGTGTAATTAGCTTTAGGCTTTTGCAATTTTCGACGAAATCTCGTGGACGAGCTTTTTCGAAGATGTGTCTTGATCAATGTTACTAGATACTCTCTCCCCCTTGAGTACCGTGTTCCGGTTCCCGCGTACCCTTTTAGGGTACTTTAGCGCCTTAAATCTCCATTCAGCTTTTGTTTTTAAGAATATAAGAAAATAATAAGGAAAAGCGAGATTTAAATCTTATATGTTACGAAGTTTTCTTTATTTTCTCCATTTCGTGTATATCTACAAAAAGACTAGGTACCTCAATACTAAGTGCCAAATAAGCTTTGGCTTTAGAGATTGAAGTGTTTTCGTAATTGTTCTTCCGCTCTGTGTATGATCTTTACGTTATGAAGATATGGATAGTTAGTTATGATGATTATTTCTTTAGAAAACAAACATTATGCGAAATGAAAGTGAAGGAATTCTTATTGGTTATGGAAATACAAGTGAGCCTACTGAGAAGGATTTAAGTTAAGGTATTGACGATTCTGATGAACTGAGGACAAGAAGTCAAGATGACGAGGACAATCAATAAAGGGTTAGATTTCCTGATTTTAATGCTGATAGGGATATGGAACACCTCTATTAGCAGTGATGAATAGCTATAGGTACGGCAGTGAAAGCTTATGTTTTTTGCGGATAACAGTGGAAGTTGTTTGGAACTTTAGCACCTTGACACATTCGTTGGATGTAATGGAATCAGTTTATGAATTAATGTTATGGAGGCTTTGGCACCTTATTTCTTTCTTCATCTCTGCATTATACACCAGTTGCAATGTTATCTAATGCGGGTAAAGCCTCTTTCACGTTCGGCTCATAAAATAAACAAGCCAAGCTTGTACAGATTCTTAAGCTTTTTACCTTACGGAGATCGTCTCTCGATTACCAATTATCAATGCAAACTCATTCGAGATTGACTCGTGGAATAATGAGTCAATCTTGAACATTTTTTAAGATCTTTAAACTTGTCAAACAAGCTTGGGCAATCTACTGCTTGGCTCGGCTCATTTACACCCGGCAGTTGTAATGTTACGAAAAAATAAACTTCATATAATATTATTATAAACATTAGTCAAACCACATATTTTCATTTACTCAACATAACAGACATACCCCAAATTCCTCTCTTCTTCTTCTTCTTCTCACCCTCCCTTGTAGATTTACCCAGATGTATAAATTTTTCCATATGAAGAACCCACAAGCCTCATTCTGTAAAAATAAAGTACAAAGATTACGTTTATAAATGCAGTCATAAACAGAAAAGGCAAAAACTTCTACTATTTTCAGTATTACATTTCCTGACCAAGACAGCAAGTAAAAAACCTCCTTCCAGGGTTTGGACAGGTCAAGAAGTAGTCATATTGCCCAATAGTAGCAATAGCACTGGACGTCCTTGGCTTCCCGTCCTCTCTTCCTCTTTCTCTTCCTTTTTTCTCTCGACAATGACATCAAGTGATGCGCTGTATCTCAGGGCTGTAAATTGACACGTGCATATACCGATGCCCTGTGGGCCAAAAGAAGAAGAGAGTTTGATGGTAAATGTCAACTTTCCTGGATTAGTGTTCACGTGCCTTGCATATGACTACTTCCGACAAGTCTAAATGCTGGTTTTGACAGAAGGATTGTTGCACTTACAGGACTTGGAAGGCTTAATTAATTATAAATTATATTAGGGGCTTAATTGTTAAAAGGGGTACAGTTCGAAGGTCATTCGTGCAATTTACTATACATATTATATACTCCTGCCGTCTCAAATTAAGAGGCGTAGTTCCCTTCATGGGGTGTCTCAAATTAAGAGTCATTTTTACTAAATTGTAAGGTACAAAATAATACTCCCTCCGTCCCAAATTAATAGTCCTGATTCCTTATTAGTATGTCCCAAATTAATAGTCTCATTTCTAAACGGGATTATTATATGTGAGTCTGATTTGAAGAGTATATTCTTATTTAAGTCCTATTCACTAGTCAACCATTAATTAAGTCCTATTTTTGAATTTATGATTTTTTTTCCTTACTAATATACCCTTACCCCTATATTCCCTCCAAATTTAAATTGGTAGTTACTTTTTTTTTTCATTTCAAACTTTAAAAAACTATAACTTTCAATATACAAATCCAAAATTTACGAAATTACTATTTTTGAAATCTACTAATCGAGCCCTACGATCTATATTAAATAGAGAATAGTAAAAAAATAAAAAATGATGCGTTTTCTTCTTTTTTTATGCATATATTTACTGTCTGCGTAATTTTTTTTTTTCATCAGAATTTTATTGAGTTCGTGGATCTTGTTTGATAGATCTTGGTGAGTTGATTTCAAAAATAATAATTTTGCATATAAAGCAAAAGTTATGGTGATTTGAAGATTAAAAAATAGAAAAAAACAAAGTTCATCCGAGTAACTTTTCCCAATAGTTATGGATGATTGGTTTAAAAAGGGTAAATTTGTCAAATAAAATTCCTCCAAAATAGGAGTAGGACCTATCTGATGGTTGAAAAGTCAATGGGACTTATTTATTTCAAATGGGATCTATATGTAAGAGTCCCCTAAAAGGGATTAAAACTAGGTGAAATTACAAAATTACCCATCCAAACAATACTCATGAGAAAACAATTGTCTTTGAAATCAATTGTAGCAGCATAAATTTGAAATTTTTTCTTAAAATACTTGAATTTTCTTGTCTTTGTAAATGATTTAAGAATTTTAGTAGCATAAATTTGGAAGAATTTTCACATTAGGATAACAACTTAGAATAGCTCAAATAATGTTAGTTTCTCAATTTATTGCGAGTGAGTGCTTATTAAAGGTCGTACCTAGTGCACAAGGCTTTCGCTTAACTGCAGGATCTGAGAGAGGTAAATGTCGGATGGCCTTACCCCCATATATAGAGAGGCTGTGCCCATGCCTCGAACCCGAAATCAGCCGTAGCTTGGGCGAGGGCACTTGTCATCCCACTAAGGTACGACCTCTTCGAGTGAGTGTTTATTATTGGAAGTTAATACTTTACACAAAATGTTTTTACTTGAATGATTGCTCTTTATTGAGACAAGGAGAGTATGTAATTAAGATGATTATCTTTTCTTTGCAATCATGTCTTGCCTTATTATGAAGAACTTCCCTTGGTTTTTCCTTGCTATAATATTTCCTCGCATACAGAAAAGAAACTTATGCCGCAACGTCTTAAATTTATTGGTCACCTAATTATTCACATGTGATGTGATGTTAGTTAGGGTTTTGATTCATCAACAAAAAGGTTCTGCTGTGTAGTAATATAGAACGAGATGAAGAGGAGGAAGGAGGCTGTCAATGTGAATGATGCCATGTTGACCGTGTGCCACATAGGATTTTTGTAATGCCATGTTGGAATGCAGAGTTCAATTGCTAATTTAAAATTGCGTGCATTCTATTGAACTGGTGGATGTTGTTAACATGCTCATTTTTTATTCATTGTTATGGGTATTGTAGCCTCTTAAACAAAATGAAATTCTTTGTCTTAAATGCTACCAAACCTTTCTAACTTGTGCCGTCGAATCTCACTTCATGAGCACGGAGGAGTATTCTATGTTGGAATCCTAAACCTTTTGATAAAACACATATTTTTTAGAGTTTAAAGGCATTTGGATCAGAGACCATAATATTGCATGTGTTACTTTGTAGAGAATATTGTCAATTTGGCTTATCTTTATCTTAATTGGACAGGTTTAAATATATATTGCTGGCAATACTTGTTTCAAGTTATCTCAAGATCTTTCTTTTCGCCATGATGGTATAGTTTCTTATTGGCACTTAACCATGTATTATAAGTTTACAGCTTTGGTTCCTTCCTTTCTTTATTGTTATTATTTTCAAAATCGAGTTTATAATTCTCCAATTTCAAAATATAAATACAATTCTGAGTATGCATTCTGTAGGTCTGGGAATTTCCTTCTTCTGTGCTGTTCATCGTTGATATATTTGTCCTATCATCCAACACAGTGGCTTTAAAAGGTGAGAACAAGAGTCTTCACAATTTTTTGGTTGATACAAATTTAGGCATCGTTTTCTTGCAATATTTGTCAGAATCAGAAAAGAAAATACCCTATCATTCTCTGCACTGGTTTTCAGGACCATTAAATTATTCTGTCATTTCTATCTGCAACAATTAGTAGGCAACATAATTGTTTTTTTTTTCCCATTAAATTTTGTACAGAATTATCATGGAAGTGCTAACATTTTTTAGCTTATTGTATGCTTGTGTACCTTAGCTTATTGTGCATCCCTACTTTGATGTTGTCAATCATTTTGAACATGGCCACTTCCATATGCTCTGTCAAAATTGACGATCCTCTTTTGTGAACCAGTTATCACCGAATCAGCTGTGACCAAATGCTTAGGGGCCTGCTTCAGCGCGCATGCTGTTAAGTTCCTTGTCAGTTTGGTGCTGAAAAAAATTCACCCCTCGGATCTAATATTGTGATTTTTTACCTTTTAGTGCTATCACATGCCAATGGGATTGAATGTTGCAAATATAAGACAAGAAACACTATAAAATCCTTGTCTAAAACTAGAAGTGTTATCTCGTGCCTCGCTCCTATTCGGTGGAACATCGGCAAAAGTGTTGGGGTAATTTGACAAGTTGGCTTTAGAGGTTTTACGCAGAAATTATGCGGTGTTGTTGTCAATCTTCTCTTTGAAATATAGGTGGTGCAGATCACTTGCTATCTCGTTCTGGTGAAGAACTTAAAAGACGATGCTTATTATCTGAGGCAGTGTCTGATTGCAATGTTGGAAATTATTGAACAATAATTCATTTTTATGAGAAGTAGGAAAAAAGATGAGTAGATAGCTGACAATTACTCTTATTTTCTGAATTTTCATTGAATCTAAACAATTTTTTTAATGTAGTGGAACCCCTTCATGGCAGGGCCGAATCCCCTGAATTTTTTGAACTTTTTTAGGAATGTTAAATTGGAAAATTCTAGAGTTAATTGAATAGTTAATTATTACTTTTTTTTAATTGACATTGGGATCTTCTAGTGTTGAATTAGTCATTTGACACGCTACAAGATAATGTCTTTAGCTACGATTAATTTAAGGATCCTGATAACATGTGCTATAAGGACACATTTAGAACTCAAAATTAGTAACGACAGAATTTTGACATATAATTAATAAGGTATAAATACTTATATGGAACGTTCGTACTTACTATTCTGAGAGCCTTGGTTAAGACATTATTTTCATTGACCATCACCAGATACATTGAAAATCAGTTTTTATTGCAAAAAACATTCATTCAAGGGAAACTCAGCGACAAATCAAATAGGGGTGCTATTTCTAAATTCATAAAGTTTAGAGTTATAAAAGTACTAAATTTAGAAGTTTACTAAATCCTAAAACATTTTTGGGCCCTTTTTTACTTTTATGTCAGTCCTAATTTCTAGCCATAATTTTCTGTTGAATCCTAATTTTCAATAATTATATTTGTGAATGTAATAAATACAAAACGCATTATGTGACTTAAGTTGGAGCCTTAAATTCTCAATGGGTTGTTCTTATGTTTGTGCTCTAATTTGATTGTTGGTTCTTTATCATGAATTTTTAGGGTCTATTCTGAATATTTGCATAATAATTTAACTGACTAATTATTTTCTTAAAAACACAAAATATCACCCCCCAAAATAAATAAAAATAAATGTTAAGGGCTGCTCGGTTCGCTACTCAGAAAATTCGATTTAAACTATGTTTTTAAATACAGTTTTAAAATTTTGTTGTGTTTATAATTATTGGTGTACGTTTGGTAAACTTGTTTTTAAATACAGTTTTTTAAAAATTTGCAATCATGTATATTTATATTGTCCATATATATATATGTGTGTGTGTGTGTGTGTGTGTGTGTGTGTGTGTATATATATATATATATAACATACATAAAACTTTTATATATACATGATACATGAATGTATATATACATACATACATATATACATAAATACATCATATATTTTATATATGGCCATTTAATATCATGTATTTTTACGTATATTTAATGAGGTATGTTGGAAAGTTTAACTACATATCTATCTATATATAATGATATTGCATGTATATTTCACTATAAAATTGTATACATACATGAGTTGATAATATTTTTTAATACATGTGTACTATATGTATATTTTATATTATTTCAAACATTAATAATACACGTATAAAACTATATATAAGTATCATGTATCTATTGATAATATTATTTCATACGTAATTTTATGAACGTGTACATATATATTTTTTATTTATAAGAATTACACACATATTAATGTATTATGTATGTATATTATATATTAAGGTATAATTGCATTAAAATACTAAGAATGAATAATTTTGAATTGAAAAATAAAAAAACTGAAGTTATAAAACACCCTAAACCTGTTTTCTGAAAAACTTGATTATAACACTGAAATATTATAATTTTGTGTTTAAAAATAGGTTGCTAAACGTAGATTTTTATCAGAATTGTATTGAAACACTGAAAACAGAATTATAGTTGCAAACCAAACAAGCCCTCTGAACTCCCCACCCCACTTTAAATTTTAGGTTAGATTCCTGCGCATGGGTATAGTCATAGAAGATTTTTGTAATAGACGACTAACTGATAACTAAGACCCAAAACACAGAGGACCCAATACAAAGGAATACATATTAAAATAACATGAAGTTTATTATTCATTACGCACCGTGGGTATAATATTGAGACACATTTATGTGTTGCAATATGATTTCACGGTTGGATGAATTATATATAGCGTTTAATTGCAAAAACTAGGTTTTTCCCCCCCAAATTTTGACTTTTTTGAATTTAATCCATTTTTTTTTCTATTTTGGAACAAGATTTATAAATTCCGATTCCTAATTTTTTGGTTTTTGATTTGTCCAAAAAAAAAAAAAACGGATCGAAACTGGAAATAATCCTTAATTTATGATCTTTCGATTTTTCACAAGTGTATTAATCTGATTTTTTTCAATTTTTATTTTATTTTTTCAAAAATATATTTCGATTTTGTATTTTAGTGTACGCACTAACTAAAATCCCACATCCGTTGGGAGCTCAAGAATCCTCAAACTAAGAGGCTATAAATGGAGCACACCTCATTCAACCTACTACATGCTTAAAGTTCTTAAAATAAAATAAACTAACTCAACATTTTTTGCTAATTAAAACCAATATTTTTGGTATCACTGTTTTTTCAAAAAAAATTGAAATTTTTTTATTTTTCAAAATTTTTGAATTCGAATTTTTGAATTTCCAAACGGAATCGGTAGTTAATTATTATAAAAAAAAATGGATTTTTATTTCGAAGAGGCCATTGACGATTCGATCGAAGCACACACCTAGTACAAACGAAATGGCAAGTACAAAGATAACAAAGAAATAACACCCACACATCGAACAAACACGGAATACACGTGCATCCCGTGTTGTGGTCAACTTGAAAGAGGTTGTGGCCAACTTGAAAGGTCTACAACATAAAAGATAACGAGAGATTTTCCTTGTTAATGGAAGAGAGAGAAATTGAGAGTACAACTTGAAAGAGGTACTTAACTTGGGGGGTTGGGGGTAGGCGTGGGGGGCTTGGATTCCTCGTATAGAATTCCTCTAATTTTGAATTACTGGGTTTGGTTGGAGTTAATGGGAGGAAATTTGAATTCCAGGAACTTTAAATTCCCACAACAGTGATACTTTTCTTTCCCACAAAAAATCAGGGAAATAAATTAGAATTCCCAGGAATCCTTACTTATTTTTATGGTATGACAAAAATACCCTTTTATTAACACCTAAAAGCAAATTCTTCCAAAATCCAATCAAAAATGAATATCTCTGATATAATTTCTCATATTTTTTCATTTATCATAGTATCTTTATACGCAATGTCAAATGAATTTTTTCCGTTTTATTTTTGTAATTCACTGAGTAGTATATCTTTAGTAATGTAATTTGGATAAGAATAAAACATTAATTAGGAATGTTTTGGGGTTTGAATTGGGACATAATTTATTTAGAAATATAATATGATTTATATATTTAATGTGGGCTAGAATAAAACATATTTGCACAAATTTTGGGCGATTGAGTTGGCTCAAAAAATTTATTAAAGAACAATTTTTTGGGGTTATATTTAATTTATCTATATCGGACCCAAATTTTTTAAGTATTCATGTACATGTAGTTATTAGGGGTTTCCTGTGCCTAAAGGCACGAACAATGAATTTGAAAATATTTAACTTTGCCGACTTAACATGGCGTGTCTGAGATACACATGTAGTATATCAAGTTCGCAACTTGACACAACCCGACATATTCCTGTTATAATAATGGTATATTGATCTTGCGATATGGATTTTGATATGTTATACATACCTCCCGACTGTGTCCAAGTTATTCATGCCTTTAACACATCACACAATATTGTGCCCCAATGATAGTCACAAAAGTTACTTAGGAAAGTAGAAAAATTAGAAATTAATTTTTTTTATAGACAAAACATGCTTTAGAAATGTCGATTAGGTGAACACAGTGTTTGAAACACTTTATTAAGTTATAAACAAGTTTTGGAAAGAATTAGAATAAATTTATGGCCAGTTCTTAGACAAATTATTTGTATTTTATCATAATGAGATATATTGTATTTGTTCCACACGTATTAAATTCTATGAAACACGAACACTTCTTCGTGGTGACATACCCATGTGGACGCTCCAGACACTTCAATACGTGTAAGACAATTCGGGGATACATGTTTGACACTCCATGTTAATTTTGATAAATTAGTTTGACAACTAACTTCTTTAAAAAGTGAAAATTGACAAGATGCAGACTAAAATAGTAGACTTTAAAAGGGTTGCCTCAACTATGGATTTGATGTTCTCCACAATGTAAAATTATACGAATCACAAACCCATATAAATATGACTTTTTTTAATTTTAATTTTTATATTTCCATATAAATGTAGCCTCATAATTTCTTGCACATAAACATAAAAATTACGTAAGCCAATCTAGTTATAATAATATTATAATAAACTTAACAAATACTTAATAATAAATGGATGAACATTATGTCCCCAACAATCTGGTAATAAATTGAATAAATACACTTGTAATTTCATACTCAAAGATTCCATGTATATTCAAGCGGATGGAAAGTAGATGTGAGATATTGATGTGCTAACGAGGAGGTAGAATGTTAATTGACCAAATAGTTTGCCTAAGTTACTAGGGTTAGCCATAGAAGGTGATCACTTTGACCACAACCTCGAGTGTCGATGATTTATTAAAAAAAATCACACAATGCAATGGTTGTAGACTTTTCTATGGCAGACATTAAGATCACTTGTCATTAGCCTGCATTATCATTATCAATTGTCAGTGGTTTGAAATACGTGATAATGATTGTAGACAAAGACGACCTTGTGCAAAGTATGGTCTTCTATCGAATAACAACAAATTCAATATCTTGACCTCTATCTAGAATTGAAGCCTACTGGTAGGAGACAACACGAAGACCTTTATTGTTCATCGCAAGAATTCAACCATGATACAATTCCCCCACCCCATCTACACTACAAATGTTCTCACAAAAAATCTAACCAAACATGGTCATACGATCTTAATCTTCCAAGCAGTATCTAGAGAAATTGTTCACCACATTACAACTCTCACGAGACTGATGTGCGGATGCTGACAACTGAATTAGTTCATGTATCCCTTATAGATGAATTGGCATATCATAATGAACAAATTAGCCATCGCATTTTTAATGCAATGGTAAATAGCGCAGTCGACAATGTTGATCCCAAAGCAGGTGAATCTGATGTAGAAATAAATAATGATGTTTCTGTTATGTCTACTATTTATTAAATACAAATATACAGAATTATAAATAATTAATATAATTACAAAAATAAAACGAAATTAAAGAAAATTAACACTTACTTGAATTTGCAGAAATAAAATTAGAATAGAGAAGAAATAATCCGAGCCCGGTTTAGAACAGTCTCTTTAAGACAAATTTATTCCCTCCACAGCGTGCTAAAGGTAATGAATACTTATCTTCCAAGATAGAACATATTTCCAAATTAATCAAGTAGCACAACTATGATTAATTTTTTCGAACACAATTCTGTGTTTTATACTCAACCAGACCAAAGAGATAATATGTATGAGATGTATGCAGTAGCAGCAATGGAGGGATTGTTTTCTGGGAAAAGATAATGCATAATTTCAAAATTATGGGAGGACAATTTATCAGTAGTAAAAAACTGTAGGGAAAGGTTTAATTTATAGCAAACGTTTTGAATGTTGGGAACAGTCAAAATCGAATTTAACTGTCAAAACAGCTAATTTCGTTAACTGTTGACCCTTGGCAATTAACTGACAAACAGTTAATTAATTATTAATTAATTTCATAATTAATTAACAATTAAAGCTCAGAAAGTTAAAATAAAATGGACCAAAATATTTAAGAGATTATAAGCCCGAGCCCGAACCGAATCGAATCGAACCGAGTCGACGGGACGAACGGACGGGGCGCGCTCGCGCATGTGGACTTTTGGGCCAAACCCAACACATGCATAGTGTAGGCCATCTCTCCTTCAAAGAGTTGGGATACCCCAAGGCATCCAAGACTCAATCCATACTTGGGGTATTATTAACTCATCAACTTTCCACTACTCTTCCAATGTGGGACAAGAGTTAAAACATTCCCAACTCATTAACTTTCATTGCTTTGTGAGTCACTTTGGGAACATATTTATCATTTATAACTTATTGAAATTGGACATATGAATATACTATGTTAATCTTCTTGCGGAGGAGAACGCGTTCGTATATGGTCCCACAATTATCGTAGTGTGAGTCCTACCTAAATTTGAGTTCAAAGTTGCTCAAAGTTTGGTCAAGAAAAATCTGGACAGCTTTTTAATTCCATCTTAAGTCCACTTTTCCAACAATCCCCCACATGAATGATATATCGCTATAAATAAAACAGAATAGATGCTAATGCAGATGCAGACACAGGTTGAGTAAAACCGAAGACTTATTGCATCGGGAGAAGTAGCCTAGTGGCCTTGAACTTTCCTTAGTGATATACTATCGAATTTACTGGGTTAATCAGTAGACTTCACGTCCTTGAACCGTCAACCGTTTCTGTAAACCTAGATAATCGTATTCATACAAAAATTCTTCAAAACAGTTGGTTCTCACGTTTGTGTTCATTTTGGCCATGAACACCACTTAGTTCCGTAAATATTTTAGAGAAATTGCCTTTCATTTTCTCATAAAAGTGGCCCCCTTCTTACTCACGTAGGTGACTTCCATAAAGAGTATCCTGCAATACCCCACTTAGACATACTAAGATATAAATGTCATTAAAAGCATAACTTATCCTAATTTCGAGGCAGATGTGCACTGTCTCATCTTTGGAATGGATATGATTAAATATCCTCCAGTGCTTACTGAATACAACGTAGTTCGGTTTGCCCATTGAACCTAGATCTTGGGATCTCCAGTCAGCTAAGTTGGGTTACCACTATATTGATTCTTATTTATTTATAGGCTTTAGACCCATTCCTCTCGATGATCTTTCAACTTGCTCTCGGTTTAAACCTTTCGTTAGTGGATCCGATATATTATCTTTTGACTTTACATAGTCAATTGAGATAATTCCATTTGAGAGAAGTTGTCTAACGGTATTGTGTCTACGACGAATATGTCGTGACTTTTCGTTATAAATGTGATTATGTGCCCTTCCAATCGCTGATTGTCTATTGCAATGTATACATATTGCAGGCATAGGTTTAGACCAATTTGGAACATCCTCTAAGAAATTTTGAAGCCATTCAGCTTCTTCTCCAGCTTTGTCTAGTGCAATGAATTCGGATTTCATTGTCGATATAGCAATGCACGTTTGTTTTGAGGATTTACAAGATACGACTTCACCTCCAAGGGTAAACACATACCCACTCATAGACTTAGAGTCTTTTGTATCAGATATCCAATTTGCATCGTAATGTCCTACAAGAACAACTGGATATTTTGAGTAGTGTAGTCCATAGTTTTGAGTATATTTCAAATAACCCAAAACTCTCAATATTGCTTTCCAGTGATCTCTCCATGGATTACTCGTAAATCGACTTAGCTTACTTATTGAGTATGCTATGTCCGGTGGTGTACAGTTCATGATATACATTAAACTGCCGATAATATGAAAATATTCTAGTTGAGATATGCTTTGACCATTATTTCTTGCTAGATGTAAATCTACATCTACAGGTGTCTTGGTAAGACTAATATCATACTTCTTGAATTTTTCAAGTACTTTCTCTATGTAATGAGATTGAGATAATATAAGTCCATCCGATGTTTTATAAATTTTAATTCCTAATATAACATCGGCGATTCCCAAATCTTTCATGTCAAATCTACTACTCAACATTTGTTTTGTAGTTTTGACAATTTCCAAGTCACTACCCATGATAAGCATATCATCAACATAGAGGCATACAATGACACATCCATTTTGAATGTATTTAAAGTAAACACATTTATCGCATTCATTAATTTTGAAACCATTTGATAACATTGCATTATCAATTTTTTCATGCCATTGTTTAGGTACTTGTTTTAATCCGTAAAGTGATTTTACGAGCTTACATACTTTTCCTTCTTGTCTGGTAGCCTTGAACCCTTCAGGTTTCTCCATATAAATTTCCTCGTCTAGTTCACCATTTAAGAATGCGGTTTTTACATCCATTTGATGTATTTCAAGTCCATTAATAGCAACTATTGCTATTAACATCCGAATGGACGTTATTCTTGTTACCGGTGAATATGTGTTGAAGTAATCCAACCCTTCCTTTTGCCAATAGCCTTTAGATACAAGTCTAGCTTTATATTTATCAATTGATCCATCAGCCTTCAATTTCTTTTTGAAGATCCATTTATAACCTAACGGTTTTGAACCTGGTGGAAGATCCACTAGTTCCCATGTATGATTTTGTAATATGGATTCAATTTCACTATTAATTGCTTCTTTCCAATTGGAAGCATCGGGTAAGGATATGACTTCTTTATACGATTGAGGTTCATTTTCTAGCAAATATGTTAGAAAATCCAGACCGAAAGAAGTAGAGGTTTTTGCTCTTTTACTACGTCTTGCTTCATCCTCTATTGGTTCAATAGGTTGATGAGTACCACTTGTAGTAGCTTGATTTTTCCTTTTAAAAGGACCAGATTCTCGGGTCATGTTATACGGGAATTCATTTTCAAAAATAAAGCGTCCCTCGATTCAATAGCCGTATTTACGAGAATATCCAAAATCTCAGATTTACAAACTAGAAATTGATGTGCACTACTATTAGTAGCATAACTGATGAACACACAATCCACGGTTTTTGGCCATATTCTTACCTTTTTAGGTTTAGGAACCATCACTTTGGCTAAGCACCCCCACACTCGTAAATATTTATAGGAAGGTCTTCGACCTTTCCATAATTCATAAGGAGTCTTTTGAGTCTTCTTGTGAGGTACTTTATTGAGAATGTAATTAGCAGAAAGTAAGGCTTCCCCCCCAAGTTTTGTGGAGCTCGTGATCTTAATAACATTGAGTTCATCATCTCTTTCAAAGTACGGTTTTTGCGTTCAGCAACACCATTCGATTGAGGAGAATAAGGAGCGATTGTTTGATGAATAATTTCATTTTCAGAACAAAATTCCTCAAATGGATATTAGTATTCACCTCCTCTATCACTCCTAATAGCCTTTATCATTTTGCTTAATTGATTCTCAACTTCATTTTTATATTATTTAAATGCATTAATAGCCTCATCTTTACTATGTAATAAATATACATAGCAATATTTTGTGCAATCGTCAATAAAAGTAATAAAATACTTTTTTTCACCTCTAGTTTGAACAAATTTTAAATCACACATATCAGTGTGAATCAAATCTAAAGGTTCAGTTATCCTTTCAATAGAATGGAAAGGTAATCTAGCTAATTTAGATTCCACACAAATTTCACATTTATGATTTTTATCAATATTAAATTTTGGAAAAAAATCCAAGTTAATTAATCTGCGCAATGTATCAAAATTAACATGTCCTAATCTAGCATGCCAAATATTAGATGACTCAATCAAGTAAGAAGAACTAGCAATTTCATTCATTGAAACAGATGTTTTGGGGGTTACAGTAAAAACATTGATTTTAAAGATCCCCTCATTTAGGTAGCCCTTTCCTACATACATGTCATTCTTTGACAACACAAAGCGATCAGACACAAACACAAGCTTGAAACCATTTTTAGTCAGGAGAGATCTAGAAATCAGATTCTTTCGGATATCAGGCACGTGAAGAACATTATTGAGAGTAAGTTCCTTTCCAGAAGTCATTTTTAGAGCAATCTTTCCTTGTCCCACCACCTTAAAAGTGGAAGAATTCCCCATAAAGAGAGTCTCCTCATTTTTCAAAGGCTTATAGGAAGAAAACATACATTTGTTTGCACAAATGTGTCGTGTGGCCCTAGTGTCCACCCACCATTCCTTGGTATTTCCAACTAAGTTACATTTAGAGACCACGGCTGAAAGATTCATATCCGCCAAGTCATTGGTGATGTTTTCACCCTCAGTTACATTTGCTTGAGGATTATTTCGATTTTGCTTCTTAGGCTTACGACACTCGCTTGAGCAGTGTCCAGGTTTACCACAGTTGTAGCATTTGCCTTTGAACTTCTTCTTGTTCTGTTTGGAAGTGCCTTCCCCATCATGCTTTCGCTTGTTCTTCTTAGGACCTTCAACAACATGGACTTTCGTTTCCATTGGATTCTTCCTACTTTTCTTTTGAGAATCATGGTTATCTTCTTCGATTCTCAGCCTCACCACCAACTCCTCCACATTCATCTCCTTTCGCTTGTGATTGAGATAACTTTTAAATAAAATCCAAGATGGTGGCCATTTTTCAAAAATTGCAGCAACTTGGAAAGTTTCACTAAGTGACATTCCTTCAGCATGAAGGTCGTGGAGGATCACTTGGAGTTCTTGCACTTGCGAGATCACTGGTTTAGAGTCAATCATTTTGAAGTCCAGAAAACGCCCAACGATAAATTTCTTCATCCCAACATCTTCAGTTTTGTACTTCTTTTTCAAAGAATTCCACAATTCCTTGGATGTCTTGATCGTGCAGTAGACATGATACAATGTCTTGTCCAAGTAGGCCAGAATATCATTCCGACATAGGTAGTCCTAGTGCTTCCAAGCATCAACAACAACAACCTTTTTAGAGTCATCTCCCTCTTGAATAGAGGGACAATCTTCATAAACAAACCTACCCAGTTGGCAAATAGTGAGATAGAAATACATTTTCCCTTGCCAACATTTGAAGTCAGCCCCATTGAATTTTCCGATTTCTCTCCATGTGGCATAGATACGGGTGCAGTCACATTAGCAGGAATAGTGTTCGTACTTTGCGATTCCATTTATGTTACAAAAACAGAAATTTTATCAATGATAATATTCATATACGAATGAATTAATCAAAGCAGAATACAAAATTCTGTGCACCAATTTCCTCCAATTATAATTCATAATAAATGAATTCCAAAAGAATTCTTAATAATATTTAGAATTAAACTATAATATAAAATGAAGTTTATACACAAGAAAATCTGTGTCACACTATTTTTAATAATAAAAAGAATTCCGTACAAAACAGAAATATAATTTTAAGATCAAAATATATATATAAACAAATTTAACAACAAAATTTACAAATAAAATTTTATTTTCTAAAACAGAATATATAAACAGTGAAGAAATTAATTTCTGTACGAAAACCGTTTTATTAAATTTCTGTAATAAAACAATATTTTAATTCAATATTTCTGTCAAAACAGATTTAATTGTACGAATAAATTTTTGTACACTACAAAGTAGTAGAACAAAATAAATTTGTCTTAAGATTGTTATGTCTACTATTTATTAAATACAAATGTACAGAATTATAAATAATTAATATAATTACAGAAATAAAACGAAATTACAGAAAATTAACACTTACTTGAATTTGCAGAAATAAAATTAGAATAGAGAAGAAATAATTCGAGCCTTGTTTAGAACAGTCTCCTTAAGACAAATTTATTCCCTGCACAGCGTGCTAACGGTAATGAATAATTGTCTTCCAAGATAGAACGGATTTCCAAATTAATCAAGTAGCACAACTATGATTAATTTCTTCGAACACAATTCTTTGTTTTATACTCAACCAAACCAAAGGGATAATATGTATGAGATGTATGCAGTAGCAACAATAAAGGGATTATTTTCTGGGAAAAGATAATGCATAATTTCAAAATTATGGGAGGGCAATTTATTATTAGTAAAAAACTGTAGGGGAAAGGTTTAATTTATAGCAAACGTTTTGACCGTGGGGAACAATCAATTAACTGACAAACAATTAATTAATTAATTTCGTAATTAATTAACAATTAAAGCTCAGAAAGTTAAAATAAAACGGACCAAAATATTTAAGAGATTATAAGCCCAAGCAGCCCGAGCCCGAATCGACGGACGACGCGCGCGTGTGGGCTTTTGGGCCAAGCGCAACACATGCATAGTGTAGGCCATCTCCCCTTCAAAGAGTTGGGATACCCCAAGGCATCCAAGCCTTAGTCCATACTTGGGGTGTTATTAACTCATCAACTTTCCACTACTCTTCTAATGTGGGATAAGAGTTAAAACATACCCAATTCATTAACTTTCATTGCTTTGTGAGTCACTTTGGGAACATATTTATCATTCATAACTTATTAAAATTGAACATATGAATATACTACGTTAATATCCTTGCGGAGGAGAGCGCGCTCGTATATGGTCCCACAATTATCATAGTGTGGGTCCCACCTAAATTTGAGCTCAAAGTTGCTCAAAATTTTGTCCAAAAAAATCTGGACAGCTTTTTAATTCCAACTTTAGTACAATTTTCCAACAGTTTCTGAAACAAGCGGAGACCAGTCTACAATGGACTCGGGCCTCAATAACTTAGAGAAAATAAATAAATAATCAAGTCAACAAATATAGACAACTTAAAGTAAGGGACACAAAATATGTTTACTTACCCTGAGAAGGTAGCAAAGTTAAAAGTTCTCTAAGTCATCACCATCTTCCTTAAACAAACGTTTAAGGCGTGTGGGGTTGGCAAATTTTCTCATTACGGAGACCGCGGTAGCCTCAATGTCCCAGGGATAATTTGGATCTTCTGGTCTGAGCTGAGGCTGCGGCTTGAAATCGCTATTAAATGGGACATCAGTTCTGATATTAATTCGCGTAGACATCTCCGATGGGGAATCACTAAAGACAATAGGCCCGACATGTTCTGGATTCTACTCCCTCTCCACAACACTTGGAGAAATGGCCACATCACTTGTTGGGGCCGTGGTATTGTCCACCTTTTTCACATATAGGACGTCTAATGTAGCCTCACTTTTGGATAAATTCGAATATAATATAATATTTTAATTATATTATTGATGTTTTAATTTTAGTTGTTAATATTTTATTATATTTATTGGTGTTTTAATTTTAAACATAGTTTGGGTTTTATTTTAGAAGGTAGAAAATGAGCAAATGGGTGTGAAAGATATGGGAGTGCTCAAAATCCCATATTGTCCCACATTGGAAGAATACTACAAAAAGTAGTGGTATATCGACTAAAGGATAACTAAGATTCTTAGTTGATAAGTCAAATAAGAGGCTATGATCCTACGCATCGCGGTGGTGCTTAAGCACCACCAATCGCGACACGCGACACGCGGCGTGCGAAAGTGCGATTTGGTGACTTAGGGTGCATTGCGCGCTTTGACGCGCACTTGGCACTTCGCATCGTCGCTTGGAGCGTGGGAGCCTAAAGTTTTGACGAGGTAAATGGGATGCCCATTCGCTTACGATGGGATGCCTAATCTGAACCATTAGATCGAAGTTGTTCCAAATAGGCACGATCCAACGGTTGCTGAGTCGCTACATGAAGAGCTGTGACTGTTGAAGAACAGTCACAGAAATGGCTATAAAAAGAGTTTGAGGCCTCTGTTTTGGACACCGAAAATTGCTAATTTCTCCTCTCTCTATCCTCTATATTTTGGCATTATCAAGTTATAAATTCAGGGTGTTCTCGATTTGATCAAACAGTACATAGTTTGAATTAATCAAACTGTTCATACACTGCATTGTATCCTGAAGACAGATTCTATAAAACCCATTGTGTACTCGCGGTTCTGTCTCAATCGGATTGGGAGAAATTTTGCCTAAAAGAAAGCGTTCTAAGAACATGCCTTACATAAATTAATTAATATATTTCGTTCTTTCCATTACAAAACTCCAATAGTTTTAGGCAAAAATATTTATATTCTTATTACTCCACTCAAATGAAAGGAACAGTGGCACAATATATCCAAGTCATGACTCAAGACTTAATCCGACTCGACCGTTTTGATGGCAGAAATTTAACCCGTTGGCAAGAAAAAGTTATGTTCTTCCTCACATCACTAAAACTAGCACACATTCGAGATGACAACCTTGAACAAATTCCGGAGCCCACACCCGAAGACACCGAAGAAATAAAGTAAAAACATGTGAAGAGGGAAGAAGACGAATTTATGTGTCGAGGACATATCCTCAATGCCTTGTCTCAAACTGTTTATAGCACTCATCGAATGATTCCGGCGATAAAGGAATTATGGAAGACTTTGGAGATAAAGTATCAAAACGAGGAAGGGAGCAACAGTAAGTTCCTGATTTTCAAACTATATGAATTTTAAAATGAGTAATGATAAATCTATCATTGCACAAGCACATGAACTCCAATAAATTGTTGGTGACCTTAAAGCCGCTGGAATTAATCTTCAAGATGAATTTCAAGTAGGGGTGATTGTTTAAAAACTTCCATCCTCTTGGAATGGCTTTAAGAAGAAAATTAATAATGATGAAAAGACTTATACTGTGGAATCCCTTCTTCGTCACCTTCGTATTGAAGATGATACTCGTATTCGAGAAAAGAATGATGAACAAGGTGAGGGTCATTCAAAAGCCAATATGGTTGAGGATAAAAAATTCAAGATTACCAAAGACTCAAAATTTAAAGCAAAGAATGATTCAAAATTCAAAAACCAAGGTGCAAATAAGAAAAATAAGGGGAAATGTTTCTTCTGTGATAAATCGGGCAATTATTCTCGAGAATGTCGTCTTAAAAAAAAGGCATTTAAGGAAAAATAAGGGTCGAAGGAAACCAACAATGTTGGAGATCTTATTTCTACTGCATGCGAAGCAAATTCAATTGATAATGAAAGTGGATGGTGGCTGGATACCGGCGCAACGGTCCACATATGCAAAGACCGATCTTCATTCAAAACATATCAAGAAATTGACGGAAAAGAAGTGAAGATGGCAAATAATCTTCGCACTAATGTAGTTAGAAAAGGCACAGTGGAATTGAAGCTAACTTCTGAAAAGACACTTACTCTAATTGATGTACTTCATGTACCTGATATGTGTAAAAATCTTGTGTTTGGGGACCTTCTCAATAAGAGAGGTTTCAAACTAGTGTATGAATCTGATAAGTTTGTCTTGTCTAAGAATGGCCAATTTATCGACAAAGGGTACTCTTGTAAAGGCATGATAAAAATTAATGTAATCAATGATATTAGTTCTGCTTATATGGTTGAGTCTATTTCTTTATGGCATAGTAGATTAGGTCATGTGAATTATAAAAGTATAAAAAATATGACTAATCTCGGCTTAATATCGGATTGTAAATTTGATAACCTTTCTAAATGTGAAATTTGTGCTCAATGGAAGATAACTAGAAAGACGTTCAAATTTGTTGAGAGGACATCCGAAATGCTTGATCTTATTCATATTGATGTATGTGATATGAAGAGTAATATCACTCGTGGTGAAAATAAATATTTCTTAAAATTCATTGATGATTACTCTAAGTATGAATATACATATTTACTTAAAAGTAAAGATGAAGTTTTTGAGAAATTTCTAATTTTTAAAGTAGAAGTTGAAACTCAATAAAATTAGAAACTTAAAGTCCTATGATCCGATAGGGGTGGTGAATATTACCTGAGTGACTTTATACAATTTTGTAATACTCATGGGATAATCCATCAAGTTACGACGCCTTATACGCCACAACAAAACAGAACGGCGGAAAGGAAAAATAGGACTTTAGATGAAATGATAAATGCAATGTTAATCAGTTCTGGTTTACCTTTATCGATGTGGGGAGAAGTGGTTTTATCCGCATGTTATATTTTAAATAGAGTTCCATTGAAAAATAAGGATGTTACACCATACGAATTATGGTTTAATCGTAAGCCTAATCTTAGACGTCTTAAAGTTTGGGGATATCTTGCTTATGTAAGAAAACCCGAACCTAAAAGACCTAAACTAGGAAATAGGACTTACAAATGTGTTTTTATTGGATACTCTAGTAACGGTATGACTTATAGATTTTTAAATCTTGAAACTCAAGAAATCATTGAGTCGGTAGATGTGAAATTCTTTGAACATCTAACAAAGTTTAGTACTTTGAATCAAGGTTTAGAAAATAATAATCCGACTCTTGACTCCTCAACTTTAGAAGAAAATTCACAATCAATATCTTCTTCGGAAACAACAAATGACATTGAACCTCGAAGGAGTAAAAGACAAAGAACTGAAAAAATATTTGGGTCTGACTTTGTTATTTATTTAGTTTGAGGGGATTTAAATGAGAGTAAGAACAAAACTAAATTTGTTCATAATGTAGAAGATGAACCGACCACATTTCATGAAGCGATAACATCTAGGGATGCTGTCTTTTGGAAAGAAGCAATTGATGATGAAATGAACTCAATTTTGTCAAATCAAACTTGGGTTATTTTCGATCTTCCCCCCGGGGCTAAACCTATTGGGTGCAAATGGATATTTAAAAGAAAATTAAATTCGGATGGTTCTATAAATAAATTTAAGGCAAGACTAGTTGCTAAAGGCTATAAGCAAAAATATGGAATTGATTACTTTGATACATATGCTCCTGTTGCTCGAATCACTTCCATTAGGATATTGATATCTCTTGCTTCTATTCACAATTTAGTTATTCATCAAATGGATGTTAAAACTGCATTTTTAAATGGTGATTTAGAAGAAGAGATTTACATGGAACAACCCGAAGGGTTTGCCTTGCCTGGCCATGAAAAGAAAGTGTGTAAACTGGTTAAATCTCTTTATGGCCTTAAATAGGCTCCTATGCAATGGCATGAGAAGTTTAATAATAGTGTTATATCCCATGGATATAAAGTTAATGGCGTCGACAAATGTATATATATTAAATTTGAAAATGGTGTTGGTGTTATTACTTGCTTATATGTGGATGATATGTTAATATTTGGGTCTAATCTCAAATATGTTGAAGAAACCAAAAGGTTTCTTTCATCAAAATTTAATATGAAAGATCTTGGAGAAGCTGATGTGATTTTAGGAATCAAAATTATGAGAAAAGATAATTCTTTAGCGTTATCTCAATCTCATTATATAGAAAAAGTTCTTAAAAGATATAATCATTTTGAACTTAAGCCAGCTACTACACCAGTGGATCCTAGTATCAAATTAATGAAAAATACTGGGCGTGTTATGGACCAACTTAAATATGCTAGTATTATTGGGAGTCTAATGTATGCCATGCATTGCACTAGACTAGACATTGCTTATGCAGTGAGTGTATTGTGTAGATTTACAAGTAATCCAGGACAAGAGCACTGTAATGCAATTTCTAGGGTGCTTAGATACCTGAAGAGGACTTTGGATTATGGATTACATTATGTAGGATATCCATCTATTTTAGAAGGATATAGTGATTCGAGTTGGAATAATCTTAAATCAAAATCTAAGTCAACTACTGGTTGGATTTTACGCTAGGAGGAGCAGCTATCTCTTGGGGATCCAAGAAACAAACATGTGTGTCAGATTCAACAATCCAATCTGAATTTATAGCCCTAGCAGATGCATGTAAAGAAGAAGAATGGCTTAGAAATGTGTTATATGATATTCCTTTAAGGAAAAAGACATCACCTTCTATTATGATAAGTTGTGATAACCAAGCCATAATTTATAAAGTTTCGAACAAAACCTACAACGAAAAATCTAGACACATTAGTCTAAGGTATCAAATTATAAGAAAATTACTCAAGGAAGGAGTAATTATAGTTGACTATGTTAAAACGAACAAGAATTTAGCAGATCATCTGACTAAAGGTCTTGTTAGGGAGATGATATATATCACCTCAAAAGGAATGGGACTAAGGTCTATTAAATAACTTAATATTTAATGGGAACCCAACTCATATCTTGAAAATATATATAGAGTTAAATGTGGTACAAATAAGTTAAATTATAGTTATGGAACACTAGGAATTTTATACAAAAGTTACATTCCTATGTGCCTAGTGTTGGTTTTCTGCATGTTAGAGGATGAAGGTTACTTCTTAATAAATCATATAAGTGTGACTCGCAGAATCACTAAAGTTGATTTACTTATACGAGTGTCGAAAGTGTGGTCGCTTTCTATGGAATCAAGACCGATCCTAAAGCGCTCGTGAAATCAGAATTAGCACAAGGCCATAAAAGTGCATGCTGGAAGAACACTTATAAACTCATAAATCGATATGTGTGATAGTTCCAGCTAGCCTTAAAAAGTCCTTGGTTCAAGATACGTTCACCACAGCACCTTGATGAAGCTTTGAATTATTTACACTATATGGAAGTTCAAGTCCGAAAGACACTTTTCATTTCTGTACTAGATTTTAGCGATAGTGCCAAAAGTTATCTATTGTCTCTTTGTTTTTCTCTCTTGTGTATATTGAAATTGGTGGGGTAATGTTGGATAAATTCCAATATAATATAATATTTTAATTATATTATTGATGTTTTAATTTTAGTTGTTAATGTTTTATTATATTATTGGTGTTTTAATTTTAAATATAGTTTGGGTTTTATTTTAGAAGGTAGAAACATGAGCAAATGGGTGTGAAAGATATGAGAGTGCTCAAAATCCCATATTATCCCACATTGGAAGAATACTACAAAAATTAGTGGTATATCAACTAAAGGGCAACTAAGATTCTTAGTTAACAAGTCAAATAAGAGACTATGATCCTACGCATCGCGGTGCTGCTTAAGCACCACCAATCGCGACACGCGGCGCACGAAAGTGCGATTGGGAGACTTAGGGAGCATTGCGCGCTTTAATGTGCACTTGGCACTTCGCATCGTCGCTTGGAGTGTGGGAGCCTAAAGTTTTGATGAGGTAAATGGGATGTCCATTCGCTTACGATGGGATGCCTAATCTGAACCGTTATATTGAAGTTGTTCCAAACAGGCACGATCCAACGATTACTGAGTCTCTACATGAAGAGCTGTGACTATTGAAGAACAGTCACAAAAATGGCTATAAAAAGAGTTCCAGACCTCTGTTTTGGACACCAAAAATTATTAATTTCTCCTCTCTCCGTCCTCTATATTTTGGCAATATCAAGTTACAAATTCAGAGTGTTCTCGGTTGATCAAATAGTACATAGTTTAAATTAATCAAACTGTTCATATACTTCATTGTATCCTAAAGGCAGATTCTATAAAACCCATTGTGTACTCGCGGTTCTGTCTCAACCGGATTGGGAGAAATTTTGCCTAAAAAAAAGCGTTCTAAGAATGTGCCTTACAGAAATTAATTAATATATTTCGTTCTTTCCATTACAAAACTCCAACACTCACTTGGTACTTCAGTTGATAGAGCAACAGTATTTGAGTTCGCGACCCTCTTTATCTTCTTTCCCCTTGCCTTCCTCGGAGTCTGATTAAGGTCATGGATGTTTTCTTTACCTCATCCAATTAGCAAAAACAACACCTCTCTATTAATCTCCATCATCGATTCGGCATCCGAAGAGGTAACTGTATGAGAGAATATTTAGAAATCAAGAAAAGTTCGCAGAATGTTTCAAAATAGGACGTGCTCTATAAAGTAAATTTCCTCCTAGTACTTGCCTCACAGGTGCAACGTGGGCAGTATAATAGTGAAGCCTATACAAGGCTATTAGTATGACCACGAAAATAAAGTTCTTAGTTTTTGGAATAAGAACTGTGGAGTCTATCGTTTTCATTTGACATTCGTTGGGAATCAAACTTATACGGATTACAAAAATTCAAGTCAATATAGATTTAAGTGTGAAATAAAAGATCTACGGCCTTATCATGTAAATTTTATGGATCAAATATCAAAGTGTCCCTCAAATATTTTTTAATACACATTTAGTCCAAGCCTTTTATTTTGTACCAAAAAATCCCTTATTCTCTTATCTTTAAAGGTCCACGCCAGCGACATGGTAAAGTATTTTTGGCATGGTGAAGAACTTTTTGGTGCAAAAATAAAAATGGTTTGGACTAAACGTGTATTAAAAAAAGTTCGAGGGACTATTTGGTATATGCCCCAAATTTTATACCTTATATAGCCACATCCCATTTATTATCATAAATGAAGAAATATTTGTCCTTCCACTTTTTAGTACTAGAAGGCCTCCACCTCATGATATACTTATTGGCTTGCCATATAGCATATAATAATACCAAGAATTTTATTGAATATTCGTCTTTGTCCTATAAAAATTAAAGAACTTCGCAGTCGTGTTGTCTTTGTCAAACTTCTCCTAGACCATTAAAAAAGATAATATAGCCTTCCAACCATTATGATTAACCTCATCTGGGGCTAGGTTCATCATCTTAAAAATTTTCTCACCGGCATTGGGATTCACGACTTAAGTCCAAAGGGGAAAGTATGGAGAGGAAAGTAAAATCCATTATTAGGGATTGTGGAACATGACCTTTGATCCACAGAGGGAATATAACATATGGTCCCATCAGGAAATTCAAAGGCTTTGTCCAGACGATCCAACCATTATTTGGTAATGATACAAGGATAAATTAAGGCCTTGGGGTCATTTTCTTCGTCATTGATGTAACTTGAAGGCCCAACTTTTGTATTCCTCACCTCCTCAACAGTTTGGACTTATTCACAAGCAGTCGCCATCCATGGTACTTCTCTCTAATGGCTTTTGAATATTTATTGAACCAGTATCCTCCTCATAATTTTCCCCAATAGCATCCATAGGTTCCCTATAATTGGAATTCGCAGAATCAGTGTTAACATGAACGCATGTGGGGAAATTTACAAGCTTAAAAGGTCTATGCCTCTTTAATGGTTTTATATTTAACACTTCGAGAAGAGGAACACCAAGGTGTCTTATCCATAAATCTTTTAAGTACTCCCAGATATTCCAATAAATAAAGCCGCAGTAGGTATCTGTAAAAATAGAAAGAGAACTATAATTAGAGGACCATGACCGCTATAAACAAAATGCAAGGAAAGCATAAGTTTCAAAGACCACGACCTCATGCACAAAGGCCACGACAGAAGCCAAAAATGAATCCTAAAATCCAAGGGTATAAAATTGGGCAAAAATTATAGACTCTAATGAGTTATTTGTACATGTTTGTGGTATACACTACCTAATTCGAAAGACCACGACTATATTCAAATACCTAAAGCGGTGCAAAGTAATGGTAAAAGTCTTGGGACGGTTATTTCCTAACATAATTTTTTGGTTTTAGGACAAAACAGTCAAAGGCCGCGGGCAGAGCAGATATACACCTGAGATCCTAAATTAAGTATTTTTTGGCAGGATCAAAAGGAGAAAAACTAGGGTTTGGATCAATAACACACCGTGAACAATAGTTCGTTTTCTTAGCCTAAAACCATCCCTATAAATCCACAAAACCAGTATAAAATGACTAATTTTAGTCCAAAGCACAACCAAATCATCCATCCTACTTCAAACAAACCCCATCTTACAAAAATTAACATCATAACCATCTCAAAATCCTCAACCCCATAACCACTAAGAAAACCCATGAAAACTTAAAAAGTTTTTTTTAATTTGATTATGGGTGTAAATTGTTCGATTAGGGTATAGATTATTCCTTAAAAATCCAAACACATATTCCAAAAGGCTTGCCTACAGTTCTTATTCGATTTGGGGATTCATCATTTGAAGATTCAAGTCATGAGTGTTGAATAATAAAAGAAAAAGGCATAGCTTTACATTTACTAAATTTCAATATTGATTTCCTAAGATATACATAAAATCGATGCACAGAAATAGAAGGAAGGATGAAGGAAGAACAAATTAAAAGGGAATTTGCAGGAAAAATGAGGAAAACTAAATTGAAATAAAAAAGAGATACTCACTAGAAAGGCAATCGAAAGCTCTCCATAAATCGCCATTCTACTGTCGAAAATCTCTCACTCTCTAACTCTCAGATATTGGAAAAGGTAAAGAGGCCACGACCTTGGATCATTTATATAAGTAGTCACAGATGCAGAATAGTCTCATAATTTGAAATGCCTCAGCAATAGGCCATAATGTCAATAAGGTTCCACCCTCTCAATAAGTCTTCAACTTCAAGACAACGTTTTAAGATAAGATCAAAGATCCAATGATAAATCACCTACCTCTTAGCACTAAGGCTTAAGGGGCTTCTATTATATCACCTACCTCTTAGTACTAAAGCTTTATGGGCTTCTTTTATACCCAAAATATGCCATCCAATTATCAAGAGACATGGCATGGAAGTCCATGCTAACATAATGAAGATATGAAAAAGTACTAGTGAAAGGCCTTGGCCAGTAACAAGGCCACAACCTGGTACATTACCAAATTAGGGATACTCTCCATTTACCCCAGTAATACTTAATACCACGAACTTGTACACAAATATGCCTTGGATTGTAAGAATAAGAATAGCTCAGAAGGCCTCGACCAGGTGCCTCACAGGCCGCAACACCTCAAGCATAGCCTAATCCTATAAATATAGGCCACTGACTTTGACACGTCAGCATTGGATCGCCAACTTTCCATCTTCTAGAATGGCTCCATCTGATCAATACTTATCCATAAGTCACGTGCATTGTGCACGTGACACCCTCAACAACTATTATAAATAGAGGTGCTTACCTTCTTATTTTACAAGCAAGATCTGAGTAGAAAAGCTTTGCCCAATTCTCTCTACACCAGAGTCCTACTCCAGTCATATGCTTCGAAAGACGAGGACCCTGCCTAATTATATACCGGCTGATAAGTCCTTTATTAAATTAAAACATGATTTTCATTGGGTTCATTCTCAGCATCAGTGTAAAAAATCATAATAATTACTAATCACCTATTAGTTAATTAAGTCGGTGCCAAATTTATCTTTCATTAAACATATAATAACATCTGGAATAATAATAACTAATCCATACACACATTTGCTGAGAATAAAACAATACTTGATAACTAAATTAAAGACTTGTCGAATAAACCATCGACTATAAATCCCAAATTCAAAATAAAAATCCAACAGATGAGTAAATAATCCAAATACTGAATCTGAAAGTAAATGGGCAACACGCCCTAAATGAAACTGCAACTGAGATAAGATTCATAATCTAGGAATAAAGAAATGATGCATCTAATCAAACTCCTGCATGCATCCTCATGTGCTGCAGTTGCATGTTCCTGGAATAGATAATCAAGTCTGGCATCCCTGTGGCTGGACACCTAAAAGATTTTGAAAATATTTGAAGCAAGGGTTAGAACCCAAAACATTTTGAAAATATTTAGCAAGTGATTAAGTTTGCAGTAATTAAAATGCATGGATGCTCTTCATATTTTAGCTAGTGTCGCACTCCCTTGAGATTATACTCACCCCTTATCTAAAGTGCAGACCTAACGCTTTCTTCCTAACCCTCCTAGTTGTACTACCCCGTATAAATAGCCTTGTTATAAGTATTTTCCGACACACTACTCTAGCCCGAGTAATCTTACTGTTGATTCATAAGTTATTTATCGCATTAACTTAATTAATCATTTTTAACTAAAAATATATAACAGTCTCACTAGTTATATACAAGTAATATCATTTAACTTCATGCAATCCACCCGTATATCAAAATTTACTCTATTCTATACGTATATATAATAATGCAATTTCACCGCATGTATCTCCACCGTATATGAATATCTACTCTATTATATATGAACATAATTAATACAATTTCACTTCATGTATTTCACCCGTATATAAATATCTACACTATTACATACGTACAATTATACTACAACATTCACACACATGTTGTGTGTGTTTATATGTACATCCTCCCGAGTAATAACTCACCGGATGCTTTCTCTGAAATGCTATCATTCCAGGTTTACTCATCCAACCCGGATACCACGAGACGATTAACTCACACCACTACACCAAAAATACCAAATTCTCACTTTTGAGTCGGCCACCCTTGTCACAGTCAATGATCGTGACAAAAAAATGCGCATTTTTTATTACGGTCATTGACCGTGACAAGCCCGTGATAAAATATTATCACGATCATAGACTGTGATAAATCCGTGACAAATGTACTTGTCAAGGTCTATAACCGTGACAATCTTATAAAGTTGTAACGATCAAAGACCCTGACAAATCCATGACAAATTTGTTTATTAAAAAACCCTTCTCTCTTCTTTTTTACCAGCATTTTCTATTCCCCTCATTCCCTCTCTCTCTCTAATCGACTGCTCTCTCTCTACGATTTAATGTATTTTTTCTTCTCTCTTTCTCTTTCATTTGTATATATGTGTGTATATATGTTCGTGTGTGTGTGTATATGTGTGCGTGTGCAGAAGTGTGTGTGTGAGTGCATGTGTGTGTGGTGGGCGGGAAGGGGCAGGGGGTGTTGGGGTGAGTGGGGGGTTTGTATGTGTGTGTGTGTATGTGTAGTGGGGAAGGGGGGGTGGGGCATTTGTGTGGTGGTGGGGGTGGGTTTGTGTTTGTGTGCTGGTGGGTGTGGAGCGGGGGTGGGGCATTTGTGTGTGTGTATGTTGAAAAACGTCGCTAATGCCGTTTAATACAAGATTAAACTGTATAAGCAGCTCCGAAAAGTTTGTTGGAGAAACCCTTTTCTTTTGAAAATAAAAATTATAAACAAGATGTGTTTACAAAGAAACTTATGTACGAGAGTAATTAAGATTGTGTAATCAGTTTTTAAAACTAAGGCAGTTTCAAAAATTCAGCACACTTATAGAATGAGATGAGTAGATGAAGATAATCAACACACAGTTTTTAACGTGGTAAAACCTCTCCCAACAGAGGAAAAATCCACGGTGACTTCTAAGTCACAAAAATAAAAATCCACTAATAACAAATAATAGTTACAAACAATACAACATGCAAGCACACAAATCAACCTATTCTAAGTTTAGGAATTTACCCCACTTGGTGTCCTTCTAACTTCTCATAGATCTGATTTGTTGATGATGTTCTTCCAGTTTGCTAACTTCCTTTGCTTTAGCTTTCTTACGTCGACTCAATGATCTTTGATCTTATACACAACACTTCCAGTGTAGTAGTGTGTTAAGTGTTTGTGAAGTGATTCCTATTCACATGCATGAACTCACACACACTTAGATTTACAGACAGTCCGATAAAAATTACATATAAAGTCTATATGCAGTGATTTTGTTTTCTTTCTTTCTTACAAAACTAAAAACCTGTTTGACCTTTAATATAACCCAGATTCCACGGATATCTCGCTTTAAAATCGGTCAAGATTTTAATCAATATCTTTTTGAAAACATTTGTGAGATTAAAAATCTCCAAGTGTGAATCCAACTAGGTCAAGGTTAAGTTTTGTAAAAACAGAAACCATAAAATATTTTCAAAACCAAATCAGTAATGATTTTCTTAAATCAAGTAGAAAATATGTAGATCTAGTGAAAATGTAACATGCAGAATGTAGATCTAAAGTTTCTATGAAAAAGAAACAAGATCTTCACACGAATGTTTAAGTTGTGAACAAGATCAAGGACAAAGAGGTTAAAGCTTCAAAAGAACAAACCACTCTCTCTCTCAAACACTCAAGGTTGTGTTTGGGGTTTAATATACGAAGGTTTGTTTCAGAGTTGAAGTGTTTAGGGTTAGGGTTAGGTTTTGGCTAACAGTTTCCCTTTCTCTCTCTTCTCTCTTTTCTTTTCTCTCTTCTCTCTCACTTCTCTCTTATTTTTTTTCTCTCAGAAAGACGAATGCCCAAAAGTCTTATAAGGCTGAGAAGTGGAGGGTATTTATAGGGCTGAGGGAAGGTTCTGGATGTTTGAGGGAAATCAAGGGCTGAGATCAAGTCTTGCAAACTTTGACTTGATCCAAAGTTTATAAAACAACGGTGATTAAAAATGATTGTGATTGGTTCATATAGATAGCACCGGGATTAACTAAGAACACATGCAGACCCTCGATTAGGAATGATCCAACGATCAGCAATGCACCAGGCACTCCTCTCACATAAGAAACACAAATTGAAGCATCAGGAGGATGACATGTGTAGGCGTGTGATTGGATCTCACACGCGCGTCTAAAATAATTACAAAGCATCACCCTGAAGTCTCTAGCGCTTTGAGATTCTACCCAACCAAACATTCGAGTGAGAAAAGAAGTTTACAAAATAGAATATTAACCCCACAAATTTTATAATCCCATTTTATTAATAAAAACATTTATTTAGAAAAAGTTTAAAAAATGTTTAAAAAGTATTTAAAAATTCCCAAAAAATTATTAAAGCTCTAATTCAAGGGGAATTAAACACACACTCAATTTTAAGCAATATGAACACATGTATGCACTTCTAATTGTGTGTAGTGTGATTCAATTTATACCTTCATGGATCATTGAAGAGGATTAGAGAGAAAAGATCTGAGGCTCTTTGGATTCTAGGTTGGACAACCAATTTTGTCACTATTTCCAAACTAGTTGAACACTTATACAGTATAGACTTAAGCAAGTCAAAGGTATAAGGTGGTTCAATCTCCCCCTTTGGAAATATGAGACAAAATCTCCTTTGAGTTAGCTTAAAACTCGTAGGGAACCAAAAAAATAAAACCTAGTCCTATACAAAAGATACTATCTACCCATTTCCTAGAAAGTCAAAAATTACATAACTCAACTATTTACAAATGTGTACACTAAAAAAGGTAGACAATCAGTAGAGGAGATTCCTGCAAATATATACACTAAGATCAAATAGTTTAGATGAAATGTGAACAAAATATTGAACTCATAAAACTCAAATTTCTCCCCCATTTTGTCTCAAATGGACAAAGGGTAAAACTTAAGGTCTTGAGAGTTTAATCAGCGCATACCATGCCTATAGAATTTCGCAAATACAGAAATCTGTTATAGTCTAAAGGTTTAGTGAACATGTCTGCAAGTTGCAGATCAGTAGGCAGGTAATGAATTTCTAATTCCTTAGTTTCAACAAGTTCGCGTATAAAATGATGTCTTATTTTAATATGCTTAGTTCGCGAGTGTTGAACCGGGTTTTTAGATATTTTAATGGCGCTTTGATTGTCACAATACAATTGTAATTGGTCTTCTTTAATCCCATAATCGCTTAACATCTGTTTTATCCATAATAATTGAGCACATCAACTTCCTGCTGCTATATATTCGGACTCAGCTGTAGATAAAGATGTGCAATTCTATTTTTTACTACTCCAACCAACTAAATTATTGCCGACATAATAACAGGCACCTGATGTACTTTTACTATCATCAGTACACCCGGCCCAATCAACATCAGTATACCCTATGATGGTGCTACAGGTATCCTTAGTATACCTAAGTCCAAGATTGAGAGTGCCCTTTATGTACTTTATTATACGTTTTACACTCAATAAATGGCTCTCTTTAGGGTTATTCTGGTAAGGAGCACACAGACATACAACATACATTATGTCTGGTCGCGAGGCAGTTAGATAGAGTAGACTACCAATCATACTACGATATAGTGTGGAATCAACTGACTTACCATTTTCATCTTTACATAATTTAACAGTAGTACTCATAGGCGTTTTGGAAACTTTAGCATTATCTAAACCAAATTTCTTAACAAGATCTAAGGCATACTTAGTTTGAGAGACAAATAGTCCATCAGAATTCTGTTTCACTTGAAATCCTAAGAAAAGTTGTAGCTCCCCCATAAGGGACATACGAAATTCCTTATGCATACTAGCAGAAAAGGATTTAACTTCAGATGTTGAAGTAGACCCAAAAATTATGTCGTCTACATAGACTTGGGCTATAATAATGTTTTTGTCAAAATGTTTGACAAAGAGAGTCTGGTCATTTCCTCCTCTCTTAAAACCCTTATCCAACAAAAAGTTGGAAAGGCGTTCATACCAAGCTCTGGGAGCTTGTTTTAATCCATACAAAGCCTTTTTTAGACGAAAGACACGGTTAGGGTATTTAGGGTCAATGAACCCTTTGGGTTGTTCTACATATGTTTCTTCGGACAGAATTCCATTTAGGAAAGCAGATTTGACGTCCATTTGATAAAGTGTGAATTTTAAGTGACACGCTATGGTGAAAAGAAGTCGAACAGATTCTAGACGAATGACAGGGGAAAATGTCTCGCTGAAATCTATTCCTTCTATTTGTGAGTAGCCTTGAGCAACTAGTCTAGCTTTGTTTCTAAGGATTACCCCATTTTCATCAGATTTGTTCTTAAAAATCCAACGTGTCCCAATAACATTTTTGTTTTGAGGCCGCGGTACAAGATACCAGACATCGTGAATGACAAATTTTAAAAGTTCTTCCTGCATAGCAGAAATCCAGTGTGTGTCATTCAATGCTTCATTAACATTTTTCGGTTCCACAAGGGAGACGAAACATGCATAATTAGCATAATTTCTTAACTGTGATCTAGTACGAACTGTCTCATTAGGATTACCGACCACGTTGTCAATGGGATGATCTTTAGAGACCCAGCCAGGTACTTCTGGACTCTCAATAGGTAATGAGTCATCTATTTCTGGTGAATCAGTTTTGAAATCATTTTCAGATTCAACCACAATAGGTGATTCAGATGTCTTATTTTCGATAATAGTGTCGCTTACAATTACATTTATCGATTCCATAAGGGCCTTAGTACGCAGATTGTATATACGATAAGCACGACTGTTTGGAGAGTATCCTAAGAAGATGGCTTTATCACCACGCGTTTCGAATTTAGACAGATGTTCTCTGTCTTTACAGACATAACACTGACTTTCGAAGGTTCTTAGATATTTCAGATTAGGCTTCTTACCGTACCACAACTCATAAGGGGTTTGTTTAGAGTTTTTCCTAAGGTAAACCCTATTAATGATATGACATGCAGTTCTAATAGATTCTACCCAGAAGTATTTAGGTAGAGATTTGGCATGCAACATGACACGTGCCATCTCTTGAAGAGTTCGGTTTTTCCTTTCAACAATACCATTCTGCTGAGGAGTTTTAGGGGCACTAAATTCATGTTTGTAACCGTTATAGTCACAATATTCAACTATTCCTGTGTCTATGAACTCTCCACCTCTATCGCTACGAATACGATTTACTTGTGTGTCCTTCTCATTTTCAATTCTTAATAAAATTTTCAAAAAATTCTGAAACGTGTCAGATTTTTGTTTCAAGAAGGCAACCCAAGTGAATCGTGTGAAATCATCAACCATGACAAGGATATAACTGTGTCCACAAAGACTAACAGTTCTAGAGGGACCAATAAGGTCCATATGGATGATATCTAAAGGTCTAGAGGTGAGAATGTCTTTAACCTTTTTATGCGAAGTCTTAACTATTTTTCCTTCCTGGCAATGACCACAGACAACACTTGAAATAGGTTTAATTTTAGGAATTCCTCTAACAATCTCTTGACTAGACAATCTACCAAGGATATCATAACTTAGGTGACCCATACGATTATGCCAGATTTCATTGTCATCCATTCTGACAATGTTACAGGTTTCAGAACCAGTCTTGACAGTATAACAATTGTCAGGAGTTCTAAATCCGGTAATAATGCATTTACCTTTATCATTTAGAAATTTACAATTGTTCTTTAAAAAGGTAACAGTATGGTCAGAGTCACAAAATTGTGATATACTTAGGAGGTTGGCTTTAAGACCTTTAACTAATAGAACATTTTCGAGAACAGGCATTCCTTATTCTTTTAGGGTTCCTTTACCTATGATCTGAGATGAAACTCCATCACCAAAAACTACTTTCCCACCAGCAAATCTGGTTTTGTTTAAAAGTTTGGTTTCATCTCCTGTCATATGTTTGGAGCATCCTGAATCTAAATACCAACCAGATGAAGTGTGTTCAGCTTTTAAGGCAGTGATAACAATGTTACACTTCATTTGGGGTAAAAGATCATCTTTTCTAACCCAAATAGCTCTAGTTTTAATTTTGCGCAAGTTTGCCCTTATTTGATAAAATTTTCGAGAAACAGCTTTTTGTCGAAAAACATTTGGAGCAGCAAACTGATTATTGTGGAAAATTTGAGCTTTTGGTTTAGGAAAGTTTCTGGTAGCCTTTCTCTTAAATGAACTCTTAGTTTTGGTCTTTCTATTTCTGTAGTTAGAGTTCTTATCAGGTTGTCTTGGAAGGACATAATTATTACGATTTTGCCTAGAATAGTTAAAGTTCTTGTAGACAGAAGTGTTGTACACAGGGGTGTTTAGCCGCCTAGCATAACAACCTTTAAAGGAATGACCATAAATGTCACAGTAGGAACAATATTGATTGCTTGAGGGATGAATTTCCTTAGGTAAACTTCTAAAGATGGGTTTAACAGCATTCTGTTCAGAAGTCCTATTCTTAGGAGGTATGGTATTATAGGTAAAATCAGCCTTTCTGATCAAAGGACAGACGTATTTAGTCTTAAGTGCAGTCTCAGCCTTAGAATTACTAGACTCTCCAATGTCTTTCTCTTGTTGCTTTTGATCAAATTCCTTTTTAATAAAATGAAAGTCTGGACATGTTTCAATTGGTCTTTTGCCCCCAGACACAAACTTAATAGGTTCAAGATTTGTAGTTTGTGGTTTGTTCTTAGGGCAAAATCCAATATCGGTTCTATCATCAGAATTGTTCTTGGAGTCAACAACAAAGTCAGTAAAACAATTTGAATTGTTTTCAAACTTAGAATTTTTTTTTAAAACAGTAGCTGTCTTTGTTTTTGCTTCCTCCAGTTCTAATAATGTTCCCTTGTATTTCATTTCCAGGGTTTCATTAGTTTTAGTCAACTCTTTTAATTTTTGATCAAAAGTTTCAATTTCAGATTGATGAGTCAGACACTGGTTAGTGTACTCTTCAGCATTCAACTTCACAATAAGACTTAGATCATCTAATTTCTTAGTCAGGTCTCTAACAGTCTTCTCCAATCTAGCGCCTTTTTTAAGAGTTTTAGCATACAAAGTATGGATATCAGGGAGGTCATCTGTGTCTGAGTCGCTAAGTGAAGTGTGTGTAGTGACCCCTAAAGATTCAGTTTTAGTACTCACACACCCATTTGCATCGTCATTATCGAGATCACTTTGACTCACACACACGGTAGTAGAACTAGCAACATTTTCAGATAATAAGGCATCTAGGCCAGTCAAAACAGTATTCACACAAGCAAGAGTAGGAGCATCATTATCACACACAGGTATATCATCATTGTAAATGATCTTAGCATAAAAGGACATGCAAGGGTCAAGTACATTTGATGACTCAAGTTCCTCTTCATCAGAGTCACTTGAATCATTCCAAGTTTTACAGACATTGGCTCTATTGTGTGTGTTAACTTTATTCAGATTAACTCTGCAATCGTGAGCAATGTGACCTAGTTTCCCACATCTAAAACATTCAATCTTTTTAAGGTCTCTAGTGGGTCTGGAGTTTTTATCCTTAGGATGTTTGTCAAGTCCTCTCTCATGAGGTTTGGGATTAGACAGAGTAGGATAATTAGGCTTTCCTTGTTTAGTTGCCTGTTTGTTTCGAAATTTGACAATTTTCTTAAATTGTTTAGACATCAAGGCAATCTGATTATCTAGTTTGTCTATATTGCACTCCTCATCAGAGTCAGAGTTGGTCAAATTAGACTCAAGTTTGGGTATCTTAGAGGCAAAACTCAAGTTAGAGTTGGGCTGTTTTCTTTGAGAATGATTTAATTATTTCTTAAAGTCTAATTCCATTTCCACAGTCCTAAGTTTGCTACTGAGTAACTCAGGGGTAAGGTTTTGATCATTCATTTCCTCAATAGCATACCTCTTACTGTCAAACTTTTGTGGTAATAACCTTAGGATTTTAGAAACAATTTCATTTCTATCATAAGTAATACCATTAGCATGCAACTTAGTGACTATATCAGTCAAGTTCATGTAAAAATCATCAAAAGACTCAGAATCAGACATAATCAAAGAGTTGTACTGCTGGATAAGCATTTGAGTTTTAGCAGCTTTAACTCTTGAGTCTCCTTCATGGGCAGTGATTAATGTGTCCCAAGCTTCCTTAGAAGTGGCACAAGATGAGATTATTTTGAACTCATACTCATTAATAGACATAAAAATTGCATTCTTGCCTTTATTGTTATTTCGAGAAATGGTTTTCTCTTCTTGGGTAAATTCACTTAAGATTTTCTTTACCCTCTCATCACTTCCTTCAGTGGCTGGTTTAGTAGGATAATTGTATCCATTTTCAATAATGTCCCAGACATCATCTCCTAAAGTCCCTTGGATGAAGGCAACCATTCTTACTTTCCAGTAAGCAAAGTTGTTTCCATCAAAGAGCGGAGGTCTGGACAGATTACCAAACCTTTCATTCTTCTCGTCCATAGTTAGGTTTTTCAGAAAACGATTTCAGAAACACAAGATCTTTTGAAATAAAAGTTAACAGGGTTCTGATACCAATTGAAAAACGTCGCTAATGCCGTTTAATATTAGATTAAACTGTATAAGCAACTCCGAAAAGTTTGTTGGAGAAACCCTTTTCTTTTGAAAATAAAAATTATAAACAAGATGTGTTTACAAATAAACTTATGTACGAGAGTAATTAAGACTGTGTAATCAGTTTTTAAAACTAAGGCAGTTTCAAAAATTCAGCACACTTATAGAATGAGATGAGTAGATAAAGAAAATCAACACACAGTTTTTAACGTGGTAAAACCTCTCCCAACAGAGGAAACATCCACGGTGACTTCTAAGTCACAAAAATAAAAATCCACTAATAAAAAATAATAGTTACAAAAAATACAACATGCAAGCACACAAATCAACCTATTCTAAGTTTAGGAATATACCCCACTTGGTGTCCTTCTAACTTCTCATAGATATGATTTGTTGATGATGTTCTTCCAGTTTCCTAACTTCCTTTGCTTTAGCTTCCTTACGTCGACTCAATGATCTTTGATCTTATACACAACACTTCCAGTGTAGTAGTGTGTTAAGTGTTTGTGAAGTGATTCCTATTCACATGCATGAACTCACACACACTTAGATTTACAGACAGTCCTATAAAAATTACATATAAAGTCTATATGCAGTGATTTTGTTTTCTTTCTTTCTTACAAAACTAAAAACCTTTTTGACCTTTAATATAACCCAGATTCCATGGATATCTCGCTTTAAAATTGGTCAAGATCTTAATCAATCTCTTTTTGAAAACATTTGTGAGATTGAAAATCTCCAAGTGTGAATCCAACTAGGTCAAGGTTAAGTTTTGTAAAAACAGAAACCATAAAACATTTTCAAAACCAAATCAGTAATGATTTTCTTAAATCAAGTAGAAAATATGCAGATCTAGTGAAAATGTAACATGGAGAATGTAGATCTAAAGTTTCTATGAAAAAGAAACAAGATCTTCACACGAATGTTTAAGTTGTGAACAAGATCAAGGACAAAGAGGTTAAAGCTTCAAAAGAACAAACCACTCTCTCTCTCAAACACTCAAGGTTGTGTTTGGGGTTGAATATACGAAGGCTTGTTTCAGAGTTGAAGTGTTTAGGGTTAGGGTTAGGGTTTGGCTAACAGTTTCCCTTTCTCTCTCTTCTCTATTTTCTTTTCTCTCTTCTCTCTCACTTCTCTCTTATTTTTTTTTCTCTCAGAAAGACGAATGCCCAAAAGTCTTCTAAGGCTGAGAAGTGGAGGGTATTTATAGGGCTGAGGGAAGGTTCTGGATGTTCGAGGGAAATCAAGGGCTGAGATCAAGTATTGCAAACTTTGACTTGATCCAAAGGTTATAAAACAACGGTGATTAAAAATGATTGTGATTGGTTCATATAGATAGCACCGGGATTAACTAAGAACACATGCAGACCCTCGATTAGGAATGATCCAACGATCAGCAATGCACCAGGCACTCCTCTCACATAAGAAACACAAATTGAAGCATCAGGAGGATGACATGTGTAGGCGTGTGATTGGCTCTCACACGCGCGTCTAAAATAATTACAAAGCATCACCCTGAAGTCTCTAGCGCTTTGAGATTCTACCCAACCAAACATTCGAGTGAGAAAAGAAGTTTACAAAATAGAATATTAACCCCACAAATTTTATAATCCCAGTTTAAAAAATGTTTAAAAAGTATTTAAAAATTCCCAAAAAATTATTAAAGCTCCAATTCAAGGGGAATTAAACACACACTCAATTTTAAGAAATATGAACACATGTATGAACTTCTAATTGTGTGTAGTGTGATTCAATTTATACCTTCATGGATCATTGAAGAGGATTAGAGAGAAAAGATCTGAGGCTCTTTGGATTCTAGGTTGGACAACCAATTTTGTCACTATTTCCAAACTAGTTGAACACTTATACAGTATAGACTTAAGCAAGTCAAAGGTATAAGGTGCTTCATATGTATGTGTGTGTGTGTGTGTGTGTGGTGGGGGTGGGGTGTATATGTGTGTGTTGAAATTAATTAGTGTTTAGTTTAGGACTTAAAATTAATTGTTAATGTTGATTTAGGATTTGAAATTAATGTTTAGTTTAAGAGTTGAAATTAATTGTTAATGTTGATTGGACATTATAAATATTGTTTCTTTATTTTTATTTAGGTTTGAAATTGTTATTGTTGAATTAATTGAGTAGATGAATTAGATGGAGTACGGGATACATATTTATTGGTCTATTGTTGTTGTTGGATTATATTGGACGGATGTGGTTGGATATGGAAGTTGGTTGTTAAATTTTTTTAAAATACTTAATTTAATTCACACTAATAAATCCCTAAATAATTTTATTGTCTTAATTTCTTGAGTAAGTTAATTTTGGAAGTGGCACGACCACTGGATTATTGTCAAAATGGGGGGAGGGGGAGTTTTCGACTTTTTTCTAAAATTACTTTGTGTCACGACCCGTTCGAGAGTGGCACGACCACGGACTTATCATAATTAAATTAATCATACCCACAATTACACATAGTGCGCATAGATACTAGCCTTCTAGTTCTTAGTTCTTATGCGTACTCATTCAATAGCCCTTAGACCCATTCGAGAGTCATTACCCCTGTAATGAGGTCTTTCGAATTGTCTCGTTTGGACAGTTTGGGACTGCATAATTTATGTATAATAATATTCTTGGTGGTTTAAAGTTGTTACTTTTGGAGGAATTTCTGCAGTCATATCCTAATGTTCTATGAGTACATACTAGGTTGGCAAGTGTGAATGTTATTTCAATTGATCAATTGAAATAACACTCACACTTGAAAATCTACATCGTGTACTTAGAGAACTATGGGGATATGCTCCTGAATTTTTCTCAAATCGTAACAATGTGCTTGAGTTGTTAAGTATATTACAGAAATAAGCGGTCTTGAATGGGATAGGACCACTCACCCTTTAGAGGAGATGGAGGAAATATGAATTACTATTATAAATTGAAATTTAAAAATCGAATAGAAATAAGACATAATTAAATGAAACATACTATAAAGCTAAGTTTTGTTTACATACTATTCCACGAATATACGCTTCTTACCTTTAATAGGTGATTGTTTGTAGTAGTGATGATGGGATATCCTAAATACAAAGAGTGGATGGGGGAGACAAATAGATTGCGGGATGTATTTCGCAGAGGTGCTAATGAATTTATGAAATACGCAAAGAGATGTTATAATAATGAAGAGTTTCCGTGTCCGTGTGGTAGGTGTAAGAATGGTAAGATGTTTTAGTGGAAAACAGTTGAACTACATTTATTAAGATCGGGTATGCAAGATAATTATCGATTTTAGAGTTTTCACAGTGAATTGAAAGTTCCTTTTGTCTCCGAATAACCTTCACAGGAACCTTAAACAAGTAGGATAGATGTATAAGGGGACGACGTAGATCATAATATGTTAATGGATTCAGTTGATGGCGCGTACGGAGTTCATGAAGTGGAGGAGAATGAGGCCATTGACGATGTACAAGGTTCAGGTGCTCATGAAGATATCATGATAAACCTTGACGATGACTAACAAAGTTTAAAATTTAAGGAGACCCAACCGTTATACTCTGAATGTGAGAAAGATCAAACAACTTTACATGCCATGGCTGATTTTCACAGTTTGAAGACGCAATACGGTTTGTCTGGAAATAGCGTAACAGGAATTCTGAATTGGGTGAAGAGTTTACTACCCAAGGAGAATACGCTTCCAAATAGTTAACCTATTATGAAGAACAGTTTGAAAGGTTTGGGAATGAAGTATAAATTGATTCATGCTTGTGTGTATGACTACATATTATACTAAAAGGAGTATGAAATTCTCGATCGTTGTCCGGTATGCGATGAACCTGGATATATCCAATCTACTGGCAAGGAAGTCATAAGCTCAAAAGTGCCTCAAAAGTGTTGAAATATTTTCCCTTTGGGCCTAGATTAAAGAGATTTTTGACAGTACCATGGATAGCGGAGGTAATGACTTGGCATACTAGGGCAGAAGTAGGGGATGATCTCATGCGTCATCCTATTGATTCTACGGCTTGGAGGAGGATGAGTTATGAGTATCCCGATTTTGCTCGAGAATAGCGTAACATTCGTTTGGCTATATCAACAGATGGTTCAGTCCATTTGGAAATCTAAGCACCAATTAGAGTGTATGGCGAGTGATCCTAGCCCCACTCAACCTCCCTCCTTCACAGTGTATGAGACCTAAATTTTAGATGATATCTTTATTGATACCTGGACTAAAGGCACCAAGTGAGGACATCGACGTCTACCTAGATCCTTTGGTAGAAGAATTAAATAAGTTAAGGTACAAGGGTATGCAAGCATTTGACTCTTTTAGAAAAGAAGAGTTTATGCTGACAGCTATGTTGATGTGGGCAATTCATAATTTTCTAGCTTATGGGACATTATCCGGTTGTGTAGTACATGGTTATTTGGGGTGTCCTATTTGTGGAGAGGAGACTGAATGTCTTCGTCTCCCCGCTAGCTCAAAAAATGTATACCATTTCCATAGGAGGTTTTATCCTCGGCTCATAATTTCAGATTTGAGAAAGTTTCTATTTTTTTATCGGACAGGGTTGAACACAGGCTACCGCCAAGAAAACTTTAAGTTCAGAAATTAAGAGTAAATCTTCTGATTGTGGCCCTAATATGCCAGGTAAGAATCCTAAATTTAAGAATGTCAAGCATAAGAAGACCCTAACTAGGAATAAAACTGAGACAAGAAAGGCATGATCTAGGAGGTCAATTTTATTTGACTTGCCTTATTGGAATAATTACCCGGTGTGTCATGTATTGAATGTGATGGATGCAGAGAAGAACCTCGTTGAACATATTATGGGGACATGCCTTGGGGGGGAGTCATTCGAAGGATGGAGAAAATGCATGAAAAGACTTTAAATCGTTGAAACTTAAGCCACAACTATGGTTGAAATAAGATAGTAGGGGAAGGATAATAATTCCCCTTGGTGCATTTACTTTGACGAGTGGGGAAAGAAAGGTGCTATTAGACACAATATATAATTTGAAGGTTCCATCTAATTTTTCGTCAAACTTGCAAAGGATTGTGAATTATGCTACCCATGATTTACATAAGTGTAAGTCCCACGATTGGCATGTGATCATGCAATTGGTTCATCTATTGTTTAAGTATTGTTTCTCTAGGTACAAGGATTTACAGAGGACTATTATGCAAATTAGTATCTGCTTCTCACTTTTATGTTAGAAGGTAGTCAATCAAGAACATATAGTGGCCGTAAAATTGGCGGTGACCGAAGAGATTTGTGTGTTGGAGAAGTACTTTCCCCCAACATTCTTTGACATAAGTGTTCACTTGTTGGCACTCCTATGCGACGAGGCACTTCTTTGCGGTCCAGTTAGATATCGGTGGATGTATCCGTTTGACAGATTGATGAAAGTTTTTAAAGATTACGTCAAGAATACACGATACATTACATGATCAATTATAGAGGAATACATCACCATGGAGTCATAAATCTATACTCGGGAATATATGCCTGACACGACCAACGTTGATGACATTGATGAGTTCATCGATAAGGGTGGTCATATGATGGGAATACGAGTGAAATTAACGAGCTTGCAACATGAACAAGTAGCTCGTTATCTATTTAACACACATGAAGATGTCAAAGAATGTAAAAAGTAAGTTTAAATTATTTTAAGTTTTACATTATTTATACATGATTAATTTTGTAATACGTTCATCACATTAATTTTATGCAGAAAATATGAAGCCTGTGAGAACAATAAAAGACGAAAAATAATGGCAGAATCTGACAATGATTTTAGGCGGTGGTTGTCACATGAGGTAATTATAATGAAAATGGTTGTTATATAACGTTACATTACAATAAAACTTTACAACTAACCTAATTAATTTATCTATATTCTCAGCTCTTAAAGACGGGTGATGCGACATCAAGACTTGCTCGTCTAGCCATTGGACCTTGTTCATGGCACACGAGTACAAAAAGTATCGATTGAATGGTTACATATTCGGTGCAAGGGTGTACGAGGAAAATACAAACGTATATAACTCGGGCATTTCATACAAGGCTCTTACTTTCTTTCAAGCGAGCGCAAAAGATAAAAATCTCGTTGAAGCTGAAATGACTTACTATGGTATAATTCGAAATATATTTGAATTGGACTATGTAAGATTTAAAGAGGTTGTATTTTATTGTGATTGGATAAGAGTTAAGGATAAAAATGCTTGTAAAGTTGATCCTGACACCAATTTGATCATGATTTACTTGTCCAAGTTGAAGTACAATAAACATGTGAGCGATGAGCCATTTGTTTGTACATTTCAAAAGGCCAACCAAGTGTTTTACTCGGAGTATATCAACAACGAGCCATGGTCAATCATCTTACATGCGCCAAAGCATTTAAACCGTAGTGTGAATGACTTGGTTGCTACCACCGAATATCAATCCATTTTTTATGATAACTCGAATTTGAAACAATTTTTCAATTTGTAATAAGTATTCCAATTTAGCGCATGTACTAGTGTTTTATTATTATCGGACATCGATTTAATGGTTTTAATTCATTTGTACTTGATCATTTTCACTCTTTTTATCTTTCTCTCTTTCCTTTGTATATGTGTATGTGTGTTAAACATTAATAAGTATTCCAATTTTTGGATTAATGCTTTTTATTCATTTGTACTTGATTACATTAACGCATGTACTATTTAGACTTAATGTTTGCATGTCTTCTTCCAATTCATTTTGAATTTGTACTAATAACAATAATTTTTACAAAAATGTTTGCTTCAGGGATAAGGCAAGGATGATGATGATGATAATGACGATGTCTTCTGGACACGGTGGTAGCGGAGACGACGAGGGCTCCTCGGCCCCTACCCTCCCCAAATGGGGAAAATTGGTAATAATCTTCGAGAATAAGACAAGGATATTAGCTAGGTCCCTCGAGCTAGTAAAGACGATTATCGGCCCGAGGTATAGTAATTAGAGGGAGGTGCCAAATGAGCTCAAGTTAGCTATTTGGGCGGCACTACAACTAATGTATTTATATTTATATTTCAATTTCAATTTATATTTATTCGCAACTAACATGGTATTTGTTTGACAAGAACAATTCAGCCTGGCCCCAGAACTTCGCGATTCAGTCTTGGAGCAGTTAAGGGACAAACATAAGACATGGAAGAAAAATTTGAGGGCCCGGTACTTTGGGAAGACCTGAGACTCCATTATCAGAATGTGTGAGTCCGTCCCTACGAAGGAGCCGATCGCATTGGCACAATGGCAGAAGTCCATTGACAATGAGATCGATGAGCGAGAATTGCCATATCACCAATCGGGGAGGGAAAATCGGGAGGAAAAGATGAACATACACTACTCCAGGCGGACGTCTTACGCCGAGGTGGAGCATAGGATGATGGTAAGTTTTTATTTTTCTATAATTATATAAATATGTTATTCTGCATTATTTTACTTTGTGGGCCCGATACTAATTTTGCATTCTTTTATTTCAGGGGACGAGGAATGTCCCTGGGGGTAGGCCACATAGGATCGATGCCTATGTGGAAATTCGGATGAAGAAGGGGAAGGGTAAGGAGGTATCCCTAAGCGTCGCGGCCACGATTGTAAGTAATCTGACAGTTTACTTTTTGTTAATTACGTTATTATTTTTTATTTACTTATTTAAGTAATAATGTGCTTTTTATTGTTTCATGCAAAGCTTAAGGAAGTGCATGGGTTGTAGTCTGATGCCGATAAGGCATCTTTGTCCATAGACGCACTCAGCCAAGTGCTTGGCGCTGATCACAAGGGGAGGACAAAGGGGGTGGGCTCGTGGGTGGCCAAATCTAGGATCATCGAATTGGAGACGAGAAACACCGGGTTAGCTCGTCAGGTGGATTCGCATGATGCGAAGCTATCAAGGTTGGAGGCGACAGTCCAATATATCTTCTCATTCGTGAAGTGTTCGTTGGGCGGAAGGGGAAGGGGAAGGAGGAGAAGGTGGACGAGGACGTGGACGTGGACGTCGCTGCTTCATCGCCGACACGTGCGCACTCACCAATTAATGATCCAGATCCCTACTTGGCTCCCATCGAGTAGCCTATGACAATAATTGATTGGTCGGGCGTGTTTATTCTCAATGTAATTGATGGCACGCGGATAGGGAGGGCGTTGAGGGACTCGAATAACATTCAGGGTATGTTGGTTCATGAACGTGCGCTTCAAGACGTGGAGGCCAAGGTGCTTGTCACGCTTGTGATAACCGGGAAGGAGAACTCCCCATTGTGGTTGCGCAAATAATGCGGCATGATGCATATTCAGGGGTGTCTTAATGCGTATATTGTGTGGCATACTTCCTCCTCAAACCTACCACATGACATTATTTGTATCTATTTTATTTGGACACTTGGATTATATTGGTATTGTTTTGATTGGTTACATTTTGATTTGGTGCATTCTTTCTATTTTTATTTGGATATATGTTGTTTGAATAGGTACAATTTTGCTATAATAGGTACAAATATACTATTGGGCAGTGGCTAAACTGCCCAGCAGATTTTTTTTTAAATTCTGCCCAAATTTGTCACGGTCATTGATCGTGACAAGTCCGTGACAAAGAAAACTTATCACAGAGTTGTCACCGTTAATGACCGTGACAAATCTTGTCAGGGTCAAAGATCATGACAGGACTGTGACAAGTCTAATGAACTTGTCACCGTCAATGATCGTGACAATCTGGCAGATTTGGTGTAGTGTACCGAATCGGACAATAAAATAATAAGGGTAGCAGAGGCGGTCATAGTTCCCCAAGTGTGAGGCCGAATCATGCCCAATACGTCTCACCCTCAAAAGAAGCACAACATAATATACCGGACGCTATGACCTGGGAATTATACTCGCCCTGCGTTCACTAGTCGGGGAATTCATCCATATCGCATAACCTCCTGTGATAGCACTAGAGGGGTATGTATTCTTATAAATATTATTCACACCAATATTTATAAAACATGTAAATAAATAAATATATATATATATAATCTAATTAAACCGGCTAACCCATGCCTAACTCCCGTAGCACTAGCCATTAATACCCGAGTCAAATTCCCCTACTCTTAATCTAATTAATTACACCTCAATTAATTTATTAATGTAGTGTCACTCAACTACGATACCCAGACACACTTACTCAACCAAGAATATAACTCTTTAGAACTTTAGTACTCAAACTTCCTTTAATAATTTCCAGTCCCTTATTTGACATTTCAATTTCCTAATACCCATCTCCTAGTATCCTAGGTATTACTCTTCTATTAAATTTTTACTCATTAACTCACTTGGCCCAAATCTTAACATTTATGAATTTATTACACAAAATTCCATAAATAAGTTTGACAGCTTTGCTTAAATTTAATATTCCTTAATGCCAATCTCCAAATATCTTAGATATCAACCCCCAATTAATATTTCATTAAATTAATCCCTTTGGGAAAATCTCCAAAAGAAAGCAGTAGAATAAAAATCCTATAAACAAAACTAGGTAGAAGACATCACTGAAAATCCCCACCATCGTTAGAACTAGACCATGGGTCGTTCAAACGACTTTCACTGTCGTTAGAACGACTCCACTGGTCGTTCTTACGACCTATCTTGCCGAGACTCGTATTCTCAACTTATCTTCTAACCCCAGAATCCAAGACTCGAGCAAATGCCTATACTCTTTAAACTCAAAAAGGTCCTCTTTCAAATCCTCCATCAAACCATGAAGGTTATCTCTATCACCCTCAACGTACTTGATCTTATCCTTAAGATCTCTCTCATGTTCCCTAAGATCCTCAATCAATTTATCATTATAATCGCGTATGACACATTCCCTCACATTAGCTTCTAAATGTAAGTTATCCACTTTCAACTTCAAGGACTCCGCTCATAATTCCTAAAAGCCAACTCCAAGCTCACTATCATCTTCCTTATCTTTTTCTTCATCTCTCATTTCCTAATTAGCTTGGGAACCTTTAGATCGGACCTCAATATCATAATGCTCATGATTATCTTCAACAGGGAAGACACTTTACTTTACCCCACATGACTAGCCATGAATGCGATGTAGTGGCCATCAGCGGGGGAATTAAGTTCCTCTTCTAACTCATTATCAATAAGGGTGGTATTATATACATTGGATTTCTTACCCACCTTCCTTAGTCTATTGGGATACTCACAGGAATAATGCCCTAAACCTTGGCGTTGATATCTCGGTCATCCATCTTATTAGGGTCATTCTTATTCTTCATATCACCGTCATTAAAGTTCTTAAGTTTATTTTTAAGGATCTTCTTGTCTCCAAGCTTAAGAAACTTCTTGAAATTCCTAGTAAACTGATCGTCACTATTAAAATTCGACACATTCGCTTTTCGGGCTTTCATGGAACACCCTTCTCTATCTTTGGAGGATACATGTTCATCGCATATGTTTAAAGTTAATCTATAAGTTCTTGGACTCTAATAGCATCAACAACACTTAGGGAATCTAGGACCATTACTTTGGCATTAAATATTCCAGGTAACGACCTTAAGATTTTCTGCACAACTCTATGCTTCGGGATCGGCTCACCTAAGTTCAACGAGGAATCGATAATAGCCGATAATGTGGTATATAACCATCAAAACACTCACTCACTAACATCTTAATCGTCTTAAACTTATTCGTCATATTTTGCAACTTGGAGACCCTAACAGTATATGTTCCCTCGTGTGTGGATCGTAAAACATCCTTTGCACTCTTATAAGTTATAATGCGTCTAAACTCTTCAGTAACCACAACGCAAAAACTAGCATTCACACCCCAAGAATTAACAGTCGAGGCATTATTTTTAGTCGTTGTCCAAGAGGCATAGGCTATAGGAGAACCACCTTCATTGGGAGGAGTCCGCCCATACTTAATTAAGTTCCAAACGTTCTCGCCGATCGATTAAGTAAAAATCGCATCCGCGCCTTCTAATATGGGTAGTTGACCCATAAATTAATGGATATCGACCAACAAAACTACCCTATCGATTAAAATCTATCTAAACACTAAACAAGCACAAACTAGGGATATAACATAGGAAAATAGTGTAACCCACTCTTTACTAATTTGAGAAAGATAATTCGCCCTAGGGTTTGTACCTAAACACCACTAATTTTAATTTTCACAATTTTAATCAACTTTGCATCAAATAAAAGCCAATGAGTAGTTTGAAACTGTTTGTCAATTTTAATCTTGACCTAAGCATGCATCTAGGTGAATATAAGCAAGAATAAAATTAATAGCAAACCACAACACGACGATGTACGAGGAAAACTCATAACGAAAAAAACTCGGATGGTACACACAAGTCCATTACATTATTGTGACAACCCGAATAAATATATGATAAATTATATTGAATAATTCTTACCTTAATTGATAAGTATAATGTTATGTATATAAATAATGTTGGGTTATTATATTTTAGTCTAATTGTAGCTTTTAAAATCAAGAAATATCCCATTGGTTATAACTCATATATTTACAACTATATAGTTTTTACCATACATTTGGTCATGGTAAAAATTATATAGTTGTAAATATATGAGTTAGGTTTGTAATGCAATAAATGGTGTGTCGAACGGATATCCGAGTAAGAAGTTATACTGAATATACGAATCGAGGCCAAAGTTGTCCATCCTTTTAAGTGGTATTTTGTCTTTTATTACAAAAAATGTCTTAATTTGATTGGCTGGAAGAGGAGGATGGTTTGGCCAACTTAAAAATCTTTAAATTCTCTCCTTCTTCATCAAATTCAGCATCAGTTAAGTTTGAAACATATTTGGCTTGATGAGAGAGAAAGGAGGAGCTTAAGGAGAAAAGTTAGGTATTCTACAGAAGAAAATTTCTACAAAAATCCAGATTAATTCAAAAGGTAATTCTTCCTTAATTAAAGTTGTTTATTGAGTTGTATAAATCATTTATACCGGTTTAGATCATTATTTTGGATTTATTTTATGTTAGTGCATTTTAGGGCCCCTATTAACTTGTGTATACTTTATAGGACTATCTAAATGAGATTAAACATGACTTTTAGAACAAAAGTTGTGTTATTATACGAGAGGAACACGATTATGTAATTTAATACTTTTTATTATTTTGATATGTCACTCGTCAAGACCCATATTAACGAAATATTGAATTTTAATGGGTTATCTATTTATAATTTGATATGTTGACGAGAACTGAAGTTGTTGTACTCAATTTATAGAGTATTTTGGTATGACTTTCCGTATAAATTTCATTAATACTGACTTAATCATGATTAGTGTATGGTTTTAATTAATTAGTGATATATTAACCTCTGGTTAACACGAATTAGTATTTTTCTATCAATTAATGTGTTATCATTTAATAATGTTAAATGAGATGATTGTGAGCAGTATAGTTGACTATAAATGTGGAAAAACATATGAATAGATGATATATTTTAGTTAAATTAGTAAATTTATGAAAGTTAATAATATTTTATAGAATAAGGATGTGCTGGATTGTCAGGTTCGGGCACGCCGTTGGTGACTACGACTGAGGTTGACAAGGGAAATAATAAGTAACACCCATCTAAGGTGAGTGTACTCATTGAGTTGATTATGAATATAATGTGTATATGTTATATGGATATGTTATGGCTTATTAAAAGCCAAGAGATATTGGGATGTTATGTCTTATTAAAAGTCAAGAAATGTTGGGATGTTATGGATTTATAAAAGTCAAGATATGTTGGGTTATTATGCAATTCAAGAGATGTCGGGTTATTGAAACCTATGGATGTGATTATTGCCTACGGGCAGGAGATGTGGGGTTTATTAAACTCCAGATATGTGTATGGCCTAAATTGGCACAAAGATGGATATGTTGATGTAATTGAGATGTGAATATAGTACTTTTACTATATAGAGATGTAGTATATTCACTGAGTTTAAACTCATGGTTTTATATTTTAATATTTTCAGGTTTTGAAGGGGTGAACAGTAGCCAAGTCTCGTCAGTTTTTGAATAATGTACTAGTTGTGATTAAGTTAAATTATTTTGGAGTTTGTTTAAATTATGTCTCTTTAAACCGATTGGGTTTTTAGTATTCTGCACTTAAACCTTGAAGTTGTTTGAAGATGTATTATATATAAAAATAATAGTAATAGATGTGGTTTGTGAACTATTTAGTTATTTTCGTCTTAATGCGGATGTTGTGTGACAGATATAGGCAGATTATGAGAACAACTTATACTTCTTGAGAACCTCTAAAATCCCATCATTTGTCCTTCTATAAGATATAAAGAATGTCTGATTACTCCCCCACGTGCAATGTTGATATTTGTTCACGTTTGTGTTGGTGGGAAATGTCCAAAAGGCCATTTTTCTAGTGAAATATGAACTTTTATGGCTTAATGTCATAAATCAGTTGTCCCTACTAAGGCCGACCCCTTTGTGGCGCACTCTTTTGGGCCCACCCTAATATGTTTAGGGTAAACATGTTGAAGGCTATTTTAGTTATATTTCCGTATAAGACTGCTTCAAGGATCATCATTATGTATTATGGCTATGATCCTAATGTTAAATGCACCACGAGTTGGTGTCCCTCTCATTCGAATTAGTCTCCATATTGGGGGTTTATTATAATAAGGATTGTCTTTTATTTAGAGCAGGATATTATAGATTAACTCCTTGAAAAATGTATCCAGGGTTTAATAGGCATTCTCAATAAAAAAAAAAATCCTTAATTATCCCTTAGGATTTCCTATTTTGCCTCCCTTTTTGGCAGAGAATAACTATATTCCACCCTTTGATTTTTTCTTTATGTCGCTTTTCTTGACCATCTTAGAAGACTATTAATATTTACTATATGCATCGAGGAGTTCTTCCTCCACTTTTGCATATTTTTTTCAATTTGTGCCATACAACCATGTGAAAAGGTTTTCATGCAAGCAAAGCTACTCAGAGTAAGTGTCGGTCAAGTGTGCATTTGTTCTTTTTCCTTTTGGGTTGAGATTGAGTATTTTAGATGAGCTTGATGGCCCATCCAGGTCATCCATTGACGTTGACGTTGAAATTATAAATTTTACTGAATAATTCGCAATATTGCTAAGCATAAGGGAATTGACTTTTTTAATAATCTAATTGTTGTTGATAAAGCTATCGGTGAACTTCTTGGCCAATTCCCCGAATATGGAGATCGATTTAAGGGTTAGATTCTTAAACCACCTAAGGTCGATATCACCTAAGGTAATTGGGAAAACACGACATATAAGGATATAATGATAGCTCCCTAAGGACATGAATTGCCTATAATGCCTGATATGATAGGCTGAATCAATCTTGCAATCGTACATTGTGATCATCTACATAAAGAACATTTTTGGGCTATTCTGACATTTATATCTCAATGGTGATAAATGAGGTAGAATAATAACCTAAGACCCTTTTGGTAGGTTCCTTTGGTGTTTATGAAAGATTGGGGTTCAAACACACTTCCAACTCTATATCAACAAACTCACGTAAGATATCACGGCTGACGTTCTTCCTAGAAAGCTGGGATTTGGTTGAACTATTATTGTGGATTAATTTAACCTGTCAAATTGATCATCCTCCATAATTGGTTGATGAATAAATAGAGGTGTGACCATTTTTCGGTGATGAAGTCACGTTGTATGTGAATTTCTAGACCTACATACCTCATTATTGTGATTGGAAAAAAAGGGGTTATATTGGACTGAATTATCCTCTTTCTTTAACATTCAAGGTTGTGGTAGCTAGACCCGTGCCCTTCAGACTACCTAGTCAATTGATTCTTCAATTTAAAAAAATTATCTTCACGTTCGTTCAATCCCTCCATATGGAGAGTAACGAGTTGTGGTATGTAATTCCTTAAATGCGTCTCCACGAATGGAGTGTTATGACAACTGGGAACAGATCAGTGGGGAGTTTACCCATGCGATCTTGTGTTATTGGGGATGAGGAGACCTTAAAGGATTTTAATCCATTTTTGCAATTTGTACTTCAAAATGTACATAAATCCCAATATGGAAACAATAATGAGAGTGTAGTGTGCTCGAAACCTAAATAAATTTAAGGTACCCAACTAAAATTAACGACTTATTTACTTGACCACCTGCAGTAATAATGCATTTTTACTTAAACCCGTGGAATATGGAAAGTTAAACAGAATCCCCTAGATTCTAACGACGTTGCCTTTTCATCAAAAAATACTCTAATTCATATTTTGACTTGCCCCTTATGCTTTTGGACCAAAATATCCTTTTCTTCCGTTCCTCATCTTTTTTCATCGCAACCTCCTCCTAGCAAAACAAACATCCTAAATCGAAACCCATCTGCAAAATAAATGTTATTCAATCTCACCTAACACATGGCCTTATCCGATAGTTAGTTTGGCTTTTGTGCCTGTCATATCAAAGAAAAAAGTGAGTTAGCACGTAGAAGTTTAACAAATATCAACTGAACACCCAAAGTTGGGTTGGCAATTAGAAAGGTTTCGAGACGGTGTTGAAAAAACATTTACCTAATGTTATCAATCCAAACACGAATTCTTAAAAGAGCATATCGGGAAAAACTGAGTAAATTTTTAAAATGTCAAATCATAATTATTTTAATAATATCATACTGGCATTAATCTTGGAAGTTGTAATGGAAAAATGGGATTGAATTTTCAAAATTATTTGTGATATGATTTTTTTAGAAATATAAAATTGTATATATTGTGCCAAAATCGAGGAAAAGTCCAATCAGATTAAGGAAATTTTGGATAGAGGGGTTAATTTACATGTAAATCAAACCCATGCAAATTACATAGGTTTTGATTTGTAGAAGGCCATGTACTGCATGCGATTGAGTAACACTGGTTTTGTAGATGGGATATGATTAAAGGTATTTGTTTTATTGGGCGAAGTTTGTTATGATTTTAGGGGTAATTGTGGTAGTGGTAACGGTCGCGGATTAGGGGATGTGTACATTTTTTTTTGTGGGGGGGGAGGGGGGTGGGGAAGGGAGAATATGAAGAAAGGAAGAAAATGGTATTTTTATCAAAAAATATAAGGGTGAGTCAAAATACGAATTATGGTGATTTTTTAAAAACGAAAAAGTGATGGTGTTAGAATTTAAGGGGTAATGTGTGAATTTTCATCTTCTAGACTGTTAAGTCAAAATACGCCATTATTGCAGGGGGTTAACTAAAAAATCCTTTAAAATTATTGTCATAATATAAGCAATATTCTCTAGTTAATTTCTTTTAGGTACAAACATGAAAACTTAGGTCCAAGTGACTATAAATTTACGAATTAGATAACACCACATTTTATCTTACAAGATAGGTGACTTTATCTAAGTGTGGAATAAAGTAAACAATAACACGACATTAAGTTGTATGTGAAAAGCCAAAAGCAAAAAAAAAATCTCGGTCCAAACAAAACGCAAAATTCACTATAGTAGAGTTTTACTAAAAAATAATGACTTACAATCACACAACACACCAAATGACTATCCACTATTTCGCAACGTATTCTCCAAAGAGAGCGCCAACATTTGAAGAACACTACACAACCGCGATCAATTTTAAATTCGTCTAATGCCTTTCAAATCTATGCCATGAAATGAAATCCTCTTTAAATTAGAAGGATTTTGTTGAGAAGCCAACAATGCTTGGATTACCACTTTTTAGGATGCGAGCGTTCCTAAAGGTTTTGAGGGTGTTTAAATTTTGGCTTAAACAAACCCCAAACTGTATTTTTGAAATATTCACACAAGTATCTCAATAATAAGAATAACAAAGGCAAAAAATTTTACTTCAATAGAATTTGTTATAAAGTTTAAAATCAAACATCTAAAAAAATATAAAGAGAAATGTGAAGAATAAAAATTATGGTTATACTCTTTAGAGAACTAAAATTAACAAACATGTCTCTTATAATTCTCCTGTTTGATCAAGTGTCTTGGCTTTATAAAAAATTCCCAAAGTTTTTTCTATAGATTTTCGACAAAGATAGTTATCATGATATCATTTTGTCCATATATATATATAAAGCTTTCCAAGTCTAGAAGACAAACCTAAGACATGTGGGGAGGATGACATCATAATAGAGATAAAAATACTTGAGTTTAAAGTATAGTTAGGTGCAAATAAAGTCTTCACATTTTCCTATGAGATATTTATAAAGTATATAATTTAGGAAACATAACTTGCAGCCAACGAATGCTTTGCTTCGCTAAGGCAAGTAGTCAACGAGGGAAGTCGTGAGGACAAAAGTAAGTCTTGGGTAAAAACTCTAGTTCATTATGCGACCAACGAATTCAAGCCTTTTCTGAAGCAAAATCATGCTTCGTTGAGGCGAGTGGTCAACGAAAATCCCTAAAGTTTGGTCAGGGCAATAAAGACCTATGAAAGTTTGAACCCTCCTTAAACCTTCATATGATACATACAACTTTTTAAAGTATATATATATAAATAATATACTTACATATGTATATCACTTAATACCAAAACCAAACCAATACCTGCACATACACAAATATAATTTTAATTTTCAGAAAATGTTAATTTGAATATGACAAAAAATTAAAGCCTATTTGAAGTCCATATACCTCAACCTATGTGGCAATCCAATATTTGTGATCATAAACAATGTTAGATGAGGTTAATGAAGCTTTTCGAATATGACGCTTTATCGGAATGACCATAAGTAAAAGACTATGAGTATATTTTGTAACCAAAATAAAATAATTCGAATGATACAGGGTAACATGAATATACATATACTCTTGTAGGTAAGACCGATGCGCACTTATTATGGAAAAAAACTAGTATTCACAACTGGTGGGATTCAACAACTTCCCACAAACAATGAAAAATTATAGGGGATATCAATCTTGAACTAATGCTAAGTACCAATTTGGACTATAATGAGTGAAATAGCAATAAATGATACGAAGATGTATAGAATTCCACAGGGAAATACATGAGAACGAGAGAGAGAGAGAGAGAGAGAGAGAGAGAGAGAGAGAGAGAGAGAGAGAGAGAGGTTGTCTTACATCAAGGAGAAAATAAGACTTGTAGCGATAAAGAATGCTAGCCAAGAGTCCAAGTCAATGGTACATGAGAATGAAGATTTTATGGATTTATTCGTATCTTAGTCAAAACACACACAAATTCTAATTTTAGCAAATTTTATCTTGAATTAATTAAGTGTGCATTCAAAGATGATGACCAAATCAAATAAGCCAAACAAAACAAGCAAACATACGAAGAATTAAGGAAAAATCCCTTTGGGGCAAAACCTCTATTTTAGCACTGTACGAGAATTGAAAGGCACTATATGACTTACAGCCTACTTAGCTCTCTAAGTATAACACGCAGTTCTTCAAGTCTTCTACAGCTACCACTCATAGGAAGCAGTCTTCCCTTGGTATCCACTAATTAACCTTCTTCTTCAGCAGTAGTGCCTTTGCTTCACAAATCAGTAGTAAAGATGAACTCTACAAAGGTTCTTGAATGTAGATTGTGTTCTTCTTGATTTGGTAAAGTGATCTCTAAATTTTTAAGGGGTATGGATGAAAAACGGTAGAGTTTGATCACAAAAGGAAAATCTTTTAGAAGAGTTATTTTTAACTCTAATACCGCATATATTTTGTAATCAAAGGGATAAACATAAGAGATTTGGATCAGATTTAATTAAAAAACAAAAACTTTTGTGCTCGTTCGAATGACCTGGTACCTCTTTCAAACAATCTACCCCTTTTCTTTCAATCAGGTTTCCAAGGGAACTTCGAACGGCATTATAGTGCTTGACAAAAATCATCATTGTCAATTGTGGGAACCTTCGTTTTAACGAAGCACGACATCTCATTTGAACCAATTCCAACAAGACTTTGAACGACATTCCAGAACTAACCAAAAGGCGTCATCCTTGATTTCATTCAAACTTTTGGAATCTCATTCTAAAAACATAGTTTAACTCGCTCGAACGACCTATGATTCTCATTTTAATAAGTCGTCAAAATTTTTAAAAAGCTTTTAAAAATTATTTTAAAATATTTTGAAACTTCTTTTAAAAGCAAACTCAATTTAAAAAGCCCACGGATAAATAAATACTTTTACTAAACTATCTCATAACTCTTCTCGAATAACGCTGTGATGAGAGATCTTAAATCTTGCAAATGTCATTAACTTCTTGCCTTCAAGTATGTGGAAGTATTCATGAATATGTAGTGGGGTACAACGGGATAAGCCAAATAAAAACTAAATTGAGCAATTATAAACTTTCTCTTACAAATATTTTCTTTTGGCTATTCCGGTACAAAATGCAAACTAAAGTCAAATTGACCCATAAAGACTAATATAACTAATGACCTCCGAATCAAGAAACGAAAATGCATAAATGTATGAGTCTTTAACTAAAACGTCTCCATCTTGTGTTGTCTAAGAAATCACCATTAAGGCAGAATTATCTACACACAAAAGACAAAAGAAATACCATGATGCGTATGAGCTTAAAAAAATACAAATAAAACCCCCCCTCAATTTGTTCTCCCCCTTTTGTTCCTAATAGACAAATGAGTCAAATCTAACCATGAATAATAAGCATCACATGAAGTGCAATGATATCATCACAAAGATAATAAATTAAGCACATGTAATGATAATCTAAATGGTAATCAGTAACACATTATGCCTTTTTGAATTTTTTTAAATTTTAAGTATAGAATATAAAAAGTACATATTGGTACAAAAACACATAGTCATCGTGGAATAACACTAAAATATTCGAATCGTGAAAATGAAATGTAATTGTGTGAACATATCAACATAAACATCCATAACATAGGTGCATGAAGTCATGAGATACTTCTAAAGAAACAACATAATTTCTACCTTATGTGAAAAAGATTGAACTTAAATGAAATTGACTCAACTTATGCAAAATGTCATGAATTTTAATGATTCTCAAAACAATAATGCCAAATTATTTAATTCTTTTCAATAGAGTCTCTTTGGATTAGAGATAAGCCTCCCCAACTAATAGAAGAGACTTAAGCGAAGGAAGCAGCTTGAAGGCATCGAGACAGCTCAGCGAGGAGATTGGCTGATACAGCTCACCCTTTACTTCCTGTTTGTTATTTAGTTAAATTGCTAACATTGATCGCCATGACGTAATAACTATAATATTCAGTGTGAGGTCAAACGGTACTCACGAGAGACCAGGCCTGAAAGGACTTGGGAGAGCTTACATGCTCTATCGAATGACCTCGCCATGGGAACTTCAGAGGGACATGGTGTGACACCCCGCCCAATTAAATATAGCGTGATCAGTCCTCTACCAATTCAAAACAGGATATTGAGTTGGTTCATTCTTAGCATCACTGTCGAAATTTTTTTTAACATATTGATCACCTAATATAAAATTAAGCTAGGTGTCAAAACATTTCCAATTTAGTAAAACCAAGTAAATCCATTTCCATTAAATTTCAAAATATAAACCATTCACCACACAACAGAATGTAAATAAATACTGAACATGAATCAAGTACTGAAATAAATAAGACTGAGTAAAACCTCTCAGTTCAAAACTATAAAATAAACTGAATACAATATCTCTGATGAAGAACTAGAAGTGGGCGACATATGCCCTAAATAAGAAGTTTAGATGAAACTGAATGGAAATGATAGATGCGTCTACTGCAAGGACCTACAGCTTTCACAACAGCTGCAGCACGTCAAGCAATCCAAATCTCTAAATTCGGTGTCCCTGTGACTGAGCACCTGATATAATACATATATATAGCAAAAGAGAGAAGAAATACAAGAAACGGGTCAAAGCCCGATGTGTAAAAATGATTTAGTAAGTATTTAAAACTAGTTCTTAAAACAAGTCTTATACGCATGTTAGTTATCGAACTCTCACATGAGTTTCTCACCTCTTGTCTATTGTGCATGCCTAACGTACATCTAATCTCCCCCTAGTTATACCTCCCAGTCTAACTAGTCAGAAACTATACTAATACTAACTATGCTCACTAGTAGTATTCTCGTATCACCCATACAATACGCTATTCAGATAGTTTATCTCACATACTAAGTTTCATTATTCACCGTATGAATGGTTAATCTTTTAATCCCTAAGATTATTTCATTTCTCAATTCCATTTATCTACTATTCTCATAAAGTAGAAAGTTAACCAAGTACACTCATACATATATATATAGTCTCATCATCCTTATATATATACACTAATCCTGCACCCTTTGGTTAAGACCACTTGGTGCAATGTAATGATTATTATTATTACCAAGGCTACTAATTTCACACAGTAGAAATATTCACAAGTTCGTATATATATATATATATATATATATACTAATCCTGAACATCATGTATCCCCGGGTTAGCACCCATTAATTCACCTATCAATAATAATTCAGCACCCCCGGGTTATCACCCATTAGTGCTCCTAACAATAGAATCTTGCATCCCCGGGTTAGCACCCATTAATGCACATATCAATAATAATCCAGCACCCCCAGGTTATCACCCATTAGTACACTTAACAATAGAGTTTCTGCACCCCCAAGTTATCACTCATTGGTGCGCTTAACTATAAGGTTCTTGCACCCCCGGGCTATCACCCATTAGTGCTCTTAACAATAATATCACATAATAGGCATAAACACATCCTATTATAATTTATAGGTATTTATCCAACCTACATAAATACTCCTCATACGTATTTTAACCTCATCACTACGTATAGTATAAATATCTAGATTACTATCTCTCTTGTAATCTCCAAGGTACATTCTCTCTATACCGAAATAATTAAAGTATTAATTCTCCCATACTTTTCCCGAAATTCTGTCCTATTTGAATTTACTATTTGGCAATTTCTCTCACTCCAATAAATCGGCAAACTCAAAACTGGACTTTGAGAAAATCCCCAAAAATTTCTTCTGTCGCTCGAACCAGAAGGGTTGTCGTTTGAACGACTTTCACGTGTCGTTCGAGCGACTTCGCGCGAGATCGCGCGAGATGTCACTGTTCCTCTTCTTACCCAGAATTCTGCTTTTTTTCCACCATTTATGAACCTATAAACCTCTAAGATTCAACACCCAATGCCTCATCATCAATACCCATCAACCCTAACAGGTTATAAATCATTCCTAACCTCCTAGGATCATTAATTCGTCATAAATCATCATAATTATATAAAAAAATACAAATTAATTCACATGAACCCTAGTTCCCAAAATTCCAATTAAAGAACCTAATCAACCCAGATTCGTTCATCAATATATAATTCAATTTCGTAGATTTATCTCTACATACATGAAGGAATATCATCAACTATTTAGTCCAGTTTCTAATCATCATTTAAACTCTAAATTTTCACCCAATTAACATGTAATTCAAGGAATAAATTCACCTACACTAACATGAGTATGATTATTGCTAAAGAAAGCAAGTAATAAACACTTGCCTCCAATATGACGGTCCGATCCGTTGGTGATGTTGGTACATACACATTCCTCTCTTCTCGATCTACCCGTTGGTGGTCTCGGTTGTGCAAGGTGGTGTTATCTTGGCCCTTTTCTCTTGGAGTTTGGTTCTCCCTCACACCCTCTATGGTCGTTCTTTCCTTCCTGTGTCTCCCAACCCTAAAAGACTTTTCTTTTTTGATCAAATAACTCCTAATTTCCGTCCATTAATTAAACCCAAAAATATAATTTATCGTAATGCCCTCTCGGGACGCCGCTTAGGCCTAAAATTGCCCTGTGACCCAAACTAAACACCCGGGTATACTATTTTGAATATTACCCTTCCGGACTCAACGACGCACTCGAAATGACCATACGAGTTAATAAAAATAAAGTCTCTTTTTATTCTATTCAATTAGTCCTGACACGACTCACACGCGTGTCAGACTTAAATTACCAAACTGTCGTATTTCTCACTTCCGACAATTTATCAAGTATTATAATTCCATATTACATATCACACAGTAATATTCAATAATTCTCAATAATAAGTATTGACCCATAGCACGCTAGTTAATAATTATTTTAATTCGTATTAATAACAAATTAATTTCTCTCATTTTAATTTAATTAATCCAACAACAATAATTAATCGCATACTTATTCCTACCAAAAGTAATTAATCACATAATTATTTAAATCGTCAAAAATACGGGGTGTTACACTTGGTTTGGAGGATTGAGAAGTAAGGCAGCGTTAGGGCTTGTCCTGACCATCTTAGATACACCTGGTAAAACACCGAGTAACCTTTCACCATGAAAGCTTATGCGGAGTAGCCCTGAGTTCTATCATTTGTCGAGCCTTGATCCAAACAGTCCCTTACCTAAAATTACATATACCTTATGTGATGTCACTAGTCAGCTAGCCAGTGTCAAATCCAAACTCGAGTAAACCACTGTGGTATTGGGGGTTGTCAGACAGTTTGATGAGCCACCTCTATAGGTCACAACCCTCAGATACACAATGGTTAGGCAAAAGACATGTCTTAGCATTTAATGTTTATGACGTAGAGCTGACTGGTCCATCAAGCATTTAATGTTTGTGACGTAAAGTATGGGGGGTGTCCGTTCACAGTAGTAAGGGACTAAGTCATATCGAGAGTGGTGTGGGTGTTTTTTATTGGCCTCAATCACCTATAAGAGGGGGGGTTCTTTCTTGAGATTTATTGCTAGAGAGAGAATATACTAGAGAGAAGTTATTGTAAAACAGAGTTCTTACTCACCCATCATTGTCATTTATTGTGAAGCTTTTAATAGTTAAACCAGAGATCTTTCAGAGGTTGGTGTGTTGGATGCCTGCCAAGGTGTATCTAGGGTGCTTACTTATCTCTCCCTTTAGTTGAGTTACTTCTAAGTTTCGTTTATTATTATTTGAGTTATACACGAGTGTCTTGTGAGTTCGATCTGAGTGTCGATCAAATGTAATATTATGTGTTAACTCGTATTTATTTAAGAGTTCTCTGGTTATCATTTATCACCATACCTATACCTCAACTAGTATTATCATACTCCCAGGCTACCAGGGGACTATCCTCTTACATTTGGCGACTCTGTTGGGGAGGTATTCTCCTAAATGTATGGCACAAGATAGTATTAATCGTGTCAAAGATTTTTATGCTATTAAGTGTAATGAAGAACAAGATGCGAGGGATCTTGAGGATGCCAGGGATGGGGTTCCTTGGGTGGAGATACCCCTAATTCAAACGACAACAGGCGTCCCAGGGGTGACGCAATCCTCCACTAGTACTGGGATGGGACAAGCACATATGGCCCTTATCATGGGCAAGTTCTTTGAGTTTTTATAAACTCCTGTTGCTACAAAGGTTTTGGGTGGATTTGACCCCAGTTCCTTCGTAACACCAATGACGGCTCCGATATCCCCATTGAGCTCAGCTCCAATGGAAATTAGCCCCACGATCACAGTACCCACTCCTATCCCAACGATGGGTGTCCCAAGTGTGACAGGCATTCCACATATAGCAAGTTCGTCAGGTGTAACGAGTATTACACGTATGGTCCTTCAGCCTATTGCTCCAATAGGTGAGAAAACATATGCGTCTACCTTGGAAGAAATGAGGAAAGAGATGCAAATGGAAATATTAAAAATAATAGCATCTTCCTCATAATCAACCTGCGAGTTAGGATCGGTGTATGATGATTTTCATACTCCTTATCCCCAGGAATACAATGATGAGCCTTACCTAAAGGACTACATTCCTCCAATCTTTGACAAGTACACAGGAAAAGGGGGAACCCGAAGGAACATATCAAACTCTTCATCGAGCATCTAGGGATCACTGCAACAACAAGAAGCTTAAGTTGATGGAGTTTTTCAAATCCCTAACCGATAAGGCTTACACTCGGTACTCTCACTTGGCACCTAAAAGTGACTCAACGTGGGAGCAAATGCATGTACTGTTTGTCCAGAAGTTCTTTTTGGCAGAAGATGAGTTCATGTTGACCCAGCTAGGCAGGGAGAAATAACAATCGGGTGAGGACGTGGTAGCATATGTTCAAAGGTTCATGGAGAGATCTCTCGATGTAAGAGAAGAGGCCAAGGAGTCCAAACTGCTGCAACTTTGTGCTCAAGGTTTGATCCCATAATACATTTTCCATCTCGTCAATGAAACGCATGAAGGAACTTTCGCAGCGTTTTTAAAGGTGGCTAAAAATATATCACTGGTCGTTTGGCCAAATCCCGTCGTGGTACCTGTGATGCTTAGGCAGCCGGTATAGCCCGTCGCAATAAGTGGCCAACCTCCACGAGTGGGTTACGCCGATGGAGGAGAAGGTGCTAAGAAACCAAATAAGGATAATAAGAAAAAGTTTGATAGGGGAAGAGAGGGCCCACCGCCATTGCCTTGCATTATCTAAGAGGTTATTAGTTGTTATAATGCCATGGTCCAAGGGGAACGGTTTATGAACCCATGGGAATTTCAATCGTGGAACAAGATGCAGCAACGAGAGTTGATCCCAAATACTACCAGATCCATCGAAAGGTGGGTCATCTAGCGAAAACATATTTCACACTAAGAAAGATCTTAACCAAACACATGAAGACATGGACTCTGTAAATCCCTCAGGAGAATGTAAATGCCAACCCCTTGTCACCACATGGGGCTAATCTTACAGTTGCTTAAGATGAGGAGGTTGAATGGGAAGTAAGAGAGCTAGAGATCCAAGAAGAAGAATTTGAGGATGCTTTGGAGGACTGTACTATGGGGACGGACAATGTGGTGATAGATTACGCTGAAGCTAGTGCAAGGGATATGGAAGACGTATACAACTTGGAAGGAGAAGGGATAGACTAAGGTTTGGAGTACCTGGTTGTATCATAATCACCTAAGTTCTCATGGTTCTTAGACTAAGTAGGGTTGCCAAAAGAGAGTCTTTTGTAGATTACGCAGGTAATTTTAGACATCGCACAAAGAAATGCAGTACCCTCGCTAAGGTTGAAGGGGCCCATGGCCAGGATGGTGAAGAAATTTTTGTCTGGGGTAGCTTTTAGTGATGCTGAAAGGGATGTAAGGTTCCCATATAACAGTCCCCTGTATGTATCTGTATTAATAGAGTGAGCTTCAAGGGCCTTGATGGATAGGGGAGCATCGATAAAAATCATATCGATCAATTCTTTCTAGACAATCAACATTCTAGAGGAGAGGTTGATACCAATGCCTCTTATAATTTCTGGTTATGATAACCAATCATCCAATTCAATTGGATATGTGAACGTTGGGATTGTAATGGGGAATCCTACTTTGCACATCAAATTCTACGTGATTAAGAGTTCTACTTCATATCACCTTCTGATAGGAAGGGTGTGGATTCACAATCATGGCTTAGTCTCTTCGACATATCACCAATGTACGAAGGCCAATGTGAAAGGGACTGAAGTAGTCATACGGGCAATAAAAAAGCCCTTCTCCATTGAAGAATCTCATCTCATGGATACAGCTTTCTATAAAAATTTAGAGGAAAATGACTGGGTATTAACAAGAAGGATAGAGGGGCAAGAGTTCCCTCTATCAGATAATGGATGGGGCTTATGAATGGTCAGAATAGCGAAGGATCAAGAGGAAAGTAAGTTCACCTTACTAATCCAAAAATGAAGAATCTCTCGAAATAACTCAGAGATGGAATGAGGCCTAGGATAAATCCGATGGAGCATGAGGCCCAACGGCAGAGTGTGTTGAGCAGGTTTTCTGAAAGCAGGCTGATAGAGGCTTCGAGAAAAAAGTAAAAAGAAGGCAGTTGTAACGACAAGTAAAAAAAGAAAGAAAAAAATCACAGAGGATGTAAGAGTGATTTACCTTCTCTGAGCGTGTGTGCGGGCGGTCGAAGGAGCTGATCTAGCTAACGAAGAGACTGACCCGATGTATGAATATTTCCTGATAGACCAATAAGGGTAATGTATGGTCATTGGTAACTCTAGCATATAATAGTTTATAGAAGAAGTGAGGAAAGAGCCAATATACATAACGGATCGGTCGAAGCCACAAGGACAAGAACTTAAGTAGATGGATTTAGTCGATGATGGAGAAGACCCAGGGCCCATCTTCATTTCGAAAGACCTGAGCGAATATAATAGAAGAGCCTTGGTTGAGCTAATTCGAGAATACAAGGATGTTTTCACATGGAAATACACAGAAATAGAAGGGCTAGATGATGAAGTAAATTGCTAAAAACTCAACATTACGCCTTCAGCCATACCGGTGAAGCAAGCCACAAGAACTTACAAGCCTGAGCTGGATTTGAAGATCAAAGAGGAGGTGGAACGGTTGCTGGCAGCAGGATTCATCAAATCGATACAACACCCACTATGGTTGTCGAGCATTATCCCAGTAGGGAAAAAAGACAATAATCAAATAAGGATCTGTGTGGACTTTAGAGATTTGAAGAGAGCTTGCCCGAAGGATGAGTTCCCTCTGCCCTCCATTGATAGCTTGATCGATGTATATGTTGATCGTGAGATGTATAGTTTTATGGATCAGTATGTGGGATACAACCAGATCAAGATGGATCCAACAGATGCAAAGAAGATGATGTTCATGACCCCATTGGGAAACTTTATGTATAAAGTGATGCCCTTTGGGTTAAAGAATGTTGGGGTTATGTATCAAAGGATGATGATGGCCATTTTCCACAAATTATTTCACAAGTTTTTGGAATTTTATGTGGATGATTTGGTCATCAAGTCGAAGAAGGAAGAGTACCATCTAGATGACTTGAGGAAGGTAGTCATTCGTTATAAAATATACAAACTAAAGATGAACCCTCTGAAGTGTGCTTTTGGGGTTACAAGTGGAAAGTTCTTTAGTTTTGTGGTAGATCGACAAGTAGTGCAGATGGACTAGGATAAAAAACGAGTAATTCTGGATATACCATGTCCACAGACGAAGAAGGAGCTCAAGAGTTTCCTTGATAAAGTCTCCTACCTTAGGAGATTTGGACCAGGACTAGCCGAAATAACTAACCTACTGATGGAGCTGCTACGAAAGGGCAGAAAACTTAAATGGGAGGAAGCCCACCAGGAGTCTTTGACCAAGTTGAAGAAGTTGATCACTTATCCACAAATGATGATCCCACGCAGGGCAGGGATACCGTTGCAACTCTACCTCACATCTACCATAAGGGCCATCGATTCTCTCTTGGCACGGGAAGTCGATGGGAAAGAAAGACCAGTCTACTACCTGAGCAGGATGATATATGGACCAAAGGTAAGGTACAGTAGTGTAAAAAGACATTATTTAACCTTTGTATTTGTAGTACAAAAACTTAGACACTATATGCTATCTTTCACAATTCACATTGTGACAAGATGTGACACAATTAAGTTTTTATTGGCACGAACTATTTTGATTAGAAGAGCATCAAGGTGGTTCCTCATTCTTTCAGAATGAGATAAAGTGTGTGGTTCCTCACGCGATCAAGAGTTCGGCATATGCAGATTTATTAGCAATTTTCCCAATTGGGGTATTTAAGCTACCCCGAGAGAGCATTTCTGGGGATGACTTACAGACAGACTTCTAGATGCCAACCTTAAAGAATGGATGATGCAGTTTGATGGTTCTTCAGTGGAAAAGAAGGGAGGGGAAGGGGTAATCTTTTCTAAACGAAAGGAAGAATTTTACCTTTTCTTACAAGTTAAATTTCCCTTACTCCAACAATGAAGCTGAGTACAAAGCATTGGTACTCAGGTTGCTAGAGGCCCTCCGAAGGGGCATCCATTCGCTATGAATTAAAGGTGATTCAAGCTTAGTGGCCCAATAATTAAATGGGTAATATGCGTTATAGCACCTCGGGTTGGCGCCCTACAGAACAATCATTCAGCGGTTGATCAACCACTTCCATCAGATCGAGATAAGGAGGTATCCCCGAATGATGAATAGGCATGCTGATGCCTATGCCACCATTGCTAAGAAATTATCTATGAAAATAGACATAACTACTATGGTGATACAGCGGATAATAACCCCATCAGTTGTGCAATCGATCTTACCAGTAAAAGATAATTCGGATTAGTGGGGAGAGATCATGAAACAGTTGGAGTCTAGAGAAGGCAAGATGGAACTAAAAGAGCTAGCACAGTACTTTGCCAATAATGAAAACCTCTATTTCAGGAACGCGGGAGGATGGTTGTCAAGATACGTCAGTCCAGAAGAAGGAGAACAAAGATTAAAAAAGACACATGATGAACACTATGAAACAACGAAGATCCCTCTATACTGAAGGATTCAGAGGGATGGATACTTCTGGACAACAATGAAGCAGGACGCAACAGAGTTGCAATGAAGGTGTGATAAATGTTAATTCTTCTTTCAGGTAGTTGAATGCCACTTCGTTGAAACTCAAGAAGACTGGAGGCAGCCTTACATTGATTTTATCAAAGACGGAGTTGTTCCTTTAAAAAAAATATATGTGATGGGACTTAAGCAAAGGGACCCACAGTTTTACGTCCAGAAGGATCAGCTCTATCGAAAGGGGCACTTCAACAGACCGGTGAGATGCATCACGAAGGAGGAGGCAGTGAAGTTTTAAAATAATCTCACGATCCAGCTCACATTGGAGGAGAAAAGCTTTATGACCAGCTAATGACCTTGGGTTATTATTGGCCAACTATGGAGAAGGATTCTGCTGAGTTTGTATGAAAATACAAGGCGTGCCATCTGCATGGAAATATGATCCATGCCCCTTCGGTGGACTTACATTCTTTAGCCACTCCTTACCCATTCCACACTTGGGCGTTTGATCCAGTAGGGGCATGTTGATGTAAAAAACTAGATTTGATCTAATAAATCAATCACAGATAAATATGAAGAAAGAAATAAGAAAAGGACTCTTAAAGTGGTCCAGCCTTATGAAAATAGCCTACGTCCATTATTTTGTATTGCCGGATGTCTTTGCCTTAAACTCGATCACAGTCGCTACTGATCAATTACCTTGTTATAGAGGGTGTTACAATGTATTTATAGCCTTGGGGCTGTCAGTATGAATAGATTATATGCCATTATTTAATAGACATATACATCTATACAATAAGAATGTTCATTAAATCCGATGTTTATTGAATGTCCAATTACCGCTTGATCTTCCTGGCCAGATGCTCTGCACGTTGAGTAGCTCGGCACGCTAAGTAGCTCGGGGTGATGAGTAGCTCGGTGCTACGAGTTGGTCGGTGAGTATAAGCATTTTCCACATAAGATGACACGTGTCTTCATATAATTGATCCATGTCAACTGACTAATTTTCGTATCAACAGAAGCCCCCAATGTTTCACAGTTGAGTTTTGATATAAGAGTGTGGAACATTTTACCCAAAAGTTGCTCGGGCACCTTTTTACGTCTTGATTAATTAGAGATCTCTAACACTTAGGAATTTTCCCTTTAATCTTGTCATTTGAGCGCGAAATGGCAAACTTATAAATATGTTGAATATGCGACAGACGCTTGAATATTTGCGTCTTTTTCATCATTTAACCGCCGGAAACGCAATCGTCTTTTCTAGTAATCATTTCTTTTCCTACTTCCTGATGTAAGGCATTAAAAAGCGATAGATACGGATCGTCATCTACTTTTTACCTCCAGATTTCTAAACTCCTTTTCTCATTCTATCCTTGTACTATCGTTCTTTTTATCATCCGCCTTAACAGATTTCTCAATCCCTCTGTAAGAACTTTTTCTTTATTCTTTTTTTGCTTTAGCCACCATGGTTTATCTTATTGAATCGTCGGATAAGTTTCGAGATAATTTTGTGATTCCCTCTTGGGTTATTCTAGAAGAACCTCCTTGCCCTTCTAATTTATTTTCTCTGGCTGAGGGACACTAGTTTCCCTCCCTTTTTGTAGCGGAGTGTGGCTTTTCTTTTCCGCCTAATCCCTTGTGTTTGGAGTTTTACCAATATTTTGATATTGTTCCTGCAAGAGTAGCTCCAAATACATGGAGGGTAGTTAATGGCGTACATAGATTAAACCAAATTCATGGGAATCGTTTAGGGATCCCTGAGATTATGTTTTGTTATAAATGGGTACCAGTGATACCACATTTTATTTAAAAACTAGGTTTTCCAATAAAGCTTTGGTGGTCAATCTTCCCGATGCTAATAGGGACTATTTTGATCATGGAGTTGTGATGAAAAATTGTCAACACCCCCCATTAAAAGGAAATGATGTTTACCAAGGTCCCAAATGTCCACTTTATGGCAATAGGATAGGTTGTTTTTAATTTTTTGATTTAGCTTTGTTTATGTTTGATGAAATCCGTCACTGATATTTATTTTACTTTTTGCAGTTGAAAACAAAAGAAAGCCCCCAAAAGAGAGTGACATTAATATAAAAGATTTGAAATTCATATGGGGTTTGCAACAATCAGTTGTTGGGGAGCACATTAGAGCTGCTTCTTATTTGCTGAGATACAAAAACACTACTTCCTCTTTTATTGCTCGTCCTCTTGCCCCTCCTGTGATAATTGATCTTGATCAAATTCCATCATCTCGAGTCAGCGTAGAAGAATCTTCTTTTGATTTGGGTACCTCTATTGCTGATTTGATGATGAGGAAGAGGAGAATGCATGAATTCTTAGCCAAAGATGCTCCTGGCACTGATGGGGCAAAGAAGAGCAAAGGGGATGTCCCAACCGAATGGACGAAGAAAATGGATATGGATCCATCTAAGGGAATAATTCTAACTGTCAAGGAGGTCGGCAAGAAGCCACACGTTGTCCCAAAAGAGGCAGCACCTTTGATTGAAGGTGATCCTTTAAGGAGATTGAGGAGAGGTCTCACAGAAAGACCTATAGAAACTTCTGCTCGACCTTTTGATTTTGAGGATCCTTCTTTGAGAGCTAACACTCCAACTCTCATTACTCCGAGCTCGGCCAAAGGTTTGATTAAGTCTTGGACCATTCCTGAATATTGAGCTATTGAGGGTTCCCTTTCTAGAGAGAAGGTCACCAACTTAGTCGCCTAACATATTACGTCAGTAAGTATCATCATCCTTACTATTTCATCTCCATGTACCGTGTTCATATTCTGATCCGAGCTCCTTTTATTTTGCAGTTTATGACGTGTTTTAATAGTATCCTGGAGAAATATGAGGCTATAAAGGCTTCAACTTCCTCCAGTGGGGTAGAAGAGGCTTTTGCTGGGTTATCACAGTCTTTGAAAGACTCCCGGCAGAAGTACGAGGAAGATAAATCTGCTTGGGAGAAGAAACTTCTATCTGCAGAGACATCTCATCGACAAGCCGATACAGCTCAAGACCAAGCAGTAAATGCCTCCAAGGAGTTGGAGGAAAAATTGAAGGTCGACATTTCCAGTAAGGAAGAAGCTGATGGCAAGCTTAAAGAGGTTGAACGGCGTAAGAAATATCTGGAGGAGAAGGTGAAGCTTGCTGAGGGATATGCTTCTTTTGAGAAGGTGAAGAGAAAAACTGCTATGAAGAAGTCCTTTAGCTATGGTTGGGATAAAGGATGGAACAAAGCCTTAACTGTTATTACTTACCAGATAAAGTATGCAAGTTTGAAGTACTTCAGAGACGGATGGGTCGCAACATTGAAAGAGTTGAGTATTGCAGACGATTCTGAATTGTTTTAGAAACACACTCATGGCCCTCGTTATGCTATTGATGAAGAAGAAGAGGATGAAGCTGCATCTGATGAGTCTTCTATGGTGATAGTAGAACAAGTACCTATTGTAACCATTCCTCAATCGTCCGAGCAAGTTCAGCAGGCAGTAATATCTATCGAGCAACGTCAATTATCCTCCGAGCAACCAACTCCTTCGTCTAAACTGACTGATGATGTTATAGGAAATAAGGAGATGGTGTAGAGTTGTTTGGCTCTTTAATTATGTTGTTCTTCTGCTTTTCCTTTTTTATTATAACTTTGGTTGTACTTACTTCTCCCGTTAATCAATAAAAAAGACTTTATTATTTGTTCTGAATTTTCTCTTTTACCTACTCATCATAATTATAATGTTCTTGATTCGTCTTCATTTTTCCTTGCTAGTTTATTACTAGGATGAAACTCTTGTCAGCTCATGATACAGAGTTGATGAAGAAATGTAACGATTACTTCAAAGCTGGTCATGCAGACTTTACTGAAGCACAAATAGTTAATATTCTCAGACCTGATGCCTCAAAATGAGCAATTGATGCTTATCAATACTTAAAATGTCTGCTTGATCGAGTTATGGCGAACAACGTGGCGTACTATGAAATTATGGAGGATCATCAAGGAGTAATCGAAAAACTCCAAATTTAGCACAAAGAAACCACTGCTCTTTTGTATGAAAGTTATGAGAAAAAATACCAATAGTTGAATGTTGATCGGGGATACGACAAATTCCTCTCAGCCCATAGAAGGAGGGAAAGTGTGTTGAAACTTGAGGTTGAAGAACACAGGTACATTGTTGAGCTGCTTGAAGAGGAAAATATCGCTTTGAGAGAAGAATTGAAACAACTAAAGTCTGCCTCTTCCTCTGGAGCCTCGATCCCAATTAATGTTCATTTTTGGAAACTAAAAATGTTGCCTTGAGAGAAGAATTAGAGGCTTTGAAAAGAGCCTAACCTACATCGTCCACTCGTGGCAGAGTAAAGCCTTCTACCCGTGGCCGAGCAAGAGCTGGTCGGATTAATATTAAAGATACGAGGACCCAACTAGCTTTAAAAAATCAAGTCGTCCAACTAACGACAAAAAATCAAGCCTTGGCAGAGATGTCCAGAAAAATCGAAAGTCTCTCCGAGCAACTTTTCAAGCAAAGTTCTGCCTTGGAGAGTAAAGAGAATTTTGTGAAGAAGCTCCATCAAAATGTTGAGAGATTAACATATCAATTCCATAAATAGCCTCGAGAATTCTGGATGGAGGGATATAATGAAGCCTTATGCCACCTTGACGCCAGGTTGAAACAGTCAAACAACGAGGGGTATAAACAAGGGTCGTTGAATGCTCTTGGTGTGATGCGTCTTGAGAAAGGAAATTCCTTATGGGATTGGTATGAGCCTGGAGTACTTGATCTGCCTAATCCTCCTTTTAAGTTGGATGTCAGGTGGATTCTAGCTAGTGCCATACCTCAATGTTTGATTTCCAAGTACCTTGGTGATTACAATCTTTATGAAGATTATGAAATATCCCGACCTCCTCATCTTCTTGAGCGACCAAGTTCGAGAAACACTAGGATGATACGAGATATGAATTTTATCAATTCTCCTTATGCTTTAGATGACCCTACCGCTGGAATGGACCCTATACCAAAATCTGAGGGGGAAAACCAATAGAATAGGAAATTTGTATTGAATGAAGAAAATTTCAACTTTTGTAATTTACTTTCCTGTATTTAATGGAGAAAAATTCCGTCCCTGTGCACTCTTCTTTTCTTGGAAATAGTTTTTAAGATGTCTTTCTTATAACATATTGATGAATGCATATATATCTATAAAGGGACAGTTTGTCCTATTTTGTTTTAATTGCCTAGACAATGGAGCGTGCCCCACTTGCTACCTAGTTGTAGTGACTTGTCACCCATAAGTGCCTAAGCTATGGAACGAGTTTCATCCCATGGTCCTGCTTATTTGTAGCAATCTTATCAGGATTACCTTGTTTTCTAGACAGTGGATGCCCCGTGAGGTCACCCATCTCCTTGCCTAGTTTGGGATGCCCCTTGAGGTCACCTGTGATCAAACAGGCTTTGCCTTGTATGATTGTTATGCTAATATTATTGGTTAAATTTATTGGTGCCAACCAACCGTGGTTGGTGGTTACTGATATGCTGAACAACCGTAGCTGGTGGTTGTTAATATGCCGACCAATCGTAGTTGGTGGTTGCTGATATGCCGACCAACCATAGTTGGTGTAGAACTAGTACTCCAAAAAAATAAACAAAAAGAATATGGAGAAAAAATATCATCTTTATTCATATTGAAAGAAATGGGGTATATGTGAATCTGTATTACTGATAATATTTGCGCAGGTTCTCCGCATTCCACACATTTTTGAATTCCTCTCCTTTTAAGGTTTCTATTTTGTAGGTCCCGGGTCGAACAACTATAGTTACCCAGTAAGGCCCATGCCAGTTGTCCTCTAACTTGCTATGCATCTGAATTACCTTCTTGAGAACATAGTCTCCCTCCTTAAGATCGCATTTCTTGACTCGTTTGTTGTAGAACATGGCAGTTTGTTGCTGGTAAGTCGCGTTCCTGATCGCCATATCCTCTCTCACTTCCTCTAGCATGTCCAAATCCAGACGCCTCATCAAATCACTTATAGGGGAGTTAAAATTAAGCACCCTGTGTGTAGGTAGGCCCAGTTCAGTTGGTATGACCGCTTCACTTCCAAAGGCTAGCATGTGAGGAGATTCCCTAGTTTTTGTTCGGGGTGTTGTGCGATTAGCCCATAACACAGAATGTAGCTCGTTAATCCAATTTCCTTTTGCAACATCCAGCCGTTATTTCAACCCGTTCAGTAGAGTTCTGTTTGTCACTTCAGTTTGTCCTTTGCTCTGGGGAAGGCCTCGTATAGAATGGATTTTCTGGACATTGGATTGATGACAATATGCAGCGAACTCCTCATTATCAAATTGGGTACCATGGTTAGTAACAAAGCATGTAGTAGACCTTATCTGGAGATAATATTCTTCCAAATAAACTGGTAAACCCTTTCATACAACATGTCAATTAGAGGCTCAGCCTCAACCCACTTGGTGAAATAATCAACAACGACTACTAAATACTTGAATTTCCCTTTGGTGGTTGGCAGAGGCCCGACCAGGTCTATACCCCACATGGTGAATGGAGAAGGGGAAGTGATGGGTGTTAACAATGCCTGGGGAGTTCTTCGAATAAAAGAGAAACATTGGCGCTTATCACATTTCTTCACATAAGCTGTACAGTCAGCTCTCATCATTAGCTAATAGTATCATTGCGTCGTTATCCTCTGCAGGAGAGTCCGACCTGCTACATGAGCTCCACAAGAGCCTTCGTGAATTTCTTCTATCAAATCTTTAACTTCTGAAGGATGCACACATCACTGTAGACCTGCTATGATACCCCTTATATACAAAACACCATAGTTCAGTACATACCGAGCAGCTTTAAACTTCAGCCTCTTGGCTGCAAGTTAGTCAGTTGGTATAACTCCTTCTTCGATATATGCTCTAATGGGGTCCATCCAGGATGGTCCCATATCCAGGGTGATGAATCTCACCATTAAATCTTCATCTATGCTCTGATCTGTCAGAATCTCAATAGGAATCGTTCTTCGTATCTCGGTGCGAATAGCTGAGGCTAACCAAGCTAGTGCGCCTGCTCTCGTATTTTCTAATCTTGGTATTTTGATCAATTAGACTCCTATAAAAGTGAACACAATCTCCATAGCTTTGGCATAATACCTTGACATCAAGTCTCCCTTCGCTGCATACAACCCAAGAATCTGATTTATAATTAACTGTGAATCACTAAACATAATAACTTGATATACATTCAGTGTTTTGGCTAAACTGAGGCCCACAATCATAGCTTCATATTCAGCTTCATTGTTGGAATCTTTGAACTGGAAACGTGATGCATATTCCATATCCAATCCATCTGGGCTGTGAAGAATTATACCGGCTCCGCTGCCTGTGGCACACTAAGAGCCATCAATATATAAATTCCATATGGGGATACCATTATCAAACTCTTGGTCTAAGAAAGTTCCCTAATGTAATATTTGATACTTTCTTTTATCATCTCCTAACAATGGGTTATTGCCTGATAGTTTTTGTTGCTCGACGCTTGTCCCCTTCGTTACATCTCTTGATAAGAGTTGATCGGGGGTAGTCTCCGATGAATCCTTAACATCCATAAAGTATTCTTCATTAGACCCTTGTTGGTCAGCAGTATCTGGGCAAGTGAATTCCACAATGAAATCTGCTATCGCCTGCCCTTTGAGTGAGGTCCTTGGCTCATAAACAAAATCATACTCTCCCAGCTCGACTGCCCAATACATCAGTCTTCCAGATTTTTCTGGCTTGTGGAAAGCCTGTCTGAGTAGTATATCAATGTATATCACTGTTCTTCTTTACAGCCATAGATTCTTCGGCGTTCATAATTTTGGCTGCTTTAACCATTAATTCCGTCATAAATTTAGGGGGATCTTTAGATAAAGTATAATACAACTTTTTTGGTAAAAGACCACTCATTAGAGTAATAATCGTAGTCTTCTCTTCGTAGTCGATGACCTTAACTTTTTTGGTGCTCTCTCATGCCTTCTGCCTTACACTCAGTAGATGTGCTACTCTCTTAACTGGCTTCACCCCGAAACAGAAATTCCTTATGAAGAGCTATGCCAGCGGATGGAATATAGCAATTTGTCCTCGAGGAAGGTTGTTGTACCATATTTGGGCTGACCCAGTGATAGTTATTGAGAATGCTTTGCACCTCATTTCATCCGGAACTACATAGATATCAGTTGCAGCTTGCTACTGCTCTATGTGAAGGACGGGATCAGTTTTTCTATCGTACTTAGGCGTTACTACAGGAGCTTTAAATTTTGATGGTGTGGTAAAATCCACAATTGCATGTACGAAGGGTGATCCCTTGACGAAAGTTCTTTGGAGAGGGTTCTTGGCCTTAGCCATTTCCCCTAACATGTCTTCAAACCTTTGAATGGAGCACTTCCATGTGTCATTTCCAGCCTCAGACCTATTTGCCCGAGCAACAGATCACGCTGAATTCTCCTCTTGGGATCTTTCATTGCGAGTTGGTGGGCATGATTGGGCTGAGCCTTTCCTTAGACCATTTGGTCGTTGAGAATTTCTCAACGCAATCCTAGGAGGGTTTATATTCCTCCTAGGGCCCAAACGATCAAAGGGAGAGGCTCTACTCAACCTCTCCATAGGGCTTGTTCGTTCTGGGTCTAAAGTAACATTTTGTTAAGAATCTGTAGTTCTTATAGAAGAGGTCCATCCAGGCTGATATGAGGGATCATTGGTCCTCTCAGTATGATGAGAGTCAGTGTGTCTCGATTGAGAAACATCTGGGAATATCGTACATCTGGTTCTTGAAGATGGCAAATGGGTGGGTCTTTGAACGCTTCGTTGACCTGACTGGGCATGCGCGTCATTACGAACAGTTTGAATGAGTTGATGCATGGTCTCTTTCATATCTGTTTGCCCTTGGGCTAAATTGGCCACTATGTCGGTGAGATCTTGAATAGTTGGGAGAGCAGATGGATTAGGGGGAACTCGGTAATTGTTCCTGTTACTGGATTCTGGGATCTCAGCCATTTGTGATGAATATTTTAGTGAAAACGCTACGTAAAGTCATTCCCACAGACGGCGCCAATCTGTTGATGTAAAAAACTAAATTTGATCTAATTAATCAATCACAGATAAATATGAAGAAAGAAATAAGACAAAGGACTTTTAAAGTGGTTCAGCCTTATGAAAATGGCCTACGTCCACTGTTTTGTATTACCGGATGTCTTTGCCTTAAACTCGATCACAATCTCTAATGATCAATTACCCTGTCATGGAGGGTGTTACAATGTATTTATAGCCTTGGGGCTGTCAGTATGAATTGAAAATATGCCGTTTTTTAATAGACATATACATTTGTACAATAAGAATGTTTATTGAATGTGAAATTATCGCTTGATTTTCCTGGCCAGATGCTCGGCACATTGAGTAGCTCGACACACTAAGTAGCTCGGGTGATGAGTAGCTCGATGCTGTGAGTTGTTCGGTGAGTATAAGCATTTGCCACATAAGATGACACGTGTCTTCATATAATTAGTCCACGTCAGCTGACTAATTTTCGTATCAACAAAGAAATACACCCATATTTGAGGGGGAAGATCTGGATACTCGTGGCAACAGAATATTTTACAAAGTGGGATGAGGCGATACCACTCAAGAGAGTAACTGCAGGTGTGGTGGCTAACTTTATCAAGGATTATATTATTTGAATGTCTGGGATTCTAAAGGTCATCCTTTCTGATAATGGGACCCCATTTATCAACAAAGAAGTAACGATGCTTACATACAAATACTCCATTGTCCATCATACCTCAACGGTGGCTTATCCTAAAAAAATGGTCGAGCCGTAGCAACTAACAAGACCTTGGTCAAAATCTTGGCCAAGACGATGGAAGACTTCCCAGAATTGTAGAATAACAAGATTCCAATAGTCACTTGGGCTCATCGAATGACGAAGAGGAAGCCTACAGGGTATACTCCGTTCTCACTTGTGTTTGGGTCCGAACAATTCTTTCGGTAGAATTAGAAGTTTCCTCTTCCCGATACGCCTTGTGAAGTAGCATGCTCCCTCAGAATAGGCATGTACAATTGGAAGCGCTAGATGAGCACAGAGATAACGCGATGTAAAATTTCTAAATGTACACGAAGAACTTTTAAGAGCGTACGATAACTTGGTAAGGCCCGAGAAATTTGTGGAAGGGGATTTAGTCTTGAAGGTAGTGGTAAAGCACATTTGGGGGATCTCGTTGCCTAAATTCGCAACGAATTGGGAGGGACCTTTCATTGTAAAGGAGGCTCACTATTCAGGTTACTGCTTAAATTCTAAGATGGAAGAGGATAAACCTTTCAAGATAACAATAAATGGTTGAAAGTTTATCATGTGTAGGCTAGTAACCTTAGTTAGAAATTATTTTTTTATGGTGCAATTCGTTGTATGAGTTATTTCTTTTGTAATGAGATGAAAAGAAATAGTTTGTTTATAAATTGTAAAAGTATAAACTTTGTGATAAACAGAGATGTTGCAACGAAACAACACATGATGATAATTTACAATATTTTTTCATTGATATGACTTGTAACGATTATAAAAATGTTGAGAACTAACGCCTAAGGTTTACATATGAAGAAAAGACAAGGAGGGTGTCAGCCCATGAGGAACCACAGATCCGGGGAAGAAAAAAATCCCTAGGTAAGATCGAAGAAACTACGAGGAATGTTTATTGTGCAGCGATGGAACCCTCAAGTCTAGTATGGGCTTGTGCCCATTGAACGACCAAAATCTCCCATTCATGCATCGCTCTGAGAAAAACTTCTTTAGTGCCTTAACCTTGAGATCGGCTTCCTTTATTAGGGGGATCAACTCGGTTAACTTGGCCTCCTCAGCCCGTTGGGCCTCCACATGCTTTTTTGAAACATTTTCCTCTAGCTTACCATCTGGCTGGACTTTGAAACCTTCAAGTGATTAATAAGCTAGGAGAACTGAAAGCCATCTCTGCCCAGCTCCCTCAAATTTCCCAAGTGTTAAATAATAAGGAGACTCGATAGATCCGAAGTGGGAGTATTAATGACCTCAGCAACAATGGTCTCCATACATTGGAGACTGAATCCCATCATCACATTGCTTGATCGAAGGCACTCAGAAGTAAAGGTCTCCGGATAATGATGGGTGGCCAATTATTCGATGATGGACCGGTGGCAGGCAGAGAACTGAGGAGACTGTCAAAGGACTTACAAGCAAAACTCATGAGGAGCTATATTAGGAAAAGGGATCGTGCAACTCGATTCACTGTCAAATCGAAAGTCGGCAGCTGAACCACGATTGTTATGGATTGACTCATCTTTGGATGTTAGATCCTGATCCGTCAAAACAGTGGGTGATGGAGGATTGTGTGTTTGCCCTTTGGTAGGAGCAGGCTCCCTAGCAACCTAAATGAGATAAAGAATAATTAGTTTGACGAAAAATATTAACAAGTGGTTTTAATTATTAAGTCATCGTTATAGGTGGAGTTTGACTAAAAATCTTAACAAGTGGAGTTTGATGAAAATTTTTAATAAATGTTTCTTCATTGTTAAAGTTACCTCAAAGGCATAATGGAAGCACTTATGAAAAATAAAGGGGGGAAACGGAAAGATACCTCAGAAATGACTGAAGGAGTAACGGTTCTTGGTGACGCATCCACAACAAAAGAAACTACAGCATATCTGGGCGAAGAACCTCCAGCTTCTCCTTGAGCCTCCGAAGACTCTCCGGCCAGAGGAACACCCACCCTTGGCGAAGCACCTTCCTCTGAAAAAGGCACTAGATCTAGGATGGGGGAGGGATCAAAAGGAAACGTTTCACTTCCCAAAGGGGCATCAACCCTTACAAGGGTCGAAGAGACCCCCATGCGAGAAGACGCCCCAACGGAAGCTGGAATAACATAGGGCCCCCAAATAAGAAGGCGGAGTTAAAAGAGGGGAAAGTTGCACACACAACCAAGTGTTAAGCATAAGAAACATAACTCATGAATACAAAATAAAAAATCACAAGGAAGGAACTAGCCTCAGTGATTGTTGTAAAAGGAGATACCACAATTGCAGTCCTCGCTAGAGGGAGCTGCAGAATTGACCCAGCGATGGATGTGTCCATATCAGGGACAGTTACAACCTGAAAGTAAATGAAAATACTTAGTCCCACAATAAAACAAAAAAAATGACAAACCAAGTGGATTAAAAGAAAGCCAATATTCAAGTTATTACCTCTGGAGGGCTAGAAGAAACTGGAACAACATCTAGAGGAACCATTAAAACAGCAGATGGCAGAGAAGAAGCGAGAGTAGTTTCCTCCGTTGAGAAGAAACTCCAATGGCTTCCCCAGAAACACCAGCCCTCTTGATTGTCTCCTCTACACGCCTGGAGGCAGAACGGTGTGAGTAGTCAAGCCCATATATGGGAAAATATGGAGGGGATGCATCGGCTGAAGTGCTCTCGAAATGTCCTCCCACGAAGGGGCTTACAGGAGGACTTGGCCTTTCTTCTTCAATCTCTTGAACAAAGTCTTTATGTGTCAGAAAATACGTAATTACACATCATATTACGAATAGCTAAGTGTAAATACCTCTTGCTCAGGAGAAGAATGGGATGATATGACCATTGGTGAAGAAGGTGGAAAGGAACTGGTGAAGCACTCTCAGTTTTACTTGGCTCAGCGTCAAGACTATTGTGACACCCCGCCCAATTAAACCTTGGGTGATCAAGCCTTAATTTAATTTAAAACAGCTTTCTTAAATGGTTCATTCTCAGCATCACTGTCGAAAAGTTTTTTAATTACTAACCACCTAAGTAAAATTAAGCTAGTGCCAAATTTTATCTTCATTAAACAGATAAATCAACTTATGCGGAACAATATAATTTCAGCAGTACTAAACCAATCATCATAAATAACTGAATGAAGTAAAGTCTCGCCAAAAAATCATGGCTGAAATAAAACTAACTCCCAATCCAGGATATGAGAATAACTACAAATGTAAAGGCTGGAAAACATGTCCCCAAATTGAGAGTACTAAAACTAAGATCCTACACTAGATTTGAAATAAAAGAATCATTTAAGCAAGCCCTGCAACATCCACATGTGCTGCAGCTCCAAAGTCCCTGGAACGAAGTCATGCTGGGTGTCCTTGTGGCCGGGCACCTAAAAGGTTTTTAAAAAATATTTACATAGCAAGAGTTAGTACTCAAAAAATTTAAAAATATTTTGCAAGCAGCTATCACAAATATGAGCTATTGATTATACAAGTTAAGATTCCGTACACTCCCTTGAGTTACCTCACCCATCTCCTATAGTGCACGCGTGTCGTTGGTACTTAGTCCATCTAGCTATACTACCCAAGCCAACTAGACTAGAATACTCCACTCAGCTTATCTACTCTCTAAATCACCATATCATACACGTAGTATATTAATAGTTTATATCTCATGCATTGTACACGTAGATAACTTATTCATTTATGGTTATCTTTGTTCTTATTTTATAATTAAGTCTCACCACTTAATTACTACTAAAATATTATCAGTCCATCTTTTTATCTACTATTCATGTCAGCAGATTATACATGCAGTATACATTTATCACACGACGTATACTAAATATTAGTTATCAATAATATGTCCTTATAACACACACATAAAGGACTCTTGGTTCGGAATAACTCATCGACCCCAAGAAAGAGTTGGTTCGGAATAATACATCGACCCAAACTATTTATATATATACACATATTCTGGCTCGGACTCTTTCATCACGACACCAGTTTTAAGGTTTGGTTCGGCATTCTTCATCGACCCCAAACATATAATAACTCTATGTTAGTTCAGAATATCTCACCGACCCTAACATAATCAATTTAGGTATAATTCTCTTAACCTAAAAGTTCATACAATTCAGCTGGTACACACCCGACCAATCCATCATGTTCGTACGTAATATTTTATTCTCTTATATTCACCGTACTTGTTATTTTATGATTTATTATGACTATCGCATTTAATTGAGTATATGCACTACTCTAAGGGCTCTAGTTACCCCTCCAATTAATTCAGTAGTTAATTCATCTCTTACCCTACTGATAATTATTTTGAATTCATGTTAACTCCCTTCGTAACTTAAATTCACCATTTTCGATACTCGACACGTTCGTTCTTTGCTTATCTAGTCATTTTCTAAGTCTTTTTTCTCAACGACTATAATGGGTCTCAACCTTCTACCTACTGGTCTTTATCAAGTCCTAGGATAGGTATAGAATCACTCTAAACTTCCTAATAAGTGACGACCATCGAAGAAAATTCACTCACGAAGATTTTTCAGGAAACAGCAGGGGTCGATCGATCGACCTTCATCATCGATTGATCGACTGATGAACATCGATCGATCGATCTTCATAGTCGACCAATCGCTGTTTTGGGAAGCTTATACCTGTGTCGTCATTCTTAAGTTTTAACCACTCAAAACTCCATTAAATCTTTTGAAACTCTCTACCAACATCATCAATTAGTTTTTATATGGATATAGACTATTCCTAACGTTAAGATATCATCAAATCTTCATGAAAATCATCCAAGAACCACAATTATTCTTAACTTCTCAAAACCCTAGATATATGGTTTCTTTATCTTAAATTATCATATACCCAGATTTATATTTCGTAATAGGAATCATATATGGTTATTTATTTAGTAAATAACCACTTGCCTTGGTTCAGAGATGATCTGATTTCGTAGTTATTGTAGAGTTTGATTGTTTGTCTCCTTCAATCTTGACTCTTCAATTACTTGAGTTTCAAGGATTTCTTTGAATCTCTCACACTTCTTCTTTTTGTGCTTTGAGAATAACTTCTCTTTCCTCTCTAATGAACTCACGGTGAGTTATGAGGTTTCTAACCCTAATTTCGCATTTAATCAGATGATAAAAGACTCCAAAATTCTTAGGTCTTCCCACTCCTATCTTTTAAAAAACCAAAATGTCCCTGAATGGTCCCGACTTAGCCCAAAGATGTCCCGGGACCCAACTAGTACCCCTGGGTATACTATTTTGACTATTTTGACCCTTACGGAGCTAAGTGTGACTTCTAAATTGTCATTTGAGTCACTCATATAATATTTCTTATCTCAACCTCTCGTTAGCCCATGTTTGGCTCTCGATTAAGATTTAAATCATATATGCTCATATCACTCGTCATGACGTAAGGTAAATTCATGAGTTATTCACAAGTCATTTTTAGTAACTCGACTTAGAATATTAAATCATCTCATTTAACGTTTAGATTATCTTAAATTACTCTACTCACATAATTTAAATATATGGTCTCATTAAATTACTCTACTCGCGTAATTTAAATATACGGTCACATTAAATTTCTCTACTCACGTAATTCAAATATAAGGTCTCATTAAATTACTCTACTCACGTAATTTAAATATATGGTTATATTAAATTTTTCTACTCGCGTAATTTAAATATAAGGTCCGTATTTTCTATTTAATCGCTCCATTAAATAAATTCTAAATACGTAAAAATACGAGGTATTGCATACTTCCCCGTTACAAAGGAATTTTGTCCTCAAAATTGGAGTATACATGCGGTGAAAAGCTTTGGATAATGCTCTTGCATATCCTCTTCCCGCTCCTATGTCGACTCGTCAGTATTGTGGTGCCCCCACTGCACTGGCACTAACGGCACGACTTTGGATCGTAGTTTACGCTCACTATAATCCAGAATAGCCACAGGTCTCTCCTCATACGAGACATCAGGCTACAAATTAATCTCTTCTAGTGGGACGTGCCAGAAGGCTCTTTCGCTCCTTCGGTATTTCTTCGGCGACGCCACATGGAACACATCGTGTTTCCGTTAAAGATGCTCTGGAAGTCCTAATCTGTATGCTACCGGCCCCACCATCTCAATAATAGGGAACAGTCCTACAAATCTCGGCGCTAACTTCCCCTTTTTACCGAATCTCATAATCCCCTTCATAGGGGATAGCCGAATCAACACCCGGTCGCCCACCTCAAGCTCCACGTGTCTCCTATCGGCGTCAGCATAACTCTTCTGCCTATCTTGAGCTATCCGAATACGTCCCCGAATTAATTCTATCTTGGCATAAGTCTCCTGAATCATCTCCGGCCCCAATAGCTTATTGTCCTCCACCTCTAACCAACATGTGAATGAACGACAAGGCCTCCCATAAAGTGCCTCGAATGGTCATACTAATAGTGAATTGGTAAGAGTTGTTATACGCAAAACTCTACCAGTGGGAGATATCTCTCCCATCCTCCACCAAAGTCTAGGATACACATTCTCAACATGTCCTCGAGCATTTGATTTACCCTCTCAGTCTGCTCGTCTGACTGCGGATGGTATCACCGCAAATCTGTGCCCATGGCCTCCTGAAAGCTCTGCCAGAAGTGTGACACAAACACTTTGTCTCTGTCAGACACAATATTAATAGGAACCCCGTGCAGCTTAACGATCTCTGCAATGAATAGCTGCGCTTACTGCATCGTATCAAAATTAGTATGGATAGGTAAAAAATGGGCTACCTTGGTCAGCTGATCCACTATCACCCAAATGGAATCGTGACCTCTCTGCGATGCCGATAGTCCAGTAATAAACTCCATCGAGATACTCTACCACTTCCACACGAAAATCTCTAGCGGTTGTAGCATTCCTAAAGTTGTTTGATGGTCAACTTTCACCAGCTCACATGTGGCGCACTTCGAGACAAACTCTGCGATATCTCGCTTCATACCAGACCACCAATACTATCGTTGCATATCCTGATACATCTTGTCCCCACTGATATGTATTGCAAATCTAGAACAGTGAGACTCGATCATCACTGTCTGCCTTAACTCCTCGTCTCCAGGTACTACTAGCCTCCCATTAAATCGTATACCTCCCTCTGAACGGACTGAGTAAGACTCTGCACCTGATAGCGCGGGAGAGGTGTGCGCGTGTAAAGCGCACAGTCATTGTTTTTTGTCTCATCGCGACTATACAAACAAACCAAAATTACTACTACACTTGCGGGGCAAGCACAACGGTAAGTCGGGTATCGAGATTCCCCAGGGACGAGTTGCTAGAACTTATATGATTTAGTGCTCCGAAATAAAAGTGCAAAAGGTGTATTACAAACTAAAAAGTAAAAGATGCATAAAAGGGAAATGTTTATCTAGGCGAGGGAAATGAAATAGATTAACAAAACGAGTAAAACTATAGGTTGCGTCGAATATCCCTCACTCGAGTTAATTTGTATAAAATGGATACATTGGTCGACGAGTTATTTAGCATGCGTCTCGTTTTGACATTTAATTGAATCAAGGGTGATCACGCCCCTAAATCCGCATAAAAGCCTAATAAGATTTTGGCGTCAACAAATATCCCAAAAATTGCGCACGCAAGGTCGTAAGCACGGGACATACATGATATGCCCCGTCAAATCTCCTAGGCGCAATAACTAGGACATTGCACCCGAAATAAACCCGTAAACACCATCATCAAAGTCAAGCAACGCGTCAACTCGAGTGAGTTCAATTCAAACACAACCTAATTTAAATTACCTAAAAAGCATGTTAAAAACGAGGTAAATAAAGCAGTAAATAAATGCGGTAAATCTACACTAGAAAGAGAGTAAATCAAAGCATGTAAACTAATTAACAAAGTATGAAAATTATCTAGAAAGCAAGAATTAAAGAAATATAAACTATTTTAATGGAGAGGAAGATAAATAGTGCAACATTCAACCCAATACCAAGAACAATTGAAGAAGAACCCTCCGAATCCCCCAAAACCTAAGCTATTATAACCTAAAATTGTGTATCTCTGTTTATTACAACAAAAATGCCTTATATAGTAAGTGGGAAAAGAAATAGAAAAGAAAAGAGAAAAGAAATTAAAGGCCAAAATATCTCCTGGAAACAGGGGATCGATCAATCGACCCCTTTGGTCGATTGATCGATGATGAACAAAATTTCCACTGTCGAGAAGGATCGATCGATCGATCCTTTTGATCGATCGATTGATCAAGCAGGGGGCAACACACTGCATTGCAGTTTTGGTTTCCAAGCCTTTCTCGTCCGCCGAAATCGCAGTAACTTCTTCGTTCTGAATCAGAATCGTGCACCGTTCGCGGCCACGCGAACCTAGCGATGAGGGCTAAAACTTCCATGTAGATGTTGGACCAGGTGCCAAAGCTGTGAAAAGACTAAAATACCCTTGAACGTGCGATTGTGTACGAAAATCGAGCGGAATGCGTCCGAACTTCACACCTAGCATCCAAATACCTATAAAATCTAAATTAACCCCTGCAAAACATGTTAACATAGAAATTCAAGGTTGTCTGATTAACGAGTATAAATATAGGGAATAAGATACCCGAGGGGGATAAAATGCGTCCGTTCGGAGGATGAAATACGCAATATTTGCGTATGATCACACCCCCTAACTTACACATTGCTAGTCCCTGGCAATGAAATAGGATGCAACAAGAACTACAAGCAAACCAAAAGCAAGAGATCGGTACAAAAGTATGGTATAAAAGCAAAAGGTCACTTTCGCGGGAGATTCGATTGCATTTAGCGCATACAGTAAGCCGTTAAACCCCTAGGTCACCCTAGTGGACGAGTGTCGTCTCGTGAGGGTTTTTAGGGATGATACCCACAAACATCACATAATTTCCTCAAAATATGCCCAAACCACAAGCCCAAAAAAGGCGAACAGGATTTCATATGCATTATTAGCACATTGAACGAATTCAAACAAAAGTCTGAAATCATTAACATTATAAAATGCACCTCATAGAATTGAAACTTTAAAATGTGGGAGGGGAGCGAGCACATGCAAAGTTGATTTGGCGAAAAACTTATATAAACCGGATAAACATTAAAGCAAGCATACATTCAATCCTCACGGGCATTACACTCATCAAATGAAATTCACTCAAAAAAGGGAGGTAACACACGGGACATGCGGGCTAAAGAGTAAATGTAAATGGAAACTAGGCCGCACACATGTCACAAATGAAGAACGCTATATATAACTGAAAAACTGTAATCTCAATGAAAGATACCGCACACTAAAAGAGGCAAAATGCATTTTCACTGATTATCAAAACTATTATGACTTTTAAATTACATGCACCTAAGATCACATAGGACTTGTATAGGGTTATGATGTAGGCTAGGCTAGGGTATGAAATGAAGGATATGTATGTACGGATTCAAAGTGTTCGGTATGAAAACTCGGGATATTGAGAAAATACGGGAAATATCAAAATTGGAAAATAAGTTCCAAAAAGGCATCGAATATATCATCGGGGAGAGTAATCAAAGATTATTGAACTATATACAAAATTTACAACTTTCTCTTTCTTTTCTTTTCCTCTTTTTCCCTTTTTTCTTTTGTTTTCTTTTGCTTTTTGCTTTCTCTTTTTCATCAATTTTTTCACTACTTTCTTTTCTTTTAATTTTCATACTCTCATATGCCTAAATTGCAACCGACATCACAATAACATCATTCAATCCCAAGTAACATTCCAAACAAAGGTATGGAAAGTGTATGTATGGGCTAAAACTCCAATTCGGAGTTGGTTATGGGAATTTGGGTTATGAAATGAAAGATTATATTTAGGCTCAAAGGGGGTAACGAGGGAAAACATATAAGGGTGAGGTCAAGGCTAATATGGGTGATATAACAAAGAATGCCTATGATCATTTTCAAAAGTTTACGCAATTCTCGAGTCAAAACAATATATGAAAATCATGATCAAGTAACACATTTCAAGTGTGAACTCAATTAATGAACGATCAAATGAAAGAATAGTGAGATTACCAACGAATTCAACGTTTTCAATGAGAAAAGAATAGTGTATACACTCACAAACGACGAAAGGTACAAAGCTTACTCGGTGTAAGTATATACAATGCAACAAAAGATTACCGAGTTATAAAAATCTTAAACCAAATCAATAGAACAATAAAAGTGCATGTGCTCATGGGATTGAAGTTTAATTCATGAAGTTATTCATAATATCAATAATCGAGGACGAAAGACTAACAACTTCTAAAATCGAGAACATGCATCGTAGGGTTGTCTATTGGATCGGGCAATTATTGAAATTTATCATCGACAACAAAGGCAAAATGCCCAATAAAGGAGAAAAAAGAAAGAAAATCTTTTTGAATTTTTTTAATTTTTCTAAGAAAAGCATACTAAGTAACTAACATGTGAGCAAAAACATGGACTAAATAAAGAAATGGATAGAATATCCCACACCCCCTAACTTAAAACTTGACATTTTCCTCAATGTGAATTAAAAACCAAGTCAAAGAGAGGAAAATAGCGATATTACCCAAAATTAGAGCGATCCCCATAAGAACAAGTCCAAAGCATCTACAAAACAAGTTAGTAACGAGCACAACAAAAATAAATAACAAAAAGTTAACTAATTACACTAAACTAAAATAAAAGGGGTAAAATAAAAAGAAAGAAAAAAATAAAAAGCTAACTATATACAACCTACTATTTAGGCTTCACACTAACTATACACTAGAAGTCTAAATAACTGACGGTCCACCGTGAAAATTATTTGACTTTGGAGGATAACCGGTGTACCCTCACAAACAAGCATGCCCTCCGAAAAATATGAATTTCGTTTGCACAATGGAAGGCATGTGTAAGGCGTAAGAAATGAACCATCGCCAATTAAAATTTGTGGAGGGACGATGGGGGGTTTGGATTGAACGGGTGACAAAAATAAGTGGGGACCGAGAAAAGCCGAATATCATCCCAAGGATTTTGAAATTGGAATGGGAGGCGGCGCACACAAAGACAAAGATGCGATCGTGGAAGGCGACTCGAGCAAGTACTCCTCATCGGCGAAAATGTTTAAAACATTAAAGTTTAAAACCGAATCATCGGGTACTTGTGACGGTGTGATGATAGAGAATGAAAATGGGGATGAAAGAAATTCAAACTCATGAGATGAATCATCATCGCATGAAGTTTGAGTTTCGAAGGAAATAATATAATTTTCAATGAAATGTTCTTCTTTGGGGGCCAAAGAAGAAATCATTTCATTGCAAATAGATATTACTTCATTTTCATCCTCACTTTCAATATCTATTACGATATGGGCAAAGTCAATAATGGTTTGTTCCAAAGTAGGTAAAAGTGCCTCATTTGGTTCAAAACATTCTTCAACCTCGAAAGTCTCGGAAGCAAAATCATCGTCATACTCAAATAATAAATCCAATTCATGTTCCCACGAACGATTTTCTTCCCGATAATGATTTTCAATTTTCTAATTTTCATACATACGCAAACCCTCATCGAATGTCATAGGTCGAGGTGTGGATGCATGAAAATGGAAACTTTGAAAATTTCCATCGGACTTAAACGAAAACTCATTATTATAGGAATTTTGAAAAGTATTCGAATTCGTTTCATATTCCTATTATAAGGAGGTAATGGCCCAAAATCATTATCATCATCATCATCAAAATTCTAATAACCTAAATTTTGACTTTCGTTATACTCGCCCAAAGTCATATTTGAATTTGTTATACTTTGGGATTCTAAGTATTCACTGAAAGTCATAGGCTTGCGAGAATTTTGAGAATTATAACAATGATTACCAAAAGAATTGGAATAACATATTCTTACCCTAAAAATGGCTCGAAATGGTGGATTCCACAAAGTATGTGCGCGCGAAAAAAATTCAAGTGTTTCTAAGTGCTCAAATATGAAAGTCCTGCAAAAAGGTTAGCAAATAATACAAATAGAAAGAAAATACTATGAAATACTAAATCAAATAAAGTCTAAAACAAACTCGTCCCCGGTAACGGCGCCATTTTGGTAGCACGTGAGAGGTGTGCGCATGTAAAGTACACAGTCGTTGTTTTCTGTCTCGCCGCGAATATACAAACAAACCTAAATTACTACTATACTTGCGGGGCAAGCACAGCGGTAAGTCGGGTATCGAGAATCCACAGGGATGAGTTGCTAGAATTTATATGATTTAGTGCTCCGAAATAAAAGTGCAAAAGGTGTATTACAAACTAAAAAGTAAAAGATGCATGAAAGGAAAATGTTTATCTAGGCGAGGGAAATGAAACTAGATTAACAAAGCGAGTAAAACTATAGGTTGCATCGAATATCCCTCACCCGAGTTAATTTGTATAAAATAGATACATGGGTCGACGAGTTATTTAGCATGCATCTCGTTTTTGACATTTAATTGAATCAAGGATTGTCACGCCCCTAAATCCGCATAAAAGCCTAATAAGATTTTGGCATCAACAAATATCCCGAAAATTACGCACGCAAGGTCGTAAGCACGGGACATACATGATATGCCCCATCAAATCTCCTAGGCACAATAACTACGACAACACACCCGAAATAAACCCGTAAACACCATCACCAAAGCCAAGCAACGCGTCAACTCGAGTGAGTTCAATTCAAACACAACCTAATTTAAATTACCTATAAAAAATGTTAATGTGACACCCCGCCTAATTAAATACCGGGCGATCACTCCTTTATTAAATTAAAATCAAGGTGAACAGTTGGTTCGTTCTTAGCATCACTGTCGTAAAAAATAAATTTTCCAATTTAAACACCCTAATTAATTAAGCTAAGTGTCAAAACCATTTTTTAAACATTACTTTCCAAATTTTATTTTGAAAACAAAGATTTAATTATTTACAACAATTCAATATTAAAAGAATCACACCACAATAACCCTGGAACATATAATCCAAATAATTTAAACATTCAACAACTAAATCCCAACATTAGAACTTAAAGTAAAACATCCAAACAGTAATAAATCCCAAAGTGACAATACTAGAAATAACTGAATCACAAGTCCAAATAAACAACTGAAAAATGGAAAGGGCGACACATGCCCCACTAAAAGAATATGCTAGGAGTGGAGTCAAATAGATGAAGTCATCTAAGCAAGAGGCCTGCAACTCCCACCTAAGTTGCAGCACGTTCCTTCCAAAGGATCCTATGCAAGACGCCCCTGTGGCTGGGCACCTATAATATATACATATATATACAAGAGAGAGAGAAATAGAAACGGGTCAGAGCCCGATAGTGTAGATGATTTAAAATTCGTTTAGCAAGTATTTAAAATGTTTACAGGCCAATGCAACAACATATTAGTGCGGCACTCTCTTGAGAATTTCTCACCTCTCTTCTAATGTGCACGCCTATCGCACTAACCTTCCCAATGGTTTAACCTATCTTGGTTACTCGTAAGATTCAAAACCGAAGAATATAATTGTTTAAGAAAATAACTTCATTTGATCACAAAGTTCTCATTTAAACCTTATTTGCTAATAAAGTTTCCCACTGTTCCATTATACTTTTTCAAAACAAGTATTCCCAATTTGAGTCATCATACATGTCTTACTTACCATAACACAATAGGCAGTTTCCCAAAATTTCAGAATTTCATATATATATTAAATACTCGTATAATATATATATTCTAACAGCACTCCACATAAAAATTATGGTGCGTGCATACCCTGCTATCCAATCCCCGTATCTCTCGTACTAAGGGAAATACAAGTTCGGAATCACTCACGAACTGTATTAACACATACACAACAATATTGAGGCGAAGCATAGTTTTCAAGTCCGGGAGGTCAGTACATACCCTCGCGTCTCTTAGGACCGTCCGACTATCGATCCGATAGCCCGTACCTAGGATTCCTATCTTCTAGGGTACGAGTCAATATCCTCCATGAAGGCCCATTCGAGATAAGACTGTCCCAGCGCGGTAACCTCAGGGATAGCAAGTAGCGCGGGCATGATTTTCACATGTATATAATATATGCATACACACAGTCATATAAATATACTAATTTTATCATATTAATTTAGGTTCATCTCATAACCCATAATCACGACATTTATCCTGATTTTCCCATTATTAGTTATCACGTATAACGGTTCGTTTCTAACTTTAATTCGAGTGATTTTTCCAACTTACTACGTAATACTCATGGACTCTATCCTCTCAAGTGTAAAATTCAGTAGGTATTCATTTATGTTCCATCGTAACTATCTTACGCGTCTCTCCCTTTAATATCTAGTTTCATCGTCCCTTATATGTAAGTATTCTAAATTACAACTCTCGTCTTACATTAAGGTCCCAAAATCATTCATATGTCCTACTGGTCTTCTTTATCTCCCCAAACATTTTAATAAGGGTGTCCAAGAATTATTTCTCATTAAATTGAATTCAACTAATTTAAAAAGGGAAAATATGAGTCTGCCAGAAGGGGTCGATCGATCGAGGTCTGGGGCTCGATCGATCAATCGAAGCTCTTGGCTCGATCGATCGATCAAGCAGGTATGGCGAATTCTGCAGTTACCAGTTACGGGTTTTCTCACATAAATCCATCCAAATCCAAACTTTTCATTCCCAAACGTCCATAAATTTGTACTACTAATAATATAAATCCATTCCATACATCTTTTACATAAAGCATGCAAATTTCCATTAATAATCATGGATTAACAGGCCAAAATTCATGTAAATCTCAAGAACCCTAGAATTCTTTTTAACATGGTTCTAATCAGTCCTTTCCAAAATTTTCTTCTTCTAAAACATCAAAATTTCATGGTTTAATCCTCTACATGTTAAGGGGTTTCCAGATTAACATTCAAATCATCACTACATACGATTTCCTATCTCAAATTTGGGTTTTCTTCCATAAAACTCATCCTAATCATCCCCAGACTAACATGAGTGATGCATAAACGAAAATAAGCAAGATAAACACTTGCCTGGGATTTTTGATATTCTGGTTTGATGACAAATTTGGTGTGGTTGCATTCCCCGTCGCGCGATCTACACGTTGGTGGTGGTGGCGGTGCAACCGGGTGAATCGTTGGCCTTGGATTGCTTGGAAAATCCTCCCCTTCCCTCTCCTATGGTCGTCACTTGTTTTTGGTTTTTTTAACCCTAGAAGACAACCTTAGACATATGATATATCCCTTGAATTTTCGTGGGTTTAATTACCCAAAAATATAAAATGTCCAAAATGCCCTCCCGGGGTACTAATTAAGCCTAAAAACACCCCGAGACCCAAATTAAACCCCCGGGTACAGTTTTCTGACTATCTCGACCATTCCGGACACTTTGGCGCACTCAAAACGACCATACAAGCGACTTATAATAGATTCACTTTTACTCATCAATATTTAGTCCCAACGCGACACGGACGCGTCCCGACTCAAATTTTTAAAATTGTCATTTTATTCACTCGTGACATTTAATATAACCAATATTATATATTACTTTGCTCATTAGTAATATTTAATAAATTTCTCATAATTACTAACTCTCATCACGTTAATAATTATAACATAATTAATTTCTGGATTTATATTAAATAATTAATTCACATTAAATTTAATAAATACCCAAATTAATTATAGCATAAAAATACGGGGTATTACAGTTAAAAACGCGATAAATAAAGTGGTAAATAAACGCGGTAAATCTACACTAGAAAGCGAGTAAATCAAAGCATGTAAACTAATTAACAAAGCATGTAAATTATCTAGAAAGCAAGAATTAAAGAAATACAAACTATGTTAATGGCGAGGAAGATGAATAGTGCAACATTCAACCCAGTTGGGTGTCAAACCAAGAACAATTGAAGAAGAACCCTCAAAATCCCCCAAAACCTAAGCTATTCTAACCTAAAATCATATATCTTTGTTTATTACAACAAAAATGCCTTATATAGTAAGTGGGAAAAGAAATAGAAAAGAAAAGATAAAAGAAATTACGGGCCAAAATATCTCCTGGAAATAGGGGATCGATCGATCGACTCCTTTGGTCAATCGATCGATGATGAACAAAATTTCTACTGTCGAGAAGGATCGATCGATCGATCGATCGATCAAGCAGGGGTAACACATTGCATTGTTGTTTTGGTTTCCAAGCCTTTCTCGTCCGCTGAAATCGCCGTAACTTCTTCGTTCTGAATCGGAATTGCGCACCGTTCGTGGCCACGCGAAACTAGCAAGGAGGGATACAACTTCCGTATAGATGTTGGGCCAGGTGCCCAAGCTGTGAAAAGACTAAAATGCCCTTGAACGTGCAGTTTTGTATGGAAATCGAGCGGAATGCGTCTGAACTTCACACTTAGCATCCAAATACCTATAAAAGCTTAATTAACCCCTGTAAAACATGTTAACGTAGAAATCTGAGGTTGTCTGGTTAACGAGCATAAATATAGGGAATAAGATAACCGAGGGGGCTAAAATGCATCCATTCGGAGGATGAAATATGCAATATTTGCGTATAATCAGCGCCCTCGACTAATAACTGCCTCACCCTGTCTTGACAGAATTGGTCCTCTGCCTAAGCTCTCACTACTCGCATAACAATCTCGGGAGTGATGGTCATAACTTCCATGAAGGCCCTGGCTATCTCATCCTCCTACTGGAGCTCACTCTATTTAGCTTTCCAAGTCTCAGTTACATCTTCAGTAGGTCGTCGACTCAACGCGTCTGCCACCACGTTAGCCTTACCAGGATGATACCGTATGTCAAACTGGTAATCCTTTACAAATTCTGACCATTATCTCTATCTCATATTCATATCCTTCGGTGTGAAGAGATACTGAAGTGACTTGTGGTTAGTAAAAAGAGTGAACTGCTCCCCCAGAAGATAATGCCTTCAAATCCTTAAAGCAAAAATGACCCCTGCTAACTCGAGGTCGTGAGTGGGGTATTCTTCTCACGTGGCTTTATCTTTCGAGAAGCATAAGCTATCGCCCTCTCCTTCAGCTGTAACACACCCCCAAGACCTTGTAGGAATGCGTCAGTATAGACCCGGTACTCAAATCTACTCCTTGGTAAGGTAAGTACGGGTACTGATGTTAACCTGTTCTTTAGCTCATCAAACGCTAGCTGACAGTGGTCACTCCACACGAACAGTACTCCCTTCCAAGTCAGGTTCATCAAAGGACCGACAATCTTTGAAAACCCCTCGATGAAGCGACGATAGTAACCGGCCAACCCTAAAAAGTTGTGAATCTCGGTCGGTGTCGTGGGCTGTCCACATTCCCTCACAGCCGATACTTTACTCGGATCAACAACAATACCTCTGTCTGACAAAACGTGGCTGAGAAACTAAACTTCTCGTAGCCAAAATCCACACTTCCCAAATTTGGTGTACAACTGGTGGTCCCGTAACATCTGAAGAACCATACGTAAGTGCTCGGAGTGCTCCTCCGTGCGAGACTAAACTAGAATGTTGTATATGAACACGATCACAAACTAGTCTAAAAACTCCTTGAATACCCTGTTCATGAGGTCCATGAGCACTGCAAGCGCATTAGTGAGTCCAAATGGCATCACCCTGAACTCATATGACCCGTACCGTGACAAGAAAGAAATTTTTGGTACATCTTCCTCCCTTATGCGTAACTGAGGGTAACCTGACCTCAGATCAATTTTTGAGAAGTATGCAGCCCCTCTCAACTAATCAAACAAGTCATTTATCCTAGGTAACGGATACTTATTGCGTATCATCACCTTGTTCAACTCTCTGTAGTCCACACACAACCGCAATGAGCCATCCCTTTTCTTTACAAATGAAACTGGTGCACCCTACGGTGATGTACAGTGCCGAATGAAACCCTGACGTAAGAGTTGCTGAATCTTCTCCCTCAGCTCTCGCATCTCTGAAGGGGCTATGAGATACAGTGCGCTGGCAATTGGTCTTGTTCTCGGTGCTAAGTCGATAACGAACTCAATCTCCCTACTAGGCGGTAACCCTGGTATTTCCTGAAAGACGTCCTCAAAATCCCTTACTACTGGAATTGATTCCAGAGGGACAACCACCTCCTGTGAGGTCTCTTCTTCAATGTAATAGAGATGAGTGCGCGATCCTCCCTCGGGAAGAGGTATTGCCACTAGGAACATCTCCTGTCCCAGAATGGCAAATACGATAGTCCTCTCATAATAATCCAACATCTCCCTATAACCCGCCAACCAATCTATCCCTAGGATGACGTCGTAACCCTCCATATCCAATACCAAGAGGTTTATTGCTAGACTCAATCTCCCGACCATAATTTCCACACCCTTAAAAATTGAGTGTATAAGGGACCCACTACCCATTGGTAACTCCACACACATAAGATGAGTGTCGACTATCTCTAAGAGGTCGGTTGCCCGTGCAAATCTAGTGGTAATAAAAGAATTGGTCACCCTCGTGTCAAACAGAATACTACCCTCTAGTCTATGGATAGGAAACGTACCCGTGACTACCGGTGTTGCTGGAGGTGTTGGCTGGAAAGGAACGTCCCGAATGTTGAACACACGACCGTAGTGCATCTGACCTGGCTACTGCTACGGGGCTTATGCTGCTGCTGGGGCTAACGGAGCATGTTGCCCCTGTTGGGCACCCTGTTGTTGTGCCCTGTCTTTATGTGGATAATTTCTACTCTTGTGACTCTGCTGGCCACATGTGAAACACTATCCCTGAAACTGCCTCTGCCCTTGGCCCTGACGCCCTTGGCCTTGCTGGCCTCCTCCTTGGTTCCCTTGGCCCTGTCAGCCCTGATGAACTGGCTGCTGGAGACCTTGTTGGCCCTGTCTATCAAATCGATGCCTCTCGTGCCTAAACCTCTTGGTAGAGTGCCCCTGTCGAAAATCTTGCCCTAGCTGACCCTCTATCTACTATTGTGGTGTACTGCTGACACTACCTCCATCCACTTTTCCCGGCTGGCTAGGCTCACCTCTCTTGCTTCCCTTTGCATGGGAGCGATGATCCTGACAGTGTAGTAGAGCGGCGTTTACGACATCCGTATAAGTTACCAATGCTGGATTACCGATCAAATGTTACTTGATTTTCCAGGCCAAGCCATCCATGAATTTTGACTTCTTTCGCTCCTCATTGCTCACCTCGTTCGGCACAAAGTTAGCCAAACCGGTGAACTCCTCCTCGTAATGAGCAACCGAGAGATCTCTTTGAACCACCTCACTGAATTTCTTCCTCATCGCAGACTCTACCGCTAGAGGGAAGTACTTGCAGTCAAATCGCACCCAAAACTCAGAAATTGTCATTGCGTCCCTGTCCTCGGTGGTGGTAACTGACTCCCATCACTGTAAGGCCGCTCCCGACAGACGGAAAGTAGCTAGCATTTATTTATGTACATCGGTGCACTCTAGCAAGCGTAAGTGGCGCTGGATATTCTTCTTCAAGTTGCACGCCTCCACTACATCGGTACTACCCTGAAACTTGGGTGGATGCCCTTTCTGAAATGTCTCTCTGACTCGTTGCCAAGAAGATGTCCTTACGGGGACCTGAACCGCTGGTGCTGCGGGAGGTGGTATTTGGGGCTGAGGAAAATGGGCTTCCATGGCCCTCATCACTGTCTCGATTGCCTGAGCCAATATCACTGCAACTTCAGTAGTGGAAATCAACTCGGGTGGGGGTGGGGGTAGTGGCACCTGTGGTAGGGTTGTGTTTCGGCCGGATCGGATCGGAAAATGACATTTCGGAAAAAATTCCAATTTTTTCGAAAATAAAATATTTGTTCCAATTTTTTCGAAAAATCAAAAAAGTTTTCGAATTCCGAAAAATCGGAAAAATTTGGAAAGTCAAAACATATACTAAAAATTCAGAAATTTTGGAAATTCCAAAATTTCAAAAAAATTAATATAGGATTTTTTATTACTCGAAATTCTCATGTTAAAGAAATAAAAAAAAAAGATTTAACCCAACATGTAAGGATTTAACCATTTTTTCATTTGTGTAGAGGATAGAGGGATATTCTCCTTTTATAGAGGACTTTTTTGGGCCTCTCTTCCTCTCCTAGCCAATGTGGGACACACGAGAATGTTTAAAAAAATTAAAAAAATTGGAAATCGAAAAATATTTCAGGAAAATTGGAAATAATTCGGAAAAATCGGATCGGCATAGTTTCGAAAAAATTGGATCGAAAAAATCGGAAATTCGAAAATTCAGAATTCTTTCCAATTTTCGATCCGATTTTGTTCGGAAAAATCGGAAAATCGGATATCGAAAACCTTATACACGTTCCAAAATCGAAAAATATAGGATCGGATATCGAAAAAATCAGAATGTTCGAAAAAAAACACAGCCCTACCTGTGGCTCCTGATGAGCCTCCCTCTCCTCATCCCTAGCCTCAGCCCTCTCTATTCACTGTCTCCTCGGTGGCATCTGAAAATAGATCAACTTGTATAACTACACAGTCTATACAAAATTTTAAGATCAGATGCACGATATATCGAAAGCTGAACATGAATCAACAGTCCTAATCGTAGGGCTCTAAAATAACCGAATGTTATGCTGAAACGTAGTAAGCCGTACAGATCTTATGGACACTAGAACCTAATGCTCTGATACCATCGATGACACCCCGCCTAATTAAACCTTGGGTGATCAAGACTTAATTAAATTTAAAACAGGTTTCTTAAATGGTTCATTCTTAGCATCACTGTCAAAAAGTTTTTAAATTACTACCCCCCTAAGTGAAATTAAGCTAGTGCCACTTTTTATCTTCATTAAACAGATAAATCAACTCATGCGGAATAATATAATTTAAGCAGTACTAAACCAATCATCATAAATAACTGAATGAAATAAAGTCTCGTAAAAAAATCATGGTTGAAATAAAACTAACTCCAAATCCAGGATATCAGAATAACTACAAATGTAAAGGTTGGACAACATGTCCCTAAACTGAAAGTACTAAAATAGAGATCCCACACTAGATCTGAAATAAAAGAATCGTCTAAGCAAGCCCTGCAAAATCCACATGTGCTGCAGCTCCAAAGTCCCTATAATGAAGTCATGTTGTGTGTCCCTGTGGCTGGGCACCTAAAAGGTTTTTAAAAAATGTTTACATAGCAAGAGTTAGTACTCAAAAAATTTAAAAATATTTTGCAAGCAGCTATCACAAATATGAGTTATTGATTATACAAGTTAAGATTCCGTACACTCCCTTGAGTTACCTCACCCATCTCCTATAGTGCACGCGTGTCGTTGGTACTTAGTCCATCTAGCTATACTATCCAAGCCAACTAGACTACAATACTCCACTGGGCTTATCTACTCTCTAAATCACCATATCCTACACGCAGTATTTTAATAGTTTATATCTCATGTGTTGTACATGTAGATAACTTATTCATTTGTGGTTATCTTTGTTCTTATTTTATAATTAAGTCTCACCACTTAATTACGACTAAAATATTATCAGTCCATCTTTTTATCTACTATTCATGTCAGCAGATTATACGTGCAGTATACATTAATCACACGACGTATACTAAATATTAGTTATCACTAATATGTCCTTATAACACACACATAAAGGACTCTTGGTTCGGAATAACTCATCGACCCCAAGAAAGAGTTGGTTCGGAATAATACATCGACCCCAACTATTTATATATATACACATATTCTGGCTCAGACTCTTTCATCACGACACCAGTTTTAAGGTTTGGTTCGGCATTCTTCATCGACCCTAATCATATAATAACTCTATGTTAGTTCGGAATATCTCACCGACCCTAACATAATCAATTTAGGTATAATTCTCTTAACCTAAAAGTTCATACAATTCAGTAGGTACACACCCGACCAATCCATCATGTTCGTACGTAATATTTTATTCCCTTATATTCACCGTACTTGTTATTTTATGATTTATTATAACTATCGCATTTAATTGAGTATATGCACTACTCTAAGGGCCCTAGTTACCCCTCCAATTAATTCAGTAGCTAATTCATCTTTACCCTATTGATAATTATTTTGAATTCAAGTTAACTCCCTTCGTAACTTAAATTCACCATTTTCGATACTCGACAGGTTCGTTTTTTGCTTATCTAGTCATTTTCTAAGTCTTTCTCTCAACGACTATTATGGGTCTCAACCTTCTACCTACCGGTCTTTATAAAGTCCTAGGATAGGTATAGAATCACTCTAAACTTCCCAATAAGTGACGACTATCGAAGAAAATTCACTTAAGAAGATTTTTCAGGAAACAGCAGAGGTCTATCGATCGACCTTCATCATCGATCGATCGACTCATGAATATCGATCGATCGATCTTCATAGTCGATCGATTGACTGTTCTGGGCAACTTATACCTGTTTCGTCTTTCTTAAGTTTTAACCACTCAAAACTCTATTAAATCTTCTAGAACTCTCTACCAACATCACCAATTAGTTTTTATATAGATATAGATTATTCAAAACGTTAAGATATCATCAAATCTTCACGAAAATCATCCAAGAACCACAATTATTCTTAACTTCTCAAAACCCTAGAATTATGGTTTCTTTATCTTAAATCATCATATACCCAGATTTATATTTTGTAATAGGAATCATATTTCTGTATTAATTTAATCCTCTACATATGTAAATCTAACTACATGCAAGTCATATCCCAAACATGCATCAAATCGTCCTTCAAGAAATATTCAAGCCCATTTATTCTACACATCTTATACATGGATATTATTACTCAGATTTATATTTAGTAAATAACTACTTGCCTTGGTTCAGAGATTATCTGATTTCGTGGTTGTTGTAGAGTTTGATTTGTTGTCTCCTTCAATCTTCACTCTTCAATTGCTTGAGTTTCAAGGATTTCTTTGAATCCCTCACACTTCTGCTTTTTGTGCTTTGAGAATAACTTCTCTTTTATCTTTAATGGACTCTCCGCGAGTTATGAGGTTGATAGACTGGGTCTTGCCGCGACGTGAGAGTCACCTACGTGTCGGTCGTTTTGAATTTGGGTCACCTGAACTATACAAAAACCTAAATTACGACTACACTCAACGGGTGAGTATAGCGGTAAGTAGGGTATCGAAAATCCACAGAGATGAGTTCCTAGAATTTATAAGGTTTAATATTCCTAAATAAAAGTGTAAAAGATGATTATACACAAAAAGGGAAAAGATGCATAAAATGAAAATATTAATCTAGGCGAGGGAAAATAAAGTTAGATTAATAAAGAGAGTAAAAACTATAGGTTGTGTCGAATATCCCTCACCCGAGTTAATTAGTATAAAATGGTTACATGGGTCGACGAGTTATTACGAATGCGTCTCGTTTCGACAGTTAATTAAATCAAGAGTTGTCATACCCCTAAATTTACATAAAAGTCTAATAAAATTTTGGCGTCAACAAATACCCCAGAAATTACGCACGCAAGGTCGTAAGCACGGAGCATACATGATATGCCCCGTCAAATCTCTTAGGTGTAATAACTAGGACAACACACCCAAAATAGACCCGTAAACACCATCACTAAAGCAAAGCAACCAAATCAACCCTAGGTGAGTTCAATCCAAGACAACCTAAACTAAATTAGCCGCTAAGCATGATAAACAACAATAATTAAAGCACCTAAATAAATTACACTACAATTTATCTAAGCAAGAAATAAATGGAAAGCATGGAAATGTAAGTTACAAAGCTTAAGAACAATAATGGAACTTACATTAATGAAGAAGAAAAAGGAATAGTAAACTTACAAACCCAAAATAGTAAGAAAAATCTAGGAGCGAGAAGCTCTCAAAAACCTAATCTAAACTCTCAAAAATGAAAAATATCTCACAATTAAAAGCCTACAACATTCTATTAATACCCCAAAATAAACCCCCAGCAAAACCAAGCCAAAAAATCCAAAATAAGTCAATTTTCGTCCATAGCTGATGGGCCCGATCGACCTCATGTTTGGGACCGGTCGACCGTGATTTTGAGATTTGCCTTGGGCTGGAGACAACCCATTTTTCCTCTTTGAGCCAATTTTGACGCGTTGCACAGAAACGGCTATAACTCCCTCATACGGAATCGAAATGAGGCGTGGTCAGAACCAAAGTGAAGCTAATTCAATTCTCTACATGGTTCTATTTTGAAACCCTCCAAATTATGCAGTATGAAATCACCAAAATGCCATTAAAGTAGAAGAAAATACCGAAACCTTCCGAAAATGGGCATAACTTCCACATACGGAGTCAGAATGACGCACGGTCAATGGCCATGGAAAGATAATTTGATGATCTACATGTTGGTAACTTCATTCCATAAAAAATAGTGAGTTTGAAAATACCAAATTTCCCTTGAAGTAGTATTCGATGACAAAACTTCTCCAGAATGCAACCGAAACTCACTTTTAGCATTCCAATACCTACAAAAGCACAATTAACCCCTGCAAAATATATATATGTCCAAATCCGAGGTTGTCTGGTTAACGAGCATAAATATAGGCATTAAGAACGTAAAAGTGCTAGAATGCATAAGATAAATGACGGAAATATGCAATATTCGTGATGTATAAGAGGTTTCTAACCCTAATTCCGTATTTAATCAGATGATAAAGGACTCCAAAATTCGTAGGTATTCCCACTCCTATCTTTTAAAAGATCAAAATACCCCTGAATGGTCCCGACTTAACCCAAAGATGTCCCGGGACCCAACTAGTACCCCTGGGTATACTATTTTGACTAATTGTGACCTCTAAATTGTCATTTGAGTCACTCATATAATATTTCTTATCTCAACCTCTCGTTAGCCCATGTTTGGCTCTCGATTAAGATTTAAATCCTATATGCTCGTATCACTCGTCATGACGTATGGTAAATTCATGAGTTATTCACAAGTCATTTTTATTAACTCGACTTAGAATATTAAATCATCTCATTTAACATTTAGATCATCTTAAATTACTCTACTCACGTAATTTAAATATATGGTCTCATTAAATTACTCTACTCGCGTAATTTAAATATATGGTCACATTAAATTACTCTACTCACGTAATTTAAATATAAGGTCTCATTAAATTACTCTACTCACGTAATTTAAATATATGGTCACATTAAATTACTCTACTCACGTAACTTAAATATTAGGTCCGTATTTTCTATTTAATCGCTCCATTAATTAAATTCTAAATACGTAGAAATACGGGGTATTACAACTATCTTCCAGGGCGATAGCCTCAACGATAGATGGAGGGGGGGCAACAGATGGTGGTGGCACCTCGTAGGCATGTTTTTTATGGGTTTGTATACCCAAAGTTTTCTTTCTAGCCCCAGAAACACCAATAGTAGAGGGGGCTATGAAACTCTTCTGATGCTTTGATACCCTCTTCGTTGGATCTATGATAATAATAGGGAAAATAACAGTAGGAGGAACGGTGGGGGTGGTTTCTTGAAATGCCCGTTGCACCCTCTCTAGTTCAGCCTAACACTTGGCTCTTATTTCCCCACTTAGTTTTGCAGGAATGCCAGGTGGAAAGGAGATTATCGAGAATGAGTCTAAAGGAGCTTGGTACTTTGGTTGGTACTTAGACTTTGAGGAAGTCCCACTCTTAGGAGTTTTGGATCTCTTTGAGGGAAATTTTGAAGCCCCTCGCCAGAAGGACCTTCGAGGTCAGTGGGTGGTTTGGGCGTAGGAGCTTTCTTAGCCCTGGGCGCAGCAGTGGGGATCATAGGGCAGTAAGGGGACAACTCCAAAGGAGGACTTTTGGGAGTAAAACTCAGAGAACTTAGTCCCAAGGATATAATTCCCCTTCAACCCCAGCTCTAAGGGTGTACAAGTTTGAACTGTTGGGTAAACAGGGGAACCTTGAACAAACTCCTTAATTCTATCCAGTTGAAGTGGCCAGTACTTCAATACAAAATTTAAAGTAACATCACCTTTTCGGGTAAGAGCAGGGATGGTAACTCGATCGCTGATTGTAGAGAAGATGGTGGAGGTTACTGACACGGTGTAGAAGGCACAAGCCTAAAAAAAGGTGGACTTAGTATGAGATTCCTGGAATATTGGTCGAGGAACCCCCTGGTTATAGCCAAACTGGAGGTTACGGCGGTTGGGGTTGTAATGTTCCGAGGTGTACCCCAATTCAGTATAAGAGGGCAGGTAACTGGGAGTCAGAGTTAAAATGACGGCAAATGAGGGGTCCTCCAGTATAATATCCTCAGATGTGGGTTAAACCAATCTGGGTGAATGATCGAAAAAATTCCAAGCGTGGGCAAGAAAATCCTCATCATAGGGCCTCATAACGAAGCAACTCGCTTTATAAAAAATGCTCAGGATATCCTAGCGACTTTACTTTGTGGAAACGAAAAGGACGATGGGGTTTGATTTTTTGGCCAGTAAGAAGAAGGATTGAGTTGGGTGATATTTCAGGAAAATGACAATACAGGAAGCCTATTAAAATATGGAATTGGAAAAATTATCCCAGTTATATCAGCCCAAAGATCGCTCCATGTTTAGGAGAGTCCTATTTAGCTAAGAGTAAAGGGATCCCAAGACTATGGCTGCCAAGGGAAACTTGTATCCCCTAGCCAAACAGATAGAAGGGTTAATGAGATCCCTTTGGTCGTTGGGCTTACCAGGCAAGATAAAACGGGAGAGAATGAAGAGTATATAAGTTGATAGCTCAAGGGATGTACCTTTCCCTGGTCCAAACTCTGAATAAGCGGAAGTACGATAGATGTAGCTAATGAGGGGGGTAAAGGTGGCTTTATTGGAAGTACCGATATGCCTCCTTCAAATATGATCTAAGTCTGCTCGAGCCTTTATTTCCTCAGCATCCAAGGCCTCATCGTGATAGGAAGAAGTACATATGGGCTCAAGACCAAGAAATTAAAAAATATCATCAAGGGTAACGGTGAACTTTCCCTAAGAGGCAATAAAGGTATGGGTTGAAATGTTCCATCGAGAAACGAAAACTTATAGGCAATATTATGTTTAGAAAGGGTAAACTCTCCAAACCAGGTGGCACAATGAAGACCAACTTTGGTGAGGGCATCAGTGTATGTGGATTGCATGAACGAATTCTAATCAGAGAAAAGAGACGGATAACATCTAGGTCCTTCAAAATCAATGTGGGAGTAAGGGAAGTCACCTCGATCAATACGGAACCTCATGGTTCCCTCTGGGGGAAAGTAACCCCAAACGACAGAGTCCTCATCTTCATCACCCAAGAGCAAAGGGTCACACTTAGCAGTCAAAGTGCAAGTCTTGCAAGCACCTTGGAAGTTATCACCCTTGCCAAAGATAGAAGATCGACGATAAAAATGCAGTTGTTCTTGGCGAGAAGCCTCCAAGGCGGTGCCGTCCATAGAGGCAGCAATAGTAGTAGTGGTGGTGGAAGGTAGAGCACTAGCGATAAGGGCAATCAGAGTGCTTAAAGAAGCCATTGCAGATGATGAGTGTGTATAGAGGAAAGAAAGACTTAGAAATGGTAAAGTAACAAAGATTGAGATAAACAGAGACTAAAAAGGAAGATAAAGGAGAAGAAAACCAACAACAACAATGGCGATTTGATCTTCTCTCTCTAAAAAAGCTCTGTAAGTATGAAGGTAAGCAAAGTGACGAAGACGAAAAAGTGACTTAAGTGTTGAGAATCAGTTATTTAAAATCAAGTGGACGTTTGAGTTTCCCATAAAAGCACGTGCCATATCGATAAAATAATTTCAAGTGGACACGTGGCACTTCGGGGCATGCTTTGACAGTTAAAAATACAGGCTCGCGTCTTTAATGAGGTAAGGTTTAGGAAAAAGGTATGTTGCTTTCAAGAGAAGTTAAATTTTGGCGCTAACTTTTTTTTTCCCAATCAAACGAAGGCTCCGCGCTAATAACATAAGCTGAGTTAAAATGGGTTGAAGAGGCATCGGGGAGAGTTTTAACATTATAAGGAAGGCTCCACGTAGCGCAGTTCAAAAAGTTCACGATGTCCCCTCGCCACAATTCGATTTGGAGTTACTTTCGGCTCAAGTACATCGAGAAAATTTCACTTCTTGAATAAGATAAAATGAGGAAGAATAACAGAATGACGAAACTGGGGAGAATTTGAGGTTCAACGATTACTTTGGGAGATGTACAGATAGGGGAGAATTTAACTTCTGAACAGCCAGAACGGGTCGGCACTTGCCTCAGATATTTTGGGAGAATTCCAGCCGCCAATAAAGAAGGTAGAGTGAGATGTAATGAGAGAAAAAAGTAGTGATGGCCCTTCGCCATTGGCCGAGAATCTGCAGAGCTATGGATCAGGTACATCAGGGAGAATTTTACTTTTTCTCGCAGAGATAACGGTATAAGTTGCAACGAAGATAAACAGGTAAAAAATTATCTTCCCAAAAGGTTAAGGTTCATCGAATTGAGAAGTTTTTCGTGCAGCCATTTCTTGTTCCCATAACAAATCTCTACACGGAGGGACAAACTAGGGGACACTTGAAGATAATTTTTAGATTAAAAATAAGCCACCCAAGCTAGTAGAAGAGACTTAAGGGAATGAAACAGCATGAAGGCATCGAGATAGCTCAGCGTGGCAACTCAATGATGAGATTGACCGATACAGCTCACCCTTTACTTCTTGTTTGTTATTTAGTTAAATTATTAACATCGATCGCAATAATGTAATAATTGTAATACTCAGTGTGAGGTCAAATGGTACTCGCGAGAGACCAAGCCTGGAAGGGCCCGGGAGAGCTTACATGCTCTATCGAATGACCTTGCCGTGGGAAGTTTAGACGGACTTGGTTTAGAGGATTAAGAAATAAGGCAACATTAGGGCTTGTCCTAACCATCTTAGATACACCTGATAAAACACTGAGTAACCTTTCATCATGAAATCTTGTGCGGAGTAGCCTCGAGTTTCATCGTTTGTTGGCCCTTGAGCCAAATAATCCCTTACCTAAAGTCATATCTACCTTATGTGATGTCACTAGCCAGCTAGTCACTGTAAAATCCAAACTCAAGTAAACCACTGTGGTATTGGGGGCTGTCAGACGGTTTGGTGAGCCATCTCTATAGGTGATAGCCCTCTGACACATAGTGGTTAGGCAAAAGGCATGTCTTGGCGTTTAATGTTTATGACATAGAGTTGACTGGTCCATTAGGCATTTAATGTTTGTGACATGAAGTATGGGGGACGTCCGTTCATAGCTGTAAGGGACTAAGGCATCTCGGGAGTGGTGTGGGGGTTATTTATTGGCCTCAACCACCTCTGAGAGAAGGGGTTCTTTCTAGATATTTATTGCTAGAGAGACAATATACCGGAGAGAAGTTAGTGTAAACCAGATTTCTTACTCACCCACCATTATCATTTATTGTAAAGCTTTTAATAGCTAAACCAGAGATCTTTCAGAGTGTGGTGGTGTGTTGGTTTCCTGTCAAGGTATATCTAGGGGGCTTACTTATTTCTCTTTTTGACTGAGTTACTTCTGAGTTTACTTTATTATTGTTCAAGTTATACATAAGTGTCTTATGAGTTCGATCTGAGTGTTGATCAAATATAATATTATGTGTTAACTCGTATTTGTTGAAGAATTATTGGGTTATCACTTATCACCATACCTATAGGGGTAACACCTCAACTAGTATTACCATTCTCCCAGACTACAAGGGGACTACCCTACAAAAATCATAATGCTCATATGTATCAAAGCATTAATGAATAAAACATAAATGACCTTGGCACTTCTGTTTTTGTGTGTCATCAGTCTTTTTAGGCTCCTTTTGCAAATGGTGGCTTTTTACACAAAGTGTATTTTGCTCTTTCGTAACCCCTTTCCATTGCTTAACATATATCAATATTTATGGGAAAAGAAATTGAGGCAATGATTTTTACAATAACAACTTATCTCTTTTTACATTTGGTTCGTTATTAAGTAAAACTGAAATCAGAACATCGTATTCGACACATGACAAGTAAGTACAATGTTCAAAAAGTTCGTGCACGTGTACGATAAAGGTGACTAAGAGTTTAACATTTAGAATGTAATCATCAATGATACCCAACAGAAATCGTATTGTGTGTTAACTCGTATTTTTGTGTACTATATAATATTGTGTACGATATAATATTAAGTCCCCATGTGTACGATATAATATTGTGTGTTAACTCGTATTTGTTGAAGAATTATTGGGTTATCACTTATCACCATACCTATAGGGGTAACACCTCAACTAGTATTACCATACTCCCAGACTACAAGGGGACTACCCTACAGAAATCATAGTGCTCATATGTATCAAAGCATTAATGAATAAAACATAAATGACCTTGTCACTTCTGTTTTTGTGTGTCATCGGTCTTTTTAGGCTCCTTTTGCAAATGGTGGCTTTTTACGCAAAGTGTATTTTGCTCTTTCGTAGCCCCTTTCCATTGCTTAACATATATCAATATTTATGGGAAAAGAAATTTAGGCAATGATTTTTACAATAACAACTTCTCTCTTTTTACATTTGGTTCGTTATTAAGTAAAACTGAAATAAGAACATCGTATTCGACACATGACAAGTAAGTACAATGTTCAAAAAGTCCGTGCATGTGTACGATAAAGGTGACTAAGAGTTTAACATTTAGAATGTAATCATCAATGATACCCAAAATATTATCCACATGTTATTAAGCACACTGGTGAAATAAAGTCATGCCTCAAAGCACTATGTAAAAGTCATATGAATAAATGGAATATAGGGGTGATTCGAACATCTTAAATGTTCATCCATATACGGTGAAAAATAAAAAATACAAAAATATGTTTGTATTTTTCAACATTTTATCAAAATAAAATCTTTTTCAAAATTTTCAAACTTTTTCTCAAAAACCAAAAATCTTTTTGGAATGTTTAACCTTTTTCATAAAAATCGAAAATGTTTTTGGAATTTTTTCAAAACATATAAAAAAGAAAAACATTTGAATAAAATGACAGTTCAATCGAGTAATAAGGATATAAGACATGATCATGATAAGCATCCTACACTAGATAAAGTACCAAAACTCAATCAATGGATCAAATACTCAGCCTCCGCCGTGGAAAAAGATATGGAGTTTTTATTCTTGCTCAATCAAGAGACAAAAGCACTCCCAAATTAAAAACACCCACCCGAGGTGCTCCTATAACCATCAACATCCCCAACCCAATTGGCATCCGAATAGGCGAACAAACGGTCATCGATACCAAAAAATACCAAATACCGTAGGAAAAAGCGTCACTCAAGTATTTGATGACACGCTTAAGTGCGAGTAAGTGAGATTCTTTCATGGATGTCTGGTATCACGCACAGACTCCAATGTTAAAGGCAATGTCGGGACGACTAGTGGTCAAGTATAAAAGACTATCTATCATGCTCCTATAAAGGGGTTGCTCTACGTCCTTGCCTAAAGTGTCTTTGCTAAGCTTAGTTGATATACTCATAGGGGTGTGTGAGTGCTTAACGAAGTCTAAACCAAACCTATTCCCTATGTACCTATCATATTTGATTGAGATATGAATATCCTATCCTCTAACCGACGCATCTGGAGACCTAAGAAGAACGTAAGCTCACCAACCAGGTTCATTTCAAAATCGCTATGCATCTCCTCCTTAAAAGTGTGAGCATGTCAGGAGCACGTGGATCCAAATACTATATCGTCCACATAAACTTGGGCAACCAAGATAGCATTAATCTTTCTCCTCATAAACAATGTCTCCCCCTCTCTTGAAGCCACCAGCAAAGAGATAGGAAATGAGCCTCTTGTACTAAGCATACGATGCTTGTTTCAAACCATGTAGGGCCTTCTTAAGATAAAAGATGTGTCTTAGGTGCTTTAGATCTTCAGATACCTTTGGTTGTTCTATATAAACTTCTTCCAGTAGAATGTCGTTTAGGAAGGAACTCTTGACATTCATTTGATATAACTTGAAGCGCATATGACATGATATGGCCAGTAATAAGCGGACGAACTCAAGCCTATTAATAGGATCAAATGTCTCGTCAAAGTCTACACCCTCAATCTGTGTGTAGCCATGAGAGACTAACCTAAACTTATTGCGAACTATGGTACCATTTTCATCCATCTTGTTCACGTAAATCCACTTGGTACCTATCATATTTGTCTCATTAGGTCGGGGGACTAACTCCCAGTCATCATTCTTGCGAAACCGAAGCAAGTCATCTCACATAGCAGATATCCAACGCCCGTTCTTGAGTGCTTCTTTGACATTCTTGGGCTTTACTAAAGAGGTGTAGCAAAGGTAGTTAACCACATTCTCAAGTTGAGCATGAGTCTTTACACCTAATGAGGGATCACCAAATATAGTAGAAGGGGTCATGACTCTTTCTAACCCAAGAGGCTGAATCCTCTAAATCAACAGTGGGGTTCAACGGGGTAGTATGAAGAAGGATGTGATTGTCACTATGGGGGCATCATCCTCACACTTGGGGTTAGGGTCAATAGATACCGGTGCCTCATTATCTTTAATCGTGACATTTATTGACTCCATAACCTTAGAGCTTACAAGGCTAAACACACTATAAGCCCTACTCGATGATGAATAACCTAAAATATCCCCTCATCGTTCTAGGATTCGAACTTTTCGAAATTCTATCTATCTCTCAAGATGTATCAAGTACTCCCAAATACACAAAAATATGATAGCTTGGGCTTTCTCCTTGTCCACAGCTCATAAAGCGTGTGTAGTATGTGTGGATTAATATATACCATATTCACCATATGGCATGCGAAACTTACCGCCTATGCCTAAAAATATCTTGGAACATTTCTCCCAAGAAGCATGGATCTAGCTAATTCTTGTATCGTCCATTATCCCATTTTATCGAGGAGTACGAATGAACAAAAAGTCGTGTTTAATGCCCACTCCATCACAATAACTATTCATTCTGGCTTATTTAAATTCAATGCCAATGTAATTACGCATATGATTAATAATAGTGACACCGTGCTGATTTTGAAGGATACGAAACTTGGTTGTTAGGAACTCAACAGCATCAAAATTTTCTCTAAAAAATCCCTATCTAAAAAAGTAATCGACCATCACGAGAATATATCTCTTGCCACCTAAACTCTTCAAGCGAGTAAGACCCATACGATCCATGTGAATCAACTTCAAAAAACGTGAGGTGGTAATGGTATTCAACTTTCGATGGGAGCTTCAAATTTATTTTCCTTATTAGTAAGGTCCAAGAACCGGGGAACTTGGCTTTCTAACTGACGATAAGCCACGGACTAGGTCCTTTTTTACTAATATCTCAGTATCTCTAAAATTCACATGACATATTCGTTCACGCCAACGATCCATAGAGAATACAGTGACACTATTGCACACAAAGGAGGACTTGTGAATGATCCATAGCAATTATCTCTGATCCTCACTCCTTGTAGTAAAAGTTCATCCGATTGATCATATGAGTTACATTCGAACCGGTCAAACTTTACCGTAAATTTTACGTCGCACAGTTGACTTATGCTAATTAAGTTCGATTTTAACCCTTTTACGTACAACACATTGTTTAATTTTGGAAATCTAGGTATTTTAACACATCCACGTCCTAAAATACTAAACTTACTTCCTTCTCCAAATGTGACTTTGCCTTCCTTGCGATCCTCAAGGTTGGTAAATAACGAAATATCACTGGTCATCTGCCTAGAGCACCCACTATTAAAATGTGACACCCCCGCATAATTAAATACCAGGTGATCAGTCCATTACTAAATTAGAGCAGGTTTCTCGTTTGGGTCATTATTAGCATCACTGTCGAAAACTTTATAATTACTAATCACCTATGTCAAATTAAACCGGTGTCAAAATTTATCTTTCATTTCACATATAACTATGATATGCGAAAAACCAAATGTTGATACCAAATTCAGTCTGCTGACATGGATCAATTGGGTGAAGACACGTGGCAATCTACATGGCAACAATAAACACTTACGAACAACACCTCGACTCCGAGGAACCATACTGCAATGAGGAGCTTTGCTTCCCCGATCAACTCAGATGCTCCGACCTACAAGAATTCTCCGAGGAACTTTTGAGTACCGAGGAACTTAGGCGGTCCGAACAACTCAGGCGGTCCGAGCTATTCCCAAAAATGCCAACTTAGTTGGTTAGGAAATGTATTCCTAAAAATGACAACTTATGTTGGTTAGGAAGTAAATGTATTCCTACGGGAAGTAAAACTATTCCTAAAAAAGCCAACTTATGTTGGTTAGGAAATGTATTCCTAAAAATGCCAACTTATGTTGGTTAGGAAGTAAATGTATTCCTCGGGAAGTAAAAGTATTTCTAAAAATGCCAACTAAGGTTGGTCAGGAAGTAAATATATTCACAAAAAGCCAACTAAGGTTGGTCGGGAGCTACAATTATTCCAGAAAGTGCCAAAGCTCCTCGTAGAGGAAAAATCCACTAACTGTAGTTGGTCGAAAAGGAAATTTACCGACCTTGGTTGGTCGAAAATATTTTATGAATACTAGAAAGTGATCGAGCAAAATTTTTGATACTCGTAACATTTTAAATTACTACTAAGTTGGTCGAGAAACAAAACATCATTTTTGCCAAGTGACTACCACAAATTCAAATTACTCGACAATAAGTTGATCGATAAATGACATAACGTTGTTATCTTTTTAACAGATACACATGCACAGATGTAAAGTGTTACAAGACAATGGCTGTCAAGATTTGCAAATAAAATTAGTTCATTAAATGTAGAACAAAATACATCAGAAATGAAATACAAATTTATTACATCCATATTCCTATTCTATTGGTTTCTTCCCCTCTGCTTTTGAAACAGGTTTCTCGCCAGCTGGTGGATCATTTAAAGCAAGACGAGAATTTATAAAGTTAAGATCTTTCAGCATCCTAATATTCATCATGGATGGTCGATCTAGTAGATGCTCGGGACGAGATATCTCAACATTGGAATGGAGATTATAGTCGCCGAGGTATTTGGAAATCAGACACCGAGGGATGGCCCGAGCGGGGATCCAACTCATATTAAGATAGAATGGTGGCACGGGTAGGTCGAGCAGCCCAGGATTATGGTAATCCCACAGGTAATGACCCTATTCGAGTTGCAGCACACCTAAGGCATTCAACCATCCCTGTTTGTAGCCCTCATTATTTGCATTCTGGATACGATCGTCCAAGTGGTAGAGAGCCTCGTTGTAGCCAGCCATCCAGAACTCCCTGGGTTGCTTGTGAAATTGATATGTCAATCTTTCCAGCTGCTCGTGGAGATTTTTGATGAAGAGTTCTTTATTCTCCAAGATAGATTTCTGCGCAAAAAGCTGCTCTTCCAGGTCCCTGATTTTCTTAGACATCTCAGCCAATGCCTGGTTCTTCGCCATTAGCTGGAAGGCCTGGTTCTCTAGAGCAGATTGAGTCCTTTATTCCTCGACACGAATCCGAGCAGCTCTTGCTCGTCCCCGAGGAGTTCTTGCTCGTCCACGAGAAGATGTAGAAGGGCCAGCTCTTTTTAAGGTTTCCAACTCATCCCTCAGGTTGGCGTTCTCGACCTCCAAGAACGAGAATCCCTCGTCAGTCACTGTGATCAAAGCATTTGAGGTGGAAGCTGCAGACTTCAACTGAGACACCTCTCTTTGCAGGTTATTATTTTCTTGTTCTAATAACTTAGCTATCTGTCTGTGCTCCTCGACCTCAGCCTTCAACGTTCTCTCTCGCACATCGTAAGCAGCAAACCATTTATCATATCCCTTATCGGCACAGATTTGCTGATACTTCTTCTCGTACCCCTCGTGCAAAAGGGCAGTGGATTCCTTATATTGTTGCTGAAGTTCTTCAAGAGTGCCTTGGAGATCCTCAATCATATCATAATAAGCTACATTATTGGCCACTGCATGATCAAGCAGACACTTTAAATATTGGTAGGCTTCAATTTCCTGTTCCGAAGCATCTTGGCCGAGGATGTCGACGATTTGTGCACTCAGATCTGTGTGACCAGCCTTAAAATATTCATTGCATTGTTGTAACAACTTTGTATCATGAGCAGACAATAATTCCATCCTGGCCAGAAACTAGTAGAGGAAGAAAAAATAATAATTAATAAGAGTACCAACAGAGCATGAATAGGAGAAATAACAGTATGCATAAACAAAAGTTCAAATTTTATTATATCATAAAGTTCAGAGTTACATGTTCAGGGTTACATTTGACAAAGAAAAATAAAATAGAAAGAAACCCGAATAACTCTACACCTTTTCCTTGTCTCCCAAAACTTTCTCGGGAGGCTGGGACGAGGAGGTAGGTTGCTCGGAGGGAACAGAGAGTTGCTCGGGGAGCGCTGGCAGTTGCTCAGATGAAATAACGAGTTGCTGAAGTTCCTCGTTAGTAGGTTGGATGGTTGGGGGATGAGAAACTTGATCTCCCATCACCATGGAAGACTCCTCAGAAGCAGCTTCGTCCTCTTCTTCGTCTTCAGGAGTTGAAGGGGGACCAGGGATGTGTCGCTGGAAGAGTTCAGAATTTTCATCAACCTTCATCTCCTGAAGAGCTGCGACCCACCCATCTCTAAAGTATTTGAGGCTGTCATATTCGACTTGCGACATCATGGCAGCCAAACCTTTGTTCCACCCCTTATCCCAGCCAGCCCTAAAAGATTTCTTCACAGCCAACTTCCTCTTTGTCTTCTCCGAGGAAAGCTTCTCGAAAAGAAGGTTATCAGCAGCTTTCAATTTATTCTCAACCTCCTCCTTCTGACGACTTACTTCCCGAAGTCGACCTAACCCCTCCTCAGCAACCTGGAGTTTATCTTCAAACTCCTCAGCATTCTTGCGCTTCCCTTCAAGCTCTTTATTCTTCTCCTCCAGACTATTTAATTTTTTCTCCAACTTCTTGGACACCTCAATAACCTGAGCTTTTTCCTGCTCGATCGAAGCAAGCTTCGTCTCCCAAGTTACCTTATCATCAACATATTTCTGGCGAGAATCTTTCAGAGACTGCCCCAAGCCCATCAAAGCTTCCTCTACACCAGACGAGGAGCTTGAAGCTTTAATAGCTTCATCTTTCTTCAAAATTGTGTTAAAATAGCTCACCAACTGTGAAAAGAAAATGAAAGCAAATCAGTACACAGATACGAAAAGGAAAGAATGAAAATTTAAGACTATGGGACTTACAAAAGCAATGTGACGAGCTACTAGTGTAGTAACAGTGTCCCGAGAAAGGTTTTCTTCAATACCTTGGATCTCGAGAATGATCCAAGTCTTCACCGAGCTCATAGCAGAGCCCGGGGGAACAAAAGTGGGAACTCCACTAGTCGGGGGCTGAGAGACGGTGTCAGCCAAATTGACCGAGGAGCTCTTCTTCAGCCTCCTTAGAGGAACATGAATAGTTTTGACCAAGGAAGAACTCTTGGTCGGTGATATGACAATCACTTCTTTTGGAGCATCAGTCTTGCTCGGGGCCACTGGAGGCTTCTCGAAAACCTTCACAGGGGCATCCGGAGGGGCTACATCAATTTTCTTTGTCCCTTCTGGGACATCATGTTTATTTCTTTTTGCCTCTCCAGCACCAGAGGCAGGTTTCTCGAAAAGGGTGGGAGGTCTTCTTTTCTTCATCCTTTCACTCAAAGGAATGTGTGACTCGGGTGAAGAACTTGTAGAGGCTGGTATGGGTTCTGCGTCGCTTATCACCGGACGAGCAGTAAAAGAAGTTGTGTAACTCTTGTACTGAAGCAGATATGAAGATGACCTAATATGCTCGTCGGCAACAGTCTGATGCAAACTCCAGATAAGTTTTAAGTGCCTTATATTAACGTCTACCTATTTTGGACACTTTCTTTTGTTGTCAACTGCAAATAAATCAAAATTAAAATATCAGTGGCACATTTTATCAAACATAAAGGAAGCATAATCTCAAAATAAATAAAATGAAATAAAAATAACATATCCCATTACCACAGGGAGGGCATCTGGGACCCTGATACACTTCATCTCCAGATAAAGGAGCGTGTTGCCAATTTTATATAACAACCCCGTGCTCAAAATAGTCCCTATTGGCATCTGGGAGATTGACCACTAAAGTCCTATTTAAAAATCTAGTTTTTAAATAAAAAATATTATCACCAACAGCCCATCTATAACAAAACATGATTCTGGAATTCCTATGCGAGTTCCATGAATTTGATTTAGTTTATGAACCCCATTAACTATTGTCCATGTATTGGGGGCTATTCTCACAGGAACAACGTCAAAATATTGACAGAATTCCAGACATAAGGATTTGGCGGAAAAGAAAAGCCACACTCAGCAACGAAGAGACTGGGGAACCAATGTCCCTCAGCCAAACGAAAATAATCAGAAGGTTCAGAAAGTTCCTCCAGAACAACCCACGAAGGAATAGAAAAATCATAACGAAATTTATCAAGAGATTCAACAAGGTAAACCATGATGAATAAAGGAAATGAAGAAGAAGGAAGAAGATCTTACAAAAAAAGAGTGGATCTGTTGACAACGAACGATGGAAGAGATGAATGCACAGGAGAGAAAGAGACGATGGAAAACTCGAAGATACAAATTTGAAAAAGTAGAAGACGATGGGATTGTCTGTGACGCTTAAATACCTTATCTTAGGAAACGGTAAAGTTAATGATTACAAAAAGAAATGATTACGCTACCGGCGGCTAGAAGGATAAAAAGTGCGCAGAGATCGAGGTGGTTATAAAAAATAAAAAAATCTTGATTCTACAAATTTGAAAGGAAAAATAAATACAAAGGAAACACTCCTAAATTTCAGGATAACCATTTGAAACCGCCATATATCGAGAAAGAATGTTCCACACTCCTCAAATTTCGAACTATGAAACATTGGGGGCTTTTGTTGATACCAAATTTAGTCTGCTGACATGGCTCAATTGGGTGAAGACATGTGAAAATCTACATGGCAACAATAAACACTTACGAACAACACCTCGACTCCGAGGAACCATACTGCAACGAGGAGCTCTGCTTCCCCGATCAACTCAGACGCTCCGACCTACAAGAATTCTCCGAGGAACTTTTGAGTACCGAGGAACTTAGGCGGTCCGAGCTGCATCTCGAATAAAGCATTAATAGTAGGATAACATAACAGTATGACTGCGCATTAAATGCTTATTATCATACAGATGTATACGCTTAAGGGGCATTTAATATATTACCCTTTCACATTACAGCCTTATGGCTATAAATACATTGTATTACCCTCATTGTAAGGGGACCAAAATTTCTTGAGAAAACTTGTAATCGAGAATTCCCAAACAGTCAGCAATAACAGAAACAGTGGACGTAGGCCATTCTTATAAGGCTGAACCACTTTAAAAGTTCTTTGTCTCATTTTATTTATCTGTGATTAAATAATTAGATATAATCTAATTTTTTACATCAACAATAAACCATACACCATAATAAAATCTGAATCATCGCGAGATATAGATAAATGAAATCCTATTGAATAAACTATTGGCTACAAAATCCAAGTCCAAATACCAATCAAACAATAAAACCAACTGGTAGTAAATAAAATCAAATAAATGTCTTAAGTGAATAACTAGAATCCAAGGACAACGTGTCCATAACTGAAGTACTGTAATGAAATCATATACTAGATATGAATAGAGGAAGCGTCTAATCAAATCCTGCATGCATCAACCAGTGTTGCAGCTGCGTATCCCCATAATAGAATATCAAGTCTGGCGCCCCTGTGTCTGGACCCCTAAAAGGTTTTGAAAATATTTTATATCAAGGGTTAGAAACCAAACATTTAGAAAATAGTTAGCAAGTGATTAAATTGCAGTAATTTAAAATGCACAAATGCTCTTCATATTTAAGCTAGTGTCGCACTCTCTTGAGGACCTGTTGCACCCCTCATTTATTGTGCATACCTAATGCTTTTCTTTATAACGCACCTAGTCATCTACCCGTAACTAGTTCTTTTTATAACTCTTTCTTGACACACTACTCTAGCCTAAGTATGTTTAATATATGATTTATAAGTTATTCACCACATTAACTTAACTAATCATTTCTCATTTAAGACCATATAACGATCTCACTAGTTATATATAAATAATGCAGTTCACTTCATGTATTTTACGCGTATATAATTATGTGCACCATATATACGTACCATCATATTACAACATTCACACACATGTCATAAATATATATAACCATCCTCCTGAGTATACACTCACCGGATGTTCTCTACAATGCTATCACCCCAGGTATACTCATCCACCCGGACACCCCGACTCGGTTAGCTACCCGAATCAGTGAAACAAAAATAAATGTAGTTGAGGCGGCCACAGTTCCTTCACCGGAAGTGAAACCGAATCATACCCCAAAGTGGTTCACCCCTGAAAATAAATCATATAATAAAATCCTGGACGACTATGGCATAGGAATTATACTCGCCCTACTCATTAAGCCAGGGGATTCACCCACATCGCGCAACCTCCTGTGATAGCACTAGAGGGGTATGTATTCCAATAAATATTATTTACATAAATATTTATAAAGCGCGCGGACACACACACACACACATGCATACGCACACATATATATATGCGGTGTATATAATGTAAACCTGACTAATTCGTACACAAATCCCGCAGCACTAGCCTAATCTATCAAAGTCAGTATTCTGACTTTAACCTTTAATTGATTTGCACATTAATTAATTTATTATTATTGTGATTCACTCCCTTGGTTCATAAATTATTCCTCATAATTTATTACTCCAAATTCTCTAATGTAGATTTAGTCCCCTTTTCCTCTACACAAATAAATATATTAATCCCCCTTTTTAATCGTTAGTTACAAAAGGGAAAATTTCCTTACCGGGTTAACTAAAACCACGAAATCTATTTCTTCCGGACCAAAACCTAACCTAACCCAAACTGGGCCTGGCACACTGCGTCGCTCGAACGACACACCATGTCGTTCGAACGACAGGTGGCGTCGTTCGAATCAAAACCATGTCGCTTGAACGAGCAGTGATTGTCTCTCTTCTCTTCTTCTTTCTTGTGTCCCCGTGGTTATTCTCACCTCTGTTTCCCAGATTTATATACCTACTGTAAGCCTTTATAAACCAAATGATTTTCACCAGATTTAAACTCAACTCTTATTAACTACCAACGACACAAAGTTATAATTTTCAAACAGATCATCTCTTAATTTACAAGCCCAATCACCAACGATTCATAACACCCCCCATCGAACTTCAACAATTAACCATTTAAGCCATATAATTTTCGGGTTCTAATCATAACCTAATTTCTCCAATAGTAGAATTGTTATCACAATCTTCCTTAACACAAAATTCACACGAGATGTCTCATAAATCAAAACCTAATTTATGTATTAACCCAACCCAAAAATAATGAATTTTATCACACCTACTATGATATGAATTGGTTATCACAATTTTACATTGAAGAAAATTAACCACTTGCCTGGTGAATTTCATAGAGTCTGAATCCTTTTATATAGATGGTGATTTGATGAAAGACACATACACTTGTTCTTGATTTTAGCTCTCAAGGGTTCTCCAATTTCTCCTTCTTTTCTCCTCTATATACTTAGATTTTCTTAATTGAGTTATGGCGGCCACACCCTCTCACTTTTAGGTTTTATTATACCAATCTCATTTTTAGTCTTGTGGGCTTTATTAAGATGGTCCAAACACTCCTGTGTGGGCCTGTTATGCCTAAAAATGTCCCAAGACTCATTTACCACCTCGGGTACTCTTTTACGACTATCTCGTTCTATCCGGAATCAACCGTGCACTCAAAATTATAGTCCGAATTATTTTACTAAAATTCCTTATCTCGACCTTAATATAGTCTATACCCGACCCCTGGTTCAGATAAATTAATGCCACATCATTATCACTCATCATGACGCAAATAAATTATTACTATTTACTTAATAATATAAATTCCATAAATATTAACCATTTACTCTCCAGATTAATATTTAAATACATACTAATAATAATTAATTCAATTAAATTACGACACACAAGTAATTTAAAATTAGCCGAATTAATTAAATATTAAATGTACAAAAATATGATGCGTTACATACTCCCCCCCTTACAAGGAAATTTCGTACCCAAAATTAGGTTATACCTGCGGTGAATACCTCTGGATACTGCTCTCGCATGACAACATCCCGCTCCCACGTAGACTCGTCAACGCTGTGATGACCCCACTGTACTCTAATTAGTGGTACTACTTTAGACCGCAACTTGCGCTCACTCTGATCCAGAATAGCTGCAGGTCTCTCCTTATATGAGACGTCTGCTATAAATCAATCTCCCCGTGTGGGATATCCCAAAAATACCTCTCAATCCTTCGATATTTCTTCATTGATGCTACGTTGAACACGTCGTGTATTTGCTGAAGATGCTCTGGTAAACCCAATCTATAAGCTACCGGTCCCACCCTCTCAATGATAGAGAAAGGTCCCACTTACCTCGACACTAGCTTCCCCTTTTTGCTGAACATTATGATCCCCTTCATAGGAGGTACCCCTATCAAGACCTAGTCATTAGTCTCCAACTCGATGGTCTCCGACCATATAGTGCCTCAAAAGACGAGCCTATACTCCGTCGGCTCTACTATATCTATGTTAGAAAAGGCCCCACCTTTATGGGTGCAAATATCTTGTTGCCAAACCCGTGACTCTCCTCATGGTAAATACCCACAACAATTCATGACTACTCATGTCAGACTTAAAAACCTTAACTCACGGTGACATAACTCTCCTTACATTTCTGAGCTATATGGAAAAGAGGCGGTTAACTCAATTCCCGTCGATGGACCATAAATCACTTCGGGTCCTAGAAGCTCGTTACTGCCCACCTCCTATCATCTAAATGGTGGATAACAAAATCTCCCAATAAAGTCTAAAAACGTGTCATATAGATAATAAACTGCTACGAGGTATCACACGTAACTTTACTAGTGGTATTTAATACTTCCAATCACCCAAATATCTGGAATTAGGAATTTCTTGATTCATCCAATGACCTGGTCGCTTTCGTCTACCATTGACTTATGGGTGACACATCTAGAATGATAAGTAACTCCATCCCCACCGCCTCCCGACACTTCCGATCAGAGGTGGAACTAAAAGGTCTTATCTTATTTCGCAATATTTTGGACAGCACCTAGTTCTGTTTCACTTCTTTTTTTCAAGCGAAAAGTTGGATATAGTGCTCGATAGTATATCCCACTCCAAAATAACAGATATTCTACTCTGGTTAATCTATTTAGAAAACCCAATGGAAACCTTGAGCTCTCCGCGATTTTGGATGTCCCAAATATGAATTCACCACTCATGCTCGTCAATCCCTTCACTGGGAACATCAAAATTACATAAGCCTAGTTGGTAACCTTGGATCAACCTTTTTCCATCCCTAAATAGTGTAACTTGGAGACAACTCCACTATGAATCATTCACCACCGATCCCCACGCTCAATGTTTCACATTACGAGGGACATCTAACTCCCATTTTTTCCTGGAATATACCTAAAATCATTTCCCTTGCGTTTACTCCCAAAACTGCTCGGCATCTGACTAAGTGAGACTCTGCTCCATCTAGGGCCCCCATACACCCTATAACCCGTACATATTTGTATAAACCTCACAACATCATGTACGTAACATACTTATCCTAAGTTCGACCCTGGCATTATCGGTGTGGCTATATCATCCGAGTATTTTCTATTACCCTACCAATTACTATTTAATTCTTCCCGATATTGCCCCACCCATCAACTTATGGAGCAAAAATTCTTCCCAGTGTTTCTTTCTCATCACTTTTCGGCTCCACCGGCCTTATTTTGTAATAGCTCTCAGCTTAACGTGTTTTCTCCACACGTTCAATAATTATCATTTAATCTGATGTCCTAGCATCCATCGACATTTCTCCACTCCCGACGTTTATTAAGGCTTATGCGTATAACATGTCACAGCAAAGCCCAAAAGTGCTTTTCCCAATGCACTACTCCTTAGCATTGTCGATCCTCGATTTTCGTAGAACCCAAGGCATACACCCGGAACACTCAAACCCTATACTTGTACTCACAAGTCTAATCATTAACTCCCGCATCTCTAAAGGAGTCATATACTAGTACGCTCGCAATTTCACTAATTCCTCAGTGTTAAGTTAATATTGAGCTAAATCTCTCCGTTGCACGGTAACCCGACATACCCTAAATTTCATCAGTAAGAATCCCTATGCATCGGGATTCAATGTAACTAGACAACTGTACTCTCTGAAGTCTACTTCTCAAAATACTACTGTGAGCTCAACCCTCTTTCAGGTGAGACATCATAAAAAGAATATACATTCGGCCCTAGAACAATGAATATGGTAGTCTTACGGTAACTGCCCACCATCGCTAACCGGTTCGTACTCAGGATAAAATCATAAGCACATAATCACCTATCATCATGGGATTACCTTGAAAAAATATACTCTCTTAGTGTCCACACCCGCTCCCCTATAGGTGGAACTAAAGAGAGCCCCACTACTTGACAGTAATTATATATAACAATAGTACTATTAATGATACCTCTACCAAACCCGTTCCACATGCGAATTTAGTATTAATAAACTATCGTGACTCGCTCGTGTCACACAAAATATACCCCAATCACTCCGGAATAAAAACTCACGATTTCAATAGCCCATAACATTTGCGGCTCAAATGATTCCTGGACATGACACTCTCGTCCTAACCGTACCCAAAACTTCAATAGCTATTACCCCTACTAGGCATCCCGCTCCTGTCCCCTGACTCACTGCGGACAAGATCCACACATATGTTTTTACTTTTTAAACATAAGACACCTCGTTGTGCCCTTCCCCTTTATTCGGTCCCACCGACCATCACTACACCAAATCCTGCGAATGGTCACGCCCAGTGGGTCACGGACCAAGCCCGCGACCAGCTGGTCACGGACTTAGGCCGTGACCCACTCAATATTTGGCGTGACCAATTTTATTACCACACTAAATTATCCATGCTCTGGAAGTGGTCACGGACTAAATCCCTGACCATAGTGGGTCACAGACTTGGGTCGTGAACAGGTCGTGAACAGCTTGGCGCCAAAATTCCCTCCAAACTGGTCGCGGATGGGCCACGGACTTAGGCCGTGACCAGGTCGTGACCAGCTTGGCGCCAAAATTCCCTCCAAACTGGTCGCGGATGGGTCACGGACTTGGGTCGTGACCAAAGGCGCGACGAAGCATAAAACACACACATTAAGGGTCACGGCTTAGGGCCGTGACCATTTGTTGGTCTGGGTCACGGCTATAGGTCGTGACCATACATCATTCAAACACCAATGCAGCTGGAAAAGGGTCACGCATTATGGGTCACGGTCCTAAGCCGTGAACAAATCAAAATCGCCATTGTCCTGCAAGTAAGTAAAGGGTCGCGCACATGGGTCATGGCTCTTGGCCGTGACCAATTTGAAATCGCCATTGTCCAAGTCTGTAATGCGTCACGGCTCTAGGCCGTGACCAGGTCGAAATCGCCAGCCTCATGGTCATTAATGGGTCGCGCACATCGGGTCACGGCTCTAGGCCGTAACCATAGTCTGGTCTTAAAAAGAAATATTCTCAGCTTCTCATTTATTACGTGCGACTTCATTTGCTGTTAGGGTTCGTGCGATTTCGAGCTCCTGCGATTTCGGTTGGATTTCAGTTGGATTTGCATTTGGATTTCAGTTGGTATGTATTGATTCATTTAGATTTCGTGATTTCTATCTAAAGCCCTAATTTTTGTGTATGTATGTGTAGATTTATGTTTGTATGTGTGTATGTGTGTGTATGTATAGATTATATGTGTGTGTATGTATAGATTTATGTCAAAAAAAATATTAGGGTTTAGTAAACCTTAAATAGTATGTGTGTGGATGTATAGATTATGTCAATAAACCCTAGATTGTATGTGTGTGTATGTATAGATTATGTCAATAAACCCTAGATTGTATACGTGTGTATTTTTTTACTACAAAATATGCTTGTCCTGTTTGTTTTTTTGAGAAAATATAATTAAATGTTTTTTTTTACATACGAGTCGCAAACACGTGTGCACATTACTATAGTGAGATATTGTTGGCTTGGTTGTTGGATACTACGTTGAATTTATTGAATTGATACTAGTGTCGATAAATGTATATGCTATTAAATTTGTTGGGCGTGCTCTTGATTTGCCTATGAAAAAGTATATCACATATCTTGCGATTAATGTGCATTTTTGGTCATACCCAGTGGGTCGCGGACTTGGTCCAACAAATAAATTGTGTATAGATTTATGTGTATATGTATGTTTATGTGTGTAATTATGATCAAATTGTTTATGTGTATATGTATGTTTAAACTCTCATAACTTTCAAACCTAAACCTTAATAGCAGGACTCGTATTCATGCCCTCGTATACTTTTCTCAGGAAAAATGAGGCACGGTGATAAATACTGTCAAAAAGAGTGGGAGAGGTTGAAATTAGACAGCACACATAACTCTTTTATTAGCGTGCGTCGTATAGAGGGTACTCCTATTTATAGGTACGGAAATAAAAAGATCGAACAATTTAACTACCTTGTAAATCATGGATTTGATATCCAACAAGATTACTTGTTCGATCGTATTTTATTTTCTCCACCAGAAAACTGGGATGACATTATACAAAATATATTTCACACACATAATCCCGACATAGCCCTGACCTTGGTTACGTTGTTGGAGAAGGCAGAAAAAAAAATCCACCCGTTATGGATACAACTGCGTACGAAGAGCATTGTCATAGACTGTGATGTCTCGCGCCACATGCATGTAAAATTGAATCTTGCCAACAAGTTGAGAAATAGGGGATTCTGAGTTCCTGTCACTGACATCTACACATCAATCATAGATACCCTTCCTTCTAGTTGGCCACGTGCAAAAATTCATAGGTTCTTAAAAACTAATACCGAATGGATGGAGATCAGACACATTGAACTTATTCTAAAGTCTTACTTTGAAAAGGTATCTATCTATATATATATATATAAAACTAATTAAGCTTGATTAATTAGTTATAATTTCATATTACTATAATTATTTAGTCACTTATATTTTTTTATTTTTGTAGATAATGTCGAGAGGAAACAACCCAAGGGTACCAAGTGCCGATGTGACACCACAACGAGGTTCACCATCACGTGCAGAACCCGAATTCTCAACACCAATGACTGAGCAATTCACAACTCCACCAATGGTTCACTCCTCACCAAGTCCAACTCCAAGTGCTCCTACGCCCCAATCCAGCACTCCCGTTGCTTTAATACCCCCATCCAACACTCATGATGCCACCCGTTCAAATGAAAAGAAGCCTATTGGCTTCTCCCTTCTTGGGAATAACCCGACGGGTGATAGGAATGACGTGCTGAACTTTAAAGCCCGGTGTTTGTCGCTGGGAAAAATGAACGTGGGAGTCGGTGGACCAGACAATTGGAACCTTGTTGATCAAGCTGTCAAAGATGACATACATGACCAACTTTGCAAGCATTTCTCATCTCCTGACCGTTGCAAGAATAAGGTTCCATCTCGGGTTGCTCAAGGATTGAGGACATACAGGAGAAACCTTCGGAAGAAACATTTCCCGAAAGAGGCAGCGAGCTCAGATATTTTGGCTTTGAAAGAGAAAGTGCCTCCCAATGTTGAAATGCCGGTGGATCAATGGAATAAGTTTTTGGAGAATGAGGCGAAGGAAAAAAAGTTGGTCCAGAGGGAGCAAAACAAAAAAAATAGGGCACAAAAAACTGATATCCATAGGCTGGGATCCAAATCATATGAGGATTTGGAGAATGAATGGGAGAGTAGGACAAAAGATGGTCCAGATGCCGGTAAGAACCCAAATCGGTCCAACTTATTCCTTCATGCTCGACGGGACAAAGATAATAAATTCCCGCTGCACTTGGCTAAGACACTGGAATCAATAGAGGCCATCAGCAGTCAATCAGATTCGAGCCCTACTGATGACTTTGACCTTGAAAATGATGCCCTGACTAAGACCTTTGGAAAGGACAAAAGGGGGAGGACGAGAGGTGTTGGCTCACATATGCCAAAAATAAAACTTCAACACATTGCACCTCTTGTGGACGAGCTTTCTTCGATCAAGAATTGTACCTCATCCCAAAAGGAGCACCAGTTGAAGACCGATGGGGATGTCCATGAGATTAAAAATTCCCTGGGATTATTGACAAATCAAATTGGGAAACTTGTGAATCCTTGGGAAAGTTATAGTCCCCCAATGCCTCCTCAAGGTTACCCTTACCCTACTCCTACTCAGGTTTCACACATCCTTCCCCTCCAACATTCCCCTCTCAAATGCCTTATCCTCCAACATTCCCCTCCCCTGCACCTCCGCCAATCACGGGGCTCGGATCATCGTCAACAACTCACAGTGACTATGGCGAAGAGTACTATATCAAGGACATGAGCAATTCGAGGTTTGTTGGCGTGTGCATACTCATCTCCAGGGTTCCTGGAACTCTAGTACATCACCGACCTTTGGAGAAGGGTGAGGCTAAAATAATGGTCAATGAAATATACAACGGCTGCGGAGATATACCTGTGTACGTTAACAGCGGGGATAGGATGGAATTGAGGAATTATGCAAAATCTTTTATTACTTGGCCACTCTATCTATTGGCCAAGATTTAATAATATTTTCTTTCGTTTCAGTTGTAATAATTTTTTTTTGTTTTATTTGTAAAAATATTGGTTTTGCTTCAGTTGGAATGATATTTTTTTGTTTCAGTTGTAAGAATATTGGTTTTGTTTCGTTTGGAATGATATTTTTTTGTTTCAGTCGTAAGAATATTCTTTTTGTTTCAGTTGTAATAATATTTTTTAACCTATTACCACAGGACTGAAATTTGAAGATTATTACATGGATTTCCCACAATACAAAAAGTGGATGGGAGAGACTAACCGGATATCAATTAATCATGTAAAGGGCGTTTATGAATTTGTTAAATACGCTTCCAAAAATCTTAAAAGTGAGAAGATTCCGTGTCCGTGCACTCATTGTATTAACGAAAAATATAAGTCATTGGAAGTTGTTGAGTTGCATTTACTAAAGTGGGGAATCTATCAAGACTATATAATATGGACATACCATGGTGAAAAAGTTGTACCTTATGTTCCAGAAGAATTACCGGGAGCCGACCTTGTAACGGAACCTCAAGGAGTAGAAGTGGTACATGATTCACCAACACATCGTCCACTGACCGACTTAATTGATGATGCTTATGGACTCCACAACCAACAAAACCACCAACCTATGGATACAAATAATGCCCATTATGACCAAGTAAATGAACAAATTGATGTTGAACTATTAGGAGATCGGGAATACATACGGTTGAAAGTCGATGCGGCTAGACCGTTGTATAAAGATTGCGATGAAGATCACTCGGTATTATATACAATGATTGGTTTGCATAATTTGAAGAGTCAATTTGGTTTGTCTGGAAACAGCGTAACCGAAATTCTTAAGTGGGTTAAAGAAATTCTCCCAAAAGAGAACATGTTACCAGACAATTATCCTACCATGAAGAAGAGTTTGAAGGGTTTAGGTTTGAAATACAAATCTATTCATGCTTGCAAGTATGATTGCATATTGTACCAGAATGAGCACGAAGAGAAGGATGAATGTCCTGTATGCAGTGAGCCTAGATATATGGTTTGTGAGAATGGAAATGGCAAACATGCAAAAAATCGCAAGTGCTCGCAAGTCCCACAAAAGGTTTTGAAGTATTTTCCACTTGGGCCACGGTTAAAACGTTTTTTTACTGTACCGTGGATAGCGGAGGCCATGACATGGCATGCTCGATGCGAGGTGGGTGGGAATTTGATGCGTCATTCGGTTGATTCACTCATCTGGCAAATTTCAAATGCACAACACCATGAATTTGCAAAGGAATCGCACAACGCTCGTCTTGCAATCTCAACCGATGGGTTTAATCCTTTCAGTAATTTAAGTACTAGTCAGAGTTATTGGCCAGTTCTTATGGCGTCTTTAAGTCTTCCTCCGACATTATGCATGAGAAAGGAGTTCACATTATTATCTCTGTTGATACCCGGGCCGAAGGCTCCCAGTGATGATATTGATATATTCTTAGCACTATTAATCGAAGAAATTAAAGAGTTATGGGATAAAGGCGTGGCGGCGTTCGATTCTCATAAGGGTGAAGAGTTCACACATAAAGCAATGGTGATGTGGGCGATCCACGATCTTCCTGCTTACGGGACCTTGTCCGGTTGTAATGTTCATGGTTATTATGGATGTCCCATATGTGGGGAGGAAACTGAAGCCTGTTGGTTAAAACATAGTTGTAAGTTGAGTTACATGGGTCATCGTAGATTTCTTCCGACCAGTCACCCTTTTAGAAACGAAAAGTCTAACTTTTTGCCTGTTGGTCACGAGCGAAGAACGACACCTATTCGACTTTCTGGTCAGCAAATTAAGGAGAAGGCGGTGGATGCGACTGCGGGGAATAGGTACATAGGCAAACACCCCCAGTTTGTAAACCTGAAGCGTAAAGCTAGGGAGGATCCGAACGACCCTAGTAAAGCGAAGCCATGGTCCAGCGATCAATATTTTTTGATTTGTCGTATTGGAAAGATCATCGTGTAAGGCATATAATTGATGTGATGCACACAGAGAAGAATGTTGCAGAACATTTGATAGGAACATATCTGGGTGGATCTCATTCCAAAGATGGAGAGCGTGCCCGCCGAGATCTACAGGATATGAAAATAAAGAAGAGACTGTGGTTAAAAAATGATCCAACGACAGGAAGAATTTCTATCCCCCCGACTGCTTTCACTTTGACTACTAGTGAGAAAAAATCCTCTTAGACACGTTGTTCAACTTGAAGACTCCAACCGATTATTCTGGTAATTTACTTAGGGTAGTAAGCTACTAAGTAAATGACTTGAAACAGTGCAAGTCTCACGACTGGCACGTAATTGTAATACCCCGTATTTTTATAGCTTTTAAATTATGGGGATTTATTAAATTTAATTGAGATAAATTAATTTAATTTTAATCCGGAATGTTGCTTTAAATATTTACTAGCGTGACGAGAGTTAGTAATTATTGGAAATTTAATATTTGTTGAATATTACTGGATGAGTAAAGTAATATATGAGATTTATTTTTATAATATTGTCACGTGTGAATAAAATGACAATTATGAAAATTTAAGTCGGGACGCGCCTGTGTCGTGTTGGGACTAAATGTTGATTAATGAAAGTGAATATTTTATAAGTTGTCTGTATGGTCATTTTGAGTGCGCCAACGTGTTTGGAAGGGTCGAGATAGTCAAAAAAGTGTACCCGGGGGTTTAGTTTGAGTCTCGGGGCTATTGTAGGCTTAATTAGTACCCCGGGAGGGCATTTTAGTCATTTTGTATTTTTGGGTAATTAAACCCACGAAAATTAAAAGGGTTATATAAGATATCTAGGTTGTCTTCCAGGGTTATAACAACCAAAGACAAGTGATGGCCATATGAGAGGGAAGGATCGAGCTTCCAAAGCAATCCAAGGCCCAAAATCAAACCGTTTGCACCGCCTCCACCACCAACGCGTAGATCGCGAGACGGGGAACGCAACCACACCAATTTCGGCACCAAACCAGACTTCTAAAAATCCCAGGCAAATTTTTATCTTGCTTATTTTCGTTGATGCATCACTCATGTTAGTCTAGGGATGATTAGGGTGAGATTTATGGAAGAAAAACCCAATTTGAGATAGGAAATTGCATGTAGTGATGATTTATATAATATTCTGGAAACCCTTTGTCATGTAGAGGATTTAAACCACGAAATTATGATATTTTATGAGAAGGAAATTCTGGAAAAGATTTGTTAGAACCATGTTTAAGAGAAATCTAGGGTTCTTGATATTTATATGAATTGTGGGCCGATAATCCATGTTTAGTGATAGAATTCTACATGCTTTACGTTGGAAATATCTGGTATGATGATATAATGTTAGTAGTATAATTTTCTGGACGTTTGGGTATGGAAAGTTAGGATTTGGATGAAGTTTTGTGAGAAAACCCGTAACTGCAAAACTGCAGGATTCGCCATATATGTTTGATCAATCGATCGAACCCAGAGCTTCGATCAATCGAGCCCCAGACCTCGATCGATCGACCCCTCCTGGCAGACTTAAGTTTCCCCTTTTAAAATTGTTGAATTGATTCGAAATGAAGAAAACTCCTTAGACATCCTTGTTAAGATAATTTGGGAGATAATGATGACCAGTAAGATTCATTAATGAATAAGAGACCTTTAATGTAAAGCGAAATCTATATTTTTGGGATATCTTACATGAGGGATAATGTAAGTATATGTTAAAGGGGAAAGACACGTAAGAGGGTTACGTTAGAACATAAATGAATACCTACTGAATTGTACCTTTGGAAGGATATAGTCCATGAGGGCTACGTAGTAAGTTGGAGAAACCCTTCGAATTAAAGTGAGAAACGAACCATTATACGTGATAACTAATAATGGGAAAATAAGGATAAATGTTGTGAATATGGGTTATGAGATAAACCTAAATTGATATAATAAAAGTGGTATATTTATATGATTGTGTATGCATATATTATATACTTGTGAAAATCATGTCCGCGCAACTTGCTATCCCGGAGGTTACCGCGCTGGGACGATCTTATCACGTGTTGCCTTATGGAGAATATTGACTCGTACCCTAGAAGATAGGAATCCTAGGTACGGGCTATCGGATCGACAGTCGGACGGTCCTAAGAGACGTGAGGGTATGTACTGACCTCTTGGACTTGGATACTATGCTTCGCCTCAATATTGTTTGTGTATGTATTTGTACAGTTCGAGAGTGATTCCGAACTTGTATTCCCTTTAGTGTGATTGATACAGGGATTGGATAGCAGAGTATGCCCGCACCATAGTTTTTATGTGGGGTGTTGTTATGATATATATATTATACGAGTAGTTAATATATATATGAAATTCTGAAATCTGGAACTGCCTACTGTGATTTAATATGTAGGACATGGTTGATGACTCAAATTATAAATACTTGTTTTGAGAAAGTATAATATGACACTGGAAATGCCTACTGTGATTTAATATGTAGGACATGGATGATGACTCAAATTATAAATACTTGTTTTGAGAAAGTATAATATGACACTGGAAAACTTTATTGATTAATAAAGTATAAAAGGAGAACTTTGGTTACAAATTGAAATCTTACGTTCTAAATACTTGTGTGGTTCAGTTGTAAATTCTGCGTATAACCTAAGATAAGTTAAAACATTGGGGAAAGATAGTGTGGTATATGACGAGATAGACCATTGGGAAGGTTAGTGCGATAGGTGTGCACATTAGAAGAGAGGTGAGAATTTCTCAAGAGAGTGTCGCACTAATATGTTCTTGCATTGGCCTGTAATCAATTTAAATACTTGCTAAACGAATTTTCAAATCATATACACTATCGGGCTCTAACCCGTTTCTATTTCTCTTTCTCTCTTGTATATATATTACAGGTGCCCAGCCACAGGGGCGTCTTGCATAGGGTCCTTTGGCAGGAACGAGCTGCAGCTTAGGTGGGAGTTGCAGGCCTGTTGTTTAGACGACTTCATCCATTTGATTTTATTCCTCGTTCAGTTTTATCCAGGAGGGGCATGTGTCGCCCTCTTCCTATTAATTAGATGGTATTGTCAGAGATTGTAATTTTTACTTTCAGTACCTTTATTTCGGAATTGTTACTGTCACGATGCTTTCCTTAGTATTTTAAATGTTGGGATTTATTATTGTTGGGTAAACTCTTAAATGTCCATTTTATTCTTCTACTTATTGTGTGACTCTTTAGATGTTAATGGTTTAAGGTTTTATAACCGGATTTAATCAAATGAGATTAAGGTATTAAATGGTTTTGACACTTAGCTTAATTATTTAGGGTGTTTAAATTGGAAAAGTATTTTTACGACAGTGATATTAAGAATGAACCAACTGTTCACCTTGATTTTAATTTAATAAATGAGTGATCGCCCGGTATTTAATTAGGCGGGGTGTCACAGTAATCATCCAATTAATCCCGTTGTTATTTCGGCATTGCTTCTCTGAACACAAAGATCTCCGTCGGGCAATTATGCAAATCAGTTTGTGTTTTACCCTACTTTGTGCAAAAGTGGTAAACAGAAGGCACATTAAAGCTGCGAAATCAACTTTAGCCGAGGCAGTTTGTGTATTAGAGAAATATTTTCCTCCGTCATTCTTCGATATCAGTATCCACCTGCTTGTGCATTTATGCGATGAAGCTTTATTATGTGGTCCCGTGAGGTATCGTTGGATGTATCCTTTTGAGCGCTTGATGAAAACCTTCAAAGATTATGTAAAGAATACACGGTATATTGGAGGGTCAATTGCTGAAGAATATGTAACGGTGGAATCATCGCTATACGCTAGGGAACATATGCCAGAACAAGAGGTAAGGAGGTTTAATCCTCGTGGAGAACGAGTGGTAGAGGAACCTGATGAGTTTGAGGACAAATTATCGTTTGGGAACCCTAAAGAGGTGAAACTCACAAACCTACAATACGAGCAAGCAACTCGTCATGTCTTCGAATCGCAAGATGAAGTCCAAGACTGGAGAGAGTGAGTATCTACTGAATTCTTCTTCTTTGATTATCTTTATTTTTTATTTTATGATCTAAAATCTATAATTTTTCGGTAGGAAGTACGAGAACGAAATTATCCAAAATCAAAGGAGAAATTGGACGACAACTGGCTTTAGGGCATGGGTGTCAAAAGAGGTACTTTTCACATCTTATGTGTGCGGTTATTTATTCATGTGTGGTAAAAACATGCCCTAATACAAATTCATTAATAAATACAGCTTCTAAAAAGAGGTGATGTCTCTTCCAGACTTGCACGCCTAGCAAAAGGTCCTAGTTTTCGTGCAAAAGAGTTTAAGAAATTCCGCACCAACGGTTTTGATTTCATTTCATATCCATATGAGGAAAAGCTTTTGACGCAAAATAGTGGAATATCAATTTCCGCCATTGACCACCTGTATCGCTAGCAAAAGTGATAAAAATCCAAAGAATACGGTGCTAACCTATTATGGGATAATTCAACAAATCCTAGAACTTGATTACTTGGATTTCACAGAAACCGTATTCTATTGTGATTGGGTAAAGGTGGAGGATACAACGAATGCTTGCAAAGTTGATCCCGACTCCAAACTTATTATGGTAGATTTATCAAAGCTGAAGACTAAAGACCGCATAGTCGAAGAGCCTTTTATTTGTGCCTTTCAGAATGTAAAGAAGGTATTCTACTCGAAGTGCATAAACGATGGCAATTGGTCTATTGTTGTGCATGCACCAAAGGGTATGACTACTGAAGTAGACGCATTAAAGGCTCTAAAAGAGTTTCAGTCAGCTCTTGATGACAACCCTAATTTGAAGGATCTTTTAGTTGATTTAGAGGAAGATTGAGTATCAAAATATTATTTTATCCTCGTCAATCTTATATGTACCCTATTATGATATTGACATTGTATTAGCACTTTACATTAATTTATGAATTTCATCTACTTTAAGTGTAATGTCCCGCTATTTGTGCAAATGTTAGGCGATTTATCGGTTATTTTGTTTAGAATAGATATGGCTTTAGAGGGCGAAAACCCGAAACAACCCCCGAACGGCCCCGTGGGTGGTACCAACACCTCCCACAGGACCAATGTAACTCGTAGGGACAGTGAGTGACAAAATAACTAGCCCTGGTTTTCTTCCTTTGGTTTTGAATTTGATTTTTTGGTTCTACCATTTTTTTAATTGAACATAACTGTTTGCAAAAAATTCATTATTTTTTCACTGTCATAGGATACATTGATGTTGGGGTCGAACTACTATCAAACATAATCTGAAATTGCATCGCTGCTGGCATAGAGAAGGTTCTGATTGGCGTTGGGTGTAACAAAATATCCAGGTAATGGATAGACCTATGATGAACTTGATTTTAAGGTTATATATGCATTGATTCAATTTTATAATTACTTTGGGTTTTGATCCTATTTTTGTCTAAACCCCGTAATTTTAAGTTTTTTGTGCCCCCTATAGCTTGGGTATTGTTGGCGCATTTCTTTCTTGTCACTTCCAGTGGGGGGGGGGGGGGAGAACATAACTTTTTAACAAAGAATAGTTAGGGTGAACACTAGAAAAAGAAGTCATTATCCAACGGATTGCCACTTTCTAGGTTTAAGGCGCTCCCGGTTTGATTGTACGACGTAAATTTGCAAAAAATTAGACTTAAGCATAAAAACATGCCATCGAATGGTGAAAACGTAAAATAGCCACAAAACAGTCCCGTAAGAGTCACGAACACCTCGCACGGGACCAATATAAATCGCAGAAACTGACCGTGTAGTCACGGAGCTCCCGATTTGAGTGTATGACGTAAATTTGCGAAAAAATAAACTCAAGCATAAAAACATGCCATCGAAGGGTGAAAACGTAAAACAGCCTTAAAACGGTCCCGTAAGAGTCATGAACCCCTCGCATGGGACTAATGTGACTCGTAGGAACCGACCGCGTAGTCCCGGGGCTCCCGATTTGAGTGTATGACATAAATTTGTAAAAAGTTAGACTTAAGCTTAAAAACATGCCATTAAAGGGTGAAAACGTAAAATAGCCATAAAATGGTCCGGTAAGAGTCACGAACACCTCGCACGGGATTAATGTAACTCATAGAAACCGATCGCGTAGTCACGGGGCTCCCGGTTTGAGTGTATGACATAAATTTGTAAAAAGTTAGACTTAAGCATAAAAACATGCCATTGAAGGGTGAAAATGTAAAATAGCCATAAAATGGTCCGGTAAGAGTCACGAACACCTCGTACGGGATTAATGTAACTCATAGAAACCGACCGCGTAGTCACGGGGCTCCCGGTTAGAGTGTACGACGTAAATTTGCAAAAAAAAAATAGACTTGAGCATAAAAACATGCCATCGAAGGGTGAAAACGTACAACAAGCACAAAACGGTTCCGTAAGAGTCACGAACACCTCTCACGGGACCAATGTGACTCGTAGGAATCGACCGCGTAGTAACGGGGCTTCCGGGTTGAGTGTACGATGTAAATTAGCAAAAAGTTAGACTTGCATGCCATCGAAGGGTGAAAACGTAAAACGACCTTAAAACGGTCCCATAAGAGTCACGAACACCTCGCACGGGACCAATGTAACTCGTAGGAACCGACCGCGTAGTCACGGCGCTCTCGGTTGGAGTGTACGACATAAATTTACAAAAAATTAGACTAAAGCATAAAAGCATGCCTTAGAAGGGTGAAAATGTAAAAAAGCCACAAAACGGTACCGTAAGAGTCACGAACACCTCGCACGGGACCAATGTTAATAGTAGGAACCAAACGGGTAGTCACAAGGATCCCGGTTTGAATATACGGCGTAAATTTGTAAAAAGTTAGACTTGAGAATAAAAAAGATGCCATCGAATGGTGAAAACGTAAAACACCCACAAAACGGTCCCGCAAGAGTCACGAACATCTCACACGGGATCAATGTAAGTCGTAGGAACCGACCGTGTAGTCACGGCGCTCCCGACTTGTGTGTGTGCGTGTGTGCATGTTTGTGTGTGTGCGCGTGTGCGTGTGAGTGGGAAAGGGGGGAGGGGATGGGCAGGGGGCGCATGTGTGCATGTTTGTGTGTGTGCGCGTGTGCGAGTGGGGAAGGGGGGAGGGGACGGGCAGGGGGCGCATGTGTGCGTGTGTGTGTGTGTGTTTGTGTGTGTGTGTGTGTGTGTGTGTGTGAGTGGGGAAGGGGGGAGGGGACGGGGCATGTATGCATATATGTAGTGAGAGTGTGTGCGTGCGTGTGTTTGTGTGCGCGTGTGAGTGTGTGCATATTGGTGATAAAATCCAAAATAAAATAGAGAGTATACCAGATCTAGGGTGAATCCAAGAGTGGGATCTACAAAACAAACCTCCTGACACTCATATTCAGTCGTCTGATCCGTTACGGTTGCCTCCGGTTCCGGTATCACGTAGGACTTTAAATAATTGTCACCTGAAAGAGAAATAACATATCAGAATTATATAATTATTAATATGAAACTAAATGAGAGATTTAGAAATAAAATATACCATACGCTCAGTGCATCCTACTTATCAGGCCATCCATTACAACAGTGATGAGAAGCTTCACACTGATAAATCATACTTGCTGAAACAAAAGATTCAACAAAAATATATTAAAACAAATTCGTGAGGTATACCTCGTTTTTGGCAGCAACGTGAAACCCCTAATCCAAAAACTTAACAGATATGCCAGTGTATACATGTTTGTGTGTGTGTTTGTGTGCGCGTGTGTGAGTGGGAAAGGGGGGAGGCGACGGGGCAGGGGGCGGGACGGGGCAGTGTTGCATATATATGCAGTTGCATCTGCATATATATGCAGACATATATATGCAACTGCTACATATATATGCAGTGCATATATATACATTGCATAGGCCTTGCAAATCAGATTCTCTATCCCTTTCTCTTCTCTAGCTGGCATTCCTTAAGACATGAGATGTCAAGTCTTTCAGTTCCTTCCTTCCCTTGAATGGGATGTTCCTCTCTTCCCTAAACTGTTTTGCCTGGAGGCTTCTCTCCCGATGGAACTGCTGGAACCAAAGAAGGGCAGATTCCCCATTTCTTCTTCAATCGATTCCTTAAACTGCTACGGTTAGCTCTTGCCCCGCACCGCATCCGGACTGGCTATCTCAAAAGAGTGAAGATCAGGATTTGATGTTGTTCTAATCTCTCTTAGAATCCAATTCACCGTAGATTATGATTCCCTTTCTGTCGGGCTGATTCTTCTTTGCTTGCCCACTCTCTTATCTTGTCCACAGATTCTTCTTTGTTAAAATAGCCCTAGCTAGCTTCCGTAGCAGCGGACGCATCAATAGCTGCGCAGAGTAATAAATTCTATAACTAGAAATAGTGGGAGGACTTTGCCAAGATAAAGAGTAGTGAAAGAAGTTAGAGCAGCAGGTCTTCCTTCTTATAAAGAACACGTTTTAGATAGTTAACAAGCGAAAGCACACAAGCAAGGGTGCCAAAACACGCAAACAGGCAAGCAAGGGCGCCCTCCTAATCTAATTTGGATAATGGGGAGGCCGTATTCCGAACATCTTCGGTAGGTGTAGTATAGATAAGTGAGCCAGACTTCCTTGGCGGCAGCTAAGATGCCGATTTCGGTTCTGCATCAATGGTGGAGGCCGTGGAGTAAACAAGGATTGCGGCTGAAGTTCAGGCTGAGAAGAGTTCTGCTACCGATCCAAATGACATATATATGCAACTCCTGCATATATATGCAGTGCATATATATGCTGCATATATATGCATAGATTTGCAGATATTTGGTGTAATTTTGCAAAAATCAAAAGTACAGTGCATTATTATTCGATATAGAGATTGTATGGTTGTTATGATTATTCTATACATAAACTATTATTTGTATTTTCAGATTTACTGAACATCGGATCTCGAAATAAGTGCATTGGCGCCAGACGTGAGCTAAGATGTCACTTCAATATGGCTTTCATTTGTGTTTGTATAGGAAAATTCCATTCACTCATACGATCAACGCTATGGTTTATGTTAGTTAGGTAAATTACCAATTTTGATCATATCACCTGTTAAAGAGTGGACTGGATGGAGTATTAACAAATCATCAATACAATAGTTTAATATAACCACACTTACTCTTATGTTTTTAAAGTATATCATCTTAAATCATTACTTTATTTGAAAAAATGTCTAAACAAAATGTCATGGTTGATAGTTATAGCATCTTAAATCATTACTTTTTTTTAGAGTAGATACAATACATACATTTGAGCAGTTCGGTATGCATCAATTTTGTATATAAACGTCAGTTTTGTATACAATATATACCATATAAACAGCAGTGGTTCTCCCGTCTATCTTTATATATATTACTGGTATATATTTTTTGTTTATATACATTGTTGGTATAAAAAATGTAAACTCAGAACAATGTATTGAGAACACCTATCTGCTATGCGGGGACTGATTTATTCAGGTTGTGATTTTACGTGGACTGAAAACACCTCTAAGTGGTATAAAGCTTTGTTTTTTCAGGATGTGGTTATATATGGACTGATTTTATATTCACAACACTTAGAACATGTATATTTTAACCCTCTCTTTATTTATCTCAAGATTCCGCATGTCAAAGTTAGTATTTGGGGTCTGTTTAGGCCAATCCTTGAATAAAACAAAGGTATCTAACTAATCATTCGAAATGTCCCACGGGACCAATGTAACTCGTTAGAGGGTGAAAACTCGAAACAACCCCCCAACGGCTCCGTGGGTGGCACCAACACCTCCCACGGGACCAACGTAAGTCGTAGGAACTGACCCCGCAGCCGCGGGTCTCCCGGTTTGAGAATACGACGGTAATTTGCGTATTTCTAGACTTAAGCAAAACATGGCGTTAAAAGGTGAAAACTCAAAACAGCCCTTGAATGGCCCCGTGGGTGGAACCAACACCTCCCACCGTGACAACGTAACTCGTAGGAACTGACCCCGCAGCCGCGGGTCTCACGGTTTGAGAATACGACGGTAATTTGCGTATTTCTAGACTTAGGCTTAAAAATATGGCATTAGAAGGTGAAAACTCAAAACACCACCAGAACGCCCCCGTGGGTTGCACCAACACCTCCCACGGGACCAATGTAACTCATAGGAACTGACCCCGCAGCCGCGGGTCTCTCGGTTTGAGAATACGACGATAATTTACGTATTTCTAGACTTAGGCTTAAAAACATGACGTTAGAAGGTGAAAACTCGAAACAGTCCCAGAACGGCCCTGTGGGTGGCATCAACACCTCCCACGGGACCAACGTAACTCGTAGGAACTCACCCCGCAGCCGCGGGACTCCCGGTTTGAGAATACGACGATAATTTGCATATTTGTAGACTTAGGCTTAAAAACATGGCGTTAGAGGGTGAGAACTCGAAACAGCCCCCGAACGTCCCCGTGGATGGCACCAACACCTCCCACGGGACCAACGTAACTCGTAGGAACTGACCCCGCAGCCGCGGGACTCCCAGTTTTAGAATACGACGCTAATTTGTATATTTCTAGACTTAGGCTTAAAAACATGGCGTTAGAGGGTGAAAACTCGAAACATTCCCCGAACGGCCCAGTGGGTGGCACCAACACCTCCCACGGGACCAACGTAACTCGTAGAAACTGACCCCGTAGTCGCGGGACTCCCGGTTTGAGAATACGACGGTAATTTGCGTATTTCTAGACTTAGGCTTAAAAACATGGCGTTAGAAGGTGAAAACTCGAAACAACCCCGGAACGGCCCCGTGGGTGGCACCAACACCTCCCACGGGACCAACGTAACTCGTAGGAACTGACCCCACAGCCGCGGGTCTCCCGGTTTGAGAGTACTACGGTAATTTGCATATTTTTAGACTTAGACTTAAAAACATGACGTTAGAAGGTGAAAACTCGAAACAGCCCCCGAACGGCCCCGTGGGTGGCACCAACACCTCCCACGGGACCAATGTAACTGGTAGAAACTGACCCCGCAGCTGCGGGTCTCCTGGTTTGAGAATACGATGGTAATTTGCGTATTTCTAGACTTAAGCAAAACATGGCGTTAAAAGGTGAAAACTCGAAACAGCCCCCGAACGTCCCCGTGGGTGGCACCAACACCTCCCACGGCACCAACGTAACTCGTAGGAACTGACCCCGCAGTCGCGGGTCTCCCGGTTTGAGAATACGATGGTAATTTGCGTATTTCTAGACTTAGGCTTAAAAACATGACGTTAGAAGGTGAAAACTCGAAACAACCCCAGAACGGCCCCGTGGGTGGCACCAACACCTCCCACGGGACCAACGTAACTCGTAGGAACTGACCCCGTAGCCGCGGGTCTCCTGGTTTGAGAATACGATGGTAATTTGCGTATTTCTAGACTTAGGGTTAAAAACATGGTGTTAGAAGGTGAAAACTCGAAACAACCCTAGAACGACCCCGTGGGTGGCACCAACACCTCCCACGGGACCAACGTAACTCGTAGGAACTGACCCCGCAGCCACGGGACTCCCGATTTGAGAATACGACGATAATTTACATATTTGTAGACTTAAGCTTAAAAACATGGCGTTAGAGGGTGAGAACTCGAAACAGCCCCCAAACGTCCCCGTGGGTGGCACCAACACCTCCAACGGGACCAACGTAACTCGTAGAACTGACCCCGCAGTCGCGGGACTCCCGATTTTAGAATACGATGGTAATTTACATATTTCTAGATTTAGGCTTAAAAACATGGCGTTAGAGGGTGAAAACTCGAAACAGCCCCCGAACGGCCCCGTGGGTGGCACCAACACCTTCCACGGGACCAATGTAACTCGTAGGAACTGACCCCGCAGCCGCGGGACTCCCGATTTGAGAATACGATGATAATTTGCATATTTGTAGACTTAGGCTTAAAAACATGGCGTTAGAGGGTGAGAACTCGAAACAGCCCCCGAACGTCCCCGTGGGTGGCACCAACACCTCCCACGGGGCCAATGTAACTCGTAGGAACTGAACCCGCAGCCGCGGGAGTCCCAGTTTGAGAATACGACGACAATTTTCATATTTCTACTTGGTTACTGATAATTTAACTCATATATGCAATTTTTCTGCTTGATTAATTTTTTTTTAAAACTATTTGGTTGCTGATATTTTTTTTATGTATCCCATCATTTGTAGGATTTTTGCACGCGAAACAAACGAAGGAGGCAATGGTCTAAAGCATGAAGATTGTTTATAGGTTGTGGACAATCAGGATTTTGTCAGCCATGCAGGCTTTTATTGTTTAGTTTTATGGCTGTGCATGCTTTTATAATTTGATTGTTGAATTTTATGGCCGTGCAGGCTTTATAATAAGTAGGTTTTACATCAATTTATGATTTTTTTTATTGTTTTGCTAATAATAAATATTTGTAACACCTCGTACGCGTCAAACGTTACACGTAGCAACTGATGGTGCACTCACAGGACCCTCAGTTTTAGGATTGGACCAAAAAAATACATTTTTTTTAAATTATAGTTAAATATGGTCATGGACTTTGTCCATGACCATTTTTATTTTTTCGTCACGCATAAAAATGGTTGCGGCCAAAGTCCGCGACCATTTTTTTCGTTACGGTCGTGGGTCACAGACTTGGGCCGCGACCATTTTGTTTGTCACGGTTGTGGGTCGCGGATAAGGGCCGCGACCAATTTGTTACGGTTGTGAGTCACGGATGAGGACCGCGACCATTTTTTTTTAAAAAATGTTGTCACGGTTGTGGGTCGCGGACTTTGGCCGCGACCAATTTGTCACGGTTGTGGGTCACGAATGACGGCCGCGACCCGTCATGACATGGGTCACGGCCTAAGTCCGAGACCATATGCCGTGACCCCCTCTCGGCCGTGACCATTTTTTGGTCACGGACTTGGACCGCGACCCACGAAAATGGTCACGCCCAAAATGGTCACGGCACAAGTCCGCGACCCACAGCTTTGGTCAGGGATTTTGGCCGTGACCAATCGCCAGTTTTGGTGTAGTGCATATCGGGGTTGTCCTTCTTGCGGACCTGGTAGTCTTGACCTTGATTTCTACCCCCATTATCCCCTTGGCTCCGCTAATCCTATGGGACTTGTTGTTAGCCTTGACGACCCTGACTGAACCCACCGTCACTTGTTAGAAATTCTATTGATCTCGGTCATTAATTTGGGTCCTCTACTGGGTATCCCTTACTTGGTGTCTCACTAGCACTAAAAAATCAAGTCTTGCCCTTCGGTTAGATTCTCTAACTCCTTTAACTCCCTTGTCACGAGAGCATTGATATCAATTTATAAATGTATAACCTTGACGACAACAACACCAGTCATCCTAGCCGGATCTCCTATCCACACTTGTATACCCACGGGTCTATTATCAACTTACGAACCCTTTTTTATTCTTTGTATCTCTCTCATCGGGTACGAAGTTTGCACATTTCATCAACTTTCCTTCACATCCGGCCACTGTCTGGCCCTTCTGTAAAAGTATTGAAATATCCTTTGCCTCTCTATTTAAAAAATTGGTGAGAGAATTAGTAATAATCCTCACCCCAAATTCCTCGTTATTCATGGTAATTTTTCCATGGAGATGTTGACTGATTCCCATCACCCTACGCTGCTCATATTAGCAAGCATTTTTGCCCGGTATTTTAACTTTAGTACATGTGATCCCAATTGGATGTTCTTTTTCCATTGGTAAATCACCCTTTCACACTTTCCTCAAATTTTAGCGAATTGTTCTTCTGAAACAAAAATCTTCTTTGACCCTCGCCCTTGTCGTCTGCATTTGGTGGGTATAACTTTGCGCCATCTTCTTTCACGACGGTTCTTGGGGCAACTGCTGCGCCCCAACGGTTACTCTAATGTCAATTGTTCGAACAATAATTATGGTGACTCCTATCGCGTCACGGTTCCCATAATACTCTATGGCTTCTGCTGAGTCCTCCCTCCCGCAATCCTTTTAACGTTCCACACTTGTCGTTCTATAAAGTTCGATCTTCCATGCTCAATCGAAACTATATATGAATCACATCGACTATGCTTAATAGCAGGATAACTTAAGTCTCGTACGTAAAGGAATTCAACAATCATATAATCAGGCTCTATATCAAAGAACACTAAGCTGAACGTATTAAGCTATACAAATCCTAAGGACACTAGGATCTGATGCTCTGATACCATATGTGACACCCCACCTAATTAAATATTGGGTGATCATCCTTTATTAAATTAAAATAAGTTTCTCATTTGAATAATTCTTAGCATCACTGTCGAAAACTTTACAATTACTAATCACCTATGTCAAATTAAACTGGTGTCAAATTTGATCTTTCATTACAAAGATAACTATAATATGCGAAAAACCAAAATAAACCATACACCATAATAAAATCTGAATCATCACGAGATATAGATAAATGAAATCCTGCCGAATAAACTATCGGCTACAAACTCCAAGTCCAAATACCAATCAAACAATAAAACCAACTGGTAGTAAATAAAACCAAATAAATGTCTGAATTGAATAACTAGAATCCAAGGACAACATGTCTATAACTGAAGTACTAAAATGAAATCATATACTAGATGTGAATATAGGAAGCGTCTAATCAAATCCTGCATGCATCCAACTGTGCTGCAGCTGCGTATCCCCATAATAGAATATCAAGTCTGGCGTCCCTATAACTGGACCCCTAAAAGGTTTTGAAAATATTTTATAGCAAGGGTTAGAACCCAAAACATATTGAAAATACTTAGCAAGTGATTAAATTGTAGTAATTAAAAATGGATGAATGCTCTTCATATTTAAGCTAGGGTGGCACTCCCTTGAGGACCTGCTCACTGTAATACCCCATAATTCTGCTTAATTAGGAAAATACGTTTTATTTAAATTACGTGAGTAGAGTAATTTAATGTGAGTTTTATTTAAATTATGTGAGTAGAGTAATTTAATGTGATAAACTACGTTTTATTTAAATTACGTGAGAAGAGTAATTTAATGTGATATAATGTTAATAAAGATGAATATGACGATTAAAAAAATTTAGTAAATGTGAAGTAGTAAATTTTGAATGATGATATGTACGGTCTAGTGACTATATGGACGTACCGGAGTTATCTCAATCGAGTGTCGCGCGTAGGATAAAAATTAAAGATGAGAGTAAAAAAAAATAATAATTAAGAGACTCAAACAATAATTTAGAGTCCACAGATGATTCCGAAAGGGTCGAATTAGTCAAAATAGTGTACCCGGGGGTACTAGTTGAGTGCCGGGTCATTTTCGGGCTAAATCGGGACCATTCGGGGGCATCTTGGTCTCTTTACAATTATGGGTAACTAGACCTACGAATTTTGAAACCCTAGATCAGATTATAAGAGTTGAGGCTAGGGTTAGAAAGAAAAAAAATACACCATAGCCATTAGAGAAGAGAGGGAGAGACAATTTCCTAAGGCAAAAGAAGGAAGAAAGGAAAATTCTAAGGAGATTTCACCATAAAGTTGTTGGGAAGGAGGATTGAAGGATCAAAATTATCAACCATCATCAACAACCACGAAATCAGACCCTACAAATCAAAAGGCAAGTGGTTATTTGCAAAATAAATTGAGTTATAATACCCATATTTAAGTTTTATGAAGAACATAGTTTTTTTGATATTTTTAGGAGAAAAACAATTGATTATGACCCATGATTGGTAGGGGTTGCATGTAGGACATTTTTGGATCTCCAAATATTATGATATCATAGAAAACTAGATGATTAAATCGAACTAAAAATCTGGAATTATGATGAAAGATGTAAATAATGTATTTTTAGGGTTCTTGAATACTATAAAGATTTTTAGTTGATTTGGCCAAGATTTATAATGATTTTGTTGTTTTAAATCGTTAGTAATCATCCCAGAACATGTAGGAATGATTAGAAATTGTTGGTTGCAAATATGGTGAATTATCACAAAAGATAGATAGATAAAAATGGTGAAACCCACATGAAGAAGACGAACTGGGTCTGCCACTGCTTGATCGATCGATCGACCCTTGAATGTCGATCGATCGAGCAGTCGATTGATCGACCATATCCCCTCGATCGATCGACCCTAGCTGGACTTCAAAAAAATTTGTGAATAAATTTCCTTTAATTACCGTCGCTTGATGGGAACCTTAGTGATGATATTTTACCTATGAGGAGACTTTATAAATACCAGTAGGTGTACCATTAGATTTCTTCATAAATGATTGAGTGGGAATTTTGGAGAAATGGACCGACGGGAGAGCGATCGATAGCCGTATGTTGGGATTGTGAGAATTTGGCTACGGAAAGGGTGAGAGTAAATTTTCGGAATAATACCAGTAGGTTAAATTTAACTTAACTATTAAGGGAGGGGTAACCAGGGCCCTTAGAGTTGCGTGAATGCTCGAATAAATGCAATAGCGAAATAAGTTGTAATTAATGAGTACGGTGAATATAAGTAAAATATATTACGTACGGCCATGATTTGATAGGTCGGGTGTGTACCTACTAAATTATATAAAAGTTTGGGTTAAGAGAATTTTACCTAAATTAATTATGTTAGGGTCGATGTGACATTCCGAACTAACATAAAGTTATTATATGTTTGGGGTCGATGAGAAATGCTGAACCAAACCTTGTTCGGTGTCGCGATGAAAGAGTCCCGAACCAGAATATGTGTGTATATATATATATATATATATATATATATATATATATATATATATATATATATATATATATATATATATATATATTTTTTAAAAATAGTTGGGGTCGATGGATAATTCCGAACCAACTCTCACTTGGGGTCGATGAATCATTCCGAACCAAGAGTCCTTTATGTGTAGTAAAAGGATATGTTGTGATAACTAGTATTCAATACATGAATGTGTGATAAAAATGTATTTTTATGTGCATAATCTACAAATTGAGAATAATATATAATGAGATGAATAGTTGATATCTTAGTAATAATTTATAGCGCGATGTAATTATTACAAGAATAAGGATAACAAGCAGTAAATAATCTACCTACGCATATGGGAAGTATAACTAGGTGAACTAAGTATCCTCGTTAGACATGCGTTATAAAAGAGAGGTGAGGAAATTCAATGGAGTGTGCGAATCCTTAATATGTGTAATCAATAACTCAATTGTGATAACTGCTTGCAAAATATTTTCAAAATATTTGAGTACTAACTCTTGCTACGTAAATTTTTTAAAACCTTTTAGGTGCCCAGCCACAGGGACACCCAGCATGATTTCATTCCAAGGATTTGGGAGCTGCAGCTCATGTGGATGTTGCAGGGATTGTTTAGACGCTTCCTCCTTTTCTTTCAGTTCTAGTGCAGGATTTCAATTTTAGTATTCTTGTTGGGAAATATTGTCCTATCTTTACTTTTACAGTTTAGTCTGATTCTGGATTCTGAGTTGTCCTTTACTGGCCGTGGTTTTCGGCAAGACTTTATCTGCATTCGATTATTTATGCAAATTGATTTTGTTATTACTTGAATTGTAATCTGTTGTATATATTATTTATTCTGCTTAAGAAAGATAAAATTTGGCACTCGCTTAATTTCACTTAGGTGGTTAGCAACTTAAAAAGCTTTCGGCAGTGATGCTAAGAATGAACTATTTAAGAAACATGTTTAAATTAAATTAAGGCTTGATCACCCAAGGTTTAATTGGGCGGGGTGTCACACTCACCCCTCCCGTAACTACTTCTTGTTATAACTCCTTTTTGACACACTACTCTATCCCGAGTATGTTTAATATATGATTTGTAAGTTATTCATTGCATTAACTTAACTAATCATCTCTCATTTAAGACCATATAACGATCTCACTAGTTATATATAACTAATGCAGTTCACTTCATGTATTTTACCCGGTATATAATTATGTGCACCATATATGCGTATCATCATATTACAACATTCACACATATGTCGTAAATATATATAACCATCCTCTCGAGTAGATACTCACCGAATGCTCTCTATAATGTTATCACCTCAGGTATACTCATTCACCCAGACACCCTGACTTGGTTAGCTACCCGAATCAGTGAAACAAAAATAAATGTAGCGGATGCGACCACAGTTCCTTCACCGAAAGTGAAACCGAATCATACCCCAAATCGGTTCAACCCTGAAAATAAATCACAATATAAAATCCTGAATGACTATGGCCTGGGGATTATACTCGCCATGTTCCTCAAGCCAGGGAATTCACCCACATCACGCAACCTCCTGTGATAGCACTAGAGGGATATGTATTCCTATAAATATCATTCACACCAATATTTATAAAGCACACAAATATATATATATATATATATATAATTCACCCTCGTGAGTGAGTTAGAGGGTATCTTAAGATTCTTTAGACATGGTGCACATCATGATGCAACGGAACTCGTCAGGGGTGTGGCCCCATAAATGGCGCTTAAATCGCGTGAGTTAAAATTACTCCATTTAAAATCATCTTCTGTCCATGCAGAGACAAATTTTTAACTTTCGACATTGTCGTTGGTCACAATGGGTGGTGTCCACCCTCTTTCATAAATAAGTTATACTCTTTCATCAGTAGATTTTAAAGTAGTCCTCACCCTAGTTTTCCAGTACGCATAATTAGACCCATCAAAAACAGGTTGTCTGTTATACAAATATTCCATAAAATTCAAATTTTAAAGGATCACATAAAAACTTGATGTAACCTACTTTGATACCAATTTGAGAATGCAGATTCTATGAATTTATTCGTATCTTATGAAAAACACAAACAAATTCAAATTTTAGTAAATTACATCTCGAATTAATTAAGTGTGCATTCAAAGATAATGACCAAATCAAATAAGCTAAACCAAACAAGCACATATGCGAAGAAGTAAGGAAAAATTCATTTCGGGCAAAACCTCTATTTCAGCACTGTATAAGTATACTTAGCTCTCTAAGTATAACGCGCAGTTCCTCAATTATTCTACATCAATGATACAATCCATCACCGGCCACAAGAAGCAATTTTTTCTCTGCATCCCCCGATCAACCTTCTTCTTCATTAGTAGGACATTTGCTCCATAAATTAGCAGCAAAGATGAACTTTGCAAGGGTTCTTGAACATATATTGTATTCTTCTTGATTTTATAAAGTGATATCTAAATTTCCAAGGGGTTTGGATAAACGATAGAGTTTGATCACAAAAGGAACTCTAAAATGGTTTGGAAAAACTTTCAAAAGAGTTATTTTTAACTCTAATCCCACATCTCTTTTTATAAGAAAGTTTATTACAAAAGGATAGAGATAAGAGATTTGGATAAGATTTAATTAAAAAATACAAACTCGCGTACTCGTTCGAACGTCCCGGTACCTCATTCGAACGACGTACCCTTTTTCGTTCGATCAGTTTTCCAATGAAACTTCGAATGACATTCGAGTTTTTGACAAAAATCATCTCGTTCGATCGGGGGAACCTTCGTTCTAACAACGTACCCCATCTCGTTTACATGTCTTCCAACGAGACTTCGAACGACATTCCATAACTGACCAAAAGGCATCGTCCCAGATTTCATTCTAATGTTTGGAATCTTATTCTAACGACATAACACAACTAGTTCGAACGACTAATGAATCTCGTTCTAACGAATCGTCAAAATTTTCAAAAAACTTTTAAAAATCATTTTATAATATCTTGAAAAACCTTTCAAAAGCAAACTCTATTTAAAAAGCTCTGGGATAAATAAAGACTCTTACCAAACTACATCATAGCTCTTCTCGAACAATGTTGTGATGAGCGATCTTCAATCTTGTAAATGTCATAAACTTCTTGCCTTTGAGTACGTGGAAGTGGTAAAAAAGGTGCAATGGGGTGTAACAAAATAAGCCAAATAAAAACTAAATTGAGTAATTATAAAACTTGCTCTTACAGTATAAAGTCATGATATATCTTTTTTAAATACATGGTCACCCTATTTATAGATACAAGAGTCCTAATTAGAGATGGCCATAGGCCTGAGGCCCGCCAAGCCCGTCCGAAAAAATAGAGCTTTGGTAAGGTAAATAGGCCCGCGAATCGAGCTTGGCAAAATTTTATAGGGCCGATTTTTTTCTAGGCGGGCTTGGCCCGACCCGAGGTCAGAGAATTATATATATATATATATATATATATATATATTATTAGTTTAGTTTTTATTCCTTTAAGGTTAAAAGTTATAAAAAAGAATATAAACAGAGAACATTTAGAAATATCAATTTTAGGGTTTATTTACTCTTAGTCTTAAGAGTACATTCTAAAATAAATTTTCTAAACAATAACATAGGTCATAAATTTACTACACAATAAAATTTAAGTAAAAAAAAAATTGTGTTCGGACCTAGGCAACGGAACTAGGCAAGAAGTTTCCAGATTTGGGTGGGTTGGTATTACACAATGAGGCCCGAGTCAGGCCTAGGCGGGGTTAGGATAACTCAAATATTTACAAGTTCGATCCGAGCTTGAATGGGCTCGCCCAGGCCTGACCCATGGCCACCCCTAGTCCTAACTATGTCTCGTACCGACTTGAGCTTTGCTGATGTAGTTGATCTCAATCTCCAACCCTCTGTTAAGTAATTGCATTATAACAAAAAATATATTCGATCATACTATCATTTTCCTTGGTGATTTGCCCTTAACTCGTCCATGGTTGTCGGACATCTAGGATATTGCAATTCCCTATGTGCCACGTATCGTGCCACATGGTTTACTCGACTCTTAATCCCTTAGTAGTTTAGTATTTTGTCATACAATTAAGAGTTAAAATTAGTTAATTGACATAATCATTTAAAATTAAGGGTCCGTTTGGTTCGTGGTGAAATACTTTTCACCGTGTTAAAAGTAAAAGGTGAATTATTAGTGCGGTGATTTTATTTTCACTATCTCCGTTTGGATGGTCGAGTGTTCACCAGGTGAAAATTTTAACTTTTTCACCATTTGTTGTTTGGATGGTCAAGATTAATATGGTGAAAAAATAAAATGGCCATATTACCCTCATACTTAAAATGCACATAACTATTTTGATTTTCATCACACAAGTGTCAATGGCCATTAAAAAAATATGCATTTACCTCAAACTAAAATTTGACATAATCACCCCCTCACACACACACAACTAGTCATATTTGGCTACGCAAGACAAATAAGTAAAAAACAGTACCAATTAAAAATAAAGTCCTTATTAAAAAAGAAAGCAGCCCCAATTTAAAAAAAAAATTCAACAATGAAAAAAAACTGTCATTTGTAAAAAAAACAATCACAATTAAAAAAAAAGAGTCAACTATAAAAACAGTAGTCCACAATAAAAAAAAAGTTTTCAACAATGAAAAAACAGTCCCAATTAAAAGAAAAGTTTTCAACATTGAAAAAAAAACAATCCCAATTAAAAAAAAAAGTCCCAACTATGAAAAAAAGTGTTCCAATTAAAAGAATTAAAAATAAAATAGTTCCCAACTATGAAATCGTCCCAATTAGTAATTAAATTCTCAACACATTACCATGCACCAAACAAATATTCATTTTTCTCATTTTTATTTTTATTTTTTATGGGAATAGATATTCCAACACCCTCTATATGTTCCCCCACACCCTTTGAATAATAAATGACAATTGTGCCCTTAAATTTATAAATCTAAATGTCCAATTTTTTCACCTCCAACTAAAATAAAACATTTGATAAAAACAAAAAAATTATATTTTCAATAAAAAAAATTGTTTTTTATAAGTAATAATAAAAAAAATGTTTATAAAACGTAAAATCTTATCTATTTGTTTTATTAAAAAACTGTATATAAAACGTAAAATTTATTTTTCTTAAGAAACTCTTTTCTTAAAAAGTGTTTTATTTTTTATTTATAAATTTTATTTTTGGTTAAAACAGTTTTTTTTGTACTATATTAAAAATAATCTTTTTACTATTTTTAAAAAATATTGTCTGCGGCAGCGATATGTATAGGCGGTCCGACCACCTATACATACCGCTGGCGCGGAGCATTTTTGTCTAATATGTTGGTTCGCGCCAACGGTATGTATAAGTGGTCGAACTGCCTATACATACCGCTGACGCGGATCATTTTTTTGTATAGTAAAAAGATTATTTTTAAAATAGAAAAATAAACAGTTTTTAACTGAAAAAATAAATAACGAAACAATTTTTTTAAATAAATAAAAGAAACATTTTTTTAACTAGAAATGATAAAAAGAATGTTCATTTTTTAAAATAAATAACGAAACAGTTTTTTTATCAACGTCCATTTAAATAAAAAGTAATATGTTTTTTTATAAATAACATAATGTTTTTTAAATGAAAAAATAACTTTTATAATTTTTATATTTTTAGAATATTAAAATTTTAATTTTCTAGAATATTAGGATTTTTATTTTCAAAATATTATGTTTTATTTTTTTCATAATATTACCTTTTTTTTTTTTATAAAGTACTAGATTTAGGGCTGTGTTTTTTTTTTCGATTTTTCGATTTTTCCGAATTCCGATCCGATTTTTTTTCGATTTTGGAAAGATTTTTTTATTGCCGATTTTCGAAAAAAATCGGATCGGAAATCGGAATTTTTTATTTTCCGATTTTGCCGATCCGAATTTCCGAATTATTTTCCGAAATATTATCCGAACTATTTTCCGATTGTTTTTCCGAACTATTTTCCAATTTTGCCACGAAATGTTTTCCGAAATAATTTTCGAAGTATTTTTCTGGGAATTTTCCGAATTTTGCCGAATTTCTGAATTTCCGAATTTTGCCGAAAATTCCGAATTCGGAAAAAAAAAAAAACATTTCCGAAAAAAATCGGATTCGGCTTCGGCACGCCGATTTTTTTGCCGATTTTTCCGGAAATTTTTCCGAAACATGCTTTTCCGATCCGATCCGGCCGAAACACAGGCCTAACTAGATTTTTGGGCAAAAGATTATATTTGCTCAAATCATATATGCATAGAGGGTCTTTTGATCTTTTAGTATTTAAATATTAAAAAGCGTGTGGGGAAAGACATAGATGGTGTAGGAATAGCTATTCTATTTTTTATTTATTTTTAAAAAAATTTATTATTTAAATTATTTAAATTTTTTATTTTTTTTTAATAAAAAATAAAATTTAGAAAAAAATATTTTTTTTAAATGAATATTTGATGATCGTATTAATTGAGAGGGAGAAATGAATGTGTGATAGTTGTAAGTGGAAATAAGAAAGGTTACTTTGGTAATAAGATAAATTTCATTGTTTTCACCTGTTAAATTATTCACTTTACCCATGGTCTAAAATGGTTAAAGTTTCACCTCACTTTTCACCATATTCATTTTATTTCACCGTGTTAAATGCCCAACTAAACACATATTTTACCTAGGTGAATAATATTTTAACGCGGTAAAAAATATTTCACCACGAACCAAACGGACCCTACGGATTAATGGAGGAAGAGGGGGGAGAAGAGAAGAGAAGAGAAGAGAGAGAAAAAAAGGAGGGGAAGCAGAGATGAGCGTTAGAAAAATTTAGTTTTTTGACTGAAATGATGGTGAAGAGGGACAGGCGGATAAATGATTTTTTGTCCTGGCCAAGGTAAGGTAGTATTTTAGGTGGAGTCTTCAAACTAAAATAATTAACGTGGGCCAAATGAAATCTATTTTAATTTGAAAAATAGTCGTAAAGACGGGGCAAAGAGTAATTTACCTCCTCTCATTCTTCTTCTTATAGAGAGCAGAGCAGCTACCCTTGGGAGCAAGTAAACCCAAATTCTTCCTTAGCTGCAATAGGTCTCTTGATTCTTCCTTATTCTTCTTTCTCCCACTTCAACCATGGTGCTCGAGGTCCGTCCGTCCTTCAATTCCACATTATTTATTTATCTACTTATTTTATATTTCCATATGTAAGACTCTTCTCTGCTCAGGTCTTGATCGATCATTTAATTAATTTGCACATTGAATGTGAATAATCAGGCGACAATGATCTGCGTGGATAATTCGGAATGGATGCGAAACGGCGACTACTCTCCTACTAGGTTTCAAGCTCAATCCGACGCCGTTAATCTAATCTGTGGTGCCAAAACCCAGGTATAAACCAACACATGTGCATATATATATTGCGTTAAATTTGTTGGCTTTGTTATGTTGTTTGTATTATAGAGATTTTGTTTATGATACTTTGGAGTGAGTTTTTGTTAATTTTGATGTACAGTCTAATCCGGAGAATACTGTGGGAGTATTGACAATGGCTGGGAAAGGAGTTCGTGTTTTGGTGACTCCTACCAGTGATCTTGGCAAGATCTTAGCTTGCATGCATGGTCAGTTTTTTCATTTTGAAATATATTTATATATTGGCTGGGAGGGGTTTAGGTGTTTGGGAAATTTAAATTTTGTTAAAAATTGATTTAAGTTGTCCTCTTGGCATGCCCTTCAATGGGTACATGATAACTAGGATACTTAGAACTGCACATAGCTACTTAGTTAAAGAAAAGATGGTGAAATGGTAATAGAAAGAACTTTGTATGCTTTCGATTTGTGAAAATTGTAGATTTTGGTTTGGGTTAGTGAAAGTATGTTTGGAATTTTGTTATTTATTTGTTTTTGGCTACTTTTCATACATGAATTACGCCATAGATGGCAGTTTGACAAGTGGCAATCAATGAAAGTTGTGCTTTTTTAGTCACCTCACATCACGAATGTTTTTGATACTGTTACCTTTTGGATATTAATCCGATCACAATTGGCTCTTTAACTACAACTGCTACTTTTTTTTTTCCTCCCCGTTCACTGAAATTGTAGGCTTGTGATGAAGTTGCATTCATTCTTAATTTAGGTTTAGAAATAGGCGGTGAGATGAATTTGGCAGCAGGGATCCAGGTTGCTCAGTTGGCGCTCAAGCATCGACAAAACAAAAAGCAACAACAAAGAATTATTGTATTTGCCGGAAGGTAGGTACCCTTGTGCATTAAAGAACTCTTTAGATTATATCCTTTGATTCTTCATCCTTATCATTTGAAATTATAAGTTATACTCTTTCAGTCCTGTTCAATACGACAAAAAGGTATTAGAGATGATTGGAAGGAAGTTGAAAAAGAACAGTGTAGCTCTTGATGTCGTTAACTTCGGCGAGGAAGATGGTGAGAAGACTGAAAAGCTCGAGGCCCTGGTTGCTGCTGTAAACAATAATGACAGCAGTCACATTGTTCATGTTCCTCCCAGTTCAAATGCTCTTTCTGATGTCCTTATAAGGTTACTAGCTGCACGTCAATCCCTGTTAAAAGGTTATATTGTATAAACCTAAATTATTCTTTCCTACCTTGGTTGGCAGTACCCCTATCTTCACTGGTGATGGTGAAGGTGGAAGTGGTTTTGCAGCAGCTGCTGCAGCCGCTGCCGCTGGTGGTGTATCTGGTTATGATTTTGGTGTGGATCCGAACCAGGATCCTGAACTGGCTCTTGCTCTTCGAGTTTCGATGGAAGAGGAGAGGGCAAGGCAAGAAGCAGCTGCTAAAAAGGCTGCGGAGGAAGCCTCGAACCCGGATAAAGGAGGGGAACGGCAAACCACTTCACAAGATGCAACTATGACCGAAAATGTTGGGGCTTCATCGTCAGAAGCCGAAAATAAGACAACTGATCTAATGGTTTGTTTCTTTCTCCCTTCAGAATTCCATTTCCCTCCCTCTCTAAGAGTTTTATTCATAGTATTAATTACCTAATGCATTACACGCTCCGATGGCATGAAAGACAGATCACGCAAGAGCAAGAAGGCTAATATAAGTAGGAAACTGAGAAGTTACAAACCATTGTAATGAGACATAAAGAGCAGTAGGTTTGGACACACAAGAAGCGCAAAGTTCACTAAGGAACTCTGTCCATTGTTTTTTTTGCATATAACAAAAATACTATATAGTATATATAGTATACTGTAATATCCAGTGGTGTTGAATCTGCTTCCGCCTTGCTTGAAATGCTATACGAGTGCCGGAGGTGGAGGAAAATTAATCAGGGATAGGCTCCTAATCGAGAACTAAAGAATTTTTTTTTGATCTTTTTAGATGTTATTAGTTAAGAAATTTAATGATCATCTTTCCTCCTCGTCTATTTTTTCTTTTTGTAAAGAAATATAAATCTTTCATTTGATATTGATGTTTGTGAATAACGATGACTGCGAATGCAAGTGTTTGGCCAATCTGTTGACCTGAAGATTGGTAACTGCTGTAGGGGTCATGGTCTGCTGTAGATATCTAGATAGCTTCCCTTGAAACTGAAAATGATTCTAAGTTTTTTTATTTTTTATTTTTTATTTTTTACCGGGAATCGGGAGGGCGATTTTGGGTGATCAATGATAAACCTTCCTACCCTTTCAGGATATTTTCTAGGCATTGCTTAACATGTGTTTTTTGTTGAAAGATTTGGAAGATATTTGACTAGGTGGAGAGGGAGTGGATAATTGAGCGTGTTCTTATTTGCTTTCTCTTCGCTTCCTTGTGTCATTTTGGTATTTTAGTTTGGCAGCTCATAGGTTTAAGATGTAAGAAAACTCTAATAACAACACGAGTAGTTACAAAATTTTGGGAGGAGTTGCAAAGAATGTAAAAACTCTAGGAGATGTGGTAATAGTGGGCAACCTGGAGAGTTTGAGGGTTGTAAGTTGTTCCTCAATAGTCACGATTGTCATTTACAAGATTTCTCTAGGAAAGTAGTTATAGTGGTTTGGAAAAATATTTGACTGGAGGGTCATTGCCCATTACAATCTGTTAAACAAGTTCTTTTGTTGGATGGGTGGATGTTGGTGTTGCTGGGGTATTAAATTAGTGGACACTTGGAAAGGAACTATGGAGTAAAAATCAGATGATTGACATCATAAGAAATAAAGTATGCATGTGATTGCATGCTTTTCAGTGAAACATGTAATCTTGAAAAAGTTGCCACCTTATGGGGTAAAAATGGAGGAATTGATTAGTTGTGGAGGGATAACATTGAAATGAAATATTATTATTGCTGTAAGTAGTAATCTCATAATTGCTTATCCTTTTTTTTGCTTTTTTAAACGCTTGAATGGTTGGAATATGGATGATGCAAATGCTTGCTAACTGGTTGTACTCACTTAGGTTGGGGTGGATAGGAGAGCATAACATGATGTGAAAATCAAACTGCAATTGTGTGCTTTTTAGAAGGCATCTTATAAATCTTCGAGGGCGGTTGGAGGCAGGTTCTCCTTTGTCAAATAAGTATTAAAATCGACAACCTTGTGATGTAGTCGTCTCACTCGCTGTGGCTGATCATTGATTTCTAGTACAGGATCAATACTTCGAGGAGGCATAGTATGCTCAAGAAAAGGAACATGATAAATTATCACCTTTTCGTTCATTGTTGCTTTTGTAGATGTTCTTATGTTCTAGCTGATGTAGATTATTTTTTGTAGCACTTTTTGAGTTGCCGCTAAATTCTGATGCGAAATTACCTATCCTCCATTTTGATAATTGTTTGACTTACCCTGAATTCTGATGCCAGGTAACCTTTGTTAATTTTTTTTCACTAATTGCTAGACTTGCCCCCAATAATAATTCGGATCAAAATACTGCGATTTTACACATAGCTTTTATCCAAGTAGAATGCCTGTTATATCCTCATCAGTCATTTTCTTCTTTACACACAAAACCCTAGGCCATAGGACCAACACCACCTCAAACAACCACAACCACCGTTATTATTACTCCCAAATCAACTTTAAATCACCACCAAAAATCAGATGCTACTGAACTGTTACGTTTTTGGGTTTGAGTTGAATTTTGTTGCTGAAGTTAATGTTCTGGACCTATGGGTTCAAGGGCAAAGCCACGCCCGGGCATAGGTGGGCCGTGGCCTCCCCCAAGATTTTAATTTTGTAAGGGCTTTATACATAGCTTTATAAACAAAACATCCTCAAATAGAATGAAAGCCTCAGTTAGCTCCAATCGACTGTTGAGAAAATATGTGGCATGTGTGAAAATGTGTTGGGCTCTTCTACGTGGCAACTACACCCTCCAAGCAACATATTTTGCTACTAATGAAGACAATTTATAGTATTTTAGACTTCCCACCTAAATTTCTAAAAAAAAACTTAACATTTCATCTTTCATCATTCTTGTTTAGTTATGTATATAAAAGTCTCTCTCTCTCTCTCTCTCTATATATATATATATATTATATATATATATATATATATAATGTAAGGTGCTTTTTATTTTTAAATTACAATTTAACAACATATCCATCTTTAAGTGCAATAGTTTGAAAACTATATTTTATAGTATAATTTAAAAGGTAAAAAAACTCATGTACTCTTACAACTTAATGAACCCATTTTTTTATTGTGCTAAAAAAACTCCTCTTTAAAACCTTTGCATTTCTTTATTCATCAAAACATGATATATTTTAGTACATGTTAAATGTTTATTAATCTTATAATAATAGAATAGATAATAGCTCATTTTCTTCAAATAATACTCATTAAACGGGCTGTCTTAAAGTATTTTTATTCGCCCTTTTTTTGAGAAATTATGTTGAGTTCATGTTGTGCTCACATGTCAATTTCGAACCAACAAACCGACAAATATCGGACCTGATCCAACATGTGAACCCGATACAAACATCGTCAACGGTTCAATCTCGATCCAACCAATCGAGTTGGTACGGTCCTTCCCACAATTAAATCCTGGCTTCGCCCATGTGTGGTTGATGTTGTGGTGGGTTACAGTTGTATCCGTAACCTACATAATTTCGCTTTGGATTTTGGCGACGCTTGAGTACACCTCTCGAAATATAATTCTTCTCCATAGGAGGAATAATTTTGCTGATCATCAATTTCTTGCCGATTTAACAATCTCCAATTTTTCTTGGAAGCTTTATCATAAATGAATAACAAGAACAAGAATCTTCCACGATGACAATCACCCGGTTGTGGTTCACAATGGGGATATCGGTCGATGTTCAAAGTCACGGTGTTGGCTTTTGACTCGGCTGCCCAATTTTCAACTTAGTTTCAGTATCGGTATTGGGCAATACACTATATAGAGTACATAGAAAAATTCAAAAAATGATACTCCCTCCGTTTCAGATTAATAGTCGCCGTTTGAAAGTCAAACATTTTAAGAAAAGTTTGTACTTTTCTAATTTGTCTTTAGAAAAATGGCGAATACCTTTGAATGCAAGACATGCACTTATATCATTGTTCTTTTGTTGGTAATGTTTGGGTGGGTAACTTTGTAATCTCAACTATATACTATTTTTATAAACACGACTATTAGCTTAAGACGGATTAAAAAGGAAAACATGGCAATTAATTTGCGACGGAGAGAGTAATATTTTTTAGAAAATTAAGAATACCAACTTGGATAAGCACAAAATCACTATCTAGTATACATAGTATTGTTTAATGATTATATTGATGTGTGTATACGCACTTGTCTGTTAGTAATATTTCATAATAGTATTTAACAATAAGGAACTAAAACAATAATATTCGACAAAAAATTGACAACTAGTTTCAACCTTAATTTTATTTTTAAAATGAATTATAAGTCATAAGAGCTTAAACTACTATATATAATTATGTACTAAATGTTGTTAAATATTTATTGATACCTGATACATTCAAATTGAGATACAACCTAAATGTGTACTTCATACTGAAATTTATGCACTAATAATACAATATAGAAAATTTCATTACACCAATTAGAATTAGTATGAATACATGAGTAGTTAATATGTATATGAATACAATGTATATGGAGAGTACATGGGTTTATTTGTAGTATTTTAATTGTACTCTTTTTATTTTGATTTTCCGTTTATGTTCTATGATAGCTAGTAGTTAGCGAGAGTGCGTTTTGTGTATTGAAACTGAGCACCACTAATTAAAATTAGTTTTTTTTTACATAACCCTCACTTTATAATGCTATATTTAATATAACCCCCAGTGTAATAATATCTTAGACATAACCCCCAAAACCTAATAGACTTCCTACTCCATTAGTTGACCTTTATTTTATTATTAGAGTTAACCCCCAACCATATTTTAAACCAATATACCCTCATTTCATCCCTCTAACTCAAATCCCCAACCACCCACATCCACCGTGACCCTCCCCTCCTCTTCCCCCACCAGTTGTGAGGCTCCAATTACTGCATCCGACTCTCTTAATAAGCCAAATCCTTGAATGCGATAAAGTCTCTTGATTCTATTAGGTGGAACGAGAAAGATCCACAGGATTTCATCGACAAATTTCGTTATAGCAAAAAAAGGACAGGAGTGATGAGAGGCGAAGGCAACATAGGACGATGGAGGGGCCGACGTGGTTGTGGGCTTCCTGGTCGGTGATGGAGAAGATGCCGGAGCCTACGACAAAGCCAAAGCCTACCAAGCGAGGCATTTTTTCATGTCGTGTTTGCTTTGTTTGCGCCGAGGAGGCGGTGGTGTAACAGGTGCCAACAGTTACATCCCACATCGCCTGGGTGAGGGAAAGGAATGGTTCGTATATGTACATTTGCATTTTCTAACACGGAGCCTTTTTTAGCTCCATGGGTAAGACGTGGTTTATAACATCACATGTCAAGATTCAAACCCCATCAGCACCAGTTTGTGGTTTGTGGATGTGAGTTGGAATAAGACCCCATACTGCTGTGAGGGGTGATAAAATGGGGGACAATATCGATGGTGGTAGAGTGGGGTATCACAGGTGAAGGGTGTGGTAGGGGGCGATGGTAAGGTTTTCGAAGGTGGCTTAAGGGAAGATGAATATTCGGCCGAAAACGATTGAAACTCAAATTCTACAGTCCAAGTCCAAGTCCAAGTCCAAGTCCAAGTCCAACCAACTATTAACATTTATTGAAACCCAATATTTTTTGCCAAATCCGGTAGTGTCATACTTGATCCTGGCCGGTGATAATAACAACACAAGGAGTTTACGAAATCTCAATTTGAAACCACTTAGTAGGGGCACATGAATATATAATACTCTTAATAGTTAATAGGGGTAATAGTCCTCGGGAATTCTTTGAGTTCTCTCTTATTATTCTTTTTGGGTTTCTTGGCTAGCATGGGCATATGGCATCTCTTTGTAATAACTTCACAGTTGGATATTTGTGAGAGTTTGTGCTTAACTGCTATTATTTCTTTTGGCGTGACATTGCCGTTTCACGTCAATTACTATCAGATCCGGTTTGCTCAACAGTGTGTCTAAAACCTAATTTCATCACAACAATGGGGCCAAAAAGAGCTTTTCAAACAGACATCGAACCATCAACTTCCCAACTTGAAGTCACTATGCAGTCTGTTCTTGAGAAACTCAATGCTCTCTCTATCGTCTTGCTATCACCAGCTGCTACCCCAACCGACCCGTTCTGCTAAAATCAGGAACCCCTTACCACCACTACTAAGTTTCATCTAAAAGGTCACATATATGTGCTGTCAACTCCAAACCTCACCCCGACCTTTGTGAATCATCTCAAGTTGTAATACCTCCCGCTCGCTTCGCCTCTTGCCTAAGGTCACCCCAGTTCGCCATCGACCGTAGTTGACCCAACTGGCATGATTCGGGTCGCGATCCATTATCTTCTCGTGCCCCCACCTAATTCGGGTTGGACATCAACCCAAAGTCATGGAATTCAAATTAGAGATACCCCCGGACCAATGCAACGAGGCCCACCACCTAGAGTGAGTTGCGCTCCACATCTTTGGCATGAAATAAAACCCCCAAAGCTACCAGATTATATTCTTCGGGCGGGAAAACTCAAAATCCACAGCAGACCACCAAACACTTACATGTGATAAAGGAAGATAATTGCGGGAGTGAATTCAGATGCCACCCCACCTCCCCGTGCTTCTTGAAGAGGAGGGCCGCCCCACATCGGATCCCTACCTGCACGGGCCACCATTCTATAATGATTCAACGTCCGACGAGGCGCTTGTTAAAGGCCCCACCCCTACCATCAACCCATTTATCCCCATGGAACAAAAATTATGCTGCATATGCTTCAAACGAGGCCACCTTATGAACGAATGTTTGAAGAAAGCCTTGCCCCGTCCCAGAGTCATCCCCTAATGGTTCCAGACCAAAGCCCCCCAATTCGGGGACAACCTTGTGCCCTTGGTGTTATGCCTATTCAGAGGGAGAAGGGTAGGAAGATCTCGATCCAGACCCGGTGCACTTGAGTTGCGTTCTCTGGCTTAAAAAAAACGTTGCATGGAGACATTCAAGTGGATGTGCACACATTTGAAGGACATCTCGATCCAGATAAGTTTGTGGATTGGTTGGACATCATTGAGAAGGTGTTCGAATACAAGGACATCACGGTCATCAAATGTGTTCCGACTTGTGGCCACCAAACTTCAAAGGTTGGCTAAAGTAAGGTGGAATGGCTTGGTTCAATCTCGGGAGCAACATGGGATCCGACCCATTTGGGTTGGCCTTTCATGAGGGACCAACTTCAAATGACTTTCTTGTCCGCCACCTACAAGCGTGACCTCTTTGCACGCGTTCAAAGCCTATCATAATTGACTTTAACGCGGTGCGAGCTATACGGAGCAGTTTTATCTATTATGCGCCACTCTACGTGAAACAGAGGAACAATGTATTAGGTTCATGGTCTTCATCCACAAAAGTCTACGAGAGCTCCCCACTCTTTAGAAACTTGTTGACTATTTCATTCAGGTTGAGGACTACTATGTGCCAGGAGACCCCAATTCATCACAATCCTTCACTCGACTCACAGGGCTTCCATCCCACGAACCCTTCCCCCCCCCCGTGGGGGATTTGGGCACAAGGCCTCAAGTACACGGGCTTATTTGTAATATTTTAGTTGTGCTCTTTTTACTTGTAATTTCCTTTTTGTCCTATGATAGCTTGTTGTTAGTGAGGGTGATATTCCATTGGAATATTCTTCGAGCCCCCTCTTTAGTCTTTTCACTCTCTTGGGATTTCTTGGTTAGCAAGATAACCTTAGCTTAGTCTATGGACTCCTTTTATAATCACTTTACAGTTGGATACTATCGAGAATTTGTACTTAGTTGCTATTTTTTTTCAAGATTTTGGTCAGAGTGAATTACATAAATCACATTAGGAGGTGACTGTGTTTCCTTGGAAACAAATTTAGACGACATCGATTGCGGTTAAGGTTGCTTGTATTTTATTTTATTTTGGGGTAAATTACACCATACCCCGGAACTATCTTGGATTTACGTGTTAGTCCCTTAACCAAACTACCTGACAAACTCACCCCCTAAATTATCAATCTGTTTCAAATAAACCCCAAAATCAAGTTCTCGCTTTTTTTTTTCCTAGTGTAAATGGATAAAATTACCCCTGAAAAAGACCTAAAAAAAAGAGAAGTATATAAAAAAACAAAATGGGTCACCCACCACAACTGAGTCACCCTCCCTCTCCTCAAACCACCGCAGCCTCCATAGACCCCACCACCACCCGACAACCAACCATTGACGACAGCTACACTAACCCATCCCACTCCCAATCGCCCTTCAGCCCCTAACCCCATTCTCCCATTGGCGACAACTACCCTAACCCATCCCACTCCGATGCTGTTTGTCGGCGAATCAGAGAGCCTGGACCGGTATTTCGATTTCTCCCTCTAGGGTTTCTCTTCCTCTGTTATCCTCTATTTGATGGGTTTGTGATTAGTTTCGGGTTGGATGTCGGGTTTACATTGATTGGGAGATGGTGTAGTGGTGTTTGTGGTTGTCGGCACATGGTGTGATGATGGTGATGGTGGTTGATGGCGTTGATGGTTTGTGCCGGTGGTTTGGGTTGTGATTTGGGTTTGAATTAGTATTGGTGGCGATGGTAGAAGGCAGATGTGTGGTGGTGTTTGTTTGGGGTGTTGCGGATGCTGGTGTGTTGTTCGAATTGGTGGGTTTTGATTGAATCGGGTGTTGGGTAGCAGGTGGTGGTGATGTTATTTGAAGGTGTGATTGTAGTGCTACTAGGTGTGGGCCGGTGACATGTGATGGCTCACGGACGAATTGGGGAGGAAGCAAAAATGGGACAAATGTTATCTTATATTTTTTTTTTTTGGGTTTTTTCCAACAGTAATTTTGTCCATTTACACTAAAATAAAGCGGGAACCTGATTTTTGAGTTTATTTTAAACGAATTGATAATTTAGGGGGTGAATTTGTCGGATATTTTAGTTGAGGGGGGTGACTCGTAAGCCCGAGGTAGTTCACAGATGTTTGGTGTAATTTACCCTTTTATTTATTTGCAGACTGCATCTAGAGGGCTGATTCTTACTAAAGACAATATGAAGCGCAGCTCGGTGATTGTGATTTGATGGTTTGAAGGGGTGGTGGGGTTGAGAGGAGGATGCGGCAGTTTTGGGAGGTCTGTCTTGCTTTGATATTGTGGATGGTGTGGAAGGAGTGAAAGTGGAGGTGCCTTGACGGGGTTATGCTCTCTGTTGTCAGGCTGCATTCATGTATACATGTTTTGTTTTTGGTTTAAGGAGGAACATCCGATTTTGATTTTGTCTCTTGTTGACTTTTTTACCATTTTCCCTTTTTGAGCCTCATTTGAGGGATTAGTGTCTTATGTTTGTCCCCTCGTTTAGAGTTTTTGAGAGTTTTATTGGGTTCTTACCCTCATTTCTTCTGTTTCGACTATTTTTGCTTGTTATGTATACACACACCTTGTATACGGCATTCTGCCCCCTTTGCGGCTACATTAATATACTTGCTTGATTACTCGTGATAAAGAAAAGAAAAACATATCATATTAGCAGGAATAAAACTTATGTTGTTAAGTAAAAAGTTAACAATAAATAAATAAACACACACACACACACACACACATATATATAATTCTAACCTTGTTAAGAGTGAGAGAGAGACCCTCGTTGGACCCTTGTCGCGTGTTCATAAGAGATAAGCCTCCTGACCTTTTCACTTGTTGAAAGAAAGAGAGACCGATGTTGGCCTAACCTCTTTATGGCGGCGAAGTCTGTGATCGTGGGGTAGATTCTTGAGGTTGTGAAAGAGATGCAAAACTCCGGCTAGTCGGAAATCCATTGGGGCATGAAGAGATGATGTATGAAAGCTTGGCATGCGTAGAAATGGGCTCTCTTAAAGTCAGAGCAGCATGAGAGCACTGAGTGGGATTTGGGCGTCAACAATATATATGATGTTTTGCTCAAACATGATCTCGGAAATGAAGGAGCTGATGAAGATGTGGATGCCTGAGAGGACTTTGGCTTCCTTCTCAACCGTTCCAACATCATAACCTCCATGAATGGAGTTTTTCTTTTCTTAGCACTTCCATCGGTGAAAATAGAACTGAATCTGTGTATAAACGGAGCAATTGCATTACTGTAATGAATTGATGCCTGTAGTTGGTGGCATTGGAATCCATTTACAGTACTTAATTAGCTTAAAAAGAATTCATTTACCGTACTGGGTTGTGGTCACTAAAAAATTCATTTCTTGTAGGCAGGGTGTGACCATAGGTGTGAATTTAGTTGAATCAGTGGTTTGGGGGAAGTTGTGGTGGTGGGGGCTGGAAGAGAGGGCTGTGAGTGTGGGTTTAGGGGTAGTGGTGAGTGTGGTGGCGGGATGGTGGCTCTAGGTTGTGTAATTGGGAGTTGAGGGAGAGAGGGCTGTTTGGAAGCTGGTTTAGGATATCATTAACTTGAATGTGTGGCAACTTATTACCATTGATATGTTAACTATTCTAAAAGTGAAGCTATGCTCCAACTTATAAGGAGTGGTTCCCTCATATATTGTTATATCCACGCTATAATTTACATAGTATGGAAATTTATAACTACTTTTACCACTTCTATCATAATCATCTATACTCACTATAAAAATTACGGTGTGTACTTTGCTCACCATTTTGTTATTATATTTATATTTTAGCCATTAAAGCATTCAACAACTGACTTTGGTCACCATTTTTGATAGACCATCCAATGGCCGTTAATTCTAGATGTTTTCCTTCCCAATATAGTTTCAATTTCCCTTCCCAATTCAACCGTGGCAACCTTTGCTATCTCAATGAACTGAATGAAGCTTGTATGTTGAACCTCATTTAAAAAAAAATTACATTGCATATTGTTTGCAGTAGTTTTGACCTGTCAACCACTGGTGGTTTCAAACTTAACTTTATGTTTATACAATTTTTCTGTTTAATTGTGGTTAGACTATCCTTAAAATAGTGCAGATTGTCTTATGTGATTTTGAACGTGTCATTTTGTGTTTCCATCATGTATAATTTTATGTGCTATAGGCCATCAAATTACATGAAAATTAGATTTTGAGCCCTACTTTTATCAATTGTCCACCTTTCTTATTCATTGTAGTTTTTTCGGTGAATTTTTATCTCATCAGGAGCCAGTACAATTAATAGTTGACCTTGAATTGCTTACAGGATGATGAGAATGCCCTGCTACAGCAAGCCCTTGCAATGTCGATGGATGACCCTTCCACAAATATTCCTATACGAGATGCAGATATGTCGGAGGCAGCTGCAGATGAGCAAGACCTAGCACGTGGTAAGTCATTATATATGGCAGCTTTATCTAATTTATGTGGCAGATATATGGTTTGTCAAGCCTATGAATCCATTCCAATCCGATCTGAGTACATAGACAGCTTTCTTTCCTATTATTCATGTGTGGTTTTGATGTGTGCCCCTAAAAGAGGAAGAATCAAGGGTGTATAAACCTTTTTGAAGTAACCGATTCAAAAAGTTTTTTTTTGTTTGTTTTTGTGTGTGTGTGGAAGGTCCAGACCCTGAAGTTCCAAACTAGTTACATCATTTAATACCAGGCCATGCGGCATATAAATCTGTATAGAATTAATTAAAAAAAATTAAGGTATAGGAATACTTCAGGATCATTACAGTGACGTCCTTTATGTTTTGAGTTAATTACATATACTTCCCACATTATTATATTTGGGACCACCCCTGACATTTAGATTTGGAAACTATTACCTTCCCTTTGTTTTGTAAAAAAATCTTTGCAATTTTCTTAGTATTTCAGACAGGAAAGATTCTCTGTATGCCAAGATTGACTCCCGTGCAAATGAGTTGCGGTAGTTAATTAAAAATATTGTCCAACAAAAAAATTTCTTTACATATGGAGGTCACTGTAATTTAAACACAGGGGAGGTGTGAGTAACAAACCAAACTCAGGTGACATCACTTATAATTGTCATTACTTCCATTTGTGATTTTTATTGTCCAAGTATCTGTACTTGAGCACATGTTTCTTTCCATGGTGTAAACTCATCCTATTATCGTACTTGAGCTCTTGGAAAAAAATGTTCTTGAGCGCATGTTTCCTTCCATGGTGTAAACTTGCCGTATGTTTTATTTATTTTTTTATATTTATCAGGGACACTGAAGCTGCTTTCATGTTATCTAAACCAGCTGTTTTCATCTAAAGAGCTGCTAAAATCCTTGAATGTGTTTTGAGAGCTCCATTGTATTTAAAAAAAAAACTAAGTTAACATGACTTCACTGCCAATTCCAAAGCATGGTTCAGAACTCCCAAACTCACCTTAAATCCCTTTCCACAGTAAAAGTGCTTTTTGGGCAAATTGGAATTTTCCAAGACCCTGAAGTTTTCAACCTCTATCGCATGGTCAAATTTAGTCGTATAGAATTTTATTATAGCGGGAACAAGGGCATTAATCTAATTTAGGATATTCTGGATCAAGTCCTCACCATTGTTAGAGAGATTCTTTTCTTTGTATAATGCTTCTGCTGATGGACTTCATATCTCCTGGCATATGCAGCTCTTCAGTTGTCTGTGCAGGAAAGTGCGAAAGATCAATCAAGCCAGGCAGATATGAGTAATTTGTTGGCAGACCAGTCATTTGTGTCATCCATCCTTTCTTCGGTATGTTAAATGTCTGTAAATATTCTTTTTTGCCCTTTCTTTCTAGATATTCATTCATGATCTGTTGCCTTCACAGCTCCCAGGAGTTGATCCTAATGACCCTTCTGTTAAAGATTTGCTTGCGTCGATGCAAAGTCAGTCTGAGGTGAGTTTACTCATTTATGTGTTCGAGGATTATTGCATACAAAATATATTTAAGTTGAATGCATATTCTCTTTTGTTTCTAATATCCTTATAAATTTTCATGGTATTTTCCTGGCTTGGGATGCTACTTTGTGCTTTCAAATTTTGTGGATCAGAATCTGATTTGTACGCGAGATCCCAAGGGCTCAATTGTATTTTGTTTATTTCTACATGTATATTTTGGTCCCTCTTTTATGTTATTATAAATAGTCTTTAAGATTGAGGGTGTTAATGTGCCCTCTTTAGCCTTTTTACCTTGTCAGGTTATCTTATATCGTGTCTAGCTAGATAACTAAACCTACAAATAGAGCATCTTTGGCCAACCATTGTACTCAATTTTACCTTTTGAGAATGAACGAATAAGCGAGAATGACGCAGGAGCATATTCCGACCTAAATGGGTCGAGTCTCACTGGCTTGGACTGCATGGGGCAGACTCGCCTCTTGTGAAAATGAGAATAAAATTGCGCCTTTACTAATAGCTATAACTTTTGGTATAATGGTAAGCGCTTGACCCATTATATAGTATTAGAGTGATGTCATGGGTTTGAGACACATGAGTGACAACCTATTTAGGTGGGGAGAATGATGCAGGAGCATTTTCTAACCTAATTGGGCTGAGGCTTGCTTGGCTTGGACTCCATGGTATTCGCCTTTTGCGTATATTGGAATAAAGCTGCGCCTTTACTAATAGGTATAGCTTTTGGTATAATCGTAAGCGCTTGACCCATCATTATTGACGTAAAATGAAAGCCGTCAAAGGCACAAAAGTCACACACTCAAAGGGAAAGTATTACTCAAAGGTAGAATGATCATTAAAGAGGGGGAAGGGGGTATTTATAGGAGATTGGTGAAGGATTTAGAATGATGTCATTTCCGCTAAGGGAAATGGGCGTAGAACCATCCCTTTACAATATAACCTATATTGACTATTCTAGATCCAACCATGGTTAACAGTCTCGATATCGGTCCCGGTATCGGACACTTGATTTTCAACTCGGTCGCGGTATCGGGGGATACGCAAAGATATGCTATTTAGAGAGCATAAAAATTTCCGAAAAAATATAGAATTTTTTAAATAAAATAAGATTCACAATGTGGACCAATCGGATGCGTTCAAAACCATCCTTTAATAGGCATTGCATTGTACAATTGGTTACACTGAAGCGTGACGGACTTGTCAGGTTCAATATTCCATAATAAATCAATACCAATATTAAAACTTGATAAAAAAATTTGCATTGAAGATGAATAGAAATGATTACAATGTTTCGTCATTTTCATCTCCCTATCTAGTTGCGATATCGATCATATAGATGTGGAATTTTTAGAAGTTCTAAACATTTTTTTAAGAATTCTAAACATTTATTGTACAAAACTTTATTTTTAGGAAATTTTTCGAAATTCTAAACATTTTTTAAAGAATTCTAAACATTATTTCTACAAAACATTATTTTTGGGAATTTTTAGAAATTCTAAACATCTTTTTTAAGGAACTCTAAACATTATTTGTACAAAACATTATTTGAGGATTTTTTTAGAAATTCTAAGCATTTTTTTTAAGAATTCTAAACATTATTTGTACACAACATTATTTTTAGGATTTCTTAGAAATTCAAAACATTTTTTTTAAGAATTCTATACATTTTTTTACAATTTTTTTTACATAATAATATTTACAATGCGGACCAATTGGATAAGTTCAAAACCCCATCCATTAATATGCATAGCATTGTACAATTGATTATACCGGCGCGCGATGGACTTTTTAGATTCAATATTACATAATAAAGCAATATTAATATAGAAAAAAAGTCTAATGACGCATAAAATTTGATAAGGAAGTTACATTAAAGATGATGACGTCGTTTCATCATATTTTTTACAAAGACCATGTCATTTTTTGTAAAAAATAAAGGAGGATACGAATGTTATTTTTTTTAAAAGAGGATACAAATGTTATAATTTAAGAAAAAGAGGATACGAATGCCATTTTTTTACAAATGTTATTTTTTCAGAAGAGGATACGAATGTTATTTTTTTTTGACAAATGTTACATTTTAAAAAAGATGATACGAATGTTATTTTTTTGTACAAATGATACTTTTTTAAAAAGAGGATATGAATATTATTTCTTTTTAAAAGATTATACATATGATTTTTTTACAAATGTAATTTTTTGGAAAAAGAGGATACTAAAAAGGCTCAACCCCCACCCAGGCTAACATCTACCAGCCTTCCACGTGTAGGAAGCTTCTACATACTCCAAACAAAACACACACTACACATCTTAAGACTCAAACCACAAAAAACACAAACAAAACAACACTACACAAATTCCTGCTACTAGGAAAACCATCTGACAACCATCTTCCAAACCCAAGAAAATCCAAGACCAAACCAGCTTAAGTTATATGAACTTCCATAGCACGAGCCATCACTTCAGCCATAACATCAAAACCCACCAAACTTTGCAGGAGCAGAAAGAACCACGGCGACAGCTAAGGGCTCCCAAAGCCATTACCTGAGTTAAGCGATCTGTTTTCAGGCCATATTTCTTCAATCATTAGCTTGGATATACTCTTTTTTTTTTTGCAACAAAAAATTTCGCCCGTTATCTCATCCGATTTTAATGTATCGTCCGATATATCGGGTAATATCTCGGGATCGCTGAGAAATCGCCGAGATCATGCGATATTTTAATGTATTATATATTTTTTTGAATCGTGACACGGAATCGGAGTGGTGACCCTCGAGACCGAGCAACTCCGCCAAGACTTTGAACCATGGATCCAACTCACTAACCCTATAATACAACTAAAAATATAATAAAAATACCAAACAAATAATAAAAATAGATATACAACAAAATACTAAAAATACCAAAATTACAATTTATAATCCAAGCTCGTCCTCGAGCTTCTGAAAATTCAGGGACCTGTGTAAATTCTGAAAATATGCAGTACTCCTAAAAATATCTCACCAGTTGATAAGCGCGCTCAATTTGGGCCTATTCGGAACATGCCCAAACACAAGACAGACCGACCTTCATAGAGATAAGGCCTCCTTTTTATTTCTGCACCAAATAATGCCCAGCTTCAGACCCATTATAACAGGTCCAACTCCTCCTACTAAGCCCAAAGACCTATTGCCACTATAATTTTTTTGACTCCCAGCAGGAAATCCTAGCCGCGAGGATGATTCGCAGACCCCAAGCAGCCTAACAGTACGTCACAACCCCAGGAACCACTGAACCTCCGACGACATCTCCCACTTCTCCGTCTCGATTTCTTCTTGAACAAATCCAACTCTCCTGGGTCAAAAATCAGTCTAGGGTTTTGAAACCCTAGATCCAGCTCTCCATTGTCGTCGCCCCCCCAGATGAGGCACCGAAATGGGTCGTCGGAACACACAAAGTATTGCCGGGGTGGAGTCGACGTTGGGGCTTGCCGGATCACCCCCCTTCTGGTTTTCTTCTCTACTTTCCTCTCTCTTCTCAGCCCAGACCTAGGGCTGAATTTCAGCCCCTTTTCTGTTTGTTCGTTTGCTTGGGTTTGTGGCTTCGTAGCCTTTTTACTTCTCCTTTTTCGGGGTTTTGACGAAGATGGGGTTAGGTTTATGTCGCAGTGGGGGTTGCTTAGTAGGAGTGGGGATGGTGGCGGAAGAATGGGTTGAAACATTTTGGTGGCTAGGGTTTTGAAAGCGGATGTCAACCCTTTTGATAAGGGTGGCCATGGCTTCTTCCAATCGAGCAAGACATTTCTCGGTTTGGATGAGTTTCTTTGGCGCCATCGAGTTGCTTTGGCTTTTTACGATTTTTTTGTGTTTTTTTACAACCACCACCGGGTGGAGCAGCTAGGCCCTGATACCAATCGACGTAAAATGAAAGCCGTTAAAGGCACAAAAGTCACACATTCAAAGAGTGAGTATTACTCAATGGTAGAATGATCATTAATGAGAGGGAAGGGGGTATTTATAGGAGTGGGGAAGGATCTAGAATAGGGAAATGGGCACAGGCCCATCCCTTTACAATATAACCTATAAGGACTATTGTAGATCCAACCCACTAACCCTATAATACAACTAAAAATGTAACAAAAATTCCAAACAACTAACAAAAGTAAAAATACAACAAAATACTAAAAATACCAAAATTACAATTTACATCCGAGAAACATTTAATTCTAAAAACATTGTTGTTTTGATATGATTTTCGTTGCGTTAACATCATAATCAAACGCATTTTATTGTATTGAAAAAGAAGCACAAATCATCAAAGTGGACCAGAGGTCCAAGATATCCGTGAAGGAAAAGAAAGAGCAAACATTACTAATTCTTGCCTGAAACAAGCAAAACATAAATAAGCGGAGGACTGGAAAAAGAACAACAAAATTTAAAGCCTTAGCTAGAAGACCCGAGCCAAAGCCATCCGCAATCATACAAAATTATAAATGAACAAGACTCCAGCCAAGATGTCTGCAGCACATCCTATAAAAAAGCAACAAAGAGAACCCAAAACCTGCAACAAACACACTCAGTCCAATACAAAGATGAACTTTTGATTCTTCAAGCATGTTCCAACTTAAATTAGTACTGATGCCAACTCCTTAGTACAAAGGAAAACATCTCCCTTCCAAAAGCATTAGAAGAAGTCCACAAGGATGCTACAAGTGTGATCGCCGCAACTCTTCTTTATCCACCCATATCCATTTCTCCTAAAAATTGTATTGTTTTCATTAATTACATTTTCCACATCTGGTCTAGTATAATGTCTCCACAAAGCCGAATGTCCTTGTACGACTACTTTTTCTTATGGCGTTCGCTAGTCTAATAATGCGATCCAGGAATCTAAGTAGGGTGGCTTTGTTGGTTCTATTTGGTTGCCGAAGCAAAATGAAAAGGCAACTGGCTGATCCCGCTTGTTTCCATAAGGAGAATGGTTGGAGTTCTACTTTTTGGAGCGAGATCTTTCTTTTAAAGTTTTCATTTTTCTCCATTTTTCTAGCTTGGAAATTGGGTTGATCCATTGTCGCGATAGATGACTACCGAAAATCCATCATACAGCTCGGGCCGAAGACCAGGGGGAGTTTAGGAGAGATGGGGAGACCCCCAGCAGCTGCCAGTAGCCTTCCTATTGCCAAAAAGAATCCAATTTCTTTGAGAAGAAACCCTTCCAACATCTCTGAGAAACAACCATGATCTCTACATCGTATTAACACCCTTCTCCAAGTGGTGTTAGGGAGTGGACAGTAAAGATAAATCTGATCAATAGATTCGTTGCCACACTCGCAAAGAATGCACCAAAAAGGCAATAAACAAGGTCAACTCCTCGCGTTGGATTTTCTGCAAGTATTTGCACTTTATTCTGACCTTCTAAATCATCTTGTATGGCTCAAAAGAAGAGAACAATAGAAAGTGCACTAGAGAATCGAAAACGTCTTAAAAAAATCTCCCATGCTTGTTTGTAGCCTAAGCACTTCGATAATTAGAAACTGAGAAAGGGGATCCGAGAATGATGGGAACCCTCTATCTCTATACTCATCGAATTCCCTACCCCTAAGTTTTCTTTTAAAAGGTAAGTACTGAGAATGATTATGAATGGTGTTCCATGGGACCACATCTGAGACGGGGCTTTGGGAATCAAGTGAAATTCTTAAGAGGGGCAAAAAAGACAACTCAAAGAGAAGGATTCCCACCACAGAAGTCCTCCCATAAGCGAATTTTGTCTCCCCTCCCCCTGATTGTCACTCTTCCTTTTGCCACTAGAAGAGATAGATTCTTAGTAGCAAGATTGTTTGAGGAGGTACTGTTCTTCCTCCCTTACGATGATAGAGAACCCAGCTTGTTGCACTAGGAGAAGAGAAATCGAAACCCACACGGTAAAGCACGCAAATGTGTATATTTCATGAAAGAATCGAAGTCTTGAAAAATAAATTCGCAAGGATTATGACAAGTTCCTCTCCCCTGCCCTCTTCATTTTCCTTTTGGTTTACAGGATTAGGAATTGTTGAGATGTTATATGATGACCATGCTGCCTTGTCACGAAACCTATAACAGGCATGCATGCATAAATTCTGGAATCCTAGTTTATGTATTTACGTTCCTATGCAACAAGTTTTTTTTTCTCATGGATGGTAGTCACATTTTTGGACGCAGTATGTGCAATTATTTACCCTGTATCATTCTTGTTAAGAATCTGCGTGGTTGCTTCATCGTTGTGTTGAAAAGAATGGAATTAATGGAAGTTTAAAAATAGCCAAGATTGAAGTCCTCAATCTAACTTTTGGGAATAATGTAATTGAGTAAAATACCTTTGATATATTAAGTCTAGCTTTTTGGCTCTTCGGATCCTCTGAAATATAGCATTTATATATTGCTAGCTTAAGTATCATTTTCTAACCCTGCTGCATATCCGGAGAGGAGATCGTGTGTATGTGGGGTGGGGGTGTAACACCTTTTCATGATGTTAATTTTACAAATCATTTTTTACCAATTTTTTCTATCTATATAACATCTTTTTATATTACACAGGACCTCACATCTTTTAATATTCTCGTCATCCACTTCTCTATGATTCTAACTTTAGACCTGGCTTTAGTTGAAAGTTCTTATTCTTTTTTTGCCCCACCCACCTCATCAAAGAAAAAGGAAAAAAAGGACATATGAGAAAGTGTGTTTCAGATGCCATGCTTCGTGTCACTAGGCCTAAATAATGAATTGAAGCTATGCATATAAGAGAACAGTGAAATCTGAGGAGATACCACAATGTTGGCAAGATTTTTGTAATATAATGCACCACTGAGGGTGACTTACCACGATGTTGGTACGATTTTCGTAATATAACGCACCACTATGAACGACTTACCACGATGTTGGTAAGGTTTTCGTAATATAATGCACCACTATGGACGACTTACCGTATTTGAAGAATAACTATGATTTACTGTGTTATTTTCTGAGTAACAACTAGATATTGCACACATGATAAAGGTCGCCAAGGGTCCTGTGCCCCTTGTTGCTTAATTGATTGAGATTATAGTGCCCGAACTAAATCCCTAAATGCAAGGTGTATCGGTGCCTGATTGTGGCTTTTGTAAGGAAGCTGATTTTTAACACTTTTTGATGACGCTTTCAGTTTTTGAGAACGAAATCAAGGTTGTTCATCTCAGCCTGAAATTGTTGCAAAGGCAACTGAAGAAACCTTGGATGAAAGCCATGCAATATTGTAGTGCCAAGTTTGCACCCTTCTATTTTATTTATCCTGAGATAATAAAATAAAATATCATGTGAGGTCCTTTCTGGTGTTGCAGCTTTTTCTGTGGCATTTTATCTCACAATTGTAAAGATTTGTCAGCGATAAAATAATAGAGTGCGGATCGATGTCTGTCTTTTTTCAGAGGCCTCTGCAAAGTAATATACTTTTTTGACACTATAATATAATATTGCAAATGATTTGGAAATGTCAGCAAATATTGAAGTGCAATCTTCATCATACCCCTTTTATTTTATTTTATGTAAAGATAAAATAAAATAAACTATAATGCGGAGATGTTGTGTAATGAATCATAACAACAAACTTTACCACGTATATCTTGAACAATAATTTAGTGTCGTTTGAGCGCATGCCATATTGAATTTGAGGGTGTACATATTCAACTCGAGGTATTTCATAAGTGGTTCATAATCTACTGACACATAACATGCTAAAAAATCATTGTTGAAGCATGCATGCCAACTTAATATATCTTTGCACTGTCGATGGATGAACCTCAGCTTGTTCCCATGGCCATGAACATACATACAATCTGATTTGATGGCCATTTGGTCTAAAATAAAATATTGACAATGACAATAGAAATGACCTAATGAGGGAGCCTTAATATTTTTATTATTTCTGCTAGCTAAAGGCCACGCGGACCATATATATAAAATGAATTGGGGCCATTTATTAAGAAGGACGAAACCTATGTGCTAGTCTGAAAAAGTATAGAGGGCTACTGATATTTCCTTGTGTAGTCCAAAGGAAAGGACTGACTAAAATAGTAAGGCTACTGATTAATAATTACAATAGCTAGAGACTTTATGTATGACTTGCACACAAACTCTCGGCTCAATCCAAACCACAGGTTGTTTAGATCAAGAGGCTTCCTTCACATAATCTCATGACAGTGCATTTCTGTACAAAAGGGTAACGTTGCTGTGATCATCTGATCAGAACAGACCATGCCTTTATATCTCTACTTTCGGCTAAGCCAAACCCACCACTTGTCAGATCTGACTTTGGTACAACCGCCGGAAGTTATTTGACAAGAACAGATTTTCCATGTCTAAAAATATTTATTACAAACTAGACCCTGCAGGATACGACCTACATCCACACACCAAAATCAAATATCATAATCATTTTTTTCAAACCCACCACTTTTAGTACAACCGTCCAAAGCCATCTTAAAATACAAGCTAATCCAGGACTGGTTAACATTTTCTCCGGCGTTCTGAAAATCCGACCGACCTCACTCCGTCGATGCACCTTACTATGATCAGAATTCTCCTTACTCCGGACGTAATCGTCGATGCACCTTACTCCAATCAGATTCCGCTTTCAGAGGCGAAACCATGAGAGGGCTGGGACGGGCTCCAGCCCATCTCTAACAGAAGCCAAAAAAAAAAACAGGGGTTATTTTCTTAAAGTTCCAGTTCAGCCCTCCCACCTTTTTTTAAAGTTTTAGGTAATATTTTACTAAAGTTTAAAATAGAGGGGAAAAAAATGTAAATGACCTTAAAGATAGAAACAAAATACGGAGGCTGGAGCAGCCCTCCCCTATTCACAAAAGCCAAAACTCAAACTCACTGCCTTTTCCCCTTTCAAAAAATTAAAACAAAACCAAAATTCATCTTTTTCACATCTCTCCCTCTAGCCGGCCGGCCACCCCCACGAAATCAAGAGCTGCTCTCACTGAGTCACTTAGGCTGCTACAAAACAAAATCAGGAGCTGCTCTCACCTTCTTGGTAAATTTTCAAACTTCTTTGCTCCAAATGCTGAAATATACTATTGTTTCATTATCTCACTTAGTATCAAAATAATATATTGTTAATAATTTATTAGGGCTTTATCAAGGTAATTTTGGGGCTTTTACAATTTATAATTTTTAATTAGGGCTTTATCAAGGTAATTTTTAATTAGAGATTTTAACAACAATAAATCATATTTAATTATTGAAATTAGGGCTTTCTATCAATTTTGGGGCTTTTATTGTTTTAATTAAGATTTTTATTGCTCCATATTTATTTTCATTTACTGCTGAAATTAGGGCTTTTATTTCTTACTTACTAATAATTAATTTATATTATTTTGGGATTTGTTTTAGGTTCTAATGTCAAGAAAAACTTTGTTATCATTTTTCAAACCAAAAAATGATTCACATGCTCATGCACCTATATTGACGGATGATACTCGTTCAATCTCGCCTGAACCACCTCCTAAAATTGAAAGGGTCGAAACTATTGAAGAAGACAACACTTTCACCCGAGATCCTGGGTTGCGTCTACAAATTTGGCAACAACCCATTGATGACCGGGATGAGATTCGAAAAAGATACCTAAAAATGGGACCTTATCAACCCATTCATGAATGTCCACCCATCCAATACGGAAAACAAATTCGCTGCTTTCAAAGTGGTTGGTTTGAAAGATACCCTTGGCTTGAGTATTCTATTGAAGAGAATAGAGCATATTGTTTTTATTGTTTCTTGTTTGAAACTAATCCGCCCACCCGACCGACATTTACTGTTGAAGGGTTCCAAAGTTGGAAAAGGATCGGTGGCCCCAAATGTTCTTTTCTGTAACACATGGGTTGTACTCCTTTAGTCCATACGAGTTCTGTCCAGTCACAGATTTGATGAATCCTTTTCAACACATTCAGAGGGTTTTGAATTCACAGTCTAAAGAAGTTGTTGAAAAGAATCGGTTGCGTTTAAAAACATCAATTGAATGTGCACGTTGGCTTGCATTTCAAACATGTGCATTTAGAGCTCATGATGAATCTCACGACTCACTAAATGCTGGAAATTTCATTGAATTGATAAAACACAGCAAATCATAATGAAAAAGTTGCTGAGGTTGTCTTAAAACAAGCTTGAGGAAATGCGAAGTATACTTCTTCATTGATCCAAAAAGAAATCTTGAATATTCTTGGTGATAATGTGAGAAGTAAGATTCGTAAAGAAATTGGTGATTGGAGTTATTGTATATTGGTTGATGAAGCACAAGATGCCTCTATTAAAGAGCAAATGACAATTGTCATAAGATTTGTTGATGAAGGAGGGGTGGTACGCGAGCGATTTTTTGGTATTGTGAGCGTAGAAGACACCACTGCCTTGACACTCAAAAAAGAAATTGTTGGGGTACTTTCTTGCTATGATCTACATGTTGATAAAATGCGGGGTCAAGGATGTGATGGAGCTAGCATATGCGGGGAGCTTGGAATGGATTACAAGCCCTCTTTCTTAAGGAGTGTCCATATGCATATTACATGCATTGCTTTGCCCACCAGTTACAATTTGCATTAGTTTCGGCATCCAGAGATGTGCAAGATATATGGTTGTTCTTCTCAAAGTTGAATGTTGTTGTCAATATTGTTGGTGCTTCTCCAAAACGTCAAAGTGAATTACAGTTGAGACAAGCTGCCGAAGTTGCAAATAAGGTGGCACTTGGTGAACTTCAAACGGGAAGAGGTGCTAATCAAAGGAAGTCATTACATCGTGCTGGAGCCACTCGTTGGAGCTCTCACTTGAGTTCTGTTCGCAGTTTGATTGATTTCTTTGGCCCATCTTGTGAAATTGTTGAAAATCTTTGGTTAAATGGTGCTAATCATCCTACACGCTCATAGGCTAAAGGTGCTTATGATGCGATGACCTCATTTGAATTTGTATTTATTTTACATTTATTGAATGAGATCATGGGGATCACTGATATACTTTGCTAAGCACTTCAGCAAAAGTCTCAAGACATTGTAAATGCTATGCAACTTGTTTCAACAACAAAAAGGCTTCTTCAAATGTAAAGGGAAACTGGTTGGAATTCCTTTTTTAATAAAGTGCAGTCGTTTTGCGAAAAACATGGTATTGAGATCCCAAATATGGATGCTTGTTATAAAGTGGGCACTCGGCGTTCTTGTCAGCAACGAGATAATATTACAATTTATCATCACTACCAAGTCGATACATTCAATGTTGCGATCGACTTTCAAATAATGGTGTTAAATTGTAGATTTTCCGAGGGGGCAATGGAAATTCTTATTCTTAGCTCTGCTTTAGATCCTCGTGATGCTTTTAAGTCATTTAACATTGATGATATATGCAAGCTTGCAGAAAATTTTTATCCTCGTGATTTTTCCAAAGAAGATGTATCACATTGAGGTGTCAATTGCAACACTATGAGCTTGATATTCCAACTCATCCTAGTTTTCAAAATTTGTCTAGAATCTCTGAATTGTGTTGTACATTTCTGAAACAAGGAAAAAGGATATCTATTGCTTGGTTGATAGATTGATTCGTCTTGTATTGACTCTTCCCGTCCCCACAACATCAACAGAACGTGCCTTTTCAGGTATGAAACTTGTAAAAACAACTCTCTGTAACAAGATGGGTGATGATTTCCTCGAAGATTGCATGATACTCACAATTGAAAGAGAGCTTGCTGAAGACATTGATTTGGATTTGCTAATAGATGATTTTGATTCACGAAAGGATCGTAGGGTTCAACTTCATTAACTCATATGATGTATTTTTTTTGTGTCACATGTGACTAGATATAGCGAAAACGCTCTTTTGTCTATTTTGAATCGACGATTTTGGTATGCTATTATCTAAATATTTTAATATTTGTGTTTGTTTTATTTGAATAATGTGTAAGTTACTTCTTAGCCCGCCCCAATGTAAAATCCTGATTCCGCTACCGGCCTTAATCCAGTCAGAAATCGCCGCCGTTGCTGTGACGCTTTTACTGTTGCTAATCCTAAATAGCTTCAACTACATCTGATTATCTATCGACAAATCAACTGTTGTTAAAATCCCAAACCTGACTCACGATGGATGGGTACAAACCGATTCACCATGAATTTACATCGGGGTACAAACCGACTCACCATGGATATCTGAAACCGACACACCAAAATGAAAAAATCATCTTCTTTCTGATTGGACTCAATAAACTGTCTTCGTGGGTTATCATATTGTGGTTCCCGCTAAATACCCCGTGCACTTGACCGTCCGATACACCATAGACTTTAACCTCCGACACATCATGTTCTCGTGAAGGTGGCTTATCTGGAATCTGTCTCAGGCCACGCGAATCAACTCGTGGTTAAACCCTTGATTCAACCATGTGAACCGCCGCCTCATGATTAAACCCACGATTGATCTCCAATATGTGTCTGGAGGATCCTTTGTACTTCATAGCATTAAATCGACGGATGAAATTTTTTGTTTTCCCATGTCTTTTTCTCTGACCACCAACTTAGTCTTGTTACATATACAAATGGAGACAACTGGTTATGTTCAAGAGTGGTCCATGTGCGTGCATAATTTTCGCAGGCCCTATCTAGCATTTAATTGGCTTAATCTGGTGTACACAAATGTGTTCATTAAAAATATACATGCACATCTTTCATTTGTAACCAACTTACCATTGTGGTTTCTATGACTATTTATGTCAACCACCGTGTAAAACCTGACTGCAATGACATTGAAGGTTAGAGCATCCACAATGGGGGAAGATGACTGCAATGACATTGAAGGTTAGAGCATCCACAATGGGGGAAGAAGAAAACAAGAGATTTTGTAACTTTGCAAATTTAAACCTTTGCAGTGGTGGGCGTTAATCAACAGATTCCGTAGGTAAATTTGCAAGGGTTCTGCAAATTTAGAAATCGTGGAGAGAATTTGTAAATGGTTCCTACGAACTTCTTTTGTTCGTAGGAACTCGTATCAAATATAAATAATTATTTTTTATTAGATATTTGAGTTCTAACGAACTTTAGTTATCCGTAACAATTCCTACGAACTAATGTTGTTCGTAGGAAATGTTTCCTACGAACAACATTAGTTCGTAGGAAGTGTTTTACCCTTTCCCTTCCTTCCCCCATTTTGGTCTTGAGTGCTAACGAAAGCTAAGTTTCACTTTTGATTTTGCAAAGATACCTTTCCTGGTGTGGATGCTCTTACACTCAAGTTAATGGTGAATCGTGATGTGTGTGCTCTTTATCAATATACGTCAGAATATATACACACACGCACACACACATAATTATATAAATAGTTCGGTAAAATATCGATATGAACATTTTAAGCCCACTAATTAAATATATCGAGTGATTAATCGACATTTTTTTAGTGTGCATGATACACCTACTTCAAATTAGCATATGATTCATCTCATCATATCTTCCTATTTGAATTCATTTTACTTGAACTACGTCAAAAAATAAAGGGACATGATGAACCTTCATCTGAATATTTATGACATTTCATAAACGTTTACAAATGTTATTCTATAACTTTAGATCATATTGAACATGATTCATACATTTGTTAAACATTAGTTAAAACGTCTACTTGAGAGTATACTTTAGACATTAAATCTCTTCACTATGATCTGTGTTGGCATAAACTTTGTTGGTAGAACCATTAAATCTCACATATATTTTCATACAGATTTAAGAAGGAACCCAATCATTATGAGAAACCAATACATATTTTCATATGTATCACATAAACTTTGTTGGTAAAACCATTAAATCTCACATATGTTTTCATACAGATTTAAGAAGGAACCCAATCATTATGAGAAACCAATACATATTTTCATATATATCGACATATCACTGGAAAATCATTATTTAAGTATGTATATGCCAACATAATATATCTTTGCACTGTCGATGAACCTCAGCTTGTTCCCATGGGCATGGACAGACGTACAATCTGATTTGATAGCCATTTGATCTAAAATACTGGCAATAGAAATGGCCCAACGAGGGAGCCTCAATATTTTTATTATTTCTGCTAGTTAAAGACCACGCGGACCATATATATAAAATGAAGAAAGGACCTATTAAAGTCAATACCTATGAGGCCATTTATTAAAAAGGACGAAACCCAATTGCTAGTCGGAAAAGGTACAGAGGGCAACTGACAACACCTCGTGTAGTCCAAAGGAAAAGGCAAACTCTCGGTGCAATCCAAACCACAAGTTTTTTGGGCACGAACGGGGAGTTACATGATAAAAAAATCGCGAATACCTTCTCAGCTGAGTCACCAAATGTAAGAGAGTAGTGAAATATGAGGAGATACCGAATTTTTGGTATGTTTTTACTTGTGCAAGTTTGGTTGCGTCTACGTATCCGTCATTTCAGAATCAAAGTTAGCGTAACTCGTGAGTTCGTACAATTCGTAGAAAAACTCATTGTGGTGTTTTTTTGGAGAGATGAGAGGGTGGTGGAATACATCAGTCTCTTTGTCTTTGTGTGGATATATGTTTTTTACCATATGAGCAATGGTGGAGGGGGAGAGCTTCCCTGCTTCCTCCTCCAAGACTCCTCTTCTTATTGAAGAAAATAGGCTTTATTTAGAGACAAATGAGCCCAAGTGGGTTGCCATGTCTCAAAAAATGTCTGGTGATACTTGTCTTAATTTGGAAGATGACCTGTGTCCCAAATATATGTTGAATCCTCCACACTAGAATAATTTGATTAGTTAATGCATAAGTAATACACAAATACACGTGAATAATATCCTAGTCGCATAAATGCATGTGATCTTATGGACTTTTATCAAGATTTATCAATTTTAATTTGATTTAATAATTTAATGGGAGGCTTATCCTTAAGCCCCTCCTAGAGCATAATCCTGTTATTGTATGTCTTTAAAGTGTAGATTATGTTGACATTATAGTTGATTTGAAACCTCTCCTTATAATCTCTTTAAGGCTCCTTCAACACTATGGGGTTCTTTTTTGAGAAAAATTGCTTTATGTACAAGTGGTGTTGAATAAATAAAAGTAACTCTTGACATGGGAAACTGGGGTGTCTTGTTGCATGAAATACCTGAGTGACATGAAAGTTCATTTTTTAAAGTTTTTTAGGGTAAATTACAATAAAATCCCTGAACTAAGTTTGGTTTACAGATTGTTCCCTGAACTAAAAAATCTGATAATACCCCTAAATTTATTTATTATTTTTATATTAGCACAAAACCACAAACATTATAAAGTCTGTCAAAAAGTTCAACAAATATAAAAACCGTGATTTAACATGACAATTTTACCCTATAAATTTAAAACCTAAAAATGCTCCAAACTTGAATAAAAAGAGTTCGGTTTCGTGTCCCGGGTACCAAACGAATCAGATCTATTTTTCAACAACCTCTACTCAAATGCCAAACACTTCATAGAAAAACTCTACCCTGTTTTTAGTTTTCTTTTTTCTTCTCACCATTTTCCCCTCTGCCATTTGGTTATCCCCACCGACGCTCATCCCTCATCGTTGTCGTCCTCTCTCTCTCTCTCCACCAATCGCCGTCATCGACATGGTTTGTCGTGATGTATGTCGGGGCTTGAACTTAGTAATTCTGATTTGGAGTTGGTTCTTGCCTTCAAATCTGATCAGGTAGCCGACACTAAACCGCACTGTTCGATTTGCAAATTGTCCCGCTTTGAAATTTTTGTTGCCTTTGAAAATGAATGATATATGTTTTTTGATTTGCAGATTGTTTCGATCATTAGTTTATATTTTACATTTTGTGAATTGTGCATAGAGATTTGCATGTATATATGATGTTATGGATTTGTATATAGTATATACAGACATTTATAGTTGATATAAACAGTTGTCAGAAATTTTGGGTGTTTAGTGGAGGAGGAAGGTGGCTGTGGTGATAATAATTTGGTAGAAATTTTCACGTGTTAATATATATATATATGTGTGTGTGTGTGCACGTGTGTGTGCGTGTGTGTGCGCGCGTTTGGCTTTCGTGATCAGAGAGTATCCTTGCACTAGCTGTTTTTTTTTTTTTAAATTACTTCACATGATAGAGTGTTCACATTTTTATTGATTGAATCTTAAATTGATGTATCTCGTGACCGCTTTGTGGATATTCACCGATTTTTTCTATTGTTTAATTAGTCGGAGCATAAGAAGGATGAGGATAAGGCTTCAAAGGAGGACAGGTGAGTCGAGGTCTGGATGTTGGGTTTATTTTCTGTTAGCATCCCTTTAATTAATCATTATAACGGTCAAAATTTTGAGCTTTAATTAATTGACCTTCACAACTTTGTTTTGTAGGTCAAGTTAATGGTGCATGAGTCGGGGATGGACATTTGTGAGAGAGGACTGTTGAACAGCCGATCCTAGTTACCGTGAAGGGGCATAACTAATTGTTATTTCTTTACTGTTTTGTTAGTGTTATACAACTTAAAAGACATGTCTTTACTGTTTTTGTTTTTCATTCTTGTTCCGTTGTAGTTTCAATGGAGATATAAACATGTGTGCATGCTATCGGTTTACAACTCTAGGCCACAGTTTATAAGCATAGATCGACACTTGACAGGTAAGCAACGCGAAATGCGTGTCTAGTGTTCATTGAGCATAAGGCATTACATGGACATGTGTTTTTTCTTCAACCAACCATATTATGTACTTCTATTCTTGCTTCCTTCAACCCCAAGAATCAAATATTCTTGTTTTGACATGAAAGTTCATCCGCTCATCTTTTCCCCTTTTCTGTTTCTTGCACTTTATAGATGGACCAAGAGTAGGAGGCGTGAATAAATTTATCCCAACTTCTTTTCCGCAAACATGGGGATCAGGGAATCATTAAGTCGTGTGGCACAATTGTGAAGTGGTAAATATATATTATTACTGAGAGTATAATTTTTCTACGATATTTATGCCAATTAATTCAAATTCAGTTGATTTTTCAAAGGATATCAAGTTAATGCCTGCTTGGTATAGTGTGTGCCTGTTCCTTTTAAAAAAATAGAATTCTAGATTGATAATTTACATGTAAATTTGAACAGTAGAAGGGAAAAACACACCTCTTGAGGACTTTAAAACTGAATTATAAGATCTCTTGGGATTTAATTTAAACACACGAAACCATTAAATGAATTTACGGACATACAAAGATTCCAACCTCCCAACGCATTTTTCTTTCTGTAAATTAAAATTTCTTTTCGAAATGTTAAGAAACGAACTACTTGTTTGTCTATTGTTTGAATATTATAGACTGATAACAAGTACTTCGAAGTTTTATGAATGAGACTATTGATAATATTGATTTGCTATGGTCATGATTTGATTTTTTTGTAATCCCCTTGTTTACTAAGTGTCATACGTGCGTGTTTCATATGGTCCCATTAGAAAACAAGCATTTAACGGCTGTGCAACTTGTACAAAGCATGTAACATATATTTACTATTTGTGGTAAATATGAAATATGAAATATATCAATATATACACCAGTGTAAAACATGTAATAGGATTTATTGGGAATTTCTTTTAATGGGATCAATTAAGAAATATTTTATCTAAATATGACTTATTTGTCAAATTGTCACAAGAAAAGCCACATGGACTCTCTCTCTCTCTCTCATTTTTTCCCCCTCAAAAAAAGGAATTGTTGTTAAATAGCAAGTATCTTTTTGAATTTTTGAAGGGTCTTACTAACAATGCATCTCTCTTGCTCTCTCTCTCTCGTCAGGTTTTTGTGCACACTCAAGTTTGTGTACCAAGTTTGCAAATCGATTTTTGACACATAGTAAATGAATTGTTTTTGAGATGAGTTTTTTTGTGTGGTATTTAAACATTTCAAGTAACCAATAGTAAAAAAAAAAATTCAAATTTTTTCTTTGCTATTAAAAAAAAAAATTGTTCGAACTTTCATAGCGTTTAAAGCACTTTAGAAGTTGTGAAAATTTGATCGATTTTTTTAAAATACAAAAAATAAAACTTGGGCTAATTTTTTTTATATGGATTCCTTGAAATGTTTAAATATTACCAAAAAAAATACAACTCAAATATTTTTTTTAATATTTGATAAAAAAAGGTTTGCACCAGCAACTAAAAAAAAATTAAAATATATATATATAATAAATAAACATGGTTTTTGACAAAATATTATGTATTTCATACATGATATTTTCTCCTTTTCATGCTCATGCATGAAATGTCATGTTAAAGGGTTTTGTTTTTATTTTTTTAAAAGGGAAATAATTATTTTTAAAAAGGGAAATAATTTTAAATAATTTAATTTATATATTTTTAAAAATATTTATATTTTTAAAATATATATTTTATTTATATTTTTAATTTTTTTTTATCACGGGGACAAATATATCTCCGTGCCTGTGCCCTCGGCACGGGCATACACTAGTGTATATATATATATATATATATATATATATATATTGGAAGGGATTTTTATGTGAAATTACCAACTATGGTTGGCCAACAATGATGGGAGCACTACCAATTGTGATCAGCTAAAAAAATTTGAAGAGGTTTGACCAAGCGACATCAAAGTACCATGCAACTTTAACCCATATAGATGTTATACGTTACTGATACTTTATCGTTGCTTGCAATGATTTGTCGGAAGAGCGTTATGATTAGACCTGGCAAAATGAGGCACGACACGATAACACGACACGACACGACACGAAATTATAAGTTAATGGGTTTAGTCTTATCGGGTTTGGGTCATTAACGGGTCAACACGGTAGAACCGTTATCATAACGGGTCGTGTTTGGGTTTGTACTCTTACACGATTAAACCCGTTTATACCCATTATCACCCGTTAGTGGTACCGAGTTTTATTGGGTCGTGTGACCCAAACTAATATTACACGGGTATTAACGGGTACTAACGGGTAATAACGGGTACTAACGGGTAATAACGGGTCACCCAACCCGTTACCCGTTTGACCCGTTATTATTAACGGGTGTTAACGGTTCGGGTCGTGTACCCGTTAATATTAACGGGTCGTGTTTGGGTATTATCATTTGACCCGTTAGTCTTAACGGGTCGTGTACGGGTGAAGGGTGTTTTCACCCGTTAACCCGTTAACACGACCCGTTGACACCTCTAGTTATGATCAGTCGAGTATTGTATTGACCAAACGAACTTGAAGATTGGGTCCAATGTAATTGTTAAAAATAGAAGAACAAATGTACATTTTTTTAAAAATAAAATAAAATAACGTAATACTTAATATTGTAATAAAAAAATAATGTAAACTAAAGTTGTTTTTATAAAATAACAGAATGTTATTTTAAGTAGCTTGATAGAGTTTGTTTCGTTTTGATTTTGAAAAAAGTACCTTTACTAAAATAACGAATTTTTAATTTTAGAATATTAAGTTTTCTTAATATTCAAAACTTAAAAAAAGGATAGAAAACAAAATATTATTTTTTATTTCAGAATATTACATTTTTTAATATCGAGAATATCATATTTTTTTTTATATAAATGATTTTTTCGTCACCCATCCATTAATGTTGAAAACTATGACACCTATCAAGAATAACCAATAACAAACATGCTCCAAAATCTAAATAACCCAAAAAATATTACTTTTGAACCATTTTTGTATTATGATAATTTAAATGTATCCTTCCTTTTCTTTAAGGACTGATGACTTACGTTTAATCGAATGTGTGCACAATTTTTAGATTTTATTTTAAACTAGCATTGTTGTTAGCTTGGATAATTTTTATTGTTGAAAATCCTTTTTTCTTGCTTGAAATAATTTTTTTAGGATATAATTTTTCCAATAATTATTTTAAATATGTTTTTTGAATTATTTTCTATTTTTTTTAATTTATTATTTTCTTAATTTTTAAATGTTTTTGCTATTATTCTAAGTTTTTTTTAGAAAAATTATGTCAGGACAAAAATGCCCCCACATTAAGTTGTGCGCCACGCACACCCAACGTTTCCCCCTAATAATTAGTGGAGTTGGATGGCGGAGTATTTTCTAAATTGCTATATGGAAATTTTAATTATATATAAAAAAAACTTCATGTTATTTTGTGTCTATTTTAACTATATTATTATTTTACCGTATTATTGGCACAAGCACGTAAGAACCAAACAAAAGAGACAAATAACATGAAGTTTTTTTAATTATTATTTATTTGATGGTCCTATTTTTTTGAATTTGTTAATTTTTAGTCATATGTCATTTTTTCTTTTGTTTTAAGTCCTAAAGTAATTAATATATCATTGCATTGTTGGTAGAAATATCTCTGAATTTAATAAAATGACACTAATAATTTTAAAAAGTAAGACTTCTAACTAATTATAAAATAATATGGAAGTGAATCCAAAAAAAATTAAAGAATTATGACTTATAATTAAAGGCCCCCTTTTTTATATTATTCAAATTTCCGTATAGCAGAGTGAGAATAAGTAACGAGGTAACATGTTAGTCTATAAGATATAGTCTGATTCATTTCCTCACACTCATTTTAATAATTTCCTCATATTCATTTAATTTAATATGCGTCCATATTAGTTAATTTATATGTTTATGGTTATAATTATGATCATTTCTTCCAATGTTGATACTAATTATATATTAGATTATATATTAGAAAAATATATTTCAAAACGCATTACACCCAATCGTGCATCGCACGGGTCACCACTAGTGTGTGTGTGTGTGTATTGTTGTGCGAAAATATGTCAACAAATGATATTGATCGTGATCCTAAATAATAATATGACACACACAATAAAAGTATAATGAATAGAAAGACACACAGACGGGAAGATACATTATTTAAGTGGTTGATCAATTTGGCCACGTTCACTAATAACTCCGATCAATTAACAAATGGATTACAAAGGAGGAATCTCACAAATACACTTTAAATGAAAAATCTAGTGTGTATTTTTCTATACCAATGTGTATACCAAAATAAGATCTCTACATTAAACTATGTTGTTATAGTTTGGTGTGTCTTGTATTTGCCGAATAATATCCCTTTTATAGGGAAAATTAAAGAGATAAAAGGAAAAAACAAACCACTGGAAGTGTGGTAAAAAATTGAAAAGAAAAAAAGGAGGAAAACAAACCAAGGAAAGTGGTTTTTTTTCAGTCACCTTTTTCAACAATCTCCACCTTGAAAAAAATGTATACATCACCTTGTCAAAATTTTGTCAACTAAAATCTGGAAAATCCATTTCGGCGAGATATGCAACGATCCACCCAAACGCATAACCACTTATTATCCAAAATGATCCAAGTATCCTTCAAATGTGCTCGTAAGCGCCATACACCTGAAGGTATTCAAATTCGAAGTATATTGATCTAGTTCAAATAGTGTTCAAACTGGATCCTAGGTACAACCTTCCTCAGCACATCTGCGGGATTATTCGCGATTCAAATCTTTTTTAGTAGAATAGTCCCCTCATCCAAAAATTTTGAACAAAGTGGAGACGAACACCAGTGTTCTTTGTCCGTGACCATGAATGATGAACCTGGTTGTTTGCTATGGCATTTTAACTATCACAAAAGACATCCAAATGATCCTGTACAATTTTCAATTCTGCTATCAAACCATGAAGCCAAATAACTTCTTTAAAGGCCTATCTTATTACCATGTACTCTGCCTCTGTAGTAGATAAAGCAACTTTAGACTATAGCAACACATCGGTCCTCCAGCAAGTGTAAACACATAACCAGTGGTGGACGGACTTTTATCCAAGTCACCGGCGTAATTTGAATTTACATATACAAACACATCATGACAAGCATGTGGATCCTTCTCAAACTTCAAACCAACATCTATGGTACCATGGATATACTGTAAGATCCATTTCACAACTTGCCATTACATTTTTTGTGGATGGCCTCGTATACACATTGCATATATCAATCTTCTCACTGCATTAACATAGGGAACATGAGCCATCTGTGATCATTCCTCATCGTTCTGTGGAGATTCCATGGCACTTATCTTGAAGTGTGGGGCCAATGGAGTACTTACAGGTTTGGTTTTAGAATCCATACCAAAACGTTGAAATTCATTTTTCAAATACCATTGTTGTGACAAGTACATTGTGCCCCTGACTATGTCTCTCTAAATCTCCATACCAAGTTGCTTCTTAGCTTCATTTAGATCTTTCATTTTAAATTCTTGACTCAACTGAATTTCAGTTTGTCAATCTCCACCCTGCTCTTTGAAGAATTCAACATGTCATAAACATATAAGAGCAAATAGATGAAAGAACCATCTCGAAGATATAAAAAATAAACACAATGATCATAAAAACTCCTTGTGTATTCCTCCCTAAATATAAACGATCAAATTTCTTGTACCATTGCCTTAGACTTTATTTAAACCCATATAGCGATTTTCTCAATTTGTAATCCCGATTCTCTTTATCAACAGCCTTGTACCCTTGTACCCAATCATACAAATTTCCTCCTCCAAATCTACATATAAGAATGCAGTTTTGACGTCAAGTTGTGCTAACTCGAGATCAAACCGTGCAACCTTCATAATTGTATAAAATACCTTGTTATAACTGATCCCTTCCTTACGCACATAACCATGTGCCACTAAACTAGCCTTGAATCTTACATTGTCTTTCCTTGAAGAGCCTTCCTATTAGATTATACCCACTTACACCAATGGATTTATTCTCTTTTGTATGAGAATGTGGGTTCATATGGATAGTAAGTATATTGTGTTCCTCACAAAAAATTCAAATTTTTGTATTTTTATCTTGATTAGCAGTTAAGTGATCATGTAATGAAAATGTCTAAATTAATTTCCAATCAAATTCTCATGCAAATAAGTAAGGAAAAATCCCTAAAAGGAAAACACCTTTATTTAGCACTATAAAGTAATTGACAAACACAATCAACTTACAGACTACTAAGAATGACTAAATATAACGCTCAGAGTCTTTAATTTATTCTACAGAATACGGCCCAGTCCAGTGCCATCCGTGGGAAGCAATCTTCCATCGGTACCCACCGATCAACCTTTCTTCTTCTTCAACAGTGAAACCTCAGTTCCACAAGTCAGTCGTAGAATTGGATTCTACAAGGGTTTATGCAAGGTGTATGGAAACTAGGGTTTTATAAATCTCATAAATTACATATGGGGATTAATGATTTGTAAAATAAAAACTCGTTTTGAAAAACCAAAAGTGAGAACTTTTGTAACAGGTATTGGAAATTCATTTTCACCAAAGTTATTGAGAAATTCTAAAGAAAGCAGTTTTTTATTAAAAAAAATCATGAATTTCAAGGCGGTGGGGTCATTCGGACGAATATAATAATTTGTGCCAAATCTCATTTGAACTTCCATCTAACGAGCTTCGAACGACCAATCTCTATCAAGGTAGAGGTATCTCGTTTGAAGGTCGTTTGATGGTGGTTCTAACGAGACTGCATATCTCGTTCAAACGAGAGAATGAGACTCAATGTCATTTAAACGAGACAAAAAAACTTTTTGTTTTAAATTCTTTTTATAAAACTCCTTGATTAAAAGTAAAAACATCCTAACAAATGATTTATAAAAATCCACGAAAACAATTTTTTTTACCTCCATAACATGTCGGTATGTCGTCGAATGATCATAGAGATGTAGTGTTTGGTTTGAGATGTCAATTTGTAACGGGATATGCTAAAACTATAAAATAAGTCTAAGCATTGAGAAATTGTAAAATCTTTCTCTTACATATATCCTCCTTTGGCTATTCCGGTATAAAACAGAAAGCGAAAACCAAATTGCAATAAAACCCTTTAAGACAATGAATCCTAATGTCCTCCCAAACTCAGAAACAGAACGACATATGAAACTTCTTCATTGAAACTTGTTATCCCCTTGGTAAACTTTGTCTTTATTTCGTGTAATCCATGGAATCATCATCAAAGCGGAAGATACCTACACACATGAAACAAATAGATAATGTGATGCTTACGAGTTTTAAATAATAAATAAAACTCTCCTTCAATTTTTCTCCCCGTTTTTCCGTAATAGACAAAGGAGTAGAAAATAGTCATGAATAATAAGAATCACAATAAGAAGCAAAGATATCATCACCAATACAATTAAGTAATGCACATATAATGACAATCTCAAAGGGCATAATTTTTCCACCCAATATTTTTGAAATTTTTTATTTTTTTCAAGTATAAAGTATAAAATATACAAAAACAACACACCACGGGCTAACACTAAAATATCTGAATCTTGAAAATGAAATAAAATTGTGTGAATATTTTACATAGGCAAATCAACATAAGCATTCATAACATAGATGCACAGAAAGAACTCAAAGTCTACCTTAGATGTAAAATTGTGAACTCAAATGAAATTGACTCAACTTAATCAATATGCCATGAACTTATTCTCACACCAAAATGCCAAAATATTTAATGTTTTTCAAGAAAGTGCGTTGTGCAAACCCATTGATCTTCTACTTTATAACTCCTTCAAAATCTTACTTATATAATACTTCATTCACACAAATTTTGAAGAAATCATAATACTCATGTGTAGTGAAGCATCAATGAATATAAACTAAATGTCGTCGATCTTCTGTTTTTGTGTGTCATTAATCTTTTAGGCTCTTTTATACAAATGGTTGCTTTTAACGCAAAGAACATTTTGATCTTTTGTGGCCCCTTTCCATTGCTTAAAAATTAACACTATTTTTCAGAAAAAAAATCCGGGCAATGGTTCTTATATGCACAAATTATCTCTTTTTACACTTGGTTCGTTATTAAGCAGAATTGAGATGAGAACATCGCATTCGACACATGACAAGTAAGTAAAATGTTCATAAACCTTGTGCACGTGTACAATAAAGGTGACAAGGAGTCAAATATGTTGAAAGTAGTCATCAATGTCAACATAATGATATCCACACATTAACGAAATAAAGTCATGTCTCAAAATACTATGAAAACGTCAAGTGAATGGATGGAATGTAGGGGTGATTCGAATATCTTAAATATTCATCAATATATGGTGAAAGAAAAAAAATACAAAACTCTTTTTGTCTTTTTCAAAATTTTTATCAAAATAAAATCTTTTTCACTCTTCACCTTTTTCTTAAAATACCACAAATCTTTTTTTGAATTTTTCAATATTTTTCCAGAAAAACAAAACTCTTTTTGGATTTTTCTAAATATATCAAAATAAAAAATATATAATACAATGATAATATATTTAGCAATAGGGATATAATATATGAACATGATAATCACCCTATTCTAGAAACAAGTCTCGACCTCAATCATTAGGCCCATAGGAGTTCTCAAAAGGAGAAGACATCCCATAAAATTCCTCCATCAAACTTTGTGATGACTTGACTAAAGTCTCTGGTTGCTCGTGAAACCTCTTAAAAATCACTGTGACGATGTGCAGAGCATGTGGAGTAATGTGTGGGACTACATGCGGGAACATGTGTAGGGACTCGTGTAAGAGCGTACTGAGAAACACACATGTGAGAAACTCTCCTTAGCTTAAAGAAGAACTCTCTAAGGTGACCTCTTTATTTATAATGGGAACAAAAATAAATTTTATTGGGTATATCTTGCTCAAAACATCTAGGACGAGATCTGCTTTCTAGGTTAGGTCTCCTGGGGGTTAGGCTGAGGGCAATAAAGATCCATCACAAACTTGAGAACCAGCTGGGGTGTGTTTTTAGAAGTGGATGCACCATCATAACGTATTCATTGCCTCTCAATGTTACCTAATGCGAGATCGAGGAGCATATTTATAACCTTCTTAGACGTGTCCTCTAAAGTAACCTTGACCTCACGGACACGTTCGATAGCAATCTCGAGTTGGGATTTACAGGCTTCAAGTTTCTCACGAGTCTCTAAAGAACTGTGAAGATCTCTCATAAGACTAGCCATAGTTGTGGTCAAATAAGTTTTCTCCCTATCTGTAACAATAAAATGCTCACACAAAGAAACTTTCACCTTCTCGAGTTGACTCACCGATGCCTCACACTCTCTCAAAACTTTCACCTCATTCTTTAAATCAAACACCCTAAGAGATACGTATTTATTAAGCTTTTTCATTTTTAATGTCTCGACGTACAGATCACAAAAGGCCTTTTTGAGTCCACCTTCTACCTCTCTCAAATTCACTTCCTCACTCTCACTCTCTTTACAATGATTTAAAGCGTCATCGAGGCTCTCATGTTTTAAAATGTCCTCATCGGCGTGGGACAAACTAGAAGTGCTAACTTGACATTCCATGAACGCACAAAAAATTCGTTCATGTAGTGATTCATCCCCGAAATCCACCGACTTGATATCACTATCACTAAGAGTGGATTTATGTGTAACTTTATTGCCTTGTCTCTTAAGCCTAGTGGCATACTCGTGGGATTTGTGACCCTTACCCTCACACTCATAACATCTTATCTCATCTTTCTCATAAACATTGTTTCCCTCAATCTCCTTTTTATTTTTCTCAAAATTCTTTTTTTTGAAAGATTTTTCTTCGTTAAATTTGAGATTTTTTTGGATTTTTTTTGCAAAAAGGGCTAAATAATCCATCTCAAAATCAAATTCATGCTCAAAATCACAACCTTTTTCTTTATTCTTTTTGGACTGAGCTTTCATAGGAATCCCTATTTCTTTTTTCTTAATAGTTTTAGGAAACATATCGATTTCATAAACTTCAGCGGTTTCCTACGAGTTCTTTTTAGCCTAACAATATCTATATTCCCAACGAATTAAGGGCATTTCCATTATAGATAAAATGGGTTGGAAAAGATCTCAAAATCGTTTAAATAACTCTTGTCTTAGAAATTTTCTTACCTAAGTTAAAACTAGAATTTACAATGTCCGACAAATATGTGTAAAACTCATAAAATGTGTCAAGCTCATTCATAGTGAAGGTCTCAAATTGGGTAGTGTCGGTACCCTTGTGAGTGAGTTGGGGTATATTCCAAGCTTTTTTAGGCGTAGTGCATGTCATAATGAAGCGAAACTTGTCAGGGGTGATGGATCCAGAAATGGAACATAAGTCGCGAGAGTTAAAATTACTCCATTTAAAGTTATCTTCTGTCCAGGAAGTGATAGGTTTTAAACCTATGACATCGCCATTGGTCACAGTGAGTGGTGCCCACCCTCTTTCACAGATAAGTTAAACTCTTTCATCTATTGATTTTAAAGCTCACCTCATCCTAGCTTTCTAGTACGCATAATTCGACCCATAAAAAACAGGCACCATATTATACAAGTTATCCATTTAAACCTAAATTTTAAGGATCACACAAAAATCTAGTGCAACTAACTCTGATACCAATATGAGAATGGAGGTTAGTATGGATAATCAGTATATTAGGTTCCTCGCGCACAAAATCCAGTTTAATCAATTTTTATCTTGATTAGCAATTAAGTGATCATGTGAAGAAAATGTTCAAATTAATTTCCAATCAAATTATGCATGCAAAGAAGTAAGGAAAAATATCTAAAAGTGAAAAACCTTAATTCAACATTATAGGGTAATTAACAGTCACAATCGACTTACAGACTACTTAGACCGAGTAAGTATGATGAGAAAAGTCTTCAATTTCTTCTACAAAATACGGTCCAGTACAGTGCCATCCACAGGAAGCGATCTTCCCTCGATATCCACTAATCAACCTTTCTTCCTCTTCATCAGTGAAACCTCACCTCCACAAGTCAGGCGTAGAGTTGGATTCTAAAAGGGTTTATGAAAGGTGTATGGAAAGTAGGGTGGACAACCCACTCAAAATAATAACGGGTGGCCAGCCCTATACTACATTAAATCAGGTATCTCAAATGGCACAGTCTCAACATCAACAAACAATACACAATAATATAAGGCTAACTACCCGAAACCATTAAAAGTGGATTGCCAAAAATTTAAAACTTTTATTTAGCACCGAAGAAAACAAACCATACAACCATTTACCAACAATACTATATCTAAATATGATGAGTGATACAATACAAACTCCAATAATGTATAAAAGAGTACAATACAATGTACAACAAAATCTCTAAAATGAAATACCCGAATATGCTGTCGGGTCACATACAATACAATAATCTGAGAGAGAGAATATAAATTGCTAATCTACAACACTTGAGTACAAACCTGATAAACAAAAGGAATCCTAATCTAGATATACAAAAGATAGGAATCGACTAAGCTAAAGTGCCGCAACAGTCCGCTACTGCCACAGCTCCACGAATACACTAGATGGGAGAACATCAATGGCGTCCTTGCGGGGGAACACCTAAAGTAATACAATATATACATAGGAGGAGAAAATATAAACGGGTCAGAGCCCGAGTTGAAAACATTTTTGTAGAAAGTGCATTAATATGCATAATAATTATAAACGCATTATTACATGATTTAATGGAGTCGCACTCTCCATAATAATCCAACTCACCTCTCAACTAAAGCGCGCAACTAAACGTATGCACGTGATCTCCAAATGAATGCCCAAATTTATTTAGGCAAGGTTATCTAACTAATTCCTAATATGAATATTCAATTTAAAATCCTCTAACATATCATCCAATCTATGCTTAACTGGATTCTATTTAAATAATATACTTTGACTTTTAATGTTATGGTTCTCATTCATTTGTTCACTTACTTAACATATAGGGTTTACATACCCATTTCCAATCCAACATACAATAAACATAAAGACCTGATAAGCCAATATGACTCCAATAATTTATTATAAGGGAAACTCCCTAAAATCTCCAAAACATGCTTCATATAATTCCAATTGAGGTTCCCAATCGACAACCTCGAACGAAACGGAAATGAAATTCTCCCTAGAAAAAATTCCAAAAAATTCCCTTGTTTTCGAATCGATTCGGCCCCAACAAATCGATTAGAACACAAAGACCTATAAGTCTGCTTCCTACCGAATCGATTCGGAAGGAGCGAATCGATTCGGTTTGGTCAGGAAGCTACGAATGGGGTGTTTTCTACATAAATCCAAAATACCCAAAAATAATTTTAATCATCTTCCAACCATTTTTATCCAACCCGATCACATATATAACATTAATGTTCATCCAAGAGCACTTTTAAACTAATTTCCATCATCAATCCATTATACACACAACAAATCTAAGATTATACCCAAAAGTTAGATTTTGACAAACGAAACCTAAAACCCATAAATTTGATCCACAAATCATGAAATAAATGGTACAAAACAATTATTTAGCAAGTTTAATCACTTGCCTCGGGTTCGTAGGGTCTGATTCGTCCTTGAGATCTCGTAAATGCCGAAAATTTCCACTTTCTCTCTCTTTTTCTCCTTCTTCTCTTCTTCTTCTCTCTTTCTTTCTTTCTATTTATCTCTTTCTCTCTAAAGAGATTTAATATCCCGTAGGCTTTTAAGCCTTGTCTCCCAAGATACACATCTTTAAATGATAATACACACTTTAAATGACTCGGTAACTTTAATTCGAGTCAAACGAGCTTAAATTATTTCGGAACCTAAATAGACCCCAAGTATAGTCATTTTGACTTTCTCGACCCGTCCAAAAACAACTACACCCTCAGAATTACCCTTCGACACACTTCCTAGCAACTTCAAATTTTGACCTCAAATGCCAATTAAATAATTCTCCAAATAAAATAATATTTATTTCTCCCAAAATAAATGAATTATTGTCTCTAAAGCCTCGGGTTGTTACATAGGGTTTTAGAAATCTCACAAATCACATATGGGGATGAGTGATTTGTAAAACAAAAAGTGGTTTTGAAAAACCAAAAGTGGGAACTTTTGTAACAGGTGTTGGAAATTCATTTTCGCCAAAAGTTCTTGAGAGATTCTGAACAAAGCAATTTTTTAAAATAAAATCATAAAATTTTGAGTCAACGGGATCGTTCGAACAAAATTATACCTCGTTCAAACGAAAATAATAGTTTCGTTCAAACAATATCACATCTTGTTCTAATGACAACCGAATCTCATTCGAACTGTATCTTACGAGATTTGATTGACCAATCTCTATCATGGTAGAGCTATCTCGTTTGAAGGCGGTTCTAACGAGACTGTATATCTTATTTGAACGAGACTCAATCTCATTTGAAGACGACTAATTTTTTTTTTAAATTCTTTTTTATAAGAAACCTTGATTTAAAATAAAACATGCCAACATATGATTTATAAAAATCCATCAATGTACAAGTTTTATACATCCATAATGTGTCAGTGTATCTTCACATGATCTTGGAGATATAATGTTCGGTTTGAGATACCGATTTATAACTGGATACGCCAAAATTATAAAATAAGCCTAAATTTTGAGCAATTATAAAAACTTGCTCTTAAATTCATAGTCGGACAAACTCCCAAGTCTGATTCTTATGAAGTGATTGCACTCTCCATTCATTTCATTCTTCTAATGTATGCTTTTGAGCTCCTTTCTCTCCTCTATAGCTAGTTGGAATGGTATCCTCCACCATAGGTAGTGCATATGCCACCATGCCAGTAGTAAGCCATTCGGGTTTCCTTTTTTGTCTACTTGGTCTACTGACTGTGACAGAATACGATTGATGAGGAGACTCATGGCAAGGAGCATCGACTTAATCTGTACGTATCTCATCATCTTACGAGTTCATCACAAGTTTGGCTGGAATAATTGGAGCCTCAAGCTCCACCTGTTGGGAAATTTCTTTGGTTTTGTTCTCCGTGGGAGAACTCTTCAACATTGAAGACTCATCGAATGTAATGTACCTACTACTTATCCATCTAATTATATGTTGAGAATTAACTTGCATGATTATTGAATTATGTCCATAAAATGGATTTGAATATATAAACATATGCTGAGAAAAAAAAAAAAAAAAATATATATATATATATATATATATATATATATATATATATATATATATATATATATATATAAGGTTATTGCTATAAAGGAATGGTTAGCTATACTCGATCTCTCGATTGCCTAGGGAGGATCGCTGGATTTGGAAGAATAGGTCTATAAAATACTAGCTACCGCTCTTTGTACATGGTTTTGGAAGGGAAAGAAGAAGGTTGTCCAACGTTGCCTCGTAGCACGTGAGAAGAGGTCCAACTGGGCACATGAGAATATGGTAGTCGGAGAGAAAACAGAGTCATCGAGGAAAGGAAAGGAGCAAAATAAGCAATGACCCATCTAGTTCCATACCTATGTTATTAAATTATATTATTGGTGGTTATTTGTGTAGTTAGTTTTAGAAATTTTTAGCGGTGGTTGGTTTTGGTATGTTTGTTTATTATGTTGTAGGTTTGTTTAATAATACATTGGGATATGGATGACATTTCATGGATATTGAGAGATTTATTTGAATGGTGGCTATTTCATGGAATTTTATGAACGTGTTATGTTCAAATTTCTTATTTATAACTAATTAATGAATGATGGTTAATTTCATGAATGTAATATGTTCAATGTTTTGCACGTATAACTAATTAATGAATGTTGGTTAATTTTATGAATGTATTACTTAATAATGTGATTAACATAAATGAGACAATGCCTAATAAGTTTATTCGGTAGAATACAGTTGACACGCGAGATAAGAATCGACATCCCAATGCCAATTGTTTTTTAAGCAGTCATACGGGTTGGCATCGTGGTACTGAATGCCTTAAGTTGTACATTTACTGGTGATAGTTGTATCGACATTTGTTATTCATTTTCTGAATGATGTCATTCGGTATAAGACTACCGAGTAAATTTTTAAAAATTAAAACATCGGTTAGGCAGTAAATAATAGAATTTAAATTATTTATTCTTCATATTTCCATTGTGTCGGCTCCCAATGCTGAGTGTTTTCCAACCAGTCATGCTAGTTAGCATCTTGTTATCAAAAAGGATCTCTTGGTGGTTAAATGTCGAGCCACTCATGTTTGGTCGGTGGTTAGAGGCCGAAATAAGGCTTCTAGAATTTTGGGACCGAATATGATTATTTTACATCATATGGTGTCAGGAATAACATTTTAATGATTTTGGAGGTGTCAGGCATCACTTCGCAATATGGATCTGAAGATGGTTTGTTTCTTATACGGTAGGGTGACGAAAGTATGCTATATTAAATAATTTATGGATATGATTCCACATTCCACATTTTATTTTTTCCATCAATCAACGTTTAATTCAAAAACAAAAATCAACATTCAACATTATAATATATAATTCAATATTCATATTTGATTCATCATTTCAGTTTACACTCAACATTCAACAGTTAACTCGAATATATAATTCGACATTCATGTTTGATTCATCATTCCACTTTATATTACCCAAATTAAGTCCCCCTTTACAATTTTCATCCGCAAATTCACTAGTTAAGTCCCCCAAAAATTCAACATTCTACACTTAACTCAAATATATAATTCAACATTCATGTTTGATTCATCATTCCACTTTACATTCCCCAAATTAAGTCCCCCTTTACATTTTTCACCCACAAATTCACAAGTTAAGTTCCCAAAAAATACAAGTTAAAACCCCACATAAGTACAAGTTCATCTTTAAAAAAAAATACAAGTTAAAACCCCACATAAGTACAAGTTCATATTTCCAAAAAATACAAGTTAAAACCCCACATATAAACATCCTCCATCATTCGTTTCTAATCGATATCGATCGACATATCCTTTGTGGCCACATGAATCGGTCACATCGAGTTCCAAAGGCTAATCCGGTCATTGAATAAAAGTTCACATCCTTTGGCATGATGCTCATGATAGTCATTTTAAATACACATTATCGGTGGGATTTGGTGTAATACCCCGTAATTTTGAGGGCTTTATTTATGAATATAGTATATAGTTTTAATAATTTTATTATTTTATTAATCGTGATATTGATATTATATTTATTTTTATTTAAAATGAATTGAATATTTAAATTCAAATTTAATTGGCTTTTGGACATTTTGTAATGGTTTAAATATGAAAAGTTGATAATTTTGAATTAAAGGGTAATATAGTAATATAGGTTAGCTTAGGCTCCAAGCTAGGGTTTGAGAGAGGGACTATATAAGGAATATTATGGGTGATTATAAGGAAAGGGAGATGAAAAAGAATGGCCAAAAATGAAATTCAAAGAGGCAAAAACGAGTGGAATGAGAAGAGCCAATTTGGAATGTTTAGATCTTCTTTTTGAGTGCATTTGGATGAGATTTGAGAAAAACCCAAAACACATACCTGACTCAATTTTTCGTGTAGAATCCAAATCTGAAGTCGGATCATCGAATAATTTTTGGATCTTATTTTTCTGGGTTTTTAAAATAGGACTATTTGGGGTTGTCTCGTGTTGGGTCTAGAATATTATTTGATTATTTTTGTGAGAGAAATGTGATGGTGAGATGAGATTTTGAAGCTGAATTTATGTGATGATTCATGTGATGATTTTAAGGTATGGGATTTTACACAATATGCTCTTTAAATCTCTCGAGAGTTATTCCGTTGATTTCTTATTAATTGAACTCATATTTGAATTGATAAATTCATTGAAATCTGGAAAAATACTTGTTGAATTATTTTGATTCATGTGGTATCATTATATTGTTTTTGAGAACGTTGTCATAAGATTTTAATATGGCACGAATGTTGGACACCCACCAAAATTTCTGTTTCCCGGGCTATGGCTTGATAAAGCATATGCGGATGGGGTGAGGCCTGGTGACCCGTTGATGTGTTGTTGAGGAATTTATTGATAAATTCTTTAAGATTTGCATTTGATTTGAATATCCGTACTTGTGTTGTTACGCTTTATTCATCGCTAATATATTTGTTGAGCATCTTTCCTGTCGTATTGTGTACTTCTGCATATTTTCTTTTAGTTGGCACGTTAGCGTGGATTTGAGCGCTACGGACCAATTGGGATGATTTTAGCGTGGATTATTTTGGGAAGAATATTAGAGAGAGAATATTTGTATTATTTTATTGTGTAGTATAGAGCATTGGTGATTTATATTATTTCGAGAGACTTTGTTGTATTTAATTTAAAGAATTGAGATTAGTGGATTCTTTTATTAGATTGTGGGTTTTTGTTTAGATGCTCTATACTTGCTTTTGATGGATTTAGTTTAGTTTTATCGTAATAGCGCTCCGTTCGCTCTCCCCCGGCGGGTGGGGTGCTACATTGGGCTATTTTCCTTAAGTTGCACATGCACAATGTGCACGTTAACAACATTTAGCATCGTTATAATTTTCCTTTCATATTGCGATAGAGTGTTGTGTAAAGGCATGAATGTGAGGCATAACAATTTGCTTATTGCCACGATAACACAATTGCATGATTTTTCCCTTTGCCATTGTTTTACCTCGTGGCCTACCCTTAAGATTAATTGGATTTGTCTTATAAAAATTGCTACTGGATGAACTAAGAAGATCAACGAGCTTAAAGAGAAGTACCGTATGTTAATCCATTGTCAACTCCGACCATCTCTTTCTGAAAATAATCATCTCCAGCTCATAGTCGATATCGCTGTATTTAGGAAAATTCGGCTTAATGTTAAACTTTTAGCAATGTTCATCTAGCACACTTAAAGGGATAGGTCTTGATTTTTGGACATCGTATAACACAATCCCATGGGCGTACGGTAAGACAAGTACCGAATCTAATACATGACCATACACGTGCTCATTAACACCCACAACGCCAATTAGACCTATCTCCCTCATAAGTAATTCAAGTGCATAGTGTGAAACGTACCCCCAAAAATGCCTTAATTGTGGAATGTTGTGCATGTGCTGATTACGACTATGGGATCTTTCGAAATCATCCTCTATTTTTGTCAATTGAACTGTAAAAAGCATGTGACATTCCATCAAAAACTTAAAAAATTAGAAATTAGATGATCCAAGCATCTTTTTTAACTGAGCATGAGCACCCTCCGCTCTATTGGTGGCGAGATTTCCACAGTTCTTAATCCCGTTCATCCACGGTAGATCGAACTCTTCATGAACCAATAACCAAGTATTTTCAATATAGTCAACCATGTTAGGGAATGCCATGTGGTAGACTTTTAATCGGGCCCTTGCATCAAGAAATCAAATTGGTGTCTCTTGCTCAACTACAGAAGACCACTCCTGCATAAGGGTTTTCGAGTTATCCATACCCAAGTCAAACTTCTTATAGTTCATTTCCACATTCTTGTTAATATAGAATGGGCAAAGCATCATTTTAACTCGAGGGAAAACTCTGTGAATGGCATTGATGCAACTTTTTTGACGGTCTGTAAAAATTACTTGAGGCATGTTTGCAGGATCTTAAAGCATCGTCAAATATGATAACACCCATGCAATTCGTTCTTCCTTCTCTGAGGATAAGAAATAAAATACAATGAAAAATTTCCTCCCAGGTAATGTCACGCCAACCATCTCAAGTAGGGGCATGTTAAATTGATTGATCTTGTGCCTACAATCCATCAAGACAGGTGTGGGAAAACACTTCGCAAGCATAATGAACTTGGGGTGGGAAAAAACGATATCCTCTAATTCATCGATGTTCAGGTCGTTATTTGTCCAATAGGCATAGTGGTTATCTAAAATGATCTTGAGGAGTTGTTGAATCATGGTCCTTCCTTAGGCATCCTTTTAGTTTAACGAGGCCTTGACATTGGAAATTGTGCACATGATTGACAAGTTATTCCCGAATATCTCCTTTATAGTTTTCAAAACTTCTCTCGGTTTAACTCCGTTTGCAATTAAATATTTGGAAAGTTCATATTCCTCACGGCTTAATCTCCTATGGATGTCCGACTAGTGTCTTGTAAATCTCATGGTTGTGGAGTCCACTAACCACTTTTACCTTCTATTTCACCTTGGTAGTGGTACACCCTTTATGAAAAATGGGTAATCGCACTTTCTTCTAGACGAGTCTCTATCATCTTTAGGCCTTTGAGATCTTGGTGGTTTTGTCCCTTTTTTATATGCGATTGTGACACCCCACCTATTTTAATTATGGGTGATCAGTCCCTTACTAAAATAAACAAGAATCTTTTTTGGCTCATTCTTAGCATCACTGTCAAAAACTTTTTAAATTATTAACCACCGAGGTTAAAAAAACTGCGAAAATAAAATAATATAAACCATTCAAACCAAAACTGAAGTCTAGAACATCAAGGATTGAATAAATAAATGCCGAATAAACCATCGGCCCCAAATCCAACATCCAAATCATAAATCTAACTAATATGAAATAAATTTAAATACAAGGTCTACAAATGAAAATAACTAAAGCCATCTAAAAGTCTGAACTGAATAGGCAACATGCCCAACTGAAATAACTGAATGTGAATCCTAGACTAGTAATGAAATAACTGAAGCGTCGACTCAAGTCCTGCATGCCACCACAAGCGCTACAACTACCCATCCTTGGAATGAGTCATTATGTCTGACATCCCTGTGACTGGACACATAAAAGCTTTTGGAAAATATTTTTGACACGGATCAAAGCCCAAAACTTTTAAAAAATATTTGCAAGTAATTAAAATGCAGTAATTAAATATGCATGAACACTTTTCATATATAATCTGGTGTCGTACTCTCATGAGATACCCCTCACCTCTCAACTATTGTGCACACCTAGCACTTACATCTTAACCCGCCTAGTTAATGCTACCCCGTCTAACTACCTTTGTTGTACTTTCCCCTATCACACTACTCTAACTCGAGTACTCACTACACCAAAAACAGCAGTCTGGCACGGTTTAAAATTGTGTCAGATCAAATTTGGCACGACTTTGAACTGTGCCAGAATCAGGTGTTCCAAAATGACCATTTTTTTCTGGCACGATTTAAAAGTGTGCCAGATTTGGTCAAACAGGAATACTTCTGGCACACTTTTAAACCGTGCCAGAATTTGATATTTCTGGCACACTTTTGACACAGTTTATAACTGTGCCAGATTGAGTACATTTTGGTACAATTTGGACACAGTCCAAAACCGTGCCAAATTTGATACATTTTTGGCACGATTTTGAACTGTGCCAGATTTTTGAATTAGTAAAAAAAATAATTATAAATAATATTACAAAAAAATTAATTAATCAATCTTCTAGACAAATTCACAGTTTATAGAAAACTCGGAGAACTAAATTTATTAAAACATAAAGAAGAACAAGCAGACAAAAAATCCCCAAAATGAAAATAATGGAAGAACCTTAAGCCTTATAGTGATGGCTACAAGAAACTAAAGTCTTCGGTTGAGTATTAAACGAATTATACCCAAGATAAGGATAATCAAAAAAGGAAAAGTGGGGATTTTTTTAGATGCGAATGAAATAGATATATATAAGGATCACAAGTAATAAAAAGCAAATCCAAATGTGGATCATGGAGATCCCTTGGTAAAATTTTTACAACTTTCCATCATCCAAAACACCAGCAGTTGAATGGTGACCCAACGAGGTTACCAGTTCGATTAAATTGCTCCAAGACTTGTCCAAACATTAACCAAGGATCATTGAGTTTCATATCATATAATGGAATAATTATTTTAGGACATTAATATAGGTGGAAATGAATCAATCTCAAATAGAAAGCTAACAATGTTTGACTTAAATAAAAAATGATTCATACTTCAAGTAAAACTAGTAACCAGTTCTATGTACCTATAAGTCTCACATTCATTCAAAGTCGAGGATAAAATTATAGTCTAAGCATAACACTAATTGTTCAAATTGACATGAAAATTAAGATGAATAACTAGTATAAAATTATAGTCTAACCATATCGTTTACAAATATATATATATATATATATATACACACACACACTAGCAGATACCCGTGCTTGAAGGCACGTTGAAAATTTTCAAAGCACGTAATCGCGAAACGGCAAAGATTTCGAAAGTACATAATCACAAAACGACAAATTTTCGTTCCCCGATAAAGAAAAGTGTATTTTTAAAAAAATTGGCCATAATATCATTTATTCATAGGACTATCCACCATGTTTAATAAATAATAAATAGTCCAACAACTTATACGTAGAGTTAAATTAACTACCACATGACACAATGAGAATAGATAAAAAACTGATAAATAAACCCTACACAAACCAAATTCGACAATGAAAAATGGATCTACCGACTTCGATTTTGACCCTTTGAACATCACTGAAAATAGCCCAAAATGTAGTTAGCTAGCCACGGGCGATACGAATCCAATGGCGTTAAAATCGCCTCATTTTGATTTACAATTAAAAAGTTACAACATTTCTCCCAAAACAAGAATATAAATAAAAAACTATTTAAACTTTGCAAAAAAAATATAACATATCTCTATGAATCCAATCCAAAAAATAAAGCTAGACTTACATACAAAAATCTGTTTTGAATGTCAAAAATCATTATAACAATTTCGATCTTGTTGATATGTTCAATTTTGATGTTCGAAATTGCAAATTCCAAATGAATTTAGTAAAGAGAAATGAGAGAGAGCCCTCATCGGATACCTATATTTTTTCGGGGCATGTTGGATATATTGTAACAATGATAGTAACGATACATAACAGTATTAATCGATATTTATAACCATGGCCAGATTGAACAAAGCTAGGAAAGGGTCTAAAAAACCTCACATGTTGCACCATTTGAAACTGTCGAAACTCTTAGAGTGAGAGACCGAGAGGCAATATAACAAAACAGGGGGCATAAGGAAAATGCCAAGGTATAATACCTGAGAGAGATGAGGTGAGTTGTTGGCTTGCTATTGCGAATTGCTGTTGCTACGACTGTTTGCCGAGGGCTGCTGCTACTGCGAATCGCTGCCGCTGCAAATCACCGCTGGTACTTTATACACTGTGAATGCTGCAAATCACTGTTGCTGCTGCTACTAATTGTGAGATGTTCAAACCTTAGTCTTCAAATAATCTCATCAGATCAAATCATATATGCACTACAAAAGTAGCTATAATGGAATCTCAAGCATACCACTTAATAAGAAAAATTAACTCAAAACATTGTCTGATTCTATCATTTATATAAAATAGTTCTTCATTTTATTCTAGGAATAAATCTAACAATATTAGTACATAAAAGGTCAAATGCGTGAAATGAAAGTGCTGCATTATACCATTATCTAAGTCCCGAAGTGTGCCTCATTAGTATCTTTTCCAACGTTGGTTGATACCTTGGCATTTTCCATGTGAGCATACGATAAATGATGTCTCAATGGTGAACAACATCAATCTGATTGATCTTAGACAGAGACTCAATGGACAACCCTGATGCAAGTTTTTGCAGAAATAGATAACTGCCTAGTTGCGATTCTCAAGATCACTGCCCTCGAACAACAATATCTCCACAACTCTCTTTTGTACAAACAGTATCTCATTAACAATTGCAACTATATCTGTTTGTTTCTCTTCAATATCAACATGAGTTTCGCCATTAATTTTGGCCCGATCATTAACTGCTGTAAAGTATTTTCGGCCAAGGCTAACTCTTGTATTTATAAAAAAATTCTAATTTATCAATTGGATTATGATAGTAGTCATAGATAAATAAACTTATTGCCAGACTTTAGATATCTAACGACCCCAAAAAATGATAGGAATTTATATAAATCACCATTTTCACTGCTTCTTAGTCCAAACTCTAGCATTAAAGGAAAAAATGTAAAAGTTGGCAAGACCTTCCTATGGAGATTAGGATTTCCCTTTTTGATGGTCGAAAATGAGGAATTCCGAATGAAATTCTTCCCAATTTACAGTATAAAGATTGTTGTGTACCTCTGTTTACTGTATAAAGTTGGCATGACCTTCCTAAGCCTCCGTAAACATTTGTTTACTCTGTGAAGGTTGCCGTGTATACTATATCTTATTTTCTTCACAATTTTGCACGTTCACTCTTTGTGGATTGAAAATGACCAATCTGTCCATCAGAATTTAGAATAACGTCAGCTGTAGTTACATGTTGAACTATATCATGCACACTTGCACGGACTATGGAAGACGTGCACAATACCAAATTAATAGTCACCATTTGAGAACCACGTTTTATTAATAATTTACTCAATCATTGGCCAAGATCAAGAATTGGTTCCTGGGTTACGTCCAAAAAGAAGGAAGCGACTATTAATTTGGGATGGCCTAAAAATGAAGGCGAGACTATTAGTTACCCATTAGCCCAACTTTTTCATAAACTTATAATGTAACCCAAAAAATTGATAACTACACCAGAAAAGTCTGATCAAAGTTAAAGAGTTGATAGTAATAACAACAAATTAGTTACCCATTGGCCTAACTTTTTTATCTCTATAGAAATCCATCAGGTTTTTCATGTTATTTACAACCTCAGATATCTGTCACATGTTTCAACAAACATATATAAGAACCACTCCAAAGAGAATACTCAATAAGTCATTTCAGTAGGTCGTTAGTAATACTCAATAGGTCATCCCGTAAGAACTAAAATTAATCGACAGGTCATCTCTTTCAACAAAGACTTAAGACTACACTGGGTGACATCCTCTACGATCGAGACCCCACATTATTGCTCAGTAATTTTATTCAACAAATTTGATTTTTGATTACACAGTGTGTCATGTCCTGTACCAGAGTGCTAAATTAAACCCCGCATTATCACTCGATAGTTCATCTGATCAATGATATTTAACCACACTTTGGAGCTCTCGATAATTTATTTAAGAAAAATAGTTGTAAGGACACAAATTTTCAATTGAGTCCGTTGTAAGTTTTGGCTCAATTCCGGACAAAAATGTTTGTGTCATAGGATAGTGTTCAATGTACCTATTTCAAGCCTATGACTAGTTTGTTGAAGATGTAGCGACCAAGTGTATAAAGCTTCATAAAAATGTCGAGTTTAAGTGCCTCGTTTCTACGTCATCAACAGTGGTTCCATGTTCCCAAGGTATGAATGCATTACACATATATATAGGAGTGTTGATGTAAAAAACTAGATTATCTCTAATTAATCAATCACAGATAAATAAATTAATAAGGCAAAGGATTTTTAAAGTGGTTCGGCCTTATGAAAATGGCCTACGTCCACTGTTTTTGTATTGCTGACTGTTTATTTGGAATCTCGATAATAGGTTTACCAAGAGATCCAAAGTCCCCTTCCTATGAGGAAGTTACAATGTATTTATAACCTTGAGGCTGTACATATGAAAGGATAATGCGCTGTTATCTAGTAGACATATACATCTGTACGATAATAATGCGCATTTAATGCGTAGTTGTCTTTTGATTCTCTTGATTTGGATGCTCTGCACGCTAAGTTGCTCGGGGCGCTTGAGTTGCTCGGTACGCTTAAGTTGCTCGGGGTGCCTGAGTTTCTCGGTACGCTTAAGTTGCTCGTCTAAGGTATCAGTATTTTCCATGTAGGTTGTCACATGTCTTCAAGTGATTGGTCCATGTCAACAGACTAAATTTGGTATCAACAGAAGCCCCCAATGTTTCACAGTTGAGGTTGAAGGAGAATGTGGAACATTTTGCTTGAAAACTGCTTGGATTGTTGGTCTTTATGAATTTTAGGAAGGTTTTTATTGTACGTAAGTTCTTTTTGAGTGCATAATATCAAGCTTCATAAATATTTTGAATTTTCACGATCACTTCGATATTTGTGCCCTTTTCTTCTTTTAGCCGCCAGAAATGCAAACGTCTTCCCTTGTAATCATTGCTTTTCTCTGTTCTCGAGGTAAAGTATTAAAACGTGACGGAAATCCAATCGTCTTCCACTTTTTAAATCTGTATTTATGAATTCTTCATTTTCTTTCTATCTTGTGCCTTCGTTCTTTCCATCATTCATTGTCAACCGATCTCTCTTTCTTCTGTAAGATCTTCTTCCCCTTTCTTTATTTACTTTATTCGCCATGGTTTATCTTGTTGAATCGTTGGATAAGTTTCGGTCTGACTTTTCAATCCCTTCGTGGGTTATTTTGGAAGAACTTTCTTATCCTTGTGATTTACTTTCTTTGGCGGAGGTACATTGGTTCCCAAGTCTTTTTGTAGCTGAGTGTGTTTTTTCTTTCCCTCCAAATCCCCTGTGTTTGGAGTTTTGCCAATATTTCGATATTGTACCTGCAAGAGTAGCTCCAAATACATGGAGGGTAGTTAATAGCGTACATAGTTTGAATCAACTTGATGGAACTCGTTTGGGAATTCCAGAAATTATGTATTCCTATAAATGGGTCACTAGCAACAATACTTTCTATTTGAAAACTAGGTTTTCAAATAGAGTGTTAGTTGTCAATCTTCCCGATGCCAATAAGGATTATTTTGATCATGGGGTTGTGATGAAAAATTGGCAACACCCTCCATTAAGTGGATATGACATGTACCAAGGTCCCAGGAATCCGCTTTATGGCAATGGGATAGGTTGTTTTTATTTTTGAAATCTTATTTTCTTTGTATTCGATGAAATGCACCACTGACATTTGATTTTGTTTGTTACAGTTGACAGTAAAAGAAAACCTCCAAAAGAAATCGAGGTTAATATAAAGCATTTAAAACTTATCTGGGGCTTGCATCAATTTGTTGTTGGGGAGCACATTAGATCTGCTTCTTATTTATTGCAATACAGAAGCTACACCTCGTCTTTCATTGCTCGTCCTCGTCCTGTGATAGTTGATCTTGATCGGTTACCAACCTTTGAGACCGGTGTGGAAGGTTCTTCTTCTGACTTGAGTATTCCTATTACTGATCTAATGAAGAAGAGGAAAGCTCCTGACTTTTTGATAAGTCTGCCTTTGCCACTGATGAGGCAAAGAAGAATAAACAAGATGTCCCAGATGAAGGGATAAAGAATACAGATGTACCCCCTTCTATTGCTGCCAAGGAAGCTGGCAAGAAGCCCCCTGTGCCTCCGAGTAAGACTGTTGTCATCTCACCTTCGAGTGAGACTGTTGTCATTCCACCAACAGAGACAACTCCTTTAATCGAAAATGCTCCTGCTCCTCTGAGGAGATTAAAAAGAAGTTCTTCTGAGAGACCTGTTGAACTTATCTCTCAACCTTTAAATGTTAAAGGTAGTGTTCCAGCTCTTATTATTCTGAGCTCTGCTGTGGGCTTGATAAGATCCTGGACTGTTCCAGAATTCCAAGGTGTTGAATACACCTTTTCTTGTGAGATACTTACTACATTAGCTGCTCAACACATTACTTCAGTAAGTATCTTTAGTCTAAGTCCTTAATTTCTAGTACTATGTTCATATATTGACTTAAAATTCTTTATTTTTTCAGCTTGTGACTTGCTTTAATAGTATTTTGAAGAAGGATGAAGCCATCAGGGGTTCCAGCTCCTCAGGTGGGGTAGAAGAAGCTTTTACTGGACTAACCCAGTCTTTGAGAGATTCTCGTCAGAAGTACGAGGAAGACAAAGATGCTTGCGAGAAGCAATTCAAGTCTGTTGAAGCAAACCGAGATCAAGCTGTGACTGCCTCCAAAGAGCTGGAGAAGAAATTGAAGGAGGTCGAACAACATAATAGCGAGCTTGAAGTCAAGCTTAAGTCTGCTGAGGAAAATATCGCCAAGCTCATAAGATAGAGTTAGAAGAAAATCTGAAGTCTGTCGAGGAGCTCCTTAGATAAAGGACCTCCTTGGAAAAAGCTAAAAGGAAGGCTGATGTTAAAAAATCCTTTAGTGCTGGTTGGGATAAGGGTAAGAACAAGGGTCTGGATGTTATGTCTTCTCAAATGGAGCATGCCAGTGTTAAATATTTTAGGGATGGATGGGTAGCAGCCTTGAAGGAGTTAAAGGTTGCTGAGAATTCTGAGTTGTTCCAGCAGCATACTCATGGCCCTCCTCCCTCTCCTGGAGAAGAAGAAGATGATGAAGCAGCTTCATATGAGTCTTCCTTGATGACAGGAGAGCAAGTCCCCATTCTTGTTATTGCCCAATCCTCAGAGAAAGTCCAATAAGCTAGCACATCTACCGAGCAGCTACCCTTGCCATCCGAGCAACCAACCCCTTCATCCAAACCATCTGAAGAAGTTGTAGGAAATAAGGAGAAGGTGTAAAGTTTTTCGGGTCATTTGTTTTACTATTTTCGTGAATGTAACCTTGAACTATGTTTTCCTTTATTATGATGAATAAAATTTGAACTGCTGTTGTTCGTCTGGAATTTCTCTCTTACTTGCTCTGTTCGCACCATTGTTGATTTTTTTATTCTTCTCTTTGCTAGTTTATGGCCAGGATGGAGCTCTTATCAGCTCATGATACAAAGTTCATGAAGAAATGTAATAACTATTTCAAAGCTGGTCATGTAGACCTTAATGCGGTCTAAATAATTGGCATCCTAGGATCAGGTGCTTCTGAGCGAGCAGTTGAAGCTTACTAGTACTTGAAGTGCTTACTTGATTGTGTTCTAGCCAACAATGTTGCCTACTATGAGATGATTGAAGATCTTCAAGGAACGATCGAGGATCTTCAACATCAGTACAAAGAAACTACAAAACTTTTAGATTAAGTCTATGAGAAGAAGTACCATAAATTGAGTGTTGATAAGGGATATGACAAGTTCATTTCAGCCCATGAGAAAAAGGAGAGTGTGCTGAGGCTAGAAATTAAAGAGCACAGACATATTGGCAAGCTGCTGGAGCAGGAGAACATCATTTTGCAAGAGGAAATAAAATAACTCAAATCTGCTGCTCCTTCTTCTTCGAGAGCCTTGGTCCGCGTTAATGATGATGGTTTTTCTTTTTTGGAAGTAGAAAATGCTAACTTACGGGATGAGTTAGAAACTTTGAAACGAGCAGGATCTTCCACACCTGCTCATGGCAGGGCAAGATCTTCTTCTCGTGGATGAGCAAGGGCTGCTCAAATTTCTATTGAAGAAATGAGAACTCAGGCGGCCTTAGAGAATCAAGCCGTTCAGTTGATGGCGAAGAACCAAGCCTTGGCAGAAATGTCTAAGAAGATTCAGAGTTTCGATGACCAACTCACCAATCAGATTTCTGCTCTGGAAAGTAAATAAATTCTTGTAAAAAAGCTCCACGAGCAACTTGAGAGATTAACTTATCAATTCCACAAGTAGCCCAGGGAATTTTGGATGGATGGGTATAATGAAGCTCTGTATCATCTTGATGCTCGCTTGTAACAGTCGAACAACGAAGGATATAAGAAGGGGTGGTTGAATGCCTTATGTGTCCTAAAATTGGATTAAGGTCATTTCTTGTGGGATTATTATGAATCTGGAGTTCTTGATTTGCCAGTGCCTCCCTTTAAACTTGACCTTAATTGGATCCCAGCCCGTGCTATTCCTCGGATTTTGATCTCCAAGTATCTCGGTGACTACAACCTTCATTCAAATTTTGAGATATCTCGTTCAGAACACTTGCTCGATCGTCCATCCATAATGAATGTCAGAACGCTGCGAGATCTAAACCTTATAAATTCTCCTTATGCATTATATGATCCTCCAACTGGGGTGGAACCTGTTTCAAAAGTAGAGGGAAAGAAACCCATAGAATAGGATATTTTTATTTAATGAATCAAACTTCATATCATATATACTCTACTTGGTTTTAATGAAGAAATTTTTAGTCTTTGACAATTTAATTTTCTTCAAAATAATTTGTAGAATTCCCTTGTTTGTTGGTTGGTGAATATATATATATATATATAATATACTTATCCCATTTGTTGTTTGACTATAGTGACTTGTCACTCTTTGGGCCTAAGCAATGGAATGATTTTCATCTCATGTTCCTGCTTAGTTGTAGTAATCTCGTATGTATTACCTTGTTGCCTAGACAGTGGACGGCCTGGGAGTTCGTCCATCTTCTTGCCTAGTTTGGTACTAACCAACTGGAGTTGGTGGTTATGAGTTACCGACCAACCGGAGTTGGTGGTAATGAATTGCTGACCAACCAGAGTTGGTGGTTATGAGTTACCGACACACCGGAGTTCGTGGTAATGATTTACCGACCAATCGGAGTTGGTGGTAATGAATTGCTGACCAATCGAAGTTGGTGGTTATGAGTTACCGACCAACCGGAGTTGGTGGTAATGAATTGCTGACTAACCAGAGTTTGTGGTTATGAGTTACCGACCAATAGGAGTTGGTGGTAATGATTTACCGACCAACTGGAGTTGGTGGTAATGAATTGCTGACCAACCAAAGTTGGTGGTTATGAGTTACCGACCAACCGGAGTTGGTGGTTATGAGTTACCGACCAATCGGAGTTGGTGGTAATGAATTGCCGTCCAACTGGATTTGGTGGTTTGCTACTCTGGATTTGGGTTTGTGTAGTGTATATCACGAATATTCTGAAAAAATTTCAACAAAGGAAGAAATATGGGCGAAACATCACTTTATTCATATTGAAATAACTGTGTTACATAGGAATTTTAACTACTGATAGTACTTGCGCAGATGCTTTGCATTCCATACGTTTTTGAATTCTTCTCCCTCCAAAGTTTCAATTCTGTATGTCCCTGGACGAACAACTTCAGTTACTCTGTAAGGTCCATTCCAGTTGGCCTCCAGTTTCTTGTGCTTTTGGATCACTTTCTTCAGCACATAATCCCCTTCTTTCAAATCGCACTGCTTCACCCTTTTGTTGTAAAATAAGGCTGTTCATTATTGGTACGCAGTATTCCTGATTGCTGCTTCGTCCCTAACTTCTTCGAGCATATCCAGGTCTAATCGTCTCATCAAATCGCTTACAGGAGAATTGAAGTTAAGAACCCTATGTGTGGATAGACCCAATTCAGAAAGTATGACAGCTTCACTCCCAAATGTCAATATGTATGGAGACTCCCCAGTTGTTGTTCGTGGTGTAGTGCGATAAGCCCACAACACAGAGTGTAGCTCGTTGATCTAATTTCCCTTGGCATCATCCAGCCATTTTTTCAAACCATTCAGTAGGGTTCTGTTCGTCACTTCAGTTTGCCTATTGCTCTGGGGATGGCCTAGCGCGAAGTTGATTTTCTGTGTATTGGATTGATGACAATATGCAGCGAATTCCTCGTTGTCAAACTAGGTTCCGTGGTTAGTAATGAATGCGTGTGGGAGACCATATCAGCAAATAATACTCTACCAAATATATTGATAGACCTTGTCATAAGTTGTATCAATGAGGGGTTCAGATTCCACCCATTTGGTAAAATAATCCACAGCAACCACGAGGTATTGAACCTTCCTTTGGTCGTCGAAAGTGGTCCGACCAAGTCTATCCCCCACATGGCGAATGGCTAAGGGGACGTAATGGGTGTTAATAATGGCTTGGGAGTTCTTCGAAGGGAAGAGAAACGTTGGCATTTATCGCACTTTTTAGCGTAAGCTGTGCAGTCAGCCTTCATAGTTGGCCAATAATACCCCTGTGTTGTTATTCTCTTTAAAAGTATTCGACCTACTACATGAGCTCCATAGGACCCTTCATGAACCTCTTCAATCAATTCCTTAACTTCGAAGGGATGGACACATATCTGGAGTGCTGCTATAATTCCTCTTCTATACAAAATGACATTGGTCAATACATAACGAGCAGCTTTAAACTTCAATTTCTTGCTTGTGAGTTTATCAGTTGGCAAAGCCCCCTATTCAATATAGGCCCTGATGGGATCCATACAAGATGTTCCCAAATCAAAGGTTATGAAATTTATCATTAAATCTTCATTTATGCTCCGACCATCCAGGATTTCTATTGGGATTATTCTTTGTAGCTCGGTGCGTGTTGCTGATGCTAGCCGAGATAGGGCATCGGCTCTTGCATTCTCCAATATTGGTATTCTGATCAACTGTACTGTAGTAAAAATTGAGACGACCTCCATTTCTTTTGCATGATACTTGACCATTAATTCTCCCTTTGCTGTATACACCCCGAGAATTTGATTTACAATTAACCGTGAATCACTGAATACAACGACCTGCTCTGCCTTCATGGTTTGGGCCAGACTTAGACCCACGATCATAGCTTCATATTCAGCCTCATTATTAGAGCCCTTAAACTGAAAGCATAGAGAATATTCTATATCAATCTCATCAGGACTGCTTAGGATAATTCCTGTTCCACTGCCTGTAGCGCATGAAGAGCCATCCACATATAAATTCCATACAGGTAATTCATTATCAAACTCTTGGTCAGACAGAGTTCCTTGGTGGAATGTTTGATGCTTCCTTTTATCTTCCCCTGACACTTCTCGCTGCTCGTTGATTATCTTTCCATGATCGTCCACGGATGGAAGTTGGTCAGGGGTTAAATTTGATGATCCCGTAACATCCTCGGGTTGGCCTGTATTTAACTCCTGCTCTTCGGAGGTATCAGAACGACTAAACTCTGCGATAAAATCAGCTACTTCCTGCCCCTTAAGTGACGACCTAGGCTCATAAACTATGTCATATTCACTAAGTTCTACTGCCCAGTACATCAATCTTCCTGATTTCTCCGGTTTATGCAGAGCTTGCCTTAATGGCATGTCAGTATACACCACTATAGTATGGGCTTAAAAGTATGGCCTCATCCTTCTTCTTGCTTCGATTAGTGCTAGTGCTAACTTTTCCAGTCTTGGATATCTGATCTCTGCTCCTCGTAAGGCCTTACTGTTGTAGTAGACCGGTTTTTTTACTCCGTCTTCCTCTCTTATCAATGCCGAGCTAACTGCATTCTCTGAAACTATCAGATACAAGTATAATCTTTCTCCCATCACTGGTCTAGATAATAATAGAGGTGTTCCCAGATATTTCTTTAACTCTTGAAAGGCTTCCTCACATTCATCATTCCACTCAAAAGTTTTTTGAAGTGTTTTGAAGAATGGGAGACATCTGTCTGTTGCTCGTGACACAAACCTGTTGAGTGTTGCGACTCGTCCTATGAGGCTTTGCACTTCCTTCTTCATAGTTAGAGATCGTAGCTCCAATAGGGCCTTGATCTTTTCAGTGTTTGCCTCGATACCTCATTGGTTAATAATATATCCGAGAAACATGCCTTCTCGTACTCCGAATATGCATTTGGTAGGATTTAACTTCATTTGATATTTCGCTAATTGATCAAAAGTTTGACCTAGATCAACTAAATGATCAGCAGCTTTCTTGCTCTTCGTCAGCATATCGTCGACATAAACCTCCATGTTATGACTGATTTTCTCTGCGAACACCTTATTCATCAGCTGCTGATATGTTGCACCTGCATTTTTAAGTCCGAAAGGCATAACATTATAGCAATAAGTTCCCCTTGGGTGATAAAAGAGGTACTTTCCCTGTCCTCAGGCTTCATTTTAATCTGGTTGTAACCAGGGTAATCATCCATGAAACTCAACAATTCATTCCCCGAAGTGGCATCCACCATTTGATCGATTCGAGGTAAAGGAAAATGATCCTTTGGGCAGGCTTTATTAAGATCAGTGAAGTCCACACACATCCTCCACTTAGTTTTTTTCTTTACCATCACCACATTTGCTAGCCAATCAGGATATTTGACGTCCTTAATAAAAAAAGTCTTTTTGCAGTTTCTCCACTTCTTCCTGTATAGCTTGGTTCTTTTCAGGGTTGAATACCCTTCTTCGCTGCTTCACTGACTTGACCTCCTTATTCACGTTGAGCTCGTGGCACAGAAAACTTGGATCTATTCCTGGCATGTCTTCATGACTCCATGTAAAAGTCTATTTTTTACGCCTTAGGAATGCTATCAGTTCCTTTTTTATCGATTCATCCAATGACGCACCAATTTGGGTTGTCCGTTCTGGGTGTTCATCGTCTAGAATGATATTTTTGATAGCTTCCATGACCTGGCCCTTCACAAGCTGAGACTCATATCTAGGGTCTAATGTTTCAATCTCTGCATCTTCTATTTCATCCACTTGATAAGAAGTAGTCTTCTTCCTGGATTCTTCGCGTTCTTCCTGTTCGGCAGATGAATAGTAGCATTCCCGAGCTACTTTCTGATCGCCTTTCACCACTCCCACTCCGAAGTTGGTTGGGAATTTTAAACATTGATTTACATTAGATGGTATTGCTTCGAACTTCTTCAGACCTACCCTTCCCATGATGATATTGTAAGCTGATTGGATATTTTTATCCATTACGAAAAAATGTAGTCTTTTTGTTCGACAAGCAGGCCATGTACCGATAAGCATATCCAACTTGATCATCCCAAGTGGAAAAACCTTTTCACCAGTAAGACCGAGGAGGGGCCTATGATAGGGCTCCAACTGGGCTAACTTCAGGTTCAAACTATCAAAGCATGGGTCGAACATGATGTCTGCAGAGCTACCATTATCCACCAGTACCCGTGAAATCACCACTTTCTTCATTCTCATCTTGATCACCAATGGGTCATTAGAGGATATAGTACACCTTCCAGGTCATTCTTAGAGAAACCAATAACCAAATTTTCATTATTCACCTTCCTCGGGCGATCATCTTCAGCCAAATTTATGCGTTGTATGTATGAGCAAGCTTGAGCCTCATTAAGGTAAGCTTTTCTCTCCGCAGTTAGATCTCCACCTCCTGCATCTCCACATGTAATGACATTACATTCAAATGACCCAAAATAGATTGAAAATACCTCGCGTTCTGGTTATCTTGGTCTTTTGGGGAGATCGGGGTCATCCTCTGGATCTTCTTCGTGATCTCTCTTCTTGTCTTCTTTTGCTCGGCGAGGAGATTTAGATCTTTGCCTTCCTCGGTCGCTAGTCTTTCCACCATTTTGGCGATCAACATCTTTGGTCAATTTTCCTCGCCTGATGAGTGATTCAATTTCATTCTAGAGAGCTATGCAACGTTTGGTCGTGTGGCCATGGTCTTTGTAGAATTCGTAATATTTGGACTTGTCCATTTTGTCAGGGTCTGCTTTCATTTTCCCTGGCCAGGTTAAATCCTCACTGTTCTTAATCTCCTCCAGAATGTGATTTATATCTACCTTCAAGGGAGTATAATTTCCATACTTCCTCATCTCCTCCAACGCTTGTTTTCCTTTCGACTGCTTGTTGCCACCATTGTTCTTCTGATCCTTCTTCTCGATTTTACCTGCTTCAACCTTAGTTTCCTTGGTGTCAGTATTTTTCTTCGCAGCCATGGCTTCTTCAGCGTTCATGATCTTGGCTGCTTTTTCCATCAGTTCTGCCATGGTCCTAGGTGGATGTTTAGCCAAAGTATAGTACAACTTATCTGGTAACAATCCACTCATCAGAGCAGTAATTGATGTTTTCTCCTCGTAATCTATTACCTCAAGTTTCTCTTTATTGAAACGAGTAATGTAGTCCCTGGTACTTTCTTCTGGCTTCTGTCTAACACTCAGTAAGTGTGCTACTCGTTTAACTGGTTTTTCTCCAAAATATAAATTCCCTATGAAAAGCTCTGCTAGCTGAAGGAAAGTTGCTATCTTCCCCCGAGGAAGATTATTGTACCATATCTGGGCTAATCCGATAAGAGATCCTGAAAATGCCCTACATCTCATCTCGTATGGAACCGCATAGATATTGGCAGCAACTTGGTATTATTCTATATGAAGGGCGGGGTCAGTTTTCCCATCATATTTAGGCGTCACCATAGGAGCTTTGAATTTTTATGGTGTGGAAAAATCCATAATTGCCTGTACGAATGGTGTCCCTTGGACAAATGTCCTTTGTAGATGATTCTTGGCCTTAACCATTTCCCCTAATCTGTCCTCCAACCTTTGAATGGAGCCTTTCCATGCATCGTTTCCCACCCCGGGCCTATTTATTCGAGCAACTGATCGCATTGAGTTTTCCTCTTGGGACCTTTCATTACGAGCTACTGGGCGTGATTGGGCAGAGCCTTCCCTTAGGTCGGATGGTCGTTGAGATTTCCTCGATGCAATCCTAAGGGGACTTATATTCCTCCTAGGGCCTAAACGATCAAAAGGAGAGACTCTACTCAACCTTAGCACTAGTCCTTTCTGGAGTGAGAGTGACATTTCGGTGGGGATCAGTAGCTCATACTGATGAAGTCCGGCCTGGTTTATACGAAGGATCACTAGATCTTTCAGTATGATATGGGTTATTACGTCTAGATTGAGAGATCTTCGAGAATATTGTTCGTCTAGTTCTTGAAAATGGCAAATGGGTATTTCTTTGAACACTTCGTTATCCTGATTGGGTCGACACTCCACCTTGAACAGTTTGTATAAGTTGGCGAATGGTTTCTTGCATGGCCGTTTGCCATTGGGATAAATTAGCCATTATGACACCCAGATCTTAAAAATTTGGGGGAGTAGAAGGGTTTGGAGGGACCCCGGTGTTTCGAATACTGGATTCCGGATTCTCAGCCATAGATGATGAATTATTTTGGTAAAAAATGCTAGGTACAGTCGTTTCCCACAGACGGCGCCAATCTGTTGATGTAAAAAACTAGATTATCTCTAATTAATCAATCACAGATAAATAAATTAATAAGACAAAGGATTTTTAAAGTGGTTCGGCCTTATGAAAATGGCACACGTCCACTGTTTTTGTATTGTTGACTGTTTATTTGAAATCTCGATAATAGGTTTACCAAGAGATCCAAAGTCCCCTTCTTATGAGGAAGTTACAATGTATTTATAGCCTTGAGGCTGTACATATGAAAGGATAATGCGTTGTTATCTAATAGACATATACATCTGTACGATAATAATCCGCATTTAATGCGTAGTTGTCTTTTGATTCTCTTGATTTGGATGCTCTGCATCCTAAGTTGCTCGGGACGCCTGAGTTGCTCGGTACGCTTAAGTTGTTCGTCTAAAGTATTTATATTTGCCATGTAGGTTGACACGTGTATTCAAGTGATTGATCCATGTCAGCAGAATAAATTTGGTAACAACAAGGAGCTTGGAACAGTATAATGGGTATAGGTTTAATTAAAACTGTTGTTTATTTTCAGAAAGATTTAATTAAAACTTTAAATAAAGTTTATAAAGTTTCTGGGCTTAAAATGAAAATTTCCAACTTTCTGGAAGTTCGTTCGATATGTCTTTCGAACAATTTTTTCATTCGAACCAAATGTTGTTCGAACAAGTTTGCCAACGAGTTCCCAATTTGGCCTCTGTAACTTCGTTCGAAATGTCGTTCGAACGAGATGGATGTTCAAACGAGATTTCCAACGAGATTTCTAACGAGTTCATTTTTTAGAGACACTGTAACTTCGTTAGAATGTCGTTAGAAGGCCGTTCGAACGAGACTTCGTTCGAATGACAAATCTCGTTTGAACGAGATTTGACGAAAACAGTTAAATGGCAGTTTTTGACAGTTTTTCCATTATCTTTCCCCACTAACTTTTGACTGAATATCTAAGTGCGGGAACCAACTTTGGAAAGTTAACTTTTTCATACACATCTATCTCCAAGAGAGAGTTTGAGAGAAAAAAGAAAAGTTCATGTTTTAAAGTGGCTATTTTTCAAAGAAAAATTCATTTACACTTTAGTTTTCACCCATATTGTTTATCCATGTTCATATATGTATATTCATTGCTTGGAGTTTGGCACCGATTTATCTCTACATATTAAAGAAGAGATTGTTTGGGTTTGCTTCTACATCCCACAAAGAAGAAGATGTTTGCGTTGGTTTATCCACTTAGAGAAAGGCTCATAGTTCGGGTGTCGGTGACCATATAAAGTCTGATCGGAAGATTTCGAGACCACGGTGGAGCTCCGTGGTTATTCGTTAGGCAGAGGTTGATACAAGAAGACGCGTCGGGGATTGAGATGGATCGAGTCAAGTGTTGTAAGTCATCTTGCTTGTATTTGTAAATTCCGTACTTAGTGGATTTGAGGCTAGGGTCGTCCGAGGTTTTTTTCCGCTGTGGGTTTTTCCTCGTACATCGCAGCGTAGTGTATTAATTATTTATTGTATCTTGTGCTAACTCACCTAGAACGCATGCTTAGGTAATTCAAGATAAAATTTGGTTTTAATCACTACATGTTTAATTTGGTGCTAAATTAAATATTGGGTAATGTTTAGTTAATCTAATTCAAGTCATTAATTTAACTTATTAAAATTGGTTAGGTCTACTTTGGTAAAATTGAGAAATATGACTTAGGAAAATTTCTAGGACTTGGGTTAATTAATTGTGTTTAAGTGAAATTTAAATAAGTGTGTGTGTTTGAATTTAATTTCACTCTGTATAATTTTAATTTATATAGAAATTACAATTTGTTGTTTATTTGAACTATCATTTTACGCTTTCTCATCTAAAAAGGAAATTATTACTTTTTGATTTAAAAATTGGGGGTCCACTACGTTTCAATAGTCAATCAAAAACTTGAGTGAACCAAATCAAAGCAAGATACTTAATCAAATGCCAAAATTAAATACATTAATTAAGAGCGTAAGTAACTAAAGTAGTCAACAACAAAAATAACTAAAAGAACATATGGAAAAAGTTGATTATGGTACATATGTTTCTCCGATTAGGCAACACTAATATACTGAGTATCTTTAATGTGTCAATTGCTTAATAAATAGACATAATTTAAATCACAAAAAGATCTTAAAGTCAACTAAAGTATATACATTGAATTCAAATGTACTTAAAGAACATATGGAAAAAGTTAGCTTGCAGACTTTACCTAAATCAACATACCAAGAAATTGAGATGCATTTCACTTGTAGAGTCGATTATGCCAAAGATATCCAAATTTGAATCCCAATAGCTACGAATATATATTATGTTAATACAAACAATTACGGTGAATGTTGAATTAATTAATAGTAAAGATAGTATATTATTTTTCTAATAAAAAGATTACACTCTAATAATCATAACAAAGTTGAAATCTTCCATAAGATCCATAAAATGCAATGACAAATATTATTATATGCCTACAAAGAAATTAGAAATGTTGAAATCCATGTGGATCAGCATAACAAATTGCATCTAAGAAAAAAAACATTCACAATCTTCACATTCAATCATTCAACTGTCAGTAGGTTACACGTTACCATGTAGACAACATAAAGTTAATGATTATATGAACATAAATGCAGGAAACAAACTAAAATTGTAATAAACATAGTAAGACAACATTTGAAATAGTTAATACATGTTTGTAATATTGCAAAACAAATACAAACCTGATTTTTGAACTCAATAATGGCCAAATCTTCAAACTCATATTTCGAAAAACCTAAGACATAAAGTGAGTTAGTGAAACTAGGGAAAACAGAGACCCAACATTCAAAATCAAAAGAACTATAAATCAAAACACAATAAAATCTATAAATAAATACACAATAAAAATGAAAAAGGGTATACCTAAAATCTATAAATAGACACAAAATAAAATCTATAAATTGACAACCAATCACAAAAAACAATTAAATCCAAAAACTTAAATTACAAAGCCCTAAGTTACAAATCCCTATATTACAATGACCAAAATTACAAAACTAAATTACAAAGTCTTATATTGCAAAGACCTAAATCTATACACGAAGCCTAATATATGTACACAAATCGCACATAACTGTGGTCTGTTTATTAGTAACAGACCACACAAATCGTGTAGAAGAAATCTCAGACCATGTAAATCCAAAACTTAAATCGTACAGGAATGTTAGAAAATGCATACAAGAGTAAAATACATATAACAATGCAAACCAAAACTCAAACCGTGGAGAAGAAATCGATCGCAGATTCAGAGTACAGGGAGAAACGAACGGTAGAGCTGACTAAAAAGTGAGAGAGAAAGAGCCGAGCGGGAAGGTTGGAAAATGCGAAGAATGAGAGAGCGGGAGACTCAAAGTAAATAAGTGAAATTTTTTTTACACCATTTTATATTTTAGTAAGTGTACTCAATTTTGGCACAACTAAAAATAGTACCAAATTTTGGCACTGTTTTAAAGCGTGCCAGATTGTCATTAAACCATGCCAAAATTTGGCACAATTTAAAACTGTGCCAGATTTTTAATATCAGGGTGTGCCAAATTGCTATTTTTGGTGTAGTGACTTTCTCTCGATGATTCATAAGCTATTCTACTCATTAGCTTAATTAATTAATTCAGCATTAATTGATTATATAACTTCGACTTCAGTTATATATATAATGCATTCACACTTTAGGTATTTAACCAGTATATAATTTTCTACATTATTATATACACAGGTGTATATAACAAGCGCATATATGTCGCGTATAATTACCATCCTTCCGAGCATTATCCCGTTGGATGTCATGCTTCTGAGCAATACCCCGATTGAGGCTTTTCTCTAAAATGCTATCATATCCTAGGTATGCTCACTCTAACCCGATTATCATAAGTCGGCCTAATTCACAAAAATACTTGGTAAAATATCGAAAAATGTAGTGGAGGCGGTCATAGTCCTTCGATAGTGAGACCGAACCATACCCAAATCGTCTCACTACGAAAATAAATCACATAATAAAATATGCGGTGCTATGACCTGTGGACTATACTCACCCTGCATTCACTAGCCAGATGATTCACCCATATCGTGCAACCTTCCATGATAGCACTAGTGGGGTATGTTCCATAGAAAATATCATACACACAGATATTTATAAAATACACATATGTATATTGTCTCTAATCCAATACACACACACACACATACAAAAAAAAATCCGGCTAAATCATGCCTATCACCCAAAACACTCGCCTACTATCCCGAATCCACATTCATGACTCGTAAATTCATTTCAGTTCTTCACTGTAATTTAAAATAGCTTCACTCCGCTAATATTCCCGGACTTCCTAACCAGCCCTTGTATCAAATACTCTCCTATTTATCCTACTCAATTCGTTTATAAAAATCACTTGCTAATTAATTCTCTATTTAATTTAATAAACCCAAACTCTAGATTTCTTGTTTGTTTCTAGGTAATATAACCGCACTGAATTACCCAAATAAATGTTTCGCCCTTTTTAAGGAATTATAATATCTAATTAAAATCCCACAAATCAAACTCATATACAAAACTGTCCCAACACTAATTTCCCAGACATCCGAACTGGTTCGGCTGTACCCCTGAACCGGTTCAATGTACGTGACAGTGGCACTTCGGGTTTCTTCTCCAAATTGCGACCCCAAACCCATCATATCTAAGTTATGAGAATGGTTTCTAAACTAATCTTAACATCACCCAATCATTCAATATCGATAAATCATCAATTACCCTCACTTTAATTCACAATTTGAGTTCATAATAAGGACATTAATTCACAATCCCAATTTATATTTCAAAATTCTCAACAATTATATTAAATCTCTAGCTATTAATATGTATGATTTTCCAACAATATTAGACGGTCTATACTTCTATTCATGATTCAATTTCATTCTATTTATCACACAATTTTAATTTAAAGGATTAATTCACCCAAAAACCTTTTTTTACATGTGATATCCCCTCTCAAAATTATTTAGGTTTACACATACTATGATATGAATTAAAAATACCTACGTATGCGATTAGTGCAACTCAATTACTTGCCTTAAATGGTTCATAGAGTCCAAAAATCCGTTGTAGACGACGAATCTACGGTTGAATGCTAAAATCTCCCGTCAATTCTCTCATAATTTGGCATTTTTAGCTTTCTCCTAGCCTTTGCCTCTTTTCTTTTCTCTCTTAGGGTTTTCTTCTAATGACAATGGATGCCAACACCTCTAATATTAGGTTACAAACTCTCTAATCTCGAAATTAGTCTAATGGGCCAAGCCCACTTGGCCCATATACCCCTGTAAGAGCCCGTATAGTCTAAAACTCTCCCGAAACCCAAATAATACACCTGTGTACACTATTTCGCCTATTTCGGCCCATTCAGAATCAACTATGATCTTGAAATATCCATTCTAGCCACTCTACATAAATTTTCCATCTCGCCCTTAATATAGCCTACACGAACCTCGTTTGAGACATGATATAGTCCTGTCGTTATTACTCACTATGACGTATAATAATTATCAGATGTTATTTGCTGCACACTTAGTAAATTTACCACATAAATACTAATCTTAATCTCACCCAATTAAGACTTATTAAATACGTAATATTTCATTTTAATTAAATCAATATACATGTGTAATTTAAAATACTAGAAATAATTAACTTCATAATTATCCCAAAATATGGGGTGTTACATACTTCCTCCCTGCAAAGAAATTTTGTCCTCGAAATTAGGATATGCCATCGTAATAATATTTTGGTGTTTCCACTATACACACGCCAGTGTAACCATTTTGACTGAAGATCTATTCACTCCAACCCAAAATTAGCGGCAAGTCCATTCAAATTCTTATATATCGATATATTCCCTTATGCTTAAGGTCTCGCATATATAATGACATGCGAAACTATTGTGAATCCGCTAACTATGTTTTAAAAGGACGAGCCTCTACTCCACTGACTCTATTATCTCTATGTTGGAAAATGCCCCACTTCCATAGGTGCCAATTTCCCTTATTGCCAAATCACGTAACTCTCTTTATGGGAGACACCCGTAACAACCCTTAACCACTCATGTCGGACTTCAAACTTTGATTCTGGGCAACATACTCTCACCACATTAAAAAATGACGTAGATTAACTCAATCCTTGCCAATGAGAAGCCTGCTTTTTTCCACATCAAACCAACCAAAGGGTGGATGAAAAGATTTTTGTATGAAGCCTCAGAAGGCGCCACACAGATAATAAACTGCTATGAGGTATCACACGTAACTCTACCTGTGGTAATTAATACTCCCGATTACCCAAAAATCCAGAATACGCATTTATTGCATTCTCCAACATCCTCGTTACCTCCTGTCTACCCATCGGCCTACGGATGACACGTCTAGCTCAAAACGGTCTCCATACCCATCACCTCCCGACACTTCCTATCAGAGGTGGGACTCAAGGGTTTTAATCTTAATTCACAATAATATTGGGTGGCACCTTATGCCGGTTCATTTCTTCTCTCCAAGGAAATGTTGGGCATACTACATGATAGTATAACTCACCCCAAATGAGTAACCATTATTCCATTTCAGTCAATTCATTCCACAAATTGAAGGAAATCCTAACCTCTCCGTGATTTTGATAACCCAGTAATGAACTTAATCGGTCTGCATGTCCATTCCATCATTGGAATCATCAATCTATTACAAAATTCAGGTTGATAATCTTGGACCAACCTTTTTCATCTTCGAGTGGTTCACCTGGAGACAATTTCATTATATATCACTCAACATCAATCCAAATGCTCAATATTTCACATCACGTGGCCCATCTAACTCCCTTTTTCTAGTATATACCAAAACCATGGCCCGTGCGTCCGCTCCAAAACTGCGCACTTCATGGGTTCTTCTTCGTTTGGTAAAAATCAACATTTTATCTATGGGCAAGCCACTCTAGGCATTTGACTAAGTCAGACTTGGCTCTATTTTAAACAATTAAGGGCTCCTCCCTTGTGAAGGGATATCTTTTTACATGTGTCTCCACGATATTTCATCTCACCTCGGTTGTGATAGTTCTCCTTGATATACACATAGTCGGACTATCTCTTTATCTCAAACCAAGTTTAGTCCATCATACCATTCCACTTATGTTTCTAACTGCCTCACATGCATACATTTAACACATTTATTTCCACATCCCCTTATCCTGGAATATTTTAAAAATCAAACTAACCATGGAGCCCATACACCCTATATCCCGTGCACACCTGCACAATCATTACTAATGTCTCAAACGTAATATACTTATCTCAAACACGAGCCCGCACTCTCGCCGTGTCTATACAATAAGGTTGTACTTAGTTTCCTTACATTTTTTTAATAAAATAGATTTATTCAAAAGGGAGAAAAAAAGCCTTTCTCCAGCGGCTGAATAAGCTTAAAGACATCGAATATTGAACTCCCTAACAAGCTCAAGATCCATGCTAGATTTACACTTTTTAAAAGGGAAAGATAAAAAAGAAACTCGAATTCCATTGAGGATATTAGAGATTAAAACTTCTGTCTTCATAGCCTGGTCATCATAAGCAGCTCTATTGCGACCTTTCCAGATCTCCCAAGTAATAAAAATTATAATAATGATTAGAAGAGAAGAGTGAACACAATTTCCTTTGGCTTTAATCCACCAAGACATAAGCTCGCCTCTAATTGAGATATAAGAAGTTTTGATTCCAATGATACCTTTAAAATGAGCCCAAATTGATGATGATATATCTCCCTTGAAGAAAAGATGATCAATAGATTCTTGGACAGGGTTGGCATAGCAATGGCATTTTGAAACAATAGGAATTTTGAGTTTGGCAATTGTATCATCAATAGGAACAATTTTATGAAGTAATTTCCACATAAAAATGGAAACTTTACTAGGTAGTCTCTTGTTCCATATTGTTTTGAAAGAGAATCGGGGATAACTTTTATATCTAACAATATCCCAAGCTGATTTAAGAGAGGATGTATCATTTCTATTAGCCATCTATTTGAGATTCTCATCATCAATGGTGAAATCTTTAAAAACTGGAAGAACCTTGTGCATCCTTTTCCATACATGGGAAGAATTAATTTTGCAAGTAGATTCAAGTGGGACACATCTTTTACAATATTTATTTTTCAGAAAACTACTCGAGGGTGAGTCTACAGACAGAAATCTCCACCAAAGCTTGAAAGAAGAAGCTGCAATGTAATCCGAAATGAGCATTAGGCCTAAGCCCCCTTCTTCATAAGGAAGACAAATGGAATTCCAATTTTCCCAATGTCTTTTCATAGAACCTTTAGAGGAACCCCAAAAGAAGTTTGAAAAGAGAGTTTCCAGAGCCTTGATAATTGAAATCGGAGGATCCAGAGCTGTAAATAAATGGTAAAACATTAATTGAGTGACATGTTTTAAAAGAATAATTCCCCCCCTCCCCTTGACTCAGCAATTTACACGACCAACCTTCAAGTCTCTTCTGGATGTTATCTATGAGCCCATTGAATAAGGAACTCTTCTTTCTTCCTGCATAAAGGGGCACCCCCAAATAAAGAAGAGGGGGAGATTTGAAAGTGAAATTTGTAGTTCTTTCAATGATTCTTCTTCGAGATAAAGAGCAATATTGAGGAATCATGAAAGTGCACTTGGAATTATTCAGCACTTGACCAGAGATAGCTTCATAATCCTTTGAGAAAAATCATAAGTTGCTTCGATGACTTTTGACTGCCAGAGGTGAATATGAGACTGTCATCTGCAAAAGAGAGGTTAGAAATAATAGGACTACCCAGAGGCATAGAAAAAGAATTAATCTTACCATTCTCAAAAAAAATTTGCATCCCTCTATTTAAGACTTCAGGAAATAAGATGAAAAGAGCTGGAAAGAGAGGATCTCCCTGCCTAATCCCACAAGAAGACTTAAAGAAGTCATGAGTTATTCCATTTATAAGAATGGAGAGCCAACACTCTGAAATTAACCTCCATACCATGTCTATAAAGGATTCATTGAAGCCAAATTTTCCGAGAACTTGAATGAGATATAACCATGAAACTCTGTCATATGCTTTAGCAATATCAAGTTTACAAACTAAATTTGTACCTCTCAGTTTTTTGTTGAATTTAGCCATGATTTCCTGGGCAAGAAGGATTTATTTCGAGATAGACCTACCCTTGATGAATCCTGCTTGATTTGGACTAATAATACCATTCAGGAGCAATCCCAGTCTATTGGCAAGAATTTTAGAAATAACTTTATTCGAGGTATTGCAGAAGCTGATAGGTCTATAATCATTGCAAGTAGAAGGATTGTCTGATTTGGGGATGAGGGTGATTAAAGTGGAAGTCCAGCTTTTGGGCAGCCTATTCCCTATGAAAAAAGAGGTGATTGCTTTAAACAGGTCTGCTTTAATAATGTCCCAACATTCTTTGTAGAAAAGAGAGTTAAATCCATCAGGACCTGCTGTGCTAGAGGAATCCAATTGGAGAATAACAACTCGAATTTCTTGCAAGGTAGGAGGAGAGATAATAATAGAATTATCACTCTCTGTGATAAGGTTTGGGATGAAATTAAGTAAAGATAAGTCACCATGAATGATAGTAGAGGAAGTAATAATACCTTTAAAATGATCATAGAACTGATTTTTAATGGAAACTGAATCAGATATCCAATTCCCATTATAGTCTTTGATTCTCGAGATGTTAAGTTTATTCCTCTTCTTATTTACCATAGCATGGAAATTTTTTGAATTTTCGTCCCCTCTTGCATCCATTTAACCCTTGCCTTTTGTTTCCAAAATTCATCTTTTATGGCCAACTGGTGTTGAAGTTTAGCTCTTGCAAGATTGTAATCAATGTTGGCAGCTTCTGAGAAGTTGGAATCAAACTCTATTTATTTTCTAAGCACATCATCTTCAGCTTAGATTGTGGTTTGGAAGATATTATTAAAAGTAGATTTGTTCCACAAGGATAAGGCCTGCTTAGTGACCTTTAGTTTTTGGGAGAAAGCTCTAAGGGGGTCCCCACTGCAATCAGTTTCCCAAGCTTGGTTCACTACTGAAAGGAAATTTGAATGCTTAGTCCAGAAATTTTGAAATTTGAAACTCTTATTTATTAGCTCATCATTCAACATAAGACTCAGCAAAAGAGGGCTATGATCAGAATTTGTTCTATTTAAGTGATCTATAGTAGAGGTTAAGAAGGTTTGGCTCCATTGGAAATTACAAACCACCCTGTCAAGCCGTGCCCAAATACGATTACCTCCATCTCTGAGGTTACACCAAGTGTATTTTGAACCTGTAAAAGGAACTTCAGACAATCCAGCTAGACCCATGGAATTATTAAACTGAGAGCAGGCATCAAAGTCAATTCCATTTCCTCATAGTTTCTCCAAAGGAGAGGACACCATATTAAAGTAACCTCCAACAATTGTAGGCAAAGAGCTGTTGCATTGATTAACTAATTCATTCCATAAGTATTGCCTTTCAAGTTTGTTGCATTTACCATAAACCGAGATTAATTTGATTGGACCAGGTAGAGAGTTATCCTGAAGCTCAAGAGATAAGGTCTGTACTGAGTTAAGAGCTATAGAAATATTCCACTCATGCTTCCACAGAGTCCAAATAGAGTTATTGAGATTTGCCAAACCATTAGAGAAGTTCAACCTCATAACAAAAATTTGAAGTTAGATATCATCAATTTGGGGCTCCATGATTGTAACTACTAATATGTTATGAATTTTGATAATTTTCTTGAGTCTTCTAACAATGGGCTTATTCCCAATTCCTCTCACATTCCAGAATAAGACTCTAATCATTGAGAAATAACAAATAAGGAAGTTTTTGAAGAGTTTTTTTTTACCTCTGGATCTGGTGATGATAGAAGAAGCCTCAATTTTTTCTATTGGTTGGTCTTTCTTTTTGGGGACATAATTCTCATCCAGTTTTCAAAGACAAGCAAATTTGTTGGATAAGGAAATGGAATAGTTATTAAACTCTTCAGCAAGGAATGGGATATCTGGTGGTTCACAATCTTTCTCACTATTAGATAGGCTGTTAGAATTCCAGTAAAAAAACTTCTTATAAGGAAGGCAAGGTCTGGGAGAAAGGTTTATAGAGTGCAGCTAAAATTTAGTGCGAGTCATAAGTTTATAGTGATGCAGTTTAGGAAGAGAAGGTAGGTTAGGATAAAGTTTTTTGCGGATAAATTCTCCTTCTTCAATTGAAGAGATAAAGAGGTTATAATGAGAGGAATTAGTATGAGAAGGCTTTTCAAAAGAATGGAGTTTAAGATCAGAAGAGAAAAAGGTGGATTCAGGATGAAGAGTTTTTTTTTGGAGAAGAAACAGTTGTTGATGGTAAGGTTTGGATAGAGTCAATGGGGTTACTGGGTTCCCCAATAGTTATGTTCTTTTTGGCTTTAGTCCACACCTTCGCAGGGATTTTTGAAACAACTCCTGTAGAATTTGGAATAGCTGAAAAGTCAGGAAAAGTTCCAACATCTAAAATAATGAGGTGATGAGAATCACCCTTCTTACAGTCCCTATCAAGCTGCCCATGACGCCTACAGATCTTGCAATAATGAGGGATTTTCTCATATTCGATGGCTTGCCAGAATCCCATGTCACCATTTCCAATCCAGACTCTGTGGATAATAGGCTTAAGAAGGTCTAATTCAACACAAACTTTAGCACAACTAGGCCTTAAAAGACATGTAGTAGAGTCATCAATTTTTAGAGGAGTTCCAATCAGTTGTGCAATAGAGAAAAGGGCAGCTTTTGAGAATGAATGTATGGGGAGGAAAGGAAGTGATATCCAAACAGGAGTTAAGGAACAATTTTCATTAGCATGAAAGTTTGGAGTCCATTTTGAAATCTGAAAATGGAACTTGTGAATATACCACTGGTTGCGGAACCAAAGTCTAAGAAAATCCTCTTCGTAATTTAGCTTAATCAGAATATCCTTTTCATCAAGTAAACCAATAGAGAAATCCGTTTTCAGAGAGAATGAATGAAAAGTTTTTCGGATAACCTCCATGGGAGGACGACCAAGAAGGAACTTTCTAACAAGTGAGAATTTAAAAGGCTCAAAAAAATTTCGAATATCATTAGACGTAAAAATTACAGCTGGCTCACCTTTGTGCATGGAAGGAGTTTTTAAAGAAAAGGATGAAGGTTTATTCCCAAGAAGAGAAGCAAAAGTTTTATTAGCAAAAGGAAGGATAGGTTTAGAAAGATTGGCAGGTAAGGAGTGGGTGGTTTGAGGTGAAATGGGCTTCAACAGCCGCCATTCCAAAGGAGGGGGAAGGGTTAGCAACGAACAGGAGAGAGAAGCTCAAGAAATTCGGAGTTGATAAAACCTAGTTTCCTAGTGGTGCAAAAGTTCCCCAGTGCTTCCTACACAACACTACCGGCTCCACTTGCCGTATATAGTAAAAGAGGTCTCAGCTCAAAATGTTTTCTCTACATGTTCAATGATTAATAATAAAAAACTGATGCCCTAGCATCCAACAACGTCTACCCACTCTCAACGATTATAATGGTTATGCGTAGAACATCCCGCAGACAAAACTCAAATAAGGAACTCCCCCGATGCACTATCACTTAGAATTATCGGTTATCGAGTTTTGTTATCCCAAAGCATATAATCGAGACACTTAAAATAGTGTTCTCCCATCATATAAGTCTACTCATAAACTCCCACATCTGTAAAAGAGTCATATAACACTGCGCTCACACTATCACTATTTCCCCAGCGCTAAATCAATAACGAGCTAAATCTCTTCGCTCAATAGAAAATCCGATATACCTTCAATCACACCACTAAAATCCCTAAGCCCTGGGATAAAATATAACGAGACAACTATACTCTCTTAAATATCCTCCATAATATAATATAGACGCGATATCGACCCTCTTCTAGGTGAGACATCGTAAAACCACACATCCCGCCCTGGAACAGCGAACCCGATAGCCTTGCTGTGACAACCTATCATCACTCAAATCATCGCTAACCAGTCCATACTGAGGATACCATTGATTAAGGGTGGAAAGTAGCGTGTGACAAACGCCGATCATTATTTTCTATTCACCGCGTTAATACAAAAACCTAAACTTATGACTACACTAAAAAAGGAAGTATAACGGCCAAGTCTGGGTATCGAAAAATCCACATAGACAAGTTGCTAGAATTTAATTGATTTAATACTTCTAAATAAAAGTGTAAAAGATAATTTTTCTAACTAAAAATAAAGAAAAGATAAACTAGGCTTGAGTGTATTTAAACTAAATTAACAAAGTGAATAAAAACTATAGGCTACGTCGAATATCCCTCACCCCGAGTCAATTAGTATAAAATGGTTACATGGGTTCAAGAGTTATTAAAATTGCGTCTCGTTTCGAAAGTTAATTAAATCAAGAGTTGTCACACACCTAAATTTGCATAAAAGTCTCATAAGATTTTGGGGTCAATAAATACTCCAAAAATTACGCACGCAAGGTCGTTAATACGGAGCATACATGATATAGCCCGTTAAATCTCATAGGCGTAATAACTAGGACAACACACTCGAAACAAATACGTAAAACTCCATCACCAAAGCAAAGCAATACGTCAACCCTAGGTGAGTTCAATCCGACACAACCTAGATTAAGTTAGCTAGAAAGAATATTAAAATACATTAATTAAATGAAAGCAATAAATGCAAGCTAGTAAATGAAAGCAATAAATCTAGGTTACAAAGCTTAAGAGCAATAATGGAACTTACATTAATGGAGAAGAAGAAGGAATAGTAAATTTACAAATCCAAAATGGGAAGGAAAATCTAGGAGGGCGAAGCTCTCAAAAACCTAATCTAAACTATCTAAAATGAAAAATATCCATCAAATAAAACTCTACGCCATTCTATTAATACCCCAAAATAAACCCCCAACAAAACCAAGTCAAAAACCCAAAATAAGTCATTTTTCGTCCAAATCTGATGGGACCGGTCAACCTCATGTTTGGACTGGTTGACCGCATGTTGGAATTTTGCCTTGGGCTGTTGAGAGCCTTCTTTTCTCTCCGATCCAATTTTGACGCGTCGCACGAAAACGACTATAACTCCCTCATATATAATCGAAATGATGCGTGGTCAGAATCGATGCGAAGCTAATTCAATTCTCTACATGATTATGTTTTGAAAACCTCCAAATTATGCAGTATGAACTTACAAAAATTCCCTTGAAATAGAAGAAAATATCAAAATCTTCCGAAAAAGACCATAACTTCCACATACGGAGTCAGAATGACGCACGGTCAATGGCCACGGAAAGATAATTTGATGAATTACATGTTGTTAACTTCATTATATAAAAAATAGTGAGTTTAGAAATACCAAATTTCCCTTAAAGATTCCTTTTGCGACGAAACAATCTCGAAAAGCATCCAACTTCACATTATGCATCCATAATACCTACAAAAGCTCAAATATACCTCATAAAACATATAAACATATAGAAAAAAGATTATTCAATATATGAGCTTAAATATAGGAATGAATGTACATGAGAATGCCAGAATGTGCAAGAATAAGGGGTACTAAATGCAATATTCATGACTTATCACATCCCCTAACTTACACATTGCTAGTCCCTAGCAGTAAAGACGAATGAAAAAGAGAAAAAGAGGTAGGACAACCAAAATATAATATATATATATATATATATATATATATATATATATATATATATAATAAAGATCCACTTTCGTAGGGAACACGATTGCATTTGGCATATGCAATAAGCCGTTAAACCCCTAGGTTAGCCCAACGGACTAGTGTTGTCTCGTGAGGGTTTAAGGGATGAAACCCACAAACATCAAGTAGTTTCCTCAAAATATGCCTAATCATAACATGCGACAGGCCCAAAAATATGAAAAAGATTTCATACACATTATTAGCACAGTGAATGAATTCACACAAAAGTCCATATTATTAACATTATAGAACGAACGTCATAGAATAGAAACCTTAAAATGTGGGAGGGGAGAAAGCACATGCAAATTATGATTAGGCAAAAACTTAAATGAATCGGATAAACATAAAGTGTGCATATATTCAATCCTCACGGGCATTACACTCATCAAGTGAATTCACTTGAACAGGGAGTTAACAAACGAAACATGCGGGAATAAAGAGTAAATATAAATGGAAACTAGGCCGCACACATGTCACAAATGAAGAACGCTATATATAAGACGAAAAATTATAATCTCAATGAAAGATACCGCGCATTAAAGGAGGCAAAATGTATTTTCACAGATTATCAAAACTATGATGACTTTTAAATTAAATTCACCCTACGATCACATAGGACTTGATAGGGTTATAATGTAGGTTTGGGTTAAGGGTACAAAACGAAGGATATATGTGTACAGATTCAAAGTGTTAGGAATGAAAACTCGGAATAATGAGAAAGTGCGGGCAATTTCAAAAATTGGAAAATACATTCCATGAAAGGCATTTATAACAATGGAGAGAGTAAACAAAGCTTATTGAACACTATACACAACATATACAACTTTCTCTTTCTTTTCTTTTCTTCTTTTTCTCATTTTTTTTCTTTCTTTCTCTTTTTCACGTTTTCTTCACTTTTTCACACTCTCACATGCCTAAATTGTAACCTCAACATAAAAACATCATTCAATCCCAAGTAATATTCCAAACAAAGGTATGGAAGGTAATGTGTATGGTTTATAACTCCAATTCGGAGTTGGTTATGGGATTTTGGGGTTATGAAACGAAAGGTTATATTTAGGCTCAAAGGGGTTGACGAGGGGAAACATATAAGGTGAGGTTAAGGTCAATATGGGTGATATAACAAAGATGGCCTATGATCATTTCATAAAGTTTACGTAATTCTAGAGTCCAAACAATATATGAAAATAATGCTCAAGTAACACATTTCAAGATATAAATTCAATTAATGAACGATTAATGAAAGATTATAGAGATTATCGACGAATTCAATGTTTTCAAAGAGGAAAGAATAGTGTATACACTCGCAAAATGACGAAAGGTACAAAGCTTACTCGGTGTAAGTATATACAATGCAACAAAATATTACCAAGTTATAAAAATCTTAAACCAAATCAATAACGTAAGAAAAGTGCATGTGCTCATGGGATTAAAGTTTAATTCATGAAGTTATTCATAATATCAATGATTGAGGACTAAACTCTAATAACTTCTAAAATTGAGAACATGCATCATTGAGTTGTCTATCGAATCGAGCAATTATTAAAACTTATCATAAAAAATAAAGGCAAAATGCCCAACAAAGGAGAAAAAGAAAGAAAATCTTTTTGAAAATTTTCAGATTTTTCTAAGAAAGCATACTTAGTAACTAACATGTAATCAAATCACAGAAACTACCAATGAATGGATAGAATATCCCACACCCCCTAACTTAAAACCTGACATTGTCCTCAATGTAAATTAAGAACCATGTTAAAGAGAGGAAAAGAGCGATATTACCCACAATGGAGCGATCTTCGGAAAGTACAAGTCCAATGATTCTACAAAATATGTTAGTACCAAAGCATAACAAAAGGAAAGAATAAAATTTTTAACTGATTACACTAGACTATAAGTAAGAATATATAAGAAAAATAAAGAAAATAACAACTAACTATTTACAACCTATAATTTTAATTTCTAATTAACTATATACCAGAAGTTGAAATTATCGAGGGTCCACCCAAAATACGATTTGGCTTTGAAAGATCCACGATGGACCCTCCATTTCATGCATGCCTCCCGAAAAATAGGAATTCTGTTTGAACAATGGAAGGTATGTGGGTGGTGGAAAAGGTGAACCATCCCCAATTAAAATTTTTGGCAGGAGGATGGGGTATTTGGATAAGACGGGTGACAAATACACATGGGGGCCAAGAAAAATTGAATCATCTCCCAAGTATTTTGAAATTGGAATGGGAGGGGGCGCACAAGGAGGCAAATATGCCTTCATGGAAAACAACTCGAGCAAGTATTCCTCGTCGGTGAAAGGGTTGAATGTTTTAAAGTTCGGCACCGATTCATCGAGTACTTATGATAATGTGATAACGGAGAATGAAAAGGGGGAGGAATGAAATTCAAACTCAAGAGATGAGTTATCATCACTCAAAGTTGGAATTTCGAAGAAGATAGGATCATTTTCAATGAAACTTTCTTCTTTGGGATCCAAAGATGAAATCATTTCATTACAAATGGATACTACATCCATTTCATCCTCACTTTAATTCTCTATTAAACCATGGGCCAACTCAAGAATGGCTTGTTCCAAAGTAAATCTTCATTTGGTTCAAAACATTCCTCGACTTCAAAAGTTTCGAAAGAAAAATCGTCGTCGGATTCAAATAATAAATCCAATTCATGTTCCCACAAACGATTTTCCTCCTGATAACGATCTTTATTCCTCTCATTCTCAAGCATGAGCAAACCCTCACCGAAAGTCATAGGTCGTCGGGGTGCAGATTCTTGGAAATGAGAAGTTTGAAAATTATTAACGGAACTATACTCAAACTCATTATTATAAGAATTTTGAAAACTATTGCAATTTGTTTCAAAATTCCTATTATAAGGAATAAGAGGCCCAAAATCATTATCATCATCCTCAAAATACACGCACTCCAAAGCTTGACTTTTGTAATACTCGCCCAAAGTGATTTTTGAATTTGCAATTTTTTGGGACTCTAAGTATTGACCAAAAGTCATAGGTTTACGGAAATTTTGAGAATTATAATAACGATTATCGAAAGGATTGGAATAAGACATTCTTACCCCAAAGATGGTTCGAAGTGGCGAAATCCACAAAGTGATGCGCGCGTAAAATATCCAACCGGTTCTTGGCGCCTTAATGTAGAAGTCCTACAAAAATGTTAGGCAAAAAATATAAATAGAAAAAAAATACTACGAAATACTAAATCAAATAAATTCTAAAACATCAAGTCCCCGACAACGGCGCCATTTTGATTAAGGGTGAAAAGTAGCCCGTGTCAAACGCTGATCATTGTTTTCTGTTCACCACGTTAATACAAAAACCTAAACTTATGACTACACTAAAAAAGGGAGTATAGTGGCCAAGTCCGGGTGTAAAAAAATCCACTGAGACAAGTTGCTAGAATTTAATTGGTTTAATACTTCTAAATAAAAGTGTAAAAGGTAATTTCTAACTAAAAAGAAAGAAAAGATAAACTAGGCATGAGTGTATATAAAATAAATTAACAAAGTGAATAAAAACTATAGGCTGCGTCGAATATCCCTCACCCCGAGTTAATTAGTATAAAATGGTTACATGGGTTCACGTGTTATTACGATTGCGTCTCATTTCGACAGTTAATTAAATCAAGAGTTGTCACACCCCTAAATTCTCCTAAAAGTCTAATAAGATTTTGGCATCGACAAATACCCCAAAAATTATGCACGCAAGGTCGTAAATACGGCGCATACATGATATACCTCATTAAATCTCTTAGGCGTAATAACTATGACAACACACTCGAAATAAACACGTAAAACTCCATCACCAAAGCAAAGCAACAGGTTAATGTAACACCCCGCCAGCCCGGGGAGAGCGAACGGCGAGACAGGACTACTGACAAAAATTCAGCTTGATCGGACGGTCAGATTTCTAAAAATATTATTTTTACTAGAGAGTTTTATGTTTTGAGGACTCTTCTAAATAATAAAAATTCAATTAAATCTCCATTTTAATTCCGATTCCAATTCCGTTTGAAATTCTCATCTTTAAAAATAAAATCCAACATATTTGAGCAATGAAAATAATTTTATCTCGAAATTTATTTTTCCTCTTTATTTTGAAAATACCCCAAAATTACGCGGGTTGTTACAGTTAACCCTAGGTGAGTTCAATCCAACACAACCTAGATTAAGTTAGCTAGAAAGAATATTATAAGACATTAATTAAATGAAAGCAATAAATGCAAGAAAGTAAATGAAAGCAATAAATCTAGGTTTCAAAGCTTAAGAACAATAATGGAACTTACATCAATGGAGAAGAAGGAGGAATGGTAAACTTATAAACCCAAAATGGGAAGGAAAATCTACGAGGGAGAATCTCTCAAAAACCTAATCTAAACTATCTAGAATGAAAAATATCTATCAAATAAAACCCTACAACATTCTATTAATACCCCAAAACAAACCCCCAATAAAACTAAGTAAAAAAAAACAAAATAAGTCATTTTTTATCCAAATCTGATGGGACCGATCGACCTCATGTTTGGACCGGTCAATCGCATGTTGAAATTTTTCCTTGGGCTGTTGACAACCCACTTTTCTCTCCAATCCAATTTTGACGCGTCGCACGGAAACGACTATAACTCCCTTATACGGAATCTAAATGATGCGTGGTTGGAGCCGACGTGAAGCTAATTCAATTTTATACATGATTATGTTTTGAAACCCTCCAAATTATGTCGTATGATATTATCAAAATGCCCTTGAAGTAGAAGAAAATATTAAAATCTTTCGAAAACGTCCATAACTTCCACATACGGAGTCAGAATGACGCACGGTTAATGGCCATGGAAAGATAATTTGATGAAATACATGTTGGTAACTTCATTCCATAAAAATAGTGAGTTTGAAAAGACCAAATTGCCCTTGAAGATTCCTTTTACGATAAAACAATCTCGAAAAGCATCCAACTTCACACTATGCATCCATAATACCTACAAAAGCTCAAATATACCTCATAAAACATATAATCATATGGAACATAGGTTATTCAATATATGAGCTTAAATATAGGAATTAATGGACACGAGAATACTTGAATGTGTAAGAATAAGGGGTACTAAATGCAATTTTCACGACTTATCAAACATCTAACTCGCATATCATATTTTTAAAATGAGTAAATCCACTAAAACATATCCTCTTAGTGACTACACCCACTCCCTACAAGTGGAAGTGAAGAGAGCCCTACTACCCAATGGTAAATATATACACACCATAGTAACATTAACGATACACCCCCTAATCCCGTCTCAGGAGAGAATCTAGTGCTAAAAAAATAGTGTGACTCACCCGTGTCACACAGAACTTATCCCTTTTACCCGAGGATAAAACTAATACTTTTACTCGCTAACAGCACTAACGGTTCAAATGGTTCCTTGACATATCACTCTCGTCCAAACCAAATAAAAAATTTATATAATTATTTCTCATGTTTGCTATCCCGCTCCTATCCCCTAACTCGTTGTGGACAAGATCAACACATGGGGGCCTACTCTCATCACATGAGATACCTATCTGTGCCATTCCCTTATCTCTGACCCCACTGGCCACGTTGAGGTTGTCCTTCTCTCGTGTCTGGTAGCCTTGGCCCCGATGGCTACTTCAATTATTCCTTTGGCTCTACTGCCCCTGTGGAGCACACTGTTGGCTCTGTCGACCATGGATGACTCCCCCATCACTTGATATGAATTACATTAATCTGAATCATTTAAATGGGACCCCTATTGGGTATTCCCCTTATGTTGCCTCATTACCACCGTCAAATAGAGTCTTATCCTTCTGGTTAGATTCTCCAACTCTCTTGGCTCCCTTCACATGGAAGCGTTGATATTAATATTGTAAAACTACGTCATTGATGCCACATGCATAAGTTGTCCAAGAAGAATTTCCCATAAGGGGTGGTGACTTCTACTCATGAGTCCATCATAACACTTAAGAACTCTTTTCTCCTCCCTCCCTACCTCATGGGGTACGAAGTTCACTTAAACAAGTAATTTTTTTTATTACAATCGACCTCTGTTCGTGCCTCCTATGATATGTTCAGAAACTTCCTTCGCATCTATGTTTGAAAAGAAGATGAAAGGACTTACGGTCAAATCGCACATAAAATTTCTCGATTAGTACCTTATTTATTTCCTTAGATGTGGTGACTAACTCCCATCACGGCAACACTACTCCTATGAGCTAAATGTAATACCCCGTATATTTAAGGGATGGAATAATTACTAGCGTGATGAGAGTTAGTATTTATTGATGATAATTATGTTTAATATTACTTAGCGAGTAAAGTAATGTATGATTAAGAAAATATTATTATGGCCAGAAGTGAAAAAATACGACAGTTACAATATACTTAGTTGGGACGCTCATGTGACTCGTGTCGGTATTACTTTATTGGGTTAAAAAGATAATTTATTTTTAAGTAACTCGTATGACCATTTCGAGTGCGTCGATGAGTTCGAAAGGGTCGAGATAGTCAGAAAAATATACTCTGGTGTTTTATTTGGGTTTCGAGGCAATTTAGGCTAAACCTAAACCCCAGAGGGGTATTTTAGTCTTTTGAGATTTTTGGGAATTAAAATGGACGAAATAGAAAATTAAAAAGGAAGAGTTCATGGGTAATAGTCTATTTGTGAGTTTCCAAACCTATGAGAGAGAGAGAGAACCAAAGAGGAAGAAAAAGAACTCCATAGGAGCCCAGGGATAAAGACTCATGCTCTCAAACCAAAAATTACACCAACGTGTAGATCGTGAAGAGAGGATCACCCCCGTACCAGTTTCGTCCAGCGAATCAGAAGTTCACAAAAGGGTAAGTGCTTATCTTGTTGGATTTTAGAGCATACATGATTCATGTTACTTTAGTTGATGAATTAATCATAATATCATGTAATTGGGACTGAAATTGGGAATTTATTTGTGATTATGGTATATGAATCGCATGTAGTTGAGTAGATATTGTTTTGGGGATTAAAAACCTAAATTTGATATGTTGAAACCATAAAATTATATCTGAGTTTAATGGGTCATTAATGGTGATTATACGAAATTAGAGCCTGTTGAAGATTTGGGAAATTTTTCCAAATTCATGCTGAAATTTTAGGAATTTGATGTTAAAAATGGATGGGAAAGTGTTATAATACTAAAGGATATAGATTAGAGTTGTTGAATGTGAATTATAATGGATTAGAAGAAAGTTTGTTATTGAATTAATTGGGAAAATGAAACCTTTGGAAGACAGGGAAGCTTTCAAAATTTTCGTTCTAAGACCTGCCTAGGTCGTTGGAATGACCTCGTTCGAACGAGAATTCCAATGAGATTACTATCGAGATTCTAGAGTTCGTTCAAAGTGAGAATATCGTTCGAATGACCTCGTTCGAGCGAGAATCCCCGGGTTCTAACTAGATTTCAAAAACTCTAATTTTTGCCCAAATGAGTTAAAAATCCTTCTAGGTCCCTTTAAGTGAGAGAGTAGGACCTACGCTTTCTAGAGTAACTACTTTTCATTATTCAGTAGTGAGAGGAATTGTGTAACTACTAAGGGGATGGGTTGGAATGAGAGAACCTTACAGAGTATATATGATAGATAGGTAAATCGTTGAGTTAAAGTATTGTGGGTATTAGGGACGAGTATACTACATATAAATTCGGGAACTTAGGTTATGTGAATGCCTAATGAATAAAATAATTTGTGCTTATACTTATTGATTGAACTATTATGTGTACGACATACCTACTCTGCTTGCTATTGAACGAAGGTTGTGCGTTGTGGACAATCATGCCTTGAGGAGCCTTCGGGTGGGATTTTGATTTGTACCTCTAGATTATAGAACCTAGGTACGGGCTATCTGTGAGAATGATAATGATCACGGTCGTATGGGTGCGTAGGTATGTGCGTAGCCCATCGACTTGAAACTATGTTCGCCTCCAATATGTGAGTTTGTTTTGATGGTTCGCGAGAGATTGAACCTTTTGTCCTTTATGCAATGAGCGATGCACCAGGACATGATAGCAAAGTATGCATGCACCGCAACTGTGTCTCGGTGTGCAGTGTTGAATATATATATAATTGAGCATATGTATATATATATACACACACACACACACTTGTGATACCATCTACTGTGTGAATTAAGTAGACATGTATAATAATGAAATATGAAATGAACTAAGTTGGTGAATACTTTACCTATATTAAATTGAAAGGGAGCTTATCCATGTTAAAGAGAAGTTGATTATAGGTATTATGTATATTGCGAGGGAAATACATGGGAGTGATATTAGGCTATGATTAGATGTTAGACGGGAAAGAACTAGTTAGCATGGGAATAGAAACTATTAGGGTTTGATGGAACATTAGGCGTGCACATGAGAGGAGGGGTGAGCATCTCAAGTGAGTACGATAATCTATAATGATTAATATATGTGCTATAAACTCATTTTAAGCACTTGCTGATTTTTAAATTGTTTTCAACTCGGGCTCTGACCTATTTTTTGCAAATATCTTTTTCTTGTCAAATTAGTTTAGGTGCCCAGCCACTGGGACACCAAGCATAGGAGTTCCATTCACTCGACGAGCTGTAGCTGCTGTGAAAGTTACAGGACCTTGGTAGTAGACGCCTCTATGTCTATCATTCATTCCTTTTGAGTTATTTCATCAGTTGGGGCATATTATCCCTTTTCTATTCAGACATTCAGAGATTTTGGATTTAGTTATTTACTTTATTCAGTTGTTGAGTTTATTTCTATTGGATTATTGTATTTGGGACTTAAACTGGAAATGTTTTTTCCAGTTTCATTTATTATTGCGGTTATTTCCTATCATATGAGCTTGATGTCAACGGTGAATGTTTAATTACTTCGTTAACTTAGTTTTATGTTAATTAAAAGATAAAATTTTGACATCAACCTTTTTAAATATTAGGTGGTTAGTATTTAATAATAAGTTTTTCGATAGTGATGCATAGTCTGAACCAACTGGATATTCTGATTTAATTTAATAAATGACTGATCACCCGGTATTTAATTAGGTGGGGTGTCACACTAAAAATTTCACTCAAAATTTAAATCATGAGTGTCACTTTACTCCACCATACGCAATTGCGTTTGAATGTTCTCCTTCCATTAGCCAATCACACTTTCACACTTTCCCCGAACTCTTATGGATGGCCCTTCTGAAAAGTCCTTTTAACTCTCTCCCTTGTCGGCTTCACTGGGTGAATTTGAATTTGCACCATCGTCTGCTACGATCGTACTTAGGGAAACTACTACGCCCTAGCAGTTATCCTAATATGAACTGCCTGAACAATAATCATGGTGACTTCTACCGCGGTCACCATTCCCAAAATACTCTATGGATTCAGATGGGCCTCTCCTCCTACAGTCATCCCAACGACCCTCGCTGGTCATCCTATGTTGTTTAGTATACGAAGCCCAATTGAACTTGTAAATGATTCGCATCAACTATACTCAATAGCAGGAGAACGTAAGTCGCATTATGAATCGACAATCCTAAGTATATGGCTCTATATCAAAGAAAAACAGTGCTGAAAACGTAGTAAGTTCTCACAAATCCTATAAGACACTAGAACCTGATGCTTTGATACCATCTGTGACACCTCACCTATTTTAATCACGGGTGATCAGTCCTGTACTAAATTAAACAAGAATCTCATTTGGTTCATTCTTAGCATCACTGTCGAACACTTTATAAAACACTAACCAACTAAGTTAAAATAAGCCAGTGCCAATTTTTATCTTTTTATTGAACAATAATACTCACAACAAATTGCGAAAATAAAATAACATAAACCATTTACACCATAACTGAAGTCTTGAACATCACAAGTTTGAATAAATAAATTTCGAATAAACCATCGGCCACAAATCTAACATCCAATTCATAAATTTAACTTAAATGAAATAAATTTAAATACAAGGTCTGCAAATGAAAAGAACCAAATCTTGATCAAAGACTGAACTGAATGGGAAACATGCTCAACTAAAATAATTGATTGTGAATCTTAGACTAGGAATGAAATAACTGAAGCGTTTACTCAAGTCCTACATACCTCCACATGCACTGAAGCTACGCATCCCTGGAATTAATCATCACACCTGGCTTACCTGTGGCTAGTCATTTTTGACACGGGTCAGAACCCAAAACTGTTTGAAAAGCATTTACAAGTAACTAAGATGCAGTAATTAAATATGCATACACACTTTTCATATTTAAGCTGGTGTCACACTCTCATAAGATACCCCCCCCTCTCAACTATTGTGCACACTTAGCGCTTACATCTTAACCTGCCTAGTTATGCTACCCCATCTAACTAACACTGTTGCAATTCCCTCTATTACACTAGTCTAACCTGAGTACTTTCTATCAATGATTCATAATCTATTCCACTAATTAGATTAATCAATTAATTCATCATTAATTAATTATATAACTTCAACTTCAGTTATATATATAATGCATTCACACTTTATGTATTTAACTAGTGTATAATTTTCTACACTATTATATACGTAGGAGTATACAACAATAAGCACACATATATCGCGTATAATTACCATCCTTTCGAGCATTACTCCGTTGGATGTCATCCTTTCGAGCATTACCCCGCTGGATGCTTTTCTCCAAAATACTATCATATCCCAGGTATGCTCACTCTAACCCTGTTACCATAAGTCGTCCTAATTCATATCGAACCTGATAAAATATCGCAAACGTAGTGAAAGCGGTCATAGTCCTTCTATAGTGAGACCGAACCATACCCAAAGCGTTTCACCTTGAGAATAAATCACACAATAAAATACACGGCGCGATGACTTGGGGACTATACTCACCTTGTGACCTCCCATAATAGCACTAGAGGGGTATGTTCCATTGAAAATATCATACATATAGATATTTATAAAACACACACACATACACACACACACACACACACACACACACACACACACACACACACACACACACACATATATATATATATATATATATACATATATATATAAACACAAATCCGTTTAAACTGTGCCTATCACCCAAAGCACTAGCCTATGATCCCGAGTCCGCACTCACGACTCGTAAATTTATTTTAGTTCTCAACTATAATTTAAATAAAACAGCTTCACTCCATTAATATGCTCGGACTTCCCAATCAACCCTTATATCAAATATTCTTGAATTTATCCCACTCAATTCGTTTATAAAAATCATTGGCCAATTAATTCTCTATTTAATTTAATAAACCCAAACTCTAGATTTACTACTTGTTTCCAGGTAATATAATCGTGCCGAATTACCCAAATAAATGTTTCTTCCTTTTTACGAAATTATAATCTCTAATTAAAATCCCACGAATCAAACCTTCGAACTGGTTCGGCTGTACCCCCGAACCGGTTCTATGTACTCGACAGTGGCACTTCGGGTTTCTTCTCCAAATTGCTGTCCCATACCTATTCATATGACCCCAATCCTCCATTAACATATACATAAGTTCTGGGAATGGTTTCTAAGCTAATCGTAACAACACCCAATCATTAAATATCGATAAATCATCAATTATTCTCACTTTAATTCATAAATTGGGTTCATAGTAAGGACATTAATTCACAATCCCAATTTATATTTCAAAATTCCAAACAATCATATTAAATCTCTACCAATTAATATGAATTTGAATTTCTAGTAAGATTAGATGGTCTATGCCTCTATTCATGATTTAATTTCAAAATTTTCATCATAAAATTTCAGTTTAAAGGATTAATTCACCCAAAACCCTCTTTTTTTACATGTGAGATCCCCTCCCAAAATAATTTAGGTCTACACCTACTATGATGTGAATTGAAAATTCCTACATATGTGATTAGTGCAAGTCAATTACTTGCCTTAAATGGTTCGTAGTAGGGTTGTGTTTCGGCCGGATCGGATCGGAAATGACATTTCGAAAAAAATTCCAATTTTTTCGAAAATACAATATTTGTTCCAATTTTCTATCCAATTTTTTCGGAAATTCAAAAAAGTTTCTGAATTCGGAAAATTCGAAAAATCGAAAAAAAATCGAAAAAATTTAGAAATTCAAAAAATATACTAAAAATTCAGAAATTTTGGAAATTCCAAAATTTTAAATAAATTAATATAGGATTTTCGATTAGTCGAAATCTCATTTTAAAGAAATCGAAAAAAATATTTAACCCAACATATAAATATGTAAGGATTTAACCATTTTTTATCATTTGTGTAGAGGATAGAGGGATATTCCCCTTTTATATAGGACTTTTTGGGCCTCTCTTCCTCTCCTAGCCGATGTGGGACATATGGAAATGTTAAAAAAAATTAGAAAAATTGGAAATCGGAAAATATTTCGGAAAAAATTAGAAATAATTCAGAAAAATCGGATTGGCACAGTTTCGGAAAAGTAGGATCGGAATAATCGAAAAATCAGAAATTCAGAATTATTTCCAATTATTGATCCGATTTTTTTCGAAAAAATAGGAAATCGAAAACCTTATATACGTTCTAAAATCGGAAAATATCGGATCGGATATCGGAAAGATTGGAATGTTCGGAAAAAAACACAGCCCTAGTTCGTAGAGTTTAAAAATCCGTTGTATTTGACAAATCTACGATTAAATGCTCGAATCTCCCTTGATACCATCTGTGACAACCCGCCTACTAAAATAATAGGTGGCCAGCCCAATACTCTAATAATTACAGGAATCATAGATGGTCCATTCTCAGCATCACTGTCGATTAAAATAATAGTACGGGATAACCACCAATCATTTTAGAAAACGGGCTGTCAATAAAAAGAAAATTTGTAAATAAAAGAAAACGCTTAGACAATCATATTTGCAAAAACGGTGGATATCAAAAACTAAAGATTTAAGAATGATAATGTAATAAATAATCACCGAATAAGCTGTCGGTGAACAAACCAATGCAAATAGTTAAACCAAGTATTACATTTCAAATTTACAATATAATGAATGAGTGCAACACTGGGGCAACACTCCCGAATAAATAAACTGAACATAACTAAAGTAGAATGGAAAGAAGCGTCTAATACAAATAACCTACAACATCCGTAAAATGCTGTAGCTCCATGACAACCGGAATGGAAATGTAAATACGGGTGTCCATGCGGTAGAGCACCTGTAAGGGCAAAGAGTATATGCAAAAACAAAGAAATATAGATACGGGTCAAGGCCCGGTTTGATATGATTCCCATGTGAATAAAATGCATGATAGTTTAGTGCGTGATTCTCTCGCAATTAACAATAATATTTCTCACCTCTCAATCTAACATCGACCTAGCACAATATCAATGAAGATGTTCAATTTAATCAAATAACATAAGGCGAACTTCTCCCCAGTCTCAACACTATGCCCTTATTCGTGCGTGGGGTGTCTCGCAAAGCGAAATCCAAACAAGGAACCCCCTCGATACACTACTACTAGGCAAGGCTGATGGTCAAGATACATTAGACTCCGTCCTAATTAATCCAAGTACTAAAGGCTAACTTCTCCCCAGTCACAACACTATGCCCTTATTCATGCGTGGGGTGTCTCGCAAAGCGAAATTCAAACAAGGAACCCCCATGATACACTACTACTAGGCAAGGCTGATCGTCGAGATACATTAGATCCTTAGCACAATATTATATATATATATATATATATATATGAGGTCTCATCTACTACTCCGCAAGGATACATAATTATATCCATTCACCATCAAAACAAAATTCCCATTTATTCTTTAGGAATATATAAATGGTACAACATTTTATCAAATGTTCACCAATAAATTTCATCGTATACTAATTCATTTCATAAATTCGTTCCTTATTAGGAAATATAATCATAATCTTATGCTCTTTGTGGCATTTCATTTCAACTATACATTTTGTAAAAATATCTTCCTTATCAGGAATATAATTATCATCGTATGCTCTTTGTGGCATTTTCATCGTGATCTTTATGGCACTTTCTCATGCTCTTTATGGAAATTTCATTGTGCTCTTTATGGCACCATTATACATCAAGTCCAACTTGATTTAGAATAGTTATTATCAAATATATATACCGATTCTAAGACCGCCCGTCCGGGTTTCCCCACCGTACGCGCCCCTAAATGGCTATCATCTTCCAGGGCCTATCATTTAGACAACTTAGGATCCTATCGAAACGTCGGGAAGCGGCTATGTGCCTGCGGGATAGTCAAGACCACACCCAGAATCTCCAACCCATCGCAGAAAAATATACAACACAAATGCTCACATGGCCTAGGGACTATATCCACCCTGCATTAATTTGTCAGGGGGCTTCACCACAACGCGCGAACTTCCCTTAAGATAGCGATTTAGAGAGGTGTGTATCCATCCATTAACATTTATGAAAACCATTACTTTTTCCTTTTGAAAACATCCAATTTTACATTCTCAAAATCATTTGTACTTATTTATTAGTACCACATTTTATCTTTATGCATTTCTCATTCTTAATGTCATATTTTATTAATGACTTAAGATCCGAAGTGCCATAAACCTCAAATTAGTCTCTAAGACTTCAATATAATATTTTAAACCATTAAAATGAATCTCCCTCAAGGAGAGTCTCCCAATTGTCTCGACCTTAATATTTTATCTCCAATTTATCTCTAGGTTAATCTCCTAAATCATTTGGATATCAACCTACGCAAACTAGCCCTCGGGGTAAGCCTAAATATCCCATTTAATCCTAGGGCATTAGTCTACCCAAAACCACCCTCTAGGACTCTTAATTACTTCCCAAAGGAAGGTTCCTAAACTCCGAGCCTAAAAGAAAAGAACCAGAACTAAACTAGAGAAACATCCCAAAAATGCAGGACTTCCGAATCGATTCGCCCTATCCGAATCGATTCGGTCCCTAAAAGCGAATCGATTCGATAGGTACGAATCGATTCGGTCAAGAAGACCCTGGCATTCTGCATAACCCCGAATCGATTCGGTAGGTCCGAATCGATTCGCCCTATTCAGACCTGGAACTTTCCCTATTGCCGAATCGATTCGCTAGGGGCGAATCGATTCGATCCTGCAGAATTTCCAAGTATGGGTTACGGGTTGTTTGAACCCTAAAATCCCAAAACCCTCAAACCCTTGATTTTGCCCAACATCAACAACAACAATTCAACCCAAATCATTTCTACACCATTACTAACTACTAATTTATCCTCAAATCAAATTCAAACTAAGAATTAAGGGTTTAATCATCAAAATCAACAAAAACCAATATATGGTTTAAATCTCCAAAACTTAACTAAATATGCAATTTATCACATCAAATCAACATCTAGCAAGTAAGAAACTTGCCTCGAGTTTGTAGTCTCGGATTCAACTCCGGTAGCAACGGATTTCGGCCTCAAATCTCCATTTTCTCCCAAGCTCTCTCCTCTCTCTTTCTCTCATTTGGCTTCTCTCACAAAATGAAGAAAGAAAAGGGGTGGGGGGACTTAAACGGGTCTTAAAACACAATTTCCCTCTTTTAATTGCTAATACACCATTAAAATGACTCGTATCTGCATAATTGAGCCAAAACGCGTCAAAAGTGCCCGAAACCCACAAACACAACATGGCACTTATTTCGACTATCTTGACTATTCTAAAAACAACCGCACCCCCTATTTTGGCATTCGGGAAAGTGTGAACAATTTTATGTTCCAAATTTTATTTTACTTTATTAATTATACCTCAATTCATACATGAGCCATAACCGTCATTTTTCATATAACGACGCAATATATCACAATATAATGCCATTTACCTTCTCATACGGTAAATAGACAAAACATAATAAGTATTATCCCTAAATCTCACGGGAATAATATTTACTCCAACTTTTCCTATTTTAGAGTATTAGCCCATTGGCGAAATAATATAAAATAGGCGCTCAAAAACCTGGGTTGTTACAATTTCTCTCCCAATTTGGCATTTCTAGCTTCCTCCTAGCGTTTGCCTCTTTTCCTCTCTCTCTTAGGGTTTTCTTCTAATGATAATGGTTGCCAACACCTCTAATCTTAGGTTATGAACTCTCTAATCCCGAAATTACTCTAATGGTCCAAGCCCACTTGACCTATATACCCCCTTAAGAGCCCGGTATAGTATAAAACTCCCCCGGAACCCAAATAATACACCTGGGTACAATATTCCACCTATTTCATCCCATTCAGAATCAACAATGACCTTGAAATCGCCAATCGAGTCACTCTACATAAATTTTCCATCTCGCCCTTAATATGACCTACACACAACCTCCGGTTGAGATATGACATAGTCCCGTCATTATTACTCACTGCGACATATAATAATTATCACATGTTATTTACTATACACTTAGTAAATATGACATAGTTCCGTCATTATTACTTACTACGGCATATAATATGACATACTCTCCATTCTTACCTGTGATGTATTCTATGATTTTAATATAACAACTACCACCCTTATCTTTCGACCGCGCTCTTGGACCCAATGTAGCAATGCGTTTCGGTTAAGAAATATCTACATACATAACTCGAGATATATTAGAAAACATAATGTAACAAACATAAAATAACAAACTTATTACATAATATAAAGAACATACTTCATCTGTGGTGAACCCTATTGAGTGATCAACCACTGCGGTACTAACTCATTTATAACGACAATTTCATTGAATGCATGGTTATCGGGGTGTATGGTATGTCTTTTGCACAATCATCGTTTGATATGTCATTAGCACACTCATCCAGTGTCGAATAAGACTTTTCCATTCCATTAGCATGACCACCGGAGCAAATTTCATTGATTTCATCCCAAATTGTGTCATTATCGAATATGAGATCATCCTAGATAGGTTGGTATTACATAGGGCTGTGTTTCGGCCAGATCGGATCGGAAAATGCCCATTCGAAAAAATTCCAATTTTTTCGAAAATAAAATAATTATTTCGATTCCGATCCAATTTTTTCGAAAAATAAAAAAAAAATCCGAATTCGAAAATTTCAATTTTTTTTTCTATTTCACTCGAAATTCTCATTTTAAGGAAACAAAGAAAAAATGCTTAACCCAACATGTAAATACATTATGATTTGACCCATTTTTTCGTTTGTGTAGAAGTTAGGAGGATACTCTCCTTTCATATAGCACACTTTGGAGCCATCTCCCCCTCCCAACCGATGTGGGATATGAGAAACTTTCAAAAAATCGAAAATTGGAAAATAATTTCAAAAAAATCGAATCGGAAAATCAAAAATTCAGAATTATTTTCGATTTTCGATCCGATTTTTTTCGAAAAAATCGAAAATCGGCGAACTAAAATTTCATTCTAAATTCGGAAAAAATCTGATTGAAAATCGAAAAAATATGGAAGTTCGAAAAAAAACACAGCCCTAGTATTACATAACAAATATCAATTTTTTGCAATTTAAAAAAAGGAAAAAAAAATTCCATTCGGCATCATGTTACCGATAATATGTATTTTACGACATTCTTCTACCGACTCGGTTGTATGATGCCGTGACGAAATTTTTTTGTCGAAAGAAATGAGATATTTCGACACCACAATGTGAAATGAAACATTACTTATTAAACCAACTTCGTTCAACTGTACACTATCGAAAATCGTTATCGTGTTCGACACTGTACTGCCGAATGACGTTGGAACGTGAAACTTTTTTTTGTTTCCTCCATTTTGATTAAAAAGAGCTTGACAATGTTAAATAAGCATGATGTTGTGATTATATACCTCTAGATGACATGTTTCAGTCGTTTTCTTCAAATTTGATCCCCTGGTTGCTTGTCATTTTAGAACCTCTTTGGTAGGTGTTCTATTGACTTTAGGGTCCGTTTGATTGCCCTTATTTGCCATGACAAATGACAAATAAGTTGACAAATGAGGTATTTCCCTACAATTTGGTGTGTTTGGCTATGGCATTGTTTACCAATGTACAACACCCATTATGCATAAGGTATTGAAAAATTTTGTTTCGCTATTTGAGTGAGAAATATTTGCCAACAAATTTGCTAACTTCTTAAACGGTTTTAATGTTTTAAAAAATAATTTAAAATTATTATGAATATTTAAAAATAATTCAAAATCTGTTCTATTTTTTACCAAAAAAAAAACAGTTTTCTTATTTTACAACAAAAAGAACCTGTTTTTCTACAAAAAAAAAACTGTTTTCTTATTTTACAAAAAAAACACTATTTTTCTTTTTATTTACAAAAAAAACTGCTTTTCTTTTAATTTACAAAAAAACTGCTTTTCTTTTAATTTAAAAAAAAAACCCTATTTTTTTATTTTGCAAAAAAAAAAACGTTTTCGTTTTTTAAAAAACAATTGTTTTATTATTTTACAATTTTTTTTTAATTTAAAAAAGTTTTATTAAAATTTTTTTTTCCTTATTTTACAAAAAAAAAACTATTTTTCTACGAAATTGTTTTGTAATATTTTAAAAACTGTTTTTAATATTATAAAAAATTACTAAGAAAATGTTTTACAATTTTTTTTAAACCCGTGATACAAAAATATTGTAAAAACTGTTTTTAACATTTCTAAAAAGTGTTTTGAATATAATATAAAAACAGTTTTAAAAAACTATTTTAAATAGTTAAAAAATTGTAGTGAATATTTAAAAATTGTTTTGTAATATTTCAAAAACTGTTTTTAATATGAAAAAAAATTGTTAGGAAAATGTTTACAATTTTTTTAAAACCGTAATATAAAAATATTGTAAAAAATGTTTTTAACAATTTTGAATATAATATAAAAATTATTTTTAAATAAACTAATTGGATTGACTTTAATTTTGCCTAATGGTTGTTTGATAGCGTCATGTGAAAAAACTAGGTAAAATTTGTCTAGGAAAAAGTTGGCACGGAATTTTTTGCCATGCCCACTCTTTTATTCATCGTCAACCAAACGGACCCTTATATATACCTCTAAACCCTTTTTTGGGGGTAATAGCTTCTATACAGTTCTATAATGATTTTTACAAGAAAATATGTGCTAAAATGGAGGTTATTTGAAATTGATGTCAATGGAGTTTGGTAGGGTTCTCCTGAAAAAATTGAGCACGAGTCGGAGGCTGTGATGATTTTGGAGGTTTTTTTTTTTTATTTTTTTCCCTATTTTTTTTGGATCAAATACCAAAAAGTCCCTCAAATATTTTTTAATACACATTTAGTCAAAGCCTTTTATTTTGTACTAAAAAGTCCCTTATTCTCTTATCTTTAAAGGTCCGCGCTAGCGACATGGTAAAGCCTTTTTGGCACGGTGAATGACTTTTTGGTGCAAAATAAAAAAAGTTAGACTAAACGTGTATTAAAAAAAGTTCGAGGGACTATTTGGTGTATGTTCCATTTTTTTCGTATAATGCGGGTACCACAATTCAATTTACTTTTTTAATAGGCGGTGACGATTATAAGTGAATTCGTACTGGTGAATATCGACGAAAGGTAGATTAACCAGCGTTTGAGGCGCGTGTGTGTGTTTTACCTTTCGCCCAAATAGGCAGCATGCAGTGGGAGGAATCCTACGAGCTTCTATAGTTCGTAGGAACTTCTTACGGACAAATGAAGTCCGTAGGAAGTTACTACGAACTATAGAAGTTCGTAAGAACTTAACGGTCATAATTAAATGTTAACATTCCTCCGTGTATTTATTCAAGAAGGTTCACTTAACTTCTTCATTCTCCTGCATTTGTCTATTTATTCACTCATCTTCTTCATTCTTCTGCATCTTCATCTTCTGCTTCTTTCTTCTCCATCATCATCGATCCTTATTTCATATAATTTTCTTCCTCCATTTTCTTTCCTTATTTACTCAAAAATTTTACATATCAATCCCATAAAATTCCAGTCCCAGACTTTTTATATATTTTTCCTAAATTTATTCATATACTCTTAAAAATCATTCCATATAATCCCCAAAATAATTTCAAATCAGTCCCAATTTAGATATAGAAAATCCTCCACATCAGATCTTGTCAACACGATGGAATTAGGTAGAAAATGGAAGAAATATATTAAGATCGGGATGTCGAAAAAACACGGGTCGACTTCAACGACAATTCCTGATTCTTCCGCGCCGATTCAATCGTCGAATCCCGTAATTGACAACTATACCCGTATTTACGACGGAGTATCACATGCGTCGGACGGCGAAACTTCGATAATAAAAGGAAATAAATTTGAATTTCGGGGAAATTTGGCAGGGCCAATGAAATTGTACAAATTGATTGAAGACAGAAAACCGAATATCAAAGCAATTATCGACAGTGTCGGTTTTATGTCGAATTTATTTTCTATGGTGATGCCCAATTCCGATCAATGTATTGTGACGGCGATGATCGAACGTTGGTGGGACACGACGCATACCTTTCAACTACCATACGTCGAGCTTGCCTTCACTCCGCTCGACTTCACAATGCTTTCCGGTAATAATTTTATTTTATTTCGTTCTACTTATATTCATAATTATTTTAAAATGTGAAAATAATACGTTGTACTTAAATTCATTGTTAATTGTTTGAAATATATTTTTAGGTAATTATATTCATAATTATTTCAATATATGACAAAATAATTGAAAAATGTACCCGCATTCCGATTGTGTCAATATATGAAAATAATTATTTATATTCATAATTGTTTCAATATGTGAAAATAATTAGTTGTACTTAAATTCATAATTGATTGTATGAAATATATTTTATGGTTTTTATATTCATAATTATTTAAATATATGACAAAATTTTAAAAATATGTACCGACATCATAATTGTTTCAAAATGTGAAAATAATATGTTGTACTTAAATTCATAATTAATTGTTTGAAATATATTTTTAGGTAATTATATTCATAATTATTTAAATATATGACAAAAAATTGAAAAATGTACCCGCATTCCGATTGTGTCAAGATATGAAAATAATTATTTATATTCACTTAATGTTTCAATATGTGAAAATAATTAGTTGTACTTAAATTCATAATTGATTGTTTGAAATATATTTTATGGTTTTCATATTCATAATTAATTAAATATATGAAAAAATTTTAAAAATATGTACGGGCATCATAATTGTTTCAAAATGTGAAAATAATATGTTGTACTTAAATTCGTAATTAATTGTTTCAAATAAATTTTTAGGTAATTATATTCATAATTATTTAAATATATGCCAAAAAATTGAAAAATGTACCCGCATTCCGATTGTGTCAATAAATGAAAATAATTATTTATATTCATAATTGTTTCAATATGTGAAATTAATTAGTTGTACTTAAATTTAGAAACTGATTGTTTGAAATATATTTTATGGTTTTCATATTTATAATTATTTAAATATATGACAAAATTTTAAAAATATGTACGAGCATCATAATTGTTTCAAAATGTGAAAATAATATGTTATACTTAAATTCATAATTAATTATTTGAAATATATTTTTAGGTAATTATATTCATAATTATTTAAATATATGACAAAAAAATTGAAAAATGTACCCGCATTCCGATTGTGTCAATATATGAAAATAATTATTTATATTCACTTAATGTTTCAATATGTGAAAATAATTAGTTGTACTTAAATTCATAATTGATTGTTTGAAATTTATTTTATGGTTTTTATATTCATAATTATTTAAATATCTCACAAAATTTTAAACCTTCGTGCAGGCATTCCGATTGGACAAGGACGACCCATTCAAAATCTACGCATTGAACAATATACAAATTTTGTTAATACCATAAATGAATTTTTCCCAGAAATTCATATACAGAGATTTACCGGTGCGGGAATTCCAGTTTCTGACCTTAAAAAATACATAGAAAATTTTGTCAAGGTTGAACCTTTACGAGATTATATGCCCCCAATCATAGCTCGGGCATTTTGGTTCTATGTATTCGGGAGTGTATTTTTTCCAAATGCTCACTCCACTTCCGACCTCGGCTATTTACATTATCTGGAGGATATTCCTGCCATCGGCACATACGACTAGGGTTCGGCTATTTATGCTCATATTTTATGGTCTTTGGACAAAGCCAGTCGACGATCGTTGACTAGCGTTGAATGTACGTGGCAAATACTCGAGGTATATTTTCGTTTCATCTTATTTAATGTAATTTATGTTTCATTACAATATATGTCAACTTATTCTAATGAATTAAATTTATTGACAAATTTTGCAGTATTTACATCACGAGTACATAGCCACGGCATGTCCTATTCTCGTCGATCCGTTCATCGATGCGTGGCCCCACATATTTCGTTGGTCGAGGGGGAACAAAAAGAAAGTAAAGGGAGCACAACGGTCTAACATCTCAAGCAGTCAACATCAACTTGAGATGCGGTCACCCAAGTCCATTATATGGCAGCCATACGAGACTTCTGCCTACCGTGACTCTGATGTCATCTTATATGCTCATGAGATATCGGGGTTACGGATGATTTTTTGGGATCCCTTATTTAAGGATTTTTGGTACTTGGGTGATCGGGCCATCCGACGATTGACTGGGCGGATATGTATACAAGACAACCCACCATCAAGTTTGTGTTGTGCCTCAGAACACGATTGTCAAGCAGCTGCCGCCCAAAATTGACCTATCGTAAATCAACACGTAAGAGATGTGTCACAAGAAGAGTATAATGCATATTGGGAGACAGTAGCACTCGGTCCATTACTACCGCCGAATGCCAGATATGTTAATGTAGATTTGATTGGAGTTGGTTCAGTGGCACCTTCGACGTTGCGAATCCCGCAAGCACCAACACCGACAAATGATCCGCATGTCTATGAGACACAGTTCTCTGTGGGTGGTTCTACGCACGTCCAACCACCGAAGTAGAATTGGACAGTTGACGTAGGCCTACCGGAGGGGGCTTTATATACTATAGATGTACCGAGACCTGAGTTTTTAACCAACGCACCTCCAGCTCAATCTTTGACGCAGTTAGAATGTCAGTCCTACGTCGAGGCAGCAGATAACATTCGAGGTCTCCGTTATTTAATATTACACGAGACACGTCAGCGAGAGGATCAACTCAAAGCACGTGATGACCGCATTGATGAGTTGGAGCGTAGACTAGCACGTTTTACTATGTCTAGTCGTGGGTTTGAGGAGGGTGGTACTAGTTTTAGTCGTCCGAGCATTTACAGACCACACCTAGCCCCACCCTCTGACCCGGTCCCGACATATGAGGCGCAACAAGGTTGGGGTAATTTATTTGGGTCTGACCCTTACACGGGTTCACATGCAGATTTAGGTGTGAATTTTGAGTTCAGCCCGGGGCGCCAGTGATGTATAATGTACAATTGTAAAATGTTATGAATAAATTTTGTATTATTGTCTCAATTTAATTGTGATGATAAATGTTATGATGTATAATGTCTCATATTTATGAAAAATGTTATGATGTATAATGTCTCATATTTATTTTCATTTATTACTCCTAGAATGATGATAAACAATTATTACGATTGCTCTGATATCATTTATTATTAGTATTGAAATAATGACTTAAGTAGTAAAAACAATAATACATGATCAAAATGATTATTAGGAGTATGTGTTCAAACTCTTAGGTCGAACCTAGTAGAAGTACAACAATATGGTTTCCCATTGCGCACTAAACATTTAGGTAAGTAAGATCGTTATGTATCTGAATAAACATATTCTTCGTTGTAGTTTGATATATTTGGTTCGTACTCTTCCCCATCATTTTCGTATATGCATTCCGAAAAGTAATCATAACCGGAATTGGTGTAGTCTGAAATATCGTTATCTGATGCCAACGTAGAGTCGTTATATATGTTAATTAATTGTTCTTGAATGTGACGACCTGATAGCATCGCGCGTTGTGCTTTGTGATAACGTTGTAGGCGCCTCTCCATCTGTCATATCTCTTCCTCCAATAAATCAAGACAAAACATATCCGCTTCTTCGGGATACGATATTGGCCAAAGGGTGACAACTCGATTTTTTGGCACGGATATGTGATGGTAATGGCAAAGCACCTCCAGATCACACCTTTCATCATATTTATCTGGCCATGTGAGGTGTTCCCAAGGATACACAACTCCGCTTCAGGTTCCGAATTGGGAGAGATTATGAATATATGACCAAAGTCATTGAGAAAACGTCGAGAAGTATCAATTGGATATGTTTGGAAAATTATTTTTTTCCCATACCAATCGTTACCAGAAATATCTGTGTAAGAGCCATTGTAAATGGATGAATAATACGGAGATGAAGACATTTTTGAAATATAAGACAATGGTAGATAAAAAATTGTTGCAATCCTTCTAATTTATTTATAGGTAATTTTAAACCTTTGCAGATATAATTGTATTTTACAATGGTAAAAAATATTTATAATAATACAAATGCACACATACCATAAAGCTGATAAATTATCACATAGTAATTTTATAATTTTATAAATTATAAAAAGGCACATATAAATGCACAATAATCACTTGCAGACGATTGTAGTTATCACATAGTAACTTGCTAAATTAACTATACGACATATTGATTGCCTGAAGAACCTGAACCCAAAATGTAGCACACTTACCAATAGTAAGATAATATCTATAGCACACTTACCAAGATCATACAGTATATTTACATACGGTAAATTACATACACATGCAATCCAAAAGGACACATATATTATTGACGCTGAACGAGCGCACTGATCTAGATAATTTTGTATTGCACACTTACCAATAGGACACAAAAATTAACATTTTACCTATATTATCTGTAGCACACTTATCTGTAGCACAGTTACATGTAGCACACTTACCTATATAAGATTTTACCTATAATTATAAATACATGTGTACCGTAAAACTATACAGGTAGAATATAATATTTCATCTACATCTAAATTAATTTGTAACCATATTATATCATGGATTCCTCTAGTTTTAGCGATGAGGGACGAAATCTTTTGCTCCAATATGCACAATTTAATGAAGGTGGATCATCCGATGATTCAAACGAGGAAATGATTATTATGATGGAGATTATCCGGTGGTGTGCTGAAAAAAATATAATTCGCGATGGGAAAGAACTCAAAACGAGACGTCGAGTGAATCGTAGGAGAGAAAGGGGACATGCAACACTATGGGAAGATTACTTTGGGGAAGATAAGGTATATAATGAGTATTTTTTCCGAAGGAGATTCAGGATGCGGTATAGTGTTTTCAATCGCATCCTTGAATCTGTTTGCCTTTATGATAACTACTTTGTTCAGAAGAATCATGCTTGCGGTCGTCAAGGTTTAAGCTCTCATCAGAACGTGTTGGGGGCAATTCGACTGTTAGCTAATGGGGGTTCCCATGACGTGTGGTCTGCGCAGTACGCTATGAGTGAAACCACTCTATTAGAAACTGTTATTAGATTTACAAAGGCAATTGTATGAATTTTTGGTCCCCAGGACGGCAGAAATCCAACATAAGTCGACGTTACAAGGTTACTCGAACAAAATGCAAATAGAGTTTTCCCAGGAATGCTAGGCAGCATATATTGCATGCATTGGCGTTGGAAAAATTGTCCAACAGCATGGCACGCTCAATATAGTGGTCGTAAAGAGTCACCAACTATAATCCTTGAAGCGGTTGCCTCCTACGATCTTTGGATTTGGAAATCATTCTTTGGGGTGCCTGGTTCTTGCAATGATTTGAATGTCTTGCACCGATCTAATGTCTTTCAAGAATTGCGCAATGGGACGACAACTCCCGTTAATTACAATATTAACGGAAATTCTTACGACATGGGATACTACCTTGGAGATGGCATTTACCCTCCGTACGCTTCAATAGTAAAAATATTTAGAAACCAAAATGGGATTACACAAAAACATAAATTATTTTGCAAGTACCAAGAAGCGTGCAGAAAAGATGTTGAACGTGCGTTTGGTGTATTACAAGCTCGATTCGCTTTTGTTCGGGAACCTTGTAAATTATGGAATAGGGCGTCACTATTAACCATTATGAAATCCTGCATTATAATGCATAATATGATTATTGACGATGAACGTAGAGATTGTCCATGGCAAAATGAGTACGAACACAATAATGAAATACCTGTAATTATGAGGGGCCAAACTAATTTCTACGACTACCTCATACGGGATGCTAAGATAAGAGACGTAACTAAACATCAACAGTTACGGAATGATTTGGTAGAGCACATTTGGAACACCCACGGTGATGAAATGGTCGGTTGATGAATTTATTGTATTTTTTATTTTAACCGTGCATAAATATTTTGTTTGTTCCATTTTCAATTTGTATTTGTAGGATTGTCGTAGTGATCATATAAATGTTATTCTATATAAAATAATGGTTTAACCGATAATATTATATAAGCGAAAAATTATTAAACAATACTCACATTTCATCTATTTAAGGGTGACATTTCATTTATTAAGATGGATAATGAATCACTCTCCATATACCGAAAAAAAAACGAAATACAATTATGAGGGTTCAATACATCATTTAAAAACACTACTAGTCATTAATTGAACCGCTTGGACCAGACGACCCGTCAGAGTTCGATTGCAACTCAAATATCGCAGCTTTGGTCACAACAACCATCGCTGTTAGGTCATTGAACCTTTTAAAATGAAATTGCTTTTGTATTTCATTCATATGGGTCATATCCAACTCCATGATGTATGATTGCTCTCGTCCTAGGCGCACGAGCTTATCCTGCTTTTTGGTGAGTTAACCAGCTCGCTTCATCTGAATGAACGCATCCATTTGCCGATTATTCTTCCACTCTTACTTGCTTTTAAACATTGCATTGAAGTCTTCGCAATGTTTGAGTATTGCCGTGTTACAATCCAAGCTGTCAGAATACGCTCGTTGACGTGCACGTTGTTTCTCACCCTTCCTGCCTGGGGGTCTATCGGGTACGTCTTGTACCCCCGGAGTGTCATCTTCGCGTACAGGTGTAAGGTTGTCGCCGTTCCCCGCTGTGTTTTCAAGTCAAATTTTGGTAAATCTTTTAAAATTTGATAGCAGTTATCGAACGTAAAATGTTTGTTGGTTTCGGCGTGGTACGCGTCGCGTGCATTAGTAACCACTTGGAATTTGTTCGTCCTGCTTCCCATATTCTTCATTTGGTGAGAAAGCTTTGCAATATATAGCATTATTTGATGCGATATATGATTATAACGTGTTGATAGCATGGATCTCGTACGAGTAATTGTAATTCTATGCGTGACGTTATACTCATCTTTCACAGTGTCCCAAAACGTGCCCGATGATATTGAGTTTCCTTCAATACTTCGAGCTGTATATTTTGCATAAATGGTACATAATACTTCGTCCTCAAAAGGAGTCATATTAGGTTGTCGAGGTGTACCGGAAGTAATTGGTTGAGAGGAAGACATATTTTCTGTAGGAATAAAATATATTAAGAATGGAAATAAAAAAATGGGACAGAGGACTCTCAAAATTTATAAAGGGTGATAATAATAATTTCTGAGGAAGTTGACTCTATTTATAAATAAAAGTCCCCAACGGAGTTAGATTTACCAAGCAGTAAAAAGGGTTTCCTACGAACTTCTTTTGTTCGTAGGAATTCTTACGAGCTTCTGAAGTTCGTAGGAACTTCCTACGAACAAAAGAAGTTCGTAAGAAGTTTTTACTGATTCAGTACACATCCGGTAACTTTACAAATCCTTTACCTTTCCTCTTTCTAATTTTGCCAACTACCTATTCCCATTGTACGTCTACAAATTGATAATTTTACAAATTCTTTTGTCCAAACTCTCCACCATTGTGAATGCTCTAAATTTTAGAGATGACGAGGAAGACAAATTTGGTCAGCATATGAAATACCAAATTTAACCTTGGTATCATTCCCACTCACATATTCTAAACTCCTAACACCTCTATAGTGGATAATTTTAGGGCAGTTTTTTCCCTTAATCACTTGTTGGCGCACACATTTTGTGTGCGAGGTTACTAGTTTAGATGAATGCTTGGCAGTAACATTTAATTTGGACCATCAGATTTTTTCCCCATCAATCACAACCCTTCTTAGATCGAGACAAAAAAATTCAAAATCTTGTTGGTAAAATGTTCCTGTTAAGGCCACCCACACGCCCCTACACCTTCATCCGCTCCATAACCTCAGAACCCACTTCCCTTTTCACCCAATTACACAAACTCATTACACTTGGCCACCTACAACAAGCCTTAACCCTCTTCTACACCCACCCCACCCCCCACCCTCCTCAAACCTACACCCTCCTCTTCCAAGCTTGTGCCCACCAAAACTCCCTCCCACTAGGCCAAGCTCTTCACCACCACATGCTAACCCACTACCCCATTTCCCATTCCAACCTATATGTAACCAACCACCTCGTCAGCATGTACGCAAAATGTGGTTCCCTACACTATGCCCACCAATTGTTTCATCAAATGCCCCACAAAAATGTTGTTTCTTGGACTGCCCTCATTTCGGGCTACGCGCAAAAGGGTAGGGAGAATGAGTGTTTTGGTTTGTTTTCCAACATGTTGGAACATTGCCCGCCTAACGAATATGCGTACGCGAGCGTGTTGAGTTTGTGTGATGGCGATAGGGGGAGGCAAGTGCATGGACTTGCAGTGAAAACGTCGTTGGATGCTTATGTTTATGTAGCAAATGCTCTTATTACTATGTACGCGAATAGTTTTCGGTATTGTAGTGATGATGATAAAGACGAGGATAACGAGGCATGGGTTGTTTTTAAGAATATGGAGTTTCGGTCTCATATTACGTGGAATTCGATGATTGCAGGTTTTCAGATTCGTGGGTTGTGGGGTAAAGCTATGGATTTATTTTCGCAAATGCAATGTGAAGGGATTGGGTTTGATCGTGCCACACTTTTGAGCGTATTGTCTTCCTTTTGTGGGGGAAATGTTGATGATGGTTTTTTGGGTCTTAGATGTTGTTTTCAATTGCATTGTCTTGTTGTGAAAACTGGGTTTATGTCAGAAATTGGGGTGCCGACTGCGTTAACAAAAGCTTATTCGAATCTTGGAGGAAAAGTTGATGATTGTTACAAAATCTTTGTGGAGACAAGTGGGCGTCGAGATGTTGTTTCGTGGACTGGGATTATTACGGCATTTGCAGAACGGGATCCGGAAGAGGCACTCTTCTTATTTTGTCAATTGCGTCAAGAGGGATTAACTCCGGACCGGTATACGTTTTCAATTATATTAAAAGCTTGTGCGGGACTTGTGACTGAGCGGCATGCCTTGGCTGTTCACTCACAAGTAATCAAAACCGGATTTGAGGATGACTCTGTGCTTGCGAATGCGTTAATCCATGCTTATGCACGGTGTGGCTCGATTATTGGGTCGAAGAAAGTTTTTGATGAGATGGGTTTTCGTGACACGGTTTCTTGGAATTCAATGTTGAAAGCTTATGGCTTGCACGGGCAAGCCAAAGAGGCTTTGAGGACATTTGCTCAAATGAATGTCCAACCTGATGGGACCACCTTTGTTGCTCTTCTCTCGGCTTGTAGTCATGCCGGTATGGTAGAAGAAGGGACTAAAATATTTTATAGTATGGTTGAGAAATATGGCATTGTTCCTCAACTTGATCACTTTGCATGTATGGTTGATATTCTTGGGCGAGCTGGACGTATATTTGATGCTGAGAAGCTTATAAGAGGAATGCCCATGGAACCCGATTCTGTTGTGTGGAGTGCTTTGCTTGGCGCGTGTTGGAAACATGGGCAGACCCAGTTGGCCAATTTAGCCGCCACAAAACTAAAGGAGTTGGATCCGAATAATTCATTAGGGTATGTGTTAATGTCAAACATATACTGCTCAGGTGGTAGTTTTAGTGAAGCAGGGCTTATGAGGAGAGAAATGAAAGCGTTAGGAGTGAGAAAACAACCCGGTTTGAGCTGGGTTGAGATTGGGAACCAGGTGCATGAGTTTGCCTCTGGAGGACTTAGACACCCACAAGGAGAAACCATACGAGACAAGCTTGAAGAGATAGTTAAGAAATTAAAAGGTTTAGGTTATGTGCCTGAAACAAGTTTGGCCCTGCATGACGTAGAAGAAGAGCACAAGGCAGAACAATTGTATTACCATAGTGAAAAATTGGCTTTAGTGTTCGCTTTGATGAACATAGGTGGGTTTAAGGGCAGTGGGGCTGCTATTAGGATTATTAAGAACATTCGTATTTGTGTGGACTGTCATAACTTCATGAAATTTGCGTCCGAGCTAGTTCAAAGGGAGATTATTGTGAGAGACTCGAACCGTTTTCACCACTTTAGAGGGAGAGTTTGCTCTTGTGATGATTATTGGTAACCACTCAGCACCATTAGCATGCCTGGTTTTCATCAGTTTGTCACGAGTATTTTTATGGTTTGCAATATGAATATTGAAAAAGATCAACTTTTTGGCTACGATAGAGAATCTAGTACATTTTGCAAAACTGGTCACAAGAAGCATTGAGCAACCAGATTCTTTTCCTTGCATGCTTTGTTTTGCCTGGTGGGGGAATATCTAGAGCATTATCTCGTTGCTTTAAGCTTGACATTGTCATGACAAAAAGACTAAAAAAGAAGAGATGACAAAATCAAAATCAAAGACAACACACAAGGTAGCATAAAAGCTGTGGTTTGGCTCAAAAGCCTATGTCTACAGAAGAATCTTCTAAACAAAGGATGAAGATACAAGATGATCCAGAAAACTCTCGACAACTCAAATTACAAGACTTCCTCATTTGGATCATAAAGGTAATGCTCTGGATTGGACGTATCCCTCGTTTTTTACGATCGACAAAATTATATATTTTCTTTTTCCAATTTTATAAATAGTTAACGCTTAAAATAAATTGCATCATTTGAAATAGCATATGGATATTGGCATTTGAGTTTTATATTCTTAGCACCCACCTTCAAGGACTTCCTCCTTCCATTCTTTTCCAATATGCCAAACAGTGATTGATAGTGATGTGGATTTAGTTAGTCAAGTTTGGCGTCTACCACAGGGACAATGAAAGTCAGGGAATTCTATAAAGTGTGGTTGTGTTAGTCAACAACAATCATACACCCCAACTTTTATACCCATAGTATTTCTGGTGGATCTTGCCCAAACATTTTGAAAACCAAATTTATTAATATATAGTGAGAAATCAAAAATCAGTCAAACTCCTTGTTCTTTTTTTTTTTGTTCTTTTTTGATTTAGAGTCAAATTTCTTGTTGGTTGATCAAAAGGTTTTCTATATCTCTTGTGCAATTGTGTCTTATTCCTAGTTTAGATAAAAACAGAGGGGCACACCAAAAATGTATATGAACATATGTGGGAAAATCAGCCGCAGTCCAAATTTATAACCTTTGCACGATAAAATTCACTCTAAGTTAGTTTGTTTTTTCTTTCAATAGAAAGTTGAACCAACTCTGTAGAGAAAGGAATTTTATTATATCTACATCAAATTAGACAGACATTCGATTGTGTAAACCAAAATAAGATCATGCCTAAACTGAACTTGAAGATCATGGAGAATAAAAATTCAACAAAAATAGATAAAGCCATAAAGGAAGGGTTGTGCAGTAAGCTAATCAAATATGCACAATACTGGTTATGGCCTTTGTTTTTTAAATAGGGCAGTTTGACCCCTGCTTTATCTCGGCGGACCTGACTTTTATTAAAGCAGATAGATATCCCTTTTTTTTTCCCTTATTATATGCAAAAAGGTTGAATTTAGTTTGGTAGGTCCCACTGAATGGGGAAAGATGTGAAATTTTTGCATTAATGCTTCAAATAAATTGAGACTTCCTTGATAAGGTCATATCTTGTCTAAATTAAAGAGGTTCACATGTGGTTGATAGCTTGTTACTAATTATTATCACAAACAACAGTGAATGCGCACTTGTTAGTTCTTATGTTCTACAGTTATCTATCTAACTCAATTTGCAAAGACTGAAGATGGCTGAAACTCTGTTGAGTTTGTTGCTGAAGGTATCCTGAGCAAGGTACCCTTACATGGGGTTTTAAGGATGAGCTGAAATTGCTTGAGGGAAGGTTGGAGAGGCAACAACTCAATTTGGACTTTGTGATGAAGCTGATAAACAATAGGGTTGATCCTAAAGAAATCTTTAACCGTAAAACTTACCCGTCTCTAGGTGATGCGGTTGTCGTGGGATGGGATAATGACATGTCGAAAATAATAGACATCTTATATAACTCAAACGATGAAAAGGATTTATCAATCATCCGCATAGTGGGTATGCCTGGTCAAGGGAAGACTGCCCTTGCTAAGTGATCTCGCATTTTGATCATATTAGTTTACAAAAATGACAAGGTGATCTTGCATTTTGATCGCAGAATATGGGTCTGTGTGTCTGATGATTTTGATGTCACAAAGATTCTGAATGAGATGGTAGAATCTCTCACTAAAACCAATTCCCAAATGTCAAATATAGAAGGGATAATAAAAAATCTTCAAGAAAAAGTAAAGGGAAGAGATATTTATTTGTACTTGATGATGTGTGGAACAAGATACCAGAGAGATGGGATTTCATGAGAAATTGGTGGATCTAGGGGAATCAAAATTATGGTAACCACACGAAGTGACGAGGTTATATTATCGATGCGAAATTCTCTTCCACATCAATTGATAAAACTGTCAGACGAAGACAGGTGGACCATGTTTAAGCAAATAGCCTTTGCAGATCGTGGAGCAGTAAGGAATGAAAAAGTGGTGGGCATCGGTAAAGATATTGTAAAAAGGTGTGGTGGTCTACCATTAGCGATAATGGCTGAACCTGAGTGGAGTCATATATTGGACTCACTTGAACATATAAAAGGACAAGTCCTACCGACCTTGAAGTTGGGTTACGACCATTTAGAGATGTCATCTTTGAAACCTTGTTTTGCAAGTTGTTCTATTTTTCCAAAAGATACCAACATTAGAAAAGATGAGTTAATCAAAGTTTGGATGGCGTTAGGATTGTTTCATCCTCCTAAAGAGAGTAATTTGGTGGAGGATGTGGGTAACAACTATTTTAAAACATTGTTGTTGAATTCCTTGCTACACGATGTAGAGGAGTACGGAAACATTACAAGATGTATGATGCATGATCTTGTGCACGATCTTGCAATGAATACATCTAAGAATTATTGTTTCACGTCAAAGTCAGGCACTACTGTGGACGATTTCTCTAAGGTTGTCCGTTTATCATATTAATCTCTACTAGTGGAGAAGTACCAGAAATTTTAAATAGAAGTTTTCAAAGGTTGCAAACACTATTTTTGAAGAGAGGTCTCATTGGTAACACGTTATCTAACTTCAAATGCTTACATGTTCTAATTTTGGTTAACAATGATATCAAAGAGTTGCCAAGTTTGATAGGGAGTCAAAATATTTAAGATATCTTGACATCTCAAAGACTGGTATCGGTACTTTGCAAAACAACATCACAAAGTTCTACAATTTGCAGACTTTGAGAGCAACTCTACTGGAAAAGATTTCAAATTTTTGTAGGAACTTAATTAACTTGAGACATTTCTGTATTGAGAATATTGAAATAAGAATCGTATGTTTCCTGTTGACTTGTCTTTGGTCACTACCTCTGTTTGTCGTCAGTTGTCATAGGGGATGTCAAATTGCGGAGTTGGGAAGCTTAGAAAACCTTGTTGGTAAAATAGGTATTTACGGGCTCGAAGAAGTGGGAGACATGAGAGAAGCTAGAAAGGCAAATTTATCTAGGAAGTCAAACATCCATACATTGGAATTTCACTGGGCTGACAGAAGTGAAACTAAATACGTATTTAAAGGAGACCAGCATGTCTTGGAAGGCCTTAAACCTCACTCAAATTTAAAATATGTGACAATTGAAAATTTTGAGGGTGCCGATTTTGCATTATGGATGATGAAGGAATGACAGTCTTTAATTGTACTTCACAACTTGGTGAAGATTAAACTGGTGGAGTGCACCTTCCGTGTCTCTGGGTTTTTGAGATAAATGGGATGGAGAATGTCGGACTTATCGGGCTCGAATTGAGGTACTGATGGTGCGAGTAGCAGCACTGGTGCAGCCGTTACAATATTATTTCCAGCACTAAGCGAACTCAGTGTACGGAAAATGGGAAATCTAGAGGAATGGTCAGAAGTATATAATCCGTCACTGGTGTTTCCTTGCCTATTAAGAATGCTCCCCATTCATTTTCTGTCTGTTAAGGAGTTGACTACTCGGGAAATCGATAGCATGGCACTGAAAGAGATGAGCCGCAGGCTGACCTCTCTCACATCTCTGTGTCTGGAAGAACTCGGAGGTTCAGAGAGTCAGTTTTCAGATAGTCAGTTTGTGGTGGAAGAGTTTTCGAGTAGAAATGCATCACTAAGAAAAATAATTATTTTGGGTTTTGATGAGTTGTTATATTTTCCATGAAGCATAAAACCCTTGCAGCTCTTAAGGATTTGGATATAACGAGTTGCCCTAAGTTGTCTTGCTTACCAAACCTTGTGGATTTGAGAGGTTGTCTCTATTTTGGTTCAATAATCTATAAGAGATATACCATGCTGCCTCCCGTCAGTAAGGAAACTTCATATTCATGATTGTGAAAGTTTGAGCGGTTTACCAAGCTGGAGTGAAGCCTGTCTGCTTATTGAGGAATTGAGCATATTAAAATGCCCTAGTCTCATGGCTGTTCCAGATATGCTGCGTCTCCCTTCTCTATGGGGACTTCGTATTGAATCTTGTAAAAATTTGAGAAGTCTGCCATAACTCTGCAACTGCGATTCTTTACGGATACTTTATATTCATGGTTGGGAAAAGTTGACTAGTGTGCCACAATTCTGCACACCTCTTGAGGAGTTGAGAATTTGAGGATATGTTTCCATGGTGTCTCTTCCAGGCCTTAGATCTTTTAGAAAGTTGAAACTACAGGGGGTTGTCGAACGAGCTTGATTATTTCCCCTGGCCCTCCTACTCCTCCACTCCTACTTCTGTTTCTGCAACGGAAGATAATTATATCCAAAAGCTAATGCTAAAAGGGTGGCCCAAGATCAAGTTTTTGCCTGAGCAACTTCAGCACCTCTCTGCCTTCACATATTTGTGTTTTGAATCTTTTGATGGGTTGGAGGCTCTCCCGGAGTGGCTGGGCAACCTCTCATCTCTTCAATCTCTTTAATTATGGATTGCCAGAATCTCAAGTATATGCTCACAGTTGAAGCAATGCAACGCCTCACCAAAATAAGAAAATTGGCAATTCGGTATTGTCCCCTTGTAAGAGAAAGATGCACCAAGGAAACCGGCCCCGCCAGAGTGGAATAAAATTGCTCATGTTCCTAAAATCATCATCATGTGTCCGTAAGTTAATCACCCACCCCTTAAAATCAATTCTTATTACCTCTCTTTTTTACTTCTTACACATAATTTCTCTTTCATTTTGCTTTCTGATTTCCCATAACATCTCATCCTAATGATTACAATAAAATTAACATCTCTCTCTCTCTCTCTCTCCCACCCCCTCAGAGGTTAATTTTTAGGTGAAGTTTTTGATTATGGACAATGGAGAAGGTCTAAGTATGTTGTCGATGGGGCTCGCCAGAGGAGTCTCTTTTTCTTTGAATCTTCCAGGATAGCTGTCTATCTTAATGGTGAATTTTCTTGTCTTCTTGCATCTACTTAATATCCACTATATTAAAGAGTTATCAAATGTCGAAGCTATGCTCTGAAGGTGATATGTTTGAAACGATGTGGGATAGTTTTCTAAGATCCCCAAACGCCGCATTATAGCCAAAAAGATGTAAACATCACTCTTTATATATGTGGAACACATAATGGGATATTCCTTCTCTTTCAGTCTATAAATGAACTTGCTAATTACAGTTTTTATTATTGTGGAAACATCACTCTTTATATATGTGCCTCCTTGTTTCCTTAAAATGAAGGTTTGGTTAAGAATCTTTGATAATCTATGAAAACAATTTTAAATTTCGTAAGAGGCTACCAGCTTAATGATCTTAACTCGGACTGCTGGAAGATGCCAATGAACTTATCATATAATGCATGTTGTGGTTATATAGGCCAGTTCAGAACACCAAAACCACACACCCCAACCTCCCCCTCCCCTCACCCCCACCCCCACCCCCCATGGTTGAAATGATTTCAGATTCATTGGCTCTGATGCAAAATTGATGATGGAAAATGTGTGTATAGGCTGCTTAAAGAGGAACTCTTTATGTAGTGTTGGGAAAATCAGACGCCGCTAATTTCTTAATAGGATCTTGGAATACAAATGACAAAAGAATATTGGCACAATCAAAATTATTTGGGGCAACAAAATACACCAATCGCACAACACAGAGAATTACGTGGTTTCGCCAAATTGCCATGAGTCCACGTAATTCTCTGTGTTGTGCGATTGGTGTATTTTGTTGCCCCAAATAATTTTGATTGTGCCAATATTCTTTTGTCATTTGTATTCCAAGATCCTATTAAGAAATTAGCGGCGTCTGATTTTCCCAACAACTGATATCAGAACTTCAGGTTCTAGTGGGAGCAATGTCAGAAGAAAATAAAGGAATCGATAAGTTCGATGGCAAAGACTTCGGATTCTGGAGAATGCAAATCGAAGATTATTTGTATGGGAAGAAGATGCATCTTTCCTTACTTGGCTCAAAACCAGAAGCGATGACAGATGAAGATTGGACACTACTTGACAGACAAGTCTTAGGTGTCATCCGTTTATCGCTGTCAAGAAGCGTGGCGTTTAACGTGGTTAATGAAAAAACCACTGCTGGCATTATGTCAGTGTTATCTGGCATGTACGAAAAACCATCTGCAAACAACAAAGTCCATTCAACAAAGTCCATTTAATGAAGATGTCAGAAAATTCTGCAGTGGCGGAACATTTAAATAATTTCAACACCATAATCAGCCAGTTGTCTACCGTCGAAATTAATTTTGACGATGAGGTTCGAGCTTTGATTGTTTTGGCTTCGCTACCAAATAGCTGGGAGGCCATGAGAACGACAGTGAGCAACTTCGCCGGGAAAGACAAGCTCAAATATGCCGATATCAGAGATCTGATTCTGAACGAGGAGATTCGACGAAAAGATTCTGGTGAACTGTCCAACTCCGGCTCAGCCTTAAATGTTAAAGCAAGAGGCAAAAATTCAACAAGAGGTTATGGACGCGGCAGAAGCAAATCGAGGAACGGCAGGTCAAAGTCGAGAAATCCCAGGAATTTCAACAACTCTCAGAACAGTTTAATCAAAAGGTTATTGAGTGTTGGAATTGTGGAAAAATTGGACACTATAAAAATCAGTGTCGTGCACCAGAAAAAGCTCAGGAGAACAAGACTGAAGTAAACGTTGTAGCAGAACAGCAAAATGATGCACTGATATGCTCTATGGAGAGCAAGACGGAGTCATGGGTGTTAGATTCCGGAGCATCATTTCACGCCACCTCAAGTAGAGAACACTTTACGAGTTACGCACCAGGTAACCATAGAAAGGTGTATCTTGGTGATGATCAGCTATGCGACGTGGTCGGCAAAGGCGAAGTACAGATCAAGTTGAACGGGTGTGTGTGGAAGTTAAAGGATGTTCGTCACATCCCTGACTTGAGGAAGAATTTAATCTCGGTGGGTCAGTTGGCAAATGAAGGTTATGTCATAACCTTCAACTGTGATACGTGGAAGGTTTCTAAAGGTGCAATGACAATTGCACGTGGCAGTATGATAGGCACTCTCTACATGATAACAAATGCTTGTGGGTCAATTGCAGTTGCAGCAAGCACAGAAGATCCAAACTTATGGCACCAGAGAATTGGTCACATAAGTGAAAAGGGACTCAAGGTCATGCATAAGAAGGGGAAGCTAGAAGGGCTCCAGTCAACTAATATTGACTTATGTGAGAGTTGTATTTATGGAAAACAGAAAAGAGTCAGCTTCAATACAGGTGGCAGAACTCCAAAGCAAGAGAAGCTAGAGCTAGTGCACACAGATGTGTGGGGGCCACCCCCAGTTTCATCCATTGGCGGGAAGTCATACTTTGTGACTTTCATTGATGACCATTCCAGGAAGGTGTGGGTTTATTTCTTGAGACAAAAATCTGAGGTGTTTGAGGTGTTCAAGAAGTGGAAAGCCATGGTAGAAAATGAAACAGGCTTGAGAATCAAGAAGCTGAGATCCGACAATGGCGGAGAATATGAATATGGCGAGTTCAAAAGGTTTTGTTACGAGAATGGAATCAAGCCAGAAAGGACAGTTCCAGGGACACCGCAACAGAATGGCGTAGTAGAACGGATGAACCGAACACTGACGGAGAGAGCTAGAAGCATGCGTCTACATGCAGGCTTACCTAAGCAATTCTGGGCAGAGGCAGTCAGTATAGCAGCCTACTTAATCAACCGGGGACCATCAGTACCGTTGGAGCACAGAATACCAGAAGAGGTATGGAGTGGAAAAGAGATAAAACTTTCACATCTGAAAGTTTTCGGCTGTCGCATATGTACATATCAGTGATCAAGCTAGGAGCAAGCTGGATCCGAAATCACAGAAATGTTCTTTTCTTGGATATGGAGAAGATGATTTTGGTTATAGATTATGGGATGACCAGAACAGAAAAATCGTCAGAAGCAGAGATGTCATATTCAACGAGAAGCTGATGTACAAAGACAGAGACACGGCAGATTCAAGTAATTCAGCGCAGCGTGATCCTTTGTATGCTGATATAGGTGATATTGCAGAAAGTGGTCAGACAGAACAGACAAAAGAAAGTTCTCAGGTAGAGGAGCCAACACCGCAGAGCAGTACACAACAGACGGAGGCACTAGAGTCTCCTGTACCAAGGCGATCTTCCCGGCCTCATGTGCCGAACAGGAGATACTTGAATTACTTGTTACTCACTGATGGAGGTGAACCTGAATGTTATGATGAAGCATGTCAGGTACAGGATGCGAGCAAGTGGGAGCTTGCAATGAAGGACGAGATGAAGTCCCTTATCTCTAACAAGACATGGGAGCTAACTGAGCTACCAGCAGGGAAGAAGACTCTACACAACAAATGGGTGTATCGAGTGAAAGAGGAGCAAAATGGTTCGAAGAGGTACAAGGCAAGGTTGGTGGTGAAAGGCTTTCAGCAAAAAGAGGGAATTGACTACACCGACATCTTCTCACCAGTTGTAAAATTGACTACCATTCGGTCAGTTTTGAGTAATGTTGCAGCGGAAGGCTTACACCTTGAGCAGTTAGATGTGAAAACTGCCTTCCTCCATGGTGATCTAGATGAGGAAATATACATACAGCAGCCACAGGGTTTCTCAGTGAAGGGAAAAGAGAAACTTGTTTGCAAATTGCAGAAGAGCTTGTATGGCCTAAAACAAGCTCTAAGACAGTGGTACAAGAAGTTTGATGGGTTTATGCAAATGAACGGCTACTACAAGTGCAACGCTGACCATTGTTGTTACTTTAAAAGGTTTCAGTCCGGTTATATTATTTTGCTACTTTATGTTGACGACATGTTAGTAGCTGGCTCAGATATGGATGAAATCAGGAGGTTGAAAAAGCAGTTGTCGAGTGAGTTTGACATGAAAGATTTGGGTACAGCAAAGCAGATTCTTGGGATGAGGATTAAGAGAGATAAGCAAAGGGGCATCGTGCAGTTGTCTCAAGCTGAGTATATTGAGCGTGTTCTAAAGAGGTTCAACATGAGTGATGCTAAGCCAGTTAGCACACCCCTAGCTAGTCACTTTCGACTATCCAAGGACCAGTCTCCTAAGAGTGATGAAGAAGAAAACTTCATGGCTAAGGTACCGTATGCCTCAGCCATTGGAAGTCTAATGTATGCCATGGTTTGCACGAGACCAGATATTGCCCATGCAGTGGGAGCTGTTAGCAGGTTCATGACAAATCCTGGCAAGCTACACTGGGAAGCAGTCAAGTGGATATTGAGATATCTACGGGGTACCACTGACAAATGCCTATGTTTCGGCAGAGGGGAGCTGAGACTTCAAGGGTTTGTAGATTCAGATTTTGCTGCTGAAGTGGATCACAGAAGGAGTACTACCGGTTATGTTTTTACTGTGGGTACTACTGCAGTCAGTTGGGTTTCACAACTACAGAAGATAGTTGCCTTATCCACCACAGAGGCAGAGTATGTGGCCATGACCGAGGCGAGCAAAGAAATGATTTGGTTATAGGGATTGTTGGCAGAGTTGGGTTTAAAACAGGTGAAGAATGTTTTGCATTGTGACAGTCAGAGTACTATACATCTAGCAAAGAATTCGGTATTTCATTCGAGAACCAAGCATATAGGACTTCGTTATCACTTTGTCAGATCACTCCTAGATAATGGGGTATTGACACTTGAGAAGATCCAAGGTAGCAAGAATCCAGCCGACATGTTAACCAAGACAGTCACGACGGAGAAACTGAAGTTGTGTTCAGTTTCTGTCTGTCTTCAAGAATGAAGAATGAGAGACGAGTCACACCAGATATTCACTATGAGGATGAACTGCAGGGTGATGCAGGATGGAAGTTTTGTTGCATTAGTCTCCAAGTGGGAGATTGTTGGGAAAGTAGGTGGAGCCTATCTCCACAAATCTTGCCACAAAACAGGAGCCTTAAAACATGGAAGAAAAAGAAGGAAGTGGACCACCCAATCCACAAAACAAACCACCTTGTTTTAAGGAGCAAAATAAGCAAGCCTTGTCTCCCACCTTTGCTTTATGTCACTTTTCTCCTTTTCTCATATGTATATATATGGTAGCCGGAGAGATTAAAAATATATGTGTGAAGTAGAGAACATAACAAGTGAAAAGAGAGGAGAGAGCAATTTCTGACAGTGAAAAATAGTCAGTGAGAGAATTTTGCAGAGTGAAAATATTTAGAGGGTGAGAGAAAAATTAGAAGCAAAGGCTCTAGTTGAGAGCTTTGCAGTGTCTTATTTTTCTGAGTGTTTGAGAGATACACAGTGTGCGTATATAGATCTGCTGACCTGTCTTGTAAATCACTCCCCTTGATATAGTGAAATATTTGGTGTGCTCCGTGGACTAGTGGCAATTTGGCGAAACCACGTAATTCTCTGTGTTGTGCGATTGGTGTATTTTGTTGCCCCAAATAATTTTGATTGTGCCAATATTCTTTTGTCATTTGTATTCCAAGATCCTATTAAGAAATTAGCGGCGTCTGATTTTCCCAACATGTAGTGGGGAAAAAAATAAAATGCTAGAGAAAAAATTCAACTGAAAAGATAGTGAGCAAATAACTATGTATATATAAGTGAATTATTATATTTTATTTGGATTTATATAGTTTAAACCTTTGTATATTTTTCAGTTCTAACATATTTTTGCTAATCTTCATTGAAATATGTGCTAGCTTTGCTGATGTTGTCTGTGTCAAACTTCTCTCATTAAGTGGTCTTCTTGAGCTGCTGTTGGTTACAGTTCAGCTCGAGTTCTTATTATTACTGATGAAGTATACAATTTTATGGTCTAGGTCATCATTTTATGCTGATGCAATTTTTTGGTCAGCCGATAGAAGAGGATCACAGACACAAAAGAGGAATAAAATATGAAGAAATGTGGGAAATCAATGATGGATTGAAAGCATTGTTGTTGCGGTCAACCGTGGACTGATTTCAATCTTGGGCGGAGGCTCAGGGGTGAAAACTACAGGGTCAGTATGCTCTGTTTTCCTCTTCTTCTTTTTTTTTTGTTTATTTTGCTTCAGATTTTGGCGATTAAATTTTTTGTTTATTTTAGAATGACCATGGATGTGAGTTCTTCATATGGTTTGATCCTCCCACGTGTGCTTGAGTACACAAATAATACCTGGTGTTTTGAGGAGATTTTATACATTAGAGACACAAATAGAGAGAATGAGAGGAAGAGAAGTGTATGAGTTATCTTGACCGTGTCTTGGGTCAGTATGATCTTTATGTGTCATATTTTGTTTAAAACTGATGCAGAGAAAAAGGCATCTTGAACTAAAGTAATGTACATGACATGCTGTATTTTTCGAGGCTTTTGATGTAGTTTTATGTTATTTGATGAACTCTATCAAATTAATGCAAGTTGACATTATAATGTTAAATTTTTAAGAGTTATGTATTCCATATGTTGGGAAACGATCGTCAATGCAATTTTAACTGAACTGTAGTGACAGAGGATATATATAAAAGCAAAGAACTGAGCACACTTGACATAAAATAAAATCATTGACATATAATTTCTTGCCATTACAGTCATTCCATAAAAGCATATCTCATCTGCAAATTGAACTGAGTCACTGCACAATAACAAATTGCTTTCCATTGATATTATAATGTTTTGGAGCATTTACAGATTCTTACCATTTATGAAGATTCGGAAATGATATCTTGAGAAAGAGAAAATCAGTAAAATTTTTGGAGGAACAAGTTTTTCTTCTAAAACTTGTCGTTTTTTTTTAATTATGTCTATAATCATGTTGCCTCTTGACTTGTTTGTACCTGGAATACAAGAATAAGGTCATGTGAATTACAGATTTTCCTTTACGTCTTTCAATCTCAATACTTTACACATGAATGTTGATAGGCTGAATTACAGTTTTAATTGCATTTCCTTTTGAACTTGCATTTGTCTCATAATCAGTAGGTGGAGTAGACTTTGTACTCTTGCTGCACATTTGACCTGTAATGATAGAATACAAATAACTTACTACCATCACTTGAACCAAATAATGACATCTAAAACAAAATAAACCAATGCAATTAATGCCCACATGTTGCTTCCCCTTGCCCTTTGAAGTCTGACTTTGAGATTGTGTTCGATTTTCAGTTTGTGTATGCCCTCGCCTTACATCCCTTTTATTGTGCCCGACTTCCCCACATTTAACTTAAACTTTGTGTTTCTTCTTATGCCTAAGTAGATTAGTTCAGCCTCCCAGGTTACCTTCCTGTGACACACCGCCTAATAAAATACCGGGTGATCAATCCTATACCAAATTAAAACAGGAGTCTCATATGGTTCATTCTCAACATCACTGTCGAAAACCAATTTAATTACTAATAACCTATTAGACTGGCGCCAAAATTTTATTTAACTAATCCTTTTAACCAAACCATTCAAATAAAACATTCACACAATTTATATATACAATAACTGAAATGAAATAAAATAACTGAACACTCGGTTTAACATAATACAACCAAATCGAATGCCGCACTAAAAGGCGGTAAAAGAATAAATGAATGCAGTTGGGCTATCGGCCCGAATGTTTCTACAATACCTCCTATTTAGATCTCAAGGATAAAAGCGTCTAAAATAAACCTGTATGCATCCACAGCTGCTGCAACAAACGTCTGACTCGAAAGAATCATCATCCAGACGTCTCTGAGGCGTCCCTGTGTCTGGACACCTAATATATATACATATATAGCAAGAGAGGAAAATAGAGAAACGGGTCAGAGCCTGAGTTTGAAAATATTTTGCAAGTGCCATATTTTTTTTAAAAATATGAAATCTTTCATATTTAAATTGGTATCGCACTCTCATGAGATAACCCTCACCCCTCTTCTAATAGTGCACACCTATCGCATACCTTTTAGACAGTCTAGTTAAGCTACCCTACCTAACTAATCCGTCCGCCCATCTACTAAAAGTCCTCGTAAACCCAAGTACTAAGGACTAAACTTCTCCTCATTCCCAACACTGCGCTACGTTTCGTGCGTGGGGTGTCTCGCGAAGCGAAATCCAAACAAGGAACCCCTCGATACACTACTACCTGGCAATGTTGATCGTCGAGATTCATTAGGTCCTCAGCACATAACGCATATATAAAAACTCATATATATATATATATATAGTTCTCACTAGAACCTACGATTCATATTCATATAAATCCGGATATAAATCTACTGGAAGGGGAATAACTCTTATTCATTCTTTTCATTTTATACACGTTTACTTTATATGATATCTCATCTTCATATACAAGCAATATACTATACGCAACAAGTATAATTATACCTATCACAATCATAAGTATAATAACCATCCCTCCGAGCTATAACTCGAGGATGCAGTCTCATAGTGCCTATCCAAATCCGAGTTTACTCACTCAACCAGGGTGCTAAGCCAGACTTACTCATGGTCATGGTAAAAATACACAACGGTGGAGGCGGTCATGTTCCCTCTGCAAGTGGAGTACACACATCGCACTCGAACGCGGGACGATATGACCTAGGGATATACTCTCCCTGCTCCTCAAGCCTGGGATTCACCCACATCGCGCAACCTCCCTGGATCGCACTAGAGAAAATATATAATCTGGCTGTTCAACCCTATGCTTGGGGAAGCCCGTGGAACCAGCCTTTAAGATACAAATATACCAATCACACACAGATGTATATGTATTTCCGTATCATATTATATATACAGTAACAACGTCGTATATATAATCTATATCCCTTCTCAATACATATGGCTATAATTGCCAAACTCTCATAGCGATAGACAATAACCCCGAATGTTCCCATTCGTAACAGTATATAAGTATTCGCACACTCACAATACTAAACTTATAAGTATTCTCTTACTCAATATAAAATTCGCACCTTAATCACTCTTTTAAGGATTTAAATATACTCTCCAAATATACCAATTCATAATAATTAAATAAATATACTTTCAACTTATTTAAGTCCCATAGGTATCGCATTACCTAATAATAGTCATCAACCGACACTGGATAGCCGCTCAAAAATCTCTAGCCTCTATCCTTAATTTTTCCATCCTATTCACATCCTAGGATTTACTCAAACATATAGGCGGTATATAAATATATTCGACACGCATAATATATATATAATCGCCCGTCAAAATACTACCCCGAGTGTTACTCGTCCCAAACACCCCTAAATAAATAAGTCATGGATTCTACTCTCCACGAACCCAAGGTATACACTTCACTCAAATAATAATTTAGAGGTCCTCACACTACATTTAGAAACCCCAAATATTTAACTCCACAATTTGTTTTCCTCAAAACTATACATTAAGCGACACACCATTTTGCACCTTCCTAGTCCCAATTAAATTCCCTTAAATGGCTAAGAATAATTTTCCCTAGTTGGATATTTATTTCCTCAAATAAATAAGCTAAAAACCATTAATTTAGGAATTTATCCCTTTTAAATTAAACAAGCCGAAATTGCCAAAAATTCTGTAGGGTCGATCGATCGATCGAACAGGGCAGCTTCTTCTCCGAGCCCCTGTTTCGGCCATTAAAACACCCCCAAGCTTTTATCTCCTCTCCTATCATCAACCAACCTCAAACAACAATATATACACACATAAAAAGGGTTCTAATCATCCTATAACCCATATCCAACAATTAATTTCAATTAATTTCTAAGTTTCTCGAATTGGATATTATCCGAGGTTTATTCGTTAATCTTTCAAAAAACCCGTTTTGATTCACGAAAACCCAACCCAAAAATCTTTATAGTTTTTACAGACCAACTATAATATGAGAACTAAACACACTAAATTAATAAAGCAAGTAAACACTTGCCTCGTGGATAAAATCCGATGACCTCGAGTCGAATCCCGCGGAGTTTGGCCGGAATCTCCTTTTCTTCTTCCTCTCCTCCTTCCTTTCTTCTCCTCTTTCTTTTCTCTCTTTTCTTTCCCTCTCTCGTACCTTATATAGAGAGAAATAAAGGTTTATCCCTTATAACCCAAAAATGACTCGTGTACTCAATTTCGAGCCCCTACTAGTCCAAAAATCCCCGGAACCTAAACACTACTCCCGGATACTCTATTCTGACTATCCCGGCCGTTCCGAAATCAACCGCGCACTCGAAATCTCCATCCGAGTCACTTGACTGCAATTCATTAATTAAACCCAACACATCTCAATACGGATTTTTTCAATTAAAATATTATCCTTTGTCGCTTTACCCAATTGCGACATGTAATTAAAATAATCCGACTTATTTACTTAGTCCCAAAAATAAATGTAACACACATCGGAAAACATCTAACACTCGTAATTTCCAAAAATTATTATTCACAGAAATTTCTCAAATTTCCAAATTACACCCATTTATGTAATTTAAATATTCATAAAAGTGCGGGGTATTACACTTCCATAGTTAGGAGGTAGCATCCATGTCATTGATGGAACAAAAAGATCACTATTAAACATGGGTTAAAAGTATTAAACTAATCGGAAATGTTAAGCTAACATATAAGATTGAACAAATTGTTAAGCCAACATATGAGATTGAACATTAAAGAAAAAAGGACGAAAATACTCACTATACTTTGGCCGAACATAATCATGGGAGCGTCTGAGATATCGATTCTCAGTGCACATTGTATCCCACGAAGCATTTCATAGAGTTAACAAGTCACACTGTTCCATGAAAGACGAGCTGTATCCCAAAACTCTCTTTCACCGCCTCAAAGCTCTCATCACTTGGAATTGTAGCTTCATCTTTGTTACATGTGACTTTTTTCTTTGTTCAAATTTATTATTTGATCATAAATACCTGGCGTTTGTGTTGCAATTCCAAATGGGTATTGGTTTTCTTGAAGAAATGTTTAATGGTCTGTGTAACACCCCGCCCACCCGGGAAGAGCGAACGGAGCGCTAATGCGATAAAATAAATTCAAAATCCACAAGTGACAAGGTATAGAGCATCTAAATCCCACAACAACAATGGAGGAAACCACTAATCTCAAATCTCGTCAAATAAAATACAACCAAAATTCTCTTGAAATAAATATAACATCTAACTCGAAATAAATCTCCAATGCTCTATACATCAAAATAAATACAAGTCTTCCCAAACAATCCTCGCTAAAATCAATCTCCATAGCTCCCCAAAATTCGCTCTAACCTGCCGCTAAAAGAAAATATGGGGAAGTACACAATACGACAAGAAAGATGCTCAACAAATATATGTTACCGATGAATAAAACGTAACAACACGAGTCCGAATATTCAAATCGAAATGCAAATCTCAAAGCATTTATCAATATAATTTCTCAACAACACTTTAACCGGGTCACCAGGCCTCACCACATCCGTATATGCTTTATCAAGCCATAGCTCGGAAAACAGGAATTTTGGCGGTTGCCCAACATTCGTGCCATATTAAAATCTCATGACAACGTGCTCATCAACAATATAATGATACCACATGAATCATAATAATTTCAACAATTATTTTCCAGATTTCAATGAATTTATCAATTCAAATATGAGTTCAATTAACAAGAATTCAAAGAGAATGACACTCGCGAGATTTAAGGAGCATATTGTGTAAAACCCCATACCTCAAACCATGATGAGAAACCAACGATCACATCCTCAAGATCAACACAAAAGATCTACAAAAGCTCCTCTAAGAACCTCCAACAAAATAGCCCCAAGAACACCTCTAATCTAAGGTTGGAACTCACAAATCTCAAGGGACAAAGTATAATTAAAAAGGAGAGGAATATAAAATATATTTGCTGCCAAAAGTTGTGCCCAAAAGTATGTTAAAAAGTTTGCCCACGACTTCCTTTTATAATGTAAAGAAATGAAGAGTTGGAATCCAAAAGACTCCTTTAAATAAGGCAAAGAAATGAAGAGTTGGAAGTCAAAACAACTCTTGAAAATTACTTAATGTTCGTCGACTTAGAATTCCAAGAGTTAAAAACATTTAAAATCATTTTAAAATCTGTTTTAACTCTGTTTTCGAAACCGTTTGAAATTCTCGCCTTTAAAAATAATAACCAACATATTTGAGCAATAAAAATAATTTTATCAAAAAAACTTTATTTTCCTCCATTTTTCAGAAATTAATTAAAATAGCCCAAAATTACGCGGGTTGTTACACTTCCCCACTAGCAATGGAATTTCGCCCTCGAAATTCGCCGAATGCCTAACTCTCAAAATCAGGCTAACAATCTCCAAAAATAGTCTCGTCTCCAAAAATAATTCCTCACCTCTAATCTCGAAACCTAACACGAATATCATCTAAAATTTTCTATCTCCAAAAATTGTTAACCACGCAATGAACCCAAAACTCAAGCCCCGAGGGTTGCCGTATACCTAAGCTCTGATACCATTTGTAACACCCCGCCCGCCCGGGGAGAGCGAACGGAGCGCTAATGCGATAAAATAAATCCAAAATCCACAAGTGACAAGGTATAGAGTATCTAAATCCCACAACAACAATAGAGGAAACCACTAATCTCAAATCTCTTCAAATAAAATACAACCAAAATTCTCTTGAAATAAATACAACATCTAACTCGAAATAAATCTCCAATGCTCTATACATCAAAATAAATACAAGCCTTCCCAAATAATCCTCACTAAAATCAATCTCCATAGCTCCCCAAAATTCGCGCTAACCTGCCGCTAAAAGAAAATATGGGGAAGTACACAATACGATAAGAAAGATGCTCAACAAATATATGTTAGCGATGAATAAAACGTAACAACACGAGTCCGAATATTCAAATCGAAATGCAAATCTCAAAGAATTTATCAATATAATTTCTCAACAACACTTTAACCGGGTCACCAGGCGTCACCACATCCGTATATGCTTTATCAAGCCATAGCTCGGGAAACAGGAATTTTGGCGGGTGCCCAACATTCGTGCCATATTAAAATCTCATGACAACGTGCTCATCAACAATATAATGATACCATATGAATCAAAATAATTTCAATAATTATTTTCCAGATTTCAATGAATTTATCAATTCAAATATGAGTTCAATTAACAAGAATTCAAAGAGAATGACACTCGCGAGATTTAAGGAGCATATTGTGTAAAACCCCATACCTCAAACCATGATGAGAAACCAATGATCACATCCTCAAGATCAACACAAAAGCTCTACAAAAGCTCCTCCAAGAACCTCCAACAAAATAGCCCCAAGAACACCTCTAATCTAAGGTTGGAACTCACAAATCTCAAGGGCCAATGTGTATATAAAAAGAAGAGGAATATAAAATATATTTGCTACCAAAATTTGTGCCAAAAGTAGGTTAAAAGCGTTACCCACGACTTCCTTTAATGACACTCGCGAGATTTAAGGAGCATATTGTGTAAAACCCCATACCTCAAACCATGATGAGAAACCAATGATCACATCCTCAAGATCAACACAAAAGATCAACAAAAGCTTCTTCAAGAACCTCCAACAAAATAGCCCCAAGAACACCTCTAATCTAAGGTTGGAACTCACAAATCTCAAGGGCCAATGTGTATATAAAAAGGAGAGGAATATAAAATATATTTGCTATCAAAATTTGTGCCAAAAGTAGGTTAAAAGCGTTGTCCACGACTTCCATTTATAATGCAAAGAAATGAAGAGTTGGAATCCAAAAGACTCCTTTAAATAAGGCAAATAAATGAAGACTTGGAAGTCAAAACAACTCCAAGAGTTAAAACCATTTAAAAATCATTTTAAAATCCATTTTAACTCCGTTTTCGAAACCGTTTGAAATTCTCGCCTTTAAAAATAATAACCAACATATTTGAGCAATAAAAATAATTTTATCAAAAAAACTTTATTTTCCTCCATTTTTCAGAAATTAATTAAAATAGCCCAAAATTACGCGGGTTGTTACACTTCCCCACTAGCAATGGAATTTCGCCCTCGAAATTCGCCGAATGCCTAACTCTCAAAATCAGGCTAACAATCTCCAAAAATAGTCTCGTCTCCAAAAATAATTCCTCACCTCTAATCTCGAAACCTAACACGAATATCATCTAAAATTTTCTATCTCCAAAAATTGTTAACCACGCAATGAACCCAAAACTCAAGCCCCGAGGGTTGCCGTATACCTAAGCTCTGATACCATTTGTAACACCCCGCCCGCCCGGGGAGAGCGAACGGAGCGCTAATGCGATAAAATAAATCCAAAATCCACAAGTGACAAGGTATAGAGTATCTAAATCCCACAACAACAATAGAGGAAACCACTAATCTCAAATCTCTTCAAATAAAATACAACCAAAATTCTCTTGAAATAAATACAACATCTAACTCGAAATAAATCTCCAATGCTCTATACATCAAAATAAATACAAGCCTTCCCAAACAATCCTCACTAAAATCAATCTCCATAGCTCCCCAAAATTCGCGCTAACCTGCCGCTAAAAGAAAATATGGGGAAGTACACAATACGATAAGAAAGATGCTCAACAAATATATGTTAGCGATGAATAAAACGTAACAACACGAGTCCGAATATTCAAATCGAAATGCAAATCTCAAAGAATTTATCAATATAATTTCTCAACAACACTTTAACCGGGTCACCAGGCGTCACCACATCCGTATATGCTTTATCAAGCCATAGCTCGGGAAACAGGAATTTTGGCGGGTGCCCAACATTCGTGCCATATTAAAATCTCATGACAACGTGCTCATCAACAATATAATGATACCATATGAATCAAAATAATTTCAATAATTATTTTCCAGATTTCAATGAATTTATCAATTCAAATATGAGTTCAATTAACAAGAATTCAAAGAGAATGACACTCGCGAGATTTAAGGAGCATATTGTGTAAAACCCCATACCTCAAACCATGATGAGAAACCAATGATCACATCCTCAAGATCAACACAAAAGCTCTACAAAAGCTCCTCCAAGAACCTCCAACAAAATAGCCCCAAGAACACCTCTAATCTAAGGTTGGAACTCACAAATCTCAAGGGCCAATGTGTATATAAAAAGAAGAGGAATATAAAATATATTTGCTACCAAAATTTGTGCCAAAAGTAGGTTAAAAGCGTTACCCACGACTTCCTTTAATGACACTCGCGAGATTTAAGGAGCATATTGTGTAAAACCCCATACCTCAAACCATGATGAGAAACCAATGATCACATCCTCAAGATCAACACAAAAGATCAACAAAAGCTTCTTCAAGAACCTCCAACAAAATAGCCCCAAGAACACCTCTAATCTAAGGTTGGAACTCACAAATCTCAAGGGCCAATGTGTATATAAAAAGGAGAGGAATATAAAATATATTTGCTATCAAAATTTGTGCCAAAAGTAGGTTAAAAGCGTTGTCCACGACTTCCATTTATAATGCAAAGAAATGAAGAGTTGGAATCCAAAAGACTCCTTTAAATAAGGCAAATAAATGAAGACTTGGAAGTCAAAACAACTCCAAGAGTTAAAACCATTTAAAAATCATTTTAAAATCCATTTTAACTCCGTTTTCGAAACCGTTTGAAATTCTCGCCTTTAAAAATAATAACCAACATATTTGAGCAATAAAAATAATTTTATCAAAAACTTTATTTTCCTCCATTTTCCAAAAATTAATTAAAATAGCCCAAAATTACGCGGGTTGTTACACTTCCCCACTAACAATGGAATTTCGCCCTCGAAATTCGCCGAATGCCTAACTCTCAAAATCAGGCCAACAATCTCCAAAATAATCTCGTCTCCAAAAATAAATTCCTCACATCTAATCTCGAAACTTATCAGGAATATCACCTAAAATTTGCTATCTCCAAAAATTGTTATCCACACAATGAACCCCAAACCCAAGACCCGAGGGTTGCCGTATTCCTAAGCTCTGATACCATTTGTAACACCCCGCCCACCCGGGAAGAGCGAACGGAGCGCTAATGCGATAAAATAAATCCAAAATCCACAAGTGACAAGGTATAGAGCATCTAAATCCCACAACAACAATAGAGGAAACCACTAATCTCAAATCTCTTCAAATAAAATACAACCAAAATTCTCTTGAAATAAATACAACATCTAACTCGAAATAAATCTCCAATGCTCTATACATCAAAATAAATACAAGTCTTCCCAAACAATCCTCGCTAAAATCAATCTCCATAGCTCCCCAAAATTCGCGCTAACCTGCCGCTAAAAGAAAATATGGGGAAGTACACAATACGATAAGAAAGATGCTCAACAAATATATGTTAGCGATGAATAAAACGTAACAACACGAGTCCGAATATTCAAATCGAAATGCAAATCTCAAAGAATTTATCAATATAATTTCTCAACAACACTTTAACCGGGTCACCAGGCCTCACCACATCCGTATATGCTTTATCAAGCCATAGCTCGGGAAACAGGAATTTTGGCAGGTGCCCAACATTCGTGCCATATTAAAATCTCATGACAACGTGCTCATCAACAATATAATGATACCATATGAATCAAAATAATTTCAATAATTATTTTCCAGATTTCAATGAATTTATCAATTCAAATATGAGTTCAATTAACAAGAATTCAAAGAGAATGACACTCGCGAGATTTAAGGAGCATATTGTGTAAAACCCCATACCTCAAACCATGATGAGAAACCAATGATCACATCCTCAAGATCAACACAAAAGCTCTACAAAAGCTCCTCCAAGAACCTCCAACAAAATAGCCCCAAGAACACCTCTAATCTAAGGTTGGAACTCACAAATCTCAAGGGCCAATGTGTATATAAAAAGAAGAGGAATATAAAATATATTTGCTGCCAAAATTTGTGCCAAAAGTAGGTTAAAAGCGTTACCCACGACTTCCTTTAATGACACTCGCGAGATTTAAGGAGCATATTGTGTAAAACCCCATACCTCAAACCATGATGAGAAACCAATGATCACATCCTCAAGATCAACACAAAAGATCAACAAAAGCTTCTTCAAGAACCTCCAACAAAATAGCCCCAAGAACACCTCTAATCTAAGGTTGGAACTCACAAATTTCAAGGGCCAATGTGTATATAAAAAGGAGAGGAATATAAAATATATTTGCTATCAAAATTTGTGCCAAAAGTAGGTTAAAAGCGTTGTCCACGACTTCCATTTATAATGCAAAGAAATGAAGAGTTGGAATCCAAAAGACTCCTTTAAATAAGGCAAATAAATGAAGACTTGGAAGTCAAAACAACTCCAAGAGTTAAAACCATTTAAAAATCATTTTAAAATCCATTTTAACTCCGTTTTCGAAACCGTTTGAAATTCTCGCCTTTAAAAATAATAACCAACATATTTGAGCAATAAAAATAATTTTATCAAAAACTTTATTTTCCTCCATTTTCCAAAAATTAATTAAAATAGCCCAAAATTACGCGGGTTGTTACACTTCCCCACTAACAATGGAATTTCGCCCTCGAAATTCGCCGAATGCCTAACTCTCAAAATCAGGCCAACAATCTCCAAAATAATCTCGTCTCCAAAAATAAATTCCTCACATCTAATCTCGAAACTTATCATGAATATCACCTAAAATTTGCTATCTCCAAAAATTGTTATCCACACAATGAACCCCAAACCCAAGACCCGAGGGTTGCCGTATTCCTAAGCTCTGATACCATTTGTAACACCCCGCCCACCCGGGAAGAGCGAACGGAGCGCTAATGCGATAAAATAAATCCAAAATCCACAAGTGACAAGGTATAGAGCATCTAAATCCCACAACAACAATAGAGGAAACCACTAATCTCAAATCTCTTCAAATAAAATACAACCAAAATTCTCTTGAAATAAATACAACATCTAACTCGAAATAAATCTCCAATGCTCTATACATCAAAATAAATACAAGTCTTCCCAAACAATCCTCGCTAAAATCAATCTCCATAGCTCCCTAAAATTCGCGCTAACCTGCCGCTAAAAGAAAATATGGGGAAGTACACAATACGACAAGAAAGATGCTCAACAAATATATGTTAGCGATGAATAAAACGTAACAACACGGGTCCGAATATTCAAATCGAAATGCAAATCTTAAAGCATTTATCAATATAATTTCTCAACAACACTTTAACCGGGTCACCAGGCCTCACCACATCCGTATATGCTTTATCAAGCCATAGCTCGGGAAACAGGAATTTTGGCAGGTGCCCAACATTCGTGCCATATTAAAATCTCATGACAACGTGCTCATCAACAATATAATGATACCACATGAATCAAAATAATTTCAACAATTATTTTCCAGATTTCAATGAATTTATCAATTCAAATATGAGTTCAATTAACAAGAATTCAAAGAGAATGACACTCGCGAGATTTAAGGAGCATATTGTGTAAAACCCCATACCTCAAACCATGATGAGAAACCAACGATCACATCCTCAAGATCAACACAAAAGATCTACAAAAGCTCCTCTAAGAACCTCCAACAAAATAGCCCCAAGAACACCTCTAGTCTAAGGTTGGAACTCACAAATCTCAAGGGACAAAGTATAATTAAAAAGGAGAGGAATGTAAAATATATTTGCTGCCAAAAGTTGTGCCCAAAAGTATGTTAAAAAGGTTGCCCACGACTTCCTTTTATAATGCAAAGAAATGAAGAGTTGGAATCCAAAAGACTCCTTTAAATAAGGCAAAGAAATGAAGAGTTGGAAGTCAAAACAACTCTTGAAAGTTACTTAATGTTCGCCGACTTAGAATTCCAAGAGTTAAAAACATTTAAAAATCATTTTAAAATCTGTTTTAACTCTGTTTTCGAAACCGTTTGAAATTCTCGCCTTTAAAACAATAACCAATATATTTGAGCAATAAAAATAATTTTAGCAAAAAACTTTATTTTCCTCCATTTTCCAGAAATGAATTAAAATAGTCCAAAATTACGCGGGTTGTTACAGTCTGTTTTTAAATCATCATGTGTGGGTTGGCTTTTCAAATATCCCAATCAAGCCCACAATCAATGAAGAGAGTTTTACAAGTATAATGTATGCGGACACATTAATGAAGACCGGAGTCTTATATTGATGTACTTTAGAATTACAAAGGTTATATCAACAGTGAGACACATTACCAATTAACATTAGAAATGGGTTAGGTTAGCCTAAGGTCCTGATCGGAGCCTTTATAATCTCAGGCTTTCTTGAGTAAACACCACAAAAGTTTACATTTAACTGTTAACATTTTCATCATTAATGTTGTAACCACTCGCCACATTGATAAAAATAATAAGAACATCTCCATGAATCACTACCTCGCGGTGAGGAAATGGGAACCCAACTTTAGGCCCTCCAAACCCAAAGCTGTCAACACTCTCACAGCTCTTTTGTGTATGCTTGTCAGGCTTACCAATAGAACATTATAATGATAAGTCCATTTTTCAGATTGCGAAAAAATCTGGTAAGCCAATCAAGACCGATTGTAACTCAGCCATGGCAACACGGGGGAAGTATGCCCGTGTTTGTGTAGAAGTAGACTTAACCAAACCTTTAATTCCTTTCTATCACATAGGTGAGGAAACGTACCGCTTCGAATATGATTTTCTGCCTTATTTATGTTTTAATTGCAGAAAAGTTGGACACATAATTGAATTATGCCCCATGACGAAACAGCAGATTCTTCAGTCGTCACCGGCAACTGAGAACTGATATCTCAGATGCTCTCAGGCGTGTTCGTTTTGATTAGGTTAGTATATTTATGTGAACACTTTTCCTCAAATTGCAGTTTTGTGATTTAATATCCTGTATTTTGTTTTAGCTGTCATTATTTGGTTCTCAGTACAGAAACTCAACTGAGAAAAAAGCCTGAGATATCATATCCATCTCGGGCTTGTTTGATGATGGAGATGATGTACTGGAAGTGAAACAACTGTGCAAATGTTTAAACCAAATTCCTAATTTGACAAGGAAATGTTTGAAACATCACGTACAAGACGTGATCCTGTTTAGCTTGTTGCAGCTGTATGGTTCTTTAATTTATTCGATATCTTCAGTTGCTAGGTAGCCAATTACTACATATCTTGCAAATTCAATTGGTGGAGGGTTTGGCAGGGGGGACATGATATTTGGGAACATGACCACAGGTTGTGCATGTCTTCTTTAAGGCAAGGTAGATTTTCATGGTTGTGATTCTAATTATACCTCCTCTTCTGTGTTGAAATAATGTGCGTATCTTTTCTGGCTTTGTAACTCTATCAACTCTTCCGTTGGGATAGGTTATTGTGCATTTCGCTTTTCATTTATATTGCGCTTGGATACTTTATTTTTTACCCTAGAGGCATGAAGAACCACTCTCCTGTTGGTAGTATTTTGGCTACACTAGGGTTTTGCCCTTATTATTCCAGTATCATACACATACATTGCCGTGCTGGGGTCCAACGGACTCCATATGCATCAAAGATAGCCATCGCGAATGCTAACTACGCGAAAAAACCTTTAGAGGTCTCTCTACTTCTTCAAGTTTCTTTGCATTTATTATTCCCGCAAACTTATTTAAGAAGACCAATTAGTGCTTTTCAGTCAATTGGTTTGTTCATGCAATTGAAAATTTGTAGTTTTGAGCTATTATTATTCTCCTCCTCCTCCTCCTCCCCCGTATATCTGTTTATTTTAGCCTATACATCTTTTGATATCCAATGCTTTGGGATTTACAGATTCACAACCCTGTTCTTTTCCGCAGGGTCAATGAAATGGTTACCCATGAATATATTGTCGATTCGAGGGGCTTCAAGGTAAATCTTACCGAACATAATCTTGTTTTTCCAAACCCCTCCCCCTTGCTTTCGTATATCTTTTTGGGTTAATTAATGTTTAGTCTAAATTTCCAAAATAATTTGTAGTCCCTACAATGACATTATCACACAAATAGTGACATTAACTGGAGACATAATGTCGCTATTCGTATACTAATGTCACTATTAGGGACTAAACATTATTTTTGAAAAAATTTTGAACTAAGAATTAAATAAAAATATAGTCTAAGCCTTTTGTAAAATGCCCGTTATCTCCCCCCCCCCCCCCCCCCCCCTCCCGCGTTAAATTGCAAGCTATTATTACACTGCAAAATCACTTTTTCCGATACTTTATGAAGGGCGTTTGCAATTGTGAAACTTTTTGTGACACTTTCAATTGCCGTGTGCCAGAGGTACAAAATTGACAGCTAATAGTTGCACTGTAAATTAAGTAGCGAATGTGGATGATTGACTACCACTAATTGGCAATAATGAATGTTAATGCATTATATGATTGGCTATTCAAATCTGGACTTAAGTCCATCAATTCTAGAAAATAAGATGTTCTTAAGTATATAACAGAGTTGAAGGTGTTGTTCACTTGTTAGGTATATGGGCAATTCGGGTAAAGATGGCTGCAAATAAAATGAAGGCTACTGTTCCCACATGGAATTGCATCACTAAACTGAGATAAAATGCATTTGAAATGTGATTATTGTTTAAAGATGGGGTGAAACACCACTTAATGCCATTTATTCTGAAAAGGAAAAAAATGTAGACCCAAATGTAGATAGAATGAATGAATTGATGTTGAACTCTTGATAGAAGATGAATGTAACGAAAATGTGGAGAAGAATATTAAAAAAAGGAGACTATGGGTGCTTTTTTTTTTCCAGACGAAAATTGGAGACCTGGACAAAAGAATTTTAAATGAAATAGTGAATAAGAGGGAATCGATGATTAGGGATACTTGTAAGGACATGTATCACCTTCACACAGTCAAAGAGTTTGATATTTACTAAGACATGCGACCACTAGACCCATGTATCCTGACATGATGGGTGAGCATCTGTGTATTTGATCAATTTGTCGTTTCATAATATATTACATTACAATTTGATACATTGTGCAATATGTTGTTTATTCTTTCTCTACAGTTTGTGGTAATAGTACAATTGGATTCACTATTCAATTTGAATTTTTGATTCATGGGAGTTTGATTCACAATTATTATATAGATCAAATTAACTACTAAGAAACTGTTCTATTTAATTGTGCTCTAGAAACACATGCACTTACACTTTCACTCATACGTACATATGGCATAGTAATTATTTCAGTTCTTGAGTGATTCTTAGCGTATTAAAGAGTAAACCTCTTTCTATTATTACTAAAATGAATTTTTGTTTAACTTGGCTTACATACACTTTCAAGCAGGACATGTTGTGAACTTGTATACCCTCAAGAGAAGGAACTTATCGACCAAAAGGTTATGCCTATGCAGATTATGAAAAAATGAGGAGATATATATGCTATTGGCCTTCTCTCTAGCCCTGTAAAACTTTGTACAACCAAACAGTGAAATTTATGGTACATCTTTGTTATCTCTGTCTTGAACTAGTTCAGTTCAGTTACATACAAGCTTTGAATAATTTGGTGAATGCAAGATTGGCTAGAAATAGAGCACTGAAATTCTTAATGATTATTTTTATTCTAAGGTTCAGTACTTCATGATACTTTTTGGGGTGCAACTTTACACTGTTTGCACTTTCAGATTCATTTTCACTTTTTTGAAACTTAAGTGTCACAAAAAGTCTTAGAAAGCATCGCAAAAGTTAAAATGGACCCCAAAGTGCAAGTAGTGAAAACGACAGATCCCAAAACACATTACGAAAAATCAACGGACCATAAAATACCAATATTTCAATTTTTTTGGTGACTGCATTTAGTTTGTTAGTTTTTTTAGATACTATATTCTTCTTAAGGTTATTTGACTTTAAGGTCCAGTAGTTATTCATAACATGAAATTGGGATCTAAAGTTTTCACTAGAGCCGGCAAAAGCAGCCCACATTTGGGCAACTGCCCATTGTTGCCCATGTTAGAATAAACAGGGCCCACGATGAAACACATGCAGGTAAAATTGTGGGCTGATGAGAATTAAAAAAACGGGTTGACTCCGGGCTGCTAATTGCTTTATCAAGAGTTACCCTTTTGTCTTGCAAAACACAAAACCGTCTTCTCGAAACGACTGATCTCTATACAGATGTGGATATCTTTTCTTCTTCTTCTTCTTCTTCTTCTTCTTCTTCTATCTCTCTCTCTCTCCATATATATATATATATATATATATATATATATAGAGAGAGAGAGAGAGAGAGAGAGAGAGAGCAGATCTCATGAGGTCCATTTTTTTAAAATAGTAAAAAAAATATTTTTGGACTTTTTTTTTTATTTTATGTTTTTAAACATTTCAGTAGGGCTAGATAAAAAAAATCAACTCAAAATGAATTTTTTTACTATTTTAAAAAAATCGGTCAAACTTTATCAGTTTTTAACAGCTTAAAAACTGACACAGTTTGAGCGATTTTTATAAAATAGCAAAAAAATTCATTTTGAGTTGATTACTTTTTTATGGTCCTACTGAAATGTTTAAAAACCATAAAAAAAATAAGTCCAAAAATATTTTTTTACTATTTTAAAAAAATGGACCTCATCCAGAGACTTTAAACTGGGACCACACTTGATTATTTCCATATATATATATATATATATATATATATATATATATATATATATAGAGAGAGAGAGAGAGAGAGAGAGAGAGAGAGAGAGAGTTTTTCACTATTCCATATGGGGATAAGACAATTAGAGGCCCTGATTTAGCCAACGAGGTCAAAATCCAATGGCTGAGATTATGTTCCCCGCTAAAACCACTCTACTTTAATTCAAAGCATCATACTATTGCTATACACCTAGATGCCTGTCAATACACTTTCCAAAATGACCTCTCTCATCTCTCTCTTTCTGAAAAAACCTCTAAGATGGCTCTCTTCCTCCTTGAGTCTCACCCGATTTATCATCCATCTTTTTTCTTTGCATCTTGAACCACACCCGATTTGCTCCGACTCCATACAAATTCAAGACCACTAGCAAAGAAAGGTATTTCTCTCGCTTGGCATATTGTGTTCCTCTTTTCAAGTTTCAATAAATATATGTTCCCTTTGGATATACCTCTGCCTTGATAAGTTTTTGTTTTTGTTTACTTTCAGCAAGGAATTTATCTACAAACAATACGTATTATCCTTCTGAACGTTTGTCTATGATCAAGGTATTGAAGTTCCTGTACCAAGATCTATTTTTTTGCACACTTGATGTTTTGTTAAAATGATTCCAAAAGCTTATAATTAGTTTTGACCATTTTAGAACTACAATATGATTTGGTAAGATTATTTGTCAAAATATGCATAGTTGCCTATTGCTTGAATATGCATTGCTTGAAGGTACCCTACCACCACTGTTGTTGCAAAATGTATTCCAATGTTGTAGAAGGTGTGGTACTATTATAGCTTGATATTTTCATATTTCGCAATGCTATCTGTATTTCCCTATTCAAAAATATAATTGGGATTTCATTAATTTTTTTTCTTATAATCAATTTTTTTTTGGTCGGTGGGTGTGTGGGTGTTTGGGGGGGGGGGGGGGGGGGGGGTTGTTTGGTGGTTCTACAGTTACGTTTAAGCATATTTGATTGTTCCTTTTCATGTTTATTCTTCAGCTCCTTCTATTATGGTGGTTGTATTCCTTTTCATATTCTTTGTTGGTAATTTCATTATTAATCTTGTGTGCTATAGGCGCGACTATCAAATGTTATGTGTTATAGGCGTGACTATTAAATGTTATTGGAAATTTCATTATTTTTTATTTGTTCATTGATTAGTGTTTATAGTGATTTGTATTTTAATTAAATTTTTTGACGGTTGAACCATATTAAAGCCAAATTATTAGTAATCTGTCATGTCATGCTTTTCTTTTAGCTATAGAAATGCAATTGATTCATAATTTTGTGTACATTTGTGATGTGATATGAGGTTGAGGTAAAGTGGAATATGGTGTTGGATGGATCCACGACTTATACATTGCTGCCACATACGACTCCACGACTGGTCCATTGCTGCCACATCAATTTAATTGTTTTTCTATTTATATATTTAGTTCAGTTACACAGTGATTTCTAATACTTAATTTGAATTTATTGGTGAAATGAATGGCTGATATTAAAATAGATTTAGTTATGAGATTAAACAGATTGTTGGAGATGTTTAACATTAACCTATGATTAACATCAAAATAATTTTTTTTGTTAGTGAATAAAGTGAATCAAATTATTTATTCATGAGCATTGGTGAAAAATGGATAAGTTTTACTGGTAAACCAAAGAATGACCCATATTGAATTAGAAAGAAAACATGAGTGGTTTGATGCTTACTTAATTAAAGCATTTTCAAATAATTGTGTATTATCTTTAAAAATAAAGAGTTGAAAGAATGAGAATAACCAAGTGGTTTCTCTAAATGATAAATTAATTGAATGATCTTTTAATTCTAGCTATTACTCATGGCGCAGTTAGTTGAAGAAACAGGGGACTATATCAAAAAAAGTAACATGGGGATAAAGTTTATTTTTTCCTAGCATATGATGGTTTCTTTTGATAACCTTAAATGTAGTAGGTGTATATTGAGATATTTTATAAAACATAACACAATTTCTTTGTTTGTTAGGTTGAATGCAATGGAGGTGAACTGTAGTCAATTGTGAACTTTGCACGCGGTGCGTATTTTCTTCATTTATTTACGAAACTTATTTATGCGTATTTTTCAGGTTGCATGGTTTTTGACCGAGGAAGTGTAGATAGCGTTGTAAACGGATATTCAAAAATTCGCATCCGTTCGATATCCGAATCCAAATTTGCGGATATTTATCCAAAAAAATGGAAACGGATACTAATATGGATACTCTATAAAAAAAATATTCGAGAAAACGGATACAGATATGGATAGTACTAGTATCCGTCACGGATAATTCGTATCCGATGCGGAGTATCCATTTTCACGGATATTCGTTTTACCGGATATTCGTATCCGTCAAACATATGTTTAAAATATTACTAATAATATTAATATTTGTATTACTAATTAAATAATATAAAAAAAACTTAATCGTTTATTCCCCAAAACAAAACAAAACACACACTCCACTTAAAACAAAAACACCCTAAAGTTATTATTTTATTGTGTATATTATAAAATGCCATGTATTATTATTTTATTGTATATTATCATGGAGTTACACTAAATTTAAAATCACCCTATCACATACAACATACACCCAGTAAAGAACATATACTCCACTCAAAATTAAAAAAACCCTAATTTCATTTCATTTCTCTTTCGTACAAAACAAGAGAAAAGAAACCCTCATCTCACTTCACAAAAAATCCTCATTTTGCCACCTCCCCCTCCGCCGCATCAGCGCGCCACTACTCATCAACCCCGCCACCGCTACTCATCAACCCCTCCGCTACACATCAACTCCGCCGCTCCGCATCCCCTCCTCCTACAATAGAAAATGAGCAACAACAGGTACATACAAGATAAAAATAAAGAGATGGTTTTAATTGTGATGAGAACTGAAGTTAACAACATGTATATTATATACAAAATAAAAATGTATTCGTATTAAAATAAATATATCAGTATATTTTGAAGACTAAAAGGTCCATAAGATTATCATTCTCAATAAATTTGATTTAATCTAAAAGGTGCATATTTATATTTATTGTTATAAAATGCTACTGTAATTTTTTTTGGATGGCTTTAAGCTTACATAGTTGTAAAGTATAAATGACTTTAAGCCATATTATCATTATGGAATGCTACTATTATTATGGAAGTCATAATCTTTTATGTTAGGAGGTAGTAATTTTGTTATATATTTATTTGGATTGGATTGAATTTGATATTTTAATAGTCAGTTTTTGCGATGGCTAAACAATGTAGACGGATACGGATATTATCCGAATAAGAGGTATCCGAGCGGATACGGATATGGATAGTTGTTTTAACTATCCGGACGGATACGGATACAATTACGGATAGTGCATCTAGGTAGTGGACACGGATATGGAAAACATGGTATCCGATCCGTATCCCTCCGTTTACCACCCCTAAGTGTAGATATGGCATAAACGTAAGAAATTCTATTGGCGATAAATTGCAGGTTATTTGACGTGGATGAAGATCACAAAATGAATGCATTGATAACTGATTTGGGTGGGATTTGCAAATTTTTCACACTAAGGTATTGTTCATTCTTTTTTATTGATTTCTACTACAAGTGGTGGTGGCTTTTAATGTATATCGTTGATGGTGAATTTTGAGGCATTTTTTATGGAAATAATTTTGTCATCTTCTTTTTAGTTTTGTGCCATTTCACATCCGTGCATCATTATTTGGTTAAATATTTATCTTTTTATTTATTTATTTTAGTATTCATTTAAGTTTTTCCAATTTTCTTTATATTTTTTTGGACATAGACGCGGAACATGCGTTTTGTTAGTGAATCTAAAATTATTCAATTGCAATAGCGTTGCACCACAAAGGGACATGATGACTCTCCTTACTTTCAGGACTTTCATTGTGGATATGCATTATCCTTGACGTTAATCTCATAATGGAGGATTATTGGAACCTCCTTTTTAATTTTTTAAATGTTGTGCGACAAAGAAAAACCTCGGAACACTTCATTTAATTGTTTTTTGTGCTTCTGTCTCCTATGCCGATTTTTTTATAAGCATGCATTGAAAGTTTCCGTTTTAAGCTATTAAGTGGTTATATCGCAACATTCTTACTAAGAATGATGTGTTTATTACTTGTGTGATATGTGGACTTTATGAGTATTTGAAATGAACGCTCTTAGTGCTATTAGTTTTGATCGTAAATTCAGAAAAAATGAAGGATATAGCTTAAGAAAAATCAAGCTGTGTTTTTAACGAGACTTCTAATAAGTTCAGGAAGAATTTATCACAATTTTACACTGCCCGTAGTCTAAACATATCAAAGATTACCCATAGTCCATATCAAATTTTGAATAAGGTATTTCAAACTGAAGGACAAAAGGTGCTCACTATTGATGACAAAATCAGAGTATGATATTGTTCTGCATGAGCAAGAGGAATGTTGGGCAACGTGCTGTGCACATATCAATAAAGCTGAGGGTCATTTTCCCTTGGGTAATTTGTTGTCTACTACTCCCATCTCAATTGCATATGAAGGCTATTGCAGTCATGTATTTTCTCATGATATGGTGTTTCTGGCTCATCCATATGGGTTGAGGGGCTATCGACAATGACGGAGCTATAGAGGGTCGAGTGGGGACTATAGCCCCCACAGATTAAAAAAAATAAATAGATTTTTATACTTATATAAATATTTGGGTGTAAACTGGAAATTTTAATAAATACTGGACATATGTGTTATTTTTAAAACTTAACTCTTTTTAATCGAAATGTAAATACATACACAATACGCACGCACGCATACCGCACTCACATCTCTCTCATCTGCTGCTCTGATTCGAGCCTCCGTCTCCCAGCACATCGTTGCTCTGCTCTTCCCTCCACATTCGTCCCTCCTCATCTACTCCCCCCTCCACATTGCTACTGCTCCGGCCGGCTGCCTAACCTTCTTCCTCGCTCTGGCTGTGGACCCCTGCTCTCCTCCTGCCCTCTTCTACCATAGAAAAGTAAGTAACACTTCTGATTTAGTATTTTTTTTTGTTTATAAAAATAAATGAGTTTCAATTTGTATTATTTTGTTAATTGTAGTGAGTGCCAATTTATATTGTAGTTTTTATAGCCAGTGCCAATTTGGTTTGGGGTTTGAAATGAAATAAGTTTGGGGTTTGTATTAGTCAATTTGAAATGATTTGAACTAGTCAATTTGGGGTTTGTATTAGTCAATTTGTAGATATAAATTTGGGGATTAAATTTGGGGAATTATTTCACTTTCCACTTTTTTGCTTTAAATGCCTTAGAAATACTCCTAAATGGTACTTAGTTAGTGTTTCTAATTTTAGGATTATTAGAGTTAGTGTTTAGAGTTGAAATTGGGGTTAGTTGATGTTAATCATTTCATCATGTTAAGCTATTAAATATTGTTGGTTTATTTTAGGGTTATAATGTTAATGGTTGTTAGAGTTTGCTTTAATGTTATTCTTAGTTTTTATTTTAAAGCTAATTTTAAAGAATAATTGGGGATATTGTTGGATTAAATTTGGGATCCCGGATCGAAATGTTGATTTAAATATTTGTTTCTTTTTTCATTAGATTAAATAAAGGGTCAATTATTAAATAGTCCCTACTATAAATATATATTTTTTAAAAAGGACACATATTTTTAGTTTAACCCATTTAGTCCCTCAAGCACTCAATATCCTCTTATTTTTAGAGGTACGCGCCAGCGGCACTCCCTCTCCAAAATATGTGGCAAATGACTTTTTGAGGCAAAATAAAAAAGTTTGGACTAAATGGGTATTAAAAATGTCCGAGGGACTATTTGGTATATGTCCCTTAAATAAATTACGTTATTTTTGTCAAATAATCAAAAATAACCTCAAAAAATTCGACTCGGGAGCTCCCCCCCTGAACCTTCAAAAATTCCCCTTAAATTGGCCCCCACTAACTCAAAATCCTAGTTACGTCCTTGGCTATCGCAGATTGATCGTGGAAGTCGGTCAAATCCGAAAATCACTAGAAAAGGGCCTCTGGACATGCTGTATATGGTAAGAGTGTTCAATATGTTGTGATTTCTTACCTGTTCATGGAGAAAACCTGGAGTAATTTAAGTGAACTTTGACCTGTTTGGAGTCTTTTCATCTTGGAAATGACTTTCTATATTTTTTTCATTGGGTATGCTTAATGTATGTTATATCTTTATCAAAATGATTGTTAGTTTTTTGTAGTGATTTGTAGAGTTTTACAATAATCAAAGTTGTTAGATTTCGGAGAATTGGGACTTTGTTGCATTATATATCCCCTGTTTTGGAGCTTTCGGTATGTTTCTTCTAATTTCGATTTTTTTTTTCTTATTGTTCGATAACCCATTAGGCAGATTCTTATTGTTATAGTTCATTTTCAATTTATATAATTTAGATTTCTATTATAGTTTGATTGTATTAGATTTCATATAAGGAGGTTAAAATTTGATTGTATTAGATTTCATTGGCATGGACTAGCACCATTTTTGTCAATGTATTTCAAAGTGAACTAATTTATCCAAAACAATGTTGATTTTAATTGGCATGGGCTAGCACCCTCTTTTCATATAAGGAGGTTAAAGTTTGATTGTATTAGATTTCATTGGCATGGACTAGCACCTTTTTTGTCAATGTATTTCAAAGTGAACTAATTTTTCCAAAATACTGTTGATTTTAATTGGCATGGAATAACACCTTTTTTTTTTTTAATAATTTCATGGTGTATCAATAAGATAATTTATTTTTGTTGCTAAACTCTTATCTTTAAAATAACTTGGTATTAACGAGTTTGGGGATTTTCAGGATCTTGGAACCGATTTCGAAATCGCTTAAGAATAATTTGAATTTTATTGTTCGTCGACACTACTAACGTAAGCCACCAGAACAATTATTTCCCTTTATAAAGTTCCTTTCCATTGTTCCCTTTGATTGGAGACAATGATGCTAGAGAATGTTTTCTAAGGTACCTACATTACTTATATTCATTTGATACTCTGATACTTTGTTCCTTTGTGATTTTGGATCATTGATTTGTTATTTTGACTTGGATTTGTTCTATTGGGATAGGGGCCACATATTCTTTTGTCTTGGATTATTAATCTTTTCTATTGAGTGTTTTACAGATTTTATTCCATACGTTTGATAAAATAACCATGTGAGATTTTCATTATTTTAATGACTTTTACTTTGGATTCATTAGAGATGTTTATTTCTTATATTTTAAATGCGAGTAAGTATTTTGTAGATTTGTATACATTGGGTTTGTTGTTTTTTCTATGGGTAGTTCAATGTGAAATTTTAAATGCGAGTATGTATGCAAGTCTCATTTATGCCTTTAGTTCTATTGAGAAATGATTCAAAATATATTAAAACTAAGCGATGTATTCTGAATTTGAACTTCACAGCAGGTTATGTTAAAACTAAGCAGTCATTGTGAATAATTAAAACATGCATGAGAAGATATTGAGCTAAAATTCCACCTTTTCTTTTAAGAAACTCACTATACCCGTATTTTTAACTAAATATCATGTTCTAAAAAGTGTTGGTCATGTGTGCCACTATTGAAATTGATTGCTTATTTTTGTTGAACATGAGTTGTGATCAAGTATGTTTTTTTTTATCCTCATTCTTTTAACTATTTTTCATTCGTTAGATGTGGGAAGATGATTTTTTGGTAGGCTAAGTTTTGTGAGATATGATTACCTATTATAAAAAGTTGAAGATGTGGTAAGTTTTGAAAAGTGTTTAATTTCTTGAATCAAGTAATAAATATTATTTACTTTTAGCGAGGTTGTATTATTTACTTTGGAGCTTGGATTTAACTGTTGATCAACTCTGTTTTCTTATACTTCTAAATTTTTTGAAAATACTCCTAGCCCACTTTGTTGAATAAACAAGGGAGGGGAGACTGTTGCATTAAAAACATCAACAAAATTTTGGAGGTGGTGCTGATGGAGCCATACATAGAGTTGTTGGTCCAGAACTCTGAACAACCTGCTATAACATCCCAGCTCATGGTAATAGTTCCTGATGGCTTCACCTTGAACATACTTGAGAATAGAAACCTTAGGAGGCATCAACTATCCCAAGGGAAAGCCAAACCAACATTGATCAACAAATGGAAGGATAAGCTTCACCTCCTAGTTTAAACACCCGGTGTACAAATCTTCTACTTAGCCATCATATGTGTTGATACCAAATTTATTCTGCTAACGTGGACCATTTATGTGGAGACACGTGTCAATCTACATGGCACTCGCAAATATTTTTTGAACAACTCCTTGACTCCGAGGAACTCAACCTCCCCGACCAACTCAGGCGCTCGGAGCAATAAGTGTTCTCCGAGGAACTCTATTGTACTGAGCAACTCATGTATACCGAGCTACTTAGGCGATCCGAGCAGCTTAGGCGGTCCGAGCTGCATCTCATATAGAGCATTCATATCCGGATAATTAAGAGGATGACTGCGCATTAAATGCTCATTATTATTACATAGGCGCACACGCCTATTGGACAGCTATGTATTATTCTTTCATTTGTACCGCCTCAAGGCTATAAATACATTGTAACTTCCTCATTAGCAGGGGATTCGGAATTTCTTGGTAAACCCATTATCGAGAATTCTGCAAACAGTCAGCAATAACACAAACAGTGGACGTAGTCCATTCTTTCAAGGCTGAACCACTTTAAAAATCTTTTGTCTTGTTTATTTTTATCAGTGATTAAAGAATTAGGTCAAATCTAGTTTTTTACATCAACAGATTGGCGCCGTCTGTGGGAAACGACTGTAATTATCGTTTTTCACTAAAACAATTCATCACTAATGGCTGATAATCCTGAATCCAGTAATCGAAACGCTGGAAACCCCCCGAATCCATCTACTCCTCCAAGTGTCCAAGATCTAGCTGGAATAATGGCTAATTTGGCTCAGGGCCAGACCGCCATGCAAGAAACCATGCGACAACTCATGCAAACTATTGCTTTCTTCGCGAACTAGGCGAACGTCACTACCAGAAGAATCTCATTCTAGACGCACCGATTCATATCGTACAGAGAGATCCAATGATCCTTCTTATCATCCTGGAAGGACTTCCTCGGTACGAGCTATAGATACTCACACTACACCAAAATGGGCAAATTGTCACCTTTCAGCCGACGAGCCTTGTCAAGGTCATTGACCGTGACAACAAACACGCGTTTTGTGTCACTATCATTGACCTTGACACGAACGTGACAAGCCCGTGACAAATTTACTTGTCACGGACTTGTCACGGTCAATGACCGTGATAATTCTTTAAATAATTGTCACGGTCAATGACCTTGACACGACCGTGACAATGTTTACAGCAAAACCCTTTCCCCCTTCTTTTCTCCCTACTGCCGTTCCCTCCCTCTCTCTCTCTCTCGACGCTGCTCTCTCTCTCTCTCTCTCTCCTTTCAGGTCGATTTTCTCTCTCTCTCTCTCTCTCTCTTCCATTTATATATATGTTTGTGTGTATATATATGTGTGTATGTGTGTATATATATGTGTGTATGTGTGTATATATATGTAAATTAGAAAAGAAAATTATACTTGCAATGTGGTATTAATGATGTGAAGTTTGTGTGTGATAGTGCAAAAAGAATTGATATGTTTTCACAAATGATGTGAAGTTTGTGTGTGATAGTGCAAAAATTGAAGCCATTGACTTATGTCTTACAAGATTGGGACACATCAACTATAGATATTTGGATAGATTATCTAGAAAGGAACGAGTTAGAGGTTTTACCTAAGTTAGGAAAACCAGATACCAAGTTTTGTGGAATATGTTAAAAAGGAAAAAAATGAAAAGTCCCCACAAGAAACTAAATAAGATAAATTATTCTAAGACTTTAGAGTTAGTATATATTGATCTTAAGGGTCCCTATAAACTAAATAGTTGGATAATAATTGGATAATATTGATATTTTCATTCAAAATAAATATTTCATTCAAAAATGTTGCAAATTGGATAATTTTTTAACAGAATTTGATAATATTATATAAAGTTTAGTAAATTCACAAAATGTTGCCAATTGTATGTTTTTAGGAATATCATTAGTTACTTTCGTGCCCAACTATGTAGAATCCATACACATGCATGTTGTTAGAAAGTCTTAAATTTAATTCTCACTTTAATTTGTAGAATCTCTGTACTTGGTTGGATTTATCCCTTTATGATATGATGGGGGTGGGGTGGGGTGGTGTGTGTGTGTATGTGTGTGCGTAGGTGTGTGCGTGTGTGCGTGGGGGGGGGGGGGAGGGGAAGGGGGTGGGCTATGTGTATATGTGTGTGTATGGTGGTGTGTGGTGGGGGAGGGGGGTAGTGTGTGTGGGGTGTGGTGGGGGACGGGGGTAGTGGGGGTGGGGTGTGGTGGGGGGGAGGGGGTGGGGGTGGAATTTTATATCTTTAATTATATATCTTTAATTGTAATTTTAATTGTATAATTTTAGATGAAAGTAAATGAGTAATCAGTGCCCATTTCATATGAAACTAGGATTGTCCCTCATTGTAAATTAGTAAATTAATAATTGTATACTTTAATTGTTAGTTTAATTGATGAAATGTTGGGTTGGTTAGTTTTAAAAGTGGCATGACGTGTGCGTGTGTGGTGGGGGTGGGGTAGGGGTGTGTGTATGTGTACTATTAACATTTTTTTTTTATCTGTACTAATAACATTTTTTTACAGCAAAAATGTCTCCTTCAGATATTAAGGCGAAGATGATGATGTTGTTTATGATGATGTCATCTGGGCTCGGTGGTAGCGGAGGCGACGAGGGCTCCTCCGCCCCTAGGCTCCCCAAATATGGAAAATTTGGGATTACCGTCGAGAACAAGTCGGAGCTATTAGCGAGATCCCTCGAGCTGCTAAAGACGGTCATCGGCCCGGGGTTTATGAGTTGGAAGGAGGTGCCATATGAGCTCAAGTTAGCTGTTTGGGCGGCACTACAGGTAATATATTTATATTTATATTTATATGAATATTTCAATTTCAATTTCAATTTCATATTTATATTTATATTTATATTTATATTTATACTTATTCGCAACTAACATTGTATTTGTTGGACAGGAACAATTCAACTTGGATCCAAAGCTACGCGATTCCGTCTTGGAGCAGTTGAGGGAGCAACACAAGACGTGGAAGAAAAATATGCGGACACGGTACTTTGGGAAAACACGAGAGTCCATTATACAATGGCGCGGATCCGTCCCGCCCAAGGAGCCGATCTCATTGGCGCAATGGCAAAAGTTCATTGACAATGAGATCGAGGATCGACAATTGGCATCTCGCCAATCGGGGAGGGAAAATCGGGCAAAAAAGACGGACGTGCACTACTCCGGCCAGACCTCTTACGCCGAGGTGGAGCATAGGATGCAGGTAAGATTTAATTTATTTATAACTACAAAAATATATTATTCTTCATTATTTTACTTTGCGGGGCCGATACTAATTTTACTTTACTTTATTTTATTTCAGGGGGTAGGGAGTGGGCCAGGGGTAAACCACATAGGCTCGATACTTATGTGGCTCTTCGGACGAAGAAGGGGAAGGACAAGGAGGTGTCCCCGAGCGTCGCGGCCACGATTGAAAGTAATCCGACAGTTTAATTTTTGTTAATTACGTTATAATTTTTTAGTTTACTTATTTTACTAATCATGTGCTTTTTGTCGTTTCAGGCAAAGCTTAAGGAAGTGCATGAGTCGCAGTCTGATGCCGAAAAGGCATCTTTGTCCACAAACGCACTCAGCCAAGTGCTTGGCTCTGATCGCAAGGGGAGGACAAGGGGAGTGAGCTCGCGGGTGGCCAAATCTAGGATCATCGGATTAGAGACGAGCGACACCGGGTTGGCTTGAACGGTGGATTCACACGACGCGAAGCTGTCCCGTTTGGAGGCGACGGTCCAAGATATGTACGCATTCATGAAGCGTACGTTGGGCGGAGACCGTAGAGGGAAAGGGAAAGGGAAGGAGAAGGCGGTGGAGGAGGAGGTGCGGGAGGACGAGGATGTGGACCTCGCTGCTTCATCACCGACACGTTCGTACTTCGATGATCCACTTCCCTATTTGGCGCCCTTCAACAGACCATTGTCGACACCTGGTTGGCCAAGCGTGTTCATATTGGATGTATTTGATGGCCAGCGGATAGGGCGGAGGTTGAGGAACCCGAATATCGTCGAGGGTGGAATAGTCCATGGACGTGTGCTTCAAGAGATGGAGTCCAGGGTGCTCGTCACGCATGTCATACCCGGGAAGGAGAACTCCCTATTGTGGTTGCGCGAACAATGCGGCACGACGTATATTAGTGGGTGCGTCAATTCGTATGTCGTGTGGCCTACTCACCTCCTCAGTTTTATCCAAGACATGTAGTAACATTATTTTTAAGTTTGTCAATTTTAATTATATTTGGATTATATCGTCATGTATATTATTTCTATTTTGAATATTTGGATTATATCGTCATGAATATATATTTGCATTATCTTTAGTTTGTTTGGATTTATGATGTTTGGAACAGGTACAACGTTGCTATAACAGGTACAAATATACTGCTGGGCAGTGGCAGTGGCCATACTGCCCAGCAGATTTTTTTTAAATTCTGCCCAGAATTGTCATGGTCATTGACCGTGACACGTCCGTGACAAAAAGTTGTCACGGACCTGTCACGGTCAATGACCGTGACAATTTTTTTAAAAAGGGTCACGGCTTAGTCACAGTTTATAACCGTGACAAGCGTGTCACGGTCATTGACCGCTACACGACCGTGACAGAAAACGCGAGTTTTGTGTCAAGGTCAATGACCGTGACACGACCGTGACAAAAAAAGTTGTCTCGCCTCGAAATGTCACGGTCATTGACCTTGACAAGTTGGATTTGTCAAGGTTAATGACCTTGACAAATGGGCAGATTTGGTGTAGTGTCAACAAAACGTCACTCTATCTCTAGAAAGGACCAGTGCTCTTGAAAGATTGAGTAGAGTCTCTCCCTTTGAACGTGACCAACATATTTTAATTTATCAATTGAAATAACATTTAACATCGTATCATCTAGTATGTAACCGGAGAACATTAAGATACGACTGCAGAACTTCCCCCCAAAGTAACAAGTGTAAGTCACTAAGAATATCATTATATAGAAATTATGCATTCCCAAACTGTCCAAACGGGACAATTCGAGAGATCTCATTACAGGGGTAATGACTCTCGAACGGATCTAAGGGCTATTGAATACGTATGCATAATAACTAGAAGGCTTGTACCTATGTGCACTATATGTAGTTTAAAGTATGTTTCATTTAATTATGTCTTATCACAATTCGAGAGATTTCATTTAATTATGTAATTTAAAGTATGTTTCATTTAATTTAAAGTACGCATAAGAACTAAAACTTAAAACATTTTATACTATTTATATCAATTTATACCAATATCAATACCAATTCAAATTTAATTTCAATTTATACCAATGCAATTCAATTCAATTGAAATTGAAATTGAATTTCAATTTCAATTTCAAATTCGTTCAATTTCAATTTAACTCAATTCAAATTCAATATTTATACAAATGCAATTCTTGTTATAAGGCCGGGGCACATTAAATCGTCTAATTCAAATTCAAATTCAATATCACACACACTAATTCACACACACACACACACCCTACCCCCACCCCACTTCCCCCCACCCACCACTTCCCCCACACACCTACACACACACATACCCAACCACCCTCCTTCCCCCCACCCCCACCCCCACACACCTACACATACACACACACACACACACACACACACACACACACACACACACACACAAACACACCACACCCTACACACGCATACCCACCTACACACACACGCATACACATACACAAAGGAAAGAGAGAGAGAAAAAAATGACCTTAAAGTAGAGAGAGAGAGAGAGAGAGAGAGAGAGAGAGAGAGAGAGAGAGAGAGAGAGAGAACCGTCGCGCAGAGAAGAGAGAGAAAATGGAGGGAAAGGAAGTTGTGAGAAGAAAATAGGCGCTAGGGTTATTTATTAAAAGAGTTGTCATAGACCTGTCAAGGTCTTTGACCGTGACAACTCTTTAAGGTTGTCACGGTCATTGGCCGTGACAAGGCTGACACAATTTAACCTTTTTGGTGTAGTGAACTCATGCTTCCTAGCTAAAGCAGCAAAGTGATCCGAATGGTCTACGTCATCAAGAACAATGTGAACCTTTTTATAGCGTAGCCTGTTCCTAATCATATTTGATCCTTTATGAACATTACGTGTAGTTATGTCTCTTAGCATTAAGATTTTGGAAATAAGTTTTTCTTTTAAATGCTCAAAACCATTTTTTTATGAATTTGCTCGAACTTCTGAAAGAAAACAGAAACCTTCAAATTCATTATTGATTTTATCAGCGTGAGCTCTTGTAATAGTAGTCTTACCAATACCACTCACGCCCCATATCCCAATAATGTGAACAACATTAGACCCCACACCCAATAATAAATTTATATCCTCAACACGTGAGAATATTCAAACTAAATTTTTCTTGTAACTTGAAACTGTGTGATCCAATATACTCCAAATTTGTAAAACAAGTTGCTGGATATATTGTGATTCGTGCCTGTACATTAGAGAAGATATGTTGTCAACATTAACCAAAAAAAGATGGAAACATTATTATATTAGTGATAGTTTGTTTACTTAATTTAAGTCTCTTGTTCAAGCTCAGATTTTCTTGATCATAAATTTCCTACATTTCTTTTGTTGTGTACTAAAAATTTAGTATAGGAAACTGTATGAAAACAATTTGTACTCGTTGATATAAACTACTCGCAAATCATCAACGTTAAATCAGTGTCCGATTCTCTTTACTATTGTTTTTTGCGGATATACTCTTCTTGGTCACGTTGCATGTCGGACATGTGTCCAAGATTTGTCATATGTGTGTTCATGTCCCCGGAGTCTCTGACACATGTAAGGGGCCTTCAATAAAGTTTCCTTGCTTCATAGGTGATAAGGTAGTGTGCGTCATCGTACATGTGTCGACGGACATATAGTTGAATTATCAAGCCAATCGCCTCGCCCGCTTGCGCACCAATTGACTGGGTGCCGCTTCCATATCAAGGAATTCCGTACGGTAATAATTTAAGATGCGGTGGCACTCCTCATACTCCCTGATGGAGATGGCCTTAAATTGGAAACTTCAGAGCTCCCTATATAGAGACTCGCTTGCATGAGCCTAACAATCAAGTCCAACTTGGAGTTCTCTGATGGTAGTACCAATGTTTTAATCGCGGTCACGCAGGGTGTCGCGTTTTGGCTCCGAAGTCACGTCGTCAAATCGCATTGCGCAAGCAATTTGTGCATTCTAGATTTTTAATTTAAAAAACACGTAAACAGTATAAATAAATAAATAAGCTCAAACAATCACTCCAAATCATTTCAAATATGGTCATAAAGCCATAAAATACTACGACAGTCCAAATAAAACACAAAAGACTCCACTTTTCCCTTCCTTTTCATATGCGTATTTCCACCCAAAATCCTTCTTAGTAGACATTATTTTGATAACCAACTGAAATTTCAAAAACAATAAAAAAAGAACTATCTAACATTCTTACCAGAGCTAGGAAGAGAAAATGTTGCTTGATTCATCGATCTGAGTATTTTTTAATGGTCGGAAGTGAAGATACTCTGCTGAAATGAGTTGTTTTTTACCGGAACTGAAAATAATATGCTGAAATGAGTTTTTTTATTGATGGAATTTAGATCTGAGTAGGGAAGGCAGAGAAATGAGGGAAGGTCAAAGTTAGGGCTGTCAAACTTTAGGCATTTATGCTGAATTGAGGTTTTTTTTCGTTTTTTTTTCTTTTCTTACTTAACAAAACGACGTCGTCTGTGATTAAAAAACCATCTCGCGCAGCTGTTGCATAACTTAGCGTACTTTTGCGCACTTTAGCACCCAATAATACTCAATAGCGCATGCAAAATGGGTTTCCCGTATAGTAGTGCCAATATCGTGGCGTTTTGCAATCGCTTTTCGCAATAGCGCGCTATTGCTTTTTAAAACATTGGGTGGCGTGACTCATCCTCTCAATTTCTACACATGACTCCACATATATATATATATATATGGGGTAATTATATCTAGGTCCCATTTATCGGGTCAACAAGCTTATAAGTCCTATTGACTTTTTAATAATCCCATAGGTCCTATTCCAACTTTTTAGGAATTTTTTTCACAATTTTTCCCTTTTAAAACCAACCATCCGTAACTTCCTTGAGGAAGTTACATAAGTGGTTGGACTTTTTTTTTAATCTTTAAATGATCATAACTTTTGATTCACAAATCCGTTTTTCGCAAAATTACTATTTTTGAAATCTGCTCGACGAGATCTATCAAACAAGATCCATGAAGACTATAAAATTCCAAAGAATTTTTTTTACACAAACAATACACTTTACTGTATGCATTAGAATATGAAATAGTTTTATATATGTGACATTTCACAAACACACAGTAACATTTACTGTGGTAATACTACACAGTATATATATATATATATATATATATATATATACACACACATCCGGTGGATCCAAACCCTCTTTTTTCAAAAATACCTTATATTTAAAGGTTCGCGCTAACGGCATCCAATCCTTACCACCATTGTTGGAGCTTCAACGACCTTCGTCAGAGCTCCGATTTGGGGTGGGTAAGGGTGGCATGTGGTGCCGCTGGCGCGGACCTTTGAAAATAAGAGACTTTTGAATAAATGGGTTTTGGATCCACCGGAGTATCATGGGGTGCCGCTGGCGCGGACCTTTGAAAATAAGATTGGATAAATGGGATCGGGATCATTTGGAGCGCCAATTTGAGGTGAATAGGGGTGGCACAAAACTTTAAAAATAGGAGCATATTGGATATATATATATATATATATATATATATATATATATATATATATATATATATATATATATATATATAATTTCTAAAAATGTCATAGATATTAAACTTTATTGTATACACCAGAAAATGAAATAGTTTTATATCTGTGACATTTTCACAAACAATAACATTTACTGTGATAATATATTTATGAAATAGTTTTATATATATAACATTTTCACTAACAGTAACATTTACAGAGTTAATATTACATAATATATATATATATATATATATATATATATATATATAGAGAGAGAGAGAGAGAGAGAGAGAGAGAGAGACACACACACACACACGGTAGATCCAAACCACTATTTTTTTTTTCAAAATTACCATATTTTTAAATGTTTACGCTAGCGACATTCAATCCCCACTACTACCCACCCCCATTGTCGGAGCTTCAACGACTTTCATCAGAGCTATGATTTGGGTTGGTAGTAGTGGCATAGGGTGCTGCTGGTGCGGACCTCTGAAATTAAGAGAATATTAGATAAATGGGGTTTGGATCCACCGAAGCTCCGATTTGGGGTGAGTAGGGGTGGCATTGAGTTAGGTTTATATCTATAACATTTTCACAAGCATTAACATTTAATGTGTTCATATAACACAGTATATATATATATATATTCAAACCTCTTTTTTCTGATATTATCTTATTTTTAACGGTCCGCGCCAGCGGCATCCAATCCCCACCCCCTTTATCGGCGCTACAACAACCTTCATCAGAGCTCTGATTTGAGGTGGCATGGGATGCCGATGTAACATTTTCACAAACAGTAACATTTATTATTTGTGAAAATATTACAAATATAAACCTAATCCAATGCTACCCCTACCCACCTCAACCTGGAGCGCCGGTGTATCCAAACCCCATTTATCCAATATTCCCTTATTTCCTAAGGTCCGCGCCAGCGGCACTCCATGTCACCCCAAATTAGAACTCTGATGAAGGTTGTTGGAGCTCCGACAATTGGGGTTGGTGGTGGTCAGGATTAGATACCGCTAGCACGGGCCGTTAAAAATAAGACAATATCAGAAAATAGAGGTTTGGATCCACCGTATATATATATATATATATATATATATATATATATATATATATATACACACTGTGTTATAACACAGTAAATGTTAACGTTTGTAAAAATGTTATAGATATAAACCTAACCCATTATCACCCCTACTCGGAGCGCCAGTGGATCCAAACTCCATTTATCTAATATTCTTTTAATTTCAGAGGTCCGCGCCAGCGGCACCCTATGCCACTACTACCCACCTAAATCATAGCTCTGATGACAGTCGTTGAAGCTTCGACAATTGGGGTGGGTAGTGGTGGGGATTGAATGTCGCTAGCGTAAACCTTTAAAAATATGGTAATTTAAAAAAAAAAGAGGTTTGGATCTACCGTGTGTATATATATATATTTATATATATATATATATATCTATATAATATGGGAGAGGGGTGTTTGAATAGTGCCAAAAATTAACGGTTGGGATCGAATTTTTTTGGTCGATCTAAGGGTGTCATGTTGTGCCACGTCATAATTTACCAATTGTGACATGGCAACTTTAGGTTGTGCCATCTTTATAAAAAAAATTTACTACCTATTTTACCCCTTATAAATTTGATTTCCCCCCTCTTTTTACACACTCCAATTTATTCCCCCTTCTTTTTAAAATTCAAAACCATGGGTACAATAGTATTTACACAATTTTCTCACTTTCTCACCAACCATCATTATCTAAACCTACCCGTCTATTCCTTTCTACTCTTCAGCCTCCCATTAAAACAAAAACAACAATCAACAATGAGAGAGAAACCGGTCCTACCCAGTCGCCCTCATCCCCCCTCTCTCTCTAATTTCGGCCCCTTATTCTCTCCTCCCCACGTTTCTCTCCCTCCCCCCCTCATTCTCTACTGCCCCGCTACTCTCCCCTCCGACCTCATTCTTTCCTCTCCTCCCACGCTGCTTACCCCCCCTCATTCTCTCCTCCTCCCACGCTGCTCTCCCCTCCCCCCTCATTCTCTCCTCCTCCCCCCGCTGCCTCAACTCCCCGCCTCCATCATTCGTTCCCCTTCTCAGCCCATCTCCGCCTCCATCATTCTTTCCCCTTTCAGCCCGCTGCATCCGTTCCCCTTCTCAGCCCATCTCCGCCTCACACACATCCTCCTTACAGGTATTCAAACAATCACCCAAAAAACTTTCTCCTAACATGTAATTCATCTACGATTTCACACATAAAAAATAATGATGCCATTTTCTCAAAACTAATCGTCTCAGATCTGCGATTTAACATATCTACCATTTCTCAAACCACATTGTTTTCATTTTTATTTTTGTTTTTGTTTGCAGTTGGATCAGAGGTCTTGGTTTCGAGTCTGGCCGACCAAAAATGTTAACGCCTTATCCTTTGTATTTTTTATGTTATTTGGAACTGATGTATCCGGGTCAGTAGATTACCATTGTTTGTAACTGATGTTTTTTTTTGTTACCATTTTTTTTTTCTGTTTCGTTGTTCCAGAATTTGGGTCTTGAAGACAACGAAAGTGGTTCGATCCTCAACAAGCTTTGTACTTAGTTTATAAAACTTCTTTTTTTAACTTCATATTCAAAACTAAATTAAAGTATGTTACAGGGTCTACCAGCTCTATAAAATTCTGGGGCGGCCTTCCAAATAGGGTCGATACACTTCTATAAAATTAGAAACCCATTAATCCAACAAAGAGAGTAAAGGATGACCATTTGCTTCTGCTAAGAGGGTTTGACTCTGTTTCGTATTCTCCTATCAGTTATCTAACGATATACATAATGCCCTTCAGGTAACAAACCCTTTTTTTTTTTTTACATTTTTTAAGTGATATGTTGCACTTTAATTATAGCCAATAAAATTTTGGTTTATATTTGTTAGTGTAAGGCACATGGTTAATTACACTAATTGTTTGGGGTTCCTTAACTAGGTCGGTAGTTATGGCCCCTTATATAGTGTGCCCATTCTCCTTTTATGATGTCATTCAAACATTGTTATGCAAATAATAATTTGTGCTGCACTATTACTTAATTGTGAATTTTCCTCTGTTTTTCAGGGAGCAAGATATCTTACTAGCCCACCGACATTAGTTGAAATAGTTAATGGCTATGTGGAGAACACCGAAACTAAGGGAACTCAATTACGAGAAGAAGGAAGAAATCAGACTCTGAAATCCAACGCACCACATCTTTTTTTAGTGTCATGTATAACCTTCTTAAACTTCGGTAATACAGTCTTCTTCTTTTTTTTCTTTTTTCTTTCGTTAATTAAATTCGTAATTGTAGGGTCTCTTAGGATTTTCAACTCAATTATATGTATGGATTTTTATGTTTATATTGATTTGTTTATTTCTTTTTATTCCGTAGGTGCTCAAATTTGAAGAAAAAAGTTGATAACCATCCTAAAGACTAGCTATGTCATTCAACCTATAGAGATTTTCAGGAAGGTGCCATTCATTATTTTGACATCTTTAGGGTCACTATAGTGATAAGGTACCATACAATAGTTAGAAGTAATCCAACATTTTAGTAAACTAATTTGTTATTACTTTTTAGGTGTGAATGAATCAGGAGCAACCAAGACCACCACGATGAAGCTGTATGGCAGGGCAGTGTCAACTAAAGAGACGCCTCCCACATGTGGAATATAAAATGTTGAGTTGGTTTTTGTATATCACAAGCTTTTATTTTAGTTTTGTTTGATGACTTTGGACTATTTGAATATTTTTGGATTGATTGTTATCCCTCACGAAGGGTGGATAGTCCAATAAACGAAGGAGATAATGTCCATTTTTTTAAAATTGACACTTCGTTTATTTGTGACATAATGTGAATTTGGTTGATGAATATTATATATTTCATGTTATATGTAATTTTTTTTGATGAATTTAGACAATGTGAATGATGTTAGACTATTTGTTATTTGTTAAAACGTGTGGACAATCCTACAAATTGAGGAGATCATGGCTAATTTTTTTTTCAAAATTTTACTTTGTTTTGTCAAGAACGATATTTGTCATTTTGTAGTTACGCATTTTGAAAATGTTTGCCGTTTTGCAATTGCGTATTTTGAAAAAAAATCGTTTCTTTTATCATGTTTTTTTTTATATTGTGTAATTAAGAAATTTTGGTGAAATTTATAATATTGAAGAGTCATCAAATTAGGGGAACGAAATTTTTGTATTCATCAAAGTGTAAACACTAATGTATTCATCAAATTGGAGAACAAATTTTTTGTTGTTTTGCAATTATGTAGTTTGATTTTTTTTTTTCATTTTACTCCTACCTTAAAGAATGAATGATTATTTCAGCATTAAATCTTTATCTCGGGGAAATAATTTCATATATTTTAAGTTTCACTGTTTCGTTGGGGAATAAAAATTTTGCCGTTTTATAATTATGCACTTTGAAATTTTTTGTCGTTTTGCGATTGCATACTTTGGTAAAGTTTCACCATTTTGCGATTACGTATTTTGAAAAATTTTCGCCGTGCCTTCAGGCACGGGCATACACTAGTATATATATATATATTAACTCAGCAAATGTTACTGTTTGTGAAAATGTTATATATATTGTGTAATATTAACTCAGTAAATGTTACTGTTTGTGAAAATGTTATATATATAAAACTATTTCATAAATATATTATCACAGTAAATGTTATTGTTTGTGAAAATGTCAGAAATATAAAACTATTTCATTTTATGGTGTATACAATAAAGTTTAATATCTATGACATTTTTACAAACTATATATATATATATCCAATATGCTCATATTTTTAAAGTTTTGTGTCACCCCTATTCACCCCAAATTGGCGCTTCAGATGATCCCGATCCCATCTATCCAATCTTATTTTCAAAGGTCCGCGCCAGCGGCCCCCATGATACTTCGATGGATCCAAAGCCCATTTATTCAAAAGTCTCTTATTTTCAAAGGTCCGCGCCAGCGGCACCACATGCCACCCTTACCCACCCCAAATCGGAGCTCTGACGAAGATCGTTGAAGCTCCAATAATGGTGGTAAGGATTGGATACCGCTATCGCGAACCTTCAAATATAAGGTAATTTTGAAAAAAAACGGTTTGGATCCAACGTATATATATATATATATATATATATATATATATATATATATATATATATATATATATATATATATATATATATATATATATATTGTGTAGTATTAGCACAGTAAATTTTACTGTCTGTTTGTGAAAATGTCAAATATATAAAACTATTTCATATTCTAGTACATACAGTAAAGTTTACTGTTTGTGTAAATTTTTTTCTTTGGAATTTTATAGCCTTCATGGATCTTGTTTGATAGATCTCGTCGAGCAGATTTCAAAAATAGTAATTTTGTGAAAAACGGATTTGTGAATCAAAAGTTATGATCATTTGAAGATTAAAAAAAAAGTTTAACCACTTATGTAACTTCCTCAAGGAAGTTACGGATTGTTGGTTTTAAATGGGTAAAATTGGAAAAAAAGTTCCAAAAAATTAGGAATAGGACTTATATGTAAGAGAAAAACATGATGGGACTAGAATGTATATAAGAACGTCTAATAGGATCTAAACGTAAATGCCCCTATATATATCCTATACTCAATATCACCACCGCTATTCCTAACAAATCAAAAGGGGATAGTTGTTAAGAAACTGTTATGTCTACTATTTATAAATAACAATTGTACAGAATTATGAATTATTAATTAATTACAGAATTAAAAACAGAATTACAGAAATGAAACACTTACTTGAATTTGCAGAAATAATAAAAAGAATTAAAGATAAATCCGAGCCCTGTTATGAACAGTTTCCTTAAGACAATTTATTCCCTCCAATGTGCTCCGAGGTTGATGAATATTGTCTCCCAAGATAGAACGGATTTTTCAATTAATTATGTAGCACACGATAATAATTAATTGCAGCGAACTCAAATTCTGTGTTCCATACTCAACAACAATGCAACAAATGCTATGCATAAAAAGAATTTTCTGAAGAGAATATGACAGGAAATTTCAGGAAGGAAAATGGCAACAATTCTGGAGGAGGGAAAATTTTCTTATTTAAAAAACGGAGGGAGGCATCTGTATTTATAGTAAAGTAGGTGACGGTTGGCAAATAACTGCCAAAACAGTTAAACGAAATTAACTGTTGGCAATAACTGCCAACAGTTTATTAATTAATTAATTAATTTCGTAATTAATTAATAATTAAAGCCCAGAAAGTTAAATAAAATTCGGCCCAAAAATGTAGGAGATTTTTATAAGCCCAAGCCCAAGCCCGAACCGAGCTGAATCGAGCCGGCCGGACGCGCGCGCGCGTGTGGACTTTTGACCGAAATTCAACCCGTGCATAACTTAGGTCATCTCCCCTTCAAAGAGTTGGGATACCCCCAAGGCATCCAAGCCTTAGTCCATACTTGGGGTGTTATTAACTCATCAAATTTCAACTACTCTTCCAATGTGGGACAAGAGTTAAAACACACCCAATTCATTAACTTTCATTGCTTTGTGAGTCACTTTGGGGACATATTTATCATTCATAACTTATTGAAATTGGACATATGAATATACTACGTTAATCTCCTTGCGGAGGTGAACGCGTTCGTATATGGTCCCACAATTTTCGTAGTGTGGGTCCCACCTAAATTTGAGCTCAAAGTTGCTCAAAATTCTGTCCAGAAAATTCTGGACAGCTTTCTTAAAACCCATTGAAGTCCAATTTTTCCAACAATCCCCCACATGAATGATATATCGCTATAAATAAAACAAAACAGATGCTAATGCAGATGCAGACACAAGTTGAGTAAAACTGAAGACTTATTGCATCAGGAGAAGTAGCCTAGTGGCCTTGAACTTTCCTTAGTGATATACTATCGGATTTACTTGGTTAATCAGTAGACTTCACGTCCTTGAACGGTCAACCGTTTTTGTAAACCTAGACAACAGTATTGACACAACAATTCTTCAACACTGTTGGTTCTCACGTTTGTGTTCATTTTGGCCGTGAACACCACTTGGTTCCGCAAGTATTTTAGAGAATATGCCTTTCATTATTCTCATAGAAGTGGCCCCCTTCTTACTCACGTAGGTGACTTCCATAAAGAGTATTCTGCAATACCCCACTTAGACGTACTAAGATATAGATGTCATTAAAAGCATAACTTATCCTAATTTCGCGGCAGATATGCACTGTCTCATCTTTGGAATGGATAGGATTAAATATCCTCCAGTGCTTACTGAATACAATGTAGTTCGGTTTGCCCATTGAACCTAGATCTTGGGATCTCCAGTCAGCTAGGTTGGGTTGCCACTATATTGATTCTTATTTATTTATAGGCTTTAGACCCATTCCTCTCGATGATCTTTCAACTTGCTCTCGGTTTAAACCTTTCGTTAGTGGATCTGATATATTATCTTTTGACTTTACATAGTCAATTGAGATAATTCCGTTTGAGAGAAGTTGTCTGACGGTATTGTGTCGACGACGAATATGTCGTGACTTTCCGTTATACATGTGATTTTGTGCCCTTCCAATCGCTGATTGGCTATCGCAATGTATACATATTGCGGGCACAGGTTTAGACCAATTTGGAACATCCTCTAAGAAATTTCGAAGCCATTCAGCTTCTTCTCCAGCTTTGTCTAGTGCAATGAATTCAGATTCCATTGTCGATCTAGCAATGCACGTTTGTTTTGAGGATTTCCAAGATACGGCTGCACCTCCGAGGGTAAACACATACCCACTCGTAGACTTAGAGTCTTTTGTATCAGATATCCAATTTGCATCGCAATGTCCTTCAAGAACAGCTGGATATTTTGAGTAATGCAATCCATAGTTTTGAGTATATTTTAAATAACCCAAAACTCTCAATATTGCTTTCCAGTGATCTCTTCCTGGATTACTTGTAAATCGACTTAGCTTACTTATTGAGTATGCTATGTCCGGTCGCGTACAGTTCATGATATACATTAAACTACCGATAATTCGAGAATATTCTAGTTGAGATATGCTTTCACCATTATTTCTTGCTAGATGTAAATTTACATCTACAGGTGTCTTGGCAGGACTAATATCATACTTCTTGAATTTTTTAAGTACTTTCTCAATGTAATGAGATTGAGATAATATAAGTCCATCCAATGTTCTAGAAATTTTAATTCCTAATATAACATCGGCGATTCCCATATCTTTCATGTCAAATCTACTACTCAACATTTGTTTTGTAGTTTTGACAATTTCCAAGTTACTACCCATGATAAGCATATCATCAACATAGAGGCATACAATGACATATCTATTTTGAATGTATTTAAAGTAAACACATTTATCGCATTCATTAATTTTGAAACCATTTGATAACATTGCATTATCAAATTTTTCATGCCATTGCTTAGGTGCTTGTTTTAATCCATATAGTGATTTAACAAGCTTGCATACTTTTCCTTCTTGTCCGAGAGCTTTGAACCCTTCAGGTTGCTCCATATAAATTTCCTCGTCTAGTTCACCGTTTAAGAATGCAGTTTTTACATCCGTTTGATGTATTTCAAGTCCATTAATAGCAGCTATTGCTATTAACATCCGAATGGACGTTATTCTTGTTACCGGTGAATATGTGTCGAAGTAATCCAACCCTTCCTTTTGCCTATAGCCTTTAGCTACAAGTCTAGCTTTATATTTATCAATTGATCCATCGGCCTTCAATTTCTTTTTGAAGATCCATTTATAACCTAACGGTTTTGAACCTGGTGGAAGATCGACTAGTTCCCATGTATGATTTTGTAATATGGATTCAATTTCACTATTAATTGCTTCTTTCCAATTGGAAGCATCGGGTAAGGATATAGCTTCTTTATACGATTGAGGTTCATTTTCTAACAAATATGTTAGAAAATTCGGACCAAAAGAAGTCGTGGTTTTTGCTCTTTTACTACGTCTTGGTTCATCCTCTATTGATTCAATAGGTTGATGAGTACCACTTGTAGTAGCTTGATTTGTCCTTTTAGGAGGACCAGATTCTCGGGTCATGTTATACGGTAATTCATTTTCAAAAATGAAGCATCCCTCGATTCAATAACCGTATTTACATGAATGTCCGAAATCTCAGATTTACAAACTAGAAATCGATATGCACTGCTATTAGTAGCATAACCGATGAATACACAATCCACGGTTTTTGGCCCTATTCTTACCTTTTTAGGTTTAGGAACCATCACTTTGGCTAAGCACCCCCACACTTGTAAATATTTATAGGAAGGTCTTCGACCTTTCCATAATTCATAAGGTGTCTTGTGAGTCTTTTTGTGAGGTACTTTATGGAGAATGTAATTAGCAGAAAGTAAGGCTTCCCCCCACAAATTTTGTGGAGCTCCTGAACTTAATAACATTGAGTTCATCATTTCTTTCAAAGTACGGTTTTTGCGTTCAGCAACACCATTCGATTGAGGAGAATGAGGAGCGGTTGTTTGATGAATAATCCCATTTTCAGAACAAAATTCCTCAAATGGATATTCATATTCACCTCCTCTATCACTTCTAATAGCCTTTATCGTTTTGCTTAATTGATTCTCAACTTCATTCTTATACTGTTTAAATGCATTAATAGCCTCATCTTTACTATGTAACAAATATACATAGCAATATTTTGTGCAATCATCAATAAAAGTAATAAAATACTTTTTCCCACCTCTAGTTTGAACAAATTTTAAATCACAAATATCGGTGTGAATTAAATCTAAAGGTTCAGTTATCCTTTCAATAGAATGGAAAGGTAATCTAGCTAATTTAGATTCCACACAAATTTCACATTTATGATTTTTATCAATATTGAATTTTGACAAAAATTCCAAGTTAATTAATCTACGCAATGTATCAAATTTAACATGTCCCAATCTAACATGCCAAATATTAGATGACTCAATAAAGTAAGAAGAACTAGCAACTTCATTCATTGAAACAGATGTTTTAGGGGTTACAGTAAGAACATTCAGTTTAAAGAGCCCCTCATTTAGGTAGCCCTTTCCTACATACATGTCATTTTTAGACAACACAAAGCGATCAGACATAAACACAAGCTTGAAACCATTCTTAGTAAGGAGAGATCCAGAAATCAGATTCTTTCGGATATCAGGCACGTGAAGAACATTGTTGAGAGTAAGTTCCTTTCCAGAAGTCATTTTCAAAGCAATCTTTCCTTGTCCCACCACCTTAGAAGTGGAAGAATTTCCCATAAAAAGGTTCTCCTCATTTTTCAAAGGCTTATAGGTGGAGAACATCCATTTGTTTGCACAAATGTGTCGTGTGGATCCAGTGTCCACCCACCATTCCTGGGTATTTCCAACCAAGTTACATTCAGAGACAACGGCAGAAAGATTCATATCCGCCAAATCATTGGTGATATTCTCACCCTCAGTCACATTTGCTTGAGAGTTATTTTTATTTTGCTTCTTAAGCTTACGACACTCACTTGAGCGGTGTCCCGGTTTACCACAATTGTAGCATTTGCCTTTGAACTTTTTCTTGTTATGTTTGGAAGTGCCTTCCCCATCATACTTTCGTTTGTTCTTTTTAGGACCTTCAACGACATGGACCTTTGTTTCCATCGGATTCTTCCCACTTTTCTTTTGAGACTCACGGTTGTCTTCTTCGATTCTTAGCCGGACCACCAACTCCTCCACATTCATCTCCTTACGCTTGTGCTTGGGATAGTTTTTGAACAAAGTCCAAGAAGGTGGCAACTTTTCAACAATTGCAGCAACTTGGAAAGTTTCAGTAATTGACATTCCTTCAGCATGAATGTCGTGGAGGATCACTTGGAATTCTTGCACTTGCGAGATCACAGATTTAGAATCAACCATTTTGAAGTCCAGAAAACGCCCAACGATAAATTTCTTCCAGCATCTTCAGTTTTATACTTCTTTTCCAAAGAATTCCATAATTCCTTAGAAGTTTTGATAGTGCAATAGACATGGTACAAAGTCTTATCCAAGTAGGCCAAAATATAATTTCGGCATAGGTAGTCCGAGTGCTTCCGAGCATCGACAGCAGCAACCTTTTCAGCGTCATCTCCCTCTTGAATAGAGGGGCAATCTTCATATACAAACCTGCCCAGTTGGCAGGTAGTGAGATAGAAGTACATTTGTCCTTGCCAACGTTTGAAGTCAGCCCCAATGAACTTTTCAGGTTTCTCCCCGTGTGGCATAGATACGGGTGCAGTCACACTTGTGTTGGTGACAATCAGTTTCGTAGGAGTAGTGTTCGTACTTTGTGATTCCATTTCTGCTACAAAAACATAATTTTTATCAATGATAAAATTCATATATAATGAATTAATCAAAACAGAATACAAAATTCTGTGCAACAATTTCCTCCAAATATAATTCACAATAAATGAATTCCAAAAGAATTCCAAATAAAATTCAGAATTAAAGTATAATATAAACATAATTCCGTACAAAACAGAATTAAATTATAAAATCTGTGTCACACTAATTTTTAATAATAAAAAGAATTCCGTACAAAACAGAATTATAATTTAAGATTAAAATATATCATAAACAAATTTTAACAAGAATACACAAATAAAATTTGTTTTCTAAAACAGAATATAAAAACAGTATAGAAATTAATTTCTATAACAAAACTGTTTTACTAATTTCTACAATAAAGCAGTAAATTAATTCATTTTATTCTGTCAAAACAGAATTATTTCCAACAAAAAAAATTTCTGTAATAAAAAATATTCTGTACACTAAAAACAGTAAAAGTAAATAAATTGTCTTAAGATTGTTATGTCTACTATTTATAAATAACAATTGTACAAAATTATGAATTATTAATTAATTACAGAATTAAAAACAGAATTACATAAAATGAAACACTTACTTGAATTTGCAGAAATAATAAAAAGAATTAAAGATAAATCCGAGCCCTGTTATGAACAGTTTTCTTAAGACAATTTATTCCCTCCAATGTGCTCCGAGGTTGATGAATATTGTCTCCCAAGATAGAACGGATTTTCCAATTAATTATGTAGCACACGACAATAATTAATTGCAGCGAACTCAAATTCTGTGTTCCATACTCAACAACAATGCAACAGATGCTATGCAGAAAAAGAATTTTCTGAAGAGAATATGACAGGAAATTTCAGGAAGGAAAATGGCAACAATTCTGGAGGAGGGAAAATTTTCTTATTTAAAAAACGGAGGGAGGCATCTGTATTTATAGTAAAGTAGGTGACGGTTGGCAAATAACTGCCAAAACAGTTAAACGAAATTAACTGTTGGCAATAACTGCCAACAGTTTATTAATTAATTAATTAATTTCGTAATTAATTAATAATTAAAGCCCAGAAAGTTAAATAAAATTCGGCCCAAAAATGTAGGAGATTTTTATAAGCCTAAGCCTAAGCCCGAACCGAGCCTGCCGGACGCGCGCGCGCGTGTGGACTTTTGACCGAAAGTCAACCCGTGCATAGCTTAGGTCATCTCCCCTTCAAAGAGTTGGGATACCCCTAAGGCATCCAAGCCTTAGTCCATACTTGGGGTGTTATTAACTCATCAAATTTTCACTACTCTTCCAATGTGGGACAAGAGTTAAAACACACCTAATTCATTAACTTTCATTGCTTTGTGAGTCACTTTGGAGACATATTTATCATTCATAACTTATTGAAATTGGACATATGAATATACTACGTTAATCTCCTTGTGGAGGTGAACGCGTTCGTATATGGTCCCACAATTTTCGTAGTGTGGGTCCCACCTAAATTTGAGCTCAAAGTTGCTCAAAATTCTGTCCAGAAAATTCTGGACAGCTTTCTTAAAACCCATTTAAGTTCAATTTTTCCAACAGAAACGAAGTTGGGCTTGGGTTATGTTTTTGGGAAACTTTAGGGGCTCAATAAGAAACTTCAGAAAGTTCGGGGGCTAAAATGTAAATTTCAAAAATTGAGAGGGGTTCAAAATAATTTTCGGAACTAGAGGGGTAGGTTGAGTGATTATACATGAAGTTTGGGGGTCATAATTTTTGTAAGGGGGTAGAGCTTGTAAAAGTTTTTGCGGGTGTTTGCAATGGCGTGAATTTTTGGGGCAGCATTGCAATTAAACGAATGAGGAGTATTCGTGGACTTCATCTCAGCATTTGGGGAAAATGAAGCACTCTCTCCTTTTTAAACCCTAGCTGGAGCCTTAGAAAGCAGACGCGTAGCCATAGACATTGTCGGAGATCGATCGACCATTGGCTCCCTTTAGCTCACTGAGCCAATAAAAACAATATAATTACACCATGCACATGGTGTATGGAAAATGGCACACATACTCATCTGATAGTGAAGATAAATTGATCTAGTGAACGTAAGTTATAATGCGTCACATACTCATTCGATAGTGAAGATAAACTCATCTCATGAATGTAGGCCTGTTTTGGGTCGAGCCGTATATATCTCTGACTCATTGCTTTATTGTACCTTACTCTGTCAATTTGTTGTTTCATTCATATGTTGTTCATAATTACTTACACATTTGTCTGTGCACATTAAATTTGTACACGTGTTGGTGCAAATTTATTTTTTTTAAATATTAAATAAATATTTTTGAATTGATTTTTTATGTGATATTTAAGTATTTCAAGGGACCTTATAAAAAAATCAATTCAAATAAATCTTTTTTACAATTTTAAAAAAATCGTTCAAACTTTCACACCTTGTATAATGTTTTAAAGTAGCAAAAGTTTGACCGATTTTTTTACAATAGCAAAAAATATTTTTTTGAGTTGACTTTTTTTAAAAAGGTCCCTTAAAATGTTTAAATGTCACAGAAAAAAAATCAGCTCAAAAATATTTATTTTGCTATTATAAAAAAATGATGTGCAAATATAGCGCGTACAAGAGCCTAGCTCTCTCTCTATCTCTCTCTCTCTCTCTCTCTCTCTCTATATATATATATATATATATATATATATATATATATATATATATATATATATATATATATATATATTTCTGTGGATTGATTGATTTAGCCTAGAGTTCATTGTTGGGTCATCCCTCCCAATTATAACCATCAACACTATATATTATACTAGAAAATGCAGGCCAATTTTTTTAATACTTTTTCCATCTCTCGTTTGTCACTTCGTAATTACTTCATCTACGACTTCTTCCATTATCTATCGTCTAAAATGTTAGCATCCCCAAACACAACATAATTTTCATCTTCTATGGCAATGATTCCAAGGCTCTCCTTCTCAAGTCCAAGCTTCTTTAGAGCGTGCGACAAACACACCTCTCTTGCCTTTGAGATCTTACTCTATTCTATCTTTTCGGTGATCAGTCGTAGAAAAATACATTGATTCATGAGTGCACTTTATATATATATATATCAAATGATAAAATGGATTGAAAAATATATGAAACTGAAACTTCAGTTAAAATGGATTCGTATACAATAAGAATTTGAATCATTCATTTTTTAGAGGATCATATAATTGATGGCATGGTATCATTCCGTATTGGCCTTGATTGACTTAGGCTGTCAATGGACCGGTTCTGGACCCGGACCCGACCTGAATTAACGGATCTGAGCAAATTTTATAGACCCGATTATCCGATTACCCGATTACTAGATTACCCGATTAGTTAATGGACCGGATCTGGATATACATGACTCCGATCCGATAAGGACCCGACCCGAATGTGTATATATATAATATGATAAATATATATTTATATATAATATTATATATATATAGTCTTACATATAGTTACTAAATATATATATATATATATATATATATATATATATATATATATATATATCAGTTTATATTTATAAATTATACATACAGTTTTACATACATATATATATAATAGTTTTACATAACAGTTATATATATAAGTTATTTATATATATAAATTATACATACAGTTTTACATACATATATATATAACAGTTTTAGATAACAGTTATATATATAAGTTATTTATATATATAAATTATACATACAGTTTTACATACATATATATAAAAACAGTTTTACATACAAAGCAGTTTTACATACAGTTTTACATATATATATATATAAGTTATATATAAAAACAGTTTTACATACATATATATATATCTAAGTTAGTTTATATATATATATATATATATATATATATATATATATATATATTATTCGGGTCGGGTATCCGGGTCCTTAACGGATCCGGGTCTGGATCCATTTTCTGAGACCCGTTGGGTAATCGGGTAAGACCCGATCCGCTAAAAATATACCCGGATCGAATCTGGATATACCAAGATCCGATCCAGACCCGATCCGTTTACACCCCTAGATTCACTATGCTAAAACCCCAAATATCACTCAAGCACTTTAATTAGTGTCGCTATTTGCAACTCATACCATACTAATTACACAATGATGAGACCATAACAAAAAAAAGTTATCTCCAATGGTATAACTAAATTTTAAAGATGGCTAAAGTTAACAACATTGAGTCCATAAATCCTCTCCAACGACATACTCAAAAGTTAACAACCTTTAACCAATAACCCAATTTGAGTTCTATCCATAATCAAAATTGACAATCTTTTTAAATAATCAAACTAGTAGGCCCACCATCTTTTAGCTTCAATTTGAAATATATTTTCCCTCCAACTTTTTATCATCTCTTTTCACCTTACTGGTGGAAATGGTGAGCCCCACACTTTTGATTATTTAAAAAAAAAATACCCATTGGGAAGTTTGAGATCATTGATTTTAGCAATTTACTAAATGAATAATCAAAAGGTGATGTGACAACTTTTGAGTATTCAAATTTGATGAGTGGTGTTATGGCTTATGGGTATCAAATAAATTCTCCAAATCTTTCCCAAATAGCATTAATGAGTTGTGCCCTGACGGGACCCATACCACAAGGTATAACACTTACTGTTATTTGGGAGAGAATTTGGGGGAGTTGTTTGGAATACAAAGCATTTCCTTATTATTATAGTCTTAGCCATTTGGATTTTATCTTTAGCAAGATTGACTCACCAAAATACATATTTGAGTAATCTAACTACAGGTTAAGTTTGCAGTAACAAAAGTATTTATTACTTACTACATATCCATTCTCAGTATTTGGTATATCCCACCCTAATATATTTGTTGCTTCAACTAAAGCTTCCCTCCACTTTTTCACCTTCTCCGCGTTGTCTTAATAATCCACTTCATGTTTTGCAAAAGCTTCAACAAAGCCCCTGTTTGTTTCCGCACAAGTGACGGATCCACATCATGGAATACCAGAACAATAGTTTGACCTTTCGGATTTTTGCATTCCATGATCTTCCGCAGTTGATCCAAACACCATGACGAAGACGAATAGCTTGTGTAGAAAATGACTATTGCAAACTGATACGACGCAAATATTGCGTATTTCACCCGTTAACCTACGCCTTATTAGCCCTCTTGGGTATCTTAATCCCTATACTTATGCTCGTTAACCAGACAACCTCGGATTTCTATGTTAACATGTTTTGCAGGGGTTAATTGAGCTTTTGTAGGTATTTGGATGTTTAGTATGAAGTTCGGACGTTTTCTGGAAATGTTTCGTCGACTTTTGCAGCTTTGGGGGTATTTTAGTAATTCCAGCATTCGGGTTTAATCCCGAGCTCTTCACGGAATTCGAATCCCTTTGATTTCTCTTCGCGTGGCCGCCGACGGTGCATGGTTCCGAGTTGTATCGATGGAGTTATGGCATTTTTAGGATGGTTTTTACTATAAAAGTACACTCAAGGTCACATTTTAGTCATTTCATATTTTGGTTTTTTAGCCTGATGTCTTCTTGGATGTTGTAGTCCTCCGAGTTATCTTCACGTAGCCTCCGACCGTGCCTCATTCCGAGCTATAACGAAGAAATGGCGGCATTTTCCGTAAAACAGGACAAAGCTGCAGATTGTAGACCTGTAGGTGCGAATCGATTCGGAATTTTTCCGAATCGATTCAGAATTTTTCCGAATCGATTCAGAATTTTTCCGAATCGATTCGGCCCTACAGAAAGTCCGCAATTCTCTATTTTTAAGTGGGTTTTTGGTGGGGTATTTATATGTAAAAATTCTATTAAGTTGGGAGATCAATTTTAGACTAGGGAAGATTCATTTTAGGTTAGTTTTTGGGGATTTTTGTATAGCTTCCCTCTCCTCTCTCTTTGGGGTAAAACCCATTTATGTAAGTTACTATTCATTATCACTTTCCTTAGTTTATTGCTTTGTTCTTCATTTTCTTGCTTTGTAGTTAATTTTCATGCTTAGTTAATTTGTTGTTGGTTGCTTATTTGTTGTTTTCTTCACTTAATTAGTTGTTTTGTTTGATTAATCATGCCTAGTGAGTAGATAACGGGTTGGGATTACGTTTCCGCCATTAATGGGCGTCGAGCTCCGAAAGTTAGGTTTTGGGGAAAATTGCATTTAATTGAAACCGCGTGTATTAAAGTTGGATTGTTATGCGTTTAACTTTATTTGTCACGCAACTTTAGTGTTTATAGCGATAATCCGAATTTAATCCACGTGTGACCATTTTTGACTAAATGTTTAATCTCGCAACTTTGGGTTAAATTCCTTATTGTGTGATGTTTATGATTAATTAAAAATGCTCGATTAAATATTTTCGAACCGAAATTCTAATTATTAGTTGTTTAGCCCATGGTGGGGGCGCGATCCCGACTCTCGTTTTATTAATTGTAGGATAGTGTTAACTTCTTCCTTTTTCTCTTTTGTCACCACAACCAACCATCACCTTTTCTTATTTCTTTTACACCATTTTTATTCTTGAAGTTTTAAAACAATTAAAATCTAAAATTTAATCACTCCCTGTGGATTTCTTACGATACCCGACTTACCGCTGTGCTTGCTTGTCAAGTGTAGTAGTAGCTTAGGTTTTTTTTGTATCGCGGCGGCGAAACACACAACGATTGTGTCCTCACACGAACACACTTTTTTCGCCCGGTCACAAACCTTGATTCCTCAATAGCTTTTAAGAGTTCAGGGGAAATGGATTTTCCCCTCTCCAATATTTAATCATCTTTGAAATCATTATTGTGTATGTGTGTATAACTATTGGTGTGAATGGTATACTCACAATAAGACCTTGTAGCCTAGTGGTAACTTTTGTGTCCCCTTTAGGGGAGGTCATGTGTTCAAGTCCCACTAAGAGGATTTAAGAGGATTTAGGGTGTTTATACCTAAATAGATATATAATTATTATATTATATATCAAGACTTGGGACTTGGGTCCTAATAATTAGTTAGTTTTAATTTCGTCTGTAAATAATTTTATTTAATTCAATTTTAATTAATATTAAAAATCATTTTATTTAATTAATTAAAAATTATTTTATGATTAAAATTAAAACACGTTTTTCTTAATTAGCCGTTGGGAGTGGTTTAGTGGGATAAGTGGTCATCCACGTTTTGGGGGAGTGGGTGGTTTCTGCATCCCTTTATATAAGGGATATGCAGATGAGTTTCTAATCACTTTTTTTTCAATCTCTCTCTCTCTAAAAAACGTCCGTCTTCATACTCTAATTCTGAGCATAATCTCTTGTGGTTTTAAAGTCATCCACTGAGTGATTCAATCGGATGAATTGTGCTGTTGAACCATGGGGACAGTTATCTGAGACTCGAAGCATCACTGATTAACGTGCGGATGATATTTCTGTCTTAGGACTGTGTGTCTAACACGCACCTCAGCATCCAGATAAGCCGTTCCAATTTATTATTATCTTTTTGGTTTTCCCGTATACGTATATAACAATCTAAGACAAAAATAAAATTTTATATCCGTACAATGGGAAAATTTGATCCTGCCACTATTGCCTCTGCTAGGACTGAAAAATTTGTTGGTTTGAATTTTAAACGTCGGCAACAAAACATGCAATTTTATCTGAACCTGTTGGAACTCGATCAGACGTTAGAAGTTAAGGAAGATAATTTCGAAGAGATCGAACCTGTAAAAACTGCTGTTAATCAACTTTGGGAAAAATCTGATTTTATGTGTAAAAATTATATTCTGAATAATTTGGGTGATGCCCTGTATGATATTTATTTTTCTGTCCCCACTGCTAGAGAGTTATGGTTGATGTTAGATAAGAAATATAAAACTGAAGATGCTGGAAGTAAGAAATTTGTTGTTAGTCGTTTTCTGGATTTTAAATTGGTTGACGAAAAATCTGTTTTTTACAATTAAAAGAACTTCAAGTCATTATTCATGAAATTCATGCTGAGGGTATGTCAATTAGTGAGGGTTTTCAGTCGCATCTGTTATTGAGAAACTCCCCCCTTCCTGGAAAGAATTTAGAAATGGCCTTAAACATAAACGTAAAGATATGACTATGGAAGATCTCACTGTTAGACTTAGAATTGAAGAGGATAATTGCGTTAAGGAAAAAAGAGACGTTGCCATGGCTGCCAAAGCAAACATTGCCGAAAGTAGTGGGGGGGGGGACCAAAATCAGTTTAATCCAAATAAGTACCAACATAAATTTAAGGGAAAAGGAAAAGCACCAAATAATGCTACGAAACCTAAAGGTGGGATTAAGCAATTCGGGGGAGACAGTTTTGTTTATAGTAAACCTGGACATCGAGCCCAAGACTTCTTCAAAAGGAAAAACAATGAGAATTTCAAAAAACCTAATGGGGGTGCACAAGCTTCAATTGTTGAAACTGATAATTTTTCTGCTGTTATTTCAGAGGCACACCTGGTTAGCAACATTAAGGATTGGTGGGTGGACACTGGGGCCACCCGACACATCTGTGGAGACAAGAGTGTTTTTTCCACTACAAGGTGGTGGGAAGTGAGGAAAAGCTCTACATGGGCAATTCTTCAGTAGTTGCTGTTGCTGGAAAAGGGAAGGTGGATTTAAAGTTCACTTCTGGAAAAGTCCTAACGTTGAACAAGGTGTTACATGTGCCCGACATTAGGAAAAATTTGGTCTCTGGCTCGCTATTGAGTAAAAAGGGTTTTAAAATGGTTTTTGAATCTGATTAGTTTGTTTTATCTAAAAATGGGGTGTTTGTGGGAAAGGGTCACATGTGTGAGGGATTATTCAAATTAAATGTAACTGTTGACTCCGTTTTTAATGTAGTTAATTCTTCTGCTTATCTCTCTGATTCCTTATATTTATGGCATAGTAGACTTGGACATGTTAATTTTGCTTCACTTAGAAGATTAATGAATTTAGGAGATATTCCTAAACTGCCTGCAAATATCGAACATAAATGTGAAATATGTGTTGAATCAAAACTCAAAAGAAAACCTTTTCAAAGTATAGAACGCTCTACTGAAATTTTAGGATTAATTCATACCGATTTGTGTGACTTAAAAGGAATTAAAACAAGGGGTGGGAAAAAATGTTTTATCACCTTTATAGACGATCACACGAAATTCTGTTATGTGTATCTTTTGAGATCTAAAGATGAAACACTTGAGAAATTCAAACTATATAAAACAGAAGTTGAAAATCAACTAAATCAAAAAATTAAAATTGTGAGATCAAATAGAGGAGGAGAATATTCTGGGCCTTTTAATGATTTTTGTAAAATACATGGCATAATTTATCAAACTACGACACCATATTGTCCACAACAAAATGATGTGGTGGAACGTAAAAATCAAACTCTAAAGGATATGGTAAATGCTATGTTAAACAACTCAGGTCTTCCTCATAATTTATGGGGTTAATCGGTACTTTGAGCCAGTTATATTTTAAACAAAATTCCCCCTAAGAAATCTGGCAAATCTCCTTATGATTTATGGAAAGGAAGAAAGCCTTCATATAAATACTTAAAAGTGTGGGGGTGTTTAGCTAAAGTAGTCCTACCTCCACCTAAATGAACAAAACTCGGACCTAAAACTGTTGATTGTGTATTTATAGGAAATGCTCAAAACAGTAGTGCATATAGGTTCCTTGTGTTTAAATCATATGTAGATAGTGTATCTATAAATACTATTATTGAGTCTCGTGATGCATAATTTTTTGAACATATTTTTCCACATAATCCCACTACTAGAATTGAGGATGCTCCTTTGGATATTTATATGCCATCTAGTAGTAGGCAAGAGAATGATATGGAAATACAGGAACTTAGGAAAAGTAAAAGACGTAAAATAGATAAATTTTTTGGGCCTGATTATATTTCATTTTTGTCTGAGGGGGATCCTCAATATTATCACGACGCTCTTATCTCTCCTGAAGCTCCATTTTGGAAAGAGGCTGTTAATAGTGAAATAGAATCTATTATGCAAAATCACACTTAGGATTTGGTTAGCTTGCCACCAGGTTGTAAAACCATAGAGTGTAAATGGAGTTTTAAAAGAAAAATGAAACCTGATGGATCCATAGAAAAATATAAGGCTAGGTTAGTAGCCAAAGGATATAAACAAAAGGAGGGAATCGATTTCTTTGACAGTTATTCTTCGGTTACGCAAATTACTTCTATTAGAATTCTAATTTCCCTCGCATCCATCAATAAACTGGAAATTCATCAAATGGATGTTAAAGCTGCCTTTTTAAATGGGGAATTATAAGAGGAAATTTATATGGATCAACCGGAAGGATTTGTTGTAAAGGGATTAGAAAACAAAGTTTGCAAGCTAGTTAAATCCTTATATGGACTAAAACAAGCCCCTAAGCAGTGGCATAAAAAATTTGATCAAGTAATGATTAATGATGGATTTAAAATAAATGAATCTGATAAATGTGTGTATTTTAAGTGCCATAGAGATGCTTGTGTGATTGTTTGCCTATACGTTGATGATATGTTAATATTTGGATCACATATGAGTATTATAAAAACCACTAAGAAGATGTTATGTGAAAAATTTGATATGAAAGACTTGGGAGTTGCAAATTTCATTTTGCGAATTAAAATAATACGAGATTTTGTGGGAATCAAATCATCACAATTACATTATATAGAAAGTGTGTTAAGGAAATTCAATCAATATGAATCTACTCCTGTTAGAACTCCTTATGATCCAAATAGTAAACTAAAGAAAAACAAAGGAGAACCTGTGTCACAACTTGAATATTCAAGAATTATTAGTAGCCTAATGTATATTATGAACTGCACCATACCTTATATTGCATATGCAGTAGGGGGATTGAGTAGATGTACTTGTAATCCTAATAATGATCACTGTAATGCACTTATTAGAGTTTTGAGATACCTGAAATTTACTTTGGATTATGCTTTATATTATGTCTCATATCCTGCTGTGATTGAAGGTTATACTGATGCTAATTAGATTTCAGACTCAGAGGAATCCAAATCTACAAGTGGATATGTATTCACATTAGGCGGGGCTGCCATATCGTGAAAATCCTCAAAACAGACATGCATTGCGAGATCAACAATGGAGTTTGAATTCATAGCTTTAGACAAAGCACGTGAAGAAGCCGAGTGGCTGAGGACATTTCTGGCAGATATTCCAATGTGACCTAAACCTGTACCTGCAGTACTTATACACTATGATTGCCAAGCGACAATAGCAAAAGCAAGCAAAAAGTCCCACAATGAAAAGTCAAGACATATTCTTCGCAGGCATAACAGTGTGAGACAACTCATATCTAATGGCATTATAACCATTGAATTTGTAAGGTCAAATGATAATTTAGCAGATCCGTTGACCAAAGGGTTGTCAAGAGATATCATTTACAAAACATCGAGGGGGATGGGTTTAAAGCCTAATGAGTAAAATCATCATGATGGATACCCAACCTATCTGAATGGAGATACCAGGATATAGGTTCTATGGAAAAACTAATTGTGGATGATTATATGTGAGCGCTACAAAGACTTATCATTGTCTTATCCCTATGGTGTTAATAATAATAATAGTAGTGCTATCTGTAATGAGAAAGGTTGAGTTAAACTCTTAATGAATCCATGGCTTAGATTTTCAAGTGGGATGTGACAGGACATTCTTAATAGATTCACCTAAGTAAGTGTGGTAGTGGGGCCGCTACCTATGGGAATTATGGCTGAATTCTCTAGAGCGCTCATGATACTGGAAAATAGCTCATATCCTTAATGATCAAAACTGTTGTGAACCACAAGTGTATCAAAGTGTCATGTGTGTAGTCTATTGAACTGGTTTACCAAAATAACTAGTCAGTTCAAGATATGTAATTCACTGAATAGTTTGTAAGCCCAATGGACATACACTAAGCAAGGTTCAAGTCCAAAAGACACCTCTGCCTATTAATGACATTTTTATTACCCAAAACTTTCTTTATTCCTTCTTCTCGTATCTCATGTGGGGGATTATTGTGTGTGTGTGTGTGTGTGTGTATAACTATTGGTGTGAATGATATACTCACAATATGACCTTGTAGCCTAGTGGTAACTTTTGTGTCCCCTTTAGGGGAGGTCATGTGTTCAAGTCCCACCAAGAGGATTTAAGAGGATTTGGGGTATTTATACCTAAATAGATATATAATTATTATATTATATATCAAGACTTGGGACTTGGGACTTGGGCTTGGGTCCTAATAATCAGTTAATTTTAATTTCGTCTTTAAATAATTTTATTTAATTCAATTTTAATTAATATTAAAAATCGTTTTATTTAATTAATTAAAAATTATTTTATGATTAAAATTAAAACACAATTTTCTTAATTAGCCGTTGGGAGTGGTTTAGTGGGAGAAGTGGTCATCCATGTTTTAGTGGAGTGGGTGGTTTCTGCATCCCTTTATATAAGGGTATGCAGATGAGTTTCTAATCATTTTTTTTCAATCTCTCTCTCTCTCTAAAAAACGTCATTCTTCACACTCCAATTCTGGGCATAATCTCTTGTGATTTTAAAGTCATCTATTGAGTGCTTCAATCGGATGAATTGTGCTGTTGAATCCTGGGGACAGTTATCTGAGGCTCAAAGCATCACTGATTAATGTGCGGGCGATATTTCTGTCTTAGGACTGTGTGTCTAACACACACCTCAGCATCCAGATAAGTCATTCCAATTTATTATTATCTTTTTAGTTTTCCCGTATACGCATATAACAAGCATAAATTCCTTTCGGTTTCAAATCCTCGTAGCGATGATCCACGAAGTTCTTCCGAGTGTCTTCGCCTCAAAAACTCAAGTATGCGTCGTATATCTATTTGATAGTTGTGGCTGTGAGGGAGGCCATTGGATGGGGGGAAATGAAGATTGTATTTGTGGGTTTAGCTAAACAGGCACTCAGTAGTGGCTCTTATTTTATATTAGGGTCCGTTTGTTTGGCACTTTTTCCCTAGGCAAATGCCAAAAAGTTGGCAAATATGAAAATTTGCCCACATTTTGGCTGTTTGGTTGCACAATTTGTCGTGGCATTATTTGCCAATGTACAACACCTCATATGCACAATCTGTGGGCAAATTTTGCTTACCTATTTGAGTGGAAAATATTTGCCAACAAATTTGCTAACTTCTTAAACGGTTTTAATGTTTTAAAAAATAATTTAAAAACTATTTTAAATAATTAAAAAATTGTTTAGAATATTTGAAAACTGTTTTGCAATGTTTTAAAAACTGTTTTTAATATTATAAAAAATTGTTAAGAAAATATTTTACAAATTTTTTTAAAAACAGTATTAACAAAATATTGTAAAAACTGTTGTGAATATATTATAAAAACATGTTTAAAGTTTTAAAAAATAATTTTAAAACTGTTTTGTAGTGTTTTGAAAACTGTTTTTAATATTAGAAAAGATTGTTAAGAAAATGTTTGACAATTTTTTAAAAAAACCATATTATAAAAATATTGTAAAAACTGTTTTTAACATTTTTAAAAACTGTTTTGAATATATTATAAAAACTGTTTTAAAGTTTTAAAAAACATTTTTTAAAACTGTTTTAAATTGTTAAAAAAAAACTGTTGTGAATGTTTAAAAATTGTTTTGTAGTATTTTAAAAACTATTTTTAATATTATAAAAATTGTTAAGAGAATGTTTTACAAATTTTTTGAAAAATCGAAATATAAAAATATTGTAAAAATAGTTTTTAACATTTTTAGAAACTGTTTTGAATATAATATAAAAACAGTTTTAAAGTTTAAAAACAAAATTAAAAAATATTTTAATTAGTTAAAAAAAACTGTTGTGACTATTTAAAAATTATTTTGTAATATTTTAAAAACTGTTTTTAATATTATAAAAAATTGTTAAGAAAATCTTTACAATTTTAAAAAAAAAACGTAATATAAAAATATTGTAAAAACTGTTTTTTTAACATTTTTGAATATAATATAAAAATTGTTTATAAATAAATTAATTGGATTGACTTTAATTTCGCCTAATGGTTGTTTGATAGCCTCATGTAAAAAAAACTAGGTAAAATTTGCCTGTGCGCACTCTTTTACCTATTGTCAACCAAACGGACCCATAGAGATTTTTATTGTTATTTGTCTTTCAATTATAGAGGTTTCATTGAGATATATGACAAACACCTTACACATTCCATATTGAATGTATTGCAAACACGTACAACCACCATTGACTTTTTGCTTGTTTAAAGAGACATGATAAGATGAGGGTTTTCAATCTTCACTGTTACAGCTACCATGTGTTGTCCAGGGACTAAATTGAATGTTATGTATATGTAGGGTTGGATTTTAATAGTACAATCACTTGAATAATTATAATAAATAATGAAATATTGCATGCGTTTGAGGGGATTCTGACATTAGTCCCTACAATAGCAAAAATCACAAATATTGGGCACTTTAAATATAATAAGCAAATCCCTGATTGACCTTTTAAACATGAATTAACTTTTAGCATAACAAAGACAAATTACTAGATAATCTTTTAGAAGTGTCTCAATAGGTTGTGTGGGTACCCGAAATTAGAATGATGGGCCTGGACGAGTAGCCCAATTGTAACGGCCCAAAATCCAGACCCCCATGTCTTAACCGACTATGATTTAGTCTCCTCCCATGATCCCATTAAGGGAGGTTCTAGGAGAAGATGGAAAACGTGGGGGAGTCCAACACCCCCACTCCCTGAAATGAACATGCATGTAATAAACCCTAGGTCCGGGGCAAAGGACACATGGTATTCTCTGTAATCACTCTCCGGGGTATATAGAAATAATACTGACTGCACCACCATGGACGTAGGCACCTTTGCTGAACCACGTACATCTTTTGTTGTGTGATTGGAATTTTATATTCCTTATTCTGCTTGGTGATTGTGCTTTTCTTATCTCTTTGTGTTGAATAATAATTGTCACCACAATTGACGCCGTCTGTGGGAACCGTTTATCTTCCCTGAGAAAGCCCGCACCCAGAAAGGAGTTCGAAATGTCTGGTCACAGTAGAAATGCTCCCCAGGCAGGAGATATCCAAGAACCACCTGCTTCTCGCAGGATTAGATCCGAAGTTCGACGATCAGATTAGAGAGCTCGCTTAGAAAGGTAAGCCTCAGAAGAAAGCCAAGGACCAACAAGGTCCACACAGATATCCAGGCTGATTGATGCATATGAGGCGAGGCTCCACGAGCAGAGGGAGTCCACACGCAAGCATGAAGCCGAGAATGCTCGCCTCAAAAGAAGATTAGAAAGAATGGAGAGATAACTCCATCATGGAGCCAAAAGACGTCCATACCGCACTCCTAGCCCTCAGGCGAGCAAGTCTCCCAGCCGAGGAAGGAGCCCCAGGCGCGGATCCCAGAAAGCTGAGGAAAACGAGTCAGAGGACAACCTGCTCGAGCAACTACGACTAGATCGCAATCGTAGGAGCCCAGATCACAGCAACAAAACATACGAAGTCTGGTCCGAAGGGAGATGGACCAACACCCCGCACACCACGGCACCAGATTAACCCGAGAACTCGCTAGGCGAGCTCTCAAAACTCAGATGAAATCACCTTTATCAAGGGAAATTGAAGAAGAGGAAGCCCCCAAGAAGTTTTCTATTCCAAGGTTCAAAATTTATGATGGTAAGACTGATCCCATTGATCACGTCAGGCAGTACCGGCAGGCCATGACCCTCTGGAACCATCGAGACGCACTAATGTGTCGTATTTTTCCCTCGAGCCTGCATAACGTGGTGCAAAAATGGTTCGAAAGGCTCCCCACCTGTCCATCAGAAGTTTCAAATCCCTGGCCGAGCTCTTTACGACCCGATTCATTACTAGTACCTCCCATCCTAAAAGGATGGATGCCTTGCTGACAATGAAGAAGATGCCCCAAGAGACCCTCCGAGACTATGCGAAGTGGTACTGGGAATTGTTCAACAAGGTCGAGGACTGTTCGGAGCAAGTGGCAGCAGCTTCTTTCAAAATTGGGCTACCCAGCTCCTCCCTTCTGTACCAATCCCTGACGAAGAAAGAGGCCATGACCATCGACGACCTCATGGCCCGCATCGAGAAGTATGCCAAGGTGGAAGATGTCACCCGCTACAGCACAGGGGAAAACGGTCGAACTAAGCTCCCTGCCAAGGGCAGTGACAAGATTGAGAACCAGAAGAAAGGAGGAAAGAATGGGGGCAAAAATGGCTCCAAGAACGGAGGCAATAATGACGTGTCAAAAGCATTTCAGGCGGTCAACACCATCTTCAGAGAAGCAATTTATAAAATTCTCGCAAAAATCAAAGACGAGCCATTTATTAAGTGGCCGAGGAAGATGGGGGGAGATCCCTAAAAAAGAAACAACGCGCTGAGATGCGCTTTTCACAAAGAAGGAGGACATAAGACTGAGCATTACAAGGCTCTTAAGCCCCACCTCGAAGAGTTGGCCCAATCCGAGCATCTGAACGAATTCGTGGACAAAAGGACAGAGAAGGTTGCTGCCCATAAAGAAGCCAAGCCTGATAACGTGCTCGAAGACGATGCCGGCCATAAATTCGCAGTAATCCATGGGGCATCTGACGCAAAACAGATCCAAGGAAATTCAGCCTGAATGAAGGTGAAAAATCTTACGGTAGTGATGCAAGCTTTTCAGATCGATCTAGCGAAAACACAGTCAGGAAAGCGTCGACGATCAGATGATGTCGACTATAGTAAGCATATCGTATTTATGGATGAAGATCTGGTAAGAGTGAGAACCCCGCATCATGATGCTTTAATCATTACTCTCAAGATAGCAAACTATGACGTCGATAAATTGCTCATCGACCAAGGGAGCTCGTCCGAGGTGATGTACCTTGACCTATTCAAAAAATTGAAATTAAGCATTGCCGACCTAAAGGAAGCTACTGTCCCTTTGGTTGGCTTAGCTGAAAAGATGACTATGCCCTTGGGAAAGATCGTGCTGCCAGTAAGGGCAGGAAATGTTTCTAAAATGATCAAATTTCTGGTGGTCGACATTGACTCGCCATACCAGGCTATCCTCGGACGAGGATGGCTACATGCAATGAAGGCAGTTTCCTCAACCTACCACCAGAAGCTCAAGTATGTGATCGAGTGAGGAGTAATGGAGATCCGTGGCAATCAAGCAATGGCAAGAATATGCTTCATAGCGGTCATCCGCCCAAAACCAGAAAAGAAGGCCGACAAGCCCAACGAAAGAGTTGAGGAACAAGAAGGCCTGATACCTTCGAAATAGAAATTAAAGTACGGAAGACCCGGAGTAGAGGAGACTAGGCTCCTCCCCTCCGAACGGGTCGTCGAGGACCTGGAGGAAGTCGCAACTGGAAATAGCGACGATAGTAGGATTTTCTTGATTGGAGCTTCTCTCGCAGATCAGGAGAAGAAGGAATTGACGACCCTGCTAAGGAACAATATAGACGTCTTTGCGTGGGAGCCACACAAACTACATGGAATTGATCCTAGTATGGTCTGTCATCAGCTGCACGTCGATCCCACCTTCAAACCAATCGCGCAGAAGGCACGACGAACTGCACTCGAGAAGGCAAAAGCTGTGGAAAAAGAAGTGGAAAAACTGCTGGATGCAGGATCCATAAGGGAGGTACAATTCCCCAAATGGTTCTCCAACCCAGTAGTAGTTCCAAAAAGCAATGGGAAGTGGAGAGTTTGCATCGACTTCACTGACCTCAATAGAGCGTGTCCTAAAGACAGTTTCCCCCTCCCAAAAATTGATCAACTGGTAGAAGCCACTACAACCCACAAGAGAATGAGTTTTCTGGACGCTTACTCAGGGTATCATCATATCCCTCTGTATACCCCAGATCAGGACAAAACAACATTCATCACCACAGTTGGGTTATACTGCTATAAGGTCATGTCCTTCGAGCTAAAAAACGCAGGGACAACCTACCAGCGGCTGGTCACTAAGATGTTCAAGGACCAAATGGGAGACACCATGGGGGTCTACATCGATGACATGCTCGTTAAAAGCAAGAAGAAAGAAGAACACCTCTCAGACCTATCAAGCACCTTTGAAATCCTCAAAAAGTACCGAATGAAACTTAACGCGAGCAAATGTTCTTTCGGTGTCCAGTCAGGAAAATTTCTTGGTACTTGGTCAGTAAGAAAGGAATCGCGGCTAACCCAGACCAGATCGATGCAATAAACAGGGTACAACCTCCTTGAACAATCCGGGACGTACAGAAACTCACCGGTATGCTCGCTACCTTAAACCTCTTTATCTCTAAGTCCTCCGAAAAGTGCAAGCCTTTCTTCGAGCTTCTAAAAGGAAATAAAACGGTAAAATGGAACCAAGATTACTCACGGGCATTGGACGAGCTCAAGGCTTACCTCAGTTCCCCACCGCTGCTCGTCATACCACAAGAAATAAATTCATTGTACTGTACCTCTTCGTTTCCAACCACACTGTCAGTTCTGCCTTAATGTGCGAAGTTGCAGGAATCCAGCACCCCGTTTATTACGCGAGAAAAACCCTACTAGACGCCGAGCATAAGTACCTACCATTGGAGAAGCTTGCCTTTTCACTAGTAGTGGCTTCGAGGATGATGAAGCACTATTTCGAAGCCCACACTATAATCGTCCTTACATCTCACCCCCTTAAAGCAATCCCGAGGAAGGTGGATTTGTAGGGCAGACTGTCTAAATGGTCAGTCGAGCTCGGATGATTTGACATCCAATTTCAACCAAGGAACGCGATCAAGGGGCAGGTCCTTGCTGATTTCATAGCCGAATTCACAGGCGAGCAACCTTCCAACCAACCTCAACCATCAAGACAAAAAGGGAATGGCGCGACGGAGGAAACCTGGAAATTATTCGTTGATGGAGCCTCCAACTCAAAGGGGGAACGAGTAGGCATTGTCCTCATTACTCCATATGATACAATCCTTGAACAAGGAATCAGGCTTGGATTTATAGCCTCCAACAACGAAGCAGAATACAAATCCTTAATAGCCGGCCTCCAGAAGGCGTACACTTTGGGGAGAAAAGCATTTACAGGTGTTCAGCGATTCTTAATTAGTCTCCAATCAGATAAGTGGAGACTACAATGCAAAAGATGAAAGAATGGACGCTTACCTCGCCTTAGTGAAAAGACTAATGGCTAGCTTCGAAGAGATCAATGTCCAACAATTTCGCAGAGGACAAAACAGTCATGCTGACGCCTTAGCAACCCTAAGTTCAGTAGTCAATTCTGACCTAAAAAGAACAATCCCCATCGTTTTCCTCGCTCATCCGAGCATTAACCATAGCAGCAAGCCGCCAGGCGTGGAGCAGATGCTCCAAGTGGACTCAGCACCCAGCTGGATGGACCCTTTAAGAAAATATTTGAAGGATGACACGATCCCAGACGATAAAAAGATTGCCCACCAGATAAGAGTCAAAGATGATCGCTTTCACTTATCACTAGAGGTCAAGCTATATAAGATATCTTTTTTTGGTCCATACCTTCAATGCGTTCACCCAAGGAATGTTGAGCAGGTCCTACATGAACTTCACGAGGGAATATGTGGAAGCCATATTGGAGGAAGGTCCCTGGCTTTTCGAGCAATGAAGGAAGGCTATTGGTGGCCATATATGTAAAGGAACTCTGCGATGTATGTTCGTAAGTGCCTGAAATGCCAACTTTAAGCTCCTATGGTCCACCAACCTGCTAACGACCTAAAATCACTGTCCATCCCATGGACATTCGCCCAATGGGGAATGGACATCGTAGGACCACTTCCTACCGCCACCGACAATCGCAAATATCTATTGGTCGCAACTGATTACTTCACCAAATGGATTGAGGCGAAACCCCTAGCGAACATTCAAGATGCAGATATGATATGGTTCATATGGAGAAATATAATCACCCGTTTTGGCATTCCTAGAACCATCATCATTGACAATGGAACGCAGTTCAAGAGCATCTCCTTTCAGAGTTTCTGCGACGAGCATGGAATCATACACCATTTTAGCTCGGTGGCCTATCCTTAGAGCAATGGCCAAGCCGAGGCTTCTAATAAGACAGTGATCGACGGATTAAAGAAATGATTAGAGCGAGCCAAAGGCGCATGGGTAAATGAATTACCACATATTCTATGGGCCTACCGGACCACTCCACGACGAGCAACGGGGGAAACCCCATTTTCCCTGACGTATGGAATGGAAGCAGTCATCCCATTAGAAGCAGGCTTGCCAACAATGAGGTCCAGCCTCATCGACCAGGGCCATAACGATGCAGTATTGCTCACTGAGCTCGACCTAGAGGATGAGCGCCGAGAGCTAGACCTAGTGAAACTAGAGAGCTATCAGCAATAGCTCGCAAGGCATTATAACAAAAAGGTCAATCCAAGGGCATTCCAAGTTGGGGACTACGTCCTAAGGAAAGTCCTGGGCAGCGCAGTAAGACCATCAAACGACAAGTTAGGGCCCAACTGGGAGGGACCATTTAAGATAACAAGAAATGATCTGCAAGGATCTTATCACTTGGAAACGCTGGAAGGCAGAGATATACCCCGAGCATGGAATGCAGCCAATCTCAAGAAATTCTATTTTTAGATTCTTCTTTTGTATTGTACTCATGAGACTGAAACTCATTAATCAAAGTTGTTTAGGAGTTGCATTCTACAAAGTGTCAGTTAACTAGTAGTATTTAGACTCTACAACTCACACACCCTTTCCAAGTGAAAGGCACACTGATCATTACATCATAGCAGGGAAATAACCCTCCTCAGGTTTTCGTCATGAAACACAAAAGACCTCTCTCAGAATTGCCCCTGGCAATATATGAAGCCTTACAGAAGATCCTTAGGCAATATGGCCAAGTCAAAATTGGTCACCAAATAGTGTTTGGTTGAATAAAATCCTGAGCGGATAAAACATCCAACACCAGGTGTGTCCTCACCAATTGCCACACTTAGGCCTAAGGGAGTGTGACGACACAACCTAAAAGATAAAGTGGGGCAGAATGGTATCTCATTGGCATACTGGACTGGAAGGAAACTTACTTGATAATGCAAACATGAAAATCTAGTCAGCCTTCGATGGCAGGAATTGTCTGAGAGGCAGAATCAACGCCATCGATGGCTGGAGCAGGGGCTTCTTCATCTACAGTTAGCTTCGGGCCCAGGTCATGGTCATCGAAAGAGGAGAGTCAGCATCGACACCAGCAGCTAAGAGGGCCTTGTTCCATCCCTTCTTGAAGTTCAGACGGTTGATGTAGCCTATCTGAACCTCGGCATCCTCATATGCAACATCCCACCCGGAGTTATATGAATCCTCCTTAACGGTGGATGCCTGGTACTCCTTCTCCTTCAGCTGCTCGGCCAGTAACTTGTTCTCCTCTACGATGGCCAACTTACTCGAGCAGACCAGATCATAGGCCTGCCTCAGCTCGATCAGCTCTTTAACCGCCGCATCCCTCTCCCGGTTGGAATTGATGAGGGCCAGGTTAGAAGAAGCTCGGGCAGCATCAACAGTCTTTAGATCAGCCTCCAGTTGAGTGCCCCTCACTTTTAAGACAACACTCTGCTACTCCAACTCGATGTTCCCGCTCATCAGCTCTTCCCGAGAGCGATAGAGCACGGCGAAGTCAGTCATAAACTGCAAAAATAAGGAAGATATCAAGAAAAGGAAATAGCTAATGCTTAATAAAGCATTGGAGAAAAGAAAAGGTCTTACCAAAGCTAGCCTCTAGCTAGACTGTAGGGCCAATTGATCAGACCCCAGCGCCCTTTGGCGATCAGCAGGAAGAACTGCCCTCTCGAGCAGCGCGGGGGCCAATTGAGGATAAATGGCAACTAAAGCCCCCTCGGGCAATACGAACACCGGGACTAAGGCCTGCCCAACCTTCATCCTCAACTCCATCTTTCTCCTCTCCTCCTCTCTCTCTTTCTCCATCCTCCTCCATCCTTTTCTTCTCCTCCACCTTCTTTCTTTCCTCTTTTTTTCTCTCTCTCTCTCTCTCATTTGTTCTTCTTCTTTTCTCTTCTTCTCCTGCTCCTGAGCAGAAGACCGAGAGCCAGTAGCTACAGCCCCAGAGCTGGACTTCTACTTCTTCAACCTCTGAGCGAGGAGCACATGATCATCATCATCATCGTCCCGAATTAAATTTTTCCTTGGAGGAACCATCTCCTCGCTTGAACTGCTGGACGTGCTCGAAAATCCTCGAGCTTCAAAAGCCTCTTTTGAGTCAGAAGAACTATCACCATTGAAGCTCTCCTCACCAAAATTGCCTTTAGCACCGCCTATAATGTCACTCTCAGAACTGCTCTCCTCCTCGTCCAACTAGATAGGATCAGTAACAGTATCTTCAGAGGTGTCAAATTCAGAATACTGTCTATCGGCCTCGCTATAAAGCTGGAATCGATATTTTTATACTCGAGCAAGAAAGCAACAAACTGGGGATGCTCGTCGTCGGTTAAAGGCTCCCTGATATTCTAGGACTTGATCAACTCAGAAAGATGAACCTCGCTGAGAGCAGGTTCCAAGTTCTTCGACCTCGCTGAAGAAAAAATAGAAAAAGTCAGAAAGATCACCAATCAGTAAGAAAATTGAAGGAACAGAGCAAAGTCTACCTATGTATTCTTTCCCATAAAAGGGAACAGAGAACCTATTAGACCCCGACCCCTCAGACTGGGGAGAAAACTGTCAATTTCTATCAAAAAAGCCCTCCTGCCATTAGTCCTTATGAGAATCAGGTAGGTTTACTACCAATACCCTGTCAAGACTCCTGGCTTTTAGATAGAGAACACCAGAACTAGTTTGAGAAAAAGAATAGCAAAAACAGACCTCGGCGAGCCCTAACTTGGTACGATATAACTGATTTATTCTATGGACACCATTGATTATCTTCCATACATTGGGAGAACATTGTGCAGGAACAATGTTGAAATAACCAAAAAAGTGCAAGAATAGGTTGTTAGGAGGAAAGGTAAGTCCCCCCTGGGAAAGCATCAAGACATGGATCCAATGGGCACCCTCTATCTCTCTAACATTTCTAGGGGGAGGGACACACTCAATCTCTACCCATTCTGGGATATTATATAGCTTCCTAAACTCAGACACCGACCTATTACCGATCTTTGCCATTGGGAAACCCTAGAAAACTACAAATTCAAAGAGAAAATACAAAGAGAAGGCACAGGGGACTTACAAGATGAAAGTTCAACTCGAACAATGAAGAATCACGAGCCTAATTGATAAGGAAGAAATAAGAATAGAGACTGAGAGAAGAGAACGTGAATCGCTAGAGCTCACAGAGAATGGGAGAGTACTGAGAAGGCTGAAACGACGATCGATAAATGAATGTTCTGGATAGCTTTTGAGTGCTGCTAATCATAATGCACAGACCACGAAGCAAGTGCTGCCTAAACTTAGTCCTCGAACTTTGGAAGAGTTGCACGATGTACAAAGGAACCATTATGACAAATCATTTAAATTTATTGAGCCCAAAGTATGGCCTAACAAACTTAGGGGAAATTGTGGGTACCCGAAATTAGAATGATGGGCCTGGACGAGTAGCCCAATTGTAACAGCCCAAAATTCAGACCCCCCATGTCTTAACCGACTATGATTTAGTCTCCTCCCATGATCCCATTAAGGGGGTTCTAGGAAAAGATGGAAAACGTGGGGGAGTCCAACACTCCCACTTCCTGAAATGAACATGTATATAATAAACCCTAGGTCTGGGGCAAAGGACACACGGTATTCTCTGTAATCACTCTCTGGAGTATATAGAAATAATACTGACTGCACCACCGTGGACGTAGGCACCTTTGCTGAACCACGTACATCTTTTGTTGTGTGATTGGAATTTTATATTACTTATTCTGCTTGGTGATTGTGCTTTTCTTATCTCTTTGTGTTGAATAATAATTGTCACCACAGGTTGAATTTAGAGTTTAAAAGAATAACAAAAAATAGCAAGTGTCCACCTAAATTTAATAGATGTCATTTGGCTCTTGGTGTTGTTGGTCACCGGTATATCATTTTTGGTGTGAGAGTTAATGTATTATCACTTTGGGTACCTTTTTTACGCTTTGCGACACAGTTTTGAAAAATTAAGTCACAAAGATAAAAGTACAAAAAGGGTAAACACGAAAATGACACCCAAAGTGATAACATGTTAAACTTTGATAACCAACGTGATACAATAGAACAAACTGGGACCAGATGCCAAATAACCCATTTAGTAATAAGCATCTAATTTTTATTTAACACGAAATTAAATATATTTCAATATATAGTGACTTGTGATAGTAGCTCTCAAGCTTAAATATATGAGTACTATGTCGACACATATAGTGTGATGTCACATTCGCATTGGCTTGTACCCGAGTGCAATAATAATGGCACTCGAACACAAGTAAATGAGGGTGCAACACGTTTGCATCACACAAAAATGTGTCACTATAATATTACAGTATTTTTAATATTGTTGTTCTTGCTCGCTTTGACTCGCACTCGCATTATACACCACTCTACAAGTTGTTAAATTGTGTATCCCCTTTCTTATTTTTTGGGAAACTCAAGACAACCCAAATTGAAAAAATTTAAGGGTTTAAAAATGATAAAAAGGATGGTCAAGACTAGATATTTCTTTAGTTATTTCCATTAAAATGAATTTTTCAATTTTAAAAATACAGAAAAAATCTTTTTAATATATAAGTGATTAACAATCATAGTAACTCAATTATAGAGGTTTCATTAGCATAAAAGTTTTTAACGTCGATTGCTATGATACACTGCGTGTCACATCCCTATTGGCTCGTGTTCGGATCCAATTGTAATGGAGCCCAAGCATTGGCCAATGCGGGTGCGACACATCAGTGTGTCACACCAATCTCTCTCCATCTCCGATTGAAAGGAGCGATAGGCCCCCAATTTTAAAATCTCTTAAAAAATAATTTCCTTGTTGAGATATGCGGAAGCGTAAGATGGTTCAACAAAATACCAAATTTTAATTAACATTCAAATTAAAATTAAACAAAGTGAAATATGATTAAAACACACACACTTATGTTAATTTCACTTAAACCAATTTAACCAAGTCCTAGAAAATTTGCCTAAGTCATATTTCTCAATTTTGCCAAATTAGGCCAAACCAAATTTTAACACATTAAATTAATGGCTTGAATTAATGTAACATTACCCAAAATTAAACATGTAGTGTTTAAAACCAAATTTTATCTTGAATTACCTAAGCATGCGTTCTAGGTGAGTATAGCAAGATAAAATAAATAATAAACCACTACGCCACGATGTACGAGGAAAAACCCACAACGGGAAAAAATCTCGGACGGACCTAGCCTCAAATCCACTAAGTACGGAATTTACAAATACAAGCAATATGACTTACAAAACTTGACTTGATCCCTCTCAATCCCCGACGCGTCTTCTTGTATCAACCCCTGCCTAGCGAATAACCACGAAGCTCCACCACGATCTCGGAATCCACCGATCGGACTTTATATGATCACCGTCACCCGAACAAGGAACCTTTCTCCAAGTGGTTAAATCAACCCAAACCTCTTCTTCTTTGTGGGATTTAGAAGCAAACCCAAACGTCTCCTCAAACGTTAGAGATGAAAAACTAGAGCCAAAACTCCAAGCAATTGATATATATATGGAACTTGGATTAAACAAACAATTGGGTGAAAACTAGAGTGTCAAATGAATTTTTTTCTTTAAAAGATGAACACTCAAAACCATGAACTTTTCTTGGAAGAATTTTCTCTCAAAAAGTCTCTCTAGAAGTTTGAATAAAATGAAAAGTTAAGTTAGAAAAGTTCATTTCCGCACCTATTGAATCTGCCAAAAAGTTAGTGGGAAAAACAAGTGGGAAGGTGGGTCAAAACTGGTCAAAACTTCCATTCAACTGTTCCCGCCAAATCTCGTTCGAACGAGGCTTCTAACGAAGTTCCAGTGTGAACTCGTTAGAAATTTCGTTCAAACAACCATCTCGTTCTAATGACAATTCGAATGAAGTTCTAGTGGCCAATATGTGAACTCGTTGGCAAACTCGTTCAAATGACATCTGGTTCGAACGAAAAACTCATTCGAAAGTCATATCGAACGAACTTCTAAAAAGTTGGAAATTTTCATTTTTAGCGCAAAAACTTTATAAACTTTATTTAAAGTTTTAATTTAAATCTTTCTGAAAATAAACAACAGTTTTAATTAAACCTACACCCAATATAAAACATTCCAAGCTCCTATATATATATATATATATATATATATATATATATATATATATATATATATATATATATATATATATATATAAATTCATTCTTACCTTAGGAGCAATGGAACCATGTCGATGACGTAGAAACGAGGCACAAACAAACTCGACAATGTGATGAATCTTTATACTCTTGGCCGCTACGTCTTCAACAAACTCGTCATAGGCTTGAAGGATGATCAATTAACTCTATCCTATGACTCAAACATTTTTGTCCGGAATTGAGCCAAAACTACAAAGGACTCAATTGGAAATTTGTGTCCTTACAAATCTCCCCCTTTGGCTATGCCGAGACAAAAACCAACAAAAATCCTAAAGGGCCATCAAGCTCTACTAGACTGACACCAAGTCCCACCCAAAAAAAAATACAATGCTTGACTGAAATAACCCAAAGGATCAAAATCTTTGTCGGTGAAAGTTGCCACTTAGAATAGAATTCTTGCAAACTTATTAAACACATTAAACGCATAGATAATATCAAAATATTAAATGCAATTAAATAATTACTCCCCGAAATTAATTCTCCCCTTTATCAACTATGATCAACCTAAGAAGATAGCGACTCCCCCTAAGTTAAATCTCCCCCAAACTAAGATACGATTACAATAGGATTAGATACCATTTATCCCCCTATCATTCTCCCCCTTTTTGTTAAGGAATAGACCAAGGCTAAAGAATCAAAACATTAACTTATCTTCCCCAATTAAAGCATATACACCCTCGAAACTAAGAAAGGGATAAATAGAATGGGATAACAAGTTAAAAACATGCAATTGCGCATAAAGTGATGAGAACATTAAAGCACATGGGCAACAAAATCATTACTAATCCAATAAATATTAATGGATACCAACTAAGATGCAAGAAACAGATACCAATATGGTACATAAGTATTAAGCATGTGATATGAGGAAAGAATGCAACAAGATGAATACCAATTATGAATTAAAGCATATGTGGACTAGAGAGCAAGGCAAATACTAAACAAAAAATATCAAATATATGTATACATAATATATACCTAATAGACTCAAGTACACATATATAGATATAAACTCACAAATGACACAAAATAGGATAAGCATTTCTCACTCGTATGGCAAAAATGTGTCATATGGAAACGAAAGTGTTGGGGTGTGAACTAGCAATAATTAAATTTTGACCCAATCACTTAAAACATGTTCACGAAGTTCTGAATTGATAACTTCATCACATTTAAATATAACCTCATGTGACAATATAGATTGAACTCAATGAACAAACATACACAATGCATACAAGCCTAGAATGTTGATGATTCTACAAACCAATAGAGTCATGACATTGAAAGCGCAACTAGGATAAACGGACATTGTGCAAACCATTGATATACCATCCAATCTCCCTCAATAAGCATATATATTATTAATTTTTAATGAATTTACCAATCAAACATAGGCCTTGGCAATTATTTTCTTTTTAATGCCATATTTTCTGTTTTTAGGCCTTTGGACCACGCATTTCTTTTAGGTCCAATCAAACGGTGGCTTACTATTTGCAAAGGATAATAAATCCTTTCGGAGCCCTTCCCCGTGCACATTTATATTTATCATTTTTTATTTCTCACAAATCTCACGTGCAACGGATTTTGACATGCACTAGGCCTCCTAGGTCACAAATATGTAGATGACGAGATTGGTAGAGAACATCTCACAAAGCTCAAATATACATATGAAGTTAAAATTTCAAATGAGCTCGTGCATGTGTGAAAAGAGGCCTATAAAAATAGAATCCATTTAAGCAACACAAAATCCAACTACTCCATGTAAGCATGGTAAAGAACATAATAAGGATTGACAATCTAAACCAAAAGTTCTAGCCACATGGGGGCGTAAAAGATGGGATTCTAACACAAGTGTATGCCACTTAAAATGTGTCAAACTAAAATACACACAAAATAAAATCTGTTTGATTTTTTGAAATTTTTAACCAAAAATAAAAATATATACTCAAAAGACAAACAAAAATCATTTGAATTTTTCATTAAGCTTAAATTATCAAGAAATAAAACCCAAATGATAAACAAAACTCTTTTTGTATTTTTCATTTATTCCAAACTAAAATGAAAGAAATATAATACAAAAGATAAACAAAAGTCATAATTCTAGCATATGGTTAAGCATGGAGCATAGACTAGAAAATGATTAAACAAGCATACATTTAGCATGTGAATATAGCATGAAGTACAAACGTTAAAGTATGTAAATAAAACTAACACATTTAACCTTTAGATTTTTCAAGTGAGGAATCATGTGAAAGTAAATGAGAATCAAAAACCCTATCTTGTAAAGCTACCAAGTCGGATCTCCTAACCCAAATTAATGACGAATGATGATCTCGGGTTGTAGAAATCTTGTCTACCTCGGTTGCCTTACCTTTGGATTTTCTAGGAACTCGTTTAAGATCAAAACAAAATTTCCTAAGATGACCTTTTCGACCACAATATGAACACTTGAACTCACGGCGAAAAGATTTACCTAAGGAGTGATCTCTAAAGGTTTTCCTAGGCGATTCTCCTAAAACATTGGTTTTGGATTTATGAGTTGATTCACTACAAGTATTGAAGCCTAAACCACAAGTGTCATTTTTAATTTGGACCATTCCTAATATTTTATCTAATTTTTTTGAACAACACTCCAAATCAAATTTGACGTTACTAGAGTCTTTTAATTTATTTTCTAATTCTAGGATGTTAGACTCTAATAAAACATTTCTCTCTTCAAACTCGAGAAGCTCCTTTTTCAAGGATTCCATTAAACCTCTAATAAGGCTATCTCCCTCGCCTTCTACATATTCTAGCTTCTCTTGAAGAGACCTCTCACGTGTCTTAAGGTCTTCTACCAACACACTATCGTCGACGACTTTGACACGCTCTTTTAAATTTGCTTCTAACTTTAAATTTTCTCTTTTTAATTTAATTGATTCTTCATATAATTCTTGAAAAGCATTTTGAAGTTCACTCACATTAACCTCTTCTTTATTTTCACTCTCTCTTTCTTCTTCACTCTCACTATCATAAAAAATAAGGGAATCATAAACAATGACCTTGGAAGGATCATGTGTTTGAATATCTTTATGAGAAGATTCACTATCGGTGCTCACATGACTAGCCATAAAAGCCACAAAGTTGGGCTTAGTGGGGGAATCGGGTCCCTCTTCCTTATCACTATCACTAAGGGTCGCATTATATAAAATGGGTCGCTTACCCTCTCTCCTTAGTTTAGTGGGGAACTCAGAAGACCTATGGCCATAACCCTCACAACCAAAACACCTATTTGACTCATCTCTATTTAAATTTTCATTAATAGTTTTAGGGATCCTCTCGGATTTGTCATGCTTAGAAGTTTCAAATTTCTTAGAGTCATTTTTAAACTTATCTTTGTTAATTTTAAGAAACTTTCGAAATTTCCTAGCAAACAAGGCCATATCTTCCGAGTCACTATCACTCTTGCTCTCTACTACTTGTTTATCCTCTTTTCGGGCTTTTAAAGCAATGCCCTTTTCTATTTTCTTTTCAGTTTTAGAGGAAAATATGTCCAGTTCATAGGTTCGCAAATCACCTACGAGCTCTTCTAATTTCGTAGAGGCTAAAGTTGGTAAAGAATTTAAAACGGTCACTTTTGGAATAAATCTATCGGGTAGGGACCTTAAAATTTTCTTTACAACTCGGTTGTCGGGTATTTTCTCTCCCAAGTTAAAAGATGAATTAACAATATCGGAAAGTATATCATAAAATTCATCAAAAGTTTCTTTATCGTTCATTTTGATAGTTTCAAATTGAGTGGTGAGGTTTTGGAGTTTCTAAGCTTTAACGACACTTTTACCTTCATGAGTGAGTTGTAAAATATCCCAAGCTTCTTTAGCGGTCTCACACGTAATAATGCGTCGGAATTCATCCAGTGTGACAGCGCTAAACAAGGCATTTAAACCACGGGAATTAAAACTTGAAAGTTTAAACTCATTCTTACTCCATCTATCGGCCGGTTTGGGAACACGTTCATTATCTACTAAATGAGTAGGTGGAGACCACCCATTAACGACATGTAACTAAACTCTCTCGTCGATAGATTTTAGTGCCGATTTCATTCGCGCTTTCCAGTACGTGTAATTAGAACCATCGAAAATAGGAAATTTAGAAAATGGGAAAAATTCCATATTAGCCAAAAATAGTTAAAGAATCTTAACGAAATAATTTATCGCTTTGGCTCTGATACCAATTTGAAAGGAGCGATAGGCCCCCAATTTTAAAATCTTTTAAAAAACAATTTCCTTGTTGAGATATGCGGAAGCGTAAGATGGTTCAACAAATTCCCAAATTTTAATTTACATTCAAATTAAAATTAAACAAAGTGAAATATGATTAAAACACACACACTTATGTTAATTTCACTTAAACCAAATTAACCAAGTCCTAGAAAATTTTGCCTAAGTCATATTTCTCAATTTTACCAAATTAGTCCAAACCAAATTTTAACACATTAAATTAATGGCTTGAATTAATTAAACATTACCCAAAATTAAACATGAAGTGATTAAAACCAAATTTTATCTTGAATTAACGAAGCATGCGTTCTAGGTGAGTATAGAAAGATAAAATAAATAATAAACCACTACGCCGCGATGTACGAGGAAAAACCCACAACGGAAAAAAAACTCGGACGACCCTAGCCTCAAATCCACTAAGTACGGAATTTACAAATACAAGCAAGATGAATTACAACACTCGACTCAATCCCTCTCAATCCCCGACGCGTCTTCTTGTATAAACCTCTGCCTAGCGAATAACCGCGGAGCTCCACCGCGGTCTCGGAATCCACCGATCGGACTTTATATGGTCATCGTCACTCGAACAAGGAGACTTTCTCCAAGTGCGTAAATCAATGCAAACCTCTTCTTATTTGTGGGATTTAGAAGCAAACCCAAACATCTCTTCAAACGGTAGAGATGAAAAACCGGTGCCAAAACTCCAAGCAATGTATATATATATATATGGAACTTGGATTAAACAAACAATTGGGTCTAAACGAGAGTGTCAAATGAATTTTTTTCTTTGAAAGATGAACACTCAAAACCATGAACTTTTCTTAGAAGAATTTTCTCTCAAAAAGTCTCTCAAGAAGTTTGAATAAAATGAAAAGTTAAGTTAGAAAAGTTCATTTCCGCACCTATTGAATCTGTCAAAAAGTTAGTGGGAAAAACAAGTGGGAAGGTGGGTCAAAACTGCTCAAAACTGCCATTCAACTGTTCCCCCCAAATCTCGTTCAAACGACATTTTTATTTGAACGAAATCTCGTTCGAACGAGGCTTCTAACAAAGTTCTAGTGTGAACTCGTTAGAAATCTCGTTCAAACAGCCATCTCGTTCGAACGACATTTCGAACGAAGTTCCACTGGACAATATAGGAACTCGTTGGCAAACTCGTTCGAACGACATATCGAACGAACTTCCTGAAAGTTGAAAATTTTCATTTTTAGCCCCGAAACTTTATAAACTTTATTTAAATTTTTAATTTAAATCTTTCTGAAAATAAACAACTGTTTTAATTAAACCTACACCCAATATAAAACGTTCCAAGCTCCTATATATATATATATATATATTAAAATGCATTCATACGTTAGGAGCAATGGAACCATGTTGATGATGTAGAAACGAGGCACAAACAAACTCGGCAACGTGATGAAGCTTTATACTCTTGGCCGCTACGTCTTCAACAAACTCGTCATAGGCTTGAAGGATGATCAATTAACTCTATCCTATGACTCAAACGTTTTTGTCCGGAATTGAGTCAAAACTACAAAGGACTCAATTGGAAATTTGTGTCCTTACAAATCTCCTCCTTTGGCTATTCCGGGACAAAAACCAACAAAAATCCTAAAGGGCCGTCAAGCTATACTAGACTGACACTAAGTCCCACCCAAAACAAAATTACAATGCTTGACTCAAATAACCCAAAGGATCAAAATCTTTACCGGTGAAAGTTGCCACTTAGAATAGAATTCCTGCACACTTAAGCAAACACATTAAACGCACAGGGAATATCAAAATATTAAATGCAATTAAATAATTACTCCCCCAAAATTAATTCTTCCCTTTATCAACTATGATCAACCTAAGAAGATAGCGACTCCCCCTAAGTTAAATCTCCCCCAAACTAAGATACGATTACAATAGGATTAGATACCATTTCTCCCCCTATCATTTTGCTCTCACGAAACAATGTCATTGGAGATGAACAACGGGAAGATATTGAAACGGTCGGACTCTTATTTCGTGATGGAGAGAGAGAGAGAGAGAAAATTTGGTGCCGATTACTGAAGTGCTTTTCATAAAGGTCGGGAATGGAAATGTGTATGGGTGGTGGTTCACTTGAAAATAGGTAGAGTAAAGTTGTCAACTATTTAGGAAGAAAAAAATGCCTCCTCTAATAGTGGGATATATTAGAGAAGATCCATGGCTAAATGAGTTATTTGGGAGAAGAAAATGTAAATAGAACCTATCTTCACAAAGTGCAACGTCTATCACTATTTTATCTACTTAATTAGAAAACAAAACAAAACAAAAAAAATGCAAAGATGCACACATTTTCCCCACCCAGTGTAGCATAATATATTTGCATTAGTGCCCATAAACTGTTGGCATGTTCTTCTTTAATTTTCCTTGTTCATTGTATCTTTTCCATTGTTTGTCTCTTTTACGTTTTCTTGAAAGTTGCACTTCCATGACCTTCTCTGCATCGTGTAATTTCCTCTTCTCCTCTTCCTTGAGCTTTCGTTTTTTAATCTGCAAATTTTATCTGGAAAGATGTAACCTCGATACTGCAAAAGTTAATACTAAATATGACGTAAATGATGCCAAATGGGTAATAAGAGGAAGATATCACACACGCCTAAACCCTCAATCAATAACTCTCCAAAATATAGAATGCCCAAAATGAGGCTACAAATGGGGTATTTATATGAGGAAAGTAGCTTCGGCTCCAAGCAATGATCTAATTACAACTATTTACTAAAAGAAAATGCAACCAAATAAAGAAAATAAAAGAAAATAACAAAAATGCCACAGAGTTCTAAAATTACAAAAAATAACCCATAAACTTTCAATCCACATCATTCTCCATGCCTTAGAAAAAGTTCGCCCTCGAGCTTTGAAAGTGGAGGATCCATAAAATCTTCAAAACATGGGGCTAAAAAGACAAGAAATTTTTTTAAGGTCCCAAAAATAATTTCGTCAAATATGTGAGATGACCCAAAATGTTTCTTCAAATTGAAGAATCACGTGAGAAGCGCCAAAAAAACATGCGGAAGAGAGGAAAAATAACTTGTAAGGCGAAAGTAATTTCTAATAGTTTGATGAAGAGTCCATCCTTCAACCTTTTCTTCAATCTTCATCATCTTCCTCTTGCCTCTCATATCAAACATCAAAAACAGCTTCCACCTAGGTATACAACCACTTTGGTGCTGCCAAACTCTAGTTCTTGATCATGTTAAATGATTGTAACCAAAACTAGGTGGCCGGGGCTAGATCTGACCAGATCTGGAGGGTTTCGGGTCAGATCGGGGACAAGGGGTCTAGATTGACAGATGTAGTGGTTTTCGGCCTCTATTAGGAGGTGATGGGGGTGGCCGGGCTAGGGTTTGCTCCTGGAGGCTGCCAACCACCACTATGGAAAAACTCTAGCTGTTCGATGTTGGTTTTGGGGGTAGGAGGTAGTCTGGCTACTTAAAGTGGGATCCAACCTTGATGGGAGGCTGTAGGGATTGTTGGGGGGTGGTTTGGCACCAGAAATGGGTCCTGGGGATTGGCCGGAGGTCGACCCCCACCTCTACTGCCCTCGGCCTCCTCTGGATAGGTGGTTGGGGGACTAGGGTTTGTTGGGGCCCTTTTTTTGGGGTAAAAGGGGTGAAAATGATTGCAAAAATGTAGGTAGAGGAGTTTAAGGGGTTAGCGTTGGGGTTTTGGGTGGTGGTAGGAGGGAGGCGAGCCTCAAAATCCTCAAGTCGCGTCAAGTAGTGGTCCAAGACTCCCACGAATCTATTATAGCGAGTCTCAACGGGAGCATATCTCCTCTTAAAACCCATTTGTCGTCGTTTACGATTTTTATATTTTTTTACAACAACAACAACGAGTAGAACACAACGAGGCTCTGATACCAATTAACGTAAATGATGCCAAATGGATAATAAGAGGAAGATATCACACACGCCTCAACCCTCAATCAATAATTCTCCAAAATATTGAATGCCAAAAATGAGGCTACAAACGGGGTGTTTATAGGTGGGAAGTAGCTTAGTCTCCAAGCAATGATCTAATTACAAATATATTCTATTAGCCTTTGCTACTTCCTTCCCTAAATACCAAGCAACTATTTAGTAAAAGAAAATACAACCAAATAAAGAAGATAACAAAAATGCCACAAATAACTAAAAATACTAAAAATAGCCCATAAACTTTTAATTCACATCAAAATACTTTATTTAAGGGGGGCAATACAAATTACTAGCATCGCAATCGTGTTGTGTTGATTTTTTTTTACTAGTTGGATGATCATTTTTAATTAATTATGTTACAATTTTGTCTATCTCAATAAAACGGGTTATCGTGTCAAAAATTGTAACCTTGATTTTTTTAAAAATGAACAAGTAGTCTACCAATGACCTATTGACAATAACATATAACCAATTTTGTTAAATTAGAAATGATCTAGAGGTGCATCTAAAATTTATTATATTTAAAAGTTAAAAAAAAACACATAATGATACAAAGTGACATTTCTATCACATTTAGAATGTACATGCCTTAGTTCCCTTCTTCAAATTACAGCCGCGCAAATAACCTTACAAAGTGACATTTCTATCACATTTATTATTCATGTGCACTATATCTGGAGGTGTGATGTCTTCAAAGCGATCTATCAATATGTAAGGATGAGAAGACCGCTAAGGCAAAGAGTGAAATTTCATAACAGAAATGAACCTTGCTAGATTATGAACCTCTCGTTAGGGTACCTGTTCATTCACAAAAATAATTACAAATCTATCAGTATCCAGTGGAAATGTAGATTATTTTCATACATCATACCACTAAAGATATAGAATAATAATTAGATAGTGTGCTACTTACTTTCCAAGAACTAGACCAGACAAATAGAATAATTTAGCCCCGTTGTATATTTCAGTCCAGAATCGATGCTTGAGGCGCTGCTTTGCCTTTTTAAGTTTCTTTGCATCCTTGAACTTGTCAAGGTGTGTAAAAACTCCCATAACCTTAGGCTCCGTTAGGTTGTCCCAAAATTGTAAATTGGATCATTAATAAATTGCGCCATTTACAAATTGGCTCATTAATTGTGTTTGGTTTCATTAATGAAATGGTTCATTAATTGCCCCATTTGAGCTCATGTGCAAAATCTGAAATTGGATCATTTCACAAAAAATGTGAAATGAATCCATTTGAAATAGGAGTTACATTAAGTGCATGCCCCCTCTCCCTCTTCCTCTTTCCCTTCCCCTCTCACTCTCTCTTTCCCTCCCCCCTCTCTCTTGATTTGTTTTTATCTTTTTTTCATAGAACCTTCACATCAATTTCAAATTACCAAACATTGTGTAAAATTGGATTTAACACATTTATAATTCACTAATTCACAATGAACCAATTTATATAATCAAACAATTTGCGCAACCAAACTGGGCATTAAGGAATCCATGAATATGCAAAATATTAAGGAACTCAAAAGTTACCTAGAAAATACTAACCATCAAGTTGCTTGGGAGATTTATCTCTCTAAGCCTGTTCCTCCCCCCTTAGTGGGAGCGTCACTGTGGTTCTATCCACCTTTCTACAAAAGAATATTCCCACCTGAAAACAATGCACATGTCGTTATGCAACCATATACCACCCTGAATACCAGCCAATACCATTCTCTATAACCCTAGCCTCCTTTCATAAATATCTTTTATCCACCTCCCTTTACCTTTATACCATCAATCTTCATCCCATTGTTTCCAATCCCCAGTACCCACATCTCTAAACTTGTTTTTTCCATCGATAAAGAAATACCCTCAACTTTTTGAACCGTATCAGAGTCTGCTTTCTTATATCTGCATGAGTCCAAATCATGGACGTCTTGAAATTGGAAGATAGTGACATTATAGAAAATGAAGGTTTCTCTTTAGCAGGAAGAGAAATTAATAATGTAGTCCGAAGTTAATTTTTTAATTTTGATTATATTAAATTTCAAATTTATGAATTTCTCATTTATGTGGTCTTGATAAATATCAGATAATTAATTAGGAACACAATAAATACAAATAATAAAGGATTGGGTTAATCTTATCCGTTAGTCACATGATGGTTAGTGGCATTAATGGAAAACTTAAAATAGAGTCCCATCTTGATTAGGATTTCGGCCCTCTTCCCCTTATAAATAGAGAAATCCTACACCATCTAGGGTTATCTCATAACATACTATTTTGAGATGGGAGAGAAATTTCGAAATTCCATTTAAGTGCAATTTTTCTAAGAAGGTAGATTGATGGAGAAATTAATTAAAATTATTAAAAGAGATTTCTACAACAAGATTGATCAATGTATTGGATCAAGGTAAGTCTTATTTTCTATCCTTTAGGCATATTATGTGAAAATATGAAGATCTAAAATCCTTTTATTAAGATAAATTGTATGCTAACGTTTAATCATATTAATGTGTTCGTGATTAATATTAGGGTGTTCTTAAGAATGATTTTACATATGGTATCAGAGCTAAAGTTTAAGATCTCATGATTTTTCTTATTGATGTCTGTCTATAATAAAATCTACATTAAACTGCTTTTGTGCCTAAGACCTTCTGCGACATCTTATTTCTGTCATTAAATTCATGATTTTCCTTATTGATGTCTGTCTATAATAAAATCTACATTAAACTGCTTTTGTGCCTGAGACCTTATGCGACATCTTATTTCTGTCATTAAATTTGCTCTTGAACTATGTCCAAGACTTTCTGTGACATTTTTTTCTGTAGCCAATACTCACTGGTTGGAATGAAAGGTCAAAACTTCCTCGGAATTTTACAAAATTGACGTGGTCGACTAGAAATGTCGAAATAAACAAAACCCATTGTATACAATGGGCACCACCTTACTTTTGCATTTTGACGTCGTTTAGACCCTTAAAATTATATTTTTTCCATTTTGGCAATAATGTTGACGTCAATATCTCACTCCAGAAAATTGATTTTTGAATTTCACAAATTGTTTTGAGATCCTGCAGTAATTCTCTACATCCCTGTAGTGTTAACTCAATTTTTCTATTTTTGGCAAAAATTACGATTTTCCTAATAGAGAATTAAGGTAAAGGTCATGTTCCTTCCTATATTTGGATTTTTAGTACAATGCTTTTCAAATTTATAAATTTAGTCCCTGTGGTACAATAACATTTATTTGTGTGGTCCCTTTAGAGTTAGGAGTTCATTTGTTGGGTCCGAGCCAGCGACACCATTTTTCATGGTGTTTTCGCCATGTTTTTAGTACAGGGACCAAATTTATAAAAATTATATGGATGTCCTATTTTTATACACTTTGAGAATTATGAAGACCTTTCTCCAAAGCCCATTTTCCTAAATATTATGTATTTTTCCACTACGAGGGCTATTTTTTATGTTCATGGTTGTTCTAATATTCATGTTATGTATTATTTGGTATTAATGAAAGGGTTCAATATAAAATTTTGAATATTAGATGTATGAGTATGTGTTTGACAATAACATTTCGATATATTAGGTTATTGTGCATAATCTATAATTAGTAGTTCAAAGGTCCTAATGTAATTATGAATTGATGTTTCGACAGTAATATTTATATGATGTTGGATGGGGAAGACATGAAAGTGTCTTAATCTATAATTGTAAATATTAGCTTATTGTGTATGCATCTATATTTGGACCATTAATTATTCATTAAGTTTTGAGTATAATATTTTTGGGTGCATTGATTTTACATAAATAAGGTTCACGACTTATAGAAAAATTATTTTGAATTCCGTCGAATGTTTCGTGATACTGGAATAATTTTCTACATTTGCATGATGCTGACTCATTTTTTTTTTGGAAAAATTTAAGTTTCCCCATATTTGATAGATGTTTTTATCTAAAAACTCTGATAAAACCTTGCTCTAATGATCATATTTTAGTTGAATATTCGTGCTAAACACATTCCATCATATTTCATATGATAGGATATTAGACTTGCGTTATTTTTAATATTTATATTTTGATGAGTCTCGTGCCAAACACAGGCCAATGATTTATATTATTGAATATTATGATATTCGTGTTTTAATGAGTCTCGTGCCAAACAAAGGCCAACGATTCATGTGGTTGAAAATCAGAATTATTGTTTAGTCTAAAGCTAGTACTCCCATTAAGTTGAATTAAATGCCAAACACATGCTACAATTCATATGCAAGGACACTAGATTTATGATTTCGTTGCATGCATGCATATTTGAATGCATGACTTGCAGAGTTTGAGACTCATAAGTAGGTATTCGTTCAGTTTAATTAAATTCCAAATACAGGCAAAGATTCCATGTGAAGATATTATACTTGTAGTCATTTCAAATTATCCTAATGTTTGTTATAAGGTTAAATTGAAGAGCAACACATGCTGAAATTTGAATCAAATAAACATTTGAATTTTTGTAAATATTAAATAATTGACATCAATGTTATATAGTCACATTTACATATGCCATTAGTATGATAATTGTGATTATAACTGTGTTGTGCATTAATATGACCTTGAATGATTTGGGTTAATATTTATGCTTTGTTACCCATACATAAGTGATAAAGCGAAAGTAAATGATTTATGTTTTTCATTTACTATTATTTGGGTAATATCTCACGTAAACTCTTTGTCTAGTTGATTTTCACAATATGTCTATTTTTTCATGAATTTCAAATTAAGGAATAAACAATAATATAATTTATTCATGTATTATGGGTATTTTGAACATGTATGCATATCTCTAATATTTATATAATATAAGGTTTGGTGTTCATTAAAGTGCTCCATTCCAGAAGATATAAATATTGGACTAATGCATTAATATCATGCATATTTTGGTTGCCTACGGGTCCATGTATGATATTGAATCCTAGGATGATGATACTTTATGATGTTGCATACATATTATTGTTTATTCATTTATTGTGATTTGGAAACCTACAGGTCCAATTAAAATAATTGAACAAAATGTAAGTGATGATATATATTTTGGAAAGGTAATGATAGTTGTCAAACGCAGATGCCATAGTTTCTTTCACTATCATATCACCAATTAAGTTTATGAAAACCATAAACATGAATAATTTAGTTTATTGCTCATGCGATATTTAATGAACATAAGTGAAAAACTTATTAACTTGTGTATGTAAGTCTTTTCGTAATGTAATATTCATATTATGAAATGTTTGATAGTCACCACAGTGACCCGACTAAAATGGCAATGAATATTAAATGTAAAGATGATGGTACTAGTAACTCATGATGCTTATAATTGTAAAGATATTAATGAGGTATATTGAGTTTATTTCTTCAAGCAAGGTTATTCCTTCCAGGGAATCGATTTAGAGTGATTGAATGAACATCATAGATCACATACATTATTATAGTATGTGAAAATAAATTGTCCACAAATATCGTGTACAATATAATGAAATAACATTATACCCAATAAAGTAATCTATAAGCATCATATAATCGATATTTCACAGTTACTATTGAAGAAAACTCATGGTTATGCACTTAATTTATTATCCTGTTATTGATGTGTGTGTTGTTAAATCAAAGCATTAATGAAGTGAGCAATTTATCTCATTATCTTATCATATTATTGTATCCCATTTTGTTTCTCTAAAATTTCATATTTAATTTGTTTAAACAAATTAAGTTTGTTTACATGTTGCACACTTGGACTAATAATGATAGAGTTGATATATATCTTTTATGATTTGAAACGAGTTTTTTCATCTTAGTAGAGTTTGCAAGTTATACCTACTGTGTTATAGAAAGTATTTACTTTTGATGCAAGGATTGTTTCTAAAACAAGCTAGAAATTCTAATAAGATTTTTTTTTGTTATTAGGGAATCAAATCGCCATTTGTTTTTCATAAACCCTCAATTTTTAATTTTCTTTGAAATTGTTTGTTTAGACTTGATCGTGAGGGATATGTTCTAAAGAATCTTTTGATGTATATTTTTTTCAAAGGTTGTGGTTTCCTTTTGAATCTTTGTATGAAATAAAAGTTTGGACATATTTCTTTTAAATATTGTTTTGATCCTGCATCATAATCGTAACCTTATTGATTAAACTCTTTAATCTTGTACCAAATTAAATCTAGACTCCCTTTAATAATTTTCATGGACAAGGTTTTTTGTAATATCTCTTGTAAATCTTGATAGTTGAGTTGTGCTCTAAAGGTATTACGATGTCTAATATCAGGATGACCTATGTGGCCCAAGTGGGAGATTATGAGAAACTTCCCTTAAAGTGGACCTACATAGATCATATAATTGTCATTGACACGTACTTATTACATTAAAGAAAATTGAAAATGTCAAATTCATTATGAATGGTGAAATTAGTTGGAGTAACAAATCATGAAATATGGGTATTAAGGAAGGTAGGGTACTTATCCCATTAGCAATAACTTTCTTGAATACTTGTTCTTTTTGAACAAATAAATGATCAACCACGAAATGATAATATTGTCACCGTGAGACAAATGTAGATAAAACCATAAGGAATAGTATTAAGAAAATCCTAAAAGATCTACTATCCTAAATGATTATGTAGTGTATCTGTAAGAACATGAATTTGGCGTTTGATAAATAATGACCTAGTTTTATTTTCACAAGTCATAAGAAGTGAAACTAATAAACTACAACTAAGTTTAGAATCTCGTTGAATTACATAATTGATGCACTAAAGTCGAGTATGAGGGGGTCATCGACTAAACGCGATACTAACGGTAGTTAAACGAGATAAAGATAAATTGTAGTAAAATATTTCACTATTAACGAAGAAAAGGTTATAAATGAACCTTCTCAATTATATGTAAGGACATGGAATTCTTATTACATTAGTAGCTCATTATGATTGAGAGTTACATGAAGTGGATGTGAAAGTTACTTTTTAGAGTCTTATAAACCATGTGTATATATTTAGGAGATCATTTTATAAACATAAGTTTCCCACATGACGTATTTTAAGAAATAATATCATTATTTTTTTTAATCGTTGTATATTTGTATACACCTTAAGATCAGTGGGAGTAAGTTTATATATTTTCTCTATATACAAGCACGGATTTAGAAAGTAGAGAATCAAAATAATTTTATGGGTTTAAAAGTTGTGTATGAAGTAATGAGATACTTAAAGGACTATATGCTCACATTTATGATCTGTATGTGTTCATTTAAATATAAATAATTATTTTGACTCAGATTTACTAGTTGTATGGATGGTATGAAGTTTACTCTTGCTTAAGTATGTTTGTTTTGGTTTATCAACCAATATAATGAAGGAGTGAAACACAAACCATCCATTAACTATTGTGCAAGCTGAGTTTGTAGCATGCTTGATGCAACAACTTATGTATTTTGGCAGCGTGATTTCCTTTCGGGACTTTATGTTGTCGACACTATTATCAAGCCGCTGAAGTATTATGATAATGTCGCTGCAATCTTCTTTATAAAGAAATGTTAGGTATTCCTAAAGTAACTAAGTACATTGAATGAAATGCCTATCAGTGAAAGAAGAAATTCAGAAACAAAGAGTGTCAATTGATCACATTATGGAACATGTCAAAGAGATGGGTTTCGATTAGTAAGATTATGATTGCTATTTGACTTAATTGTTTGATACTATTACTTGAATTCAATAAAAGTGTTTCTGATTTCAATTATTTCTGTCTTTTGTGAATGCATGCATATGATTATAAATTGTTGTTGACAGAAATAGTCCTTATTCAAAAGGACATTTTGAGGCCATTATGATACCCAATATTAAAGGCTTAGTTGAATGAAACATTGATACTGTGGTACATGGAAGGAACCATACTCTCGAATAGCATGGAACCGCCATGACTCGCATTCGTGAATTGTTTGATTTAAGCAAACTATATTTATCAGTTATTGTACACCTTATGGTACCTAATTTAATTATGAGGATTATTAAGACCAAGTGGGAGACTGTTGGAAATTAATAATGTAGTCCGAAATTAATTTTTTAATTTTCATTATATTAAATTTCAAATTTATGAATTTCTCATTTATGTGGTCTTGATAAATATCAGATAATTAATTAGGAACGTGATAAATACAAATAATAAAGGAGTGGGTTAATCTTATCCGTTAGTCACATGATGGTTAGTGGCATTAGTGGGAGACTTAAAATAGAGTCCCATCTTGACTAGGATTCCGGCCCTCTTCCCCTTATAAATACAGGAATCCTACACCAGCTGGGGTCATCTCATAACACATTATTTTGAGGTGGGAGAGAAATTCTGAAATTCCATTTAAGTGCAATTTTTCCAAGAAGGGAGATTGATGGAGAAATTAATCAAAATGATTAAAAGAGATTTCTACAACAAGATTGATCAATGCATCGGATCAAGGTAAGTCTTCTTTTCTATCCTTTAGGCATATTATGTGAAAATATGAAGATCCAAGATCCTTTTATTAAGAACAATTGTATGCTAAAATTTAATCATATTAATGTGTTCGTGATTAATATTAGGGGGTTCTTAAGAATGATTTTACATAAGATCCATTCTTCAAAACGCATGGAAAACAAAAAATGGTTTCAAAATGTTTGGCTGGGGAGAGAATACGTTCAACTTTACATTCTCCACTGAAGAAGATAGGAGTAAGTGCTGTTGGAGGGGCCATGGAATATTATGGCCAATATGATGCTCCTGGAACCCATTGATGCTACCAAATCCATAAGTGATGTGACGTTTAACTCTTGCCCAATATGGGTACAAATAATATCCCTTCCTAATAACAAGAAAACCCTAAGAAACCTTCATAAAATAGGAGCTCTACTGGTAGGCTTCCTGAATGCCGAAGTCAAATCGAATGAAGGAGAAAGAAATAGAAATATTCTAAGGGTTAGAGCCAATATCCAAGTGCTTCACCCCCTCAAAGAGGGTTTCCTCCTCGCGGACATGCATATCGAGGGGAGTTGGATAGAGTTAAAGTATGAAAGACTGGGTACCTTGTTTTATGACTGTGGTCGGATTGGACACGTAGATGAGGAATGTCACCATGAAAAACCTGCTACAGAGACCCACAATAAATTTGGTTCAGATATGCAGGCCAAACCAGGTAAAAACATTAATTTCTTTGCTGATTGTATCAAGAAAACCCATAAGACTGATTATAAAACCCAGGTTGTAGACCTTAACCCCACCCAACAGATAACCATTTCACCCCATAACCCTAACCTAGTGAATAATCCCATAAACCAACCAACAAACGAGCCACCCAACATAATTGTTGTCTACAACCAGTTAAAGACAAATCCCACCCCAAATACCTATACACCTTCTACAGTCCCAAACAACCCACTAAACAAAACAGCTATAGACTATTTTGCCACTGAAGATGATCTCACAGAAATCATTATTTCACATCCCGATCTTAATGAACCACCAAATTTTAGGCCCCATAAAGTTATGTGTTAATCTCCATAACCCCCATTCCCCAGTCACACCACTACTCATAGAACAAATAGAGAAGTTATCCCTTAAACACACTCACGAGGGAGATGATGTTGAAGGATAAAGGGAATGGAAAAAGTACAAAATTTTTGAGATAGAGGATCAGCCTAGTTTGGGCGCACGCAGAGGTGCAGTATCTAAGAAGAAAGGAGTGTTAAGAAAGAGGATAAACCCTCTCATATCTAAACCGGGATTTAAACTTATCACAGTTTTGGAAGAGGAGAATCTGGCTGATGTTCCCATAAAAAACTGTGGTTAACGAAGAGATGGAAGGAGTCAGAAAAATTGACTGGGTGGTGGTGGCTGACCAACAACAGCCACATGTCCAATGGTAGTTATGGTGTGGAACTGTCAGGGAGTTGGATGACCCCAGACGGTTCTCATGTTGAAGGAGCTTGTCAACTCCTATCGTCCTTCCATTATCTTTTTAATGGAAACTAAAAAAAAAAAGTTGGAGTGGATTCGAAAACAATTAAAAATGGAATTGCCCTTTTATATAGACCAAGTGGGAAATTCGGGTGGTCTCACATTATGGTGTAATGGGGACATTGTGAAGATTCAGAAATACTCTCGGTGGCGGATTTATAGCAGAAGTGTTTTTGGAGAGGACTGATATGACGCAAATATTGCGTATTTCATTCCTCGAACCTACAAATTTTAGCCCCCTCGGGCATCTTATTCCCTATATTTATGCTCGTTAACCAGACAACCTCGTATTTCTACATTAACATGTTTTTCAGGGGTTAATTGAGCTTTTATAAGTATTTGGATGCTAAGTGTGAAGTTCGAACGCATTCCACTCGATTTTCGTACAAGATCGCACGTTTAAGGACGTTTTAGTCTTTTCACAGCTTGGTCACCTGGCCCAACATCTTCACAGAAGTTGTATCCCTCCTCGTAAGCTCCGTGTGGCAGTGAACGATGCGCGATTACGATTCAGAATGAAGAAGTTACAGCGACTTTTGGCGGAAGAGAAAGATAATGAAACCAAAAGAGGAGAAAAGAGGAGGAAAAGGAATGCAGTTTGCTCATACCTTCTTGATCGATCGATCTATCAAAGGGATCGATTGATCGATCCTTCAGTTTTTTCAATTCGTTGGGAGACAGTGGGTTTCAATTTTCACCATCGATCGATCCCTTGTTTTCTGCAGATATTTTGGCTTTTCTTTTCTTTTCTAATTTAATTCCATTTAGTATATAAGACAAATTTGTTGTAAATAGTTAGATATTATTAAGAGTTAGAATTCATTTTAGAAGATAGTTTAAGTTAGGGTTTGGGTTTTTGAAGAGTTCTTCTTCATTTCTTCTTGGATTGACACCCTTTTTGGTTTGTAAGTTGACTATTCATTCACCCTCTCCATTTTATATAGTTGTATTTCATTAATTCTTTCTTTGTGATTAGGTTTTGTTGCTTTATTTACATGCTTTCATTTAGTGCTTTCTAGTGTAAATTTACCGCGTTTATTTACCGCATTTTTAATATGCTTTCTAGCTAATTTAGTCTAGGTTGTGTTTGAATGGAACTCACTGGGGTTGACGCGTTGCTTTGCTTTGGTGATGGTGTTTACGGGTCTATTTCGGGTGCGTTTTCCTAGTTATTATGCTTAGGAGATTTGACGGGGCATATCATGTATGTCCCGTGCTTACGATCTCTTGTGCCTAATTTTCGGGGTATTTGTTGACGCCAAAATCTTATTAGGCTTTTATGAGAATTTAGGGGCGTGACAACCCTTGATTTAATTAACTGTCTAAATGAGACGTATTTGTAATAACTCGTCGACCCATGTATCCATTTTATACAAATTAACTCGGGTGAGGGATATTCGACGCAACCTATAGTTTTACTCGTTTTCTTAATCTAGTTTTATTTACACTCACCTAGATTAATATTTCCCTTTTATGCATCTTTTACTTTTTAGTTTGTAAATCACATTTTTCCCTTTTATTAAGAAGTATTAAATCAATTAAATTGTACCAACTCGTCTTAGTGGGTCTTTCGATACCGACTTACCGCTGTGCTTGCCTCGCAAGTGTAGTCGTAATTTAGGTTTTTGTATTATCGCGGTGAAACAAAAACAACGATCGTGCCCTTACGCGAGCACGCCTTTCACGCGGTAGCCAAAATGGCGCCGTCGCCGGGGATGAGTTTGTTTTAGAATTTATTTGATTTAGTATTTCATAGTATTTTATTTCTATTTGTATTATTTGCTAACCTTTTTGCAGGACTTCCACATTTGAACACTTAGAAACGCTCGAATTTCTCTCGCATGCATATCTTTGTGAAATTTGCCACTTCAAGCCATTTTTGGGGTAAGCATGTCTTATCCCAATTCTTTCGGTAATCATTGTTATAATTCCCAAAATGCTCATAATCCTATGACTTTTGGTGAATACTTAAAGTCCCAAAGAATTTTAAATTCAAATATGACTTTGGGAGAGTATAATGAAAGTCAAAACTTGGGTTATTGGAATTTTGATGATGATGATAATGATTTTGGACCTTTACCTCCTTATAATAGGAATTTTGAAACGAATTGCAATAGTTTTCAAAATTCCTATAATAATGAGTTTTCATTTAAGTCTGATGGTAATTTTCAAAGTTACCATTTTCATGGATCCGCACCTCGACCTATGACATTCGATGAGGGCTTGCGTATGTATGAGAATGAGAAAATTGAAAATCGTTATCGGGAAGAAAATCGTTTGTGGGAACATGAATTGGATTTATTATTTGAGTCCGACGACGATTTTTGTTCCGAGACTTTTGAAGTCGAGGAATGTTTTGAACAGAATGAGGTACTTTTACCTACTTTGGAACAAACCATTCTAGACTTTACCCATTTCATAATAGATATTGAAAGTGAGGATGAAAATGACGTAATATCTATTTGCAATGAAATGATTTCTTCTTTGGCCCCCATAGAAGAACATTTCATTGAAAATGATATTATTTCCTTCGAAACTCAATCTTCATGCGATGATGATTCATCTCATGAGTTTGATTTTCTTTCATCCCCATTTTCATTCTCTGCTATCACACATTCATAAGTACCTGATGATTCAGTTTCAAACTTTAATGTTTTAAACCTTTTCACCGATGAGGATTACTTGCTCGAGTAGCCTTCCATGATCGCATCTTTGCCTTTGTGTGCGCCACCTCCCATTCAAATTTCAAAATCCTTGGGAGGATATTCGGCTTTTCTCGATCCCCACATGTTTTTGTCACGCGTTCAATCCAAATCCCCCATCATCGCTCCAAAAATTTTAATTGGAGATGGTTAATTTCTTCTGCCTTACACATGCCTTCCGTTGTTAAAACAGAGTTCATATTTTTCGGAAGGCATGCTTGTATGTGAGGGTACACCGGTTATCCTCCAAAGTCAAATCATTTTCATGGTGGACCCTCAACTATTTAGACTTCTAGTGTATAGTTAGTGTGAAGCCTAAATGGTAGGTTGTATATAGTTAGCTTTTTATTCTTTGTTTCTTTATTTCTTCTTTACTTTTTAATTTAGTCTAATGTAATTAGTTGACTTTTCGTTATTTGTTTTTGCTATGATCGGTACTAACTTGTTTTGTAGATTCTTTGGACTTGTTCTTATGGGGATCGCTCCAATTTTGGGTAATATCTCTATTTTCCTCTCTTTGACTTGGTTCTTACTTAACATTGAGGACAATGTCAAGTTTTAAGTTAGGGGGTGTGGGATATTTTATCCATTTCTTTGTTTATTCCATGTTTTTGCTCACATGTTAGTTACTTAGTATGCTTTTCTTAAAAATTCAAAAATTTTAAAAAGATTTTCTTTCTTTTTTCTCCTTTTTTTGGGAATTTTGCCTTTGTTTTCGATGATAAATTTCAATAATTGCCCGATCCAATAGAGAACCCAATGATGCATGTTCTCAATTTTAGAAGTTATTAGACTTTAGTCCTCGATTAGTGATATTATGAATAACTTCATGAATTAAACTTTAATCCCATGAGCACATGCAATTTTATTGTTCTATTGATTTGTTTTAAGATTTTTATAATTCGGTAATCTTTTGTTGCATTGTATATACTTACATCGAGTAAGCTTTGTACCTTTCGTCGTTTGTGAGTGTATACACTATTCTTTTCTCATTGAAAATGTTGAATTCGTCGGTAATCTCTCTATTCTTTCATTGATCGTTCATTAATTGAGTTTATATCTTGAAATGTGTTACTTGATCATGATTTTCATCTATTGTTTTGACTCGAGAATTGCGTAAACTTTGTGAAATGATCATAGGCCATTTTTGTTATATCACCCATATTAGCATTGACCTCACCTTATATGTTTTCCCTAGTCAACCCCTTTGAGCCTAAATATTAGCCTTTAGTTTCATAACCGAATCCCATTACCAACTCCGCATTGGAGTTTTAAACCATACACACACTTTCCATACCTTTGTTTGGAATATTGCTTGGGATTGAATGATGTGGTTGTGTTGCGATTGCAATTTAGGCATACGAGAGTGAGAAAAGTAAAGAGAAAAGAGATGTGAAAAAGTGAAGAAAAAAGAGAAAGCAAAAAGCAAAAGAAAATAAAAGAAAACATGAGAAAAAGAAGAAAAGAAAAAGAAAGAGAAAGTTATAAATGTTGTATATAGTTCAATAAGCTTTGATTGCTCTCCCCGATGATATATCTAATGCTTGTTTGGATTGTATTTTTCAAATTTGATATTGCCCACATTTTCCCATTATTCCAAGTTTTCATCCCGGACACTTTGAATCCGTACATACATATCCTTCGTTTCATACCCTAGCCAAACCTACATTACAACCCTATTAAAGTCCTATGTGATCTTAGGTTGATGTAATTCAAAGGTTTAAATAGTTTTGATAATTTGTGAAAATGCATTTCGCCTCCTTTAATGAGCGGTATCTTTCATTGAGATTACAAATTTTCATTTTTTATATAGCTTTCTTCATTTGTCACATGTGTGCGACCTAGTTTCCATTTACATTTACTCTTTATGCTCGCATGTTCCGTGTGTTACCTCCCTATTTCGAGTGACACGTGTGCGGCCTAGTTTCCATTTACATTTACTCTTTATGCTCGCATGTTTCGTGTGTTACCTCCATATTTCGAGTGAATTCACTTGACGAGTGTAATGCCCGTGAGGATTGAATATATGCTTGCATTAATTTAGTATCCGATTTATTTAAGTTTTTACCAAATCACACTTCGCATGTGCTCGCTCCCCTCCCACATTTTAAGGTTTCAATTCTATGAGGTGCATTCTATAATGTTAATGATTCATACTTTTGTTTGAATTCATTCAATGTGCTAATAATGCGTATGAAATCTTGTTCGCTATTTTTGGGCTTGTCGCATGTTGGTTTGGGCATATTTTGAGGAAACCATGTGATGTTTGTGGGTATCATCCCTGAAAACCCTCACGAGACGACACTCGTCCACTAGGGTGACCTAGGGGTTTAACGATTTATTACATACGCTAAATGCAATCGAATCGCCCACGAAAGTGGCCTTATGATTTTATACCATACTTTTTTACTATCCCCTGCTTTTGGTTTGCTTGTAGTTCTTGTTGCATCCCATTTCATTGCTAGGGACTAGTAATGTGTAAGTTAGGGGGTGTGATACGATGCAAATATTGCGTATTTCATCCCTCGAACCTACGCATTTTAGCCCCCTCGGGTATCTTATTCCCTATATTTAGGCTCGTTAACCAGATAACTTTAGATTTCTACGTTAACATGTTTTGCAGGGGTTAATTGAGCTTTTATAGGTATTTGAATGCTAAGTGTGAAGTTCAGACACGTTTCGCTCAATTTTTGTACACGATAGCACGTTCAAGGGAATTTTATTCTTTTCATAGCTTGGGCACCTGGCCCAACATCTTCACGAAAGTTGTATCCCTCCTCGCAAGCTTTGCGTGGTCGCGAACGGTGCGCGATTCCGATTTAGAACGTGAAGTTACGGCAACGTTTGGCAGAAGAGAAATACAATGAAACCAAAAGAGGAGGAAAAGGAATGCTGTGTGCTCATACCTGCTTGATCGATCGATCGATCAAAGGAATTGATCGATCGATCCTTCAGTTTTTGCAATTCGTTGGGAGACAGTGGGCTTCAATTTTCACCATCGATCGATCCCCTATTTTCTGCAGATATTTTGGCTTTTATTTTCTTTTCTAATTTAATTCCACTTAGTATATAAGCCAATTTTTTTGTAAATAGTTAAATATTATTAAGAGTTATAATTCGTTTTAGAAGATAGTTTAGGTTAGAGTTTGGGTTTTTGAAGAGTTCTTCTTCATTTCTTCTTGGATTGACACCCTTTTTGGTTTGTAAGTTGACTATTTATTCACCCTCTCCATTTAATATAGTTCTATTTCATTAATTCTTGATTTTTGATTAGGTTTTGTTGCATTATTTACATGCTTTCATTTAGTGCTCTCTAGTGTAAATTTACCGGGTTTATTTACCGCTTTTCATTTACCGCGTTTTTAATATGCTTTCTAGCTAATTTAGTCTAGATTGTGTTTGAATGGAACTCACTGGGGTTGACGCGTTGCTTTGCTTTGGTTATGGTGTTTATGGGTCTATTTTGAGTGCGTTGTCCTAGTTATTACGCCTAGGAGATTTGACGGGGCATATCATGTATGTCCCATGCTTACGACCTTTAGTGCATAATTTTTGGGGTATTTGTTGACGCCAAAATCTTATTAGGATTTTATGAGAATTTAGGGGCATGAAAACCCTTGATTTAATTAACTGTCAAAACAAGACGCATTTGTAATAACTCATCGACCTATGTATCCATTTTATACAAATTAACTCGGGTGAGGGATATTCGATGCAACCTATAGTTTTACTCGCTTTCTTAATCTAGCTTTATTTACACTCGCCTAGATTAATATTTCCCTTTTATGCATCTTTTATTTTTTAGTTTGTGAATCACCTTTTTCCCTTTTATTGAGAAGTATTAAATCAATTAAATTTTATCAACTCGTCTCAGTAGATCTTTCGATACCCGACTTACCGCTGTGCTTGCCTCACAAATGTAATCGTAATTTAGGTTTTTGTATTATCGCGGTGAAACGAAAACAATGACCGTGCCCTTATGCGAGCACGCCTTTCACGCGGTAGCCAAGGACCATGTTATCATGTTCTCATTTATTTTCTCCCAACCAATGACAGAAGGAGACAACTCCTTTAGGATAGTGTGGAAAAGGCTATATATGAGGAGGGGAATGCACATATGGTTATTGGGGATTTCAACATTATTGGGGACAAAGGAGACAAGTAGGGGGGAAATGATAACACCAACAAAAAAATCAAGGAATATGATAGTTTATTATTTTGATACAATTTAATTAATGTGTGTTTCAAGGGTCCAAGATTCACATGGAGCAATACAAGAGAATCTAAGGATCTTATTAGGGAAAGACTTGACAGAGCCTTAGTAAATCTTGAGTTTCGTCAACATTTTCCTCATGATAATATTGTTCACGAATCCATCCGGGGATCTGACCATTGCCCCCTCCTCTTTTTTATTTCCCCCCTAAGGTAGTCAGAAAACCAACTTTCAGATTTGACTCGATGTGGATTGGTGCCCCTTATTGTGAAGAGACCATTATAGAAGGATGATTGACCTCCACATATGGTTCAAGCATGTTTCGGGCATCTAAGAAGCTGAATATGGTGAGGCAAAAACTTAAAATATGGAAGAGGGAGAACTTTTGGAATAATAAAATCAAACTCAAGGATCTTAATGACAAACTCCTGACAGTTTAAAGTGCTGAAGTTGATAACTATAATGCTGAGATCGAGAAAAAAAAAACTGAAGGAGATGGATGAGATAAGGGATAGAGAGGAAAAATATTCTCACCAAAGATCCCGAGTTAACCAAATGAAATAGGGAGATCAAAACTCCCATTTTTTCATGCCTCCTCTATCCAGAGGAGAAACAAAAACAACCTGATTCGAATCCTGGACGCGAATGGGGATAGAATAAACTAGGAAGAAGATCTAAACGAAGCTTGTTTCTCACACTTTGAAAAACTATTCAAAAGTGATAGGAGAAGAGATATGCATACTCCCCTCGCGTCAGTGTAAAAAACACTCTCAGATAGGATTTATTCATTTAATAAGTGAGGATCATTTTTCTCAAACTTTGTCACGAGGACGGTATAGGGAAGATTGGGTATAATTTAAATTTGATTCAGTTGGAACTATATGGTGAGACTTAGTGTAACATCGATGGGGATTTTCGTTAATGTACTGTATGGGCGGTACGTCTTAGATTTCTTGCGATGTGAGATTTATACTCGGAGTTGACCTTACCGGTATGATTTATATTCCTGAATTTCGGGACGAAATTCTGTTATAAGGGGGGAAGTATGTAATACCCCGTAATTTTAATGACTTTTAAAATGGGTTATATTTTAAATTAATGGATTAATTGGATCTTATTATAAATTAATTCATTTGGATTTTATCCGAATTAAGGATATTAAAATGGATGATTCTGAATATTACTTAAAGATATTTAGGTAATATATGAATGTGATGTCATTGATATGACGGTATGATATAAATTCGGTAATTTGAATTTTTAGTCAGACGCGGTATGGGACGTGTCGGGACTAATTTATTAAATTAAAAAGGAAATTTATTTTCTATCGACCTTATAGTCATTTTGACTGCGTCGTTGCGTCCGGAAGGTTCGAAATAGCCAGAAAAGTCTATTTGGATGTTAATTTTGAGTCTCAGGTCATTTGGAAATGAAAAGACAACCCAAAAGGGCATTTTTGTTATTTTTACAAGGGGATGAATAGTGATTTCGAGTTTTGTCTTATTATAAGTATTTGGAGATTAGTGTATGTAGGTTCATTTCATCTCTTCTACACAAAATTGAAAAGTCATCTTCTTAGAGAGAGTGGAAGGTTGCTTGGAAAGAAAAAGAAGTTTGCTTGGGAATGAGGAGAACCAAAGGTCAATGGTCTCCACCACCATCACCACCTGTGTTATTCAACTCCAAAGGATCAAATCTTCATCAGAGGCAAGTGGTTGATATTTGCAATTTAAGTTCGTATATTGTCCATGTTAGGATAGTTATAAAAAGAGATGATTTTCATGCTTGGAAGATGAAAGGATATAGTTGTTAATGGATTTTTGGAATCTAAAAATATATAGGAATTAAACTCATGTTGTAGTTAGTTAGTAATCCAATAAATATTCATCAATCTGTGAAAATAATTTAGTGTTCTTGAAGATAATATGTTGATAATTTTCTGGAAAAAGAGGCAAAAACGAGTGGAATGAGAAGAGCCAATTTGGAATGTTTAGATCTTCTTTTTGAGTGAATTTGGATGAGATTTAAGAAAAACTCAAAACACATACCTGACTCAATTTTTCGTGTAGAATCCAAATCTGAAGTCGGATCGATGATTTGAATAATTTTTGGATCTGATTTTTCGGAGTATTAAAAATATTAGAATTCATGATGTTGTTTCTTATCCCAAAACTTTTGTAGATCTTCGGTGATTATTAATTGGAGATTATTGGACTTAGAGAAGATCAGTAAGCCCTAGTTAAGATTTGAATTAATTTGATTGGGATTTAATTGATTAGAGTTATGATAATTAAAGTTAAAGAAATTTTGGTTGCTAGATTCATGTGTTGGATTCTAATCTGTTTGTATGAGGATTAAGGATAGTTCAAGTAGGGGAGATTTAATATAACACCTGGGTAGCCTTAGGGTTACAATTTAAACATCAAGGACTGAGTTTAAGCTCATTATTGATTTCGCAAGGGCTGAGTATAGTACACGAGTGTAGTGGTATGGCTCCTGGATAGAGATGGGAGTTTAGAACATCTTTGGTTGAAAGAGGGTATGGGGTTATCCCAATCACGTATTTAAAGTTGACGGACCTCCTCGATCGACAAAGTTAAGTAGTAGTGTATTGGAGGGGTTCCTTGTTTGGATTTCGCTTTGCGAGACGCTCCGCGCATGAACCTTAACGACGTCGGGAGTGGAGAGATGTTATAGGATGCGAGGATAATTAAATTATGAAGTAAAGATATGACATTTTAATACGTGGGATTTAAAGAGATATAATGCTACATATAATCTAAGGTTAATGTGAGTACCTTGTTGATAGTATATTATAGGTATGATAATACCTATTTGATTGATTAATGATTATGTGTATGACAACCCTAGCTTACTTTCTATCGGTGGGAGGTTTGCGCGTGAGGGCAGTCATATCCTGATGAATCCATGGGATATTTGATTTGTCGCTCGAGAACATAGGTCTATGAAAGACTTATCGGGAGTTGATAAGTCCGCTGACTATGGGTACGAAGATATGTGCGTGGCCCATGGATACGAGAACTATGTTCGCCTCCAATGATTGTGTTGTTGTTAATGGTTCGAGGTATCCTCACCGAACCTTTTGTCCCCTTTTCGGCGACCAACGATATTGGGACATGATAGTAGAGTAGTGCATTGCACCGCAGCTGTGACTCGTGTGCCGTATTATATATGAATATATATATAATGAATTAAATGATTGAATGGTTATATTGTGGTTAAGTCATCTACTGTGTGATAATTGTAGATAAAGGCGAATTGAGAAAAGAATGGAATTAAGTTAATGAATGTTTATTCTTATAGAATTGAAAAGCTTAATTCATATTAATGAGAAATGATTCATGTTAATTAAAAAACGATGAGAAATGTAAATGAATAATAATGTGACGTATGGTATGGGACATACGGGGATTATGATATTGGGATGGAATTATAATATGGAGACTAGAAAAGAGGAACCATTAACTAGGAGGTTAATAGGAAACGTTAAGTGTGCACTCTAGTTGAGAGGTGAGAATGGCAAGTGAGAGTTGGGTCTAACATGTACATAATAAAAGATTTATTGCACTTGTTAAATACTTGTTGTTTTAAAAATCATTTACACAATCGGGCTCTGACCCGTTTCCTTGCATATTTTCTTTTCTATTGTATCTTCTATATCAGGTGTCCAGCAACAGGGATGCCAACCTTAGCGGATTATGACAGGCTATGGATTTATGGAGTTTTGCTTAGACGCCTATCATCATTTGATCCACAGTATTCTCTTAGTAGGGCATGTCGCCCAAAGGATTCAGTTATCTTCTTCTATCGGGGTCAAATACTATGGTATTCGTGTCATTTTAATACATTTGATATTATTGGGATTACTGTAATGGATTAATATTATTTGGGAATGTTTATTCCAATTGCATTCAAATTATTTTGTGTTATCTAATTGGTTATCAGTGTTGTAGAATAAAATGTGTTGTGTTATTCTTAAACTGGAAATGGATTTTGTTAAATTAAAATTTGAAAAGTTTTTAACACCAGATTAATTGAGTATTGGGTGAGTTGTAAATGTTTTCGACAGTGATGCTAAGAATGAGCCAACTGTATATTCTGTTTTAATTTGGTATGGGACTGGTCACCCGGTATTTAATTAGGTGGGGGTGTTACAGGTGGTATCAGAGCATCAGGTTCTAGTGTCCTTTAGGATCTGTACGGCTTACTGTGTTTTCAGCTTAGCATTCTTTGATATAGAGCCCTATGTTTAGGATTGTTGATCTCTTTGGTAAGATTCCATATATATCAGTGAATCTTATTTACGTTCGGGAGTGATCGAACAAAGAAGTATGGCAGATGAGGGCCATTGAATGGATAGCGTAGATCGTACTTAGGAGGTTATGAAGTATGTTCGAGTATGATGACCGTAGTCGAGGTCACCCCTATTATGGAAAAAAATTGAGGAGAGTCATCAGTAGAAGTTCTTGAAATGCGGGAATTTTGTGTGTTACCTAGCGAAGGCAATATATTCAAAGGCTTGGGCATATAGTGGAGTGTGGTGAACTAGAACTGAAAATTTGGGGGTAAAATTTTTCTTGACTCATTGGAGAAAAGTTATAATTGTGGGATTCAACAACCACCACCCACGAATGAGGGTATGTTTTCTATCTAAGGAATTATGAGGCGTATATTGATTTTTGTAGCGATTAATATTGTGTGGGAAAAAAGGATTGCTAAACTTAGCCTATAACACTGTTATTTATGTAGACTCACCAAGGGGTGTGGGACACCTATGTTTTACATGTTATCACGTGGGTTTGATTTTTATCATGGGATTACTTACTTTGGGCATGTCCGAGCATGATGTGACTATCGACATGCATTGACTTGTGGTATACAAGAGCGTATGTACTACTATTAACCAACATCTTGTCTTCTAGAGAAGAGTAGATGAGTAGACTCTATTTGAAATCAATAAAACCTAAATTTTTTTTTGTTTGAATTGATAAACCTGATTTTTTTTTTTCGATAAACCAAATTTTTATACACTATTGAATAAGGACCTTAGGAGTTTCGATGGCTGATTACTTTAGGAAGTAGTGTATCGGGGTGGTTCCTTGTTTGGATTTCGCTTGCGAGACACCCCACGCATGAAACTAATAACCGTTGGGAGTCGAAATAAGATAGGTCTTTAGGATATGAGTTTATAACCTTTGCTATTATAATGAAAGTTGTACGATAGGGTGTATGGGCGCCCTGGATGATTGGATTGTAGTAGTTTTCAAAATTGTGAAACAGTAAGTAGTTGTGACTTCAGGATTTATTTATTTAATAAGTGAGGATCACTTTTCTCAAAATTTGTCACGAGGACGGTATAGGGAAGATTGGGTATAATTTAAATTTGATTCAGTTGGAACTATATGGTGAGACTTAGTGTAACATCGATGGGGATTTTCGTTAATGTAATGTATGGGCGGTACGTCTTAGATTTCTTGCGATGTGAGATTTATACTAGGAGTTGACCTTACCGGTATGATTTATATTCCTGAATTTCGGGACGAAATTCTGTTATAAGGGGGGAAGTATGTAATACCCCGTAATTTTAATGACTTTTAAAATGGGTTATATTTTAAATTAATGGATTAATTGGATCTTATTATAAATTAATTCATTTGGGTTTTATCCGAATTAAGGATATTAAAATGGATGATTCTGAATATTACTTAAAGATATTTAGGTAATATATCAATGTGATGTCATTGATATGACGGTATGATATAAATTCGGTAATTTAAATTTTTAGTCAGACGCGGTATGGGACGTGTCGGGACTAATTTATTAAATTAAAAAGGAAATTTATTTTTTATCGACCTTATAGTCATTTCGACTGCGTCGTTACGTCCGGAAGGTTCGAAATAGTCAGAAAAGTCTATTTGGATGTTAATTTTGAGTCTCGGATCATTTGGAAATGAAAAGACAACCCAAAAGGGCATTTTGGTTATTTTTACAAGGGGGATGAATAGTGATTTCGGGTTTTGTCTTATTATAAGTATTTGGAGATTAGTGTATGTAGGTTCATTTCATCTCTTCTACACAAAATTGAAAAGTCATCTTCTTAGAGAGAGGGGAAGGTTGCTTGGAAAGAAAAAGAAGTTTGCTTGGGAAGGAGGAGAACCAAAGGTCAAAGGTCACCACCACCATCACCACCTGTGTTATTCAACTCCAAAGGATCAGATCTTCATTAGAGGCAAGTGTTTGATATTTGCAATTTAAGTTCGTATATTGTCCATGTTAGGATAGTTATAAAAAGAGATGATTTTCATGCTTGGAAGATGAAAGGATATAGTTGTTAATGGATTTTTGGAATCTAAAAATATATAGGAATTAAACTCATGTTGTAGTTAGTTAGTAATCCAATAAATATTCATCAATCTGTGAAAATAATTTAGTGTTCTTGAAGATAATATGTTGATAATTTTCTGGAAAAAGAGGCAAAAACGAGTGGAATGAGAAGAGCCAATTTGGAATGTTTAGATCTTCTTTTTGAGTGCATTTGGATGAGATTTAAGAAAAACTCAAAACACATACTTGACTCAATTTTTCGTGTAGAATCCAAATCTGAAGTCGGATTGATGATTTGAATAATTTTTGGATCTGATTTTTCTGTGTATTTAAAATATGAGAATTCATGATGTTGTTTCTTTTTAATGTTGGTTCTTATCCCAAAACTTTTGTAGATCTTCGGTGATTATTAATTGGATATTATGGGACTTAGAGAAGATCAGTAAGCCCTAGTTAACATTTGAATTAATTTGATTGGGATTTAATTGATTAGAATTATGATAATTAAAGTTAAAGAGATTTCGATTGCTAGATTCATGTGTTGGATTCTAATCTGTTTGTATGAGGATTAAGGATAGTTCAAGTAGGGGAGATTTTATATAACACTTGGGTAGCCTTAGGGTTACAATTTAAGCATCAAGGACTGAGTTTAAGCTCATTATTGATTTCGCAAGGGCTGAGTATAGTACAAGAGCGTAGTGGTATGGCTCCTGGATAGAGATGGGGGTTTAGAACACATTTGGTTGAAAGAGGGTATGAGGTTATCCCAATCACGTATTTAAAGTTGACGGACCTCCTCAATCGACAAAGTTAAGTAGTAGTGTATTGGAGGGGTTCCTTGTTTGGATTTTGCTTTGCGAGACGCTCCGCGCATGAACCTTAACGACGTCGGGAGTGGAGAGATGTTATAGGATGCGAGGATAATTAAATTATGAAGTAAAGATATGACATTTTAATACGTGGGATTTAAAGAGATATAATGCTACGTATAATCTAAGGTTAATGTGAGTACCTTGTTGATAGTATATTATCGGTATGATAATACCTATTTGATTGATTAATGATTATGTGTATGATATACCTAGCTTACTTGCTATCGGTGGGAGGTTTGCGCGTGAGGACAGTCATATCCTGATGAATCCATGGGATCTTTGATTTGTCGCTCGAGAACATAGGTCTATGAAAAACTTATCGGGGAGTTGATAAGTCCGCTGACTGTGGCTACGTAGGTATGTGCGTGACCCATGGATACGAGAACTATGTTCGCCTCCAATGATTGTGTTGTTGTTAATGGTTCGAGGTATCCTCACCGAACCTTTCGTCCCCTTTTCGGTGACCAACGATATTGGGACATGATAGCAGAGTAATGCATTGCACCGCAGCTGTGACTCGGGGTGCCGTATTATATATGAATATATATATATATATATAATGAATTAAATGATTGAATGGTTATATTGTTGTTAAGTCATCTACTGTGTGATAATTGTAGATAAAGGCGAATTGAGAAAAGAATGGAATTAAGTTAATGAATGTTTATTCTTATAGAATTGAAAAGCTTAATTCATATTAATGAGAAATGATTCATGTTAATGAGAAATGATGAGAAATGTAAATGAATAATAATGTGACGTATGGTATGGGACATACGGGGATTATGATATTGGGATGGAATTATAATATGGAGACTAGAAAAGAGGAGCCATTAACTAGGAGGTTAATAGGAAACGTTAAGTGTGCACTCTAGTTGAGAGGTGAGAATGGCAAGTGAGAGTTGGGTCTAACATGTACATAATAAAAGATTTATTGCACTTGTTAAATACTTGCTGTTTTAAAAATCATTTACACAATCGGGCTTTGACCCGCTTCCTTGCATATTTTCTTTTCTATTGTATTTTCTATATCAGGTGTCCAACAACAGGGACGCCAACCTTAGCGGATTATGACAGGCTATGGATTTATGGAGTTTTTCTTAGACGCCTATCATCATTTGATTCAAAGTATTCTCTTAGTAGAGCATGTCACCCAAAGGATTCAGTTATCTTCTTCTATCGGGGTCAAATACTATGGTATTCGTGTCATTTTAATACATTTGATATTGTTGGGATTACTGTAATGGATTAATATTATTTGGGAATGTTTATTCTAATTTCATTCAAATTATTTTGTGTTATCTAATTGGTTATCAGTGTTGTAGAATAAAATGTGTTGTGTTATTCTTAAACTGGAAATGGATTTTGTTAAATTAAAATTTGAAAAGTTTTTAACACCAGCTTAATTGAGTATTGGGTGAGTTGTAAATGTTTTCGAAAGTGATGCTAAGAATGAGCCAACTGTATATTCTGTTTTAATTTGGTATGGGACTGGACACTCGGTATTTAATTAGGCGGGGTGTTACACACACCCACACACGCTGCTTTTGAAACACAACCCAAGCCCAAAATAACCCTAAGTTGTTATTTTCTCTTCTCTCTCTACGTGCGAGCCAAGATCTGCTCTCAATGGCCGGCTGCTCTCCCTTCCCTCACTCTCCTCCGATAGCAAACAAACCCTTCCACTTCCCTATTGGTACATTTTTTATCAAGGTAGATTTCTGATTTCATTTGTTATTTTTTTTTTCAAAATTCACCCATACAATCTGATCAAGACGAAGTTGGATCTGTTAGTATGAAATAAAAAATGTTGTAGGGACTGGTGGTATGAAATCAAAAATGTTGTTTGCCAATATAACCCAACTTTTTCTAGTATTAGGTCTCCGCGAACTCATCTTGAACAACATCATTAGAATTAAAATATATAGTTTTAAAGCACAACCTATTAGCTTCAGAAACTCTATCTAATTTGGTGTTAAAGCATAGCAGTTCTTTTCATATGACATCACAAGTTTTTGAAGTGGCGTGAGTGAATGAGATTTTTAGGGATAAAAATAATTGTAAGAAAATGAACTGGAAGCCGAGACGTTGAAATCAGAAATGAAGTTTTTTTTGTGACCACATGTCGAAATCAGAAATGTCGGTATGTAATTACCCTAAGTTGTAATTACAACTTCAAAATGCTCAAAATCAAAAAATAAATTTTAGTTGTAATTACCCTAAGTGAAATTAGAAATGTCGAAATTGGTGCACTGCTTGGTGCCTACTGGTATTATGAAATCAGAAAGACCAAAGAGCAATTATTTGCTTGTTTTGGTTGTAGGTTGTCTGTTATTTATTTGTAATCACTTGTCAGTTATTTGTTTGTAACCAAAGGACTATTATTTTCTTGGTGCCTACTGGTAGTATGAAATCAGTTGTGCTGTTTTTTATGAGTGGACCGAATAGGACCGAGACCAAACACAGATCGCTTGAAAACCGAATAGGATCGAGACCGATTATTCTGGTCCGGTCTCGGTCCATTATTTTTTAGAACCGATTAATACGGTCCGGTCCCAAAAATACCTCAAAACCAGACCGGACCAAATCGCGAACACCCCTAACAGTGATGATGTTTTACAAATCTCGTATAAAAAAATTAAAAGAAATATATTATTTAAATATTATAAAAATATGTATCTAAATATTTTTAATGAGCAAAAATTTCTATCAGTTGACAATTACATAAAAAATGAGTTAAATTTGCATAAAAAACTAGGCGAAAATTTGGCTATGTATTATGAAAACTTGATTTAAATACTGTTTTTAATGTAGTTTTAAAATTCAGTTTTTTGTGTCTAAATATTGGTGCGCGTTTGGTATACTTATTTTTAAATGTGCTTTTTTGAAAATTTGATATATATATATATATATATATATATATATATATATATACAATCCTGCTCTTGTGTGGACCAGTTCGCATTTTAAGAGTGCAGACCGGACATGTGTCACCTGGCGGTGAGGTCAGAAAAGAGAGAGAGTGTGCATATAATTTATGCGATAATTTTTAGGCGCACCATTAGGTGACACATGTCCGGTCCGCACTCTTAAAATGAGGACTAGTCCGCACAAGAGCATTATATATATATATATGTGTGTGTGTGTGTGTGTGTAAACACATATATAAAACTTTCATACATGCATGATACATGAATGTATACAGATATACATACATACATACATACATACATACATACATACATACATACATACATACATACATACATACATCATAAATGCATACATATATCATGTCTTTCTATACATACATATATCATGTCTTTCTATATATATTTAATGAGGTATGTTAGGGAGTTTGATTATATATATATATATATATATATATATAAACATACATATATAATAGAAATGTATACATACATACATACATAAATGCATAAATGCACACACACACGCACGCACACACACACGCACACACACACACACATATATATATATACACACACACACACACACACACACACACACACACACACATATATATATATATATATATATATATATATATATATATATATATATATATATATATATATATATATATATATATATATATATATATATAGGAAGAGGATCACAAGTGGACCAAAAGAATGGACTTTTTAATGGACTTAACAAAAAAGACTAATAACCCACTAATTTTAATTCCTTGGTGTAATGGGTCCGCGCCAGCGGCACCCACTAACGAGACTTATTAGTCTTTTTTGTTAAGTCCATTAAAAAGTCCATTCTTTTTGTCCACTTGTGAACCTCTCCCTATATATATATATATATATATATATATATATATATATATATATATGTATAATACATTAATTTATGTGTAATTCTTATAAATAAAAAATATATATGTACATGTACACAAAATTAAATATATTTATATTTTATTAAATTATATATTATACTAAGATTCATATTTTAAATATTAAATTATATAATATACTAAGATTCATATTTTAAATACTATTATCAATAGATACATGATAGTTATATATAATTTTATACATGTATTGTACATAAAATACTATTATCAATAGATACATGATAGTTATATATAGTTTTATACACGTATTATACATAAATTAATGTATTATGTATGTATATTATATATTAAGGTATAAATGCATTAAAATGTTAAGAATGAATAATTCTGAGTTGAAAAATAAAAAACAGAAGTTAAAAATACTCTTTTACTGTTTTCTGAAAACTTGATTATAACAAAGAAATATTATAATTCAGTGTTTAAAAACAATGTGTCAAATGCAAATTTTTATCAAAATTGTATTTAAACACATAAAACAAAATTATAATTGCAAACCAAACATGACCTAACTGGCATGTAATTCACTTATATCAAGTAAATAATATCCAACCTTTTATGATATACTACTCTTTCCATAGGAAATGTGCTAAAAACAAATTTGATATAATTCTAATCGAATAATTCCGCGCACAATGCTACAACTTAATGTTGAAAGCTATCTAATGATGAATATTTTATAATTTGGCCATAGCCTCAACTAACCTAAATTTTTAATGGTGACAAAATGAGATATAACATAAAGTGATCAAACCTAATCCTTTTATTAAAGTAAAAAATACCAATACATTTCTTATTACAAAGTGATCAAACATTATATATATATATATATATATATATAGAGAGAGAGAGAGAGAGAGAGAGAGAGAGAGAGATAGAGAGAGAGAGAGAAAGAGAGAGAGAGAGAGAGAGAGATAAATCTGTCAAAGAAAAAGTTATCAATTTGTTTGAAGAAATCAATCCTTTGCGCTTTGTTTAACCTAGATTTTTCTTTGCATTTATTCGATCATTTGTAAGTTTATACTTGTTATGAAGAAATGTTTGCATGTCTATCAATTAAAATGGCTTGATGTATTTATTTTTGTTTAATCAAATCATTGTAATTGTGTAAATCATGTGCTGAATTAACTTGAATATTGAATGAATGATTTGGTTGTGTGTTTTTATAATTGTATTTTAATTTTATATGAATATATTTTGATTTTTTGTTTTTGAGTTTGTAATAGGTTGTGTATTTATATGTTTTGATTGTGTGTTCATGTATGTGTGTACTTTATGTATATACAAGTTTTTCATGCATATACCTCAAATGATCATTGCTGTAAATTACTCCCAATTTGATGTAAAATACACAGGAATTTTGGACTTGATTATTTCTGATTTTTTCTTTTGACATTAATTTGGAATAATGTTAATGTGTATTTAGTTTGTTACTTTAGACTCATTACATAATAGACTTGTAATTTGTTAGATGGGCATGTGTTTATTGGTCCGCGCCAGCGGTATTGACCAATTTTGATGTTTTATAATAGTAAAATACTTTGTATATACATGAGCAAAACATTGCAGTAAAGTACACGCAATTTGATCTAAAGTATACTTGATTTTCTATTGATTAATTTTCATTTGTTTTTTGATATTAATTCTTCATAATGTTGATGTGCATATACTGTGTTACTGTTGAGTCATGTTTAATAGAATAATCATGTCTTTGTTCGCCATGTGTTTGTTAGTTCGCGCCAGCGGCAGTAATTAAACTTGAACTTTAACAAAACCATTTTTCTATTTTAATATAATGCAGGTGATGATGGAAAGTTGTCGGATTGCTAGGTATTGTTATTTGGATAATATGGCTTGTATTGAATTTTTTTGAAGACAGCTCATTAGATTTCATATGCATTGAGTTACGAAGAGGGTTTATGGATTTGAAAGCTGGATCTTTTTCATTGAAATACGACTTTGGTGATGAAAGTCGATTCATGTTGCTTTGTGATAAAGATGTTCACTGTATATTGCGGTCTGAAGTGATTTTTAATGCTGATTTTATTTGGATATATGTCTTTGATTTTGCAGCTTTTTCCACTAGTACAATTCATGAACGGGTTGAATGCACGTATAGAATTTGTGAACGGGTTGACCATATTTATAAGGGTTGTGAGAGGGTTGAATGCAATTGTACAAGAAGAGAAAGGTTAGACTATATATCATCATCCACTGCGATTGATATTAGTAGTGGAGCTAAAAATGATGTTTATATTAAAGGTGTGGAGCCAGGTACATCAAAAGTTTATCTCTCGAGTGATTGGAATACATATATTAGTTATGAAGAGCAGTGTTTCAAAGGAGGTGTGGTTGAGTTTCGTGATAAGTTGTGAAAGTATGATGTTGAGATTGGTTTCAAGTACATATATTTGAAGAATGATAAAACTCGGGTGATAGCAGAGTGTTCTAAAAGGAATACTGAGAATTACACGTGGGGAGTTCATGCTCCATTATCAACATTGAATGGTTACTTTTATATAAGAAGTCTGAACAATGAACATACTTATAGGGGTGTATATCGTAGTCCATTAAGCAAAACGATGGACTCTAAATTAGTTTCTATACTACTTGCTGATGAGTTAAGGGATAAACCGTTGTTGAGACCAATTGATGTAGTTAGAGATATGGAGAAGAACTATGGTCTTTATATAGGTTATCATCATGCATGGCATGGCAAAGAGATGGTTGCTGCTGAGTTGCATGGTGATGATAAATTTTCATATGCATTAATCAATGATTATAGGGAACTTCTTTTGCAGTATAATCCAGGATCGCATTGCATTCTTGACGTCGAACCGGAGAGCAAATTTTTCAAAAGAATTATTGTAATGTTTAAAGGATCCATTAATGGATTTCAGTACTATAGGCCTGTTTTGTTTCTTAATGGTGCCTTTTTGAAGAGCAGGTACCGTGGAATGATTTTGTCGATAACTGTAAGGAATGGGTACAATGGTAAATGTGAAGCGTTGAAGTTTACTTGACAATATTATGCCTTTATTTTGTAATCCTCTGTATGTTCTTTTAACAGAAAATATAGTACACGCATGACATTCATAAAGTACATGTGAATATTAGCATGTACTTTGGGAATTACACGTGTACTTTGAGGTCAGTTTTTGTTATTCGCATAGATTCTGAAATTACACGTAGTAGATAAAACAGTACACGTGAATTTATATTCTATGTCACGTGTACTTTGTAATGTCATGCATGCACTTTTAGATTCCTTATTTTTTGGGGGCCAACATTGCAAAGTACACGCATTTCATTACTAAGTACACGTGACATCCTATTTACACTTAATGTTTACATTGTAATATTTTGCGTGTATTTTGTGATTCTTTCTTTGTTATTGTCAAATGAAATAATAAATTAGACCCATATATATATATATATATATATATATATATATATATATTAAAGTACAATCATAATATGTTTATAATTTACATTTGTGTAACCTATCACTACAAATATATTTATTCTCTTGTATAGCCTAAGTGTTTATTGGTCTGCCCCAGCATCACCATTTTAAGAGTTCATTATAGAATCTGTATGTACTAATATATATCAGTATAATTTTATGCCTTTATCCTCTTACATATGCTGTTGTTAATTCAAAGACGGAGGATAATTGGATGTGGTTTCTCATTAATTTGCGTGATGTAATAGCTCATCAAGATTGGGACATCATATTCATATCTAATCGGAACAATGGTCTTATTGAAGGTGTTTCCAAGGTTTTTCCAATGTCTGAACATTGCTACTGTATACATCATTTACAGGGAAATATAAAGAAGAAAATACGGGGTAGTGAGAACTTTCGAAAGAGGCTCGTTCAAGATTTCATACGTTGTGCATATGCTGTAGCAGTTGATGAATTTCATAAGAACATTGATTCCCTGAAGAAGGAAGGTGGAGTTGCTGTCACTGATTTTCTTGGTAATTTACCTCCAGAGAATTGGTCTTGTGAATATTTCACCTGTAAGCGTTACAGTGACCTGAAATCAAGTGTTGCGGAATCATTCAACTCTTGGAACCTAGAGGAAAGACATTTAACAATAATTAATATGAAGGATAAAATGAGAATCAAAATTATGAATTTCAATGCAAACAAACTTATTGAATCCAAAACATGGTCAAAGGAGTTATATTCTCATTTTGATAAATTACTGACTAAAAATTGGAATAAAGGGAGACATTGGAATATTAGCCGCTTAAATACACATATATTCGAAGTTTATTCAAATGTACGGGCCACGATTTACTTAGAAAAAGGAATTTTCTCTTCTAAGAGTTGGCAACTACGATGTTTTTCATGTTCTTATGCCGTTTCTGTCATATGGAAGATGGGTGGAAGTATTTATGATCATATTAAGGATTATTATAAGGTTTTTTTCTATAAGAAATCACACCCATCACCTATAATTCCTCATCCTGATTTGACGTCCTTAAAGATTCCATTACCTGAAAATCCAACAATCCTTCCTCCATTAACAAAGAGACCGATAGGGAGGCCAACAAATAAGACAATAAAATATGTTGGAAAGATCATAATAAGATAAGTAACTTGCTCTAGGTGTAGTAAACCAGGTCATTATAGATCCACGTGTAAAGAACCAATTTGATTCCTCTTAATATTGTTCAATTCATTCATTGTAACAGTAGTTTTAAATAAAATTAATGAACATTCACATTTGAATAAATTATTGTAATTTTATTGTTGAGTGTTCATTTCTGTATTATTTGCTTGGGAATGGAATCAACATAGAGTACAAGCATGTTTTTATAAAGTACACGCATATTGTTATGACCAAAATCTAATTCAATATGCGGTTACTTTATGTATAAAACATGTAATTTTATAAAGTACACGTATATAAATGCGTGTACTATTTAGAAAATGGTTTTGGACATTACAATGTGCTTGTACTTTATAAAAAACACTTAGGTCACTCATATTCTTAAATTCCAACGTGTATTATGGTCCGTGCCAGCGACATTATTATACGAGTATTTCAATATGCATGTACTTTATGTATTATACGTGTACTTTATAAAGTACACGTATAATATATAAAGTATACGCATTTAAATAATGGTTTTGGACAATACAATGTGCGTGTACTTTATAAAAACACGCGTGTATTATAAATTAGAATAGATACAATCATATTTGGACAATACAATCATATTTTGACATACCCATTTTTTACAATAAATGAATGTAATATTAATGTATACTAGTTAGTTCTTTTTTTTGTATGTAGCAGTTCAGCAAAGTACACGCATTTTTACTAAAATACACATGATCATTTTTCCTAATGTTCACGTGTACTTTACATTTTTACACTATGTATGAGTCATGGTTCGAGACAACACTATATTATGTAGATTTTGGTGTATGATATAAGTCATAATACATGCATGAAAGAAATAAAATTTTTTAAAACAAAAAAATAAAGTACAATTTTTGACATAACAAATGCTAAAAAAAATAAAGCAGACTTATAGTTAGGAAAGCTGTTAAAGGCATCTATGGGGTTAGGAAGAGAGTCGATTACGTTCGAGCATACTCGAATTTCTTCTTTTATGACAGCTACAAGGCCTTCATGGTGAGCCTTCTTCTCCTTCAGCTTGCCAATTTTCAATGGAACTTCTTGTGTATAGAAAGACATGAGGTCTTCATGTGTTTGAGGAGGGTCCTCATAAACATCAAATAAATATATGGGATTGGGTGGAAGTCCAGAGTAGCCTTCCCTCACATATATTTGAAACTGCTCAAAGGCAGTTTCATATAAGGAAATAATTTCCTCAGTTTCCCTTTTTTTTGTTTCTTTCATCCTTCTCAAGAGTAGCACGCAACTGTTCTGCTGGGATACTCATTATGTAATCTTTACCCTAGATGTAATTGTTAAGAAAGGAACAAATATTACTCTTTTATAGGAAAAATGAAAGCTATTTATTTCTTTGACCAGAAGTAGTTGGGATTGTGAGTAGTTGAGCTTAATAAATTATTTTTGGTTATTGTCTCCTGCTGAATAAATATATAAAGTAGTTTTCAATTAAAAATAAAAAAATATTACATTAACCAATGCGTGTTCATTGTTTATATTGCGTGAACTTTGTAAATAAATCGTTTACTTTTGATTAAAATTAGTGTATATTATTTAATTACCTTTACTTTTTTAGTTTAGTCAAGTCGCCTAGAATTGTTTGGTTTAAATTAAAAAGTACACGCATATAACTTTAAAGTAATTGTGATGTTATTCTTACAATTACATGTACTTATGGATTCTTTTTGTGATGGACAAACAAAGCAAAGTACACGCATAATACTATAAACTACACGTATCATATCCTTGTACTTTACATGTTTGAATATATTTATTCCTACGTGCTGAATGGTCCGCGCCAGCGACACCATTTTTTTTACTAGATTTTATATGGAATTACATTGAATAAAAAACATATACAAAAAAAATAAATTACAATCCTGTGTTATGAAAACATTTTGAAAAAAACTTTACAATTATTTTTCCTCCTATTAACAACCATGGAATAAAAATTCATTAGCTATATACTCTTTGTTGGAGAATTTCGCCGTCTTCAAATGATGTTTTGAGAGTATTTCCTTTGAAAATTTATTCCATGAAGTATATACAGTACACCCCACTGTTAACACTGAAATTAAAATAAAACAAATATATTAGTTAGCATAATGCGAATGAAATTTGTTGAAATGTAACTTGATGAATTATGCGTGTATTTATTCAAGATTGTTTGATCTTACCCATTATTTTGTCTCATGCATTCAATATATTTGAATAGTTCAAAATTTACATCATGACTCAAGAGCCAGTCTATTGTTGTTTTTCCTCGTTGGATAGTGCATCTTCCAATTCCATCCCTTCAAAGTATCTTTTTTATTATAGCTCTTTGACTGATTTGTGGTGCTTGGTCCTTCAATTTGTACGAATTTTCTTTGAAAATAGAAAAATATTAAGAGGAAAAACCATGAGTATATAAAATACAAAAGTGCATGTAAATTAAACAAGTTTAAGGCGTAACCATTTTATTGGCCTCATTGTAGTATAATGAGGATTCATTATTTTCCAACGGGCGGAGAGAGTCCATATGGACAACTTTATTTTTTTCTTTGTAGATAACAAACAATGTAAAATGTCCTGCATTATCTCCGATTGAATGTCTCATGGGACTAAATAGAATATCAAAAATTCCAAAAAATTCTAAAATGTGTTTTTCTATTTGTTCTTTCTGCATTTGATGATCATTATTTCGAACACATTCCTGTTAAAAGTAATAGATTTGTTAGTAAGATAAGTATGATAATATATATTTCAAAATGATGGGCAATACTTTAGGTTTTATTTTTCTTACCCAAGCATATAGGTTAAAAGCGTGCGTAGGTCGAAGCCCATTTTTCTTCATTTTGTCTCGATTAAACGTGAGAAGCATTGAATTATCTGTTTCACTGATTTAAAAATTTAAGGATATAAAGATGAAAATATAATCAATGTACTATGTTTTAATTACATACATGGTTTTGATATGTCTTCGCCTTTCAGCAATTCTTTAATATCATCGGCGCAAACGAATGATGAGTCTTGTAAAGAGATAACTACTGAATTTCAATACATAAAATAATGTTAGAAGAATAATTGAAACCTATATATAATCTATGATCATTAAATAATGTGAATGTACTTTATCTTTATTCATGTAATTAATAAAGTCCACGCATAAAGTTCAATAAAAAAATGCGTGTACTTCATAAAAATATGCGTGTACTTTAGTAATGCTTGTACATAATAAAGTACATGCATAAAGTTAGATACAAAAATGCGTATACTTTATGAAATATGCTTGTACTTTATAAGGTTCACGCATAAAGTTATGTGTAAAAATGTGTGTACTTTATAAAAAGATGCTTGTACTTTATAAAGTACACGTGTACTTTACAAAGTATACACATAAAGTTCAATACAAAAATAAACAATTAGAAGATTTACCCTGAATCCATCTCCTCCATCAAATATTCTTTCAATTTATTTTGGGCTTCTTCTTTAAGGTGTTTTGTAAACTTGTAGATTTATAGGTCCACTTCATGTGTTGCTATTGTTCTGCCCTTTTTTTCTTTTGAATGTCACAATAGAAGCCTTATTGTGTTGTGTATTTCTTCCTTTCGGCTGCAATTCAGCAGGAGCATCATTCAGAGGATTTTTATTCCCACCTCCTTTTGAAAAATCATAAATAGGATGTGAATATACAAAATCTTTATCAATCTTTTGCTTCCTGTCAACTCTTTCTTGGATTCTCACAATCATTGAGTTCTGAATTTAAATTATTTCTTCATCCTTTTTAGATATGGAGGATGACAAATCTTCTATCTTTTTATTGAGATTATTATTTTCTATTCCCTCGTGAAAAGAAAACATCATGTTTAAATATTAAACATGCCATAAACCTCAATGATAATAAACAAATGTCAAAAAATAAGATCAAGTAGATAGTACTCTATAGAATATAAGTAAATGTAAAAATAATTCCACGTGTCCTTTGGGGTGATATGCGTGTACTTTATAAAATTCAAGTGTATTCTATAAAATTATTGCTTGTACACTATAGAATAATGATATTTTCCATTGAAAATTAATCAAAAGTACCTGCTCAGCTCTTTTCAATCCAGACTCCTGAAGATTCAACCTCAATGTCCCCATTTTTACGTCACCATCTCTCAATTTTTGCAATACATCTTCATACTTATTTTTTGATATTTTCATTACTCTGAGACAGATATGCATTTCCCCCCCAAAATTCTTGATGATTCAGCCTTTTTTTTCAATGACTCATCCAATTCTTTAATTCTATCCGAGTCATTTATTATGACTTGATCTATACTGATCATTCTTCTTAGCAGCACATGTAGATTCCAAAGCAACAATAGAACTAGAACTGGTTGAAGAAATTTTTTCAGAACTGCTCTTTTTGTTGTACTTTCCTTTTCTTGTCTTCATCTTCTTCCGCACTCTATAAATAAAATTTAAATTACTACCTATAATGATAATTTACATGTACAAAAAATAAAATACATGCGAATTAGAATAAAACATAGACTAAAATAATAAAATACAAGCGTACTTAACAAAAGTACATGCAATATTCTCGTAAATAATTCATACAAGTCTCAACAAAATACATGCTAAAGGCGGTAATATATATCATCCGTTTCATGGAAATACCAAATAGATGTTGTTCGACAAGTCAAAAACCAAGATTCTCTATTCCTAACATATTCAGAAAAGAAGTGATACAATAGCTCCATGATAAAAGCGCTAACGTTTTCAAAACCTCTTAAGCAATATTGCTCAATTCGTTTAACTAAATCCTTCTCTTTCGATTCATTTACTTGAAGCTATTGCACATCAAAAGTGCACTTAATGTCTTCATAGTAGTTGTAGAAACCAAGTAACCTTTTAGCTCTATCATTCATGTGAAAGAGAAAACAAATTTCATCATCATTAGTACTATTGACTGTCAATGTGAAAGGTTTTTTATTGTTAAGATCTTCAAAGGTGTAAGCAACAATTTTGTAGTTGAACATGGTTGATCATATAATTCCTAAACAATAACACAACAAAACATAAAAGTACACTCATAATACATAATAGTACAGGCATATTGGATTGAACAAATTCAATTTCAATGTGTGTGTACTTTGTGATTTTTGCGTGTACTTTAAAAAAAGTACACGTAAAAATGCCAAAGTACACGCAAAAATATCAAAGTACACGCAAAAATTACAAAGTACACCCAATAATACAGTGCTTTAAAATACAGAATCTAATATCATATATACATGTAGCCCTAAATAAATGCCACTGGCACGGACCACAATTAATATAGGAGATATACAAATACATCGTGGTATATTTTATTTAGAATATGTATAACTTTTGATATAAAATTCATATACATTGCTGTGTACAAAAATCTAAATAACCCAAAGTAACCATCACATTCTCTAATATCTTTTGCCCCACATGTAAGACATTGAGAAGCTCTATTAGGCAATCCCAAAGTCGAATCTGTCATTCACTGCGCGCTCCAATTACTTTTATAGATAGAGTGATAAGTATCTTTCATACTTGCATCGCAATATTTGAAGTTCCTTGCCTGACGATGTTTGATTGTTGAATCAATGCTCTTTATCTAAGTAGCCCGTATAGATTTACATCATGGAATATTTTATTTAAAATCCGTGCAACTTTTGATATAAAATATGTATACATTACTATGTACGAAAATCTGATTAACCCAAAGTAACCTTCACTTTCTCTAATATCTTTGTCCCCATATGTAAGTCACTGAGAAGTTTAGTTAGGAAATCCCAATGTTGGTTCTGTCACTTCACTACACGCTCTAATTAATTTTATAAATAGTTTATTTTTCCCACATGTAATTCATTTTGGTAAATCCTTCGCTTTCGATTAGTTACTTGAATCTTTTGCTCATCAAAAGTGCACTTAATGTTTTCATTGTAGTAGAAAAAACCAAATAATCTATTCACTCTATAATTGTTACAAAGGAGAAAAAAATTTCTTCATCATTTGTAGTATAGATTGTCAATGTGAAAGGTTTTGTATTATTAAGATCTTCAAAGCTGAAAGTAGAAATTTTGTAGTTGAACATGCTTAATGGTATGATTCCTAAACAATAACACGACAATAATACTTACAAACCCATGGAATATCATTCAAATGCTGCTGGCGCAGACCAAAATAACATAGAATTGATCAAATATGGATTTGAAATATATATTGTATAGAGTACACATATAAAACATAAAAGTATACGCATATTGGAATGAAAAATTCAATTTCAATGTGCGTGTACTCTGTGGATTTTGGGTGTACTTTTTGAAAGTACACGCAAAATACACATAGTACATGCAATAAAATAGGGCTTGTAAATCTACATATTCCAATCATGTATAATACAAAAATAATACTGTAACACCCCACGCGCCCGAAAAAGACACGCGGCGTGCTATTGTGATAAAACTAAACTAAACCCATCAAAAGTAAGAATAGAGCATCTAAATTTCTCCAATTTAAGTATATCAAATCCAATAATTCTTACATTTTCAAAATAAGGATTACAATAATGTTTCTCTCAAAATACACAAATCTCCAATTATAATTACACCACCAATTATACAAAAAAATAAATCTTCCAATCCATGCTCTAAAATAATTCTCCAAAATAGCCAATAACATCCCAATCCACGCTAACCTGCCACTAAAAGAAAATACGGGGAAGTACATAATATGACAGGAATAGATGCTAAAAAATAAATAGAACGATGAATAAATCGCAACAATACGAATCCGCATATATAAATCAAATGCAATACTCAAGCATTATATCAATATTAATTTCTTAACAACACATCAATGAGTCACCAGGCCTCGCCTTACCTCACCTAGGCATCTCAAAGCCATATACTGGTTCATGAGACTATTGGCGGGTGCCCATTCTCCGTGCCATATTAAAATCTCATGACACGATGCTCAAATCACAATATAATATATCACAATGAATCAATATCAAGATTCCAACAGTTATTCAGATTTTAAATGAATATCACAGTTCAATCATGAGTGAAATCGACACAAAAAACAAATGGAATACTCTCGAGAGAATTTAGGAGCATATTGTGTAAGTCCCGTACCTCAAAATTATCGCATGAATCGTCACATAAAAATCATCCTCAAAAGCTGATCGCACCATCACGTTGCTCTCGCGAAAATAATCGAATCATGTTTTAGCCCCAACACGAGATAACCTCAAATAGTCTTATTTCAAAAACCCAGAAAAATTAGATTGAAAAATTATTCGAATTGAAAATCTGACTTCAGATTTAGATTCTAGACGAAAAATTGAGTCAGGTATATGGTTTGTGTTTTTCTCAAATCTCATTCGAATGTACTAAAAAAGAAGATCTAAACATTTCAAATTGGCTCTTCTCATTCCACTCGTTTTTGCCTCTTTGGATTTCATTTTTGGCCTCTCTTTTTCATCTCCCTTTCCTTATAATCACCCATAATAATCCTTATTTAGTCTCTCTCTCAAACCCTAGCTTGGTGCCTAAGCTAATGCATTTTACTATATTTCCCTTTAATTCACAATTATCAACTTTACATATTTAAACCATTACAAAATGTCCAAAAGCCAAATAAATTTGAATTTAAATATTCGATTCATTTCAAATAAAAATAAAAATAATATCAATATCCCGATTAATAAAATAATAATATTATTAAAATTATATACCATATTCATAAATAAAGCCCTCAAAATTACATGGTATTACAAATACTTCTTACAAACTCAGGGAATATCATTTAAATGCCGCTGGCGCGGACCAAAATAACATAGGATTGATAAAATATGGATTTAAAATATATATTGTATAGAGTATACTTATAAAACATAAAAGTACACGCATATTGGACTGAGAAATTCAATTTCAATGTGTATGTACTCTGTGGATTTTGTATGTACGTTTTGAAAGAAAACGCAAAATACACAGAGTATAGGTAATAGAACAGGACCTGTACACGTACATATTCCAATCATGTATAATAAAACAATAATATTTCTTATAAACTCATGGAATATCATTCAAATGCCGCTGGCGCGGACCAAAATAACATAGGATTGATCAAATATGGATTTGTAATGTATAGAGTACACATATAAAACATAAAAGTACACGCATATTCGACTGAGAAATTCAATTTCAACGTGCATGTACTCTATGGATTTTGCGTGTACATTTTGAAAGTACACGCAAAATACACATAGTACACACAATAAAACATGGCTTGTACATGTACATATTCCAATCATGTATATATTCCTAGTCTTCGATAAATGATGTATACAGAAGGAAACGTACAGTGATGAAATTTATATATCTAACATGCAAAAAGTGTGTTTTGCATTTAAAATTGGGGAAACAAATGTATGTTTTCATATCATGAAGAAGAAGAAGGTGATTTCATCAGTCCATGTGTAATCTCTACAAATTTATACATATGAGAACACAAAATACATAAGGACAAACTGGTGATATCAGAAATAAAACGCTAAGAACACAACATATACATAGTGTATGGTATAATCTTAAGTACAAAACTTAAGAACATATATATGAGAATGTATCCATACTTGTTAGTGGTGTTTGTAAGTGTTTTATTGAGAATGTGAAATGGTCGGTAGAGCTTCAACGATTAGGGTTTGATCCCTTTAATTAATGTGAAGTATTTTTGCGTTGGCATTCAGGAGTATTTATATGTTGTTGTTGACCAAATTTTGATTGAGAATCAAAATCATTTTGGTGTTTTGATGGAAGAGACAGTACTTAAAACAAAAATGCACCAAAATGATTTTTGAAAAGTGCATTTTTGTTTTAATTTTGGGGTATTTATATGTTGGACCTAATCGTTTAAAATTTGTTGGGCCCAGTTTTTTGGTCCAAATTTGTTTGTCCAAGGACTAGACCGTAAAAGCCCCCTTTTCAAATTAGCTAAAGAAATTATTTTTAGTTGATTTGCTTTTGTGAGGTTCGTGAAATGTTTAAATACCATACAGAAAAATGAATTCAAAAATAATTTTTTACTATTTAAAAAAAATAGTACGCTCAGGTGATATGTATGAGAGCCTACCTATATATATATATATATATATATATATATATATATATATATATATATATATCTGTAATGTCTAATAATTAAATGATTAACAAATCCTTCAAAGGAAAAATTAACTCTTCATCTCCTCTCTTAAATTTTGAATAATATAATGAGAGAGTAAATTGGATGAGCCACGTGGCCAAACTACTTTGAGATATATCATTTTTATATTTATATATTAGATTAGATACCACTATAATTTAATATTTACTTTAAAACATCCATTTTCCCTCCTTATCTCTACACATTCAAAACTCCAAAACCATTCAAATTCAAATTCATTTAACTTTAAGTAGAGATTAATCTTTTCAGGTTGGTACATTGAACAAATTAATTATTGAAATACCAAAAAACTTTACAAACTTAACTTAAAACAGCTCATTTAACACGTTTTTATGTTGCACTTATATATATATATATATATATATATATATATATATATATATATATATATATATATATATATATATATATATATATATATTAGATTTTGTTACTGGACCAACTAACAAATCGTGACAAACTCTCTGCAATTGATCAAACAAACTAGGAACTCCAACACTCTGTGCAATCGATCCAAGAAATCGTAACCAAGAATATATGGATTTTTGTTTTTTGTTTTAAACCCAGACTGTGTGCAATCGAACAAACTAGATTGTAATTAATTTTAATGGTTGGATTTGTATTTAAAACACATAGATTTTACAAAGGCAGGTCAAATTTGTCATTAGTGAAATTATTTTATTGGACCTTTCGTCCAACCAATCACGCGTTACTAGAAGCCTTATGGATATTGGACCCCTTATAACGTGTTGTTTGATTCAAAATCAGATATAAACCTTCTTTCTCAGGAGAAATGAGGAGATTTAAATCTTTGTGCCTAAGGAGAGAGAAAGGAAGGTTTAAAGAAGAAATTTCTTGGAAAATATATCATAAATCGAGGAGTTCTTACAAGGTGGGGAAGCGGCTAATATTACCATATCAAGAAAATAATTTTGGTATTAATCTTAGTACTTACTCTAAAATGAGTGGCTTGACCTATGAAATATAGATGCTTATATTTTCCTATGGAAATGTTTAGCTTAAATACATATGTGGTTATATTTGTGTAATGATGTGATTTTTATTAGATTTATGCATATGATTAAAATTGTTAAGCGAAGTTATCTAATGTTATTGACTATGGTGGGTCCTTTCTTTAATGTTAAAGACAGTGGTGGGTCCTATGGGATGTGGCGATGTTATTAATCTAACTTAAAGTTTTGTGTACTCATGACAAATAAAGGGATGTGGTGGTCCTTATTAACTGCGGTGGATTAATTGGACTGTGGCGGGTTCAGGCTTGCGAGAGTTTCACAATTCTTGCTTGGGTTATAACATTAGAAAAAATGGTTATTCAAATTGGTTATATGTGTGATATGTGTGTGTATATGGTCATTCACTAAGCCTTTATAGCTTACACTCCTATAATATTTTATTTCAGGTATGCCTATCATTTGGAGTTCACTGCCAAGTTAGGACTTTAAAATAGGGGAGTGACAGATATCTGATATGGGTTGAAATCAACAAGGTTTTTGTGTAAATGCTAAATTAAGAAACTTTGGTATGTAAGGTCATTTAGTACTTGTAAGTTATATGTAAAGGTCATTATGTTTCCATCTAAACATGCCTTTGAAAAAAAAATATAGTGCTACTTTTATAGAGAGATTTGAAGCAAAGTATTATTTAAGGGAATTTATCTCTATAGTTAAAATGATGATTTTAAATTAATTAAGTCGGGGCACGACAACTTGGTATCAGAGCATAGTTATTAAGTTCTGGACATGGTGTGAGGGTTTAGATTGGCAGTGGACAATAGAAAGTGAATTTGTTATGGGTCAAGATTTTGACTAACAATATTAATGTTGAACTTGTGCTATTGTATTTTGTATAAGTTATTTATATTGCAGTAAGTGATGGATCCACACGAGCTGCATGATAGAGTAGAGGGTGAGGCATACTATGTTCCTAATAGTCAGGAAGGATGGGGACATATTGAAATGGATGAACCAAAGGTGTAACATCGACGTATTGATGACGTGGGAAGAATATTACATGCTGTCGCACAACTAGTGGAGCAAGAGAGAGGTGGAGCACATGGTGAGATAGGGAAAAATTGCATGAGAGGTTCATGAAGTTATATCCTTTGCATTTATGGTACTACTACTCCGTTAGTGGCAGAAGAGTGAATTAGAAAGATGGAAAAAATATTCAAGATTATGGAAGTACAAGATGAACAAAAGGTTTAGTTAGCAGCATTTAGGTTAGTGGATGATGCAAAGTTATGGTGGGATGCTACAGAGATGTTACTTACTACAATTGGGGAGTGGTGCTAGTAAATCCTCCACAAATTACTTGGGAGAAATTTGTGAATGTTTCCTTTGAAAAATATTTCCCAAGGCTTTAGAGGAAGGAGAAAGAGGAAGAATTTATGATGCTAAAACAGGGGAACCGAACAATGGCATAATATAAAACTTTATTTTTATCTTTATATAGATTTTCACCTAATTTGGCGAGGAATGAAGAAAGTAAATGTGATCGGTTTCAAATTGGGTTGAATGTAGATATAAAAACCATGGTTTTTAATATGAAAATCACAAATGACGTGGACTTGATGAATAGAGCTATGGTATTACAAAAATTAATGAAAGAAATGCAAGTTGAACATTCCAAGAAAGATAAAAACAATGGTACAAAATCATATGGATGGGAGAGGGAACCTCAATATAGAATGTAACAGGAGGGATATTTAAAGGCCAGGGATTTAAAAATAGCAGATTTGCATGTGGAAGAGTTTGAACTCGAGGCGAAAGGACTAGGATGAGTCAGTTAGAAAATGCATTTGTGTTGGGACTGAGGGCCATGTTTTGTTATAGATATGGTGGTTAAGGGCACATATCTCGAGAATGTACAATAGTTGAGACGACACCTTTATGTTTCCATTATCATCAACCAAGGCACATGCGAAAGAATTATCCAGTAGTGGGAGCTATAACATTAGTTGGGAGTGTGACAGTAGGAGGTAGGAATTCTCCACAGAATATACACAGGGAAGGTAGAGGAGGTATATCTCAAAGCTAAGGCCAAGGAAGAATGTTTGAACTGACGCGATAAGATGCACAAGCTACACCTATCGTAGTGACATATACACTTCCTATTTATGATAAAGATGTTTATGTATTGATAGATCCTGAATCTACACTTTTTTGTGCCTTTACTTTATCTGTTGCATCTTAATAAACCATTATCATCATTACATTCAATGTTAGCAATCGTTACTCTAGCACGGGGATTAGTTTTTATTGATAGAGTGTGTAGGGAGTGCGTGGTGCGAGTAGGTGAAAAGGAGTTATTGGTATTACCTATTGATATACGTGACTTTTATTTAATACTGGGTATGGATTGGTTGGCTTCATATCATGTATGTATAGACTGCTTTAGAAAGGAGGTAATGTTTCGGTTATCGGGTGAACCTGAGTTTAAATTTATAGGGGACCAAAATGTCTTTCCAACATGTTTAATTTCTTGTATAAAATCATATAAACTGCCAAGGAAAGGATGTCAGGGTTATCTTGCTCATGTGCTAGACACACGAAAAGTAGATAGAAAACTGTCACATATACCAGTAGTTAAGGAGTTTACATATGTCTTTCTAAAAGAACTTCCAGGGTTTGCACCAGACCGTGAGGTAGAATTTATTATTGAGTTGGTACCAGGCACTGCATCGATATCTGTTGCACCATATCATATGGAACCTATAGAATTAAAAGAGCTAAAAATACAGTTGTAAGATTTGTTAGATCGTAGTTTTATGAGGCTATAAGGACACAAATTTCCAATTGAGTCCATGTATTGTGTTGTCTCAATTCTGGACAAAAACATTTATTCATAGGATAGTATGTAATTGTAATACTCTCAAGCGTATGAAGTGTTTGTTGAAGACGTAGCGGCAAAGAGTATAAAGCTTCATCAAATGTGCCGGTTTGCGTGCCTCATTTCTACGTCATCAACCATAGTTCCATGCTCCCAAGGTATGAACGCAATATTATATATATAGGAGCTTGGAACAATTTTTATTGGGTGTTAGGTTTTATAAAAACTGTGTTTTAATTTTCAGAAAGAATTAAATAAAACTTTAAAATAAGTTTATAAAGTTTTCTGGGCTAAAATCAAATTTTCCAAAATTCTGGAAGTTCGTTCGATAGGTCGTTCAAATGAGTTTTTCGTTCGAACCATGTGTCGTTTGAACGAGTTTGCCAACGAGTTCCCACCAAGGTATACTGGTCCGTCGTTCGAAATGTCGTTCGAACGAGATTGTTCGTTCTAACGAGATTTCCAACGAGTTTCTAACGAGTCCAATCTGGAACGTCGTTAGAAGTCTCGTTCGAACGATATTTCGTTCGAACGAAATGTCGTTCGAACGAGATGCCAGGCGGGAACAGTTTTTGGCAATTTTTTGGCAGTTTTTCACCCACTTCCCCACTTAGTTTTAACCAACTTTTTCAGACTTTAATATGTGCGGGAAGAACATTTTCCAACTCAACATTTCCCTAACTTTTCCATTCCATTCCATCTCTTAGAGAGAGTTTGAGGGCTAAAATTGTTTAAGGAAAATGTTCGAGTTTTGAGTGCTATTTTTCAAGAGAAAATATTTTATCACTCTAGTTTTACACCCATATTGTTTATCCAAGTTCACATATATACATATCAATTGCTTGGAGTATGGCACCGGTTTATCTCTTCCGTTTCAAAGAGAAGTTTTGGTTTGCTTCTACATCCATCAAAGAAGAAGACGTTTTGTTGCGATTCTACCCACTTGGAGAAAGGCTCCATGTACGGGTGACGTTGTCCATATAAAGTTCTATCGGTGGATTCCGAGACCGCGGTGGTGTTCTAAGGTTATCCGCTAGGAAGAGGTGTCTACAAGAAGAAGCGTCAAGGCTTGAGAGGGATCGAGTCGTGTGTTGTAAGTCTTTCTGTCTTGTACTTGTAATTCCGTATCTAGTGGATTTGTGGCTAGGGCCGTCCGAGGTTGTTTCCCGTCTTGGGTTTTTCCTCGTACATCGCGGCGTAGTGTGATTGATTTATTTTATCTTGCAAAATAACGTAGAACGCATGTTTAGAATAATTCAAGATAAAATTTGATTTAAATTATCACACTCATTTAATTTGGTGCTAAATTAAATATTGGGTAAAGTTTATTTAATTCAAGTCATTTGCTAAAATTTGGTTTCGCCTAATTTGCTAATATTGATAAATATGACTTAGGCAAATTCTAGGACTTGGATTAATTAATTGGTTTAAGTGAATATATTAATTGATTAATTTTACTTCACTTGGTGTAATTTTAATTTGTTTAATAAATTAAAATTTGTTGTGTTAAAGTTGAACCACCACACCGCTTCCGCATCGAGTTTACATAAAAAGGAAATAATAAATTAGAATTGGGGGCCTTGCGCACCAACAAGTGGTATCAGAGCATTGATTCAGAAAAGATTAACACTCTCAGATTGGTATCAGAGCCGGAGCGCTAAGTTATCGCGTTAAAGATCCGTTTTTCGGCTTTTTGTATTTCCTTACCTTTTTAGGTGGTTCAATTTTTTTATCACTCTCATATTTTTTTCTTCTCAATGGGACGTCTTAATGAAAATTTGTCCAATTTTAATGAAAATAAAATTTTTGATTTTCGAGAGGAATTAAATGGGCTTAACAAATGTAACGAAAATTTAAAGGAATTAAATTTGAGATTTGTAAAAAGAATTAAATTTCATGAAAATGAAAATTCTTGTTTTAAAGCTCACATTGAGTCTTTGCAAATCTCCTTATCTCAAAAAGATATTTTTCGTGAAAAGCTCATGGACTTACATTCAAATTTTGATATTTTAGAAAAGTCCAAGAAAGAGAGTGAAAATCGTGAAAAGACTCTTAGGGACAAGTTTGCTCATATTGAGGGAGAGCGTGTTAACCTTCTAGGAATTATTGAAAATTTAAAGAAGGAGTCCCATAATTTTGAGGAGTCTAATTTATTACTTGAGTCCGAAATTTTAAAATGAAAAATAATTTTCAAGACTCTAGCAGTAGTTCTAATGGCTCTAGCACATCATGCTCAAATTCTTCCATTGCTAAAGCTAAAACCATTGTTTGTTTTAGAGGGTCAACTTTGTCCAAGGTCTTTAAAAAGGGTCACACCTTAGGTAACATTCATCGTGTTTACACATGCTTGCATTGTGGTAGGAAAGGTCACCTTAGGTCATTTTGTTTTGATCTTAAAAGAAGTCCAAGGAAATCTTTATCTAGCATTTCATTATTTCCTAATCCCCATCATGTTAAATATAAATCTATATGAGTTAGGAAATCATTATTAAATGCGCTAGATACAAGATTTGTTGATTCTCATTTACTATCACATGAAACCTCCATTGCTAAATTTAAAGGTTGAATGTGTTAGTGTTTTATGCATACTCTAGCTTTTTGTGCTTCATATTATATATCATTGCTAGATGTATGCATGTTTAGTCATTTTCTAGTCATTGCCTCATTTCATATCATATGCTAGAAATTATGACTTGTTTATATTTTTGTATTATATTTCTATTGTTTGAATTAACTGAATAATATAAAAATATTTTTGTTTATCATTTGTGTTTTATCTGTTTCATTTGAGATTAATGAAAAATACAAATGATTTTTGTTTTTCCTTTTGAGTAAATATTTATTTTTGATTAAAAATGTTAAAAACTCAAAAAGATTTTTTTTTGTGTATTTTTGGTTGACACACTTTATGTGGCATATATTTGTGTTTGAATCCCATCTTTTACGCTCCCACGTGGCTAGAACCTTTGGTTTAGATTTTCAATCCTTAAAATGTTCTTTACCATGTTTTATATGGAGTAGTTGGATTTTGTATTGTTTAAATGGATTCTATTTTTATATGCCTCTTTTCACACATGCACGAGCTCTTTTGAAATCTTAATGTCACATGTTATATTTGAGCTTTTTGAGGTGTTCTCCTACCAATCTAGTCATCTACACATCTATGACCTAGGAGGACTAGTGCATGTCTAAATCCGTTGCACGTGAGCTTTGTAAGATAAAAAATTATATATCTAAATGTGCACGGGGAAGGGCTCCGAAAGGATGAATTAAATCCTTTGCGATAGTAAGCCACCGTTTATTGGATCTAAAAGAAATACGTGATCCAAAGGCCTAAAAACAGAAAATATGGCATTAAAAAGAAAAATAAATTGCCAAGGCCTATGTTTGATTGATATATTCATTCAAATTTAATATAAATGCATATTGAGGGAGATTGGATGGTATATCAACAGTTTGCACAATGTCCGTTTATCCTAGTTGCGTATTTCATGTCATGACTCTATAGGTTTGTAGAATCATCAATATGCTAGGCTTGTATGCATTGTGTATGTTTGTTCAATGAGTTCAATTTATATTGTCACATGAGGTTATATTCAAATGTGATGAAGTTTGCAATCAATTGAGAACTCCGTGAACATTTTTTTAAGTGCTTGGGTCTAAATTTGATCATTACTAGTTCACACCCCAACACTTCCGTTTCCATATGACACATTTTTGCCATACGAATGTGAAAACTTATTGTATTTTTGTGTCATGTGTTTGTTTATATCTATATATATATGCAAGTACTCTATTGGTATATTTCTCGTATATATATATATATATGATATTTGTTTGTCTTTGCCTTGATTTCTAGTCCATCCATGCTTATACTTCATTATTGGTATCTATCTTGAATTAGTTATGCTTTTGTTGCTCATGTACTTTAATGTCTTAACACTTTAAGCTTCAACGTGTTTATTAGTTCTTTATCCTTTGCCTATTCCTGAACAAAAAGGGGGAGAAATGATAGGGGGAGAAATGGTATCTAATCCTATTATTATCGTATCTTAGTTTGGGGGAGATTTATCTTAGGGGGAGACGTTTTTCTAAGTAGGTCATGTGTTTGATAAAGGTGAGAATTAATTTAGGGGGAGTAATTAATTAAAATTGCATTTAATACTTTGATATTCCCTATTCATTTGATGAGTTTGCTTAAGTGTGAAGGATTACTTCTAAAGCGGCATTGTTTAATGGCAAAGCATTTGATCCTTGGGTTGAGTCAAGTTTGGGTGGGTTATGTTTTGAGTCTAGTGAGCTTGACGGCCCTTTAGGATTTTTTGTTTGGTTTTTGTCCCGGAATACCCAAAGGGGGAGATTTGTAAGGACACAAATTTTTAATTGAGTCCATGTATTGTGTTGGCTCAATTCTGGACAAAAACATTTATTCATAGGATAGTATGTAATTGTAATACTCTCAAGCCTATGAAGTGTTTGTTGAAGACGTAGCGGCAAAGAGTATAAAGCTTCATCAAATGTGCCGATTTGCGTGCCTCGTTTCTACGTCATCAACCATAGTTCCATGCTCCCAAGGTATGAATGCAATATTATATATATAGGAGCTTCGAACAATGTTTATTGGGTGTTAGATTTTATAAAAACGGTGCTTTAATTTTCAGAAAGAATTAAATAAAACTTTAAAATAAGTTTATAAAGTTTTCTGGGCTAAAATCGAATTTTCCAAAATTCTGGAAGTTCGTTCGATAGGTCGTTCGAACGGGTTTTTCGTTCGATCCATATGTCGTTTGAACGAGTTTGCCAACGAGTTCCCACCAAGGTATACTGGTCCGTCGTTCGAAATGTCGTTCGAACGAGATTGTTCGTTCTAACGAGATTTCCAACGAGTTTCTAACGAGTCCAATCTGGAACGTCGTTAGAAGTCTCGTTCGAACGATATTTCGTTCGAACGAAATGTCGTTCGAACGAGATACCAGGCGGGAACAGTTTTTGGCAATTTTTTGGCAGTTTTTCACCCACTTCCCCACTTAGTTTTAACCAACTTTTTCAGACTTTAATATGTGCGGGAAGAACATTTTCCAACTCAACATTTCCCTAACTTTTCCATTCCATTCCATCTCTTAGAGAGAGTTTGAGGGCTAAAATTGTTTAAGGAAAATGTTCGAGTTTTGAGTGCTATTTTTCAAGAGAAAATATTTTATCACTCTAGTTTTACACCCATATTGTTTATCCAAGTTCACATATATACATATCAATTGCTTGGAGTATGGCACCGGTTTATCTCTTCCGTTTCAAAGAGAAGTTTTGGTTTGCTTCTACATCCATCAAAGAAGAAGACGTTTTGTTGCGATTCTACCCACTTGGAGAAAGGCTCCATGTACGGGTGACGTTGTCCATATAAAGTTCTATCGGTGGATTCCGAGACCGCGGTGGTGTTCTAAGGTTATCCGCTAGGAAGAGGTGTCTACAAGAAGAAGCGTCAAGGCTTGAGAGGGATCGAGTCGTGTGTTGTAAGTCTTTCTGTCTTGTACTTGTAATTCCGTATCTAGTGGATTTGTGGCTAGGGCCGTCCGAGGTTGTTTCCCGTCTTGGGTTTTTCCTCGTACATCGCGGCGTAGTGTGATTGATTTATTTTATCTTGCAAAATAACGTAGAACGCATGTTTAGAATAATTCAAGATAAAATTTGATTTAAATTATCACACTCATTTAATTTGGTGCTAAATTAAATATTGGGTAAAGTTTATTTAATTCAAGTCATTTGCTAAAATTTGGTTTCGCCTAATTTGCTAATATTGATAAATATGACTTAGGCAAATTCTAGGACTTGGATTAATTAATTGGTTTAAGTGAATATATTAATTGATTAATTTTACTTCACTTGGTGTAATTTTAATTTGTTTAATAAATTAAAATTTGTTGTGTTAAAGTTGAACCACCACACCGCTTCCGCATCGAGTTTACATAAAAAGGAAATAATAAATTAGAATTGGGGGCCTCGCGCACCAACAAGTGGTATCAGAGAATTGATTCAGAAAAGATTAACACTCTCAGAGGCCTAGTGTATCACCGTGGGGAGCCCTAGTACTCTTTGTGAAGAAGAAATATGGAACTATGAGACCGTGCACCGATTATCATCAGTTGAATAAGGTGGAGATCTATCAAGTTGATTACTTGTTTGATCAGTTGTAAGGAGCCAAAGTATTTTCTAATATTAATCTCCGGTTCGGATATCACCGGTTAAAAGTAAGAGACTATGACATTTTTAAAACTGCTTTTCATTCCAGGTATGGCCATTAAGAATTTATTGTCATGCCATTTGGGATAACAAATGCACCGACTATATTCATGGACTTGATGAACCACATATTTCACCCATACGTGGATTCTTTTGTTATTGTCTTCATTGATGATATCTTGATATATTATCATAGTAGGGAGGAGCATGAACACCATCAGCATATTATTTTACAGACCTTGCAAGAGAAGCAGCTATATGCTAAATTTAATAAATGTGAATTTTGGCCAGACATGATAGTATTTTTGGGGCATGTTAGTGTAACAGAGATACATAGTTTTTGGGGATTAGATGGATATTACAAGAGATTTATACCAGGGTTTTATTCTATTACATTGACATTAACTAATCTTACAATAAAGGAGAACAAGTTTGTGTGGAATGATGATTGTGAGAAAAGATTTAAAAATTTAAAAAATAAGTTAACATTAACTCTAGTATTGACTATTCCAATGAGTACAAAAAGTTTAATCATTGATAGTGATGCGTCGTATCAAGGAATCGGTTATGTGTTAATGTAGCATGGAAACATAATTGCTTTTTCTTCTCAACAATTAAAGATAAATGAACGCAACTACCCTATACATGATCTTGAGTTGGCCACGATTTTTGCACTAAATATCTGGACACAATACTTGTATGTTGTTAGTTGTGAAATTTTTACTGACCATCAAAGCTTAAAATACTTGTTTACTCAAAAGGACTTGAACTTGAGGTAAAGAAGGTGGATGGAACTTATAAAAGATTATGATTTCACAATACATCAGCATCCGGGTTAGTCTAATGTTGTTGCTGATGCTTTGAGTAGAAAATTTCTAAGAAAAGTATCTTGTATCTATTGTATTCGAGTTGATCTGCTGAGAGAGTTAGCTTTAATAGGGGTGGAATTAAATTTAAATGATTCGTGTGGAGTAGTAACACATTTAAATGTTAGGCCTATGCTAATAGACGAGATACGACAATCACAAGCTGAAGATACATAATTCGAGAAAGTTAACGATAATATGAAAAAGGGTAAAGCAAATGAATTTTCTAGTCGTGATGATGACATTGTTATGTATGATAACCGTTTGTGGATACCTAATGTGCCTGATTTAAGGAAAATAATTCTAAAAGAAGCTCATTGTTCTTTATATGCTATGCATCCAGGGAGAACGAAACTTTATGGAGATTTGAAACAATGTTATTGGTGCCCGGGAATGAAACACGGCATTGTAGATTTTATTGCTAGATGTCAAGCTTGCTAACAAGTGAGGGTGAAACATCAGAAGCCTAGTGGTTTACTACAGTCCTTATATATTTCTGAGTGGAAATGGGAGCATGTTGCTATAGATTTTATTATAGGTTTACCAAAATCATCAGGATGGTTTGATTCTATTTGGGTTGTCATTGATAGATTGATTAAGTCTGCACATTTTCTTCATATTAAAACTACTTACTCCGTGGATAGATATGCCAAAATATCTGTGGATGTGATAATTAGATTGCACGGTGCACATGGTTTTGTTATTTCTAATTGAGATCCCAAGTTTACTTCTCACTTTTGCCTAGTTTACAATAAGATTTGGGGACTAAATTAAAATTTAGTATAGCTTTTCATCCTCAGACTGATGGGTAATTAGAAAGAATGATCTAGACACTCGAAGATATGTTACGAATTTATGTACTAGAGTTCAAGGGTAATTGGGATAAACACTTGTCACTAATAGAGTTTGATTATAGTAATAGTTATCGTTCGAGTATTGAGATGGCTCCATATGAAGCCTTATATGGGAGAAAGTGCATAACTCAAGTATGTTAGATTGAAATAGGAGAACAAAAACTACTTGGCTTAGAAATTGTACAGTAGACTACGGAGAAGATAAATGTTATTCATAATCACTTGAAAGTGGCGCAAAGTAGGCAAAAAAGTTATGCAGATAATCGAAGGAAAGAATTAAAATTTGAGGATGGTGATCAAGTATTCCTATGTGTTTCTCCTTGGAGAGGGGTTATGAGATTTAGGAACAAGGGAAAGTTAAGTCCAAGGTACATTGTCCCTTATGAAATAGTGTTGGATCCATGGCTTATAAGTTGGCGTTACCATCGAATTTATCTCGAATTCACAGTGTTTTTCATATATAGATGTTACATAAGTATGTACCTGATCCTTCACATGTGTTTATTTAACAACCGATAGAGCTTCAAGATGACTTGACCTGCATGGGAGCACCAATTGCTATTTTATATCGAAAGGAGAAAGTGTTATGTAATAAAACCATTCCATTAGTTAAGGTAATTTGGAGAAGTCATAATGTGGAGTATGCCACGTGGGAAGGAGAGGATAACATGAAGAAGAATTATCCTCATATGTTTAGTAAGTTTCTTATGTGTTTACGAGGGGTAGAATTATAAAACCCTAAAACGTGATTTAGAATGTTAATTTCATGATTAAGAATAATTTATGAGTTATAAGTTTGGTGATGGGTGTTAAATATTTTAATTATCGTGTTTAGGGGATGCATAATCATGTGATATATATGCTGTTTACATTAGATGCTAATCGAGCTTATGATTGGGGATAACATGTTTAGATCATATGATTAGTTATTCGGTTAAATACATTATGAAGTATTTTTCAATGCATCATTATGTTTACAAAAGTAAATTAAGGTGTTGGTGCAAAATTGGCGATTTTTGTTCGCCAAATGTGAAAGTTTTGAGATTTTCGATACATTGCTACTCTCCTGTTCGAGCCTAAATTATGCATACTAGTTTTATGATTTGGGGAAAACACAAATATAAAAATTGCAAATATATAAGTTATCTATGTGTAGATGCAAAGTGGGATTAGATAGGGCCCGTAATAGGGAGTTATGGTGATTTTACAAAGGCAAGACATATCTATCATTAGTGGAATTGTTTGATTGGACCTTTCGTCTAACCAATCACACATTACCACAAGCCTTATGGCTATAGGACCCCTTATAACGTGTTGTCTGATTCAAAATAAGATATAAACCTACTTCCCTAGGATAAATGAGGAGGTTTAAAGGTTTTTTCCTATAGATATAGAGAAAGGAAGGTTTAAAGAAAAAACTTCTTGGAAAATTTATCATAAATTGAGGAGTTGTTGTAAGGTGGGGAATCATCTAATACTACAATATCAAGGAAATAGTTTTGGTATTAATCTTAGTAATTATTCTAAAGTGAGTGACCTTCCCTATGAAATATAGATGCTTATATTTTCATATGAAAATGTATAGCTCAAATACATATGTGGTGATACTTGTGTAATGATGTTGTTTTTATGATACTTATACATATGATTACAATTATTCAGCAAAGTTATCTAATGTTATGGACTACTATGGTGGGTCTTTTATATTTTAAGGAGTGTGGTGGGTCCTATGGGTTGTGGCGGTCCCGTTAATCCCACTTAAAAGTTTGTGTACTCGGGCCAAATAAAGGAATGTGGTGGTCCCCATTAATCGTGGTGTGTTAATTGAACTATGGCGGGCCCAGGCTTGCAAGAGTTTCACAATTCCTGCTTAGGTTATAACATTATAAAAAATGGTTATTCAAATTGGTTATATGTGTGGTATGTGTGTGTATATGGTCATTCACTAATCCTTTATAGCTTACACTCCTATAATGTTTTGATTCGGGTATGCCTATCATTTAGATTTTACTGCCAAGTTAGGACTTTAAAATGGGGGAGTGACGGTTATCTAATATGGGTTGAATATCAACAAGGTTTTTGTGTAAATGATAAATTAAGAAACTTTGGTATGTAGAGTGATTTAATACTTGTAAGTTATAGGTGAAGATATTTATGTTTTCATCTAAACATTCCTTTGAAAAAAAACAGAGAAGAAAAAAAATATAGTACTACTTTTATAGAGAGATTTAAAGTAAAGTATTATTTAAGGAAATTTATCTCAATAATTAAAATGATGATTTTAAATTAATTAAGTAGGGGCACGTCATAATCCCATTCTATATCACTGTATTTATTGTATTCATTAGTTTATATATGTCATTGTATTCATTATCATGTTATATATGGTTGTACTCACTTGTGGTCTCCACATGTGTTGTATGTAACAATAATTTTCGCGTGCTCTCTTTGTTTTAATGCAGGTTATCTATGGATAATCTTATATGCTATTCACGTGTCAAGAGGAAGCTTATTACTGCTTTTGAGAGGAAGCGTCGGGAAGAGATTCACACTTTGTCTGCTATGCAGGGTCATGAGGGGGATGTTACTATTACTGTTAAGGGACCCGTGGAGACCATTGTGGAGGGACATATGGAGATCATTGTGGAGGGTCATTCTAAGGCTCCGAGGGTTGGCCATTCTGAGTTAGATGTTGCTCATGATGAAGGAAATTATATTAATGCTCCTATTTAGGGCAATATTGATGCTCCTGGGCCATCAGCCAACCCATCACATATTCTACATACGATGGTCGCCTAGTATAGTAAAAAGAAGGTTGTAGAAGTCAGATCATCATCCATGACTTATGGAGGACCTAATGATCTAAGCATGTTGAATCATTTAAAGGACCATGTTACTTATGGAATATGGACCGGTTCAGTGGTAATCACATTTCCCGATTTAACTTATGACTAGTATTGATATAATTTCTTATGATTAGTATTAATATAATTTCTATTTCTATTATAGGTTGAGCGAGTGTCATTGCTTTATGTCAATCACTAGACAAAGATCTGGGAATGGGGATTTGATGATCTTAGTGAGGGGTTGAAAACAAGGGTGATGAGGGAAAAGTGAAACAGTTTGATCATATTCGGCCATAGGTACATAGACTACGCTTTGGTTTCTGTTTTTATCGAGTGGTGGCATACTGAGACCAGCAACTTTCACATGCTATTTGGAGAGATGACCATGACCCTCGATGACGTAGCTCAAATGCTTTAAGTACCTATAGTTAGTTACCCTTTGTTTTCCCACACATCTCTGTTTAGGAGGAGGATGAGGTTGAAGTCCCAAATGAGATTGACTTAGTAGTGTAGGTCTTGGGCATTAGCAAGGACGATGCCCAGCTAGAGTGCAGTGAGTCATGTATTGTCCGATTGATCCGAATCACCATAAATTTTAAGAAACAAGCCAAAGACATTAATGACCCTCCTCAAGTTAAAGACTATTGCGCTAAGGCCTACATACTTTACATTATCAGGGGCACTATTTTCTCGATTAGACAAAAAATAAAATTATAGTATTTTCCTAAAAGTTTTAAAAGACTTAAAAAATGTGGGTAAGTTGGGTTGGGGAATGGGTATTCTCACACACCTCTATAGGCAGATCAATCTTCCATCTCAGTCCAAAGTTAAACATATTAACGTGCGCTTCTCAATACTTTAGGTAATTAATAAATGAATTTCATTTTCTAATTTTCTAATTTCATCACTAATTTTATTTTCTAATTTCGTTTTTATGTTTTGTAGTTGTGGATTTATGATCACTTCTTTGGTTTGGAAGGCTTCCTCAGTATAGAGTTCAACGACACAATTCCCTCGATGTTAGGCATTGCCATCTCCCTCCTAGAAGAACGCATTTCAAAATCTTATAAACTATAGAGGGTAGTTCGATGACATGTTTGGAGGGAATGTAAGTGAATTACATTTTCTTTACACTATAATATTCTTTACACTTAACTTGTGAATTACATTTTCTTTGGTTTATGTGTAGGTATTTTAGGATCTGTATAAAGATGCTAGGGATGCATATCCATTTCTCAATGTAGCTTTTTGTAGCAGAATCATCATATGTTTCGATGTTGTGGATCCGTACTACCCGAAACGATATTTGAGACAGTTCAGCTAGCTTCAAATTATACCCTACGATCCCATAACACTTTTAGAGGACGAGAGGGGAAAAAAGTTTTCTCGATACAAGTTGAATTCGATATGCAAAAATGGTACCAGGAAAACTGGTAAGACCACCTTTTATCAGAGAAGTCAAGGTCAGTCTCTGTATCATTCCCTTGGGACTATAACGCGGACTACTTGCAGTGGTTTATGTCCAAGCCCCACTTGATCGTGCAGAACCCCGCTTTCCGTCAGTTCAAACTTAAGAAAACATCTTTGGTAAGTATTAATTTTGTACTCATTTTCTTACTTTTAACAAATTCTCATACTTATGTATATGATTTTCACTAGGCGAACGAAGTACGGGAAGCGATGGAGTTACTAAAGAAAAATATGGACGATGGCATTGCTGCAAATCCTGGTACACTGCTTTTCCCATAATGGAGAAGTGTATGAAATACTAACAACGACAATTAGGGTGGGTCGCCGATTGTCATCGAGGAGCCGTCTAAGAAAAAGAGTAAAAACCATAGAGAAAAGAAAAAGGCAAGAAGAAAGACAAGGTTGTTGAGGGACGAAAAAGGAAAAGAAAGTGAATACTTTTGTAATCAAATTTTGTTTGGATTGTAAATGTAATTTTGTTAATGTTATTGGATTGTTTAAACATCCCTATAACTATTGGAATTTTAAACAGAGTTAAAAAATTTCTTGGATATTGGAATATTAATGTTAATGTTATTGGATATATTGGAATATTAATGTTAATATTATTGATTCAATTATTATATTGGATTGAGGATGTATATGAAGGTTTTGTAGCATTAGTTTTTTCCAAATTTTTTATTGGTGAAGTGGTAGTCTTCCAGAAGTGGCACATTTCTGATCACACAAACTAAACCATGCATATTAGAGAATGTGCAAAAGTTCACAACAATTATGGAATGCACAAAAGTTCACAACTTATCAATGTTAATGTGGCTTGATTTGCCATAATAATAATGAGTAATCATGTTACCATTCGCTATCTTTTTGCCAAACCAAACTAGGCATACAAAACTCAAATCCCACTGTCAGGGATGTTAATACTGAACCAATATAGTTTGCATTTGGTTCGGTATGATCAAGCTGAAATCATGTCCCTAATTCGTTATGATAAACCCGAACCAAGTGCATTATAAGCTGGTTCGGTATAAACATCCCTATCAGCGGGATTTGTGTTACTAAGCTTGGTTTGGCTCAACATGATCATAGCAATCAGTGTTTCAATATAATTATACCAAATCAAGGCACATCAAATATTGATAAAATATTACAAACATCATTACCATTACCAATACCAATACCACAAACAACTTCACTACATCATTACCAACTTTAATACATCATTAACAATACCATTACAGATATAATAACATTACATTACAACTTTACTTACACATTTGAACTACCTATATATTTTCTAACATGTTTACAAAAAATATAAAATATCCCCAACTAATTGATGTCTATATCCTTTAGGAATTTTTTTCGAAACTCTGATACTTGATCCGCATATTTATCAATCCAAGGTTTTGCTTCGGGCAAGGAAAAACCATGCAGTGACTCGCAACCGGTGGCAACGGATAATTGTGCTTCAACTTTAGAATAACAATGTGATTCTCGAAAATATGAGCAATCTTCACGAACATTGGATGCACAGTTCGTTCATGTCTCATTGGTAAAAATGTGACTTCGAGATGAATCCACACACATTTGTAGGCTTGAGCCAAAAGTTAAACACACTCTAGCATGATTATCTAAGACTTCGAACCATATGGACTTGTATAATTGTATAACATATTTAAAACAGTGTCCAAAAACTAACTACCAAAAGAGTGTGCGTAGTAATTATTATTTACTAAAACTTCATCCATCAAATCTGCTCTCACATTTTTCCATCCATCGGTGTCCATCCTTAGACATGTATCAACACATCTAAATGCACAATTTCTATCGGCATCAATCTCCATGATATCTTTTATAAAACCTCTATAAAAATTTGGTATCTCTTTGATATAATTCCTATATGTGGGTGTGTAGATAGGGAACCGGGGGGGGGGGGGGGGACTCTATAAAATCGATGTTCTTCTTAAGCCTCTGGACAATATGGTGTTGCTTCTCCATTGATTTCGTAGCAAGTTCGATGCCCGAGGGATCCCTTTTGGTTGACTTGTCATGTTTTTGCTCATAAGTAGTTGGTGTTTGTCCTCTCAACCGACCCTTGCCTTTCTTAAGCATAGACTACTCAAATAGCCTAGAAGTGGTGGGACACCGTATGTCCTTCAGTTTTTGTAACATGGCTCTTTGCTCATCTAAAGTTGACATTTCCCACCTCTATTTAAAGAGTATCATTTCCAGCTTATAATTAACCATGTGGTACTTCGCTAATTTGTGCCAATGTCCATCCATGTCCCCCAAAAGTATAGCACGACCATCCATCTGGTAAATGACCAACTCATGAGCGCAAGGTATATCGTTGACATTACGCATCACATATAGGCAATATTTTAAATCCATGCCCACATTATGACATATTTTTAGTTCTTCAACAATTAGGTAAATGGCATAGTGCGAAACATGTCCAATTAGCTCACGTAAAATAGGAATGTTATGCGAGTGCTTTAACTTCTATAATAAATCATCAAACTCACTCATAATCTCAGTCACTTGCAAATCAATTTATCTATGCATGCTAACAAAAACCATGTTAAAAGGTAGTTGAGAACTTTCCAAGTGTCGCTTCAACTTATCGTGAACTCCTTCACAGCGATTGGTAGTTTGGTTCCTCCCGGTGCTTAATTATATTTGTCCATGCATGAACTAATGTCTCATTTAGATTAAACCATGTGCAATCAATATAGTTTAGAGTGTTGGGGTATGCAACCCAATCCACATGAAATAACATCCACGATTCATTAAAATTGCTCTCCGTGGGGGATTCAACGAAACGCATCCAATCTCTCATGAATTTATTTAAGGAATACTCATTGTGGATATCATTACGAGCATGGATTTCCATATTAATGTGAACGTGGAAGGTTCGCAACATATATCTTTTCTCGGGGAACACCACCCGTAATGCGTTAATGCACGTGTACTCCCAATCGGTGATGAAGACAATAGGGCATGCAAATGGATCAAATAGGGATTTTAAATGGTCCAATGCCCACCGAGAGTTCTCTTCCTTCTCTGCAACTAAAAATGAAAAAACAATATTAAACATCCTTCCATAAGATGTTATACCAACCATCTCAAAAAATGGCATCTTGTATCGATTTTGTCTTATAAGTGTAATCATCAATGACAACCGATGGAAACCACTTTGACAATAGGAGGAAGTTTGGATGAGACCAGAACATGTCTTCCACCTCCATCGTAGACTCATTCATTTTATACCGATACAAATAGTGTTTGTCACCGAGCAAATTCATTAACTGCTGCATTATTATTCTACCCTCTCTTTCGCTAACCCTTAATTTCCCATCGCCTTATATATAGTTTTCATTGTTGAAACATTATGTGACAACCCGTGATCTGAGATAAGGGGTGGACAACCCGATACTCAAACCTAACAGGAATCATGGATGGATATCATTCTCAGCATCAATAAAAATAAACTGAGTATACGGGAAAACCACCCAATAAGTCAGAAAACAGGTTGCCAAAAAGTTTAGAAATTTAAAAGCAGTTAAAAAAATTAAATTTAAACAACCCAAATCTGATAAGCAAGTGGAATTCCAAAAGAGTATATATATAATACAACTAAGACGAATGTATACAAATGGACCGAATAGGCTGTCGATCCACAGCTACATAGAACACAGTACAACAGTTTAATATCTTACTTAATACATTCATTAAACAAGTACAAATGTTTGGGCCACACGCCCGAGTGAAAAGACCCGATCATATCTAGAATACCAAGAAGAAAACGTCTAATTCAAGGTCCTGTAATAACCCACAAAATCTTACAGCTCGTCGAAAGCAAAGGAATGGGAACATCAAGACGGGCGTCCTTGCGGTGGAGCACCTGAGCGGATACAATCATATACACAACAAGGAAAGTAAACCGGTCAGGGCCGGGTTCTATATGATCACCAGAAGAAATAAAAAGCATGATAGAAATGAACAGTTATGCATGAATGATAAGGATGATAAACTTACATCACAATTTAACTAAATGATGAAATGAAATGTCATTTACATAAAAGAAAGAAAAGTAAATAATTTAAATTTAAAACCTTTTCTCATTTATCAAATTTCCATCTCCCTTTACATTCCTTAATAGGAATAAAACCATTTATTTGGTTTAATCAAGAAGATATAATTTCCTTTCATTTATTAACTTCCATAGTTAATCATCTTTCCATTCCTTAATAGGAATACCATTTGTATCAAGTGCTCTTTATGGCACATATCTCAATCCCGTGCACTTTATGGCACGCATCCATGCTCTTTATGGCATATAACCATCAAGTCCCACTTGATGCAGAAAAGTTATATTCATATACATATAACGATTCGAAGACCTCCCCTCCGAGTTTCCCCACTGGGCGCGCCCCTAAATGACCATCATCTTCCAGGGTCCTATCAAACAAGGAAGCCTGGGATCATAACGCAACGTCAAGAAGCGGCCATATGTCTTCGGAAGAGTCAGGACCACACCCGGAATCCCTTCACCAGCGCATAAAACATATAAAAACCCTGCATATGGCCTAGGACTATATCCACCCTTCATTCATTAGCCAGGGGGCATCACTAAGCGCGCGAACTTCACTTATGTTGTCATTTAGAGAGGTGTGTTTAAGTAAATTAACATTTACCATTTTAAATCTCATCATCATATTCATTACCAATTTTCATTTCCATTATCCATGTGATTGGTTCTTTTTATTCGAAACTAACATTATTAAACAACCGGGTTCATTTTATTTGAACCCATCATCTATAACACATTTTGGGTTCATTTTAGTTGAACCTATCATCCTTAAGCATTTGGGTTCATTTTATGCGAACCTAATTCCCATCGAATATCATCATTAATATTCCTCAAATTACAAGTCCCGACTAAATCTCCAAATGATCATTATGATCCTACAAGTCCCCAAAGTTCATAAAATTTTGATAAGCCCTTAAGTCTCCAAACTTCAAAAAGTTTGAATAAAATAAGTAATGCCTTAACATCACTTTAAACCTCCCCGGAATAAACCCCAGATGACCCAATTCTAGTCTAGGGTGGCGACCAAACTCAACTACAACTCTAGAACTCTAAGTTTACTTCATTCAAGAAGGTTCCTAGGTCCTAAGCCTAAAGAAAAAGATCAAAAATTAAAAAGGAAGATGACTCAAAAATGCAGGACCCGAATCGATTCGCCCAAAGGGCCGAATAGATTCGCCCTGTCGAATCGATTCGCCCTGAAAGCGAATCGGTTCGGAAGACAAATCCAACATTCTGCATACTAACGAATCGATTCGGCCTTAACCCGAATCGATTCGGGTACACAGACCTGGGAAACTGCATCTTTGCGAATCGATTCGCCCCAGGGGCCGAATCGATTCACCCCTGCGAAATTGCCAAGAATGGTTATGGAGTTCTAAACTCCAAATTTTCTCCCAACCTCAAAACCAACCAAACCCAAATAATCTAATGGAACTAATACACCAAAAAGATGTCTAATTACCATCATTTACAAAATTTATCATCCAAATCCATTTCCAAGGGTTAATATCCATAAATCTAACTAAAACCCTAAAATGATTAAACACAACAAATTCATAACTATCACAACTAATTATTCTCCTTAAATAATATAATAGCAAGTAGATTACTTGCCTTGATCATGCAAATGCAGATTTGATTTGGTGTAGGCAACAATCCAGGCTTGAATCTCCAAATTTCTCTTTTTCTCCCCAAGTTCTCTTCCTCTCTCTACTCTCTCTAGGGATCAATTGTGTAAAATGGAAGAATAAAAATGGGGGTGGGGAAAATAAAATGGGGCTTAATTCTAAAAATCCCACTTAAATGTCTAATACGCGATAAAATGATACGCACTACACATTTAAGCTATAACCAGTCAAAAGTGCCCGAAATACCAAAATGCAATATAGCACTTATTTTGACTGTCTCGCACCTATCGGGACTAACTACACCCTCCAAACTATCATTTGGAAATTTTATAACTCATTTTTAGTTCCGGTTTCTCATTAAACCAAAATGTCATTTTAATTCTTATGACACAACAAGTCACCACATGGATATTTTTACCTACTCATCAGGTAATCATACAACATTTCAGTAAATATTAACCTTTTTCATATTAAATTAATATTTACTCAACATCCATCATTTTATAATTAATTACTACATATAGTAAATAAATATAAAATAGGCTATCAAAAGTGAGGGTTGTTACACATTAGTAGCACTACAATATTTTATCATTGTTAGAATGGTGATTGGCTTCACCTCACTCAATAAATCTTTTTTATAATGGTTCTATCCTATGAAGTAAGATGATCGGCATATGCATGTCCAATTAGTGATTTTGGTAATTCGTGGTTGTGAACGCCACTAACAACCGATAACATCCATTGTCCGTTGTCAAGTGGAATGCCATTCAACAAAAATGGGCAATTACACTTCCTAGTTATCGTGTCCTTCGTCCTATTTTTTTCCCTGACTACTAATTTACTTCTCAACATTCTTCTTGTGATGATCATGGTACTCCTCTCCCCTATCACATCCCATGTGTAGATGTCCCTTATGCATTGTCGAAGGTGCATCTAACTTGGTGATAACAATTACTATTTTAACGGATCGGACTTGCTCTTGACCCCAAACGACCAATGCTTGACGGGTGGGAAATACCTGAAAATAAATAATACAAATAGTCAATACATTATAATACAAATAGTAAATACATAATAAGCTACGACTATCGTGAGTGACATTATAATACAAATACAAATAGTCAATACCTAGTCCGTAAAGAATATCTTCTAAGGATCCATTAACACTATTGTGGGGTATATCGACATTGGCTAACTCATCAAATGATACCGAGTCCATTAAGGCATCCTGCATAAATAAAAATATTATTATGTTATACAAATTATGAAATGTTTCAAACTTAAGGCATCATAACAATAATCAAATGAATCATGAAGGTTGAAATTAATGAATCCATTTGGCAGGAACATGTCGAGCGAATCTCACAAATTTGAGTTGTTCATAACGAAACAACCCATTTTAGTATAGAGGTGATTTGAGTTGTTGACAATGAGGGAAAATACTTGTGTCGGCATAATGATGACGAGATATGATACATGTGTCGCCGTAGTTGTTCAGTTTGGATGTTAACCCCAAGTTTTGGCCTTCAAATTGGGGCCCCGATCCCGAACCATTGTACAAATTTTTGACTATTTCCAATTCTTTAATCTTTAAGAAGAAACAAATATTTATATGAATGGGACCCAAAATTTACCTAAAAAAATGTTATTTGGGGTGTTGTCATTCTCTTTTTTTGTCCCAAACTCATTACTAGCGCCATCCATTGTTATTTGAAGATTTAAATAACAAACCTTAGTTATTGTTTGAATAAACTTTAAGAATGTTGGTGAAGATGGTTGGTGTGTGAGGAAAAAACTTTAAGAATGTTGGTGTGAGGACCAAAGAAAATCAAAGGTATTGGGTGAAAAAATTATGATTGTTAGTGGAAATTGGAGTAATGGAAACAAATTTGTAGGGTGAAGTGAAGATGAGAAAGGGAGAGTTTGGAGCGTAGTGGATAGTGAGAGAAATGGGTGGTATTTTTTGTTGTAATTATTGAGTGTATATATATTGGGTGGTGGCTCTTAGCAAAATTCATTTTTATTTTGCTTGTGGTATTGTGAAGCAATTTTTGTGGTGCCTTTAGAAACACCCCTTCAATAATAACATTGTTAATTTCAATAAGGGGCAATTAATATATATATTTTTATATTTGAATGATCCAATATATAATAGAGGTTTTTACATATACGTCCTATATGCAGAAATTTTCTCTAAATAAATCCTAGTGACTTTTCAACCATTAAATATGTTATCTTTATAATTTTTTGGAACTTTTTTCACAATTATACCCTTTTATAATCAACCATCCGTAACTTCTTGCGAAAAGTCACACGAACTTTTTTTTCATCCTATTTTTAATCTTGAAATGACCATAACCTTTTGATTTACAAATATATTTTTTGCAAAATTATTATTTTTGAAATCTCCCCAACAAGATCTATGAAACAATATCCATGAAGCTCATAATATTTCAAAGAAAAAAATTATACATACAATAAAATTTAATGTGTACATCGAATAATAAAACAATTTTATATCTATGACATTTTCATATACACTAATATTTATTGTGTTAATATTGCACATATAGTAAAATTTACTATTTTCACTGGAAAATGAAGCAGTTTTATAAAAAAGGAAGAAAACACGTCATCTTTACTTTTTTAATATTTTCCATCGAATATGGGTCTTGTTTTATAAGACTCGATTTTTTTCTTTCAAAAATATAAATTTCATAAATTTTGAAATTGTATATCGAAAGTTATAGTTATTTAAATCTTAAAAAAGAAAAAAATAACTAAGTAATGTTTGACTAGTCAATATGACTTAATTTATTGTTGACTAGTCAATATGACTTAATTAAGAAATAACTCTTGAAATAAGACTTACATATAATAATACCTATTAGTTTTGTCGTCACATTAGTTGTTAGAATTAAATAAGAATACAAACAAATTGCTTAAATAAATGGGTCAATTAATGTATAGTCCTCAACATAAATACATATTTCATAAAAAGATACCTATTTTTAATTTGACCCATTTAGCTCCTCAAATACCAATTTACCCAATATTCTCTTTTTTTTAAAGGTCCGCGCTAGCGGCACCCCACCCCACCCCATTGTCGGAGCTTGGATGGGGATCGCCGGAGCTCCCTAGTGGGGTGGGTGGAGGATGGGATGGGGTGCCATTAGCGCGGACTTTTAAAACTAAGAGAATATTAGGTAATTAGTGTTTGAGCTTACTGGAGCTTCGATAATGGGCTGGGTGGAGTGGAGATGGGATGCCACTAGCGCAGACCATTAAAAATAAGATAGTATTGAGTAAATATATATTTATTTTTTTCTTTTTCAAACTTTAAATAACTATAACTTTCGATATATAATTTCTAAATTTATGAAATTTATATTTTTTAAAGCTAATAATCGAGCCTTATAAAACAAGACTCATATTTGATGAAAAAATATCAAAAAATAAAGATGACATATTTTGTTTGTTTTTTAAGCAAATTGGAAATATTACTATACGTGTAATATTTGCACAGTATATGTTTATTGTCTGTGAAATTATCCCAGATATAAAACTGTTTCATTTTTTGGTGAACACAGTAAATTTTACTATCTATATAATATTAACATAATAAATGTTATTTGTTTGTGAAAATGTCTCAGATATAAAACTATTTTAATTTCTGGTGCACATAGTAAATTTTATTATTTGTGTAATTTTTTTCTTTGAAATATTATGGACTTCATGGATCTTCTTTAAGAGATTTCGGCGAGGAGATTTCAAAAATAGTAATTTTGCAAAAGGTGGATTTGTAAATGAAAATTTATGACTATTTGAATATTAAATATAAGAAGAAAAAAAGTTCACTTGTATAACTTTCCCTAAGAAGTGACGTATGGTTCGTTTAAAAGGGTAAACTTGTGAAAAAAATTCCAAAAAAATAGGAATAGAACCTATTTAATGTTTGAAAAGTCATTAGGACTTATTTAGGGAAAATCTCTTCATATAGGGACTGTATGCAAAAAAAAACTATGAATACAGATGGAGAAAAAATTTACGGAACATATTATAAGTGTCTGGGTAGATGTCATTAGAAAGATGGAGAGAGGGTGCGCTGCGATCTAAAGGAGATGAAAAATATATTGATCTTACAACTGGAAGAAATTTGATATCCACGAGTTCTTTCACTTTGACTACTAGTGAGAAAAAGATCCTCCTAGACATGTTCAACTTGAAGAATCTAAATGGTTATTACGATAATTTGCATAAAGTTGTAAGCCACCAAACAAATGATTTGAAGTAGTGCAAGTCTCATGACTGGCATGTCATCATCCAATTAAACTCTCTCTTATTTAGGAAATTCTTTTCTGACCAAAAAAATCTTTGTATGACAATTATGTAGATTAGATTATGCTTCACCTTACTATGTGCAGAGGTGGTAAATAAGACGCACATTAAGGCTGCGAAAGCCACTTTAGCCGACGGGGTTTGTGTCATGAAAAACTTATTTTCTACCTCATTCTTTGACATCATCGTCCACCTTCTTATGCATTTATGCGATGAGGCTTTGTTGTGTGGACCCATAATTTATTGTTGAATGTATCCTTTCGAGCGATTAGTGGAGACCTTGAAAGAATATGTTAAAAATACACGGTATATTGGAGGGTCGGTTACAGAAGAATACATAACATCATAATCATAGTTATAGGCCAAAGAACATATGATGAAACAATGGCTTAGTAGGTTTAATCCTCGTGGAGAACAAGTGATCGAGGAGCCTGACGAGTTTGAGAAAGAATTACCTTTTGGGAACCCTAAATAGGCGAGACTCATAAATATGCAATACAAGAAAACAACTTGTTATTTCTTCAAATACCAAGATGAAGTTGAAGATTGAAGAGAGTAAATAACTACGTATATAACATATATTTGTTTGATTACTTTTATTCTCTACATTATGAACACATTTAGAAATTATGAGTGCGAAATGGCTAAAAATCAGAAGAGAAGTGATTTTAGGAAATGGGTATCAAAAAAGGTAATTCTAACCTCTTATGTTGAGGCTATTTATGTATGTGTTATGAAACATGGCCTAACACAAATGCATCTTTTAAAAAAAGGTGATGTGTCTTCAAGGCTTTCATGCCTAACCAATGGTCCTAGTTTTCATAAGAGTTTAAAAAATTCCGCTTCAATGGTTTTGTTTTTGTTTCTTACCCATGCAAGGAAAAACTATTGACACAAAACATCAAAATATTAATTTCTGCTTAGATTTCCCGTGTAGCTAGCAAAAGTGATAAAAATCCAAAGGACACAGTACTAGCCCCTTAAGGGATTGTCCAACAAATCTTGGAACTAGATAACTTAGACTTCAAAGAAATCGTCTTCTATTATGATTGGGTTACGGTGGAGGACACTACGAGTGTTTATAAAGTTGATCCTCCCTCAAAACTTGTAATGGTAGATTTATCTAAGATGGAGAGTAAAGATTGCTTGATCGATGAGACTTTTATTTGTGCTTTTTAAAAAGTCAAGATCGTATTTTACTCTAAGTTCATAAATAATGATAATTGGTCTATTGTTATGCATGCATCGAAGGGTTTGACTATTCAAGCACATGTATTAAAGGCCATTATAGAGTTCTAGTCTGATCTTGATGACAATCCTAATTTGGCCGTTCTTTTAGGTTATTTTAACGAAGATTAAGTTTCGAACATTATATTATTTCCATTTAGTTAACTCTAGTATGACAACCCTATTTGTATCGTGTATTTAAACAACCCTCGTATTTATTTAGATTTTTGTGTCTTCTACTCATATATTTAGTTCTCTCACACTTGCTTTCTCATCGCTCACATTTTGAAAAATAACATTTTGTAGATTTGATTTTTTGAATGTGACACTGATAACAAATTACTAATCTGAAGTGACCACACAAATGGTCACGGATTTTATTGATGTTCAATATTTGTGTGGTTCCTCAATTGGTGGTTTGTGTTATGTTTTGTTCAACGAGACACAATGCATCAAAGTTTCTTTTTGGTAACACTAATTCCAGTTTCTTGTATTCTTCAATAATTAATCCTACTTTGCTTCCAGTTATTATTCTGTTTTTAGCTTGTATGATTAATCCCATATAACACCCCATATTTTTCAAGTATTTTAAATTAGTTCACATAATTTTAATTTAATCAGAAAGTAAATTGGTTGAGATAAATATTAATTAACTAATAAAAAGGATTAGTATTTATTTATATTTATATTTACTTGTGTGATAAGTAAACGATAATGTTTTAAATTATATTACGTCATAAGTGAGTTAAGGAGACGGGTTTATCGGTAATTCATTTAGGATACGAAGGTAGATGGTAGTTTTGAGTGCACCGATGGTCCGAAATGGGTCAAAATAGTTCAGAATAAGTATTCGGGGGTTACGAATGGGTCTCGAGGGCTTTTTGGACTAAGTGTGAATCGTGGGAGGGCATAATGGTCATTTTTCCTGAGGGAGCTAACCTTAATCCGAGTTTAAAGAGTTTAGGGATGGTATTTATTGAAGATCGATAGAGGAGGGCTATTATCTATCGATCGAAAATGGCTAGGGTTATGAGAGATTGACAAAAGAGCAAGAAGAAAGGAACCAGGAAGGAAAATTATCATCTCCAGGTTATAAATCATCGCCAAGTGAGGTATTTTAGAAGGAGAAACTCCGATTTCATCATCTTTAAGGAAAGTATTTACTTGCTTTGGTAATCATTTATAGTTATAACTATTCATGCAAACATTAGTGTACAATTGCATGTGAAAAATATAATTTTCGGGATGGGAAACTAAGATAAATACGGGTTTGAAAATACATGAATGATGGGAGATGAATCTCATAATGTTTTTAGAATGAATCTAAAGTAAATATATAAAGAAATATAAGTTCTTGAATAAATTAAGAAGAAGAAACTGAATATTAAAACAAGGGTTTAGTATTGTGCTAATTGTTGAGTTAAACTTGTTATTTGAGGGATTAAAAGTTGTTTTAGGGATGATTTCTATGTAAAAAACTACTGGAATATATTTGAGTATGATCTTGGGTTCTTTGATGGGAGTTTGGTGGAGGTTTGAACTGCCATGGATGGTGGTTTGGGGTGAAATCCTGTTAAATGTTCACTTTGGTAGCCCAACAAATCGAATCGTTTCGTTGGGAGGAGCAAATCGGTTCGCTTTTCGAACCGGTTCGGTTTTGCTGGCCTGCCACTTTTTTTGTGTTGGTTTTTCAGGCCGTTTGAGGATTGGTAACTATATTTTTGGTCTAGGGATGAGTTTAGGTATCTGAGAATGCTGTGTGAGGGTTAGGAAGACTCATAGGCTAACATGGATGGATTTGGTGTAATGTAAAGACGTTAATAAGTGAGTGAACGCTTACGGGTGGAAATTAGGAAATCGAGTTAGGATTTCAGGATGGTTAGCTTGTTCTTTATGTGATTATCATGTTGGACAAAATTGTATAATCCATTAGTTAAATTATAAGTAATGGAATACTTAGATAAAATTTGGAAGTCAGAATAGAATTTGGTATTAGGTAGGCTAGTGCTACAAGAGATATTTCATACTTTAGTTGGCTTTATATATATATATATATATATATATATATATATATATATATATATATATATATATATATACGTATCAAGTGTGACAGTATATATATGTCTATGTGTGATTTATTTTTTGTGAACTTACTTACTCTAACATGCTTTCGTTGGAGGTTGCACGTGGAAGTCCACCCTGGCGTTGACCAGCAATTGTTTGATTGTTTCCCTATATCATAATATTATTGTATGACCACTATCCCTGTGTGAGGATAGGTTATGGTTTCGAGTCCGTTTGGGCGTGATGTGGTATGGTTACGACCCACGAATATATATTTGTGATCGCCTCTGTTATGTGTAAACGTTTTGGGATCGGTGGTGAGATTCTCATCCGGTAGCCTAAGATTGGTATGTGATGTACATGGCGCTTGATAACATACTGGGGGTGCATCTAAGAGTCCTGCTAAGAGGATGCTCAATTATATTTATATCACTCCAAGAGTCATGTGTGTGTTGAATCCCTTATACTCTTGACTCACTTGAGTCTATATTGTATCAGTGTTCATCTAGTTTGGAAATTGTGACAAAATTATGTCTATCCTAGAAACCAACGAACCTCAGAGATTGGTTAGCTATTTCATTCATCTATCTTGTAGTGATCTAGACTAAATTACCAACACTCACACACAGTAGAATGCATCATATATATGTCATATTGCATATTTATGTGTGTACATATGTTGAGTATGGTTAAATCCCTAAATTTGATTTTTAAATATTTTTTGGGATTTTATAAACATTTTTTAATAAAGGTTTTATTAATTAAAACTTAGTTTTAAAAGTTTGTGGGTTCAATCTATAATTATGGTTTAATGGGTTTATTGGCTTAAAGTTGCTTTGGGTAGAGACCAAAAGCGGCAGAGAATTCAGGGTATGGTTGTGATTATTTTATGATGCTCGTTTTATATCGTCTAATTGATCAACACCTGTTGCTTGCTGATTAGTGCATTTTGTGTCTCTATACTGAGTATATAATCGCGTATGCTTACATCCGTTGGATCAATCCTTATCAACGATCTGCATGCTTTCTTTGGTAATCCCTGTGTATCTCTCTTGAACCAATTAGGTGAATTTTAATCACTGCGTTCTGTGAGCCCTTCAATCGAAGTCAATCCAGCTTAACTTAATCCTGACCCTTGTTTTTGAACCATCTTCTCAATCCTTCTCTTTGTCCTATAAAAGGAACCCTTCTCTCAATCGTCTAAGACTTTTGGCCATTTCCTTTTTGAGAGAAAATAAAAGAGAGAGTAGAGAGAAGAGAGAGAAAAGAGAGAGAAGAGAAAACTAAAAATGAAAGAGGGAGAGTTAGAAACCCTAACCCTAATCCTTGTTCGTCAAGCCTCTTTCAAACCAAACACTCCTCAAAAACTCCTACATATCCAAAACACTACCCTGAGTGTTCTTGAGTTTTTGAGAGATATTTTTGTTGCTGTAACCTCTTGTTCGTTAGATCTTGTTCCCAACTTAAACTATTTACTTAGATCTATTTTCTTCTTCATAGAAATTTCAGATCTATGTTCTGCATGTTACATCACACTTAGATCTGCATGGTTTATTTCTCATCTTGAGAAATATATTGTTGATTCTTTTCTAAAAATCGTTTTTAACTTTGAAATCAACAATAAATATTTTCTGTTTCTAGTTCTCTTAAAACCAAACCTTTGACCTAGTTTGGAATCACACTTGGAGATTTTTAATCTCAAAAATCTTTTCAAAACTCTGAGATTGATTAAGATCTTGATACGTCTTCTGAGCAAGATATCCGTGGATTCTGGGATTGATTTAAAGGTCAAAAAGGGTTAATGTTTTGTGAGAAGAGAGAAAAAGAAAAATCACTTCATATAGCCTTATATGTAATTTGTTAGGACTGTCTGTACTTAATAAGTGTGAGTGTGTGCATGCATGTGTTAGATAGCACCTCCACAAACACTTTCACCCTACCACATGAAAAGTGTTGGTAATAAGATCTTGTGAACAAGAGTCGACGTAAAGAGATGGAACAAATTAGAAGTTAACAAACTGGGAGAACAACATCAACAATCAGAACTGCAGAGAAGTTAGAAGGATACGATACCAGAGGGTACATTCCTAAACTTATATAGGTCTGAGTTGTATGCATGTTAGTTATATAGTTTGTAACTGGTAAATTTGTTTTCGTGGATTTTTTATTTTACTCCGTAGAGGGAGTCGTGGATGTTTCCTCAGTTGGTGAGGTTTTACCACGTAAAAAATTGTGAACTTAATCTTCCTACATCTTCTCATCTCATTCTTGGTTGTGCTGAGTTTAAAGTTTGTTTAATCTGTTTTATAAACCTGTTAGTCAAATTTTGAATAAATCTCGTACATACTGTTTTGTTAAACACATCTTGTATTCCAATAGTTTTGATTTTTAAGAAAATAGTTTCTTCAAAAAACTGTTCGGAGTTACTTAAATAGTTTATTTTTAATAAACGGCTTTAGTAACAGATTCTCAATTGGTATCAGAGCTTTGGTAACTTCTTTTAAAGAGATCCTGTGTTTCTGAAATTATTTTTTGAAAATCAAACATGGACGAGAAAAATGAAAGATTTGGTAACTTGACCAGACCTCCTATCTTTGATGGAACCAATTTTGCTTACTGGAAAGTAAGAATGATTGCTTTCATTCAAGGAACTCTGGGAGTTGATGTCTGGGACATTGTTGAAAATGGTTACACTTTTCCTACTAAACCAGGCACTGAAGGAAGTAATGAGAGGGTTAAGAAAGTATTAAGTGAGTTCACTCAAGAAGAGAAACAAGTTTCTCAAAATTATAACAAAGGAAAGAATGCCATATTTATGTCCATAAATGAACATGAGTTTAAAAGAATCTCATCTTGTACCACTTCTAAGGAAGCTTGGGACACTTTGGTTACTGCTCATGAAGGTGACACTAGAGTTAAGGCTGCTAAAACTCAAATGCTCATTCAACAGTATAATTCCTTAATTATGTCTGAGACTGAGTCATTTGATGAATTCTATATAAACCTGACTGATATTGTGACAAAATTTAATGCTAATGGGATAACTTATGATAGACAAGAAATTGTATCTAAAATTCTGAGATCATTACCACAGAAATTTGATAACAAAAGATATGCTATTGAGGAAATGTGTGATATTAATCTCACTCCTGAACTACTCAGTAGTAAATTAAGAAATGTGGAAATAGAACAGGAATTTAAGAAACAATTGACCCAGTCCCAAAGGAAACAAACTAGTTCCAATCTAAGCTTCTCTTTTAAATTGATTAAGCCTGAGTTTAATACTTCCAATGATGATTCTGATGAGGAATGTAATATAGAGAGCTTGGACAGTCAGATTGCCTTAATGTCAAAACAGTTTAAGAAAATCATTAAGTTTAGAAATAACATGGCAAACAAACAAGGCAAGTCAAATTATCCAACTCATTCTAATCATAAACCTCATAAGAAAAGTCATGACAAATACCATAAGGACTCTCACATTAGACCTAACAGAGGCCTTAAGAAGACTGAATGCTATAGATATGGTAAACTAGGACACATTGCACAATACTGTAGAGTTAACTTGAACACTCAAAACAAACACACTAGAGCCAACATTTGCAAGACATGGGATGATTCAAGTGACTCTGAAAATGAGGAACCTGAGTCATCTGATGTTTTTGACCCTTGCATGTCCTTCTTTGCCAAGATTATCTATAATAATGATATGCATGTGCTTGTTAGTGTGGATGAATCAAGTAATTCTATGACTGATGTTTTGAATATTGCTGTTACTGCTTTAGATGCTTTGATTACTGAGAATATTGCTATCTCTTCCTCGGGGTGTGTGAGTCAAAGGGAAAGCGATAATGACGATGTCAATGGGTGTGTGAGTTCAAAGAATGAAGCCCTAGGGGTCACTTCACACACTACACTTAGTGACTCGGACAATGAAGACCTCCCAGATATTCACACTCTATATGCAAAAACTCTTAAGAAAAGCACTAGACTAGAAAAGATTGTGAAAGATCTCACTAAGAAGTTAGAAGATCTAAGCCTGATGGTCAAACTAAATGCTGAAGAGTATACTACCCAATGTTTAACTCATGAAAGTGAAATAAAAATGATTGATGAAAAACTTAGAAATTTGGCTGAAACAAATGAAACTCTGGACAAAAAATATAAAGGGACATTGTTATAATTGGAACAAACCAAATAAAAGACAACAATTGTCTTCAAAAAATTTACAAAATTTGAAAATAATTCAAACTGTTTTAATGAATTTGTTGCTGATTCTAAAACCAATTCTGATGATCGAACTGGAATTGGATTTTGCCCCAATTTGAAGACACAAAAAAAATTATTTGAACCTATCAAGTTTGTGTCAGGAGGTAAAAGACCTATTGAAACATGCCGAGATTTCCATTCCCTAAAAACTGAGTTTGATTCAAAACATCAAAATTTTAACATTGGGGAATCAAATTGCTCAAAACATGTAAGTTCACCTAAGGCTAAATACGTCCGCCCCTCTATTAGGAAGAGTGAATCTACATTCAAACCTGTACTACCTAGGAATAGAGTTCAACCTCATAATTCCTCAAAACCTTTGTTTAGAGACTTTCCTAAGGAGACCCCAATCCTGAGCAATCTTTATTGTTCCTACTGCGATATATACAGTCACTCTTTTGATGGTTGCTATGCTAGGAGACTAGTTAAACCAGTTTGTTATCCTCCTATCTATCAGAACTTTAACTATTTTAGGAGAAGCCACAACAATTATGTACTTCCTAGACAACCACACAAAAACTCTAATTATAGAAAGAGAAAGACCAAAACTAAAAGAACATTTCCTAGAAGGATCCCTAAGCACTTTCCTAAACCAGATGCTCATGCTTTTCATAAAACTCAAAATCATGCGCAAAATATTTTTCAACAAAAATCCAATGCTCATAAATTTTATCAATTGAGAGCTAATAAGCGCAAAATGAAAACTAGAGCAATTTGGGTTAGAAAAGATAATCTATTACCCCAGATGAAGTGTAACATTGTTGTTACTGCCTTAAAAGCCGAGCACACATCATCTGGTTGGTATTTAGACTCTGGATGTTCTAAGCACATGACTGGGGATGATACTAAACTTTTGAACAAAACCAGCTTTGCTGGTGGAAAAGTCATTTTTGGTGATGGAATATCATCTCAAATCATAGGCAAAGGAACTCTCCAAGAAGATGGACTTCGTGTTCTTGAAAATGTCCTTCTAGTTAAAGGACTTAAGGCCAATCTATTTAGTATCTCGCAATTTTGTGACTCAGATCATACTGTTACCTTTTCAAAGAACAATTGCAAAATTTTAAATGAAAAAGGTGAATGCATAATTACAGGATTCAGGACTCCTGAAAATTGCTATACTGTTATGAACAATTCTGAAACCTGTAATGTTACCATAATGGATGACAACGAGATATGGCATAACAGAATGGGTCATATAAATTACGATAATCTTAGTAGACTGACCTCTCAGAAAATAGTTAGAGGATTTCCTAAAATCAAACCCATTCCTAACATTGTCTGTGGTTCCTATCAGGAAGGTAAAATTTCTAAGGCACCTCATAAGAAAGTTAATGATATTCTTTCCTCTAATCCCTTGGAGCTCATCCATATGGATTTAATGGGTCCCTCCCAAACTATTAGTCTCTGTGGACACAGTTATATTTTAGTTATGGTTGATGACTTCACCAGATTTACTTGGGTAGCCTTTTTAAAACAAAAGTCTGACACTTTTCAAACTTTCCTAAAAATACTTCTTCGGATTGAAAATGAAAAGGACACTCAAGTAAATAGAGTCCGTAGTGACAGAGGAGGAGAATTCAAGGATACTGGTATAATAGAGTATTGTGACTATAATGGTTACAAAAATGAGTTTAGTGCTCCTAAGACTCCTCAACAAAATGGAATTGACGAGAGAAAGAATCGTACCCTTCAAGAGATGGCACGTGTTACGTTACATGCCAAAAATTTGCCTAAATACTTTTGGGTAGAATCTATTCATACTGCGTGTCACATCATAAATAGGGTCTATCTTAGAAAGAATTCCAAACAGACTCCTTACGAACTTTGGTATAAGAAAAAGCCTAATCTTAAGTACCTTAGAACCTTTGGTAGCACTTGTTATGTTTGCAAAGATAGGGAACACTTGTCCAAATTTGAGAGTAGGGGAGATAAAGCTATTTTTCTAGGATACTCGCCTAACAGTAGAGCCTATCGAGTGTATAATCTTCGTACTAAAACCATGATGGAATCCATAAATGTAATTGTGAGTGACACTATTATAGAGAACAAGACTAGTGAATCAACTATTGAGGAAGAGCCTACAAACACTTTAGAAAATGACTCTTCTGAAATAGAAAATTCATTACCAATTGAGATACCTGAAGTACCTAACTGGGTTTCTAAAGATCATCCCATAAATAACGTAGTTGGTAACCCTAGCGAGCCAGTGCGTACAAGATCCCAACTTAGAAATTATGCACATTATGCATGTTTTGTTTCCCTAGTGGAACCAAAGAATGTAAATGAGGCATTGAATGATTCTCACTGGATTTCTGCTATACAGGAAAAACTTCTTCAATTTGTCATTCATGATGTTTGGTATCTTATTCCTCATCCTGATCACAAAAAGGTTATTGGAACACATTGGATTTTTAAAAATAAGTCTGATGAAAGTGGGATAATAATTAGAAATAAAGCTAGATTAGTTGCTTAAGGATACTCTCAAATTGAAGGAATAGATTTTAACGAGACTTTTGCTCCTGTTACTCGTTTAGAATCTGTTCGTCTGCTCTTTGCTATAGCTTGCCACATGCATTTTACACTTTACCAAATGGATGTCAAATCTGCATTCCTTAATGGAATATTGACTGAAGAGACCTATGTAGAACAACCTAAAGGGTTCGTTAACCCTCAATATCCAAATCATGTATTTCGTCTTAAAAAGGCTTTGTATGGCCTTAAACAAGCTCCTAGAGCTTGGTATGAGCGTCTTTCCAGTTTCCTCTTAGATAAATGTTTCAAAAGAGGTGAAAATGATCAAACCCTTTTTGTCAAACATTTTAACAAACACATCACTATTGCTCAAGTTTATGTTGACGATATTATCTTTGGATTAACTTCTCCCTCAGAAGTAAAATCCTTCTCTGAAATTATCCGTAAGGAATTTCAAATGTCTCTTATGGGGGAGTTGCAATTTTTATTAGGTGTCCAGGTCAAACAAAATTCAGAAGGATTATTTGTCTCGCAATCTAAGTATGCATTAGAGATAGTAAAGAAATTTGGCCTTGAGAGTGCTAAAGATGCTAGAACACCCATGAGTACTACGATAAAACTTTCTAACGACGAAACTGGAAAATCCGTAGATCCTACTCTATGTCGTAGTATGATAGGAACCTTACTATATCTTACTGCCTCGCGTCCTGATATTATGTATGTTGTGTGTATTTGTGCTCGATATCAAAATAACCCTAAAGAGAGCCATCTGAATTATGTTAAACGTATCATCAAATATGTAAAAGGCACTCTGAATCTAGGACTTTGGTACACTAATGACACACCAAGCACTATAATTGGGTACACTGATGCTGACTAGGCTGGGTGTACTGATGATAGTAAAAGTACATCAGGAGCATGTTATTATATAGGTAATAACTTGGTAGGATGGATTAGTAAGGAACAAAACTGCACATCACTCTCAACAGCTGAATCTGAATACATAGCCGCTGGCAGCTGTTGTGCTCAATTACTGTGGCTTAAACAAATGCTAAGTGATTATGGTATTCAAGAAAACCAATTGCATCTCTATTGTGATAATCAAAGTGCGATTAATATTTCTAAAACCCCTGTTTAACACTCGCAAACAAAGCACATAAAAATAAGACATCACTTTATACGCGAATTGGTTGAAACTAAGGAATTAGAAATCAATTATCTTCTTACTGATTTTCAACTCGCAGATATGTTTACCAAACCTCTAGATTATAATAGATTTATTTTCTTGCGTAAATCTTTTGGTATGGTTTGTGCTGAGTAATATCTTTGCTGTTTATCCAAGTTTTTTCCCTTTGTCCATTTGAGACAAAATGGGGGAGAAATTTGAGTCTCTATGAATATTTGTATATATGCTAAACAACTTGATGTTAGTGATTCATTGCAGGTTTTTGTAAAGTTATTCTCAACTGATGTAATAGGGTATTCAATTGTAAATAGTTGAGTTATGTACTTTTATTTTCTAGGATTTGGGTAGATAAAATCTTTATAGGAATAGGTTTTTCTTATTTTTGTTACCCTACGAGTTCTAGACGACTCAAAGGATATTTTATCTCATATTTCCAAAGGGGGAGATTGAAGCCCTTATACTCTTGACTCACTTGAGTCTATATTATATAAGTGTTCATCTAGTTTGGAAATTGTGACAAAATTATGTCTATCCTAGAAACCAAATAACCTCAGAGATTGGTTAGCTATTTCATTCATCTATCTTGTAGTGATCTAGACTAAATTACCAACACTCACACACAGTAGAATGCATCATATACATGTCATATTGCATATTTATGTGCGCACATATGTTGAGTATGGTTAAATCCCTAAATTTGATTTTTAAATATTTTTTGGGATTTTATAAACATTTTTTAATAAAGGTTTTATTAATTAAAACTTAGTTTTAAAAGTTTGTGGGTTAAATCTACAATTATGGTTTAATGGGTTTATTGGCTTAAAGTTGCTTTGGGTAGAAACCAAAAGCGACAGAGAATTCAAGGTATGGTTGTGATTATTTTATGACGCGCATTTTATATCGTCTAATTGATCAACACCTGTTGCTTGCTGATTGGTGCATTTTGTGTTTCTTTACTGAGTATATAATCGTGTATGCTTACATCCGTTGGATCAATCCTTATCAACGATCTGCATGCTTTCTTTGGTAATCGCTGTGTATCTCTCTTGAACCAATCAGGTGAATTTTAATCACCGCGTTCTGTGAGCCCTTGGATCGAAGTCAATCCAGCTTGACTTAATCCTGACCCTTGTTTTTGAACCATCTTCTCGATCCTTCTCTTCGTCCTATAAAAGGAACCCTTCTCTCAATCGTCTAAGACTTTTGGCCATTTCCTTTTTGAGAGAAAATAAAAGAGAGAGTAGAGAGAAGAGAGAGAAAAGAGAGAGAAGAGAAAACCAAAAAAGAAAGAGAGAGAGTTAGAAACCCTAACCCTAATCCTTGTTCGTTAAGCCTCTTTCAAACCAAACACTCCTCAAAAACTCCTACATATCCAAAACACTACCCTGAGTGTTCTTGAGTTTTTGAGAGATATTTTTGTTGCTGTAACCTCTTGTTCGTTAGATCTTATTCCCAACTTAAACTGTTTACTTAGATCTATTTTCTTCTTCATAGAAATTTCAGATCTATGTTCTGCATGTTACATCACACTTAGATCTGCATGGTTTATTTCTCATCTTGAGAAATATATTGTTGATTCTTTTCTGAAAATCGTTTTTAACTTTGAAATCAACAATAAATGTTTTCTGTTTCTAGTTCTCTTAAAACTAAACCTTTGACCTAGTTTGGAATCACACTTGGAGATTTTCAATCTCAAAAATCTTTTCAAAAGTCTGAGATTGATTAAGATCTTGATACGTCTTCTGAGCAAGATATCCGTGGATTCTGGGATTGATTTAAAGGTAAAAAATGGTTAAAGTTTTGTGAGAAGAGAGAAAAAGAAAAATCACTGCATATAGCCTTATATGTAATTTGTTAGGACTGTCTGTACTTAATAAGTGTGAGTGTGTTCATGCATGTGTTAGAGAGAACCTCCACAAACACTTTCACCCTACCACACGAAAAGTGTTGGTAATAAGATCTTGTGAACAAGAGTCAACGTAAAGAGCTGGAACAAATCAGAAGTTAACAAACTGGGAGAACAACATCAACAATCAGAACTGCAGAGAAGTTAGAAGGATACGATACCAGAGGGTACATTCCTAAACTTATATAGGTCTGAGTTGTATGCATGTTAGTTATATAGTTTGTAACTGGTAAATTTGTTTTCGTGGATTTTTTATTTTACTCCGTAAAGGGAGTCGTGGATGTTTCCTCAGTTGGTGAGGTTTTACCACGTAAAAAATCGTGAACTTAATCTTCCTACATCTTCTCATCTCATTTTTGGTTGTGCTGAGTTTAAAGTTTGTTTAAACTGTTTTATAAACCTGTTAGTCAAATCTTGAATATATCTCATACATACTGTTTTGTTAAACACATCTTGTGTTCAAATAGTTTTGTTTTTTAAGAAAAGATTTTCTTCAAAAAATTGTTCGGAGTTACTTAAATATTTTATTTTTAATTAACGGATTTTGTAACAGATTTTCATGTGTGTGTGTTTGTAAAGAGTGATATGTGTATATGTGCTTAACTTTTTGTGTGAATATCAAGTTATAGCTAGTGTATGGTTACCTTGCCTATGTAGTGATATAAATATAATTGAGTAGCCCGTAGTTATAGCTTGTGGGTAAACTATGTCATTTATAGTACGAGGTATTGTGTGGGCGATACAGAAGGGCTAGATATTTAACAGATCATAGAATGTTAAGGAAAGTTAGACTAGTTATGCGGGGTAGAATATCTAGTGAATAAATAAATACGTTAGGTGCGCACCGTAGATGAGAGATGAGGATAATATCATGTGAGTGCGACATGAATTTAACATGAATATTTCATACTACTTTATTATTGTTATAATTAAATACTTGCAACTGTTTTTCAAATGTTTTGGGAGATTAACTGTATCAAGAATATTCTCAAAACCTTTTCGGTTTTCAACCACAAGTTCACTTGTGATAGCCATTCCATTCCAGTCAGACGATGCTGCAACAGTTGTGGATACATGCAAGCCTTGATTAGATGCTTCACTTAATTCTATCTAGATACAATGCTATTTTAATATCTTATTTTTGGGCATGTTGCCCTTAGTTGGTCAATTTCTTTATCAGACGTTATTTACATTTCTCAGTTTTAGTATTTGGATTGTTGTATTCTTGATACTGACGATTTGTTCGGTTTATTTACTTATGCTATCGGTATTCTTTGTGTCGGAGTTACTGTGGATGTTTAAGTATATATATTGTTCATTGGTTTCAATTATGCATGTTACCAAGATTTAAAATAGACACCGGACTTAATAGTTTATTAGTTTAACTAATTGGTTTTTGATATTGATGCTAAGAATGAAAACTTATATGATTCCCATTTAATTTAATAAAGGCCTAATCAACCTGTTTTAGACTAGATGGGACGTCACATCCCACTCTTTTTATTATCATATATACATTCACATATAGTTTTATAAATAAAAAATCCATAAAGGGGGCTTATACTACAATTACCATTTTAGGGTGTCCTTGTAATTTTCTACACTTTCAACACATTTCCTATATATTTTCATAAATTAAAAGTGACGTCCTATATTCGAATTACGTGTGGACCCTTACCTTGTTCATCTTACAAACTAAGTGGACTTTTATTCCATTTTTGGTTAAATAGTTGTCCCATAGTTATTTTGGGAGTTAAGTCCTTTGTTACTTATTATTTGGAAAGTTTTGAAGTATTGTTTGCAGGCTAGTTGGAGAAGGAACATTTTGAAGTCTTGTTATGTGGAAGGAAACACTCACTACATTGGATTCTGACAAAGATATTGTGATGTTATTATCATAATCAATCAAGCATGCATTATATTATCATTTGTGTTGAATAATTTGATGGCTTTTGATAGCTAATTTGTGTTGTATTATTATTTTTTGATTTATTGATAGCGTAGTGGAAAAATATTTATTTATGAAAATATAAACAAGTTTAAAAATGTATTTTTTTTAGGATGCAGAAAAATATTATTTTTTTAATTGGTTACGGTTTTGGACCGTGATCAAAACTCTAACAAAATTTAATTTGGTCACGGCTAAAAACCACGACCAAATTTTATTTTTAAAAATTATATCACAGTTTTGTAACGTGACCAACACTAACATCCCTTTGAATGGTCACACTAGGGGTCACGGTTAAAAACTGTGACTAGCCCAATCAACCGTGATATCAGCCACTGACCCATGACCACCCTATGGGGTCATAATTTTGGACCGTAACCCACGATTTTCTCACCCTCAATATAGTAACAACTTAAAACTGTGATGCATAGGCCTTGGTAACAGACCAAAATTGTGACCATTTGTCGGTTTTGGTCAAGTGAAATCTCTGATAAACTACATGATTAGGAATCATATCCCCGCCTTGACCAAAAGATTTAGGTTAAGGCCCATAGGGGTAGAATTGAACGGCAATCTAGTAACTCGGTATCCTGAAAAAGATCCAAAGTTTACTTATGCTAGGATAAAAGATCCCACGTACCTTAATCTTAATAAAATAACGCAGATGACCTAAGTCCTTCCTATTAAACACCTTCCATATATCCATCTTCACTCCTGCAATCCCAATGACATCATCACCCACAATAATAATATTATCCATATAAACTAACAAAATAGTGCATCTACCATCGAGATGACAACAAACAACTCACATATGATCGGAATGGCACCGTGTAAACCCCATGAATATAACAATTTCACTTAATCTGTTGAACCATTGTTGGGGTGATTTCTTAAGGCCATAAAGAGATTTACAAAGATGACACTATTTTCTATTGTACTCCCCCTTAGTCCGTAGATTGTAAAAAATTTACAAAGATTTACATAGATTGTCTCAGAGAGATACCCATGTAAAAAGGCATTCTTGACGTTAAACTGATGTATAGGCCAAGAGTAAAAATACACAAGATAGATAAAAAATCATACGGAAGTAAGTTTGGTCACCAGGGAAAGTAACACCAAAATCCTCTCCAATTTTTTTTATAAATGCCTTAGCCACCAACCATGCCTATAGCGATCCGTAGAGCCATCGGCTAAATATTTCATATTGAAGACCCATTTATATATAACGGTCTTCTCCCTGGGAGGTATAGAAACAAGCTCCCATGTACCATTTCGATCCAAAGCATCAATTTCTATTTTCATTGTCCCCACTAATTAGGGAATGGATATGGAGTCAAGTTGGCCAAAAATATTTGATATGAATTGTAAAGACTAGCATAGGAAAGATGTTGAAAAATGGGATGATTATAACTACCAACAAAACCATGGCGGGAAGGAGGGCGACTAGTACAAGAAGGATAATGATAAAGAAAATTAGAAGTAAGAGGTGGTAAAGAAGAAAGAGTGCACAAGTCTAGAGAAGGAGGTGGCAGGGGCGCCCGAGGGCGATGAGAGTATACTTGTATGTTGGGCTCAGAAGGTGCGTGAGGAGGAACCTTATCAAATATAGGAAGAGAGTGGGTAATTGATGAAGCCTCATTCTTATGAGAAGTGTAATACCCCATAATTTAGGCACATTTATTAATAGTTAAAAATTAAATTTATGAATTTATTTATTTATTCGATTATTTAAATGAAAATTGAGTCTAAAAATGTATATTTTGAATAGTACCATTTCAAATAACATTGGAATCTTATGAAAAAAATAATTTTAAACAATAATTACTATTCTATCGGTGGCATTATTTAAACACATGATTCTTAAAAAAAGAGAAAGAAAGGCTATTAAATGCAATATTCTTCTTCTTCATACTCTCATTTCCTAATTCCCTCCTCATAACTCAACCACCTAAATTACACCATTAAATATAAAAAATATATACTATTATATTCTAGGCCAAAATTATATTTTTCTCGAATTTTTTTTGGAATAACTTTGGGTCAATTCTAAAGGATTTTTTGAGGCTAATTCAACTAATTTTCGAGAGGGATTTCTTCTACACATTTGCGATATTATTTTCATCAACTCGGGAGCAATTTTGGAAGGACTTCTTCTACTATTCTATCTCATTATTTTTGGAGATTTTCTTCAATTGAGGCAAGATAATTCTACTCTCTCCTCTCATAAGATACATAGTATTTTCTACCTAAATAGACTTTTTTTGATATAAAATAGAAAATTTAGAGATAATTAAGATTTATTTTATTTTGATCGCACCTTTATAAATTCTGATTATTGGCGAATAAATTTAAGGAAACTAATTCATGAAATTATAGACTTCATTAATTTAGTTGGTATAATAAAAATGGATCATGGATTGTACATTCTTGTTATGATTTAAATGTTAAATCTAACATTGAATGAATTATATGTATTGAAAATCATGATAGTAGATTAACTTCATATATTATTGTGTTAAATTTTATTTTTTATAAATTTTGGAATTGGGGTTCTAGTAAATATTAACTTCTTCATTCTTGGGTTCATGAATTATGTTGAAGATCTGAGATAGTCTCGGATTTTTTAAAAATAGTAAGTACGTTTAGAAAATTATGAAACTTCATAATCTTAAGTAAAATATAATTTTCTAAAAGTTTCATGTTTCAACAAAATCCTAAAAAGGTAATTTAAGACCTTAAAAATGAGAAAAACGGGACTAGGTATATTTGCAAATCAGTAGTAACATTTTAGAAAAGTGAATTTTTTACCCCCTATAGAAGGTGTAAATTGAGACGTTTCATGTTTTTAATTATAGGAAATCATTATAACACCCCGTAATTTTGAGTAATTTATTTTAGCGGTTAAATTGCATATGTGACATAATTTAATTTAAATGGGAATTAATGTGAAATTAGTAAATATAAATTGCGAGAATAAAATTGAACTAAATTTTAGTACGTTGTATGTGAGTAGAAACGACGGGAATTGACGGTATCTCAACTAGGTCACTAGTACGGGTTATTTTTGGGTTAAGATATGATGCTTGTGTATAGTAAGTCAAATGGTGATTTCGAGTGCATGGTTGATCCGAAATAGGTAGAAATAGTTAGAATTGAGTACCCACAGGTAGTAATTGGGTTTTGGGGCTTTTTAGACTAGCCCAGACTCACGTGGAGGTATTTGGGTAATTTTCATGTAGCCAATTAACCTAATTTTGGGATTTGTGGGTTAAATTATAAGGCTTAAAGAAGGAATAACATTTATTCTAAACCATAAGAGAGAAGGAAGAAAGGAAGTAAAGCGAAATCAAGGAAGAAAGCTAGAGGAGGCCAATTGGATAGGGGATTCAAAGATTTCTAACATCAAATCAACACACACGAGAGGGACATCAGACCCTATGAACATTCAAAGGCTAAAAATAAACTTTCTTTAAATCAAATAAAGGCGATTTATGTTCATATCATGGTAGGTGTAGAACAAATAAATTTTTAGGAAGGGTTCTTACATGTAAAAAGGGGGTTTTAAGAAATTATCCCATAACTCATAGAAAAAATGCATATTTGATGTTTTTGAATGAATCATAATTGCTAGAATTTGAACCTTGTTAGAGATTCATATATTAATCATGATGAATTGGGGCTTTGAATCAAATCTAGGATTATTTGAGGTGTTTATTACGTAGACTTATTTTAATGGATTAATTAGGTGATTGTAGTTAATCTTTGGTATTAGGATGATTATTTGATATTAGAATCATCTTAGAATATTTCCCTTAGGTTCTATGTGATTGGATGAATGTATAATATCATTTAGAAGGTGTTTGGTTTAGATTTAAAGAAGAAAAATCTAGGTTTCTGCACTGTTTCTGTCTGGGTTTCTGCATTATTTCCTTCAATCTCATTAGAACATATTTAGAAGCTTGTTCGAAAGACGTTGCTTTCTTTTTCGAGTGAAGTTGGTATTTCGTTCGAAGGACACTTTGGTTCAGGTCATGGAGATAAATCTTTTCGTTACGAACGCATGGCCACCAGTTTCGTATTGTTTTTATTTTTTTTAATTAGTTATGAATTTTATAGAGAAAGGTGTATGGGATAAAAATCTTCAATTGGTAATCTAGGGATGGATTTTATCTTAGGCATAATTATGATTCGGATGACTACAAAACCTTGTGGATATTTTCCCTTAGTTGATGAGAAATCATAGTTAATGTTATTGAGGTTAAACAAATAGTTTTTAATACTTGGATCGATCAATTGACCTATCGATTGTTTCTATCGATTGATCGATCGATTGTTTCTATCGATCAATCGATGGAAGCTGAATTCAGGAAAATTCTTTGTAGGTTGTTTAAGACTTCGATTTTTCAACAGGACCAAGATTTTTTAGTTAGAGTGGTTTGAAATATTTATATCTCCTAGGGTGAGCAGGTAATTAATGTTGAATTAAAAATCGTGAAAGCTAATTAATGAGAAAGTTTAAATGTCGAATTAATGAGTTAAATTCGGGAATAAATGTACGCGCTGGTTAGGTTAAGTCCGGTTGTTTTATCGGAGTGATGTTACTTGATAAACTTGAATGATTATACGACGGGATGGCTGGGTAAGTCCGAGCATGTTAGTGTTACACCCCGACTAATTAAATACCGGGTAGCTACTCCTTTATTTAAATTAATACAAAATGTCAAGTTGGTTCAGTTCATAGCATCACTGTCGAATTTTTTTAATTAATTACTAACCACCTAATATTTAAAATAGTGAAGTGCCAAATTTTTAATGTTTATTATTAACCATCAACAAAATAATTTAAATCCTCATCCAACCATCACATGAACAATCTCATAAGGTAATCAACAGAATGAAATAACTGATGTCTGGAGTAAACACTCCAATAATAGTAGAAAAGTAAATAAACCAAGTACAATAATCTGAATAATTAAAATCCCAAGACTGAAATAAAAATACCTGGAAAAAATAACTCAAGATAATGCTCGCACATCTCATCCTCGTGCTCCCAGGTAGACTCCTCGACATTATGATGCTGCCACTGAACACGTACTAACGGTACTATCTTCGATCTCAATTTCTTCTCACTACGGTCTAGGATAGTAATCGACCCCTCCTCATAGGAAGAATCAGGCTGCAGATCAATTTCCTCTGAAGCAATATGAGTATGGGCCAAATCATCTCAAAGGTATCTCCTCCGTGAGGAAATGTGGAACACGTCATGGATCATATGCAAGTGTTTCGGTAACCCAAGTCTATACGCAAGTAGCCTAATTCGCTCGATGATAGGGAATGGCCCCACATATCTAGGTGCCAACTTCCCCTTCTTCCCAAAATGCATAATCCCCTTCATAGGAGACAGTCGGAGAAGCACTTGGTCCCCCACATTAAACTCTCGGAAGAATCTCTTGGCGTCGTCCTGAGCAACCTGAATACGGTTTCATATTATCTTCATCCTCTCCGAAGTATCCTGAATCACCTCCGGCCCAAGTAGCTTGTTGTCCCCCACCTCTAGCCAATATGTTCAAGAATGTCAAGGTCTATCGTATAACGCCTCGAATGGATCCATACCAATAGTGAAATGGTAGGAGTTATTATAGGAAAACTCCACCAGTGGGAGATACTGCTCCCAACCACTTCTAAAATCGAGGATGCACATATGCAGCATGTCCTCTAACATCTGCTTCATTCGCTCGGTCTGCCCATCTGTTTATGGGTGATAGGCTGTACTCAATTACAACTCCGTACCCATAGCTTCCTAGAAACACTCTCAAAGTCGTGACACAAATATCTTGTCCCTGTCAGACACGATATTGAGAGGCACCCCGTGGAGTCTCACTATCTCAGCTATGAAGATCTGGGCTTACTGTCTCATAGTGTAGTCTGTTCGGGATATTAGAAAGTGAGTGACCGTGGTCAACCGATCCATAATGGGATGTAGGTGACCCCATGATGAAGTCCATGTAAACACTCTCCCATTTCTATATAGGAACCCCTAATGGCTGTAGAAGTCCCGCCGGCCTCTGATGGTCCACTTTTACTAGCTGACAAGTGGTGCATTTTGAAACAAACTCGGTAATATCCCTATTCATCCCGCTCCACCAGTACTGCCGCCTCATATCGTGGTACATCTTATCCCCACCAGGATATACCAAAAATCACAAATCGTGCAACTCTGTCATTACCGAGTGTCGCAAGTCTTCTCTTTCAGGAACAACCAATCTCCCATTGAAGTGTAAGCCCTCGTCTGAACCAATAGTATAACACTCAGCTCCCTTTACTAGTAACCGTACCATCTGCTCTTGACAGAACGGGTCTGCAGCCTGAGCCTGTACTACTCTCATAATGATCTGGGGCATAACGGTCATCAGAGACATGAATGATCGGGCCACGGCGTCCTGGTGTCCCAATTCCTTCTACTTTGCCTTCCACCCCTCGGCTACCTCACCTACTGGCCTATGGTTCAACACGTCTGCTACCACATTAGCCTTTCGTGGGTGGTAATGGATATCAAACTGATAATCCTTCACAAACTCGAGCCACTAACGTTGACTCATATTGATCTCCTTCTGCGTGAAGAGGTACTGTAGGGACTTATGGTCTGTGAATAAGAAAAATTTCTCCCCAAGGAGATAGTGTCTCCAAATACGAAGTGCAAACAAGACTGTCGCTAACTCTAAGTCGTGGGTGGGGTAATTCCTCTCGTGAGGATTAAGCTTACGGGAAGCATAAGCTATAACCTGATTCTCCTGCTGGAGTATACCCCCGAGTCCTAGTAAGGATGCATAAGTGTAGACTAGATACTCCACTCTCGATCTGGGCAATGAAAACACTGGTGATGAGGTAAGCTTGTCCTTCAACTCATCAAATGCCAATTGACAGACATCACTCAAGAAAAATGGTACCCCTTTGTGAGTCAGATGCGTCAATGGAACCGCTATCTTCGAGAACCCCCCAATAAACCTCCTATAGTATCCTGCTAGAACCAAGAAACTACATATCTTTGTCAGTGTGACGGGATGTCCCCACTCCCTCACCGCTGATACCTTTCCCGGATCAATAAATATCCCCCTGCCAGAAATGATATGCCCCCAAAAATGAATTTCCTTCAACCAAAACCCGTATTTCACATATTTTGCATACAACTCATGCTGACGCAGTGTCTGCAAAACCTGCCTCAAGTGCCCAGCATGGTCCTCCTTGGTCTGGGAGTAAACCAGAATGTCACCGATGAAGACAATACGAACTGGTCCACGAACTCTCTAAACACCCTATTCATTAAGTCCATAAACACAATTGGGGCATTGGTTATCCCAAAAGGCATAACCCTGAACCCATAAGAACCATATCTCGTCAAGAAGGAAGTTTTCGAGACGTCCTTCTCCCTGATACGTAACTGATGGTATCCCGATCTCAAATCAATCTTTGAGAAGAAGGCATCTCCTCTCAATTGGTCGAATAAGTCATCGATTCGGAGCAACAAATACTTATTCCGTATCGTGACTTTATTCAACTCCCGATAGTCGACACATAGCCTCAAAGATCCATCCCTATTTTTAACAAACAATACAGGAGCATCCCACAACAAAGTACTCCTACGGATAAACCCCTGACCCAACAACTTCTCTATTTGATCCTGTAGCTCCCTCATCTCTCCTGGAGACATACGATAAGCTGCGCGGGCTATCGGATGAGTACTCGATGCCAAATTTATAATAAAGTCTATCTCTCTACTCGGAGGTAATCTTGAAATATCCTGGAATAAATCAACGAACTCCCTAACGACTAGAATCGAATCAAGTGGTATCACAACCTCCCTAGAGGTCTCCTACTCTATATAGTACAAGTGGGTGGATGATCCTCCCTCAGGACGAGCCGTCGCCACTAGGAACATCTCCTGACCGGGTATGGCAAAAACTATACTCCTATTAAAATAATTAATCATGGCTCTATGTGTAACCAGCCAATCAATACCGATAATCGCATCGTACTCAGACATCTCTAATACGAGCATGTCAGTAGGTAAAGTAAATCTCCCAATATCTACACCCAAGCCTCTACATATGAAAGAAATCACGGATTCATTACTCAACGGTGACTCTACACGTGTAATGGTACTCTTCGTTGTATCTAACAATCCCATAGAGCGTGAAAATCGCTTGGTAATAAAGCTGTGTGTGTGGTCCCTGTATCAAATAAATATGCCCCATAGTCCCCTGAATAGAAAACATACCCTCAATCCTGGGTGGATCCTACGGGACTACGACCTGCGGCCTGCTGAAGTTAGTAAACTCGACCATACTGAAGCTGTCCCTACTGAATTGGGACTGCTGGAATAGGTGGCAGTGCTGACATCTGTGGTGGTGCTGGGAGGGCGGCAGGAAACATAGGTCTCTAGGGCTCTTGTCGAGTACCCTGCTGCTGCTGTTGATGGGTCCTACCCCTCTTAGGACACTCCTAAATTTTGTGGCCAATCTTGCCACATATGAAGTATTTATCTACAAAGTTTCCCCCTCTATGACCCTACTGTCCATGGCCCTGATGACCGTTACCACCTTTACCTTGGCCATGCTGGCCCTGCTGAAAATTCTTCTGGCCCTGATGGCTGTGCTGACCCTGCTGACCATGCCTAAAACCTTCCTATCCATGTGTGAAACCTCCTAATCTAAATCTCTTAGAATCCCCCTGCTGGGAACTCTGATCACCCTGCCTGTGCTGACACTGAGCTGACTGGGCCCTGCTGGCACCATTACCCCTTGTCTTGCCCTACTGGATGGACTCTTCTACTCGCTTACCCTCTGACAAATGAAAATGGTGGTCTGAATAGTGAAGTAGCGCTGCATTAACCACATCTAAATAGGTGGCCAACGAGATATTCCCTAGCAGGTGATGATGAATACTCTACGTCAACCCATCTATAAACCTCTGGATCTTCTTCTCTTCAGTTGGGATCTCATCAGGTATTATGTTTAGAAGATTGGTGAACTCGGCCTCATACTCTGCCACTTTCCTCCCTTTTAGCTTAAGGTTCATCAATTTTCGCCTCATCTTTGTCTGAACTACCAAGGGGAAATATTTGCGGTCGAACCGCACTCAGAACTACTGAATAGAAATAACATCTCTCTCATCAGTGGTGGTAAGGGACTCCCACCACTGTAATGCTACTCCTACCAACTTAAACATCACCAGTATATTCCTCTGCACATCTGTACACTCATACATCCTCAAATGTCTTTGGATGTCCTTCTTCCCCTGGCCCGGCGCAACAACGTCGAAGCTCCCTACAAACTCCAGAGGGTGTGCCTTCTGAAAGGCATCCCTGACACATTCCCAAGAAGATGGTAATGCATGAGCCTAGACCGGGTCTACTATCGGTGCCTGAAATGGTGCCTGTTGTACAACTGCTAGTGCTACATTTACCGCCTGTGCTAAAATGGCACCAACTTCATTAGCATTCATAGAACCCTGAACCGAGGCAGGCTGAGGCTCAGGATGGGCACCCCTAGGAACTCGCTATGCACGTCGAGGAGGCATCTGAAATGAGAGAGAAGTTTTTTAAGTCCACAGTTGATATCTCAAAATAGCTGAAGAACGTAAAATACACAAAAGAGTACAACAATCCTAAAATATAGGGCTCTATATCAAAGGAAACTACGCGAAAACATTACAAGCCATACAAATCCTAAGGAATCTAGAACCTGATGCTCTGATACCACCTGTGACACCCTGACTAATTAAATACCGGGTAGCTACTCCTTTATTTAAATTAATACAAAATGTCAAGCTGGTTCAGTTCATAGCATCACTGTCGAAACTATTTAATTAATTTCTAACCACCTAATATTTAAAATAGTGAAGTGCCAAATTTTTAATGTTTATTATTAACCATCAACAAAATAATTTAAATCACCATCCAACCATCACATGAACAATATCATAAGGTAATCAACAGAATGAAATAACTGATTTCTGGAGTAAACACTCCAATAATAGTAGCAAAGTAAATAAACCAATTACAATAGTCTGAATAATTAAAAATCCCAAGACTGAAATAAAATAAAAGTCTAAAGCTGCTGTCACTGAATATAACGACCAACAGGCCCTAACTGGAATAAATGACTACCAAAAGAATCAAGTATAGATGTGGACGCATCTAGTAAGGAGATCATGTAACTTCCACAGCAACTACAACACGTCAAAAGAATAGAACTCCTATGCTTGGCGTCCCTGTGGCTGGGCACCTAAAATGTTTTGCAGAATATAGATTTGGAAGAAAACGGGTCAGAGCCCGAGGTGAAAACAATTTAAAATATCACAAGTGTTTAATTGCATTAAACAGTAAATATTATATACATGTTAGTTATGTGCTCTCACATGAGTTCCTCACCCCTCAACTAATGTACACGCCTAACGTATACCTGTAATCCATCCTAGTTGTGTCACTAACTAACTAGTCTATACTAACTCCTATCTTCACATTATAATATAGGGGTTTATTCATATTATACAAATATATATTCTACGTATAACTCATCTGTACATTAATCAAATTATTTAGCTCAAATATTGTATCATATCTTGCATTTTTAACCCATTTATATATCTCAATTATTCTCATCTACAAATAAACAGTGAGCTAGTCACAAGTACATATATATCAATCTCAGTACATATATACACATATGGCACCCCTAGGCTAAGCTGCGGTGCACGCATACTCTACTATTGAATCTCGGTACATAACGTACATAAGGATTACGCGTTTAGAATCACTCAGGAACCGTTTCAATAGAAAATCACGCATAATGGAGGCGAACATCGTTCAGATACCCATGGGTCACGCACGTACCTATGTTCCCATGGTCAGCTGACTTATCAACTCACAAATAAGTCATTCACAGCCCTATGTCCTTAAGGTACCAATCTAAATCCCCCTATAGGCACACAAAGATAAGATGGTCCTTTTTTCGAAAGCCAACCTCCCGTGATATCAAGTATGGTAGGTATGTCATACACACAATAGTCCATCTACTAAGCATTCACACAACTTAGGTAATTATCACATTATTAAAGGTATATTTGTAGCCCCATACCATAAGTCTGACACATACTCTAATATCATCCCATCTCATACATAACACGATTAGCCGATAACTCTCACGTCGTATAACTTCGAGGACTTAAACCTATCCCAAAAGGTTACTAAGTTTCCCACTTGTCCTTAAGGTCAATTAAGTAATTTAAGGTCCATATTTCTATCTGTAACCTTAAGTTATCACCTATATAAATTTAATTCATTTACTCGCAACCTATAATAGTAATTCACTCGTCGGACCCTCGTAAGTTTAACATTAAGTCCCAATTCAATTCTAGTATATTTCGATCTCCATATACACCCTTACTGGTCCTCCTTAAGTGTCAATATGTTCACATAGTTACCATCTATAACTTTCAAGGGTCGAAATTTCTTAAATTCAAAAAGGAAAAATATCACAATTTCTGGGGAGGTCGATTGATCAATCGACTCAAGAATGTCGATCGATCGAACTCAGTTGATCAATCGACCTATGAATGTCGATCAATCGATCGAACAGTTGCAGTCATGGTTTTCTGTGTTTTCAGTCTTAGATTTGTCCCACATTTCCATTACAAGATGCAAAATTCTAAAGTAAACATATGGGGTGATCTAACAACCTAAATACATGATTCTTAACGTTCCAGAATTCTTAAATCATCATGAATTTCTCTTTTCTTGGATCAAATCATCAAATTATGAATAAAAACCCTATTTTCTTCAAGAACATCAAACAAATCAACATAACTTTGTAATTATCTATGCATTGATCATGATTTCATGACTGATGTATTTCCAGAATTAAGTCTACATACAAATCCTACCCAGATTAAGATTTTTGTCTCCAATGTCATAACTTTTAATATTTTCAAGGTTATTCTCAATTCCTAAATTATCATGGATATTATATGCACTCATTATTGCAAGTTAAATCACTTGCCTAGGATTGAAGACTCTGATCCTTTGAAGGAGATGGTATGGGAATGATCCTCTCTTTCTGAACTATCCGGTGGTGGTAACGGTGGTGCAAAAGCCTCTAAGGGTGGTTTCTCCTTTAGGAATTTTCCTCTCTTCCTCTCGAACTGCCGTTGGTGATTTGTGGTTGTGATAACCCTAAGAGTTATAGTGTTGGACGATATATTAAGTCTAAAATTCGTGGTTTGTAATTCCTCAAAAAGTCAAAATGACTAAAATACCCTCCCGGGCTGTCGATTAGGCCTAAAATGTACTGGGACCCAAACTAAACCTCTGACTACTGTTTTTTTACTATCTCGACCCTTCCGGACATGTTGGAGCACTCAAAATGACCATACGGATGATGTAAAAATAATTTACTTTTAAATTCATTTAAATTGGTTCCCGACACGACTGACATGCGCGTCCCAACTTAATTTCCGAATTTGCCGTATTTATAACTCGCGATAATATCAATAAATTCAGTAATCATATATTACCATATTCACTCTGTAATATTCAATCATCATTATCATAATCAAATACCATCTCTCGTTTCTCTAGTATCTATATCTGGATTAATTTCCAAATAATTATCCCATTTAATTCAATTAATCCCAATGAATAAAATCCATAAAAATACGGGGTATTACAATTATCAAGGTAATGCTATTGTATTTGAATTAATGGATGAGAATTTAATTAATTAAGAGTTTTGAGATAGACTCAGGATTTGTAGGCTGGTGCTTTTAGTGATAGGCACGGGTTAGCTGGAGTTTATGATTTAATTTATATATATATATATATATATATATATATATATATATATATATGGGTATAGTGATAGTATATATACGAATATGAATAATATCTGTGTGTTTGATATTTATATGAAACATACCTATCCTATAAGTTTTGCTATCACAGAGATTGCACGCCGTGGGAGGTCACTTTGGCGAATCTCTGCAAAGGTAGAACCGTTGTCCTAGGTCATAGGTGTTGTGCATGCCCGTGTGATGTAAGGCTGGAGTACCATGGAATAATGTGGTGTGGTAATGACTACGGAATTAAGTCCATGACCGCCTCCAATGTTCGTTTGTGTTTCTTTGGGTCCGATAGTGAGATTTCGGCCCAGTTGCCCAGAATGTAGTGGACATTCCAGGTGCATAATGGCATGCTAGTGAGTTCGCTTTCATAATGTGAAGGACATTCAAAAATGAGGTTGCATATATTATGAGTGATATATATGTATATAGTGTCTTGGTGTGACATGTCTTATAAACTTATATAGTAGTGAAATAAATTATATACGGGCTTCATACGTTAATGATGAACGTCGATAAATAACTGGAGTAAAGTTATAATATGATTAATAATTTAATAATCTAATGAGAGACATAGCTAATTAAAAGAGGAAAGTTAGACAATACTCGAGTCAAGTTTTTGTGCTAGTGAGATTTTCAATAAGACTAGTTAGACACGGTAATGTAACTAGGTGGGTTAAGATGTAGGCGCTAGGTGTGAACAATAGTTAAGATGTGAGGGGTAATCTCATGAGAGTGAAACACCGACTTAAATATGGAAAGTTTAACTACAAATTTATTTACTACAACTTAATTACTTGATAAATGTTTTTAAAAGGCTTTGGGCTCTAACCCGTTTGAAATTTATTTTCAAAACTTTTTGGTGTCCAGCCACAGGGATGCCAAGGATAATTTTTCTTTCTAGGTACACGTAACTGTAGCTGATGTGGAAGCTTATAGGATTTTCGAGTTTCCAATTTCATTCTTTATATTCTAGATTAGGTTCTCTATTCTTGTATTGTTGGGCATGTTTCCCCTTTTATTCAGACTTTTTTAATTGGTTGGATTTATTATGTTGGATTCTTACCCGATGGTTTATTCGGGAACTTTATTATTTATCTCAGCTTTAGACTTTATTGAGTGTTTCATTTATATTGGTCACTGTGTATGGATTTATTATGGTTGGTTAATTTTGATGTATGTTAATGAAAGATAAAAACTTGACACTTATTGTAAAAGTAATTAGGTGGTTAGTAATTAATCATGTTTCAATAGTGATGCTAAGAATGATCCATATGAGACAAACATTTTTATTTTGGTAGAGGGATGGCCACCCATTATTTTAATAAGCGGGGTGTCACAGATGGATCCGAGCATCAGGTTCTAGTGTCCTTAAGTTTTGTTCGGCTTTCTATGATTTTAGCGTAGCGTTCTTTGATATAGAGCCTTATTATTAGGACAGCTTCATTCATGTTTATGTATATGAGATTAAGTTCTTCTGCTATTATGATTGTATTGACTGTGAACTCATGAAATTCGATCTGGTTTTAGATGCCACCCAAGAGAGTATGACCGACTCTGGAAGTGAAGACAGCTATAGGCACCACAACCACCATAGGGGATGGTGACGGCTGCTGAGGCGGCCACTATTGTGGCACATGCTATTAATGTGATGATGACCGCAAGGGCAGAACATTTTCCATAGATTTAGCCACAGCCCCAGTGGCACCAGTCGTTTAGGCCCACTCGGGGTCATCTGATTGGCAGTGAGGGAGGCATTTAAGAAGTGCTACCCATCATAGTTTTAGGGTAGCTGAGATGTAGTCGTGTCCAGCCGGTGGAAGAAAAACATGCAATAACACCTTCGTATGGTTGAGTGCAGTGATACTCAGAAATAGTTCTTAGTGATATTCAAGCTAGTGGGTGCGACTTTACAATGGTGGGATTCTGTGATCATAGCGGAGGAGAGATATGTGATGACCATTACGGAGTGTTGCGTACAGTTTGACCATAAGTATTTTCTATCCACTATTCAAACAAAGATGCGACGGAAGTTTCTCGATGTGTTTTAGGAAGAGTGGATCGTAGCGGAACATGAGGAGGAGTTCTCTGATTTAGATAGTTTTGTGAAAGACGAGGAGAACACTGAAGAGAAAAATATGCAAAGTTCATGGATGGACTTACTTGGAAAATCTGATAGAAATTGTTGGTTAATCCATCCTTGACTACCTATTCTGAGGTTGTTAATGCCTCTTTACTTTATTGTCAGGATCAATGCTTCCTCATGAAGGGGAGAAAGCGAGTAAAAGAAGCCAGTCAAACCGGGAAGGTATGTGGAAATGGTGCTAGTGGTATACATTATTAGTAGGATCTTGATTCCCGATAGGGGGATCTGACTAAGAGACCTAGATCAGGAGGTTTTAGGCATGAGGGTGATGGGTACAAACATGGTCAATAGGGTCCTCATTTGCGGCAATAGCGACATCTCGTTCCTTAGGGCCGCCAAGGTCAAGAGAATAGCGGGGAGGCTAATATGGTCAGGGCCAGAGGAAGGAAGGTTTTTATGGTAATTGTTTTCATTATGAAGAGATAAGCCACATGAGGAGGGACTAAACAAAGAGATGTAGGGGTAACAACTAGGTGGTATCTTAGAGGTTAAACATTTAAAACAATTTATGGGTTAGTTCTAACGAGAGGATCATGTTCAAGAACCTACCAGCCAGGCGAGATATATAGCAAATGGAGGTACAAAAATTATTTTATCCTTATGAGTATAGGGTAAGTTTCGAGTTATATGGGTGCATCACAATATATGATTATTAATATTGAAATTTTCATGTGAGTCGGGTTTAGTGAGGGTGTTGGCAATATCAACCTTATTATGAATATATTTACCATTAGGTAGTGGGGCTCTTCAGTGTTTCTTGCAGGGGAGAGGGCATGGACACTAAGCGAGCATTTATATTACGTGTTACCTCTGCTTGTTTTGAGAGTTATAAGAGTAGCATATATTATTTTCATGAGTGGTGACTGGTTAGCAAGGGTTTGAAAGGTAGTGGATTGTTATAGTAAAACTATTGTATCTACTGTTCCAGGGTAGGATGTATTATTTTGCAAGGTATCACCTGAAAGAGGGTCGAGCCTGTATATATATTATATTTTGTAGGAGACTTTGGATAGTATAGTTATCGCTATACATTTGATCCTAGTGTGTAGGGGCTTGTACTGATGTGATTCAGGGTATACGGGGTTTACTGTTGAGTGGAGAGATTTAGCTCGTTATTCAATTAGCGCTGGGGACTTAGTGATAGTGAGGGAGCTATAGCGTATGACTACTTTAGTGATGTGGGAGTGAACGATTAGACTTATACATTTGGGGGCATGATTTTGGGTATCCTGGTTATGTGCTTTGGCCTATGGATCTCGATAATCGACAATGCTAGGTAGTAGTGTATTGACGGGTACCTTATTTAGATTTTTCTTGCAAGACGCCCCATGCATGAACCTTAGTGAGTGTCGAGAGTTGAAAGATGTGTGTTCGTTAGGGCATGTACTTTTGTTGTTGCACGTATAGGTGGATAAAACTACGAGTTGATATTTATTTGATGATTTAAGGCTAGTGGAGTCGGGTGGTATTTGTGCAGATATACATTGGATATAAGGTGTATGGGAGCCCTAATTAGTTAGATTTTTCTATATCGTCCATGACGAGAAGAAGTGGAAATGTGTGGGTTGAACGTATGCATATGGGTAAGTTAGAAGCAGAATTTGAAAAAAAATGGGTGACCTAGGTGAAATGGTGAGTAAAATAATGAGTATTTCGGTGTAAGGTGACTGAAGCGAACTGGTCACTGGTTTGAACAGTAGTGTATAGACCGTCGGGCTGAAGAGTAGCATTAGTGGAGGTGTAACAGGAACATCATAATGGTTTTGACTTTGGGAAGATATGGATATTGTGCGAGGAAGTATTCGGAGCTTTTAATACTAGACTTATCCGAATTTCGAGGATGAAATTCTTTTGTAAGGTGGGAAGTATGTAACACCCCGTAATTTTGAGTAATTTATTTTAGCGGTTAAATTGCATGTGTAACGTAATTTAATTTAAATGGGAAATAATGTGAAATTAGTAAATATATCATTGTGAGAATAAGGTTTATACTTATGTGTAAATTTACTAGTGTAATTTAATTAAAATTAAGTCAATTGTAGTACGTTGTATGTGAGTAAAAACAACGAGAATTGACGGTATCTCAACTAGGGTACTAATGCGGATTATTTTTGGGTTGAGATAGGATGTTTGTATTTAGTGACTTGGATGATGATTTCGAATGCACGGTTGATATGAAATGTGAGGAAATAGTCAACATTGAGTAGCCGGGGATAGTAATTGGGTTCAAGGGGCTTTTATACTAGCCGAGCTCACGTAGGGGTATTTAGATTATTTTAATTCAGATAATTAACCTAATTTTTGGATTTGAGGGTTAAAATGTAAGGGTTAGAGATGCGAGGCATCCATAACATTTATTCTAAACCCTAAGAGAGAAGGGAGAAATAAGGAAGAACAAAAATCAAGGGAGAAAGCTAGAGGAGGCTAATTGGAGAGGAGATTCAAGGATTTCTAACATCGTATCAACACATATGAGTGAGAGAGATAAAACCATACGAACATTCAAAATCAAGTAATTAACTTACTTTAAATTAAAGAAAGGTGATTCATGTTCGTATCATGATAAGTGTAGAGCAAATCAATTTTTGGGAACGGTTTTTACATGTGAAAAGGCGGTTTTCAGAAATTATCCCATAACTTGTAGAGTAAATGCATATGTGATGTTTTTGAATGAATCATAATTGCTAGAATTTGAACCTTTTAGAGATTCATAGATTGATCATGATGAATTGCGATTTTGAATCAAATCTAGGGTTATTTGAGGTGTTTATCATATAAACCATTTTTAATGGATTAATGAGGCGATTGTACTTAATCTTTAGTATTCAGATGATTATTTGATGTTAGAATCATCTAAGAATATTTCCCTTAGGTTCTATATAGGTAGGTGAATGTATAATATCATATAGAGAGTGTTTGAGATGGATTTAAAGAAGAAAAATCTGGTTTTCTGCACTATTTCCATCAATCTCGTTAGAACATATTTATCACCTTGTTCGAATGATGTGGATTTCTCAGTCGAATGAAGTTGTTATTTCATTCAAACGACCCTTGGGTTTAGGTCATTGAGATAGATCTGTTTGTTATGAATGCGTGGCCTCAAGTTTTATATTTTTCTGATTTTTTTTGAATTAGTTATCAATTTTATACGGAAGGGTGTACGCGACAAAAATCTTTTGTTAGTAATGTAGGGATGGATTTTATCTTAAGCATAATTATGATTAAGATGATTACAAAACTTTATGGATATTTTCCCTTAGTTAATGTGAAATCATAGTTGATGATATTGAGGTTAAGTCAATGATTTTAATTCTTGGATCGATCGATCAATCGTTTCTATTGATCAATCGATGGACGCTGAATCGAGGAAAATTCTTTGTGGGTTGTTTAGGACGTCAAATTTTTAGCAGGTCCAAGATTTATTTAGTTAGAGTGGTTTGAAAGATTTATATTGCCTAGAGTGAGCAGGTAATTAATTTTGAATTAGAAATCGTAAAAGCTAGTTAACGAGAAAGTTTAAATATCGAATTGAAGAGTTAAATTCGGGAATAAATGTACATGATGTTTGGGTTAAGTCTGGGTGTTTTATCGGAGTGATGTTACTTGATAAACTTGAATGATTATACGCTGGGCTGGTTGGGTAAACCCGATAATGTTAGCAGGGTGATGCTATTGTATTGTAATTAATGGACGATAATTTAATTAATTAAGAGTCATGAGATAGACTCAGGATTTGTAGGCTCGTGCTTTGAGTGATAGGCATGGGTTAACCGTAGTGGTTTAATTTATATATAAAGGTATAGAGACAGTATATATATGAATATGAATAATATCTGTATGTATAATATTTATATGAAATATACCTATCTTAGCCATTATGCTATCAGGGAGGTTGCACGCAATGGGAGGTCACTCTAGCGAATCCCTACAGAGGTAGTATCGTTCTCCAGGGTCATAGGTGTTGTGCACGCCCATGTGATGTAGGGTTGGAGTACTGCGGTATAATGTGGTGCAGTAATTAATGACTATGGGCTTGAGGCCATAACTGCCTCCAATGTTTGTATGTGATTTTTAGGTCCGATGGTGAGATTCCGACCCAGTTGCCCAAATGTGTCGGGCATTCCTGGTGCACGATAGCATGCTAGTGAGCTCGCTTTCAGAATGTGGGGGGCATTCATTAATGCGGTTGCATATATTACGAGTGATATATATGTATATAGTGTCTTGGTGTGACATTTCTTGTGAACGTATATAGTAGTGAAATAAATTATATACGAGCTTAATATGTTAATGATGAATGTGGATAAGTAACTGGAGTATAGTTATAATATGATTAATGATTTAATAAGCTAATGAGAGGCATATCTAATTAAGAGATAAAAGTTAGACAATACTCGAGTCAGAGTATTGTGCTAGTGAGATTTGCAATAACACTAGTTAGACAGGGTAATGTAACTAGGTGGGTTAAGACGTAGGAGCTAGGTGTGCATAATAGTTGAGAAGTGAGTGGTAATATCATGAGAGTGCGACACCAACTTAAATATGGAAAGTTTAACGGTATATTTATTTACTGCATCTTATTTACTTGCTAAACATTTTAAAAAGGTTTTGGGCTCTGACCCGTTTCAAATCTATTTTCAAAACTATTAGGTGTCTAGCCACAGGGACGCCGATGATGATTGTTCTTTCCAGGTACACATTGATGCAGCTGATGTGGAAGCTTGCAGGATTTCTGAGTAGCCGATTTCATTCTTGATATTCTAGATTAGGTTCTCTATTCTAGTATTGTTGGGCATGTTTAGTTTTATTCAGACTTATGTTTTCAGACTTTTCGTAGTTTATTGGATTTATTGTGTTGGATTCTTACTCGATGGTTTATTCGGGAACTTTATTACGTATCTCAGCTTTAGACTTTATCTTGTGTTTCATTTATATTGGTCACTATATATCGATTTATTATGGTTTGTTAATATTGTTGTATGTGAATGAAGGATAAAATTTTGACACTTCTTATTAAATTAATTAGGTAGTTAGTAATTAATCGTGTTTCGATAGTGATGCTAAGAATGAGTCATATGAGACCAATATTTTATTTTGATAGAGGGTTGTCTACCCATTATTTTAATAGATGGGGTGTCACAATCGTGTTCTAGACAACTTTCGTATTTTAAGTTTTCTCAAAATTCTATTATAAAATACCCATATTAACAAATTATTGGTGTGACAGGATAATACTTGCACTATCCTAAATGAGTCTATGGGAAATGGAAAAATATGCCTAAAATGTATTTTTCTGTGATGTGAGTGGAATAAAATTCTTCATTTTCATTTTCACGGAGAATCTATGCCTCACCCCTCCCCTTTTAATGTAGTATAATATTTAGAAGTAATTTAAGGGAATTTGAGAACTTACTCAAAGATAAAATATAAAAAATGTTGGAATACATTAATAACTTGTGGAATTTAAATTGTAGAATTATACCGAGAGTAGATAACTATTACGCTTATGTTGACGACCCTCTGCATGTGTATATTTTTAATATATTGTTACAAAACTCCTAATAATTTTTCATTCCTTATTTGAAGTTGAAGATTTTTTACTCGCTAGATTAATGGAACTTGGGATTCGAACCTTGGTTTTGCAAAATTTAGATATTTTTGAGATTTCATCTCGGGTAACCACTTGAACTCTTATGATAGAAAATTTTCGAGTTCGTTTAGGAGACTTGAAGTTTGTTCATCATTATTTCTTAAACTTTAACATTATCTGATCCAATGTTTGATATTTTATGTACAAAACTTTTAAAATTATTTCAAAAGGTTTTGATGTACCAAATACATGTCTCATCGAGTTCAACTCTATTTCAGACTATATGAGAATATTTAAAGTATTTGAGGAGAAAATGATTGTGAATGAGTTAACTATCCGTCTCTCAAAATTTGGTTTGTTAATTTTTGCTTTTGTTTTCAAAATTGGGTTTCTTTTTTCAATTCGATTAACATTTCTGTTTGAGACAAACGTATTGTTGATAAATTTTGGACTTTATTTCAAAACAAATTATACAAGCATAGCTATTATTTTTAACTCTAACCAATAAGTGTTTGACAAAATTTCTCCACCCAAAGTTTATAGTATTTTTGTTTCCACAAAAATCACATACACCCAATTTATACTGGTTACACTAAGTTTGAGTTTATTTGTATCGAAAATCTAGAGTCAGTTTCGCTTCATTCGAAGAAAGTTATTTTTGGAGAGTTATGTACCGTGAGAGTAACACCTCAAGACAACTCATTATTGCAAAGAAGGCATTATCCAGGCGAGTGATTTCCATTATTATAAAATTTTATTGGCTCATTATTATTTAACTTTCATGCATTTCTACATTTTTTTTGTTTACGAGCTAGATTATTATTGGAGTTTTCTTCCTTAATTGTTTTATATCCCGTAATTGTATGGGCTAGAGTTAACATATGTAGATGTGTGTTGTAGTTATTTTAGCATACTCATGACATTAATTTTAGTACATTTTTTTGGTGTTTTAATTTCTAAGAGTATTTCTTTAATTAATTGATTAATTAATCCTTTTAGCTTTACCATTACCATTACCTAGTCTGGATGAGAAATAGGTGGATCAGTGTCAGAAAATTTATAAAAAATCTTGGTGATGGATTCTCTAGTTAAAAGAAGAAACGTAAATGATAATAACATGCATAAAATTAGATTTATAATGTGGAGTTTAGGAACATTGATTGGAAAATACAAAGAACTTATGGATACCTTGAAACGAAGAAAAAACAAGATAGTATGCCTACAAGAAACTAAATGGAAGGGAGAAAATGGTAGAGAGATATGAGAAGGTTATAAATTATTTTATTCGGGATGGAGGGATAATCGTAGAAATGGGGTAGGTATTATTGTTAATCACTATATGAAAGATGAAGCGGTGGATGTTAAAATATGGGAAATAGATTAATAAATATTAAGATTGTCGTAGATAAAATAATATTGAATATAATAAGTGCTTACGCGTCCTAATGAGCTTTAGATAAAAACATAAAGAAATTATTTTGGGAATTACTAGATGAAATATTACAACAAATTCGTACGAATGAAAATGTATTTTTAGGAGATGACGTGAATGGACATGTTGGAGTAGAGCGAGACGGTTATCCAAAGGTACACGGAGGTTGTGGTTTTGGTGGGAGAAATGAAGGAGGGGAAACTATCTTAGAATTTGCTAAGGCCTACGATCTAGCGATAACAAAAACATTTTTTTTTAAAAGGAAGAACATTTAATAATATTTAAAAGAGCGATAATAAAACTCAAATGGATTATTTCTTACTTAGAAGAAGAGACTTGAACATATGCAAAGACTGTAAGTTTATTCCAGGTGAAAGATTAACAAATTAACATTGCCTACTAGTAATAGATTTAGACATTAAAGGATTTAAGTATCGAAAAGAGAAAACAAGTTATCAAAATATAAAATGGAAGGATTTTAAATAATGCAAATAGATAGAATTTAAGCAGCAGTTCCTATTAAGCATGAAGTGGAATTGGGACATTAATGTTAACAATATTTAGTCAAGAACAAAGAATGATATTGAAAAAATAGGTAAAGAAATTTTAAGTGAGACTAAAGGGAAAAGATTAATTAAAAAGGAGACTTGGTGGTGGAATGAGGAAGTGCAATAGATAATACAAAAGACATGAATACATTTCAAAGAATGGCAAAAGAGTAAAAATCAACAAGACTTAGAAAGGCATAAGAAATTAAAAGTTAAAGTGAAAAAATATTATTAGAATTGTGTAATAAAACACATTAAATGATCTTTATTGTAAATTAGGTACAAAGAAAGGTGAAAATGAGGTATATGAACTGAAAAAGAATAGAGATATATTGACAAGAGATATGGGTCTAGTTAAATGTATTAAAGACATAAATAAAAATATATTAATTAACGATGAAGAAATTATAGATAGATAGGAAGAGTATTTTCAATGATTATTGAACGAAAAATATCTCAAAAAGGATGTCGAGAACATATAATCGAGTATAGGGATGGTGTGTCCGATAATTGAAAAGGAAGTGTATATATTAATAAAAAAAAGGGAGGTATAAAGCAATTGGTCCGAATAGAATACCTATAGAGATGTGAAGAACCCTTGGAAGTTTAGGGGTAGAGTGGTTAACATGTTTATTTAATAAAATTTAAAAGAAGGAAATGTGCCAGATGAGTGAAGAAAAAGTACCACAATACATTTATGTAAAAACAAAGGGGATACCCAAAATTGCGGTAATTATAGAGGAATCAAGCTGATGAATCACAATACAAAGTTATGGAAAAAGGTTATTAAACAACAGTTAAGAAATGAGTTAACTATTTCAAACAACCAATTTGGATATATGACAGGGAAATCCACCACAGAAGCTGTGGCCATCCCCGATCCTCACGGAGGGCAGGAGCATGATGGAGGATCCTAGGTCCCGCGCATCCCTCTAGGGAATGCTTCGGTCGACGTCATTTGGGTGAGGTGAAAAATGTAGAGAGATAGATTCGCCAGTCTATTTTACTCAAAACAGAAAAAATAAAGGTGAGCCATCCCGAAGGATAACATCCGAAGACATACTGATGCATACGAAATCAAAATGATTCGAAAAGGGTTCGGAGGCTAAGTTACGAAATGGGAAGGTGTTAGGCACCCATTCCGCCCTTACGGTCTCTCATGGGTTTTTTCTATTTTCCTTTATTTTCCTCGTGATATGTGTGCATGTGTATACATAGTGGAGATAGGAATCATCGACTTGTACCATGGAAAAGGAAAAGCGAATCATCCGTAGGAACGTATAAAAATATTAGAAAATGGGATTTACGCAATTATCCTTACGTTGACCGTTATGATGGAACGATAACGCATGTGGAATAATACGCCACTAAGAACAAATATATGTATATATATGTAATCTAGGAGAATTGAATTATGAAAGAAAAAGTAAAAATAGGACTCGAATCTCGAATTTTACCCCGAGACGCCTACGTAGCCTGTAGAGGCATCAAAGTCCACGTAGTTCGCATGCAAAACGAGGGGTGGGGTTTATCCTTTAAATCCAACCGGGGAGTTATCTTATTTGCATGTGTGTGAGTGTGTAGAAAAAAATGTTTTAGTTGTGAGAAAAGTGTAAGAAAAGTGTGCGAATTCCCGTTTACAATTTATGAGCAAACCCTCTTTTTCTTATTTTTTGGGTTTTTATTTGTATGAAAATAAGAGTTGTGCAATAATACTAAATAAAAAGTATATTACAATATGTGAGATGAGAGAATAAAAGTTCTAAGTAATAAAACAAGTTAATGTGAATTTATGAGAATTTAAGGAGAGAATTGAGAAAATTGGACCTTATCGAAGATTTTGAGCTTGATATTGAATGTTGGAGAGCAGCCCTTGCACTTGGATGATGATGGAGAATGGTTAATTCACCAAGTTTGATGAAAAGGATGATGAAAGGTGAAGGTTGGAAAGGGATTTGGGTGTGGAAATCGCACTGACTTCGAGAGAGGTTTTCTGGATTTGTTGAGAGTGATATGTTTCTGATCTGGGCTCCCCTTGAAATGAGGTCAATGCCTCCTTTTTATAAGTCCAAGGAATTTCCGATCGGCATAGCCTTGCTCATGCCAATCGGTAGGTGCGTTTAGGCCTGGGACCTGCCGTTTGGTAGTGTCTTTAAGGCCTTTTCGGAAAATTGACCGCAGAGCGCAAACCGTTGATCCGAATCGCGTTCGGGGTGGACCCTTGGAAAGATAATTCAGAGACCTTCGAAAGTACTTGGGACCGCTCCCGGGTTCGAGAGTTGACTTTAGGTCAAATGTGGCTTAGAAGCATTCGTTGGTCCATTGGGCAGGGAATCGTCAGACGCAAACGGATCGTTCGTCCGCATGGTAAGTCAGAATCGTGCACGGGGCAGACCATTGGAAAGGTTAGGAGATTTACTTCGACATTCCAAAGTGTTTGATCTGGTTCGAGGAGTTGACTATGGTCAACCAGGTCTTGGAAACATTTGGTGACCTCTCGCAGTAAAATGGATCATTCGTCCATACCGTAAGTCAGAATCGCGCATGGAGTGGACCATTAGAAAGGGGTTTCAATACCCTTTGAAGATTCATTTAGTCTCGGTCGAGCTGAAGAGTTTGACTTTTGGTCAAATGGATCCTGGGAGTTCCCGATGGCTTCTAAGTCAGTACTCAAGGTATGACCTGGGTTTGTAGTGATGAAGGGAGGTGCTAGGGACCTAGGGAGAGTTTAAGGGGTAACAAAATGGGGTGTCTATAGATCCCCTCGACGGGTGAATTTGGAATGGACGATAGCCGTTGAATAGACATCGCATGATGCTTTTGAGGGAGGATGCCCAATTTAGAGGGTATTCGACCAATTCTTTGGACCTAAGGAGGGAGGATGACCGATTCGGAGGGTCGAGGCCAATTTTGAGGTCCTGAGGGGGAATACTAGTGATGGTTTGAAGGAAAAGTTTAGGTCAATTCCTAAGGAGGTGTTAGGTATGACCAATTCTGCGGGTCGAAGCCAATTCTGCTGGCTTAAGGTGAGATGACCAATTCTGTGAGTCGAAGCCAATTCTGCGGGTCGAAGCCAATTCTGTGGGCTGAAGGATGAGATGACCAATTCTGCGGGCTTAAGGTGAGATGACCAATTCTGCGTGTCGAAGCCAATTCTGCGGGCTTAAGTGGAGGTGAACAATTCTGCGGGTCGAAGCCAATTCTGCGGGTCGAAGCCAATTCTGCAGGTCGAAGCCAATTCTGCGGGCTTTAAGGATGAGATGACCAATTCTGCGGGTCGAAGTCAATTCTGCGAGCTTAAGTTGAGATGACCAATTCTAGGGGTCGAAGACGATTCTACGGGCTTTAAGGATTAGATGACCAATTCTGCGGGTCAAAGCCAATTCTACGAGATTAAGGTGAGATGACCAATTCTGCGGGTCAAAGCCAATTTTGCGGGCTTAAGTGGAGGTGACCAATTTTGCGGGTCGAAGTCAATTCTGTGGGCTTAAGGATGAGATGACCATTTCTACGGGTCGAAGCCGATTCTGTGGGATTTAAGGATGAGATGTCCAATTCTATGGGCTTAAGGTGAGATGATCAATTCTGCAAGTCGAAGCCAATTATGCGGGCTTGAATGGAGATGACCAATTCTACGGGTCAAAGCTAATTCTGAGGGCTTAAGTAGAGATAACCAATTTTGCGGGTCAAAGCAAATTCTGCGGGCTTAAGTGGATATGACCATTTCTGCGGGTCAAAGCCAATTCCGCGGGCTTGAATGGAGATGACCAATTCTGCGGGCTTAAAGGTGAGGTGACCATTTCTGCGGGTCGAAGCCAATTCCGCGGGCTTAAATGGAGATGTTCTTGGGGAACTCTGTCGGGGAGATTTATCTTGTGGTTTTGTTTTGGGCTGGGGAAATCTTTTACATCCTCTGAAGGAATAGCCAAAATTCCACTGGGGAGGTGATTAGGTGGCCCAAGGTTTGGATGTATTGTTTGGGGAAAATTGAGACCTTTGGGGTATAGGGGGTTTTACTTGGTTTTTGGGAGTTTCGCTGGGGAAATGGGGGGTTTCTCTTGAGGGAGTATGAAATTTTCTTGGTGAAAATGTTCTAAATCCTTCTTGAGATTTTTAGGAGTTTTCTGAGAATTTTTCAAGGCTTTTTGGTATTTTCTGGGAACTTTTGTGTGAAATTTTAAGGGGGTGCTGATCGGCATGGTATGAGGGGTGCCATTCGGCAGTGGCACAGACTTTTGGACTGCCTCGGGAAGGTAAGGAGAAAGTGCCGATCGGTGGGTGGGGGTCAATGCCGATCGGCATGTCCCTTGGCATCCTATATAAATGGGCGAGTTGCTTTCATTTTTCACAGCTTCTTGCTTTCTTTCTTTCTGTGCTTTTCCTTTGTAAATCATTCTAGCATTTCGATCTTTAAGAAATGACCACCTTTGTGAGCACTGCAGCGCATAAGGAATGGTTGACTGTTGATGACTGGGCGAACATGGAGTGGAGGGCCAGGGTACCTCTTGCTTTGGGGGGTGAGAACTCCTTTGATTCATTCAGTCCGGTTGAGGATGAGCGGACCTTGATACGGGAGCCGTCGAGTCATCGATCTTCGAGGGTGGTGAGCCCTGGCGGTTATGTAAGTAACCTGACTTGTGGCATTCTTCTCTTTTTTCTTGGTGATTTTTCCTTCTTTATAGAATTTTTGACAAGTTTTTTTTGCTTTTGACAGTCTGATATCTCTTTGAAGAACATGTGTGCCCGTGGGACGATGGGGCTTAAAGATGTTTGGGAGCATCTTCCACCTGTGGTGCGTTGGGTGGTATCCTCATCGGGTTTTGTGAGGTTTGCGTCTGCGCTAGATGAGATGCCTCATTTGACGGCGGTCTTGTGTGCTCTGGGGGAGAGGTGGTGGGATACTACCCATACCTTCCATTTTGGTTTTGGGGAGACGACCGTGACTCCTATAGACGTGCAGTAGCTGCTGGAGCTGGATTGTGATAAAGAGCAGATAGAGGTGGATCGTTCTCTACGGGTGAGGCCAAAGGCGGTGTGGGCGGCGCTCGGCGAAGTAGGGAGGATAGTCTCCGGGGATTCCATCATGCTATCCTTGTTGAAGGATGTTTTGCTGAGGAGGGTGTTGATTTGGAGGATGGGCTGCAGGTGAGGCAGATGGCCCAGTTGTTCATATTATTGGTGCTGGGAGGTTTCATGGTGGCGTCGAGCGGCGATGTCATCCATTTGTGGTTCTTGCCGTATTTAAGGATGTTTTAGAACATCCCTCTCTATGATTCGGGGAGCCTGACTTTGGCGATTCTCTATTTTTCTTTGGATGCATTCAGTCGGTGCTTCTGACAAACCTTTATCGGAGCCACGTATCTTCTTGAGGTATTTCTCAGTTTGCGCACTTTCCTTTCGTGCATTCTCATTTTCCTTATGCGTCTCTTTTTTATTGTGAATTCTTATCTTTGGCAGATGTGGTTTTATGAGGTGATTGGGTGAAATACCCTAATGATTACCTTGAAGGATGAGACTGTTGGGGACTTCTGTCGATTGTATCGATGGTGCAAGGCCAATCGAAAGTCGAAGGTATCTCTCTCTCTGGAGGGGGTGCGTCAGGTCTTGAATGGAGAGGCAGTGCATCAGGTCTTGAATGGCTTGACCAGTGGTAGGGTAAGACTCTTTCCTTTCAGCCTTGATTTTTGCACATTATGATTATGTATTGACTTATGCCTGTTGGGGATTTTCAGCTAACTTTTTACCCTAGGAGGACGGCTATTCAGGATACGGGGGCGACCGGGGTAAACGCACAACTTCGACGCTTACTGGCGCAAGAGTTTGGCCACTACTGGTATCTCGAGGAGAGGGTGGTTCGGCAGATTGAGGAGGAGGAGTTGGTGGTGCCACCTGTGTAGCCTCCTACGTCTATGAGGCGGGAGCGGCTGTTGTCGGAGGATGCGAGAATTACGACGATGATCGGTGATTCCTACCTGTTGTATACTGATACAGCTGCACCGTATGACTATATGGACTTTATGACAAGCTGGTTGATGGCGCCCAACATATATGATGTCTTAACTTTCCCTCCTATAGGTTCGAGTCGGGCGGTGGGGTCTTCCCACAGCGGTGGTGGTCCATCGGCGTCTGCGGTGGCGGCGACTTCAGAGGTTCTCTTCATTCGATTGCATACTCCTTCATACAACATTCGACGAGCTGATGAAGGGATGGTCCCCATGTTGCACCATCCTCTTACGGTGGATCCGGAGGAGCTGGGTTTGATAGAGGAGGTTCTTCGACCTGAGGTATATATTTTCCTATTTTTGGTTCCTTTTATGTTTTGATCCCTCTTTGATACTGATTTTTCCTTTTTCTTACAGCAAGTCCGGGTGTCGACCACTTGGCTGAGGAACATCAGAAACTGGATATCTTTGGCGACTGCCCATATTTGGGATGCGGTCCCGATTCCTTCTTACTTGGTGTCATCTACTTAGTCCGGGGAGGACTCTGGCTCAAGTAGTGGTGGTGCGTCGTCTCGTCGTAGGGGAAAGAGAGCGCGTCGCAGGGGTGGAAGCTTTTAAAGAGAGGGGTGAAAGGTAGGTGAGAGAAAGAGAGAATTTGGGTTCGGTCTGAGTCCCGTTGTTTTTTTTTTCTTTATTTCCTACAAAATTTGATGTAACACAGAAGAATATATATATATGCAATGCAAATGGAGTTTTTTATTATCTTTTGTTAATGATGAATGAATGCATGCACGTGCGCTTTTTACTTTGCCTCTGAGACCGTAAAAAGAGATATTTTTGGGATTTTGAAGGAAGATTTTAAAAATGAGAAATTATATAGGGGTGGAAGAGGATTTTTGAAATTCTGTAGAGAATATCAATTTATTTTTATTGAGCTTCTAATGTTGACAAAAGAGGAAAAAGGAAAATTTCTATAAATGAGGGATTGCCGATCGGCAAGACCCTTGTCCTACCTATCGACAGTCAAGTCCAGTCCCATCAATTCAAAGCTTTGATTAGTGCCCTCTTCAGCCTTTTGTACGTTGTGGGGTAGGATTTCCTCCGATTTCTATAGGGGTCATGTCTTTTGTGAGGGTTTTCAAGTATAAAAATGGGCAAGGGTGGAGTGTTTTCATCACACCTTCATTTGTCTACTGTTTCTTAGTTTTGTAAGATGGCTCTCCCTGGTAGCGTTGAGTTTGCTAACTACCTCGAAGCCCTGGAAGTGATTGTGCTCTTATAATGTCGATTACGATGCTTTCAACATGCGTCGAGTCTCTTTGTGGCACAATCAGCCCATTGGGTGGAACATGCTGATGACTGCGGTACAATTTTGGTACCCTGAAGACCATGTATTCTGCTTTGGGTTGGATGAAGTTTGTCCTACCTATGAGGAATTTTCTGCCATGTTGGGGATAAATCCCAGTGTTGCTGCGGCTTTACTCGAATTTTCCCATTATCCCAGGGATTTGCTGGCCGGGCTTCTTCGCATTTCGCCTTCGGCGGCCAGACCATTGGTTACTAGAGGAATTATCTCCCTTTCGGTGGTGTTACAGTCCGTGTATTTGCAGGAGGTTAGCGATGCTGGATACGCCGGAGCCGTTGTTCTGGGCTTAGTATCAAAATTACTGCTGGTGACTAGGGAACTGCTGGTGGATCCATAACTTGCAGCCATTATTTCTTAGATGTCATACCATCGCAATCCGGCGACAGTAATACTGGCGGAGACCTTGAATGGCCTGGATGCCTGGCGAGAATATCGTTCTGACTTTCTGAGGGGTAACCCCATGATGCTGTTCATGTGGTTGTCTGAGAGACTTCGCCTGGTGACTCCTCCAGAGTATCCGTTATCGGTTGTACCCAACTTCTTTTTGCGCCACTTCATCAGTGTCGGCTTGGATATTGAGATCTGGGAGAACGGGGCACTAAATCTGTGCTGGTCAGTGCCTTGCTGGGGACAGTTGCTACCTATTCTAGCGCTGGGAGAATACCCGTATGTCCTGTTGGTTGGTCTCAAACAGACCTCTTTTATTTCCCTTGGAAGCTTCTGCATCAATTTGGCTGGGAACAGGTCGTGCCACCTCGGACACTAGACTTCTTTTCGGTAGAATATTTGACTGAGCGTCTGCGCATGCGGCTCGGTGACGCGACTGAAAATGTGTCTCAGAAATACGTTCACTCTAGGCTCAAGTGCAAGCCTGTCGCTCAAGTAATAATCCGACAAGTCGGGTATCGATCCTCAGGGAAAAAGGGACAACGAAGTTGTGACGATGGGACAAGACGGAGGAATCCTAACTTTGACTCTAAAAAGAAAGGGAAAATGATTTGAGTTTGAGAATGATTATAACTAAATGCAAATATGAAATTATAAAAAGATGCAATTACACTAAACTACCTAAAATATGATTGAAAAATAGTCCGAAACTTTTTATTTAAATGACGAGAAAAATAGGACGGGAATACAATCCCCCAACCCTAGTGTAGTGAGGATATAATACTAATCTTAAATTTATCTGATTGATTTGACCCGAAATTTATTACTCCCAAGCATTACGTATACGAGGTTCAAGCCCGCGTCATACTTAATCTGAGGATGAGTAAATCAGTATCACTGTAGTAGCATTCGAATTGCACTCTAAATCATCACGAGCACCCAGAGGAAAACGAGATATAAAGATCTACAATCGTTGTGAAACTACGCAATACGATCAAGGTCAATCATTATATTTAGTGGGTTAATTTTATACACACGCACTAACACATCAGGCTGGGTTCATGCATCCCGGCCTTAGGAAATCTAGCCTAACATGTTGAAAAGAATAGAAACAAGGATTAATGTGCAGGGAATCATAATTACTCTAAGGAAAATAATGATTAGATGCAGAAAAGAATTAGAACTAAAAATTACTCACTAATATTATCCAAGCAATAAGTGAAAACAATGAAAGAAACATATACTCACAGAAATCACTGAATAAAATCTTCAATCCTTGAAATGAATATCAAAATATTAACTAAGCTAGGGTTTCTGGAAAAGAAGAGGTAAAACCTATTAATTCTCCGTTCGTATAACAATACTAAATCGGGTCTTTTATACCCTACAACAATATCGGAAGTCAGCTGCACTAGGAGTCTTTTTGGGAAGAGAAAAGATTTTCAAATCTTGAAGATCGGACCGGTCCGGGTCTTAGGCGGACCGGTCTGGCCCCAAGGCGGATCGGTTCTTTTTATTTTGGGGCGAACCGGTTCTTTTTATTTTTGCCTCCTTCGGTTTGCATGCAATCCGGGGTCTTCTGGAGTTTGGCAAGGCGGACCGGTCCGGGGTAGGGGCGGACCGGTCCGTCTATTTGACTTTTATGTTCCTCTTTGACTGCTCATAACTTTTGTTCTGGGATTCCAATTGAGGTTCCGTTTCTTCCTTTGTGCTCGTGAATGAGATCTCTTCAACTTCTCTTTAGGTACCTCATCCGAATTCCGTGTAGAAATTACGCTTTTTCCCTTGAGACTTTTCCTTCTTTCTTTCTTGATTCTACCGATTTCCTTCTTTTGTTTCTTGACATCAAATACTTGCAAAATCACTACAAAATACCAGAAACTCGGTGTACTCATTAGGATCAGTCAGCAGCACAGTTATGAGATAAATACAACTCAATTACATTGTTCAAGGTGCTAAAAGTAGCTAAATCAAGGGATAAATTAGGAAAAATTTATGTCTAATCAAACCCCCCTAACTTAGAACTTTGCGCGTCCCGAGCAATGTAAAAGAATCCTAGCGTGGCTCAACTCTTTAAAAATAATTTTATTGGGATAAAATACCTTTTTCGCGGGCAAGCGATTTCATTTAGCGTATGCAATAAGCCGTTAAACCCCTAGGTTACCCTAGTAGGACGAGTGTTGTCTCGTGAGGGTTTGCAGTGAATATACCCACAAAATTCGACTCAAAGAGAATTCAAAATACGCAAAAACTGTGCAATTCAAACTTTTCCAGAAAATAGTCATTATCAAGTCATATTTACAAGTCTCAAACCGTGGTGTGTGTGTGCGCAGCCAGAAATATAACCGCTAATTTCCACCGATTGATCATTACGTTACTTATCCGAAAATTCGTTTTGATTTCAATTTCTCACGGAATGCTCTCACAAATGAATCTCTCGGATTATGGCTATTCTCTTGGTATGTGTGATATAAAGAGTAAATGTAATGGAAGCAAAATCATGCATACGGTTAGAAAGACGGAACTTTTGTGGTGAAAGGACCTCATCAAAGGATTACGGTTTTAAAAACGGGAACATTGCTTTTATTTCGCGCATTTAATCTCCTTTATTATCTTTTGGTGTATTAGCTCTCCACGCGGTAACCAATTTCGCAATTTAGACTCGGTTAGGACTTTTTTGGGTTTTAAGGTATATGGGGTAAAATGACAATTGTCGGGAAGGTTGGAATTGGAAAATTCATTAATGATGTCCATTTGTGCTTTTTCCGGGCTATTGCTCATTTTTTTAAATTTTTGTTGAGCATATCTATTTATTTCTTGCCCCTTTTTATGCACTTTCCAGACTTAATTTCTGATTTTTCTCATTTTTCATAATTCCGGCTATTTGGGTTTTTCGGGTTATCAAACGAAAGGGACAATTTGTTTAGCTCAAATTGGGTTACAAAAGGGGTAATTTTTCGCTACTTTTTCTGGCTAATATTTTTGGGTGAAAAACGAGGGCCTACTTCATTGCCCAAAATGCCAATTGCGTTACCATATGCGCTTCGAGATGAATTTAAGTTTAGAGATCAATTTGGCACGTTTTTTCAAAGCAATATTACACACATTTTTCAAAACCGATCAAAATGAAAGGATTGAGATCCTTGACAACTTTTTAGGCGCTGAAAAGAACTTTGAGTTAACAATTAACTCGGATTGATTTAAAAACTCGCAAAAAGTGATAGGCTCGAATCTCACCGGGTTTGTTAATCTCCACACTTATTCATTAAGTCGTCAATTTTTGCTCAATTTCCATCTTTGGTCAATTTTGGCTTTGTGTGCGTTGAATTTTACAACTTGAGACTTCAATTCGACTTTTAATGATATTTTTGAAAAATTTGAATTCCAATTTTTATTTATTTTGAAAAATTTTTTTTTTTGGGTTTTTCAAAATTTTATGATTTTTTTGGAAATTTCTGGGCATTTTGGCAAATTTGTGAAGTTTTAGAAATACGCACTTGTGACCCCCCCTAACTTAGACTTTTGCATTGTCCTCAAGCAAAAAGGACTAAAATCTAAATAAGGCAAAATAATAAGTGCGATAAATAAAACAAACAAATGGAAAAAATGCAGCAAGACACTATATAACACTCATGTATAACTCAAAAATACACTTACAATCACCCCATACGCGTCAGGGGTGCGAAGACCTCTCATCTCTCCACGAACTCACCCGACCCCACTCGCGGGGTTTGATGCTCTCCTCGTTTCTCCCATCCTAGGATTATAATCCAACAATCGGAACAAATTGGGACCTCGCCCGTAGATAAAGGATAGAACGGGAGACTCATCGTGACTAATTGGAAAGGGATCCTCGTGATGATGGCTCAAAGTGTGGTCTGCATGCGCTGACTCGGAGGGAACACCTAGGTTTCATTCAATTTTTAAGATGCATGGGTCGGGCTCTAAGTCAGATGAACCCCAACTTTTCTCTTCACTTGCCTTCGGGGCCTCTAGTGTTGTGGGTGGATTGTCACAACGAAGTAATTCATCAATTTTTTCTTTCAATTCACTTTCGTCTAAGTGACTACATGAATCCAATAGGGATTGGCCTTCAATAGTAATACTTTCATCCACCTGCCCGAATTCTCTTTTAAATTCTTCCATGCTCATGTCTCCTAGTTCTCTCTCTCGAGTAGTGCCTACATCCTCTCTTACTTGCTCGATCTCCAACTCCACCAGTTTTCTCTCTTCTAACCCCTCTCTCTCTCTCTTTCAATTGCGGTCACTACACACCTCTCCCCCACTTTTCTCTCATTGTCACAACTACCACTATTACTTGATGAAATAGGGCACACCCCTAACGTCTCTCTCTTGTGGGACCCTTTATTCTCGTGATTTGACACTAAAGAGAATCCTAAGGTGTCTCCACTATAATTCTCCTCAAAGTATTCCTCTACGATCTCATCTATAAAACTTACCGCGTGAAGATCATCTTCTTCCCCTGTCTGTTGGGTGATATGGAAGATGTTGGTCTCTAAAGTCATGTTCCTAAAAGTGAGTTGCATTCTCCCATTCCGAGTATTGATGATTGCGTTAGCCGTAGCTAAGAACGGGCGCCCAAGGATGATAGGAACATGGTTGCTTGAGGTAAAGGAGGTCTCTGTGTCCCAAATGACAAAATCTATCGGGAAGTAGAAGGTGTCAACTTGGACGATCACGTCCTCAATTATGCCTCGTGGAATCTTCACGGTTCGATCCGCTAATTGGAGAGTGACCTTTGTGGGCTTGAGGTCGCCCAAGTCAAGTTGCCTATAAATGGAGTAAAGGAGAATATTTACACTTGCTCCTAAATCTAGTAAGGCCTTTTCAATTTTATTTGCTCCAATGATGCAGGAAATGGTGGGTGCAACGGGATCTTTGAATTTAGGCGGGAGATCATTAAGTAGAATGGAGCTCACATTCTGTGCTAGAAAGACGTTTTTCTTTACCTTCATCTTTCTCTTTACCGTCAACAAGTCTTTGATGACCTTTGCATAAGCTGGAATTTGCTTAATGGCATCTAGGAACGGTAAATTCAGCTTTACTTGCTTTAGCACGTCTAGCACTTTATCACGTGGGTTTCCTTTATGGGAAGGAATTAGCCTTTAAGGAAACGGTGCCGCGGTGGGTGGTTTCACTACTACCTCGGGCTCACTACTGTCATATTTATCACTCTCATTCAAGGGGACATCTTCGGCCTCTTTTGTTCCAGGCGAAATCTCCTTGTCTTTAGGTACGTCATGTGGAAGAGGTGACAAGTCAACTACTCTCCCACTACGTAGAGTGGTAATTGCGCTACATTGCTCAGGATGGTCATGGGGTGTCGAGCTAACACTAGTTTGACCTTGGAGAGGTCTTTGGCCCTGGACAGGAAACTTGCCCTTCTCTTGGATACTCCACAATGATTGCAACTGCGAAATGTTCGCATTCATGTCATTCATCATGCGCTCATGCCTAGCATTAGTTGCAGTCTCGGTATTGACAAAGTGGTTGATAGTATCCTCGAGACTTCTCCGCGGTGGCGGGATATATGATCCTTGAGGTGGCGGTGCTTGCACCTGTCCTTGCATGTGTGGAGCTTGTTGAAAGTGTTATGGTGGAGGAGGGGCAACATGCGAAGGAGGGTTCATTGAGGCATGTTGTTGTCCATAGCTAAAACCGGGATGATTTTTCCCTGAAGGGTTGTATGAATTCCCGTGCGGGGCACCAAAATTACCCTTAAGACCTCCTACACCACTAACTTGCTCTTGAAGCATTGCTTCGTAGGCGGGTATCGTCGGGCATTCCTCAGTTGAATGTCCCGCCTCATAAATAGCACACACCTTTACGACTGGGTTTGGAATGGGTCCAGCTGGTCCTTTTCCATATATCTCTCACAGATCTCAAAATCCTTTGTCAAGAGTCTCTAATCGGCTATCCGTCATAGAATTCTTATCTACATGAAATAGGCCGGATGCTGACGGAGTGGTGGTCGCTTGTCTATTTTGATTTTGAGTGTTGGGATCAGAAGTTTCCCAGGATTGGGTAGTCTCGGCGACATACCTCAAGTGGAGCTCAGCATCCTGGGCATCTAAATCAATAAACGGACCACTTCCCATTGTTTCAACAAGTTGTTTGGAGTTAAGATTCAACCCATTATAGATAAAAGATATGACTTGAGCTGAATCAAATCCATGATGGGGGCATGAAGAAACTAACTCGTTGAAACGTTCATAACATCGATGGAATGGCTCATTTTCAGCTTGTCTGAATGCTTGAATTTGAGCCTTTATGGATATTGTTCGATGTGGTGGGAAGAATTTCTTGAGAAATTTCGACTGTAGCTCATTCCAGGATGGAATCGAGCTTGGAGGTAAAGACCATAGCCATGCCTTAGCTTTATCTTTGAGCGAGAAACAAAAGAGTTTGAGGCGGATTACCTCTTGTGTGTAGGTTTGATCGTTGAGAGTATCACACACGTCCTCAAATTCCCTAATATGGAGGTTTGGCTTTTCAGAATCCATACCGTGGTAATGCGGTAGCATCTGGATCATCCCATTTTTGAAACGGAATTGTCCGGCATTATACGAGAGTATAATGCATCCCGGAGTGACAGTACGCTCGGGATATAAGAATTCTCTAATCGGACGGTATGGGGGATCTTCCTCACCGGTGGGTTCACTACCGTGTTGTGACATCTCTCCTTCACTTATTGACTCGGTGTTCTCACTGGGCGTGCTCGAAGTGTGTCCTAAGAAGGGAAAGGGAGTGTTATCGGAGACTGAGTGCGACGATGTGGGAGGTGGGATCCAAAACTGTGGGGCGTTTGGAGTGTGGGGAGTATCAGGATTATACTCAACAATTGGATTTTTGTGAATGTTGGTTGGAGTATTATGGGGTGTGGGAGTGGTTTCAGAATTTTGCATTAAAGTTTAGGAGAGATGATGGTGGATCTCTTTTTTTTTTTTTGCTTTTCAAATTTTTTTATGTTTTTTGGATTTTTTTTGGTCAAAGCTTTGGATTGACTCAATCTAATCCTAAGTCTACCTAATTCCCCTGCAACGGCGCCAAAAACTTGACGCGACTGAAAATGTGTCTCAGAAATGCGTTCACTCTAGGCTCAAGTGCAAGCCTGTCGCTCAAGTAATAATCCGACAAGTCGGGTATCGATCCTCAGGGAAAAAGGGACAACGAAGTTGTGACGACGGAAAAAGATGGAGTAATCCTAACTTTGACTCTAAAAAGAAAGGGAAAATGATTTGATTTTGGGAATGATTATAACTAAATGCAAATATGAAATTATAAAAAGATGAAATTACACTAAACTACCTAAAATATGATTGAAAAATAGTCCGAAACCTTTTATTTAAATGATGAGAAAAATAGGACGGGAATACAATCCCTCAACCCTAGTGTAGTGCGGATATAATACTAATCTTAAATTTATCTGATTGATTTGACCCGGAATTTAGTACTCCCAAGCATTACGTATACGAGGTTCAAGCCCGCGTCATACTTAATCTGAGGATGAGTAAATCAGTATCGCGGTAGTAGCATTCGAATTACACTCTAAATCATCACGAGTACCCAGAGGCAAACGGGATATAAAGATCTACAATCGTTGTGCAACTACGCAATACGATCAAGTTCAATCATTAAATTTAGTGGGTTAATTTTATACACATGCACTAACACATCAGGCTGGGTTCATACATCCCGGCCTTAGGAAATCTAGCCTAACATGTTGAAAAGAATAGAAACAAGGATTAATGTGCAGGTTTCATAATTACTCTAAGGAAAATAATGATTAGATGCAGAAAAGAATTAGAACTAAAAATTACTCACTAATATTATCCAAGCAATAAGTGAAAACAATGAAAGAAATATATACTCACAGAAATCACTGAATAAAATCTTCAATCCGTGAAATGAATCTCAAAATATTAACTAAGCTAGGGTTTCTGGAAAATAAGAGGTAAAACCTACTAATTTACATTCGTATAACAATACTAAATCGGGTCTTTTATACCCTACAACAATATCGAAAGTCAGCTGCACTAGGAGTCTTTTTAGGAAGAGAAAAGATTTTCAAATCTCGAAGATCGGACCGGTCCGGGTCTTAGGCGGACCGGTCTGCCCCCAAGGAGGATCGGTTCTTTTTATTTTGGGGCGGACCGGTTCTTTTTGTTTTTACCTCCTTTGGTTTGCATGAGATCCGGGGTCCTCTGGAGTTTGGCAAGGCGGACCAGTCCGGGGTAGGGGCGGACCGGTCCGTCTATTTGACTTTTATATTCCTCTTTGACTGCTCATAACTTTTGTTTCGAGATTCCGATTGAGCTTCCGTTTCTTCCTTTGTGCTCGTGAATGAGATGTCTTCAATTTCTCTTAGGTACCTCATCCGAATTCCATGTAGAAATTATGCTTTTGCCCTTGAGACTTTTCCTTCTTTCTTTCTTGATTCTACCGATTTCCTTCTTTCGTTTCTTGACATCAAATACCTGCAAAATCACTACAAAATACCAGAAACTCGGTGTAATCATTAGGATCAGTCAGTAGCAAAATTATGAGATAAATCCAACTCAATTACGTTGTTCGAGGTTCTAAAAGTAGCTAAATCCAGGGATAAATTACGAAGAATTTATGCCTAATCACTCGGCTCTATGTGGGAGAATCAGCGCCCATCGACCCGTCCCTTTGAATCTGTTGGGAGAGTTTGGTATATCCCTGGAGATTGTATGAAGTGGTTGTGGAGGAGGGTGGTCAGCAAGACGTTGGCAGTGGAGACTGGACAAAGGTGACTTGATTTGTCTGATACCATAGAGGGAGGTGTGGTTGTTTTTTCGAAGCTGTTTTGAGCTTATCGTTCCCTGGAGCGTCTGCGGCACTCCATTAAGGCAGGGGAAGTTTGGGGACCCCAGGATGTAGATGATGATGATGATGGAGCGGGCTCCTCTGGTAGCTGAGAATAGGACTCTTGGGGAGTTTATAATGGGGAATAAATGTGGGTATTTTATTTTGGCTTTTTTAGGAAGGTAGGGGGAAGGGAGTTATCCGTTCCTTTTCTTATGTAATTTGTAACAAAATTTCTTATTAGTTAAATAAATAAATTTTTGATCATCCACCTATGACTTTTGGTGAGTTTTGTATTATTTGAATTATCTATATCGATTGCTTAGGCATACATAATCCTTTTATTCAAGTATACGTTAGAATGGACTATCATTCTCGGAGATAAGAAAAGAATAGTATTTGTGAAGAGGAAAGGGCCATGATCATGTAAGGTGTATGAGCTGCTTACGTACATCTGGGGTTTTTGAAAAGTTTTACTTTGTCTGAAAATGGTTTTTGCAGAGGATCAGGCCCACGTAGTTCTGGGTGAAGAGATTATTTATTTATTTAGAATAGAAGGGAGATAAGAAGAGTCGCAACGCGCCAAGATTTTGGACTAGGGGTAGAACTTCTTGAGAGGGTCCAAATTGACTGGACGAGCCATCTCTTCCCTGTCTAATTCAGTGAGCATGGCAGCACCTCCATATAAGATATTTTTAATAATGTAGGGGCCACTCTAATTGGGTTTGAATTTCCCTCTGGGGTCCCAGATGGGCTCTATGATCTCTTTGAGGGCTATATCCCCTTCTCAGACACCGCATTCCTTCACTCTCTTGTTGAATGATCGCTCTATTCAGCTATGGTACCCTTGTATGTGGTATAGATCTTTTAATCTCCTTTCGTCTAGGAGGGTCAACTCGTCAATATGGCTTTGGCACTAGTCTTCTTCGCTGATCTTGCTCTCAAGCATGACGCGCAATGAGGGTATTTCTAGCTCCACAGGTAGGACTGCTTCTATGATGTAGACTAGAGAGTAATGGGTAGCCCCAGTAGAGGTTTGAATTGAGGTTCGGTAGCCCCAGAGGGCGTATGGTATCTGGTTGGACCAATCCTGATAGCTTTCGGTTATCTTACTGATGATGGCTTTAAGGTTCTTATTGGTGGCTTCAACTGCACCGTTGGTCTGAGGTCGGTAGGGAGAAGATTTGTGTCTCTGAATCCGATACTCGCTGACCACTTCTGTAACTTCTGCCTCGAAATGCAATCGTTGTCTGATACTAGCTCGTGCGGGACCCCATATTTACAGATGATGTTTTTCTTGATGAATTTGGCCACTTTCTTGGTGTTTAGCACTGCGTACGACTCAGCTTCGACCCATTTGGTGAAGTAATCAATGGAAATTAGGATGAACTCATGCCCGTTGGAAGCCTGTGGTGTAACCTTCCTTATGATGTCGATACCCGAGGTGGAGAACGTCCAGGGAGAAGTCATGTTGTATAATTCGCACGGAGGCAGATGCTGAAGATTGGAGAATTGTTGGCCTTTGAGGCATCTCCGGACATAGGCGATGCAATACTGGGTCATGGTGGTCCAGTAGTAACCTTGTTGGATGATCTTCTTGGCAAGCATGTGACCATTCATATGGGGTCCACATTTCCCGCTGTGGATCTTCTGCATTATCTTTTCAATGTCATCCCCTGCGATGCAGTGTAGATATGTTCCATCGAAGTTCCTTTTGAGTAGCGCTTTGTGATAGATGATGTACTGGGCAACCAGTCTTCGAAGGGTTGCTCGATCTTTCTTGTTGGAACCCTCGGGATACCTACCATGCTTGAGGAGGTGCGAAATATCATAGTACCAACAATTGTCTAACTCGGGATCTTCTGCGGTGACGAGCTCAATGTGGTAGCAGTGGGTCGGTTTATCTTTCTTTTGAACAAGGAAGGGGGTCATTGTTATTCCTTCAGGCATATCGACCATGGAGGCCAAGGTAGCAAGGGCATCGGCTAGGTTATTCTTTGCTCGAGGTAGGTAATGATAAGTGATGTCTTGGAATTGGGAGGTAGCTCTTCTAAGTGGGCATGGAAGGGTTGGAGTTTCTTGTCCTTGACTCTCCATTTTCTGAGCACTTGACCGATGATGAGGGAAAAATCCCCACAGATGTCTAGGCATTGAATACCTTTCTTGAGAGCAACTTTGAGACCTACTGTGCATGCCTCGCACTAAGACATGTTATTGGTACAAGGGAAATCCAGCTTGATGGCGATGGGAGTGTCAGAGTTATCTGGGGCGATAAGAAGAATCCTAATGCCATATCCCTTTTTATTGGAAGCACTATCAAAGAACATTTTCCATTGGAGACTGTCCTGGGTAGTCTAGAGGATGTTTTCATCTGGGAATTTGGAGATACAGACATCAGCTTCATCTATGGGGTAATCAGCGAGGTAGTTAGAGATGGTTCTTCCATTCATAGATTTTTATGTGATGTACACAATATCGAACTTGGCTAGGAGCATCAACCATCGGGCCATTCGAATGGACAAGGCGGGTTTCTCAGGTAGGTATTTGATGGGGTCCATTCAGGATACAAGTTTGATAGGGAAGGCGAGTATGTAATGCCGTAACTTTTGGGTGACCCAGACAAGTGCGACACACACCTTTTCCAAAGCAATGTAGTGACCTCGTATCTAGCCAATTTGCGACTAGCATAATAGATGGCTCTTTCTTTACTGGAATCTTCAAGGTATTGGTCTAGCAAAGCCCCAACTGCAGTGTCGATTATGGTTAGGTATAGGAGCAAAGGGAGACCAGGCTATGGTGGCATGAGTACCGGGGGTTGGGTCAGATATTATTTGATTCGGTCAAAATCTTCTTGGCAGGCCTCGTTCCAAACCTTAGTTGAATCCTTTCGGAGTAGTTTGAAGATAGGTTCGCAGATGGAGGTTAGATGGATGATGTATTGTAATTTCTCGAGGAAACCTCGAACTTTTTTCTCTATTCGGGGAGGTGGCATCTCAAGTATGGCTTTTATCTTGGAAGGATATGCTTCTATCCCTTTCTCACTGACCATGAATCCCAAGAGTTTTCCCTTTATAATGTCAAAGATGCATTTCTGCGGCTTGAGTCTCATCCAATACTATCGTAGTCGTTTGAATAACTTTCAGAGAGTGGGAACATACCCTTCTCTAGTCTTGGATTTGATAATCATATCATCCACATAGACATCAACTTCTTTATGAATCAAATCGTGCAAAATGGTTGTGGAAGCCCTCTGCTAGGTAGCCCAGTGTTCTTGAGACCAAATGTCATAACAGTGTAGCAAAAGGTCCCCCATGAGGTGGTGAATGCGGTTTTTTCTTGGTGGTCTGGGTGCATTTTGATTTGGTTGTATCCGGCAAACCCGTTGATGAATGACTTGAGAGCATGACTGGATGTGTTGTCCACGATCATGTCGATATTGGGTAATGAATAATCATCCTTTGGAGAGGCTTTATTCAAATTCGGATAGTCTACACACATCCGAACTTTTCCTCCTGATTTCGGTATGGGCACTATGTTCGCTAGCCATATGGGATATTCAATCACACGAATGAAACCTACGTTCAACTGTTTGACCACCTCTTCTTTGACCTTGAGCGACCATTCGATGCAGAGCTTCCTCATCTTTTTTTTAATCGTCTTGTAATCTGGGAGAGTGGGAATCTCATGCTGAGTTATTTCATGATCAATGCCGGTCATATCGTTATAGGACCATGCACAGATATCCACCAATTCCTTTAGAAATTCTTCGAGTTGTGTACGCTCATGCTCGTCGAGGGTAGCCCCTATCTTAATCTCACGCAGTTGGCTACTAGAACCAAGGTTAATAACAACAGTCTCTTCTTCATTAACTTGAATGCGATTATGTTGTTTATTATTAACCTTATTTAGATCAATTAAGAATTGTTCATTTGCAAAATCATAATCATCAAAATTTTGATTAGAATCTAAAAAGTTAATGTAAGGCACAACGGGATACTCAAAATCTTCATTTATTCCATTAATAGGAAAAACATCATTAAGAACCTCGTCAAATGAGTACTCGATTACATTTGAACAAGGATAGACAGCAGAAGAAGAAATAGGGTAAACATTGGGATTAGGGGAGATTTTAGTAGGTAGAACCGGCGCAGCATACCAGTTAAGGAAAGGTGTATCAGCAGCTTTAATCAGTTGGGACAGATCCGGTGATGTAGTGCCTGAGTGAACCATACAGAGTGTTAGCCCCAGTGTGTGTAAGTTGAAGGAATCTTCGGAGTCACTTTCCTCAGTCTCTTCGGTATCTTTAATGAGCGGTTGTATATGATGTTGGTAACTCTCGACCCATGGGTAACTGTCTTGGAAAAAGATCTACATTCCAGGCTTCATCTTCATATCTGTATGGTCATACCATGGTTCAGGAAAGCCACAAAATGGGAAGTCTTCGCCCTCTTTGATGAATCGTCCATTCAAGGAGTCAGCTGGGATAGTTTGGATGAAATCTAGTCCTCTCTTTGGTCAAGACTGGAAGATCATTTTGAGTTCTTATTCTGACGGTTGATACCCCAAACCACAATGAGGGAAAGCTTTCTTTAGTTCAGTCGGCTCAAGTATCCCTTGCTGTCTTTGTCCTAGCCCTAGTCTGGGCATGAAGTGCATGTTTCGGAACATTTGAAGCACATTGACATTGCCATGAGGGTCGTATTCTGTACAAACCCTTTCTTTAAAGTTATCCCCTGTCGGGAGTAGGAGTGCTTGCACTCGGAATCCTGATAGGAGCATATCATTTGACCCGTCTTGTATCTCAAGAGTTGGAGTGCTGGTACTTACACCCTCGGCATTGTTATCATTGTCCAAAATGGTGATGACCCGTTCGTCGGTGAAGAACTTCAATTTTTGATGGAGTGAGGAAGACACACCCTTGATACAGTGGAGCTAAGGTCGTCCGAGTAACAGGTTGAAACAAGCTGGGATGTCAATAACTTGGAATTCGACGACAGGGTTTATAGGGCCAGCCCCTATTACAAGCTTTATGGATCCCATTACCTCCCGACGGGTATTATCATAGGCACGTACAATAGCGAACGTTGGAGTGAGGTCATTTTCTTTCAGTACTAAACATTTGAAGGTTCTCAATGGTCAGACATTCAAGGCGGATCCATTATCGATAAGAGAGAGTGGTACAACCTTCCCCATAACTTCGACGGAGATATTGAGTGCATGATTGTGGTTTGGCCCAATCTTGGGGATTTCTTCTTCGAAAAAGGATAGCATTCGGGTAGAGGTCAAGGATCCGACCAAATTTACCGCTTCTTCTGGTGTGGTAGAAGGAGGAACTGTGGGTCCAGTAAGCAACTTGATCAAGGCATTTATGTGCAGCTAAGAAGATATCAAAAGCCCCCATAGAGTGATGTTAGCTTGAGTTTTCTTTAGTTGATTGATGATCTTGATCTCCTCGAGTGTCATTTCTGGCATAGGAAGATTTTTAACGCCCTTCCCCTTATCATTGGTTGGTAGTGAGCTTGGGATCTGGTAATGCCTCCCTGATCTGGTCATGTGATTAACTAAAGAAGGAAAGAATATGAATCTCATTTTCTCGTCAATCTCGGGTTGTTTTGCCACCTTATTTATTTCTTCGAGGAGTTCTTCAAATGATATCATTCCACACATGTCAGCTACCGGGCCAGTTTTCTCTGAAGCTTGATTTTCATTTGAATCTTTAAACTCTTCCCCCCATTCGATGGCAACAATTCTATCTTTCCATGTAAAGTCAATACATTCCACAACTTCAACGGCTTCTTCATACAGGTCTTCCCAATCGGTGGGGATGTGTAAGGGTGAAGGGACCAGGCACCTTTGTAGCTTCAAAGCATCGAATAACTCGGTGATACTGCAAATGTTATTGGTTTGCCTGAATAACTCTGCCATAATCTAGAATACATCATCTAGGCTTACTTCATCGGTCGGTACTACCCAACGGTCTAATTCTTGGGCCCATTTTCGTGCTTCCAAGAACAACGTACTGAACCATTGGCAATCAATGATCATCTATGAGGGAAATTTCATCCCGAACTCTAGGAGTTGGTTTAAGACTTCTGATAATTCCATACTTCCGTTTTCAGAACGGGTACGGATGACAATGCATGCTCTAGTAAGGAGTGACAGTGCCTGATCAGCGAGGCTAGCAGGGTGTAGGAGAAAATATGGGCAAATTTGGAGAGGTTTGGGAGAGTGTATGGGTGTGATTTGAGTTGAGGGATCAAATTTTGGGTTCTTTTGTAAGAAGATGGCATTGGCATGATTTGGGAGTGGGTTGTGAGTGGTGTTTGGCTTAGGATTGGATGGTGGGGCGATGGTACCCCGGTCAATTAGACCTTGGATTATGTTTCGAAGGTGAAAGCATTGTTCAGTGGTATGGCTAGCTGTTTGGTGAAAAGCGTAATGGGTATCTGCCTTGAAGTTTCTTAGGAGTGGATTTGGAAATGAACGGGGATACAAGGGTTTGATAAGGTTTCGGCTTAATAGTGCCTGATAAACTTTGGATAGGGGAGCATGGAGCTCAGTGTATTCTTTTCGGACTGGGATGGGAAGGATTTCTGGTGCCAATGATGAGGTTAGTGGAGAGATATTGTTGATGGTTGAGACCGCAGCACTGGTAGGCTTATCATATTTCCTGGGGGTGAACTGTCCGACCACCTTCTTTGGTTCGACATCTGTTTTAGCAAGACCCTCGTCGATTTCTACTCCTGCTTCTCTGAGAGATCAGAAGTGGGGATAGTATTGTCCTCCCATCGTTGCTCGGACATGGGTTAAGAAGTTCTTCTTCACTATGTTGACTTGTTCTTCCTCGAAAGGCCGATTGGTTATAGTTGCTACTTTTTCCCTCCATGGGGCTATGAAGTTACTGATTTATTCCCCAGAGTTCTGTTTGAGCAACTCTAAATCATGGTGGGTGACCTCAAGCTCTTCGTTGTATTTGTACGGTGACATGAATTCTCGAGCCACATTCTCCCAACTACGAATTCTGGACTCTTCGAGAGATAAAAACCATCGGAGAGCACTATCCTTCAAAGTTTGCTGAAACAATTGGGCCATCACTTCTTCAGAAGCCCCTGGTAGAGTCATGGAATGGTTATAGCTACGGAGATGAACAATTGGGGGTCCACTTCCTCCGAATTTCTCGATATTTGGCATCTTGAACTTCTCGGGTAACCTCGCTTTAGGATAAGGAGACATGTGGGTGTAGTCCATGTAATTCCTCGATATTCTGACTTGGTAAAACTTCTTGGTGAGCATCTTGAGGTCTTCTTTGACCTTGTTCAATTCCTCCTCTTTCAGATCAATGATCATAGGCAAGTTAGCCCTATGCTGGGTAAGATTCGACATCGGAAGTTGGGCAGGCGGCGGCCCATTAGCAAGAGGGGCACGTGGACCGTGATGATATTCTTCGGGAACCCAGCTAGGCTCGGGTAGACACATAGCATGAGGAAATAGGGCCTCGGGCTCTTGAGGAACATGAACTTGGTTTCGTTGCGTTTCTCGGACCTCAGTTTGGAGGTTATCAATCTTGGACACAAGCTGAGCTAGGACTGTCGTCAGATCCGGCTGCAGAACGGGGACTTGATCTGTGTTCTCCATGGAAAGCGGATGGATACCAGATTCGAAAGAAGTAACATGGGAATAGAAGGAACTTTGGGGTGATTTGACTGAAGACCGAAGCCAATAAGGAGCCAGGCGAAGGGCTTGCGATCGACCTGAGAAGGCGCAAAAATGAGACTTATTTTTAAGAGAAAGAATGAAAATATTTTTTGACATTTTTTTTCTTTTTGAGATTGGAAGACAAAATACTTTTGGCTTTTTGACAAAGAGAGGAGAATATTTTTTTGGATTTTTGATAAAGACAGGAGAAATGTTTTTGGATTTTTGATAAAGAAGGGAGAAATGTTTTTTTATTTTTTCATTTCTTTGATAAAGAAAGGAGAGACGAATCTCAGCATGATTATTATAATTATTATGTTCTCACTTATCTTAAATTCTCCTAAATGCAAAATAAAATGCCAGACAAGACCCGAGCCTGGAAAAATTGGGTTTGCAATATATGTAAAGTTATGGCTGGACTTGTGAGCAGGCTCACGAACAGGGTCCCATTTTAAAAATACGCAAAAAATTCGGGTTGCAGGCTGACCCAGAATTTTGGCAGAGTTTTGGGTGTTTATTGGCAATCTAACATGTGTGTCCTAGGCTTGACACCTATATGAGGGTATGCAGTTTGGTTGGGTGAATCGAAAATGGTTCCCCCCTTTGGCATGACTTCCACGATATACGTTCATGCTCTCGCGGGCAATCGATACTTATGGACAAGCCATTTTATATACCTGAGTGTACATGAATTGACTCACTATATACCTCATAGGGACGGTACGTGTGAGAACGAATTCGATATATTTGGCGTATGTGAACGAGTTCCCTGCGATATACCTCCCATCATGACTTCGATCAAGCGGTACGATGTGGGGAAATCGTTCGATATACGTCGAAGGTACTTGGCCAATGGGAGGTGAGAGTCTTATCGCTTAGGCTAACTGCGCCCTGTCGGACCAGCGCCCATCACGAAGTGACCCTCCAGTTACTGGACAAAATTTGGTCAATAATAATGCTCTTTGGTGATGTCTTGTGAATCATGCATGATCCTCTTATTAGTATCTTATTATGAGAGTATCTTTCTTGATCATGCCCAACGGGGAGAAAAGTATGAGTACCAATGGTATACCAATTATGGGTGATGCGTGCAAAATGAGGATATATGTGATCCTAGGTACACGTGGTGTGAAGTGTACATGGAGAATTTTCTACAAATGTGTAAATAGACGCATAAGCAGGGGGTACACATGAGTAATACAGGTGAACATGCAAATAGGGGGAAATATAAACAAACATAACATCCATGTAAATAGAGTCTATCCCTCATATGTCCCCAGCAGAGTCGCCACTGTGGCCATCCCTGATCCTCGCGGCGGGCGGGCGCGTGATGGAGGATCCTAGGTCCCGCGCGTCCCTCTCGAGACCGCTTCGGCCGGCGTCATTTGGGTGAGGTAAAAAATGTAGAGAGATAGAGTCGCCAGTCTATTTTACTCAAAACAGACAAAAGAAAGGGGAGCCATCCCGAAGGACAGCATCCAAAGACATACTAATGCATACGCAACCAAAATGATTCGAAAAGGTTCCGGAGGCTAAGTTACGAAATGGGAAGCTGTTAGGCACCCATTCCGCCCGTACTGTCTCTCATGGGTTTTTGCTATTTTCCTTTATTTTTCTCGTGATATGTGTTCATGTGTATACGTAGTGGAGATAGGAACCATCGACTTTTACCATGGAAGAGGTAAAGCGAGTCATCCGTAGGAAGGTATGAAAATATTAGAAAATAGGATTTACGCGATTATCCTTACGTTGACCGTTATGATGGAACGATAACGCATGTGGAATAATACACCACTAAGAACAAATATATGTATATAAATGTAATCTAGGAGAATTGAATTATGAAAGAAAAAGTAAAAATAGGAATCGAATCTCGAATTTTACCCAAAGATGCCTACGTAGCCTGTAGAGGCATCAAAGTCCACGTAGTTCGCATGCAAAACGAGGGGGTGGGATTTATCCCATAAATCCAACCGGGGAGTTCTCTTATTTGTGTGTTTGTAGAAAAAAGTGTTTTAGTTGTGAGAAAAGTGTAAGAAAAGTGTGAGAATTTCCGTTTGGAATTTATGAGCAAACCCTCTTTTTCTTATTTTTTGGGTTTTTATTTGTATGGAAATAAGAGATGTGCAATAGTACTAAATAAAAAGTATATTAAGATATGTGAGATGAGAGAATAAAAGTGCTAAGTAATAAAACAAGTTAATGCGAATTTATGAGAATTTAAGGAGAGAATTGAGAAAATTGGACCTTCTCGAAGATCTTGAATGTTGGAGAGCAACCCTTGCACTTGGATGATGATGGAGAATGGTTAATTCACCAAGTTTTATGAAAAGGATGATGAAAGGTGAAGGTTGGAAAGGGATTTGGATGTGGAAATCGCGCTGACTTCAAGAGAGGTTTTCTGGATTTGCTGAGAGTTATATGTTTCTGATCTGGGCTCCCCTTGTAATGAAGTCAAGGCCTCCTTTTTATAGGCCCAGGTCATTGCCGATTGGCATAACCCTATTCCTGCCAATCGGCAGGTGCGTTTAGGCACACTGCCGATAGGCAGGGTCTGGGACCTGCCGTTTGGCAGTGTCTTTCAGTCCATTTCGAAAAATCGGTTGTAGAGTGCAAACCATTGATCCGAATCGTGTACGGGGTGGACCATTAGAAAGGTAATTTAGATACCTTTGAAAGTCCTTTGGGCCGCTCCCAGGTTCGAAAGTTGACTTTGGGTCAAATGTGGCTCGGAAGAATTCATCGGTCCATTGGACGGGGAATCATTCGGACACAAATGGATCGTTCATCCGCATGGTAAGTCCGAATAATGCACGGGGCAGACCGTTGGAAAGTTTAGGAGATGTACTTCGACATTCTAAAGAGTTTGATCTGGTTCGAGGAGTTGACTTTGGTTAACTGGGTCCTAGAAGCATTTGGTGACCTCTCGGAGTAAAACGGTTCGTTCGTCCGTATCGTAAGTTAGAATCGCGCACGGAGCAGACCGTTGAAAAGGGGTTTCAGTGCCCTTTGAAGATTCATTCGGTCTCAGTCGAGCTGAAGAGTTTGACTTTTGGTCAAATGGAGCCTGGGAGTGCCCGATGGCTTCTAGGTCAGTACTTGGGGTATGACTTGGGTTTGTAGTGATGAAGGGAGGTGCTTGGGACCTAAGGAGAGTTTAAGGGGTAACCGAATGGGGTGTCTATAGAATATATTTACTTATTAAGACAATTAATTAAAAAATATAGAAGTAAGAATAAAAATTTACACATAGTCTTTATAGACTTGGAAAAGTCATATCATATAGTATTTAGGGATATAATATGGTGGGCTTTAAAGAGGAAAAGAATACCTATGAGTTATATTAAAGTTACTGAAGATACTTACGAAAACACAAAGACTAGAGTAAGAACTATTTTGGAGAAACTAATGATTTTATGATTAAAGTGGGTCTACATCAAGGAATGACTCTAAATCCTTACTTGTTTGCTGTATTATTGGATGAGATTACTATGGAAATACAAGAAGATGTCCCATGGTAAATGTTGTTTGAGAATGATTTAGTTTTAGTAGACACTTCAAAGGAGTCCTTAGCAATGAGAGTAGATACTTGGAGAAATGCGTTAGAGTCTTAGAATTTGAAAATTAGTAGAAATAAAACTGAATTTATGGAATTTAAATTTAATAATGAGGCACCTGATGGGACAATATTAAAGATTGTAAAAAGTGATAAACTAAACAAATAAATTTCGTTATTTAGGTTCAATGATATAGAGTAATGGGGATATTGATGAGGATGTCACGAGCAACTTGTTAAATAAAATGGAGTCAATCGAGTGGTGTGTTATGCGATAAGAGGATACCTAATAAATTAAAAGGAAATTTTTATAAAATAGTTGTTTGGTTAGCGACCCTCTATGGAGCTGAGTGTTGGGATTTTAAAAAGTATGAGCAAAGTATCCATGTTAGTGAGATGAGGTTGCTCCAATGGATGTTAGTAACTACTGGAAAGGAAAAGATTAAAAATCATTATGTGAGAGAAAGATTAGGAGTACCTCCCATTAGCGATTAATTAAGAGAAAATAAAATGAGATGGTATGGATATATGATGCATAAACTAGTAAATGCACCTACAACAATAGAAAAATTATAGAAATAGAATGTAAAAGACAAATGGGCCATCCTAATCTATCTTGGGAAGAAATTATTAGGAGAGACCTTAAGGAATTATATCTAAATGATAATATTGCTTGTAATAGATTAGAATAAAAAAGGAGAATCCATGTGGCCGACCCCATATGATGGGATCAAGGTAAGGATGATGATGATGATGATGATTGTTATTATGGACATATAGGGTCGATAAGGTTGGTTTCATATTGTGGGGCTTGGTGATCCTAAAGGGCACAACGAACTTCCCGCATTCGCTCAGAACCGAAGGGACGGGGTTGAAGAGGCTATCAACAAAGCTAGTCCTTTTAAAGAGATCTATCACATACCGTGGTTAAGAAACCTTGGTTCATTTATCAAGGAGAAGAAGTCTGCAACCGAGAAGTTCTTAGGAAAAGGGCTCTCACTGAAGAAGGACGCATTCCTATCACGTTCTAACATTCGTTATTCCCCCCTTTGTCAAGTATACTCGGTGCATGTTTGGATAATATAATATGTCAAACCTTTTATACTAATAATTTCTTTTTCTTTTTTAGATTTTAAATATATAGACCGTAAGGGATACCGAGCATCCCTCCAATGCCAAAACCAAACCCCCACTACTCCGTGACGTATTATTACTCATCAATATCCCTAGTAGTCAAGACTAACCCTCCAATCCAACTGATTGGTAATAAAGAAGCTAGCCTTCCTCTGAATGAATGTAGAGGAAACTTTATATGTTATGCTTATGGATAATGAGGCCCTCCAAAGGAGCAGGAGGAGAGATAAACGCCATGTGGAAGCTGAGGGCCTAGTTGAGACCACTCCACCTTTGTCAGATGGTGCCTGGTCGTTAATGATAAATGTGATGATAAAGGGGAGAGAGTCCCTTAGATGGGAGATATAGTTGGTGTCCCTTTGTCTTTAGTTTGATAATTGGGATAAGACATTTTTGTCCTGTTAAGAGGCCTATCTGCCCTACTAACTTGATGCTCTAGGTGCTGGTGGTTCCATAGGGTGTTCCAAGGAGATGATCAAGTTGGGGACGAAGGTAATTACTTACTCCTGGTTTTTATTTAGTTTTAAAAATACTCTTGCTTTTGTAGATGGGTTATCTAGCCACCTATATATTTTAGAGGTGGAAAGATAAAACTAAGCAGGTCTCAAGTTTAAAGGGAGAGATAGAGGTGCTACAGAAAGGCAAGTATGATGTCAAAGTCTCCCTTATTTCTTCTCGAGGGGATAGGGACAATGATCAAGTGGTGAAGGAGAATGGTATGAGAGAAAAGGTTGGTATGGTCACAAAGTGGGACCAACTGAGGGCCGAAATTGCTAAATTAAAAAGGTAGTTGCAGCTAAAGGATAGGGAGAAGGATGAAGCCATGAAAGTCGAGCGGTCCTTGGCTCCCTTGATCAGATTTAGATACTTGAAGTCTTAATTGACTTCAGAGTAATGTGGCATAATGAAGTTTCAATCCTTCCTTAACGGATTTACTGAATTGACTAATAGGTCCAATGAGGCCCATTCTGACTATGATCTTTTTATCTTCAACCCGGATAACATAGAGGTCGAGGAGGAGCCGAGACCTACAAGACCGACTCTCCTAATCTCACGATACCACTGTATCTAGAGGGAACGATGGATGTGATGATCGTCAGCCTCAGCAAGGCTGTGAGGGAGAACAAAGGGAAGTGAACAACCATCAAAGGATTGTTGGATAAGAGCAATTTCTTAAGCCAGTCAATGAATAAGGTAAAGGAGATAATATGACGACAGTGGAGAAGCTGTGGAACAACTCAATTTAGAGGCTGGAGCAGGGGATATGTGGAAGGATATCCCTTTGTAGATAAGATAGTAAATTTCCCCACTCCAGTTAAGTTCAAGCCTCCTACTGTAACTCCAAAATATTATGGTAGCACATATTTGATACACCACGTTGAAATGTATCAACTAATGGCTGACATTTATTCCATCTCAGACGATATGAGATGCCGAGATTTCTCCACCACTCTCACAGGCACATCTCACATGTGGTATATGTATCTTCCTAAGAACTCAATCGAAAATTTCAAACAGTTAGCCGAGAGGTTCATCCATAACTTTTTCTTCGACATTAAGCCCCTAAAGAAAGTGACTCATCTCTTGTACATGAAATAAGGGAAAAATGAGACGCTGAGAGACTGCATTGCTTAGTTCAATAAGAAGAAACTTAAAGTGGAGGACTATAAGGAAAATGTTGCTATGACAACGCTCATGGGTGGGATGTAAAAAGTTAAGCTTCTTTGGAAGCTGGGCGAGGATCCTCCAAAGTCCATGGAAGAACTTCTGGCTATGTCTGGGAGAGTCATGAATGCTGAGGAGGCCATGGCGGCTAAAGGAGGAAATGAGAAAGATGTAAATAAGGGGAAAGTCTCAAAAGGTGAAAGGAAAAGATGGAAAGAAAAGGTCAGCCAACGACAAGTTTTCCAGTTATACCCCAATGATAGTAAGTACAGGCATAATCTTCAATGATATTAAAGATGACAGAGCTCCCTGGTGGCCTAAAAATTTTTAGTCCCCTCATCACAAGAGGGACAAAATTAAGTGGTGTGAGTTCCACTAAGACCATGACCATACGGAAGACACACGTTTTCCTCTCAAAGATGAGATTGAGAAAAATGTTGAAGCACGAGAAACTCCAAAAGTATGTTGATTGAAGTGGTGCCAAAGATAATGCCTGAAAGAAGCATGGTGGGACTAAAGATGATAGGACGAGATGACAGGCCCAAATCGATAAGAAAGATAAAAAGTCAAACAATGATGGAGATGACCTAGATCTACCTCTTAAGATCCTTGAGCTAAACGAACAGATGCACATGATTTCCTACAATGTAAAAATGACCAGTAGAGGGATGGATGGCAGAGGAGCTGAGCCGACTGATTGTAAGGCACATGTCATAGAAGCAAAGTCTACATCTAAACAGATGAACATGACCTCGGCAGCTTCAGAACTGAAGTCGGGGAAGTTGAAGAAAGTATATATGGATACCTTAGTGGCAGGCTTCTCTCAAATGTATTTCATTGTCATCTTGGCCCCTTATGATGATCCTTTACTCATCAGCACTAAGGTACATGGGTATGATGTGTCGGGATACTGGTGGATGACATCATCTCAACTAATGCCATATTTTGGGATTTCTTTAAAGGTTTAAATATCAGTAAGAAGAAGTTAGTTCCTTATCATCAACCATTGATAGGTTTCAGTGAAGAGAAGGTGCAATATTTAGGGGTGTTTAAAATTGATGTCTGTATGGGTACTTAGTTGAGGCACCTAATGAAGAAAGTAAGATTTTTTATGATGGACGAGAATGTATTCTCGGCATATAATATCATCCTCGACAGAGTAGCACTCAAAGAATTAGAGGCGGTGCCCTCCACCATTCTCCAAATGTTGAAATTCTCGACTCCTTATGGGGTAAGGGAAGTCCAAGGTGACCAGGTGAAAGCAAGAGAGTGCTACTTCAGATCAACAAAACAAAAGGAGTCTCATTAAAAGCTTAAAACCTCCTACAATGTTGACACTCTTGACCCAAAAGACAAGAGGAAACTGAATAAGGAAGAGGCTGCAGAGGAGGTAGAATCCATCATCCTCAATGAGGACGGGCCAAAAAAACCATCCAAATCGGCTCATTATTGAATAAAGAGGTGAAAGAAGGGTTAATAGAGTTTTCGAGGAAGAGACAAAGCATCTTAGCATGGAGCCATGGGGATATATCGAGGATTGACCCCAGATTTATCTGCCATCGGCTAAACATTGATATGGACACCAAGACAGTGAAGCAGAGAAGAATTACCTATGATAGAGATAGGTACGAGGCCATCTAAGATGAGGTCAAAAAGCTCCAATCAGTTAAGTTTATTCGTGAAGTGTACAACTTAGATAGGTTGTCTAATATCGTGATTGTACTGAAATCCAATGGGAAATAGAGAATGTTTGTAGACTTCATGGACTTAAGCAGGGCCTGCCTAAAAGATAACTTCCCTTTACCCGAATATACTAAATGGTAGATGCCATAGCAAGGCACGAACTGATGAGCTTCATGGATTCTTATTCGGGGTATAATAAGATCTTAATGGGAGAGGACGATGCCAAGAAGACTTATTTTATCACTAATAAAGGAACCTACTGATATAAGGTCATGCCATTTGGCCTTAAGAACACAGGGGAAGCCTACAAGAGGTTGATAAGTAGAATATTTGAAGATCATATTGGGAAAACTATGGAGGTTTATGTTGATGATATGATGACAATGAGATTTAAGGTCGTGGATCACGTGGCCGACCTTGATATGACATTCGACACCATGGATCTCTATAAAATGAAGTTGAATCCCCAAAAGTGGATGTTTAGCATCGGCCCAGGAAACTTCCTTGGCTTCATTGTAAATCAAAGGGGGAATGAAGCAAACCCAAAGAATCAAGGCATTCAAAAATATTACGACACTAACGACTATAAGGACGCGCATAGAATGACAAGAAAAGTTATTGCTCTCAACCGTTGCATCTCCAGGTCCACAAATAAGTGTTTGTCGTTCTTTAAGATATAAAGAAAAACATTCGTCTGGGATGAGGAATGTGAGAAATATTTTAAATATTAGAAAACTTATTTGGGATCCCCGATGCTACTGTCTCGACTGATTCAGGGGGATACACTATTTTTATATTTGACAGTATCTGAGTCATCCACCAGTATCGCAATTATGCTAGATGATGAGGGGTTTCAAAAGCATGTATATTTTAATAGTTGTCCCTTCAAGGGTCCGATTTCAAGTATCCCAAGATGGAGAAACTAGCACATGCGCTGATCCACGTCTCTATAAAAATGAATCCCGATTTCCATGCTCATACAATGGTGGTACTCATTGACTTTCCTTTTAAACAATTCATCCATAAACCTGAGAAATTACGTAGGCTGATGGCTTGGTCATTTGAGTTAGGAGAGTTTAACATTGTGTATCAACCTAGAATTCACTTGGGCCGAAGCCGATGTTATAGAAGATGAGGCTATAGTATTTTCTGAAAAGGAAATCCTGGGTCCGGCACCAGTCGATTAAATGAGGGTCGACCCTACATGGAAGGATGTTTTATTCAAAAATAGGGCAGTGAGCGAAGGTCCTTTCTCAGAATAAAACCCGGTCCTCTTATGAAAGTAGTAATGGGACAGGACTAATATTGTTAGCCCCAGACGGAACCGATATTGAATATGCCTTAGGATACAGTTTTAAAGATTTAAATAATAAATCCGAGTATGAGGTTTTGTTGGTCGGCCTGTCCTTGGACAAGATGTATAACATCACCACATGATGGTGCACAGTGACTCTCAGCTAATGGTAAATCAAATCTCGAGGATCTTTGAGGTTAAAGATGAAAGAATGGCCAACTATTTGGCAAGGGTGAAAAAGGTTTTAGCAAACTTCAAGGAAGTAAAGGTGAAGAGGGTCCCTCAGCTTGGGAACAACCGATCCAATGCATTGCGGAGGTTAGCCTTGGCCATAAGAACATAAATCAGGCAGACAACTCCTGTGGATATTTTGCATAGACCCATCATTGAGGAAGATAATGGTGGAGTAGAACTTTTCTCGAACTTGAACTTGGGAGACTCATGGATGGATCCTTTAATCAAATACGTCAGAGACGGGGAACTCCCAGACACCAAAGTCAAGATAAAGATACTCTGATACTGGGAAATAAAGTTTACTATTATATGAGACATGCTCAACAAAAAAGGTCTCCTCTTGCCTCTCCTCAGATACGTCCATCCTACAAAGGTTGACTATGTCTTACATGACATCCATGCGGGTTCATGTGTAATCCACATTAGAGGAAGATCTCTCACGAAGAGGATAGTCACACAGGGGTGTTGGTAGCCAACCCTGGCCATGGATGCAACCGACCATGTGATAAGATGCGATAAGTGTTAGCTTTATGCGAGTATTTCCCACCAGCCTCGTCAGAAACTCTCGTCCATTACCTCTTCGTGGCTATTCATAGTTTGGGGGATTGACCTTGTCAACCCACTTCTAAAAGCACTAAGTGGGCATTAGTATCTGATTTGTGGTTATTAATTACTTTTCTAAGTGGGTGGAAGCATAGGCCATGATCTCCATCACCGAAGTGAAGATATTCAATTTCGTTTGAAGAAACATCATATGCATTTATGTCCTACCCAATACGCTCATCTCAGATAATGGGAAACAGTTCAAAAATAAATACTTGGAAGCATATTATGAAAGAGTGGGGATAAAACAATTCTAATTTTCAACCATCTGACCCCAAGCTAGCGGCCGAACCTAAGTCACTAATAAAAACGATATTAGATGGCATTAAAAAGAAGTTGGAAGACGCTAAAGGCTTATGGATGAAGGAGCTACGTGGAATCATATGGGACTATATGATGACAGAGAGAATGCCGATAGGTGAGACACCATCCATGCTATCCTATGGGTCAGAGGCAGTAATCCACTTTGAACTCGGCCTTCCGAGTCACAGGGTCCAAAATTATAGCCCTAAGACTAACAATGAAGAAAATAGACTTGACCTAGACCTGATAGAAGAAACACAAATGGATGTCGAGGTCAGACATGCGGCGTATCAATAGAGGACAACCAAATTCTATAATAATAGTGTCAAAGAAGGCCAATTACTATAGAGATTTGGTGTTAAAATAGTTTTGGTAGAAGCCGGACAAGTTTCCATCCATAGTGGCATGGCCCATATAGTGTTATTGAAGAGGTTGTTCTGGAACTTAAAGATTGGAGAACCTAGAAGGAGATCCTTTCTCCAATCTATGGAATGGAGATCATTTAAAAAAAATTCTACCAGTGATCATGTAATTTTGACAAATTGTATGGTAGTTTAAATACTTGTATGAAAATAGTATTTTGTAAGAAAGTTTAAGCTGATTGATGAATGAGAAAATACAAGTTCTGCTTCATATTTATGTTCTTCAATTATTATATCATAGTTTCGATGATGTTAAACTATCCTCTAGTCATAACTCATTCTAGGTGATACGAGAATTCATAAAGAGGCTTATCTTGTCCATGAAATCTAAGTAACACCGGGGGGGGGGGGGGGGGGGGGGGAGTGTTATAATATCACTTAGGTGACAAACACAACTTAGAAAATCATTTAAGTATGGTGACACAAATATCACTACGTGGTGACCTCTCTCGGCGAAGACGAGAGTGTATGAAGAGACGAGACTCGCCCATACACTCCCAAAAACGATGAGAGGGGGCCTATGACTAACATCATTAATTTAGTGGCCTTAAACTGAAAATCATTTTATGGTTATATAAACACCACTATGTGGTAACCTCAGAGTTAAAACTCTCTCGGTGAAGAAGAAAGTGTATGAAAAATGAGACTCGTTCATATAATCCCAAAAACGAAGGGAGGGGACTTATAATTAACATCATTAATTTGGTGGTTTTAATTGAAAATTATTTTATTGGTTATATTAACACCACTATGTGGTGGAATTAGAGTTAAAACTTTCTAGGCGAAGACTAGAGTGTATGAAGAGACGGACTCGTCCATACACCCCTAAAAATGATGAGAGGGGACTTATGATTAACATAATTAATTTGGTGACTTTAAATTGAAAATCATTTTATGGTTATATAAACACCACTATGTGATGGCCTCAGAGTTAAAACTCATTTGGAAAAGACGAGAGTGTATGAAGATATGAGACTTGTCCACACACTACCAAAAATGATGAGCGGGGACTTATGATTAACATCATTGACTTTGTGGCTTCAAATTAAAAATAGTTGTTCAAGCATCATAATATAATGAGTTATGAGTTGGAATTATGTATCAACCCATTACAAGTTCATTAACAATTATAAAGACGTAGATAATACACTTCAACAAATTAATGAAAGAAGATATGAAGTCGGATAACGACAGATTTTCCATCAATCACATTCCATTCATCATATAACAAATGAAAATTAAAAATTGGTCTTCAAAAATTAAAGATTATGTTTGAGGACAATGTTACATATATTCAAAATTAACTATTGCATAGGAAAGGGGAAATTGGCCACCGGAGGCTGTCCATCAGAAAATATCAAAAGACATGAAAAAGTGGTTATTTAAGCTTCTTTCTCGGCCTTCTATGAGATTAGATTATCAGTAATAGGACGAGTCTAGACTTCGCCCTCAGTATTGGCATCTTTAATCATCTCGGCCCCAACCTATGTCGATGCATCAGTAGCCATTGGCTCAGGAGAAGTACTTTTCGCTTCAACTATATTTAGCGCAACAATGAAATCAGGGTCAGAAAAGTCAAACATCGAGAAGTTTTTATCCAGATGAGCCACATCTGGGTACTTTTTGGTCGCCCATCTGAGAGAAGTACGAGCTCCCCTCTCCAGGTATTGGATTCTATACCCTACGAACACGTTTGAGGCCTTGAAGTCTTCAATGAACTTCGACTTAGTAGCCTCAACAACCTCCTTAATCTACTTCTTATACTTCTTTTCTAGATCAATAACAACATCGTTGTGCTCCTTGATCTCCTCATCAAGGTCATATTATCTCTTTTGATCCAGGTTATCCACCTGTTTCTTATGGTTGGCCACCTTTTGCTTTAGAGATTTCTTGGCCACCCTCTCAGCCTTATCAATGTCATTATACTTATCAATCTTGGCCTTGTTGGATTGAACCCACTCAACTAACTAGTGGAAGGAGAAAAAAGACTACGAAGATAACAAATAAAAGTTAGCAGGAGACAAATGAGATAACACTTAATGAAAATAAATATATATTAGATATGAGATAAGATATTAACCACTTAGACGAACCAATAAAGGATGAAATTTTGGAGGAAAGAAAGTTCTAGATATTCCAAGAACCTGCGGTCAGACTTTGGCACCCAAGAGCCGAAATAATACCTAGCCCTTGTCTGATCCCCCCATCATGGAGTCAGCGCTGATAGATAGTAGAGAGTATCTATTCGCCAAGACCGAGGCAGTTGATATAGGAATGGCAGAGGAAAAGGTGTCCCTTAAAGCATCGAACCTCTAAATTTTCTTTTATGAAGGCAGACATGGGTGGTATCATCAATCGATTCTTTTCGCTTCTTCATTTGGTTGGCTTGGTCAGGCCCGCCAATGGTGGTCTTCTTGGCGGTATTAGTCCCCTTGGACATCTTACTCAGTAAGTTTCTTAGGAAGGGAGCTACCAATTCGAAAGTTGATTAGATATATCTGAAGGACTACCAACAAGTAAGATATGAAGTTAATATCATTAAAGGAGAACAAAATACGATAAAACAGATATGAAAAAATAGATACTTACATAACCTTGACAATTAGTCAACCCTCAAACCGTAATTTTGAGGTACTTGGAAGTCATCGACCTCTCGAACTCCACAAGTCCATCATCATCCCCCTTAGAGCGAAGCTTATCAACATTCTCCTTGGCTTTTATGCTTAGGCCGGGATCAAGCTTCGCTGACATAGTGGATTTCATTCATTTCCTTACTATCCTCGGTTCTGATGCACTATCTGGGGTGTCGGCGTCAAATTCCCAAGAACCTAAGATGAAGAAGTACTGAGGTTTCCAGTGGTGGTTAGAAGTTTGGTTAATATGGAGAACTTTTTTAGTGGTATTCTTGGCTACGAGATGATAGTAGCCAAGCTGTGCCCTATAGCACGAGATGTTGTAGCAGCCTATAAACACTAAAATAGGAAGGTCGGTTTTATGGAATAGATGCCAAAATTAGACGAAACCGATAATGATCCTCCAGGCATTGGGGGATAGTTCAGCCAAGGCTAACTCTAGCCCAATAAGAATGGTTGGAATATTGGGATGGACAGGAAGTCTGAAGCCTACTTTGAACATTTGTTCATTGATGGTGACCTCACCATCACGACCTTCATAGGCCCTCTTATCCATCATAGGTACCTTCATGTTGATTTCAAATTTAATGCCGTAGTGGTGGCTCCACGTGAATAAATCCATCTCCTGGACGATACTTGGAAATTTTTGGGCATATCTAGTCGATCCTCGTCAGTATGAGAAGAGAATTCCTCAACCTGAATAATTGCGGCTCCATCTTGACCCCTTCTAACGTAATCAACGTTGAACATGGCTGAAATTGGGATAACCATAAGGGGTGGTTGAAATGCAACCTCCACTCTCAGCTCATCTAAATCTGAAAATCATGTGTACGGAATGGTCTGTACGATTGGAGAACTCAACACGCTGAGATGACAAGGCGCGTGAAGAGGCCTCAGTTTCCTCTGACCCCTCAGGGTTCGAAGCGGGAACCCTATTCTCCTACACAAAAAAATCCTCACTTTCGGCTTGAGAGGAGACAAAAGCGTTATGGTGTGAAGAGGCTGATGACTCGGACATTGAATCACTAACCTCTGTGATAGGAGGGTGAACTACAAGTAATGGGACTGGGTGGATCGGAAGTGTAGGGTCGGATCTCGCCTTACGTATAGCCTCGACCTCGATCTCACACTAGCGTATCTCACTGGAGAGTTTCTCCTTAAGGTTAGGGTATTGATCTATCAGCTCGTATAAAGTCCTTAACATCCAAACAGTTCCAATTTTGACAATGGTTGACTAAAAGATCAAAAGGGGGGAACTCAATCATTTTTTAATAAACTCACCAAGAACACTCTAATTAGCCTCACCGGATAAGGCAACCAGATTTTCACTGGTGACTTCCTCAAGAGGCAAGCATGACAAGGCATAACCCAGAACTAATGAAAACAAAATCCTATCCCATAGCATTAACATAAACTAGTAAATTACATAAAATTCGCTTGAAGTTAAACAAATTATAATTTAACAGTTTTCAATTATATTATAAAAAAATCCCAACAAAGCAAGGCTTATATCTAACAGAAAAATAACCAACTTTTTTCTGCCCAAATCATACCACCTTCCAAAATTTCCTTCCTCAACCTTGTTTAACTTCTATACTTGGATATTTTATCCCTTGTGATATACTCATTACAGTTCGATTAGAGTACGTATTTTAACGCGATCCAACAGATTTTGTGACTAGGGTTCTTCGCCATTGTTCTTCCAACGCATCTGAGTTTAGAAATAGTATTTTTAATATAATTTTTAGAAATGGGCATGCCAAACACAATCTATAATCAAAAGAGTTTTCAAAAGAAAGAAATGGGTTTGGAAATTCTAACAAAATGAATCCTAAGTGTTTCACGAGTCAGATTTCGAGGCTCAATCCTTCATAATGGTTTCGTTTCTTCACGGTCTATATACTTGTACCTAATCTTATTGGTCCTTATATCTATATGTACATGCACCTATTTTTTTAGGGGCATATACCAAATAGTCCCTCGAACTTTTTTTAATACACGTTTAGTCCAAGCTTTTTTATTGTGGTCTAAAAAGTCCCCCACCACGCCGCTGGCGCGAACCTTTAAAAGTACGAGAATATTTGTTAAATGGGTGTTTGAGGGACTTTTCGGTACAAAATAAAAGGCTTGAACTAAATGTGTATTAAACAATATTTGAAGGAATTTTCTGTATTTGATCCTTTTTTTAATTAGAAGAGTTATTGTCCCACTTGATAACTAATTTGAGAATATTATTAAAATAAGGACACTTAGACTTCTTGTCCTTATAAACCTAACTTATTATTTGGTTACTGATTACAACCACTATCGAATCATAAAAGGTCTAGCAGAAACTGTAACAAACCACTCTTAATTAATCAATAGCCCTCGTATTCCAATAAATTCCAAAGACTAGCCCTATAATTTCTTAAATTACCAAAATGCCATTCTACTTAGAATCATCGTAACTTGCATATTCATATGCTTATTAAACCTTAACTTTTTACCAAAATCATACCTAAGGATCTAGACTTTTCAGAAATGTCCCAATCTAACTTTTTAAGTTTGCATAGTTTCAAAAAAGCCCATAAACTTTGATCAAATACCTTTTATAGGGGTGGAAATTCGGGTTAGTCGTTTCAAGTCACATTGATTTTGATTTGAGTATAAGTTTGGGATACTCTTAAATATATTCAAGTTAATCATGTCATCTTCGGGTCAAGTTCGGGTTATTACTGTAAATGGGCAAAAATTGCTAGCCTTAACCTTTTAGTCCTTAAATTATGTATGAAAACTCTTTAAGGACCTAAACCAAAACTTGAATCTATTTAAACTCCCCCCCCCCTCCCCCCAATGCCATGGTACCTGCTGGCTGATCAGCATGGGTGGTACTATGTGCTATATAAGTAATACCCATTTAGACCTCCAGTAATGTTAAACTTGGAACTTGTAAGAGGGTAGTCCCATTGTAGCCTGGGAGTACGGTAATACTAGTTGAGGTGTAACCCCTATAGGTATAGTGATTAATGGTAGCCCATAAAATTTTCAAATAAGCACAAGTAAACCCACAATATTATGTATGATCAATACTCAGATTGAACTCACAATACTCTCGTGTATAACTCAAAATAATAATAAAAAGAACTCAAAAGTAACTCATTCAAAGGGAGAAAGAAGTAAGCACCCTAGATACACCTTGGCAGACAACCAATACACCAACAACCTCTAAAAGATATTTGGTTAGCAATTAAAAGCTTCACAATAAATGACAATGGTGGATGAGCAAGAAATTTGGTTTGCAATAACTTCTTTCTGATATCTTTTCTCTCTCTAGCAACAATCTCTAGAAAGAACCCCCTTCAGAAGTGGTTGAGGCCAATAAATAGCCCCCACACCACTCCCAAGATGCCTTAGTCCTTCACAATTGTGAACATACATCCCTTCATACTTTACGTCACAAAAATTAAATACCTATTGGACTAGTCAGCTCAACATTATAAAAATTAAATGCCAAGACATGCATTTTTCTTAACCATTGTGCATCAGAGGACTGCCACCTACAGAGGTGCCTCACCAAACTATTTGACTGACCCAATACAACATTGATTTACTCGAGTTTGAATTTGATAGTGACTAGCCGACTAGTGACATCACATAAAGTAGATGTGACTTTAGGTAAGTGACTGTTTGGCTCAAGGGTCAACAAATGATGGAAATCAAGGCCACTCTGCACAAGCTTCCACAGTGAAAGGTCACTCGGTGTTTTAACAAGTGTATCTAAAATGGTCAGTACAAGCTCTAACACTGACTTACTTCGCAATCCTCCAAACCAAGTCCCTATGAAGTTCCCAAGGTGAGGTAAGCTCTCCCAAGCCTAGTCTCTCGCGAGTACCGTTTGACTTCCACTGAATATTACAGTTACTATATCATTGCAATCAATGTTAATAATTTAACTAAATAATAAACATGAGGTAAAGGGTGAGCTGTATCGGCCCATCTCCTCGTCTCGCTACCATGCTGAGCTGTCTAGATGTTTTCATGCTGCTTCCTTCCCTTAAGCCTCTTCTATTATCTAGGGAGGCTTATCTATGATTCGAATATTATCGTCAACCCCCCAACATTTTCCCCTTCATGTAGAGATTTGTTATGGCAACAAGAAATGTCTGTACGAAAACTTCTTAATTCGATGAAGATTAAACTTGTGAGAAGTGAATTCTTGCCTCTTTGACTTCGTTGCAGCTTTTGTCGTTATTTGTGCTGGAAAAGAGTAAAATTCTCCCCGATGTACCTGATCCATAGCTATATAGATTCTCAATTGATGGCGAAGGGACATCACAACTTTCTTCAGTCATTACATTTCAATCGTTGTGCCTTCTTAACTGGCGGTTGGAATTCTCCTAAAATATCTGAGGACAGTGCTGACTTTTTGGTTGTTCAAAAGTTAAATTCTCCCCTATCTGTATATCTCCCAGAGGGAACTATATCTGAAACATATAGAGGGGCAATGATCTGAAGAGAAAAGGCTAGAAGAGCTGGCCCTTCCATAAATTTTATTGGCCTCACTAAGCTATTATATTCTCTGGAAAGCTATTTTGTGTACATTTGAAAGTGTTGCATCGTGTTGTCTTTGTGCTCATCCAGTGCTTCCAACTGTACATATCTGCTCTGAGGGAGCATGTTGCTTCGCAAGGCATACCTGGCCTAAGGAACCTCCAATTCTACCGGTAAAATTGCGTCAGCCCCAAACACAAGAGAGAACGATGTGTACCCTGTAGGTTTCCTCTTCATCATTCTATATGACCACAGGACTACTATAATCTTACCATCCCACGAACCTGGGAAGTCTTCCATCGTCTTGGCCAAAATGTTGACTAAGGTCTTGATAGTTGTTTCGGCTTGACCATTCCACTTAGGATATGCCACTGTTGAGGTATACTGGATGATGGAGTATTTGTCTGTAGCATCATTACTTCTTTATTGACAAGTGGGGTCCCATTATCGAAGATGATAACCTTTGGGATCCCAAGCCTGCTAATAATGTACTCCCTGATGAAGTTAGCCTCCACATATGCAGTTTCTCTTTTGAGTGGTATCGCGTCAGCCCACTTTGTAAAACATACTGTTGCCACTTGAAGATGGGTGTATTTCCCCTACCAAGTCAAACATCCTGTAATACCTCGTATTTCTGCGTATGTATAATTTAATTAATTTGAGAATTAACTGAGAAATTTTTATTTATTTAAATTACGTGAGTGAAGTAATTTAATGTCATTATTAAATATTAATCGAAAGATAGCACTGATTAATATTATGATATAATATTTACTAAATGTGGATAATAAACAATTGATGATTAGTGTTATACGACATAACGAGTGATATGTGAGTATTTTATTTTATCTCATTCGGGAGTCGCGTGTAGATTAATTCGAGGTCAAGATAACAAATATATTTTAAGTGACTCGAATGTTAATTTAGAGGTCATGAATGATTTCAAATGGGTCTAAATATTACAAATAGTGTACCCAGGGTATAGTTTGGGTCTCAAATCAATTTTAGACCAAATCGGCACCTATTGAGGGCGATTCAGTCATTTGACAAATAGAGATTAAGGGACCTACGAAATTTAGAGTCCTATATCTAATAATTAGAGATTTAGGGTTAGGTTTAAAAACATATAAACCCAAAGGAGGCCATTAGAGAGAAGAGAGAAACCATTCTCAAGGCTTAGGAGGTGTTCTTGAAGAATTGGACCTTGATCTTGCATCCTAGTCATCTTAGGAGTGAGGATTTGCAGAGAGAACCATTAATCCATCATCAACACCATGAAATCAGACCTTTTCTATGAAGTCAAGTTGTTTATTACAATTAAATATGAAGTTATAATAGCCATGCATAGGGTTTTGATAATAATTCCGATTAGATCTATGTTCTTGGGAGAAAAAGAATAAATTTGATTCATGTTGGTTAGGGATTGCATGTTGTATGATTTACACGTGTAGAGGAATTGAAATCATATGAGACATGATGATTAAAATGAATTAAATCTGGGATTTGGGATAATTATGTGGGAAGAACACAAAAACTAGGGTTCTTAAAGAATTAGTTGTTTTAATTTGTCCTTGACTGAATTCAGTATGGATTGAAGGTGTTTTAAACATTTAAAATCATCCTAATACCTATATATGATGTGTGATATTATGGATTAAGAGTTTGGTGAAAAAACATGGAGGTTGGTATGAATGTTAATGGTGAGAAACGTAGAAAAACACATGAACAGGAAACAAATTACCTGACTGAACCATTTCGAATCGATTCGGTTTACCCGAAAACCCAAGATTTCTCTTTTAAGCCAAGGATCCCTAATTCGTTGTTGTGAAAAACTTTCGGGACTTGGTTAATATAATAATTAGGGACTTGTTATCTTACAGTAGGCTTATAATATAGTTGTAATCGAGTCTTATTGAGAGAATAAAGACGAGAAGGAATTGAATTGATTTGTGTCATAAATTATTCGAGATAAAGATAATGAATAATGAGGAGTTTGGGAATTGAATTGATAAGTAGACAAGTAGGGATATATTGGTTTAATGACTGAAAGTAACAAAGGGGTAACTAGGTGAGCACTAAAATATATACGATAGTGAGACAAATCTTTAAAACAAATGTAAGGTGAGTACGCCAGAGATATATACTCCATACATGTATGGAAATTAGGTTGTGTGAATATGTATTGTGTTAATACTTAAGCGGTGTGAATACCTAAAGTATATTAAATGTTTTGGGGTCGAGGGAACATCTAGACCAATACATGAAAGTTCGATTTGGGGTCGAGGGTTGTCCGAACCAATATCCAAAATAAAAAATATTAGGGTCGATGGAACATCCGGACCAATATATATATATATAGCATTTACATTGGGGGCGAGGGATATTCGTACCAATGTGAATGATAGGATAAATTGGGGTCGATGGAACATCAGAACTAATAATCCTTAACGGGTGATACAAGGACATTTTAGTGGAGTATACACTTATAGTATATATTGTATGCATAATATATACCATATAAATAACCTACATATATGTGATAGTAGACTGCTAAAGATATATAGATGTATGATGATATATCTAGATAATTTTAATTAAGTAGAGAGAGACTTAATTATAAAGGTGAAATGATGATAGTAAAACTATAATGACAAAATGTAAAAGATAAAAGGGGTGTAAAGTTACCTAAAAGGGGAATAATACATGAGAGTTGTGAATTCTATTAGCATATTGTATGGGAAGTATAGGGAACTTAGCCGTCTAGATAAGTTTAGATATTACTATAGTCTAGTTAGATGGCTTAGTATAGCTAGGTGGGCTAAGTATAGAATGCTAGATGTGAACATTAGATGAAAGTTGAGGAAACTCAAGAGAGTGTACGTGAACCTAACATGTGAAATCAATAATGAATATTAAATTGTGATAAACGCTTGCTAAATATTTTCAAAACATTTTGAGTACTAACTCTTGCTATAAAATATTTTCAAAACCTTTTAGGTATCAAGCCAAGGGATGCCAGGCTTGAAGACTCCATTCTAAGGACTCAGAGTTGTAGCATTGTGGATGCGGACAGGATTTGAGTAGACAATTCTTCCTTTCAGATATAGTGTAGGATTTCATTTTATATTCCATGTGTGGACATGTTGTCCGTTGGAAGTTTTTCAGTCATTCAGTTCTTTTGTTATCATGGAGTATTTAGTTTTGTACTTTAGCCGATGGTTTAATCAGCAAAACTTGATTTATTTTTATATATCTTGTGAGATGGTTTGGACTTGGTATTGTGAATGTTTAATTAAATGTTTCCACGTGAGTTTTTATCTATTTTAAAAAAGATAAAATTGGGCACCAGTCTAATTTCATTTAGGTGGTGTGTAATTAAAAAGTTTTCGACAATGATGCTAAGAATGAACCATATAAGGAACCTGTTTTAATTTAATAAAGGCCTAATCAATCGATGTTTAATTAGACGGGGTGTCACACACCCAAGTGTGGAATGTGTAAGGAGTTACCAAAGAATGTAAGTCCACTGAAGGTGCATGGATCATGTTTCGATGAAGTTAGAATGCTTTACATTTTTGTACAAACTTTGCAGAATCTTTCTCCATAGTTGGCCAATAATAATCTAAGGTCATTAGTTGGTCATATAGCTTTGTTCCTCTAATGTGAGCTAGATCATGAGCTTGTTTCAAAACTTTTGTTGCCTCTTCCTTCACGATAGATCTCAATGGTCTGTTGAAGTACCCCCTCTGATAGAGATGATCATACTGGACATAAAACTGTGGGTCCCTTTGCTTGAGTCCCATCACATCTGTTTTCTCCAAAGACACAACTCCATATTTGATAAAATTGATGTAAGGCTGCCTCCAGTCTACTTGAGTTTAAATGAAGTGGCATTCAACTATCTGAAAGAAGAGTTAACATTTATCGCACCTTCATTGTAACTCTGTTGCGTCCTGCTTCCTATGAATTCTTCTATATATAGGGATCTCAGTTATTTTACAGTGTTCATCATGTGTCTTCTTAAATATCTATTTTTCTTCTTCTGACCCAACACATCTTGACAACTATCCTCCCATGTTCCTGAAGTAGAGGTTTGCCTGTTTGGCAAAGTACCGTGCTAGATTTTTCCATTCCATCTTGTCTTCCCCAGAATCCAACTGCTTCCTAATATTTCCCCTCCAATCAGACTCATCTTCTAATGGTAAGATCGATTGAAAAGTTAATGGGGTTATTCTCCATTGTATCACCACAGTAGTTGTGTTAATTTTCGTAGCCAGTTTTTTAGCAATGTTAGCATAGGCATCAATATGTCTATTCATCATTCTGGGATGCCTTCTTACTTAACCTAGCGGAACTGGTTGATCATCTATTTGATGATCGTTCTATAAGGCGCTAGGTTGAGGTGCTTTAACACATATTCACTGTTCAATTGCTGAACTACCAAGTCTGAATTGCCTTTGATGCATAGTGAATGAATGCCCCTTCGAAAGGCCTCTAGCAACCCCAATACCAACGCTTCATACTCTACTACATTATTGGAGAAAGGGAAATCCAACTTGTAAGAAAGGAAAAAGTCTTCCTTCCCTTTAGAAAAGATGACCCCTGACCCTCCCTTCTTTTCCGTCGAAGAACCATCGAACTGGATCGTCCATTCTTCAAGGTTGGCATCTAGGAAATTTTCTTGTAAGTCATCCCTGGGGATTCTCTCTCGGGGTGGCTCAAATATTCCATATGGATAAATCTCCAGTAGATCTGCATACGCCTGTCTCTTGATCACGCGAGGGATCACACATTTTAAATCATATTCAGAAAGGATGAGGAACCATTTAGCTTCCCTTCCAATCAAAATAGTTCTTGCCAATAAAAACTTAATCGGGTCACATCTTGTCATAATGTGGATTGTGAAAGATAGCATGTAATGTTTAAGTTTTTATGCTACAAACACCGAGGCTAAATACTGTCTTTTTATACTACTGCATTGTGCCTCTAGTCCATGTATGATCCTACTTAAGTAGTAGACTGGTCTCTCTTGTCCATCGATTTCCTGAACTAGAAGATCTATAATGGACCTCATCGTAGATGTGAGGTAGAGTTGCAATGATATCCCTGCTTTGGGGGGTATCATCATTTGTGGAGAAGTAAGCAGCTTCTTCAACATTGTTAAAGATTCCTGGTGAGATTCCTCCCATTTGAACTTTGTTCCCTTTCACAGTAGCTTCATCAATAGGTGAGTTATTTCGGCTAGTTCTATTACAAATCTCCTAAGGTAGGAAACTTACCGAGGAAACTTTTAAGCTCCTTTATCTTTCTTAGACATGGCATCTCTAGAATCGCTTGTTGCTTGTCATGGTCCATCTGTACTCCTTTTCAGTCTACCTCAAAACCCAGGAACTTTCCACTTGTAACTCTGAAATTACACTTCAGTGGGTTCATCATCAGTTTGTATTTTTTGCACCGAATGAACACCTTTCTCAGATCGTCAAGATGAGACTCCTCCTTCTTCAAATTGATGACCAAATCATCCACATAAAATTCTAAAAAACTATGAAATAAATCATGTAAAATGTCCATCATCGTTCTTTGATAAGTTGCCCCAGTATTGTTTAACCTAAAAAGGCATCGCAGTGTACATAAAGTTGCCTAACGGGGTCCTGAACTCCGTCTTCTCTGCATCCGCTGGGTCCATATTGATCTGGTTGTATCCAATGTAACCATCCATGAAGATGTACATTTTATGAACAAAATTTGCATAAATCAAGCTATTAATAGAGGGAAGAGGGAACTCATCCTTCGGGCAGGCTCTATTCAAATCTCTGAAGTCCACACAGATCCTTATCTGGTTCTTGTCCTTCTTTTTCACTGGGATGATGCTTGACAACCAGCGTGGGTATTGTATTGGTTTGATTAACCCTATTTTTAACAACCATTCAACCTCCTCTTTGATCCTCATATCCAACCTAAGCTTGTAAGTTCTTGTGGCTTACTTCACCGGTATGGCTGAAGGCATAAAGTTAAGTTTTTGGCAACTCATTTCTTCTCCATTATTGTGTATTTCCATGTAAAAACATCCCTGTATTCCCGAATTATCTCAACTAAGTGCCTTATTTTTTCCCCAGTTAGGTCTTTCAAAAATAAGATGGTCCTTGGGTCTGATCCTTCATCCGCTAAATCGAAATGTTCCAGCTTTTGCACTTGTGGCTTTGACCGATCCGTATTATACTATGGCTCTTCTCCTACTTTTTCTACAAACTCTTGTATGTTCAAGTTTTCGATGACCATACATTACACCCATTGGTCTACGAAGAAACATTCATACACCGGGTCATCCTCTTCATCAACTTTCAGAATAACTCCTTCAACTGCCCATTCACACCTTCATAGGAGATAAATTACTCTCCCATCTTTTGTGATCTTCTTCTTAAATTACCTACTTGTCATTGCAACTGTCTTCCTTTTCATTTCTCTCAAAACCTCTTCCAACCTATTTCCAGAAAACCTTCTGATCACACTTTTCTGTTGGATCTCGTGCTTCATCGAATCCATCCTGGGCTTCATTCTATCTCTGAGCTATTTTGAGATATCCTGGGTCCTGGGACCAATATGGTGAACTTCTTCAACTACTTCCCTTCTTCCTACCCCTTCACTATTCTGATCATTCACAGGTCCCATCCATTCTCTGATGCGGGGAACTCTTGTTCCCTCCATTATTCTTGTTAAGACCCTAACATCTTCTTCTAGCTCAGTGTAGAAAGATGCATCTACCAAGTGAGCTTCTTCGACGACAAAGGGTTTCTTTGTTGCGCGTATGATGATTTCAGTCCCCTTCATGTTGGCCTTTGCATATTGGTGGTATGTCGAAGGGCCTAGACCATGATTGTGCATCCACAACCTTACTATCAGAAGGTAATACAAAGTTTCACTCTTAATCACATGGAATTTGATGTTCAAAGTAAGATTCCCCATCATAATCCCAACGTTAACGTATCCAATTGACTTGGATGATTGGTTATCGTAACTAAAAATTACCAAAGGCATTAGTATCAATCTTGCCTCAGAAATATTGGTCACTCGGAAGGAACCGATTGGCAAGATGTTTATCGATGCTCCCCCATCCATCAAGGCTCTTGTAAAACTCATCCCGTTGATACTCTCGGTTACGTACAAGGGCCTATTATGTGGGAACCTTACAGCCCTATCAGCGTCACTTAAGGTTACCTCAAATAAAAACTTCCTTACCAACCTAGCCATTAACCCTCTCCATCTAAGTGATGGCACTGCGTTCTTACGTGCAATGTATAGAATTGCTTGCGTTTACATTCTCCTTACATACCTGGCCATTGACCCTCTTCATGTGCTTGCTTATAATCTTTCTGAGTGTGAAGCAAGTTGCCGTTGGATGACCCACCTTCCGATGGATCTAGAAATACTTGGGCTCAACCCTTATCTTAGCGTCTAGTTTAACGGTCGAAATGCCCTTAGGCTCATACACCATTCCACCTTGGACCATGGTGTTGTAATAGCTAATAACTTCTTCAATGATGCAGGGCAGTTAGGGTGGATCCTCCCTGTCTCTGCTAAACTTTATTTTGTTATCCTTCTTTAGTTTCTTAGCGACTTCTCACCCATTGGCGTATCCCACCCATGGGGGCTGACGCCGTGTCGCAACGGGCTATATTGGCTTCCTAAACATCACAGGGACCATGATAGGATTTGGCCAAACAACCAATGATATATTCATCGCTTCCTTTAAGAACGCCGCAAAAGTTCCCTTGCGCATTTCATTAATAAGATGGCAGATGTATTCTGGGAGAAAACCTTCAGCATAAATTTGAAGCAGTTTGGACTCCTTGGTCTCTTCTCTTACATCAAGAGACCTCTCCCTGAACTTTCAAACATATGACACCACTTCTTCCCCTGGATATTGCTTCTCCCTGCCTAGCCGAGTCAGTGTGAACTCATCTTCCACTAGAAGAACTTCTGGACAAACAACACATGAATTTCTTCACACGTTAAGACACTTTTAGGTGCAAAGTGTGAGTACCAGGTGTAAGCCTTATTGGTTAGGGATTTGGAAAAATCCATAACCTAAGCTTCTTATTGTTGTATTGATCCCCCAGATGCTCGATGAAGCATTTGATATACTCCTTCCGATTCTTCCCTTTTCCTGTGTACTTATCAAAGATGGTAGGAATGTAGTCCTTTGGGTAAGGTTCATCATTATATTCCTAAGGATAAGGAGTACGAAAATCATCATACATTGATGCTACCTCGTTGGCTGACTACGAGGAAGCTGCTATCATTTTTAACATCTCTTTCTGCATCTCTTTCCTCATTTCTTCCAAGGCAGATGCGGGTGTTTTCTCAACCACTGGAGCAATAGGCTGAGGGACCACTGGTGGAATGCTCGTTACACCTGGCGTACTTACAATGGGTGGAATTCCAGTCACACATGGGATACCCATCATTTGGATAGGGGTGGGGACTGTGTTCATGGGGCTAGCTCCCATTGGAGCTGTTCTTGATGAGGCTATTGGAGCCACCATTGGTGTTATGAAGGAACCGGGGTCAAACCCACCCAAAACTGTTGCAGCAATGGGGGTCTGCAAAAATTTGAGGAACTTTCCCACTAGGAGGGTCATTTGTTCTGGTCTTATCCCGGCATTAGTGGCAGCTTGCATCACCCCTAGGATATCTGTTTCCATTTGAACCGAGGGCACCCGAGGAACTCCATCCTTGGCAGCCTCAAGATCCCTCGCAGCTTGTTCTTCATTATGCTGAATAGCATCAAAGTCTATAGTATGGTTAACACTATCTTGGTCCATACTTTTGAGAGAATACCTCCCTAGCAGAGTTGCCCAATGTAAGAGGGTTGTCCCCCCATATCCTGGGAGTATGGTAATACTAGTTGAGGTGTAAGCCCTATAGGTATAGTGATAAATGATAACCCATAAAAATTTCAAATAAGCACAACTAAACCCACAATATTATGTATGATCAACACTCAGATTGAACTCACAATATTCTCTTGTATAACTCAAAACAATAATAAAAGGAACTCAGAAATAACTCATTCAAAGGGAGAGAGAAGTAAGCACCCTAGATACACATGGGCAGGCAACCAATACACCAACAACCTCTGAAAGATCTATGGTTAGCTATTAAAAGCTTCACAGTAAATGATAAAGGTGGGCAAGTAAGAACTCTAGTTTCTAATAACTTCTTTTTAATATATTTTATCTCTCTAACAACAATCTCTAAAAAAAATCTCCCCTAAGAAGTAGTTGAGGTCAATAAATATCCCCCTCACCACTCCCGAGATGCCTTAGTCCTTCACAGCTGTGAACATACATCCCCTCATACTTTATGTCACAAAAATTAAATGCCGATTGGACCAGTCAGTTCTATATCACAAACATTAAATGCCAAGATATGCCTTTTGCCTAACCACTGTGCGTCAGAGGACTATCACCTATAGAGGTGCCTCACCAAACAATCTGACAACCCCAATACCACAAAGGTTTACTCGAGTTTGAATTTGACAGTGATTATTCGGCTAGTGACATCACATAAAGTAGATGTGACTTTAGGTAAGGGACTGTTTGGCTCAAGGGTCAATAAAGGATGGAACTCAAGTCTACTCCGCACAAGCTTCCACGGTGAAAGGTTAGTCGGTGTTTTACTATGTGTATCTAATATGGTCGGGACAAGCCCTAACGCTGCCTTACTTTTCAATCCTCCGAACCAAGTCCCTCTAAAGGTCCCACAGCGAGGTCATTCGGTAGAGCATGTAAGCTCTCCCAGGCCCTACCAGGACTGATCTCTCGCGAGTACCATTTGACCTCCCACTGAATATTACGGTTATTAAACCATTGCAATCAATGTTAACAATTTAACTAAATAACAAATTGGAGGTAAAAGGGTGAGTTGTATCGGTCCATTTCCTCGATCGGCTACCACGTTATTTTCATGCTGCTTCCTTCCCTTAAGCCTCTTCTATTAGCTAGGGGAGCTTATCTCTAATCTGGAGATTATCATCGATACCCCCTACAGAACTTGTGAACCATATCCCAAAGCTCACCTCCAAATCCTCCTAATCGAAACTCACACCAGTTGAGAGAAATCCCAATGTAAAGTTTGAGAGTTTATAGAATTTCTATGATTTTATGTGTGAATGATTAATTTTTTATTATGTTTATGTTTCTGCATGTTTTTGTAATGTATACAAATGTTTACATGGAGTACCTAAATATATATAATGTGTAAGATCTTAAACTCAGAAAACACCATTAGAGCTTGGAGCTCCATTGGTGAATTCCCATTCCTTGACTTTAGACCAATTTCAAAGTGGGGTAAGTGAAGTTTAACTACTCACGAGGTCATATATATGCTTAATTGGAATATGAATCACATTTGATGCTCCAAATTCACCTATGAAGTTTCCGTCACAAAAAAATTTAGAAATGAAATTTCAAGTATTCACTCCACCAAAAGTCTTCAAACCGCGTTTAATCAATTCTACTTTCAATGAAGAAAAACACCATTATAACACCGAAACCTAAATCATAAATTTTACATGATTCAAATGGTCAAACTTTTATGAGTTTTTCAAAAAAATCAATCGCTTGATTTACACCACCAAATCTTTGAAACTAGTACGGCTGGAATCATCTTCGAATCCTGAAAAACTTTCATTTAGAAACCTTATTAAAAGGAATCCTACAATATTTGGAAATCAGGGTCAAACACTGTTAAACCCTAAGGTCAAGTTTCGAAGATTGAAGGCAAGTGCATCTTACACGCTAGAGTGGAGGTCAAACCATGAGCATTCCAACATTGACTCCGCGCGTGAGAACGCGTCCCCAATCAGCATTTTTTTAATTTTTTTCCAATATTTCTAATTTTTTATTCTGAATAATTTGATATATAATAAAAACCTGTTTGGATTACTAGAAAGAATTTTCCACAAAAATTAGTTTTCAAAGTTTGAATTCAAGTTTCTTCCATTACACTTAAAACCCTGCTTATTTTACAGGTATTTCAAATCAATCCCAAACTTTTTCCACATATACTTAAGCATAATTAGACCTAAATTGTGTCTTAACACCAAACCAAATTCCCAATGAATAAAGATCAAATAAATTATTTGTAAAGTTTTGAAAATTACAAGTTTAAACCTTTTTAAATATTCTACACTGAAATGGTTACTTAAATTTCCTCTTACAACATTTTCATCCACTTTGTTTTGAGACCTATATCACATACTCACATCTATAATGCTTTTAGACTACCCAGTTTACCTGCAAACTAGCTGGACACCAACTGGAAATCAAAACACCCAAAGTAGATGATTTATATTTCAATATTAATTATTTGAACTTTTGTCTTTTAATTAGTAATTATTATATCACCTTTTGATATTATTGAACTCTAATTTTTATACTGAACTCTTTCGAGTAGTTCAAACTTCCCCAAAATTATTGGTTCTTTCGATATCTACCAGTTCAATAACTACTACTCCCTGAACACTAAACCACTCAATAAGATGTTGTTAATTACATTGAACCCTACAATTTATTTTTCTTATAAATAAACTCTCCAGTAGCATACCGTATAATCCAGGGTCTAGACCCGGTATACCCCCAATAAATCTAATAGTCCTGAAGGACTCAAATATTGAGTGCCTTGTTGTTATATTACTCTACTAATGAGTGTTGCTCTAGCTAAGCATGCCAAGCCATGGTTATTTTCCCCAATTATTTCGGATAGCCTGTTCAAGTGCATTTTATGTCTTGAACGATATTATAATGGTATGTCTACGCTATTAAAACCTAATAACCGATAATTTATGGGTTATCGAGTTATTGTTGAACCCATATTATCTTAAATTGATATTTTATTATCCGATTATCGTCACCATATTGTTTATTTACATATAAAAAAGCGTCAGTATACCCTGAACGTCTTATGATATTGTATCTTTTTTCAACAGGCAAAAAGTCAACTATTATTGACCCACCCTAATCTTATTAGTATCTTTAACATCTTGTAAAGAAATAAAAAATTATCTACTTGGCATATTTGATTAATTGTTTTCCTTTCAGAAGAACAACGAGCCTGAAGACGATCAATTACCGCCTGCCTCTTTGAACTTTTATTCACTTCTGCATTCGAAATTATTCGTGGTTACATATGTATGTGATGTAACGGAAAAAGATGGCAAGCCTCATTGGAATATCTATACCATAACCTATCATCTCCTATGAACTACCAGTGTTCCTCAATGTTTTATGTTTATGTACGCTAAAATAAGTAAATTGTATTTCTTTTATTTACCAGACTTTAATATGTAAAAAGATACCAGTCATCTCTTTAATAAAAAAAATTCTATTTCCGTTGTATTAATTATAATCGTATCCAGCGTTAATATTATTTAATATATGTATCCACGTTCAAGGATGCGACAACATGGTATCAGAGCTCAACCGGGTTATACGCCTGCGAGACAAAAAGGGAAATCTTCGTCTTCACCTTCACTCAATATTTATAATTTTAATATATTCTTATTTTATTATTATACTGTTTTGCAGCCATGAATATCTGGGACGACATCTATCTTGATATTCGTGATTCTACTCATGCACGTTACGAAAGAGCTATCAGAGAAGTGGTTTATGCTAAATTATGCCAACATATGAAAAGTATTGATTGAGATTGGGCATTTGCTACCCCAAAAATCAAACAAAATATACTTATTAGTCACTTAAAGGGAGAAGCACAAGCAACTCGGCAGGAAAAATGATTTTTGAAAGACCCAGAATTTCTCCAGCAAACAATTCACCTCGCATGGGATGTGGTGCCACCTAATTAAGTCACTGTAACTCCTCTTGACTCCCCCATCGATTATGGATCACTCTCTCCTTCTACCACAATCTCCACCCCTACCAACACCACCACATCCCCAGACTCATCCGATGATGACTCCAACCCTTCAAAAGATGATGACCTCAATGACCCCACTTATGAGCAAGTAGTTCCTCATATGGATTAAGTTGATCACCAATGGATGATGTATATAAATAAAAGTTTAAGTGTGCACGTTGAGAATCCCACCATCACGAGATAACCTAGAAGGTTTTTTTAATGTTTTGTATGTGTAAAATAGGACAAGCCCCTATGTACAGTTGCTTTTATTATTTGTTTTCTTCTTTCCCACTATGTAACAAAGAAGCTGAAAGTATTGAAATATGGTGAGTATTTTTACATTCCTATATATGATTCATTTATTGCATTATTGTTTATATAGGATGGTTAATACTCGTGCAACTACTATTGGAACCTAAGAAGAAAAACATATTCCCTAAATGTCAACTCCAACCACTTCGGAAGAAATATTACATTTCCTTCTAGAAATAGTTACCTTAACTCAGAAACAACATCCCATACATTCACCTCCTATCTCGGATGAAACCTAAAGAATGAATGCCCTTAAGGATTTTTTAACACAAAAGCCTCCCGCATTGCTGGAAAACCTAGCGCAAGGGAAGCTGAAAGATGTATTTGCCAAACCCTCAAGGTACTTGATGGAATCAGAATTATCCCCGAACTAAATGTTAAATTAGCCTCCTATATTTTGGAAGGATATGCCGACTTTTGGTGGCAATGCATTACACGATCCAGAAATGTAGTTGAGCTAACGTGGGAACAATTTGAAGAAATCTTCTATAATAAGTATTTTTTCGAAACGGTAAAAGATCAGATGACCGTGGATTTCCTGAGCCTACAATAACAACAAATGATCGTGGCCCAATATGAATCCAAGTTCACTGAACTATCTTTCTATGCTCAAGAATATGTGGACACTAAAGCAAAAAAGTGCAAGCACTTCGAATGAGGTCTACGTCAAACCATAAAATCCTTTGTTACCCCTCTACAGATTCGAGAATTCAACCGTATGGTAGAAACATCTTCACTTATAGAGAAAAATCCCATAATTAATACTCCTATCCGTATTACTAATCCTCCCCACAATCCTTATGTTACAAGAAACCAACCGTCAAAGTAATTACCCTTACAATAAGCGTACACAAGGCAAAAACTTCAGTCAAATTTAGCATAACATCAAAAAACCGCTCATGCATTGTCATGAATGTAATCAAGTGGAGCACCTGAAACCCCAATGTCCGAAACTCCGAATGTCCTCTCCATCTAATTCCCCTAGATTCATAAAACCTCCTTTCAAGCGTCCTACCAATACTTTTCCATGTCCTCCACAATCCAACTACTAGTACATAAAGCAGGAATCCTCTAGTACGAATCCATATCTGAACTTTCCTCATCTCCTAGTGAAAAATACAAATTCCCACAACGTAATTGAAGGTAATCATCCCTCTTATAATATTTCATTACATGTATTATTTAACTCTAGATCCACGCACTCCTTCATTAGTCAAAATTGCCTAACTAGATTACAATTGTCTTATAAACTATTAGGACACCCTTTTACTATCAGTATGCCAATAAGGAAGATGGATATTACTAATAAAATATGTACATCACATGTTTTATATTTTGGAACTAGGACATTAATTCTGGATTTGATTATCCTTCACCTAACCGAATTTGACATAATTATAGGAATGGATGTCTTATCCCAAAATCACGCCCATATTGACTGTCACACAAAAACAGTAACCTTCCATCGTTTTCACCAAACCCATTTTGTTTTCAAGGAAGAAGCCATCACCAATATTTAATTTTTCAAATGAGTGACAAACCCATTTCTTCTCTCTCTCGTATTTTGAAACAATATTAATACATGTTTCCTAAATATTTACCTGGACTACCTCCACCCCGAGAAATTGAGTTTTTCATCAATCTATTACTAAATGCGTCCCTTATCTCAATACCTCCGTATCGTATGGCCCCTCTAGAATTATGGTAACTTCGAATGCAATTGGATGACTTACTTAATAAAGGATTTATATATCCCAGTACATTTACTTGGGGAGCCCCGATGTTATTTGTGCAAAAGAAAGACGGATCATTTCGGTTGTGCATCGATTACCAAAAATTAAACCAGGTAAATATAAAGAATAAATACCCCTTACCCCAAATAGGTGATTTATTTGATCAACTGAGAGGAGTGAAAATATTTTCCAAGATTGATATGCGATCGGGATATCACCAGTTATATGTAAGGGATGAGGATATGTAGAAAATGTTTTTTCGAACCCGTTATGGTTATTTTGAATTTTTAGTTATGTCCTTTGGTTTAACCAATGCCCCTGGTGCTTTCATGGACCTTCATAAAATATTTCGATCTTTCCTAGATCAGTTTGTGATCATATTTATCGATGACATTCTAATTTACTTTAATACCCAAGTCGAGCATGAGAATCATGTACGTATTATATTAGAAGCACTTCAAAAAAATGAGCTCTATGCAAAGCAAAGCAAGTGAGATTTCATTATGAAAGAAGTAAAATTTGTGGGACACATAGTTATAGAGATAGGAATACAAGTAGATCCGATAAAAAACGCCGCAGTAAGTGAATGGCCTCAGCCTACCACCATCATCGAACTACAAAGTTTTTTTACGACTTATAGGATATTATCGATGCTTTGCCAAAGGATTTTCTCGAATATCCTTACCTCTACTCAAATTAACCAGAAAGGATGTTTGCTTTATAAGGAACCCGGATTGTGAATAAGATTTTTGCATTTTGAAAGGGAGGTTAATCACTGCCCCTGTCATAACCATTTCTTCAAGTAATATCTGTTACGATGTTTACACCAATACCTCCCTATAAGGACTCAGTTCGATACTAATGAAAAAAAGGAAAATAATAGAATATGGGTCTCAACAGCTAATGACTCGTGAACGTAATTACCCAGTACACGACATGGAATTAGTAGACGTTGTTTTTGCCTTGAAAATTTGGAGATCCTACCTATACAGAGAAGAATTTCAAGTTTTCTCTGATCATAAAAGCCTCAAGTATATATTCACCCAGAAGGACCTTAATCTTTGCCAACGATGACGGATACAATTATTAGAAGGTTATAAATTTAACTTTATCTACCATCCAGGCAAAGGTAATGTAGTTGCCGATGCTTTAATCCGTAAAACCCAAGGAAGTCTTCACAGTATGTTTATATTTTTGGAAACAATTTGAGAATTTAATTTGCAACGAGGTCCTTTAAATACCTAAATCCCATTACATAATATCGTTGTTCGCCCCCTTCTTCACAAGAAAATCAAAGACCTTTAAGATCAAGATGAGTTCTTATTTTATTAAAGAAAGAAACTTCAAAACAATATCTCTGAATGAGTTGGACCCTAGATCCAGTACATGGAATAAAGTTCAAAAATCGAGTATGTGTTCCTTTTACCCCAGCACTTTGAGAAGAGATCTTACATAAAGATGACCATTCCAAATTTATGATTCACCCCGGTAGCACCAAAATATACTAGAATATTAAACAACAATATTGGTGGCCCGAAATGAAAAATGATATTGTGAACTTTGTAGCCAAGTTTCTAACGTGTCAACAAGTGAAAATTGAACACCAACATCCCAGCGGATTACTTTAACCACTCCCTATTCCCGAATGGAAGTGGGACCATATCACTATGGATTTTGTCAGCAGACTACCTTGGACAATTCAAGGTTAATTCAATATGGGTTATCATTGACCGTCTTACAAAATTTACTCATTTTTTAACAATCAAGTCTTTCGATTCTTTTCAGTAGTTGAGTAAACTCTACATCAAAGAAATTATATGATTACATGGCGTACCCATTTTTATTATATTCGATCGAGACCCCAGATTCATAGGAAAATTCTGGCAAGCATTATAAAACACTTTAGGAATCAAGCTCCTCCTAAGTACATCTTTTCAGTTGTACATCGATGGTCAATCAGAGAGAATAATTCAAACCCTAGAATATATGCTGCAAGTATGTACTTTAGACTTTTCAAGATCATGGAACCGACATCTTTCATTAATCGAATTCTCCTACAATAATAGTTATCAAACCAGCATCCAAACTACACCTTACAGAGAATTATATGTCCGCCCTTATCGTTCACGACTATTCTGGAATGAATCTGGTGAAAATCATTTCCTTGGACCCGAGATTATCATCGAAACCACAAAAAAGATACCTTATTCGAGAAAGATTACACGCAGCCCAGAGCCGATAAAAGAGTTATGCCGACACCCGATGAACACCCTCGGAATTCTAAACCAGTGACCAAGTATTCCTACGAGTATCTCTACGTAAAGGGATAATACTCTTCGGAATCAAAGGTAAACTATCACCTCGCAATATTGTCCCCTTCAAAATTTTAGAACGTATTGGTCTAGTAGCTTATCGTCTAGACTTAGCTTCTAAACTCTCCCATCTTCACGATGTATTCCACGCATCATAATTATGAAAATACATTTTCGATGCCAAACATAGCATTACTTGAAAACATATTAACATTAAACCTAACCATAACATTGAAAAAATTCTCATTTGAATTTTGGATCGATAAGAGAGAGTTCTCCAACATAAAACCATACCCTTAGTCAAAGTTCTTTGGCAACATCATGGAACTGAAGAAGCAACCTGGGAAACAAAGAATACAATGAGACACCAATACCCTACACTTTTTAAAGGTTATTTCGAGGAAAAAAAAATTCTTTTGGTAGGAAGAATGTAACAAACCACTCTTAATTACACAATAGCCCTAGTATTGCAATAAATTGCAAAGAATAGCCTTATATTTTCTTAAATTACCAAATGGCCTTCTACTTAGAATCATCCTAACTTACATATTCCTATGCCTATTAAACCTTAACTTTTTACCAAAATCATACTTAAGGATCTATACTTTTAAAAAAATACCCAATCTAACTTCTTAAGTTTGCATAATTATAGAAAAGCCCCTAAACTTTGTTTAAATACCTTTCAGTCCTTAAATTACCAGTGAAAACTCTTTAAGGGTCCAAACCAAAACATGAATTTGTTTAAACTTTTCTCCCCAATGACATCGCACCTGCTGATTGCTCAGCATGGATGGTACCATGTGCTGTATAAATAATACCCATTTAGACCTCCGATAAAGTTTGGAACTTATGAACCACAACCCAAAGCTCACCTCCAACTCCACTAATTTACTCTCCCGACTCTACCCTATAAGTACCCCTCCCCTAGTTGAAACTCGAACCCATTGAGAAAAATCCCAATGTAAAGTTTGAGAGTATAACATTTCTACGATTTTATGTGTGAATGTTTAATTTTCGATTATGTTTATGTTTCTGCATGTTTTCATAATGTATACACGTGTTTACATGGAGTACATAACGTATATATAATGTGTAAGAGCTTAAACTCATAAAACACCATTAGAGTTTGGAGCTACAACGGTGAATTCCCATCCCCTGACTCTGAACCAGTTTCAAAGTGGGGTAAGTGAATTTTAAATTTTACGAGATTATCTATGTGCTTGATTGAACATAAATCACGTTTGATGCTCCAGATTCACCTATGACGTTTTCAGCCCAGAAAAATGCAGAAATGAAATTCTCAGTATTCACTCCACTAAAATTATTTAAACCACGTTTAATCAATTCCATTTTCAAAGAAGAACAACACCATTATAATGTCGGGACCTAAATCATAACTTTTAAAACATATTCAATTGGTCAAACTTTTACGAGTTTTTTAAAAAAATCAATAGCTTGATTTACACCACAAAATCTTTGAAACTGGTATGGCTGGATTCGTCTTCGAATCTTGAAAAACTTTCATTTAGAAACCATTTTAAAATGAATCCTACAACATTTGGAAATCAAGATCAAACACTATTAAACCCTAAGGTCGCATTTCAAAGGTTGAAGGTGAGTACAGCTCACGCGCGAGAGTGGAGGTCAAACTAGGCGCGTTCCAATATTGACTCCGCTCATGAGAGCGTGTCCCCATCAGAATTTTCTATTTTTTCCCCAACATTTCTATTTTTTATTCTAAATAATTTGATCTATAATAACACCCTATTTGGATTACTAGAAAGTATTTTCCACAAAAATCAGTTTTTAAAGATTGAATTGAAGTTTCTTAAATTACACTTAAACCTCTGCTCATTTTACAAGTATTTCAAATCAATCCCAAACTTTTTCCACATATACTTAAGCATAACTAGATCTAAATTATGTCTTTACACCAAACTAAACTCCCAATGAATAAAAATCAAATAAATTATTTGTAAAGTTTTGAAATTAAAATTTTAAACATTTTTAAATATCCTGCACTAAAATGGTTACTTAAATTTCCACTTACAACATTTTCATCCACTTTGTTTTAATCCCTATATCACATACTCACATCTGTTATGCTTTCAGACTACCCAGTCTACCCGCAAACTATCCGGACACTAACTGGAAATCAAAACACCCAAAGTAGGTGATTTATATTTCAATATTAATTATTTAAAATTTTGTTTTTCAATTACTGATTATTATATCACCTTGTGATACCATTTAACTCTAAATTATATACTGAATTCTTTCAAGTAGTTCAAACATCCCCCGTATTATTGTTTCTTTGTATATCTACCAGTTCAATTACTACTACACCCTGAACCGTAAACCACTCAACAAGATGTTATTAATTGCATTGAACCCTGCAATTTGTTTTTCTTATAAATAAACTCTTCAGTAGCATACCATATAGTCCAGGGGTTGGACCTGATATACCCCTAGTAAATCTAATCGACCTGAAGGACTCAGATGCTGAGTGCCTTATTGTTAGATTATTCTATGTATGAGTGCCACTATAGCTAAGCGTGCCAAGTCAGGGTTATTTTCCCCAATTATTTGGGATAGCCTGTTCAAGTGCATTTTATGCCTTGAACGATATTATAATGGTATGTCTACGCTATTGAAACCTAATAACTGATAATTTATGGGTTATCGAGTTATTGTTGAACCCATATTATCTTAACCTAATATTTTATTATCCGATTATCTTTACCATATTGTTTATTTACATATAAAAAAGAGTCAGTATACCCCTGAACATCTTATGATAATGCATCTTGTTTCAACAGTCAAAAGATCAAATATTACTTACCCTCCCTAATATTATTAGTATCTTTAACATCTTGTATAGAAATAAAAAATTATCCACTTGGCATATTTGCTTAATTTTTTTCCTTCCAAATGAATGAGGAGCCTAAAGACGATCAGTTATTGCCTACCTTTTTGAACTTCTATTCACTTCTACCTCCAAAAGTATTCGCGATTTCATATGTATGGACAGTAATGGAAAAATATGGCAAGCCTTATATCTATACCACAACCTATCGGCCCCTATGAACTATCATTTTTCCGCAATGTTTTATGTTTATGTACACCTCAATAAGTACAATGCATTTCTTTTGTTTACCAAACTTTAGTATGTAACAAGATGCTAGTTATCTCTTTAATAAAAGTTTTTTTATTTCCACTTTATTAATTATAATCGTATCCTGCATTAATATTATTTAATATACCCATCCACGTTCAAGGATGCGACAAAAACTCTCAAGAGAGAGGAGGTAGTTGGAATCCTAAAATAAAGTTTAAAATAAATTACAAATCATACTTATAGGGGTTCTTCATGTACTGATTTTTTGCACTGGGCACATAAAATGCCAATGTATATTTTTTAGTGAAACTGTACAAGAATTTGGTGCAATCGATATACAAAATCGATGCAAAAAATTGGTGCAAGTATCATTTTTCATCAGCCCAAATATATGGATGTCCATCACTCTCTTTACATTTAAATTTCTGGCGGAACAATGATGCAATTTATGCCACATCCGTATCGGTTTCCACATGAACATTATTCTCTTTCTCCTTCGGTGATTACAAGGTGATATATCTTCTTTGTTGGACATTAATTAGACTTTTGGGGTTGCCCGACTTGTGGTACTCCACGGTTGAGTGACTGGGGTGGTGGTGAATAAAACCTTAGTAGAAAAGACGTGCAACATAAAATAATTACCCACTTTAATAGCATTCTTGATAGACTGGACCAATGATGAGATTGAATGATGCCCAAGTTCTTTGGTACCGCTGTTCTAAACCTGGAAGATAACGATTTGTTTCTCACTCTTATATAGTTCATGAAATTTTTTCGTAGTGCAGAGAAGTTGAAATTCCTCACTTTATTTTTTAATAGAGAAATAGAACCCATAGGGAGCAAACAAATCCCTTTCATAAGATTCATTACGACGTTCATTTCATACCACTCATTAGTAAACTATTAAGCTCCCTATCCTGGAATAATTTATTCCACCTAACCTTTATGAAACCTTCAAATTAGTGTCCACCAATTTGACATATTTGAAACCTAAATTTTTTATATTTAAAGATCATTTTCATCGATCACATCCAAGAGACAAATTTATTGGGATTTATTTAACCATTACAAATTGGTATATCGACCTTGCTATTGCTTTGCAAAGTCTTTTCTATCACATGAAACACAATCAACAGAGAATTTCCACCTGATGCTTTACCATTCGGTCCATGTACATCATCCTTTCATCAATAACATCATTGTCTACCCTTACGCCCCCCAAAGCACATTACTTTCATGCCATATTAGCAAATACTCATTACTGCCCAGAATTATTATTTGATGATATTACTCGAATTTGATTTTGCCAAATTCTTAGATCACCCTTCATTAATAACATCCCCCTTTAGTTTCAGTAGACCAAAAATTGTTTATCAATAGGAGCAAGATTAGGGTTCCTTTTATACCTTTTACCGTGTTGTCACGATAATCACATAGTGATGGATCCGACAACCATAGTCATACTACGAATGACATGTGAGAGGAACCCACATTAATCTTAGTCATATCCTAATTTTAATGGTTGGGGATGCAACAATTGGATCCATTTGGTGGTATATTGGTCGTTGTTGTGTTCATTCGGGAACTCAATCATAAGGACTAATGTATATGATCAGTGTTGATGTCTAAATTTAGGTTATTTATCTTAGCTCTCAATGACCAAATTTATAATCATAAACAAATTAGAAAATGAAAATTTAGAGAAGACACTAAAGTTTTTACATGGTTAAGCTCAAGAATGGAGCCTACATCCATGGGGTCATAGTATTTTAGGTTTATTCTAATATCTTGAATGAAAATGGATAACTCCTTCTCCCTTCAACTAGGGGAGGTGGTGTATATATAGTTCCAAGAATCCCAAAAGGTGGAATGATTTTATAACATGAAGCATTTACACTTGTATATATAAGTATGCAAGTGGGTGTTATTAACATGCATGAATATGAGGACTGTTGATATTCCCCACGTGGTTCTCTTTATGTGCGCGATGGTTCACATTTTGGGATGTTGTAGGCTGAGTAGACAACCAAAAGTACCTAAGCGGGCCATATGTTATTTTCGTTGGACAACGTGGATATGAGATTTAAAAGTGTCATTACTTCATTGGATCAGTTGACAAAATATATTCAGGTTACAAAAAAGGCCCCCAATATTGCATGCTTGAATGCCACATGAAAAGGGCGTAGTATTTATGTCTACTGTTGTTCAGAATTTCATAAGGGTTTTGGTCGGTAGCCGACCTTCAACACTTGTAATTTTTATTTCCTTTATTGAGGAAATGTAAATTTTATAAATATCTTAAAAAATAGCAAACTATCGAAAGGTCCGCTGATCTTTTTATCTTTTTTAGGATTTGGGACGCCGTTAATAACCCAAACGTTGGTACATTAAAATATTTCAAATGTAATCTTTTTGGGATATTGAGAGTCATCATCAAATCTATATAAAGGTTGAGGTTCCCTCCATTTTGCCTCACCTTTTGCAATCGAACTTTCTCTTTTCTCCATTGTTGTTTTTCTCACGATGTTCTAAGTAGTTCTTCATTGTGCTAAAACCTGTAAGAATACCTTCTTATTTCATTTCTTCTTTATACTTTGTTAAGATTGTATATATTGTTGATAAAGATTCTTTGAACGACTTTAGGGAGGAGAGAAAAATTCCTAAGTGGGTGACTATTAAGATGGTATATGGGCCTTGCGACTTATGTGCCTTAGATGAGGGCCATTGGATGCCTACTATTTTTATAGAACAATGTGGGAATACCCCCCCCCCCCCCCCCCCCCAGTAATTTATCTTTTTAATTTTGTTAGTACTTTGTTGTTGACCCAGTTAGAGTGGCTCCGAATAGTTGGAGAGTAGTAAATGGGGTTAACCGTCTTAACGAACAATATAAGACCCAAGTTGGGATCCAAGAAATAATGTATTGTTACAGTTGGGGGGACACTAGAGATAATACTTATTATTTGAATACACGTCATGCCAACTGGGCATTAGTAGTTAATCTACCAAAATAAAGATTATTGGGATTATGTAATTGTGATCAAGAATAGGAAACATGCCCCCTTCCTGAGGTGTAAGGTATAATAGTCCCATATTCCCCTAGGAAGGGTGTGGCATAGGTCGATGACTTATATTACTTTCATTTTAGTTATACCTTCTTTTTGTTTGTTGATTTACTGACTAACATAATGTGTTTGTCCTTTTGTAGAGAAGAGTTAGAGATACTTCCCCCAGACTCTGAAGTGAATTTTAAGGAGTTAAATTTTATTTAATCGATTCAATAGAGAATAAGTGAAGAGCATCCTAGGTTGGCATCAGTCTTTCTAGAATATAAGAGTTCCACCACTTGTTTTGTAACTCCTCCTATGTAGGATATTCCTTTAGCCCCCATAAACTTACATGACTCTGTTTCAACTCCATAAGTTACTATATCTGAATCTCGATTGGAAGAGGGAGATATTTCCTTGGGTGGAACATCTTCGTCATTTTAATCACTTGATTTAACAACTATTCTAGCCAGTCTCCATCCCCGAGTAAAATGGTGAAAAGAAAGACCCCCAAGTTAATTGCTAGAGTCATGTCTCCTCCTCAATTTGAAAAAAAAAACAGTTGGAGATGGTTCCAAGAAACCACTGGTCATTACTACTAAAGAAATGAAGAGCATTGAGCCTTAGTTCAAGACACTAAGGAAAGGTCCTGTTGTTCAGCAAGAATTGGTTCAGAAAACCCAAGTTGATCAGACTACTACTGAGGTGGCTTCTGTGGTAATTAACCCTAGGATGTCCAGGGGTTTGATTGCTTCTGGTGATCTCCTAGTTGATAGGTCGGTGACTATCCCCATGTCAAGGGCAAGGTTGCTAGAGAGGGCCAACCAAAATTTGGCTTTGGTTTTTATCTTGACCCTTTTATTTTTTGCTCAGCATAATCTTTTATTTGTATTAATTACCTTTGATCTTCAAATTTTACAGTTCTTAATTGATTATGATCAACTCTTGATTTAAGACGGTGAACTTATGAAGTCTTCTATTGATGTTGAGGAGGACTTCAAAGGCTTAAAAGAATCTTTGGAGGGTAGAAGGGAAGCTCATAATAAAAATAAAGAAGATTGGCAGAATAAGTTAAAGGCCACCGAGCAGGCAAATAAAGTTGTTGAACAAGCGACTGCAGATGCTAGGAAGGTAACCAAATAAAGTGGAGAAAAAAATTCAAAACCTGAGGGGTACTGTAAAGAAGGGAAAAAAGGATGCTCATACCCATGGCTGGGATAAATCATTTGCCACTACTACCTTGTCGATAGACTATTTGAAGAAGGTTTCCTTCCAGGATGGTTGGGACTCTGCACGGAAACAAGTTGGCATTGTTGTTGATTAAGACCTTTTCCAGAAGTTCAAACTTGGCACCCCTCCTACTATTGATGAAGAGATGGAAGATGAGTAGGTTGTTAATGAATATTCAATGGTGGTTGGGACTTTCATGGCGGTGGCCTAATCGGCAGGAAAAGTAGCCCAAGACAAGGAGAAGGTGTAATTGCCTTGGAGTTTTTCATTGTCTCTTTGTAATGTTTATTTCATTTATATTTTGACTAAAGGCAGTGATTCTTTCTTTATCTATTTAATAAAGTAGCCCATCATTCCCCCTTGCTAAATGTTTATGCTTGCTGAATTGGTTTCCTAATTTCATTTATTTTATTCTTCAATTTAACTCTAGGAGATCTGTTGTAGCTGCTGTTGAGAATGATCTTTACGAAGAAGTGTTTAGCTCTTTGGAGAAGGACATGAAGAATTGGATGATGATGAGCTGGAAGAATTTCTCGTCCTAGAGGCTTCTAGTCAAGTTAAAAAAGCATACCTTCATCTGCACTGATTATTTGACTAGGCCATAGCGAACAACACTAGCTACTATGAAATGATTCTTAAAATGCAAGAAGACCATAAATCATCCCGAGTTTACATTCAGACTATGAAACAAAGTATACTCGGTTAAGTCAAGAGAGATGTTTTGAGAAGAGGCTCCAAGATATCTTCGCAGCACATTAGAAAAAGAGAAATTGTGTAATACCCGCCTTAAAAAAATAAGTATTTAAAGATAAATATTAAAATATTTTATTTAAAGAAGAATTTGAGAAATAAATATATAAAGAAATTACACCAAATGGCACGAAAAGTGACACATTACGAAAAGTAATTAAGGAGAAAAATCTCCACATTCTAATAGTCCTAATAAGTATGTTGATTAAGTTTGACACAAAAATGTAAAGGAATGATTGTGACACGATCATGGTTAATATAACGCGATTTTTAACAGCATTTGTCGTGTAGGACACGAACTTGCTCGATTTTTGTAGGACAATTGGAGCGCGATAAAAATACTGCGATTACATATTTGGATCCCTAAAAATATTAGGAAGAATACCATGTAGAGGAAAAGTAAAAAAAAGTTAATCTAGTACTTTTTGAGAGTACACAACACTGCAAAAACTCAATTTTGTGTTAATTATTTAGGACTATTGGAAGGTGAAAAAATTAAATGACCACTTTTATATGGTTCAAAAAATACATATAAAAATACCATGGGGTCAAAAGTAAAAGAAATAAATAAAAAATATTTCTCGTCTAAAAAATAAAAGTGCTCAAAAAATTATAAAATCTCCATATCGACGTAAAATTTAATTTTGAGAAACTTTTCCTTCTTCGATGTCTTCGAAAAAAAATAATTTAGACCCAGTTTTGGTGTATTTTCTGTCAAAAAGGTAGTAAAATTAAGTGTTGTCAAACATATTTCTGTGGGATTTTTATGAGGGGTCGACCATCTAAAGGGTCCAAAACAAGGTAATTTCAGGATTAGCTTCATTTTATCCATAGAAATATAATAAGAGGTGTGCTAGGGTTTCAAAAAACCCTCTCCTTATTTGTAGCCTCCCTCTCTCTCTCTCTAAGTTGTAGCTTCCATGGAGGTGTGCTCTATCCCAAAATTATAAGGGCTGAAATCACCAAAATATACCACGATTTACACTATGAAACCACCATTAGTAGGACTCAAACTACCTTACATCATTGTACAAAACCCTAGACAAATTCATTAGGTTGAAAAAGTGGGTATTCTTGGAGTTGGGTGGAAGTTTGAAGAGGGTATTTTTAAGGATGAAGAAGGAAATTCGTGGAGCTTTAATGGACCACACTTGAAACTTGGAAATGAGGAGATTTTGTGACTCCATTTAAGTCCACCTTTGGAGGTGGGGAGTCACCCGTCTTCTTCCACAAATTTTTTAAGACATTCTTACCGTATTAGAGGTTTAAAGTATGATGAATTTCCAACAAGTTTTATTACATGTATTTGGTTTAATATATATAAGATGTGTGTTAAATGGCAACCATGGGTTAATTGGTTCAATTCTCATGATTTATACGAAAATGGGTATTTAAAGAGATGTTTTAAAATGGGTTTAGAAAGAAGACAAATTTCAAAATATTCTTTCACATAAATTGGGTGTAACATGTGTAAAAAAATGGTTATATTTCACTAATGGATTTAGTAATTGCATCCTTAATATTTTGAGTAAAAAAGGGCATTTGAAAGAAGGTTTAAATGGGTTCTAAAAGTGTTGAAAATTTCAGCACACTATTCAAGGATGTTTTATGGAATAAAATGTGTTAAAAGTGGGTTTTAATGATGAAAATATGATTTTTATGAAAAGTAATATTTTAAGCTTGTTCACGTCATTTTGTAAAAATGATTATGTGTTTTTGTACATCAAATAGAGAGCTTTATATGTAAAGAAATATTTTTACTTTAAATGGATATTTTAAGGTGTGTAAACTCGTAATAGAAAGTAGTATGGGTTTAATGTGTAAATATGAGAAGAATGAGGATTTTTCATAAGTTGTGGGTTAAAAGTTCATATATGGAAGTTAAGTATTTCAAATGTACAGTTAGTACCAAAGTAGGTGTTAAGATGTAAAATCCCAAAAATAAAATGTGTTTATCAAATATGTGGAAAATGAGGCTTTAATATATAAAATATGTGAACTTATATATTAAAGGTGTGTAAAGTGTAAAATGTGAAAGTTGAGTAAAGTGTGCAAATGAACGAGTAATGGTTAAATGTGTTTAATTGTTGAATTGGATACTTAAAACTACTTTTTGAAAAATAATACTTGTTAAGGACTAAATTGCAACTTGACCACAAAAAGGGTTAATTGGTAAATTTACTTAGAGTGGAACATTTTTATGAATTAAAAATGTTGGTGAATGTTTTTACACTTGTATGGATGAAATTGATTTAAGTCCTAAAACGAGAAAGATTTTTGATAAAAAAAATCAACATGTGTGTGAATAAAGGACTTGAAGGAGAAAGTAATAATTTTTTGAGTGTTAATGCAAAAACGGACAGTTAAGTCCAGACTTTTGGCTTTGTCCCATAAATGTTGAATAATGTGAACATTGGAATAACATTGAGCACATTGAAAAGATAATAAAATTTCAAATGAGGACGAAAAAATAATTGAGCAATGCATGATGTTCCTAGTGGTGAAAGATCCTAAAGTAAATGCAGTAGCATATGGCGGTGGAGATAGGTGGCCATAAAGTCCATGTTTGTTAGATAATTCCCAAAGATAATGATGTAATTGGGAACACGATAAAAAATGGGTTATAAGATAAAAATGACCTAATTTGTGTGATTGATTAAAGTTCCGATCAACGAGTATGGACAAGAAAATTGAGAATAATGACAAATGTACATAGGGAAAGTGAAATGGTTAAACAAGGTGACTTAATGGGTACTTAAGCTACCTAACGAGGTTTAAACACATAATAATACAAGTGTGTGAGTTATATAAGGCTTTCAATGTTAACGAATATTCTCTAACACGATACGCGCTTGTGTTGAAAGAAAGTCTTAAGTAAAAATTAAGCAACTCTGGTGTGAGTTAATGAACATTGAGTAATAAACGTTTGAAAGTGAATGAAAGTTTTTTTTTCAAAAATAGTAAATTGTTTAAGAGGGTAAGTTAATGGGAAGATTATTGTAGTTTGAAGCATAAAATACAAAATGATTATTTTGTAAAGACAATGAGGACAAATGGTATCAAATAACATTTTTGAAGTAAAACGGTATAATACATTGGGACATATATTTTTTAAAGGTATATATATATATATATATATATATATATATATATATATATATATATATGCATGTAGTTGTAGCATGTGAGTGTTCTTTCTGCCGTTCGTTTTTATACTGCATATGTATAAGTTCCCACTGAGCATTTGGCTCACATCCTGCCTTTTGTTATAGTAGATTGTATGTTGTTTCGTATTTTGAGAGAATTATATAGGTAAGTAAATATTTTGATTTACAATTAGTATCTTTGTTTACTTGCCCTTGGGAGCAATTTCCTTGGGTCCTATCATGTAGTTAATTTAAATTGGAATCACATGCTAACAAGAGTAACACTAAATGATAATAAAACTGGATTATAGACATTTTTTGGTTGTTCCATTTCACTTCACAATTAACGTACGAACTGGATTGGGTTGATCCTTTATTAACCCTTAAATATGGGTTTAGGTGTTACAACTTTGTATCAGATCTTTAGGTTCAATGTTTATTTCGGGTGTGACGTGGTGAGGTCGGTAGTGGATATTTCAACGTCGATATTGGTTTGGGCCGGTCACGCTGGATGAGTGATAGATTCGATTCATATCTTGGATAGTGAAGTCAAGGACCGTAGCGCGATGTGAAACTCTTATGAGATGGTAAATGGATAAGTTAGTAGCCTTTCATATTCAGCGATGTTTCTGATATAGATGTGTTGGTAAGTCATGGGTGTCAGTGTAGACCAATTGCGGCAACACCGTGATATTTTGCATGAGATGTATTGTGTGGTAACTTTGATGATGAGAGTAGCCGTAGTAGTAGTAGTAGTAGAAATTTTGTGTAGTGTTCGTTGAGACCTAGATATAAAGGATGTATAATTCATCTATGGAGGTTAGGTGGTTGAGTGGCGTTCATAAGTATTGATTATGTGGTGAGAACGTATTGGGTCCCTTGATCGAGGATTTAGATTTAGTGTATCTTGATTATAATGTGGGTCTTGATAATCATGATGATTTTAGGTAACCCATGAGTGAACCTATAAAATTTTGGTGATTCAGCATTAAGTACTAGTGTTATGATGTTTTAGAATAGGACCTCTTGCGGTGTCACTAAGGTGAGCCTCCTTTTAGGCAATACCCGGTGTCCCGTGTCCTACCAAAACTCTGGTGGTATTGATTTATAGTCTTAGAGATAGTAATATGTTATTTAGGAAAAGGATCGTTTGTGGCATCCGCGGTGTGGAACTTGGTGTTTATAGGCAATACACGATGTCTCGTATTCTACCAAAATATATAGTTGTGTTATATTGTAGATTAACACATGTATAATGTTTACAGAGCGAGAAAATTTAGTTGTTGTGGTTGAACATTCATTGAGGATTAAATCATGCAGTCTAGTGAATTTGGTTTGGGGTTAACCTTTAGGACATGACGATGAATCCATATCAATTTTTCTTTGGAGATGTGTACTAAGGTTTAGGTAATGGACTGTAAGTACAAGTAATTGCCATTCCCTAGTAATGGTGAATTTAAGGTTATGTAATGCGTAGTATGGTAATGTGGGAGTCTCTCATTGATATTGTTGGATTCCTTATGATGCCAAGGATATAGACTTATATATGGTGAAACATATAGTAATTGGGATTAGTGTTTGTTCCATTGAGGAAATAAAATAGTGGCCATAATAAGTTGTGATACTTGATGGGACTTTGTCATGATAACTGTTAGACTAGGAAGTGTATGTTCCTTGGAGATTATTGAGTTAGAAAATTTACTGTGATGAGGTTTAAGTAGTTATGATAATTTATTGATGATTGTAATACAATTTAATCATATTATTTGTGGAAATAATTTGGGGGTAGTACCATGGCTTTGTTTGTAAACTTGTGTTATGATATAACTTTGAGGATAATGTCGAAAGTAGGTTAATAAGGGCTAGGTTATGCACCCAGGAGACACTTAACATGATGATGTTCATCATGGTTTTTAGAAATAACACCTAGATGGAGTGTTAGGCTTTATTATAGCACATGCTTATGTTACCTGTATTGTTTGGTAACTATAGTGAGGAGAATCATTAGGTCTTAGGCATGGGTAATGCTTGAATGTTTAAGATGACATTAGTATAGTTATGAGTTGGGATCAATTTAGGATATTGATAAGGGTCATAGCAGTGGACCATAAGTTGAATTTTCAAGACTATGTGTGCGTCGTGTTTCACCTGATGGGAGCGATCTCAGAAACTAAGGTTAGCTATCACATGTGGGAATTGTGGAAACCCAGGTATGATAGGTCAATGGCTAATGGTAAGCATTGGAAGAACGTAAATTCACTTGGTTCAGATGGTTGTTCTTACCAATGACGGAAAGAAGCATTAGTCTTAAGGAGGCAAGCCTAGCGTTTCAGCTTCCCAAAGGAATCGGTTTAGTACTTCGTTCGTTCTGTAGGGATGGATGATTCACGATTAGGACCTGCTAGAGTTAATGGGCCATGCCAGGGTATGTGGAAAGGCTAAGACCTTAGAAAATATCAGTGAGGGTTATAAATTTCAAGTGTACGTTATGGGTTTAATTTGTGTGGTATGATCCGTTGTTAGAATTTGATTGTTTCATGATTGGCGTGACAATCACCTGATTCGTTGCATTCCTTATGTTTTCTTTGATCCTAGTAGTGGGAAGTTATTGATCAATTTTGATTCATGTGTAGCGCTGCATAACTTAGTAGTGATGCATGTTAGGCCGGTTGTGGCTGAATCGCCATGGTATATGAATGCACTCTTCCTTGGAGGTACCCCTTTTCCACACTAGTTTGTGTGTACCCATGGTCTCACATTTGTTGCATGTAGTTTGCATGTGCTATTTGGTTTCATTAGGTTAACATGTTTCGTTAGTTTACCAGTTTAGCTAGATACGACTTGGTTATGGGTTTCGAGGTTGTGACTCGAGGATATTGTGATAATTAGACCCTGATAACACATTAGATGTTAGTGTTTCACTTTGCTTAGAATTGTGTGGATCGAGTATGTGATCTCTCAATTATATTTGTGTTGTGATGCCTAGGATGAATCTAGGTTAGCATAAGGATCAAGTAGGATATATCGATCTGGTAGACCAATGTGATAAGGTTACTGTCTTATGATCATTGATGTGCTTGATTAGAAATATTGAGGTTGTATCTGTGACACCCCACCTAATTAAATACCAGGTGATTAGTCCTTTATAAAATTAAATGAAAGTGTCTAGCTGGTTCATTCTTAGCATCACTGTCGAAAAATAACTTTTTCTTTATTAATCACCTAATAAATAATTATGCTAAGTGTCAAAATATTTAACTTTATACATTAAGTCCTATTGTTATGATTTAATATATGAAACCATTTTCATGAACACGGATAATAATATTAAAAACCAAACCATCCAATTGAAATAACCAGGCGAGATTAACCAATCCAAATAATATATCGCACAACGAAGGACAATGAAATAATTAAAAACAATCCCAACTAAAACAGAATACTTAAATAAGTAAAGAGTTACAAATCTATCTGAACTAGATAAAAACTAGAAATGGGCAACACATTCCCTATCTAATAATGACTAAATAGAAGACTGAGAAGACAAGGATGAAGCCATCTACTGCAAGGAACTGCAACTCCCACACTAGTTGCAGCACGTCAACGGTCCAAAGATCTAAGCCTGATGCCCCTGTGGCTGGGCACCTGTAATATATATATATATATATATATATATATATATATATATATATATATATATATATATATATATATATATATATATATATATACAAGAGAAAGAAAGAGATGACAGGAAATGGGTCAGAGCCCGAGTGTAAAATATCTTTAAAGCTAGTTTAGCAAGTATATAAAATGCTTACCAGTTGATATTACATACATGTTAATACCTCTACACTCACTTGGGAATTCTCACCCTTCAACTAGTGTGCACACCTAACATACTACTGAACTAGTCTAGATAAATCTAACCCAATTTCCCTTCACCAAATCCTGATTCAAGTGATCATATGACAATAGTTCATATCTGATAACATTTCCCATATAATTTATCAAGCTAGCTATGTTCATCTCAATACAGTCTTAAGTTCATAACCACCTAATTCATTTAATATTAATTATTCAATTTTATCTACTTACAAGAACAGTAGATTAATCACAAGTATATATATTTATCACTCATAATATATATATTAATAGGTCACCCCACATAAATCTATGGTGCTAGCATACTTTGCTATCAAGTCCCCGTATCTCTCATACAAAAGGGAGTACTAGTTTGGATTCACTCTCGAACCGTATTAACACAAAACACACATATTGGAGGCGAAGGATAGTTCCAAGTCACTAAGAGGTCAGTACATACCCTCACGTCTCTTAGGACCGTTTGACTATCATTCTTAAATAGCATGTATCAAGGATCCTATGTTATAGGGTATAAGTCAATATCCCTATAAAGGTCACATCGAGATAAGACAGTCCTGGCGCGAAAACCTTTGTGATAGCAAGTAGTGGGGGTATGATTAAACACCAATGTTCACATACTATAAATATACTTTCACTCATATATATATTTACATAATTCAGATAGGTACACCCACGACCCATAACATATTCTAACCATAAGTGGCATGTAGCACCCGAATTCTATGTAATTAATGCATTCTTTTACTTTCTCAATTACCCTAAATACGCGAGTACTTGTCGATTATTGAAGTGTATCATTGTAATAAATGACAAATCAGTAAGTGTAACCTCTCTACCCTACTGGTCTACATCATCATCGACTTGCATAATCTCCAATCTATCACACATACAATTATAACTCATTTTATACCCTCGTAACCCAACGGTTCAATTCCATATGAAATCATACTACTCGGACCTTGTCCACAACCCAACTAGTCCCTCTCAAGTCCCATTATGATATTTAATTTATGTCTAAGGGTCCTTACAGATTTGGATTGGATTAACATTTAAAAATAAAATAAGAGTCAAATTCCAGGAGGAGTCGATTGATTTATCCAGTCGATCGATCGACATTCTTCAGTCGATCGATCGATCGAGAAATTATTGGCCCAGTTTTTGCAACTCTTTACCTACAGGTTTCATCAACTTAAATCCTCAAAACCTCTATTAATTCATCCTAAACTCCCAAACAATCAAACCAAAAGTTGTATAATCCTACATACATGATTTCTAACGTAAAACATATACAAATTCATCAATGGACATCAATTAAAGGGTTTAATTCAAGATAATTCATCAAGAACCCTATTTTTATCATCGTCATCAATATCTTCTTAATTCTTCCAGAATTAAACCTCTACTAGACATCAATTTCATAGTCAATCATCTATATATATCAATAGGGTTGTCCTAACATGGTTTCTACTCAGAAATTCAATATAAATCTCCTAAACATCATTTAACTTTCATGAAAACATAAAATAAATATCTCCTACACTAGCATGGATGTGTTATCAACTAGAGAACAACACGTTAGATACTTGCCTCAAGAATGAAAGTCTGAATTGTACAAGATGATGGGTATGATCCCGCTCCTCGTTCCCCGAACTACGCGTTGGTGGTGGAATTAGTGAGAATGGTGTAGGGTTGGTAGTTCTCCTCCTTGGAAACCTTCTCTCTTCTCTCTTCCTTAGCCTCTCTGCAACTCCAGTGTTTCAAACTCTCGAGGACTCCCACTTCCATCATATATAAACTCTCAATTTTTGTCATTAATTAAGGCCAAAAATAGGAAATTACCGAAATGCCCTCCCGAGTTGTCAATTAGGCCTAAAAATATTCTGAGACCCAAACTACATCCCCGGATACACGTTTCTGACTATCTCATCCCTTCTGGACACATTGGCACACTTAAAATGAGCATATGGATGACTTAGAATTAATTTACTTCTATTTCATTAATTTAGTCCCGACACGACACACGTGCGTCTCGACTTAATTTCTATATTTGTCGTATTATTCACTCGCGATAATTTTAATAAATTCAATCTCATATATTACTTTACTCATTAAGTAATATTCAACATAATTCTTAACAATAATTACTAACTCTCATCATGCTAGTAAATATCTATTTTAAAATCTGAATTAATATTAAATTAATTTATCCCAATTAAATTTAATTAATTCCATAATTAAATGCCATAAAAATACGGGGTATTACAGTATCAACATAGGCTAGGTGTGATCCAAAACTTTTGAGGAAATGTAGGCTTGTAAATCCTAATGTTGGAAGGATTCGTGATGACAAAATCATTGGTGGTAGCGTGATGTCTTCTAAATACCGGTTACTTCAGAGGATTGTTTCGATGGACAAGTTAGGCATGCATGGGATTAGTAGTAAGACCTTAGTGTCCGCCGTTATTGGGTTTACAATGTAATTGATGAAAATAAAATATTTGGTTTTAGACCATAGTGTTGAGGATGCCCTAGGATTGTAAACTGGTTGTAGGTAACTCGATTCTAAGTTGATGATCGATGAATTTAGAGGAGGAAATTTCCTAAGGAGGGAAGCATGTAATACCCCTCCTTAAAAATATAATTATTTAAAGATAATCGAAGTATTTTATTCAAAGGAAAATTTGAGGAATAAATATATAAAAGAATTACACCAAATGGCATGAAAAGTGACACATTACGAAAAGTAATTAAGGAGAAAAATTCCCACATTGCATGGTTCACATGGATGCTTGTTTAAGTTCTAATAGTCATAGTAACTATGTTGGTTATGTTTGGCGCAAAAATGCCAAGGAATGATTGCGACACGATCATGGTTAATATAACATGTCAACAGGCGTCGCACAGGACGCAAACTTGCGCGATTTTTGTAGGACAATTGGAGAGGTGTGAAAATAGTGTGACTAAATATTTGTAGGCCTAAAAATATAAGTAAGAAAACTATTTAGAGGAAAAGTAAAAAAAAAAAGTTAATCCATCACTTTTTGACTATACGCGACACTACGAAAACCCAACTTTGCGCGAATTGTTTAGGAATATTGGAAGGTCGAAAAAATAAAATGAAAACTTTTATAGGGTCCAAAAAATACATATAAAAATTCCATTGGGTCAAAAGTCAAAAAATAAATAAAAAAAAATAAAACTATTTTTCATCAAAAAAGAAACGAATGATCAGAAAATTATGAAAATCTCTCAATCGACTTAAAATTTAATTTTGAGCAACTTTTCCTTCTTCGACGTCTCCAAAAAAAATAATTTATACCCGTTTTAGGCATATTTCTTATAAAAAAGGTAGTAAAATTATTTTAAGTGCTTTCAAACTGATGTCTTATGGATTTTTATGAGGTGTCGACCATCTAAAGGGTCCAGACTAAGGTAATTTTTGGAGTAGCATCTTTTCTGGAATAAAATGTAAGAAGGGGTGTGCTAGGGTTTAAAAAAAATCCTCTCCTAATTTCTAGCCTCTCTCTCTCTCGCACACACATTGGAGCTTCCATAGAGGCATGTTCTGTCCCAAAATTTTTAGGACTGAAACCACCAACAAACACCACTTTTTCTGCTATGAAACCACCACTAGTAGGCCTCAGACTACCTTACATCATTATACAAAACCCAGGACAAATTTATTGGGTTGAAGAAGAGGGTATTCTTGGAGTTGGGTGGAGGTTTGAATAGGGTATTTTTGATGATGATGAAGGAAATTCGTTGAGTTTTAATGGAGCACACTTGGAGCGTGGAAAGGAGGAGCATTTGTCACTCCCTTTACGGCGACCTTTCGAGATGGGGGAGTCACCCTTCTTCTTCCTCTCTTTCAAAAATTTTTTGAGACATTTTAGGTGGAAAAATCTTACCTTATTGGAGGTTTAAAGTTTAATGAATTTTCAGCAAGTTTTATTACATGTATTTGGATTAATATATGTAGGATGTGTGTTAAATGGAAACCATGGATTAATTAGTTTAATTCTCATGATTTTATATGAAAATGGGTATTTAAAGAGATTTTTAAAAAGAATTTTGAAAGAAGACAAATTTCAGAATAGTCTGTTACATATTTTGGGTGTAACATGTGTAAAAAATTGTAATATTGCACTAATAAGTTTAGTAATTTCATCCTTAATGTTTTGAGTGAAAATGACATTTGAAAGAAGGCTTAAATGGGTTTTAAAAGTGTTGAAAATTTCAACACACTATTCATGGACATATTATGAAATAAAATGTATTAAAAATGGGGTTTAATGAATAAAATGTGAATTCTATGAAAAGTAATATTTTAAGCTTGTTCATGTCATTTTGTAAAAATAATTATCTATTTTCCTATATCAAATAGAGAGCTTTATATTAGAACAAATGTTTTCACTTTGAATGGGTATTTTAAGGTGTATAAACTCACAATAGAAAGTAGTATGGCGTTAATGTGTAAATATGCGAAGAATGAGATTTTCTAACAAGTGGTGAGTTAAAAGTTAATAAATAAAAGTTAAGAGTTTCAAATGTGCAATTAGTAGCAAAGTATGTGTTAAAATGTAAAAACTCAAAAATAAAGTGTGTTTATTAAATATGTGAAAAATGTGGCTTTAAGTTATAAAATGTGTGAACTTATGTATAAAAGGTGTGTAAAGTGTAAAAAGTGAAAGTTGAGTAAAGTGTGAAAACGAACAAGTGTTTAAATGGTTAAATATGTTTAAGTGTTTAATTGGAAACTTAAACTACTTTTTGGAGAATAACACTTGTTAAGGACTAAATTGTAAGTTGGCAATAAAAGGGTAAATTGGTAAATTTACTTAAAGTGGAACATTTTTATGAATTAAAAATGTTGGTGAATGTTTTTATACTAGTATATATGGAATTGAATTACTTCCTAAAATGTGAAAGATTTTTGGTAAAAAACATAAACATGTGTGTGTGAATAAAGTACTTAAAGGAGAAAGTAATAATTTTTCGAGTGTTAATGAAAAGACGGACATACAAGTTCGGACTTTTTGCTTCGGCCCATAAATGTCGAATAATGTTAATAGTGGGATAATGTTATGCACATTGAATAGATAATGAAATATTCGTATCATGTCGGAAAAAGAATTAAGTAGGGCATGACTTCCCTAGTGGTGAAAGGCCCCAAAGTAACTGTAATAGGATATGGCGGTGGAGACCAGTGGTGAGAGGCCACGAAGTTCGTGGTTGTTGGATAAATCCCAAAGATAATGATGTAATTAGGAACTTGATGAAAATGGGTTATAAGGTAAAAATGACATAACTCGTGTGAGTGATTAAAGTTTCGATTAACGAATATGGATAGGTAAATTGAGAATAATGACAAATGTCCACATGGAAAGTGAAATGGTTAAGCAAGGTGACTTAATGCGTACATAAGCTATCTAACGAGGTTTAAACACATTATAATACAAGTGTGCTTGTTATATAAGGCTTTCAATGTTATCGAATATTTTCTAACATGATATGCACGTGTGCTGAAAGAAAGTTTTAAGTAAAGATTAAGCAACTCTTGTGTGAGTTAATGAACGCTAAGTAATAAATGTTTGAAAGTGAATGAAAGTTTTTTTTTCAACAATTGTAAAATGTTTAACTCGGTGAGTTAATGGAAAGAATATGCTAGTTTTAAGAATAAAATACAAAACGATTATTTTGTAAAGATAAGGAGGACAAACGGTATCAAATAACATTTTTGAAGTAAAACAGTTTAATACATTGGGACATGTATTTTTTAAAGATATATGTATATCTATATATATGTATTTTCATATGCTTGTAGTTGTAGCATGTGGGTGTTCTTTCTGTCGTTCGTGTCTATGCTGCATTTATGTAAATTCCCATTGAGCAATTGGATCACATTCCTCCTTTTGTTATGGCAGGTTGTATATTGTTTTGTACTTTGAGAGTGTTATACAAGTAAGTAACTATTTGCATTTACGATTAGTAGCTCTTATTACTTGGCCATGGGAGCACTTCCCTTGGGTCCTATCACGTAGTTGATTAAAATTGGAATCACACGCTAACAAGAGTAACATTAAATGATAATAAAATTGGATTAGATACATTATTTAGGTTGTTCCATTAATTCACAATTAACGTACGAACCAGACCAGGTTGGTCCTTTATTAACCCTTAAATTCAGGTCGGGGAATTATAATTTGTGTTGAACAGTGATTTAAATAGTTCACGAATGGTAGACAGTTTGCTAGAAAAGGAAAATAATACTTTTAGGAATGAATTGGAGAGACATAAAAAGTCTTTGGAGGTCGTCCAAGATGAAGGTTCCTCCTTTCTGGAGCTGGAGAATTCTAGGTTGATGGAAGAATTAGATATCTTAAGAAAAACCAATTCTGGCATGCCATCTAGACCAATGGTGGTCGCCCCACCAATAGTAGATGAAGAAAAGACCAGGAAGACCCTAGCTGATTACGCAAACTTACTTGAAAGTAAGGATTAGATCGTTGAGAACTCTCTAACAAGGTTAATGAACTAATTTTCATTTCAACAAGTATCCTAGGGTAGTTATGATGGCTAGTTATGATGCAACATTGTCCCATCTAGAGGACAAGTTGGATCAATCCGTACACGAAGGTCATAAATGGGGTTGGTTGAATGTATTGATAGTTATGAAAATTTCCAAGACAGACCAACTATGGAATTGGCATGATCTAGGTGTGCTGGATTACCCTATGTGACACCGCGCTTAATTAAATATCGGTCGATCAGTCCTTTATTAAATTAAAATTGAATTTCCAGTTGTTTCATTCTTAGCATCACTTTCAAAAACCATTATAATTACTAACCACCTAATTAATTAATTATATGGATACCAAATTTTATTTTTCATTAAGCAGATAAATATGAATGCAGAACAAAACTATTAAATCCATACACACAATCACTCAGTCTGAACATAATGCTGAGTAAATATAAAAATAACTCGCTGAATAAACCATTGGTTATAAATCCAAATCCCACATATTAATACAATGAATAAATAAATACTCCAAAAGTGTATCTGAGAATAAATGGGCAACAGGACCAAAATGGAGTTGTAACTCAAGTGGAATCACTAATATAGGAATGAAGGAAATATACGTCTAATCCAATCTCCTTCATGCATCCACATATGTCTCAACTGCGTATCTATGTAATAGAATTCTCAACTCTGGGGTCCCTATGGGTAGACACCTAAAAAGATTTCTAGGAAAAGAAAATATATTTTGCATATGGGTCAGAGCCCAATTTATAAAAATGTTTAGCAAGCATTTTGTTGTAATAAATGAAATGCGTAGTATATAATGTTCATAATTGATTTTATGGCATCACTCTCTTGAAGACCATCGCACCTATCTTCTATAGTGCACACCTATCGCATTGAGTTATATCATCTAGATATTACTCGACCCAACTAGACCATAATAGCTATCTTAACTAGCTCGCAAATCATCCAGTCATAAATTAAGCACATTATTTCGATTAGTATAACATATGTATTTCTCATCTATGTGAATATACTAAATGTCACACCGATACTGTCAATAGATGATATATTATCTATAGATATATGCCCATATCATTCAATATACTAAATATCACATCGATATTGTCAATAGATAGTCACACATTATCTATAAATATATACATATATCGCTCACTACGCGTATACATACATAGCATCTTCATCGTTTGATATTATAAGATGCATCCCTCGTACATGCTATCGGGTTCCAGGCACATCTCGTGTCACTGTTGGTCACTGGCTCGATATCTCATCACCGATCCCAAATCGTAAACAAATAATGGAGGCAGTTATAAATACATAGGCCTTAGGATTTTTATGCACCTTCCTTAAAGACCTGCGTGACATCCCTCTCTCATCACGGTTGGAGCTATCCGAGAACTACAACCTGGAGCACAATCCAGACCCCGCTGGAATCACTAGGGTGGGATCTCCCACTGCATGCAACCTACTAGATAACATCCTCAAGTAGAAAATAAATAACACAATTGTCATTCTGCCCACATGCATACATTTATATATGTAATTCATGCGCGCGCGCGCGCACACACACACACATATATATTCCAAGTATTTACCGGTCCGTTCAAAATTTCCGTATCCCACATTAATTAGCTACACCCTTCTAATTTTTATTAATTATAGGATTATACTTCTCGCCTCTTATGTACCCGAATAGATTTCTATTAGTCTCGCAAGGTCCCTACCATTTATGTTTCAATTTTGGGAAAGTTTTATCACTCATTACATCTTCAGGGATATTTTAGACCTTTCACATTTTTGTTTAAATAATAAGTCTCATATGATTGCGTACTCCTCTCAGCTAGCTATGTGTGGCCGCAAACGACACGAAATTCTGAGTTCGTATGATGAAGTTATTCCCATTTAAAGATTCACCAAAAGCAATATATATATATATATATATATATATATATATATATATATATATATACCTCGTTCCCACTTCCCAGGGCTCAGGACAAACGTGACCCCTAGTCGACCGGCCCTGGGGCCACAGTTGATCGGTCCCCCCAGGTCTGGTGAAATGTACTCTATACATGTCCGTTTTCCCCAAATTCTAAACCACCTTTGTCATCATTTAATGCCAAATATTCATCATTATTATTTTCCCCAACAACAATAATTAGGGGTTTCATAAACCAATTATCGTCACTTTAATAACTTCTCCAATTTAATTTTTTTAACTTAACCTTTTAACCCGAATCTCTCACAAATTTTTATACCACCATTAATGATTTATTCTACCTTCCACATCTAAAACCCAAAAGTTTACAATTCAAATTCACGCACTATGATTGTTCAAATTCCCATATTTATTAAGATAAATTCAATTATTAACACTACTAACTATAACTAAAATAAATCAAGACAATACTTAACTCTTTGGATTAAATCCGATGATCTCTTCTCGAAAATTTGCCCGAAATGCCCCTTCCTTCCTCTTTCCTTCTTGTTCTTTCCCATTTCTCTCCTCTATCAAACTTAGGGTTTAGATTTATATTAGCTTCTACCCAACCCTCTTAAACTTAGGTTAAAATTGCTAGTCCCATTTTTAAGCTAATGGGCTAAGCCCAAATGACCCGAACACCCCTATGTGGGCCCGGTTATGCCTAAAAATGCCCCGAGACCCAAATACTACATCTAGGTACTCTTTTTCGACTATATCGACCTATCTGGATACAAACGTGCACTCAGAATAGTCATCCAAGTCACTTTATAAAATTTTCCATTTTCGACCTCAAAATACGACACATGTGAATTTTAAAATAATTCGAATTAATTAAAAATCTAAATTCTCCAAATTAAATAACTTATCCAAATTAACTAAATTCCTACAAATTCAAAAATTCTATTTCACTAAAATAATTAACTTCCATGTCCTCAAAATTACGAGGTGTTACATACGTCCCCCCTTACAAAGGAATTCCATCCTTGAAATTATGCAAAGTCTAATAACTCCAAAACTTTAATATCTCTCTAATCACATACCCCTAAGATCACTTACACCTATCTCTACCACTCCTAATCGTGAATTATATTAAAATTAACTTAATTACTTAGGGCATCCATACACCCTATACTCGTGCTTATCCACACAAATGTTACCCGACTCTACTAGCCTGAAATCGTAATGTAACTTTCAACTCACAATTACAACTACATACATGTATAATAACCGAGGTACCAAAACCATGTACTAATGACCAAACATCTGTCCACTTCCAATGATACGCTAAGTTTCATGCGTGGGATGTCTTGCAAAGCGAAATCCAAATAAGGAACCCCCCCGATGCATTACTACCTAACATTATCGTTCGTCGAGATCCGTTAGGCCATTAGTCCATAACACGTACCCCTAAATCGATGTCTCTTGACATAAAAGTATACCCATCCACTTCCATGTCACAAAAGACAAATACATCACAACGCTCTTACTATCACAAGTTTCTTAGCGCGAATAAATTTACAAGCTATAACTTCCCACTCAATAATTAGCCAATCTATCCTAAATCACATCAATAAACGCCCCTACTCACCGGGATAAAATATCAAAACAAACATATTCTCATAAGTCCAATATGCAACACAGTATAACACATATAGACATATATATATATAAGCTTGACCATATTTCAGGTGATGCCTGGAAAAAATAAATCATATCCTGGTAAAGCGAACACACACTCTTACTATATATATCCACTAAAGCTCCAAACTATCGCTAACCAGTCGAAACATAGAAAACATCCCACTCTACTCTCATAACTCTCGAAAGTAGAAATCTCACATGTAATGCAAACATCCTCTTAGTGTACACACCCGCTCTCTCGTAGGTGATAGTAACGAGCCTCGCTACCCCATGGTGATTATATATACATAATATGGATATTACGTCCAACGTACCCACTAAATCTGACTCACTCACCAATTCTAGTGATAACTATATTACGTGTGACGCCCCTAATGTCACTCAAAGCATTCCCATACTCATAGGATAATAATTTTTTTTACCTCAATACTCTAACTTCTTTGCCTCATCAATGGGTCCCTGATCTAAGTCCTCTCGTACGAACTAGCCCATTAACTGCTATAGTGGTTGTACATCCAGAACCTCATTCTGTAGTTGTCATCTGCTTCTCTCGATACAATCCCTCCTCCTATGACATGTCTCCTCACAAACGAAATATTTTCTAGTAAATCCTCCCTGTCATTGATCCTGCCCTTGCTGTCCTCCCCCGCCATTCCTTTGGCCTTGGAAGCCCTGAGGAATGAAATGTTGCTGCTACTGAGGGCCTTGCTGACCCTATCTGAACCTAACACCCTAGGATCGATAACCCCTGGACCTAAAACTCTTGGTTTGGTTCCCTTGCTAAAGATCCCGCTCCTGCTGTGCTGCGCCCAACTAACTACCTTTCTAGTATGACTGGACCCACTCACTCTGTTACTATTCCTCATATGAAAACATTAATCTTTGCAATGTAATAATGATGCATTAATGACATTTGTGTACGTCACCAATGTTGAGTTGTCGATCAAATGTTTTCTGATCCTCCAGTCTAATCCATCCGCGAACCTCGCTTTCTTCCTCCCCTCATTGCTCACCTCGTCTGGCACAAAATTAGCTTGATGTATGAACTCCTCCTCATACTCTACTATGAAACGTTCTCCCTGAGTCACCTCACTAAACTTTTTCCGCATTTTGGTCTCAACTGCTAGCGAAAAATACTTGCGACCGAATCGCGCCCAGAACTCAGTGATGGTCATCGTATCCCTCTCCTCAATAGTGGTCACAGACTCCCACCACTATAAGGCCACCCCGACTAATATGAACGTGGCTAACATATGATTCTGCACCTCATTACATTTGACTATGCGTAGGTGGTGCTGCATGTCTCTCTTCCATGGGCACACTGATATCACCTATGAAATTCCCTGGAACTGAGGTGGGTGGCCCTTTTGAAAGGCCTCCCTAGCTCTCTGCCACTCCAACGGCTCGGGGTGGACCTAAACTTTGGGTGCCACTAACGGCAATGGCTGATTCTACAGGAAATGTTGTGCATCAGCAGTCATCGCCGAGTTAACTTCTTATGCCACGATCTCGACCACCTGTTCATTCGTCATCACCCCCGGTCTTGGTTGTGGCTGCATAACTACTGTCTCCTAATGAGACTTTCTTTTCTCATCTCTTACTACTACTCTAGTTGGACGTCCTCTCTTAGGCGACATCTGAAAATTTAAAAAGGAGTTGTATGAGTTTGCAGTTCATACATCTATAATAGCGAAAGAACGTAAATGAGAGTATGTACACTACACCAAAACTGGCAATTGGTAACGGCCAAAATCCCTGACCAAACCTGTGGGTTGCGGACTTGGGTCGTGACCATTTTCGTTGGTCGCGGCCCAAGTCCATGACCAAAAAATGGTCACGGCCGAGAGGATGGTCGCGAACTTGGGCCGTGACCCATGCCGTGATGGGTCGCGACCCTCATCCGTGACCCACAACCGTGACAAATTGGTAGCGGCCAAAGTCTGCGACCCACGTCCTTGATAATTTTTTTTTTTAAAATATGGTCGCGGCCCTGATCCGTGACCCATAATCGTGACAAATTGGTCGCGTCCAAAGTCAGCGATCCACGATCGTTACAAAAAAATTAAAAAAACTTAGTCGCGGCCCTTATCCATGACCCACAACCGTGACAAAAAAAAAATTAAAAAAAATGGTCGCGGCCCAAGTCCGTGACCCATAACCGTGACGAAAAAAGGAAAAAAATGGTCACGGACTTAGGCTGCGACCATTTTTATGCACGCCGAAAAAAATTAAAATATATTTTTTCTGTCCAATCCTAAAATTGGGGGTCCTATGAGTGCATCGTCGGTTGCTACGTGTAACGTTGGACTCGTACGAGGTGTTACAAATATTTATTATTGGCAAAACAATAAAAAAATCACAATTGCGAATCGAGAACGTTGTTAATAAACAAATATACATACAAACTTAAAAATATTACACGTCTTAATAATTCACAGACAAAAAAAAAATTGGGCAGAGTTTCCTCTATTTTCTTGACATTCCAAACCCTGTAAATGTAAAACCTGATTATTATAAAGCCCGCACGACCATAAAATTCAACAATCAAATTATAAAAGTCCGCACGGCTGTAACACATAAAAAACAAAATCCTGAATGTCCACAACATATAAAAAATCTTCATGTTGTAAAGCATTGCCTCCTTCATTTGTTCCACGTGCAAAAATCCTACAAATGATAGGATACATAAAAAAATATCAGTAACCAAGTAGTTTTACAAAAAAATTAATCAAGCTGAAAAATTGCATATATGAGTTAAAATTATCAATATTTTTATGCCTAAGTCTAGAAATATGCAAATTACCATCGTATTCTCAAACCAGAAGTCCCGCGGCTGCGTGGTCAGTTCCTACGAGTTACATTGGTTCTGTGGGAGGTGTTGGTGCCACCCACAGGGCCGTTCGGGGGCTGTTTTGGGTTTTCACCCTCTAACGCCACATTTTTAAGCCTAAGTCTAGAAATATGCAAATTATCGTCGTATTCTCAAACCGGGATACCCATGTCTGTGGGGTCAGATCCTACGAGTTACATTGGTCCCGTGGGAAGTGTTGGTGCCACCCACGGGGCCGTTCGAGGGCTGTTTTAAGCTTTTCACCCTCTAACGCCATGTTTTGCTTAAGTATAGAAATATGAAAATTATCGTCGTATTCTTATACCGGGAGTCTCGCGGCTGCGCGGTCAGTTCCTATGAGTTGCATTAGTCCCGTGGGAGGTGTTGGTGCCACCTAGGGGCCGTTCGGGGGCTGTTTCGAGTTTTCACCCTCTAACGCCATGTTTTTAAGCCTAAGTCTAGAAATATGCAAATTATCATCGTATTCTCAAATCGGGAGTCCCGCGGATGCGTGGTTAGTTCCTACGAGTTACATTGGTCCCGTGGGTGGTGTTGGTGCCACCCACGGGGCCGTTCGGGGGATGTTTTGGATTTTCACCCTCTAACGCCATGTTTTTAAGCCTAAGTCTAGAAATATGCAAATTATCATCGTATTCTCAAACTGGGAGACCCGCGACTGCGGGGTCAGTTCCTACGAGTTATATTGGTCTCGTGGGAGGTGTTGGTGCCACCCGCGGGGCCATTCGGGGGTTGTTTCGAGTTTTCACCCTCTAACGCCATGTTTTGCTTAAATATAGAAATAAGCAAATTATCGTCGTATTCTCAAATCGGGAGTCTCGCGGCTGCGCGGTCAGTTCCTTCGAATTCCATTGGTCCCGTGGGAGGTGTTGGTGCCACCCACGGGATCGTTCGGGGGCTGTTTTGGGTTTTCACCTTCTAACGCAATATTTTTAAGCCTAACTCTAGAAATCTGTAAATTAAAGTCGTATTCTCAAATCGGGAGTCCCACGACTGCGCGATCAGTTCATACGAGTTACATCGGTCTCGTGGGAGGTGTTGGTGCCACCCACGGGGCCGTTCGGGGGCTGTTTTGAGTTTTCACCCTCTAACGCCATGTTTTGCTCAAGTACAGATATATGCAAATTATCGTCGTATTCTCAAACTGGGAGTCTCGTGGCTGCACAGTCAGTTCCTATGAGTTACATTGGTCCCGTGGGAGGTGTTGGTACCACCCATGGGGCCGTTCGGGGGCTGTTTTGGGTTTTCACCCTCTAACGTCATGTTTTTAAGCCTAAGTCTAGAAATATGCAAATTACCGTCGTATTCTCAAACCGGGAGTCCCGCGGCTGTGTGGTCAGTTCCTACGAGTTACATTGGTCCCGTGGGAGGTATTGGTTCCTCCCACGGGGACGTTCGAGGGATTTTTCGAGATTTTTCCCACTAACGCCATGTTTTGCCTAAGTCTAGAAATATGCAAATTGCCATCGTATTCTAAAACCGGGAGTCCCGCGGCTGCGTGGTCAGTTCCTATGAGTTACATTGGTCCCGTGGGAGATGTTGGTGCCACCCACGGGGCCGTTCGAGGGTTGTTTCGAGTTTTCACCCTCTAACGCCATGTTTTGCTTAAGTATAAAAATATGCAAATTATTGTCGTATTCTCAAACCGGGTGTCTCCCGGCTACGCGATCAGTTCCTACGAGTTATATTAGTCCCGTGGGAGGTGTTGGTGGCACCCACGGGCCCGTTCGGGGGCTGTTTTGGGTTTTCACCCTCTAACGCCATGTTTTTAAGCCTAAGTCTGTAAATATGCAAATTACCGTCGTATTATAAAGTCGCGAGTCCTGCAGTTGCATGGTCTGTTCCTACGAGTTACATTGGTCCCGTGGGAGGTGTTGGGGCCACCCACGGGACCGTTCGGTGGTTGTTTTGGGTTTTCACCCTCTAATGCCATGTTTTTAAGCCTAAGTCTAGAAATATGAAAATTACCATCGTATTCGCAAATCGGGAGTCCCGCGACTGCACGGTCTATTCCTGCGAGTTACATTGGTCCCGTGGGAGGTGGTTGTGCCACCCACGGGGCCGTTCGGGGGCTGTTTCGAGTTTTCACCCTCTAACGCCATGTTTTGCTTAAGTCTATAAATATGCAAATTATCATCGTATTCTCAAACCGGGAGTCTCACGGCTGCACGGTCAGTTACTACGAGTTACATTGGTCCCGTGGGAGGTGTTGGTGCCACCCGCGGGGCCTTTCGGGAGCTATTTTTGGTTTTCACCCTCTAACGCCATGTTTTTAAGCCTAAGTCTAGAAATATGCAAATTACCGTCGTATTCTCAAACCAGGAGTCCCGCGGTTGCGTGGTCAGTTCCTACGAGTTACATTGGTCCCGTGGGAGGTGTTGGTGCCTCCCACGGGGACATTCGGGGGATGTTTTGAGTTTTCCCCCACTAACGCCATTTTTTGCCTAAGTCTAAAAATATTCAAATTATCGTCGTATTCTAAAACCGAGAGTCCCGCGGCTACGTGGTCAGTTCCTATGAGTTACAATGGTCTCGTGAGAGGTGTTGGTGCCACCCATGGGGCCGTTCGGGGTCTATTTTGGGTTTTCACCCTCTAACGCCATGTTATTAAGCTTAAGTCTAGAAATATCCAAATTATCATCGTATTCTCAAACCGAGAGACCCGCAGTTGCGTGGTCAGTTCTTACGAGTTACATTGGTCCCGTGGGAGGTGTTGGTGCCTCCCACGGGGCTGTTCGGGGGCTGTTTTAGGTTTTCACCCTCTAACGCCATGTTTTTAAGCCTAAGTCTAGAAATATGCAAACTATCATCGTATTCTTAAACCAGGAGTCCCACGGCTACGTGGTGAGTTCCTACGAGTTACATTAATCCCGTGGGAGGTGTTGCTGCCACCCACGGGGCCGTTCGGGGGTTGTTTTGGGTTTTCACCATCGAACGCCATGTTTTTAAGCCAAAGTCTACATATATGCAAATTATCATTGTATTATTAAATCGGGAGTCCCGCGGCTGCATGGCCAGTTCCTACGAGTTACATTGGTCCCGTGGGAGGTGTTGATGCCACCCACGAGGCCGTTCGGGGGATGTTTTGGGTTTTCACCCTCTAACGCCATGTTTTTAAGCCTAAGTCTAGAAATATGCAAATTATCATCGTATTCTCAAATCGGGATTCCTGCGGCTACGCGGTCAGTTCCTGCGAGTAACATTGGTCCTGTGGGAGGTGTTGGTGCCACCCATAGGGCCGTTCAGGGGCTGTTTTGGGTTTTCACCCTCTAACGCCATGTTTTTAAGCCTAAGTCTAGAAATATGAAAATTATCGTCATATTCTCAAATAGGGAGACCAGCGGCTGCGTGGTCAGTTCCTACGAGTTACATAGGTCTCGTGGGAGGTGTTGGTGCCTCCCACGGGGCCATTCGGGGGTTGTTTCGGGTTTTCACCCTCTAACGCCATGTTTTTATGCCTAAGTCTAGAAATATGCAAATTACTGTCGTATTCTCAAACCGGGAGTCCCGCGGCTATGCAATCAATTCCTACTAGTTATATTTATCCCATGGGAGGTGTTGGTTCCTCCCACGAGGCCGTTCGGGGGCTGGTCCTTGTACGTGTTAATAGGTCATTTGGGTATATGTATAAACTCCCAATTTATAGATCCTAAATAATTATTTCCGAGCACACGCAACACAGGACATATATTAAGTAGTTTTGTGATTAAGGTTTTTATGCAAAACATAAATGATTAAGTTTTTTAAGTGCTACGAACCTCGGTGAAGCAAGTAGCGAAAGCACTACTGATGTAAGTTCCAGCGAATGAAATGTCTGATTTGGGCTTGTGAAACACATGAAGTAGTAGTGTTTGGAAAATTTACTGTCGAAAACACATACAACATATATGCATATCGTATGCTGCTGCGTACATGCTGCACAAAAAGTAGGTTAGAAATAAGCAATTGACTGCCCAAATTGAGTGCATATATGTTGTTGTATGGATATATGTTGTTGCGCATATATGCATATAGTTATTGCATACCATAAAGGGCTAACCATAAGTCCGATGGAGCATATATGTATGTATGGAAATGTAAATGGAGATGATATGAAAATATGGTTGGGCTTACGAATTTCGAACATCTTTGCTCAAGGTAGAGGCTGATTTTGATCAATATGCACGGTCATTTCATCTTCAGCCTCTGATGTTGACTTTGGCACGATAGAGCAACAATCACACCAACTGGTTCTCCCGACTGTGAGACTATAGAGGTATTTTCATAACATCATGCAAAAAAGGAGAAAGCCAAATGCAGTAATGAATCTCTCAAACGTAGATGCAGTAAACATTGTGGAAGAAGAAAATTAGCTGTAAACACTATGGAAGCATCTCTCAAACGCAGTAATGAATCGATTAGAAAGCCCATTGTGGAAGCATCTCTCAAGCGCACCTTTAAAATATTTTATCCTCTACAATAGAATTTTATCAAAGTGATGTTATACAACTCAGTAAACAGTTGGAAAAAAATATTTAAAAAAAGGTTGTTTTAAATTGTAAGTCTTGCTTAAACATAACCAAATCGCTTATTAAAGATGGTTTCAAAACTTTGTTTTGGATATGAAATCCCTAAAGCCAAAAGAGATTTTTATCCGTAAAGAGATTTTAAATGTAAAAGTTCTTAGGCTTACAATTTATAACGTTTTGTAATTGGGATATAAAAGGCTTGAATTGATCAGCAGCAGGCGTGTGCTTATACCTGAAATATGGATCTCCACTCAGGGAGCAATCTTTTTTTTACAATGGGGTTGTCCTCTATCTAAATAATATTTCAAGTCCAATCATCTTTGAGCTACCAATTGACACTGAATTTGAAAGGAAACTGATTACAAACAAAATCATTTTTTTATCACATCCCTTCTTTTTCCAAGATTCCTAAGTAGGCAAGGTTTACAAATAACGAATATCAGAATCTGCACCTACACTTTCCTGGCAATGTCTGCCTCCCCAATATATTTCTCGATGGCCATAGCCTCCCCAATATCTGACAGACTTCTTGTGTTTCATTCATTCACCGCGCTGAGAATAAATTTTCACCATTAGTAAGCCACTACTATATCAACAACATATTTAAAATTCATTCATACATCAACATAGGTAACTTATATCAACTAAACCAAAGAGACAAAGAACTTTAATAAAAAAAAATGCAGCACACAATAAACGTATTCGTGGAATGTGGAATAGGAAAATTTCAATAGCACTAATTAATTACCTTGAAGTTTACATACTTGGAGAGTCATGTATATGGGATGTATCCAATTTCAAAAATCAAAAAACAATATTCACCAATGCATTGAAATGTCCTACAGTCCTACTAACACAAGATATGGCAGTGTCCCTCATATCCTGGATATTTCCTTTTCCTTGAACCACATGTAGTAGAATCCATTTAGGTGAAGCGGGTAACCACCACATCCCGATTCCCATAATCACTGCTCTAGGGATATTGGCTCTATACATATAATGCCAACCAGCAATCGCATCAACCAAATGTCTACCAACTGTATAACCTACCTGTGAAACATTCCACATATAACAAAATATTATAAATCAATAGTAATAGGGTTCGGTCCTCAACACGCAAAAGAAATAAGATTCGGTACAGTGTGTGGTCCCTTGTCCTTGCTCTATAACTATGTATGTATGTTAATGACTATCTGGAATGGTTATACTGCGTATGTATGTATGTTAAAGCCAAAATCATATTGGATTGCACCCTAGTTTTTCCTAACTCAGAACCAAATCTTCACCCCCCCCCCCCCGACCCCCCCCCCCCCCCCAAAAAAAAAAAAATATATTCCAAGTAACACATCACAAAAGTAGGAAAAAACCATTCCGGATCAATTCTTGCTTCGTAGACTATTCATCAAAATCCAAGCTACTATTATAACTCTCAAAGCAAATTTGTGCATATATATGCAGTATATATACTACATATATATGCATATATATACCAATATATATATGCATATATATATATATATATATATATATATACATACCAGTATATATACTGTATATATATAGTATGTATATATATATGCAGTATATATACTGGTATGCTACTCTGCAATACACTGCATATATATATATATATATATATATATATATATATATATGCGGTCGGTTCCTACGACTCACATTGGTCCCGTGCGAGATGTTCATGACTCTTACGGGACCATTTTGTGTTTGTTTTACGTTTCCACCCTTCGATGGCATGTGTTTATGCTTAATTCTAATTTTTTACAAATTTATGTGGTACACTCAAACCGGGAGCGTCGCGACTATACAGTCGGTTCCTACGACTTTACATTGGTCCCGTACGAGATGTTCGTGACTCTTGCGGGACCGTTTTATGGGTGTTTTACGTTTTCACCCTTCGATGGCATATTTTTTATTCTCAAGTCTAACTTTTTGCAAATTTACGTTGTACACTCAAATCGGGATCCCTATGACTACCCGTTTGGTTCCTACTATTCACATTGGTCCCGTGCGAGGTGTTCGTGACTCTTACGGGACCGTTTTGTGGCCTTTTTACGTTTTCACCCTTCGATGGCATGCTTTTATGCTTAAGTCTAATTTTTTACAAATTTATGTCGTACACTCCAACCGGGAGCACCGTGACTACGCGGTCGGTTCCTACGAGTTAGATTGGTCCCGTGTGAGGTGTTCGTGAGTCTTACAGGACCGTTTTAAGGTTGTTTTACGTTTTCACCCTTCGATGGCATGCAAGTCTAACTTTTTACAAATTTACGTCGTACACTCAATTCGGGAGCCCCGTGACTATGTCATCGGTTCCTACAAGTCACATTGGTCCCGTGCGGGGTGTTCGTGACTCTTACCGGACCGTTTAGTGGCTATTTTAAGTTTGCACCCTTTTATGGCATGTTTTTATGCTCAAGTCTAATTTTTTACAAATTTGCGTCGTACACTCAACCTGGAAGCCCCGTTACTACGCGATCGGTTCCTACGAGTCACATTGGTCCCGTGCGAGGTGTTCGTGACAGTTTTATGATTGTTGTACGTTTTCACCCTTCGATGGCATGTTTTTATGCTCAAGTCTAATTTTTTTGCAAATTTACATCGTACACTCTATTCGGGAGCCCTGTGACTACGCGGTCGGTTTCTATGAGTTACGTTAATGCCGTGCGAGGTGTTCGTGACTCTTACCGGACTGTTTTATGGACGTTTTACGTTTTCACCCTTCGATGGCATGTTTTTAAGCTTAAGTCTAACTTTTTGCAAATTTACATCATACATTCCAACCGGGAGCCCCGCGACTACGCGGTCGGTTCCTACGAGTTACATTGGTCCCGTGCGAGGAGTTCGTGACTCTTACGGGACCATTTTAAGGCTATTTTATATTTTCACCCTTCGATGGAATGTTTTCATGCCTAAGTCTAATTTTTTACAAATTTACGTCATATACTCAAATCAGGAGCCCCATGACTACGCGGTCGGTTCCTACGACTCAGATTGGTCCCGTGCGAGATGTTCGTGACTCTTACAGGACCGTTTTGTGTTCGTTTGCATTTTCACCATTCGATGGCATGTTTTTATGCTTCAGTCAAACTTTTTGTAAATTTATGTCCTACACTCAAACCGGGAGCCCCGTGACGACGCGATCGGTTCCTATGAGTCGCATTGGTCCCGTGCGAGGTGTTCGTGACTCTTACGGGACTGTTTCGTGCTTATTTTATGGTTTCAACCTTCGATGGCATGTTTTTATGCTCAGGTCTAACTTTGTGCAAATTTAGAAAGTATTCTTAAATCGGGAGCCCCGTGACTACGCGGTCGGTTCCTATGAGTCGCATTGGTCCCGTGCGAGGTTTCGTGACTCTTACGGGACCTTTTTGTGGCTGTTTTACATTTTCACCCTTCGATTGTAAGTTTTTATGCTCAAGTCTAAATTTTTTGCAAATTTACGTCGTACACTCTAATCGGGAGCCCCGTGACTACACGGTTGGTTCCTACGAGTCACATTGGTCCCGTGCAAGGTGTTCGTGACTCTTACCAGACCGTTTTGTGGTTGTTTTACGTTTTCACCCTTTGATGGCATGTTTTTATGCTTAAGTATACTTTTTTACAAATTTACGTCCTACACTCAAACCGGGAGTCGCGTGACTACGCGGTCGGTTCCTTGAGTCGCATTGCTCCCGTGCGAGGTGCTCGTGACTCTTACGGGACTGTATGGTGTTTGTTTTAGGTTTTCATCCTTCGATGGCATGTTTTTATGCTTAAGTCTAACTTTTTACAAATTCACGTTGTACACTCAAACCGGGAGCCCCGTGACTACACGGTCTGTTCCTACGATTTACATTGATCCTGTGCGAGGTGTTCGTGAATCTTATGGGACCATTTTGTGGCTGTTTTACATTTTCACCATTCGATGGCATGTTTTTATGCTTAAGTCTATTTTTTTTGCAAATTTACATCGTACAATCAAACCGGGAGAGCCGTGACTACACGATCAGTTTTTACGACATACATTGTCCCGTGCGAGATGTTCGTGACTCTTATGGGACCGTTTTGTGGTTGTTTTACGTTTTCACCCTTTGATGGCATCTTTTTTATTCTCAAGTATAACTTTTTGTGAATTTATGGCGTACACTCAAACCGGGATCCCAGTGACTACCCGGTCGGTTCCTACGAGTCACATTGGTCCTGTGCGAGGTGTTCGTGACTCTTACCGGACCGTTTTGTGGTTATTTTATGTTTTCACACTTCGATGGCATGTTTTTATGCTCAAGTCTAATTTTTTGAAAATTTGCGTCGTATACTCAAACCGGGAGCCAGTGACTACGCGATCTGTTCCTACGAGTCACATTGGCCCCGCGCGACAAGTGAATAAGATGAGCAGTCACAAATTGCAAACCTAAGAATAACTTTCGAACCATGACTAATTTTTATTCCCATTTTCACATCTCTCCTATTCATCTCGGACTAATCAATAATATCTTTAAGCTAATAAACAAATGGTTATCAATTAGTTTAATGTGAACCATTACAGAGAAATTGACACGCCTTAAACCTAGAAAGTGGAAATCCCATTGGATAATGCCTTCTATTTCTAGTGTTCACCCTAACTATATTTTGTTCAAAAGTTATGTTCCCCCCCCCCCCCCCCCTGGAAGTGACAAAAAACAAATGCGCCAATAATACCCAAGCTATAGGGGGCACAAAAGAATTAAAATTACGGGGTTTAGACATAAATAGGATCCAAACCCAAAATAATTAAAAAATTGAATCAATGCATATTTAACCATAAAATAAAGTTCGTCATAGGTCAATCCAATACCTGGATATTTTGTTACACCCAACGCCAATTAGAACCTTCTCTATGCCAGCAGCGATGCAATTTCAGATTATGTTTGATAGTAGTTCGACCCTGACATCAATGTATCCTATGACAGTAAAAAAATAATGAATTTTTTGCAAATAGTTATGTTTAATTAAAAAAATGGTAGAACCAAAAAAACAAATTCAAAACCAAAGGAAGAAAACCAGGGCTTGTTCTTGCGTCACTCACTGCCCCAACTTGACTCATGGTAAACTTGTTTGAATAGAAATTTGTTAATCCTCATTGATATTTTCTTTCACGTATATAAGGATTACTACTGAGAAAAAAATAATATGCACACATATTGAGAAGATTACAATTGATTTTGATTACATTTCAAAATCCAATACTTATTCAATTTCAACAATAATATAAAATGGCATAACATGTATATCATAATATAACCAACACCAATCTAATTAAACCAGGTATATATCTATTCCTTTTTTTTTCACAAGGGCAAATCTAAAACCAAATTGAAAATACCAAGGCCAGGAACAAAATTAACACTTACAGAATTCTTAAGGGACTATTTGTTGCTTCTAACCCCCAACCCGATCTCCACCTGTCTCCACCGCATACTATTTAGGGTGGCACGCATATAACCCCTAATAAAATCACGGCAAGGTGGTTGTAATTTTTTTTACTCATTAAAAATCCATTTGATTATATTTTGTCGAAAAAAATACACACATGTACAATCTAGGTTTATTGGCATAATCAATACAAACACACACATACAATCTAGGGTTTATTGACATAATATATACATACACACACATACTATTTAGGGTTTACTAAACCCGAATATTTTTTTTTTGACATAAATCTATACATACACACACATACAATCTATATAGAAACACATATACAATATAGGGTTTATTGATAAAAAACAATTTATTTGTTCATAGTTACACACAAAAACATACATATACACATAAATCTATACATAGACACAGATATAAACATAAACCTATACATACACACACATACAAACATAAATCTACACATACATACACAGAAATTAGGGATTTAGACAGAAATAACGAAATCCAAATGAATCAATACATACCAGGGTAGATTTATGTTTGCAAATCCAACTGAAATCCAAACGAAATTGCACGTGAATTGCCTAGCCCTAACAGCCTTACAAACTACACATAAGAAATGAGAAAGAGCGGGTAATTTTCGTTTTTAATACCTGAACCTCGTCACGGCCAAGCGTCGTGACCCCATGCGCGAGACCAATAAAATGAAGATCAGGTTGTCCTGGATTTTTCGACCTGGTCACGGCCTAGAACCGTGACCCACCATGTGCGCGACCAATAAATTATAAATGAGGTATTTTGGCTTCTTTGAACTGGTCACGGCCTAGAGCCGTGACCCACCATGCTGGAGACTTTTCCATCCACACTTAGTGATTGAATGAGATATGGTCATGGCCCATAGCCATGACCCACACCAAGAAATGGTCACGGCCCATAGCCGTGACCCTCGATCAGTGATGCGTGACCCTTTTCATCAACCCTAGTGCTTGAATGAGGTTTGGTCACGACCCTTAGCCATGACCCACACCAAGAAATGGTCACGACCCTAAGCCGTGACCCCCAATGTGTGTACTCTCTTCTTCGCCATGCCATGGGCCACGGACTTGGCTCGTGACCCACCTGCGACCAAGCTTGGAGGGAATTTTGGAGCGTATTTGGCGCCAAGATGGTCACGACCCAAGTTCGTGACCACTGTGGTCACGGACTTGATCCGTGAACACTTCTCGAGCATCAATAATTTAGTGTTGTAATAAATATGGTCACGCCATAAATTGAGTGGGTCACGGCCCAAGTCCGAGACCAGCTGGTCATGGACTTGGGCCGTGACCCACTGGGCATAACCATTCGCAGGATTTGGTGTAGTGGTAAAAGAATACAACAATCCTATCATAAGGCTCTACATCAAAGAGCGCTAAGATGAAATGTAATAAGGTGCACAGATCCTAAGGACATTAGAACTATATGCAATGATACCATCTATAAAACCCCACATAATTAAATACCGGTTGATCAGTCCTTTATTAAATTAAAACATTTCTATTTGGTTCATTCTTCGCATCACTGTCGAAAACCATTTTAATTACTAACCACCTAATTAATTAATTACACGGGTGTCAAATTTTATTTTTCATTAAGCAGATAAATATACATGCAGAACAAAACTAATAAATCCACACACACCATCACTGAGTCTAAACATAATGCTGAGTAAATATCAAAATAACTGGCGGAATAAACCATCGGTTATAAATCCAAATCCCACATATTAATCCAATGAATAAATATATACTCCAAAAGTGTATCTGAGAATAAATGGGCAACACGCCCCAAATGGAGCTGTAACGGAAATGAAATCTCTAATATAGGAATGAAGTAAAGATGCATCTAATCCAATCTCCTTCATGCAACCACAAATGCCACAGTTGCATATCTATGGAATAGAATTCTCAAGTCTGGGGTCCTTGTGGCTGGACACCTAAAAATATTTATAAGAAAAGAAAATATATCTTGCAAATGGGTCAGAGCCCAATTTATAAAAATGTTTAGCAAACATTTTATTGCAATAAATGAAAGGCGTAGTATATAATGGTCATAATTGATTTTATGGCATCACTCTCTTGAAGATCATCTCACCTATATTCAAGTGCACACCTATCACATTTATTTATTTCATTTAGATATTACTCGACCTAACAAGACCATAATAGTTATCTTAACTAGCCCGCTAATCATCTCGTCGTAAATTAAAGACATTATTTCAATTAGTATAATATATGTAATTCTCATCTATGTGAATATACTAAATGTTACACCGATACTGTCAATAGATAGTCACATATTATCTATAGATATATGCCCATATCATTCAATATACTAAATATCACATCGATATTGTCAATAGACGGTCACACATTATCTATAGATATATACACATATCGCTCACTACGCGTATATATACATAACATCTTCATAGCATGATCCTATAAGATGCATCCCTGGTACATGCTATCCGATGCCAGGCACATCTCGTCTCACCACTGGTCACCTAGTCGAAATATCACTATCGATCCCAAATCATAAACAAATAATGGAGGCGGTTATAAATACATAGGCCTTAGGATTTTTATGCACCTTCCTTAAATACCTGTGTGACATCCCCCTCTTATCATGGTACGAGCCACCTGAGCACTATAACCTGGACCACAATCCAGATCCCGCTGGAATTTCCAGGGTGGGACCGCCCACTGCGTGCAACCTACTAAATAACATCCTCGAGTAACAAATAAATAAACATAATTTGCATTCTACTCACATGCATACATTTATATATGTAATTCACACACACACACACACACACACACACACACACATATATATATGTGTGTGTGTGTGTGTATATATATATATATATATCTTCAGGGGTATTTTAACTATTTACGGCTCCGTTCAAAATTTCCATATCCCACATTAATTAGCTACACTCCGTTAATTTTTATTAACTATAGGATTATACTTCTCGCCTCCTATATACCCAAAAAGGTTCTTATTAGTCTCACAAGGCCCCTACCATTTATGTTTCAATTTAGGGAAAGTGTCTTCACTCATTACATCTTCAGGGGTATTTTAGACCTTTCACATTTTTTTAAAAATAATAATTCTCATAGGATTGCGTACTCCTCTCAGCTAGTTACGCGTGGCCATCAACGATATGAAATTATGATTTCGTATGACAAAGTTATTCCAATTTAAAGATTCACCAAAAATAAAAAAATAATTAAAAAATTTATATACTTCGTCCCCAATGCCCCGCGTTGAGGCCAAAGGTGACCCCGATTGACCGGCCTTGGGTCCCCGGTCGACTGGTACCCCTAGGTCTCTGTAATGCGCTCTGTACAGGTCTGTTTTTCCCCAAATTCTAAAGCACCTTTATCATCATTTAATTCCAAATCTTCTAGCCATCATTAAGGGTTTCATAAACCAATTATCATCACTTTAATAACTTCTCCATTTTAATTTTTTTAACTTAACCTTTTAACCCAAATTTCTCATAGATTCTTATGTCCACCATTAATGATTTATTCTACCTTCTACATCTAAAACCCAAAAGTTTACAATTCAAATTCATGCACTATGATTATTCAAATTCCCATATTTGTTAACATAAATTCAACTGTTAACATTACTAACTAGAATTCAAATAAAGGAAGAAAATACTTACCACTTTGGAATAAATTCGGCGATCTATTCTCAAAAATTTGCCCGGAATGTCCCTTTCCTGCCTCTTTCCTTCTTCTTTCTCATTTCTTTCCTCTCTCAATCTTAGGGTTTAGAATTGTATTAGCATCTTCCCAACCCTCTTAAACTTAAGTTAAAAATTGCTAATCCAGTTTTTAAGCTAATGGGCCCAGCCCAAATGATCCGAACACCCCATATGGGCCCAGTTATGGCTGAAAATGCCCCGAGACCCAAATAATACTCCCGGGTACTCTTTTCTGATTATCTCGACCTATCCGGACAAAATCGTGCACTAAAATCATCATCCGAGTCACTTTATAAAATTCTCCAATTTCGACCTCAAAATATGACACATGTGAATTTTAAAATAATTCGAATTAATTAAAAATCTAAATTCTCCAAATTAACTAACTTATCCAAATTAACTAAATTCCTCCAAATTCAAAGATTATATTTAACCAAAATAATTAAATTTCAAAACAACTAAATTCCATGTCCTCAAAATTACAGGATGTTACAACCTAATCCTCTTTTAAGAATTGATGCCAGTTGGATCTTTACTGATGACTTTCCTCAAAGTTTGGTTAGAAAGTATTTTGTGATTTTGGGTTACATGATGAAGAGACTTATGCTTGTCCCCAACATCTAGTGAACATGTGGAGTTCAAGTGGTCATGATGGGTTGAGATATGTGAGTCCTACCATTCTACCATCTGCTCTTGACATTCATCTTGATGGGATGAATAATGCTTAGTCCTGTCGATTGAGGATTGTCTCTCTCTTGTTCTTATGTTGGTCTCGTACTGTTTAATATTGATTTTTAATGAACCATTCGTAACCTCTGAATAAAAAGTCTTTGTTTACAAACACGTGTTAATTATGTATTTGGAATTTATTTAATAGCTAATTGTTTTGACTAGTTGGTCGGCTGTTCCAGCCAACTAATCTGCTTAACTTGGTTTATATTTTGGGACGAACCTGAGTTTTTCTTCCTTAGGTTCTTTTAAAGAACTTGGGTCTGTCAAAACGGTTCTTTGATATTTTTAGACTAAGTGTTCGCATTAGTTACCATTGGCGCCCAAATGTTTGAATATTTTTCCTTAATTTAATTCAGTCTAGTAAAATTTGTCCTTCTTGACTTTTAGGCCATTCAAGAAGTTTTTAAGAGAACTGGGTCTTGTTTGTGACTTTTCAAGGACGGACCAAGCCATAATTGAGTTTCTTTTTTCTTTGTTATTGAGACAATGATCCTCTCATATCCCCGAAAAAACACTTAAAAAGGAAGCTTAAATAATAACAAACCAGACACTTTCTTATTGAAATGAGTATAACTCTTACATAAAGCATGCATTGCAAAACTATTGATAATACTTTTTAGATGTTCACCATTCCATGGGTTCTTGAATTCTTCTCCTTCAAGTGTTTCTATGTGATAGGTACTTAGTTGGACAATTGATGAAATACGATGTGGACCATTTCAATTAGCTTCCATCTTATTTCTATTATGGATTGCCTTTTTTAGGACATAATTTCCTTCTTTCAGATTGTTGGACTTCACTCTCTTGTTATAGAATCTGGCAGTACGTTGTTGAGAGATAGCTAGATGAAGCATATCATTCTTCTTGACTTATTCTACCAAGTCTAGTTTAAGTCTCCTTATCAAACCACTTTTAGGAGAGCCAATCTTGAGGACTCTGTGACTTGGTAGACCAATCTTGGTTGGGACTACTACTTCTATTCCAAATGACAACATGTATGGATTTTCTTCAATAGTATTCCTAGGCATGGTTCTATAATCCCATAAGATACTATGCAACTCATTAATCTTCTTGCCTTTATCATCGTCAAGTCTCTTTTTAGCCCGTCGAGCAGTGTTTCTGTTTATCACTTCTATCTAACCATTTCATTGAGGATGACATGGGTTAGAATGTATATTTTGGATTTTTGTTTAAGGGAAATAATCCTCGAACTCTTATTTTTCTCATTGGGTCCCATGGTCAGTGATGAAGGCATACGGCATGCCGTATCAGCATATGATATTCTTCCAATATAAACCAGTAAACCCTTTCATAAGGCATTTCAACTAGTGGCCCAACTTTCACCCATTTTTTGATTTTGTCTATGGAAACAACTAAGTATTTAAATCTCCCTTTTGTCCTTCGTAAGAGACCAACAAAATTAATCTCCCTTAGGGAAAAAGTGAAAGGGAGGTGATCGGCGTCAAAGAAGCCCCCGGTCGCCTATGTATATCAGTAAATGTTTAGTACTTGACACACATTTTACGTACGAAGAGAAATATACCTTCATAGTTGGCCAATAATATCCTTGCATGATCCTTCGTAAACTTCTTGTATCAAGTCTTGTACTTGTTCTAGATGAACACACCAAAGTAAGGAGACTTCGCCTTTTTTAAAAAACATATCTCTCCAGCACATAGTTGGCCGCTCTGTATCTCAAATTCCTAGCATCTTTTAGATCTTCAGGTAATAATCCCCTGTCAATGTACCCTCTTATTGGATCCATCCATGAGAGGCCCAGATTATTTTCCCTTAAGTTGACTTCTTGTTCATCTATGCTCTTATTTGTTAGGATTTCCATCGGAATGGTCCTCTTCAATTATATCCTGGTTGCTGAAGAAAGTCGAACAAGTGTATTTGCTAAGGCATTCTTAATTCTTGAAATTTTGACTATTCTGATGACCAGGAACTTGGACATAGTGTTTTAAGCCTTAGATAGGCATTTTGTCATCAACTATCCCTTGACTCCATAAACCCCAAGCAATTAGTTAACGATCAGTTGGGAATCAATGTGAACGACGATTTGCTTGGCATTTAATGATAATATGAGTTCTAGAACAGTGATCAGGGCTTCGTATTCTGTCCCATTATTGGAAGCTTGAAATTAAAAATGAATAGCACACTCTAAATATACATCATCAAGGGTATTTAATATTAATCCTGCTACATTTCCAGAGGCACAAGAGGATCCATCAACATATAACTTCCAAATAGGAATTTCCTCGTTAAACCTTCCATCCTTTAGAGATCCCTGCTTGAATAATTTTTTTCTTGGTTCTACGTAATTTTTAGTTATATCTTGAGCCGTGGACGATTCTAATTTCTCCAGTTTAAAGCTATCTCCCGAAGAAGTCTGTTTGGCTTGGTTCGACTCTGAGCTCTCTTCTAAGGAAGTCTTCTTAACCTTTCTCCCCTTACCATCAGTTGTGGTTTCCTCATAGGTAAAGTCTACTATGAAATTAACTATAGCCTATCCTTTTAATGTTTTTCAGGGATAATAAATCATATCATACTCTTCCAGTTCTACAGCTTCAGACATCAATCTTCTTAATTTTTTCATCTTGTGGATAACTTGGCGCAATGGCAGATTTGTGTAGACTATAATGGTATATGCCTAGAAGTAAGGTTTCATTCTTCTTGAAGCTTCAATGAGAGCTAAAGCTAATTTTTTCGAGCGAGGATATCGGATTGCAGATCCTCTTAAAGCCTTACTGGTATAAGACACTGGTTTTTTTAACTCCAATCTCCAATTGGATGAGGGACGAGATGACAGTTAACTTGGATACAACAAGGTATAGGTACAAATTTTCTCCCAGAACTGGTCAAGAGAGCAGTAGTGGAGATCCAAAATATTTCTTCAATTCCTAGAAAACTTTCTCTCATTCTTCATTCCACTCGAACGTCTTTCGGAGTACCTTGATGAATGGAAAGCATTTATCAGTTGCATGGGAGGTAAACTAATTAAGTGAAACTACTATTCCCATTAGCTTATGCATGTCTTTTTTCTATGAGTGAGATTACATATCGATTAATGCCTTGATTTTATCCAGATTGGCTTCAATCTCTCCGATTTATAATGAATCCTACGAACGTCCTTTCTTATACGCCAAACACACATTTAGTCGAATTAAGCTTCATCTGAAGCTTTTAGAGCATTGATTGTCTGGCTTAAATCTTCGATGTGGTCGGTGGCTTCTTTTCTTTCAGTAAGCATATCATCCGCCTACATTTCCATGTTTATACCAATCTGGTTTTCAAAAACTTTATTCGCTAGGCTTTGGTATCTTGCTCCTATATTTTTAAGCCCGAAGGGCATAACGTTGTAATAGTAAGTACCTCGGCTAGTGATAAATTATGTTTTTTCCAGTCTTCCAGTTTCATTTTGATTTGGCTGTATCCTGAGTAAGCATCCATGGAGCTGAGTAATTTATGCCCATCTGTAGTGTCAACTAATTGATCAATTCTAGTTAATGTAAAATGGTCTTTAGGACAGGCTATATTTAGATCGATGAACTCAACATAAAATTCGCCAATTGTTGTTCTTCTTCTTAATCATTACTACATTTGCCAACCATTCTGAATATCTTATATCTTCAATGAACTTTTCTTTCTGCAATTTGCACACTTCCTATTGTATAGCCATGTTCTTCTTAGGATTGAAAACCTGTAGATTTTTCTTGATCGTCTTGGCGTATTTTATGATGTTCAACTCATGGAATATAAAGGTAGCATTAATCTCTAGCATATCTTCGTGACTCCAAGTGAACACATTTTTCCTTATTCTAAGAAAATTGATTAATTCTCGTTCGAGGGCTGGTTCCATGGTTAAGCCAATCTGAGTGGTTCTTTTTTATTTTTGGTCATCTAGGACAATTATTTTTTTGGCTTCCATAACCTGCCCTTTAACCAATTCATCCTCTTTGCGAGGATCTAAAGTTTCTATCTGGTAAGTTACCGTAAGTTTATTTACTTCCTCTTGGTCGGATAAAGTAGCATTCTCTAGCTTTAACTTGATTTTTTACAATGACATCGACCCCATATTAAGTGGGGAATTTTAGGCACTGGTGGACAGTAGACAGTATCACTTTGAACTTTTTCAGGCTAACCCTGCCAAGGATCATGTTGCAGGTCGATCAGATATTTTTGTCTAAGATAAAAAAATAAATCCTTCAAGTTCTGCTAGCTGGCTATGTGCCGATTAAAACTTCTAACTTAATAATCCCCAGTGGACATACTTTTTCTCCTAATAAGCCTATTAGTGGCCTATGATAATGTTCTAATTTGTTGTTGTGTAATCCCAACTATGGAAGTAATTGTAGAACATAACGTCGGCTAAACTACCATTATCAATTAGAATTCTAGCCACCTTTGCCCCATCTACTCTCATGGTCATGACTAGATGATCATCGTGTGGGTAAAGTACTCCTGATAGGTCATTTTTGGAGAAACCAATCACCAAATTATCTTTGTTTACTTTCCTTAGCTGATAATTAATGTCACCAGATAGATTAATTTGCCAAATATGGTAGCATGCTTTGACTTCGTTTAAATAGGGTTTTCTTTCACATAATTAATCTTCACCACTGGCATCTCCTCTTGAAATAAAAAAACAGCCAAAAGGTATCAGTTTTACCTCAATTTCAGGCTCCTGAGGTTTTTTGACATATATGAATCATCTTCTGAATCACTATCCCAGCTTCTTTTCATGTCATCTCTTCCTTTACAAGGAGATTTTGGTCGGTTCCTGGATTCTCGTTCTCTTGACCTGTGAATGAACTTGGATAAATTTCCACGCCAGACTATATTTTCAATCTTATTTTTCAAAGAAATACAGTTGTCAGTTATATACCCATAGTCCTTCTGAAACTCACTGTACTTGGGCTCGTCTCTCCTGTTAGGAGGGGACTTTAGCTTCTTAGGCCATTTCATATCTCTGGTCGCTTTGATTTCCTCCAGGATGTGATGCATGCCAACAATGAGAGGAGTGTACTACTCATACTTCTTGGTTTTATCATTTTGCTTATCTTTTTACTTCTTCTTATTAGAATTCTTAGGATGGTTAGACTTGGCACCCAGATTTTGTTTAGCGGCCATCGCTTCCTAGGCATTAATAATTTTTCTAGCTTTGGCCATCAAATTAGTCATGGTTTTAGGGGGATCTGTGTTCAATACATAATATAACTTCTCAGGGAGAAATCAACTCAATAGGGAAGTAATAGAAGTTTCTTTTTTATAATCTACCACTTCTAACTTTTCACTGTTAAAACGAGTTATATACTCGCGTGTGGTCTCTTTTAGTTGCTCAAGAACGCTTAGTAGTGAGCTATCCTTTTGATAGGTTTGGCTCTAAAGAAAAACTTTCTGGTGAATAGATCGACGAGCTGCTGGAAGCTAGTAATATGTTATTGGGGAAGATTATTTTACCAAATCTAGGCAGATCTAGTGATAGTACTTGAGAATGCTTGGAAACACATCTCATCTTAAACTGAATAAATATCAGCTACTTCTTGGTATTATTCAATATGGAGGATGGGGTCATTTTTTCCATTATACTTGGGAGTAACCACAAGTGTCTTTTATTTGGACGGCATAGGAAAATCCAAAATAGCTGGAACAAAAGGAGATCCCTTCACAAAGCTCATTTGTAGGGATTTTTGGTTTGGGATATCTTTCCTAAGAGGTATTGAAATCGTTTTATTGATCCTTTTTACGTACTATCTTTTGGCTTGGATTTGACTTAGCTTGTTTTGGCATCCCTATCATGTGTTCATGATGAGCTCTCTTCTTGAGAAGTCTGCTCGACATGCATGGATCCCCGAATGCTAACTCTTAACCTGACTGGACCTTCATAATGCTTGGCACGTAGATAAAATAATTTATCTGGTTCATTATGATCTCTTGACGCTCGGGGACCAAGACGATCGAAGGCAGAAGCCTTGCTCAACCTTTCTAAAATTCTTGGCCATTCTGGCGTAAGAGACTGACCATTGTAGTGATCAGTAGATTTGACTAAAGAGGTTACCCCTAGATGGTAAGATTGGTCTTCTAAAAATCTAGAATATCTTGGCTTGCTTCTATCATTTCTAGTAGGTGGAGGTGGAACCTCCCTCCTAGAGGACGGAGCAGCAGTAGACCTAGCTTGAAGTGTTTGGGTAAGTTGCCTTACGATTTATTGCATCACCTCCTATTCCCTGGAAATGTTGAGTAGAATTCCTTGTAAGTCTCCAATACCAGGAGGAGCAGAAGTATTGAAATCATTACCTCCAACTGAACTTCTTTTAGGGATCTCAACCATATTCCAAAGGTACATAAAACGAGTTTAAGAAAAAGGGTAGGAAATAATAATGACAATTGAAGGTTCCCACAGAGGGCGTCAATTACTTGATGTTTAAATTTGTGTTATTTATCTTAGTTCTCAATGACCAAATTTATAATCATAGAAAAAATAGAAAATGAAAATATATAGAAGACACTTGATAGTATTTATGTGGTTCATCTCAGGAATGGGGCCTATATCCACTGGATCATAGTATTTAGGGTTTTATTCCAATATCTTGAATACAGATAAATAAATCCTTCCTCCTTCAGTTAGGGAAGGTGGTGTATTTATAGTTCTCAGAATCCCAAAAGGTGGAATTTTTTTCATAACATGGAGTATTTAAACATGTATATATAATTATGCATCAAGTTGTTATTCACGAGCATGAATATAAGGACTGTTGAGGTTCCCCACATGTGTCTCTTCATATGCCTGATGGTTCACATTTTGGGATGTGGTCGGCTGAGGAGCTGACCAAAAGTACTTGAACCAACCAAATTTTATCTTCTGTGGATAGCGTGGATATGAGATTAATAGGTGTCATTTCTTCATTGGTTAAGGTGGCCAAATATTTTTAGTTTATAATAATCGGTCATCACAAGGTGATAGTCGATTGATTACCGATTGATTGTTCGACTCTAGACTACTACCTTTTGTAATTTTATTATCAAAGGATAGGTGTATATGATTTGTGATTGATTGTTATGCCTCTGATGATTTTCGATAAATTCTGTTGAAGTCATCCTGGGGTCGCATCCCCGAATAACCCCCTTGGGGTGCTCAAGCCCACGGATAACCAGTTGTGAGTCTCGATGGTTATCCCCAAGACCTGAAAGACCCTGAAGAAGTAGTACTTGGTTGTTTTATCTCCCACAGTGAGTAATATATCCTCGTAAAATGGGATTGTAGGATTGTGTTTTGCTGATGTGCCTTCTTAGATTTTTTTGACTTTACCATTTTGACCTTCGATCTAGAGTTCTTGAATTTTTTCCTGTAAATTATCAAACCTCATATCCATTCATACTATAGACACCACATTCTAGGACCCCTCTGTGTCCCTCCTTAGGTTTCCATCACCTCCCAAGTCACTACAAACCCTAGGTCATACTCTAATTACCAATCTAGAGGCCATCGGGCCCTCCCAAGCCTCGGTTGGCTCTAATCAACTCCATCATTAGAGAGAAAGCTCAATTAATATTCAAAGGACTTTAAATCCCCATTTTTACGGTCTTACCCATTCATGAATCAGCACAACGATTAAGACGGATGGATCATTTTACTATTAAAAACTGGTTTGAAGGCCACCGAGAACTCCCCGGTCCCATTTTGACCCCAATTAACCTCATTGTCAGAGAGAAAGCTCCTTAAATTCTCAAAGGGCACTAAAACCCCTTTCCAACAGTCCACCCTATATGCAAAATGACATAACCGCTCAGATTAATGATCCGTTTCCCCAAAAAAATTGATTCGGAGGCCACCCGGGGGATCTCGGGCCCTATTTTGACCCCAATTAACCTCATTGTCAGAGACAAAGCTCCATGAATTCTCAAATGATATTGAAACCCCTTTCTAATGGTCCACCCCATGCATAAAATGACATGACCATTCATATAAACTATTTGTTTCCCCCAAAATCGATTCGGAGGCCACTAGGTGCTCCCATGCTTCATTTGACCAAAGTCAACTCTTCAGCTCAAACGAGACTGAATAAATATTCTAAGGGCACTAAATACCCTTTAAAATGATCTACCTTTTGTGCGAATCAGTCTTACAATACGGACGAATGATCGGTTTTACTTTAAAAAGTCACCGGGCTCTTTTGGGCCCCATTTGACCAAAGTAAACCCTCTGAATCAAGAAAATCTCTTTGGATCATAGAAGTGACTCACATAACCCTTCCAACGGTCCATCCCATGCAGGATTCCAACTTATGTTTTGGATGAGCAATCCATTGTCATCTGACGATCTCCGGTCCAAAGGACCGACGAGCACTTTTGAGCCCCGTTTGTCCCGAAATCAATTCCTAAACCCAGGAGCGGCCTAAGGATTGTTAGAGGTATCTAAAGAACCTTTACAATGGTATGTCCTATTCGTAATTTGGATTTACAAATTGTGCTTCAGGACCATTTTTCCAAAAAAATCTGCACAAGAATGTCAATTGGTAAGTCCATTTCCCTGCCTATCGGCAGTGAGTCTAGGGTTACCTGCCAAGAGGCAGGGCAAGGACAATGTCGATCAGCAGTATCTTGACCTTATATAAGGAGAGAATGATCTCTCCTTCCAAGTTACATTAGAAAACATGAATTTCAGTGATCCCAACAACATTCTTATTAAGTTAGCGAGGTTTCCTTATTTGAAACCTTTCTCCACCTCTCATTTCTATCACTTTCACACCCAATTTAGCAAAATCCTCCTATATTCTTCATTTACTTACAAGGAGGCTCATCATCAATCAAGATCAATCTCTAAGTCTCCAAAGATGGTCCAAACATTCTTCTCTCTCTTTAAATTTCTATATTTTCGCATTAGTTATATAAGTTCTTAATTTAGCTTTTACCTTATATCATACACATATGAATCTCCAATCCTTTATTAGTAATATTGCACATAATATATTTTCTATAAAAAAAACACAAGAAAAAGAGGGTTACACCTATAAATTCCAATGGGATTTGCACCACATTCTTTTAAAACTAAAAACACCTTTTTTTACACACACATATAATAAAATTCCCGTTTGAATTTATGGGATAAAGCCCACCCTCGTGCCTCATGCGAGCTATGTGGACTTTGATGCCTTTTATAGGCTACGTAGGTGCCTCGAGCTAAGACCCAAGACTCGAGTCCTATCTTCCAATTTTGCTATTTTATCCTTATATTATTCATACATATCGTACTTGTGATTCATACTTGTGATTCATACATGCATTTTATCTAACACATTATTATTTCATCATAATTGTCAATATCTTGATAAACGCACATATCATATTTTTAATTATTAGTTTTAGGAACCTTCCTATAGATGACGTCGCTCCGTCTTTTCCACGATGCGAGTTGAGCAATTCCGATCTCCACTTATATATACAAGCACATACACTTTATAGAGAAATTAAGGAAAATAGTAGCATAAGCCTATGAGAGTCTGCAAGGGCATTATAGCTGCCAAACACCTTCCTATATCGTAACTTAGCCCCTGAACCTCTAATCTAATAGGTTTCACAAGAATTATTTTATCTTTGATGTCGTTCTCTTGAGGAAGTAACATGTTCTTTTGCATGTTTTGTGAAAAATAGGCTGGTGGCTCTATCTCTTTACATCAACCCACTTCGACGAAGACGAGGGCATTCCTAAAAAAGGTGAGAGACCTCTCTCTCTCTCTCTCTCTCTCTCTCTCTCTCTCTCTCCACCATGCGTGCAAGTGTCCACCCCAATATTGGAGAAGGAGAAAAGGAAGAAACCTTGGAAAAGCCTAGGAGAGGGATGGCCACATTGGCGATTCCGCTGGGGAATACTTACTTCAGAGGGCTAGATTTTGTTTGCATGGGTGTTATCATTTTTTACTTGTGTGCATATGCACCTACCTGTATATTCTCTTTTCTTCTCTATTACTTCTTGTATATATCTACCTCAGGTTTATATCACCTAACTAACTTTTTACTTCACACACTTGTGAATACTTTCCATGTACACCTCACACTACCTACACTTGTATATAGGTTCACTTATATCCACATGTTACACACACAACTTAAAATATCCATGCTTAGGTGTCACTATCACACACCTCCACTTATCACACTTGTATATATTCATGCTCACTTATTCTTATCACACTCCCCTTGTAGTTTACCTATGATTAGGCTCATTGTCACACACGCACTTATAGATATTAAAACACACTCACTCTCATGTATGCATGCTTAGTGTAATCTTCATGCTCCATTCTAGATTTACTTTTCATGATACTTGTTCTTCCCTATTAGTATGATAATCATTATGACAAATAAAATACTCTCTCTATAATATACTTATCAAGAATGATGCATTTTTCACACTATACCACCAAGAGCATTATTATATTGATAAAAAATTGTCCTGTACTGGGGGGTCACTTTGTGATGGGAGCTGGTCCGACAGGGCACAGTTAGCCTAAGCAATATGACTATCACCTTCCATTGGCCTAGTACCTTAGACGTATATCGAATGGTTCCCCCACATCCTTCCTCTTGACCAAACTCATGACAGTAGGTATATAAGAGGGAACTTGTTCACATACATGGAGTGTATAGAATTTTCTCTCACACGTAATATCCCCACGAGGTATATTGTGAGGGAATTCACGTACACTCGGGTATATCAAATGGCTTGTCCACAATAACTGATTTCCCTTAAAATCAAGGCGTATATCATGGACGTCGTGCCATGTGAGGAACATTTCCACTAACCAAACAACTGCATCCCCTCATAAATGCATCAAACTTAAGGCAGTCATATTTATTTATCGGTTACTACACGAAACTCTGCCAATATGTCTGGTCGCCATGCCGCCCAAATTTTTGCGTAATTTTGTCTCTTTTTTAGAATGGGACCCTGTCCATGAGCCTGACAACAAGTTAAACCATGTTTTACATATTTTTTAAATCCAAATTTTTCCTAGGCTCGGGTGTCGTTCGTCATTTCTTTTGCATTTAGGTAAACCTAATACAAGTGAAAACATAAACATAATAATAATCATGCTGAGACTCTTCTCCCGTTTTCCCCTCATTCTTTAGCAAAAGTGTCAAAAATATTTTCCCTTCTTTTATTAAAAAATATCAAAAACATTTTGTTCTCCCCTTTCCAAAAAAAGGTCAAAAAAATTATTTTCCTCTTTTCCAATAAAAATGATTCTTCCCTTTATATTTCAAAAATATATTTGAATCATTTTCTTCTCAACTAAGATCACATACCAACCCTTGGCCTGGCTCCTCATTATCTTCGGTTTTTCATCAAATTTCCCCAAATCTCCGTCAGTTCTCCTGCTACTTCCTTTGAGTCCAGAATCTATTGTCACTAACCCTCCATGGAAAATGCAGACCAAGTACCAAATGTGTAGTCTAATTTGATGACGGTCTTAGTCCAAGTTACTACTAATATTGATAACCTTCAAACCGAGGTTCATAACATGCACTGAAATCGGGTCCCTCTTCCCGAAGAGATTGAGGTCCTCTTCCCTCGCGCTATGGGTCCACCCGCACCTGAGCCTGTTTGGGTCCCAAAAGAATATCGGCATGTACCATGTGCGCATCCTGCTAATGGTCCATAACCAGCTCAACTCCCTATGCCAAATCTTGCCTAGCCAGGGGCTTACCCACTAGTACCTATCGATCCGAAGGAAGAAGAATTGAACAAGGTTAAGGAGGACCTTAAGCTATCGTCCAAGAAGTTTGACATGGTCCGAATCACCGGGAACTACATGGATTACACCCATATGTCTCCCTACCTTAAAGCAAGGCTGCTAAAAAAGTTAAAGATGCCTAACATTTAGAAGTTCGAGGGTAGAGGGACACTAATTATTCATCTCTAAAGCTACCACTAAGACATGACTATCCTAGGTTCCTTCGAGGAAATAATAGCACAGATATTCCAACAGACTTTGAAGGAAACCATTCTTCGTTGGTTTAATGTCACAATATGTTGGGAGGATGTTGCCCGTGAATTAATGTCACAGTACAAATACAATGAGGGGTTTGAGGTTACACGTCGTGATCTAAAACTTCTCAAGAAAAACCATGGATAAATTATCAATAATTTTATGCAAGGTGGAGGGAAAAAGTAACCACTATGACCAACCAACCTTCCGAGCAAGTTAGTATTGTGAAGAAAAACTTCTTACGTCATGTTCGAGTGACATTGGGAGGTCAATATTACCCATATTTCTGAGACCTCTAGGAAGAACGAATGAAGGTTAAAGAAATTATTGCCATTATAGAAGCTGAGCCAGAGAAAGCATCCCGATAGTTCACTCCAAGAAAATATGAGAAGCCTGCTACAGTATCGAACATCAACAACATCTCTCAGCATGCTACCTCTTGGTCATGATAAATTTGTTCTAATGTAGTCATAAAAGAGTACACCGAGATTCAAGTTCCTCTCTCTAATCTCTACTTATACTTGTTGGTCCGAAACCGCATCAAATCTTTGGACCCTTGTCCACTACCAAACCCATTTCCCAAAAATTTAAAACCCGACGTCCATTGTGATTTTCACCAAACTGTCGTCCACACCACTTGAAAATTTATCACTATGTTTTATTAACAAAAGTTACAATGGTTTAATGAGTTACGAAATTACTTCTTGAGAAAACTATTTCAAAAATATTTATAAAAACACAATATGTGTAAAACAGTTTAGAACATATTATTTCAGTCTCCTGGAAATAGGTTTTAAGTTAAACCTCAATCTGATTTGCGAAATGTAGTAACAAAGAGATAAAAATCACACACAAGAGACAAGCAATTTTAACGTGGTAAAGCCCCACCCAATTGGGGAAACATCCATGGTGACCTCTACGCCATAAAACAAAATCCCCAGGGACAACAAATCATACAACCAATCCTATTTTAAGTCCAAAAATATACCTAAGTAAGAATCCACTCCTTATATGGTATGTCTTCGAACTTCTTTATGCAACTGATTTGTCCTTTCTTTATTTTCATGTCTTGCTTCCTTTCTCCTTTACTCCATGTCGACTCAATAGTCAAAATCTCTCAACCAGCAACACACTTTAGTGTTTGTGGTTGATTGTGTAGTGAGTGATGTGCCTAAATGCTATGCATGTACTCACACACACTTAATATAGAAAAATTAGATGAATTAAAACTAGTCTAACCAATGAGATATATTTTTAAACTTCTGAAATTTAGACACGTTCTTTCCTTGTAAAATATTTCAAGATCTGATTTACTTTTTAGATCGTTAAAACTGAGATCCCAATAAATTATTTATGAACACAATTTTTCGACATGAAATTTTTTTCAGATCTGAAACGTGCAAGTCTCTATTTTAGTTTCTAAAAATAAGAGAAGTCGAATTTCAAAAGATTTTTTAAAACTTTACATAATAGAAACCAATGAGAGATAAGATTTCTCAAAACAATAAATCAAAACAGTGTAAAATCTAAACGTGTAATGTATCACAGTATTTAGATCTACTAATTTCTAAAAAGAAATGAGATCTAAAAACGTGAGGTTATTGAGAGAGAGAGAGATAACAACAGTGAGGAGTAGAAAACGTATCACTCAAATATTTTTGAAACTATTTTCTTAGGATTTCCTTACGAAATTTATTTTCTCTCTATTTTTTTCTCTTCTCTCTCTTTTCTATTTTTCTCTCTCTTTTTTCTCTCAATTCTCAGACAGTCCAAAATCTTTGACATGTAGAGACTACACTCTTTGTTATAGTCTTAAGGAAGGATTTGGATTGTCAATTAGAAATCAAGGGAAGGGATTAAGTTGAATAAAAATCGTGTTGATAAACGACCGCACAATAACTCAAGCTGATTGGATAAAATGTGATGCACAAGGATTAACTCAGACAACATGCATAACGTTGATTAGATATGATCCAACGGTTATAATGGATGTGCTGATATGTGAGAGTAAAGAAACACAAATATAACCAATCACAAGCAAACACGTGCAACCTTATAACTGAATCAAAAACGCATGTTTTTAAGTTTTTAAAAAATCCCATTTTCTACCACATATGTTTGTGCCGGTTTCGGATTCTACCCAAGACAATTTTTAGGAACTTTTGAAATTCAAATTTAAACCCCAAAATAATTTAAACCTTATTTCAATTATTTCAAAAATAGATTTTAATTTTTTATAAATTTTGAAAAATTACAAAAAAAATCATTTTAATTCCAATTAACACACACTAATCAATTTATGACATGAAATGCAATCCTATGTGTTGTGAGTGTGTTGGAATACTTCCTTTATGACTGATCTTTGCTAATGTTGAAGTACACATGAAGAGGATATGATGCACTTGAAGGAAGGATCCAGTTTTGTCAATATTATAAACTAGCTGAGGCTCCTATATTGTGTAGACTCAAGTGAGTCAAGTATATAGTGCGCTTCAATCTCCCCCCTTGGAAATGAGAGACAAAATATCCTTTGAATCATCGAGGACTCGTATGGATAAAAAAGAAGAAAAAACTTATTCCTATACGAAAATTCAAACTACCACATTTCCTAGAAATAAAAAAGTACATAACTAAACTATGAACGGACCAATACCCTAAGAAAATCTAATGGTGTTGATTCATGAAAAATAATACAGTAGCTAATGGTAAAGATCAAGAATAAGTCAAGTTTTACAGTAGTTGTCCTGGTGGACTCAAATATCTCTCCCCCATTTTGTCTCAATTGGACAAAGGGTAAAAAATGTGAAATGAATATAATAATCCAGATAAACATCATTTTATTAACCTAAATCATACAATGGGTCACCTCAAGGGTCTTCTACATATAGAGATAGGAGGTATCTTCTGTCATTTATCAAATAATCGTGCCCTATATCCTCAAAGACCAATTATAAGCATGAAAGTAATCGGAGGATATAATAGGTAATATATAGCTAATTAAGCATAATCATACTTATGGATTTCCTTAAAGATTAAAAATTTAAATTAAGGTTTGGTGAACAAGTTAGCTAGTTGGTGTTGAGTGGGTAAATAGTTAATCTATAATTCTTTAAACTCAACAAGTTCGCGTATAAAATGATTTCAAATTTTAATATGTTTAGTACGCAAATGTTGAAAAGGGTTTTTAGAGATATTGATCGCACTTTTGTTATCGCAATATAGATTAAGTTTTTCTTCATTAATGACTTAGTCGCTAAGAATTTACTTTATCCATAATAACTGAGTGCCACAACTTCCTGTCACTATGTATTCTGATTCAGTTGTGGAAAGTGATATGCAGTTCTGTTTTATACTGCTCCACCCGACTAAGTTGTTACCTATGTAATAATAAGCACCAAAAGTTCTTTTGTTGTCGTCTGAGTAGCTAACCCAGTCAACATCGATGTACCCTACAATTGTGCTTGGGGAGTCTTTTGTGTACCATACACCTAGGTTTATCATTCCCTTAACATATTTGATTATACATTTAACACATAAAAGGTGAGTTTTTTAGGTCAATTTTGTTAACGAGCGCAAACACAAACAACTTACATAATATCGGGATGAGAAGCTGTTAGATACAGTAAACTGCCTATCATACTTCTATATAGTGTATGATCAATGAGTTTCCCATTCTCAACTTTGGATAGTTTCATAAAGGTGCTCATGGGAGTCCTAGCAACTTTATCATTATCTAAATCTAATTTTTTAACTAATTCAATTGTGTATTTGGACTGCGATATAAACAACCCATCATCTGTTTGTCTAAATTGAAGCCCAAAAAATATTAAAGCTCCCCCATAAACGACGTTTGGAATTCCCCGGTCATAATTTTTGAAAACTCTTTAACTTCAGCAATAGAAGTAGATCCAAATATAATGTCATCAACATATACTTTATCAATTAAGACCCTCTTATTAAAATGTTTAACAAATAATGTCTCGTCATTTGCGCCATGTCAAAAACCATTATTAATTAAAAAAGTCAACATGCATTCGTACCAGGACCGAGGGGCTTGATTTAAACCGTATAATGCCATTTTCAACCAAAAGACATGGTTTGGGTAATAAGGATTGATAAAGCATTTCGCTTGTTCAACGTAGATCTACTACATCAAAATACTATTTAAAAAAGTGGATGGGTGAGTGACCGGGACAAAGGTCTCCTCAAAATCTATTCCTTCAACTTGATAATAGCCCTCGGCAACTATCCTAGCTTTATTTCTAATTATCATCCCTGATTCATCAGTTTTATTTTTAAAGATCCAACGAGTGCCAATAACCCTTTTATTTTTTGGCATAAAGACGGGATTCCACATGTCATGACTCTTAAACTAGAGTAGCTCTTCTTGCATAGCTCCATTCCAAAATGAGTCACTAAGTGTAACACCCCACGTAATTATGGCATCGACCACCACCAAAATAATGTCGTGTGTCACTAAATTAAATATCATTCTTAGCATGTGATAGATATTGTGACACCTAACCTAATTAAATACCGGGTGATCAGTCCTTTATTAAATTAAATCAAAGTGTCTAGTTGGTTCATTCTTAGCATCAGTGTCGAAAAATAATTTTCATTATTAATCACCTAATAAATAATTAAGCTAAGTGTCAAAACATTTTTCCAATTAATTATTCCCAATTAATCCATTAATAAATTCCATGCTTTAAGATATAAGCCATTCCCATTCCACAAGAATAAATACTGAACATGAATCAAATACTGAAATAAATCAGACTGGATAAAACATTCCAGTTCAAAGTCTAAAACAAATAGAATCATAATGCTCAATCAAACAGGAAAAGAAAAGCTAATAAGAAAATACAATTTCTGAAATAACTAAGCTGGAAACGGGCGACACATGCCCTAACTGAAATTTCTGAACTAAGAGCTGAATGAAAAGATAAAAGCGTCTAATATCAACAACCTACAGCTTCCACAACAGCTGCTACTCGTCAAATGATCCACGCCTCTAAGTCTGGTGTTGACCCTGTGGCTGGACACCTCGTATATATATATATATATATATATATATATATATATATATATATATATATATATATGGCAAAAGAGAAGAGAAATAGTAAGAAACGGGTCAGAGCCCGATTTGTAAAAATATTTGTTTTAGCAAGTATTTAAAACTGCATTAATACAATTGTTATGTGCATAATAGTTCTGAACTCTCATATGAGATCCTCACCCCTCCACTAATGTGCACACCTAGTGTACATCTACCCTAACCTAGTTACCCAAATTATTCCCAACTAGGTCATAGATATATACTACTAAATATAGTTCGTAAGAGAAACCCGTATCGCCCATTCAATACGTTATTTAATACCTCACTCCCATTAACTGCATTTGATATACTCTGTTCTAGTAGTAAATACTTTATCCCGTTAAGTTATTTGGTTTAACCACATCTACATATTTGCTAATTTCACACATTAGGATTATTCACAAATATAACTATATATATATATAGTCAAAACATACGTATACATATATATACAAATCCTGCGCCCCTTGGTTAGGACCACTTGGCGCAATCCATACTCTGCTATCATGTCCCGATGCATCGCTCGCCGCATAAAGAACAACTGGTTTGGCATCTCTCATGAACCATAAATCTCATAACAAAAATATTGGAGGCGAGCAAACTCACCAGCTAAATGGGTCATGCACATACCTATGCTCCCATTCAACCGTCGAAACTATCCTACGTAACAGATAGCACGTATCCAAGTTCATATTCTCTGGGTACAAGTCAAATATCTCTCCATTGGGACACCCAGGATAAGACTGTCCACTGCGCGAAACCTCCTCCCGATAGCAAGCAACGTAGGTATGCTATACACATAATAATGATAAACATATGATAATAGGCATTCTCGAAGCCTTATAAAAATTCAGGTATTCACCCAACCCATATTTATAATACTACACGTAGTATATTTCTCTTTACTACTTACGCAATTAACTCGATTATTCACACTCTCGAAATTTCCCAGGTTAAATTACCTATTCAATACTTATGTTATTATCCTAGGAATGCTTCATAAATAATTATGCACTAAACTAATATCAGTAAAAGGCAGTTTTCCTAACACAATTAATAATGTAACATGATTTGGGGAAAAATGGGAAATTCTGGGCTTTTTTGGGACCTATCATTCGAATGATTTAGCAGGTCATTTGAACGACTCTGCTTCTCATTCGAACAAAACTCCATCTCGTTCAAACAAGATCTAGTCTCTCTCTGGTTTGGCCAGACCGGTTATGTTTTACTGTTCACACTTCGTCTTCCTCAAAATTTCAGTCCTAAAACCTCTAAATTTCTCAACCCCAACACCAAAACAACAATCCTAATTAATGTTCTAACATGTATAAATGGTTTCCCTTAACTTTGAACCATTAATTCATCATAAATCAGTTATAAAATCCAAAATACCTAATTTAATAATTCAAAATTCTAGTTCATCAAATTTCCATACAAGAATATCAATTTCAATTACGTCTATCATCAATACTAATCAATTTTGGATTTCAAAACTGTATACATGAGAAATTCATCCTACTTTAATCTCCAGATTTCAATAAATGTCATTAATCCTCCAATTTCATCAAAGCTTATGAATCAAATAGTGAATATAATACACCTACACTAATATGAACATGCTTGTTGCTATAAATTGCAAGAATTAAACACTTGCCTTAATTTCAACGGTCTGCTCTGCTGTTGATATGGGTATGGGTGTGTTCCTTGTCTCGCGATCTACACGTTGGTATAGTTTTTGGTGTGTGTTCTTGAGTTAGGCACTAAGAACTCCTATGGCTTCTTCTTCCTTCCTCCGAGCCTTTCTCTTTTCTCTCACGTAGGTTTAGAGCTAATAACTCCCCTCTAACCCATGTACCTTCTTATTTAATTTCTTAAATTTCGTCCATAATATCACCCCAAAATTCCAAAGGACAAAAATACCCCTACGGGGTGTCGGTTAGGCCTAAAACTACCCCGGAGTCCAAATAAAATGCCCGGGTAGAGTTTTCTGACTATCTCGCCCCTTTTGGACTCAATGGCGCACTCGAAATTATCATATGAGTTATAAAAAATAATTTATCTTTATATTCCATACAATTAGTCCTGACACGACTCACACGAGCGTCTTGACTTAAAATACCAAATTGTCATATTTCGCACTCTGACAATTTATAAAAATTATATAATTCCATATTACACATACCCACAGTAATAGTCAATGATTTCCAACAATAAGTATTAACCCTTGGCACGCTAGTTAATAATTATTTTAAATTCGGATTAATTAACAATCAAATTTCCCGACCTTTTTAATTTAATTAATCCAACAATGATAATTAATCCCATAAGTATTTAATATCATAAAAATGCGGGGTATTACAAACTTGCCCCCTAATAACGGAATTTCACCCCGAAATTTGAAAAGTAAACCATACCTGGTAGGAATAAGTCTGAATATTTCTCGCGCATATCCACCTCTAACTCCCATGTAGACTTCTCTACGTTATGATGCTTTAACTGAACCCTAACCAATGGAACTACCTTTGACCTCAATTTCCTCTCACTACGGTCTAGGATAGCCACAGGCCTCTCCTCATATGAAATGTTGGGATGTAAATCAATCTCCTCAATCGCAATGTGGGTGTGTGCCAACTCATCCCTAAGAAACCGCCTCAATGATCAGCTGTGGAACACATTGTGAATACAGTGCAAGTGCTCCGGTAACCCAAATCTGTATACCACCGGTTTGATCGTCTCGATAATAGAAAATGGTCCTACACATCTCGGAGCCAATTTCCCCTTCCTCCCGAACCTCATCACCCTTTTCATGGGAGATACTCACAGTAATACTTGATTACCCACGTTGAACTCCCTAAAGAACCTCTTTGCATCGGTGTAGCTTTTCTGCCTGTCCTAGGCTACCCAAATACGGTTCCTGATCATCTCAACCGTAGCTGTCGTTTCCTGAATTACCTATGGCATGAGTAACTTGTTGTCCCCCACCTCTAGCCAACAAGTAGGAGAACGACAAGGCCTGTCGTACAATGCCCCGAATGGGTCCATGCCAATCGTAAACTGATAAGAGTTATTATAATAGAACTCCATTAGTGGAAGATACGGCTCCTAACCCCCTCCAAATTCAAGGACATACATGAGTAACATGTCCTCTAACATCTGATTAGTACGCTCAGTCTGCCCATCTGTCTGTGGGTGATAACCCTACTCAACCGCAGTTCATTACCCATACCCTCCTAAAATCTCTCCCAAATGCGTGATACAAAAGTCTTGTCTCTGTCAGACACGATGTTCAAGGGCACTCCATGCAATCTCACTATCTCGGTAATAAATATTCGGGCATACTGTCTCGTAGTGTAATCCATCCTACTGGAAGAAAATGAGCTACCTTGGTCAACCGATCCACCACCACCCATATAGAATCGTGACCCCATTGTGAAGTAGGCAGCCCAGTGACGAAATCAATGGAAATGCTCTCCCATTTCCACGTAGGTATCTCCAGTGACTGAAGTAATCGTGGCGGCCTCTAGTGGTCCACCTTTACCAGCTGACACATGGCACACTTGGACATGAACTCCGCAATGTCCTTCTTCATCCCACTCCACCAGTACTTCCATCTCATATCCTGGTAAATTTTATCCCCTCTAGGATGTACCATAAATCTAGATCCATGAGACTGTGTCATCACTACATGACGTAAATTCTCTCCTTCCGGGACCACTAGTCTACCATTAAATTCTAATCCCCCATCTGAGCTCACGGAGTAGGACTCTACGCCCTTCGCTAGAAGTCGTGCCATCTGATTCTAGGAAAACAAATTAGCGGCCTGGGCCTGGATCACTCTCGTAATAATTTCTGGAGTGAATGTCATAACAGACATAAAGGATTGGGCCACTGCCTCCTGATGTTCCAATTCTTTCCAGTTCGCCTTCCACACTTCTTCCACCTCACCTACTGGCTTACGGCTCAATGCATCCGTAACTATGTTGGCCTTCCCGAGGTGGACTGTATCTCAAACTGATAATACTACGCTGATGCATGTTCAACTCCCGCTGAGTGAACAAATATTGTAGCGATTTGTGGTCTATGAATAGGTTAAATTTCTCCCCCAACAAGTAGTGTCTCGAAATTCATAGGGAAAACATAACTGCTGCTAACTTCAAGTCGTGGGTGGGGTAATTCCTCTAGTGACGCTTAAGCTTGTGGGAGTACTCCACCAAGTCCCTATAGATAAGCATTAGTATACACCAAGTACTCAACTCCTGACCTGGGTAAAGCAAGAACTGGCGCTAGAGACAAATTATCTGCTATCTCATCGAAATCTAACTGGCAAGCATCATCCCAAACGAATTTCACCCCTTTGTGAGTCAAATTTATCAATGGGCCCATAATCTTCAAGAAGCCTCTGATGAACTGCCTGTAATATCCTACTAACCCCAAGAAGCTATGCACTTTCGTTGGTATCATGGGCTATCCCCACTCCCTCACTGTCAACACCTTGCCCGAGTCCACTGATATCCCCAATTCTGACACAACGTGCCCCAAAAACTGTACATCTTGTAACCAGAATCTGCACTTTTCATACTTAGCATACAGATAATGCTCTCGCAAAGTCTGAAGAACTCGTCTTAAATGCTCGGCATGCTCCTCCTCGGACTGGGAATAAATTAGGATATCATCAATGAAGACAATGACAAACTGATATCAGAACTCTCTGAATACCCGGTTCATTAAGTCCATGAATACGGTTGGAGCATTTCTCATCCCAAATGGCATGAATCTGAACTCATAGGACCCATATCTCGTGAAGAAAGCAGTCTTCGACACATTTGCTCCCTAATCCGTAGTTGATGGTATCTCGATCTCAAATCTATCTTCGAGAAGAAGGTAATTCCTCTCAACTGGTCGAACAGATCATCGATTAGGGGCAACGGATACTTATTCCATATCGTGATTTTGTTCAACTCTCGTTAGTCCACACGCAACCTTAACGAACCATCCATCGTCTTCATAAATAGAACGGGAGCACCCCAAGGCGAGGTACTCCTACGGATGAAGCCCGGTCCGAACACCTACTCAATCTGATCCCATAACTCCCTCATCTCATCTGGAGCCATATGGTACGGTGTGCAGGCTATTGACCGAGTGGCCGGAATCAAATCTATAACGAAGTCTATCTCTCGGCTAGGCAGCAGTCTCGGTATATCCTAGAACATGTCAAAAAACTCACGAACTACTGGATATAGAATCAATAGGAATCACTATCTCCTTAGAGGTCTCCTCCTCTATATAATATAAATGGGTGGACGATCCTCCCTCAGGATGAGGCATCGCCACCAGAAACATCTCCTGGCCCAGAATAGTAAAAATAATACTCCTACTGAAACAGTCTATCATGGCTCTATAAGTAGCAAGCCAATCTATGCCAATAATGGCATCATGCTCGTCCATATCTAAGACTAGCATATCAGTAGGAAAAATCAAGCTCCCAATCTCTACACCTACCCCTCGGTATATAAAGAAAACCAAAGACCCATTTCCCAGTGGTGAGTCTACTCATGTCACTGTACTCTTTGTCATGTCCAAAAACCCCGTGGACCGTGCAAACCTAGTGGATATAAAATAGTGTGATGCCCCCAGTATCAAATAAAACATGCCCCATAGTTCCATGAATAAGAAACATACCCTCAATCACGGGTGGCGCCTGCTGTGGTGCTTCCTGGTGGACGTCATAAACATGTCCATACTGTAACTGTCCCTTCTAAGCTGGGGGTGTTAGTAAAGCTCAGACTAGCAGTGTTATTGGTAGGGCGGTGGGAAGGATGGGTCTTTGGGGCTCCCGCTGGGCTCCCTGCTGCTGGGGAAACATGCCCTTATCAGGGAAATCCTACTTCCTATGGCTAGTCTTGCCATAAGAGAAACATATTAACAGTGAAGTTACCTCCTCGCTGCCCCTGTTAACCTCGGCCCTACTGGCTATTGCCGCCCCTCCACTAGCCCTGCTGACCCTGCTGATGCCTTTGTTGGCCCTTATGGCCCTATTGTTGGCACTGCTAATAACGAGGTTATCCCTACTTGTTGGGCTAGCCCTGCTTATAACCCCCATATCCCTTCCTATAATTGCCAGATCAAAATTGTTTAGCAGGGTCCCCCTGATGGGAACTCTACTCACCCTAACGGGTCTGCCCCTGAGCTGATGGTGCCCCACCGACACTACTACCTCATGTCCATCCCTTCTAGATGGACTCCCCTGCTCATATTCTCCCCTGCTGATGGAAGCGATGGTCCTGGCAATGTAATATGGCGTCGTTGAGTAAATCAGTGAAAGTACCCAACGACAGATTACCTATAACGTGCTGAAGAATACTCTAGGTTAATCGATCCATGAACATCAGAATTTTCTTATCTTCCGTAAGTGCCTCATCTGGCACCATAGTAAGTAGCCTCGTGAATTCCTCCTCATATTCTGCCACTGTCATACCCTCTTACTTCAGATTCAATAGTGCCTAATCTATTTCTGTACTGCGGAGGGAAAGTATTTGTGGTCAAACCGCACCCAAAAGCTTTGAATAGTAATATTATCCCTCTCCTCCAAGGTGGAAATGGATTCCCACCACTGCAAAGCGACCCCCACTAGCTTGTAGGAAGCCATTAACTGCCTCTGAATGTCAGTACACTCATGTATGCGAAGATTCCTCTGGATATCTTTCTTCCATTGGCTCGCTATGATGATGTCATAATCGCCCGAGAACTCTGGGAGATGTTCCCTCTAGAAAGCATCCCTGACCCTCTCCCATGCAGTGGGAAACTAAACCGAAATTGGCGCCACAACCTTTACTTGGGGTGGGGACTGCTGCACCACCGCTAAAGTTGCATTTATCGCCTGAGCAACAATGGAGGCAACGTCAGCTGCATTAATCATTCCCTGAGCCTGAGCAGATGGTTGCTCTGGCTGGGCATTTTTGTTTCTCGGAGGCATCTGAAATGAGAAGGGATTTATTAGTCCACAATTATTATTAAGCCTCAAATAGCTGAAGAGATAAACGTATAAATAAGAGTACAACAGTCCTAAAGATAGGGTTGTATATCAAAGAAAGCTAAGCGAAAAACATGTTAAGCCGTACATATTCTAAAGGACACTAGAACTTGATGCTCTGGTACCACCTGTGACACCCCGCCTAATTAAATATCGGGTGATCAGTTCTTTATTAAATTAAATCAAAGTATCTGGTTGGTTCATTCTTAGCATCATTGTCCAAAAACAATTTTCATTATTAATCACCTAATAAATAATTATGCTAAGTGTCAAAACATTTTCCCAATTAATTATGGCCAATTAATCCATTAATAAATTCCATGCTTTAAGATATAAGCCATTCCCATTCCACAAGAATAAATACTAAAGATGAATCAAATACTGAAATAAATGAGACTGGATAAAATATTCCAGTTCAAAGTCTAAAACAAATAGAATCATAATACTCAATCCAATAGGAAAAGAAAAGCAAATAAGAAAATACAATTTCTGAAATAACTAAGCTGGAAACGAGCAACAAATGCCCTAATTGAAATTTTTGAGCTAAGAACTGAATGAAAAGATAGAAGTGTCTAATATCAATAACCTACAGCTTCAACATCAGCTTTTGCTTGTCGAATGATCCACGCGTCTAAGTCTGGTGGTGACCTTGTGGCTAGACACCTGGTATAATATATATATATATATATATATTACCCATATTATTTTTAACTAGGTCATAGACATATACTACTAATTATAGCTCGTAAGAGAAACCCGTATCGCCCATTCAATAGGTTATTTAATACCTCACTCCCATTAACTGCATTTGATATACTCTGTTCTAGTAGTAAATACTATATCCCCTTAAGTTATTTTGTTTTCCCACATCTACATATTTGCCAATTTCACACATTAGGATTATTCACAAATATAACTATATATAACTATATATATATATATATATATATATATATATATATATATATATATATATATATATATATATAGTCAAAACATCCGTATACGTATATATAAAAATCATCCACCCCTTCGTTAGGTCCACTTGGCGCAATCCATACTCTGCTATCATGTCCCGGTGCATCGCTTGCTTCATAAAGAACAACTGGTTTAGCGCCTCTCACGAACTATAAATCTCATAACACAAATATTGGAGGCGATCATACTCACCAGCTAAATGGGTCATGCACATACCTACGCTCCCATTCAACTCTCAAAACTATCTTACCTAACAGATAGCACGTATCCAAGTTCATATTCTCTGGGTACAAGTCAAATATCCCTCCATTGGGTCACCCAGGATAAGACTGTCCACTGCGCGAAACCTCCTCCCGATAGCAAGCAACGTAGGTATGCTATACACATAATAATGATAAACATATGATAATAGGCATTCCCGAAGCCTTATAAAAATTCAGGTATTCACCCAACCCATATTTATAATACTACACGTAGTATATTTCTCTTTACTACTTACGCAATTAACTCGATTATTCACACTCTCGAAATTTCCCAGGTTAAATTACTTATTCAATACTTATGTTATTATCCTAGGAATGGTTCATAAATAATTATGCACTAAACTAATAACAGTAAAAGGCAGGTTTCCTAACACAATTAATAGTGTAACATGATTTGGGGAAAAATGGGTATTTTTGGGCTTTTCTGGGACCTGTCGTTCAAACGATTTAACAGGTCGTTTGAATGAATCTGGTTCTTGTTCGAACGAAACTTCATCTTGTTCGAACAACATGAAGTCTCTCTCTAGTTTCGCCAGACTTGTTACATTTTACTGTTCATACTTCGTCTTCCTCAAAATTTTAGTCCTAAAACCTCTAAATTTCTCAACCCCAACACCAAAACAACAATCCTAATTAATGTTTTAACATGTATAAATGGTTTCCCTTAACTTTGAACCATTAATTTATCATAAATCAGTTATAAAATCCAAAATCCCCAATTTAACAATTCAAAACCCTAGTTCATTAAATTTCCATACATAATATCAATTTCAATTTCGTCCATCATTATACTCATCAATTTTGGATTTCTAAACTATCTACATGAGGGATTCATCCTACTTTAATCTCCAAATTTTAATAAATGCCATTAATCCTCCAATTTCATCAAAACTTATGAATCAAATAGTGAATATAATACACCTATACTAATTTGAACATGCTTGTTGCTATAAATTGCAAGAATTAAACACTTTCCGTCATTTTGACGGTCTGATCCCCTGTTGATATGGGTATGGGTGCGTTCCTCGTCTCGCGATCTACACTTTGGTATTGGTTTTGGTGTGTTTTCTTGAGTTAGGCACTAAGAACTCCTATGGATTCTTCTTCCTTCCTCTGTGCCTTTCTCTTTTTTCTCACGTAGGTTTAGAGCTAATAACTCCCCTCTAACCCATGTACCTCCTTATTTAATTTCTTAGATTTCGTCCATAATATCACCCCAAAATTCCAAAGGACAAAAATACACATACGGGTTGCCGGTTAGGCCTAAAACTACCCCGGAGTCCAAATAAAATGACCGGGTAGAGTTTTCTGACTCTCTCTACCCTTTCGGACTCAATGGCATGCTCGAAATTACCATATGAGTTATAAAAAAATAATTTATCTTTTTATTCCATACAATTAGTCCTGACACAACTCACATGCGCGTCCTAACTTAAAATACCAAATTGTCGTATTTCGCACTCCGATAATTTATAAAAATTATATAATTCCATATTACATATACCCACTGTAATAATAAATGATTTCCATCAATAAGTATTAACCCTTGGCACACTAATTAGTAATTATTTTAAATTCATATTAATTAACAAAAAATTCTCGACCTTTTTAATTTAATTAATCTAACAATTATAATTAATCTCATAATTATTTAATATCATAAAAATGCGGGGTATTACAGATTTGAGACATAAAAAAATTTAATCCAAAAGAGAATAATCAGATTATTCCAATAAATAATCATCCATGCAATAAATAAATCCATTACCATGCCAATCTCAAATAAAAGAATCCAACTCCAGAATATTTTTAAAACTCCAAAGGAAATAATCCAATAAAGCAACTAACTGAAACCATAGACAACTTTGGAACTGAATGACCCAATAAGATCCATAATGAAGTCTCATAACGTAAAGAGACTGAATAAAAGTAAACCTATACTAATAAAGCGAATAAATAAAATGGAAAGACAGTTGCACCTCCAAATCGATCTCCAATAACTCCTATGCAGCTACTCCAGCACACAACCTGAAATGTTAGTCAACGGAATGGGTCAAAGCCAACTGCGTGGATACCAGCTACTCCTCTCAAATAAGGTCCTTGAACCCAGACAATAGCATTATACGCAATAAACATGGAAGTAGAATATTTTAAATTAAACGAGATATATTAATATGCGATAAAAATAAATCACTACCTACCCATGCTAATGTCCATCCAAAATTCCAAGTCTCGTCATTTAATTTCCAACACTTCCTATTTTCCATTTAATTAATTTTATCAAATCTATAATTCTTATCATTTTATGAATATCAGTCGTGGGGCCCCCACATTAAGTCTTACATGTTTTCAGTTGTGGGATTCCTACAAATTTTACACAACACCCATACCCCTCACTATGGCCAGTCATCTCCGTACACACTCGCGAGGTTCCACGCACGACACGTCACTATAGCATGTCAGCCCGTTTAACTATCAGCCCCCATATACTCTTAACGTCACACACCCACATCGCTCTAGCCAATCGACCCGTTTAACTGCCAGACCTGCACATACTCGCTTTGCTAATATATTTTAATACCTGTTTATTATCTTACGCATTAATTCTCAATTTCTCAAGTTTTCTCATTTTTCTAAAATTATCCCCACCCATTTCATTCAACATGAAATCCTCGAAACACCCTTAGTCCCATACCTAAAGGTCTCCACTACATAAATATTTTCTAGCCTATCATCTAGAAAGAAAACCAACTGGCCAACACCACTTAGTATCACCCCTAGGCTCTCTAATCAACTAAACAACATAAAATCAGCCCCACCCCGGAATATTTATCCGTAAACCATCACCACTATCTAGTCCCATACCTAGAAGCGATAACTACCCAAATGTCTACTTACTAGTCCCATACCTAGAAAGCAACCCAAATAAAGGTGAGGGCCCTATCCATCCTATAACCCCGTCGTTCCTGAAGTGTCGAATAAAATAAAATAAATAAGTGGCATAAGGCTAAATTTCCATTCATCACACTAATTTATCTAATTTAATCTACACACCATTATTTAAACAATTAATGTCAGTTTAATCATATTATAAATTAAACCATAATTTCTCATCAATTTGCTCAATTTGTAATCAGATGCGTGCCATAGAATTTATACAAGAAGAATTTACTAACATGCAACATCCACAAAATTTTCATTATTTAACATCATACAATTTATTAAATGACATCCCTACGTAAGAATCTACATGAGAACACCCTAACGTCTATGAGATCCAAATCTCTACCCTAACATGTAAGGTTTTGAGTCTTTATTCATATTAGAAATTTTCTAAAAAATTTATCGATTTATCTTCCACTTTCCCTAATTAATGTCTCTAATTTATTTTAGGAAAACACATGTATTTAGTGTGTAGGCCATAAATACTATGCATAATACTAAAGGAAAGAAATAAAGGTAACTATGTCTGAGATATGTTTGAAGAAATATGATTATGAAGATTTGTTCCTTGTGAAAAGCTGACAAAGTTCCTTTCTTGGACTATCGTGAAAAAAATTTGTTTTGGCCTTCAAAACTTGGACTGAAATCTTGGTTTAAATGGGGATAGGGTTTGGAGGTAGAAGATGATAAAATAATAGAGGTTTTCTGCTCTTAGGGTTCTAAAATAATGAGGTTTAAAGTCCTAACCCCGGATTGTTAATATATAAATAGTTAGAGGAATTTTAATAAAACAAAACTCTATTAGGAACCAAAGTAGTGTTGGAACTGCCATTTATAGAATTGATTCGGCTTCCAGGCTGAATCAATTCGGTCCTGGGGAGATGACAAGAATGCCTAAGTGTATAGATATAATAAAAGTCTGATTTTCATCCCGATTTAAATTCCGATTAAAATCTTACTTTGCCAAAATAAAAAGCAACATTTTTTTAATTACTAAAAATAATTAATTCCAATGTTTTTTATTTCGAATTAATTTAAATAATTCCAATTTAAATTCACGGGGTGTTATATACTTCCCCACTAGCACAAAAATTTTGTCCTCAAAATTTTACGAAGCATAAACGCGCAAAATAAAATGAGGCTCACATATGCCTACCCATAAATACCGCGGTTAGGCCCCCATACGCCCAATCCTACTCGCACGTACTACACAATTAAAACACAACACACACACACACACACACACACACACACACACACATATATATATATATATATATATATAAGAAAATAATACGTAGCATGCTACTAGCCACATCGTGGCTCCTGCGGTACCTATCTTGACTGAGGCTCCCGAGTCGGAAGCATATAGCACCTACCCACTGACATCATTATTGGTGCTGCCACTTTTGGCGCTCCTTGTGCACCGGGTGCTGCCAGTACTGGAGGCCCCTGGCTCTGCGCACCTTGACCCTGCTATTCCTACACCTTGGGACACCTAGAATCTCGGTGCCCTATCTCCCCACAACTGAAACACATGTCCTGAAAAGGTCTGTAGCACACCTGGCTGTCTTTGCCCTCGAGGGTCCTGCGTGACGCTATTGCCCTTCTGCTCTTGACATGTCATCTTCTTCCATGCCTGGTCATTGTGACCATTATTCTCTCCTCCTTGACCATTTGGCTGTTGTCTTTTCCCCAATTTCTTTTGATAATTTACCTTCTCCAGCTACAACAACATGGTGATGTCCACTACCTGAGAGTACGTAGTGTACGTTGGATTCCCTAACACCATATTCCTAATAGACCAATAATATCCCTTAATAAAAAATTCCATCTTTTTTGCCTCAGTATTGACTTCCTCAGGTACAAACGTAGATAAATTTGTGAACTCTTGCTCATATTCGACAATCGATTTTGAGCCCAATTCCAAGTCCAAAAATTCCCTCTTCTTCGCACTCCTAATATCATATGGAAAGTACTTATCATTAAATTTGATTAGAATATGACCATAGTTCAAAGGATACCTGTCCTCCGATGTGGTGACATTCTCCTATCACGGTAAATCATCTCATGTGAGCTTGAAAGTAGCCAACATTTGTTTTTGCACGTCATTGCAGTCCACCATCCTCAAATGTCGCTCGATGTCTCTCCTCCACTGGTGAGCAACCATTGGGTCAGGTACCCCTACAAAGGTGGGAGGATTGACCTTGTGGAAGCTGGCTCTAACCCTATCCCAAGCTGAAGCAGGTGTACCCTGCTGCTGTGCCTGTAAAGTCACCCACCTCTCTCTCCCCATTATGATACTAGTCGTCGTGGACTCACGCACTATCATCGCTAACTCCTCGGAATTCAATACAAACTACTTATGTCTTTCCTGACCTACAGAACAAAAAATGTAACCCTCTCTCCTATCTCCACTCCTCCTAGTGTTCGCCATCAGAAAAGACAGAAACAAAAACAACGTGAGACTCGGAATCACTAAGACTACAAATCATCAAAAGGAATCAAAGGCAAGCAATGCAAAAACTAAAGTGAACTCACAACCAACGAGACCTAATAATATGCTCTGATACCATCTGTAACACCACGTGTAATTCTGGGGTCGGACGCCACCAAAAAAACTATATCGGGCGTGACTAAATTAAATATCATTCTTTGAATGAGACAGAAATGAGACATAAAAAAAAATTCATCCACAAGAGAATAATCAGATTAATATAATATAATAGTAATCATCCATGCAATAAATAAATCCATTACCATGCCAATCTCAAATAGAATAATCCAACTCCATAATTATTTTAAAACTCCAAATGAAATAATCCCATAAAGTAACTAGTTGAATCCATATACAACTTTGGAACTAAATGGGCCAATAACATCCAAATTGAAGTCTCATAATGTAAAGAGACTGAATAAAATTAAACCTGCACTAATAAAGCGAATAAATAAAATGGAACTCTAGTTGCACCTACAAATTGAACTCTAATAACTCCTATGTAGCTACTCCAACACACAACTTGAAATGTTAGACAATGCAATGGGTCATAGCCCACCGCATGGATACTAGCTAATCCTCTCAAATAGGCTCCTTGAACCCAGACAATATAATTATATGTAATAAACATGATAGTAGAATATTTTAAATTAAACGAGATATATTAATATGCGATAAAAATAAATCAATATCTACCCATGCTAATGTCCACCCAAATATCCAAGTCTCGTTATATAATTTCCAACACTTCCTATTTTCTATTTAATTAATTTAATCAAATCTATTATCCTTCTCATTTTATTAATATCATTCGCGGGACCCCCCGCATTAAGTCTTACATCTTTTTAGTTGTCGGACTCCCACAAGTTTTACACTACACCCATTCCCCTCACTATGGCCAGTCAACCTGGTTCTCTATCATCTCTGCACACACTCGTGAGATTCCACACACAACACGTCACTATAGCTCGTCAGCCCGTTTAACTGCAAACCCGCACATACTCTTGACACCACACACATCCACGTCGCTATAGCCAATCTGCCCGTTTAACTTTTATCCCTACACATACTCGCGCCGCCAATATATTTTTATACTCATTTATTATCTTAGGCATTAACTCTCAATTTCTTAAGTTTTCTCATTTATCTAAAATTAGCCCCACTCTTTTTATTTGACATAAAATCCTCGAAACACCCTTAGTCCTATGCCTAAAGGTCTCCGCTAAACAAGTATTTTCTAGCCTATCATATAGGAAGAAAACCAACTAGCCAACACCACTTAGCCTCACCCCTAGGCTTGCTAATCAATGGAACAACGTAAAAATTAGCCCTACCCTAAAATATTTATCCGTAAATCGTCACCACTATCTAGTCCCATACCTAGAAGTGATAATTACCCAAAGGTCTAATAACTTATCCCATACCTAGAAAGAAACCCAACTAAAGGTCAACACCCTATCCATCCTATAACCCTGTCGTCCCCACGGTGTCGAATATAATGAAATAAATAAGTGGCATAAGGCTAAATTTCCATTCATCACACTAATATTTCTAATTTAATCCAGTCACCGTTAATTAAATAGCTAATGTCCGTTTAATCATATTCTAAATTAAACCATATTTTCTCATCAATTTATTCAATTTGTCATCAGCTGCGTGCCATAGAATTTATACAACAAGAATTTACTACCATGCAACATCCAAAAATATATCATTATTTAACGTCATACAATTTATCAAATGACATCCCTGTGTAAGGATCTACATGCGAAAACCCTAATGTCTACGGGATCCAAATCTCTAGCCTAACATGCAAGGTTTTGAGTCTTCATTCATATTAGAAATTTTCATAACAATAGTCCTGATTTATCTTCCAATTTCCCTAATTAATATCTCTAATTTATTTTAGGAAAACACGTGTATTTAGTGTGTAGGCCATAATTACTATGCATACTACTAAGGGAAAGCGATAGAGGTACCCATGCATGAGACTTGTTAGAAGAAATATAATTATGAAGATGTGTTCATTGAGAAAATATGACAAAGTTCCTTTCTTGGACTATCTTGAAAAAATCTGGTTTTGGCCTTCAATACTTGGATTGAAATCTTGGTTTAAATGGGGCTAGGGTTTTGAGGTAGAAGATGATAAAATAATATAGGTTTTCTGCTCTTAGGGTTCTCAAATAATGAGGTTTACAGTCCTAACCCCAGATTGTTAATATATAAATAGTTGGAGGAATTTTAATAAAACAAAACTCTATTAGAAACCAATGCAGCGCCGGAATTGCCATTCTCCGAATCGATTCGGCTTCCAGGCCGAATCGATTATGTCTCGGGGAGCTGCTAAGAACGCCTAAGTGTATATATATATAAGAAAAGTCCGATTTTCATCCCGATTTAAATTTTGATTAAAATCTTACCTTCCAAAATTAAAAACCAAAAATTACTAAAAATAATTAATTCCAAAAATTTTATTTTTCTGGATTTTGAATTAATTTAAATAATTCCAATTTAAATTCTTGGGGTGTTACAGTAAGTGCCTCATGTACATTATTTGGTTCTACTAAAGAAAAAAGCACACAAAATGGGCCAAATTACGTATTTGGGATCACGTACGCACTGGCTCATCAGGGTTACCAACAACATTATCAATGGGATGATCTTTAGAAACCCTATTAGGTCCTTCAAGGGTCTCAGTTGATAAAGGATCAACTATCTATGGAGAGTCATAAGTAAAAATATAATCAGACTCATCCACGATAATTAATCCTTGTTCTTTACTCTCGACATTAGTGTCACTCACTATCACATTTATCGATTCCACGATTACTTTGGTATGCAAATTATAAATGCGATAGGCCCTACTGTTTTGGGAGTAACCCATAAATATGGCTTTGTCGCCATGGATTTCAAATATAGACAGGTGTTCTCTATCTTTACAAACATAGCAAGTAGTCCCAAAAGTTTGAAAATATTTTTAATCAGGTTTTTTACCATACTAAAGTTCATAGGAGGTTTGTTTGGTATTTTTTCGAAGATAGACTCGATTGATGATATGGCATGATGTTTGAAATGCCTTAACCCAAAAGTAATTTGGCAAGTTTTTGGCATGTATCATTACCCTGGCCATTTCCTGGATTATCCGATTCTTACGATCGGCGACACCATTTTGTTGAGGTGTTTTAGGCGCACTAAACTCATGTTGATAACCATTACCACTATAGTATTCTGTGACACCCGAGTCCTTAAATTGTCATCTATCTCTACATATTCAATTAACTTGGGTATCTTTTTCATTCTCGAAATGTATTGGATTTTTGTGTTAAATACGCTACCCAAATGAACCAAGTAAAGTCATACACAATGACTAAAATGTAACTGTTACCAGAGCGGCTCACAGTTCGCAAATGACCCATAAGATCCATGTAGATTAGGTCTAGTAGTTTAGTTGTTAAAATTTCTTTAACTTTCTTGTGAGAAAATTTAATCATTTTTCCTTCCTGACACGGCCCACAAACAACATTTGAAATCGGTTTTATTTTTGGTAAACCTTTAACTACATCTTGAGAGATCAACTTGCTAAGAGTATCGTAATTAATGTGTCCCATCCGATTATGCCAGATTTTATTTTCATCAAGTCTGGATATCTTACAAGTCTCATTACTCGGATTTACTGTGAAATAGTTATCTAGGGTCCCGTGACCTGTAAGGATAAAGTCACCATTCTCATTTTAAATCATGGAATTGGTTTTTGAGAATTTGATAGTGTGGTTAGAGTCATAATATTGAGATATACTCAACAAATTATCTTTAAGACCCTTTACTAATAGGACATCTTTGAGAATAGGGAGTCCCTTTTCTTGGAGTATTCCTTTGCCCATGATCTGAGATGATAGTCCGTCTCCAAACAAAACATTCCCTCCTAAGAAGTTATTCTTGTCAGATAATTTAGTATCATCTCCGGTCATATGCTTGGAGCATCCAGAGTCTAAGTACCAACCAAATGTTGTGATCTTAGCCTTTAAAGCGCTAATAACAATATTACACTTCAACTGGGGTATTTGACGTCCTTTCTAACCCAAATAGATCTAGTCTTAAAATGTTTATGAGCTTTTAGTTTAGAAATAGATCTAGGACTCTTTCTCTTAGATTTCTTCTTAGCACAAGATCTTTTCTTCCTACCTCTATTGTTTGAGTTTTTATTGGGTTGTTTAGAAAGTACATAATTATTCCTGCTCTATTTAGAATAGTTAAAGTTTTTACAAGAAGATGAAATACAAACATATTTATACAATCGTTTTTCAAAATACTTAGCAAGACAGTGTCCATAAATATCGCAATAAGAACAGTATTGGTGGCTTAACGATTTTTTCATGTTTTTAAAACCTTTAAAGAGAGGTTTATCCATTTTCTAGACATTAACCCTAGATCCAACTGCAACAGTTTTCAATTTGGGATCACAATGCCGGGGGGGGGGGGGGGGGGGGACATACTTAGCCTTTGGTTCAACAGTTGGCTTAGGAAAATTTTCAACCTGATTGTCTGGCCCCTTTTTCTTATTTTCAAAACCTTTCTTTAAGGTTTGAAAATCAGGACATAGGTCATCTGGTCCTTTTTCAGAAGAAACAAATTTCACATGTTGAAAAGTTTTAGTTTGTGCCTAAGTTTTTTTATCAAAACCTAACCAAGTTTTATCTTCAGAATTGGTATTGCTTGATGCAACACTGTCTTCAAAAAATTTAGAATTATTTTCAAACTTAGAAATATTTTGGAAGATAGTTGAGAATTTTTTAGTAGATTCTTCCAATTCTATCAAAGTTGCCTTATATTTATTTTCCAAAACCTCATTTGGTTCAGAAAATTCTTCAATTTTTTCAACAAAAGATTTAGTTTTCATTTCATAGGCCAGACACTGATTTGTATAGTCCTTTGCATTCTGTTTCACCAATCGACTTAAGATTCTACCTGTTCAGTTAATTCCTTGACTATTTTTTCTAGTATAGTTCTCTTACTGAGGGTTTTAGTGTCAAGTATGTGAATGTCAGGGAGGTCATCATTATCGAACTCATTATGTGCAGTGTGTGAGTTGTCCCCTATCGTTTCGTTTGTCAAACTCACACACCTATTCAATTCATCATTAGTACGAACACTTTGACTCACACACATAGTTGAAAAACTATTAGTAGAAATATATACAACATTTTTATTATCTAAGAAAATAGTAGATAAACTAGAAGTAGGAAAAACATTATTAGACATAACAGTATTGGGCATGATAGCATCATGTTCAGAATTTTTCGCATACTTATCATCAGAATAGACAATCGTTCCAGAGAAAGACATGTAAGGATGAAAAGAGTTGGAATACTCAGGATCATATTCTTCAGAGTCACTTGATTCATCCCAAGTCTTACTGATATTAGCTTTAGCAGTGTTATTCATTTTAACCCTACAATTAGAAGCTATGTGACCCTTTTTTCCATATCTATAGAATTGTGTATTTTTGAGGTCTTTTCCAGGTCTAGCATTGTTATCAGTGTTCTAATTGTCATTATTCCTCTCATGAGCCCTGTTATTAAAGTTGTTTTCGTATCTAAATTTCCCTTGTTTAGAAACAACAGTGTTTCTAAACTTTAAAATTTTTTTGAATTTTTTTAACATTGGGGCTATCTCAGAGTCTTAGTCTATATTGTGCATGACTAATTGATGTGAGGTCAATTTAGACTGAAAAACTACATTAGGACTGGACTATCTTTTCTGATTATTAGAAAAGTGCTTCTTAGACTCAAGTTCCATTTCTACTGTCCTAAGTTTTCTAGTGAGGAATTCATGGGTCACGTATGGATCATCTATCTCTTTAATTGTATACCTTTTGTTATCAAACTTAGGGGGAAGGACCTAAGAATTTTTTACACTATTTTTTTTTCTATCATACATCATTCCATTTGCATTCAGTTTTGTGATTCCGTCAGTCAACCTAATATAGAATTCTTCAAATGTGTTAGTCTCATTCATAAGTAGAGTGTTGTATTGTTGCATTAAAAAATGAGTTTTGGCTACCTTAACACGGTCATCACCTTCGTGAGCATTGATTAATGTGTCCTAGGATTCCTTAGATATAGTTAAAATAGATTTGCGTTTGAATTCGTACTCATTAACAGACATGAATATAACATTTTTTCCTTTATAATTACTTATGGAGGCAAGTTTTTCTCCTTAGTAAACTCATTGAGGAGCTTTTAACCCTTATAGCACTACCTTCTGCAACAGGCTTAGTTGGACGTGTGTATCCATTGTCAATTTCTTCCCAGACATCAATTCCCAATGTTCCTTAGATGAAAGCAATCATCATTACTTTCTACTAAGGAAAAATTTTCCCATCAAAGAGGAGAGGTCTGGACAAATTTCAAAGATGCTCAAACTCTTCGTGCATAAAGAGATTTTAGAACAATTTCAAGGTACAAGATCAAAAAAATATCTGAAAAGTACAAAGCTTTAATACCAATTGAAAATTGCTCACTATGTTATTTTAACAAAAGTTAAAATGGTTTAATGAGTTTTGAAATTACTTTTTAACGAAATTATTTCAAAAATCTTTATAAAAACATAAGACGAGTAAAACAGTTTAAAACAAATTATTTCAGTCTCCTGGAAATAGGTTTTAACTTAAACCTAAGTCTGATTTGCAGAATGTAGTAACAAAGAGATAAAAAGCACACACAAGAGATAAGCAATTTTAATGTGGTAAAACCCCACCTAATTGGGGTAACATCCGCGGTGACCTCTACGCCACAAAACAAAATCCACAATAAACAGATAAAGGTTACAAGCATGTACAACAAATCATTCAACCAATCCTATTCTAAGTCTAGAAATATACCTAAGCGAGAATCCACTCCTTTTGTGCTATGTGTTATGACTTTTTTAATCAACTAGTTCATCCTTTCTTTGTTTACAAGACTTGCTTCCTTTCTCCTTTACTCGATGTCGACTCAACAGTCAAAATCTCTCAGCCAACAACACACTTTACTATTTGTGGGTGATTGTGTAGTGAGTGATGTGCCTAAATTCTATGCATGTACTCACACACACTTAATACATAAAATCCTATGAATTAAAATAAGTCTAACCAATGATATATTGTTTTACACTTCTGAAATTCAGACTCGTTCTTTCCTTGTAAAATATTTCAAGATCTGATTTCCTTTTCAGATCTTTAAAACTGAGATCCCAACAAACTATTTATGAACACAATTTTTTTATATGAATTTTTTTTCAGATCTGAAACATGCAAGTGTCTATTTCAGTTCATAAAAACAAGAAAAGTTGGATTGCAAAAGATTTTTTTGAAACATTACAAAATAGAATCCAACGAGAGATAAGATTTCTCAAAACAGGAAATCAAACCCACATAAAATCTAAATGTGTGATGTATCAAAAGATTTAGATCTACTAATTTCTAAAAACAAATGAGATCTAAAAATAAGACGTTGTTGAGAGAGAGATAAGAACAGTGGGGAACATAAAATGTATCACTCAAAATTTCTGAAAATATTTTCTCAAGGTTTCCTTACCAATTTTATTTTCTCTCTATTTTTTTCTCTTCTCTCTCTTTTTCTCTCAATTCTCAAACTCGCCAAAATCTTCGAAATGTAGAGACTATGCTCCTTTTTATAGGTATAAAGAAGGATATGGAAGGTCAATTCAAAATCAAGGGCTGGGATTAAGTTGAATATAAATTGTGTTGATAAACAACCGCATAATAACTCAAGCTGATTGGATAAAATGTGATTCACAAGGATTAACTCAGACAATATGCAGAACGTTGATTAGAGATATGATCCAACAATTATAATGGATGCGCTGAAATGTGAGAGTAAATAAACACAAATATAGCCAATCACAAGCAAACACGTGCGGCCTTATAACTGAATAAAAAATGCGTGTTTTAAGTCTCTGAACAATCCCATTTTTTACTATATATGTTTTTGTCGTTTTGGATTTTATCCAAGACAATTTTTAAAAACTTTTAAAATTCAAATTTAACCCCAAAACAATTTTCAACCCCAAAATAATTTACACCTTATTTTAATTATTTCAAAATTGGATTTTAATTGTTTATAAATTTTGAAAAATTACAAAAAATTCATTTTAATTCCAATTAACACACACCAATCAATTCATGATATGAAATGCAATCCTATGTGTCGTGGGTGTGTCAAAATACCACCTTTATGACTGATCTTTGTTGATGTTGAAGTAGCATATGAAGAGGCTATGATGCACATGAAGGAGGGACCCAATTTTGTTAATATTTCCAAACTATTTGAGACTCTTATATAGTGAAAACTCAAGTAAGTCAACTATATATTGTGCTTCACCACTGATCAGTGCTTCCATCTCTGAAATGTAATCCAAAGTTTAATTGATAGGGGTGTCATCGCCCCAATGACCAATCCCAAATCAAACACCACTGAATTCACTTCTAAACCATACAAATGTCATCTTCCTATAGAATGACCCAGAATTTGATCCACCTACCTAGATTGTACCAAGTAAAGCACCAGTCATACCCATATTTTCACACAAACCACTTGAAGTCTTCCCATAGTTTCTCCTACACCCTGCCTATTTTGCCGACCAAACTCTGTCGCTTCTCATAATAGCGTGTACTGTTGTTCATACCAAGTTCAGAGGCAAATAATATGGAATTGACAGCAATATTGAAATAGCTTTTAGAGTTTGGGATGAAATTTCCCTAAAAAATGGTCATTGACTGCCAGAAGTTCAGCACCTTATCCATAAAAACCCGAAAGTGGGCTCGAGAGTCAGATATTTGGGTGGCACCTATTGACAAAGTCAGTTTAGATGATGAAGTACAAATTATGGCAGTATTGTTTCAATAGACCAATGAGATTTGCAGTATGTTCGAGTTACTTGATGCCTTAAATCTAGAAGGGCGGTTGGTCCCTTCACTTCTACATCTCCCCGTTGAGTGGGAGGATCTATATAAAGAAGTCGTTGAGGTTATGGAATGCATTAATTTCTCGTTAAAAGATGACATGGTTGCCACCGGATGGGGGGACGAGTTTGATAGATCAGATGAAGAACTAATCCAACAAAAATGTTAGTCTAGTAATTAGTCCATGTGTGATGATATATTTTGAAGACCTGTTAGGGGAAATCAGCAAAGTGGTCATACAACCCAAAATAGATGAGGAACGGGGTTCCTATTCTTTCCAACCTCCGTGAACCATATTACAAGATCTGGGAGACATAACTAGAGTCTGAATCCTCAGTTAGTATGGATAGATACAGGAAAGGGAGTTACCGATAAACTCCCTACGCCAGAAATGACCATCAAGGAAAGCGAGATCCTCGACCAACTCAATAAAACTCAGGTGAAAACCCGAATAGGTTCGGTGTGTGATAATTGATTAAATTAATTCGCAAGATTCCAATAAACCCTTATTTAATTAGAGTCTATATAAACCAAAGTAAATCAACCCCTAAACATGCATATATGTGTGTGCGCGTGTCAAACCATAAATAGATAAAGCATGTGACACAAATATAATCATGCAAGAACATTCAAACACACACACATGTGAGGAAAAATCCCCCAAAGGGGCAAAACCTTTTATTTTCAGTATAATATTGTAAGGAACAGTTACACGGATTACATTAAATACAGTGTGACACAGAAATACCCGCAGGCATCAGTTCTGTAGTCGGCGGCTGGAATCTCCCTCGGGAACTCCAGGTGAGCAGCAATGAAGAAGGAAGACGGCTTCTCCACAAGGGTTGAACAAACTCAAAGTTGTGTTCTTGGGTTACAAAAGGATTCACAAAGTTTTGGCAATGATGTGTGAATCAAAGAATGAGTTTGGAAACTCAAAAAGGTGAAGACTTGAGCTAATAGTACTCTCAAAAATGTCTCTCCAAGTCTTGCAAAACAACTCCCCCGAAGTTGGCTTTTATAGGGAAACCAATAAAGAGTTTTATGATTTCAAAACTCTGCCAGCGTATCGGTACCCCGAACTGGTTCAGGTGTACTGCGAACCGGTTCGCCCCCCAAATCGGTTTGGCTTCGGTTCCCAGAAATTCGCTGGAATGTGAGGCTTTAAACACTTATCATTTTTCCAAGAGTTTTCCTCAGAATTTTCTCCATTTTCAAAGGGCCATAACTTCTTCACCGTAGCTCTTATTGAGGTTCCGTTTCTTCCAGTATCTTCATTGTAGCGAGATCTTCAACTTTCCAGTTGATCGGTCTTCTGGATAGTGTTTGTAAAATTACCAAAATGCCCTTGAACTTCCATATCTTGCCTTCTTTCACTATTTTGAGTTCTCTTGCATACCACTTGAATTAAGTCCCTAAAATCGTGGAACATGAAGTGGTTGAGGCAGATGTGGGGCACATAATGGAGATGTTGAATGCTTGATTCCTAGATTTTGAATTGAGTGCGTCGTGTGAGATTGTGTAGAGACGTGCCAAATGTAGCGGCGTATGACATACAAAAATGTAAGATAACGGACATGAGAAATATGTCCTTACATCAGGCCAACATCACCTTATGGGGACTTTTCATGTCTTCCTAGCAATATCAAAATGCTTTGATAAAATCTCTTATCGAGACGATAATCCCTCCTTTCACTACTCTAGAAAAAATCATGAACCTAGTCAGGTCCTTAACCTTTACTAGATTGCTTTCCTCATCTAAAGAATAAATTCCAATGTTTTTATTCTTAATCATAACTGTGCTCTCAATATCTCCATTGAGGTAATCGGGAAGACAGTCCTATTTTCACTCGATGACAACGTATCAACACTCAATGTTTGCCCTTGAGAACCTTCAACTGCTGTGTTTAAACCTTGCTCAAACTTTTGCTGCAGTGCGTGCCTATAACAATGCTCACCGAGGGGTGATGGGATCTACAACACTCACAATAGGGATTAACCCTATAAATCCCGTTACTGAGTTCTAAGTTATCGACATACCTTCTTATTTTAATCTATTACTTAGTCGATGATGGCTTCACAATATCAAGGGGGTATCTTTATCTTTCCATCTGAAACTGAAGTTCTTCGCCAAGGGGAAGATCATCACAATCTTGTGTGATGATGATAATACAAAGAATGCAACCACAAGTAGTTCGGTACTAGAAATATAACATGGAGAGAATGGCATGCTTTTTTTTACTTTTGAGTCGAACCATTTCCACTCATAGTAGGGGATAATTTTAAAGACTGAGTCTATCTAGAGCACAACCCTTACAATAATGTCAACGTAATATAAATGTTTAAGAAAATGCACTTCATGCCCGTACTGGTTCTTACACGACGACAATAGGGAATACTGTAACCCATAGTCTTGAAAAAGGCCTTTCCTACATGTGGACTGGGTTATCAACTGTCATTAGAGGAACTCAGAATGCTCCGCCAAGCACGGTTTAAGAGAAGTTTAAAAAGTGCTAAGACTGTGTTGGGGGATTCCTTAAATGGAATATATATCAAAGAGGGTGAAGATTTTCCATTTTGTGTCTTTCCCAAACCATGGTATGATCACGTGGACAATAAGATGAAGCCAGGGAGGGATATCTTCTTTCAAGACAGTTACTCTAGGGCCAAGGAGTCCCAGCATCATGTGCAGCCTCTCGTTGAGAAAGTTATAACTGTTACCAATGTTTTTTAGGGAAGTGACTTCGAGGACTCGTTTAATATACAAACATTGGGGCTGACACTACATGATCCACTCAAGCATTATATTATTGGATCCGTTCATCTTAATCAAGGTCGTTGATGAACCCTTTCTAAACTTGAATGCTATAACAGTTCCACTTGCTAAAATGTAACCCAACCTAGATGTTTACCCTATTTCTTCCTCTTTTGTTGTTCCTAATTTTTTTGATAATAATGTAATTGAGACCTCCTTTGATGAGGTTCTCAATGCTATTTTTCCTGGGAATGAAATAAATGAAGATTTTAAGTATCTTGATGTTCCTTACATTAATTATCTTGATTCTAATCAAACTTTTGATGATGATGATTTTGCAAATGAACAACTCTTAACTGATCTTAATAAGGTTAATAACAAACAGCGTAACCGTGTTCAAATTAATGAGGATGGAACTGTTGTTATTAATCTCGATTCTAGTAGTCAACTTTGCAAGATTAGGATAGGATCCATTCTTAACGAGCATGAGCACTATGACGACATGCTCGACATTGATCCCGAGATAGGTCAGTATGGGATTCTAACTCTCTCAAAATGTACACTAATCTAACAGAAACTACAAAAGCTCCGCACTGAATGGTCATTCAAGGTTAAAAAAGAGGTGGTCAAACAGTTGAACGTAGGCTTCATTCGGGCGATTGAATATCCCGCATGGCTAGCTAACATTTTATCCGTGCTAAAATCAAGAGGAAAATTCTACATGTGCATTGACTATCGGGATTTGAACAAAGCATCTCCAAAAGATGATTACTCACTTCCTAATATCGCCATGAACATGGATAACATGGCCACTCATGCTCTCAACTCATTGATTGATGAGTTTTTCGGATACAATCAGATCAAGATGCACCCTAATCATCAAGAAAAACTTACATTCATCACCCCTTGGGGAACCTTCTGCTACACAGTTATGCCATTCGGGCTTAACAACACATGGGCAGCCTACCAACGGGCCACAATAACCATCTTTTATGATCTAATACATAAATAGGTTGAGTGGATGATATGATCTTTAAGTCTAAGACTCAAGAAGGTCATGCTTCCTCCATTCAAAAGTTCTTTGAACGGCTACGGCGATACCAGATGCGACTTAACCCACATAAATGCTTTTTTTACGTCACCAAAGGAAAGCCCTTAGGATTCATGGTTAGAGAGAAGGGAATTGAAACTGACTCTGCCAAACTAAAATCCATATTCGAAAGGCCACCACTCCAAATAGAGAAGGAAGTCTGAGGATTCTTAAAAAAATTATAGTATATCAGTCAGTTCATCAGGTAGTTGACTTCTATTTATGAACCCATCTTCAAAATCCTTGGAAAGGATTGCACTAAAATCTAGAATGAATCCTGTCAGGAAGCCTTTAATAAAGTCAAGCAATATCTTACCTGACCTTCGATACTCATGCAACCGCAGCCTGGCCTCCCTTTACTCCTATACTTGACCATAACTGACACCGTAACTAGGTCTTTTTTAGCCCAACACCTTGAAGAATCCCATATATAAAGGTCCATCTACTACACCAGCTGTAAATTGGCCAGGTACGAAGTCAACTACACTGCCTTGGAGAAAGAATATGTCACCCTTATCTGGGTCACTCAGAAATTACAACACTACATGCTCGCATTTCCTATCAAACTTTTGTCCCAAATGGATTCTATTAAATACCTTCTTGAGAAACCCACCCTGTCAAGTCGAATGAACCGATGGTTAATGATGCTAGATGAGTTCAATATTATGTATATCATACAGAAAGACATGAAAGGAAGATCCATCTCTAACTACCTTGCTGACTACCCCATGAAAGAAACCTATGTTTGGATATCTGAATTCTCGGATGAAGATATCTTTGCACCTCTCAGGAAGATCTCCAATGGAAAATGTTCTTTGACGGCGCTGCCAACAAAAAAATATATGGTATATGGATACTCCTAATCACACCTTATGACTTTCACACTCCCATTGCCATCAAGCTAGATTTTTCCTACACCAATAATATAACTGAATACGAGGCGTGAACTAAGGCCTCAAAGTCACTCTCAAGAAAGGTATTCAATGCCTTGTTATCTACGGGGACTCTGTCCTCATCATCGGCCAACTCCTTAGAAAATGGAAAGTCAAAGATAAAAAAAACTCTTATCCTTCCACGGTCACCTAAAATAGTTAGCCTCCCAGTTCTGAGATATCACCTTCCACTATTGGCCCCGAGCAAGGAATAGCTAAGCTGTATTCTTTCTACTCTCACCTCAATGGTCGACATACTCGAGGGAATAATAATGGCCCCCTTTATAGTCCAAAACTAAGCTAAACCGACCCACTACTACCACATTGAGCTCATCATATAAGAGGATTCTGACATGGCCAAATTCTAGTACTACGATATTTGGTGCTCCTCAAGCACGATAGGTACCCCAAGATGCTAACAAGAAAGATTGAGTGGCCCTTCATAAACTGGTTGCCTAATACATTATCTGTGATAAAACACTGTTCAAGAAAAACTTCGATGGAACCCATTTGCGCTGCATCTTGGGGGCTGACATCGAAGAAATGATGCAGAAAATCCACAACGGGGAATGCGAACCCTACATGAATGGCCATATGCTCATCAAGAAGAATATTCAACAGGGGTATTATTGGACTACCATGGTTCAGGATTGCATCGCCTATGTCCGAAGATGACTTAAATGCCAACAGTTCGCCAATATCTAACACTTGCCTCCGCGATAATTATATAATATGACTTTGCCTTGGTCGTTATCCACATGGGGAATCAATATCGTAGGGAAAGTTACACCCAAAGCCTCCAATGGGTATGAGTTCATCGTATTTTCCATTGATTACTTCATCAAATGGGTCAAAGTTGAGTCATGTGCAGTGCTGAATGCCAAAAAAGTAGCCAAGTTCATTCGAAAAAACATCATCTATCGATATGGGGTTTCGCCTGAGCTAGTATCAGATAATGGGTTACATTTCGAGGCAGAACTCACATAATTAGTTGACGAGTATAGGATTCAGAGACGCCAATATTCTTCCTACCAACCACAAATCAATGGTTTAGTTGAAGCCATCACTAAGAACCTCAAAGCAATCATCAGTAAAATGATTAAAAGTTTTTGAGACTGGGCCGATCGGATCTCTTACACCTACTAAGGCTACTTCACTTCAGTCTAGGCATCTACTGGGTATACCCCTTACTCTCTAGTATACGGCATGGAAGCAGTCCTACCTGTTGAACTATTAATTCCTTCATTACACGTCATGCTTGAGAGTGAAGTCAATGAGGAAGACTTAAAATATAGCCGTTTCGATGAGTTATTACTCTTAGATGAAAGGAGGCCAAAGGCTCTATATCATATACAAGGATAACATCATCGAATAGCACGTTCATTCAATAGGAGAGTCAAGGAACGTGGTGTCTGAGAAGGGGACTTATCCCTCAAAGAAATCATAGAATCCGTTTGGGACTCCAGAGGAAAATCCAAGCCAAATCGGAGTGGTCCCTACATTATGAAGAAGATCCTATCCGGTGGATCTTCTATGCTCACTGACCTTGACAGAAAAGATATGGTGCGTCCAGTCAACCTAGATCGTCTTAAGAAATTCTACCCTTCGCTTAAAATCTCGACGCGCTACGACTCCTCTCATCCCCCTTCTATTCTTTAAAAATATTCTTCATTCCCCTTTACTCAGAACTATGTGGGGCCCGATCCTCTAAATAATCTTTTACTTTCAACATGAAACTCAAAAAAATTTCAAAACCTCCAAAGGTACGTAGGTAGCCCATACGCTTTACATGGGCACTCTCCCCTTCTTTTTCACAAATTGCTATTCTTTTCTTACCTCTGAGAACAATAATTAATTTTATCATTTACATTAACAAAAGGATTATGTATGCATTAGTGATTATTATTAATAATTCAAATTTAAAATTCATCAAGAGGCACAACAAACTAATTAGAATCCTTTTTTACTCCATAAATGGGAGAATTCGACACAATTACATGAAATATCAGTGTAGGGAGACAAATAAATACCCCCCACTAACCAGGTTGTCCCTAAAATAAAACTAACCAAACCTTCGCAAATTTATTCCTAGGAAAAAAAATAACCAAACACATCTCCATCACAAAATCTTCGTAAATAAACACCATCTTTCATATCCGCAACTACTAAAAGACCCAACCCTACCATAATCATCTACTCCTTGGGGCCCCTAAACTTCCCCTACCTGATTGGTATGCCGAAGGCACTCCATGGAGCGATAAGCCAGGACCAGCCTAGAGAAAACCACTACGCCCCTCCATAGTATCAAACATGATGAACCATCTATGTCCGATCTTATCTACCAAAATCTTAGGGAATTCCCTCCTCCGTAACCATTTTAGATAATTTCTAGAAACATGCAAAACCCTATTGATAGGTTGAGACGAATGGGTTGCTGAACGATGATTCTACCACAGAGAACCCAATGGCATGCGCAAGCCTTCAGTAAAATACTCTACAGGAAAAACATCCAAGGTAAAAGAAGGCACAATTCTCTCCCATCAAACTTGACGAAGGACCTGCTAGGGGAAATAGAAAGGTCTGGCGAAGGCCAACTAACCAAATGTACTAATATTCCCCCAGTTCCAGAATGGGCTGCAACTCCCCCTCACTACGGCACTGACTAGCGCAGACATCGAGCTCTGTGCTTCACGAACCAGTTTACCCAATTCTCTATGGATGGGCCAAAGTTGATGAAATAACGAGTGAAAAAATTTGGCACGACCTCCTAGGGATATTCAGATGGAATCTCTTAGCCATCCACATGAACAACATAACTAGGCTTCCTCTCAGAAATTCAGAATGGCCTTCCTGCCAAGTATTTAGACCATTTAGGGTCTCTGCCAGTATCACTGTTGTAGGATTATGATGATGTGACATCCACGTTGTAATTGCAGCAAGTTGAGGTCCCACCATCAAGTACCCATTCACCAATAATATCTTTGAAGTTAAGCACAGGGCAACAGGTCTGAAATGGCCCGCATCGTTGAAGTCCCGTAGATGCACACAATACAGGACATCTAGGAGAGAAATCATTCCCCCAATGACCAATGGCCGATCCGTCGAAGGAGAGATGTGGAGAAGTCTTACTAACAGCTCCCGAGAAGATCGAGAGAATTTAGGCATGGGGGGCCGCAACACTGGGATTAACCCCTATCATACTTGAAAACTCCTCATAGGTCAGACAAGTCTTGTCCAAGCTAAAGAAAAAAATATGATCCTCGGGATACCAAAATTGTGTTGCCACTACCAGTATGTTCCAGTCGATGGGATGATTATGCCACAAAGAGACCTGGCAAAAGTTAGAAGCGTTGTAACCTACATTGTAGAGACACATAGCTTCCGAATTCTCAAGATATGAAGAAAATTCTGGAGTCATGGGAAGGGCCATTTAGGGAAATAATAAGACAAGGGTAGATTATGGAGAGGGAAATAATAAAGACCAATCATTGCTCAACCAAACTTAGGAAAGTGGCTATGGAGATTTCCCATTGACAAGGGTAGATTATGGAGAGGGTGATTGTGGCTAGATTTGGGTTGGGTTAGGGTCGGTGGTTATGTTTCTCATGTAGTGGGGTTATCGAAGTATATTTTAGGTAGTTAAGGATAAATTTTTCATGTAATGTGTTTCTCTTCAGTGTGTGGTAAGGGTATGAGTACACGGTTCAAAGGGGTATTCTTGGTTGAGACACTATTTAGGTACATGGTTCACTTGGTACTACTATTTGGTTAGTTTTGAGTTACATATGAAGTGTGTGTAAATTATACCTAAACACAAGTATACTCAATTTTATATTTTTTATGTTATGTTTTTGTATCAAAGAAGGTAGTATTATGGTACCTAGTTTTTTTTAAAGATTTTCTCCAGATGGAGTAAGTTGTTAGAAGTTTATAACATATGTGTTTCATCTTGTTTTTCTTATTATTTTAAAATAAAAGCGGGACGTAAACATTCTATATCTTGGATTTTAAGTTAATATAAAGTGTAAATGAGATCTGAAATGTGGTTAGGAGGGGAGGGAGTACTAGTTGCATTAATTTGGACTAATACAGTAAGAAAATGTCATTCAAGCTATGGGATAGGCAAAGGATTAGATTTGGAGGTTAGAGTTCCCAGCGATTTAGTATAGTATTTCTAGAGATAGAGGTGATGGTGTATCATTTGTTTCTTCATTGAAGTAGTTCGAGTCATTTGTAGAGTGTGATCTTTGCTTTATTTGGTACTCTTTGTGGTACGCCTAGTTTGACGATGGAGATGTTAAAAGTAGGGAAGTGATCGCGTGGGCAATGTGTAAGAAGAAAAATATCAAATGCTTTGATAGGTATGAGTTGACCCCAGTCAATCGTAGGCAATTATATTTAGGTATGTCAATTTTGGGATGGACACAATAATAAGACATGATACTGACCCAAAATCAACACAATAAATCATATTTATGATGAAATGTTTTTGACACATAAATGATGCTCGTGCCCAAAATATGACATGTGTCTATTGGAGTATATTAATAAAACCTTATGGGAATCAAAGTAAAGACAAGAATAGTAGATACATGATCTGACGTTGAGGTGATTTACGGACACATGGGAGCGGCTTAATATTATTAAGAATTTGAGGAGATTAATGGATTTTGTGCAAATGGATTGTCGTGTCTGTCAATGTCCCCTTAATGGATTTATATAATACTATTAAAACATATAAAACTACCCTCATGAACTTCTCAATGTTCATGGAATGTGGCCAGGCACATGTCGCGTGGTAGCACCATGAGCTATCTTTTGTCCCAGGTAGTTTGGGGAGGTGGGGGTTGCCCCTACCGTCGTCATTGGTGGAGATCATGTGCAGTGTTGGAGAACGACAGGTTTTCTTTTAGTTTCTCTTTATGTAGTCTTAATATAGATTTGGTCAATTGCCTATATGATCAACCGAATACCTACACCGCCCTTTAACGGTCCTATAGGCACTGGGACAAATCGTCACCAACTACCCTTGGCTTCGATAGGTTATCCGGCCGATAAGGGATTATAATTCCTCTCATCAGTGATAATCGTGTATCATGTTGTGTTTGCTAGAAATTAATTAATGAATTATGTAATTTCTGAATTATTTAATATCCCATTAATTGATATGCCCTGAATGTACCCCCTCGGCTCAGAGACATCAACCTCGGCCATGGAGATGGCTGATGTTAGAGGAACCTTGGATCATCAACTAGCGGTCTCGTCCTAGGCAAGGTAGGCCACGACCGATGTTGCTAGCTACCTCGGTAAGAGGTCACCATGATCCAGGGGAGGTTATCCACCTGGTCTTCCAAGGATTGCAACCTCGACTCGAAAGATGAAGAGGTTACCTGTCATCATCATCAATCTCGGCTAGGGATCGGCCGATGTTGTTGCTTTGCCACCACTACCTCGGCCCAGGCCGACGTCATAGCTCAACATGTCTTACTTCGGCTCTCCCACTGAACCAAGGTCACCACCTCATCCTCTTTCAGGCTGAGGTTGTGACCAATCACACATGGCCGAGCTCTTTTGCACATATGTGGGGCTAGGAACACGTGTACACAAATCAGTTATAACCGAATCATTCCCCCCACGTAAGGGAATATTGCGGTCATCATTATCTACATGAAATCAGTCAGGTGTCATTCTCATACTGGTTCGATCCTCATGCACATACTCATTGCATTCTTGGGGGGTACACTACACCCCCCAGGCACTATATATAGAGGTCCCTCTACCTTGAAAAGGATCAAAAAATGAGCAACCCTAGCTGAAACTCTGTCTAAATACACAGTAGAGAAAGAAAGCTTGAGAGATTGTATCTATGGCCATTAGAGCCCTCATACAGTGATGCATATCATACCCTTGCACAGTGGACGTAGGCCTAATTAGCTGAACCACTTATATTCCGGTGTGAATCCTCTTCTCCTCACCTCCTTCTACTAAATACCCTTATACTGCCATTGTTGACATTAAATTGAGCTTACAAACACCTTGAATGGTGGTACTATTTTCAGCATCATCATTTTGGCATCGTCTGTGGGAATGAGAAGTTATCTCTTCCTCTTTATTCGCTTTACCTCACCGGAGACTCTGGTGGTGAACCCGGCCTCCCCCTTGCGCGGAGCTGTTTAACCATTAAAAGAGGTCCTGTAAGGTATTAACCTCATTTACTACACCATCTCTTTTATGTTAACACATGGCATCGGAACTACCACCACCTCTTTCGTCGCCTAGTGCGGGAGGCCCACGCTCCAGCCAGGCACCACCCCAATCCGAAATGGCGGAGGTGAACGCAGCCTTGAGGTCTTTGGCTGCAACACAATAAGTAATGCAGGAGCAATTTGCGCAGCTCAGCCAAAATATGATGAGGCCACCTGGAGTCTCACCACCGATGATCACCCCGGCGGCTGTTCAGCCCCATCCTGATGCCAGGGGACCACCCCAGGCACAGCGAAAAGACCAACCTACACCCCAGCGAAGGAGGGACGTTGCTGACCCTAGGCGCTTGCACCTGGGGAGGCAAGGAAACCCTTGACCTGTGGACAGGTATGATGATCTAGAGGCGGAAGACGTCCCAAAAGACTATTGGGCCATATGAAGTTTTGAAGAACACAGTTCGTCCTGCCAACCGGAGCCAAGGTTATGGAGGCTGAAGGGGTGACGAAGCCCAACAACGAGGATCGACTTTTGATCGATTGAGCTGAGGGTCAACCTTTGAAAGGATCGGCCCAATAAACGACCTAAGACAAAGGTTATCAAGGTCGAGAAGTGCAGCAGGCTCACAAAGGGAAGAGAGGCAACGTCGGCCCCAACCGGGATGAGGAAGAGACCAAGAAGAGATCAACAGCAGGTATTGTGCCGTGGCTGAGGAACCCTCGGTCCACCCCTTGGAGGTGGAAGGGGATAACCTCGGCCAGGCCCATGTTGTAAGACCATGGAATGACTCCATCCAATGTCTTGAGGACAAGATAGGAGACCTCATCAAAAGTCGGGATCCACTACAAAGAGGTTTCTTAGAGGGCTCTCTGTTCGTGGCTAAGATAGTAAGCTTTCCTACCCCAGCTAAGTTCAAGCCACCTATAGTAACTCCCAAGTACAATGGGAGCACCAATCATGTACATCATATTGAGATGTACCAGTCAGCGACGGACATCTACTCGATACCAGATGAGATGAAGTGCAGAGCCTTCTCCGGGACCTTGACAGGAGCTGCGCACATATGGTTTACATCTCTTACGAAGAATTCAATTGAGAACTTTAAGGGCTTGGCTGAATGATTCATTCATAATTTCTGCTTTGGGGTAAGACCTCAAAAGAAGACCACCCATATGTTGTACATCAAACAAGGAAAGCATGAGAGCCTAAGAGACTACATTGCCAGGTTCAACAAAGAAAAACTTAAGGTTGAAGATTACGAAAAGAATATTGCCATGACCGCCCTTATATGAGGTCTTCAGAAGGGAAACTTATTATGGAAGCTTGCGAAAGACCCTCCAAAGTCCATGGCGGAGCTATTGGCAACTGCGGGGAAGGTCATGAATACTGAAGAGGCTATGGACGCCAAGTATGAGGACGAGAACGGCTGTAGCAGTGGAAAGTTCCAAAGAAATAAGGATGGAAAGAAGAGATCGGCTGATGATAAGTTCTCACGTTATAACCCTCTTACGGTTAGTTGTGAACACATCCTCAATAAGATCAAGAATGATTGATCCCTAAGATGGCCACAGAAATTGAAGGCTTCTCCACATAAAAGGAACCAGAACTTATGGTGTGAATTCCACCAAGACCATGGCCATATAACAGATAAGTGCTTCACCTTGAAGGATGAGATCGAAAAGATGTTAAAATCTAGAAAGTTGAGAAAGTATGTTGATGGTAAGGCTCCTAAATGAGGAAGAGATGACCCTAAAAAGAAGAGGAACGACAGATGTCGTGAGGACACCACAGCAAGAAGAGATAATGGCAAGGATGACGATGATGAGGACGATCTGGACCTCCCACCAAAAGACGACAACACCCTGGTGAATAGGGTTGGTATGATCTCCTTTGGCATTAGCACCATATGCGGAGGACTTGCGGGGGGTGTGTCTGAGGTTGCTGATAGAAAAGGTAATGTGGCAGAGGCCAAATCAGTGGCCAAACTTAAAGTGGTAAACCTGACGTCTTTTGAGACTACGCATAAGAGAAAGAAGGTAGGCATGGATACTCTTGTAGTTTGGTTCTCCCGACTCGACTTCAAAGGAATCCTAGCTCCACATGATGACCCTTTGGTGATCATGACAAGAGTTCATGGATGTGAGGTGCAAAGAATTCTTATAGACGGAGGAAGTTCAGCAGATGTGATGTTATGTCCCTACTTCAAAAGCCTAGGCCTGAGCAGAGCTAGGTTGGTACCCTATCATCATCCGTTAATGGGGTTCAGCGGTGAAAAGGTCCATCTGCTGGGCATGTGTGAGATGGACGTGCGAATGGACGATGAGTGGCCTAAGAGGTTAACTCGGAAGATTAATTTTTTTGTTATGGATGAAAATGTCTTCTCAGCTTATAACCTCATCATAGGAAGAGTATCCCTTAAGGAGTTTGAAGCCGTGCCATCGACGGTTCACCAGATGCTAAAATTATCGAACCCCTATGGGGTAGGGGAAGTGCAGGGTGACCAGACCGTAGCACAAGAATGCTACTTCAACTCAGTTGAAGAGAGAGAGTCTCATAAGAGAGAAACTACCACTTATAACATCGATAAACTTGACCCTAGAGATGAAACAAAGTTGAAAAAAGGAGAGGTTGTGGAAGAGGTAGAATCTATCATCCCCAATGAGGATGAGCCGAAAAAAACCATCCAGGTCAGCAAAGCCTTAAAAGCGGAGATCAAGGAAGAGCTAATAAACTTCCTGAGGAAGAGGCAGAGTTTTTTCGCTTGGAATCACGCAGACATGCCTGACATTAACCCCGAGGTCATGTTCCATAAACTCAACATATCTAAGGATGCAAAACCAATAAAGCAAAGATGAAGAGTCTACTCTAGGGAGAAGTACGACATCATCCGGGAAGAGGTCAGAAAGTTGGAAGAGGCTGAATTCATCAGGGAAGTGATATATCCGGAGTGGCTATCAAATGCAGTCATTGTGCCCAAGGCCAATGGAAAGTGGAGAATGTATGTAGATTTTACTGACCTGAACAAGTCTTGCCCAAAAGACAGTTATCCCCTACCCCGGATCGACCAGATGGTAGATGCAACTGCAGGACATGAGCTCATTAGCTTCATGGACACGTATTAAGGCTACAATCAGATCTTTATGGATGTTGAAGACTCAGAAAAGACAGCCTTCATTACTGACAAAGGGATGTATTGCTACAAGGTGATGCCCTTCGGATTAAAAAATACAGGGGTAATATATTAACGTCTTGTGAATAAGATGTTCGAAGACCAAATAGGCAGGACTATGGAGGTGTATGTAGACAACAAGTTGATGAAGAGCTTAAAGTCCTGCACTCACGTGGAAGACTTGGAAAAGACCTTCAATACCATGGACCTGTACAGGATGAAACTCAACCCGACAAAGTGTGTCTTCGGGGTAGGAGCTGGGAAGTTTCTTATATTCATCGTCAATCAAAGAGGAATAGATGCGAACCTTGAGAAAATCAAGGCTTTGCTCGACATGAATACACCTAGGAGTATTAAGGACGTTCAGAGGCTCACTGGAAGAGTGGTTGTGCTCAATAGATTTGTTTTCAGGGCGACTGACAGGTGTCTTTCGTTCTTCAAGGTGCTTAGAAAGGCCTTCAAGTGGGACAAAGAGTGTGATGAGGATTTTGATAAACTCAAGTCAAACCATGGGTCTCCCTTGCTCTTATCTCGGCCAATAGCAGGAGAGAGGCTGTTTGTTTATCTAGCGGTCTCTGAATCGGCTATAAGTGCGGCCATTGTACGAGAGGACGTTGGGGTTCAAAGGCTCGTATACTTAAATAGTAAGGCCCTTCAGGGAACTGAACAGAATTATCCTCGCATAGAAAAATTAGCCTACGCCTTGATACATGCCTCTAGGAAGATGAAGCCCTACTTTCAAGCCCATTCTATGGTCGTCCTCACAGACTCCCCACTAAGACAGGTCCTCCATAAACCTGAGAAGTCGGGAAGATTGATGGAGTGGGACATTGAACTACGGGAGTATGACCTTACCTATCAGTCTAGGATGGCCATCAAAGGGTAGGCGCTTGCAGACTTCATCGCAGAGTTCACATGGGAAGAGGTTGAAGTTGAGAATAATCAAGAAACTGCAGAAGAGTCAAATAGCAACGTCTTCCGACACCCGAAAGAGGTTATGACCAAGAGAGTCAGAGATGGAATAGTTGAGAATGAGGAAGATCGATACCTCTTCAGGCAAGGAATAATATTAGAAGGTGGCTTCTCATCAGATAAAGATATCTTTAACCTCTTTGTCGACGGGTCCTCTTTCAAAAGTGGGAGCGGTTCGGGGTTGATACTCTCAGCCCCAGATGGTACTAACATCAAATATGCCCTAAGGTTTAACTTCAAGGCGTCAAACAATGAATCAGAATACGAGGCCATGATAGTAGGCCTCTTCTTGGCAAGGACCATTGGTACAAGACTCCTCCTCCTTCACAGTGACTCAAGGTTGGTTGTTAATCAAGTATTGGGAGTTTATGAGGCCAAGGACGAAAGGATGGCCAAATACCTGAAGAGGGTGAGAACGATACTGCAAGGCTTCGAATAGGTAAAGATGGAAAGAATACCTCGGCAAAACAACAGTCATGCAGACGCATTAGCAAGGTTAGCTTCGGTAACAAGGATAAATATCAGAAGAACGGTCCCTATTGAGATCTTGCCCAAAGCAACCGTCGAAGAAGAAGAGGTCAGTAACCCTTGCTTCAATTTAAACCTAGGAGACTCATGGATGGATCCCCTTATCAGATACATCAGAGAGGGGGTGCTACCGGAGTAAAAGTTAGAGAGGAGGAAATTGAGGTACAGAGATGCAAAGTTCTCAATAGTAGGAGATGTCATGTATAGGAAGGGATTACTATTACCTATCCTCAGATGCGTTCATCCCATAGAAGTTCCCCACGTCCTACGAGATCTACATGAGGGTTCTTGCTCGAGTCACATCGGAGGGAGACCTTTGGCCAAGAGGATTCTCACGCTAGGATATTGGTGGCCGACCTTGGCAAAAGATGCTGCAGCTTACGTGAAGAGGTGCGATAAATTTCAAAGATTCTCCACAATCCCCCGTTAACCTCATCAGCTTATGACGTCTATCAGTTCCCCTTGGCCATTTTTAGTATGGGGGATTGACTTAGTAGGTCCCCTGCCAAGGGCCACAAATAATTATCAATTTCTGATAGTTGCCATTGATTACTTCTCCAAGTGGGTAGAGGCAGAGCCGATGATCATGATTACAGAGCAGAAGAGCTTCCAATTTATTTAGAAGAACATCATATGCAGACATGGCCTCCCGAATACCCTCATTTCAGACAACGAAACCCAGTTCAAGAATTCTTCCCTAGAAAAATACTACGGAAGAGTTGGGATAAAGCAATTTTTCTCTTCTCCTGGCCGACCTCAGGCAAATGGTCAGCTCGAAGTCACCAACAGAACAATCCTCGACGGGATCAAGAAGAGGTTGGAAGAGGCTAAGGGAAGATGGACTGAAGAGGTTTATGCTGTGTTGTGGGCCTATAGAACAATGGCTAGGACACCTACGGGGGAGACCCCATTTATGTTATCACATGGCTCAGAGGCCGTCATACCCACAGAGGTAGGACTTCCTACTCATAGGGTTCTGACCTACGACCCCAAAAAGAATGGAGAGGAAAGAAGACTCGACCTAGATCTGATTAAAGATAAAAGGGAAGATGCAGAGATCAGACAAGCAGCTTACCAGCAGAGAACAACGAAGTTCTATAACCAAAGGGTGAAATCAATACCCATTGTCGTGTGAGACCTGGTGTTGAAGAAGACGTTACAGAAGGCGAACAAGTTTCACCCAAATTAGCATGGTCCTTACAAAGTAATTGAGGAGGTTGTACCCGAAACCTACATGCTAGAAAATCTCGAGGGGAACCTTTTTCCAACCCCTGGAATGCTGATCATCTAAATAAGTATTACATATGATGTTGTCAGAGAGTGTGTAAATGTATCATCTTAGGAAGAGATTATTAATGAGAAGATCAGTTTCCATGTAAATTCTTGGTTCATTGTGCTCTAGTGGAAAAATCTTATGGGGATAACATCCTAGGTGATGACCTTAGACCTTATAACATCATGATTTGGTGACAAGTTATAAGGTCAGACGTCATACTTGGATGACCTCAAACCCTTAACATCATTAATTTGGTGAAAGTCTTATGGGGATAACATCCTAGGTGATGACCTCAGACCTTATAACATCATGATTTGATGACAAGGTCTGAGGTCAGACATCATACTTGGATGACCTCAGACCTTTAATATCATTAATTTGGTGAAAATTTTATGGGGATAACATCTTAGGTGATGACCTCGGACCTTATAACATCATGATTTGTCGACAAGGTCTGAGGTCAGACATCATACTTGGATAACCTCAGACCCTTAACATCATTTATTTGGTGAAAATTATTTATGAGGATAACATCTTAGGTGATGACCTCGGACCTTATAACATCATGATTTGGTGACAAGGTCTGAGGTCAGACATCATACTTGGATGACCTCAGACCCTTAACATCATTAATTTGGTGAAAATTTTATGGGGATGACATCTTAGGTGATGACCTTAGACCTTATAACATCATGATTTGGTGACAAGGTCTGAGGTCAGACATCATACTTGGATGACCTCAGACCCTTAACATTATTTATTTGGTGAAAATTATTTATGAGTGTTGATGTAAAAAACTAGATCGCTCTAATTATTTAATCACAGATAAATAAATAAGACAAAGAATTTTAAAGTGGTTCGGCTAGGAATAAAGCCTACGTCCACTGTTATGTTATTGCTGAGTGTTTGTGGAATTCTTGATTACAAGTTCCCACAGATAAATAAATAAGACAAAGAATTTTAAAGTGGTTCGGCTAGGAATAAAGCCTACGTCCACTGTTATGTTATTGCTGAGTGTTTGTGGAATTCTTGATTACAAGTTCTCTCAAGAAATTCCGGTCCCCTTGAATGAGGATGATACAAGGTATTTATAGCCTTTAGGCTGTACATGAAAGGTCCAATACATTAAATGATATACATATGAAAGGGTAATACATTTAATGCAGCGTGTGCGTCAAGAATATAATGAATAGTTGAACAGTTGTCCGTCTGGTAATTAATGATACGGCCGAGATGCAGTTCGGACCGCCTTAGTTGCTCGTTGATCAAGTGTTCCTCGGAGTGCTTAGAGTATCTCGGGATGATAGAGTTCCTCGGGGTGTCCTCCTCGTTGCTCGGAGAGAACATGACTTGGTCGGGGGAAATAAACTTCCTCGTTGTTATTGTGCCATGTAGATTGACACATGTCTTCTTATTATTGGTCCACGTCAGTAGATTAAATTTGGTATCAACAATGAGGATAACATCTTAGGTGATGACCTCAGACCTTATAACATCATGATTTGGTGACAAGGTCTGAGGTAAGACATATTACTTGGATGACCTCAGACCCTTAAAATCATTTATTTGGTGAAAATTATTTATGAGGATAACATCTTAGGTGATGACCTCAGACCTTATAACATCATAATTTGGTGACAAGGTCTAAGGTAAGACATCATACTTGGGTGACCTCAGACCTTAAAAACCATTCAACAAAGATATCATTGTACCGAGACCTGAGAACTGAACATACATTGCATGGAAAAGAAAATCATTCAATAAACAATTCAGCAAGTGAAGAAATAAAAGCCCCCCTCAGAGGTTGACAAATTAAGTTGGGAGTTACAAAAATGCAAAGATATAAAGGAACAATGTTTATCAGGGGTTACAACAAATCAAGAGTTACAAAAGATTGCTTAAAGCTTCACAAGAATTAAGTGTTTGCAGCCTCAGGGTTAGTGTCCATGTCTACATATCCCTGGCCGAGAGTGGTTACCTCCACCCTGTCATCTTGGGCACCAACATCTTCAGTCATGATGTCTCCTTGGGGGGGAGTCTCGGTAGGGGCGGAACCTCCCTCCTCCTCAACCTCCTGCAGAGCCTGATCAAATTTAGGGTTGGTATAACCCAAGACAACGAAGTCAGCGGCCCCGAGGCTCCCTAATTCCCTCTCCTTCATGGTAACCCATTTGCCAGTAGCTTTGACCCCTCTCTCTAGGTATTCAAAGTCGAAGCTGACAAACTCATCAGAGACCTTGTACTCCTCCAAGATCTTCTTGGAGGCATCATCCAAGGCAGCCTTAATAGCCACATCGACCTTACGCTGGAGAGAGTCAGCCCGAGTCTTCAGGACAGTGTTATGATCTTCTCTCTGCTTGTCCATATTCTTCTGTAGTCCCCTCACATCGCTCTCAGCCTTTTTTAGATCATTCTTCAGACGTTCCACTTCAGCGTTTAAAGTGACCTCGGTCTTTTTAGCCTCTTGGCCCTTCTTAATCAGAGGAAGTTTTCCCAAGGTCCAGTTGACATAGTGATGCATGGTTAGAAGACCCTAAAGAACATGTGTATAGACTTCAGTCTAAGATTTGATATGGTTCGATGCCGATGTTACAATTAAATAATTCAGAAGCAAGAGTTAAAGTCCTTACTTGGATGGAATGGTGGAGGGAGAATTCAACCAGCAAAGGCTTATCTAGTGAGCGGCAGAAGCGCTTGTCAGACTCGGTCATGATATCACCGATGGCATCAAGGGCCTTCAGACTTTGGCCAATGACACTGTCACTAATCTTTAATTGCTCAAGATGAGCAATCAGCGCATCCTCAGAAGAAATGGGGATGGCACGGTCCCCCTTCTTGCTCTTCTTCGGCCTCTGATCTTCAGGGGAAGGGTCGGCAGGTTTTTTTTTCTTGGTAGCCTCAGCCCTTGAGGTAGAGGGAGGGGAGGAGGGGCATTCAGACCATCTTTCTTCACAAGCTTAGTGATACTGGGGGCTGTCATCTCCCAGAGTTCGTCAGATATTCCTTTTAGGCGCTCTACGGAACATAAAGGTCTGAGTTAGAAAATTAGAGATACACAAATTCAGAGGTAAAACTTATTGGAATAAAAAGAACTTACGAAGTTCTGTCAGGGGACTCCCCCAAGCCCAGTCTCAGAGAGATAGTAGGGGGTCACCAAGTTTTTGAATTTGATAAGCAAACCATGCTCCCCCTGATCCTGAAGGTCTTTGACCTTCTGAAGATTCTGTTAGCTTAGTCCAGGGTCGGCCCTGGAAGCCATTGTAACCTTTCCCCATCTCAGGGATATTCTCGGCTCTAGTGAGGAAGAGGGAGCACATGGACCAAATTCCCATAGCCCCGATACAAAGAAGTAACATGGCTTCCAATTATGGTTATAGGTTTGGGTGATCTGCAACATCTTTTTATTTGACTTCCGAGCTAAAAAATGATAATAGCTCGGATGATTCCTGACAGACAAAGGGTTATAGCACCCCGTGAAAACTTGGACTGGAAGGTATGTGTGATGGACAACCCTCCATAGGACAATAACACCAATTATCACCCTCCAGGCATTGGGTGACAACTGGGAAGGAGACAAGTTGATATAGGCCAATATAGCCCTGATGATGGGATGAATGGATAGACAAAACCCTAACTTAAGCATCTGCTACAGGCAGATCTCACCATTACGACTGTCATAAGCTCTCTCTTCCCTCAGAGGTCTCCTGAGTTTTATAGAGGGGCTTATAGAATATAGGTGTCTGAAGGCCAAGAGGTCGACCTCACTGACAGTACTCTCTATCCCGGCTACCTTAGAGGTGTCAACATCACTCTCATTACCATCATCATCATCCGTCTCAACGTCAGCCTGAGCAGACGATGGGTTACCACTTAGGAACCTCTAAGCGAACTCAGCACCCGTAACAGTCGACAGGGGAATAGCTTCAAGAATTGGTGGAAAAATCACACTCGGTTTAACAACTTCAACATCTGAGGAGGATTGGGATGTGCCAGACTCGCCATGGGACGAGACGCGACTGGAAACCTCTGCTTGATCAGGGACCTGATCTTGTCAAATTGAGAAATCCATGGACTCTTGAAAAGAGTCAATAGACATAGGGTTTGAGGTGGATGACTCAGACTCAGACATTAAAGAGGGTTTAACTGGTACCTCTACTCGGATAACTCGCTCAGATGGTTCAGGGTATATGACCTTTAGAGGTGGTGGAAAAATAGGCCTGAGGGGGAACGCCTCTGCCCTACGAGCTTCCTCTTGAGCTCTTTCTATTTAACTAATTTTATCTAAGGTCTTCTCCCTAAGAGAGGGGAATTCCTCTAAGAGTTGGTAAAGGGGTCTAAGCATATAAGGCAGACCCTACACTTGTGACTCTTCTAAACAAATAATGTTGATAATTTGACTAAGGATCAAAATTAGGTTTTTAAGCAAGAACAATGAATGAACAGTTCGCCAGAAAACTCATAGGTTCACCGAAAAATGTTTAAGCTCACTGAAAAATACAACGAATAGAAGAATAAGGCAGAAAAATGTAACAAAAGGAGATAAAGGGGAGATAAACGATACCTGAGAAAATTTGTGAAGAAGAAAGAAAGAGAGCTACAAGAAAAAGCCACCAACAGTTCCTTAAGCAAGACCTTGTAGAGAGAGAAAGAGTTTCAGGGGAGGGAATATAGAAATGAAGAAAAAAGGGAAGAAAGGGGGTATAACCCTCAACACCCATGCACGTGTCCCAAGGCCCATCATTCCCTTGGGAGCTCAAAGGACGTCTGACATCACATGCTTGCCAGACACGCCTCACACTTCAAGAATTGACAAGTGCCAAAGGAACATTGGCATAAGGCAGAAGGACCTCGGAGTTGTAGATCCCATAGTCACCTTCTCTCACATGTAACTAAGGGTTAGGGGGTGATTGATATGCCCTGAATGTACCCACTCGGCTCAGAGACATCAACCTCGGCCATGGAGATGACCGATGTTAGAGGAACCTTGGTTCATCAACTAGAGGTCTCATACTAGGCAAGGTCGTCCACGGTCGACGTTGCTAGCTACCTCGGCAAGAGGTCCCCATGATCCAGGGGAGGTTATCCACCTGGTCTTCCAAGGATTGCAACCTCGACTCGGAAGATGAAGAGGTTACCCGTCATCAGCATCAATCTCGGCTAGGGATCGGTCGACGTTGCTACTTTGCCACCACTACCTCGGCCCAGGCCGACGTCATAGCTCAATATGTCTTACTTCGGATCTCCCACTGAACCAAGGTCACCACTTCGTCCTCTTCCAGGCTGAGGTTATGACCAATCACAGATGGTCGAGCTCTTTTGCGCATATGTGGGGCTAGGAACACGTGTACACAAATCAGTTATAACTGAATCATTCCCCCGACGTGAGGGAATATTGAGGTCATCATTATCTACATGAAATCAGCTAGGTGTCATTCTCATACTAGTTCGATCCTCATGCACATACTCATTTCATGCTTGGGGGGTACACTACACCCCCCGGGCACTATATATAGAGTTCATCCTCTACCTTGAAAAGGATCAGAAAATGAGCAACCCTAGCTGAAACTCTGTCTAAATACACAGTAGAGAGAGAAATCTTGAGAGATTGTATCTATGGCCATTAGATCCCTTATACAGTGATACATATCATACCCTTGCAGAGTGGACGTAGGCCTATTGGCTGAACCACTTATATTTCGGTGTGAATCCTCTTCTCCTCACCTCCTTCTACTAAATACCCATATACTGCCATTATTGACATTAAATTGAGCTTACAAACACCTTGAAGGGTGGTGTTGTTTCCATCATCATCATTAATATTGTCTTCATTAAGTCAAAAATAATTTGAATTTTGTGGAGGTTTGAGCAGCCAAGAGTTAGTCGGTGGTTTGCTTAGTTTTAGGGCCATTTTGATGGGAAGTGATGTTATGCTACTAGGTCAATTTCAGCCCCCTTTCACCTATATAACCAGTAGCCTAATTGCATCATTAGTATACTATAACTCAAAATTGTATTGGGTGGAGGGAGAAAATCCAAGATTAAAAAAAAAATCGGATCTTCCTTCATATTTCTGGAGCCTCGAGGAGCATTTCTGGAGATTTGAAGGAGAACTAAAGTGAGGAGAAAGATCATCATCTTTCATCTCTAAGCAATAGACAAAGGTGTGTTTTCCATTATGAAATTTATAAGCAATTAATTTGTAAATGCATGAAGATTAAATATCCTGGAATTAAGTTGTAATACTCCGCCCCACTAAATTTACTAAATTATATGAGGAGGAAAATTATAGTTTATAAAGTGAATTAATGGATTATTATATGGGTTATAGATTTGTTGGCTATTGATTAATTAATATATATGTACTTTTATTTAAGTGTAAATTATTGGGACAAGGTGCGAAGCGAGGAATGAAGATTAAGATCTAAAACCCAACCTCTCATTAAAATTGATTCCTCCCGAATTGGTAAAGAGTGAAAATACATATGGGGTATTAACAAAAGGGATATTGGGTATCGAAAGAAGGAGCTGTGGCGGATAAGTACTGGAACTTATTTTTATCGTCATTCAAACAACGTATAAGGTGGATCGAACTATAAGCTCTGTCGTTTGAATGATGCTATTAGTGTCGGACGCCAGTTTTGCTATTAAGATCTCATTTGTGGACATAAAACCTTATGTCTTCTCACAGTATATACAGTGGATACAACCCTTTTATTTAAACATGAATTAAAAGAAATTTGAATTGTTAAGAGAGAGGAACGTGCTAGAATTCACCATAACTGTAGGTTTTACGAGCGGTCGAAGGGAGGATGCCCGTTAACTGATATGGGATGGATTTTGAAGATAAGGTTTCCAGATTTGGTCAGTATCTCATTTGTTGGATTATAAGAGAAGAGAGAACCGTGTGTGACCAAACACCTTGCATTTCTTGCAATATTTAACTCCCCCTCTCTAACATTACTTCAATGGGGGAAACCCTTTCCGCATTCGAACTTCACCATATTTCCCACCATCATACACCAGCTACCAACCCCATTAGAGGAGCTCAATCCACCCTTTATCACAATACTAAAACCCTCGACGGATTTGGAGGATGAATAAGATGAGTGCATTATTGGGGTATGTTTTAGGAAGAAGATGAATGTATTATTGGGGTTTTAAAGGGGGGCTTTGATGAGGTCTTTTGGAGCTTGCATGGTGGAACTCTTGTGGCTCCTTTTAGGTCCACCTTTGGAGGTGGGGAATCACCCACCTTCACTACCACCACCACCACTCTGGAATTATTTAGCTGGGATAATCTACTCTTTGCATTTGAAACTCTTTAGTATATGTTGTAGTCTTATGATTGTTAAATATCAAGAGTAGGATTATCACAAAATAATATTGGGTTTCCTAGTAAGCTGAAAATGGACATTTTTATGGAAATAAAAATGTAAGAAAATAATGTTTGTATATATTTTCTAATAAAACTGAAAATGGACATTATTATGGAAATAAAAATGTAAGAAAATATTGTTTGTGTATATTTTATAATAAAACTGAAAATGGACATCTTTATGGAAATAAAAATGTAAAAAAATATTGTTTGTGTATATTTTCTAGTAAAACTGAAAATAGATATTTTTATGGAAATGAAAATGTTAAATAATATTATTTTAGTAAGTTTTCTAATAAAACTGAAATTTATACATTTTTGAGGAATAAAAAATGTGAGAAGTGTTATTGTGGCATATTCCTATTAAAAAAAGAAATAATAATCATTTTTATGGAAATAAAAATGTGAGAATGTTAATGTTGCCAAAATATTTATGAAATGAATATTTTTAAGTTCCTTGAAAAATGGAGACATTATGAGTAAATGGACATTTTCCAAGATTAAAGAGATTTGAAAAGCCTTTATTTCGTGAAATGCATTTTCAATCCATTTGGTAGGATTTCAGTATTTAAAGTTCACTTTCTATGTATATAAGGTTGTAGTATTTGATAATAAATATGTGAACAAGTTTAAGAAAGATTTTATTGGGTTTGAAAATGAAACAATAAAATTTGGAATTTTAGTCTTCAAAGTATGTGTAATTGGGACTAAAAGACATAATGGGTATGAAGTTAAAGGACTACATGTTAAATAAAAGAAATGGAAATTTTCTTATAAATGTAGTCTCAAGTGTAAATGTATTTCTTGAATAAAGAAGTAAAGAAATGGGATAGTTGGTAAAAAGATGTTAAAGGGTTAAAACACTTAAGAAGTTGGTGTGTATAACTTAATAGTATTTTTGGGTGATATAAAACTTTGAAAATGGAGTACAAGGCGATTTTGGAAACAAATGGGTAAAATGATAATTTTACTTTAAGTGAAACATTTTTATGAAATAAAAATGTTGGAAGTGGTGTTACAAAAAGTGGTCCTAAACTAATATGATTTTAGGAATAAAAATCAAGATTAAAGAATAAAGGACATGAAATGTTAAATTTCGAGTGTAACACAAATTGGGCCTGTAAAGTTTCGAGTTTTAGCTTCGGTCAGGTAAAAAGGAAAAGTAATAATATGGACATTAGTAAAATGTTAAATCAAATAAAAGGCACTCGGATGACATCGAGAATAAGCAAGAAGGTACCGGAGCCCTTGGGTGAAAAGCCCTAAACCACTAGTCAGAGCATATGGTGTGCATAGTCGTCAGTGTGGAGCCCGTGTAAGTATGTGGTAAATGGAAAAATTTTGAGAAAAGAAAAAGGAACAAGGAAAACATGTAAGAAAATGGGTTGTGTGGTGAAACGTGTTAATATAACCTAACTTGAATGAATGAAATAAATGTTTCGGTAAAGGTTAGGTGGACAAGTAAATGCGTAAATCTATAAATGTCCATGTTAAGACAAAAATGCTAAAGTAAAGTGGAAAAACGGGTGTTCAAGTGTGGAATCATATGTGTAAAACTAAGTGAGAAATTCTAAGTATGAATAAAGTAAGTCTTTCAAGATTAAGGTAAATTAATCTAAATGTGTAGAATTTTGGAAGTAAAACAGTTAATGCATTTGAATATGTAATTTCAATGGTATGTCTATATGTATGTAGAGATATATATATTTTCGCATGCATGTGATGGTAGTGTGTGAGTATTACTTTCTGTCGTCGTTTCTATACTGCTTGTAAATTCCCACTGGGCATAGGCTCACATCCCCACTTTGTTACGACAGGTTAGGTGTGGGTTTGTATTTTGAGGGAGTTTTACTGGTAAGTATATCCTATTTATGCTTTACGTTAGTAGCTTTGTTTACTTGGACTCCGGGGTGCTACCCATAGGTCCCTCACATAGTTCATCACAAAATTGGAATCGCATGCTAACAAGTGAAACGTTAATTAAAATAAAACTAGACTAGCAACACTATTTAGGTTGTTTCATTGCACTTCACCACTAATGCTCGGGTCAGACCAGGTTGACTCGCGGGTAATCCATAAATTCGGGTCGGGGCGTTAAAATGGTATTAGAGATCTAAGTTCAAGGTTCCTTTCAGGTGTGATGTTGTGAGGTTGGTATTAGATCTTTCGACGTCGATGTTAGTTTGGGCCGGTCATGCTAGTTTGGAAATGAGTGTAATTCGTGTCCTCGACGGTAAGGTCAAAGAGGTTAGCACAACAAGTAAATTAGTGACAAGTGGCATACGTTCAAGTTAGTTCTATAAATTTCTTCCTTATTTATGATTAAGTATGTAATAATTTATGGATGTTCGCGTAAGCCAATGAATGGGGACACCGGGGCTTCTAGTTTGAGGTGTTGTTTCAACCTTTGATAGAGTCTTAGGGATATTAATAGAATGAGATAGCACCCATGGGGCAGGTAAAAAAAATTATAAATAGTCAATGGTAAGGATTGATTAGTAGAATGTCATAATTATGTAAAGTGAAATCGTGATTTAAATTATATGTAGCCTTGGGTGTAACACATGTGATGATTGGGAAAATTCGATCCTTGGGGTAATATCGTGGTTGATGGTAAATTTGGTGAGAAAGTAAATTTGGGTGGGTCAACACTTGGGGATAGACACCTTCAGCCTTAGTTAAGTATGATGTTATCCTTGTGGGTGAGCGCCCTTAGTAGTTTTTAGCCAATGAATGTACCATGCAACGCGTGATTAGAGTTACAGGCCATTTGTAGCAAACATTAGGTAAACCATTGGGATAGAGATTGAAGGAGTAATGCAACAGTCGATAAATAGGATCCTTAGTGACACTGATAGTGTATGACTGGGGGTGTAAGGGTTATACGGTGTGTCTTGTATCCTACTAAGAGGCCTTAGTAGTAATAGTAACATCGTGAAGTATTCGCTGCAACTTAGATGGAACCTTGTGAATTTCCCGAGAGAAATTTAGTGACTGGGTAATGTGCTAATAAGTATTAGTACCGTGGTGAGAAATTATTAGGTCCCTTGGTGGTGGGCTTGAATTTAGTACGTCTCGATTTATGTTCATTGACTACAATATGGGTTTAGACAATTTTGAGGATTACGGCAACCTAGGAGTTAAACCAGAAAATCGTGGTGGCCTAGTGTTAAATAGATAAGTCGTGATGTTTTAGAATAGGACCTCTTACGACGTCATTGGGGTTGGGCAATACCCGACATCCTGTGTCCTGCCAAAACCTGGATGATATTAATTTAGAGTTTGGCGATTGTAGTTGGCATTGAGAAATAGGACCCCTCGTGGCATTCATGGGAATGAGCCTTGGTGTTCTGGGCTTGTATTAGTAAGAAGATTAGCACGCAATGGAATGTTTGCATAGTAAGGAAATTTATTTATAGTGGTTGAATACCCATTAAGGTTTAAAAAACGTAGTCTGGTGAAATCGACTTCGGGTTAGTGTCAAGGTTAGACTTGTGAAATCATATCGAGAATTCCTTGGAGACTTATACTAAGGTTTATCTAGTAAGGTGTTAATGCGAGTGGCAGTCATCCCATAGTAATAGTGAATATGAGGATGTGTATCGTGCAATTACAACGATGATAATATCTATCTTCAAAACCTTGGGATTTATTATTGCGTTGAGGTTTATGGGGTGATGACCATTTGATGGTGATAAACTCAAGGTTGTATAACATAGGTCATGGTATGACTGGTGGTTCCATATGATTGATGTGTAAGCAATTTAGAGAAGCATTGGAGTTTGGTGTCATCACCCATAAAACATTTGGGAATCATTGTCATATTAGTGTTTGCATAGTGATGGTAAACCATTCATGATTATAGTAGGGTTGGGTCACATTGAATTATACAAGTATTTAGAGTTAGTGCCACATGTTTGTGTGTGAGCATGCGCCATGATATGACCTTTGAGGATAATGTCAGAATTAGGTTGATCAATGATAGGTGGTACACCTGGGAGACTTAGATCATGATGAGGTTCATTATGTCCTTTAGAAATAGCACTAGGGATGAAGTCCTAGATGTGATTATAGCTCCTAAGTGTGCTACATGTACGATTAATAGTGATTTTGTCAAGGGAAATCATTAGGCACGAGTGATGATTGAGAATTGGGGTGCCATTAGGATGATTATGATTCAGTGCTGAGAGTGGTAGCAACGACTCACGAGTTGGATGATTGAGACTATGTGATCACTATGTTTCACCTGATGGGAGTGACCTCGGAACTGGGGTTAGTTATCGCGCATTGAAATTATGGAGGCCTAGGTACGAAAGGTCAGTGGCGAATGATAAGCGATAAAAGAATGTAGTTTCATTGGTTATTGTGATTGTACTTACAATGGTTAATATATGGCATTAGTCCTAAGGAGGGAAGTCTAGCGTCACAACTTCCCAAAGAAATCAGTCTCGTACTTCGTTCATTATGTAAGGATAGATGATTTATAGTTAGAGCCCGTCAAGGTTAACAGGCCATGTCAGGACACATGGCAAGGCTAAGGTGATAGTATGTATGGGTAAGAGTTATAGACCTCAATTGCACGTTCTGGGTTCGCACTGCGTGTGATACGATTTATTATTAGGATCTGATTGCCCCTTTGAGTGAGACGATCACCTGATTCGCTACACTTCTTGTGTCCACTTTGGTCATGGTAATGGGAAGTTATTGATCAGTTCTAATGCGGGTGTCGCGCTGCGTAAGCTTAATAGTGATGAGGGTTAGGCCAGTTGTGGAGGATGTGTCATGGTATGTGAGTGCACTCTTTTTCGTATGCACCTTTATTTTACACTGATTTGTGTGTGTGTGTGGTCTCGCGTTGTTTCCTATAGTTGCACATATTACTTGATGGCTTAGGTTAACATGCTTATTCGTTAGTCGGTGTGACTAGGTCGTGAGTCCTGAGGTCGTGACTTCAGGATATTATGAATATTGAAATTTGATAAGGCATTAGATGGTAGTGTTTCACTTGGTTCGGAACTGTGCTAATTGAGGATGTGATCGCTCGTATGTGTTTACATTGTGATACCTAGTATGACTCTAGGTCGGCATAGGGATCTCGTAAGAAATATTGGTTAGGTGGAACTATATGGTAAGGAGATTATCTTTTAATGAGTGTACCAACGAGCGTTGAAATTATATCAGCCTAGGCTAGGCAAGACCCAAGATTGTTCGAGGAAACATAAGTTATGAATCCTAGCGTAGAAATAATTCATGTTGATAAATTCATTATAATGCGATATTTGATGAAGATCAATCATGTCGAGGATTTGTTTGGATAAACATGTTAGGCATGCTTGAGATTTTACAATTATACCTTAGGATTGTCAGGATCGGTTTGACAATGGCAATCAATTAAAGTGAAATCATTGGGTTTGGACCATAGCATTGAGGACGCTTAGAATGGAAAATTGGTCATGAATAATTGGGGTATAAGTTATGATAAACTAAGAATTTAGAGGATGAAATTCCCTAAGGAGGGAAGTTTGTAATACCCCGCCCCGGTAAATTTACTAAATTATATGTGGATTTTATATGAGAAGGAAAATTTTAATTCAATTAAATAAAGAGAATTAGTGGATTATTATATGGGTTATAGAATTGTTGGCTATTGGTTAATTAATATATATGTACTTTTATTTTAAGTGTAAATCGTTGGGATAAGGTGTAATGCGAGGAATGAAGATTAAGGTCTAAAACCAAACTTCTCATTAAAATTGATTCCTCCTCAATTGGTAAAAAGGGAAAATATATATGGGCCATATTCGTATTGAAAAAAAAATAATAAGGATTTTTATGTAAATAAAATTATAATGATGTTAATGTCGTCAAAATATTTATGAAATAAATTTTTTTAAGTTCCTTGCAAAATGGAGGCATTATGAGTAAATGGACATTTTCCCAGTTTAAGGAGATTGATTAAATGCCTTTATGTCGTGAAATTTATGTTTAATCCCTTTGGTAGGATTTCAGTATTTAAATTCCACTTTCTATGCATATAAACTCGTATTATTTGATAATAAATATGTTAACAAGTTTAAGAAAGATTTTATTTGTTTTGAACGTGAAATAATAAAAGCTGGAATTTTAATCTTCAAAGTATGTGTAATTGGGACTAAAAGACATAGTGGGTTTGAAGTTAAAGGACTACATGTTAAATAAAAGAAATGGGAATTTTCTTATAAACATTGTCTCAACTGTAAATGTATTTCTTGAATAAATAAATAAATAATTATGAAACTTGGTAAAAAGGTTTTAAGGATTAAAACACTTAAGAAGTTGGTGTGTAATAGTGTTTTCGGGTGAAATTAACACTTGGAAAATTGACTATAAGGCGATTTTTGAAATAAATGGGTAAAATGGTAATCTTACTTTAAGTGAAACATTTTTATGAAATAAAAATGTTGGAAGGGGTGTTACACAAAGTGGTCCTAAGCGAATATGATTTTGGGAATAAAAATCAAGATTAAATTACAAAGGTCATGAAAATGTTAAATTTCAAGTGTAACACAAATTGGGGCGGTAAAGTTCTGAGTTTTGACTTCCGCCGGGGAAAAAGGAAAAGTAGTAATGTGGGCATTAGTAAAATGTTAAATCACATTAAAGTCACTCGGATGACACCGGGAATAAGCAAGAAGGGCCTAGATCTCTTGGGTGAAAATCCCTAAACCACTAGCTAGAGCATATGGTGCGCATAGCCGTTGGTGCGGAGCCCGTGTAAGTATGCGATAAATGATAAAATTTTAATAAACGAAAAAGGAATAAGGAACGTATGTAAGAAAATGGGTTGTGTGGTGAAACGTGTTAATACAACCTAACTTGAATGAATGAAATAAACATTCCGGTAAAGGTTAAGTGGACAAGTAAATGCGTAAATCTATAAATGTCCATGTTAAGGCAAAAAGGCTAAAGTAAAGTGGGTAAACGGGTGTTCAAGTGTGGAACCGGGTGTGTTAAATAAAGTCAGAAACACTAAGTATGAATAAAGGAAGTCTTTCAAGATTAAGGTAACTTAATTTAAATGTGCAGTGTTTTGGAAGTAAAATTGTTAATGCATTTGAATATGTATTTTCAAAGGTATATCTATATGTGTGTGTGTGTGTGTGTGTGTGTGTGTGTGTGTGTGTGTGTGTGTGTATATATATATATATATATATATATATATATATATATATATATATATATATATATATATATATATATATATATATATATATATATATATATATATATATATATATATATATTCACATGCATGTGATGGTATTGTGTGAGTATTCCTTCTACTGTCATTTCTATACCATTTGTAAATTCCCACTAGGCGTAGGCTCACATCCCCACTTTGTTACGATAGGTTGGGTGCGATTTCATATTTTGAGGGCGTTTTACATCCAAGTATATCTTATTTATGCTTTACGTTGGTAGCTCTATTTACTTGGACTCTGGGGTTCTCCCCTTGGGTCCCTCACGTAGTTCATCTCGAAATATGAATTTTATGCTAACAAGTGAAACATTAATTAAAATAAAACTAGACTAGCAACATTATATAGGTTGTTTCAATGCACTTCACACCTAACGCTCCGGTCGAAATGGGTTGACTCACGGGTAATAACCCATAAATTCGGGTCGGGGCGTTACATAAACAATAATTTTTCTTTTTTCTAATCATATAATGTTGTAACTATATAATCATGCTTGAACAAATCAGTATGTATAACATGGAGTATTAGAGCCCCAGTTTACCATCTCATGCTTTTCATTACGAATATTGCTTGTAATATGAACGATATACGTATGCTCGAAGAATCAGAAAAATAATGTATGCCCATTAAGTAGAAAAACATTTTTTCAAAACTATTATAAACCCTAATCTGCCTCATTATGTTTCATCATATTTATGTCTTGTATGTGATATGAAAAACCCTAATAATGATTCTGGTATGAATAAAAGACTATTTTGAAATTATTCGGATAAAAAATATCGATCACACCTAAAACAATTTCTGTGCTTTTTTTTTGCGATTTTTTTCGCAGTGAATAGTGTTTTTGAAAATTTTAGTCTCTGATTCACTTGAAACTTTGTGGATCGAGTGGAAACGTGCCAAGATGTTTTTCGCTCATCCAGGCTCTTTAGGGTCGCAAAACCCCTTTGTTTACCTTTTTTGTAATAATATAAAGGCCCATAACTCTCTTCAGAAAATTAATTTTAATATTTTACAAATTGTTTGGATCTTCCAGACTGGTTTACTTCAATTATATGGTGATAAATCAATTTTTCTATTTTTGGAAAAAATAAGGTATTATATAATTTTCATCATTATATGGGGAGTTTTATTTTGAGGTACCTAGTATAATGTTCATATATGATTGTGTTAGTTATAAAATACAGATTATAGTTGATAGAAATGAATCTTAAAATTATTGTTTAAGACTAATAAGTGAATATTCATTTAAGTAGCATCAAAGGCTAAACACAAGTTGAGATTTGTTTGTGAGAATATTTCACTCATAGTCATTATGTAATTTTAATGTTGTTCGTTATAAAATTGGATAAAATATTAACACATGATATAATCTAGATTTAATAACATTAAACCATTATGTGAATATTGAATTATTGTCATTAAAGTTCATGTAGTCATATTTATGAAATTGTGAGACAAGAAACACAGATGCCACAACTAAAGAACCATAATTATTGAAAATAAATGGGTAGTGCAGTTTTGTAATTTCAATATTATGTGATGTTAAATATAAATACCATAATATTGGGATTATTTAAATGATGTACCAAATTATATTTAAGTCAACAATTCAATATTCAATCCCTTGCAAAATTATTGTGATGTGTGTAAATTATTAATTCGTGAACATTGTTAAATTATTACAGTCCCCCTTAATCTTTATTCGTATGTTGCCAATTATCTGAAATTTGATGAAACCAACTTTTCGGAATGGAATGATCAGATCAAGTTTAGTCTGTGGGTTTTAAACCTAGATATGACTATCCATGTTGAGGACCCACTGCTATCATTGATAACAACGGTGAGAATGGGATAGCCATTCATGAGGCAGGGTGTATATCCAACAGACTTGACCTTATGTTCATGCGAATGTGATTTTGTGCAAACATTAAGACATCCCTACCTGAAATAACAAAAGAAAAATAATACATGAACAATATAAATGAACAATTTCACACTACTGATAAGTCCCTAGACAGGAAATTAATGGATGATCTCACCACCATGAGATTCGATGGCACTCGAACCATGAATGAACACGTAATTGAAGATTAAAGTTTTGGGCATGACTGAGGATGAATCATTTCTCATTCAATTTGTCTTAAACTCTCTACCTCCTAAGTATAGGCCTTTAGAGATCAATTACAACACTATTAAGTATAAGTGGAATGTAAATGAACTGCAGAGCATGTTAGTTCAGGAGGAAGGAAGGCTGAAGCAACATAATGGTCATATGTCTAAAGGGTAGGTGGCTAACTTGATGGTCAGAGGAGATGGATATAAGAAGAAGACTGGAAATGGCATTAAGCACAGTCCTGGACCATCTCATCAAGCAAAACCTTCAGTATCTACTAGTAAGAAAGAGAACAATGACAAGTTTCACTTTTATAAAAAGAAGGTCCATTTCCAGAAAGATAGTAAAAAAATGCAAGTCTTAGTTCAAGAAAAAAAGGAAAGTCTATGGCTTTTGTATGTTACGAATCAAACCTTATTAATATTCATTCTAATACTTGGTTCATTGACTCTGGTTCTATGTGTTATGTTTCTAATTCCATGTAGGGATTCCTTTCAACCCGTGGGACAAACTTAATGATCCATTTCTCTATATGAGCAATCGTGTGAAGGCTACAATAGAAGCTGTAGGAGTATTTCGTTTGATTTTAAATATTGGTTTTTGTTTAGATTTGCAAGAGACACTTTACGTTGCTTTAATTTCTAGAAATTTGGTTTCTTTATCTAAACTTGCTCTTGATGGTTTTATCCTTGAATTAAAAATAACAGTTTTTGTTTTATTAAAAATTCTTCCCGCGATGTTTCTGTATTTATGATGGATGGTTTGTATCAATTTAATCTTAAAAATAAATTTTATCAAACCCTAATATCCTTGCATCCTAATGTTGGAATGAGATGTGTGTCAAATCATGAGAAATAAGCTTACTTATGGCATAAACACTTAGGGCACATTTCTAGGGCAAAAATTAAAGATGGAATTCTCCATAACCCGGATTGGGCTGATTATGATGTATGTGTGGATTGCTTAAAGGCAAAAAAATATAAACATGTAAAGAAAGGAGCCATAAGGAGAACCCATCTACTTGAGATAATCCATACACACATATATGGACCTTTTGATATTCCAGCTATTGATAAAGAGAAACATTTGATTACCTTTATCAATGATTTTTCACGCTTTTGCATATTATACTTATTGCACAATAAATCTTGATCTGTAAATGCTATTTAAAATACATAATGAAGGTTGAGAGATAATTGGGTAAAAAGGTAAACTTTATTAGGCCCTATATAGGTGATGAATTTTATGGAAGATGTGATGAGTCGGAACAATGCCCTGACTCTTTTACTAAACTCTTAGAAAAGTTAGGTATAAGTGTCCAATACACAATACCGAGATCACCCTGGTAGAATGGTGGGGCTGATAGGCACAATTGTACCCTTATAGAAATGGTTAAAAGTATGATAAGTAGAACTAAATTACCTATGTTTTTGTAGACACATGCTCTTATGACCGTTGTGCACGTCTTAAATCGCGTACCTAGTAAGTCAGGTTCAAATACCCCATTTGAACTGTGGAAAGGATGGAAACCCACTTTAAGATATTCACTTGTTGAGGTTTCCCAGCAAAAGATAGAACCCACAAGAAAAGAAACTGGATCCTAGGACAATAAGTTATCATTTTATTGGGTATCTAGAAAAGTCAAAGGGATAGAAATTATATTATCCTAATCATACTACTATAATAATAGAAATTGAAAACGCTAAATTCATTGAAGATGGTGAAGTTAGTGGGAATAAAAAAAAATGGAAGTCACGTTCAAGAAGCCAGGATACCAATCCCCATATCCCGAGTTCATAATGTACTTATTATTCCACACATAGTAGTTGAGCCAATTAATGAACCAATCAATGACAATGAACTATTAGTGAATGATCACTCAACTAAACAACTATATAATCAAGCTTCAATCAATGAACCTATTTTAGAAATAACACATGAAATTCCATTAAGAAGATCTCAAAGAGAAAGGATATCATCTAACCCTCATGATTATGTGGTGTATTTAAAAGAGGTGGGATTTAACATAGGGGAAATCAATGACCTAATTTCTTATGAATAAGATGTGAATAGTAATGATTATAATAAATGGATTGATGTTGTGACTAAGGAAATAAAATCTACGAATGACAACCAAGTCTGGAAGTTAATCGAGTTTCCAGAAGGACAAAAATGGGTCTGGTGTAAATGGGTCTTTAAGACCAAACACAACTCAAAAAGCAATATTGAATGACCTAAAGTAAGGCTAAATTCCAAAGGTTTTAATCAACTAGAAAGCATTGATTCTAATGAGACCTTCTATCCAATTTCAAAGAAGGACTCTTTGATAATTATATTCGTATTGATGGCTCATTATGATTTATATTTTCACTAAATGGATGTAAAAATAGTTTTCTTAATAGGAGTTTAGAAGAAGAAGTTTACATGGTAGAACCACAAGGGTTTATAAAAGAATGAAAGTAAAACATGGTTTGTATGTTAAAGAAATCAATATATGGTCTATAACAAACTTCTCGTCAGTGGTGCCTTAAGAATCATCATACCATTAGCTCCTTGGGGTTTAAAGAAAATATCATTGACCGATATATAAACTTGACGATCAGTGGGAGTAATTTTGTATTTTTAACAATATATGTTGACGACTTGCGTATCGCCAGTAGTGACTTTGGTTTATTACGTAAAACTACGTAATACCTTTCTGAAAACTTCAAAATAAAATCTATGGGTGAGATATCCTTCGTGATTGTGATAAATATGCCTCGGGATAGATCACATGGAACGTTGGGACTGTCTTAGAAAGCTTACATTAATGACGTGTTAGATAGGTCCAGCATGTCAAAATTCCCTTTCAGAAAGGTTAAGGCAGTGACCATGATTTTCATTGGAAAGGGAGCATATGAAAGGCGTACCTTATGCCTAGAGTAGGTAGCTTATTATATACGTAGGTTTGAACTAGACTGTATATCAATTTTTACATTGGGATGCTACGGAGATATCAAAGCAATTTGGAAATCATCATTGGAAAGCTGCAAAGAAAGTATTGAGGGACCTGTAAGGGACTAAAGAATACATGTTCACGTATAGGAAAATTGATCACCTTAAGGTGGTCAGATACCCAAACTTAGATTTTGGAGGATGCCTTGACAATAGGAAGAGCACTTTGAGTTATGTCTTCCTCCTTACTGGAGGAGCCATCTCATAGAGAAGTGATACAGAGAGTGTTATTGCATTATCTACTTTGGAGGCTCAATTTGTAGATTGCTTCGAAGCTAAAAATTGTGGATTATGGTTGTAAAATTACATTTCATGACTTAGAATCATGGGGTTAATATCTAAGATGTTAAAAATTTACTGTGATAATGTTAGAAAAGTCTTCTTTTCAAAAAATGACAAGTTTACTAAGGAGGCTAAACATATCGAGATGAATTACTTGTAAGTGGAAGAAGAAGTTATGAAACAACGAGTGTCAATTTATCACATTAGTACGAGTTATTAGATAGAAGATACTCTTACGAAAGGACTATCTTTGAAGACTTATATGAAACATATCAAAGAGATGGGTCTCGATTAATTTGATTATGATTACTGCTAATTTAGTTGTTTAACACTAATATTTTTAATTCAATAAAAGTGTTTCATATTTTTATCATTATGTCTTTGACTTATGCATTCATGTGAATGTGACCTATTGTATGACATAAATAGTCTTTGCTCAAAAGACATTATGAGGCCATTATGGCAACCCACATTATAGACCATGTTAATAAAATATTAATGTTGTGGTACATGAAAGGAACCATGCTCCAAAATAGAGTGGAACTACCATGACTCACACTGGTGAATTATTTAATTATGATAATAATTGTTGTTAACTATTATGCTTTATTATGCACCTTATATTTCATAAACAAATTATGAGGTTGTTCTTATTAGGACCAAGTGGGAGGCTGTTGGAAATTAATTAATTAATTATGTGATTTTAGAATTATTTAATATCCCACTAATATGGTCCTTAATATGTTAAAATAATTTGAATTTAGTGGAGGTTTGAGCAAACAAAAGTTAGCATGTGGTTGGCTTAGTTTTAGGCCCACTTTAATAGGAAGTGGGGGTTATGTTACTAACGTAATTTTGGCATGCCCTCGCTTATATAATCAGTATCCTAATTCCATCATTAGTATACTATAATACACAATTATATTGGGTACAACGAGAAACTCAAAAAATTCTAAAAAAAATCAGATCTTTCCTTCATAATTTAGGAGACTTGAGGATCATTTCTGGAGCTTTTAAGGAGCACTAAAGTCAGAGAAACATCATCAACTTTAGTTTTTAAGCAATGTACGAAGGTTTGTTCTTAATTATGTAATTTACAAGTAATTAATCTATAAATGCATGGAGATTAAATATCCTGGAATTAAGTAGTAATTCTCTTTTTCTCTAATCATATAATGTTATAACTATATAATTATGCTTGAACAAAACAATATGTCTAACAGTGTTTTAATTTCTGGTTAGGTTTAATTCAATGTAGACAACATGAGTCATGATAATTGTTCCATATCATTTTGATGGGTCATGTTCGTGTTAAGAAATTGCACAATGTCGTTTCCTGTTTGGGTTTCAATAGGTCATTTCTTTGAGCTTGCTATTATTATTCAAATAAGGGTAGCTACAGTCACTGTTGATTATGTAGATTTGTTGTTTTTTAGTACAAAGATTGATTCTTTGTTTTGTTTTTTTACTTTTATCTTTATTTAGTGGACTAGTTTGTCTTTTATAGATTTTTTCAGTTTATTTATTTCTAGACATTATACATACGGTTTGAGGAATTTAATAATTTACTCTTTTACTTGTTGGAAAAAATTAGCTCATAAGGTTGCTCACTGGAATGTATTGCCATTTATTTTCTAAGAAAAGAACTTGAGATAGGAAAATCCCCAGTTAGAGTTATTATTTTATTTAGAGAAAAAAGAAGACTTGAGTTATACATTATGTTAGCTATGTCCTTTTTAAATAAACTTAAAGGGAGGTGAAACTATTTGTAGTAGGATTTGAATATTGTCCCCATGCACATTATTTACTTCGTAAAATGTCCTCTTCTGGTTATTTATTTGTTTATTTTTGGGTTTTTTTACTTAAGCCCCACTTCTTAGTGCTCTATTTGAATTTACTTTCACTTTGCTAATGTCTTTGATACAATTCCCATTTATATGTGGAAAGTCATTATTTACTAACTTGCTTCACCCCTAAATATTATTTTTACCAAAATACCCTTGTTTTAAATCAAACATAATCACAATTTATCGTCTCCGCTAAATAAAGCCCAAATTTTTTTGTCAAACCTTATATTATAAAATTTAATCAAACTCATAAATGGAAGGTAAGAGTTAAATTAAAAACTAATAAATCAAACCTAGCATTTAGATTTCAAAAAAATCAACAAATCTCCTTTAAAAATAGAACTTCGAGTTTGCACATTTTCACTAATAAATGCAGATTTGAAAATCAATTAGTTTGTGCTACACCTTATGATCAGTGAATCCCTAAGGGTATATTTAATTGAAAATATGGGAAATGCATGAAAAATAGTTCATTTTGATGAGAACTTGAAAAATGAGCAAAAAAATATGAGAGTTTTTGTCTTTTTTTTTTTATTTTCCATGGAAATAAATTCTTTGGCAGGTGGATGAGGAATATTTTCCAATAAAAATGAGGTTTGAAATGGATCACTTGTTACATTAATGAGTGTTGTTCTTATAGAAATTTTTTGTAATCAAGGTAACACACGGGACAAGACATGAGTCATGGAAAAACTTCCATGGAAATTTTTTCCATATAAATCGAACATACCCTACGATAACAATAAAGTATGTGGTGTGGGTTAAGAATGTTTAGAAAAGGGTGGAATCATGAATGAGAGTTAAGGTCATGGTTCAGACTTTCGCAACTGCAACTAAGAGTATCTTTATCACCATATGCAACAAATCATATTATATAACTTCTCCACCTTCTCCTCCCAATAAATTACAGATCAGTTGATCAAATTTCCACAACTATATGGACTTATTTAACTTTATTTTTTACATAATCACAAAGGAAGGGTACGAATACACACCCACATAGAAAAAGTCCTTTCGATGTTTTTGCAGTTTTTCTTAAAACCTAAATATTTGGTTTGATTTATTAATATTTTTTAACTCTCATCTTTCATTTATTAGATTATCTTCCATTTATTAGTTTGATTAAATTTTAGAATTAGGGTCTGATGAAAAATTTAGGATTTTAAATTGGGAAATAAGATGGAGTGGGATGACATTTTGTTTAAATGAATGATATTTTGGTCAAAATAATATTTTTGGGGTGAAGTATAATTTGAAAATAATTAATTTAACGGTGATAGAAAAATGAGATTCATGTCAAAGATATTAATAAAGTGGGGTTATGTCAAATAGAGCATTAAGAATTAGGGGTGAAGGGGAAAAACATTTTTTTATAATGCATATGTTGAAGCATGTAGTGCTGATTTGTTTTGGGTATATTACAATTTCGAGACATTCCTTGAGTTCCTCTGTACCATTGAAGGATTCATATGTGATGCTTTGGAGGAAATATGGAATATTATTTGACACTCCTTTGCACGAAAATAACCAATCAAATCATTGACAAATGATCTTTTCCTTTAATTTTCTTTAAACTTGAGTAGAGTTATTATATTTACCAAATGATGATGTTTAGATAGTCTTAATGGATGGCTTCATATTGAGGGTAGATGGTTAGTCATGCATTGAGAACTTTCATAATAACTTTTGGTTGACCAAATAATTGTATTTGATGACATCATTTTTTAGAGAAATAAAACATCATTGGTGATACCAACTTTTGGTAATATTTGATAAAACATATTTAAGGAAACCCATTAGAATGTATAATTGTATAAATCTTTACTTATTTAGTTTTAAAATTATAGATCCCATCTACCCCCAAAGGAAGTCGAATTCCATGCAAAGTTTAAAAAATTTACCTTGTATGTGTACCATTTTAAACCTATTTTCTATACTTAAGATCACAACAAAAGTTTTTTTAACTTGAAAATATTTTCTAGCAAAACTCATTGAATGAACACACTTTTAAATAAAGTATTTGCTATCCATATTTTATAGCAACCATGTCACATTTTTGTATTACGATCTTTTATTGTTTGGCCCATTATATATTGGACTTTAGTTGTTTTAGTTTGTTGTTCCTTCCGTATATTATATGTTCTAGAACCATTTAAACACTAATAAAAGTACACTTACTGGGCTCCTATATGGTTAAGCCATTACCTCATAAAAATCTCTTATTCTATGGAATGTGAAAATTATTGGGAAGAAGTTCAACGACTCTCTTTATACCTTGCATAATACTTGTTTGGCAGTCAATCATTTTAAGAATGTTTTTTCTTAATTTTTCTTCTTAGAGATGATTATTTTATTCGAATGTAGGACAAGCACCGTAATGCTCCAACCATCGTGTATATTTGTGATTTTGTGGGTCGACAGGACTCGAACTCATCACTAGGGGTGATAAAAAAAATGACCAGGCTGACGGACTGAACCGAACAGATCCTTTTTCAGTCTTTTTTCTTAACCGGTCCGTTTCGGGTTTATTTTTTTAATGACCAACCAAGTCGGTCCGATCCACGATTTTTCAGGGACAAAAACCTTGTTAGGACTTACCATGACCGACCCTATATAAAATAATATATTTTTACGAATATATGTATATATACAAGATAAATAATTAGTAAAAAATATATTATAACATTTGATTAGTTTAAATTAAATAGCAGGTTCGTTTTAATTGTAGTTTTTTATATTTATTTTTTTTAATATTTGGAAAAAATAGATTCGAGTGTATTATTTTTATAAATAATGTATTCATTAATGTGAGGACCTACCGTAAGATCGGGCTGACCCTATTAAAAATGGACCGACTAGAGTTGGTTAATCGGTATTATCGTTCTGGTGCTGGCCCCTTTTTTAAAGGGTCGATCAAGTCAGTCCGGTCCAAAAAACCCCTTAAAACTGGACCGGATCCGACCGTGAGCACCCCTACTCATCACATTAATGAAATTTTTTTACAACCCTACTAAGTTACCACTTAATTGTATTAATTAAACAATTACCTAAGTAAATTTGGTATATTCATTGAGAATAAATATCATGGGTATTATTCTTAATGGGAGGAAATCTTATGAAATAAGATCTAATGTCAATGAGAACCATTTCTCATATAACATACCTTAAAAATAGCAATCCTCACAATGCAAAAACTTCACAATAATTGCGCGATTTTATGGAAATGTGGTGAGTAAAGTCAAAAAGGGGAGTATACATATGTAAGTTACAAAAATAAATTTGCATGCATATGTCGTAATCTTTTTCCTTCTAAAAACTTTGCATTTATTAATGTTCCCCAAACACAAATCAATGTATAATCATCATTCATTCTTTATCTCCTACTTACTACTATTCTTGAATTCTTCAGTCAGTGTGATTCTAGTTAGGTTTTATTATCTTAATTATTAACTTCAATTATATGTCTTACCTTAAGCACTACTTGATAAATCATGGTGGAATTAATTTCAAAGTTATTGGTTTCTTGGAATTCAATTCTTATCTCTCCCCAAAAAATTGAATTCCACGATAAATTAGCTTTTTGTACTTCAGGGGCTATTACCTTAGTGAAAGCAGAAATTATTTACCGGGCAAATAAGTGCTATACAACGTGCCTAAAAGATGGAAAATGAGAATGATTAATTATTTATCACTGCAAATATTGCTATCAAATGGACGCTTAGTTTCATTACCTGCTACGGTCTTTGTTATCTATCCAAATATCGAGTTATAGCATTTCTTATGAATCCTAACCAAGTCTTATTTCATACCATTCACTATATTTGTTACCTTATGTTAACCAATTCTTAATTTCCTTCCTCTTTATTATAAATTGTATGACCTCCTAATTTATTATAGAGTATACATACGGCCTCGCTTCTTAACCTTCTTTAGAAGTTGACACTCCAACTCATTAAGGAACTAATGAACACATCCTATTAATCTACATCGGAACCCAAGCGCCAAAAATGGTGACTATGAACCATTATTAATCTTGGAGTCGGTTGATCATATTTGTATTCACGAGTTTGTAACTTTTCACAAAACTAGTATTTAGTTTTATCCCAAATAATTATTTCAATCGCTAATTTAAATATATAATTTTATTAATTTGATTTATCAACATTTGGCACCAATATTTGAAAATATTAACAATTTCAACCCTGATGTTCAATGTTAATGCACATTAAGTATTAAAATTTATTATTTTACCTCTCAAAATTTACACAATTATTTAAATACATCTTTTTACCTTAAAAATATACTTAATTTCCTTTTTATTTCAAGAAAAGTCAACCATAATGTTTCCTTTTCTCAAAAAATCCTTTAGTTTATTTATTTTGCAAATATGTAGATATATCAACGCACAACCATTATATATATATATATATATATATATATATATATATATATATATATATATATATATATATAAAATATGGGAGGGGGGTGTTTGAATAGTACCAACAAATTAACGGTTGCGATAGAATTTTTTTGGGCGATCTAAGGGCGTGAGGTTTTGCCATGTCACCACTTAGCATTGTGACATGGCAAATGAGAGAAAACACTCTTTCAATCCAAAAACCTCCCCCGCTCATTTACTTTGGTCTCTCTCATTTCTCCTCTATTCCCCTTTCAACACAAACCCTCCTAACCCTACCCATGCCCGTCGCCGCCCTCCATCTCCGCCCTACGCCTCCAGGTAGTCTCTCTCACCCTATTACACGCGCATACATAGACGAACACATCCCTCTATTGACAATCTCTCACATAAACACGCACACACACATGCACACACCCACAAATTTATAATGGTTTGTTTATGTTTTGTTTTGAATATCTAATGTTTTTTTAAGTTTTGTTTTGAAGATCGGGTATGACTTCTTCTCTCTTTAGTTTTTTTTTTACATTTTGATGTTTTGTAAACCCAAATTTTTAGGGTTTTTTTCAATCATGGTTTGTGGCCATCGAAGGAGGTGATAGATTTGTCAACACTGCGAAGAAGCTACAGAGGGCAGAGAATATCTATTCGGGTATGACTTCTTATCTCTTTAGTTTTTTTGTACATTTTGATGTTTTGTAAACCCTAATTTTTAGGTTTTTTTGAATCATGGTTTGTGTCCATCGAAGGAGTTTATGGATTTGTCAACACTGTGAAGAAGCTACGGAGGACAGAGATTCAATGTATGAATATTATGTAGATTTAATTTCATGTTTAGGCTTATTGTTTGATGTTTAGGTGTTTCATTCGTGTTGGATGAATTTCGGAGTACTGTTGATAGGGTTTCAATTATATTTTTGTGGGTTCTTCATTCCAGATTTATTGAGATTTTCACTGTCTCTGATTTGGTATATTAATAGAATATTTCACCATTTTCACATATTCAGCTGTAAGGATATTAGTTGATGTATGTATAACAGATGTAATCACAACCTTCTTGCTAATTTATCAAAAGACCAACAGAAGGGCTTGACACTGAATTGGGTAATATATCATTTTGACGTTTGAAAAGCAATGTGTAATCATTCTAAACTCGCGTCACCAATTTTTGTTACTTGGTGTTTGTCTTTCTCAACAACCTGTATTAACCATTTCAACAAGTCGGTATATATAGATCCAAAACTAACGTACACGTTGATTGATGTGGGTAGAATATTTGTTTAATATGTTAAGCCAAAGAACAATTACATGGCTGGGTGTTGGGACACTGTAATGAATGGGTGCATTAATTTTTACTGAGTTCTTAAAATGAATGAGTGTTGACTTTGCTTTTACAATTTCAAACTATTTACTGTTGAGTTATGTTGTAATTTCTTTGGATTTATTGATGACTAGATACTTATTTTGAATCTTTCAGGTAAATACACTCATGTCCTTTACATGGAAGTTAACTAATGCTACCATGTAATGCCCTTTACATGGAATCTTTCAGGTGAATCTTTCATCGTAAATATATTCATTCCCTTTACATGGAATCCTCTGCTACATGAATAAATTACAGGTGAATCCGTACTTGAATAAATTACTATTATAAACTTGCATTTAAAGTTTGAATATTTGGTGTTACTTGATTTCTAATCAAAATTTGATATTACTTATCATTTTTTCAACTATGTTTTGTACTTGATGATATTATGGTGTGAAAGGAGATGTTGCAAACACTCATGGGGTATTCACGTCTCTTTTAGGCAGTACTGATTATTTACGGGGTTTTAATTCTCTCTAACGATTGATTCGAGTTGGATTGGTTTTAAGCCATTAATATTTGTATTAAACAAAGCTAATGTTGTAGTTTTGCAGATCTGATACCATCATTTTTTTTGGTTAACCAAGGATGCCTAGAAGGACATGGTAAAGAATTTACTTCCTATGGTTATATCCAAGGAGTTGAGGCCAACGCCAATCATGTAACAATTAAAATATATGTAACAGTTCTATTAAGTACATTCTCCCTCGGATCATATCATTTTCATAATATAAATCTTGCAAGTAATGAACTAATTTTAGTTGTTTATATTATACACAAGTTTTTGCAGTGATGATCACAATGGATTGCCAAGGCACCACCCACTGCACCAAATGTCTGAGCAATAAAACGGGTGACAGGAGAACAATGAGTCACCTCCAACATCGATGGTACCAGTGGGATTAAAATTAACCCCACCAACGACGTCTGAAATGATGTCGAATATGTACAAGAGCACTAAGAGGAGGAGGGTGGTGATTAGAAGAGATGTCATCCCCTGGACCCCAGCGACTGAGGCTACGACGAAGGTGAGAGGGCCCAGCGTGGATGCGCAAAACACCCACAGTTGGCATTTGTAAATACCCTTTCTCTGTTATTTGTTTCCTGTATCTACTCAAGATCTGTAATTTTGAATCCTATTCTTTATCTACTTTGTAAATACCCTTTCTCTTCAGAGTTTTGTTTTTCCATTCTCTGTCTTTTATTTATAGGTTTCAAAGAGTAAAGACCTACTATTATTTACATTTGTTTTCAATCATTAATACATTGTGTTCTTCTTTCGGTATGGTTTTTTCAATTCTTTTAGCAGGAACGCTAATGTCTCAGATTCTCTCATTTACCAGACTCTAAACACATAAAAGGTCAGCTGTGAGGTGATTTCTCAATTCCTTTTCTCAGATGTGTAGCTGATGGTGTTTCACTTGATTTTGGTATTTATTTTACCTACTCTACTTTTCATCCTTCTGCCTATGTTTATTTGGGTTTTGCAGGTTTAAGTTAGATTTTTTGGTGTTGTTACAGGTTCAAGTAAGAAGATTGAAAGTTTCTTAGGTGGGTGTTTCCGGTCTACATCTCTCTACTCTGTTTTCAATTTCCTTCGTGTATTTAGTTTTGAAAGTGCGATGGTTCTTTTCAGGTGTTGGAGATTTTTATTGTGGTCGTAGTGGTGTTTGGCCACCTCAGTAAAGGTCGAGGATTCATTCTATGGTCTGATTGAATTTTCTCCAACTCTATGAAGTTGTCCAAAACCTTTTTTTTGTGTGGAATTCCTTTATTGGTTCAAAACCTAATTTCATTTGTGATATGGAAATATAATTATTTTCGAAGTTGAATCCTTATGTTGGAGGTATTCATAGGCTCAAACCTTAGTTTAACGCTATTTTAGTTCAGTGCCATCATATTCCTTTTGTCAATTATGTCTCTTCAAGTAATATCGATTTATTTTCATATTGTTTATCAGCGAGTTGCATTGTCTACGGCTGCAAATATGTGCAAGAAACTCCTATTCGATGCAGCTGACTTTGTGATGGAAGTAATTCCATTGTTGACAAATCTTCTTCAGTATCATGATGCTAAGGTGAGCCCGCAGAGCAGTTTTCATGATTTAGATACCCTTATAAATCAATCAAGGGAGATCAGTTGAGATTAACTTAACAAATTTTTATGTTACCTTTTGTTTGTTGTATTTTTAGATTCTAGAGCATGCTTCGGTTTGCATGAATCAAATTGTAGAGGCGTTTGCGTCATCTCTAGATAAGCTGAATGAATTCTGCAATTAGGCGTTTATAATTCTGACTTCCTCCATATGCTCTCCTCGAGTAACAGTCCGCTTCAGTTTTCACACATTTTTTTGTATTGTCCATCCCCAAATAACATATATCCAAGTCAGATTCATACTCAATTCTTTCTGAACAGGGGAAGATGATATCCATCTATGTGATTTATTTCAACAATTATGATGCTTATATGTTTCAATTGTTATTACTTTCTCTATATTATGAGGAAGGACACTAGAGTAGTATACGCTTGCTAAGGTATTTATGAAATGTTGTGTTTGATTTAAACATGTAGCCTTTAATTTAGACAAGTAGCTGAGAAAATTGAGTGTTCTGACTTGAACAGGTGGCATTACTTGATCTATGTTGCAGTTTTAATCTTTTGAAAACTTATATTTGTGCCACATTAATATATATATATATTCAAATTCAAAAAGGTGGTGATGATTTTAATTATTTTTGCATATGGGCAGGCAAAAAGCATTTTCTATGTTGTTCTTGGATGGTGAATGTGAGGAAGTAAATTACTCACAAACAGTTGACTCCCATATTTTTTTCAACATTTTATGTAATTGAAAGAAAAATTAGGGCTTGCTCCAGCTGCAGTCATTTTATCTAGACGAGAATCTTATGATGATTCATTGACTCTGAAATCCCTTGATAAAAACATACGACCACGATCAAACTCCATTATACTAGGTTAGTATAAAAAACTAATATCAAACACTTTTATATCATTTTTAGTTTGGTGTTAATTTACAACCTGATGAAATTGTAAATTTTATTTGTTGTGACAGCTGGCAGAAGATTTGGTAAACAGCCACGAAACATCAAATATGCAAGGAGAGGTAGTGAAATTGGATGATGAAGTGAATGAACTGATACAAAAGGGCCAAAGAGGATAAAATCACCATCTAAGATTTGGAGATGGTGATCATAAAACGCAGATCTTTAATGTGTGGGACTAATCCCTATATCACACATTTATATCTTTTATGTGCCATAAAGCAGTAATGCACTGAAGTAGTTACTGTAATTCGATTGCAGCCATTGTGAATTTAGTTGCAACAGTTGTAAAAAGTTACTGTAATTTAATTGCAGTAGTTTCTATGCACTCGAAGACAATAGCATGGTAGTTGTGCATCGCAGCTGCAGCAGTTGTGAAGACAATGGCATGGCAACTACAGCAGTTGTGAAGACAATGGCATGGTAACTACAATAGTTGTGAGCATCAAATTGTGTATTAACTATATGTAAACACAGCAAACTACGAATAGATTTCACCATTTTAAAAATGGAATAATTTTAGGATTTTGATTATGTATTGACCATATGTAAATACACAACTTTGAGCAGTTATGCACGCACGCATTATCACTCTCATGCACAATAGGTACCAAGCGTATTTTGGAGAAGTTTGGGTTTCATATCCACTGCCCTCGATTTGTAATATTTATGGTGTTTAACATTGTAGAAGATAGAAAATCTTGAGATTAATGGAAGGTTAAAATTTATGTGGTAACACCATGTATGCAGGTGGTCAAACGATTATGTGCGCTCATCCACCGACATATACAAGACATGTGTTGTCCCCTTTGTCCCATTTTTGATTTTTTGTTGTTGGTTTTGTGATAAGACATGTTGAATTGTTTCACTTCATCAAATGACTCTCAGGTAATTTAGATGAGATTACTTGATTTTGTTCAGAATAATTCATATGTTTTTTAATTAATATGTTTGTTTATATGATCACATGATTGATGTAGGAAGAGTTGCGGGATGATCAATCCACTTTTGGGCATATGATGAGCTGAAACGCATTCAACGAGAGAGCTCATCGTCAGAAGAGGACTCATATAACCCCGAGAGATGATCTGATGAGACTGAAACTCATCTGCTTTGAATCAACCATTTGGATTGTCATGTCTTAGCGTATTACATTTTCCCCTTCGAATTGGATGACGCAGTTTCTTCTTCTTTTATAGTTTACTGTGATTATAGTGCTATATTTAAATTACTTGAAATGGAACATAAATGCTAAACATGTGAATTTTTATCTAAGAAAATCTTATATGGAACTATGTACCCCGTCAATTTGTTAATTCGTTAATGATAAATAACATTTTCATATGGACTATTAGAATTATTATTGTTGGAGTATTTTTTATTTCTTATACAGGGTGGATAATCATGTAAACAAAAGAGATTATGGCCGATTTTTTTAAAATTTTACTTTATTTTGTTGGGGAACAAAATTTTTGTCGTTTTGTAATTAAGAACTTTGGAATTTTTTGTCGTTTTGCGGTTACGTACTTGGAAATTTTCGTCGTGCCTTCAGGCACGGGCATATACTAGTATATATATATATATATATATATATATATATATATATATATATATAGAGAGAGAGAGAGAGAGAGAGAGAGAGAGAGAGAGAGATAGATAGATAGATAGAGAGAGAGAGAGAGAGAGAGAGAGAGAGAGAGAGAGAGAGATAGATAGATAGATAGATAGATAGATAGATAGATAGATAGATAGATAGATAGATAGATAGATAGATAGATAGATAGATAGATAGATAGATAGATAGATAGAGAGAGAGAGATAGAGAGAGAGAGAGAGAGAGAGGGAGTTAATATCCCTAATCTCTTGTAAAATACGATGGAAAAAGATTAATGGGGCTGATGACCCCAAGTCTCTAAACTTTTCCTTCTTAAGGGGTGACCTCAAGTCAAGTTGTTCCAAAACCTTTAAACCAAGTTTTTCCTTCTTAATGCTAGATACCGATGATACCCCATTCCACACTTAGTGTTTTAGAGATCTTCTAAACTCTCTGCTTGATCTGGAATGGGGATGAGGTCTTCAGATAGATCGATAATTGCCAAGTAAGACATCTGGTACCCTCAAGGGTGAACCGTGGTACTATCATAGGTCTCAATTGTACGTCCTTTCCATAGGTGATATGCCCAAGTGTAACCTCGGACTAGAGGCATCAACCTCGGCCTAGAGACACCAACCTCGACCGATATTATGGCCGACGCTGGGCATGTCTTGGATACGCGATATCACCAACCTCGGTCATATCAAGGTCGGCCCAGGCCGACACTACCATGAGCCTCTCCAAGGGACATCACAAGGATCGGCAGCATTCTCGTATACCTTAGAATGGCAACCTCGGCCAGATGTGGGCCGAGCTCGCAGGAAGCCACCAGCAGCCTCATCGAGCCACCAGTTTAACCTCGTCTCAGGCCGACCTTGCCCATTGTCTCGACCTGGATTAGGTCGAGACCTCCATGGAATCCTCGGACTGAACAGGTATCAAGACTCACCAACCTCGGCCTCACCAAGGCCGAGGTCATACCCCAGACGCGATAGCCGAGCACCTGCTGACATTTAGATAAGGACACGTGGACACAAATCAGTTATAACAAGATTATTCCCCACACGTGGGGAGAATATTGCATCATCATTCTCTACATGTAACAGTGATAGATGGCACTCCCATATTGGTGAGGTAACCACACACATGCACATTGCATGCATGGAGGGTACATTACACCCCCTAGGTACTATATATAGAGGTCATCCTCTACCTTGCAAAAGGATCCCAGATATTCAACCCTAGCTGAAACTTTGTCTAGATACACAGTAGAGAGAGAAAGCTTGAGAGATTGTATCCATGGCCATTAGTGCCTTATTGCAGTGAGATTATTCACACACACACAGTGGACGTAGGCCAACCTAGGCTGAACCACTTATATCTTGGATTACTCTCCTCTTCTCCTCATCTCATTCTCTTACCTCTTTACATAACTGTGCTGCCATTATTGTTCTTAGATTGAGCTTGAAAACACCTTATCTGGTGGTGCTGATTCCGGCATCATCATTTTGGCGCCGTCTGTGGGAACGAGAAGCTATCTCATCCTCTTTTTCTGCTTAACCTCACCGGAGACTCTGGTGGTGAACCAGGCCTCCCCCTAGCGCGGAGCTGTTTCACCATTGAAAGAGGTCATGTGAAGTACTAAGCTCATCTGCTACTCAAGCTCTATAGTGTTAACATATGGCACCAGACTTACCACCGCCTCTTCCGCCGCCTGGGGGTGGGGGGCCTAGTTCTAGTCAGGCGCCCCCCAGTCCGAAATGGCGGAGGTAGCTGCAGCCTTGAGATCTTTAGCTGCAACACAAGCAGCCATACAGGAGCAATTTGCACAGCTCAGCCAAACTATGATGAGGCCACCTGGAGCCTCACTGGACATGATCACTCCAGCAGCAAATCAGCCTCATCCTGACGCCAGGGGACCACCCCAGGCACCAATGAAGGACCAGCCTGCACCCCCGCGGAGAAGGGACGTTACTGACCCTAGGCACTTGCGCCTGGGGAGGCAGGGAAACCCTTGCCCGGAGGACAAGTATGATGATATAGAGGCGGAAGAAGCCCCAGAAGACTGCTGGGAGCCTTATGAGGTGTCGAATAACACAGTACGGCCTCTTAGGCAGAGTCAAGGTTGTGTCGGCCGAAGAGGTGAAGAGGCCCAACAAAGAGGGTCGGCCTTTGATAGGTTGAGCAGAGGGTCGGCCTTTGAGAGACTGGGCCCGATAAATGACCTAAGACAGAGACTGTCGAGATCAAGGAGCGCAGCAGGCTCTCAGAGAGGGAACAGGCAGGGTCGGCCACACCAAGGCCGACACTATGAAAGAAGAGGCAGGGAATAGGAAGAGGTCAACAGCCAAAGTGTCATGGCAGGGGAACCCTCGGTCCATCCCAGGGAGGTGGAAGGGGATAACCTCGTCCAAGTCGATGGCCGAAGACCATGGAATGATTCTATCCAACGCCATGAGGAGAATATAGGAGACCTCATTAAAAGCAGGGACCCATTACAAAGGGGTTACTCATAGGGCTCCCCATTTGTGGCTAGGATAGTGGGGTTCCCAAGCCCAGCTAAGTTCAAGCCTCCTACGGTGTCTCCCAAGTATGATGGCAGCACTAACCCTGTGCATCATATCGAGATGTATCAATCGGCATCATACATCTACTCGATACCCGATGAGATGAAGTGTAGAGCCTTCTCTGGGACCTTAACAGGGGCTGCACACAGTTGGTTCACCTCCCTTCCGAAGAACTCAATTGAGAACTTCAAAGGCCTGGCTGAGCGATTCATCCACAACTTCTTCTTTGGGGTGAGGCCTCAAAAGAAGACTACCCACCTGCTGTATGTCAAGCAGTCCAAGGGTGAAAGCCTAAGAGACTACATAGCAAGATTCAACAAAGAAAAGTTGTAGATCGAAGATTATGAAGAGAACATAGCCATGACTGCCCTTATAGGAGGTCTCTAGAAGGGGAAGCTATTGTGGAAACTGGCGGAAGAGCCCCCTAGGTCTATGACGGAGATGCTAGTAACTACAGGAAAAGTAATGAATGTGGAAGAGGCAATGGCCGCCAAGTATGAGGATGAGAACCGCGGTGGCAGTGGAAAGTCCCAAAGCAAGAAAGATGGGAAGAAGAGATCGGGTGATGACAAGTTCGCTCACTATACTCCTCTGACTGTGAGCTGTGAGCACATCCTCAATGAGATTAAGAATGACAGGGCTCTGAGATGGCCAGAGAAGTTGAAAGCCCCACCACATATGAGGAACAAAAACCTATAGTGTGAGTTCCACCAAGATCATGGTCATATCACGAATAAATGCTTCGCTTTAAAAGATGAGATTGAAAAGATGTTAAAATCTGGAAAGCTGAGGAAGTATGTGGATGGTAAGGCTCCTAAAATGGAAGAGATGATCATAAGAAAAGGAGGAATGATAGATGCCGTGACAACGTCCCGGCTGGAAGAGACGATGATTCAGAAGGTGGTGATGATGATGATCCGGATCTCCCACCAAAGGATGATAACACCCCGGTGAAGTGGGTTGTTATGATCTCTTTCGGTGTTGGCACAATATGCGGAGGATTTGCAGGCGGTGGATCTGAAGTAGCTGATAGAAAGGCTCATGTAGCCGAGGCCAAATCAGTGGCCAAGCTTGAAGTTGTGAATCTAACGTCTTTCGATATAGTACAGAAGAGGAAGAAAGTAGATATGAACACCCTCGTAGTTGGGTTCTCCAGACTCGACTTCAGAGGTATCTTAGCCCCCCATGATGACCCTTTGATCATAACGACAAGGGTGCATGGATATGAGGTGCAGAGGATCCTCGTGGATGGAGGGAGCTCGGCAGATGTGATGTTTTGGCCTTGCTTCAAGAGCTTAGGCCTTAGTAGATCAAGACTGGTCCCCTATCACCACCCCCTGATAGGCTTCAGTGGTGAAAAGGTTCACCCCTTGGGCATGTATGAGATGGACGTACGGATGGGTGACGAATGGCCTAAGAGGTTGACCAGGAGGATTAATTTCTTCGTGATGGACGAGAGTGTCTTCTCGGCCTATAACCTCATCATAGGAAGGGTGGCCCTTAGGTAGTTCGAGGTTGTGCCGTCAACGGTCCATCAGATGCTAAAATTCCCGACTCCTTATGGAGTAGGGGAAGTGCAAGGTGACCAGACCACAGTGCGAGAATGTTACTTCAACTCGGCCGAAGAGAGAGAAGCCCATAAGAGGGCCACCGCCACTTATAGCATTGATACTCTTGATCCAAGAGATGAAACAAAATTGAAGAAGGGAGAGGCCGCGAAAGAGGTAGAATCCATCGCCCTTGATGAGGACGAGCCGGAAAAAACCATCCAGGTCGGCAAAGCCCTTAATCCGAAAATCAAGGAAGAGCTGATAAACTTCTTCAGGAAGAGACAGAGTGTCTTCGCATGGAGTCACGCAGACATGTCTGGCATTGACCCTGAGGTGATGAACCACAAGCTCAACGTGAACAGAGATGCCAAGCCGATCAAACAGAGATGAAGAGTCTACTCCAGGGAGAAATACGACGTCATCCGAGAAGAGGTCAAAAAGTTGGAAGAGGCAGAGTTCATAAAGGAAGTTACCTATCCGGAGTGGCTTTCAAATGCAGTCATCGTGCCTAAGGCCAATGGGAAGTGGTGAATGTGTGTGGACTTTACTGACCTGAACAGATCTTGTCCAAAAGAAAGCTATCCCTTACCTCGAATAGATCAGATGGTGGACGCGACGGCGGGACACGAGCTCATGAGCTTCATGGACGCGTATTCAGGCTATAACCAAATCTTTATGGATGCTGAAGACTCTGAGAAGACAACCTTCATTACTGACAAAGGGACGTACTGTTACAAAGTGATGCCCTTCGGTCTGAAAAATGCAGGGGCAACGTATCAACGTCTTGTCAATAAGATGTTTGAAGAGAAAATAGGTAAGACCATGGAGGTGTGTGTAGACGATATGCTAACAAAGAGCTTGAAAGCTTGTACTCACGTAGCAGACCTTGAGAAGACCTTCGATGTTATGGACTCGTACAGAATGAAACTCAACCCAGCAAAGTGTGTCTTCGGAGTAGGAGCTGGGAAGTTCCTGGGATTCATCGTTAACTAGAGGGGAATTGAAGCGAACCCTGAGAAAATCAAGGCATTACTCGACATGAAGACTCCTAGGAGTATCAAGGATGTCCAAAGACTCAAGGGAAGAGTGGTTACCCTTAATAGGTTTATTTCTAGAGCAACGGACAAGTGTCTTCCATTCTTTAAAGTTCTAAGAAAGGCCTTCCAATGGGACGAAGAGTGTGAAAAAGCCTTCAACCAACTCAAGTCCTACTTAGGGTCTCCCTTATTGCTGTCTCGGCCCATTGCAGGAGAAAAGTTATTTGTGTATCTGGCAGTCTCTGAATCAGCCATCGGCGCGGCCATCATACGGGAAGAGGATGGGATCCAAAGGCCTATATACTTCAACAGTAAGGCCCTTCAAGGGTCTGAACAAAATTATCCCCGTATGGAAAAGTTGGCTTATGCCCTAATACATGCCTCAAGAAAAATGAAGCCTTACTTCCAAGCTCACTCCATGGTAGTCCTCACTGACTCCCCACTAAGGCAGGTCCTGCATAAACCTGAGAAGTCCGGGAGATTGATGACCTAGGCTATCGAACTAGGAGAATATGATCTTACCTACCAGCCTAGGACAGCCATCAAAGGGCAGGCCCTCGCGGACTTTGTTGCAGAATTCACATGGGAAGAGGCCGAAAGAGAGAAAGGCCTAGATGACGGCAAAGAGACAAACCGTAGTGTCCTCAGAAATTTGGAAGAGACGGCACCAAGTGTCTTCCGAGATCGGGAAGAGGTCATCTCAGGCCAAACTCGGAGCAGAATAGAAGAGAATGAAGAGGATCGATACCTCTTCAAGCAAGGAGTTATGACAGAAGGGGTCTTCTCATCAGATACAGACGTCTGGAGTCTCTTCGTTGATGGCTCTTCCTGTGATAGTGGAAGCGGTGCGGGGCTAATACTCTCGGCTCTAGATGGCGCCAACATTGAATACGCCTTGAGATTCAACTTCCAGGCCTCAAACAACGAGTCTGAGTATGAGGCCATGATAGAAGGTCTCTTATTGGCAATAACTCTTCAAGTAAAGCGGCTCCTACTCCATAGCGACTCAAGGTTGGTTGTCAATCAAGTACTAGGGATATACGAGGCCAAAGACGAAAGGATGGACAAGTACCTGAAGAGGGTAATAAGGTTGTTAGAATATTTTGAAGAAGCAAAACTGAAGAGAGTGCCTCGACTTAGTAACAATCATGCTGATGCATTGGCAAGGCTGGCCTCGGAAATGAAGACATATATGGGAAGGACCATTCCGATCGAGGTCTTGAGAAAGGCAACCATCGAGGAAGAAGAGGTATGTAACCCTTGTCACAATTTGAACCTAGGAGACTCATGGATCGACCCGCTCGTCAGATACCTAAGAGAGGGAGAGCTACCTGAGTCCAATCTAGAGAGGAGAAAGTTGAGATATAGGGCTGCCAAGTTCTCAATGGTAGGAGACATCTTGTACAAAAAGGGGTTTCTATTGCCACTCCTCAGATGTATGCATCCCACGGAAGTTCCCCGGGTCTTACAGGAGGTTCATGAGGGTTCTTGCTCTAGCCACATAGGGGGAAGGCCCTTGGCCAAGAGGATCATCACTCAGGGATACTGGTGGCCTACCTTGTCCAAGGACGCTGCAGACTACGTGAAGAGATGCGACAAATGTCAAAGGTTCGCCACTATCCCTCATCAACCCCATCAGCCTATGACGTCAATCTCTTATCCATGGCTATTTGCGGTATGGGGAATTGACTTAGTAGGACCTTTGCCAAGAGCTGTCAATAACTATAGATTCTTGATAGTTGCCATTGACTACTTCTTAAAGTGGGTGGAGGCAGAGCCGATGATAACAATCACAGAGCAAAAGACCTTCCACTTCATTTGGAGGAATATCATATGCAGATATGGCCTCCCAAACACACTTATCTCGGATAATGGGACCCAGTTCAAGAACTCCTCCTTAGAAAAGTATTGCCTAAGAGTAAGGATTAAGCAGTTCTTCTCATCTCCTGGTCGACCTCAGGCAAATGGTCCGACCGAGGTCACAAACAGAACTATCTTAAACGAAATCAAGAAGAAGTTAGAAGATGCGAAGGGGAGATATACTGAAAAGGTCTACGTTGTGTTATGGGCCTACAGAACCACGGCAAGGGCACCAATAGGAGAAACCCCGTTCATGCTGGCACATAGCTCAGAGGTCGTCATACCAACGGAAGTAGGACTCCCAACTCATCGGATTCAGAACTACGACCCTGCCAATAATGGAGAAGAGAGGAGGCTAGACCTAGATCTTATCGAAGAAAGAAAAGAGGATGCAGAGGTCAGACAGGCAGCCTACCAACAGAGGACAGCGAAATTCTACAACCAGAGGGTGAAGCCAAGACCCATTGCAGTAGGAGACCTAGTGCTGAAGAAGACCCTACTGAAAGTAAATAATCTTCACCCAAACTGGCACGGCCCCTATAAAGTGACAGAAGAGGTTGTGCCTGGCACTTACAGGCTAGAAAACCTAGAAGGAGAACCTTTCACTAACCCATGGAATGCTGATCACCTAAAGAGATATTACATATGATGTTGCATAGAGTTTTATGTAAATGTACCATCTTATTATGAAGAGGTTATTAATGAAGATCAGTTCCTATGACAGTCCTTGTTACATTCTTAGATCAGAGATAAATTATGAGGATAACATCTTAGGTGATGACCTCAGACCCTCATAACACCATTCAGTGGTGACGAGGTCTGAGGTCAGACACCATAATGAGATGACCTCAGACCCTTAACATCATTAATTTAGTGAAGATTAGTTATGAGGATAACATCTTAGGTGATGACCTTAGACCCTCATAACACCATTCAGTGATGACGAGGTCTGAGGTCAGACACCATAATGAGATGACCTCAGACCCTTAACATCATTAATTTGGTGAAGATTAGTTATGAGGATAACATCTTAGGTGATGACCTCAGACCCTCATAACACCATTCAGTGGTGACAAGGTCTGAACTCAGACACCATAGTAAGATGACCTCAGACCCTTAACATCATTAATTTGGTAAAGATTAGTTATGAGGATAACATCTTAGGTGATGACCTCAGACCCTCATAACACCATTCAGTGGTGACGAGGTCTGAACTCAGACACCATAATGAGATGACCTCAGACCCTTAACATCATTAATTTGGTGAGATTAATTATGAGGACAACATCTTAGGTGATGACCTCAGACCCTCATAACACCATTCAGTAGTGATGAGGTCTGAGGTCAGACACCATAATGAGATGACCTGAGACCCTTAACATCATTAATTTGGTGAAAATTAGTTATGAGGATAACATCTTATGTGATGACCTCAGACCCTTATAACATCATAATTTGGTCTGACGTCAGACACCATAATGAGATCACCTCAGACCCTTAACATCATTAACTTGGTGAGATTCATTATGAGGATAACATCTTAGGTGATGACCTCAGACCCTTATAACATCACTCAGTGGTGACAAGGTCTGAGGACAGACATCATAATGAGATGACCTCAGACCCTTAACATCATTAACTTGGTGAGATTCATTATGAGGATAACCTCTTAGATAATGACCTCAGACCTTCATAATACCATTCATTGGTGACAAGGTCTGAGCTCAAGACCATTGGTTGAGTTTAAATAAGACCATTGAAAAGACAAGCTTAGAAAGAGGGCTTCAGAGGTTGAAGCTCATTGCAAATTTATTTTAGCAGACACCATCACAATGGAACAAAGAATGAAAAACATCACATGACATTCAATGAAGAGAAAGTGAAGATGGTCCTCATCAGAGGTCGATATATATATTCAGAAATTATATGTTCAATGATTACAGACAAAAGTTCCACAATACAGTTAAGTTACAAACAGTGATCAAAATATCCTAAGAGTCTGAAGGGGGAACGTTGACACCCTCGGCTTGGTTAGTCATCTCGTCCGCATCATCACAATGGTCTGCCCCTCCAACCTCGGAGACCTCTAATGTAGCAGTCTCGGTAGGAGCGGCAGCCACTTCCTTAACCTCTTGAAGAGCTTGGGCAAATTAAGGATCAGCAAAGTCGAGACCAACGAAATCAGAGGCCTTCAAAGCGCCGGCCTCTCTCTCCCTGACGTCTGCCCATTTAATAGTGGCTTTGATACCTCTTTCAAGGTATTCAAAGCCGAAGCCCATGAGCTCGTCAGAGGCCTTATAGTCAGCAATTATCTTCTCAGAGGCATCCTCAAGGGCGGCCCTGACGGGCTGAGTTAACCTTTTGCTGCAGAACGTCGTCCTTAGCCTTTAGTGCAGCAGCATGATCCTTGCCGAGCTGGGAGATGTCCTTCTTCAACCCCTTCACCTTCTCCTCAGATCCCTTTAGCTCAGACTTGAGGCGCTCGATCTCTGCGTTCAGAGTACTCTGGACTTTCTCGGCCTCTTGCCCCTTTTGGATGAGAGGCAACTTCCTCAGAGTCAAGTTCGATAAATCGTGCATAGCGGTCAAGCCCTGCATATTTAGTGATCATGAGTAAGCTGAAGAAGAATCAGATGTTACACTTAGAAGAATTTGTAATGAAGGATCAAATCATACTTGAACGGCTCTGTGAAGGCCGAACTCAACCAGAAATGGGGTGTCCATAGACCTGTAGAAGCGTTTGTCAGCCTCGGTCATTACAGAGCCGATGGCATCCAGGGCCTGCATACTGTGGCTGACTACACTGTCAGTTAACTTTAATTGATCCAGACGAGCCGACAGGATGTCAGCTGAAGAGATAGGGATGGCAGCTTCTGTAGTCTTCTTCTTCGGCCTCTGGTCCTCAGGGGCATGACCTTCGGCAGCCCTCTTCTTTTTTGCTGGGGGCTTAGAGGCAGAGGGAGCTGGGGGAGGAGCGTTAAGACCTGCTCTCTTGGCAAGTCTCGTCAAGCTTGGTGCATCCATCTCCCAAAGCTCGTCTGGAATATCCTTTGGTAGCTCTGCAAAAAATTAGTAGACCTGAGTTAGATAATCAGATATGAATAAACTCAGAGGTTAAACTTTAAAAGAAAAAATTCTTACCAAGCTCGGCAAGGGGACTTCCACCTATACCTGTTCCAGAGAGGAAGTGGGGAGTCATCAAGTGTTCGAACCTAACAAATAGACCATGTACCCCCTGATCTTTAAGGGCTTTCACATTCTGGAGGTTTTACAGACTTAGGCCATGGTCGGCCCTGGCAGACATGGTGACTTTACCCCACCTCAGGGGCATCCTCTGCTCCAGATTGGACGAGGGAACACATGGGCCAAACTCCCATGGCCCTGAAGCAAAGAAGTACCGAGGCTTACAGTTATGGTTGGAAGTCTGAGTCACCTGAAGCAATTTCTTCTCAGGCCTCCGATCTACAAAATGGTAGTAGCTCGGATAATTTTTGGCCGAGGAAGGGACGTAACAACCTGCGAAGACCTGAACTGGAAGGTCTGAGTGGTGGACAGCCTTCCATAACACTATGGCCCCTATAAGGATTCTCCAGGCATTAGGAGAGAGTTGGGAGGGGGCCAAATTAATATAAGAAAGGATGGACTTGATAATGGGGTGAATGGGCAGACGGAACCCCAATTTGAACATCTGCTCATACAAACAGATCTCGCCGTATCGACCATGATAAGCTATCTCTTCCCTCAGAGGTATCCTAAGTTTTATTGAAGGGCTGATAGAATACAGATATCTGAAGCAGAGAAGGTCTACCTTAGAAATTGTACTCTCGATCTCGACCGCCTCAGAGACGTCGACATCGTTTTCAACCTCATCATTATCCAACTCAACGTCGGCCGGAGCAAATGTTGATGGGTTACTCGAGAACCTCTGAGCAAACTCTGCCCCGGTGACGGCCGACAGAGGGATGGCGTCAATTGGTGGTGGAATGGCCACACTCGGCTCAGGAATCTCAACCTCTGAGGAAGACCCTGAGGTGCTTGAGTGATTATGGGACGAGGCTCGGCTGGAGACCTCGGCCTGATCAGGGGCCTGATCAGGCCTAGGTGTGAAGTCCATGGCCTCTTGAAAGGAATCCACAGACATGGGGTCTGAGGTAGAAGATTCAGACTCAGACATAGGTATGGGATTAGCAGGAACCTCTGTCTGATAGAAGTTCTCCGGGGGGTCAGGATATATCACCCTCAGAGGTGGTGGAAATATGGGTCTAATGGGAAACTGTTGTGATCTACGAGCCTCTTCTTGTGCTCTTTCTATTTGACTAATCTTTTCTAAAGTCTTCTCTCTAAGAGAGGGGAACTCCTCAAGAAGCTGATATAAGGGTCTGAGCATCAGAGGACGACACTACACTTAGGTATTTTCCTAAACTCCAAAAATTACAAACAAGACTTGCTGAAAAAGCAAATGAATCTAAAGATCAAACTACTTAAATTTGGCAAGAAAAGCTCACCTGAAATTATGGTGGTCTCGCCGAAAAACTAAGGAACTCGCCGAAAAATACAAAAATAAGGGTGCTTGCAGGAAAAATGAAAGAAAAAGTATGGTAGACCTTACCTGAGGATGAAATGGTAAGGAAGAGAGGAGAAGACGCGAGAAATCACCACCCAAAAGCCTTGAACCAAGATCTTTCTAGAGAGAGAGAGAGCTGTAGGAACAAAAGCGACTGAAATGGAAGAAATGAAGAAGAAAGAAGGAAATAAGGGTTCAAAACCCTTATATACTCAGGCACAACTCCCAAGGCCCATCATTGCCTTGGGAGCCCCAAAGGGTGGCTGACAGCACACGCCTACCAAGCAAGCATGTTCCAGCGTTGGACAAGTGTCAAGAAAGTGTTGGCTTGTAACAGACAGGCCTTGGAGGTGTAGTAATCCCCTAGTCACTTGCTCTCACATATGACTAAGGGCTGGGGGGTGATTGATATGCCTAAGTGTAACCTCGGCCTAGAGGCATCAACCTCGGCTTAGAGACACCAACCTCGGCCTAGAGACACCAACCTCGGCCGATATTATGGCCGATGCTGGGCATGTCTTGGATATGCGATATCACCAACCTCAGCCATATCAAGGTCGGCCCAGGCCGACACTACCATGAGCCTCTCCAAGGGACATCACAAGGGTCGGCAGCATTCTCGTATACCTTGGAATGGCAACCTCGGCCAGATGTGGGCCGAGCTCGCAGAAAGCCACCAGCAGCCTCATTGAGCCACCAGTTTAACCTCGTCTCAGGCCGACCTTGCCCATTGTCTCGGCCTGGATTAGGCCGAGACCTCCATGGAATCCTCGGACTGAACATGTATCAAGACTCAACAACCTCGGCCTCACCAAGGCCGAGCTCATACCCCAGACGTGATAGCCGAGCACCTGCTGACATTTAGATAAGGACACGTGGACACAAATCAGTTATAACAAGATTATTCCCCACACGTGGGGAGAATATTGCATCATCATTCTCTACATGTGACAGTGACAGATGGCACTCCCATATTGGTGAGGTAACCACACACATGCACATTGCATGCATGGAGGGTACATTACACCCCCTAGGTACTATATATAGAGGTTATCCTCTACTTTACAAAAGGATCCCAGATATTCAACCCTAGCTGAAACTTTGTCTAGATACACAATAGAGAGAGAAATCTTGAGAGATTGTATCCATGGCCATTAGTGCCTTATTGCAGTGAGATTATTCACACACACACAGTGGACGTAGGCCAACCTAGGCTGAACCACTTATATCTTGGATTACTCTCCTCTTCTCCTCATCTCATTCTCTTGCCTCTTTACATAACTGTGCTGCCATTATTGTTCTTAGATTGAGCTTGAAAACACCTTATCTGGTGGTGTTGATTCCGGCATCATCAATAGGTAATCTTAGTTTCTCTGTCATGTTACCTTTAATAGGCTCAAAGACCTCAGCATTAAGGTTTCGTTGTAATATGCACCCTCAATCGGCCTCGGAGGTCACCTAGACCTCAGTCCTAGAATGTGGTGATACGTTGTGCCTTGGGATCAATTTCCAGCAATTCATCATACCTCTAACCTCATTAAACCTCTAACGAAGCTCCTTAAAGATGTGTGACAAAGTAAGTGAGATGCAGAACACTATACTCCTACCTCAAAACACAGTTGCCCATGCGTTGAATATTCTTATTATCATTTAATGTGCCCAATAACTAAACTAATCCATAAGCAAGTATGTTGTCCAAAACTCCACCTTTTTTCTAGGAACTATTAGACCACATAACTTACATGGCCATGTCTTGGCATCCCATTCACTCTTCATTTAAATGTTCTCCTATAAATAAGAAGCCAGTAGAAGGTGGAGGAGGATATATCTGTAGACTTCAAAGAGATTGAGAGCATTAAGTTATCACACTCGCAAGAGTTCTATAATTTCACAAGAGTTTATACTTCATTACATGCTTCCGACCTACTGTTGAGAGCTCATACTTAGAACTTTGACTAGTTCCATTGTTTGTATTGGTTCTTCATCTTGTAAGAGCTCTAAAACATTACCTAGGAATCTTCACTCTCCTCATATAAGTCATTCAATTACTTATCAAGGTCCTATGTATCGTCAAGAAAGGCCACAAGACCTCAGACTCCCTTGACCAAAGATTAAAGGATCTCTTTGATTGTAACACTCAACTACATTCTAATACGCATGCATAACTCCATTTTATAGTGGATGTAGGACTATGTCCTAAGGTTGAACCACTTTAAACCTTTGTCTCACACTTTACACCTCTCTTCACGGTAGACTATGCGTTTAAATGGGTAGAGGTCATAGCTACTAGGACTAATGACAGTAAGGTGGTGGTAAAGTTAATCCATAACCACATACTTTCTCATTTTGATACTCCGAAAGCCATCATTAGTGCAATGGCACGCATTTTTTACAATAGGCCATTTGAAAAGTTAAGGAGGAAGTATAGCATCGTCCACAAGGTTGGGACGACTTACCACCACCAAATGAATGGGTAAGCCGAGTTAGCAAATTGAGAGATAAAGAACATCCTCAAAAAGACCATTGATCTCAACTGTAGCGATTGGTCTAATAGGTTTCTCTATGCGCTATGGGATTATAAAACCACGTATAATTACCCCCTCGGAATGTCCTCGTTTCGCTTTATGTGTGGCAAGCCTTGCCATCTTCCCATTGAGCTCGAGCACAAAGTGTATTGGGCCATTAAGAGGTTGAACTATAATCTCAATAAAGCCGGTTAAGTGCGGAACCTTCAATTACATGAGTTGGAAAAAATATTCAATGATGCATATGAAAGTACCAGCATTGCTAAAGAACATATGAAACTATCACACAAGAGAAATATAAATCGAAAAGAGTTTCACTCGGGTCAAAAAGTGCTTCAGTACAACTCACGTCTCCATTTATTTCTCAACAAGTTACGTTCGCGGTGGACCAACCTGTTTGTAGTGAGAGGGGTGTTTCCCCATGGTGCTGTAAAACTTGAGAATCCTAAGGACGGGTACACGTCCAAAGTAATTGGACAAATCCTAATGTTGTATCTAGAGGTGTGCGTGGAGGAAGCTGACACAATTTGGTTATCGAACCCCTTATACGAGTATGAATGAATTTTCCGAGAGAGGTCTTCGCACCCCCGATGCGTATGGGGTGAAGTAATTGTATAGTTGTTAGTCGTGTGTGTTTTAGCGTGTTTAGGCATTTGTCGAGTCCGCATTAGCAAGAGTTAGGAATGCCAATTTTTCCCTAACACATCCCTAGAGAGTAGAATTCGTTAAATGGTGAGTTTTGAAGTGTCTCGATCACCAGAACTGGAGTTAGGGCATTTATAGTGATTTTGGAAGTTTTCACCCATCACCAGGCCCTACCCTATGGAAAAAAAGGGAAAATCAACATTTAGGTAGCCTGTTGAGCCGAACCAGTTAGTCCTAGGCCCAAACCGATTCAATTTCCTTGATCAGAAATTTTGAAGTTCTTTCTCGTTTTCCCTCACTTTCCACCCAAAATTCAACCCCCCAACCCTACCAATACTTTCCCCTCCCTCCATACACAAATTTTCCACCCACTTACCTCCTTCCAACCCAAGACCAACCCCAAATTCATTTCCCTCCAAATTCCCCCACCCACCTTTTTAATTCCCCGTCATTTCCCACCACATGAACACCTATAAATACCCACCTATCCCCACCCTTTCCCCACACCAAAAATTCATCTTTCCTTACTTCCAATTTCTCCCAAGTCCTACTCTACTTTTTCCATCACCACTCGCCCGTTCAAATATGAATTTGTCAACATCATTGATGAGGGGAAAACAAGGGATTCCGATCACGTCAAGAGAGAAATTGGGTATAATATTTTTTTGGACCCACCCAAAAGGTGTTTATCGATCGCAAAGTGATATGGACGACCTCCATGTCAAGGTCACCGACCTTTTTAACCATTTTCGATGGTGCGACTGGTTGTACCCACTCCTCGACTCCATAAACCACCAAGTCGGGCGCCTTTTCTATGGGACTCTCGTTCAAAAATCTCAAGATCAATATGAGGTCTATGTCTACAGGAAGAAAATGCTCCTCTCCCTCTCTATAATTCAATGCAAGATGCGTGCTGCAGGGGTGACGATTCCTTAAAGTCACACCTACCTAAATCCGGGGGATCTCATCTCAACGCAATAATGTGTCGAACAATGGGCACTCGAAAATGAATGGACCACAGACACCTTCCCCATCGAAAAACTTCCCCAACATCTTTGATATGCCAATATCATCGCGTGTAGAACCATTCTCCCTACTGCTAATCATTCCACCATCCAACTATGCCATGTCTCCTTTCTCTATCATCTCCTCGATGAACAAAGTTGCATTAGCCTCCCACATATTTATTTCCAAGAAATCATTGTTTTCGTATTCGACAAAAAGGGCAAGATGTATCTTCCATATGCGAGGTTTATTTGCGACGATGCCCATGTCCCCGAAGGAGGTTCTGTTGAAAACAAAGTTATTAGAGGGAAAAACTTTTTGAAAAAATAGGATCACTCGATAACTTAGAGAAACGAGCTCTAATACAAATTGTTGGGACGAAATAATGAGTGCTCTATCAAGATGTGAATGTGGAAGTAAATATGCTCAACAAGGATTCCAATTTGAGAGTGGGCAGTCAATTTTATCTTGTTATCCTAAACATGCATCTATGTGATAAAATCGATAAATCAAACCAAACATTCAAGAAAGACAAGATTTAAGGAAAAAATACCTTTTAGGTAAAACCTTTATTCACTTTAGAAATCTACAAGATAGTCGACTTACAGACTACTTGATAATCGCCACAAGTATAATGCTCTAATCTTCGCAAATCTCTAGTGAACGACTATGACCCTTGCAAGAATCAAAATACCGCATTCCTCCACTAGCCTCAACCTTTGTCTTCAGGAGTGAGTCCCCTCAGTTATCACACGTCAGCCATGGAGATGCCTTATGAAAGTATATAAAACTCTCTAGGGTTTAAATGAAATCAAAAAAATAAAAATTCAAGATGTTTGTTTGTGAATTAAACACTGATTTTGTAACACAAAAAATGAAGAACTTTCGCAAACGTTATTTTGTAACAAAAGTCTTAAAAAATCTAAACACAAAACAGGTATTTACATGACGTTTATAAAATTCGAGATGATATAGTCGTTCAAACTATATCACAACTTCGTTCTAACGAGATAAGCATCACTACACCAAAATTGAAAAATTATCACTCTAATACCAGTCAGTGTTGTCATGGTCATTGACCGTGACAAGCTGTTGTCATGACCGTTCCATGATCAATGACCGTGATAATAAAGTTGTCATGATCCTGTCATAGACTTCGACCGTGGCAACCATTTAAGTTGTCACGGTCAAAGTCTGTGACAAGACCATGACGAATTTTTTAATTACAAACAGTTCGAAGCCCTCATTTCTAGTTTGCCCATACAAATGTGTCTCTCTAATTGCAGCAACAGTGGCGACACACACGCGCACGCACACACACACTTTTTGGTATCTTTCTATATACTTAATTGTGGTATATTTATCTCTCTCTTTCACACACACACACACACACACCACGAAAATACACACACATAGAGAAACACAGACCACACACACATATACACCCAAAAATGAAAACCTTAAATTAATTTCAAATGAAAACCCTAATTAATTTTAAAACCCTTAAAAAACACAACCCACACACCACAGACACATACACCCTATAATGAAAACCCTAAATGATTTCAAATGAAAACCCTAAAAAAACCACAACCCACACACATACACCCTAAAATGAAAACCCTAAAATGATTTCAAATGAAATCCCTAATTAATTTGAAACCTTAAAAACAATTTCAAACACACACACAAAGACATGCACTTATTTGATTTTTCCAATTTATTGTGCTAATTTATTATTCATTTATTATGCTAATATATTATTTATTGTACTAATTTAAAAATCATGTCACCTTATTATTTATTTTTCTAATTGAAAAATGAAGTCACCTTATTATTTATTGGTATTATTAAATTGTTGTTGACTAGTAGATTTGAACATTTAGGTGGCCATTGAGTTGGTTGGCCCTAGGCATTTATAATATTTCGCATTATTATTTGAATTGTTGTTTGAGATTCTTGAATTGTTGTTGACTGGTGGATTTGAAAATTTAGATTACCATTGAGTTGGTTGGCCTTAGGTATTTCTAACATTTAGGATCGTGATTCTACCAAATATAAATAAGACAGAAATGAAATATACTATAAATTTTAAAAACTTGATGTTAAATAATTAATAATGCGAAATGAAACATAACTATATATAAATCATCATTATAAACATTACTACCGAATAAATGAAACATACTTATCATGGAAATTTATAACTACTTTTAATTACATATAGTGTGCATAGATACTATCCTTTTAGTTCTTATGCATACGCATTTAATAGCCATTAGACCCGTTCGAGAGTCATTACCCCTGTAATGAGATCTCTCGAATTTTTCTGTTTGAACAGTTTGGGATGGCATAGTTTCTGAACAATAATATTCTTAGTGGCTTAAACTTGTTACTTTTGGGGGAATTTCTGTTGTCATCTCTTAATGTTCTCTAGGTACATACTAGATGATCTGGTGCTAAGTGTTATCGGATGACAGTTTAATGCTTTTAATTCATTTGAACTTGATTAGTTTCTGTGGACATGACCCGATATTAAAAAAATATTTAGATTCATAATGTCCACTACACCAAATCTGTCGGATTGTCACGATCAATGATCGTAACAAGTCCAACTTGTCAAGGTCAATGACCGTGATAATTATGGGAGTGCTAATTTTTGTTGTCACGGACTTGTCACGATCATTGACCATGACAAGTTTAGTAGACTTGTCACGATCATGTCACAGTCTTTGACCTTGATAATATTTTTCAAGGTCATTAACTGTGACAAACCCGTGACAACCTTTAAAAAATTATCACGGTCAATGACCTGACAATTCTGGGCAGAATTTAAAAAAAATCTGATGGGTAGTATGGCCACTGCCACTGCCCAGCAGTATATTTGTACCTGTTATAGCAATGTTGTTGTACATGTTCAAACATCATATATCACTATAAAATAAATATAATGAAAATATACATTCAAAACAATATACATCACGATATAATTCAAATGTAACAGCTTAAATCAATTCAATTCAATTCAAATAATGAAGAATAACATATTTCTGTAATTATAGAAAAATTAAATCTTACCATCATCCTATGCTCCATCTCGGTGTAATACGTCCGGGCGGAGTAGTGCACGTCCGTCTTTTTTGCCCGATTTTCCCTCCCCGATTGGCGAGAAGCCAATTATCGCTCCCCGATCTAATTATCAATGAAATTTTGCCATTGTGCCAATGAGATTGGCTCCTTTAGCGGGACGGAGTCACACATTCGAATAACGGAGTCTCGGGTCTTCTCAAAGTATCGGGTCCGCATATTTTTCTTCCACGTCTTGTGTTGCTCCTTCAACTGCTCCACGACGAAATCGAGTAGTTTTGGGTTCAGGCTGAATTGTTCCTGTCCAACAAATACAATGTTAGTTGCGAATAAATATAAATATAAAATGAAATTAAAATTGAAATATTCATATAAATATAAATATAAATACATTACCTGTAGTGCCACCCAAATAGCTAACTTGATCTCATTTGGGACCTTCCTCCAACTAGTGTACCCCGGGTTGATGCTCGTCTTTACCAGCTCGAGGGATCTCGCTAATAGCCCCGTCTTGTTCTCGACGACCATCCCTAATTTTCCCCATTTGGGGAGCTTAGGGGACGAGGATCCCTCGTCGCCTCCGCTACCACCGAGCCCAGACGACATCATCATCCTCGCCTTAATACTTGAAGGAGACATTTTCTGTAAAAAAAATATTGTTATTAGTACAACTCCAAATGAATTAGACAATGACATGCAAATATGTACAATTACTACAAATCCAAATGAATTATTACTGTTTAACACCTCAATTCTGAATCCCAAATGCAAATATGTACAATTACTAAAAATTTGAAACCGCCCCACCCCCTGCTCCCCCCCCCCCCCCCCCCACACACACACACACATACATATACAAAGTGTAAAGGAGTAGGCCCCCAATTTTAAAAGTCGTTTTGCTACAAAAAGAGTAATTTCCTTTTATGAGATGCGGAAGCGGAGATGGTTCAATTAAACAACAAATTTTAATTTCCTTTCAAATTAAAATTAAACCAAGTGAAATAAGATTAAAACACACACACAATTTTAATTTCACTTAAACACAATTAATTTAACCCAAGTCCTAGAAATTTGCCTAAGTCACATTTTCAATATTATCAAATTAGGCTGTTGCCCAGATTATACTCAAGAGGGGGGTGAATTGAGTTTTTACAAACTTTAAGTCAAATTAATATGTTAGAAAAATAGAAAATTTAAATCACTTAGACAAATTTCAGATTAATACAACTATTAGATATAAATTTAACAAAATCAAATAAATGCAATCAACTAACTAAAAATGCAGATTTTAATACACTAGGAATATTAATTTAATTTTCGTATTTTAAAAATAAGTAAAATTTTGAAGATAATTATTTGGTTTAAAAAAAAAATTATTTTAGCCTTAAAATTAATTTAGTTAAATTTCAGAAATTAATTTATTTGCAAGATAGTGAGCTGAAAATATTAACTCAACCAAGCATGTGTAAATAAATAAATAAAAGTGCGGAAAATAAATGACACCGAAATTTAACGTGGTTCGGCCAAATCCTGGCCTACGTCCACGCGCCTAGAGCCCCTGTCTCCTTTGCGCTTCACTAAACCTGATCCACTTGTGGTTAGGATCAAACCACCGCGTACAACTGTTTGTAAGCTAACTCCGAGCTTCAAACCCCGTGGCCCACTTATGGGTAGGAATCAATTACCGGTACAAACCGAAGCTTCAACAAAGCTTCCCAACAAATCTGAATTTTCTAGTACAAGGTAAAATACTGAAACTCAAAAAAAATGTAATCTAAGTTTCTCCTTCTTTAATTAGACTTCAATAAATGATGTTGAAGTAGGCACAAGTCTTCTTCTTCAATGATTGAGCAGATACCAAAATTAATAGCTCTCTTGAATATGTAGTTGAGTGGTAAATTAAATGCTCTCAATAATATTTCAAGTCTTGATCATATTCTTATTCAAGTCTGTCTTCAATGCAGCTCTTCAAAGCTTTAAATGTGTCTTCCAAAAACTAGTTGTTAGACACATGTATTTTTGAGCATTAATTGCTCCTGATTTTGCTGAGAGGAGATAGCAAAAAAAATCTCAAACTTTGATATGCAAATCTTCATATTTATCTTCTCCATAAAGATATAGTTGTTGTAGCACAAAAGTGGTAATCTGAAAACATAAGTAATTGATAGTGGCTAGGTAGATGACCCATATATTTTCTGTCAAGAGAAGGTTAGTCCAAAAGATAAAATATGAATCTGATATGTAAATGTAAAGTGTTAGCACAACAGTTGATATCAGATAATGGTAATCAACTGGCATGTTGGTTGAAAATAAATCTAATAGCTGTTGAAAGCCTATTTGGTTATATTTTAGATATAATCTCTCAAAGACAGATAAGGCTTAATGTAGCTAGTACAAAAGTTGGTAGGAGGTACATAAGTCTATGCAAGTTTATACGGCCAAATATAATTAATGGTTAACTGAAAATGACCAAGTATCCAATAGATATAATCTAATTAATATACACCGTCTTATCGGTTGAAACCAACCCACACGATCATTTAAAAAAAAATTCTGTAGAAAAAAAATTAACCAAACTTTTAAAACCGGAGTTTTCTAAAGTGACATAGAGGTAACAAAAAGAATCAATCTATGTCATTAAGGTCACGTCTGTAACAGGTATGAAAAAGTGACAGCAAGTCCAAGTATGTATAAAGCCAGTACTACGCGTAAGGCTCAAGGTCTGAAATCAGACAGGTCCTGTACGAAATCTGTGTATGGACGAAAGCTTGTAGCAAGTCTACTTACTAACAGTCAAAAGCCTAAAAGAAATCAAAATATAAAATGAATCTAAGCTATAAAGTTCTTGGAAGTTAGTACACGGTAATTCATAAAACTGATAAAAGGACGAAGGCTGCAAGTCGCAAATATAGTACTAGCCGAAAATCTTGTGAGATACCAGTGAAAGGTGACGTCTGCATATAGCAGGTATAGTATAGAAGGTATCGTATTGATCGGCCTAGTGACGAAACCGAAAGTTATAAGGCTACACACAAAGTAGCAGGTAAAGTAGCGTCCTAAGCAGGTATGGTTTTAAAAAAATACCGACAGTTATAATGCAAAGGACTGACACATAATATATATATATATATATATATATATATATATATATATATGTCGCACAAATAAAGCAAGTTCCAAAGTAACATATGATACTGTGAAGAATCGCTACAGCGGAAATATTGCGACTTCTCAAATAAAATCCAATTTTAATTATTCCCAAATTTTAGTTAAACCCTATAAGATGCATCTAGATGATTTATCAAATAAAATATAGCATGCAGAATCAAACAGTTTTAGGAAAAATCCCCCAAAGGGGCAAAACCTTTTATTTCACTATAATTTGTAAGAAAACGGCTTACACGGATTACAATGAAATAAGTGCGACATACGAAATACCCTCAGGCGTCGGTTTCGATGTCTCGGCTGAAATCTCCCGCAGGAACTTCAGGTGGTCAGCAATGAAGAAGAGAAACGGCTTCTCCACAAGTTTGTCGGCTGGAATTTTCCCTTTCCAGGAGGGCTGCAATGAAGAAGAGAACGGCTTCTCCACAAGGGTTGAACAGATACACGGATGTGTTCTTGGGTTGCAAACTGATTCACAAAGGTTTGGAAGAATTGTGTGAATCAAAACATGAGTATTGGGACTAAAAAAATATGAAGACTAGAGGTATTTGGACTCTCAAAAACGTCTTCTAAAGTCTTGCAAAACAACTCCCCCGAAGTTGGTATTTATAGGAAAAAAGATCAAGAGTCCCACGTTCTTAAAACTCTAAAATTCTATCCAGCGTACAAAAAAAACAGCATTCTTTAAGGAATTTTCTCCATCTTGAAAAGGTCATAACTCCTTCACCGTAGCTCGGATTGAGGTGCCATTTTTTCCAATATCTTAGTTGCGGTGAGCTCTTCAACTTTCTAGTTGACCAGACCTCCAAACTATGGATGTGAAATTACGAAAATGCCCTTGAACACTCCTATCGTGCCTTTTTGTCACTGTTTTGACTTCCCTTGCATACCACTTGCATTAAGTCCCTAAAATCGTGGAACGTGAAGTCGTTGAGGCAGATGACGGACACATTAATGGAGATGTTGAATGCTTGATTCTTGGAATTCGGATAGAGGCCGTCATGTGAGATCGTGAGATGACGTGCCAAATGTAGCGGCGTACGACATACATAAATGTAACATGTTGGACATGAAAAAAATGTCCTTACAAATCTCCCCCTATGTCTATGCCGGTACATACATAAAAAATCCGAATTATCAAATTACAAAATTGCCTATACAAATCTACCCTTCCATGAATCCAAAACTGGAAAAAGTACAAATGAATAGTCTCCATCGTTTGTTCTTCAAATCTTCAGGAATCTCAAACCTTATCTCATCAGGGTGTGTAATTCAGTGATCATCAATGCAGTACCTACACACATGAGATAAAGAAAAATATCAAGTGACGTATCGAGTTTGAAATGAGATAAACATAGATACCAATATATGATAAGCATAAGTCAAATCTCAAAAACTCCCCCAAAATTCAAACTCCCCCAGAATAACATAATTTTTTCTCCCCCATTTTATGATGTCCCCAAATAGGCAAATAAGAAGAATGAATCAAACAAGAAAAATCGGGGTGTCACGGTATTCAAAAGCAAAGCATCAATCAATATGGTAAACTTGCTCTAGCAAGGAGGTGCTAAAAAAAAACTTTCACAAACTATTTTTGATTTTTCAATTTTTCGAACAAAAAAAATTGATACCATTTGAAAAAAAATGATACAAAAATCACACTATGGATTTAGACTCAAACAACCAAGTCATGGAAACGGAATGAATGGGTGTGAACACATTCGATAGGTAAATCAACTCAATCAATCATATGTGCACGATGCATATGTGTACCCCTAACGAATGAGCATCAAAAGTATCCTTAGGTGTAAAAGATTGTTGAATTTAAATGACATCGTCTTATGCAAATCAACAAATCAAAGTCAAATGATTTCCACACCAATTACGTCCAAAACTATTTAGCGCATTTTCAATAATTTCAAGGACATGCAAACCCGTTTTAAATACTCCAACCAAACTCCCTCACAAATATTTTCTTTTAGAGGTGTTAAACTAAATTCTCAAACTTTGGAGAATTGGTGCAAAAACCTATATGGCCCATAATTGGCATGAATTTCTTTTTATTGCCTTTCAATTTTTTCGGGCTCTTTTAACCTCTTTGGACCCCGGATAATAAAATTCCTCCATTTTTTAGGTCCTTTGGAACGGTGGCTTTTGCGCAAAGAAGAGATAATTACCTTTCGCAGCCCCTCCCCATTCTTAAACAAAGCACACAATCTCACAAAACGGTTCTTATATGCACAATTTCCTTATCAAAATTTTATTGCGCTTGGTTTGTTTTAAGGACAGGATTGAAGTGAAAACACCTAACTAACATGTGATAAGACAAGCACAATAATCAAATAAAATCGTGCATGTGTGCAATAAAGGAAACATGAGTCAAACATGTAGGAAGTAACACTTAATTACATCTTAATGACTCCAAACATTATAAAGCACAAGGATGAATTGACCTATTGTCTCAAAACACTATCAAACAGTCACATGAAAAAAAATGGAATGATGTTTTGACTCGGTTATCCTAAGTCTCCATCCATAAACGGTGCAAACAAAATACAAAAATCTTTTTGGATTTTTCTAAAAATTTTAAAAATAAAAAATTATACAAAAATTACAAGTCATCACACTAGAAAAAAAAAATATATCATGAAACCATAACTAGTGTATGACAAACATGCAAACACAATCAACCAAAAGATTTCACATGGGGTGAATCACGTGCAAGCAAACGGGAATCGTGGACAAATAAACCATAAGCCTCTAAATCCGATTTTCTAACCCAAATAGATGTGTAACGAGGTGTGGGGGTGTGGGGAATCGAATTTATTCTTCTATTAACCTTCCTAGGTTCATTTAAAAGTTTGTAACAAAATTTCCTAAGATGACCTTGCCTACTGCAATGTGTACAAGAGTAAATCGGGCAGTGTGTGTTACCTAAAGGCGACCCTCTCCTCAAATTTCTCGGTTGCTCTCTCCGAATTTGCCTAGGTAGGTCTCTCCTAATGATCCTAGGAGGTTCTCTCACGATGCTCCTAGGAGGCTCTTTCCTAACAACCTTAGGTGTCTCTTTCTTAACAATCCTAGGGGGCTCTCTAACACGTGTGGGAATGGGTGCACCATGTTTTTCAAAACCAATCCCACCCCTATCCTTTTTAATCTCGATAGTGCCTAAAATCTTATCAAGTTTTTCAGACCTAGACTCCAAATCAAATTTCACCTTACTCGAATCTCTCAAACTTTTCTAAAGTTCATCTATCCTAGATTCAAGTAAGCGTCTAGACTCCTCAAACTCAAGAATCTCCTTTTTCATAGCTTCCATCACGCCTCGAAGATCATCTCTCTCACCCTCGACATATCCCAGCTTCTCTCTCAAAATTTTCTCTCGTGCCCTAAGTTCTTCAACTAAAACATCATTATTTTTTAAGGCACAATCTTTCAATTGAGCTTCAAGTTTCAAGTTTGCCTTTTTTGTCTTTAAACATTCAAAATACAAATTATTGTAGGCAACTTGCAACTCACTCAATTCTTCTTCTTCCTCCTCACTCTTTTCACCCTCACTCTCATCACTAATCACACGGATGGGAAACTCTCCCCTAGAAGCATAAAAGACTTCTTCTTCCGAATCACTATCACTAAGGGTAGAAACATGAGAAATCAGTTTATTCAATTTCTTCTTTAAATTTGTGGTACACTCATCTAACGTGTGACCAACCCCCTCACAACAAGAACACTTCTCAGATTCGTTTTCAACAGAAGATTTAAAACAAGAGTTCCTATGAATTTTCCAATTAACTTTTTCAAAAATTTGACATCGAAGATCATAAAAACCATCAAAAGCCATTTTTTGTGCAAAATCAGGATCAAAACACAATAACTTAGTGCAACAGGCTCTGATACCAATTTGAAAACGTGAGTAGACAAATTGTATCAGAAAGTAAATCCTCGAAAAATCAGGATCACGCGATAAATTAGCGTAACCCGCTCTGATACCAATTTGAAGAATCGCTACAGCGGAAATATTGCGACTTCTCAAATAAAATCCAATTTTAATTATTCCCAAATTTTAGTTAAACCCTATAAGATGCATCTAGATGATTTATCAAATAAAATATAGCATGCAGAATCAAACAGTTTCAAGAAAAATCCCCCAAAGGGGCAAAACCTTTTATTTCACTATAATTTGTAAGAAAACGGCTTACACGGATTACAATGAAATAAGTGCGACATACAAAATACCCTCAGGCGTCGGTTTCGATGTCTCGGCTGAAATCTCCTGCAGGAACTTCAGGTGGTCAGCAATGAAGAAGAGAAACGGCTTCTCCACAAGTTTGTCGGCTGGAATTTTCCCTTTCCAGGAGGGCTGCAATGAAGAAGATAACGGTTTCTCCACAAGGGTTAAACAGATACACGGATGTGTTCTTGGGTTGCAAACTGATTCACAAAGGTTTGGAAGAATTGTGTGAATCAAAACATGAGTATTGGGACTAAAAAAATATGAAGACTAGAGGTATTTGGACTCTCAAAAACGTCTTCTAAAGTCTTGCAAAACAACTCCCCCGAAGTTGGTATTTATAGGGAAAAAGATCAAGAGTCCCACGTTCTTAAAACTCTAAAATTCTATCCAGCGTACAAAAAAAACAGCATTCTTTAAGGAATTTTCTCCATCTTGAAAAGGTCATAACTCCTTCACCGTAGCTCGGATTGAGGTGCCGTTTTTTCCAGTATCTTCGTTGCGGCGAGCTCTTCAACTTTCCAGTTGACCAGACCTCCAAACTATGGATGTGAAATTACGAAAATGCCCTTGAACACTCCTATCGTGCTTTTTTTTAACTGTTTTGACTTCCCTTGCATACCACTTGCATTAAGTCCCTAAAATCGTGGAACGTGAAGTCGTTGAGGCAGATGAGGGACACATTAATGGAGATGCTGAATGCTTCATTCTTGGAATTCGGATAGAGGCCGTCATGTGAGATCGTGAGATGACGTGCCAAATGTAGCGGCGTACGACATACATAAATGTAACATGTTGGACATGAAAAAAATGTCCTTACATACTCACTTGACTTGAGAAAGTACACGCATGGCTCAAGAAAATTAAAAATTATCAACTGTACAAGATTTTAAAAAAAAACAAGTGGCCGAAGATTTCAAATCGTGTAATGGCCAAAGTTAGTGGCAAGTCTAATGTAGAAAAAAAATAATTATCTCATAAAGAACGAAATCTAAAACTCATAAAAATGTCTTCTCAAGCACTAATATATACAAGACTGAAACACAAAAAAATATTTGACAAGTATTGTAATTTAAAAATATTTTCCAAAATGAAAATTTATTTTTATCAATAAGATCAGAACATAATTAAAAAATAAAACATTCATTTTAAACAATACTTGCACCCAAAAAAAAGTTACATGAATATTATAAAGTAAGAAATATTCACATACTACTTAAGTAAAGTTTGTTTGGAATCATCAAAATTAAATTAAACTAAAATGTACATTAATTAAACTAATATAATCAATTAGGGATAAAATACATTTTCGTTAACAATCTCCCCCTTTTGATGATGACAAACAATGATTCACATATATTCATAAAATTCATAAATTAAGCACAAATGAGTGAATCAACACAATTTCTTCCCCTTTTGACATTATCAAAAAGATATTTCAATATAAATTGAGTGGCAAGGGTTAAATGCGAAGCTCCCCCTTTCAAAAAGAATACAAGCATGGGATATAACCCAAAAAAAATTGTAAGAGATATATGTGAATACCATGAATTTTCATTAAGCACATATTCAACATATTATTTTCACATAACATGATATTTGATTCAAAAGATAATGGTTGTTAACAAGATGACATAGCAAGACATAAAAAAATTACACCTTAAGGTTGTTAACAAGATGACACACATCTTTAATGTTTCCCTCAATCGTAATTGTCTCAACAACAACTTTGATAGGATTTTCAGCACTGTTTTGAGAGGTTGAGCAAGCAACATTTTCATTAGCAGTAGAGTCATGTGACTGCATATTTGAAGGTAAAACAAATGGCCATGAAGGAGGCTTTACCCAAGGGGCATGTGGCGGAGATGAGCGAATAGCAAGCATGGCGGCATCAAATGAAGAATATTTTTTATATTGAGAACCGCTAACTCCCTTAATTTGGGATTCACAATCTCCCCGAGTAGTATAAATTTCGGGAAATTTTCCAACCCACACGACATAGAATGACTTCATGATTTGTGAGTGAAGAGGAGAAGCTCATATATGTATTTATATAGGAGTGGTGGATGTCAGCTAGTGATAAAAATACTAAAGTGTGTCCACTTGTGATAAGATGTTTTTGGAAGGTTGTGAAGATAACATAAAAAAAATTATAATTTTAAGTCATTTATACATGCCATACCGAGTTCACGACGGATAAAGGTAAAACGATCTTCAGATAATGGCTAATTGAAGATCCGTAGAAATAAATTCTATGCGTACGTCACCTTTTTGAACGTGATCGCGTAAAAAATGATGTCTAATTTCAATATGCTTTGTTCTAGAGTGTAGAATTGGATTTTTTGTCAAACATATAGCGCTTGTATTATCACAAAAAATTGGAGTATTGTGAAAGAATATTTTAAAGTCTTCTAATTGTAGTTTCATGTATAATGTTTGAGCACAACTGCTATCGGCGGCAATATATTCTGCCTCGGCCGTGGAAAGAGCAACTGAATTTTGTTTTTACTAAACCAAGAAACTAGTGAGTGTCTTAAGAAATGACATGTACCACTAGTGCTTTTTCTATCAATTCTACAACCCGCGAAATCTGCATCGGAATAACTTACTAGTTCGAACGATGTACTTTTAGGATACCATAATCCTAAGTTTTTAGTACCAATTAAATATCTAAATATGCGTTTTACGGCATATAAATGAGATTCTTTAGGATTGGCTTAAAAACGAGCACATAAACATACACTAAACATAATATCTGGTCTACTAGCGGTTAAATATACTAGACTACCAATCATGCCACGATATAAGGTAGTATTAACAGATTTCTCTTTGTCATCAATATCTAACTTTATAGAGGTGCTCATAGGTGTACCAAGTGCTTTACCATTCTCTAAACCATATTTTACTAAAAGATCTTTAATATATTTAGATTGATTGATAAAGACGCCATCTTTAGTTTGCTTAATTTGTAAGCCTAAAAAGAATTTTAACTCACCCATCATACTCATTTCAAATTCTCTTTGCATAAATTCTGAAAAATATTTACATAAATTTTCATTTGTGGATCCAAATATAATATCATCAACATACACTTGTACAAGAAGCATATCATTGTTAAGAATTTTTATGAATAAAGTGGAATCCATTTTTCCTCTCACAAAATCATTTTCAAGTAAAAATCCACTTAACCTATCGTACCAAGCCCTCGGTGCTTGTTTTAATCCATATAAAGCTTTATTTATTTATAAACATGATTTGGAAACTTATGATTTTCAAAACCGGGAGGTTGCTTAACATAAATATCCTCACTTATAAAACCATTTAAGAAAGCACTTTTGACATCCATTTGAAATAATTTAAAGTTTTTACAACATGCATATGCTAGTAACATACGAATAGCTTCTAATCTAGCTACGGGGGCATACGTTTCATCGTAATCAATACCATCTTGTTGGTTGAAACCTTGTGCAACTAGTCTAGCTTTATTTCTTATAATCAATCCGCCATCATCCTTTTTATTTCTAAAAACCCATTTTGTTCCAATAATGGTTTTATCTTTAGGTGTAGGAACAAGTGACCAAACATTATTACGCTCAAATTGTAACAATTCTTCTTGCATAGCTAACAACCAAAACTCATCTTTTTCGGCTTCATTTATATCTTTTGGTCCAATTTTTGACACAAAACCTAAATTATTACAAACATTCTTTAAGGAGGATCTGGTAAGAATACCACTTGAAGGTTCTCCTAAAATATTTTCAAAAGGATGATTATTAACGAATTTCCAATTTTTAGGTAAACTAGAATCATTATCATTTTTATCTTTATTTGGAGTCCTTTCATTATTAATAGAATTATCAATATTAGAAGTAAAGTTTTCTTCATTAATAGACTTATTTAGATCTAGAACCTCATCATCATCTTTGCAGTTTTTAGTAAGAGAGTTAGATTCATCAAAAGATACATGTATTGATTCTTGAACAACTAGGGTCCTTTTATTAAAAGCTCTATATGCTTTACTATAAAGTGCATACCCAAGAAAAATACCTTCATCAGATTTTGCATCAAATTTTCCCAAATTATCTTTATCATTTAAAATAAAACATTTGCTTCCGAAAACCTTGAAATAACCAATATTTGGTCTTTTATTTTTCAATATTTCATAAGGAGTTTTATCTAAACCTTTTCTAACAATAGTTCTATTTATTACATAACAAGATGTATTAACAGCTTCCGCCCTAAAATATTTCGGTAGGTTATGTTCATTTAGCATAGTTCTTGCCATTTCTTGTAAAGACCTATTCTTCCTTTCTACTACACCATTTTGTTGAGGTGTCCTTGGTGCAGAAAAATTATGTTCAAAGCCATTTTCATTACAAAATAATTCCACATCTTTGTTATCAAATTCTCTTCCTCTATCACTTCTTATGAAGACAATATTGCAACCTTTTTCATTTTGAATTTTCTTACAAAATTTGGCAAAAATAGAGTGAGTATCATTTTTATGAGTAAGAAAGAAAACCCATTTAAATCGAGAATAATCATCAACAATAACAAAGGCATAATATTTTCCACCTAAACTAGCAACTTTGTTAGGTCCGAATAAGTCTAAGCGTAATAATTCTAAAGGTCTATTTGTTAATATATCTCTTTTCTTTTTAAATGAAGTTTTGGTTTGTTTTCCAAATTGACATGCATTACACAATTTATCTTTAACAAACTTTATTTTGGGCAGCCCTCTAACTAACTCATTTTTGGACAAAATATTAAGTTGTTCCATGTTGGAATGACCTAATCTTCTATGCCATAACCAACAAGTATCATTTAGGACAGCTAAACACTTGACATCTTGTTGTGACAAATTATCAAAATCGAGAGTATAAACATTTTCATGTCTAGAAGCAACAAACACAACATTATTATCCTTAGCATTTTTTATTAGACAGTAATCTTCTTTAAATAAAACATTATAACCTTTAGCACACAATTGGCTAATACTAATTAAATTATGTTTAAGACCATCAACTAAAAGAACGTTTTCAATGCAAGGAGAGGGATCCTTACCGACCTTACCTATGCCAATGATTTTACCTTTGGAGTTGTCTCCGAATGTGACTAAACCTCCATCTTTGGCAATTAAGCTCGAAAACTTACTTTTGTCACCCGTCATGTGTCTTGAACACCCGTTGTCTAAGAACCATTTTGATTTGATCGAACCAGCTCTAAAACAAACCTACAATCAACATTTAAATAACTTTTCTTTAGGTATCCAAAATGTGTTGGGTCCATACGGGTTAGCAAAAATAGGAGTCTCTTTAGGAATCCATGCCACATTGGTAGAAAATCTATATTTGCAAAAATTTGAGAAATGGGTATGTCTTCCACAATATGTACATAATGAATTTCCAATATTTTTAGAGTAATTTTCAAAACTTTTCTCATTTTCTTTTTCATTATATCCAAGTCCATCCTTATCATACATCCACCTTTGATTTCCAAGTAGCAAATTCAAATTTTTTTCTCCATTTACAAACTTTTCAAGACACCAAGTTAAATCCTTAATTTTAAGTTTCAATTTTTCATTTTCAGAAAAGTGACTAGATGATTCTTTAATTTTTAGTTTTTCCATTTCAGATTTTATAGATTTATTTTCAGATTTCATAACTTCTATATTTTCAACGAGAGAATCATATTTATGTGATAAAGAAGAATGTATCTTTTTAAGATTAATATATTTAGTTTTAAGTTCATCAAAATTGTAAAAAAGTTCATCAAAAGCATTTTGAAGTACATCATGATCATTTGAAGTTTCATATTCACTATCTGAATTAAAATTAGAAGATACCTCATCATCATTTGCCATAAGGCAAAGATTTGCAACTTCTCCATCACTTGAATCTTCATCGTTGCTACTTCCATCACTATCACTCCAAGTAGTACCTTTCATGGCCTTTTTGTATTTTTCATTTCTTTTCTCTTTTCTGTCATTCTTCTCTTCTTTAGCCTTGGGACAGTTAGGTCTAATATGGCCTAACTCTTTGCAGTTATAACATTTTGGTTCAAACTTGGAGGATGACTTTCCTTTATGTGCCTTCTTTGAAGAGAATTTTTTGTATTTTCCTGACAGTCCCTTCTTTTTGGCAAGAATTTTTTTGAATTTTGTGGTAAGAAGCGCTATGTCACCATCTTCATCATCAACAGCTTCCTCACTTTCTTCTTCTTCCTCAATGAATTTTAAAGTAATAGTTTTGCTTGCCTTGGGCTTTTCATCTTCAGCAAGTTCTTTGAGTTCCATTTCATGAGTAATTAAGGAGCCCAATAGTTCATCAAGAGAGATAGCTCTTTCTCGTATAGCTTCTTTGATAGCCAGCTTCTTTGTCATATAAGCAGAAGGTAATGACCCGAGAATCTTGCTCACTAATTCAGAATCAGTATAACATTTACCAAGAGATTTCAATCCATTTATAACATTTGAAAATCTAGTAAACATATCAGAGATAGTTTCATCTGCTTTCATTTTAAAAAGCTCATAGTTATGAACAAGCATGCTGATTTTATCCTCCTTGACTTGACTAGTTCCTTCATATGTAACTTCTAGTCTATCCCAAATTTCTTTATCAGATTCACAACAACAAATTCTGTTATACTCATTTACATCAAGTGCACAATGCAAAATATTCATAGCTTTAGCATTTATTTGAATTTTTTTAATATCAACATCATTCCATTCATTTTCTTCTTTAGGGACAGAAGCATTATTTACCATTTTGATAGGAATATAGGGACCATTCATGACAACTTTCCAAACTTCATAATCATGTGACTGAATAAAATATTTAATTCTATTTTTCCAATAACTATAATCTTTTCCAGAAAATAGAGGAGGTTTAAAATTGGATTGACCTTCACCAAGAGATGTAGTAACATATGCCATTGATCTTTAACTCTAAGATTGTTGAATCTAAAGATAAGAAGAGCACTAGCTTTGATACCAATTGTTGCCCAGATTATACTCAAGAGGGGGGTGAATTGAGTTTTTACAAACTTTATGTCAAATTAATATGTTAGAAAAATAGTAAATTTAAATCACTTAGACAAATTTCAGATTAATACAACTATTAGATATAAATTTAACAAAATCAAATAAATGCAATCAACTAACTAAAAATGCAGATTTTAATACACTAGGAATATTAATTTAATTTTCGTATTTTAAAAATAAGTAAAATTTTGAAGATAATTATTTGGTTTAAAAAAAATAATTATTTTAGCCTTAAAATTAATTTAGTTAGATTTCATAATTAATTTATTTGCAAGATAGTGAGCTAAAAATATTAACTCAACCAAGCATGTGTAAATAAATAAATAAAAGTGCGGAAAATAAATGACACCGAAATTTAACGTGGTTCGGCCAAATCCTGGCCTATGTCCACGCGCCTAGAGCCCCTGTCTCCTTTGCGCTTCACTAAACCTGATCCACTTGTGGGTAGGATCAAACCACCGCGTACAACTGTTTGCAAGCTAACTCCGAGCTTCAAACCCCGTGGCCCACTTATGGGTAGGAACCAATTACCGGTACAAACCGAAGCTTCAACAAAGCTTCCCAAAAAATCTGAATTTTCTAGTACAAGGTAAAATACTGAAACTCAAAAAAAATGTAATCTAAGTTTCTCCTTCTTTAATTAGACTTAAATAAATTATGTTGAAGTAGGCACAAGTCTTCTTCTTCAATGATTGAGCAGATACCAAAATTAATAGCTCTCTTGAATATGTAGCTGAGTGGTAAATTAAATGCTCTCAATAATATTTCAAGTCTTGATCATATTCTTATTCAAGTCTGTCTTCAATGCAGCTCTTCAAAGCTTTAAATTTGTCTTCCAAAAACTAGTTGTTAGACACATGTATTTTTTAGCATTAATTGCTCCTGATTTTGCTGAGAGGAGATAGCAAAAAAAATCTCAAACTCTGATATGCAAATCTTCATATTTATCTTCTCCATAAAGATATAGTTGTTGTAGCACAAAAGTGGTAATCTGAAAACATAAGTAATTGATAGTGGCTAGGTAGATGACCCATATATTTTCTGTCAAGAGAAGGTTAGTCCAAGAGATAAAATATGAATCTGATATGTAAATGTAAAGTGTTAGCACAAGAGTTGATATCAGATAATGGTAATCAACTGGCATGTTGGTTGAAAATAAATCTAATAGCTGTTGAAAGCCTATTTGGTTATATTTTAGATATAATCTCTCAAAGACAGATAAGGCTTAATGTAGCTAGTACAAAAGTTGGTAGGAGGTACATAAGGCTATGCAAGTTTATACGTCCAAATATAATTAATGGTTAACTGAAAATGACCAAGTATCCAATAGATATAATCTAATTAATATACACTGTCTTATCGGTTGAAACCAACCCACACGATCATTTAAAAAAAAATCTGTAGAAAAAAAATTAACCAAACTTTTAAAACCGGGGTTTTCTAAAGTGACATAGAGGTAACAAAAAGAATCAACCTATGTCATTAAGGTCACGTCTGTAACAGGTATGAAAAAGTGACAGCAAGTCCAAGTATGTATAAAGCCAGTACTACGCGTAAGGCTCAAGGTCTGAAATTAGACAGGTCCTGTACGAAATCTGTGTATGGTCGAAAGCTTGTAGCAAGTCTACTTACTAACAGTCAAAAGCCTAAAAGAAATCAAAATATAAAATGAATCCATCTAAGCTATAAAGTTCTTGGAAGTTAGTACACGGTAATTCATAAAACTGATAAAAGGACGAAGGCTGCAAGTCGCAGATATAGTACTAGCCGAAAATCTTGTGAGATACCAGTGAAAGGTGACGGCTGCATAAAGCAGGTATAGCAGGTATAGTATAGAAGGTATCGTATTGATCGGCCTAGTGACGAAACCGAAAGTTATAAGGCTACACACAAAGTAGCAGGTAAAGTAGCATCCTAAGCAGGTATGGTTTTAAAAAAATACCGACTGTTATAATGCAAAGGACTGACACATAATATATATATATATATATGTCGCACAAATAAAGCAAGTTCCAAAGTAACATATGATACTGACTTGACTTGAGAAAGTACACGCATGGCTCAAGAAAATTAAAAATTATCAACTGTACAAGATTTAAAAAAAAAAACAAGTGGCCGAAGATTTCAAATCGTGTAATGGCCAAAGTTAGTGGCAAGTCCAATGTAGAAAAAAAATAATTATCTCATAAAGAACGAAATCTAAAACTCATAAAAATGTCTTCTCAAGCACTAATATATACAAGACTGAAACACAAAAAAATATTTGACAAGTATTGTAATTTAAAAATATTTTTCAAAATGAAAATTTATTTTTATCAATAAATTCAGAACATAATTAAAAAATAAAACATTCATTTTAAACAATACTTGCACCCAAAAAAAAGTTACATAAATATTATAAAGTAAGAAATATTCACATACTACTGAAGTAAAGTTTGCTTGGAATCATCAAAATTAAATTAAACTAAAATGTACATTAATTAAACTAATATAATCAATTAGGGATAAAATACATTTTCGTTAACATAGGCCAAACCAACTTTATCAAATTAAATTAAGTGACTGGAATTAAATTAACATAAACATTACCCAAATTAATTTAGCACCAAATTAAAAAAGTAGTGATTAAAAACAAATTTTATCTTGAATTACCTAAGCATGCGTTCTAGGTGATTTTGTAAACGATAAAATACACAATAAATCACTACGCCGCGATGTACGAGGAAAAACCCATAACAGGAAAAAACCTCAGACGGCCCTAGCCTTAAGTCCACTGAGTATGGTTTTGCAATTACAAGACAGATGACTTACTTCCTTGACTCGACCCCTTTCAAGCCTTGACGTGTCTTCTTCCAAACACCTCCTCCTAGTCGACAACCCCGGAGCACCATCGGAATCTTAGAATCACCAATGAGAAATAGGTACACCGTCAACCACACATGTTGCCTTTCACCATGTGAGAATGCCGCTGCAAAACAAACTTCTTCTTCTTTGAGGTATTTAGAAATAAACCCAAACTTCTCTTCAATGTGGTAGAGAAAACACGGTGCCAAACACTCCAAGCAAGATGTATATATATTGAAACTTGGAATAAACAATATGGGTGTCAATAAGAGTGTTAAATGACTTTTTCTTCAAAAATTAGACACTCAAAACAATGAACTTTTTCTTAGAAAGTTGATCTCTCAAAACTCTCTCTAGGAGTTGGAATAGTATGAAAAGTTAAACCAAAAATGTTGGTTCCCACACTAGTTAAGTTCTGTCAAAAGTTAGTGGGGTAAAGAAGTGGGAAAGTGGGAAAACTGCTCAAAAAACTGTCAATTAACTGTTCCCGCCAAAACTCGTTTGAATGAGATTTTATTTCGAACGAAGTCTCGTTCGAATAAGACTTCTAACGAGGTTCCAGTGTATAACAATTTGAACTCGTTAGAAATCTCGTTGGAATTATCGTTCGAACATCATTCTCGTTTGAACGACACTTCGAACGGCATTCTAGTGGCCAATATGGGAACTCGTTGGCAAACTCATTCGAACGACATTCTCGTTCGAACGACATTCTTGTTCCAATGACAAACTCGTTTGAACGACAAACTCGTTCGAACTACAAACTCGTTCGAACGACAATATCGAACGAAAAAACTGAAAGTATAAAAATTCTATTTTTAGCCCATAAACTTTAGTTTAAAGTTTTAAAGATACTTTCTAAAAATAAACAACAGTTTAAATTAGTACACCCATATAAATATTGTTCCAAGCTCCTATATATACATTAAAATGCATTCATACCTTAGGAGTAATGGAACCGTGTTGATGACATAGAAACGAGGCACTACAAACACGGAATTTAATGAAGCTTTATAATCTTGGCAGCTACGTCTTCAACTTTAGAATGTCATAGGCTTGAAGGATGGTCAATAACTCTATCCTATGACTCAAACGTTTTTGTCCGAAATTGAGCCAAAAATACAAAGGACTCAATTGGAAATTTGTGTCCTTACTCAAAGGAAAGAGAGAAAGATAAAAAAAAGTGAAAATGATCAAGTGCAAATCAATTACAAGCATTAAAAATGGATTGATAAAGTACAAATTGAAATATTTATTACAAATTGAAAAATTATTTCAAATTCGGGTTATCATAAAAAATGGATTAATATTCGGTAGGAGCAGCCAAGTTATCTACACTACTATTTAGATGCGTTGGCGCATGTAGGACAATTGACCACGGCTGTTGATATAAATCGAGTAAAACACTTAGTTGACCTTTTGAAATGCACAAACAAAACTTAGATTTATAGTATGTTTCATTTAATTATGTCTTATTTATATTCGATTTTTAAATTTCGAGTTCAAATTCAATTTATAATAGAAATTCCTATTTCCTCCATCTCCTCTAAAGGGTGAGTGGTCATATCCCATTCAAGACCTCATATTTCTGTAATATACTTAACAGCTCATGCATATTGTTACGATTTGAGAAAAATTCAGCAGCATATCCCCGTAGTTCTCCAAGTACACGATGGAGATTGACAAGTGTGAGTGTTATTTCAATTGATCAATTGAAATAACAGTCGCACTTGTCAATCTAGTATGTACCCAGAAAACATTAGGATACGACTACAGAATTTACTCCAAAAGTAACAACTTTAAGCCACTAAGAATACTATTATACAGTCCCAAACTGTCCAAACAGGACAATTCGAGAGATCTCATTACAGGGGTGATGACTCTCGAACGGGTCTAAGGGCTATTGAATGCGTACGCATAAGAACTAGAAGGCTAGTATCTATGCGTACTATATGTAATTTCAAGTATGTTTCATTTAATTATCATACTATATATATATTGTTCGTGATACAAAATAAATTTTAAAAAAATTTGAAAAATTCCACCCCCATATGGACAATAATCCAGTGGTCATGCCACTTCTAAAACTAACCAACCGAACATCGATCTACTATAATCCAACCGTAATAGAAACAACTACTATGTATCCCGTACTCCTTCTAATTCATCTACTCAATTAATTCTTTTCATCAATTAAACTAACAATTAAAGTATACAATTATTAATTTACTAATTTACCATGAGGGGAAATCCTACTTGCATTAAAGGGGCACTAATTATTAATTTTCTAAAAAAATTAACAACCAATCAATATTTAATCAATCAATTCTTTTACAAGGGGCACTACTTGCATATGAGGGGAAATATCTAATAAACCAATAAAAATTTGATTAAAAAAATTAACAAGCCCCACCCCCACCCCATTTCTCCCGCCCCACCCCACCCCCTTCCCCCCACCACACACACTCGCACATATACACACACATGCACATATACACGCACACACACAGCCCCACCCCCCAGCCCTGCCCCCTCCCCCCCACGGCCATTGCCCACCACACGCACACACACGTACATACACACACACACATATACACGCACATACACACACACACATACACATACACACACACACATATCTATATATATACACACACACACATACACCCCTCCCCCCACCCCACCCCCTCCCCACCCACACACACACACACATATATACACCACACACACACACACAGGCATATTTACACACACATATACACACACACGCACATATACACAAATGGAAGCTAAATAGAGAGAAAATGTACCAAAATCGTATAGAGAGAGTGCAGTCGCTGAGAGAGAGAGAGAGAAATGGAGGGGATAAAATTGGTGGGAAAAAAGAAGAGGGAAGGGTTTTTACTGACAGAATTGTCACGAACGTGTCACCGTCATTGACCGTGACAAGTTTATAAGGTTTGTCACAGTCAATGACCGTGACAAATCTTTGTCGCGGCCTTGTCACGGTCATTGACCGTGACAAAAATGCGTATTTTTTGTCACGGTCAATGACCGTGACAAGGCTGGCCGGTTGAAGGGTGTCAATTTGACCATTTTGGTGTAGTGGTCGTTAACTTGTATTCTTCTAGTGCTTTGCGAACTTGTGTTCTTCTAGTGCTTTGTTATCATCGAATTTGAATCATTATTAATTTTTGGGTTAGTGGATATGTTAATTTGGATTTTAATCAATTTAAGAATAGATTCAAAGTTCATGACATGACCTAAAATTGAAACAATATTTAGATTTATTATGTCAAGAACTTGTATTCTTCTAGTGCTTTGTTAACTTGTCATCTTCCAGTGCTTTGTTATTATCATATTTGAATCAAAATTGGTTTTTTGGTTAGTGAATATTTTAATTTGGATTTAATCAATTTAAGCATTAATTCAAATTACGTGACATGACCCAAAATTGAAAAAATATTTAGATTTATAATGTCATTAACTTGTACAATATTTTTGTTCCTTTGGATTTGATCATCTCATATACATGTTTGTACTAATAACAACAATTTTTGCAGGAAATTTCTTTATCAAGACGACAGGGTAGCGAAGGCGAGGAAGGCTTGTCTTCCACTAAGCCCCCAGAATAGGGAAAATTGGGTTCCCTCATTGAGAACAAGACGGACTTACAAGCTAGGGAACTAGAGTTTCTCAAGACGATTGTCGGCCCGAGGTACACAGATTGGAGGAAGATGCCAGTCGAGGTCAAAATGGTCATCTGGGAGGCACTACAGGTAGTTACTCACTTTGTTTTTATTTTGTATTTACATTTATATTTATATTTTATTATATTTTACAATTTAAATACAACTAACACTTTCTTTCTTTTTGGTTTGTATTTGTTTGACAGGAACAATTCTGCCTGGCCCCATAAGTCTACAACTCCACATTCGAACAATTGAGATATCAAAACAAAACGTGGAAGAAAAACATGTGGTCACGATACTCTGGGAAAGATTGGGAGTCCATTTTAAGGGTCTATGACATGGTACCGTCGAAGGAAACGATCTCATTAGCAAGCTGGTAGCAGTTGGTCGACACTGAGATCCAGGATCGGCAGTTGACCTCTCATCAATCAGGGAGGGCAAATCGAGCCAAAAAGGTCGACGTGCACTACTCTGACCGTACATCTTATGACGATGTGGAGCACAAGATGGTAAGTTTTTAATTTTCTTTCATTTTAGTTTTATGTTATTCTAATTTAGCATTACATTGCATTACTTACTAATTTCGCATTATTTTATTTCAGGAGACGGGGAGTGGCCCTGGGGGTAGACCACATAGGTTTGATGCCTATGTGGAAATTCGAATGAAAAAGGGAAACGATAAGGAGGTGTCCCAGAGCGTGGAAACCATAATTGTAAGTTATAAAAATATCTTACAATTGTTTAATTTTTATAATTACGTTTATATTTTTTATTAACTTACTAATCGTGTACTTTTTGTCGTTTCAGGAAAAGCTTAAGGAAGTGCACAACTCCCTGTCTGATGCTAAGCCAAGTGCTCTAGGCGGATCACAAAGGGGGGACAAGGGGGTGAGCCCTCGTGTGGGGACGTCGAGGCTAACCGGGATTGAGACGAGCAACACCAGGTTGGCTCGTAAGGTGGACACCCATAGCGATAAGTTAGAAAGGTTGGAGGCGATGATCCTCAATATGTTCGAATACATGAAGCACCATTTGGGTCCCACCTCATGTAAGGTCAAGGGGAAAGCGGTAGATTAGGACGCTACTATTCCATCTCTCTAACTCTCATCACTGATACGCACCCACTCATCGCGGCGTGCATATGATCCATTTTCCACATTAACCCGCGTTGAACGGCCTATGTCAATAATGAATTACCCAAGTGTGTATTTAATAAACATTCGGGGTGGCAAGACAATATATAGGGGGGTGAGGGATCTGGACATACATCCACATAGTGTGGTTCATGGACGTGTCTTGCAAGATATTGAGGCAAGGGTTCGCGTCACGCATATTATGCTCGAAAAAGAGAATAAACCCTTATGGTTGGACAAGTAATGCGGCAATCGGCAAATTGTGGGTTGTATCAATTCATATGTAGTGTGGCCTACGTTCCTCCCCATACTTGTTTAAAACTCAAGCCTTTAACATTATTTGTATTATTTTCATCCTTACGAATATTCATTGTTGGATATTCATTGTATTTATTTCATTTGAATATTGAATGTTGTGGTGTTATGAATATTTGTTGGTTAATTCATAGGTAATTTTTATGAATTGTTGAATTTTTCTTGATATATATACTGTTTGAATAGGTTTAAATATGTTGTAACAGTTAAAATATATTATTGGGCAGTGGTAGTGGCCACATAGCCCAACAGTTTTTTTTAATTCTTCCCAGAATTTTCATGGACATGGAAGTCCGTGACAAGTTAAAATATTATCACGGACTTTGACCGTGACTAGTCCATGATAAATGAATTATCATCCCAAAATTTGGTACGATCAAAAGACGATGACAAGGCTGCCTTGTCAAGGTTTTTGACCATGAAAAGTTGCCAGTTTTGGTTTAGTCCATCTCGTTCGAACGAGATGTGTCTCATTTCTAACAACATTAAAAAATCTTAAACAGTAATCATTCGTTTGAACCTCATTTGAAAAACACTTAAAAAGACCTTTTGACGACATGCAATCTCATTTGAACGAGATGTCAATCTCCTTTGAACAAGATTTAAAAAAAATAAAATATTTTCCTTTTCGAAATAAAAACTCTTATTCGTTTTTGATAAAAAAAAATAAACATCCCAAACATAATTCTATAAATTAATTTAAACTCTAAATTATTTTTTACCTTTACTGGATGTCGGGAAGTATTCAAACTTGGAGATGCTTCAGTTCGGTTCGTATTAATGGTGCGTGATGATATGTAATTGGATACGCTAAACTAGTCTAAAACTATGTTATGAACAATGTTAGAAAAATTATTCTTACAAATATCCCCCTTTGGCTATTCTGGTACAAAACAAACAAACATTACCGAACACCAAATTAAAATAAAAAATCTCTTATGACAAAAATACTAACACCTTTCCTAACCTCAGAATGGAATGGCATAAGTCTCTTTGTCTTCAATCATCTTCTTCTTCCCTTTTGGTAAACTTTGTTTTCATCCGTATGTCTTTGAATTTCCACTTTAAGTACCTACACATATGAGACAAAAACATATACCTCGTGACGCATCGAGTTGAAATAAAGTAAAATTCATAAATCAATTTTTTCCCATAAATCAAACTCATCAAAACTCTTCTTTTTTATAATTTGCTCTCCCCCTTTATTTTATTTGAAATAGACAAAGAAGTAGGAATATAGATATGAAGTACGAAGCATCACGTAGAAAATAAGATATCAACACAAAAGATGTAAATCAAGCACATGTAATGATCATCTCAAAGTCAAACACAAAAAACTATTTTTGAAAAAATTTCAATTTTTTAAAAAATATGTCAAACTTACAAATACAATATACAATACCATATATAATATATGAAAAATATATCAAAGAAAATTCAGCACACATATATAGGTATAAATGACCACAAAACATGACACAAAACAAATAAGCTTTGCACACTAGCATAGTATCAATGTGTCTAAACATGTGGGATGGAATGAATGGGCGTGAACTAGATACAAATTAATTATAACCTAAACACTCAAATATATTCAAGTAGTTCTAATTGACTACAAAACTTTATCAAACTAAGCTTTAGCATCAAGTGATAAATATAGTTGAACTTAAGGAACAAAACAATCATAATGCACACAATCCTAGATTATTGATGATTCTACAAATCAAATAGTCATGAAAAAATGAGCATACTAGGATTCAATGTGTAAACCCATTGATCTTCAACTAAACTCCCTTAAAATATAAACATGATCATATTTCTATTCAATTCTTTTCCTTTTCTTTTGAAGTGGTTTCTTTTAAATAATCAAACAAAATAATCTATGTTGGCCCCTTTTTGGCAAATTTTGCTCTTTTTATTGCCTTTATTTTTTCTTGGACTCTTTTCCAATGATGGTATTCACAACGAGTCAACCTGTCTCTCGCATCCCTTTCTCATGTTCACTCATATTTTTTCATTAAAACATAAACTCTCTCAAGGGCAATGGTTCTTACATGCACAAATCCACCATAGTCACATAAACATGTAGATGATAAAACTGATGGGAGAACATCTCACCAAGCTTAAATATACATAGTGAAGTAAAAATCCAATAAGATCATGCATGTGTGTGCGGAGGTATATACAAAGTCAAATTCGCAGAGCAAATCAAGTTTGAAATAACTCCATAAACATGGTTAAGATCAGTCTAAGCATCTAAAGTCATAACCAAATGTCCCAGCCAGATGGAAATTATAGAGTGAATTGGATTCAAATACACCAATATGCCATACCAAATGTGTAAAGCTAAAATACACAAAAACCGAAAATCTTTCTATATTTTAAAAAAAAATTATCAAAACAAAATCTTTTTGTGTTTTTCAATATGACTCAATAAAATAAGAATATAATACAAAAAGTACACATGTCATAACACTAGCAGACATATATCATGAAGCACAACTAGAACATAACAAACAAAATCATGCAAGCAATCATCCATAAGATATAACAAGATAAAAATCATGTGAAAGCATGTGAGAATCAATTAGTCTACCATCTAGCTCCTCCAAAATGAATTGCCTAACCTAAATAGATGTATACTTAACACGTAGAGATTCAGGAACCAAGGGAATACTAGACTTCAACTTCCTAGGACCTCTTCCAAGAACATAACAAAAATGCCTAAGGTGACCTTTCCTACCATAATGTGAACATGCGTAAACATGAGGAATGTTACTTATGGGTTGACCTTTTCTAATGTCCTTGGATTTGGTTGAACCTTTAAAACAAACAATGGTCTTGACTTTAACATTCGAAGCATTAGAAACATGTGAGCCAGTACCATTACTACCAACACTACTAGAGTCTTTTATATCATCTTCTAACTTCAAATTTTAGACTCAAGTAAAGAATTTTCCTCTTCCAATTTTAAAGAATCCTTCATATTTTTTATCATTTTTAGAAGGTTATCTCGCTCCCCCTCAATGAAAGTAAACTTATCCCTAAGAGTATTCTCATGTGCCTTCAAATTTATCCGTAAGAGTATTCTCATGTGCCTTAAAATTATTAATCAAAACACTATCATCAATGGCATAAACATTAACCCTAGAATTATTAAAGTCCTCTAATTCTTTCTCTAAAAATTGAACTCTATCATCACTCTCTTTTTTGGACAATTATAATTTTCTAAAATCACGGTCCACGCCTATAAATTTCTCAAAAAATATATGTTGATGCCGATAAGATAACATAGATGCTATTTCTAGTTAAGAATAATATTTTCCAGAACATAAGAATGTGGCCGAGAACATTACCGGGCCTGAATATAAATAAGAATGACCTAGACCAACTGTCCGTTGGGGGTGAAATATAACAAATGTTGCAGTTCTCCTCGAATTTAGTTATTCATTCGGCGGAACATTCTCATAACATCATGCAGTCCAGCATTAAATTCAACTCCACAAACTTACACGGTCGAGGCCCCGACCAATCATCTTTCAGGAGTTGTTTTTGCTTAGAAGTTCAGGAGGCGTATATTGAAGTTCAGGAGGCAAATACAGTATTATGTTTTTGAAGTAGAGGAGTTATATTTTTGAAGTTCAGGAGTTATTATTGAAGTTCAAGAGGCGTATTCATAAGTTCAGGAGGTATATTCAGGAGTTATTACAGATAAAAATGAAGGTATGAAGATCATGATTGAAGATGAAACGATGATCATATCAAACACATAAGAGACAAAGGTTTTTAAAGTGGTTTGGCTATGAATAAAGCCTACATCCACTGTTATTTTATTTCCAGGGGTTTATAATAGCACAATATGGTGTAGAGAGAGAAAGAGGTGTGTATCTTGTGTATGGTCTCTTAGCTGTCAGATCGATCCCCCTTTATGATGGGGTTACAACGTATTTATAGCATTGAGGTTGTTAATATGAAAAGGCGATGTGTTTTCATCTAGTAGGCATCTGTTGATACAGTAGAAATGTACATTAAGGCTCATTAAATGTGTTATTATCTTCATTAATGCACATTAAATGCATAGTTATCCTTTGATCTGTCTGGATAGAGTTGCTCTACACGCCTTGAGTTGCTCTGTACGCAAATTTGCTCGTTGCTCATTGCTCTGCACACTTTGAGTTGCTCTGCACACCTTGAGTTGCTCTGCACGCCTTGATGCTCGTTGCTCTGCATACTTTGAGTTGCTCTGCACGCCTTGAGTTGCTTGGTACGCTTGAGTTACTCAATGATAGTATGTATTAGACACGTAAGGTGAAACATGTCTTCATGTGATTGGTTCACGTCAGCTGACTAATTTTTGTATTAACAGAAGCCCCCAATGCTTCATGCTTGAGGGTTTACTGAAAGGATGGAGCATTTATTCTGCAGTGTTGCTCGGTGCTCGTGAAACTCTTGATCTTCCTTCATGATTTGTTCAACATAAAGTGCATTATCTCCTGGATGACATATGATGCAGGTTGAACGATGGTTACTAATCTCACTTTTAAGGAGCTCCGTGTGCTATGTATCACCCCTGGGAATTTAGATACAGCCATGCCATAGTATGCAGCTTGTAGCTTGTCATAATCTTTAAGTATGTTGGTTGGTTCGCTAGTCGGCCAATTGCCTTCTGTGCATAAGTAGAACTTCTCCTTCAATGAAGGTCGAGACATCAATAGTAAAGATCTCAGTGTTGTAGATGTTGAACCTGACTCCTGAACTTCAATAGCATGTGCACAATAACTCCTGAATATACCTCTTGAACATCTGAATACGCCTCCTGAACTTCAATAATAACTCATGAACTTCAAAAAGATAACTCTTGTACTTCAAAAACATAACTCCTGTATTTGCCTCCTGAACTTCAATATACGCCTCCTGAACTTCTGAGCAAAAATAACTCCTGAATAATGATTGGTCGGGGGGCCCGACCGTGTAAGTTTGTGGAGTTGAATTTAATGCTCGACTGCATGATGTTATGAGAATGTGCCGCCGAATGAATAACTAAATCTGTAATAGAAGCCCCCAAGTGTAGAATATAAACTTTGAATGCTTTCTTGGCCTTGAAGTATGTTGGTCTTGCTAGAAAAATAAGGACGAGGAAATGTTCCCTGAAATGACTCCTTGTGATCTTTTCATGTTTGCATTTTCATTTTCTTAGAAATACTTTGTAAGATGCTTTCCTTATTGTTTGTTGATGAATATATATATGTAGAAGGACAAATTGTCCTGTTTTGCATAAATAATGAAACTTGCTCCACTTGCTGTTTAATTATAGTGACTTGTCACTCTTTGGGCATAAGCAATGGAATGATTTTCATCCCATGTTCCTGCTTAGTTGTAGTAATCTTACCAGGATTACCTTGTTGCCTAGACAGTGGATGCCCCGGGAGGTCACCCATCTTCTTGCCTAGTTTGGGGTGTACCTTGAGATCACCCGTGATGCCAGCATTGTTGGTTAAATTTATTGTTACCATCCAACCGGAGTTGGTGGTTATTGCAGACCAACCAGAGTTGGTGGTTATTATCGACCAACCGGAGTTGGTGGTTGCTGATCTGCCGACCAACCGGAGTTGGTGGTTGTTGAATATATAGAGAGAAAAGAAATTTTCCTGACCAATAGTTCGTTGGGGATAAAATATAATAAATGTTGGAGACCTCCTTAGAGCTGAATATATAGCGCGAAAAGAATTTTCCTGGCCAACAGTTCGTTGGGGGATAAAATATAATAAATGCTGGAGACCTCCTTGGAGCTAAATATATGATAATAAATATTTTGTCGAGCTCCATGCTGAGATAAATATAGAATATGCGTCCGAATAGATATAAAGAATGATTCATAATAATAATAAAGTGTCTCACTGATTTGTAGAGGTAAAATTTTATAACGCCGAACAAGAATAATATTTTACAGAACATGAGAAAATGGACGAGTACTTTGCCGGACCGGAATATAAATAAGAATAACCTTGACCAACTATCCGCAGGGGTGAAATATAACAAATGTTGTAGTTCTCCTCGGAACTGAATAAGTATCTTGTCGAGGCAAAATTTTGCATAATGCCGAACAAGAATAATATTTTCCAGAACATAAGACTGCGGCCGAGAACATTGTCAGGCCTGAATATAAATAAGAATGACCCAGACCAACTGTCCGTTGGGGGTGAAATATAATAAATGTTACAGTTCTCCTCGGAGCCGAATATGATAATAAGTATCTCATCGAGCTCCATGATGAGATGAATATAGAATATGAATCCCAATGGATATATAGAATAAGTTGTGCTTGAGCAGATATCAGAGCAATAACAAAATCAATAGTGCCTAGCTGAGATGAAATTTCATAATGCCGAGCTATGATAATATTTTCCAGAAGTGTAAGATTGTTTTCGAGCACTTCTTGACACTGAATCTTGTACATGTAAAAATTAATAACTTGCTCTACCATATGTGTAGGCTGAATTGATTAGTCATGAGAATAATTTACTCATCCAATCAATATATGATATGTATATGTTCGGGCAATAAAAATATCAATTTCAAAATATGAAATAATATATGTTGGCTAATATGTCGAGGCAAAATTGCCATATGTCGAGAAATAACATTTTCCATAAGTTTAAGATTGCGGTCGAGCTTTCGTCGGGATTGAATCATGTCCCTATGGAATTTTAATCAGTTGCTCGAACTCCTGTTGAGACTAGTTCAAATAGTTAGTCATGAGAATAATTATTCAGCCAAACAATATATTATTTGTATCAGCATAAGGCAATAAAAAATTTGAAATATGAAATAATATGTTTTGTGCCAAACGTGTGTCAATATGAGCAAATTTTTATCGACTATGTATCATAGGGTTTGGTTCAGAATATTTGCAACATTATTTGCAATCCCAATAAATACTAAAAATAAGTTGATTTTCACAAAATTATTTTAGCAGGTCATATTGTTTTTTATCAACAACATTTGTTTGCCAATATTATTTCTGGCCAAAGCCTGCTGCCGACCAGTTATGGGCCAGCTCCCGACGTAGGTACCAAAATCTTCTCACCGACCAGTAATTGGTTCCACCGAGCTATTACGCCGACCAAGGTTAGGTTAGTGTTGGATAGTCGCCGACCAGCAATAGTTATCGTCGAGTAAGGATCAGGTTCTGCCGAGCTACTATATATATGCCGACAAAGAATTGATTTGCCCCCAACCAACTATAGATGTTCTGGAGCTGACCAAGTTAGGGTGATGCCAACCAGTAGTCCTTGTCGCCGACCTGGGTGACTTTGTAGTTGTAATATGTTGGTTTCCGACTAAGAAACAGGGATCTGGCTATAGTGTCGACGAACAAAATGAAACCTCTGACTAAGAAATAGGGTTTATTGACTAAGAAAATATCTGCGAGAATAGTAATTGGTCGAGCAAGGTTGTCGATCTGTAAAAACGTCTACGACCAACTATTAGGAGGTCAGGAACCTCCCTTGATATGAACGGTGAGTTGGTCGGACCCCAGTTGTCGCCGATCATCTATGGGGAAGCCCCCAGCACCTGTCCTGTGAAAATCTTGATTTAATGGAGCCCGATTACTGTAGCCATGTCTTCGACTAGAAATAGGTGCAGGTGAACAAAAAAAATGGTGGAGATGTCTTGATATGATGATTCCGACCAACAACAGATGTCGCCGACCAACAAATAAGTGCTACCGACTTGTATTAGATATTGTTGATCAGCATTGAAATCGATTTCAAGCATGCCAACCAGCGCTGGATGTCGTCGATTTGTAAAAATGGTTTTTGCAGTTAATTATCATGTAATGGGTGGTCATAGATCATAAAGGGTGGTCTGGTATCGCCGACCAGTATTGTCGATCTATGTTAGGTTCCATTAATTTCTCGAGAAGAAATGCGTAGAAGACGGTTGCGTTTTGAATTAGGGTACCAAATCTGATATTTTGGGAAGTTCAATTCTTCTAGTATCACCGTTACGGCCTTTACAAATTTAACTACTTCTAGTGTCCAATATTAAAAACGCCCATCACTATTTATGTCCAAAATGGCTAAACTGTGATGGGTTTTGCGATTCGGCACAAATCAAAGATTTAAATTTCATTTTTTGTCACCATTTATGCTAATTAATTTATGATCTTTTGAAGATCTGTTCTGGTGTGCCTAAATGAATAAAATTAAATATATACTCGTACAAGAAAAGCTTTTGAGACAAAATTGTCTTTTTACCTCCCACAATTAAGAGAAAATTTAGATACATATTGTGTTTCCAGAAATTGATGCAACCTGTGTTTTAAACGTATTGGTTTAGAAAATTTTCAAGTGGATCCATATATGTAAGGATTTGTATAATATTTATGAGTCTAAAATTCATCAGATCCCCAAATTGAGATCGACCACACGGTTAGTGCATATAAAAATTATGACTAAATTAAAAGATTTCCAAATGAATCAGATATGTATATACTCATATAAAAGAGATTTATGAATACAGAGAAATTATTTTATCTCCTTAAAAGAGAAATAATATAATATGTACACAAATTTCTCAAACTTTGTGATTATGAAATATACATTTATGCAGATTTGTAAAAATTTATTCAACAATTTGTGAATATAAATCATGATTAAATTAAAAGATGTATGCACAATATATAATTGATTTGATCTCTAAGTTTATGGATATAAACATATGAGAATCATGATTTGAACACAAATATGTGTGCATATTATTAGTTATACATAGAGAAAATAAAAACTTAGCTTTTGATGGAGAGCAATGCTTGTAACACGTTCCCACAGACGGCGCCAATCTGTTGATGACTAGAAATAGCATCTATGTTATCTTATCAACATCAACAACAGATAAAAATGAAGGTATGAAGATGATGATTGAAGATGAAATGATGATCATATCAAACACATGAGAGGCAAAGGTTTTTAAAAGTGGTTCGGCAATGAATAAAGCCTACGTCCACTGTTATTTTATATCCAGGGGTTTATAATATTATAATATGGTATAGAGAGAGAAAGAGGTGTGTATCTTGTGTATGGTCTCTTAGTTGTCAGATCGATCCCCCTCTATGATGGGGTTACAATGTATTTATAGCATTGAGGTTGTTAATATGAAAAGGCGATGTGTTGTCATCTAGTAGACATCTGTTGATACAGTAGAAATGTACATTAAGGCTTATTAAATGTGTTGTTATCTTCATTAATGCACATTAAATGCATAGTTATCCTTTGATTTGTCTGACTAGAGTTGCTCTGCACACCTTGAGTTTCTCGTTGCTCTGCACACTTTGAGTTGCTCTGCATGCCTTGAGTTGCTCTGCATGCAAAGTTTCTCGTTGCTCGTTGCTCGTTGCTCTGCACACTTTCAGTTGCTCTGCACACCTTGAGTTGCTCTGAACGCAAAGTTGCTCGTTGCTTGTTTCTCTGTACACTTTGAGTTGATCTGCACGCCTTGAGTTGCTTGGTACGCTTGAGTTACTCGGTGATAGTATGTATTAGCCACGTAAGGTGAAACATGTCTTCATGTGATTGGTTCACGTCAGCTGACTAATTTTTGTGTCAACAATATATATCTTTGAGTTTGAACAGTTTACAAAAGTTCCATAGCAAATTTAAAACGAGAATTTTCTTTTTCAAGAATTTCAATTCTTTTAGCAAACTTCAAATTCAAACAATTTAAGTCGTTAAAACTAGAGGAATCCTTCGAGAGAAAAACAAAGTCACCTCAAAAGCACTAAACAAGTATCTAGCACAATAACTTAGTGCAACCCGCTCTGATACCACTTTGTTGAAATCAAAGGTATCAGAGGGAAAAAACTTTGTAAAAAATTGGGATCACTCAATAACTTGGAGAAACCGGCTCTGATACCAATTATTTGGACAAAATAATGAGTGTTATACTAATACATATATGCGAAAGTAAATATGCTAAATAGGGATTCCAATTTGAGAGTGTGGAGACAATTTTATCTTTTTATCCTAATCATGCACCTATGTGATAAAACAGATAAATCAAATGAAGCATTCAACAAAGACAAGGTTTAAGGAAAAGTCCCTTTTGGGTAAAACCTTTATTGACTTTAGAAAGCTATGAGACAGTCGACTTACATATTACTTTACAAGTATAATGCGCTAATCTTCGCAAATCTCAAGTGAATAACTATGACCCTCGCAAGAATCACAAAACTGTAGTCCTTCATCAGCCTCAGCATTTATCTTCTGCAGTGAGTCCCCTCAGGTATCACAAGTCGGCTATGGAGATGCCTTCTCCACAAAGGAGTACGAAAGTATACAAAACTTTCTAGGGTTTAAAAAAATTCACAAAAATAAATATTCAGGATGTTTGTTTGTGAATTAAACAGTGTTTTTACAACACAAAAGTGAAGAACTTTCGCAAACGTTATGCAGAAATGATTCTGCAAAAGTCTTAAACAATTTGAACATGAAACAGGTATTTACAGGATGTTCCCAACATTCGAGGCGAAGTAGTTATTCAAACGATATCACAACTTTGTCATAGGGATATAAGCATCTCGTTCGAACGAGATGTGTCGGGTTTGAACCTCGTTTGAAAAATACTTACAATGACCTTTTAAAGGCAAGCAATCTCGTCTGAACAAGATGTCAATCTCATTTGAACGATATTTTATTAAAAAAAATATTTTTTCTTTTCGAAATAAAAACTCATGTTCGTTTTTGATAAAAAAATAAACATCCCAAATATAATTATGTAAATTAATTTAAACTCTAAATTTTTTATAGCTTTACGGGATGTTAGGAAGTCTTCAAACGTGGATATGCTCGAGTTTGGTTCGTCTTGACAATGCGTGATTATTTGTAACAGGATACGTCAATCTAGTCTAAAACTATGCTATAAACAATGTTTGTAAAATTGTTCTTACAAATTCCTACACTTGTGTGCCCAAGCCTATAAACGCATATTCCATTGGGAAAAGCATATGTCATATGCCAAAAGTGCAACCTCCTCCACCTGTTTTTGAGTATGTCAAAATGAGGAAGAGGGATAATGATGATGTAAGTGAGGAATAGGTTCAAATTAAGGGGGAGTGTAAGGACGGCAAGGAGGAGGCTGACCCGAATTATGAGGTCGAATTTGATGAGATTTCTTATAATACGGCGGTCATCAATAGTCGTATTGACTACTTGGAGACTCGCATCAATGGGCTTTTTGCCGACTTTTGCGAGGAGTGTAAGGTGGACCGTCGGGAATATAGGCGCGATATGAGCATGATGATCTGCCTTCAAGCGGACATGTACCGCTTGAACATGGGGCCCAATGAAAAATTCTCGAGTTACTTCTACGATCCATACACTCAAGACCCCGATGCTCTCGACCCCTCTCACTAAATTCTATGGGCATTGATGATACACAAATATTGTGTATTTTATCCTCCGAACCTACGTATTTTAGCCCCATCGGGTATCTTATTCCTTATATTTATGCTCGTTAACCAGATAACCTCGGATTTCTACATTAACATGTTTTGTAGGGGTTAATTGAGCTTTTATAGGTATTTGGATGCAAAGTGTGAAGTTCGGATGCATTCCGCTCGATTTCCGTACGTGACCGCACGTTCAAGGGAATTTTAGTCATTTCACAGATTAGGCACCTAGACCAACATCCCACGAAATTTTTAGCCCTCCTCGCTAGCTTCGTGTAGCCGTGAATGGTGCGCGATTTCGATTCATAACGAAGAATTTATGGTGATTTCAGTGGACGGGAAAGGCAAACAACCAAAACAGCAATGCAGTGTGTTGATACCTGCTTGATCGATCGATCGATGATTTTGGTAGATCGGTCGATCCTTCTCTGCAGTGGACTCTTTTCTTCTTGATCGATCGATCGACGTTTTTGGTTGATCGATCGATCCCCTGTTTCCAGGAGATATTTTGCCTTTTAATTTCTTTTCTCTTTTCTTTTCTTTACTTATTCCAACTTACTATAAATACCAATTTTTGTTGTAATATCAGAGGTGAACGTTTTAGGTTATATTTTAGCTTAGGGTTTGGGGGATTTGAAGAGTTCTTCTTTGATTATTCTTGATTTGACACCCAATTGGGTTGTAAGTTGCACTATTCATCTTCCTCTCCATTAATATAGTTATTTTCCATTAATTCTTGCTTTGATAATTAGGTTTACATGCTTTGTTAATTAGTTTACATGCTTTGATTACTTTCTTTCTAGTGTAGATTTATCGCGTTTCTTCACCGTTTTATTTACCGCATTTTTACGATGCTTTCTAGCTAATTTAAATTAGGTTGTGTTTGAATTGAACTCACTCGAGTTGACACGTTGCTTGGCTTGGGTGAGGGTGTTTACGGGTCTATTTTGGGTGCGTTGTCCTAGTTATTATGCATAGGAGATTTGACGGGGCATATCATGTATATCACATGCTTACAACCTTTCACGCGTAATTTCCAGGATATTTGTTGATGCCAAAATCTTATTAGGCTTTTATGCGGATTTAGGAGCGTGACAACCCTTGATTTAATTAACTGTCGAAACGAGATGCATTTATAATAACTCGTCGACCCATGTAACCATTTTATACAAATTAACTCGGGTGAGGGATACTCGACGTAACCTATAGTTTTACTTGCTTTCATAATCTAGTTTCAATACACTTGCCTAGAATAATCATTTCCCTTTTATGCATCTTTTCCTTTTTTAGTTTGTAATCACCTTTTACACTTTTATTTTGGAATATTAAATCATATAAATTCTAGCAACTCGTCTCTATGGATTTTCGATACCCGACTTACTGCCATACTTGCCTCGCAAGTTTAGTCGTAATTTAGGTTTGTTTGTATAGTCACGGCGAGACAGAAAACAACGATTGTGCAACTTACACACGCACACCTCTCGCGCGGTATCAGGCATATTTGAGGTTTTTATGTTATGTAGTTCTTTAAATTTAGCGATGTATCTTTTTCAACAACAATATAATTTCATATCTTTTGTTAAATGCATTGTAATTGAGTTGTATAATGAAAAATTTGCATTTGTTCATTTTATTTTTGCACACTTTCTTTTTCTAATTATATTTTAGTCCTCTTGCTTAAGGACAATGCATAAGTCTAAGTTAGGGGGTGACACGTGCATTTTTAAACTTCACAAATTTTAAAATGCCCCAAAAAATTGAAAAATGTCAAAATTTTCAAAAAAGTCAAAAATATTTTCTTCAAAATAAATAAAAATTGGAATTTAAATTTTTCAAAAATATCATTAAATTTTTGTTTGAAGTCTCAACTTTTAAAAATCTAATGCACTAAGCAAAAATTGAAAAAAATGGAAATTGAGAGAAAATTGACGACTTGACGAATAAGTGTGGAGATTTTTAACCCAGAGAAATTTTTTAGCCTATCACTTTTTTTCAGCAATTAAATCAATCGGAGTTAAAAGTTAACTCAAAGTTCTTTTCAGCGTTTAAAAAATCGTTGAGGATCTCTAAATCTTTATTTGATCGGTTACAGAAAATGTGGGAAATATTATTTTGAAAACGTGCTAAAAAAGTCTTTAAATTAAAATTAATCTCAAGACGTATATGGTAATGTGATTAGTAGTTTCCTAAATAAAGTCAGGCCATTGTTTGTTACCCAAAAATATTAGTCATAAAAATTATCCTTTTGCAAGCCACTTTGAGTTTAAAAATTGATATACCTTTTCTTTTGTTAACCCGAAAAAACCTAATTTTCGTCCTTCAATTTGTATGCATGAACGTGCGTTCGATTGCATTTACTCCTAATATCACATACACTAAGTGAAAATAGTCACAATTCGAGTGATTTATTTGTGAGTGTCTTCCATCAGAAATTGAATCAGAGCGACTTTTCGAAAAGTATCGTAATGACCATCCGGTGAGAGTTAGTGATTTGATTTTTGGCTTCTTGCATAAACACACTACCAACTGAGATTTATCAAATACAAATTTGAAGTTATTATTTTTTTTAAAATTTAAATTGTACGGTTTATATTATTTTTTATATTTTCTTTAAGTCGAAAAATAAATTTTGTGGATAAATTCATTGCAAACCTTCACGAGACACCACTCGTCCTACTAGGGTAAACTAGGGGTTTAATGGCTTTTTGTATGTGTTAAATGCAATCGCTTGCCTATGAAAGAGGTATTATATCCTTTAGTTATTTAAAAGTCCCTTTAAACCCATACTCTATTTTATTTATATTGCTTGGGACGAGCAACGTTATAAGTTAAGGGGTTTGATTCGGCATAAATATTTCATATTTATTCCCTTATTTTAGGTATTTTTATGGTCCTATGCGGTGTAATTAGACTGAATTGATCTCATATTTATGCTACTAACCTTTTTGGCAAGTATTTCATGTTTTGTGTGTTTCTCTCTTATTTTACTGGAAATTTGTGTAAGTGGATGCGAGAGGAAAATTAAAACAACAAAAGAAAAGAAGGAAAGAAACTCAAGGGGATTTTTGTAAATTTTTAGCCAAAACTTGGAGGAAATTCCAACTTAAACATTGAAGATTTTGAATTTATAAGCACACTGGAAGAAACGACACCAAAATTCGAGCTACGATGAAGTAGTTATGAGCAATTGAAATTGGGATAAAAATCCTGGGCAAAAGTATAAATATGCAAAATTCACCCCGAAATAAGGCATCTTTTACAGTTATTTTCGTCGAACTGGTTTAAAAGTTGATAAAACCAGTTCGCTAGGGCTAACCGATTTAGGTAAATGTAGAAATGGTTCAATATACCTGATGCATGATTTTTATTTTGACTCTATTTTTTAACCTAGAGAGTTTGATATTTTAGGGGCTCTCCTAAATGACTTAGAGACCTATGTAAACATGTATTATGAGTATTTTAACCTAGATTTCATTAAGGAAAAGGTTAGAAAGAGAGATGAACATCTAGATAAAGGTTTATTGCTTTTCATGCAACTTCTATAAAAAGTTGATTATTTCCGGTTTATTTCTTTCAAAGCTAGGTTTGTGCATGTTCTTGTCTTTATACTCTTTTGATAATATTATTTATATGCTTTTATCATGTCTTTATGCAACATTAATAGCCCATGGATCGTTAGATTTAACTTGTTCGATTAAATAATTTGAGGGTTGGGATTTGTGAACCCAACATAGGTATATAAGTTGGATATAAAATTGAACAAAATTATATTAATAATTAATAGATTTAATATTTTGTTGGAATGATTATTATAGGTCTCTTAACTTTGTTTGCGGTAGGTAACCAGAATATTTGAGGATATAATATGTGTATCAACAATCTTATCACTTACGTTAGATTACTTATTGACTAGATATTGTGCAGAGTAGAATTCTCATATATATAGTACTTTGATAAATTTAATGTTCTCTTATAATTATCTATATAATTATTGAAAATTTTATATCTAATGAAAATACCAACGGTTCGTGGGATTGTATCTTCGCTCCACTTTTCTTAAATAGTTTTCAAAAATAAAAAAAATTAGTTTTCATTTCTTTTAATTAATTTGCATTTGTTAGATAGGTTGCTTAGTTAAGTAGAACTTTTCATAAAAATCACCACCCTTTCCTTTTTCATTAGAGAATCGATAATTAGGTTTTAGAAGCCTTCCTTCTAGTTGTCATTACGCTATTCATTCTATTCCCTATGGATCGACCCCGACTTCCCGGGATTATTACTTGAGCAATGGACTTACACTTGAGCTCTAGATACACGAACTACACATACTTTTTGCATTGCGTCAAAATACCACTTATAAAAGTGACCTAATCTAATAAACACAGCTTGGACAATTTCTTCTCTATTAAGATTCAATATGACATAAAAGCCTTTTTTATGTTAACTTCTACATATCAGTTATGTGATTACAAGATCTCTTCATCTACCATCTTATTAAAACTCTTAACTTAACTTGGAAAGAGTTGGCGCGTGCGTTCAATTAAGAAATAATATAATAAATACCATTTTTAACCCAAATTAACCCTAAGCATGCAACTAGGTGTGATTGAAACAACATGAAATCATGCAAGAATTATTCAACACACAAAGTTAAGGAAAAATCCCCCACAGGGGCAAAACCATTTGTATATCACTATAATTTGTAAAAGATGGTTTACAATCGGATTACAATGAAATACAGGTTGAGTAAGAATTACCCTCGGGTATCGGATTTTGTAGTCCCGGCTGGAACTATCCCTGTCCAGTAGGGCTGCAATGAAGAGGAAGGAGCGGTCCACTTCACAAGGGTTGAACAACAACAATGGTGTTCTTGGGTTACAAAACTTTATTCACATAGATATGGAAGATGTGTGAATCTAAAAACCTAGAATCATAAGACTCAATAGGTGAAGACTTTAGGGTTGATATGCTCTGGAAATCGTGTATAAGCCTTAAGAAAACCAACTCCCCGATCGTGGTATAAATAAGAATTCATTTGCCCTAAAAATCTGCTACACGATCTGGCAGAGTCTATCCTCGTCGGATCGGTCCGGTCCATTAGGCGATTCGGTCCGGTAAGCTCGGATCGGTTCTTTTTCTGAAACCGGATCCATCCGGTTGGCATCGGATCGGTTCGTCCTTTTTGCCTTCATCGGTTCGTTATGGATCCGGGGTGTACTGGTCTCAACTCAGCAGGCGGATCGGTCCGGTCCCTTTAGCCGGATCGGTCCGGTGAACCGGATTGGTTCTTTTATCTGATCCGGATCGGTTCGGTCAGGTCTGATTCCCAAATTCCTTCTTCTTTTGATCTTCGGATTTCGGATTTCGTTGATGACGATGTGATCTTTTCAACCATCAATGTTGTAACGGCGTATGACATAACATATACATAAATATGGACAAATTTTCCTTACAAATCTCCCCCTATGTCTATGCCGGAACAAACATAAAAAATCCGAATTATCTATACTCACAATGCCTATACAAATCTACCCTTCCATGAACCCAAAACTGAAAGAGGTACAAATGATTAAGGCTGCATCGTTTGTTCTTCAATTCTTCAGGAATCTCAAAGCTTTTCTCATCAGGGTGTGCAACATGGGATTATCAAAAGATGTACCTATACACATGAGACAAAGCAAATACCAAGTGACGTATCGAGTGTGAAATGAGATAATAAACATATGCATATATACCAGATTTATGATGAAACTCAAATTTCAAAACTCCCCCATAAACAGATAATTCATTCTCCCCCTTTTTATGATGTCCCCAAATAGACAAAATGAGAGAAATGAAATAAACAAGAAAAACCGGGGTGACACAAGGTATCACACCATGAATGAACATAAAACAACCAAGTCGGTGATAGCGTAAAAGAATGGGTGTGATTAAAATTCGATAGGAAAATCAAAACATACAAACATGACATATGTGCACGATGAATATTGGATATTCCTAACGAATGAACTCAAATGCTTCCTTTGGTGTAAAAGATTGGAAATATAAGACATTGACTATATCAAATCTACAAATCGAAGCTCATAGTGATTTCTACACCAATAACGTCCAAAATGTTTTTTCATGCTTTTTCAGGACTTTTAAGGAAGTGCAAACCCGTTTTTCAATCTCCAGCCAAACTCCCTCATATATTATTTTGAATAGAGGCATTCTAAATTCTCAAACTTTGGAGAATTGATGGTGAAACCTAAGTGGCCCATATTTGGCATGTATTGCTTTTTATTGCCTTATCAATTTTTTCGGGCTCTTTTAACCTCTTAGGACCTCGGATATTAAAATTCCTCCATTTTTTAGGTCCTTTTAACGGTGGCTTTTGCGCAAAGGATAAGAATCAACTTTCGTAGCCCCTGTCCGTTATGCAAATAATCACACAGTCTCACCAAAATGGTTTTTACATGCAATCCAATTTTGTCAAGTTTATCGCATATTATACATTGTTTAGACAGGATTGAGATGAAAACACTCAAGCCAACATGAGATTGACAAGTGCAACAATCAAATATAGCCGTGCATGTGTGCAATAAAGGATATAGGAGTCAAGCATGTAGAAAATATCACTAATTACATCTCAAGGACTCCAATCAATGTTAAGCACATGGATGAAATGATGTAGCCTCTCAAATCTCTATCAAGCAGTCACATGGATAAATGGAATGAAGTTGTGACTTGGCTATCTTAAATGCTCATCCATAAAGTCAAATCTCTTTTTGAATTTTTCAAAAATTTTATCAAAATAAAATCTTTTTGTGTTTTTCTAAAAATTTTCTAAAAAGAGAATCTTTTTGTATTTTTCAAAGAATAAAAAAAATACAGCACACTAATAATACAATCTAGCAATAGGCATCAAATGATATGTAAATGGCAATGCAACCTATGCTAGACATGGACCAACCCCTCAGTCAACTGTACAAATACCCAAAGACTTCCTAAGACTCTCAAATCTAAGGGCATCTAAAGGTTTCGTGAAAATATCGGCTAACTGACGGTCCGTGGGAACAAAACTCAGGGTTACGACCTTCTCCTCAACTAACTGACGTATAAAGTGCTCGCGTAACCTGATGTGCTTTATGCGCGAATGTTGGACAGGATTGCGGGATATGTGTATCGCGCACGTGTTATCACAGGAAATGAACATGGTGTCCTGTGAAATCCCATAATCCTCCAACATTTGCTTCATCCACATGAGTTGCGTGCAACAACTCCCTGCGGCGATGTACTCAGCCTCCGCAGTGGACAAAGAGATGGATTTTTGCTTCTTTCTCAACCAAGAGACAAGAGCAGAACCAAAGTAGAAACACCCACCCGAAGTGCTCTTACATCCATCTACGTCCCCGGCCCAATCGGCATCCGAATAGGCGGACAAACGGTCATCGGTATCAAAGGAATACCAAATGCCGTATGAGAGAGTCCCACTCACGTATTTGATAATACGTTTTAGAGCGAGTAAGTGTGACTCTTTAGGAGACGCCTGATAATGTGCACAGACTCCAACACTAAAGGCAATGTCGGGACGACTAGCAGTTAAGTAGAGAAGACTGCCTATCATACTCTGATACAAGGTTTGCTCTACGTCCTTGCCTGAAGTGTCCTTACTAAGCTTGGTAGAAGTACTCATAGGTGTACGTGCATGCTTAGCGGAGTCTAAACCAAATTTATTCACTAGGTCTCTAGCATACTTGGATTGGGAGATGAACATCCCATCCTCTAGCTGACGAACCTGGAGACCAAGGAAGAATGTAAGCTCACCAACCATGCTCATCTCAAACTCACTTTTCATCTCCTCCTCAAAGTGGTGAGCATGATAGGAGCATGTGGATCCAAAGACTATGTCGTCCACATAGACTTGGGCAACCAAGATAGCACCGTCATCTCTCCTGATGAACAACGTCATATCAACTCCCCCTCTCTTGAAGCCATGGGCTAAGAGATAGGAAGTAAGCATCTCGTACCAAGCGCGGGGTGCTTGCTTCAAACCATACAAGGCTTTCCTCAGATAGTAGACGTGATCAGGGTGCTTAGGGTCTTCAAACCCTTTTGGTTGTTCCACATAAACTTCTTCCTGTAGAATGCCATTCAGAAAGGCACTCTTGACATCCATCTGATATACCTTGAAGTGCAGATGACATGCGATGGCGAGCAGAAGACGGACGGACTCAAGCCTCGCAACAGGAGCAAATGTCTCCCCAAATTCTACACCCTCTATCTGTGTGTAGCCTTGAGCGACCAACCTAGCCTTATTTCTGATTATGGTACCATTTTCATCCATTTTATTCTTAAAAATCCACCGGGTACCAATAACATTAGTATTACTAGGTCGGGGGACAAGTTCCCAGACATTGTTCTTCTTAAACTGAAGCAACTCATCCTGCATAGCAGATATCCAGTGTTCATCTTTGAGTGCTTCTTTGTGGTTCTTAGGCTCGACTTTGGACGTGTAGCAATGATGACTAACAACGTTCTCTAGTTGAGCACGAGTCTTGACCCCTAGAGTGGGATCGCCAACAATGGCTGACGGATCATGACTCTTGCGAACCCAAGCAGGTGTGTTCCCTAACACAGGAATAGGGTCCACAGAGTGTGGGAGAGGAACAGGAAAATCACTGTCAGAACAATCCTCATCCTCACACTGAAGGTTGGGATCAATAACCGTCGGAGGTTCGTCATCTTGCACTGTGACGTTTATTGATTCCATAACCTTAGAGCTCTTCAGGTTAAAAACCCGGTACGCTCTACTGTTCGATGAATATCCTAGCAATATTCCCTCGTCGCTCCGGGAGTCAAACTTTCCTAATTGCTCTCTATCCCGTAGAATGTAGCATTTACTCCCAAAAACTCGGAAATATGCCAAGTTGGGTTTCTTGCGAGTCCACAATTCATAAGGCGTCTTAAGTGTGTGTGGACGAAGATAAACCCTATTCACCGTGTGGCATGCAGTAGACACTGCCTCTGCCCAAAATCTCCTAGAAACTTTACGACCTAGAAGCATAGATCTAGCCATCTCTTGGATCGTTCTATTCTTCCTCTCAACAATCCCATTTTGCTGAGGAGTTCTCACAACAGAAAACTCATGTTTGATCCCAAGGCTATCACAGTACAAATCCACCTTTGGTTCCTTAAATTCAGTGTCGTTGTCACTACGTATTCTGTTAATAGTGACCCCGTGTTGATTTTGCAGGACACGGCACTTGGTCGTTAAAAATTCTACAGCATCAGATTTCTCTCTTAGAAAACCTACAATAGAGTATCTAGAGAAATCGTATACCATCACGAGAATGTATCTCTTACCACCTAGACTCTCCGTGCGAGTAGGACCCATAAGATCCATGTGAATCAACTCAAGAGCACGGGAGGTGGTAATGGAATTCAACTTCCTATGAGGGCTACGGATTTGTTTTCCCAACTGACAGGGTCCACAAATCATGGAAGTTGGCTTTCCAAGAGATGGTACGCCACGTACTAGGTCCTTTTTGACTAAACGAGATAAGTCTCTAACGTTCATATGACCTAGACATTAGTGCCACAGATCCATAGGAGTGATCATGGCGCTGTTGCAAACTAGTGAGGATGAGGGCTCAGTCCCATAGCAGTTATCCTCTGTCCTCACCCCTTGCACTAACAATTTACCGGCTTGATTATAGACCTTACAAGCTTCCCGGTCAAACTTTACTGCAAAGTCATCGTCGCACAACTGGCTGATGCTAAGAAGGTTTGCTTTCAAACCTTTGACGTACAGCACATTCTCTAGCTTTGGAAATCCTGGTAACTCTACTGTACCTCGTCCAACTATGCTAGATTGCTACCATCTCCAAAGGTGACTCTCCCATCATTATAATCCTCAAGATGGGTAAAATATGAGACATCACATGTCATGTGTATGGAGCATCCACTATCAAAATACCACTGTGAGGTATTATGTGCTTTGAGAGCTACACGGATAACAAGGGCCTTTTTCGCTTTCTTAGGAACCCAAGTGTAGGTACCTTTTTGTATTCCCTTATTGTTGTTGGTTTTAGCCGGAATGCAGGGCGCATTGATTGATGGTAAGGTCATCCGTCGGAATTCCTCCATCAAACTCTGTGATGTGGCGACTAGAAACTCAACACGCTCTCTCAGACTGGCAAACTCATCAGTCTGATGTGGTGGAGCAAACGTACGTCGTGTCCGACCCAACTTATAGCAATCATCCCTAAGGTGTCCATTTCTTTTGCAATGGGAGCAAAAGAGCACAGTGTTAGGAGGACCTTGGTTTGCTTTTCTTGGTCGAACTCTCCTTCTTGGTTTTTTATGACGGTCATAAGGAGTCGTAGTAAACTCAGGAATTGGTCCGGGTGCAATTTGGGACGTGGAGGCACCATCAAAACCTATTCCTTGCCTATCACCAAAACCTAAAGCGGGACCGAGGAGCATCTTTCCCATCTTTCCAGATCTGTCCTCGATTTGTACCTTGACTTTCCTAGCTCTCTCAAGGTTATGAGTAAGCTGAGCAACAAGGGCTTCAAGTTTCTTCCTAGTCTCCATGGAGGAATGGAGCTCACTAGTAAGACTAGCCACTTGTTTAGTCAAGTCCGCCTTCTCTTTCTCAAAACTGCTCTCTCTCTCTAAGAAAATTCTCATTACTAACCCAGGCAGACTCTCTCTCTCTCATGGCGGTGCAGGTGGAGGACTCTCTCTCTCTCGTCTCTTCTAACTCTTCTTCTAATGCGGTGATCCTAAGAACTAACGCCTTGTTACGTTTTTTAGTTTTAAAAGACTCATTATATAACTCGGCGTAGGCGCGTTGAAGGTTACTCTCGTCCTCACTACCTTCCTCCTCTCCCTCACTCTCTTCGCTCTCGCTGTCGAGGTGTCCCTGTGAAGTAGCATCCTCATCGTTGTGAGATGCACTAGGAGTACTCACATGACTAGCCATGAACGCGGTGAAGTTACGCTCATGCGGTGACTCATCTCCCGAGTCCACCGACTCGACCTCACTGTCGTCACTAAGGGTAGCATTGAGGACAGCTTTACCCTTTTCCCTATTTAGACGAGTGGCACACTCAAACGCTCTGTGTCCCTTACCGTCGCACTCAAAACACCTCTCACTGTCTTTAGGGGGTTCTTTTAAATCTTTCTTTTCAAACTTATTTTTCTGAAAATTCTTTTTATCTTTGAAGTTTCCACCTTTTTTAAATTTCAGAATTTTCTTGAAGTTTTTAGCAAATAATGCCAAATCATCTAAGTCAAACTCACATTCAGAATCAGAATTTTCTATCTTTCTAGATGACTCGACTTTCTTTCTTGCCGACCCCTCACTTTTTCTCTCTTGGGCTTTAAGGGCAATTCCCTTATCTTTTGGCTTGGCAGATTTAGGAAACATGTCTATTTCATAGGTTTGTAAATCTCCTACCAGTTCTTCCAATTTTAGTGTATTTAAATTACCCAAGGAATTTAGCACAGTGACTTTAGGTATAAAACGCTTAGGAAGGGAACGAAGAATCTTTTTAACAACTCTAGCATTTGGAATATGTTCACCAAGATTATAGCTAGTATTAACAATGTCAGAAAGCCTAGCATAAAATTCATCAAAACATTCATTTTCATGCATGGTGATGGTTTCAAATTGAGTTGTTAAATTTTGCAATTTTGACTCTTTAACGGCATTTGTTCCTTCATGGGTAAGTTGCAAAACATCCCATGCTTCTTTTGACGTGGTGCACGTCATTATGCGTTTGAACTCATCAGGTGTGACAGACCCAGAAATAGCACTTAGACCCTTAGAATTAAAAGAAGACCATTTAAATTCTTCATCAGTCCAAGAAATGTCAGGTTTCAAGTTGGTCACATTATCAACAGTCACGGTGGGAGGAGTCCACCCTCGTTCAACCAAAATCCAGACACGTTCATCAATGGCTTTTAAAGCTGACCTCATACGGGCTTTCCAATAAGCATAATTTGACCCGTCAAAAATAGGCATTTTATAATATGACTTCTCCATATGAACACGCTCTTTTCAAAAATCAATTTATTTCAAAAATTGATATCTTTAGAAAAATTTTGCGGAAGTAAGGAATACGCGATAGAATGGCGTAACCTGCTCTGATACCAATTTGAAAGAGTTGGCACTTGCGTTCAATTAAGAAATAATATAATAAATACCATTTTTAACCCAAATTAAACCTAAGCATGCAACTAGGTGTGATTGAAACAATATGAAATCATGCAAGAATTATTCAACACACAAAGTTAAGGAAAAATCCCCCACAGGGGAAAAACCATTTGTATATCACTATAATTTGTAAAAGACGGTTTACAATCGGATTACAATGAAATACAGGTTGACTAAGAATTACCCTCGGGTATCGGATTCTGTAGTCGCGGCTGGAAGAAACCCTTTCCTGTAGGGCTGGCGATTGGAACTATCCCTGTCCAGTAGGGCTGCAATGAAGAGGAAGGAGCGGTCCACTTCACAAGGGTTGAACAACAACAATGGTGTTCTTGGGTTACAAAACTTGATTCACATAGATATGGAAGATGTGTGAATCTAAAAACCTAGAATCATAAGACTCAATAGGTGAAGACTTTAGGGTTGATATGCTCTGGAAATCGTGTATAAGCCTTAAGAAAACCAACTCCCCGATCATGGTATAAATAAGAATTCATTTGACCTAAAAATCTGCTACACGATCTGGCAGAGTCTATCCTCGTCAGATCGGTCCGGTCCATTAGGCGGATCGGTCCGGTAAGCTCGGATCGGTTCTTTTTCTGAAACCGGATCCATCCGGTTGGCATCGGATCGGTTCGGCCTTTTTGCCTTCATCGGTTCGTTATGGATCCGGGGTGTACTGGTCTCAACTCAGCAGGCGGATCGGTCCGGTCCCTTTAGCCGGATCGGTCCGGTGAACCGGATCGGTTCTTTTATCTGATCCGGATCGGTTCGGTCAGGTCTGATTCCCAAATTCCTTCTTCTTTTGATCTTCGGATTTCGGATTTCGTTGATGACGATGTGATCTTTTCAACCATCAATGTTGTAACGGCGTATGACATAACATATACATAAAGATGGAGAAATTGTCCTTACAAACTATAATTCATAAAACATGAGAATCTTAGACTAGAGAAATAGATTTTTTTATTAAATTGCATGTCAAAGCGTATCTAATTATGGCAGGGTTTGAGTAATAAATCGAAGATGATGAATAATATGAAAGATCTTTAGGAATTGAGAAAAAACTTCAATTTTCTTCTAGCTTTTTATGTTAACACTTAGGTTTTAAAGAGACTCATTTTCTTTAACTATGCTTCCTTTCTGTGTTGTTTTAATATTTATATATTGCAATTACAATACCAATTAAACTAAATAAAATTTAAGGAAATATGGTGATAAATCGTTAAACTCTTACAAGCTAAAAATAATTTTTTCAATAAGTTCACGTGTGTTACAATTATTAATGTAAATACATAAATATAGATACAATTAGACTTATTAATATTAATATAGTTACACTCGTTAATATAAATAAAGTTAGATACAATTACACTTATTAATATAAATATAGTTACACTCGTTAATATAAATAAAGTTACTATTGCAATTATATTTACATTAATAAGTATAATTGTACTTAAATTAATAAGAGTAATTGTATAGTTTGGACTTATAGTTGATTACTCAAAAAGTTTATGGTTTAATATAACAACAAGATTATAGACTGCACTGATCATAAATGAAGAGACTTTTAAGGGATTTATTAGCTAGTACCGATAATATACCAACATGCGATTTTATAACGTTATTTACTATTAAAAAAAATCTACCATCAATTACTACCGCTCTCATATTCTTAATTCTTACCTTTACTGTATGAAAAATGTTAACATGTGCCTGCAGGGCGCATCTTTTGAACCTTAAAATAGTAAGTTTAAAAGCTCCACATGAGTATTTATGCCCTATAAATTTAATAACGAAACTCTATCCCTACTATTTCTAGGTTCCTAATTGTGTCCTTAGGACACATGTTATCATGACCTTTACTTTATCTATAAAGGTCATAATGTGTAAATGAATAATATTCTAGTGTAACTACATTAGTGTTGTCACACATAAATTGTTACAATAGACTTATACTGCTACTTGCATTTTATTTGTTATACTTTGAGAAACAACACACAGTTTATCGTCTTACAATGTGTTATAATATGAATTACATATAAATACGTGTTACAATATGAATCACACAAAATTACACATAAATATAGTTATGAATTACAAATATATATTTTTTCTATAATATGAATCACACATAAATATATTAAATTCAAGTTAAAGTTCTCAAAATTATAAAAATAACTAAAAGATTTGTGATTAAAAAATGATTCCAAGTAATGTGTTACAATATGAATCACAAAAAAAATGATTTAAAACCCTAAGAAATAAAAAGGGGTCATTCGACCCAAAATCCCTTGATAATATTTTTATTAACGTTTACTCTATATTTTTTATTTGATTCTAAACGTCTCATATAAAATACTCACAAACACTCTTTCTTCTCTTGTATCCTAAACTTTATAAAAGTTGTCAAAAATAAACAAGAGAATTTTCGGAAAAAAAAAAGTTTTTTTGGCTCTAGTTTCACCTCTAAGGATTTGTGAGGCTCCATTCCCATGTATTTTTAAAATTGTAATAAGTCCTATAACTATCCAAAAATGTCCAGAACTACTTCGTATCCTCTTTCTTTTTGTAGAGGATGACATTTGTCTTATATTTATTAAATAGGACCAATAACTAGAAAACAAAAATCTAAGAGTTGTCATAAGTGAATCTCTAAAAAGGGTACTTAATACTTAAGATCCTTAAAAAAATAAGGTGGACTCTATGTAGATGTACTTAGCAATTGAGACTATAAATTAATTGTTCAATGAAAAAAAATATGTGACATATCCAAATATATTATTGAAGCATTTTTTCATATAACTTAAATTTTATAGTATGAGTCACACATGAGTAGAGTCTGCCTTATGACTTGTGAGCAATTATATGTCGACTTACAGGGCCAGACTTGAGGGGAGGTCGAGGAGACGACCGCCTCGGGCCCAAATTTTCTACGAATTTTAAAAGCCAATTTTTTTTATTTGTGTGTATATATTTATAGAGTTATCTGTATAACATCCCTAAAGAATTTATGGAAAACTCAATGGACAAAGCATTTAAAAGCCACATCAAGTCTCACAACCATAAGCTGCATCGTTTGAGGTTTAAAAACAATCTACAAAATTTGAAAAATATTAAACGACACACTTATAAACTTTTGGACTCTTCAATTCTAAACATTAAATTGTGTATAATTTTTTTTAACAAAGTGAAACACTAGATTATATTAGTAAAGGATTACAAACTATTAGTTTTTTAACATACCCACTACACAAAGTACCTACAATATCATCCAAAAGAGGTTTGTGGATAAACGAAGGTGGGGTAAAAAAAACTACATTTATATATCTATTTTTCACTACACCAAAATGGGTAAATTGTCACTCTTCTAGCGCTTACCCTTGTCATGGTCAATGACCATGACACAAAACACACGTTTTGTGTCACGGTCATTGACCGTTACAAGGTCGTGACAAAGTATTGTCACGGTCATTGACCGTGACACGACCGTGATAAATGTCGCAATAAAAACCCTTTTCCCTTCTTTTTTCCCTTGCCATTTCTTCCCTCCTTTTTTCTCTCTCTCTCTACGTTGCTGCTGCTGCTGCTGCTCTCCCTCTCTCTCTCTCCCATTTATATATATATATGTGTGTGTGTGTGTGTGTGTGTGTGTGTGTGTGTGTGTGTGTGTGTGTGTGTGTGTGTGTGTATATATATATGTGTGGGTGTGGGTGCGTATATATGTGCCTGTGTGTGTGTATGTGGGTGTGCATGCGTGTGTGGTGGGTGGGGGTGGGGCAGGGTGGGGGGGTTGTGCGTGTGTGTGTGTGTGTGTGTGTGTGTGCGCGTGTGTGGTGGGTGTGGGGTGGGGAGGGGGTTAGGGCAGGGTGGGGGTAGGGGTGGGATTATTATTATTATTATTATTATTATTATTATTATTATTATTATTATTATTATTATTATTATTATTATTATTATTATTGTTGTTGTTGTTGTTGTTGTTGTTGTTGTTGTTAATTAATTATAAATATGAATTTGAAATTTGAAAAAATCTCTATTTTAATTGTAATAAAATTAAAATATGAAAAATGTCATTAAAATTACATTAAATGGTGATTTATGTAAAATTGTCCCCTAAAGTTGGTTCAGTCTTAATTAGGTTCCTAATGTGAGTGGCATGTGCCAAGTTCATTAGAGGAGTTAATTTTATGTTAAAATTTGGTCAAAATTAAAACAATATGATAATTTGAGGGCTCGATTGGAAAAATTAAAACATTAGGGACCCACCACCAAACTTAAGGGACACATATTTTATTAACCCTAAAAATAAAGATTTCTTTTGCATAACTTTACATACACTCTTAAGGATTCCGATTATGGTGCTAACTCATGTAAGATGTTAATTGTGGAGAAAATATACTCTTCTCTATATTATCATGAGACATGTATACATTGTGCATCAATAAGTACAAGACAAATATGAAAGAAGTGACCTGTTAGTCTTAATAATAACCAATAATGATTCACTATTGCTTCACATTACTTTGGTGGTGTACTGTTGGGTTTAACCACCACATATGTTACCTTGCATTCTTTACATAAAATTAATTGTGCAGATACTTGAAATATATGAGGTATATTTCTATAATATTGAGTATCTTGTTGTAAGAATTAGGGGGTGGGGCAAGGTGGGGGGGCTATGCGCGTGTGTGTGTGTGTGTGTCTATGTGTGTGTGTGTGCGTGTGTGGGGGGAGGGGGAAGGGATGGGTGGGGGTTGGGGCAGGGTGGGGGAGCTGTGCGTGTGTGTGTGTGGTGGGTTGGGGTTGGGGTTGGGGTGGGGGTGGGGAGGGGGTGGGGGTAGGGGTGGGGCAGGGATGGGTGGGGGGGGGAGGTGTTTAATAGTAACAATTCATTTTTATTTGTAGTAATTGTACATATTTGCATGTCTTCTTTTAATTAATTTTGATATGTACTAATAATATTTTTTACAGCAAATGTCTCCTTCAGGTATTCAGGCGAGGATGATGATGCTAGTTATGATGATGTCATTTGGGCTCGGTAGTAGCGGAGGCGACGAGGGCTCCTCGGACCCTAGTCTCCCCAAATATGGAAAATTAGGGATTCCCATCGAGAATAAGTCGGGGATATTAGCGATATCCCTCGATCTAGTAAAGACGATCATCGGTCCGGGTTACATTAGTTGGAAGGAGGTGCCATATGAGCTCAAGTTAGCTGTTTGGGTGGCACTACAGGTAATAGATTTATATTTATATGAATATTTCAATTTCAATTTCGATATCAATTTCATTTTATATTTATATTTATATTTATTTGCAACTAATATTGTATTTGTTGGACAGGAACAATTCAACCTGGATTCAAAGCTACGCGATTCCGTCTTGGAGCAGTCGAGGGAGCAACACAAGACGTGGAAGAAAAATATGCAGACCCGGTACTTTGGGAAGACACGAGAGTCCATTATCCAATGGCGTGAATCCGTCCCGCCGAAGGAGCCGATCTCATTGGCACAATGGCAAAGGTTCATTGACAATGAGATCGGGGAGCGACAATTGGCATCTTGCCAATCGGGAAGGGAAAATCGAGCAAAAAAGACGGACGTGCACTACTCCGGCCGGACGTCTTACGCTGAGGTGGAGGATAGGATGATGGTAAGATTTAATTTTTCTATACCTACATAAAATATATTATTCTGCATTATTTTACTTTGCGGGGCCGATACTAATTTTACTTTATTTTATTTCAGGGGACAGGGAGTGGCCCTGGGGGTAGGCCACATAGGCTCGATACGTATGTGGCTCTTCGGATGAAGAAGGGGAAGGAAAAGGAGGTGTCCCCGAGCGTCGCGGCCACAATTGTTAGTAATCCGACGATTTACTTTTTGTTAATTACGTTATATTTTTTAATTTACTTATTTTACTAATCATGTGCTTTTTGTCGTTTCAGGCAAAGCTTAAGGAAGTGCATGAGTTGCAGTCTGATGTCAACAAGGCATTTGTGTCCATAGACGCACTCAGTCAAGTGCTTGGCTCTGATCGCAAGGGGAGGACAAGGGGGTAAGCTCGCCGGTGGCCAAATCTAGGATCATCGGATTAGAGATGAGCGACATCGGGTTGGCTCGAACGGTGGATTCACATAATGCAAAGCTGTCCCATTTGGAGGCGACGGTCCAGGATATGTACTCATTCGTGAAGCGTTCGTTGGGCGGAAACCGTAAGGGTAAAGGGAAGGAGAAGGCGGTACGAGAGGAGGATGTGTGGGAGGACGAGGATGTGGACCTCGCTGCTTCATCACCGAGACGTGCGGACTTTGATGATCCACTTCCCTATTTGGCTCCCTTCAACAGACCGATGTTGACACTTGGTTGGACGAGCGTGTTTATAATGGATATATTTGATGGCCAGTGGATAGGGCGGGGGTTGAGGGACCCGAATATCGTCCAGGGTGCACTAGTTCATGGACGTGAGCTTCAAGACATCGAGTCCAGTGTACTCATCACGCATGTGATGCCCGGGAAGGAGAACTCCCAATTGTGGTTGCGCAAACAATGCGGCACAGCGTATATTACTGGATGTGTTAATTCGTATATTGTGTGGCCTACTCACCTCCTCAGCGTTAACCATACCCCAGACATTTAGTGACATTGATTTAAGTTTGAATTGAATTGTTTTAAATTATTACATTTGAATTATATTTGGATTATATGGTGATGCATATTCTCTCTATTTTGAATGTATATTTGAACTATCTCTATTTTATCTGGATATATAATGTTTGAACAGGTACAACGTTGCTATAACAGGTACAAATATAATGCTGGGCAGTGGCAGTGGCAGTGGCCAAACTACCCAGCAATTTTTTTTTTCAATTCCGCCTAGAATTGTCACGGTCATTGACCATGACAATTTTTTAAACATTGTCACGGGTTTGTCACGGTCCTGAATCGTGACAAGTCCGTGACAATAAAATTTGTCACCCCTAGAATTGTCACGATCATTGACCTTGACAAGTCTAACTTGTCAAGGTCAAATGACCGTGATAATTCGGTAGATTTGGTATAGTGTTCATTTCCAATCTTGGCTAAGATATCCGCCACTCCGTTAGCCTTCGTGTAGCACAAAGAGATCCAATTTTTTTTTAAACTTACGAGCTTCCCTGTGGCAGTCCTGAAGTAGCTATTCGATATGGTGTTTGGAACACTGTGGCCTACAAAATAATTGGAAAGTTGAAATAGAATCTCTCTCAATGTGAATACCATAAATACCATGTGTGGCCACCCCCGATCCTCGCCTGCGGGCGGGCACGCGAGGAAAAGGATCCTCGGGTCCCGCGCATCCCTTCAGGCAGCGCTTCGTCCAGCATCATTTGAGATGAGGTGTAAAAATGTAGAGAGATTCAGAGTCGCCAGTCTATTTTACTCAAAATAGATAAAAGAAAAAGGGGAAGCCATCCTGAAGGATGGCGTCCAAAGACATACTGGTGCATACGAAACCAAAATGATTCGAGAAGGGTTCGGAGGCTAAGTTACGAAATAGGAAGGTGTTAGCCACCCAATCCGCCCTTTCGGTCTCTCATGGATATTTGCTATTTTCCTTTATTTTTCCCATGATATGTGTGCATGTGTATATATATAGTGGAGATAGGAATCCTCGACTTGTATCATGGAAGAGATAAAGCGAGTCATCCGTAGGAAGGTATAAAAATAATATTAGAAAAATAAGATTTACGCGATTACCCCTACGTTGATCGTTATAATGGAACGATAATGCATATGGAGTAATACGTTGCTAAGGCCAAATATATAGAATATAAGAAGATTGGATTTAGAGAAGATAGAAAATGAGAGAAAAGTGAGAAAAAGGACTCGAGTCTCGGTTTTTACCCCCCGAGACGCCTACGTAGCCTATAAAGGCATCAAAGTCCACGTAGTTCTCATACAAAACGAGGGGTGGGGTTTATCCCATAAATCCAAATGGGAGATCTCTTATTTATGAGTGTGTGTGTGTGTGTGTGTGTGTGTGTGTGTGTGTGTGTGTAGAAAAAGTGTTTTAGTTGTGAGAAAAGTGTGAGAAAAGTATGAGAATCCCTATTTGGAATTTATGAGCAAACCCTCTTTTTCTTGTTTTTTTGGGTTTTATTTATATGAAAATAGGAGATGTGCAATAATACTAAATAAAAAATATATTAGGATGTGTTAGATGAGATAATAAAAGTGCTAAGTAATAAAACAAGTTATTGCGAATTTAAGAGAATTTTGAGAGAAAGTTGAGAAAATTGGACCTTCTTGAAGATCTTGAGCTTGATCTTGAATGTTGGAGAGTAGCCCTTGCACTTGGATGATGATGGAGAGCGGCTAATTCACTAATTTTGATGAAAAGGATGATGAAAAGTGGATGTTAGGAAGGGATTTGGATGTTGAAATCGTGTTGTCTTTGAGAGAGGTTTTTGGAATTCGCTGAGAGCAATTGTTATCAGATCCGGGATCCCCCTGCAAATGAGGTGAAGGCCTCCTTTTAAAGGCCCAGGTCACTGCCGATCGGCATAGACCTGGTCCTGCCTATCGGCACCTGCCAATAGGCAGGGTCTGGAACCTGTCGTTTGGCAATGTGTTTCAGGCCTTTTCAGAAAATTGGCTGCCAAGGGAAAACCATTGGTCAGAATTGCGCACGGGGTAGACCATTGGAAAGGTGATTTAGATACCTTTGAAAGTCCTTTGGATCTCTCCAGAGTTCGGGAGTTGACTTTGGGTTAAATATGGCTCGGAAGCGTTTGTCGGTCCATTGGACGAGGAATCGTTCGTACACAAACGGATCCTTCATTTGCATGGTAAGTCCGAATCGTGCACGGAATGGACCGTTGGAAATTTTAAGAGATGTAATTCGACATTCCAAAGAGTTTGACTCGGTTTGGGGAGTTGACTTTGGTCAACCAGGCCTTGGAAGCATTTGGTGACCTCTTGGAGTCAAATGGATCATTCGTCCGTATGGTAAGTCAAAATTGTGCACAGATCGGACCATTGGAAAGGGGTTTCAGTGCCCTTCGAAGATTGATTCAGTCTCGATCGAGCTGAAGAGTTAACTTAGGTCAAACAGAGTCCGAGAGCGCCCGGTGGCCTCAGGATTAAGTTTCGGACACAAACGGATCATTCATCTGCATGGTAAGTCAGAATCGTGCACGGGATGGACTGTTGGAAAGGGAATTCAGTGCCTTTCGAAGATTCATTCAGCTTTGGTCAAGCTGAAGAGTTTGACTTTTTGGTCAAATGGAGCCTGGGAGTGCCCGATGGCTTCTAGGTCAGTACTCGGGACATGACATGGGTTTGTAGTGATAAAGGGAGGTGCTAGGGACCTTAGGAGAGTTAGGGGGTGTGGTGACAATTATTATGCAACACAAATAAATATGAAAGAGGTAATAACCAAGAAAAGATAAATAAAATGCCAATCACACAACAACAGGTATACGTGGTTCAGCAAAGATGTGCCTACGTCCACGATGGTGCAGTCAGTGTTATTTCTCTATATTCTGAAGAATAAGTACAGAGAATACAACTTGTCCTTTGCCCCGGACTTAGGGTTTAATTTATACATGTATATGTTGGTTAGTGGGGGTGATGGGTTCCTCCTTATTAGCCATCTCCCCTGTAACTTTCTTACATGGGATTGTGATTCCCCACAACTTCTCTTCATGGGATCGTGGAGTAATCGGATCAATACAAAAGGTGATGGGCCTGGGCTTTGGGCCCCTAAGGCGAGGCTACTCGTCCAGGCCTATAATGCTAAATTCAAGGTACCCACAATTGCCCCTAAATTTGTTGGCCCATTTCTATGGGTCCAATGAATTTAAATGATCAGCTATTATGGTTGATTTCTTTGAAAACTGTGACGTTGCTTTGGCGGCACCCGCTTCGTTATCCTTGCGCTATGATTAGAGTTGAAGGCTTATTGGAATAAGGCACATTTCTCTTCGTCGCTTCAGCTTTTCCAGCAATCTTCTATCTTCTGAGAACTCTTATGATTTGTACCTTCTGTTTTCGATCTCTACTTTCGTTGCTTCTTCGCCATTTGACCTGATCTTCTGTCTTGTAAGTCTCTCGTGCTTTTTTCATTTTCTCTTTGGTTTATAGTTTTTCTTGTATTTTTCCAATGGCGAAGATTGGAAATAGGTCAGTCACTGAGTTTAGAAAATTCTACAACATTCCTGAGTGGGTAGAGATTGAGTGTTGCACCTCGCCTCCTAGGAACGTTAGGGATATAGAGGATGCGCATTGGATTCACGTTTTGTTGCTCTCCCAGGGGGGACTTACCTTTCCCCCTAATGATCTGTTCCTGTATTTTTTTAGCTACTTTAGTATTGTGCCTGCACAATGTTCGCCCAACGTATGGAAAATAGTGAACGGCATGCATAGGATAAATCAGTTGTACGGCACAAGGTTAGGGCTTTCCGAGGTCTGCTTTTGTTACTCCTTTTCTCGAACGAGTTCAGGTGTCCTGTACCTTAAGGCTAGGAGCCCTGATAGGGTATTGGTAGTAAATTTACCTGATTCCCATAAGGAATACTGGCAAGAAGGTTTTCTTGTTAGGAATTGGCAACTCTCCCCCCAATTTGAAGGGTCGAGGTCTGAGAGGTTCACTGTTCCCTTTTATGGGGAAGAATATATAGGTAGATGTCATATTATTGTTTCAACCTTCGCTGACTTGTGATTTTTCTAACCTCTCTTTGCTTTTTCTTTCACAGCGAGGATAAAGAATTTGGAGCCTGCTCTCAGCGAGGTTCGTATCTCGGAACTGGTGAAAGCTTGGAACATTAGGGAGCCTCTGGGTGACGGAGAGCATCCTAGGTCTGCTGCTTTTCTGCTTGAATACAAGAACACAGGCTCCAGCTTCATAGCTCGACCTGTGGATAGTGTTCCAGACTTTGACTCTTCCGAAGAGACTTAGACTGAGCCCATCCAGTTGGAGGAAGAAGAGAGCAGCTCGGAGAGTGAGCCTGCAGCCGTTGTGAGTAATTTGGGTGCAGGGAGTGCTGACAGTAGAAGTTCTTGTGAAGGGGATTCCAAGGCTCAAGACTCGTCGAGCACTACCAGCAGTTCTGGTGAAGAGATGCCTCCCAGGAAGAATTTGATCAGAGATGACGATGATGATGATGATGTGCTCCTTGCACAGAGGTCCAAGAAACCGAAGACTGCCTCTGGGGCCATAGCTACTGGTTCTCGACTTTCTTCTCAGGAGCAAGAGAAGAAGAAGAGAGAGGAGGAGCAGGCGAGAGAGAGAGAGAGAGAGGAAAAAGGAGGAGGAGAGGAAGAAAGTGGAGGAGAGAAAGAGGAGGGAGAGGGAAAAAGAGGAGGAGAGGAGAAAGGTGGAATCAAGGACCAAAGCTGGTCAAGCCCTGGTCCCAGTGTCTACCTTGACCGAGGGGGCCTCGGTGGCCGCCTTTCCTCAGCTTGCCCCTGCGCTGCTCGAGAGAGAAGTTCTTCCTGCAGATCGCGAGAGGGCGTTGGGGTCCGATCAGTTGGCTCTGCAGGCTAGCCAGTGGCTCGCCTTGGTAAAGTTTCTCTTTATTCTCAATTTCTTTTAACCAGTTTTGATGGTTTCTTCTTCCTGATCCTTTCCTTGTTCTTTGCAGTTTGTGACCGACTTCGCTGTGCTCTATCGCTCTCGCGACGATCTGGTGAGAAGGAATGGTGAGCTGGAGTAGCAAAAATCTGCTCTGGTAGCCAGGGGTTCTCAGTTGGAGGCCGATCTAAAGACTGCTGATAAAGCTCGAGCTTCATCTGCCTTGGCTCTTGTTAATTCTGCTCGCGAGAGAGATGATGCTGTCAGGGAGCTTGGCGAGATGAGGAAGGCGTATGACCTAGTATGCTCGAGCAAGCTAGACCTTGCAGAGAAGAACAGGGTTCTGGCCGAGCAACTAGAGGCGGAGAAAGCCCAGGCAGCCACTCTGAAGGAAGATTCGTATAACTCTGGCTGGGCTGCTGCGTATGAGGACGCTGAGGTTCAGATAGGCTATATCAGCCGTCTGAACTTCAAGAAAGGGTGGAATAAGGCTCTCGTGGCTGCTGGGTTGGACGTTGCATCCCCCCTCTTTGACGAGCATGATCCAGGGCCAAAGCTAGTCGTAGATGAGGACCCAGCCCCAACTGCTGAAGGAACCAATCCTGTCTGTCAGGCGACTTCTACTGATGCTCCTTTGGTCGAGAGGGCAGTGGACACCCCTCCAGAGGGTAATGCCCCTGCTGATGCTGATAAGAACAAGGGTCCATCCATCTCTGGGCCACCCGAGGTTGCTAATTGATAGCGCTTCTTTGTAATTTTTTCTTTTTTGATCTGATGTAACCTCGTTCATTATCAATGAAAATACTTCATTTTTGTTTATGCTGATCTCTTTCTTTTCTCTTTCTTTTACTTGTAGTTGGTTGATGTGGATGACTATATTCCTGTTACCTCCCAACTAGGTAGGACTCTTGGTCCTAATGCAAGCCCTGCAGTTCGCCAGGCCTTTGCTAGGCTTTGCAGGTTTGCTAAGTCAAGGAACCAGAAATATAAGGATCAGTCCGAGCTAGTGGCCAAGTTGAAGGACAGGCTCCAGGAAATGGAAGAGATCGGTGCTTCAGTGCAAGAAGAAGTTAGCGAGCTGAGAGCGAAGTTACTGGAGGCCACCGAGATCAACCAAGTTGGGGAGTTTCTGCAGCGGGAGAATGAAGGCCTGAGGCGGGAAGTCTCGAAGCTTAAGGAGCATTCGTCGAGCACCGTTTCGGCAGTCCTGGAAGGCTCTTCTTCATCGCGAGCTGCTCGGCCTCCCCTCTCGCGTGCTGGTAGGAGTGCCAGGGGTAGGAATAGGGAAGTCGAGGAACAGCGTGAGAGGGAAATGGAGGAGCTGCATGACGATGTTCGACGAGCTTACGTAACTGCTGCTGGGCTCCAGAGGGACGTCACCCATCTCCGGCATTCGTTCAAGAACGGTCCTCGACAAGTGTGGTCTGATGGCTACGATCAAGGCTGGATGGAATCTCCGACGAGACTATCAGAGTTTGAAGATTTATCCTCCATCAAGGGGTGGTTGAGTGCCCTCAAAGAGCTGCAGGTCCCGAGGAACTCGACGATGTGGTATCGACACGAGATGTCCTCCTCTACTCTGATGCCCAACCCATTCATGCGGGATGATCGATGGATACCCATTGATGTTATTCCCCGACGATTATTGGAATTGGACGCAAATGAGGTCATGGTGGAGCTCGCCCCTGCTCCTGATGATGGAAGGAGAGCTAAAGTTGCTGATTATCTTGCTCGAAGGCTTCCACTTTCTTGAGATTTTGCTTTTAATTATTGTAAATGCTTTGGGCGAGCTTCGCCGACTAAACATGTACTATCATTGTTTGTAAATATAAAAGATTAATGAGAAGTTCGAGTTTTGGGCAATTTTTCTGACTAAACGTGTTCATTCAATCCTTTTATATTTTTGCATCTTCACAATCCTTTTTATTTTGTTATGTGAGTGTCCGCCCAGTCCAGTATAAGAACACCATTGTGCCCTCCCTTTACCTTTTAGGTCGTGTCGTCACACTCCCTTAGGCCTAAGTAGGGAAATTGGCGAGGACACACCTGGTATTGGATGTCTTCATCTGGTCAGGATTTTGTTTAACCAAAGTAGGTTTAATGCCTAAGAATACTCTGTAGGGCTTCATATATTTCCATGGGCAATGCTAAGAGGTCTGTCGTGCTTCATGACGATAACCTGAGGAGGGGTGTTCCCCTGCTATGTCGACCATTGTGCCTGTGATTTGAAAGGGATGTGCAATAAGATATAATTGTTACTTTTTAGAGAGTGATCAACCGAGAGATTTTCATTGGTGAATTGAGAAATAAACTGTCCTTTCCCATAATGAGTACAATAAAAAATCTAACAATAGAACTCCTAAAAATAGAATATCTTGAGATTAGCTGCGTTCCATGCTCGTGGTATCTCTCTGCCCTCCATCTTTTTCAAATGATAGGCACCTTGCAGGTCGTCTCTAATTATCTTATAAGGTCCTTCCCAGTTCGGGCCCAGTTTACCGTCTGATGGCTTCACTGTATTGCCCAGGACCTTTCTTAGAACATAGTCCCAAACTTCGAATTTCCTCGGATTGACCCTTTTGCTGTAGTGCTTCCCGAGATGGTGCTGATAGCTCGCTAGTTTTACTAGGGCAAGTTCCCTGCGCTCGTCGGCCAAGTCGAGTTCAGCGAGCAAAGCCTGATCATTCTGACCCTGCTCGACAAGGTCGGATCTCATTGTAGGAAATCCTGCTTCTAGTGGGATGACTGCCTCCATACCATATGCTAGTGAGAATGGTGTTTCTCCTGTGGCTCGCCTAGGAGTCGTTCTGTATGCCCATAGGATATGAGGTAGCTCGATTGTCCACGCGCCTTTGGCTCGCTCTAACCGCTTCTTCAATCCAGCGATCACTGTCTTGTTAGAAGCCTTAGCTTGTCCGTTGCTTTGAGGGTAGGCCATCGAGCTGAAGTGGTGCCTGATCCCGTGTTTGTCGCAGAAGTCCTGAAAAGGGCCACTCTCGAACTGTGTTCCATTGTCAGTGATGATGGTTCTAGGGATCCCGAATTGAGTGATTATATTTCTCCATATGAACCTCATCATGTCAGCGTCTCGGATGTTCGCCAGTGGTTCTGCCTCGATCCACTTGGTAAAGTAATCAGTTGCAACTAACAGGTATTTGCGATTGCCGACAGCGGTGGGCAGTGGTCCCACGATGTCCATTCCCCACTGGGCGAAGGGCTAGGGACTGGCCAGGGATTTTAACTCGCTGGCGGGCTGATGGACCATGGGAGCGTGAACTTGGCATTTTAGGCATTTGCGAACATATACTGCGGAGTCCTTTTGCATATATGGCCACCAATAACCTTCCTTCATTGCTCGGAAGGCTAGAGACCTTCCTCCGACGTGACTCCCGCAGATTCCTTCATGAAGCTCGTGAAGCACTGCCTTGACATCGCCTGGGTGGATGCATCTAAGGTAGGGGCCGGAGAAAGATCTTTTATACAAGTCGCCTCCCGTGGATAAGTGAAAGCGAGCAGCTTTGACTCTTATCTGGTGGGCAGTCCTCTTATCCTCTGGGAGCGTTCCGTTCTTTAAATAGTCTCTCAAGGGAACCATCCAGCTGGGGGCTGACTCTAATTGGAGTATTGGTTTTGCCTTTGTCAGCTCGCAATTGGCGTAAATGCTTGGGCAATTGAGGAAATCGATAGGGATGATCCTTTTAAGGCTAGAATCAACTGCCGAGCTTAGGGCTGCTAAGGCGTCAGCGTGGCTATTTTTCCCCCTGGGAAACTGTTGGATGTTGATCTCTTCAAAGTTCGTCATTAAGTTTTTTACCAAGGAGAGGTAGGTTGCCATTCTCTCATCCTTCGCATTATAGTCTCCACTTATCTGATTGGAAACTAGTTGCGAATCTCCGAATACCTGCAAATGCTTTGCTCCCAGAGTTTGCGCCTTTTGGAGACCTGCTATTAAGGCTTCGTATTCTTCTTCGTTGTTGGAGGCTGCAAATCCCAGCCTGATTCCTTGCTCGAGGACTGTATTTTCTGGAGTGATGAGAACAATTCCTACTCCTTCCCCCTTTGAGTTGGAGGCTCCGTCAACGAATAGTTTCCAGATTTCCCCTGTAGCCTGGTTGTTTTGTTCTGTTGGCTTAGACTGGTCGAAGGGTTCTTCGCCTGTGAATTCAGCTATGAAATCAGCAAGGATTTGACCTTTGATAGCTATCCTTGGTTGAAATTGGATGTCAAATCGGCTGAGCTCGACTGACCATTTAGACAGTCTGCCTGACAAATCCGCCTTCCTTAGGACAGCCTTGAGGGGGTGTGATGTAAGGACGATGATCGTATGAGCTTCGAAGTAATGCTTCAGTTTCCTCGAGGACATTACTAGGGCGAATGCGAGCTTTTCCAATGGTAGGTAGCGCTGCTTGGCGTCTAGTAAGGTTTTGCTCGCGTAATAGACTGGATGTTAGATCCCTGTAACTTCACACATTATCGCTGAGCTGACAGTATGGCTGGATACAGAGAGGTAGAGGTACAAAGAGTCCATTTGTTGTGGTATGACAAGCAGCGGTGGGGAGCTTAGGTAGGACTTGAGCTCGTCTAACGCTTGTGTGCAACCTGGGGTCCATTCTACTGTTTTACTACCTTTTAAGAGTTGGAAGAAGGGCTTGCATCTCTCGGAGGATTTAGAAATGAAACGATTTAGAGCAGCGAGCATTCCAGTGAGCTTCTGCACATCTCGAATTGTACGAGGAGGTTGCACTCTTTTGATTGCATCAATCTGGTCCGGATTAGCCTCTATGCCTCGCTTGCTGACCAAATACCCAAGAAACTTTCCTGAATGGACACCGAAGGAACACTTGCTCGCGTTGAGTTTCATTCGGTACTTCCTTAGGATTTCGAAGGTACTTGATAGGTCCGAGAGGTGATTTTCCTTCTTCTTGCTCTTGACGAGCATGTCGTCAATGTAGACCTCCATTGTGTCTCCCATTTGATTCTTGAACATTTTAGTAACTAGCTGCTGATAGGTTGCCCCTGCATTTTTTAGCCCAAAAGGCATGACCTTGTAACAGTATAAACCAACCGTCGTGATAAACGCCATTTTGTCCTGATCTAGGGCATACAGGGGGATCTGGTGATATCCTAAGTATGCGTCCAGGAAACTCATTCGTTCGTGAGTTACGGTGGCGTCTACTAGTTGGTCTATTTTCAAAAGAGGGAAGCTATCCTTGGGGCAGGCTTTGTTGAGGTCAGTGAAGTCTATGCAAACTCTCCACTTCCCGTTGCTTTTCGGAACTACCACTGGGTTGGATAACCATTTGGGGAATTGCACTTCCCGTATGGACCCTGCATCCAGCAGTTTTTTGACTTCTTTTTCTATTGCTCTGGCCTTCTCGGGAGCAGTTCATCGTGCCTTCTGTGCTATCGTCTTGAATGTGGGATTGACGTGCAACCGGGGGCAGACCATATTGGGATCGATTCCTGGAAGCTCATAGGGTTCCCAAGCGAAAACATCTACGTTGCTTCTGAGTAAGGTTAACAAATCCTTTTGCTCTTGGTCAGTGAGGGAGGTCCCGATCAGGAAGACTCTGCTGTTGTCGCCTTCTTTAGCCATCACTTCTACCAGGTCCTCTACAACACGCTCAGAGGGGAGGAGCCTGGTCTCTTCCACTCCGGGCCTTCCATATTTTAATTGCTATTTGTAAGGGATTGCACCTTCCTCCACTTTCTCGCTGGTTTGAATGACTCTTTTCTCTGGCTTTGGTCGGAGGGCCGCTATGAAGCACTTTCTCGCCATTGCCTGGTCGCCATGTATCTCCATCACTCCCTGCTCGGTGACATATTTGAGTTTCTGGTGGTAGGTCGAGGAGACTGCCTTCATTGCATGAAGCCATCCCCTGCCGAGGATGGCTTGATACGGTGAATCAATGTCGACCACCAAGAATTCGATCATTTTGGAAACATTTCCAGCCCGCACTGGCAGTACTATCTTGCCCAGAGGCATGGTCATCTTCCCAGCGAAGCCGACCAGAGGTACAGTGGTTCCCTTTAGGTCGGCGATGTTCAACTTCAATTTCCTGAACAGGTCGATGCACATTACTTCGGATGAGCTCCCTTGATCGACGAGCATCCTATCGATATCAAAGTTGGCTATCCTGAGTGTAATGACTAAGGCATCGTGATGTGGGGTCCTTATTCCCACAAGATCTTCATCCGTGAAAATAATATGCTTGTTGTAGTTGATATCCTCTGTTCGCCGATGTTTTCCTGCCTGTGATTTTACTGGATCAATCTGAAAAGCTTGCATCACCGCTGTCAGCTTCGTTACCTCCATTCGAGCTGAGTTACCCTGGATTTGTTTAACATCGGATACTCCGTGGATTACTGCGAATTTGTGTCCGGCGTCGTCTTCCAATACGTTGTCGGGTTTTGCCTCCTTGTGGACATTCACTCTCTCTACCTTCTTTTCCACAAAGTCATTCAAATGTCCGGATTGGGCCAACTCCTCGAGGTGGGACTTAAGAGCCTTGCAATGCTCGGTCTTATGTCCTCCCTCTTTATGGAAAGTGCATCTTAATGCATTGTTTCTTTTCGAGGGGTCTCCTCCCATTTTCCGGGGCCATTTGACGAACGGCTCATCCTTGATCTTCGCGAGAATTTTGTAAATTGGTTCTTTGAAGACGTTGTTGACCGCCTGGAATGATTTTGTAACGTCGGGGTTCCCTCCGCTTTTGGAGCCATTCTTGCCCCCACTCTTTCCTCCTTTTTTCTGGTTCTCAACTTTCTCACTTCCCTTGGTAGTGAGCTTGGCTCGACCGTTTTCTCCCATATTAAGGCGGGTGACATCTTCCACCTTTGCGTATTTCTCAATCCGGGCCATGAGGTCGTCAATGGTCGTAGCTTCCTTCTTTGTCAAGGACTGGTAAAGGAGGGAAGAGCTAGGTAGCCCAATTTTGAATGAAGATACTGCCACTTCTTCCGCGCAGTCCTCGACCTCGTTGAATAACTCCCAGTACCTCTTCGTGTAGTCTCGGAGTGTCTCCTGAGGTGTTTTCTTCATTGTTAATAGAGCATCCATCCTTTTGGGATGGGAGCTGCTGGTGATGAACCGGGCGATAAAGAGCTCGGCCAGGGATTTGAAATTTCTGATGGATTGGTGAGGGAGTTTCTCGAACCATTTCTGGGCCACGTCATGAAGGCTCAAGGGGAAAATACGGCACATCAGTGCATTTCGGTGATTATAGAGAGTCATTACCTACCGGTACTGCCTGACATGATCAATGGGATCAGTCTTCCCGTCGTAAATCTTGAACCTTGGAATGGCCAACTTTTTGGGAGCCTTTTCTTCTTCAATTTCCCTCGTGAAGGGTGATTTCATCTGGGTCTTGAGGGCTCTCCTGGCGAGTTCTCTAGTCGACCTGGTGCCGCGGTGAGCTGGATGTTGGTCCATTTCTCTGCGGACCAGGTTCTGTATGTTGTCGTCGCTGCGAGCAGGGCTCTGGTAGCGGCGAGCTTTTCTTAGTTGTTCGCGGAGGTCGTCGTCTGAGTCATCACCTTCGTACCCTTGATATTGCCGCCTAGGGCTCCTTCCTCGACTGCGAGATTTGCTCGCCTGAGGGCTAGGAGTGCGATAGGGGCGTCTCCTGGTATCAGGACGTAGTTCCTTCTCCAGTTTTTCCAGTCTTCTTTTCAAGCGAGCATTCTCAGCCTCATATCTGCGAGAAGACTCCCTCTGCTCGTGGAGCCTTACCTTGTATGCATCGATCAACCTGGATATCTGCGTGGACCTTGCTGGTCCTTGACTCTCTTCTGAGGCTGGCCTTTCTAAGCGAGCCCCTTGATCTGAACGTCGGACTTCAGACCTAATCCTGCGAGGAGCAGGTGGCTCCTGAATATCTCCTGCTTGAGGAGCGTTGCTGCTGTGACCAGACATCTTAGATTTTTTCTCGGCGTGGGCTCTTCTCAGGGAAAGATGAACGCTTCCCACAGACGGCGCCAATTGTGGTGACAATTATTATGCAACACAAATAAATATGAAAGAGGTAATAACCAAGAAAAGATAAATAAAATGCCAATCACACAACAACAGGTATACGTGGTTCAGCAAAGATGTGCCTACGTCCACGATGGTGCAGTCAGTGTTATTTCTCTATATTCTGAAGAATAAGTACAGATAATACAACTTGTCCTTTGCCCCAGACTTAGTGTTTAATTTATACATGTATATGTTGGTTAGTGGGGGTGATGGGTTCCTCCTTATTAGCCATCTCCCCTGTAACTTTCTTACATGGGATCGCGCTTCCCCACAACTTCTCTTCATGGGATCGTGGAGTAATCGGATCAATACAAAAGGTGATGGGCCTGGGCTTTGGGCCCCTAAGGCAAGGCTACTCGTCCAGGCCTATAATGCTAAATTCAGGGTACCCACAGGGGGTAACATAATGGGGTGTCTACAAAGACCCTCGATGGGTGAGTTTGGAACAAATGAGAACCGTCGAATAGACACCACATGATTCTTTTGAGGGAGTATGACCGATTCAGAGGGTCGAGGTCGACTCTAAGGACCCGAGGGGTGTACTGGGGATGACTAATTTTGTGGGTCAAAACCAAATCTGTGGGCTTAAATGATGAGGGTGATCGATTCTGCGGGTCAAAGTCAATTCTGCGGGCTCAGGATAAAGATCTAATAATCAAGGTCAATTCTGACCTAAGAGTGGTGACGACCGAGGACCGAGGTCAATTCTTACCAAACTCAGGTGACGATCTAAGACCGAGGTCAATTCTGACCTAAGAGTGGTGACGACTGAGGATCGAGGTTAATTCTGACCTAACTCAGGTGACGATCCAAGACCGAGGTCAATTCTGACCTAAGAGTGGTGACGACCGAGGATCGAGGTCAATTCTGACCTAACTCGGGTGATGATCCAAGATCGAGGTCAATTCTGACCTTAGAGTGGTGATGACCGAGGATCGAGGTCAATTCTAACCTAACTCAGGTGATGATCCAAGACCGAGGTCAATTTTAACCTCAGAGTGGTGACGACCGAGGATCGAGGTCAATTCTAACCTAACTCAGGTGACGATCCAAGACCGAAGTCAATTATGACCTAAGAGTGGTGACGACCGAGGACCGAGGTCAATTATGACCTAACTCATGTGGCGATCCAAGACCGAGGTCAATTCTGACCTAAGAGTGGTGACGACCGAGGATCGAGGTCAATTCTGACCTAACTCAGGTGACGATCCAAGACCGAGGTCAATTCTGACCTAAGAGTGGTGACGACCGAGCACTGTGGTCAATTCTGACCTAACTCAGGTGACGATCCAAGACCGAGGTCAATTCTGACCTAAGAGTGGTGACGACCGAGGACCGAGGTCAATTCTGACCTAACTCAGGTGACGATCCAAGACCGAGGTCAATTCTAACCTAAGAGTGGTGACGATCGAGGACCGAGGTCATTTCTGACCTAACACAGGTGATGATCCAAGACCGAGGTCAATTATGACCTAAGTGTGGTGACGACCGAGGATCGAGGTCAATCCTGACCTAATTCAGGTGGCGATCCAAGACCGAGGTCAATTCTGACCTAAGAGTGGTAACTACCGAGGACCGAGGTTAATTCTGACCTAACTCAGGTGACGGTCCAAGACCGAGGTCAATTCTGACCTAAGAGTGGTGACGATCGAGCACTGAGGTCAATTCTGACCTAACTCATGTGACTATCCAAGATTGAGGTCAATTCTGACCTAAGAGTGGTGACGACCGAGGATCGAGGTCAATTCTGACCTAACTCAGGTGACGATCCAAGACCGAGGTCAATTCTGACCTAAGAGTGGTGATGACCGAGGACCGAGGTCATTTCTAACCTAACACATGTGATGATCCAAGATCGAGGTCAATTTTGACCTAAGAGTGGTGACGACCGAGGACCGAGGTCAATTCTGACCTAACTCAGGTGACGATCCAAGACTGAGGTCAATTCTAACCTAAGAGTGGTTAAAGATTGGATTTTGATTCTGTTGGAGAAAGTGCCTTGTGATTTTGATCTGAGTTGGGGAGCTGTTAGCTGGGGAAGCTTTTGTTTCCTTAGGAGGCCTCGCAGGGGGGGGGGGGGGGGGGACAACCAATTTCGTTGCTGTAAAAACTCCGCTGGGGAAGTGATCAGGCGATCCTTAGAGATCCTCCGGGGCTTTACCGGGAGGAGATTTACTTGGTTATTGAGGGAATGCGAAATTTTCCTAGTGAAAATGTTCTAAATCCTTCCTGGGATTTTTAGGAATTTTTTGAGGATTTTTCGGGGCTTTCTGGTATTTTCTAGGAATTTATGTATGAAATTTAAGGGGGTGCCTGTTGGCATGGTATGAGGGGTGCCATTCGGCAATGGCACGGACGTTTGGGCTACCTCGGGAAGGTAAGGAGTCAATGCCGATCAGTATGGTGGGGGTCAGTGTCGATCGGCATGGCGCTTGGCATCCTATATATAGGGGGGAATTCCTTCATTTTTTCACAGCTTCTTTGCTTTCTCTCTTTCTACGATTTCTCTGCAAATCGTTCTAGCATTCCGATCTTCAAGAAATGGCCTCTTTTGTGAGCACTACAGTCCATAGGGAGTGGTTGACCGTTGATGACTGGGCGAATGTGGAGTGGAGAGCCAGGGCGCCCTTGCTTTGGGGAGTGAGAACTCCTTTGATGCGTTTGAGTCTGTTGCGGGTGAGCGAACTTTGCTATGGGAGCCGTCACGTCATCTCTCTTTGAGAGTGAATCCCGACGGTTATCTAAGTAACCCGACCTTTGGCATTCCTTTCTTTTTTTGGTGATTTTTCTTTCTTTCTTGACTTCTGATGAGATTTTTCCTTTTTGCCAGTCTGATATTTCTTTGAAGAACATGCGCGCCCGCGGGACGACGGGGCTCAGGGATGTCTGGGAGCATCTCCCACCTATGATGTGTTGGGTGGTATCATCAGTGGGTTTTGGGAGGTTGGCATCTGTGCTGGATGAGACGCCTCATTCGACAGCGGTCCTGTGCGCTTTGGGAGAGAGGTGGTGGGATACTACCCACACCTTCCATTCCGGCTTCGGGGAGATGACTGTGACTCCCATAGATGTGTAGCAGTTGTTGGGGCTGGATTGTGATGGAGAGAAGATAGATATGGATCGCTATTTGCGAGTGAGACCGGAGGCAGTGCGTGCGGCACTTGGTAATGTAGGGAGGATAGTTTATAGGGATTCTATCTGGTTGTCCCTGCTGAAGGATGTTCTGTTGGGCAGGGTGATTGATGTGGAGGACGAGCTGCAAGTGAGGCAGATGGCCCGATTATTTATTTTGCTGGTGTTGGGAGGTTTCATGGTGGCGTCGAGCGGCGACGTCGTCCATTTTTGGTTCTTACCGTACTTGAGGATGTTTTCGAACATCCCTTTCTATAATTGGGGGAGTCTGACTTTAGCGACCCTTTACTCTTCTCTGGATGCATTCAGTCGGTGCTGCTAACAGACCTTTATGGGATCCACGTACCTTCTTGAGGTATTCTTCATTTTGAGCATTTCTTTTCATGCATTCGCATTTTCCTTTCATGCATTTGCAATTTCCTTTCATGCATTCGCATTTTCCTTATGCGTCTCTTTTTGTTTGTGAATTTTTATCTTTGACATACGTGGTTTTATGAGGCAATTGGGTGCAATACCTCACTAATCGCTCTAAAGGACGACACTGTTGGGGACTTCTGTCGATTGTATCGATGGCGTAAGGCCAATGAGCAGTCGAAGGGATCTCTATCCATGGAGGCGATGCGTCAGGTCTTGAATGACCTGACCAGTGGTAGGGTAAGACTCTTTCCATTTCAGTCTTGATTTTTGTACCTTTTGATCTTGTATTGATTTATGCCTGCTTGGAGATTTTCAGGTGACCTTTTATCCCTGGGGGACAGCCATTCAGGATGTGGGGACGACCGGGGTGAATGCGCAGATGAGGCGTTTGCTGGCGCATGAGTTTGGCTATTACTGATATCTCGGGGAGAGGGTGGTTCGCCAGATTACTGAGGAGGAGGTGGTGGTGCCACCTGCGCAGCCTCCTACATCTATGAGGCGGGATCGATTATTGTCGGAGGATCACGGTGATGAACGGTGAGTCCTACTTTTTCTACACCGATACGGCTGCGCCGTATGACTATATGGACTTTGTGACGAGCTGGTTGATGGTGCCCAGCATATATGATGCCCTTCCTTTCCCTCCTGCAGCTTCGAGTCGGGCGGTGGGATCTTCCCACAGTGACGGCGGTCCAACGGCATCTGCGGCGGAGACTTCAGAGGTTCCTTTTGTGCGGTTGCATACCCCTTCGTACAACATTCGACGGGTTGATGGAGGGATGATGCCTATGCTGCATCATCCTCATGCGATGGATCCGGAGGAGTTGGGTTTGACAGATGAGGCCCTTCGACCTGCGGTATACCTTTCTATTCTTCTTTTTCTTTCTTTTCTATTTTGGTCATCTCTGCTTTGATACTGATTTTTCTTTTCCTTACAGCAAGTCTGAATGTCGACCACTTGGCTAAGAGACATCAGAGAGTGGATATTCTCAACGAATGCCCATATTTGGGATGCGATTCCTGTTCCTTATTGCTTGGTGCCATCTTCTTCATCCGGAGAGGACTCCAGCTCGGGTAGTGGTGGTGTATCGTCTCGTCGTAGGGGAAAGAGAGCACGTCGCAGGGGTGGAAGCTCTTTGTGTGTGTGTGTGTGTGTGTGAGAGAGAGAGAGAGAGAGAGAATGTGGGTTCGGGTTGAGTCCCATTATTTTTTTCTTTTCTTTTTATTTCCTGCAAAATCGATGTAACACAGAAACAAATAGATGTAATGTAATGGAGTTTTTTTATTTAATGAATGAATGCATGCACATGCGCTTTTTACTTTGCTGTTGAGACCGTAAAAAGGAGTATTTTTGGAATTTTTTGAAGGAAAGTTTTTTAATTAAAAGGGGAAATTATATAAGGAGGAAAAAGGATTTTGAAATTCTGTTGAGAATATCAATTTATTTTTATTGAGTTTTCTAATTTGACAAAAGAGGAAAAAGGGAAATTTCTAAAAATGGGGGGTTGTCGATTGGCAAGCACCATGTCCTGCCTATCGGCAGTTCAGTCCAGTCCCATCAATTCAAAGCTTTGATTTGTACCCTCTTCAGCCTTTTGTATTTTGTGAGGTAGCATTACCTTCGATTTTTGTAGGGATTATGTCTCTTGTGAGGGTTCTCGAGTGTAAAAAGGGGTAAGGGTGGAGTTTTTTCATCACACCTTCGCATTCTTACGTACTTGCCCGCTATCCCTTAGCCTTGCAAGATGGCTCTCCCTGGTAGCATGAGTTTGCTAACTACCTCGAAGCCTTGGAAGCAATGTGCTCTTATAATGTCGACTACGATGCTTTCAACATGCGTCGAGTCTCCTGGTGGCGCAATCGGCCTATTGAATGGAACATGCTGATGGCGGTGGTATAATTCTGGTGCCCCGAGGACCATGTATTCCGCTTTGGGTTGGATGAAGTTTATCCTACCTACGAGGAATTTTCTATCATGTTGGGTGTAAATCCCAGTGTTACTGCAGCTTTGCCCAAATTTTCCCGTTCTCCCAGGGATTTGTTGGTCGGGCTTCTTCATGTTTCGCCCTCGGCGGCCAGATCATTGGTTGCTGGAGGAATGATGTCCCTCTCGGCAGTGCTGCAATCCGTGAATTTGTGGGAAGTAAGTGATGTTGGCTATCCTGGAGCCGTTACTCTGGGCCTAGTTTTAAAATTACTGCTGGTGACTGGGGAACTGATGGTGGACCCGCAACTTGTAGCCATTACTTAATGGATGCCATACCGTCGCAATCCTGCGGCGGTGATACTGGCGAAGATGCTGAATGGTCTGGATGATTGGCGAGAAGGTCGTTCTGACTTTTTGAGGGGTAGCCCCGTGATGCTGTTCATATGGTTGTCTGAAACACTCCGCTTAGCGACTCCTCCAGAATATCCTTTGTCAGTTGTACCCAACTTCTTTTTGCGTTACTTCATCAGCGTTGCCCTGGATATTGCGAGCTGGGAGAATTGGCTTGTGGAGCATGGAGATCGAAGTCTGCGTTGGTCAGTGCCTTGGTGGGGATAGTTTCTGCCTATTCTGGAGCTAGGGGAATACTCGTATGTGCGGTTGGCTTGTCTCAGGCAAACCTCTTTTTATTTCCCTTGGCGACTTCTGCGCCAATTTGGCTGGGCACAGGTCGTGCCACCTCGGACCTCAAATTTCTTTCCGGTAGAAGATTTGACTGAGCGCCTGCGTCTGTTGCTTGGATCTTTGTGGGAAAATCTGCGTCCGTTGACCCGTCCCTCTCAGTCTGTTGGGAGAGTTTGGCATGTCCCTAAAGATTATATGAAGTGATTGTGGAGGAAAGTAGTCAGCAAGATGTTGGCAATGGAAACTAGACAAAGGTGGTTTGTTTTATTTAACACCATGGAAGGGGGCATTATGGTCTTTTCGAAGATGGTTCGGGCTCATCGGTCCATGGACTGTTTACGGCATTCTATTTAGGCAGGGGAAGTTTGAGGACCCCAGGATGTAGATGATGAGGGTGCAGGCTCCTCTGGTAGCTATGGGTAGGACTCTTGGAGAGTTTATTTATGTAATGGGGAATAGGTGTGGGGATTTTATTTGGCTTTTTGTGGCAGTAGGGTGAAGGGATTTATCCGTTCCTTTTCTTATGTAATCCATGCTGTAATTTCTTATTAATAAAATAAGCAAGTTTCTGATCATCCAGCTGTGCCTTTCGATGAATTTTGTAATTTTAAATTATCTATACCGATCGCTAAGGCATACATAATCCTTTTGTTCAAGTTATTGTTAGAATGAACTGTCGTTCTCGGAGATAAGAAAAGAATAGTATTTTGAAGAAGAAAGGGTCATGCTCCTGTAAGATGTATGAGCTGCCTATGTACCTCTGGGGTTTTTGGAAATTTTTTATTTTTCTTGAAAAATGTTTTTTTTTTGTAGAGGATCAGTCCCACGTAGTTCTGGGTAGAGGAAAATGAAGAGAGTTTTTTTTTTAGAATAGAAGGGAGATGAGAAAAGTCGTAGCGCGCCGAGATTTCGAACTAGGGGTAGAATTTCTTGAGACGGTCCAGGTTGACTGGATGATCCATCTCTTTCACATCTAAGTCAGTGAGCATGGTGGCACCGCCGGATAGGATTTTCTTGAGAATGTAGGGGCCGCTCCAATTGGGCTTGAATTTCCCTTTACGGTCCCAGATGGGTTCTATTATCTCCTTGAGGGCTAAATCCCCTTCCCGGACATCGTGGTCCTTGACTCTGTTATTTAATGATCGCGTTATTCGGCGATGGTATCCCTGTATGTGGTAAAGAGCTTTCAATCTCCTTCCATCTAGGAGGGTCATCTCGTCGAGACGGCTTTGGCACCAATCTTTTTCACTAACTTTGCTTTCGAGTATGACGTGCAACGAGGGTATTTCCAGCTCCACAGGTAGGATTGCTTCCATGCCGTAGACCAGAGAGTAAGGGGTAGCCCCAGTAGAGGTTCGAATTAAGGTTCGATAGCCCCAGAGGGCATACGGGATCCGGTCGGCCCAATCCCTATAGCTTTCGGTCATCTTGTTGATGATGGATTTGAGGTTCTTGTTGGCGGCTTCAACTGCACCATTGGTCTGAGGTCAGTAGGGAGAATATTTGTGACTCTGAATCCCGTACTCGTTGACTACTTCTGTGACTTCTGCTTCGAAGTCCAACCCATTATCTGAAACTAGCTCACGCGGGACCCCATATCGGCAGATGATATTTTTCTTGAGGAATTTGGCCACTTTCTTGGCGTTCAATACTGCGTATGACTCAACTTTAACCCATTTAGTGAAGTAATCAATGGAAACTAGGATGAACTCATGTCCGTTTGAATCCTTTGGTGTAACCTTCCCTATGATGTCGACACCCCAGGTGGAGAACGGCCAGGGAGAGGTCATGTTGTATAATTCTCGCAGAGGCATGTGTTGAAGATTGGAGAACTGTTGGCACTTGAGGCATCTCCGGACGTAGGCGGTGCAATCTTGGGCCATAGTGGTCCAGTAGTATCCCTATCGGATGATCTTCTTGGCAAGCATGTGACCGTTCATGTGGGGCCCGCATTCCCCACTGTAGATCTTCTGTATTATTTTCTCAATCTCATCCCCTGCGATACAGTGTAGATGAGTTCCATCGAAGTTCCTCTTGAGTAGAGCTTTATGATAGATGATGTACTGGGTAGCCAGTCTTCGGAGGGTTGTTCGGTCTTTCTTGTTGGAACCATCGGGATACCTACCATGTTTGACGAGGCATCAGATATCATAGTACCAACAATCGTCTAGTTTGGGATCTTCGATGGAGACAATCTCAATATGGTAGCAGTGGGTTGGTTTGTCTTGATTTTGAACTAGGAAGGGGGTCATTGTTATTCTTTCGGGCATGTCGATCATGGAGGCCAAGGTAGCGAGAGCATCGTCTAGGTTATTCTTTGTTGGGGTAGGTAATGGAATGTGATATCTCAAAATCGGGAGGCTAACTCTTCTAAGTGGGCATGGAAGGGTTGGAGCTTTTCGTCCTTGACTTTCCACTTTCTGAGCACTTGATCGATGATGAGGGCAGAATCCCCGTAGACATTAAGGTATTGAATACCTTTCTTGAGAGCAACTGTGAGACCTAATGTGCATGCCTCGTATTCCGCCATGTTATTGGTGCAAGGGAAATCCAATTTGATGGCGATGGGAGTGTGGGAGTCATCAGGGGCGATCAGAAGTATCCCAACGCCATATCCCTTTTTGTTGGCAGCTCCGTCAAAGAACATTTGCCATCGAAGGTGGTCTTGAGCAGTGCAGAGGATATTTTCATCTGGAAATTTGGAGATCCAAACATCTGCTTGTTCTACGGGGTAATCAGCGAGGTAGTCAGAGATGGCCCTTCCTTTAATAGCTTTCTACGTAACGTACATGATATCGAACTCGGTTAGGAGCATCAACTATCGGGCCATTCGACTGGATAGGGCAAGTTTCTCAAGTAGGTATTTGATGGGATCCATTCGGGATACAAGTTTGATGGGGAAGGCGGGCATATAGTGTCGTAACTTTTGGGTGACCTAGACCATTGCGGTACACGCCTTTTCTAAAGTAGTGTAACTGACCTTGTACCCGGCCAGTTTACGACTGGCGTAATAAATGGCTCTTTCCTTGTGGGAGTCTTCAAGGTATTGGGCTAGAAAAGCCCCAGTTGCAGTGTCGATTATGGTTAGGTATAGGAGCAAAGGGAGACTAGGCTGTGGTGGCATGAGCACTGGAGGTTGGGACAGATATTGTTTGATTCGGTCAAAATCTTCTTGGAAGGCCTCATTCCAAACCTTGGTTGAATCCTTTTGAAGGAGCTTAAAGATCGGTTCACAGATGGAGGTTAGCTGGCTGATGAACCGGCTGATATATTATAATTTCCCAAGAAAACCTCGAACTTTTTTCTCTGTTCGGGGCGGTGTCATCTCAAGTATGGCATTCATCTTTGCGATATCTTCTTCTATCCCCTTCTCACTGACCATAAATCCCAAGAGTTTTCCCTTTGTAATGCCGAAGGCACATTTTTGTGGGTTGAGTCTCATCTGATACTGTCGCAGTCGTTCGAAGAACTTCCGAAGAGCAGGAATATAACCTTCTTTAGTTTTGGACTTGATAATCATATCATCGACATAAACATCGACTTCTTTGTGAATCAGATCGTGCAGGATGGTTGTGGAAGCCCTTTAGTAGGTAGCCCCAGCATTCTTGAGACCAAATGGCATGACGGTGTAGCAAAAGGCTCCCCATGTGGTGATGAATGCGGTTTTTTTCTTGGTGATCTGGGTGCATCTTGATTTGGTTGTATCCGCCAAACCCATCGATGAATAACTTGAGAGCATGAATGGTTGTGTTGTCCACAATCATGTCGATATTGGGTAGCGGATAATCATCCTTTGGATAAGCTTTGTTTAAATCTCGGTAGTCCACACACATTCGAACATTCCCTCCTAATTTCGGCACAGGTAATATGTTGGGTATCCATGTGGGATATTCGATCACACGAATGAAACCCACGTTCAACTGTTTGACCCCCTCTTCTTTGACCTTGATCGACCATTCGGTGCGGAGCTTTCTCAATTTTTGTTTAACCGGCTTGTAATTTGGGAGAGTGGAGATCTCGTGCTGAGCTATTTCAGGATCAATGCCAGGCATATCATCATAGGACCATGCAAATATATCCACGAATTTCTTTAGCAATTCTTCGAGTTATGCGCGCTCATGCTCATCAACGGTGGCCCATATCCTAATCTCGCACAGTTGGCTACTAGAACCGAGATTAATAACAACAGTCTCTTCTTCATTAACTTGAACGCGATTATGTTGTTTATTATTAAACTTATTTAGATCAGTTAAGAATTGTTCATTTGCAAAATCATCATCATCAAAAGTTCGATTAGAATCCAAGCAGTTCATATAAGGCACAACAAGATACTCAAAATCTTCGTTTATTTCATTGATTGGAAAAACAACATTGAGAACCTCGTCAAAAGAGGTCTTGATTACATTTGAACAAGGATAGACAACAGAAGAGGAAATAGGGTAAACATTGGGGTTAGGGGGATTTCAAGAGGTAGAACTGGCACAGAATGCCAGTTGAGGCGGGGTGTATCGGTAGCTTTAATCAGATAGGATGGATCCATTGATGTAGTGCCTGAATGAACCATGCAGAGTGACAGCCCCAGTGTCTATAAGTTGAAGGAATCTTCGGAATCACTTTCCTTAGTCTCTTCGGTATCTTTGATGAGCGATTGTACTCAGTGTTAGAAATTTTCAGCCCATGGGTAGCTATCTTGGAAAAAGATCTCCATTCCAGGCTTCATCTTCTTGTCTGTGTGGTCATACCATGGTTCTGGAAAATCGCAAAAGGGGAAGTCTTTTCCATCTTTAATGAATCGTCCATTCAAGGAGTCTTCTGGGATAGTTGGAATGCAGTCTAATCTTCTCTTTGATCGAGACTGGTGGATCACTCTAAGCTCTTATTCTGATGGTTGATACCCCAAGCCACAAGGAGGGAAAGCTTTCTGCAGTTCAATGGGCTCAAGTATCCCTTGTTGCCTTTGCCCCAGCCCCAGTCCGGGCATAAAGTGCATGTTTTTGAACATCTGAATCACATTGACATTGCCATGAGGGTCATATTCTAGACAAACCCTTTTTTTAAAATTATCCCCTGTCGGGAGTAGGAGTGGCTCAACTCGGAATCCTGATAGGAGCATATCATTTGACCCGTGCTGTATCTCAAGGATTGGACTGCTGGTGCTTGCACCCTCGACATTTTCGTCATCGCCCAAAATGGTGATGACTCGCCCATCGGCGAAGAACTTTAATTTCTGATAGAGTGAGGAAGACACACCCTTGATACTGTGGAGCCAGGGTCATCCGAGCAACAGGTTGAAACAAGCTGGGATGTCCATGACTTGGAATTCAATGACAGGGTTAATAGGGACAACCCCTATTACAAGCTTTATGGATCCCATCACCTCCCGGCGGGTATTATCGTAGGCACGTACAGCGGCAGAGGTTGGAGCGAGGTCTCTTTCTTTCAATCCTAGACACTTGAAGTTTCTTAGTGGACATACATTCAAGGCGAATCCGTTATCGACAAGAGAGAGTGGCATAGCCTTCCCCATAACTTCGACGGAGATGTTGAGTGCATGATTGTGATTCAGCCCAATTCTGGGGATTTCTTCTTCAGAAAATGATAGAATTCGGGTAGAGGTCAAGGATCCGACCAGATTTACCGCTTCTTCTGGTGTGGTAGAAGGTGGAACTATGGGTCCAGTGAGTAGATTGATTAAAGCATTTCTGTGTAGTTGGGAAGACATGAAAAGCCCCTATAGAGTGATGTTAGCTTGAGTTTTCTTCAGTTGATCGAGGATATTGCTCTTCTTGATGGTCATCTCTGGCATAGGAAGGTTTTCAATGCCCTTCCCCTTGTCATTTGCTGGAAGTGATCTTGGAACCTGGTAATGTCTCCCTGATATGGTCATGTGATTTATTAAAGAAGGGAAGAACATGAATCCCATTTCCTTGTCAATCTCAGGTTGTTCTATCACCCTGTTTATTTCTCCGAGGAGTTATTCAAATGATATCATCCCACATATGTCGGCTACTGGGCCAGTTCCTCCTTAAGCTTGTTCTTCACTCGAATCTTCGAATTCTTCCCCCCATCCGGTGGCAACAATTCTGTCTTTCCATATAAAGTTAGTGCATTCCACAACTTCAACGGCTTCTTCATACAGGTCTTCCCATTCTGTGGGGATATGTATGGTTGAAGGGACCAAGCACCCTTGTAGCTTCAAAGTATCAAGTAACCCGGTGATACTACAAATGCTGTTGGTTTGCCTGAATAATTCTGCCATAATCTGGACAACATCATCTAAGTTGACTTCACCGGTCGATACCACCCACTTATCTGAATCTTGGGCCCATTCGTGCTTCCAAGAACAATATACTGAACCTTTGGCAATCGATGACCATCTGTGAGGGCAATTTCAGCCTGAACTCTAAGAGTTGGTTTAACACCTCTGATAATTCCATACTTCCATTTTTAGAACGGGTACGGACAGTGATGCATGCTCTGGTAAGGAGTGACAGTGCCTGATCAGCGAGGCTAGTAGGGTGTAGGAGGAAATATGGGAAACTTTGAAGAGGTTTAGGAGAGTATATGAGTGTGATTTGAGTTGAGGGATCGAAATCTGGGCTTTCTTCTAAGAAGATGGCATTGCTATGATTTGGGAGTGGATTGTGAGTAGTGCTTGGCTTAGGATTGGCTGGTGGGGCGATGGTACCCCGATCAATGAGATATTGGATTATGTTTCGAAGGTGAAAGCATTGGTCGGTGGTATGGCCAGCAGTTTGGTGAAAGGCGCAATGAGCATCAGCCTTGAAGTTTCTTGGGAGTGGATTTGGAAATGGACCGGGATCCAAGGGTTTGATGAGGTTTCGGCTTAACAGGGCTTGGTAAACTTTGGAGAAAGAGCATGGAGCTCAGTGTATTCCCTTCGAATAGGGGCAGGACAGCTTTCTGGTGCCCATGATGTGGTTGGTTTAGAGATGTTATTGATGGTTGAGACTGTAGCACTGACAGGCTTGTCAGTTCAACCTCTGTTTTAATAAGGCTTTCCTCGATTTCTAATCCTGCCTCTCCGAGATCTCGGAAGTGGGGATAGTATTATCCTACCATCGTCGCTCGAATATGGAGAAAGAAGTTCTTCTTCACTATGTTGTCCTCAGATGGCTGATTGGTCATGGTAGATACTTGTTCCCTCCACCGGGTTATGAAGTTACTGACTGATTCCCCAGGGTTCTGTTTGAGCAGCTCTAAATCACGATGGGTGACCTCAAGCTCTTCGTTGTATTTATACTGCGACATAAATTTTCGGGCTACATCCTCCCAGTTACAGATTCTGGATTTCTTGAGAGACAAAAACTATCGGAGGGCACTATCCTTTAAAGTTTACTGAAATAATTGGGCCATCACTTCTTCATAAGTCCCTAGTAGAGTCATGGAACGATGATAACTGTGAAGATGAACAATAGAGGGTCCACTCCCTTTAAACTTCTCGATATTTGTCATCTTGAACTTGTCAGGTAACCTCGCTTTAGGATAAGGGGACATGTGGGTGTAGTCCATGTAATTCCCAGAGATTATGACTTAGTCGAACTTCTTGGTGAGCATCTTGAGATCCTCTTTGACTCTATTCAACTCCTCCTCTTTTGGATCAATGACCATAGGCAGGTTAGCCATAGGCTAGGCAATGTTTGGCATCGGAAGATGGGCAGGTGACAACCCATTGATAGGAGGGGCACGTGGAGCGTGCTGATATTCTTCAGGAACCCAGATAGGCTCGGGTGAACCCATAGCACGAGGGAATAGGGCCTCGGGCTCTTGAGGAATAGGAACCTGGTTTCGTTGCATCTCTCGGACCTCAGTTTGGAGGTTGCCAATCTTAGACACGAGCTGAGCTGGGACTACCGTCAGATCCGACTATATGACTGGTACTTGATCTGTATTCTCCATGGAAAGTGGATGGATTCTAGACTCGGAAGAAGTAGTAGAGGAACGGATGAAACTCCGGGTTGATTTGACTGAAGATCGAAGCCAACAGGAAGCCAGGCCAAGGGCTTACGATCGACCTGAGAAGGCGTAGAATGGGATTTATTTTTTTGAGAAAGAGGGAAGAAACTATTTTTGGATTTTTGATAAAGAAGGGAGAAATATTTTTGGAGACGGAACTCAGCTTGATTATTATGATTATTATATTCTCACTTGTATTTAATTCTCCTAAATGCAATGTCGGACGGGACCTGAGCCTGGAAAAGTGGGGTTTTTAATATATGCAAAGCTACGGTTGGACTTGTAACCAGGCTCACAGATAGGGTCCCGTTTTAAAAATGCATGAAAATTGGGCGGTAGGCCGACCCAGAATTTTAGCAGAGTTTCGGGTCGAAATCTACAATCTAAAGTGCGTGTCCTAGGTTTGACACCTATATGCGGGTATGCAGTTAGTTGGGTGAATCGGCATGGGTTCCCCCATTTAACGTGACTTCCACGATATACGTCTTGCTCTTGCGAGAAATCGGTACATGTGGATAAGCCATTTGATATACCTGAGTGTACATCAATTGTCTCACTATATACCTCGTGGCGACGGTACGTGTGACAGAGAATTCGATATACTCGGCGTACGTGAATGAATTCCCTATGATATACCTCCCTTTATGACTTCAGTCAAGCGGTACGATGCGGGGGAACCATTCGATACACGTCGAAGGTACTTTGCCAATGGAAGGTAAGAGTCATATCGCTTAGGCCAACTGCGACGTGTCGGACCAGCGCCCATCACGAAGTGACCCTCCAGTTAGTGGGTAAAATTTGGTAAATAACAATGCTCTTTGTTGATGTCGTGTGAATCATGCATGATTCTCTTATTAATATCTTATGATGAGTGTTGATACCAAATTTAGTCTGCTGACATGGCTCAATTGAGTGAAAACACGTGGCAATCTGCGTGGCAATAACAAACACTTCTGAACAACACCTTGACCCACTCAGATACTCCGAGCAATAGATGCTCTCCCAGGAACCATACTGCAACGAGGAACTCTGCTTCCCCGATCAACTCAGACGCTCCGACCAACAAGAGTTCTCCGAGGAACTTTAATACACCGAGCAACTTATGAGTACCGAGCTACTTAGGCGGTCCGAGCAGCTTAGGGGGTCCGAGCTGCACCTCGAACAGAGCATTAATAGCAGGATAACCAACAGATTAACTGCGCATTAAATGCTTATTATTATCATTCAGATGTATACGCCTAATGGACAGCTATGTATTACCCTTTCATATGTAAAGCCTGAGGGCTATAAATACATTGTATCATCCTCATTGTAAGGGGACCGGGAATTTCTTGACTAAACTGGTAATCAAGAATTCCCAAACAGTCAACAATAATAGAAACAGTGGACGTAGGCCATTCTTATAAGGCTGAACCACTTTAAAATTTCTTTGTCTCGTTTTATTTTATCTGTGATTAAATAATTAGATATAATCTAATTTTTTACATCAACAGATTGGCGCCGTCTGTGGGAAACGGCTAGTAATATCATTTTTCATCAAAAACAATTCATTACAAATGACTGATAATCCAGAACTCAGCAATCGAAACGCTGGAAGCCCTCCAAATCCATCTGCTCCGCCAAACGTTCCAGATCTGGCTGGAATAATGACAAATCTAGCCCAGGGCCAGACGGCCATGCAAGAAACTATGCGACAACTCATAGAAACCCTTCATGGCGGAGTACCGACCCATTCAGGACATCGAAGTGTTCAAAGAAATACCCGTTTACTTTCTTCGTGTACTAGGCGTACCGATTCATATCGTACTGAGGAGTTTGAAGATTTTTCTTATCAACCTGGATGAACTTCGTCAGTACGAGCCACAGATACTGAACAATGTATCACTCTCTCTTCATAAAGGACTAGTGCGCTAGAAAGGTTAAGCAGGGTATCTCCTTTTGATCGATTAGGTCCTAGGAGGAACAAAAGTCCTCCTAAGGATGCGTCAAGGAGCTTTCGACGATCATTAGACTTAAGGGAAGGATCTGCCCAGTCGCGACCAGCTGCTCGTCAAGATAAATCACAGGAAGCCACCTCAATGGGATCAGTTGCTCGAACCAACAGTCCCGAGGAAGGAAATGATGCGTGGAAAGGCTCTATTCAAAGGCTGGAAGACCGACTAGGGGAAATAGCTAAGTACAAGAACCCCCCACAACGAACTTTTGTTCAAGGGACACCCTTTGTCCAGGACATTGTGGATTTTCCCACACCGTCAAAGTTCAAAGCACCTGTTGTGACTCCCAAATATGATGGAAAGACCAACCCTGTTCTTCATGTAGAACAATACCAAGCTGCAGCCGACATCTATGCTGTTCCAGATGAGATAAGATGCAGAGCATTCTCAGGAACTCTTACCGAATCTGCTTAAATATGGTACAATAATCTTCCTCGGGGTAAGATCTCAACTTTCGTTCAACTGGACGAGTTATTCATTGGAAATTTCTATTTTGTGGCAAAGCCAGTTAAACGAGTAGCGCATTTATTAAGTGTTAGACAGAAAGCTGGTGAGAGTACCAGAGATTATATAACTCGTTTTAATAACGAGAAACTCGAAGTCATTGATTATGAAGAAAAGATAGCGATTACCGCCTTGATGAGCGGGCTGCTGCCCAACAAGTTGTACTACACTTTGACCAAAGATCCACCCAGAACCATGTGAGAACTGATGACAAAAGCGGCCAAGATCATGAATGTCGAGGAGGCTATGGCTGTAAAGAAGAATATGGACGCCAAAGAAACCAAGGTGGAAGGTGATAAAGTTAAGAAGAAAGAGCATAAGAACAATGGTGGTGACAAACAATCAAAAATAAGGTCATCATGGGAGGTATTGAAGAAATTTGATAATTACACTCCTTTGAAGATAGACATCAACCATGTTCTAGAAGAAATCAAGAACAACACGAAATTAAACTGGCCAGAGAAAATGAAGGCAGACCCTGACAGGAGGAATAAGGCAAAATATTGTGATTTACACAAAGAGCATGGCCATATGACCAAAAATTTCATAGCTCTTCAGAATGAGATTGAAACACTTATTAGACGAGGAAAATTGGCAAAGTATGTTGATCGTAGAAATGAAAGAAGAAACAGCGACCGAACAAGAGAGAGGTCTAGATCTCCTCGTCGAGCAGAGGAGAACAAGAAAAGAGACTATGAAGTTGATCCAGAAGACGACCCCGCTCTTCCCAAGAGACTAAGGCAGCCAAAACGTGAGGTATTTTCAATACGCTTTGGGTCATTTGATTGTAATGTTATTACAGGTGGAGATGCAGGAGGAGGAGACCTTACTGCAGAGAGAAAAGCTTACCTCTGTGAGGCTCAAGATTGCTCATACATTCAACGAATAAATCTAGCTGAGGAGGATCGCCCGAGAAAGGTAAACAAAGAGAAATTGGTCATTGGTTTCTCAAAGAACGACCTCGCAGGTGTTTTATATCCTTATGATGACCCATTAGTGATCAAAATGAGGATGAAGGAAGTAATGATTTCAAGAGTACTGGTAGATAATGGTAGCTCAGCAGACATCATGTTCTACTCGTGCTTCGACAGTTTAAATCTAAAGCTATCTCAACTGGAGCCTTATCATAGACCCCTCCTCGATTTTACTGGCGAGAAAGTTTTTCCACTTGGGACGATCAAATTGGATATATTCATTGGTACATGGACTGCTTGTCGAACAGAAAGAATACGCTTCTTCGTGATGGATAAAAATGTTCAATCAGCCTACAATATCATCATGGGAAGGGTAGGATTAAAGAAATTCGAGGCAGTGCCATCTACGGTACATCAATGCCTAAAATTTCCAACAAATTTTGGAGTAGGAGTTGTGAAGGGTGATCAAAAAGTAGCTCGGGAATGTTTCTATTCATCTGCCGAGCAAGAGGAACTGGAGGAATCAAGGAAAAAGACTACAACCTATCAAGTGGAGGAAGGTGAAGAAATTGAAACATTGGATCCTAGAGATGAGTCCCAACTCGTGAAAGGCCAGGTGGTGGAAGCTACTGAAAACATCATTCTGGACGACGAGCACCCTGAACGAACAACTCAAATAGGTTCGTCGTTGGAGGCCTCACTAAAACAGAAATTGATAACTTTCCTAAGAAGCAGAAATCAAACTTTTGCATGGAGTCATGAGGATATGCCCGGAATAAACCCAAATTTATTATGTCACGAACTCGACGTGAATAAGGAGATCAGGCCAGTAAAGCAGAGAAGAAGAGTATTCAGTCCCGAGAAGAATCAAGCTATACAGGAAGAGGTCGAGAAGCTCCAAAAAGATTGCTTTATTAAAAATGTTAAATATCCAGACTGGTTAGCAAATGTGGTGATGGTAAAGAAAAAGAACAACAAATGGAGGATGTGTGTAGATTTCACCGACCTCAACAAAGCATGCCCAAAGGACCACTTTCCCTTGCCCCGAATTGATCAATTAGTAGATGCTACCTCGAGACACGAGTTGTTGAGCTTCATGGACGCTTATTCTGGATACAACCAGATTAAGATAAAACCTGAAGACAGGGAGAGTACTTCTTTCATTACCCCTAGGGGAACTTACTGTTATAATGTTATGCCTTTTGGTTTGAAAAATGAAGGTGCAACATATCAGCGGCTGATGAACAAGGTGTTTGCAGAACAAATCAGTTGCAATATGGAAGTCTACGTTGATGATATGCTGACAAAGAGCAAAAAATCTGCTGATCATCTAGTTGACTTAGTCCAGACCTTTGATCAACTAGATAAATATCAAATGAAGCTGAACCCGACGAAGTGCATATTTGGAGTACGAGAAGGCATGTTTCTCGGGTACATTGTCAATCAACGAGGCATTGAAGCAAACCCTGAAAAGATTAAAGCTCTGTTAGAGCTGCGATCTCCAACGACGAAGAAAGAAGTGCAAAGTCTTACAGGACGAGTAGCAGCACTTAACAGATTTATATCGCGAGTAACTGATAGATGTCTCCCATTCTTCAAAACGCTCCGAAAGACTTTTGAGTGGAATGATGAATGTGAGAAGGCTTTTCAAGACTTGAAGAATTATCTGGGAGCACCTCCACTATTGTCCAAGCCAATGATGGGAGAAAAATTGTACTTGTATCTGGCAGTGTCAGAGAATGCAGTTAGCTAGGCATTAATAAGAGTGGAGAATGTAGTGCAAAAACTGATTTATTACACTAGCAAAGCCTTCCGAGGAGCAGAGATCAGATATCCAAAGCTGGAAAAATTAGCACTAGCATTGATCGAGGCAAGTAGAAGAATGAAGCCATACTTCCAGGCTCATACTATAGTCGTGTATACCGATATGCCATTGAGGCAAGCTCTTCATAAATCAGGAAGATTGATGTATTGGGCAATAGAGCTCGGTGAATATGACATAATTTATGAACTTGGATCATCGCTTAAAGGGCTAGCAGTAGCAGATTTTATAGCAGAGTTCATCTATCCTGATACCACCGAGGAGCAAAAGCTGCTCACCGATCAACCTGTGGATGTTACAGAATCATCAAACCCAAGCCCAGACCAACTTAGGTTGGTAAAAGGGCAAGTAGATGTTACAGAATCATCAAACTCAAGCCCAGACCAACTTAGGTTGGTAAAAGGGCAAGAAGTGATGATCGACGAACAGCAAGAAATATTGGGAAAGGGTGAAAGGAAGCAACAAATTTTCCACCGAGGAACTCTGTCAGATCAGAAATTTGAAGACGAGTTACCTATATGGAGTTTATATGTGGATGGATCATCTTGCACAACAGGCTGTGGGGCAGGGATTGTTCTTAATAGTCCAGACGAGGTCGACGTGGAATATGCCCTACGCTTCCAATTCAAAGCTTCGAATAATGAGGCTGAATATGAAGTCATGATTGCAGGTCTTAGTTTGGCAAAAACCATGGGGGCAGAGCAGGTTATTGTCTTCAGTGACTCGCAATTGATCATAAATCAAATGATGGGAGTATATGCAGCCAAAGGAGAATTAATGATCAGGTATCATGCAAAGGCAAGGAAATTAATATCAGAATTTGCTGCTATTCAGCTAGTCAGAATACCAAGAATGGAGAATGCGAGGGTAGACGCCTTACCTCGATTAGCATCAGCTACTCGTACCGAATTACGAAGAACAATCCCAATTGAAGTTTTAGCTGGTCGGAGTATAGATGAAGATTTGACGATGAATTTTATTACCCTTAATTTAGGACCATCTTGGATGGATTCCATCAGGGCATATATTGAGGAGGGGGATTTACAAACTGACAAACTTGCAGCCAAAAAAATGAAGTTTAAAGCTTCTCGTTATGTACTGAATAATGGTATTCTGTACAGACAAGGAATTATAGCAGGTTTGCAAAGATGTGTGCATCCCACCGAGGTGAAAGACTTGATTGAAGAGATCCATGAAGGGTCCTGTGGAGCCCATGTAGCAGGTCGAACGCTATTGCAAAGGGTTATGACGCAAGGATACTACTGGCCAACGATGAGGGATGATTGTATAGCCTATGCCAAGAAATGTGACACAAGTGTCAACGCTTCTCCACTATCCGAAGAACTCCCCAAGCGTTGTTGACACCCATTACTTCCCCTTGGCCATTTACTATGTGGGGAATTGACTTGGTCGGACCACTTCCAACGACCAGAGGAAGATTTAAATATCTCGTCGTCACAGTGAATTATTTTACTAAGTGGGTAGAAGCTGAGCCTCTTGTCGACATGACGTACGAGAAGGTGTATCAATTTATTTGGAAAAATATCATCTATAGATATGGTCTTCCACATGCATTCATTACCGACCATGGAACACAATTTGACAACGAGGAGTTCGCTGCCTATTGTCATCAGTCAAATATCTTGAAGATCCACTCGGCACCAGGCCATCCCCAAAGCAATGGACAAACTGAAGTGACAAACAGAACGCTACTGAATGGCTTGAAGAAAAGATTGAATGACGCGAAAGCAAATTGGATCAACGAGCTACAATCAGTACTATGGGCTTACCGAACTACTCCCCGAGCAGCAACAGGGGAATATCCGTATATGCTGGCATTTGGAAGTGAAGTCATTATACCTGCCGAGTTGGGTCTCCCGACACACAAAGTACTGAATTTCAATTCCCCTGTCAGCGACTTAATGAGAAGATTGGATTTAGATATGCTCGAGGAAGTTAGAGAAGAAGCAGCCATCAGGAATGCTGCTTACCAACAACGAACAGCTTTGTTCTACAATAAGAGAGTAAAGAAGTGCGACCTGAAAGAAGGAGACTATGTGCTAAAGAAAGTGATTCAAAAGCACAACAAATTGGAAGCAAACTGGCATGGACCTTACCGAGTTACAGAAGTTGTTCGACCAGGAACCTACAGAATAATAATTTTAGAAGGGCGGGAGTTTAAGAATACATGGAATGCAGAACACTTGCGCAAGTATTATCAGTGATGTAAACTCTCATGTAATACAATTTTGTTACTATGAATAAAGTGACAACGTTCTTCCCAGTTCTCTCCTTTTGTTGGAATTTTTTTACGAAATACTAGTGCTACACACTACTCAGCAAAACTCAGACTACTCAAAACTATTCCTAAAAATGCCAACTAAGGTTGGTTAGGAAGAAAAACTATTCCTAAAAATGCCAACTAAGGTTGGTTAGGAAGTAAAACTATTCCTAAAAATGCCAACTAAGGTTGGTTAGGAAGAAAAACTATTCTTAAAAATGCCAACTAAGGTTAGTTAGGAAGTAAAACTATTCCTAAAAATGCCAACTAAGGTTGGTTAGGAAGAAAAACTATTCCTAAAAATGCCAACTAAGGTTGGTTAGGAAGAAAAACTATTCCTAAAAATGCCAACTAAGGTTGATTAGGAAAAAAAACTATTCCTAAAAATGCCAACTAAGGTTGGTTAGGAAGTAAAACTATTCCTTAAAATGCCAACTAAGGTCGGTTAGGAAGAAAAACTATTCCTAAAAATGCAAACTAAGGTCGGTTAGGAAGTAAAACTATTCCTAAAAAGGCCAACTAAGGTTGGTTAGGAAGTAAAACTATTCCTAAAAATGCCAACTAAGGTTGGTTAGGAAGTAAAACTATTCCTAAAATGCCAACTAAGGTTGGTTAGGAAGAAAAACTATTCCAAAAAGTTCCAAAGTTGGTCGGTAAGAAAAAATCCACTAACTAAGGTTGATCGGGAATAAAAACCCACTAACTGTAGTTGGTCGAGAAGGAAAATTTACCGACCTTGGTTGGTCGGAAACATTTTATGAGCACGAGAAAGTGATCAAGCAAACTTTTTGATACTCGTAACTTTTTAAATTACTACCAAGTTGGTCGAGAAACAAAACATCATTAAGTTTGGTTAGTTGTCAAATGATTACCACAAATTCAAACTAGTCGACAATAAGTTTAATCAACTCTAAGTTGATCGATAAATAACACAATGTTGTTATCTTTTTAACAGATATACATATATAAAGTGTTTTACAACCACAAGGCAATGGCAATCAAGATTGCGAACAAAAATAAAAGTCTTTCATTAAATCCAAAAACATAATACATTGAGAATTAAATACAAATTAATTATTACATCAAGATTCCTATTCTATTGGTTTCTTTCCCTCTGCTTTTGAAACAGGTTCCTCGCCAGCAGGAGGATCGTCTAAAGCATAAGGGGAGTTTATGAAATTAAGATCTTTAAGCATCCTGATGTTCATCACAGATGGTCGATCGAGTAGGTGCTCGGGGCGAGATATTTCAGCATTGGAATGGAGACTATAATCTCCAAGGTATTTGGAAATCAAACACTGAAGGATTGCCCGGGCAGGGATCCAGCCCATGTCGAGTTTGAAGGGTGGCACTGGCAAGTCGAGCAACCCAGGATTATGATAATCCCACAAGTAGTGACCTTATTCCAGTTGCAGTACACCCAGGGCATTCAACCACCCTTGTTTGTAACCTTCATTATTCGCATTTTGGATCCGATCATCCAAATGGTAAAGAGCCTCATTGTAGCAAGCCATCCAAAATTCTCTGGGCTGCTTGTGGAACTGATAAGTCAACCTTTCCAACTGATCGTGAAGACTTTTTATAAAGAGTTCTTTATTCTCCAAGGCAGACTTCTGTGCAGAAAGCTGCTCGTCCAGATTCCTGATCTTCTTAGACATCTCAACCAATGCCTGGTTCTTTGCCATCAGTTGGAAGGCCTGGTTCTCCAGAGAAGATTGAGTTCTCTGTTCCTCGACAGTAATGCGAGCAGATCTTGCTCGTCCCCGAGTAGATGTAGAAGGGACAGCTTCTTCAAGGTTTCTAATTCATCCCTCAGGTTGGCATTTTCGACCTCCAAGAAAGAGAATCCCTCGTTGTTCACAGGGACCAAAGCGTTTGAGGTGGAAGCTGCAGACTTCAACTGAGACACCTCTCTTTGTAGGTTATTATTTTCCTGCTCTAACAACTCAGCTATCTGTCTGTGCTCTTCGACCTCAGCCTTCAAAGTTCTCTCCCTCACATCGTAAGCAGTAAACAGTTTATCGTATCCCTTATCAGCACTGAGTTGCTGATACTTCTTCTCCTATCCTTCGTACAAAAGGGCTGTAGATTCCTTATATTATTGTTGAAGCTCTTCAAGAGTTACTTGGAGATCTTTAATCATTTCATAATATGCTATATTGTTAGCCACTGCACGGTCAAGCAGGCACTTCAAATACTGGTAGGCTAAAATTGCTTGCTCTGAAGCACCTTGACCGAGGATGTCAACGATTTGTGCTGCACTCATATCTGTATGACCAGCTTTGAAATACTCATTGCATTGCCTCAATAATTTTGTATCATGAGCGGACAATTACTCCATCCTGGCCATAAACTAGTAAAGGAAGAGAAAGCAAGAATCAATAAGAGTTCAAACAGAGCATGAAGAAGAGAAACAACAGTATGAATAGGCGAAACTTCAAATTTTATTACATCATAAAGGAGAAGTACAAAATTCAGAGTTACATTTGATAAAGAAAAATAAACAGAGAGAAAAATCCGAACAACTCTACACCTTTTCCTTGTCTCCCAAAACTTTCTCGGGAGGCTGGGATGAGGAGGTAGGTTGCTCAGATGGTACAAATGGTTGCTCGGGGAGTGCTGGAAGTTGCTCGTTTGAAATAATGGATGGTTGAAGTTGCTCGCTAGTGGACTGGATAGCTGGGGAATAAGGAATTTGATCTCCCATCACCATGGAGGATTCCTCAGAGGCGGCTTCGTCCTCTTCTTCTTCTTCAGGAGTTGGAGGGGGGCCCGGGATGTGTCGCTGAAACAGGTCAGAATTTTCATCGACCTTCATCTCTTGCAGAGCAGCGACCGAGCCATCCCTAAAGTATTTGTGGCTACCATATTCCACCTGCGACATCATGGCAGCCAGACCTTTATTCCACCCCTTATCCCAGCCAGTGCTGAAAGAGTTTTTTATAGCCAACTTCCTTTTCGCTTTCTCCAAGGAAAGCTTCTCAGAAAGAAGATTCTCGACAACCTTCAGCTTATTCTCTATTTCTTCCTTTTGACGACCTACTTCACGAAGTCGGCCCAACTCTTCTTCATCATTTTTGAGCTCACTTTCAAGCTCCCTACCATTTTTGAGCTTCTCATCGAGCTCTTTATTCTTCTCTTCCAAGTTTTTTATTTTCTTCTCCAAACCTTTGGAGACTTCAACAGCTTGGTTTCTCTCCTGCTCGGTGGAATCAAGTTTCTCCTCCTAAGTAGCCTTATCATCATCATACTTTTGACGAGAATCTTTCAAAGACTACGTCAGGCCCACCAAAGCTTCCTCTACACCAGACGAGGAGCTTGAAGCTTTAATAGCTTCATCTTTCTTTAAAATGGTATTAAAACAGGTCACCAACTGGGAAAAGAAAATGATATCAAGTCAGTACATAGATGTAACAAGGGAAAAATGAAAGTTGAGAACAATGATACTTACAGAAGCTATATAACGAGCATCTAATGAGGTAACCATGTCCCGAGAAAGATTTTCTTCCATACCTTGGATCTTGGGAATAATCCAAGACTTCACCGAGCTCATGGCAGAGCTCGGGGCAACAAAAGTGGGAACACCACTTCCGGTAATCGGGGGCTGAGAGATGGATTCAGCCAAATTGACCAAGGAGCTCTTCTTCAGCTTCCTCGGGGGAACATGAATGGTATCGACTAACGATGTAGTCTTAGTCAGAGAGATAACAATCACCTCGCTTGGAACATCGACCTTGCTCGGAGCCACTGGGGGCTTCTTGGCAACCTTCACAGTAGTAGCCGTAGGGGGTGCATCAATCTTCTTTGTCCCTTCTTCTGGAACATCATGTTTACTTCTCTTTGCCTCTCCAGCAACAGAGGCAGATTTCTCGAAGATGGCAGGAGCTCTTCTTTTCTTCATTCTTTCACTCAGAGGGATATGAGACTCAGGTGAAGAACTTACAGAAGCAGGTACTGGTTCTACCTCACTTATCACCGGACGAGCAATAAAAGATGAGGTGTAACTCTTATACTGCAACAAATATGAAGCTGACCTGATATGCTCGTCAGCAACAGTCTGATGCAAACCCCAGATAAGTTTGAGATGTCTTAAATTAACTTCTGTCTCTTTTGGAGACCTTCTTTTGCTGTCAACTGCAAATAAATGAAAATTAAAATATCAGTGACACATTTGATCAAACACAAAGGAAGCATAATTTCAAAAATAAAATAAAATAAAATAAAAACAACCTATCCCATTGCCATAGGGAGGCCATCTAGGACCCTGGTACACATCATTTCCAGTCAGTGGAGGGTGTTGCCAATTTTTCATAACAACCCCGTGCTCGAAGTAGTCCCTATTGGCATCTGGGAGATTGACCACTAAAGCCCTATTTAAAAACCTGGTTTTTAAATAAAAAGTATTGTCACCAACAGCCCATCTATAACAGAACATAATTTCTGGAATTCCTATACGAGTTCCATAAATTTGATTTAATCTATGAACTCCGTTAACTATTCTCCACGTATTGGGGGCTATTCTTGCAGGAACCACGTCAAAATATTGACAGAATTCCAGACATAAAGGGTTTGGGGGAAAAGAAAAGCTACATTCAGCGACAAAGAGACTGGGGAACCAATGTCCCTCAGCCAAACGAAAATAATCTGAAGGCTCAGAAAGTTCCTCCAAAATAACCCATGAAGGAATAGAGAAGTCAGAACGAAACTTATCAAGCGACTCTACAGGGTAAACCATGATGAGTAAAGGAAATCAAAGAGAAAGAAGAAGATCTTACAGGAAAAAGGATGAGTCTGTTGACAACGAATGATGAAAGGGATGAACGCACAGGAGAGAGAAATAATGGAAAACTCAAAGAGACAAATTTGAAAAAGTAGAAGATGAGGGGATTTTCTGCAACGCTTAAATACCCTATCTTGGGAATGGGTAAAGATAATGATTACAAAAATAGACGGTTACATTACCAGCGGCTAAAAAGAGAAAAAAGGCGCGGGGATCGAAGCGGTTATAAAAATTCAAAAAGTCTATTCTACGAATTTGGAAGGAGAAATAAATACAAAAGAAAATACTCCTAAATTTCAGGATGACCATTTAAAACTGCCATTTCGAGAAAGAATAATCCACACTCCTCAAATTTCGAACTGTGAAACATTGGGGGCTTTTGTTGATACCAAATTTAGTCTGCTGACATGGCTCAATTGAGTGAAGACACATAGCAATCTGCGTGGCAATAACAAACACTTCCGAACAACACCTTGACCCACTCAGATACTCCGAGCAATAGATGCTCTCCGAGGAACCATACTGCAACGAGGAACTCTGCTTCCTCGATCAACTCAGACGCTCCGACCAACAAGAGTTCTCCGAGGAACTTTAATACACCGAGCAACTTATGAGTACCGAGCTACTTAGGCGGTCCGAGCTGCATCTTGAACAGAGCATTAATAGCAGGATAACCAACAGATTAAATGCACATTAAATGCTTATTATTATCATACAGATGTATACACCTAATGGACAGCTATGTATTACCCTTTCACATGTACAGCCTAAGGGCTATAAATACATTGTATCATCCTCATTGTAAGGGGACCGGGAATTTCTTGACTAAACTGGTAATCAAGAATTCCCAAACAGTCAGCAATAATAGAATCAGTGGACGTAGGCCATTCTTATAAGGCTGAACCACTTTAAAATTTCTTTGTCTCATTTTATTTTATCTGTGATTAAATAATTAGATATAATCTAATTTTTTACATCAACAATGAGAATGCCTTTCTTGATTATGCCAAATAGGGAGAAAAGTACAAGTACCAAAGGTACACCAGGTATGGATGGGTGATGCATGCAACATGTGGATATATGTGATCCTAGGTGCACGTGGTGCGAAGTGTACATGGAGAATTTTCTACAAGTGTGTGAACAAAAGCATAAGCATGGGATACACATGGAAAAAGGGGAACATGCAGATATAGGGGAAATATAAACAAATATAGCATCCATGTAAATAGAGTCAAGCCCTCAAAATATACATACTTCCCAGCAGAGTCGCCACTGTGGCCATCCCCGATCCTCGCCTGCGGGCGAGCGCGCGAGGGAAAGGATCCTCGGGTCCTGCGCATCCCTCTCGGGAGCGCTTCGACTGGCGTCATTTGAGATGAGGTGTAAAAATGTAGAGAGATTCAGAGTCGCCAGTCTATTTTACTCAAAACAGACAAAAGAAAAAGGGAAATCCATCCCGAAGGATGGCATCTAAAGACATACTCGTGCATACGAAACCAAAATGATTCGAAAAGGGTTCGGAGGCTAAGTTACGAAATGGGAAGATGTTAGGCACCCATTCCGCCCTTTCGGTCTCTCATGGATATTTGCTATTTTTCTTTATTTTTTCCGTGATATGTGTGCATGTGTATATATATAGTGGAGATAGGAATTCTCGACTTGTATCATGTAAGAGATAAAGCGAGTCATCCGTTGGAAGGTATACAAATAATATTAAAAAAATAAGATTTACGCGATTACCCCTACGTTGATCGTTATAATGGAACGATAACGCATATGGAGTAATACGTTACTAAGACCAAATATATAGAATATAAGAAGATTGGATTTAGAGAAGATAAAAAATGAGAGAAAAGTGAGAAAAAGGACTCGAGTCTCGGGTTTTACCCCGAGACGCCTACATAGCCTATAAAGGCATCAAAGTCCACGTAGTTCGCATACAAAACGAGGGGTGGGATTTATCCCATAAATCCAAATGGGGGATCTCTTATTTGTGAGTGTGTGTGTGTAGAAAAAGTGTTTTAGTTGTGAGAAAAGTGTGAGAAAAGTATGAGAATCCCTATTTGGAATTTATGAGCAAACCCTCTTTTTCGTATTTTTTTTGGGTTTTATTTATATGAAAATAGGAGATGTGCAATAATACTAATTAAAAAGTATATTAGGATGTGTGAAATGAGATAATAAAAGTGCTAAGTAATAAAACAAGTTATTGCGAATTTAAGAGAATTTGGAGAGAAAGTTGAAAAAATTGGACCTTCTTGAAGATCTTGAGCTTGATCTTGAATGTTGGAGAGCAGTCCTTGCACTTGGATGATGATGGAGAGTGGATAATTCACCAAGTTTGATGAAAAGTGGAAGTTATGAAGGGATTTGGATGTTGAAATCGCGCTGTCTTCGAGAGAGGTTTTTGGAATTCGCTGAGAGCGATTGTTATCAGATCTGGGCTCCCCCTTCAAATGAGGTGAAGGCCTCCTTTTATAGGCCCAGGTCACTGCCGATCGTCATAGACCTGGTCCTGCCTATCGGCACCTGCCGATAGGCAGGGTCTGGAACCTGTCGTTTGGCAGTGTGTTTCAGGCCTTTTCAGAAAATTGACTGTCGAGGGCAAACCGTTGGTCAGAATCGCGCACGGGGCAGACCGTTGGAAAGGTGATTCAGATACCTTTGAATGTCCTTCGGACCGCTCCCGGGTTCGGGAGTTGACTTTGGGTCAAATATGGCTCGGAAGCGTTTGTCGGTTCATTGGACGGGGAATCGTTCGGACGCAAACGAATCGTTCGTCCGCATGTTAAGTCCGAATCGCGCACATGATGGACCGTTGGAAAGGTTAGTAGATGTGAGAATGCGTGATATTGAAAAACTTCGCAAATTTCTAATTTGGCAAACTTATTAAATTTCAGCCCCTAAACATGCATCTAAAGTGCGTGTGTGTGTCAACCCATAAACAAATAAATCAAGTGATACCAAGATAAGGAAAAATCCCCGCAGGGCAAAACCTTTTATTTCACTATAACGAGTAAATCGCAACTTACAAGATTTACAATGAAATACAGCAATGAATCCACACGCAGCGAACCCACATGAACCTTAGTCCAATCAACAAAGGAAGAACCGCAGCACTCCTCAATGACACGCAGTCATAACACTTTGTAGAGACTCCCTCGGCAATGACACGCAGCCCTCGGTTGCAAAGTTCTCTCCACAAAGATAAAAAATACACAAAGCTTGTGTTCTAGGGTTCCAAAAGATTCACAATGGTATGGCAAAGTTGTGTGAATCAAACATGAGTTGGGGAACTCAAAAAGGTGAAGACTTAGAGTATTAGGACTCTGGATTTTATCTTTGAAAGTCTTAAAAAATAACTCCCTGAAGATGGATTTAAATAAGAAAACCAAGGAAAGAGTTTTCAAACACTGGGACTGCTCGTAATTATCCCAGGCGGACCGGTCCGGTTGATGGGCGGATCGGTCCGGTATCCCAGATCGGTTCTTTTAATTGCAGGCGGATCGGTCTGGTTGACATCGGATCGGTTCGGCTTTTTATCTTCATCGGTTCGCTATGGATCCGGGGTATACTGGCCTCACTTTAGCAGGCGGATCGGTCCGGTCTCTTTAGGCGGATCGGTCCGATCCTCAGGAACCAGATTTCTTCGAGGAATTCTCTCCATCTTCAAAGGGCCATATCTTCTTCACCGTAGCTCGGAATGAGATGCCGTTTCTTCCAGTATCTTTGTTGTGGCAAGCTCTTCAACTTTGCAGTTGACCTATCCTCCGGACGGTGGATGTACAATTACCAAATTTCCCTTGAACTTCCATATCGTGACTTCTTTCACTGATTTGACTTCTCTTGCATACCACTAGCATATAGACCCTAAAAGCATGGTATGTGAAGTTGTTGAGGACGATGTGGGACACATGATGGAGATGTTGGATGCTTGATTCCCGGAAATCGAATAGAGGCCGTCATGTGAGATCGTGAGGTGACGTGCAAAATGTAGCGGCGTACGACATACATAAATGTAAAATGTTGGACATGAGAAAAATGTCCTTACAAATCTCCCCCTATGTCTATGCCGGTACATACATAAAAAATTTGAATTATCAAATATGAAATTGCCTATACAAATCTACCCTTCCATGAACCCAAAACTGAAAGAGTACAAGTGAATAAGACTGCATCGTTTGATCTTCAAATCTTTGAGAATCTCAACGCTTTTCTCATCATGGTGTGCAATTCAGTGATCATCAAAGTAGTACCTACACACATGAGATAAAGCAAAATACCAAGTGACATATCGAGTTTGAAATGAGATAAATATAGACATAGATACCAATTTATGAGAAAACTCAAAACTCAAAACTCCCCCAGAATAAGATAATTCTTTCTCCCCCTTTTTATGATGTCCCCAAATAGACAAATGAGAAGAATGAATCAAAAAAGCAAAATCGGGGTGTCAAGGTACAAAAAATACACAAACTATTTTTGATTTTTCAAAATTTTCATACAGAGATAGGACACAAATATGAACAAATATGAAATAAAAATCACACCATGGATTTAGACTCAAACAACCAAGTCATGGAAACGGAATGAATGGGTGTGAACACATTCGATAGGTAAATCAACTCAATCAATCATATGTGCACGATGCATACGTGTACTCCTAACGAATGAACATCAAAGGTATCCTTAGGTGTAAAAGTTTGTTGAATTTAGATGACATCGTCTTATGCAAATCAACAAATCAAAGTCAAATGATTTCCACACCAATAACGTCCAAAACTATATAGCGCATTTTCAAGAATTTCAAGGACGTGCAAACCCGTTTTAAATTCTCCAACCAAACACCCTCATATATATTTTCTTTTAGAGGTAATCTAAATTCTCAAACTTTGGAGAATTGGTGCAAAAACCTAAATGGCCCATAATTTGGCATGAATATTTTTTTTATTGCCTTTCAATTTTTTCGGGCTCTTTTAACCTCTTTGGACCTCGGATAATAAAATTCCTCAATTTTTTAGGTCCAATTTAACGATGGCTTAGTATTCGCAAAGGTAAAATGAACCTTTCGCAGCCCTTCCCCGTTTTTAAAGAAAGCACACAAACTCACAAAACGGTTTTTATATGCACAATTTCCTTATAAAAAATTATCGCGCTTGGTTCGTTTTAAGGACAGGATTGAAGTGAAAACACCCAACCAACATGTGATAAGACAAGCACAATAATCAAACAAATCCGTGCATGTGTGCAATAAAGGAAACATGAGTCAAACATGTAGGAAGAAACACTTAATCACATCTTAATGACTCCAAACATTATAAAGCACATGGATGAATTGACCTATTGTCTCAAAACACTATCAAATAGTCACATGAAAATGGAATGATGTTGTGACTTGGTCATCCAAAGTGTTCATCCATAAACGGTGCAACAACAAAAAAAATCTTTTTACATTTTTCAAAATTTTTGTCAACATAAAATCTTTTTGTATTTTTCAAAATTTTTCAAAACAAAAATATATACAAAAAAGATACATACTAGCAATAGGCAAACAATGACATCATGAAAATCACCCTATGCTAGTAAACAAGTCAAACCTCAATCATTAGGTGCGGAGGGGTTTTCCAAAGGTGGTGACAACTTGTGAAAAACCTCCATCAATTCTTGTGAAGTTTTGACTAAAAACTTAACTTGCTCACCTAAATGTGCAAACTCTCTCATGTAGTCTCCGGGAGCATGTAAAGTATCATGTGTGGGTGCATGTGTGCCAGAAACACGTCTAGAAACGTGACACATACCCCAACTTGAAGCAAAATTCCCTAAGGTGACCTCTCCTCTTGCAATGTGAGCAAACATAAATAGGCCTAGGAACACCTCTCTCAAAAACTCTAGAACGCACTTTCCTAATAGGAATGGGACGCCTAGGTGGGTTAGGGTGAGACACATGTGAAACTGTCACTAAAGTGGGAACCGGCTCGGGTGCTAATTGGGAAGCAGAAGCACCGTCATGACTTATTCCTAACTTCTCATCTTTACCCTTAAGAACCACCTTTTCAACCTTCTTAGGTGCGTTCTCAAACTTGACTTTGACCACCCTGGCACGTTCGAGATCACTCTCGAGTTGGGATACACGTGTCGTCAGACTAGACAACGTGTCGGTCAAATCACACTTCTCCTTTCTCAAAACCTCCTTCTCTTTCTCCAAATCTAAAACCCGACGACCTAAATCCCTATTATACTTCTTTGTTTTCAAGGTCTCGGTGTATAAATTTCTAAAAGCTTTTTGGAGCTCACTTTCATCTCCACTTTCACTCTCACTTTCTCCCTCACTCGAAGAACATGAATCACTATTATCGCTCTCGTGTGCACTTTTGTGAGACAAACTGGGTGTGCTTACACGACTAGAAAAGGCGACAACCATCCCATGTCCTAAACCTTTATCCGACTCATCTCCCTCATCATCACTAAGTGTGGCAGGCATGGCTACTTTCTTCCCTTTCTTTCTAAGCCAAGTAGGACACTCAAACGACTTATGTCCCTTACCCCCACATTCAAAACAGGTGATGTTCTCTAAATCTTCCTCACACTCCTCATCAGATTCATTCCTCTCATCACTTTCTTTGGCCTTTCCTTTCCTTTTATTTTTCTCAAAAAAAATCTTTTTATTGGAAGAATTATTTCTTTTCATGTTGAGAAATTTTTTAAAGTTTTTCGTAAACAAGGCCATATTATCAAAATCAACATCTTCCTCAGAATCAGACTCACAAACTTTTTCTTTCTTTTTCTTAAAATGAGTCTTTAAAGCAATACCATTATCCTTAGCCTTAATGGTTTTAGGAAACATGTCAATCTCATAGGTTTGAAGATCTCCTACAAGTTCTTCCAACTTAAGTGATTTCAGATTTCCCAAAGAGTTCAAAACAGTGACTTTAGGAATAAAGCGTTTTGGAAGAGATCTCAAAATCTTTTTAACGACACGCGTGTTATCAATCACCTCACCCAAATTAAAACTAGTGTTAACAATGTCCGACAAACGTGCATAAAAATCATCAAAGCATTCAAACTCAGACATGGTGATAGTCTCAAATTGGGTGGCTAGATTTTTTAACTTAGACTCTTTAACAGCGTTCATACCCTCATGTGTCAGTTTCAAAACATCTCAAGCCTCCTTAGACGTGGAGCACGTCATGATTCGGCGATACTCATCAGGAGTGATAGCACCAGAAATAGCACTCAGACCACGAGAGTTAAAATTGGACAACTTATAATCATCCTCAGTCCAGGCTGACACGGGTTTTAGAGAGGTGATGTTATTAACAGTGACCGTGGGAGGAATCCAACCATTTTCGCAAAGCAACCAAACCCGCTCGTCAATAGATTTTAAAATCGATTTCATACGAGCTTTCCAATAGGCATAATTAGACCCATCAAAAATAGGCATCTGATTATATAAGTGCTCCATAGGAAAAAAATGCGAATTTTCACAAAACTGATTTTTCAAAAAATCAATATCACACGATTTTGCGGAAAATAGGAATACGCAATAAATTAGCGTAACCTGCTCTGATACCAATTTGAGAATGCGTGATATTGAAAAACTTCGCAAATTTCTAATTTGGCAAACTTATTAAATTTCAGCCCCTAACACATGCATCTAAAGTGCGTGTGTGTGTCAACCCATAAACAAATAAATCAAGTGACACCAAGATAAGGAAAAATCCCCGCAGGGCAAAACCTTTTATTTCACTATAACGAGTAAATCGCAACTTACAAGATTTACAATGAAATACAGCAATGAATCCACACGCAGCGAACCCACATGAACCTCAGTCCAATCAACAAAGGAAGAACCGCAACACTCCTCAATGACACGCAGTCATAACACTTTGTAGAGACTCCCTCGGCAATGACACGCAGCCCTCGGTTGCAAAGTTCTCTCCACAAATATAAAAAATACACAAAGCTTGTGTTCTAGGGTTCCAAAAGATTCACAATGGTATGGCAAAGTTGTGTGAATCAAACATGAGTTGGGGAACTCAAAAAGGTGAAGACTTGGAGTATTAGGACTCTGGATTTTATCTTTGAAAGTCTTAAAAAATAACTCCCTGAAGATGGCTTTAAATAAGAAAACCAAGGAAAGAGTTTTCAAACACTGGGACTGCTCGTAATTATCCCAGGCGGACCGGTCCGGTTGATGGGCGGATCGGTCCGGTATCCCGGATCGGTTCTTTTAATTGCAGGCGGATCGGTCCGGTTGACATCGGATCGGTTCGGCTTTTTATCTTCATCGGTTCGCTATGGATCCGGGGTATACTGGCCTCACTTTAGCAGGCGGATCGGTCCGGTCTCTTTAGGCGGATCGGTCCGATCCTCAGGAACCAGATTTCTTCGAGGAATTCTCTCCATCTTCAAAGGGCCATATCTTCTTCACCGTAGCTCGGAATGAGATGACGTTTCTTCCAGTATCTTTGTTGTGGCAAGCTATTTAACTTTCCAGTTGACCTATCTTCCGGACGGTGGATGTAAAATTACCAAATTGCCCTTGAACTTCCATATCGTGACTTCTTTCACTGATTTGACTTCTCTTGCATACCACTAGCATATAGACCCTAAAAGCATGGTATGTGAATTTGTTGAGGACGATGTGGGACACATGATGGAGATGTTGGATGCTTGATTCCCGGAAATCGAATAGAGGCCGTCATGTGAGATCGTGAGGTGACGTGCAAAATGTAGCGGCGTACGACATACATAAATGTAAAATGTTGGACATGAGAAAAATGTCCTTACAAGATGTACTTCGACATTCTAAAGAGTTTGACCCGGTTTGGGGAGTTAACTTTGGTCAACCGGGACTTGGAAGCATTTGGTGATCTCTTGGAGTCAAAAAGATCATTCGTCCGCATGGTAAGTCGGAATTGTGCACGGAGTGGACTATTGGAAAGGAATTTCAGTGATCTTCGAAGATTCATTCAGTCTCGGTCGAGCTTAAGAGTTGACATAGGTCAAACAGAGCCCCGGAGCGCCCGGTGGCCTCCGGATCAAGTTTTGAATGCAAACAGATCGTTCTCCGCATGGTAAGTCAGAATCGCGCACAGGACGAACCGTTGGAAAGGGAATTCGGTGCCCTTTGAAGATTCATTCAGCTTTGATCGAACTGAAGAGTTTGACTTTTTGGTCAAACGGAGCCTGGGAGTGCCCGATGACTTCTAGATCAGTACTCGGGACATGACCTGGGTTTGTAGTGATGAAGGGAGGTGCTGGGGACCTTAGGAGAGTTAGGGGTAACAAAATGGGGTGTCTACACCATGGCTATTAGCAATTTTAAATCCATCTTTAATAGTCCAAATTTCGACCATCGTATTATTATTAAAACTAATATTCATCTTATTACCCCATTGAAAGGTACCCTTACTATCCTGAAGAACACCTCCAATACCAACGAACTTACTTATTATTTGGGATGACCCGTATGTGTTAAGTTTGTAATTGGTTTTTATTGGAGGGAGTCCGCCTAATACCCATCAATTGTTTAGTCCCAATAACGCAAGTCTTATTTTTAATGAAAGTAGAATAATTATAACAATCCTCCCTAACTTGGTGAGTTAACAGAGATAAACGAGCCGGACAATTATTAAATATCGCAGCGTTACACATATTCCATAGCCTCCAATAACCAAAAAGATTTTGTGGGGAATTAAAATAGTTGGAAAGGTTATCATGTTGAGGAGCATGATTAAGAAGGAAATGATGATGCTGATTCAGAGGCATTGACCCAAACCCTTTCACAATATCAATTAAGTTCGGATAGTCGGCGATGAAATGTATATTAGAATCCATTTAATTGCATAAGTTACATTTATCAGTAGCCGTAATATGCTTGGCATATAAAACGTCAGTATCAGGTGGTGCGCCAAGAACGAGTAAAATATTTAACTTTATTGGTGTAGTTTAATTTTCAAACTTGGAACCAAGGTAATAAAGCTCTACTAATACTCCAAGTTTTCTTAATCAACCAATTATAGGCTGATTTGATGTTAAAAAGGCTAGTTTTATTGGGATGCCAAAACACAATATCGTTAGAATCCGAATTATGCCAAGGTATACCAGTAAGACTCACATCTCCCCATCCCCAGATTCACAAAAAAAAACTCACCCGATTCACTATAAAACTATTCAATATAAAATTATTTTTATCAAACTATCTAAAAAATAAAAGTAAAGTATCATTCCAAATCAAGCCGTCCAAAAAAGCACTTATTAATTTGAAACTTTGGACTTTTCTTGCTCATATATGGTAATCTGTATGGACCGGTGTAGCCATGTTAGTTTCTGGAGACTTTTTGGTTTTGTTTTTACCTTTTCAAATGTTGTTTTCACTTTCTAGATATTTCACTTCACCTATTCTTTTTATACTTTATAGAAATTAAAAAATGCTTTGGTTTTATCTTTTAAAAACTTTAGAAATTAATTTTTTAAGGATTTTATTTTATCAATTAGTCTCGTTTATTAAATATGTAATTCAATAGGTCCCATGAAAAAATTGCTCTAATAAGTTCTATTTGTAAATATATAGTGAATTCATTATATGTATAAATATGACCTATTTAGAAAAATAATTATTATGACATGACCTATTAGAAAATATCATTGTAAATACAACTTATTTGTCAAATTTCCTTTTATTAATGGGTCATTGGATGAAAAGTTCCTCGACAATTTTTTAATTGATGGTTAGTTCAAGGTCTTTTTATTTTATTCCAAAAAATCCATTACCATATAAAAAGACTTAAAAATACTTTTTTGTATTTTATCCCATATTTTGAGAAAAAATTGTCAAATAATAAACAAGAGACTTTTAGGGGAAAAAAGTGTAAAGTTATAAGTACAAAATAAATTCCTCAAATTATTCATTAAATGAGGTGACATAACAATAAAATATTGTATTCTATCATTATTATATTGTGCAACATTTAGTGGAATGCCATATCATTTGGTAGTAAATATGAAGGATATTTTTTTACTCATATAATTATTAAAAAAATAAGATGAATTAAATACCAAATGTATTAAGTTTACAAAAATTAAATATTAATGATCTTTTTTTAAAATTTACTGATTTATTTTATTTTTTAACACAGATTTATTGTTGATTGATTTTTTTTTAAAAAGGGATTTGATAAATTTTGACATTGTACTTAATATTTGGGTATATAACGTAAGCAACTCTAACGGTTCATTTGATAATTTATTTTCAAAACTTGATATTAAAATTAAAACTGTAAAATTAAAATTAATCTTCGAATTTCACTTTCATGATTTGAAACGGGATCGTGAAACGCACCCAACAAGAGTCGGCCGCCGAGCTTGACCAGATTAAAAAGGTCTCCACGACCTCAACACCTCACTCACTTGAATAGTATCATCATTATCACAACATCTTAAAAGTAACACCTGTCTATGTTCATCGAATCAGCCATCAACTCACCTGGATATTTTTGCTCTTTGAAGATTTGGTATTTTCTTAATAAATACGAATTTATGGTATTTATTCACCTTTTAATGTTTTTAAGTACATTATTTAAAAAAACGTCTTACAACTTTCACTGCCGTATAACTTGTTGATGCATATATTAGATATTTGCCCTAAAAAATATTAAGAAACCAAATCTCTAGCTGACTTAAGTTTTGTATAAAACGTTTTTTACACTTAAAAAGAACTGACTTACTTCTTTAATCAAAGCTGTTCAAAAAGAGAGGACAAAAATAACAATATAACTAATAGTTTATGAGATTTAAATAGCTTTGACAGACTGGATCCATCTTCAAATACTATAAAATATACTCAAACTCCAAATTTATCAGTTATCCAAACAACACAAGAACATGACTCATCTTACACTCTTTCTGTTCTTCATTTTCTTTTCTTTTCACATTCTTACACTCAACGCAGCAAAGTGTCACGAGGATGATGAATCGGGCCTTTTATCTTTCAAATCAGGCATAACCCATGACCCATCCGGCATGCTTACCTCATGGAAACCCGGATCCGAGTGCTGCTCATGGCCCGGCGTAACCTGCCTATCCGGCACCCGGGTCACAGCCATCTCCCTCAACGGCCAACCCGACAACCCGAATAACTCCTTATCGGGTACTATCTCCCCTTCACTCTCCAAGATCCGTTTTTTAGACGGTATCTACTTTTCAGATCTCAAAAATCTCTCGGGTCCTTTCCCGGGTTTTCTCTTTAACCTACCAAATATTTTATTTGTCTACATCAATAACAACAAATTATCTGGTCCGTTACCGGCTAACATCGGTAACATAAAAACACTCAACGCATTATCTATATCAAATAACCGGTTCACAGGTAAAATCCCAACCTCAATTTCTCAACTTACTCAATTAACTCAGTTAAATCTCAACGGTAATTTTTTTAATGGGAATATACCAACCGGTATTAGCCGGTTGACAAATTTAACTGTAATGAGTCTCCAACATAACCAACTATCCGGAAAAGTACCAGATTTTTTCTCAGGATTTTCTAACCTTGGAATTATTAATCTTTCACATAATAAATTTTCAGGGGAAATACCAGGGAGTATTTCAAAATTAGCTACAAAATTAGCCTATTTAGAGCTGGGCCATAATTTTCTCACGGGGAAAATTCCGGATTTTCTAGGGAAATTTCATCAACTTGATACATTGGATTTGTCACGGAATAATTTAAGTGGAGTTGTGCCTAAATCTTTTGAGAATCTTACAAAAATATTTAATTTAGATTTGTCACATAATTATCTCATAGATCCTTTTCCAAACATGAAGGTGAAAGGAATTGAGTCTATTGATTTATCTTATAATTCTTTTCATTTAGGTAAGATTCCTAATTGGGTTACTTCTAGTCCAATTATTTATTCTCTTAAGTTGGCTAAATGTGGGATTAAGATGAAGTTGGACGATTTTAACCCCACGGAGACGTATTTTTATGACTATATTGATTTATCGGACAATGAAATTACGGGGAGTCCGGTTAAATTGTTGAACCGGACTGATTTATTGGTAGGGTTTTCGGCTTCGGGAAATAAATTGAAGTTTAATTTAGGGGATTTGAGGTTTGTGAAGACGTTAAAGGAATTGGATTTGTCGAGGAATTTGGTTTTTGGGAAGGTGCCTAATGCTGTTACGGGATTGGATAAGTTGAATTTGAGTTATAATCATTTGTGTGGTGCGTTACCAATGACGAAGTTTCCCATAAGTGTGTTTGTTGGGAATGATTGTTTGTGTGGTTCTCCTTTATCACCTTGTAAACTTTAGGATGGTAGTTTGTTTTTGTATTAATAAAGTTTGATCTCTTTGATGGATCAAAAAATGTTGTGCTTCAAATTTGGATTTAATGATATAGTTGCTTCTCTAGTAACAATAATCTCCAAATTTGGGTTCGATGATATTAGGAAAAAGTTTCAACTCCCATCAAATGGAGATATCTATACTATAGCAATATTTGGTATACTATGAAATCACACCCAAAAATTAAATGGAACATTTTCACAAAGTCAACCCGATTTTTGAAACAGGTAATCTTAATTCCAATTTCATGCAAATACGAGTTGATTTGTTTAAAATAGATGTTTATTTGAATGCATAGTTGCCGTTTTGCATGATATATGCACTGTCTTGTATGACATATGTACCATTACGTGTCGATTTCTATGGAATAGGGGTTGGTTTGCATGAAATCAGTGTTATAACCAGTTATTTTTAAAAGCTAAGTCAAGACAAACATCGTATTATCTAATCGAGTTTTATAAGAATTAAAATAAATCCAGAAAAACTGTCAAAAATATATTATTGGGTTCATATAGGGACCATTTCAACCACAACTTAATGTAATGTTGACAACTCAATGAGTCGTTGAGCCATCAACAATATATTAGATAACTAGGTGTAGGCCCACACGATGTGCGGGCGAGGCGCAATAATGGAAATAGATTTAAAGTTAACAAAATGGGTTAAAAATTTGATCACTTCAAAAGATTAAAAAGAATATACAGTGTCTTTAGAATTCCTTACATTGTTCTTCTAATAAATAGTTGATAAACTTAGCTTTAGGTCTTGTAAGTAGAAAAAACTTTAGGTCTTAAACATTGATTGTTAAGACTCTTTTTTATGGCTCATAAGTTTACAATCAGTAGGATATGCAAGCTATACAACATGCGTATATAAACTAAACAACATATACTTCAAGGAATACCCTCAATGGGTTTTCTTATATGTATGCAAAATGATATTGAATTGGAAGCCCATATACGAATCAATAAGAAGTTTCATTCTAACATAAAAAAAATGAAAACCATTTAGGGTAAACTCCAAAGAAAAAGATAAATTTCTTTATGAGAAACGGGGGAACCACATCGTCAATTTATCAAGCAGTAGTAAACAAAAAATGGATAAACGTATATTAATGTAAAAAGAAAGAAGGAATATATAGATTAGAAAACAAAAACTACTTACTGAGTTCAAACTATTACTAAATCTAGTTAAGTACGTTTATATTATCTGAGAAATTTGAAATCTTAAGGAGTTTGTCATGGCCTTGTGGGTGTGGAATAAATCTCCGAAGCTGCAAATTCAGAGTGATTTAAAAGCATAAACGATTTTGAAACATAGAGGGAATCAAAATCTCAGGTTTCTATCGATTTCTTACAAGAGATGGTGTTGATCTTGTTGGCCAATCAGACACCCATCGCTGTGAGGTTGTCCATTACAGAAGTGGATGCAATGAATTTTTCTAGAAACTTAATAAACCTAGAGTTGTATAGTTGTATAAAGGTATTTTCTCCAATCTTGGTCTTCTCGGTGATAGACGTGTATTTATTCGTTTTCTTCTTATCCAGATCGATTTTGGCAGCCTTGAGATCCCTCTAAGCTTTTATTCAAAGATCATCTTTATGCTCATATCAGTATTTATCGGGGGATGGCCTTCATATCCTCCTTCTTTGCCTTCCAATGTTTGGATATGTAAGCAGTAATGATCCCCACATGCGAAGACTAAATAGTCAGAACTAAAAATTGAGACAATGATAAAAATCTAAAGTAAAACAAAATCTAACCTTAGTACCCATTGGATGATTTCTTTGGCACAGTCGATCGAGCACCCATCCAAACTTCTGATTTCCCCATCACAAATATATCCATAATGGTTGTAAAAGTCTTTTGTATTCGCTACCTTTCCATACAAATTGTCCGAGCTATTACCCAATTGATTAAAAAAAATCTGAGTCCCCAGTTCCACTATTACGATAATGATGCAAATTTGACTTAAAAGAACTCCAATCAACTTCACAACCCACTTCATTTTTCGGATCCATCACACCATCTCTTATTTGGGTTATATTTCCAGGTGCCGATAAATTACTATCTTCATCACCTAATTTGTTCTCATGACCCTCAAAATCCCTTTTTCCATTTATCCCACAACCAGCATTTTGCCAATAATCTTCTTTGGCACCACTCACTTCACTAATATTTGAATTGCGAAAGCCAGGTATATTACTAAACTTTATTTTATGGATAAATCTACCAACTAAAAATATAAAGGGTGAGAAAGAAGACCGAAGATGACTTTAAAAAAAAGGTAAGAAAAGATAAAACTGCTAAATTGATTGCGGTACCCTTTTGCCTTCCAGGTAGAAAATATTCTACCGTTTGGGTTGTCAATGGAGAAGGTGACTGAAGGGTCATTTATATGAGTAAATGGGAGAGAGAGAAACATCATTAATGGTTTTGTTCTTTATATGAATAAAGTCTTTTCAAATACATATGAATATATTTTTTTCAAATACATCGTGACACGTGGATACTCTAGTTAGAAAGGAGATATAGCTCCTTGTTGTGCATTTTATAGTAATATATATAAAGATGTGTGAAATCCACATATTATAGGCTTAAAACACCAATAAGAGTATTTATGATAGCTCAAGAAAGTTGTTTTTTGGGTTTAATCGCTATACATAGTAAGTATGCTTTAGAAATCACGAGGTAAGAATAGAAATGGTAATGATTTTGTTTATACGGTTCTTTTACCTATTAGTCATATTTACTAAGTATGTAGTTTAATAGGTCCTATCATTTCTTTTCTGTTCCAGCATGTCTCATGAAAAATGATTTTTGCTCCAATAAGTGTTATTTGTAAACATACAGTGAATAATCATTACATGTATAGATATAACCTATAGGGGAAAAATGTTATGATATGACCAATTAGGAAACGTCTTATGTAAATAAGACTTATTTGTCAAACTCCCTTATTTCTATTGTTGAGGAGTTTGAAAATGAAAAGAGTTATTTTTAGGCTTACGTAGTAGTATGTTTTAAAGATAGAGAATTAAGAATATAAATGGTAGCAATTTTATTTCTATTGTTTTGAGTTTAAAAGCAAAGAGAAATGTTTCTTATTGGTAACTTGAGGTAAAAAAAAAGAGCAAATGAGAATTTTGATATTATATCATTATACATACAATTCATTGTTACATGATATGATTATTTTAGAATCTATTATGGTTCAACTAGATTATTACCACATGATATGATAATTTACTTTTCAAATTTGTCCTAAAACATACTTTTAAATCATTATTCTACTGTTCAAATGGGTAAATTTGTACCTTCACCTAATTTAATGTATTTATAAGGATTTCGTTCTTCAAACCACTTCATTATACAAGTTTTTCCATAATTACAACCCAATCTCACATAAAAAATATAATATTAACCAAATTGCATAGATAATGAGTAATGCAATTAAACTCGATAAAATAAGATTGATTTTAGTAAATCAATCTTCATGTTTACGATAGCATAAAAACAACTATTTCACAATTGGCTACAATGGCATTCCCATGTGCAACATACATGTCTTATAAAATCTTATAATGGCGGTGTTCAAGAATAAATCCTTGAAAAGAAAAAAAAAAGAATACATCCTTGAACAAACCCAGTAAGGATGTAGGTTTTTAATTTTTTGATGACTAAATAATTGTTGATAAATTAAAAATAATGAATCCTTGAACAAAATCGAAACTAAGAATGATTATACAATATTCTTGTTGTTTCTTTCCTGTTGGGACTATTTAGATATTGTGATTAAAAATCATGCTAGAGAGTTTTATGGAGAATTTGAAAAATCAAAATCATATTTTATTTTAGTCTACTACTCAAAATGAATTGTTACCTACAAATATCATAAATGTGAACCGCATGCTTTGGAATCCAAGTATTTACTGCACAAAAACAATAAAAAAATATTACCTCAATTATTTATGAAATTTGTAGCAAACGATTTCTGGGTTAAGTCGCGGACTAAGTTGTTCTCTTTAAGACATTTTGCGACTCTATCCTCTCTATGCAGATAGTATACAATCATACCGTCTTCAGGATAAAAATAAGTCCAGAATCAACTATGTCTCATATAATTATACACTATAGTTATACGACATACTAACAATTTCGTAACAGGGAGAATTTATTATCGTGAGAAAAATATTCCAACATCGTTATGCTGATACAAAGTTGAAGAGGTGATTTAAGTCTATCTTTAGACTGCCCTTTTTGTGTGTTATGACACCCGACTTATAAAAATAATGGGTGGCCAACCCTTTACTCAAATAAAGCAGGAATCTCAGTTAGCTCATTCTTAGCATCACTGTCGAATAATTAAATTAATTGCTAATACCCTATTAAGCTCGGTGTCAAATTTTAAAACTTAAATAAATTGCCATAAATAAATTCATTTACCACAAACCATCCAAATAAATAAATACACATTCACCTCAAGTAATATCTGAATGCTAGAATAAATATAATAATCAAAAGGACCGAATAAACCCTTGGTATGAATCCAATACAAATATCAATCACCACTTAAATAAAATAAAGACTAAATAAAAGTCTGACAATGGGCGACATGCCCAAATAACAACTGAATAAATCCTATCTACAATCTCAAAGATAATTGCATTTAATAAAATCCCTTCAAGCATCCACAGTTGTTGCTGCTCCATCTGACTGGAAGGAGTGATCATGCCTCACGTCCATGTGGCTGGGCACCTAAAAGTTTTGAAAGTATTTTGATGCGGGTCAGATCCCAAAACCTTTTAAAAATATTTTGGAAGTGTTTAAAATGCCATAATAAATATGCAATGCTATTTTTCTTATTTAAAATGGTATCTCACTCCCGTGAGATAATCCTCACCTCTCATCTATAGTGTGCACCTAACGCATGTATTTTAAACACTCTAGTTATGTTACCTTGCCTAACTAGTAGGGTTCTAAAAGGCACATTGCATGGTTGATGCATGGAGGTCAAGCATCAAGCATTAGGGGCATAGACGTGCCTATGCGTGAAAAGACATTTTGTCTTTTTTTAATATTTTTTAATTATATTTCGAATATAATGTGAATGTAATCAAAATTTTAAAGTAAGTGACTAATAATCTTCTAAATTAAAAAGCATAAAAAATGGCTCATTACAAAATGGAAAGAACACACTGCCTTCAATGTATGATTTCTTAAAATTATACACTGCCTTCATTAACATTTTTAGTAGCTGTTGGCAACAAGAAGAGGAGAATTTATAAAATCATTATAAATATTTCTTAACTATTGCCTTCAGTGCATAAGGGGAGAATTTTTTATTCATTGTTGCCTTCAACATTATAAACTGTTGACATTTCTTAAACATTAACATTTCTTAACTGTCAACCTTCAACATTAACATTTCTTAAACGTTATAAACATTTCTTAAACCAAAATAGAAATAAGAAACATTACAATGTTTATGATAAAGAATTTATAAAATCATAAATTATAAATATTATAAACACTAAATTGTTTATAAACATTACAACGTTTTGGGTTTCAGCGAAATAAGAAAGAAATAAGAAATCAAAAGAAAGAAATCAAAGGTAAAGAAAGAAATCAGAATACTTACCATTTGACAACTCAAATCAGAGGTAAAAGCCATCCGAAAGTAGGTTTTTAGGGTTTTTAGCGTGAGATTTTTGGGTTTTATGGTTTTCGGCGAAAGGATTTTTAGGAAAATCAAGTTACGCTTTGTTGTTGTTTTGGAATGGAACGGGTAAATGTTACAGTGTTTTTTTTTACATAAGTTTTTTTTTTTAAGTTTGTTAAAAACAGAGATGGAACGCCACCGTTTTTTTATATTTGTTTACTCAACTTAGTACATGGGAAAAACAAAAAACATATATCTAAAAAAAAAACAGGTAAAACGACGTCGTTTTGCCTAATAAAAAAAGCTTTATGTGCGTATTGCGCGCCTATGCACGCATCATGCTCGTTGACCACATTAAAAATCGTTGACCACGCATACTCCTTATGAGTCGCATTTCTAAAAAGCATCACGCATATGCGCACCTTTTAGAACACTGCTAAGTAGTATTGACACGTATCTTATCCTTATACACTAACCTTCTGGCCAAACTGTGTCACATATTTTTATTCTTTGCCTTAATTCTTATTTAGCTATCGTACATGCTAAATCATTTTAAATTCCATCATTAACCGTTGCATATAACTTCACCCAGTTATTAATTCAATTTTCACATATTCATTTTATTCACCTGTATATATTTGTCACACTTATATACGTATTTTCATATCATATCATATATATATGTCGCTCGTTATATACGTATAACCGCAATCCCAAGAGCATTACCTCATGAATGCAATCTCTAGTATGCTATCAGGCTCCAGGAATATGTCGGAATCTTGCCATCGAACCCAAATCGTAAACATAAAATTGGAGGCGATCACAGTCATATATTTGTGGGACATAACCATACCATACTAACCCACTAGACTCAAAACTCACATACAGTGGTCATGGAATAGATATATGACCTGGGGAATCAATCTTACACTTGCTGGTCAATACCAGGTTGGACCGTCCACTAGGTGCAACCTCCACTCATAGCATTCCCTAGAGTAGATATGTTTCACGTGTATCACTCTCACAGATATATATATATATATATATACACACTAGGTTGTATTCGTGCCGATAGCACGACGTTAATTTATTCTCGTGATATTGTGTACCCGTGCCGACGACACGGCGATAAATTTATTCCTGTGATAAATTTGTTCCCGAAATATTTTGTATTTTAAACGTGTCGCCAATAGTAAAAATATAAATACAGTTGGTCATCCCATGGTACACTTACTCGTCATGGCAAGGTGACATCATTTAGTCTAATGAGTTTAAAAATGAAAAAAATTATTCAACCAATGTCTATTTTTCTTTTTTTATTTTAAATTTTATTTCTCTTTTCACATTTTTTCATTTATTTTCTTATAAAAACATTCTGGATGTTTCATAATAGTGATTAGGTTTCTCAAAAAAGACACGTGATAACATGATACGAAATGATACGACACGATAACATGACATGAATGCAGCCAAACTGATCCAAATGGGCATAAAATGACGTATTAGAAAAAAGTTATAATAAAACTATTTTTTTAAAATGACATTTTTTCTTAAATATAAAAATTGATTTTTTTATAATATTTTCTTTATAAAGTGCCTTTTTTAGAAATAATTTTTTTTATTATAAAGTATCTTTTTATAAATAAATCTCCTGACACGATTAGTGAAACCCAAACCACCAGCTAAATAGTTAAATTTCCTATGCCCGTGTCGATGGCACAATTACACATTTGTTACAGTGCCTTTATTTTTATTGCGCAACATGTAATTTTTTAACATGAATAAAAAAGAATTCACGTCATGTATTTCACGCCAATTTCTCTTCTATTAAACTCACATTAAGATCACATTCGTATAAAATGGACTAATAGTTATGCTTCTCATGCTACATTACTCTAAAAGTGAAATCAAAATTTAGAGTGAATGACTTTGAAGCCATAAAACAACAAAAATTGTTATAAAAAGGGTACACATTTGTATAGTTGTTGGGAAGAAATAACCTTTCATAGAAAAATACATGAATGACAAAATGACCAACAAATTAGTTTATGAATGTTTTCATCCCAATAAATCAAAAAACACTATTTTAATATGAAATTTTAAGTATTTTTAAACACAACTTTGGATGTACACTACACCAAAAGGCCAAATTGTCACCTTTTATCCGGTCAGCCTTGTCACGGTCATTGATCGTGATAAAAAAATAGGAATTTTTTTTCACGATTAATGATCGTGACAAGTTCGTGACAAGGAGTTGTCACAGTCAATGACCGTGACAAGGGTAGTTGTCACGGACTTGTCACGGTTAAAGACCTTGACAGGTTCGTAACAACTTTGTCAGTAAAAAATCCTACCCCCTCTCTTTTCCCACCATTTCCATTCCCTCATATTTTTTCCTCTCTCGCGCGGCTTCTCTCTCTCTGGTACATTTTTCTCTCCCTCTCTCTTTCCATTATATGTGTGTATATGTGTGCTGGTGTGTGTTGGGGGGGGGGGGGGGGGGGAAGGGGGAAGTATGTGTGTGCGTGTGTGTGGGGGGGGGGGGAGGGGTACAGGGGTAGGGGGTACAGGGGCCGGGGGGTTGGTGGGTACGAGTTCGCCTCAGACCCGTAAAATCTCTTGTTAATATTGATTGAATTTTATTGTTTAGAGAATGAAATTAATTTGACATTATAAATATTATATGTGTATTCTTATTTAGGTTTGAAATTAGTTAGAATTTGTTTATGTTGATTGGGTGTTATTATTTAGGGCTTGAAGCTAATTAGTTATATGTATTTAATTTTTATGCTCTTGGAAATGAATTAATTGAGTAGATGAATTAGAAGGAGTACAGTGTATACATTTGTTGGTTTGTTGTTGTTATTGTTGGATTATATTGGACGGATGTGGTTGGATATGGAAGTTGGTTGTTTAATTTTTTTTAAATCCTTAATTTAATTCACACTAATAAATTCTTGAATAATTATATTGTCTTAATTTGTTGGGTCGGTTAATTTTAGAAGTGACATGACCACTGGATTATTATCCAAATGGGGGGGGGGGGGGGAGTTTTCAACTTTTTTCTAAAATTACTTTGGGTCACGACCCGTTCGAGAGTTGCACGACCACAAACTTATGATAATTAAATGAAACATACTTGAAATTACATATAGTGCGCATAGATACTAGCCTTGTAGTTTTTATGCGTGCTTGTATGCCCTTAGACCCGTTCGAGAGTCATTACCCCTATAATGAGATCTCACGAATTGTCCCGTTTGGACAGTTTGGGACTGCATAGTTTATGTATAATAATATTCTTAGTGGCTTAAACTTGTTACTTTTGGAGGAAGTTCTGTAGTCGTATCTTAATGTTCTCTGGGAACATTCTAGATGATGTGATGTTAAGTGTTATTTCAATTGATAAATTGCAATAACACTCACACTTGCGAATATACGTCGTGTACTTGGAGAACTATAGGTATATGCTGTCGAATTTTCTTCAAATTGGAACAATGTGCATGAGCTGTTAAGTATATTACAGAAATATGCGGTCTTGAATGGGATAGGACCATTTACCCTTGAGAGGAGATGAAGAGAATATGAATTATTATTATAAATTGAATTTTATTTTGAATTTGAAATTTAAAAATCGAATATGAATAAGACATAGAATTTAAAATTTTGAAATAGGAATTAATATTATAAATTGAATTTTAATTTCAATTTCAAATTAAAATTAAAATTGAATTTGAATTTGAATGCACGAATAAATTTACCCATCTAACCTAGCCTTCTAGTTGTTTTGTGTACGCATTCAATAGGTGTTTATACTAATGAGAACTAAATATTCACACTTTTGTTTATGCTATTTTGTTCATAATAGGTGATTGTTTGTAGTTGTTGTGATGGGATATCCTAAATACAAAGAGTGGATGGGTGAGACAAATAGAATAGGGGATGTGTTTCGCAGATGTGCTAATGAATTTGTGAAATACGCAAAGAGATGCCATGATAATGAAGAGTTTCAGTGGCCGTGTCCTAGATGTAAGAATAGTAAGGTGTTTGAGTGGAAAACAGTTGAACTGCACTTGTTAAGATGAGTTATGCAAGATAATTATCGAAGTCAGGTTTTTCACAAGGAACCGAAAGTTCCTTTTGTCCCCGAGCAACCTTCATAACAACTTTCAACAAGTAGGATAGATGTTCAAGGGGAGGATGACAATGTAGATTATAATATGCTAGAGGATTTAGTTGATGACACGTATGGATTTCATGAAGTGGAAGAGAATGAGGTCACTAACGATATACAAGGTGCATGCGCTCATGAAGATATCGGGATAAACCTTGACGATGACTACCAAAATTTAAAATTTAAGGCGACTAGCCGTTATACTCTGGTTGTGAGAAAGATCAAACAACTTTACATGCCATGGTTGGTTTGCATAATTTGAAGACTCAATATGGTTTGTCTAGCACCAGCGTGATAGGAATTTTGAATTGGGTGAAGGGTTTGCTACCCAAGCAGAATACGCTTCCAAACAATTATCCTACTATGAAAAATTGTTTGAAAGGTTTGGGAATGAAGTATAAATCAATTCATTCTTGTTCGTATGACTGCATACTATACCGAAAGGAGTATGAAAATCTCGATAGGTGTCCGGTATGCGATGAACCTAGATATGTCCAATCTACTCGCAAAGAAGGCGCAAACTCAAAAGTTCCTCAAAAAGTGTTGAAATACTTTTCCGTTGGGCCTAGATTAAAGAAACTTGTCACGGTCTTTGACGTGACAATTTTTTTAAATTTTTTCACGGTCTTTGACCGTGATAAAAACTTGTCAAGGTTAAAGATCGTGGCAGGACCATGACAAGTCTAATGAACTTGTCACGGTCAAAGACCATGACAAGTCGGTGAAAAAAAAGTTATCACCCCCAGACTTACCACGGTCATTGACCTTGACAAGTTGGACTTGTCAAGGTTAATGACTGTGACAAGTCAACAATTTTGGTGTAGTGGTAAACTTTTCATTTCAATGAATAATACCAGAATACTTTTCTAGACTTAGCTTTAGACGTAGACTTTTCATACTATATTACTTAACGTGTGTCAGACCACTGAACTTCCATATAGTCTAAAAGTTGTCCATTTATTTGAAGCTTTCTTAAACCCATCAATTGTTGTCCTTGAGACAACTGAACTTAACGTGTTGATTTCTTTACCAGATGTAACACATTCAAGTATTCAACCAATAAAAAACACAACACTAAACCAATTTGAGGATAGTGTGAGAGGTCTGAGATTGTTCAGGCCGTGAAACAAAAAAAAACCCACAAATCAATCATACCAATTGGAGCAATCCAGCCAAGTTCTCTTCCCAGGGAGAGCTTAACCTTAAACATACAAAAATAAAAAACATGTAACAAACCTTGCACATCTTTACATTTCAGACTTAATTAAAAATTGGAAAAAAAATTATTTTTTCTTTTTATATATTCAACCAAACAGAAACCTCATTCCCACGTAAATCCAAACCCATAATCCTCATTCCCTCTTAAACCTGTAAATTCAACCAAACAAAAAAACTACATACAAAAAAAAACTAACCTTAATCAAGAAAACAATGAGAGAATACTAGAGGATAATATATGGCACTCTTTCATCATCCATAGATAATATGTTGGGGGTATCATATTTTGAACAGTTAGAGTTAAAAACAAAGTAAATAGAAGTAAAAATCAAATCTCCAAAACCAAATAACAAAAGCACCCATTAGCTAAAAAAAAAGATCGGTACAGGTGAGGTAGTCTACCTCTGACCTAAAAAATAAAAGAAAAAGAGTGTATATCATGCTTTCTACTTCAGATCTCCACCTTTAAACATAGGAAAATGATTAGAAAAGGAAAATAAAATAAAAAAAACATAAATCGAGACCTTCAAACAAACCTGGAAAAACTCTCACTTTTCCCTCGGTGTGCCTTTGCGAGAAACACAATTGTTTTGGGGTTTCCACCTCCAAACTGTGAAAGCTCTTAAGTTGACTCGGTCCGGGAAGGTTCCCCCAGAGCCATTGCAACGTGGCCTCATGGCCCACTTCATTATTATAAATGCTCTGGTTAGAAGCCATAGAAAAAAAAACAATGCTTCGATTGTACTTGGAAACAAAAAGTAATAAAGCAAACCAATGCTCCTGCTTCTGCAGCCGAAGCAAGATAAAGGCCTGGGCTCAGATCTTCCCTATTTCTTGAATACTTTTGTTCGGCTTTAATATAGACGAACATAAATAACGTATCTTTTATGTTAAAAAATAAACAAGAGTAAAATGAAATGCCCCAGAATATAGTTTACCCAATATTCAAAAGGAAAAAAATCCCGATATCTGTAAAGGGAAAACTAATTTTAAAAAAAAGGAATATCGAAGAACTAAAAATCTCTACTTTAAGAACCCATAACCTAGATTTTAATGAGTCACATAAAAATACAGATTATAAATAGAGAGGATTGAATTCTAATTTTGAAGCCAAAAACAACAAAATGAGTAAAAAAGAAAGAGAGATGTTATCTGGTTGTATGTTGTGAGGGAATCTGTGCACGAAAAAGAAGAAGAAAATAGAGTTAAATAAAAAACAAATCCATAGCCATCACTTAAATATGAAAATACATTTACCTGCACTGACTTCATTTACCCCCGTCAAGAACAACATCAATAACCATAGTTGAGTTGCATAGACTTGTAAATGATTGAGAGAGAAAATGGAGTTAAAACACCTAAAAAACTCAGCTCGGTGATGATGATTTCCATTCTAGTTTCAAAACACCCAAACCAATTAAAATACAAAATGAGTGATGGAAAGAGAGACCCTCAAGCCTTGTGCTATGTTAGTGGGTGAGGGATTCGACAGTGGTGAGAGGCTCGAGGTGGGTATAGTTTGGCAGAATTGTTGTGGACTTTCACATGTTGTTTGCCATATCATATAAGTTTATATCACATGTAGATACAAAATCTGTTTATATAGATTTTGTATACAAACTTGTGACATGGCAAAAAACCCCTCCTCCTTTATATATATAATAAGATAGGTTGGTTTTTGAAAATGTGTATATTTTTAACGGTGCGATTGAGTGCCATGTCAAAAGACATTTTTCCAAATTAAGGGCTGAGATCAACTCCCCCCATTTATATTTCGAATTTTGAATTTTAAAGAATCTTCTCATTTCCCCCCTTTAACTTTTCATTCCCCAATGTTTTCTTTAATATATCTTCCTCTTCCCCTTCTCTCATTAACTGATCGTCTCTCTCTCTCTCACACTCTCTCTCTCTCTCTCTCTCTCTCTCTCTCTCACATTTGGTGTAGATCTTTTAACTCTTTATTTCTTATTTGCAGGAGAAAACAACAATGGAAAGAAGAAAATCTGGGTTATCCGAACCGTCGAACATGAGAGGTATTACGTTTTTGATTTTTTCAGCTCCATTTCGTGATGTGTTTTTTTCAGCGCCATTCTATGAGTCTCTTCCTTTTTGCGTATGGCATCGCCACTCCCTTTGGCAGCATCCACTAATTAGGAACTTAATTTGAAAGCCATATTTCGACCCGAACGTTTTCGGGATGCCGCTAATAACCAACAAATGGCAAGTGCTTTTCCTTGTGTGGATCCTATTTCAATGTCCTTCCTGGATTTTCGACCTTTCGGTTGAGAAGGTGGGTTCCTGTCAAGGAATGCGGCACACCCGGACTTGCATAGGTCGCACATGAGTCTACCTAATCATTAAAGATTTGACCTTTTCGAACTCTGCCTGTAACTCACTAGAGGCCCGGGAAACAAAGAGATAACTAGCCAATTTTTCTCTTGTTTTGCCACTCATTTTTTATCATCACAATATTATTAAGAAATTTCCCTCAATTATTTGATTCATGACTACTCATAATCAGTGAGATTTTTTCCAAATATTGGATATTTTGATATAATGATAGAAAAGGATGTGCTCCATTGAATGTGGTGATGAGTTTTTTTTACGGAACAAATACATAAATCAATTTCTACTATGCGTGCGTTTGTGTGTGTTCTACTGTGCGTGTGTGGGTGTGTTCTACTGTGTGTGTGTGTGAAAGGGATAAGAGAACAGAGAGAGAAGGGTGTGTGTGTGTGTTCTGAACAGAGAGAAAAGTGTGTGTGTGTGTGTGTGTTATGCTGTGCGTGTGTGTGTGTTCTGTGTGCGTGTGTGTGTGTGTGTGTTGTACTGTGTGTGTGTGTGGAAGGGATGAGAGAATGGGGTGTGTGTGTGTGTTCTGCTATGCGTGTGTGTGTGTTCTACTATGCGTGTGTGTGTTCTATGTGCGTGTGTGTGTTGTACTCTGGGTGTGTGTGGAAGGGATAAGAGAAGAGAGAGAGAAGGGAGGAGAAGAGAAGACCTCCCTCACCTGCTGTTCGGTTTTTTATGAAGTTATTTCCATTTTCTATGTCATCTATTTGCTTGTTCCAAATCTATTCTGTGAGATATTTCCAATCGTATGTTTTATGTTAATTTTTGTTAAGAAATGGAGGAAATACGAGTCTCAAAAGCAGGCTCGCTAAAATTGTGAGGGTTGTGTTTCGGGCCGACACAACACGAATTCATGTTTTTTTAGTTGACATGAACATGATCCGAATAAAAAATAACACGGCACGAATACCAGAATTTCTTAAATATCACGCCTAAAAACACGATAACACACATGACTCACAATTAAGAAATGAACACGACACGACACGACTTCGTATAAAAAAATGACACGAACCCGAAACATCGTGTCAATTTTAGGTCAATTTCACGTCGTTTCGAAAATTGTCACCCCTAATATTTGGTCTAAAAATAAGGGTGATTTTATATAAACCTAATTAACCTGTAAATAGCCCTAATTAACCTGTAAATAAACCCAGTGAATCGATAAATACAGTGTAAAGATTCAAAACCATATCCTTATATTGTGGCCTTTGTTTTTTATTCACAGAGTTCCAAACCCACCCCTTTATCGGATGGAATTGCAAATTGGCCAAAGGAAAGTAGTTGAGAGCTGATTGTTACAACACTGCGTGTAATGGGTTTTTGGACCTTATATGCACAATTAAGAATATTAATATTTTTTAGTGTTTATTCTAAATTAAAGCAGGGTTTATTCCATTTTGTGTCCATATTATGATCAACTCTTATATGAGTTTTTTAAAAACTAACTATAATAAACATGATACGACACGACATGCAATATTATTATTTTATCTGTCTTGAACATGTTATTAGCTAAAAATAAACACGATACAATACGATACGACATGAAATAATTTTTTTTAGCAATCACGAATACTACCCAAGTAAAGGCCGCTAACACAAATGTTTTTTTTCCAAAAAAAAATTCTAGCGAAAAGTGAACTCGATACAAATAAACACGGATTGACACAATAAGACACAACATACAATAATATTTTTTTACCAACTAAAAACACTACCCAAGTAAAAGTGACAAAAAATAAAATATTTTTTCTAAATAAAGAGTGAACCTGACTAAAATAAAACACGACACAACATGAAATATTATTATTTTTACTTATCTTGAACACAAACCAAGTAAAAGTGTCGCAACATCAATTAGTCACGGAAAATTTGTTTTGGATCACTTTGTTGGCTTTCATGTTGTCATTGTGTCATTTTTAAACTTATTTGTACCTATTTAGCCGTTAAAACAAATAACTCAGAGAAATATCCACGATAAATGGACTTGAGCAAAGTGTCATGTATTATGAATTGAACTTGAGCAAAGTGTTATTAGACACTACGCGACATTTATAAAATTATGCATGCCTTCGAAAAAGTTTACCATGATTGATATTATAATTTAACATTATTGATTTGACCACAATTGATACTTTGGAAATTTTTGTTATTTTGTGATTACGTAGTTTGAAAATTTTTCTTCGACATGAAATAGTATGTATTTACCAATCACGAACACTATGTAAGTAAAAGCGACAAAACACAATGCTGTTTTAACCAATCACGAACGCAACCATTTTGCACTATAGTCTTATAAATAAAGCATATTATGGCCAATTTTTTTAAAATTACACTTTGTTTTGTCGGGGAACGAAATTTTTTTTGTTTTATAATTACGTACTTTGAAATTTTTTGCCGTTTTTTGATTTCATACTTTGAAAATTTTCGGAATCCCTTAAGGGGCGGGAATACGCTAGTATGTATATATATATATATATATATATATATGCATGTCATTCGTAGCACCAGCCTATAATCTCCGAGTCTAAACCCAACTCCCGAATCCATAAGTAGCACTTATTTTTGTTTTCATAATTATATATTATTGTAGACACCCCATTCTAGCACCCCGTAATCTCTTCTTAGGGCCCTAGCACCTCACTGCATCACTACGAACCTAGGACGTACCCCGAGTACTGACCTAGAGGCCATCGGGCACTCTCAGGCTCCGTTTGACCAAAACTCAAACTCCTCAGCTCGATCGAGACTGAATGAATCCTCGAAGGGCACTGAAATCCCTTTCCAATGGTCCACTCTGTGCCAGATTCTGACTTACAGTGCAGACGAACAACCCATTTTCCCCCAAAACTTGATCTAGAGGCCACCAGACGCTCTCGGTCTCCATTTGACCAAAGTCAACTCTTCAACTCGACCGAGACTGAATGAATCTTCAAAGGAGACTGAGACCAAAGTCAACTCTTCAACTCGACCGAGACTGAATGAATCTTCAAAGGAGACTGAAACCCCTTTCCAGCGGTCCTCTCCGGGCCTAATTTTGAATTACGATACGGACGAACGATCCATTTTACTCCAAAAATTCACCGAACGCTCCCAGGCCCTGGTTGACCAAAGTCAACTCACCAAACCGGATCAAACTCTTTGGAATGTCGAAGTACATCTCATATCCTTTCCAATGGTCCACTATGTGCGGAATTCTGACTTACCATACGGACGAACGATCCGTTTGCGTCTGACAATCTCCCGTCCAAAGGACCAACGAGAACTTCTGAGCCACATTTGACCCAAAGACAACTCCCGGACCTGGGATAAGTCTAAAGGACTTTCGAAGTTATCTGAAGTACCTTTCCATTGGTTTGCCCCGTGCGTGATTCAGATCAACGGTTTGCGTTCTACGACTATTTTTTCGAAGGAACCTGAAAGAGACTGCCAAACGACAGGTTCAAAATCCTGCCTATTGGCAGTGTGCCTAAAAACACCTGCCGATTGGCAGGACCAGACCCATGCCGATCGACAATGACCTGGGCCTATAAAAAGGAGGGCCTGACCTCATTGCAAAAAACCCCCAAAGATTTGAGATCCATCACTCTCAGTGGAACTCAGAAAACCTCTCTCGAAGTCAGCGTGATTTCTACATCCAAATCCCTTTCCAACCCTCACTTTTCATCATTTTTTTCATAAAATTTGGCAAATTAACTACCCTTCATCATCATCCAAGTGTAAGGGCCACTCTCCAACATTCAAGATCAAGCTCAAGATCTTCAAGAAGGTCCCACTTTCTCAACTCTCTCTTTAGATTCTCCTAAATTCGCATTAACTTGTTTTATTCCTTAGCACTTTTTCTCCCCATCTCACATATCCTAATATACTTTTTATTTAGTATTATTACACATCTCTTATTTTTCATATAAAAAACCAAAAAAAGAAAAAGAAAAAGAGGGTTTGCTCATAAATTCCAACGGGAATTCTCACACATTTCTCACACTTTTCTAACAACCAAAACACCTTTTTACACGAGCACACATATATAAAAGAAGTCCCCAGTTGGATTTATGGGATAAACCCCACCCCTCGTTTTGTATGCGAACTACGTGAACTTTGATGCCTATATAGGCTACGTAGGCGTCTCGGGGTAAAACCCGAGACTCGAGTCCTATTTTTTCCAATTTTCTATTTTTCTAATTCTTTAACTTAATTCTCTTAGATTCTATATATTTACATATACATATATTTGTTCTTGATGGCATATTATTCCGTAGGCATTATTGTTCCATTATAAAGATCAACACAAGGATAATCGCGTAAATCATATTTTTTAATATTACTTTTAGGAACATTCCTATGGATGACTTACTCTATCTCTTCCATGATACAAGTCGATGATTCCTATCTCCACTACATATGTGTATGCACACATATCACAGGGAAATAGAGGAAAATAACAACAAATCCATGAGAGACCGCAAGGGAGAAATGGGTGCCTAACACCTTCCCATTTCGTAACTTAGCCTCCGAACCCTACTCGAATCACATTTTGGTTTCGTATGTATCAGTATGTCGTTGATGATATCCTTCGGGATGGATTCGCTTTCTTTTGTCTGTTTTGAGTAAAATAGATTAGCGACTCCATCTCTCTACATTTCTTGACTCACACATCACTGACGACGACCGAAGCGCTCCCGAGAGGGATGCGCGGAACCAAGATCCTCCCACCACAGAGAAATTTCCCTTCCTTCTCTCCCTCCACGAGGATCGGGGATGGCCACAGTGGCGACTCCGCTGGGAAAACTTTTATATGATGGCTAGACTCTGTGTATCTCTTATGTATTTTATAGTTATTTTATGCAAGAAAGTGCGAGAGAGAACTTAAAATAGTGAAAGAAACCAAGAAATGGGATGTTGAAGGGAATTTTTTAATTTTACATCCTTAATACAGATGTGGGGACAGCTATAAAGTTGAATATCTTGAAATTACAAGAACCCTGAAAAAAACGGCACCTCAATCCGAGTTACGGTGAAGAAGTTATCCCCATTTGAAGATGAGAAGGATCAAAGAGGCAAAACGAAGGAAAACAGAAGCCAAAACCAGTTCGCCCCAAAGCCTAGATCGGTTCTCCCTTTAGTCATGCTCCAGAACCATTACAAAAATTAGTCATGCTTAAAAAATGTGACAAATTACTAGAAGCGGGATTTTTATTTTGTCCTTATCTTTTAGCTAAAAGAGTTTTAAGGTTTAAGGACTCTTCTAAACGACTTCTAAATTCTATATATATATATATATATATATATATATTAAGATTCTTTTAACTCATATTTCATTCATGTAAAAGTTCCTAATCAAGGAGGAACATCTAGGAGAAGAATTTACATAGTTTGCACCTCTAGTTCAAGAACTTTTCCAGTTTTTCTTCAAGATTTGATTTCTTCTTGCATGTTCTTGTTCTTAATTCTTGGTAACTTTTATTTCCAGCACTTTTATTATTGTTTCTCATGTTTGATCACACTTAGTGTAAAAATGTTTCCATGCTACGTAGATTTCTTTATTAATCATAGTTTCATAATGTCCGCCTAGATTTCTAAGGGTTGGGATGCATGAACCCAACCCGATGTGATATGCATGAATATAAAAGTAATTATCTGAATTAAATAAATGATTGAATCGTGTTGGTTAGTTGTTACTGTTGTCGTAGGACTTTTAACTTCGTTTTTCCTAGGTAGCCGGGGTGTTTAAGAGTGCGACACGCATGTCAGCTATTCCGATACCGCTTTATTTCTTTTCTTGATTATGTATGATGCGGCTTGTACCCTCATATATGTAATTCTTGAAATTATTAGAGTATGTATTTAATCAATCATCTAATTCACATTACTTTTATATCTGGTAAACATACTAGGGTTCAAGGGGTTGTAGTCCAACCTATTTTTCTCATTCATATTTAGTCAATCACAGTTAGTTTACTCCTGCATACATAGTTTAATTATTAGTTTAATTAATTTGCATTTAGTTAGTAGATATAAAACTCAAAAGCAATCATCTTTTCCTTTTTCTTTTCAGAGTCAGTTTAGGGTTAACCGTCTTACCTCTCATCGTCACGTTCTGCGTGTTATTTCCCTAAGGATTCGACCTCGTCTTACCGGGTTTATTACTTACGCGACCGGTTTGCACTTGAACCATAATTAGCCAGCATCAGAGACACATTTTGAGTCGCATCAATGAACACTTGCACGAATTTGTTTGATTATTGTACTTTTCTATCACATGTTGGTCGATGTGTTTTCATCTCCATCCTGTCTTTAAAACGAACCATATGCGATAAACCTTGATAATGAAAGTAGTGCATGTAAGAACCGTTGCTAGTGAGGATTTTGTTTCAATATATATATGTGTGTGTGTGTGTGTGTGTGTGTGTGTGTGTATGTGTGTCTGCGTGTGTGTGTGTGTGTGAAAAATGGGAAGGTCTACGAAAGGCAATCATAACACCCTTTGTGATTAAGACACCATTTAAATTGAACCTAAAAGAGTGTGGCATTGTAAAAAGTATCCAAGGTCTAAAGAGGTTGAAAAGAGCCTGGAAACAATTAAGGCAATAAAAAGGTAAAAATGAAAAAAAAGGGCCATTAGAATTTAGATCACCTCAAGAAATAAAAGATTTATTATTTATAAAGGTGTTTGGTTGGAATTTAAACAATGGGTTTGCACGTACTGATAGAGTCTTGAAAAAGCATTAAATAATTTTAGACGTTATTGGTGTGGAAATCATTTTAGACTTTAGTTTGTTGATTTGATTAAGTTAATGTCATTTGGATTCAACAATTTTTACACCTAAGGATGATTGTGAAGTTCATTTGTTAGGAGTATTCATATTCATCGTGCACATTTGTTATACATGTTTGAGTTGATGTACATATTGAATATGTTCACACCCATTCATTATGTTTCTACGATTTGGTTATCTTAGTGTAAATTCATGGTGCGTGTTTTTTTTGTAAATCATCTTTGAATTATTTGAAAAATAAAAAATAGTTCTTGAATTATTTCAAGTTTATCCTTAATGCTCATTTGTTGATTTGCTTTGCTTGTCATGGCACTCCATGCTCATTTTTCTTTTTTCTTTTCCTTGTTTATTTCGGACAAATAAAAAGGGGGAGAGCGAATTATAATTTAATGGGGAAGTTTAAATTACGGGGGAGATCTGAGAGTTGATCTTTGTTTTGATTTATGTTTCTCTCAATTTAAACTCGATACATCACGAAGGTATTTATTTCTTGTCTCATGTGTGTAGGTAAAAAAAGTTGAAGATTAATATTTTGTACACCCAGATGATGACAAAGAAATGTTAGTGATTTGAAGATGTTGAAGATTTTTGAAGAAAGTTTAAAGACTTGCATTTTTAGTACCTTTTCAATTTGGGGTTCATAGGAGGGTATTAAATTTGTATAGGACATTTGATTTGATAATTCAGATATTTTTAATTGGTACCAGCATATACATGGGGAGATTTATAAGGACATATTTTACATAGTCCATTTACATTAGAGTATGTCGTATACTGCTACAACCGTCAAAGGAAAGTTCAAGTCCAATCATGCATCATGATGGATCCGAATATCAACATTCTTCAAAAAATAAGCCTCTATGAGATAGATTTTGGTAAGGTTGTATTTAAGTCCCTTAATGGTTCATTTAAAGTGTTATGATAATTTTTTTAAAATGTTTTTAAACATCTGAGGCATAATTTTTTATCAAAGTATTTTTTCTAAGTCCTGAGGCGGAGTTTTAATAAAAAAATATTTTTCGTTGATGTCATTTAAACGACATGTCAATGTCGTTCAAACGACGGGAGCAATTCATTCAAACGACTACTTCTCATGACATTGCATCTCGCGCGAAGGGTAGCTTGAAGCTCTCTTGATCAGTTTCATTAAATGACATGCTACTGTTTTGGTTTTTTTACCTCGTTTGATAGGCCACCCAAAGTCCCTTCACGCGACATCAAATGTTGTTCAAACGACATTGATACATCGTTCAAATGAAGTCGTCGACTCAATTGTTTTATAAATAGCTGATTCTTGAGTCCATTTTGTTTAAGAAGAAGTGAATGTCTCATTCTACGAAAACTGCTTTTGCAGAATTTTTGTCTTCTCACTTTTTGAGCTGTTTTAACTTTGTTTTAATTCAGAAATCATCCCAATAGTTTTAGTGAATAATTTTGGAACCCAAAATATAACTTTGTTATTTCTCTTGTAGAGAGGGTAAATCTACTACTAACTTGATAGATTTTGAGGGAGGTGTTGGCTGACGTATGCGATCACTTGGGAGTGCTTGAGGGTGTTCCTTACTGAAGATAGAGTTACAGTTCTTCTGGGTTTACTGCGGTCAATCCATTGCTGATTCTAGGTTGTAACCTATGTGAGTGTTCTGAGGAATATTCATTGCAGATTTCTGTAAGTTTTGTTACATTTATTGAAATAAAGGTTTTGCCCTTGTGGGGTATTTTTTCCTGAAATCTATGTATCGAAAATTTATGTTTATTTGTGATGGCATTAGGATTTGATTAATTTGGGTAAAAAATTGACATCTAGTTAAATAAGTTTAAAACTGGAAATTTACGAATACACATACAATCAATATCAGACATCATTCTCAAATCGGTATAAGTGCTACCCTTCTCAAGGTGCTTTCAGACATCCTTGAATCCCGTCGTCCCTCGAGAGCAGAAACTCGTAGCAACAATGTCAGTCTGATAAAACAGAAGAGAAACCCATTGTCAAAATTCAAAGAAATAAGAAAATGCAAAAAAAGAAGGTAAAGAATGCCAAAAGTCATGCAATACTTACATAACCACTAAGGTTCATCACCCTAGATGACCAATGTTGCGAAGGCTCGCATTGAAGAATTCGATCAACAGAAATAGGCTCGATCAAAAGCATTCTCGTTGCCCAACGCTAAGGGCACCCTAGCCCGTCACTCCAGATTCGCCCAATCATCAAAACCTAAGCATGCCATGTGTGCCTCGCTACTTGAGAAACCCACCATTTTGTTATCTCAAATGAGGAAAGAATGCAAGAACAAATTGCAGAAGAGAAAAGAAAAAGATGACAAAGCTATAAGTTATGAAAAATGAAGAGAATTCACCCCTTTTTATAGAAGGCTAAGGGGCATGCTGATCGGCAGTCCCCTGACACCCACCGATCGATAGGGTCCTTCCCCTCATTAAGGCAGTCCAAAAGGCCATGCCAGTGTTGGTTAGAAACCCTTAAAACATGCCGGTCGGAAACCTCCTCAAAATTCGTATAAAAATCCCAGAAAGTACTAGAGAATTCCAAAAAATTCCTAGAAAATTTCAAAAAAATATTGGAGCATTTATTTACCAAGAAAATCAAAGTTCAAACTCCTAAATCCCCAACCAAATTAATGCCACATTCCCCTCCGCCCCAAATTAAACCTTAAGAATCAATGCGGCCGCAAAGCCCATTACAACTCCACAACCGAATCTCGAAAAACTTCAACCTCAATAAAAATCAAATGCTTCTTCAAAAGAGCTACCCATTTTCTAGTAGGAATTCCCGAATTCAACTCTTTCCTAGGAAAATTCCTATTTCCCCCAAACAGAGCTAAAAGCCCTAATCGTACATCTCTCCCCAGCGGAATCCTAAAACCTAAAGTCACCAACTGTTTCCCCAAGTGGAATTTTTAGACTAAAATCTCCGACTCTTCTTAGAAAAGACATAATCCCCAGACAAATGTCTCTTTCCCAGTGAATTCTACACAAACGTTAAATTTAAAATTCCCCAAGAGAGCTATTCCCTACGCCTCCACTTAAGTTTCTTAGAAATGACCTTAACCTTCAGAATTGGCTGCTCCCACATAAGGCCCTCAGAATTGGCCTCGACCCTCAAAATTGGTCGAACCACTTAAGGTCTTAAAAATTGACCTCGACCCTCAGAATTGGTCGCTCTCACTTAAGGCCCTCATAATTGGCCTCGGCCCTTAGAATTGGTTGCTCCTACTTAAGGCCTTCAAAATTTAACTTGACCCTCAGAATTGGTCGCCCTTATTTAAGGTCATCAGAATTGACCTCGACCCTCAAAATTGTTCGCTCCCATTTAAGGTTCTCAGAATTGAACTCGACCCTCAGAATATATCGCTCCCATTTAAGATCCTCATAATTGACCTCGATCCTCAGAATTGGTTGCTCCCGATTTAATGCCTTCAAAATTGACCTCGACCCTCAGATCTCATTTAAGGACCTCAGAATTGGCCTCGACCCTCAGAATTTGTCTCTCCCACTTAAGGCCTTCAGAATTAGCCTTGACCCTCAGAATTGGTCGCCCTTATTTAAGGTCCTCAGAATTGACATCAACCCTTAGAATTGGTCCCTCCCACTTATGGTCCTCAGAATTGACCTCAACCCTCAAAATTAATCACCCTTACTTATGGTCCTAAGAATTGGTCACTTCAACTTAAGGTCATAAGAATTTACCTCTACCCTAAGAATTGGTCTATCATATCTTAGGTCCTCAGAACTGACCTCAACCCTCAAAATTAGCTATCCCTAGCTTTATTTTAGGTCCGCAGAACTGACCTATTCTCCCAAAACATCATATGGTGTCTATTCGATGGCCTTCACTTATTCCAAGATCATTCGTTAAGGGGATCTATAGACACCACCTTCTAGGACCCATTAAGTCTCTTCTTAGTTCCATAACACTTCTCCCATTCACTACAAACCCTAGGTCATACTTCGAGTACCGATCTTGAGGACATCGGGAACTCCTAGGCCCTGTTTGACTCCAGTCAACTTCATCGTTAAAGAGAAATCTCAATGAATATTTGAAGGGATCTGAATCCTATTTCCAATGGTTGGCATAATAGTTCAGACGAACGGTCCATTTTACTATAAAAAATCAATTTGGAGGCCACCGGACGCTCCTTGCCTCGATTTAACCCTAATCAACTTCACCATCAGAGTGAAAGCTTAATGTATCCTGAAAGGGAACTGGAATCGCTTTCTAATGGTCTTCCCCATGCACTAAATGGCATAATCAATAGGATGAATAATCTGTTTTCCCCCCAAAAATGATTCAGAGGCCATCGGTCGCCTCCAAACTCCGTTTGACCAAGGCCAACTCTTCAGCTCGAAGGAGACTGAATGAATCTTCAAAGGTAACTGAATAACCTTTCCAACGGTCAACCTCGTGTGCAAATTAGCCTTACAATTCAGAAAAATGACTCATTTTGCTCCAAAAGATCGCCGAGCACTTTCGGGCCCCGTTTGACCAAAGTTAACACTAAGCGAAGCTCTTTGGGACGTCAAAGTACCTTGTAAAACCTCCCACTTATATATACAAAAACACATACACTTCATAAAAAAATTAAGAAAAATAGTAACATAAGCCCATGAGAGATAAAAAGGGCAGGATGGGGGCCTAACACCTTTTCATTCCATAACTTAGTCCTCGAACATCTGATCTAATTGGTTTCGTAAGCATTAGTTTGTCTTTAATGCTCCTCTTAAAAGGTGGTGACATGTTCTTTTTCCTGTTTTGTTTAAAATAGGTTGACGACTCTATCTCTTTATATCACCCCAAAATCGATAGTGGCCAAAGCATCGCACGATGTAACGAGGGGCGCGAGACCTTTATCTCTCCCTCTTTTTCCCTGAAAGTTCTCGGGGAGGGGAAGAATCTCAAGATGTCCACAACATTGAATACCCTTTTCAACAGTCCATCCCTTGCATGAATCAACCTTACAATTCCGACGAATGATCTGTTTTCCTCTGGGAATTTCCTATCTAGTGACCAATGGGCGCTTCTAGGATCCGTTTAACTTCAGGAAACTCTCAAACTCGGGTGTGTCTCAATGGATTCTTAAAGGGATCTGAATACCCATTTCAACGGTCTTCCCCGTGCACGATTCTGACTTATAATTTGCATTTTATGACCATTTTTTTGAAAAACCTACCTTAAACTACCAATTGGCAACCCTAGAACCCTGCCTATCGACAATGTGTCAAGGTATCTTGCTGATAGGCAGGTCTAGGGCCATGCCCCCTTTATCCCAATAAATAGAGGCCATGACCTCACTTTTAAAGGCACCCCTGAACATCCCTCTCAGTAATTAAGAGAGAATTCCCTCGAATTTAGAGTTGTTCTATCCTTAAAAGACCATTTCCCACATTCCTTCAATCATTTTCATAATCTTTTGGGTAAATTCCCACCCACCTCCTCAAATTACCATCATCTCACCTTGATATCAACACATATACAAGCAAGATCGACTTCAAGTCTTCATAAGGAGGTATTTCTGCCCCTATGTCTCTAAATTCTCTTAATTTTGCATCAGTTATTTCATTTTTGCTTCAGTACTTTACTTCATTACATCACGTATCTTAATTTCAAACTTTTTATTATTAGTATTCGCACATACTTTATTTTCATAGAAAAATCCAAAAATAAGAAAAAGATGGTTCACTTATAAATTCCAAACAGGGATTTCTTATCACATTTTCTCACACTAAAACATCTTTTTCTACACACATACATATAATAAAGTCCCCGATTGGATTTATGGGTTAAACCCCACCTCATATTGTCTTCCAACTACGTGGACATTGATACCCTCGGGCTACGTAGTCATCTTGGGTAAATCCCTTGACCCGAGCCCTCCCACATATATTTTTTACTTTATTCTCGTTATATATTCATTATATAAACTTTTTATATGCTTGTTTGATTATGTGTTGTCTTATATACGCAATCGTTTGTTCATAGTGACTTTTTAATTGACAAACACTTACATTATATTTTTTATTACTATTTTGGGAGCACTTATAAGGATGACCTCGCTCAGCCTTTATGCATGATGTGAGTCGAGCGATTCCATCCTCCATTTATATTATGATCATAAGAACACACATCACGAAGTTCTATAGGAGAAGATTAACATATTCCCATAAGTGATCAAAAGGGCGGTATAGGTTCCTAACACCTTCCTATTCCGTAACTGAGTCCCCGAACCCTTAAACTATTTGGTTTTGTAAGCATCAGAATTGTCCTTGATGCCTTTCTCTTGAGGTGAAAACATTTCTTATGCCCATTTTGTGCAAAATAGACTGGAGACTCTATCTCTACACATCACCCCACATCGACGACGCCCAAGTGCTCCGATAAAGGATGCAATCCGATGCGCATGCAAGAAAGGGAAAGGAAAGAGGTATCCACCCCCAAAGTCACCACCTTGGGATGGCCATAGTCCCATTCATTAAGAAATTGGTGTTTTCTTTTTATTGAATGTTCCTATGCAATAATACTATGATATTCAGACTATTTGAATAAATGATTTGATCGTTTTAGTGTGTGATTGTCGCCTAACAGTAGTTTATTCTTATGATTGTGTAGTCGGTAGTAAGATGACTGATCTTCCGTACTAGTTACCAGTTTGGATGAGCTAATGTTATCCTGACTTAGGTTCTACCAGGTTAAGTCATTCACCGTTAACTTTATCTATCCTCCCTTTCTCCAAAAGTTCTCTATGTAAGCAAACACTTATCCTCAAACAATATAGAATGGGAATATTCCTTCCTCTAAAGTCTTGGACCTTACTCCATTGTCATTTATAAAGATAAAAATGGATATTTCTCCCTCTTTCCCCATGGGGTCACTCCCTCCCATTATAAAGGTGATGAGCTATGTGGAGGGTTTAACCCTAACTTCAGTGGAGGGGCTAATTCCATTTCATGAATTATAGAGCAGGATCTAGTAGAGATCGAAAAGAACTATTGAGTTCCAAAAAAAGTTACTCTAAGGGTCTCCAGACCTGAGGAGAGGGCTTGTTCCATTGTGGCCCATCATGTGTGTTTCAATGAGTTCTTCTTTCAAAATGGGGTCGGATTCCTATTGCCTCTATTAGTGGTGAGGATTCTAAAGGCTATCTAAATAGCCGATTCTCAGTTGGTGGCAATTCTGGGAGGCCTTTGATGGCTACTATCTTAGAGTTTACAGAATATAGCGTAGGCTAATATGAAGTTTTAACAACCCAATTCTTTACATTTTATGAGGTCTAGGAGTAAAAGAAAGCCAACTATAAGGGTTTAGGGTACTTTCCCCTAAGCCAAATGTTATGGTCTTTACGAAGGATAAGCACATTGTCCCAAAGAACTAGAAGGAAAGGCTTTTCTTCATTAGTGAGAATGGGTCACTCTAGACCCTATTGATCCCATTGTTTGTCCAACGCTTTGGTGCACCCTTCAATTTGGGGGTAAGTTGAAGATTATTTTTTCTTTTGTACTTGAACTTACTTTTGCTTTGAGTTTGATCTTTTACCTACATTTCGCAGTGGTTGTTGAGCCCACCATGTCGGAGTTGAATAAGATCATTGCGGCACAGAAGTTGGGCACCATCCCTTTTGAGATCTTGGTGACAATTAAACGCCTCTACAACTGTGAACGAGGTCCTGAGCCCAAGCCTCTAGCATCTATGGGATTCCCTGAGGTCTTTAAAATTATGGTAATAGACACATTGGGGTTCGATCCTTGCGCCTTGGTGCCTCAAAAAAGAAATTCGCCACCGAGGTTACTCCTAAGTCATTTGAGGGTTAAGACGATCCACCTAGAGGGGGTTACGCCCTTAAGGACTAATGGAGCCTCTAACAGAGAATGATCTTATCTTACTTACGTCTATCTGTTTTCCCTATGAGTGGATTTTACTTTCTTTTCTTCCTTTCCCCTAACCTTTATAAAGCTAAATTTGACTTCTTAAAAATCAATTAGATGAACGAGAAGAGCAAGGCACATTTTTGGAGTTTGTCCAGGAGATTCCTACGGAGGCTGTAATCAACAGATTAAAGAGGACTAAGACCACAAACACCTGATCATTAGTGACTCAGTGAAAATTACGATTCCTAGAGTTTGGTTGATAGAGAAGGCCATCTTAGGGTCTGGTCTTGCTGATGGCTCAGTACTGGAAACTAAGAAAACACATCCCTTGCTATAAGCAGACTTGGGGGAAGGTGGGGCCTCTGGGGAAACCTAGAGTGATCTTTCCATTCCAAGGGAATTCCATCCCTTGATCTCATAGAAAACATCTTTAGAAAAGGTGGTGCCCCCTTAGAATGAGGTGATTTTTAAGAGGGCCGTGTAGGTACCTAATATGTCAAAGGGGCCAATTTTTGTCGAGGGGAAAGACATGCCTACCCTATAGTGGAGAGATATTTGATACTTCCCTCAACTGAGGAGATGGAATTTTATGCCTTATTTATCAAAGCCCTTCGCTCACTATTCAAAATAAATAGTTATGACACTGTTTTTATACCGAGGAGTAGGTTAAACCCTGCCAATGCTGAGGAGATGGTGCACGTGATGGGAAAGGTATTCTCATTGATTTTTAATTATGTCCTTGGATCTTTTTTTTTCTAGTCTCTGATATCCCAACGTTTCTCTTTTATAGGATCAACATTTGACAGAGGCAATGTTGCCGAACGCTCTTAATGGAAGAAAAGTGTGAAAGAACGATATTGAGATGGTACGCAGTTAGGACCTCACCCGAATGCAACTAGATAGAATGATTAACGACTGGAGAATGCAGGTGGAGGCCTTTACGAAAGAGAGGATCAACTTGAAGATGTATGTCATATCATTGTAACATGAGAAGGTCTTAAATAAAAAGACTCTCATCAATAGTACCTCTTTATTAGTTGTTGCACATAAATATCTGGACGAGGTCAGGGAGCTACATGCCCTTGGTCAAGTCAAGCTTGAGGACGACATATTGATGAATTCCCCTCCCTAAGGCCTAAGAAGAAGATACTAAGGGATCAACCTCAACCTCTCTGTCCTCTATAAGTGAAGCCCTTATGTATCCTCAAAACCTCCAGCCTTGAAAGGATTTTATGCATTTTTTTATTTTGTAACATGTCTTTTGGATATGGTCTATTATTTGTAGTAACCATCTTCTATCTTCAACAAAAGTAGATTTGGAATAATGAAACTTTGTTGGTCTGCTGGCTGGTATACTACTCATTAACCCCCGAGAATTCTCTGTAAAGTAAAAAAACTTGAGTATTGGATTTGTGTAAGTAGACCTGAGGGTCTTGAGACCTCTACTACATACTTTTGTAGCTACTGAAGTCATGGTTGAGGTTCTGTAGTGGGCCATTAGACCTTAAAACCTTGAAATGTTTGATACTTGTTTTTTTTAGAACTAGAAGCCCATAATTTTGAATAAGCACTTATCCCTAAAAAAAATTCATTATAAAGGCCTAAAATTAAATCTGTAAAGGGTCCTAAGACCTTCGATTTATTTATACTTTAAAATTTGAAATTTAAAGTCCTTCATAAGGTCCTAATATCGCAAGACTTAGAAATTTAAAGACCAGAAGCCCCACAAAGGGCTCGAAGACCTCTGATCTTAGGTAAACATTGAATTTTGAAATCCTTGTAAGGTTGTTTTGAACTCCTGACTTAGAAAGTTTATGGTTTGAAATATTTTAAAGGTCCTAAGACCTTTGTACTTAAGATACTTTTGAAGTTTGAAGTCCTTATAAAGGTCTTAGAAACTTTGAGGTTTGAAGCCCTTATAATGGTCTTAAGAGCTCCAGAATAAAGTAAATTTATAGTTTGAGGTGCTTATAAGGGTCCTAAGACCTCCAAACTAAATAAACTTTGAAGTTTGAAGTCCTTATAAGGATCCTAAGACCTCCAGATTGAACAAACTTTGAAGTTTGAGGTCCTTATAAGGGTCCTCAGACCTAAGACCTCTGCACTATGGGATTTTATGTTTATCTTACAAAACAGAGTATTTTTAGATAATTTTTTGCATTTGGACACTTAGCCCTCCAAAACAATTTGGAAAAATAGAAATTTTGCTTAATTCTCAGGATTTTTTTAAAAGTGAGGCCTGATACTTGTATTTTTTTGAAAATACATTTTCTTAATCACGAAGAAGCCTTTAGGCTGATTTTTGTGGGTCCTTAGACCTTAGTGAGTTTGAATGGGACTAAAGGTAAAAACTTTGATGATGTAGAGGGGGATTGAATGTAATCGTAAGATTAGGGATAATTCCCTAATTAGTAATAGTGTTTGAGATTAAGCAACCGAGGAAGCTCAAGCGTGGCAACTCAGCGAGGCAGCTTGGCGTGGAAAATCATACTTTAACTTGTTGTATTAGTCATATTGTATTTCTATTTATGTTGACTGTAAGCTATAACAGTTGTAATGATGAAATGAGAACAATGATGAGTTTTAGTGTGAGGTCAAACGGTACTCGCGAGAGACCATGCTTGGCAGGGCCTAGGAGAGCTTTCATGCTCTATCAAATGACCTCGATGTGGTAACTTTAGAGGGAATTGATTTGGAGGATTGAGAAGTGAGGCACCGTTAGGGATTTTCCTGATCATCTTAGATACACCTGGTAAAACACCGAAGAACCCTGACTGTGGAACCTCGGGAGGACCAGCTTGGAGATCCATCGGGCGTTGAGTTGTGAACAAAATATCCCTCTACTTAATGTCACATCTACTGCAGGTGATGTCACTAGCTAGCTAAACAATGTCAGACCCACACTTGAGTAAACCACCATGGTATTTGGGTCTGTCAAGCAGTTGGTGAGGCACCTCTGCGACAACAGCCCCTGACACAGTGGTTAGACAAAGGGCATGTCTTGGCATTTAATGTTTATGACGTGGAGACAACCAGTGCATCAGGCATTTAATGTTGTGACATAAAGTATGAGGGATATATTTTATAGTCTTTAATGAGTGAGTTGCCTCGGGGGTGGTGTGGGGGGCTACTTAAGGACCCCAACCACCTTTGAGGAGAGAGAGATCTTTTGAGATTTTAAGGAGTTATTAATAGAGAGAATACAGATAAGAGAGAATTATTACAAACCAGAGGGTTTAATCACTCACCATTATTATTTATTACGAAGCTTTTAATGCTTAACAGAGATTCTTGAGGGTGTTTGCTGTGTTTCTACCTGCCTACCAAGGTGTATCTAGGGTGCTTACTTCTCCCTCCCTCTAGCTAAGTTACTTCTAAAGTTCATTACTATCTCTTTTCTAAGTTATACACGAGAGATTTTGTGAGTTTAAACTACTTCTTATCTTTATTGAGTTTGTGTTTGCATGTTCTATCACTAATCCAAGGTCTTAGCTAATTAAGTTATCATTACCATACTTCGAAAGGGGTTACGCCTCCATCTTATCTAAAGTACCCTCTTACATTTGGCGACTCTGCTGGGGAGGCATTCTTCTAAGTAAGGAGTATGGCGCAAGATAATCCTACTCGAAGGCTCAACTTTGATGATATCCAACATAATGAAGAACAAGCCGCGAGAGAACAAGAGGCCCTAAGGGATGGGGCTCCTCGAGTAGAGGTACCTCTGGTTCCGGAGACGACAGACGTTTCGGGGGTGACACAACCTTCCACAAGTACGGGGTTGGGACCCACTCAGGTCGCGCTCCTCATGAGAAAATTTTATGAGTTTTTGTAAACTACAGTAGCTTTAACTATGCTGGGAGGATTGGAGGTTAATGCTTTCGTAACACCAGGGGTAGCTCCAACGGCTCCACCAGGTCCAGGTGTTTTGAGAACGATCCCAGCAAGCATACCCTCTATTATGAATCCAGCAGGGGGAACCTCAGGAGTTTCAACGGCACCACCTGTAACGTTCTTTCCAGTTGCAACGAGCACTCAGCCTGTGGCCTCGTTGCTGGTTTCTCCAGTGGCATCGCCCATGGAGAAAATGAGAAAAGAGATGCAGAAAGAGATGTTGAAGTTTATGCAAGCTTCCTCGCAATCTTTTGGCGAGGTGGCTTCGGTTTGTGATGACCTTCGAACACCTTATCCTCAGGAGTACAACGATGAGCCCTATCTAAAGAACTATATTCCCCCTATCTTTGAAAAATATATAGGGAAAGGTGGGAACCCGAAGGAGAACATTAAGCGCTTTGTTGAACACTTGGGAGCGCATTGTAATAATAAGAAACTTAGGTTGAGGGAGTTTTCCAAATCCCTAACCAATAAAGCATACACCTGGTACTCCCATTTGACTCCTAACAGCGTTTCTACGTGGGAGGAGATGCATGTATTGTTTGTCCAAAAGTTCTTTCTGGCAGAAGATGAATTTACCATGACTCAACTTGGTAGGGAGAAGCAAAGACCTGGGGAAGAAGGGGTGGCCTATGTTCTAAGGTTTAGGGAAAGATCTCTCGATGTGTGGGAGGAAGCGAAAGAATCCAAGTTATTGTAGATCTGCGCTGAGGGGCTGCTTCCTGAATACATCTGCCATCTTATCAACGAGATGCACGAGGGGACTTTTGTTGCATTTTTAAAATAAGCGAGGAACATCTCCATGGTGGTGCGTCCCAATCCGATGGTGGTGCCCATGATGTTTAGGCAACCGATGTAACCCGCAGGGGGGAGGTCTCAGTCCCCACGGGTAGGGTACACTGAGGGGGAGATAGGGGAAAAGCATCGAAGACAGACAACAAGGGGAAGTTCGGAAGAGACAGGGAGGACCCACCACCATTGCCTTGTACAGTGGAAGAGACTGTCAGCTGTTATAACGCGATGGTCCAAGGAGGAACGATCTATGAGCCAAAGGACGTTCCTGCTGGGGAGCCTAATAAGGAAACGAAGGCAGATCCAAAGTACTGCCAGGTTCATCGGAGGATCCAGCATCCAATCGAGAGATGCTTTACGCTGAGAAGAATCATCGACAAGTACGTGAAGGAAGGGACATTGCAAATCCCTCCACAGAACGTCAACAATAACCCCTTGCCAGCATATGGGGACAATCTCGTGGTGGCCTATGACGAAGAGGTCGAGAGAGAGGAAAGAGACTCAACAGCGAAGCAAGAAGAGTACGAAGAGGCTCTGGAGGATTGTACGAGGGGAATGGCTAATGTTGTGTTGGCTTATGACGCGATAAGTGCCAAGGATGTGGAGGAGGTGTAAGGTGTTGAAGGTGAGGAAGTAGATTCAGTTCTAGAATACCGTGGAGTTTCGAAGTCCCCAAAGTTCACTTGGTTCTTCGACCAAGTGGGGATACCAAAGGAAATTAGGTTGGAGATAACCATGGCAATACTCGATATTGCGAGTAAGAACACATTCCCTTTGCTGAGGTGGAAGGGACCTATGGCCAGGTTGGTGATAAGGTTTCTGTCAGAGGTAACCTTCAGCGATGCAGATAGGGCTGTAAGGTTCCCTCACAACAAGTCATTATATATGACTGCCAGTGTCAACAGAGTTAGTTTCGCAAGGACTCTTATGGATGGAGAAGCTTCCATCAACATCATTTCAGTTAACTCTTTCCATACAACCAATATCCCGAAAGAAAGGTTGGTCCCCATGCCTTTGGTAATTTCAGGGTATGATAATCAATCTTCCAAATCCATTGGGTACATTAATGTTAGGATCATGATGGGAAATTTGAGTTCCCATGTCAAGTTCCATGTAATAGAGAGTGAAACTTCGTATCATCTGTTGATAGGGAGGGTGTGGATGCACAACCAAGGGCTAGTTCCTTATATATACCACCAATGTGCCAAAGCGAATGTCAAGGAGACATAGGTGACTATTAGGGCTACAAAGAGGCCCTTCGCTATTGAGGAAGCTCACCTGGTGGATGCAACATTTCACACAGAGTTAGAGGAAGATGTTCGGGTCTTAATAAGAAGAATGGAGGGGGCATGGGTTCCCTCGATCAGAGAAAGGATGGGGACTTTAAACTAGCAAAAGAAGGAGATTGCGAGCAGAACAAGGGAAATTACCGAAGAAACTCACCAGATGGTCCCACGTCCCCAAGGCATCTCGAAGCAGCTTAAAGACAGAATGAGGCCCAGAGTGGACCCAATGGAGCATGATATTCAACGATAGACCATGTTGAGCTGGTTCTCAGGAGAAAGAGTGGCCAAAGATTCTAGAGAGAAGAAGAAGAAGAAGGCGATCGCCACTACCAGTAGGCAATGCAAGAAGGTCGTTACTGAGGAAGGAAATGTGGTGTATCGATTGTAAAGTTATGAGCGGGCGACCGAGGTAGCTGAGGATGAGGTTGACCCGATATATGAATCCTTTTTGATAGATCAATGGGGGCAGTGCATGGTAATAGACAATTCTAGCATACATGAATTTATGGAAGAAGTCGTCGAGGAACCAGATTACATGGCAAATCAGCCAAAGCCCCAGGCACACGAGTTGGATCAATTGAACCTGGTGAAAGAAGGAGAAGATCCAAGGACCATCTTCATCTCAAAGGATCTCAGTAATGAGAAACTAGAGGCCTTGGTTGAGTTGGTTCAGGAATTTATAGACGTCTTCGTGTGGAAATACACAGAGATGGAAGGGATGGATGAGGAAGTAAGTTGCCACAAGTTGAACGTAATGCCTTCATCCATTTCAGTAAAACAAGAGACGAGAACGTACAAGCCTAAGCTAGATTTGAAGATCAAAGATGAGGTACAACCCTTACTAACGGTAGGGTTCATCACGCCAATACAACACCCGTTTTGGGGATCCAGTATTATCCCGGTGGGGAAGAAATACATAAATCAAATAAGGATCTGCGTGGACTTCAGAGATTTTAATAGAGCTTATCCCATAGATGAGTTCCCTCTGCCCTCCATGGATAGCTTTATAGATGCAACGACAGGTCATGAAATGTACAGCTTCATGGATGGGTATGTAGGGTATAACCAGATCAAGATGGACCCCGCGGATGCAGAGAAAACAATGTTCAGAACCCCGCTGGGCAACTTCATGTACAAGGTTATGCCATTTGGACTCAAGAACGTTGGGGCAACTTATCATAGAACGATGATGGCTATTTTCCATGACTTCTTTCATAAATTTGTGGAATTTTATGCGAATGATTTGGTTATCATGTCGAGGAAGGAGGAATCCCATATGAGCGATTTGAGGAAGGTATTTTCCCGTTGCAGGAAGTTTAAATTGAAGATGAATTCATTAAAGTGTGTTTTTGGAGTATGAAGTGGGAAGTTCCTAGGCTTCATGGTTGATCGATAAGGGGTGCAGATGGACCAGGACAAGCAGCGGGCAATCTAAGAAATGTCATATCCAAGAACGACGAAAGAACTGAAGAGTTTCCTTGGTAAAGTCTCCTACCTTAGGATATTTGTGCCTGGGTTAGCTGAGGTAACACATTCGTTTATGCAGCTATTACGAAAGAACACGAAGTTAAAATAGGAGGCGATTCACCGGGAGTCTCTCAATAGGCTGAAGAAACTGCTCGTTTCACCACATACTATGGTTCCCCCAAAAGCAGGAATATCGTTGCAGCTGTATCTCACGTCCACCACGAGGTTCGTGGGAGCTTTGCTGGAACATGAGATTGATGGGCAAGAACGGCCAGTTTATTTCCTCAGTAGGATCATCCATGGGCCATAATTCATATATAGTAGTTTAGAGAGGCATTGTTTAGCCTTAGTATTTGTAGCGCAAAAACTTAGACATTATATGCTGTCTTTTACAATTCATATTGTAACTAGATGTGATCCTTTTAAGTATATGCTAGAAAGAACTATACTGATTGGCAGGGTGGCTAGGTGGTTCCTCATCCTATCCGAGTATGACTTGAAGTGCGTGGTGCCTTGTGCAATCAAGAGCCAAGCGTACGCTGACCTATTGGTTATTTTTCCATCGAGAACTTTTGAGCTACTCAAGGAAAGCGTTCCGGGAGATGATTTGCAGGCCAATCACTTAGACGCAACGGAGGAGGAATGGACAATGCAGTTTGATGGATCTTTGGCGAAAAATAAGGGAGGGGCAGGGGTTATTCTTTCAAAAGGAATGGAGGAGATTTGCCTTTCCTAAAAGTTAGATTTCCCTTGCTCCAACAATGAAGCAGAATATGAGGCATGGGTATTGGGATTACTAGAGGCTCTTCGAAGAGGGATTCATTCACTTTGAATCAAGGGAGATTCAAACTTGGTGGTTTAGCAAGTGAATGGAGAATATGCATTGAAACATATGAGCCTGACACCATATATAACAATCATCCAGAGACTTCTTTGCCAGTTCCATCAGACCAAGATTGGAAGGCAACCCAGAACGATGAACCGCCACTCGAATGCATATGCCACCATTGCCTAGAAGATGATCATGAGGAGAGATACAACTACCGTCGTGATCCAATGAAGAACAGCTCCTTCGGTAGTACAGTCGATACGGTCAATGGAGGAGGAAGCGGACTGGAGGGGAGAGATCAAAAGATAATTGGAATTCGGGGAAGGAGCGATGGGACTGAGAGAATTAGCCCAGTACTTCACGAACCAGGGAAACCTTTACTTTAGAAATGTAGGAGGATGGATGTCGAGATGCATCGGTCCAGAAGAGGCAAAGCAAAGATTGAAGAAAAAACACGAAGCACACTGCGAAACAACTGAGATACCCCTTTACCGAAGAATTCAAAGAGAGGGGTATTTTTTACCTAAGATGAAACAAGATGCGGCAGAACTACAACGGAAGTGTGATAGATGCCAGTTGTTCTTCGTGGCAGCGAAATATCATTTTATGGAAGCTCAACCTGACTGGAGGCAACCCTATATTGACTACATTAAAGATGGAGTTATCCCGACGAAGAAAATTAATGCGATGGGACTTCGGCGAAGGGCCTCGAGATTCTACGTTTAGGAGGGGCAGCTTCATCGAAGGGGATACTTTAACAGGCCTTTGCGTTATATCATAAGAGAAGAGGAAGCGGAAGTCCTCAAGCAGGCACACGATCCAGCTCACATAGGAGGGGCCAAGTTATATGACCAGTTGATGACTTTGGGATACTATTGGCCAACGATGGAGAAAGATTCAGCTGAGTTCGTTCGAAAGTGCAAAGCTTGCCAACTCCATAGAAATATGATCTATGCCCCATCAGTGGAATTACACTCCCTAGCAACGCCTTATCCTTTTCACACTTGGGCGTTTGACCTGGTATGGGTGATACATCCTTCTTCGAGGGGGAAGATATGGATACTAGTAGCAACAGAGTTCTTCACAAAGTGGGCTGAGGCTATACCATTAAAAAAGGCAATAGCGGAAGTAGTGAACAACTTCATCAGAGAATACATCATCTATCGTTTCGGGATCCCAAAGGTTATCCTTTCAGATAATGGAACCCCTTTCATCAACTCAAAAGTAACGATGCTCACATACAAATACTCTATTGTCCATCACACTTCGATGGTGGCATACCCAAAGGGAAACGGTCAGGCAATAGCGACTAATAAAACTTTGGTCAATATCTTGGCTAAAATGATGGAAGACTTCCCGGAATCGTGGGATGACAAGATACCAGCCATTTTATGGACCTATCGGACGACTAAGAGGAATCCCACATGATATACATCGTTCTCTCTTGTCTATGGGGATGAGGTGATTCGCCCAGTAGAGTTGGAAATCCCCTCTGCTCGATATGCCTTACGAAGTAGCATGCTTCCCCAGAATAGACATGTGCAGTTGAAAGCGTTGGATGAACACAGAGACAATGTGATGCAACACTTTCAAATGTATACGAAGCAACTCTCCAGGACGTATGATAACTTAGTGAGACCAAGGAAGTTTGTGGAGGGAGACCCCGTATTAAAAGCGGCAGTGAAACACATTAGGGGGCTTCCTGTTCCCAAGTTTGAAGGAAATTGGGAAGGACCGTTTATTGTAAAAGAGGCTCATGACTCAGGTTATTGCTTAATCTCTAAGATGGAAGAAGACAAACCATTTAAGATTAACAATAAATGGTTGAAGTTCTATCATGTGTAGGCAGTTATGTTTTGACCACTGATGTAGTTGGTTGTTATGAATACACAAGTTCTTTGTTCTTATTATGATAAGTGTACAAGTTCTTTTTATTATGGATCAAGAATAGATGTAAGAATTACGGAACTTCACACTTCACAATCTATGTAAACAGTTGTAGCACAGAATAACACAAAGAGATGGCATAAGAAAATAAGTATCTTTTTCCATTCATAAACTTTGGGGCATTACAAAATTAAGAGCTATCACCCAAGAATTACATGAGAAAAAAATACATATACAAAAACTCATTGGCCCAAAAGAAACCACATATCTGGAGAAGAGAAAAAATGTACAGGAAGGCCCGAAGAAGCTGCTTGACAAGACCGTTGGGCATTGATAGAGACCTCAAACCTTGTCTGCGCCTGTGTGCACTCAATCAGGAGTTTCTCTCATTTTGACTTCGCTGCGCGTAGAGCTTCTTCGAGGTCCTATGCCTATTTGTCAATGGTTTCAAGAAGAGGTGCAAGCTCGGTCAACTTGGCTTCCTCGGCCTTCTGATCCTCCTGATGTTTTCGTAAGAGCTCCCTTTGGCTTTCCAACCGCTGGCTCTTCAAAGTCTTCAAATGTGCGATGAGCCAATCAAAATGGAACCCGTCATGACCTAACTCCCTTAGATAGCCCAAGAATTAGTTGAGGAGGGGTCTGGTCATGGTCTCACTTGTAGATCATAACTGAGATGTTTGAACGTAGGCAGTCCACCGTGAAGGTTTCAGGATGATAGCTCACAAGTTGTTCAATTACCAATCGATGGCTGGCAGGCATTTGGGGAGAACGTTGGAGTACCATCACGCAGAAGGCATGAGGAGCCAAGTCAGGCAGAGGAAGCTCGCACCCAGATTTGCTTTCCGTAGGGGCACCGATCGTGGAACTTTGATCATTATGGCTAGATGCTTCGGAGGAGACAAGTTCACGTTGCGACGAGGCAATAGGCGAAGAAGCTGGTGGAGAGTCCTCTCGGGCAACCTAAGAATAGTCAGAGGAAATAAAGAGTTCATAAAAATCCTAACAAGCGCTTTCTTTGTTAAGTCACCAATATAGGTGGAGTTTTTGAGAAAAACCTCAATAAGTGTTTTCGTTGTTAAGTCACCGATATAGGTGGAGTTTGAGAAAAATCTTAACAAGAGCTTTCGTTGATAAGTCACCGATATAGGTCGAGTTTTTTTGAAAAAACCATAACAAGTGTTTTCGTTGTTACGTCACCGATATAGGTGGAGTTTGAGAAAAATTTTAACAAGCGCTTTCGTTGTTTAGTCACCGATATAGGTGGAGTTTTTGAGAAAATCTTAACAAGTGTTTTCGTTGTTAAGTCATCGATATAGGTGGAGTTTGAGAAAAATCTTAACAAGCGCTTTTGTTGTTAAGTCACCGATATAGGCGGAGTTTTTTGAAAAAACCTTAACAAGTGTTTTCGTTGTTAAGTCACCGATATAGGTGGAGTTTGAGAAAAATCTTAACAAGCGCTTTCGTTGTTAAGTCACCGATATAGGTGGAGTTTTTGAGAAAATCTTAACAAGCGCTTTCGTTGTTAAGTCACCCATATTGGTGAAGGTTGAGAAACTGAGAAACACAGAGAAATTAGCAAAGTACCTCAGCAGCAGTAGGAGCGAGAACGGGAGTCACCACGGGGGCCATAATGGTAGAAATTGTTGGAGGAGGACTCATTGCCTCAGCAGCTTCAACTTGGCCCTTGGCTGAAGAAGCTTCATCGGTAGGCAAACTTCCTTCACCAACGTAAGGTACTAACGCCAATACGAGCGTATCATCATCAGAAGACGTGGGATCTTCAAAAGATGCCCCAACGAGAGCAATATCACCAACTTGGGCCCTGGAAGGGAAAAGACCACTAAGGGCAAAAGGTGGAGAGAGACTTGGAGAAAGCTGCAAATGTAAAATCAAGTGTTAGACACAAGGAGTAAACAAACAAGGACAAGGGGTAGGAATGCATCTAACTTACCCCCGTTATGGAAGCAAAAAGAGGAACCGCAGTAAGGGGTCTAGTCAATGCAGGCGGATGGGGAATGTTGGCTATCAGTGACGCCACTTCCACCTAAAACGGCCCAACATGGTAGATATGATAAAAAAATAAGGAAACAACTAAAAGATGTAAGACTTGGAAGGAAAATTACCCGTGGGGCACTCTCCTCGACCAAAACAAGGGGCAGAGACACCTCTTGCTCCGCTGGTAACTCAGAGGGGGCAACAGTAGTTTCCTCTGGTTGACCAAACATCTCAGCAGACTCAATAGTGGCAGCCTCTGCTGCAACTTCTTTAGCCCGTTACAAGGATGAACGACGAGAAGAAGTGAGACTTATCAGGGGGAATGGGGAAGAGTAGTGTCTGCTGGAGAGACACCACAATGCCCCCCACGAAGTGACTTACGGGGGGACAGGGCCTTTCACCTTCAACTCCCTGCAACAAAATAACTTCTTGTTAAGAAATGGGCAGATGCAACACACCTTAAGAGAAGAGGAATAAGAAATAAAGAATTCACACATACCTCAGATCAAGAGGGAGAATGAGAATGTACAATTACTGGTGAAGGCAGCGAGAAGGCATCGATAGAGGGAACTGGTGATGGAGGTTTCTCGAGTGTTTGTCTCTTCTAGGTCTTGGTACCCAGCGTTTTATTCATGGACCCGTTGCACCACCAGTTTTTGACACCCTCGTCCTTCTTCGCCTTTTTCTCGCTAGCTCTGTGGGATCAATCACGATCGTGGGAAACGCACCCGGAGGAGGAACGACGACAGCGCACCATTAAAACTCAGCATGTATTCTGTTGACTTCAGCTTGCACCCACCACCTCAGCTCCTCAGCCATCTCTGGAGACATGGGAGGGGGAACGGAGGCAATGGGAAACGCATCCAAGGGAGTTTTCATTTGAACTTGGGCCTTAGACTTCTTAGATTTGGACTTTTTGGCCTTCTTAGTACGTGGCTGAGAAGGCCCTTCTCCCATGGCAGCTTCGGCCGAGGGGGTAGATGGTTTGGGGGTTGCAACAGCCTTGGACTTCGGGATGGCAGTGGTAATCATTGGGCAATAAGGGGGTAACTCTTCGGGAGATTCTTTAATGGTTGTACTCAAGGGAAACTCAAAACCGAGTACAGAGTTCCCCTTAAGACCTAGTGCATAAGAAGAGAAAGAAAGTACTGGGGGATATTGACGGGGGACTGAATGTCCTCACGGATTTGTTCCAACTGCCTCAGATGGAACTTGGTGGCAAAGGAGGTGGATACATCCCCCTTCCTAGTGGCACCAGGGAGGGTGACACGACCATCGATGGTAGACGTCACACCAAGCAGCACGACTGCAGTATAGAAGGTACAGGCTTCAGCGAAGGTGGCCTTTGAATGGTTGGCGTGGAACACAGGTCGAGGGGCCCCCTGATTGAACCCAAACTGCCAACTGCATCTATCAGGGTTGTAAGTCTCTAAGGTGTATCCCCATTCAGTGTATGAGGGGCGAAACCCCGTGGTGAAAAGAAGCACTACGGCTTGCGAGGGATCTTCTACAATCGAACTGAACTTGACCGTTGTGGCTGCAGAAAAGAAGCCCCAACTATGGGCAAAGGTATACTCGCTATATGGCCTTATCACGAAGGAGTCTACATGATCAAAAACCTCCATTATCTCCTTTCGACTTTTCTTCTTGTGAAAACATAGGAGGCGTGGTGGCTTGATACCTTCGCTCACGGGCAGAGAAACTGACTTGGTGGCAATAACAGGAAAGCAGGTGTAGAGGAAACCCATCAGAATAATGGTGTTGGCGAAGTTATCCAAGTTATAACGGCCTAGTGATAGTTCCATGTCAACGTGGGTTCAATCTAACCAAGTGTAGAGGGACCCTAAGGCGATGGCGGCCAGAGGAAGGTTGACCCCCCTAGCCAAACGGATGGAAATATTTATCAGGTCCCTCGTGGGTTGATCATTGGGCTTCCCAGTTAGGAAGAACCATGAAAGCAACACAAGTATGTAGGCCGGTAGTTCTATAGATGTACCTCTACCTCCGCCCGTTACGGCACTCGCATACTTCGGAGTTAGAGGTACAAAAAAATAGTTGATAAGGGGAGTAAACGTGGCTTTGTTTGAGGAACCAGTGCAACTGCGGTAGATCCGATCTAACTCAGCTCGATCAGCAGCCTCTTCGGCATTCAGAGCCTCATAATCATAGGTGAACTCACCCATGGGTTCAAACCCACAAACGTCCTACAGTGTAACAGTAAACTCCCCCCACGCAGCGAAGAAGGTGTGGGTTGTGATGTTCCATCGGGAGACTACCACTTGGAGCGCTGCATTGTTCTTAGAGAGTGTGAACTCTCCAAACCAGTAGGCTCAATGTAGCCCAACCTTCGCAAGACCAGCAGCGTGAGAACTCTGCATATATGCATGCCAGACACTGAAATGGGCTGCCGACCCCCCGGGTGCTTCGAAGTTAATTTGAGAATAGGGGAAGTCACCATGGTCTAGCCGGAAATACAGAGTCCCCTATGGGGGTAGATATCCCCACTTCGATGAATCCATTTCCTCATCACCCAATAGTAAAGGGTCGAACTTGGAGGAGAAATGGCAGGTCTTGCATGCCTCAGAAAATTTATCATCTTCGTCAAAGATGGGCGCCTGACGATAGAAGTGTAGTTGCTCTTGACGAGAAGCATTCAGGGAACCAGTGCTAGGTGCAGCAGCAGCGCCAGAAATGGCGGAGGGGGAGTCTGGATGAGTGGCGATGGCGGTAACCTTGGAAGTACTTAAAGAAGCCATCGTAGAGTGGCGATGACTGATATAGCTATGTAAGAAGGGCTAAGAACAAAAGGGGAGGAGCACAACCGCATGTGGTGACGCAAAAGATAAAAGAGTGAGGAGGCTGAGTAAAGAATGGGGCAGCAATGGAGTTTGCACAGAGTTCGCCCAGAATTTCTCTCTCTATAGAAAGCGGGGAGCTTGAAGAAGATGAAGGAAAAGAGAAGGGTTTTCAAATAAAAGAGACGTTTAAAGGCTTATAAACCTGGCTTTTGAGCTTCCCACCATCGCACGCGCGAGGGTCGCCTATAATCATTTCAAATGAACACGTAGCACATCGGGAAGGGTCTCGACAGTTGAAAAGACAATGCCACGTCATTAATGAAGTGAAGCTTGGGGAAAGGAGGGCGATTTCCTTCTCAAGCAAGTTTGAGTTTTGGCACCAAAATTTTTGTCAGACATATCTAATGACTCCCAACGAAAGCAGTCCCACAACGATTCAAAAAATCTACGATGTCCCCTCCCTGCAAGTCCAAATGTTATTTAATTCGTGACTCAGTTACATCGGGGAGAATTTCTGCTTTTTCGAAGATAGTGAAGCATTACAAAGGAGAATTTCACTTGCCAAAAGTCCAAACGAGTATTTGAGAAGGTTATGAGGCCTTTCGGGAGAATTTCAAATAATAAAGCTAGAACGGTTGAGGCTTAGCATAAGGAAAAAGTGGCGATGTCCCTTCGCCCAATCCCCAATAAGTTATGGAGCTTCGACTCAGGTACTTCGGGGAGAATTTTACTTTTTCCAAGAGACTATAAGGCTTCAGTTCTAATGAATAGAGGAGGCCATAATTTTTCACGCAGATAGGGTTCATCGGATTGAGACGTTTCATGCAGATATTTCTTGTTCCAACAAATCTCTCCACGAAGGGGAAAATGTAGAGGGGGCTTGAAGGTAATCCTAAGATTAGGGATAATTCCCTAATTAGTAACAATGTTTGAGATTAAGCAATCGAAGCAACTCAAGCGTCGCAACTCAGCGAGGCAGCTTGGCGTGGCAACTCATACTTTAGCTTGTTGTATTAGTCATATTGTATTTCTATTTATGTTGATTGTAATCTATAACGGTTGTAATGATGAAACGAGAACAATTATGAGTTTTAGTGTGAGGTCAAACTGTACTCACAAGAGACCAGGCTTGACAGGGCCTGGGAGAGCTTTCATACTCTATCGAATGACCTCGCCATGGGAAATTTAGAGGGACTTAGTTTGGAGTATTGAGAAGTGAGGCACCATTGGGGCTTGTCCTGACCATCTTAGATACACCTGGTAAAACATCGAAGAACCCTGACTGTGGAACCTTGGGCGGAGCAGCTTGGAGTTCCATCGGACGTTGAGTTGTGAACCAAACAGCCCTCTACTTAATGTCACATCTACTGTAGGTGATGTCACTAGCCAGCTAAACAATGTCAGACCCACACTTGAGTAAACCACCGTGTTATTTAGGGCTGCCAGGAAGTTGGTGAGCCACCTCTGCGATAACAGCCCCCCTAACACATAGTGATTAGTCAAAAGGCATGTCTTGGCATTTAATGTTTATGACGTGGAGACAACCAGTGCATCATGCATTTAATGTTGTGACATAAAGTCTGGGGGATGTCTTTTATAGTCTTTAATGACGGAGTTGCCTCGGGGGTGGTGTGGGGGGCTACTTAAGGACCCCAACCTCCTTTGAGGAGAGAGAGATCTTTTGAGAGTTTAAGGAGTTATTGCTAGAGAGAATACAGATAAGAGAGAGTTATTAAAAACCAGAGGGTTTACTCACTCACCATTATTATTTATTACAAAGCTTTTAATGCTTAACAGATATTCTTGAGGGAGTTTGGTGTGTTTCTACCTACCTACCAAGGTGTATCTAGGGTGCTTACTTCTACCTCCCTCTAGATAAGTTACTTCTAAAGTTCATTACTATCTTTTCTATGTTATACACGAGAGATTTTGTGAGTTTAAACTAATTCTTATCTTTATTGAGTTTGTGTTTACATGTTCTATCACTAATCCAAGGTCTTAGATAATTAACTTATCATCACCATACTTCGAAAGGGGTTACGCCTCCATCTTATCTAAAGTACCCTCTTACAGATGATTACTTCAGTCTTTTTTGGGTCTTTGTACCTGTGATTATTAGTCTTAAGCCAAGGTTGGTGTCCTTGTAACTTAGAATTTGGGTCCTAAGATCTTAGTTTGAGCCTAGATCTAAGACTAAAATCCTTGTAACTCTTAAAGGATACTTATTCTAAATTCATTTGGAGTAATAAAAAGTTTCTTTTTCATTTAAGTATTAGAATACATTATTTAGAGTCATTCTACAGGGTGACATACGTCCTCTGAAGCTTCTGGAATCTTTAATGTCCTTCCCTATTTGGGCCCCTAGTGGGGGAAAATCTTCTCATATTATAGGTTCAAGATATCTAAACTCATAAAATTTATGCCCAAACTTTCTCCGGGGATATCAGACACTAGCGGTGATGGATCTAAGACATCTGGAGAGACCTCTTGGACATTCTGAAGCTTTATTAGGACCTTTAACCAGCCCTGTGGAGTGTTGAGAGACTTCTTCTTGAACTTCATAGAGCTGACATAGAACTCCTGAGCTTTTTTTAGTCTTTGGAGACTTACCCCACTCCCTTGGGGTGGGGAACCTTATCACCAACCTGCGGGTTGAGATAATAGTGTTCAAATCATTAAGTGATAGTCTGCCTATAATGGCATTATAATATGAAGGGATGTCCATCACTATTAAATTGTTCTAAATAGTTGTACGTAAATCCTTGGAACCAAGGGTGAGGAGGAGAGTAACATATCCTAGGGAATATGCACGTTATTTGTTGAACCTGATGAAAGATGTGATGAATGAATTCATGTTCTTTGTGCCAAGGACTTTGGCTTTAAAAATATCAAGGATAGGATATATGTAGAGATCCTTGTATTAATCAGTATCCTGCTCATTTTGGTATTTCATGCAATTGTTATAATCACAAAATGATCGTCATGAGGCAGTCGGACTCTCCTAAGATAAGTTTTTATAAAGACAATCATTAGAAACCCTTTAGGGGGGCTTGATGTGGGAGAGAGACATGGTTTATATGAACTCCTTCCTGTTGGATGCTCGTAATGTGTGCCTTTCAGGCTATGGGAGAGAGACCACCTCCGACAAAGGCTCCGAAAATGCATTAAACTTCAATTGAAGGTACATCATCCTTATTTTTATTATTGCCGTTATTTTTATTGTTATGCTGACCTTTGTCTGCATCTTTCTCCACATATTCTTGAAGGTAGCCCCCTTTTGTCACCCCATCGATGGTTTCTTTTATCTTGAAGCACTCTCTTGTGTTGTGTCCATGATATCTGTGGAATCAATAATAGTCGTACTTATCTCCTTTTTCTTCCACAATCCTCAAGTGTTTGGGTTGAGGCAAGATATCTTGGGCTTCTGCAGCTACAAAGACCTCCTCTATGGTGGTTATCAGTAGCGTGAAGTGCTTGGCCTCTACAAACCCACTTTTCTTAACTTTGTCTTTCTTCTTCTCTTCTTTAACTACACAAGAGGTCACCCCAAGGTGAGAGAAGACATTTTGTCTCTTTCTTGTTGGTGAGAAGGTATAACATGTCTTGGTCATATGGCATCCTTATCATTCATATATTTATGAGTTATTTCGAGCAGCTCAGTCATAGACTTTGGAGGCTTCTTTCCAAAGAACCTCAACAAATCTTCTAACGTGATGCTTGTGATGAAAGCGTCCAAATAAATAGTGTCGTTAAGATCATCAACCTAAAGGGATTATTGTTTTAACCTATTAGAGTAGTGTCTAAGGGATTCTATGGTCTTTTATCTAAAGTGAAGGAGCTAAGTGACAAGTTTCCTCATATTTTACATCCCAATCAAATGTCTGACAAAAGATTTTGCCATGTTAGTGAAGCTTTTTATGGTTCGTGGTTTGAGATTAGAAAACTAGTGCCTATATGTTCCCCCAAAGTAGTAGGAAAAGTTTTGCATAGGACCTCATTTATGGTATGAAAGAGAATCAGTGATCGGTAGGTTTCTGGACGATCGATGGGGTCCTTAAACCTATCAAATGGCTCAATATTCAGCATCTTCCACTATGTGGAAAGAGCGTAATGCTAAACTTAATGAGAGAAAGGAGAAAACATATTATGGAGGGATAATTCAATGGTGTTCGGAGTTTAAGTCTTGTATTAGTTGAGGAAATTCCTTAATCGATCCTGGAACTTCTTTATCTTTCCATCTGATGGCCTAGCTGCCTTAGAACCTCCTTGGGATTGATCTCCGGGGAGTGATAGCTTGTCCTTGTTAGGAATGTGAGTAGTTAATTATAAGGGGAACATGGGCACACACTATGGATCATTTTCTCTGTTAAAGTGGGGCTCATTATTTTCCCTATTTTTTTATGCTCCGGGACCACAGGTTCCTCTAACACTAATGTTAAAGGAAGCCTACTGAGAATAGTGGCCAATTATTTTTAGAGCATTTTTACTGGGCCTCCATTTCTTTAAAAGAAAGGTTCAAAAAGAATTAGCCATTATTTTGAAGGGAATAACCGTGTATTTGAAGGGAATGGATCTTTCATTCCCACATATGGCGCTAAACTGATTAGTGTTGAAACTGTAAGAAACTTTAGACCAATAGGTTTTCCCTTTGGGGCCTCAAATGGGTGAAAAGAGATTATTGTCAAATAAAGATATAATGTAGTTCAAACCTTAGACGAGGTTATCACATCCATTGTAATGGTTTGTTATATTGTAAATGAGTTATTACAGTGCATGAGACCTCCTGAGCTTTGGTCGGGGGAGTATGAGGCCTCGCGTCCTTTATCAATGATTCAAATGACCTTAGAAAGTAATTGATTGACTTATGTAAGGGTTACTGAGTATTTATTCAAGGCTCAATAATATACATAAAGTGTTTGGCAACTAGAAATGATCCGGGTTACAAATCTAGGCTCTCAAGAGTGGTATGGAATAGTATGAATAATGAATGAACGTTAGTGGATACTGAAACTTTGAGTTCTCTGATTCCATGATATTTTGAGTGCATCAATCTCTTAGAATTCTTAAGATTATTTTCCTTTACATTGTTCACTAGTCTTCCTTCTACATTCCAACTCTAAGAGAGAGAATGAGTGGACTATTACAGTATAGTTGTGGTTCCTCTGAGGTTTGACTGTGTCAGCTAGTAGGCAGAGTGTTGTCCAAAGGTTTTACAGGTGGTGTAAATGGTTATTGATAGCATTAAGCATTTATGATATCATTTAATACAAGTAAAGTTGGGTAGTTTTGGTAAGTGGAATAGTGTTCTAACATTCACCTACTCCGCTAAACTAGTTACAGGAGCTGTTCTGGAGGCTTAGGAGTTTGGGATATGCCATTGGACTATCATAAGTTTTATTCAAGGTATTTTTTAGTCATAAACCCTTGTGATGAGGGCTAGGTGACCTTAGGAGGTCATTTCTCTTAAGAGGGGGTATGTTTGGCTGAGGTCTTCGAGCATGGTTAGGGAGATGTGATGGAATGCTCTTCCATATTAGGAAGTAATGTAAGCGACTGAGTTATCCATGGACGTATCCTGAGTGCAACTGACAGTTTGGGTATCAAGTAACATTCTGAATAAGGTCTAAGGTCAACCTCGAGGCCTCCACTCTTGCCTAAGGGCGGTTTGGGAGTCATGTAAACGAATTCAAAGTATGGTATCATCACGAGGGATCTATATGGAGTAACAAAAGGAATATTTATGCCGATTTCACACTCATTGGATGCTCCATCAATAAATAATATCCCTTAGGAGTTCGGTTGAATATCTTTCTCTTTTGCGATTCAAAAGATCTCATTTATAAACTGTACTAACACTTTCCCCTTGATGGAAGTTCGATGCTTGTAGATGATATCAAACTTAACTTACATAATGACATGATTAGCGTTAAAGAAAATTTTTTTATGGGCATGTATCTCCTCTTAGAATCAAGGAGAGTGTGTATGAAATAATATATTGATTGTTGTTCTTCGCCCTCTAATCGAATTAATTATTCGTTGGTTGAATGCTATGAAATAGTGAAGGACAAGTGGATCTTCTCACCACTAACTGACATTGACAACAATGCATAAGATTTTAAATCCTGTTTGATCTTCTTCAATTCGTCATTGCATTCATGTGTACATATTTTTGTGTTTGTCTTCATTAAAAATTAAAAAAAAAGGTCGCAACTTATGAGACAATTGAGATATAATTCGGTTGATGCCCGCCAACTTTCGAGTTAAACTTTGATATCTTTAACTGATATAACCTAAGTGAACCCTCATCTTGGAGGAAGAGTATCACCACATCTCACTGTTAAGTCTCCATAAGAGTCCCATATGCCTATGATAGGATCGTCCGGATAAGAATCAACCTTGTCCCAACAAGTCTCGGCCATGTTAAAATCGAGACCTCAAGAGCTTCACATGTTCAGCAATGCCCAACTTCGTACTCTGCCATGGCCAATAACAAGAGTGACCACGCTAAACCAATCTCGGCCTGATATATTCATTGGAGGTCATATCCAGCCAGGCCGAGCCCTCAGCGGATGATACCAAGTAGCGCGAGCATATTCAAGTACATAAGTGGCATGCAAACGTTGACAATTCTGTTATAACAAGATCATTCCTTCATGTGAGGGAATATTATATAATTATTATATCCATGTGCCAGGGACATGTGTCTACCTCTTATTAGGACTTTCCTCATGCACATGCTGATTACATGCTTGGGAGGTACATTGCACCCCCCAAGCCCTATATATACACTTCATATTCTCAATCAGAAGGGATTGATCTCTCTTAATTCAAAACCCTAATAGAATTATATCCAATTATTTATAAAAGAGAGAGAAATCTTTAGAGTGTTGTATCCATGGCCATTAGTGCCCTTATTTAGTGGATTTCTCACACACTCATACAGTGGATGTAGGCCTAATTGGCCGAACCACTTTAAATCGTTGTGTTTATCTTCTTATCCTCATCCCCTTCTCTTATATATACATATATCCATCTCAATTGTTATGTTGTGATTGAGTTTAATCTATTCATAATCTCATATTAATCTGGTGGTGCTGATTACAGCATCATCAGTTTGGCACTGTCTATGGGAAATGAAGATAGCCATCTTTTTCCTATTTTAGATTATACTCATCAGAGTCTCTAGTGAACCAGCCCTCCCTCTTTATGGAGCTGTTTCACCATTGAAGGAGCTCTTGTTGAGCATTTAATCTCTCCTTTTTAAGATCATATCTCAAACAGCTTAAACCAATGGCAATGGATCCATTTTCTCCTCTTGAGAATCAACTAGTACCACCACATGAAGGTGGTACAAGCTCCAGTCAAGCACCGCCCTAGTCGTAGATGGCTAAGGTGGCGATCTCACTCCTCTCCCTTATAGATAACTAATAGTAAATGAAAACCAATTTGATATGTTCAGCCAGAATTTAGTGATCAGGACTAGCGGCGCTGGAGATGAATTTGTCAGAGAAAAAATTCTTGCCCAACAAGCCAGGGGACCACCCCCTGGCACCAGAAAAGGATCTCCCTTCACAACAGAAATGGAAGGACATTGTTGACCCTAGGTGTCTATGCCTGGGAAGGCCGAGTCAAGAACCCCATGATGATGGGGCGGGAGACAACTTCTATGAGGATGAAGAACATAGGGAATGCTGGGAATCGTATCAAATTTCTAAGGGCACTATTCATCCTCTATAGATGAACTGTGAATAAGGGCATATGTAAAGTCGAGAGGTCAAACTAAGGCAACTAGCCTTAGACATGCTAAGAAGAGGGTTGACCTTTGATAGGCTTGGCCCTCAGGGAGATATGAGGAACTGTCTGTCCAGATCAAGGAGTGTTTCCAGCTCAAGAAGAAATAAGATAAAAGATGACTGCAGACCTCCTCGAGACCGAGAGGAGGAAAGAGAGGTCAACAGCCGACCTAGGTATGAAGAAAGGGTACCCTCGGTCCATCAAGTTAACAGAGAATGATCATCTTTAGCTAGCCGATAGAGAAGGGGCCGAGGAAAATGCTATCCCTGTAAAAGCCGACGCTACAACAGAGAATCCTTGGAATGAGTTCATACAGAGGTTGGAGAAAAATATAAGGGATATCATGAAAACTCAAAACCCATTGCATAGGGGATATGTAGAAGGATTTCCATTTGTGGCAAAGATACTGAACTACCCAACCCGGACCAAGTTTAAGCCGCTGGTGGTTACTCTGAAGTATGACGGGAGTTCGAATTCAATGCATCATGTGGAGATGTATCAATCGGCCTCCGACATCTATTCAATCTCGGACGATATGAGATGCTGAGAATTCTTTAGCACATTGACAGGGGAAGCCCACACATGGTTCACCTCGCTTTCTAAGAACTCTATAGGGAATTTTAAATAGATGGCCGATAGTTTTATCTATAACTTCTGCATTGGGGTAAAACTTAGGAAGCGGACGACCCACCTGTTGTACATCAAACAGAGGAAGGACGAGACTATGAGGGAATATATAGTATGTTTTAACAAGGAGAATCTAGAAGTAAAATATTACGAAGAAAGTATCGCAATAATAGACCTTATGGGATTTATTTAGAAAGGGAATCTACTCTGGAAGCTGGTCGAGGACCCTCCAATGTCCATGTATGAATTCATGGCTATGACCGGGAGAGTTATGAAAGCAGAGGAGGTGATGGTCGCCAAAGAAAATGAAGAAAAGAGAGCCCACGGTGATGGATTCAGAAGTCCAACGGGAAGGATAGAAAGAAAAGGCCGATAAACGATAAGTTTGTTAACTATACACCTCTAACAGTTAGTTATGAGAACATTCTGAATGAGATAAAAAATGATCGGTCTCTTAGGAGGCCGGAAACGTTGAAGATAGCTCCTCACAAGAGAAACATAAATATTTGGTGCTAATTTCACCAAGATCGTGGGCACATCACCGATAAATGCTTCGCCCTCAAAGATGAGATAGAAAAATGATGGTAAGTTGAGGAAATATGTTGATAAGAGAGGTTCATGTCGAGGCCATGATGACCAAGGTCGAGACGACCCCAGGAAGGAGATAAATGATATATGCAGAGAGGATGCTCTAGCCAAGAGGGATGGCCCTTTGGATGATGATAGTGATGATCCGAATCTCCCACCAAAGGATGATAACGTCCCCGTGAAGAGGCTCAATATGATTTCATTTGGTGTGGGCATAATTTTTGGTAGCCTAGCAGGAGGAGGCTCTGAGATGGACGACCTCAAGGCGCACGTAGTCGAGGCAAAGGTGATAACCGAGGCCGAGGTTGTAAACTTAGCCTCTATTAATGTTAAGCCCGAGGAGAGGAATAAAGTGGATATGAAAACCCTCATAGTTGGCATTTTAAGACTAGATTTCAAGGGTGTCCTATCTCCTCATGATAACTCGATCATTATTACAACCCGAGTACATGGGTGTGAGCTACCGAGAATCTTGGTTGATCGAGGAAGCTTTACAGATGTCATGTTCTAGCCTTACTTCAAAGTCTTAGGACTTAGCTAGGAGAGGATCATTCCATACCACCATCCTCTAATAGGATTCAACAGAGAAAAGCTTCACCCTCTCGGGATGTACGAAATGGACGTCAAAATGGGAGATGAGTGGCCGAAGAGGTTGACCAAGAAGATTAACTTTTTTGTGATGGATGAGAACATTTTCTCTGCTTACAACCTCATATTGGGACGGATAGCCCTCAAAGAGTTTGAGGCTGTGCCTTCAACGGTCCACCAAATGATAAAATTCCTGACTCCATATAGGGTAAGGGAAGTTCAAGGTGACCAAACATCGGCACGTGAATGCTACTTTGACTCAGCTGAGGAGACATACAACATTGACACCCTTGACCCAATAGATGAAACAAAACTTAAGAAAGGGGAGGCTGCGGTAGAGGTAGAATCCACCATCCTCAATGAGGATGAGCCGAAAAAAATTGTTTAGGAAGAAAAAGCCCTAAAATAAGGGGTCAAGAATGAGATGATCAAATTTCTGAGGAATAGACAAAGCATCTTCGTGTGGGGTCATGAATACATGCCTGGGATTAACCCAAAAGTAATATCTCACAAGTTGAATGTCGTTGATGGTGCTAAGCCAATCAAACAGAGAAGGAGAATCTACTCAAGGGATAAGTACGAGGTTATTAGGGACGAGGTTAAAAACCTTGAGAAGGCTTAGTTCATCAGAGAGGTGATATACCTTGAATGGCTTTCAAATGCTGTCATAGTACCTAAAGCCAATGGAAAGTGAAGAATGTGCGTGGACTTCACTAATTTGAACAAGTCTTCTCCTAAAGACAACTTCCCTCTCCCTTGTATTGATCAGATGGTAGATGCCATGGCTGGGCATGAATTGATGAGTTTTATGGATTGATACTCAGGCTATAACCAAATCTTTATGGACCCGGCCGACGAAGAGAAGATAGATTTTATCACTGACAAAGGGACCTACTGCTACAAGGTCATGCCCTTTGGTCTGAAGAATGCTAGGGCCACCTATCATCGGCTAGTAAACAAGATGTTCAAAGATCAGATAGGAAATACGATGGAGGTCTATATCAATGATATGCTCACGAAGAGTCTGAAGGCCGTCACACATGTGGCCGACCTTAAAAGAACATTCAACACAATGGATGAGTACAAAATGAAGCTCAATCCAGCGAAGTGTGTGTTCGGTGTTAGAGTTGGTAAGTTTCTGGTATTTATCATAAATCAGAGAGGAATAGAGGCAAACCTTGAGAAGATTAAAGCTTTGATAGAAATGCTGACCCTAAAGACCATCAAGGACGTTCAGAGGCTCACTGGACGAGTGGCTGCTCTAAACATGTTTGTCTCTAAAGTCAATGATAAATATTTGTCATTATTTAAAGTGCTGAGAAAATCTTTTGAGTTGGACGAGGAATGAGAGAGAGACTTTATGGAGCTAAAGTCTATCTCGACTCTCCACTTTTACTGTCTCGTCCTGTCTAAGGAGAGAAATTTTATCTATTCTTAGCCATGTTTGAATCGGCTATTAGCACGACGATAGTGGGAGATGATAAGGGTGTGCAAAAACTAGTGTATTTCAACAGCAATGCCCTTTAGGGGGATGAACACAGGTATCTGAAGATGGAGAAACTGGACTATGTCCTAATCCGTGCTTCAAGAAAGATGAAGACATACTTCCAAGCCCACACTATAGTCGTCTTGACAGACTCACCCCTCATACAGGTCATCCATAAACCCAAGATATCAGGTAGGATGATGGCCTAGGCCATTAAACTGGGAAAATACAACATTGTCTATAATCCAAGGGTGACAATCAAGGGGTAGGCCTTAACAGACTTTATGGTAGAGTTCACTCAGTTTAAAGCCAATTGTGAAGAAGCAGACAGTCTTGAAAGGTCAGCCGGAACTAGTACCAAATCGACAGAGGTCGAGACAAGCACGATGAGACCTCTTATAGATGAGACTAATAATTTTTTGCTCTGAAATGGTGTTATTAAAAACGGGCCATTTTTAGAAGGGACAGTGTGGAATTTGATTGTTGATGGTTCATCCTGCGAAAATGGGAGTGGAGATGACCTGATTATCCAGACGGAATAAATATAGAGTGCGTGTTGAGGTTCAATTTTAAGGCTTCCAATAATGAGTCAGAGTATGAGGCTCTTATAGCAGGAATCTCCCTCGCCAGAGCTCTCAACATCGGGCAACTTTTAGTCCATAGTGACTCTTAGCTTGTAGTTAATCAGGTCCTGGAGATTTATGAAGCCAATGACGATTGAATGGAAAGGTACCTAGAAAAGGTGAGGAAGATGACAAATGACTTTAGTGAAATCAAAGTCAAAAGGGTGCCATCGGCTGGATAATAGTTGAGCCGACACTCTGGAAAGGCTAGCCTCGGCCACACGAACAGAGACCAAGAGGTCGGTGCTAGTAGAAATCCTTCCTCGATCGACCATAGAAGAGGATGACACGAAGTTGATTTTTTTCTTTAATTTAAACCTAAGAAGTTGAATCAGTTGGATGGACCCCCTTATTCAGTATATCAGAGAGGGTAGTTTGACGAAGTCTAAGACCGAAAGAAGAAAGTTGAGATACAAAGCTGCTAAGTTCTCTATCTTAGGGGACGTGTTATTCAAGAAGGGGTTGTTTTACCCCTGCTCATACGTGTCCACCCAACTGAAGTAGATTATATTTTGAAGGATGTACACGAAGGTTCTTTCTGAAGCCATATTTGTGGAAGATCATTGGCAAAGAGGATCATCACTCAAGGGTATTTGTGGTCGACCCTGGCTAAAGATTCAGCCGAGTACGTAAAGAAGTGCGACAAATGCCAGCAGTTTAACACCATCCCTCATCAACCCCATCAACCTCTGATGTCTATCACCTCACTATGGCCATTTACAGTATGGGGAATTTATTTGGTTGGACCTCTGCCAAGGGCCATGGGCAATTACAAATATTTGATTATGGTGGTAGAGTAGTTTTTAAAGTGGGTAGAGGCCGAGGTCATGATCAAGATCAAATAAAATAAGACCTTTCAATTCATGAGGAAAAACATCATTTATAGATACAGATTGCCTAATACACTCATCTCAGACAATGGTACCCAGTTTAATAACATCTCCCTTGAAAAATATTATAAAAGGGTCGGCGTTAAGAAATTCTTCTCAACACCAGGCTGACCTCAGGCCAATGGTCAAACTGAAGTCACTAATAGAACTATTCTTGATGGAATCAAGAAAAGGTTGGAAGATGCTAAGGGGATATGGATTGAAGAGGCACATATTGTACTATGTGGTTATTGAGAGACAATGAAAATACCGATAGGGGGACCCCGTTCATGTTAGCTTATGGTTCAGAAGCTATGGTGCCTACAGAGATTGGTCTCTCCACTCACAGAGTTCAGACGTATGACCCTGAGGAAAATATGGCAGAGAAAAGACTTGACCTAGATCTAATTAAAGAGAGAAGAGAAGATGCATAGGTTAGGTAAAAAGCCTACCAGCAACGGATGGCTAAGTTCTACAACAAGAGGCTTAAAGAAAGGCCGATAGCTGTGGGAGATTTAGTCCTGAAAAGGATATGGCAGAAACCTAACAAGCTCCATGCCAACTGGCATGGCCCTTACAAAGTTATTGATGAAATCATCCTAGGGACCTACTGGCTGGAAAATCTAGAAGGAGATCCCTTCTCCAACCCCTGGAACGCCAACTATTTTAGAAGATAGTACCAATAAAAGATCTTGGAGATGATCTTGTATGTTTTTTTTTTCCATTGTACGATATAGTCTATAAATGAAAATTATCTTGCATGTGTTACCTCATATCTTGTTTGTAGCAATTAAATTATATGGTCCAAATGTCCTCAAGCTATAAAACATCATTCGTGGTGAGATGGCAACAACCTAACCTTGGTGAAATGATAACCTGGAAAGGGGCCGACACCATCCACGAATTTTCAATAACACTAAGAGGGGTTAATTTAATTATTAAAGCATCATTAACTTGGTGAAAAAACCTCTCTAGGTAGAGATGACAGTGCATGGATGAGATGACACTCAACCATGCACTCTTATAACGACGAGAGGGAGTATGGCATAACACCCTAATCTGGTGAATATGAGATGAAACATCATTAGTTTGGTGATCTTATACCTTAAAACATCATTAATTTGGTGAATATGAGATGAAACATCATTAGATTAGTGATCTCAGACGTTAAAACATCATTAATTTGGTGAATACAAGATGAAACATCATTAGTTTAGTGATGTCAGACTTTAAAACATCATTAATTTTGTGAATATGATATGAAACATCATTAATTTGGTGATCTCAGACCTTAGACATCATTAATTTGGTGAATATGAGATGAAACATCATTAGTTTGGTGATCTCAGACCTTAAACATCATTAATTTGGTGAAGATGAAACATCAATAGTTTGGTGATCTCAGACCTCACACATCATTAGTTGGTGGTATATTTGTGATGATGTGAGTCATTAATTTTGTGATGATGTGAGTGATTTTGATGTGACGAGTTAATAATTTTTTGATGATGTGAGTTATTTTGATGTGATGAGTCATTAATTTTGTGATGATGTGAGCGATTTTGATGGGATCTCAAACATCATCAGTTGGTGGTATCATACTTTAAAAGATATCAAGCACAAGATAGAAAAATTATGGAAAACAAACATTCATCCATTAATAATCAGAGGTTACAGAGAAGAATTCCCAAAATACAAAAGCCCTCGGGGCTGACTACCTTAACAAGAAAGATGATAATCAAGGAGCCTTCAAGGCTGAAAGTCACCCTCGACCGAGGCTGACCCATAACCCGTCTAAACAATATCGTTAACTCCTATGTTGGTGAATTCATACCTATCGTCATGGTTAGACAGATCCATTGTTCTCTGTAACCTCTAGAGGGCTAGTCTCTACAGGGGCAGCAACAACGTTCTTAACCTTGGCTAAAGCAACTCTAAGATGAGGGTCACGAAAACCAAGGCCTATGAAGTCATCTGGGGATAGGCTCCCAGTCTAATCATGTTTGGGAAAGCCTATCGTCCGATAGACCTAATGTCCCTTTCCAGATAATACAAGTCAAAGTCCATAAATTCATCATACACTTTATAGTCGACAATGATTTGGTCGTTAGCCTCGACCAAGGTATCTTTAACGGTGGCATAAATGCTTGCCTTTATGCTTTCATCCTTAGCCTTAAGAGATTTGTCATGATCGGCCTTCAGAGTGGGGACTAGATCCTTCTCCTTCTTCAGATCCCCCTTGACCTTATCAAGGTTGGCCTTCTGGGTCTTCTATGCTTTTTCAACATCTTGGCCCTTTTGGATTAAGTGTAGCCTCTTCAGAATCCAGTTGGCCAAGTGATGAAGAGAAACTGCACCCTATAACATAAGAGGTAGATTCTCAAGTAAGAGACATAGGAAAAAAGGGACAACACTTCGGTGAATGTGTTTTTCTTAAACATACCTCGATGGTTCGGTGAACGATGAATTTAGCCAGCAGGGGGATGTACATGGATTGAAGGAAATGTTTGTCATCCTTTGAGATGAGGGAGCCGAGGGAATCTACAGCCTTCGAACTATGACCAATAACGCTATTATCACTTATTCTGAGCTGTGACAGACGAGAAGCGAGAGCATCATCCGCTGAAATAGGGATGACATGGTTGGAATAATGAGTTTTGGAAGGCCTAGTGAAGGTTAGATCGACTAGATGAACCTTCCTCTTCTTCCCGGTACCATCGATTCTATTAGAGTCGAAATTCTTCTTCGGTAGTACAGTTGGAGGGGCAGCCTTATTACAATGCCTATTAATAAACCTTCTCAAATTTGGGGCAGATATCTTCCAAAGATTGTCTAAAATTCCTTTTGGACGCTTTGCAAAATAAAAGTCTCAGAATTAGTGTATCGGCTATACAAAGGTATGAAGCATCACTTATTAACAATAATAAAATAACTTACGAAGTTAAGTTAGGGGGACACCCCCCAGACTTGTCTGAGCGATTTCATACGAGGTCATCAGATGCTAAAACCTCACAAGACGACCTTTATCACCTTGGATACGAAGTTTGTTAATATTCTTATAGGCATCAGGGCTGAATCTCGGGTCAACTTTGGCCGATATGGGGACCTTGTCCCACCTTAGAGGAGTTCTAGGCGTAGACGTCCCATAAGATTGGTTGGGTCCTAATTCCCAAGCACTCGAAATGAAGAAGTATCAGGGTTTCCAATTGTGGTAGGAGGTCTAAGTCACCAATAAGATTTTATTTTCAGACTTCGTAGCTAAAAAATGATATTATCCTGGATGAGTCTTAGAAGACGATGGTGTGTAACAACCAAGGAATATGTGAACTGAAAGGTCGGTTTGATGAACAACCTTCCAAAGGACAACTGATCGAATCATAACTCTCCACGCAATCGGAGATACCTGAGAAGGGTCAAGGTTTATGTGATTAAGGATGGATCGGAGTATGGGGTGAATAGGCAGACAAAAACCTAACTTAAACATCTTCTCATAGACACAGATCTCACCATCCTGGACGTGAAAGGCTCCCTCGTTCTTAAGAGGTACCCTCATATAAATAATGGGAACTATGTCGTAGAGGTGTCTAAAGACGAAGAGATCAGCTTCAGATCCATCACTCTCATACTCAGTGGTAATAGAGGTATCAACCTCACTCTCATCCTCACTGTTATTCTCTGGGACTTCGGCCTGGGTGTTGTTCGGATCACCACTAGGGAACCTCTCAGCGAACTTGACTCCAGTCGCGGTCGATAATGGAATGGCATTTATTGGAGGAGGGAATGCAACATTGTTCTCTAATATCTCCATATAATAAGAGTCATGTGATGACTCGGATCCTTTAGAAGATGAGATACGAGGGGAAACCTCTTCAGCATCAGACTCTACAATCTATGTAGGGGAACAATCCATAGCCTCTTTGTGTGAATCCAAGCTCTCGTCTTGTTGAGAGGTGGACATAGGGTCAGAAGAAGACGACTATGACATTGGTTCACAAGTCTCAACAACTTGGGAGTATACTACAACCAAGGGTGGTGGAAAGATAGGACGAAGTGGAAAAGCCCCACCTTTCGACTCTCGTCTTGGGTTTCCTCTATCTGCCTAATCTTGTCAAAGAACTTCTCTCTCAGACTAGGGAAGTCCTCTGCTAACTTGACCAAGGGTCGCAGCATCCAAAGGACGAGGCTACAATTGGGTGAAATAAGAAAAGGTAGTAATGGGCAAACAACTTAGAGTTTGATTTTAGTTGACTCAAGGATCAAACCTTTGCAATTTGAAAGGTTTTTCGAACAACACCAAGAACAAACTTAACTTGACCAACCGGAGATGATGACCGGAGTTCACCTAAAATACTATAGACTTGCAGTCTAACCCTAAAAACTTTTCACAACCACCCAATCACACTCCAAATCACTAATAAAGTTCCTTTCCCAGCCTAAAGACCTCCCAAAAATAGCAAGACAGACACCGAAAAATCAAAACACCAACTGGAAAAATTCAAACAACGATTGGAATTGCTAGAAATAAAGAAAGTTGGAGTAAAAAAGGTACCTGAGCAAACCTAAGCTCTTGATACAGGGGAGATTGATAGGAATTAGCCTAGGAAGAGAAGGCTTGCACGTTTTTCGCAGTTCGCTAGCTACAGAGTTTTTTTACAGAAAAGGGAGTAGAGGCATGAAGGTTTGTTTGGGGAACAAAGAGAAATAAAAAATTTTGGGGCTTTAAATATCCCCTAATGATTATGCACATTTACAAATAATGCCATCATTGAGGGCACGAAGCCCTAAGCATGCAAGCACCCAAATAAACTTGGTGCATATACCAACCCACCAAATTAGTGACATGTGTTACCCACTCATCCATCAAGATGAATACAACCAACACATCATAAATGTCCTATCAATGCCCTCAGCAACTCGTACCCCTCAACATCCTATTCACATAATGAACAGGGGTGATTGATATAACCAAAGTGAACCCTAATCTTGGAGGAAGAGTATCTCCACATCTCATTGTCGAGTCACCATAAGAGTCCCATATTCCTATAGTGGGATCGTCCAGATAAGAGCCAATCTCATCTCAATAAGTCTCGTCCATGTTGAAAGTCGAGATCACAAGAGCATCACCTGTTCAGTAAGGACCAGCTTCGTACTCTGCCATATCCAATAATAGGAGTGATCGTGCTAATCCAACCTCGGCCTGATCTATTCAGCCGAGGTCATACCTGTGTTTGTGAGCATGGGACAACCCTATCGGAGTTAGTAACCTCGTATCCTGCCAGGTTGAATCCCTAGCAGACGATACCAAGTAGCGCGAGAATATGCAAGTATATAAGTGGCATGCAAACGTGGACAATTATGTTATAACAAGATCATTCCCTTACGTGAGGCGATATTACATCATTATTATATCCATGTGCTAGGTACAGGTGTCTACATCTTATTAAGAGTTTCCTCATGCACAGGCTGATTACATGCTTAGGGGGTACACTACACCCCCTAAGTCCTATATATACACTTCATCTTCTCCATGAGAAGGGATTAATCTATCTTGATTCAAAACCCTAACATAACTCTGTCCAATTGTATACGAAAGAGAAATAAAGCTTTTAAGTGTTGTATCCATGGCCATTAGTGCCCTTGTTTAGTGGAAATCTGACACACTCATACAGTGGATGTAGTCCTAATTAGCTTAACCACTTTAAATCATTGTGTTCATCTTCTTATCCTCATCCCCTTATCTCATATATACATATATGCATATCCATTGTTGTGCTTTGATTGAGTTTAAGTTATTCATAATCTTATCTTAATATGGTGGTGCTAATTACAACATTATCATTGACCTTGAATGGTTGTTTAAAATCTTATTAAGCGTTAATCTGATTATGGTTAGCTTCTATACCTCTTTCAGTTACAAGATATCCCAAGAATTTGGATGAGTTAACCCCAAAGGCACACGTTGAGGAATTTTAACTTCATCATGTAACTCCTTAGAATCATGAATGTTCAGGAGAGATATTTGAAGTAGTCAGATGTTTATTTACTTTTTATGAGCATCTATTTAATGTATACTTCAATACTCAAATCTATATACTTCGTGAACATATTCATCGCATAATGTTGGTACTGAAAGAATTGGTTCCATACCAATAGAGTCCCAAAGTGGTGATGCAGGATACCTTCTCTTAGTTGGTTTCGAACAAGGGTATCTATTGATAACACAAATAGGCACCCAGAAAACTCACACATTGATTGCTTGTAATTGAACCAATGAGATGGTCGATCCTAGGAATAGGGAAGTTATATTTTTGTCATGCCTTATTGACATCTATAAAATCAATACAAACTCTCTAGTCGTCCCTTTTCTTCTTAACCACGACCCTGCTAGGAATCTAGTTTAGGAATTTAACTTCTTTTATAAAGTTGGCATGAAGTAGATTCTCAACTTCATCCTCAACCAAAATAACCTTCTTTGGATATGACTTCTTGGGACTTTTATTGAAAGATTGATATATAGGATCCGTGCGAAGTTGGTGGTAAGCGAAGTTTGGTCCAATGTCTAGCAGATAATAGGGTTATTTGTAACACCTCGCCTAATTAAATACCGAGTGATCAGTCCCATACCCAATTAAATCAGAATATAAAATTGGTTCATTATTAGCATCACTGTTGAAAATATTTTTCTATCACCTAATACTCAATTAAGCTGGTGTTAAAAACTTTCCAATAAAAATTTCATTTTACCATTTCGAATAATTACACACATTCCATTCCACAACAACATAACTGAATAAATATCACAATAGAATTTAAATGCAACTGGAATAAAACTTTTCCAATAAATATCTCAATACATAAATCCCAACAATAGTAAATGTAACACAACGACACTAGTTTAAAATCCTGACTCAAGTAGAAAAGAAACAACTGAAATCCTCTGGGGAGACATGCCCTAAATGAAAGATCGCTACAGAGTATGGATCAAATAAATGAAGGAGTCTAAGCAATACTCCATAGCTCGTCAACCATCATAATCCTCTATGGCTGGTGTCCCTGCGGCTGTACAGCTGATATAGAAGATACAAGAGAGAAAAGTGAATATGCAAGGAAACGGGTCAGAGCCCGATGGTAAAAATAGTTTTGAAAACAGCAAGTGAATAATTGCAATATTTATCACTTATAATATACATGTTAGATTATCAGACTCTCTCTTGAGATTCTCACCTCTCATCTAGAGTGCACACCTAACGTACCTCTAAATCATACTAGTTACTATTCTCCATTCTAACTAGTTCATAACTGTATCAACTAATCATAGGCCATATCTATCCCGCATGATTTACATATATCAAATAAGATTCAACCTGGATAAGCCTTTTTATTTATTCAACATAATTAAGCATTATCATACATAATTAATTACATACTATTATCTTTTAATTCTACATAATTCACACAGAAGATAGATCTAACTAGTATATACATATTCATTCAATTCATTATATATATACATATATATAATATAATACGGCACCTTGAGACAAAACTACGGTGAATGCATTACTCTGATATCATGTCCTAGTATAGCTTGTCACCGTATAGGGGACTATAGGTTTGGTAAAGATTCCTCGAACCACAAATATCAAATCACAAATAATGGAGGCGAACATAGTCCTAAGCCTTTGGGCTACTCACATACCTATGCACCCAAATGACCGTTATATACCATTGTTCTCACTAATGGTAATTGACATAAATCCTATGTTCTCGAGCGACAAGTAAAAAATCCCATGGATTCATGAGGATATGACTTCCCTCACGCGCAAACTTCCCGTCGATAGCAAGTAAGCTAGGTATGCCATACACATAAATTATCAATTAATCAATTAGGCATTATTATCTACCTATATAAAATTAGGTACTTACACTACCTATATCATATTATGAATTCATCCTATCACAAGTACCTATCATATTTAATGAATACTATCCACACTTGTAATCATGATTATCATCATATTATCTATTATAGTTATCACTCACATGATATTTTATCCGACCCAAGTACCCGTAAATATATCATCAATATTACCCTTACTTGATATAACGATTATTCTCCTCTAAATCGTAATATAATTATGTAAATATCTGTCACAAAAATTTAATCCTCAAATCCAAATAATTTTTCAACATTAACCCAAGTCCCTTGTGTCTTGTTAACGTACCAAAATTACTAAAATCTCACCATAGGCCAAATTACCATTTTCTAATAATTTTTTTTTCTAATAAAGGTACATTCAACCAGAAATATAAAATTACAATTTTGAGGCTTTTCTTCTCCGATTTTGAAAAATTTTAAACTACAAAGTTGTGCAGAACATGATATTATACAAAAACTATCAAGCACACTGCCAATTTCCTCTTAAAATAGTCCTAAAATTATCATACAATGTCCGTCCCTTTTCAATAATTTTTTTCATGTGTTTTATCCATTTTCTTCCTCATCAAAACCAACAAAAATCAATCCAAAACTTCTCCTAATTAATCTCAATTGATATAGCAGGATATATGATCAGTTTCTAATAATCAAACAAACTAAAATCATCAACTAGTTTGGATTAAATTCTATTATTCCCAAAATTCTCATAGGTTCTTATTTCTCCAAAAATCATATTAACTCAGACTTCTTCTATCATTTGAAACCCAAAATTCTTGGATTAAATCATTTAAACATAAAGAGATTTATTCTATCTAATTTTCATATCAAGAACAAATTTCAAAAAATCTATAGTTCATCCTTAAATCATATAAATTCATACTTCTTTCTTATCCTATCTAGCATGGATATTGTAAGCAATAAAATAAAGCAAAAATTGCATTTGCCTTAATTATGTAGGTCTAAACCTTTGGTGATGAGGGTGTAAAATTCCTTATTTGTTTTTCGACAACTTTTCGGTGGTGGTGCTGGTGGTAGAAGGTGGTTAATCCCCTTTGGCTTTCCCCAAAAGTATTTTCTCCTTCCTAAGCAACCTCTTCTCCTCCCAAGAAACTCTTCACTTTCTCTCACACTAATACCTCTCAAGTGTTTTGTGATCAAATGAAATGAGCCTACGTTCCTCTAATCCATCACTATTATAATAAGACAAATCCTGAAATTACCATTCATCTCCCAAATAAAATGACTAAAATGCCCCTTCGGGGTGTCCTTTCATCTCCTAATTGATCCGAGACCCAAATCCAACACGCGAATAGACTTTTCTTGACTATTTCGACCCTTCCAGACACAACGACGCACTCAAAATGACCGTATAGTTGATATAAAATAATGTTTCCTTTTTACTTATTTAAATTAGTCCCAACACGTCCCATACCGCGTCTCGACTAAAGTTTCATTATTACTGTATAAGTAACTCACGCCAATATAAATAACATAATATTCATATATTACTTAAATATCACTAAGTAATATTCAGAATCATATATTTCAATATCCACATGTAATATAAAATTTTGATTAATCTCAGTTAATTAATTAATAATTAATTCCAATTAATCCCATTAAATTTTAATTTAACTCATTTTAAAAGTCATTAAAATTACGGGGTATTACATTATTAGGAAAAAACGTCATCATTCATGTTGAGTAATTGAATGAGTTATGTTTCCTCTACTTCTGGTACTTCAGAGACGATTAAGAATTTTTCTCTCATTGTGATTAGTCTAGGAACATCTTTGAGTTCCACCATTACCTGATCAGCGGGGGCTGGTCACCCTTTGAATTATCATTATCCTAACACTTTTAGGTATGGAATTTATTTTATTTTATAGTAGAAACAAAACAAATTCACGTTGTAGTTTAATTGCCCCTGACTTCATTGATTCCCTTATCAGTGACCAACTTTAACATTTAGTGCAATAAAAAAGACACATCCCTTATGGTATGGATCCATCCCCTTATTGTAATGGCATTCTATGGATATTCCAATTTAATAATGTAAAACTTAATCTCACTATTAACAATTCAAAGCTTAACCAATATCTTGATCTTTCCCAGTGGTATTTCCACGTTGCCATTAAATTAATCAAAGGACTAACTTTAATATCTTTGTCTTGGATATTGTATCCAAGTTTGTAGAGAAGCTTAACGTAATTGACTTATGAAAAACTTCATTGATCAACCAATATCCTTTTTAAATCAAAATTGGCTGCCCTGAAAGTGAGAACCAAGGCATCCTTGTGGTGAAGATTAACGTCGATAGGATCGTCATCGGAGAGCATGATTGATCGATCAAAGTCCATATCCATACACTACCTCTTTCTAAGGACCGATTTAGAGTTTTTCAACTTAAATGCCTCTTGGACGCTTGCTACAATTCTGACTTTCACTCAAAATTACTTCCTTGTGCATTTGGATGGATCGATTTAGCCATAAATGGCTATGATAATACCTAATAAAGGATTTTGTCATTATCTATATTCTAAATAACATTGAAATGACTTGAAGAATTTATTTATTAACATCAATATACTCCTTAAGATGGTCGACCTAGATAATATCCTCCAGATTATGCTTGAACATCTTATAATTCTATGTCTTATGGCCATGGTTCTGATTACATATGCACTACAAGTTTATGTCCCTCTCATTTGGATCACCCTCCATCTTACAGGGATTCTTGTAGAAAGGCTTATCATTTATAAGAGGAAGGATCTTTTATATTGGTTCCTTAAAGAAGTTGTCTACTACTTGTTTTTTTTCATTAATTGACATCTTTGTTCGTGTCTTTGGATTCTCTACTTTGCCTTATTTCTTTGTTTAAGTCAATTATGCTCCTCCCTTTTGACCCTTTCTTCATATCATTTTGGCTTGGTTTTCAACATGGAGGATCTCTTCCTTTACTTTGACATAATTTTCAATACAGGCTATAAGATCATCCATTATGGATGTCTTGTTCTTCCTGAGAGGCTAATAGAGATAATATGATATATTAAAACTAAACTTGAAAGAAGAAATTGATAGTTTCTCATTACAACTATCAATTTCATTTAATGGCTCCTATTACCTTTGAGGATACTTTTTAAACTCAAATTTATTCCTCCTGAAGGAGATTAAGGATCCCATATCCTAACTATCTTGCTGTTGGTGATAAAACGGGTACTCGAAAAATTATCTAACCAAAGTTATTAACCTAGGGGTTCTCTTCTCAAACCACCTAAGTTTGATCTCACCTAGAATGAATAAAAAAATACGACATATAAATGCATCGTGATGGATTCATAACGATATCGATTTCTTATAATCTAAAATGTAATGGTAAGGATTAGTCATGCCATAATATGATTTGAGCTTTGGTACAAAAAAACTTCTTTGGAGCCTCTTATGCTTATATGTCGGTACTGAAAGGGGAAGCAGACTTGTGACCTAATGCTCGTCTAGCAAGATCCTTTAGCTTTCGCATTAGGTTAATGTTTAAGTTCCACTCAAATTCTTTCTTAATGAATTCACATAAATCATCTCAACTAACCTTCCTCTTGGGAAGATGGGATTTTGCAAAATTATTGTTATGGATGGATTGAACTATCCAAACTGATTGACCACCTCTGATACATGATCTATGAACAGAGGAGTGTCCTAACTAGGGTTAACTGAGGCCTAATTTGAAAATACTTCTGTATCTAGATGCTATATTATTTTGATTTACAATAGGAGTCATGGAAAATCGTATTATCCTCCTTCTTTAATGGTAAGGTTATGGGAACTAGACTTAGACCCTTCATACTTCTCTTTAAATTGCGTCTTTAACCTGATAATTTCCTCCTCCTCACGATCATTCAAATATTACTCATAGAGGTTAACGAGTCATATCGTGGCATTCCTCGCAAGAGAATCCATAGATGGGGTATATAGAGAAGATTATGTACAAATCTATGAGGAGTACATCAACGTGATCTAACGTTACTAGTAGGAGGAGACTTGGAAGGAGTCTTTTCCATACTTATAACTCAATCCTTAAATTATACATTGTTCCCAATATGGGAATGGTAGGACTAGTGTGTACTTATTATGGTAAATTATTGATATTCACAAGTGGTAAGATTCATATTTTTTTGACAAATGGCACCAAAGTGCAAGGGATTCAAAATTACAATAATGTTAAATACCAATTGGTCCACAAATATGAGTCCAATTTCAATAAGGCACATAGAAATACATGTGGTTCAATTGGTCAGCCTGCCTATTTCCATAGGGAAAAGAAAAAGTGAGGATAGTATTAGATAAGGAATAAGATAACTTGGAGTAGTAAAGCGTGCTAGGTGAGAGTCCATTCGTGGGTACAAGATTATGATATATCATTTTTTATATAAGGGTTATTTTATTTATAGGTTCAAGAGTCCTAACTACGTTAAATGTAAATTTGAGCCTTCTTGGTGTGATCAACATCCTCCATCAGTCTTATCTCTTGAATAGTTGAATCATATCAAGACCTTATGTATCAATCTTATCATGATATTTTGGGGAGACCATCCTTATATTACTCGATATCATCAGCAACTTAGACTTTCCGTGATATAAAACCTCTATAGATTACACATGTTATGTCATGTGGATTAACTAATTTAATCCCTTCAACCTCATTTCGGCATCATTCTACATTTACTTTCTTGAGATATTTCACCCTAGGTTAAAGATAAAGAACATAAACAGATTTAGTTAATGAGATTTTCCATATTTAAATGAGATATTCATAAATTAGAAATATGAATTAAATTTGTGAAAGATGAATTTTAATGTTGATATATATATATATACAATTTGTAAAATTGGGACAAATAAAGTCTTATGAGAAGAAGAATCACAATTCTCATGAATATTGGAAATAAAGCATTTCAATCAATTTATCCTCACACAAGTCCTATAATTTTTTGGGCTAGTATAATTTGGAAAAACAAAGACTAACATCCTATAATCCCTGTCGTTCGAATAACGTCGCATTGTCTTTCGAACGATAGGCGTGCTCGTTCGAACGATAGGTGGTGGATGGATGGATTAGACTCCTAATTTCTTTCCAACTCTTAAATCCTTTATATACTAAACTGATACGGGGATGGGACTTCGAAAATCACTTTTCTCTCAAACTTTCTCCAGAAAGCTTTTCCAAAACTTATTTCGCTCATCTTCAACCCTAGCCCCTACTTTTCACAAGTTCTGAAGAATCTATTGGTGTTTTATCAAAAGGAGTTCAACATTCTATTCAGATTTTTATTCAAATTAATCACAGGCATGAATACTCTATTCTTTTCCTTTAGTATTATGCATTTTAAGTGTTGCCTAAACGTTAATTCAATGTTTTCTTAAAAAATCAATTAGCAATCTAATTAGAGAAAGTGGACACATAAAACTTGAGGATGTTTTTATGAAACCTTTTTAATATGAATAATATTCATAACCCGTGGGTACATATGATTCATGAGTGATTTTGGGTTTCGTTGGTATAGGATGCATGTTGAAAAACCCTAGTTTTGGAATAAATGAATTTGGGGGCGCATAACTCATGTTGTTTATGTAGATATAATTAAATTGGAATTTTGATGTTTTAATGGTGAAATCTCGGTGTATTGTATTTAAAATAATTGAATGGGATTAATTGGGTATTTATGATGTGGTGGTAATTAAATTAAGATTTAATTGAATTGGACTATCATGGGTAGTTTTGTACATTGATTAATTATGATGGTTTGTGTGAATTGTTGGTATTATTAAATTGCCTTTTTGCCATGATGGGTTATTGGGTATTGGTGCTCTCCCTATATTTTTAGGATTCCTTCTAGGTATGGGGCTAGTGGGTAGGCTTTTGATGATTTACACCTTCTAGGTATGTGACTAGTGAGGGTAGATTATTACGATTTCGTCATGTTGGGGGTTGGCTATTTTTTAATTCTTTTTCATCGTTACGCTAGCCTAGGCATGAGAATAGGTTGAGGTTTATGTTAGAAATTCATCCTATACATAGGGTAGGATGTATTGATAACTTAGCGACCCTTGGGTATGAGATTAAGGGATATTTTGAGGATCTCACATCAATTAAAAGGGTGGCCTGATTTATAAACTGAGAAATTAGGAATTAATACCTAAGATAATAAGACGGGTATTAAAATAAATTGGTGACATAATCAACGAGGGTCGACAGTTTAAACGGGCCAGCCGACATTTTGACGAGGGGATGTGTATTTTGGTGGAGAAATCACCCGTGGCAGGAGGACCACTATAATGAATTTTGGTGAATTATCGCGGCGGGAGGAACGTCATACCTAATAATTATTGAAGTTATAACACAAATAATGGAGAATTTTGGTAATTGAGTTAATTTAATAAAAGATTAACTTCGTGGGACTTGGGAATTTAAAATGATATTTGTGTGCCTTTATAAATAGGGATCTCTACGGGTAGTTAGTGATTTATATATATATTGCTTAATTACCTCGTTTAATTTAAAATATTCTATTGTGATATTTATTGCGCATAATGCTACTGTCTGGATTCAAGGATCCTATTTGAGGGGAGTAGTGTGTATTTATGCTCGGGGGGCTCTGACCTCGTGCATTGACTAACTTTTCAGGAAATAGTATTTGGAGAAGCTGTATAGAATTATTTGGGGATTTTCTTGGAGGTGCAGTTGGAGTTGCTCTACCTTATGTGTACTGATTTAGTTTAGTTTTCCATTCCTTCGTATTTATTTTGAGACACAGTTTATGGTTGCGATTGGGCCATTCGGTTTCAAAGTTTTTTGGGTTTTATTCAGTTATTTCATTGGAATCAGTTGGAGAATATTCAGTTCCATATAATAGAGATTGTATTTATTTTGAGTCTAGCATGGAGATGGATCTCTTATCGCTCGTTGGATGGCTTATCCTTTAGGATTGATTATCATTTATCTTGTGGATTAATTTTATATGTCTTATATTTGTCTCATGCTAAGAATGGTATTTATTTAGTTCACGCCCAGAATAGTTTGGCGAGGGTGGATGGACACCCCGTTTGTCGAATTTTGTGGGGTGTATAGGCTCGTTTGATTGGAGCATTATTATTAGGTTAACGATAGTTTGCGTATCATCATATTGTTGAGACCTTAAGATTGATGGAGTATATCAGTATGAAATAATGTGAACAGACTTAGATCTAGACTTGATCCATAGTGAGTAGACCTTTAGACAGGAGGGTACCACTAGAGGGTGTATAGTGGAGGCACCATAATGTTGTCATGATTTGATTTTTCATACTAGAGGATGCCATGTGGTTAAGTATCCGAAGTTTTTGGTACGAGGTAGATCCGACTTTTGGGGATGAAATTCCATTGCAAGGGGGGAAGTATGTAACACCCTGTATTTTTTGAAAAATTTAAATCACACGTGTACTTGTAATTCAATTAATTTGAGAAATAAATTGAATTGAATAAATATTAATTAGATAATATTGAATTAATACTTATATGTTATTGTATTTACTTATGTTATAAATAAATAAATTGTATTATTTTATATTACGTCGTACGTGGGTAGAAGCAATAAGTTTACAGAATTTTATTCGAGACGCGTCTGTAGGGTCGTGTTGGGTATAAGATGGTAAATTGATGATATGTTACTCGAATGGTGATTTCGAGTGAAAAAATGATCCGATATGGGATGAGATAGTTAGAGTTAGATACCCAGGGGTTATAATCAGGTTTCGAGGATTTCTTTAAGATATACGGGACCCGTAGGGGTGTATTCAGGTCAATTTAATGTTATAACTTAACCTAATTTCAAGAGTTGGAGTATATAAAGGGTTATTAGATGAGGTAGGAAACCATAGACTCATTACCTTCACCTAGGCTTTAGAGATAAACAAAAGAGAAGGGAGAAACTCAATAGACATATCAAGATGGCCATCTAGGGAGGAAATTGGCCATTTTCGAGCTACGATTATTGAGCAAGAAAGATCTACAAAGAAAGAAACTGTAAAGTAATTTAAGTCAAGTGTTTAACTTGCTTTGATATTATACTCACGTTTTTAATTCATATCATATTGGTGAAAGTAAATATGATTTTGGGTTGGGATTCAATGGTAAAATGGGGTTTGGGGATATGATTTCATAGAATTTGATTAGTAATTATATTATCTAAAATTTGAGCATTGAATCCAAGTGAAAGATATTATATTGAATGAGAAAGTTTAAGGATTTGTGAAAATCTTGAGGTTCAATTAAGAAATTGTACAAATCTTTATTTAAATGTTGAATCACATTAAATATATGATATTTGGGTGAATTTAAGTATAAAAATGTGTGAAATCATATTTGGGATTGATAAGCACTGAAATAATTATGTTAAAGTTGTGATACATATGGAATTTATTAATGAGAATGTAAGATTGGCCCTACACAAGTGTGTTTCAAATCAAACCAATTTTCACAAAAAAAAATTATCCAACTTTTAATTAGCACCAAACCAAGTTGTGAAAAACCAATTTTTTACTTTAAACCAATTTAATCTTGATTAATCGTAAATATGCATCTAGTGATTAAAGCAAGTAAAGTAAAGTAAACAATACTCACAACGCAGGATGTACGAGGAAAAACCCAAGATGGGAAAAAACCTCGGATGGCCCAAGTCAGACAATCACTATGAATGTGGAATTACAACGAACAGACAAAAGACTCACTCAACGACTCGATCCTCATGGGTCTTAACGCTCTTCTGATCTTCAGCCACTCCTCTCACAGTTCCCACACAGAAAGTTCTTCTTCCACAATAGCTATCCATAACACACATGTCCACGTATGTCTCGATGTCCACCGAATGGCTTTGATACGTCTACGATGTCGAACAAGAAGTCCTTCTCTTTTCTTCATCGTAAAACCCATATGTTCAAGTATAGAACAAACCTTCTTGGTGAATCAAGATCACATAAACATATAGTAATGATAACTCGGATCTTTACAAACTCTAAGGATGTGTTTAAGCTTTGAAACCTTAGAAAAACATGTGCAAAACTCGTACAGGATTGAAAACTGTTTTCCAGATTGCACGCCACTTTAATTATGACAAAACCACGCTTTAAATAGGAAAAATTAACCACCTCGAAACATGTGTTACTCAAATGAGATTGACCAGTTGTTCACGCGATATAGCCATCTCGCTTGAACGAGCTGAGTTGTCATTTGAACGACGTGCGTGTTATTTTGACTTTTTCTTTAAAATGTTTCTTCCAAAAGAGATCCAATTAAGTAAAACTCTTTTTCAAGCTTATCAGAATAAAATGAAGTGTAAAACATTTAAAACACTTTTAAAAACATTTAAAAACATTTTCCTTAAAATTCATCTGTATCCTTTTAGGAAAATTATTCCGAGCTTCATTAATTATATGCATTCATACCCGTGTGATATTGGAATGTAATTAACTTGAAGACGAATAAACCTGAACCAATTAAACTTCGACATGATTAAATCTTTTAAGCTTTTTCGCAACGTCTTCAATTTCTTCAATACGCCATAGACCAAGTGGGATCGTGACAAAATAAAATCTCCCTATGACATATTACAAACACAGTTTTGTTCATGAAATTAAGTCAAAACAATAAAGGGACTCAATTGGAAATTTATATCCTTACAAATCTCCCCCTTTGACTATTCTGGGACAAAACTAAACGAGTGAAATGACTAAGTCGGGTCGTCAAGCCGTATGATGCCTAAATCCCATCCGAGAAACCCAAAATTAAAAATACAGAACACGGACTAGTATATGTAGAACCGGTAAGCATGAACTGTCTAAATGTGATGTAGACTTGAAATCTCGAATCTTTGAAGCATACCTACACACATGAAACAAACAAACTAATACCAAGTGAAGTATGGAGGAACAAATGAAACCAATATATATATCCAAATTATACCAATTTTACAATAGATACCAATATGAATAAACTCTGGAAAATCATTTGTTAAACAATTGAGCAACAATATGATATCATTTTGTAAACTATGTAATCAAACAACATTTAAATCAAATCTCAATATAAACATATTCAACAAATCTCCCCCTACATCACATACATCTCTCTCCCTTTTTGTCTCGAATGGACAATTTGGTGAAAAGATAAACCAATCAAAAAGTATCTAACATGAAGATATACCAAATAAAATCGCTAGATAATCATGAAACAACCAACTAAATATGATCAAGTAATGAAAAATCAGTAACTAGTAAACAAATGAATCACACAAAGAATATAACAATCTAATTAGGTGTGATAAATGGAATCATATGCAAAATAATAATTTTTAAACAATATAACCTGCATATAAAACAGTCAGTCCAGAAAGCTTCCAGCAGTACCAAAAAAATATACCACAATAACCAGGGTGCTGCAAACAAACAGAAGCAAAAATTCCCTGACTGTAATTCGAACGAGCCAGGGACGTCGCTCAAACGAGATGAAGACGTCGCTCGAACGAGACTTCTCGTGACACGGAGATGTCGTTTGAACGACTTCTCGCGACAGGCCAAACTTTCCCAGATTCCCAGAAATATAATAAATTTTTGTCTAGTGAAAAAATTTCCAGAAAAATATTCCAGGAAGGGGTTAACAGCAACAAAACAATGCAAAAATAGTAAGCTTTTTACCCAAAATGCAAAAATGCATAAAAACTAACAATGCGAGTTACATGCAAACATAGTACTTATGTGCTCAAACATGGACATGTAATGTATGGGCATGAGACTAAAACAAATGAGTCACAATTCTAACACATCGAAAAGAGGAAGAAGATATAATTTATAGCGATAAATCATCAAACTTTATCATAGCCATATGACAATTAAAGTGTGAGCTTAATGAACTAAACATACTACATGCACACAAATCCAGATTTTGGATGATTCTACAAACAATAGCGTCAAATCGCAATGTTTCAACATTAGGATTAGTTGGGCAAACTCGTTTAGATTTTCTCCAACCAAACTCCCTCATATATACAAACTTTTTCAAGTTCTTTTGACATTTCTAGCATTCTCAACTTAGAGAAAATCTTATTGGCCCTCTTGTTAGCATTTTCCTTTTTCTTTTGGGCTCTTTTAAATGGTGGCTTTCACGATGAGTCAATTAAACTCTCTAATCCCTTTCCCGTGAATCACTCCTCATTTTTTAATTTTGATATCGATACAACTCCTCACGGTAAACGATTCTTACATGCACACTTCTCCTTAAGTCTACTTACGCATAGATGATAAGATTGAGATAAGAACGCCTCACCAAATTCAAATATGCAAGAGAAGTCAAACATCCATATAAACTTGTGCATGTGTGCATTGATGGCATATATACAAAGTCGAATCAAAATGCATATCAACATCGAAACAACCCCATATAAACAATGGTTAAGATCATTGTAAGCATCGATAACAATGACCAAATGTACAAGCCACGTGGATATGAAACAATGGGGGTCCAAGAACACCAATATGCCACATCAAACATGTAAACTCAAAAAAAAAATTAGAAAACAAACTATTTTCGGTTTTTCAAAAATTTTATCAAAAACGAAATCTTTTTGTATTTTTCAAATAAGACTCAAACAAATGAAAAATATAATACAAAGAGATAAACATTTCATAACACTAGGAATAATATATCATGAAGAAAAACTAGCATATGACAAACAATATCATGCAAGCAACTATCCATAAGAAATAGCATGTGACGAATCATGTGCAACCATGTGAGAATCAACCAACCTAGCATTTAGCATCTCCAAAATGGATTTCCAAACCCAAAACTATGTATACCTAACAAAACGGGTTTTGGGAATCATAGGGACACTACGTTTAAACTTCCTCGGGTCCATTTTAAGATCATACCAAAAACTCCTAAGGTGACCTTTCCTACCACAATGCGAACATGTGTAAACTCGATAAGGAACGAGACATTTAGGTTGACCTTTTCTAACACCCTCAGATGTAATTCATCCTCTAAAATAAGAAATGGTTTTGCCATTAGCAATGGAAGCATTAGAACAAGACGAGCCATTACCATCACTACACAAACTATTCGATTCATTTAAAACACTTTTAAACTTGAAAACTTTGGACTCAAATAAAAATTAAGTTCCTCAAACTTTAGGGACTCCTTATTTAAATTATCAATTACCCCTAGAAGGTTATCTTGCTCCCCCTCAATTTGAGCAAACTTATCCCTAAGAGCCTTTTCTCGTGCCACAAAATCATTAATCGAATTATTTTCCTCAATGGCACAAACCCTAGAATTTCTCAAATCCTCTAACTCTTTTTCTAAGCTGAGGACTCTATCATCACTCTCCTTTTTGCCCAATTTTTACATATTAAAATTATTAAACAAGGAACCAAACTTCTCACGACAAATATCTCTTTGAATTTGAAATGTTTGCAAATATTTAATCATATTTTTAAAACAGGAATTTTCTTTCTCCAAAACTTCAATACATTTTGCAAACTTTAAATTCAAAAGATGTAAATCGTCAATGCTTAAAGAATCCATCGAGAGAAAACAAACACAGGAGAGAAAAACAAACATATGGGATCACAAAACAAATAAATTATGTTTTCTTGCTTCGATACCAATTTTAAGAGTGTCCCTACACAAGTGTGTTTCAAATCAAACTAATTTTCACCAAAAATAATTTATCCAACTTTTAATTACCACCAAACCAAGTTGTGAAAAACCAATTTTTACTTTAAACCAATTTTATCTTGATTAATCCTAAACATGCATCTAGTGATTAAAGCAAGTAAAGTAAAGTAAACAATACTCACAACGCAGGATGTACGAGGAAAACCCAAGATGGGAAAAAACCTCGGACGGCCCAAGCCAGACAATCACTATGAATGTGGAATTACAACGAACAGACAAAAGACTCACTCAACGACTTGATCCCCATGGGTCTTAACGCTCTTTTGATCTTCAACCACTCCTCTCACAGTTCCCAAACATAAAGTTCTTCTTACACAATAGCTATCCATAACACACGCGTCCACGTATGTCTAGATGTCCACCGAATGGCTTTGATACGTCTACGATGTCAAACAAGAAGTCCTTCACTTTTCTTCACTGTAAAACCCATATGTTCAAGTATAGAATAAACCTTCTTGGTGCAGCAAGATCACATAAACATATAGTAATGATAACTCGAATCTTTGCAAACTCTAAGGATGTGTTTAAGCTTTGAAACCTTAGAAAAACATGTGCAAAACTCATACTGGATTGAAAATCGTTTTCCAGATTGCACGCCACTTTAATTCTGATGAAACCACACTTTAAATAGGAAAAATTAACCACCTCGGAACATGTGTTGCTCGAATGAGATTGACCAGTTGTTCACGCGACATAGCCATCTCGCTTGAACGAGCTGAGTTGTCATTTGAACGACGTGTGTGTCAGTTTGACTTTTTTTTTAAAACGTTTCTTCCGAAAGAGATCCAATTAAGTCAAACTCTTTTTCGAGCTTATCAGAATAAAACTAAGTGTAAAACATTTAAAAACACTTTTAAAAACATTTTCCTTATAAAAATTCATCCTTATCCTTTTATAAAAATAATTCCAAGCTTCATTAATTATACTCATTCATACCTGTGTGATCTCGAATTGTAATTGACTTGAAGACGAATAAACTTGCACCAATTAAACTTCCGCATGATTAAATCTTTGAAGCTTTGCCGCAACGTCTTCAATTTTTTCAATTCATAATAGACCAAGTGGGATCGTGACAAAATAAAATCTCCTTATGACATATTAGAAACACAATTTTGTTAACGGAATTAAGTCAAAACAATACAGGGACTCAATTGAAAATTTATGTCCTTACAGAGAAACATTGAAAACTTGTATTTGGAACATGATCAGGGCCATTTCCTTTAATCGAATCGATTCATCCCTTGAGGGAGAATCGATTCGGACCTGGAAGCCAAATAGATTCATACCTAATGTGAGCAATATTATTGGGTTGATTTTATTGTTTGGGAATTGTTTGGAGTTTTGAATACCGTTGAGGGTCTGTAAAAAATATAAGGAATTTTGTAAATTATATAGAGTATTATAATAGCCTTGGGTTAATTGGCAATAAATCCGAGGTATGAATTAAGGGTATTTAGGATGAATGACACTCGGAAAATAATTAATGAAATTGATTTGGAAAGTTGGCAAGAATATGGATACGGGCTGGTCAAGAATAGTTTAGTGTCGAGATTTAATAGTATATTTGCAAATCAATTAAATAAGGGATTAAGCCCTTTCTCGGGGCACTTTATCGTTGCCAATGTTGGATAATGTGTAAAGAAATATTCTCTCACCTTTTTTTTTGCAAAAAAATAGGAAAAAGAAATGTCCCCGTCTCGGGAGAATGGTATCAAGGACTATACTGATGCTTGCAAGATCAAGTAGTTCAAAGGTTCGGGGACTAAGTTATGAAATAGGAAGGTGTTAGGAACCCATCCCTCCCTTTCAGTCTCTCATAGGCATGTGTTTATCTTCTCTTGTTAGACTCCATGAAGTGTGTGATATGTGCATAATATAGATGAAGAATGAAATCATTCAACTTGCATCATGGAAATGGACAGAGTGAATTCATCCTTAGTAGTGTTCCTGAAAATAATAATTCAAAATATAGTATGAGTATTTGCCGAATCACAAGTCGTTATGGTAGAACGAATGTATATATCGAATGAAATACAAGTAGTTAAGAATATATATATATATAAAATAAAGTAGAAAACTTATGTATGTCATAAGATTAATTGATGATGTCATCTATATGAGTTGTTTTTACAATACTTCTTTTATCCTGAAAAATTTTAGATTCCCCCACTTTTGACACACTCTAATTTGTTTCCCCCTTATTTTTAAAATTCAAAAGTGAGGGTAAAATAGTAGTATAACATTTTGAGTTCATTATCTTCTCTAAAACCCCCCACGGTCACTTTTATCTACCTTTAACATCTAAGACATTATCTTCTCTCATTTCTCACTAGAACCCCAAGGCCACCTCTTCCTCCATCGACTCAACCCCCGCCTCCTCCTCCTATGCTCTTGCGGTGACTCCCTCTGCCAAAAAGTCTCTCTCTGAGGTGTTTAGCTTTTACTTTTGCAATATATAAAAGAAAGTCTAATTTGTTCTAACTATTTTTTTGGATATACCGTCTAATTTGAACTAATGTCCTATTCTAATGTCCTGTGAAGAAGAGCACCAGTTGATGTTGCAAAACTTTTTAAAATTTATGCTCAACAGCTTCAACCATGTGAAGAAGAGCACCATTTGAAATAATATCATGTTTTTTTTCCTTTGTAGGTATTACTATTTTTCTCAGATCACTAAATGCCCAAGGTACTGTTCGAAAAAATCCATTTGGGATTTTAAGGTACTGTTCCAACAAACCCATTTTACTCCTCTGTTTGGAACTTTATGGGTTTTACTGTTCCAACAAACTCACTTGACTATTTCTCCGATTGGAAGTTTGTGGGGTTTTTTTGTTCAAATTAATTTTTTGCAGATCTGAACAATGCTCCATATCTCATAATCGTTATTCAGGTAACAAGTTTAGGAATTCATTTTTTGAGAATTAGTTTTATGGATATAGGTTTATTGACCGGATGTAAATCCTTTGGTTCCTTACCCATAGGTTTCTTTTTTATAACATAACCATCATTTTGGCCGAGAATATACGTTTGAAATGGTGCATACCAGCTGTCGATTTTAGTCCATTTGACAATTTTTAGTCCATTTGACTGTCAGAAATGGAACCTGCCTATACTCACCGATATTTACCAAACCAAACCCGATCTGTTATATTAAGGATTTGAGATTTTTTTTTGCAAAAATCGGATCTGTGTTCTTCATTTATCGATCCGATTTATATAGAGAATATGGTTAAAACAGTATCTTAGGTGGGTTATTTTGTTTGCATGAAATATTGTATTCATGTGCTTTTGCAAACATGTGGGAGGAGTGGAGTAATTGGAGGGTGACACATAAATTAAGGTGTGAGAGAACATGGGGGACAGGTGTGCTCATAGGCATGTAGATATGTTGGTTACATAATAGGCAGGATTGGGTCCGGTTTAAAGAAGGGGACAACCATGACTGCCTGTATTCAATACTATGGTCTGGGTGCCAAGGGATCACATTTGGCCGCTTCAGCTGGACCAAGGGCTTATATTACTCATATAACAAGTTTATGCGTTTTTAATTGATAAATATGAGTGGTTCAACATCAATAGTATTTCCACTTTTAGCTTATCATTAAAAACTAACAAGTGCACATTTATCCAAACCCATTTCTCCCTCCCTCCCACTACAAAACTATTATCACTTTATCTTAAGAAACAAACAACTTTGGCCTTTTTCACCATAGTCTACGAAGGATGGAAATAAAGCTTGCAGTAATCTTATTTTTGGTTGAAAGCTTATGAAGCAAAAGAAATATTGCTTTCATATTATAATTTTTTTTTGGCATTCACAATAGTATAAATTTGTTTTTAAAATTTTGACTTTCATAATATAAACAGGAATTGGTTCATCGATTTGGTGATTTAATTGCATTTTTCTTAGTACCATGTAATGTGGAAGTTTTATTGTATGACCCAACCATTAGGTAACATCATTTGAATGGAGTAATTTAAGAAAATTTAAGAATTAATTTTTAAAGTGTCCCAAGAAACTAATAAAACACGGCTCCTCCTCGAATAGCAGCACCCTACATGACTGGTGCGTCTTTTGTTGAAGGAAATGATTGATATTTTGCTTTTTATTTTGTTTTTCGATTATCAAATGTAATTTAGAATGTAAAGAAATTAATCAGTTTTGTTGCATCACATGACTGTTATTTTGCTTACGATACTTTTCAATAAGTTTTCTTTATTTGGTTGAATATTCTTAAACATTGTTTGTCGACCTCCATTATTCACAACTTATAGATTTTTGAGTAGTAATCTATTTATGTGTTTGATAAAACCATAAAAAATGTTTAATTTGTGTTTTGTTTTACAGGTATGCCTAAAGTACACTACAGAATTACCGTCGATCATCACATGCGATGATGGTAGGTGCTAAATGAGAATCAATATTTTTTTCCAATCACTTAATATTGTTTTGTTAGTGGTGTAGGGTCCGATCTTCATTAAAATTATTGATCAAATTATTTTTCAGAATTACTATGTTGGGTGGAAATTACTGAGTAAGAAATTTGGAAATTTCATGTTCACTGTTTTTATTCACTCCTCTACTAACATTAATGGTTTAAGTGTTAAAGTATGTGTGATTTGTATTTGTTTTATAACCTTTAAATATTTACAAGGAAAATCTCTAATTCTTATCTTTATTTTCTCGGTATCATCTTTGTTAAACATATTTCAGTTGTTGTTATGTTGTAGGATTAGGTTCAATGCAGTAAATGTTGTAGAAATGTGTCTTGGAGACATTTGAATAAGAGCGAGCCACGTAGATGGCGTAGCAAAAGTAAAATTAGTGTAGTTCCATCGGTCATTTCTATTTTTTTATTCTATTCGTTGGTGGTAAGACATGTCATCTGCTAACGTTTTTATGCCAAGTAGATGGAAGCATATAATCGTTTTGGACTTTTGATGTGTAATTGTAAGTAATAAATTGTGGCTTTTAGGGTTTAGTCATGGTTCAATGAATATTGTTGTAATATTTTTTAATTTCATAAACAAGGTGGATAGTTCTATAAATAAAGAAAATTCTATTCAAATTATCTAAATTGTTTATACATAGTTGTGTTGTGAAAAAAAACTTTTCACTTAAATTATAGGCAATTCAATACTTTAGAAAAATTTCTTCGTGCCTTCAGGGTAATGTTTTTTGGCAATATTCTTCCACACTATTATATTTTTTGTAAAAAGAAAGGCCACAATATGGGGCTATTACAAGTGTGTGTTGTAAAAAAATAAGTTGTCGCAATATGGGACTGTTACAATTGTGTGTTGTAAAAAAATATTTGACTTAATTATACAGGATTTAAAAATTGCCCAATTTTTTAAACTAAAAGGTTTGTAAAATAGGTTATTTTAAAAAACATTTATATGTTGTGAACTTAATATGACGTATGATCCTATCAACGATGTACAGTTTTGAAAATTTTCATAGTGCCTTCAGGCATGGGCATACCCTAGTGTGTATATTTATATGAAAATAATATTATGAACGCGTATAGAGGAGGACTCAAATATTGGAATTTACCTAATATGACTACGTATCCCAAGGGGCGTCAAAGTCCACATAGTTTGCATATAACATCAGGTGGGGTTTAATCCGTAAATCCAAATGGGTGATTTCTCGTATGTGTGTGAGTACAGAGAAATGTACTTTTAAGAGCGAGAGTGTGAGATGATAATCCCTCTTTTGGAATTTATAGATATACCCTAATTTTCTTTTTCTTTTTGTTTTTTTATGAAAATTGAATAGGTGAAAATACTACTAATAAAGTTTTGATATTAATGAATGTGATGTAATAAAATAAAGTGCTAAAGTAAAAATGAAGTAACTAATACTAAAATAAAAGAATTAAAGAAAATGATGGAAAATTGGAACTCCTTATGAATGCTTGACATTGATTTGGAGTGTAGATATGCTGATTTGCAATAGGATGAAAATGGCATAAAGAGATGTGGGAATTTACTAAACGAAGTAAGAAAGTGATGGAATGGAATGTTGGAAATGGGATTTTTAGGAAGGGAACGACTGTGAATTTGTGAGAATGTTCTCTAAATTGCTGAGATGGATGTTCAGTGGTGCTTTTCAATGTAGGTCATGGCATCTATTTATAGGTCCAAGGGGGTACCGATCGGCATTATCCTCGACCTGTTTATCGACATAGAACCTCAGGCACGCTATCGATAGGCGGGATCCTGAGGATGTCATTCAAGAGTCTCACATAGGTTTTTCGAAAAAATAGTCATAGAACATAAATCGTAAGTCAAAATTGTACTTGAGGAGGACTTTGGAAAGGGTATTTAGGGAATTTAAGAATTCATTGAGACACTCCCGAGTCCGAGAGTCGGCCAAGGTCAAACGGGGTCCTGAAGTGCCAGTTGGTCTGTGGACATGAAGTTTTTGGAGGAAAACAGATCGTTCTTCGATAATGTAAGGTAGATTTGTGCACGAGATGGAACATTGGAAAGGGTATTCAAATCCTTTCAAGATTTTATTCAGCTTCATTCGATTCAGAGAGTTGATCAAGGCCAAACGGGGCCCGAAAGCTCCCGATGACCTTTCAGAGTAAGCTGGGTCATTCGTCCATACCATAAGGATGATTCGCACACGTGTGTACCGTTGGAAAGGAGATTCAAAGACCTTCAAATATTCATTGAGATTCACTCAATATGGAAAGTTGATCAGAGTCAATTAGGGCCTGGGAGCGCTCGGTGGCCTTTAGATCCATTCTATGGGCAAAATGGACCGTTCATTCGAACTATAAGGCCGATTCACGCATGGGGAAGACATTTGAAAAGATAATTCACATCCTTTCAAAGAGTCATTGAGCTTCCACTGTAGTGAGAGAGTTAACCAGAGTCAAACGAGGGTCTATTACGCCAGATGGCCTCTAGAACGGTACTTGGAGTAAAACGGATCGTTCGTACGAACCGTAAGGCTGATTTATGAATGTAGACAATCGCTAGAAAGGGGATTCAAATCCCTTCAGAAATTCATTGATCTTGTAATCGAGAAAGATAGTTGACCAGAGTCAAATAGGGTCGGGGGTGCCCGATGGCCTCTTAATCGATTTTTAGGGTAAAATGGATTGTTCGTCTGTACTATAAGGTCAATTCTTGCATAGGGTGGATCATTGGAAAGGATATTCATAGCCTTTACAATATTCATGAGCTTTAACTCAGGCGAGAAAGTTGACTGGAGTCAAATGGGGCTTAGGAACACCCGATGGCCTCTAGATTGATACTCAGGGTATGACCTAAGGTTTGCGGTGAATGAATGAGTGGTAGATACCTAAGGAGGTTCTTAGGGGGGGACTTTGGATGGGGTTTCTATAGATATCCCGTCGATAGGAGATCTTAGAATAAGTGAAGGCCGTTGAATGATAGACACCATATCGATGTTGAGGAAATGGATTTTGGGTTAATTTTTATAGACCTAGAGGATGATCGATTTAAGGGTCTAAAGACAATTCTGAGGTCCTAAGGAGATGAGGATGATCAATTAATTAGGTTGTGGAGGTGTAAGATTGATTTTAAGGGATTATGGTGACCAATTCAATGGGTCGACACTAATTCCGAGGACCTAAATTTGTGCTGGGGAAGACTAATTCTGAGGGACGAGGTCAATCTCGAGGACCTACATTTTGGACGACCTATTCTGAGGGCCAAGGTCAATTCTAGGGACCTAAAGTTGTGACGTCCAATTCTGAGGGCCGAGGTAAATTCTAAGGACCTAAAGTTGTGAAGACCAATTTTGAGGGTCAAGGTAATTCTGAGGACCTCAAGTTGGACGATCGATTCAAAGGGTCAATGTCGATTATGAGGAACTAATGTTGGGACTACCAATTTTGAGGACCGAGGTCAATTCTAACGGCCTAAAGTTGTGATAACCAATTCTAAGGGCCAAGGTCAATTCTGTGGACCTAAAGTTATGATGATCAATTCTGAAGGTCGAGGTCAATTATGAGAACCCAATAGTTAGGATGACCAATTATGAGGGATGAGGTTAATTACGAGGACCTAAAGTTGTGATGACCACTTTTGAGGGTCGAGGTTAATTCTTAGGACCTAAAGTGGTGACGACCAATTCTAAGGGCCGAGGTAAATTCTAAGGACCTAAAGTGGGGATGACCATTTCTAAGGGCCCAAGTCAATTCTTTAAAGCATAAGGAATATTTTTCCTAGGTAATTTTAAGGCGGTTGAGGTGGACTTATGGTTCCGCTGGGGATTATGTTCTCTTCAAACTCTGCTGAGGGAATGTGTACCTTTGATGTTTCGACTGGGTAATTTGTAATGGTCTGGGAATAAGAATGCTAGATTAATACAACTGGGGATTTTGGGAGTTTGTAAGGGGCTTAGTGCTTCAAAAAATAATGTTTTTGAGAGAAAGTAGTGTTCTAAAATTTTTCAAATTTTTTTGGGCAATTTCAGGATTTTTGTGGCATTTTCTAGCATTTTCATGTACAGAATCTTAGGGGGACTGTCGATCGATAGGCTTGATGGGATTCCAATCGACTACGGAATGGACTCCTGGGCTCCTTTGGGTAGAGGAAAAGGCGGGTGATGATCGTTATGGGCTAGAGGTTATCGATCGGCATTCCCTTTAACCTTATATAAAAAGGGCAATCCCTTCCTATTTTTCACACATTTAAGTGTTTGAATCTTTTGCTTTCTCTCTCTAAAAACTATTCTTAAGTCATTTCTACTTCAAGGCTTCAAATGGCCGACTCATCATGTGAGGTTTACAACAACGAGTGATTGGGTCGGTCGAGAGTGGCATTCTATGGTTCCCCTTCATCTAATAATGAGAACACTTTTGATTTGTTTGAGCCTATCTCTAAAGAGATCATATTTCAATGTGAGCCCTCATATCATCGTTCATCTAGGGTAAAGAACCCTAGTGGCTATGTAAGCGTGGTGGCTTTTGGTTTTCCAATTCATTTTTCTCTTTATTTCATATCCTAATGGATTATTTTTCTTCCATTTTCTTACCGAATGAAAAATATCCTTCGAGCATTCATTACTGGGGTATGATTAAGTTGAAGGAGTTTTGGGAGAAGCTCATTGCTATTGTGCATTGTATGGTATCATTTGCCAAGTTTGGCCCATTCGCAAAGGCGCTAGATTACCGCATTCCACAACGGTGTTATGTTATCTCGGGGGGAGGTGGTGGGACACTACCCTCACATTCCATCTTAGATTTGGGGAGATGACCATTACTCCCATTGATGTCCAATAGTTGTTAGGGATGGATTACGAGGGTGTTCCAGATAGTGGTGGAACTCACTTTGAGGGTTACAATAAGGCGGTGCAGGCGGCTTTAGGAGACATGGGTATAATAATATCGCGCAATTCTATCCGAATTTTTTCTTTAAGGGAGATGATTTTCAGGAGGAGGTTGGACGTGAATGAAGGGAGGTAGGTGAGACAAACAATTCGTCTATTTATTTTTCTTCTTCTTAGTGGTTTCTTGGTGTCGACGAGCGACGACATCGTTCTTCTTTTGTTCTTGTCTTATCTGAGAACAATTTCGGATGTCCAACTGTACGATTGGGGGAGCATGACTTTGGCATCTCTTTATTATTCTTTGAATTATTTCATCCACTGCTATCGATAAACTTTTACGGGATCCACGTACCTTATGGAGGTAACTTTGTATTTAATTTCCTTTTTATGTATTTCCTTGCAATCTTCTTTTATTCTCTTTGCTTAATTCTATCTTTTGCAGCCATAGTTCTATGAGGTGATAAGTCTTAACGTTGGGTTGATTTACCTGAGGGATGAGGATTTTGGGGACTTTTGTCAGATGTTTTGGTGATAGAAGTACAACCGGTGGGTGAATCAATCCTTATCTTTAGCGGACGTGCGGCGGGTCATGAATGCCATGACTAGTGACTAGGTTATATTTTTGTCTTTTTTCTGACTTCTTCTTTTCATCGTTATTTCTTTAGTAAATATTGATCCTTTTTTGGGTATTTTAGATGAACTTATACCCCTCAGGGGTGTCTTCGTGGGACACGGGGCTTACTAGCATGCATGCACAAATGCGGCAGTTGATTACACATTAGTTCGGGTACGTTTTATACCTGGGAGAGAGTGTGGTGAGGAAGATCGTGGAGGAGTAGGTGGAGGTCTCACCGTCGATGCCCTTATGTATAAGAGGCAGGTGAGAGGGATATTTGATGACGCCAGGACGACAGCGACGATAGGCGATCCTTATACTCACTACATTAATAGCGTAGCGAGCAATGATTATTTGGACTTTGTGACGAGTTGGTTGATTCCCTCTTGTATCTATTATGTGTGGAAAGTTACTCCACCTTCAATGAATTTGGGTAGGGATACTAGTGTACTAATGGGGTCGACCCACAACATATGTGGTGGTACATTAGTGGCGGTGGTGGTGGTAGAGGAGGATCCGATTATGTAGGTGACTCCACCTTCTTACTCAGGTCACTGAGTGTGCCCCACCATCCTCATGCGGTGATTTATGGATTGACGGGGCTTACGGATGAGTCCCTCCGACCTGAAATATATTCCTTCTCCTTCTCTTTTTTGTTTCCATTTTCCTTACTTTATACTGATTGATTCGTCTTTTTTGTTTCTCTTTTCCTGTAGTATGTTCGGGTGCTGACCAACTGGCTGCAGGATATGAAGGATTTGATGTCCTCTATGTCTGAGTATATCAAAAAGTTGATTCCTTTATGCTTTATGTCGCCTGCCAATTTAGATGAGGGTTGTGGTTCTGGGAGTGGAGGATCCAATGCTTATCATCATGGAGAATGTGTATACTATGAAGGTCGTGGGTTTGAGGGGAATGTTGAGGTTTTGGGCGAAGTCCCGTTTTGTATTTTTTTTCCATTTTCCCTTTTGGACCCGGAAAAATATAATAAAGAGACATATATGGAATGCAATTTATTTTGGGGTAGTTTTCTTGATTTAGCGACCTATCCTATGTGCATTTTTTAATTTTCTGCTAAGATTGTTTATGCTAAGATACAGATTAATGTGGAAATGATAAAAAAAGAGTAAAAGTAATTAACTTGGGGGTTAATTGTTTTTTTCAAAGTAAGAATTTTTTGGAAATTGATTTTAGGTAAGAGAGGAAAAATGGAATTTTCCAAAATAGGTGGTTGCTGATCAGTATACCCCTTGACTTACCTATTGGTATGGAGGTCAACTCAAATCACTCATAGGCTTTTATTGCACTTTCTTACATACCCGTTGACTTCTGTAGGGCTAAGAATTAAACGGGTTTCTAGAAAAAAAATTGCTAAGGATTTTAGGTATAAAAAGAGAGTGTATGGGGTATGTTTTCTTAACCAACACCCACATTTGTTTTGAGTCTTCTCATTTCATATTATCCAAAATGGCTCTTCCTATGTATGAATAATTATCCTCTTTTCTTGAAGGCTTAGAAGTTATGTGCCTTTAGAATGTTGACTATGAGATTTTTAGCTTGCGCCGAGTTTGTTTGTTGAGTAATCGAGCCATATAATGGAACTTGATAGCAGCGGCGGTACAATTTGGTACCCTGAGGACCATGTCTTTCAGTTTAGCCTGGATGTCGCCTGTCGTACCAACGAGGATATTTAAGCAATATTAGTGTGAGCCCCAGTGTCACGGAAACCATGCTCGATTTTTCTTTTTCTCCCCGATCATTTCTGGTAGAGTTATTTCATATTTCTCCTTTGGCATCTTGATCGTTGGTTAATGGACGGACTATTCTATTGATGTGGTTATGTATTTAATGCACCAGATGGGCTTTCATGATGTTGGCTTTATCAGAGCTATTGATTCGGGCCTTACTGCGAGGCTTTTACTGGTGACAGGGGACTTAACAGTTGATCCCCAAGTGGATGCAATAGTGACATGGGTGTCTTACCACTATAATCGTGCAGTGGTGGTTCTGCAGGAGGCCTTGAATGGTCTAGATTCTTGGAAGGAGGGATATAGACACCCTATCCTAGGACCCCCTAAGCACCTCCTTGGGTCCCTAACACTCACTCATTGACCATAAACCCTAGGTCATAGCCCGAGTACTAATCTGGAGGCTATTAGGTGCTCTCAGGGCCCATTTGACCCCGATCAACTTTCTTTCTTGAGAGAAAGCTCAATAAATTGTCAAAGGGATATGAATCCCCTTTTCAACGGTCCACCCCGTTCGCGATTCAACCTTATGGTTCAGATGAACGATCCGTTTAACTATTAAAACTAATCTAGAGGCCACGGGGTGCTCCCATGCCCCGTTTGACCCCTATCAACTTTCTTGCCTGAGTGAAAGCTCAATGATTCTTTGAAGGTCTCTGAATTTCCTTTCTAACGGTCCACCCTATGCACGAATCGGACTCACAGTATAGACGAATAATCTATTTAACCTTGGAAACTGATATATAGGCCATCAGCCAATCCCGATCCCCGTTTTACTTCGATCAACTATTCACATTGAGCAAAGCTGAATGAATCTTCAAAGGTCTCTGAATCCCCTTTCTATTGATCCTCCCCATACGTGAATCAGGCCTACAGTACGGGCAAACGACCCATTTTACTCTGAAGTGTCATTGAGCACTTCTGGGTCACATTTCACAATAGTCAACTCTCCGAACCGAATGAAGCTGATGAAATCTCAAAAGGCAGTGAATACCCTTTCCAATCGTCCATGCGTTACAAAAATCGGCCCTATGGTTCAGACAAACGATCCGTTTTCCTTCGAAATTTTTTTTTAGTGACCAACGGGCACTTTCGGGGCCCCATTTTCCTTTGGTCAACTCTCGAACCCAGGAGTGGATCAATGGATTCTTAAAGGTCTTTCAATACCATTTCCAATCATCTACCCCGTGCATGATTTTGACTTACGGTTCTCATTTTATGGCTATTTTTCTGAAAAACTACCTCAGACTACCGAATGGCACGCCTGGGACCCTACATATCGACAATGTGTCTGGGGTTCTATGCTGATAGGTAGATTAAGGACCATGTAGATCAGCACTGGCCTTGCCCTATAAATCGATGTCATGACCTCACATTGAAAGACACACCTTCAGAGAACTCGAGAAATCTTTACCATACATGTCATACAAATCTCTCGGTGTTTATAGATACAACAATTCAGAGAACATTCTCTCGAGTTCAGAGTTGTTCCCCTCTTAAAAAGCCCATTTCCCACATTCCTTCCATCATTTTCAGACTTTTTTGAGTAAATTATCACCCATCTCCCAATACCACCATCATCTCATCGTGAGATCAACGCATCTACCATTAAGATTCACTTCAATTTTTCATAAGAAGGCCCGATTCTCCCCCTTTGTCTTTAAATTCTCTTATTTTGCAATAGTTGATTTATTTCCACTTTATTACTTTACTTTTCTACATCACACATCTTAATTTCAAATTTTTTTATTATTATTATTTTCACATACTTTATCTTCATAAGAAAACCCAAAGACAAGAAAAAGAGGGTTTACTTGTAAATTCCAAACCGGGAGTTCTCATCACATTTTCTCATGTTAAAACACCTTTTTCTACACACACACACACACACACACACACACACGTAAGCAAAGTCCCTGGTTGGATTTATGGGTAAAACCCCACCACATATTATCTTCGAACTACGTGAACTTTGATTCCCTCTCGGGCTACGTAGGCATTTGGGGTAAATCCCTAGACTCGAGTCCTACCATATACATTGTTACCTTCGCTTATTATATATATATATATATATACACACACACACATATATATACTAAAGTGTACACGTGCCAAGTGAACAACGATAAAGTTGTTCCCGTGATATTTTGTATTTTAAACGTGTCGCCAATAGTGCAAATATAAATACTATTGAGCATCCCATGGGACACTTACTCTTCATGGATAGGTGCACTACAGGAATATTAATTTTTTCCGTCATAAATTAAATGCCGAGAAAAGCACTAAAAATGCCGGTAACACCTTTTGCAGCACTTTTGGCGGCATTTGAACATGTGCAGTAATAGCCAATGTGGTAAAAGAACAATGGCATTTTAAAAAATGTCGCAAAAAGTTAGCAGTACTTTTAGCGGCATTTCCGCGAGTGTGGTGGCCAATGTGGTAAAAGAAGAACGACATTTTAAAAAATGCCGCAAAAAGTTAGCAGCATTTTTAGGCATTTATATTAATGCTAGTAATATCCTTTTAGCGGCATTAAAAAAATATTGATATAACCTTCTGCAACATCTATTAAATGTTCAACACACTTTTGGCGGCACTAAAAAAATAGCGAGAATGATAATAGCGGCACTAAACAAAATTTTGATATTATTTTGCAATATATGAGTGGGAACAAGTGTTAAAAAAATATTTATTACAAGTCTCATATTTATGTGCAAATACCCTACCATAACATTAAATTAAGAGGGTGGTAATCAAACTAAAACGTCATTAAATTAAAACCAATAGCATTTATCGTAAATAAATATAATTGAGCTTGAAGCAATTATTCATCCACAAAATAAAATGTACTACATGTCCAATAAGAAAAAGCAAAAAAACATGAAGCGAAACGAAATTTTTTATAATGTACGATCCTTGTCCATCAAAGTTAATCATCATCTTCAACCTACAAAAAAAAAGTCAATCGTTAGTCATTGATACTTATTCTTTAGTATTTCAATTAAAAAAATAAAATGAAAAATTAGTACATTAGCAATATGCCACGCTACGGTTGAATGATGTGCATCTCCAATTTTGGACTTGTTTCCATAAGGTCTAGGCAATGGTTCATTTTTTACAAATGTTTTCTCAATATATACTTCCCAAAAGTCTTCACCAAGTGGCGTACCCCCTACTTTTGTTGAAGGGTCCTTGTTCACAATGAGTCCACGTGGCACGACCACTTTTGGAAGTCCAGAAGTAATAAGGTCTACAATTTTAGGAAGCTAATTATTTGAGACCCTTTGTCGTGGTTGATGGTGCTTCTTTTTCTTCTTTGATGGCTCTTTCTACAAACAAGATGAATATGTCAAGTATACAACCAAATAAACCAACAATCTAATGTCAAGTATACATAAACTCCCCAAGAAAGCACATATATATTGTTCCCTTTAAAATCCTTTAAATTAGTATCATACCTAAATTGAAGTAGCATTCGTTTGTTCACTAACACGAGCAACAGTCTCGGGGGCAGCCAAGTGTTGAGAATTTACAATCTACAAGAAATTAATTATTTCAGTCATGACAATGTTAAGTCTTAAATTTTAATTTTAAAAAGTAGTTATCTAACTACCTATTGAGATGGAGCTAAATGGTGATTTGATTGTGGTACCACTACAAGTTGAAATCTGTTGGTTTTTTCTAATTTTGCTCGGTTTGCAAAATAGACCTATATGAAGCTATGTTTTGCTCGTTGGAGGATTGAGGAACCTATTAGTAGCATGATTTAATATTATAACATACATATATATATATATATATATATATATATATATATATATATATATATATATATATACACGATAATTAAGCACAAAAGATAAAAGTGTGTACTTATTAATCTATTTGGATACAACGGAAGTGCAAGTCATCATGTGTGTGCGTATCAACTCAAACTGAGCCTCTAAATGATCAAATTTATCCTGAAATTTAGATTGAATCTCAGATCGTAGTCGCTCATACTCTTTTTCATTAACCTTCGTCCGCTTAGTTCCATGCACATCAGTTGGAGATGGTCCATGCCCATGATCTCGATAATGACCGTCTTTATCAGGTCCCAGGACTTCATATAATATCTCGTCTTTACGACTGACGAAGTCATTACAATCTGACGGAAGTTGATATACTTTTTGCCTCATTTTTGACTGAAATGAAACGGTTCTTATTACATAAAACAAAAATTATAATCATTCATTCATAGAACCAAAACAGAATAAAGATCTCAATATCTCCCCACTGCTAATTTTAAATGCTTCACATATTAATTTCACGCATAATTTAAACTTTCATAAATAATAAACATATTTAATTGTTAATTTAATCCTCATCTGCTAATTTTTGTACCATTACTTCAGCGGAATCCTTATCGATGGCTAAGCCATCGCTCCTCTCGTATGTTTTGATGTAAAAATCAACCAACAAAACCTTTTCCCCTTGATCAGACTCCATCTGCATAAACCCATTGATTCGTAAGTCATTACATAAATAAGTTTGATAACACAAAATAATATTGACAATAAAAATCTTATATAAAACACTTTATGAGCAACATTCGCAGGACTCTTTCTTCCAGAAGTATGTGGTGTTCTTTGCTTCTTACGAGTTCGACGATTTCTTCGACTCGTTTTCTGTTAGAAAAATATACTTAAAATATATGTTTAACTTTAATTTATAAAACTTTACTGCTAGTAATGCATTCACACCCTTGCCTCACGAGTTTCCCAATACTTAACAAGTTGCGACCACTGCTCTAGCTTTACTCTATGTGGACAATGTTTCAATATCTCTTCGTCGGTATCAAAGGAACGATAATGTTTCTTCACCTATGCTTTCCAATTATTCTATATCTTTCCAACCTTCTTCATGCACAATTTTTGAATTCATCAAGGGAATCAGTGTTCTTCTATATAATTACAATGTAAAGAAAAATAAGTCATCTACTACACATATGATTTTAGCTTACATAATTATCTTTGTAAAGAATTCAAATTTTCAATTCATTTGCCCAAATCATGGTATCATTTGATTTTACCATCACCTCTCGCCAAACATGTTCCTAGTATGGGTATAAGTCCTTGCATCGCCAATCTTTGAAAGACAACGGTAACTTGCTCAACATTGATATAATAATAAATTAGTAACATACAATATTGCAAAGAGTATTCTAATAAGAGTTGTGTTATACGAAAATTTATAAAAGCAAGTTTACATGTTCCCATCACGAACTAAAATGCCTAAATGGGTAGATAGTCTATCCGCGGTATCTCCAATTGGCTGATAGAAATTATTGAAGTGAAGCTCTAATCGTTTTCCCGTACCCCATAATTCACCCAACTTCGCAATACCTCTACGTTTAGTGGCATATTGTGCTGAAGCTGAACCGTAAAAATTGAAAATATAGGTTAACTTTAATCTACACAGTTAATTAAGCACATATAAATCAAATAACTTTGAGTACCTTCTTCATCTGAATGGTTGTCTTGGTTATGTAAAGGCTCACTCTACGTCAATCTACTATCGCTTTCACTGTCACTTGAGTTTGATCATTCGGTCAAGCTAGAATCTAAAAGGGAATGAGAACTGGGGTGACATTACGGCTGAAATGGTGGTTGTATATTGGATTGTGAGTGCAAGAGAGAGTGTGAGTGGGAACGTGCCCATAAGAGGGATTTACTCTGCCGCTGCGATGTCATAGAAACATGCAATAATAAAAATTCACCACTGAATTGTGAAATCAAAAAGTCAATACATAACTGAAATCATATGATGGTTGTAATACCATTATCAAAACAAAATTTGGTAAAAAAATAACTATAAAGAAGGATGGACGGTTCATATAAGAAGGCTACAAACGACTAAAACTTGATGATCCTGAGGTCCTTAAATGCTGCATACGACTACAACTTGATACTTGCAATTAATAAAAAGAATACCATAAAACTCCAGAGTAAAAAACCTGGAGCTATTTTATAGAACCTATATAATTATGAACAAGTAGGAAATTTCGCGATAGCCATCTCAGAATTACACATATAAATTAAACCTATATATATGTTTTTAGTTTCTCCATATCTTTTCGAAGTTTTGCTCGAATTAGGTCACTAGTTTTGTTGATGCTATCTATGTCCAAGTTTACTTATTAAGTCATCTGCTTGAGTTGTTGTTGGTTGCACTTCAGTTCGAATTGCTGTCTTATTATGTGATAATACAATTTGTTGGTCAATGTTCCCGTTTCCTTGAATTTGAATACAACACTAATTACTAAAGTAGGAGAAAATATATATTTAAATTTGAAATTTTATGTTTTTGTTCGTTTAACCTTAAAGTTGAAATTGTGAAACAATGTTGAATTGAGGCTATAGTTATCGCGTAAGATTACAAGACAGTATCATCCACTATTGGCCTCTCTTGAATTATGCCATATTAGATATTCTTTCTAGCCAATAAAAACTGGTACACTATGTATTCAACTTGAATAATGTGTTTAAATAAAGGCAGTGTGACTTTGTAACATATTTTATATTCTCTATATGATAATGCGGAATTCAGAAATCAAGATGGAGATGAGTCAGTAGCATATCTCGCGAATAGACACTATGGAACTGAAATTTTAGATCGGGAGAAAGCTTGGTCAACAGAATTCTGAGAAGTATTTCAATTTACTTAGCAGATATTTAGGCCTTAAACTCAGCAAATTGGAGTTTAATAATCAGCGTGTGACCTTACTTAGGAGAGACAATATATGTCTTCACAACTAACTTATCAAAGCAATCATAAAGAATGTATGACTTGCCAAGGCTCCCCCATCTAAACTCTGTGGAAGAGGGTGAAGAGGTTGAGAAAGCTTTTGAAAGACCAGATATTTATAATAGAAGTCCAGTTAGAGCTCCTCTTGGGGTCTCTATATAAAAAAAGAAATAAGGATAGCTCTACGTAATGGGTTTGCCCCTTCTTTTCACTCAGAGACCTGTCATAGTAGCGGTGAGCTACTAGAGACTAGTTTTTTAATAAGAGGCTGGAGCAGAATTTGGAAATAGAGGGCTTAAAAATCTTAATAGATTGTGTTGGCCTATTGAACAATGGATTGGATGTTTTCTTGAAACAAATAGTAAGACCCTATTTGTAGTTACTTGGTTCAAGGTCTCAACACAGCCACCTGAGGCCAATGAGGTACATAAAAAAGGCAAACAAATCCTTTTCTGCATCCATGTTGGATTTTTGTGTCATAATAGAGTCAAACCCCAGGATACTTGGAGAAGATTGGCCAGTGCAACTTGATAAGTTTTCTTGTTTCCATCCGAAGAATCAGGTGGAACTGATTACCAAATGATTGGGGTGCGACCCACAACTCCAAATTAATCTCAAAGCACTAATGTGTTATAATGATTCTATATTACTCTCTGATGGTGATGTTGACACACTATATAGAAGGAATCCTAAAGTATTTACATGGTTAAAACATACTACAAATTTTGGATCAAGGTGCTTAGGTTGTATAGAAATCTCAGTGGTGATTATTTCGAAATGGAATTGCATAGCTGGTAAAGTATAAAGATATGGGAATTTGTAAGAATATACCCGTTATAAATAGATTATTGGTCTTCTTCAATTAATACACTTAGTTTGTTAATCACATTGATCTTCTTTTCAGTAAAAAAGGTTACATTTAGTGTTGTTAAAAAAAGCAAGGACTATTTTGTATGAGTCTTGAACAAGAAAGATCTGCCCCATATTCTCTTATACAATATGCATATGGATGTTGAGAGATGGGCAATGTCATAATGAATGTAGTTAAGGATGAGGTGTTTTAGGAATCTTCAGAATGAATGCAGTTAAAGCTTTTACATCTCTACCAAGTTGATCCACATCCTTTGGATACTCACTCAGTTTTTCTTCATGATTAATAGCATTAAAAATAACTCTAACATGTTAATGTATCCCATGTAATAAATTCATAATGAGTTAGGGAATTTTTACAACTTGGTGTGCATGATCAGTGATAAACAAAACACAAGCACAAAAAATATCTACAATTGCAAAGATACGAACAGTCACTGAATTTATTCCAGTATTGTTTGCAACCTCTAAACCACAATCAACATGCATATAACTCAGCTGAACTCCGAAATTTCATTCAAAATTGTAAAACTAAATCACCACACTTGATGTGAACTTAAAAAACAACTATTGAACTGAATCGTACAAGTAGGAAGATTTGAGGTATAAAACACAAATCAATTTAAAGCCTTAGAGAAATCACATAAAGGAAATAGAGAAATTATCTATTTATTTCTTAGAAGCTATTATCATTTATCAAAGTGTACTTACAAATGAGGAAATAATCTTACTATAGCACGTATTATAACTAAGTAACTTGGTGACAAGAATATGGCTGATTCTCATGCAAACTAACTTGATGGTATACCATTGATCCACTGGCCCTAATGGATTTAATGGCTGCTTCAACATAAAAAAAAATTGGTCTAACCAAATAGATCTGAAACATACCTCATCGATCGGTTAAACTATGCAACATATCTAACCAAACTCCATCGATCTAAAGCTATGAACAAGCCGATTCAGAACAATAAGCTCCATATCAACGAAACGATTAGCAAAGGAGTATTGGTTAATAAACAAGATGAATCCATGGTCGAATCGTAAATCAAAACCAATTGCAAGTGTGAGCAACATATACTAAAAACAGTGTGTTATTGAATGAGCATTTTGGTGTACTGAATGGAAATTCTCATCTACTGTATTGCTTTGCAAAACTTTCCTTGCCTTATGTTGTTTAGCGAAGGTAGCCCCTAGTCAATTGGTTTATTTATTCAACACTTGCAAAATGGATTTGGGAGATATTCTATCAGTTGACAAATCAGTGGTATTTGAGTTTTTACCACATAAGTACACACACACAGTACATACACACAACACAGAAGATAGAGGAAGTTGCCTTAAATTAGAGAGAGCCGTAAGTGACTAAAAACTTGAGAGAGAGAGATAGAGTTGAATTCCAAATTCAGTCAAACTGCAGAATCTATAGTTTTCATTGATCCAAATTCCTAAGACAAATACACATGGATAAAATGTCTCATAAGAAAGAATAAAAAAATTATAGAAATTCAGTTCAAATCATTTTTAATTAAAAAAGAAGTGGTATGCTTAGACTAGTTGGCATATTTTAATGATCGAATGATAATTAAAATCTAACTAATAGTTTACATCATAATTAAATAGAATATTTTTCATTCTTTCACTAAGATGTGAAATGATACTTAGTACCACTAAGGCTACCCTATAGAATGAAACAAGAGAGTTTGGAAGCCTTTGTAACCCCCACTCTAAGATGGGCTGCTTGACTTCCCCAATTCTATGTTCTCTTAGGTTTGGAGGCCAGACCCCTCGAGGAAAGGCATAGAGACTTGGAAAATCTCTTATTATCAGTACTTCCAAAGATGTGAGGCTTTGCATCTGAACATCAGGCAAGGACTTCATATTCTCGCAATTATACTGATTTCAAGTTCTTTCAGGATCCGGGTCAAACCTCTTTCTAGAAAGGATAATATCCCAGACCAGTTGTGTATGATCAATGTTGTGAGACGATTGAAGAAAAATTTTAGATTCATCTAACTATTGATATCAGTAGATTCAAGTGATGATATACTTCTACTCTGTAGCAAAAATTTCTTCGAATCTGGCTCCAAATTTGGGCAACCCAAAATGAAAATTGATTTTAGGGCGGTGGGTATATTTTGGCATGTTGGAAGGTATGTCAATGAAGAACAGTCATCGATAATCAAATGTTCGAGATGAGGAACGCTTTCGACATGGCCGCTACTATTGCTTTGAAAATCTATTACCCTTGGACTGGACTGGAGTCCTGGGCATTTATGTATATGTAGAAACCTGAGAGACGTGAGGTAAATATGTACACAATGACGAAGGATTATGTGTGTTATATTAAAGAATGATGGATCCCTGACCCAACTAGGAAACTAGGCCTCCATAGAATTCAATTTTGAGATTGGTCAAGCTTGTATTTGGTTTTAGCGCTTCAAGTACTTCATTCTCAAGCAATTCGCTTCGAGAACCATTGAATTCACTACTCTATATCAACATTAATTCTTTAAGGCCTTGCTTACACAATAGATTTGCCTCCCTTACATCTTGGACATTCTTCACATGCTGCAACCCTATAATGGAAAATGTCCATATGAGATTAGATAGCCCCATCAACTCGGTTAGTTGCAACATCTTAGTATCATCAATAATAATCTTCGATAATGTTTGCAGACTAGTCAACATACCAATCCCTGAGGGCATCTCTTGTAATTCTTTAGTATCGGAGACATCAAGATGCAGCAAATTAAATATAATAACAATTTTTCCAGGTAACTTATTTAGTTTTCTGCAACTCCGTAACAATAACGTCTCTAAATTATAAAGATCACTCATTGACTCAGGTAACTGTTTGATGAGAGTCTTCGATAAATTAAGACACCGAAGGTGTATTAAATCACCAATTGAATTTGATAGCTCGTTTATGCAATAACCACTCAAATGTAACACTCGTAATCACCGTAGCTTCGGTAACGATTTGTGTACAACCTCATTGCTCTAGTGGAACTCTTCTCGATATCTCGAATTATAAACTTGTAGCGTAACAAAAGTTCTCAAACTCCAAGCCTTAGAAAAGGACTTAAATTTATTAAAGGTTCCATACTTTAGGCAGATGGACGATGAGTGAGGGGCCTTTTCAGAAATTGTTTGTTGCTCATTACTTATCATCTTATCATCCATGCTAGAGCATATTTAACCAGGGATAAATTGAGCTAAGTCATTTATGAGGTCGTGCACCACAAATTGTGATTGATCACTAGTTGAATGTTGAAAAAAGGACCTTGATAATAACTCATTGAAATATTGGAAACCTATCTCCTCCATTTTCTTATTTTCCTCTGCTTGTCGCAAAAAACCTTCTACCATCTATAATAAAACTAGTTCAAACTTGTGAAAGTGATAGTCCTTGGGAAATATTAAGCAGTATGCAAACAACCACTTTAGATGGGGTGGCAGATGATGATAACTCAATCTTAAAGCGGAAAGAACGTCACTCTTCTCTAGAGGTAATTCCCAGAACTTGCTATTAAGTACATTTTCCCACCCTCAAACTAAACAACAACTTAAACCCACCCACATCTCCACCGCTCAACCTCAACGCCATCAACACAAACACTATTTCAGACTCTACGTAACATATGAGAATCATAACATATATATTTACATTTTGCCTTAAAAATTAGGATGACTTACTGAAATAATAACATATGAGATAATTTGATAAGAGTTCCCTCGATAATGGTATTCAAAAATACATATCTCAAGTTCCTTGAACATAAACACAAAACATAAACAAACATACCAAATATATGTTGAAGCGGGTATCATTCAACTAAGAAAAAAATACATTTATAAATTGACAACCACCAATGCCAAAGCTGTCAAATGCCCTGTTGCACCAATAAGCACTAAAATTTTGGGTCTAGAAGGAACATTCTAACTGCAATTTGATCAACATCCATTGAATATGTGAGTGAAAATCCTATTTTATACCATAACATCACACATTGACTAAGACCTATATAGTAGTAGATGTAATCATCAATAAAAAGCAAGAAATGTAAATTAGAGTCATTCATTAATCATCTATAAATATAGAAAAAAAACTAAATACAAAAAGAACTTGACTCTCCATCATTATTTATCCATTCAAACATATGATGTGAAACAAATAAAATGGATTCAGTCATTAGCCATTTTTAAAATATTAAACTAAGAAAAGAAGGTCAAATTTCGTGAACATCTAAGCATCCTTAAAAATAAAACCATTCATAACTGAAAAATTCATGTCAATTGTCAACTTCATCCATGTCAGTATCATAATCATCAATTTTAATATCGTAATCATCACTGGTCTCCTCATTCTCATCACTTTCATTTATATCTCTCTCATTAGTTTCCTCGTCCCCCTCTGAATCATCTTCACAAGTCTCAGTCTCATAAACATCCTCACCACTATGATCCTCAATAATATCAACACTGATATCATCACCGCCAAATATATCAACTATGTTGTCAACAGTTGTTCCCTCCACATCAACCCTAACCCATGTAATATCCCCATCATGGTTGATTAGAGTGTCATCTAGTTGTTGGATGTTGTACGGCTCAACTTCTGCATCTATTGTGTCACCTCCATAAGTATCTTTACCATACATGTCATACAAATCTCTCGGTGTCATCTTCACAACAACTTTCCAATCTTATTCAATCAGGTCTCGCACATACCAAATTTGTTTGGCCTGAGATGCTAATATAAACGTTTCATCTGACAGTCGATTATGCTTGTATAGTGAATGTTTGAAGTTCACTAATGTGAACTCAAAATCATCCTTTGTCATCACCTAATGAGTATCAAACCAATCACACTTGAATAGAACAAACTTGAAATCATTTGAATAGCGCAATTCAAATATATCGGTTAATACTCCATAATATGTAACATCCCCCGAAATAGGTCGTTTATCCATCGCACTTGCAAAACTTTCGATGGTAGCATCAAGCATAACTCCACTATTCTGAGTATTCAATCTTCTCTCATGTTTCTTTGTGAGAAACCTAAAATCATTTACAATATATCCCGTGTATCTCCTAGCCCATTGGGAGGGTCCTGAAGCCAAAATTGCAACTTCCTTTGACACCTCACCCTCATTTATATTCCGTACCTAATTTTTTTTATATGATTGAATAATAAAAATTAGATGTGTAAAAATTAAATGTGTTATTATCTTATTAAAGTGTGGTTACATATAAATAAAAAAGACGACTTACATGATCCCCAAACCACTTGTGAAACGTTTCGTTGTGAATGCGATTAATTTCGTAGTGTCCCACACGAGGTCTCTCCTGTTTTAGCATTATTATATGTTTCCTATAAAACATGTATCTATAAATTGAATAACATAGAGTGATATTTAATTACATAAAGTTTAAAATTCATTCAAATGTTATCTTACTCACGAAAAGGCTGCACCGCGACGGAGTCAAATAATATGTACTAATGTGCTTGTGAAAATGAAGTGTCATCAAGCATAAATGCTACTCCTTTACCTAATGTACGACCTATTGAACTTGCGTTGTCATCATCTTCATCATTTCGTGAAGGTCGATTTAACTTACTCTCAACATCACCCATGTACCTCGCACAGAATGCCGTGCATTCCTCTACTAGGTATCCTTCAGCAATTGAACCTTCCGAACGACTTCGGTTAAGAACATATTCTTTTAGTGTGAATAAAAACATGTTGGTCATTGTAAAAAAATTAAAGTAGCATTCATATTCATTAATTTAGGTGACACAAACATAATGCATACACGAAACATACCTCTCGATGGGATACATCCATCGAAACTGTACTGGTCTAGAAATCATTGCCTCCTCGACTAAATGGATTGTCAAATGCTCCATAACATCAAAAAATATTGGGGGGAAGATTTTCTCAAGATAACAGAGTGTGAGAGTAACAAGATCTTGCAAATATTCATAGTCTTTGAAGGTCATTGTCTTTGAACAGAGCTTCCGATAGAAATTACATAATTCAATCAAAGACATTGCTACATTCGTAGGCAATCATTTTTGTACTACTAGCGGGAGTATTTGTTGCATTATGATATGATTATCGTGGCTCTTAAGTCTAGAAATATTTCATTCTTTAATGTTTACGCGTCGTGAAATATTAGATGCATAACCATCTGGCACTCTGATATTCTTTAAAACCTTACAAAATATGTCTTTATCACTTTTACTCATTGTGAAGCATGCTAGTGGTAAATATACTTTGCTATCTAACAAGCTTTTAGGGTGCAATGCTTTTCGAATACCAATGTTCTCAAGGTCTCGACGAGCGGTTATATTATCTTTTGATGTTCCATCAACATTTAACAATGTCTAAAGTATGTTATCGAACACATTTTTCTCTACATGCATAACATCAAGATTATGACGAATCAAGTGATCTTTCTGGTACGACAACTGAAAGAATATGCTTTTTTTTTCTTCCAATTTAGAGAACTATCATAATTCCCTTCACCGTCGATACTCGTTTTTCGCTTCTTCGTCGTCGATGAGTGACTCTTCTCATTATTTCTTTCCATTTCCTCTAATTACTCCAAGATATCATCCCCAGATACTTGAGTGGGCTTGACTTCTCTTTTAACTTTCCTATCAAAAGCTAGGGTATCATTTCTGAATTTATGGTTGTGATCCAACCATCGACGATGTCCCATATAACAAAATTTCTTCCCATTCTTTAACCACTGTGAATGAGTGTTCTTGTTGCAATAAGGACAAACCAATCTCCCTTTTGTACTCAAACCTGAAAAGTTTGCATATGCAGGAAAGTCACTAATTGTCCACATTAATGTTGCACGCATACAAAACATTTTTTCAGTCGATGCATCGTAAGTAAGTATGCCATCATTCAACAATTTCTTCAACTCGTCGATGAGAGGCTGCAAGTAAACATCAATTTTATTTCCTGGGCTGCGTGGACCATCAATGAACAAGACAGTATAAGATAAGGTTGTTTCATACACAACCACAGAGGCAAGTTGTATATCATCAAAATAACGGGCCCGTGCTATGAGAAATGCTCATTGTTTTAAAAGTATTGAAGATATTGGCTTCTAGTCCGAGCCTAGTATTGCGCGAGTCACTAGAAAAATTTGGATTTTATTAATTGAAGGTTTTCCATGCTTTGGAATCAGCGGGGTGCCTTAATATGCCGTTGTCATCGCATTCCTATTCTTTCCATCTCATGAGGGAGGATGTTTTCAATGACATAAATAATCTTTGAAACCTTGGCTTCAGTGGAAAGTACTTAATAACCTTTGCGGGAATTTTTCGACCCCTAACTTCTTCATCATCAGACTCACCCGAAAATTTCTTCCATCTTGATGTATGACATACTATGCAATCCTCACAATCTTTGTTCTCTTTACAATACAACATACAATCATTCGGACATGCGTGATTTTTTTTATAATCAAACCCCAGATCATTAACTATCTTTCTTACTTGAGAGTATGAACCTGGCAATTTCACACCCTCCGGAAGTGCCTCTTTTAAGAATTGATGCAATGATGTAAACGACGTGTGGCTCCACTTATAAAGTGTTTTCATATGAAAGAGACGAACAATAAATGAAAGTGATGAGAAAGATTTGCAACCAGGGTATAACTTACGCTCCCCCATCTTTTAACAACTTGAAAAATGCTGATACATTTTCATCCATCCCATCCCGGTATTCATACGGGTCGTTACATCGCATACTCTCTTCACTTTGATTTCCTAATATATCATGTAGTTGTACACACATGTCATCTCTTGTATTCTAGGCATGCACTTCATTCGCTCCACTAGTTCCCATTGTGTATGGAGCACCTTTTACATGATAAATCCACCGAGTGTAATTCTTAACAAACCCATGTATGATGAGATGCTCATAAACAACTTCTCTTTTATGGATAATGGTATTTAGACATTTCTTACACGGGCTCTTGATCACTAGATCGGGGTATTTATTGGCATATACAAAATCAAGAAACCCATTAACACCTTTAATATAAGGCTGAGAAACTCTTGACAATTCCATCCAACTCTTATCGCTATCCATTTGAAAAGATTGTTGATTACCTCACACTATCATAAAATTGTTGTTAGATTCATTTGGAAAAAATAATTAAAAAAATACAATAAATAAACAAAATGTTAAACCATAAATCATTAATATACTCCTTCAAAACTATGTAAATTTATAAATAGTAAGACTTTAATTATAACACCATTTAGATATGGCTTAATATGAAAACTACCAATATTTACTCATATAAAATGGGGAAACTTAACAATCAATATATTTTAACCTTAATTAGTTAACAACAATTAAAAAAACTCACTCATAACATAAAAATTATATTATTGATTTTTCAAGTGTCACATGAATGTGCTTTCTATAGTCTAACCCCATCATACCAAGTAGTAGTGGCAAAATGTGGCCCAAATATAAAACAACCCATATTAGCCTAGTCTCTTAAATATGGCGCCCATATTTGAAAACTATGAGTTTAATAAGGGATCCATATTTAAAAGTTATGATTCAAATATGGGGCCCATATTTGAAAGCTATAAATCAAATATGGAGTCTAATCGTAAAAGCTAAGAGTCAAATATAAAGTTCATTTTTAAAAATTATGAGTAAAATATGATTTTTTTTACATATACCTGGAATTGTCATACTTACTTTTGTAGAATAAAAATGGGTTGGCCCAGTCCACATTTGGTCTGCCCATATTTTACCCAACCCACATTTAGCCTGACCCATATTTGTCCCAACCCACATTTAGTCCAATCCATATTTAACCCGCCCAAATTAGGCTCAGCCCATAGTTTTGTCCGTGTGTTGATATCAAGGTAAGACTTGAATTTTTTCCTCAAAGTATTAATCTTAGTGCATTCAATTTTTAGTTTTCTATTATATTTGTGATTTCTTGTAGGGGAGTTGGATTTTTGACGCATCCTACCCTCTCTACGGTATGACTTCGTGTCCATTTATACAAAATGAGTTCAACTGCAAGAAGAATGGCCATCAGGACCAGATGTACCAAAAATATAGGTGGCAGACTCATGGTTGCAACTTAGCGAGGTATGATATGTATATATATATATATATATATATATATATATATATATATATATATATACAGAGAGAGAGAGAGAGAGAGAAGCCAATCAAAACCCAATATATCAGCATAAAAAACATACACCGAAATAAATTTAAAAAAAAATATGCAATATACCACCAAAGCTCAGATATATTACCAAAGCTCAGATATAATTTGATAAGATATAATTCAGAATGCATAAATCCACTAAGTAAATTATCACCTTATTGTCAAGTTATTAAATAATGAAAGAAAAAATAAGTGACAAACTGAACAACCCATTTATGCATACACTGAAATAAAATTAAAACCCATTGATTATTATCACCACAACATACACTGAACGAGCTATCATTCATCATCGTATTGGTAGTTTACCTTAAAGCTTTAAAAATCAAAACGCAATTTATGATTAAAAAACGTAATCTACCAGCCATTTATGCATACACTGAAATAAATTTAAAAAAAACGCAATTTACCTTAAGCTTCAAAGATCAAAACCTAGTGATAAAATTGAACGATGATGGATGATAGCACCGTGTTCCCTCTTCCTTCTTTTAATAGGGGAAACAGAAGACGAGATTGAGGCGGATTGGGTTTGTTGATATAAAGAGAAGTTCGGGGAGGATTTGGTTTATGAGATGGAGGTAGATACTTGAGAGATGAGAACGTGATAGGAGAGATATTGAGGAAGATATGGACGAGCGTGATGGGAGAGAGAAAGTGGTGTATTTTTTTTAACAAAAAAAAAACCACGCCAAAAACTTGAGAGAGGTGCTTTTTTTTTTCTACTTTTAGTAGCATTAGTTATAAAATGCCTAACAAATAGGGGCTTTGTAAATTTAGGACATATTGTAATATGTATTTTGGAAATAAGACAACAAATATTTTATTTATAGTTTTACTCCCTATTTTTGAATAAAGCCGCTGGCACGGACCCATATTCACAAAACAACAACCAATCACAACATGCCACGTGTCCCTTTAATTTGAAATTAGGGACTAAAAATGGAAATGAAATGTTTGTTTTCCTATATCCATAATAAATATTATTTTAAGTCCTCAAAGTACATAATCTATAAAAAAAATACCACATTTATTTTAGTATTAATTCAAAAAAATCTTTATTTATGAGGAACATCAATATAAATGCTGTAAATTTTCATTACTTATAAATAAATGCTGGTAAAAAGAAAATTCTCTGCATTTTTAAATCATACTGAGAAAAAAATGCCGAAAAAAATTAGTTTTCTTGTAGTGGTAACCTATGTTGATGGCACAGTTAGAATATTGATCCAATGCTTGCGGCATGATTACGATTTTAATATGGTGCATTTGTGTCTTTCGAACATCTAGTTTAGATTTGCAATTAGTATTTTTTAATTATAACATTTCAAACTTTAATGAACCAAATTTTATTTGTTTTAATCATGATAGAATTTCTTCTTGACCGTTGCCCATTGTGTTTTCATTAACAATTTAACTATGATTACATTTAATTGGAAGCAAACACTTGAAGACTTCATTCAAGAACGATATAACTAAAAATGCTAAAAACTTTAAAAACTTCACATCAATATGAGCCATAGTAATAGCTACAGATTCGAATAAAAAGGGAAACAACTATATTTAAACATATGTAGTTATGCATGTTACACTATATTTTATAATTTGTTACTCCTCTTCTATTTTTATAACCCTCATTTTTAGGGGGAGTGAAAAGAAAAATTGGGTTAAAATACAAATCACCCTTCTTTAATGTTTACTAATTAAAAATTGCACTAAATTCATTCACATACAAACCCATATACAATAGTGAGAAACAAAAGTTATAACACATTCCAATTTATATAATAGTTTTTTACATAAAGATGCAAAAAAGAAATTGATATTGATTGAACACAACTTATATTCATTGAACACAAAATACTTCCCAAAAAAAATTTCATTACCTAATAACAAATAAATAACCATAAAAGGTGTAGAAATGTCCCATCACTTTTTTCCCCTCATAGGCCGCCTTTAACAGAGACTACAAAGCCTTTTCTTGCTCAACTAGTGTTTCTATACTCATGTGGTCTGAAAAAGGTGAAGAAACTATAAGTAAATTCATTTATCCTTATATTTCGTACACAACATTGGGAAGGTCCTTTTCCTTTCACAAAAAAAAAACAAAAACAATGGAACCATAACTAAACATATTACAGGGGAGAAATAGTGTAAGTGTGTGAACAGGTATGTAGATGAGATATAGACCCGTAACATATAAGTCTGTCGCCTACTCTCGACTCTATGATATGAAAACTGTCACCATTAAAAAAATTAAGAATTAAGAATCCTACTTAGGTCCTTTGAATGCATTTGACATGCATTGGTTCATGGCACTCAGCTGAACTATGAAGAAAGTAGGCCCCATTACCAAAGACACCAAAACAAAATGTTAAGTTCATATTTGAGCTAACAAAATATGCAAACAGAGCTTTATCCGCAATTTGTCATGCAAGAAACAAAAATCATTTAATGAAAAATTAACAAATAAACTTTTAGTGTAGTGGGTCATTCTCACAAACATGTAAGATGGAAGAAACAGATAACATTTCAAGATAACATTATGTATGGTATATCCTAAATTATAGAAAAAAAATGTGTGGGCTACGGGGTCATTCTCATAAACATGTAAGATGTAACACATATAAATCATTTGAAGAAAACATCATTTATTGAATATCCTAAATTTAAAGGTTGG